>CM029014.1:28128343-30822135 GCA_016801055.1 Panax notoginseng | reverse complement strand
ATTTCGGTTAAATTATTACGGTTCGAGTTCGGTATTTCGGTTATATCCATTTTTTACTCACTCCTAGTATTCTGTTTTATAAAAAAAAATTTACTAGCAAACACTATGCATAATAGAAATTCATATAATTTTATTTATAGTCTAATAAAATAAATAACTTTATAAAAGTATTCTGTTTTATATAAAAAAGTTTTTTTGTTTTATTATATTTTATAATTATAATAAAATAAAACTTATCACCTTTATTATAATTCACAATATTAATCGACCAGGTTGTTTCCAGGAAAGAGGGGGATTTCCAATAAGGATTTCTCCCTATTGACGCGTAATTAGGTGACCAAACTCTCTTTGGCAGAACTTCTAGACTTCGTTAATATTGCAAATAATAATATGAATAACTTTGTCGTCTCAATTATTGATTTAATAACATAACATATTATACAGATACTACTGTGATAATAATTGAATTAATAATATGAAGATATGATGCAGCAATTACTGTAGCAATAATTGAGTATAACTGAGTGACTTCTTACGTAAGCATCAATAATCAATATCATGTGCTACTATGCAACCACGTGTATTACTGTACTTTTACTACCGAGTAGTTCAACATTTTAACGGTAAAACTTCCGCCGTTATTTATATAAAATATTTTTGTCGTTTTCTCAATTCGATAATAATTTCGTTGTAGGGTCCACTAATGATTGTGCCGTTGTACGAATTATTCCTTGTTAAAACGAATATTTCCCGACCAATCGAATATTATATAACGAACTTGCGTACTTTATAAAATTTATAAATATTACCCACAACTATAACATTATATCAAATTCAATCCATAATATTCAAAAAATATTTCGAAAAAATTAAATCTTTATTCATAAAATTTGGGGTCTCACAATCTCCCCTCCTTATGAAATTTTGCACTCGAAATTTACGTACGTACTTGGTATGCCGAAGAGATGAGGATACAGTGACTTCATTTCAGATTCTAACTCTTGAGGTTTGAGTGTCGAATATAATCCTTCTTATCTAAGATTTTAACACGTATCTCCTCATACGTTAAATCTTCTGCTATCTCGTCTGATTTCAATTCAATAATGTGGTTCAGGTCGTCCACATATTTACGTAACATCGATACGTGAAAAAGAACGTTATGAACACGTGACAAACTTGGCGGTAAAACGAGTCTATAGGCCACAGTTCCTACTCAATCGAGGATTTCAAATGGGCCAATTAAATTGAGGTTGAGATTTCTTCTCTTCGTCGATTCTTGCTTCTAAAATAACGCCCTCTTGAACCTTCTTCTTCACATTCATCAGATTCGGGTGTGTAGCTTGAGCGGCTTTTACTTTATCGATTAAAGTTGATTCTACTTGTATATTCGCCATCATCACATGGGTCCCTGGAGTCTTTAACTCTATCTTCATCTTTTGCAAGTCATACAAAATGGTTTTTGTGTTAACAACATCGCACTCGTAAACGCATCCGATCTTTTACTCAACGTGTCAGCTACCACGTTCGCTTTCTCTCACGATGGTATTGAATGGTACGATCGTAATCTTTAACAACTCAAGCCAACGTCTTTGGCGCATTATACGTTATTTTAGTTGAAGAAATATTTAAGGGTTTTAGAAATGGGTTTTGTACTGGGTCAATACAAAATTCGATTTCACGCTCGAGGGGTAGGCTAAGAAGTCTTCAAGAATACGTTAGGAAATTTATTAACAATAGAAATATCATTCAAAACTGTGACTCTCATCCAAGACTTGGATAGTATGTCACATTGATACCTATCAACTTGCCATCGTCATTCACAACATCCCCTACGAAAAGTTTGGCTTCTGTGCATTCCACACAAGGAAGTCAACAACGAAAGGACCGATGCTCTTTACTTATGGGTTGATATGACAATGATTGACTTTAGTGGTTTGGTTGCTTGAATTCGCATAACAGGTTGGTTAGGAATATAAAAGTTAACCACCTTATGAAAAGCTTGATGAGTAGTTAACCAATTGATTCCTAAAATCACATCACAAAGGCAAGTATTTTCAAAGAGATAAGATCGACAGGTAACGTGAAAGTGTCAATTTGAATCAACAAGTTATAAACAGTAGAGGTAATGAAGGTTTCTACTATCGAAGTTTTAACCAATAAGTCAAAGTTTAATTTCTCCGAAGTCAAATTTAAACGTTTGAGCACAAGCAAGAGAGATAAAAGAATGAGTAGAACCGGTATCTAATAAGGTATAGACTTCGCAAGAATTTAAAATTAACTAACCTGTGCTAACTTCGTTCGGTCACTCGCTTTTTGAGAAGTCACGAAAAATGCTCTTTCTGAAACCACCGACTTTATTTTGCCCGTATCCGTCTTTGGTGCCACCGTCGCAGCTGGACTTGACTTTGGTGCACGACAAAATTGAGCTAGGTGACCTTCTCTTCCACAATTGTAACACGTTTTGGACTGTTGCGCACAATTTTGACTAATATGTCCCTCCCCTCCGCATTTGAAGCATACAATTGGTGGTCGTTCTCCTTCCTTGAAAATGGGTGTTGGTGCTGCTGTCTTTCCATCGTTGTTGAACCTTCTCTTCTTGAAATTTCCACTCCTATTATCTTGGCCATGATTACCACCGAAGTGGTTATCATTCTTGGCATGGTAATTTCCCCCACGATGGTTATCATTGTTCCGATGGTCGTTGCCACCGTATGATTATTATCGTGTTGTTGGTCATTACCTTTTGGTTGTGCTGAGTCATTATTGTGCTCCAATAACTGAGCCCTATTAACAACATCTGAATACAAACACAGTTTATGAGAGATAAGATATTGACGTATCTCGGGTTTCAAACCTCTTAGATACATTCGCGTCATTCTCTCCTCATTATCAACCAAATGGGACGTAAATTGGGGCAACTCGACAAACTTGGCTTCATACTACGACACGGTCATGTTGTTTTGCTCCAGCTTGATGAACTCTACCTCTTTCATGTGACGAATACTTTCGGGAAAGTACTTGTCGTTGAACAATTCTTGAACTTCTCCCAAGACATCTTGAGTGCGACAGATTGAGTACGCTTTACAGATTTCTACCAGTAATCTGTCTCTGCCCACAACATGAAGGTGGCAAAGGGAACCTTTTGCTCCTCAGAGCATCCCAAGACATCAAATATCTTGTTGATCTGCTTTATCCATATCTTCGCCTTAAGTGGTTTTGGCTCTCCAAAAACTCCGGTGGTCCGAGTTTCTTGAACTGCTTAGCGGTGACCGTCCGAGAGTTGCCAGTGTTTCCACCTGTATTTTGGACAGAAGCCGCTCTTGCCCTGTTGCATAAATTGCATAAAGCCTCTGAATATTTTATCGTTCATCATTTGGTCAGTGTTGTTGTTTGCCTGAGGATTGTCGCCTTTCTGATGCACATTATCCTGATTATTGATCTGTGGAGACTCAGCAGTCTCCTGTGCTCCATTGCTGTTCTCAACATTCTCGGATGTCATTTTCAAATACTGCCACAAAATAAGGGTTAATTAACATATCATATATTATTCCTATACTGTGACTGACCAATTAAATACCAAATAAATTTAGGTAGGTCATACTAGCGCAAGAATTCCCCGTCTCTCCCCTCCTAGTTCTTATCTCATATCTCAGCCAGGGATCATATCCCTAAGCTTTGATACCAACTGTGACGCCCCCAAAATAGGTATACATCACCTATTCTGAGTCGCCAAATACATGGTACAGAATACAAATACAATCTTAAATATACAACATGAGCTGTGAGTTTTAATATAAATATTGTCTTCTAAACAGTATTCAAACTCAAAATAAGTCCTCAATACATTTATTATCACACTATTTCATAGAATAGTGAGGACTACTAATGCTATCATCTGGACCATCACTCCGTTTCCCGACTAGTCCCTGCTACGTTCTCATTTCCTAAAGAGAACAATGAAAGTAAAAGGGTGAGCTCAATAACCCAGTAAGAAATATTATGACTAAGATAATGCAGAAGAAATTATCGTTAGCCTTCAACAATGTTAAACTGATACAATATAAACAACATCAAGTTTAACTGCAGCAGATCAAGCAATCCATTAAAAGAGTCAAGTAGAGAATAAAATCTACTATCATTTATGATTTAAAAGGTTTTCCATCACTTTTATCGCTGGGACTCAGCTTAATAAATAATCCACATCATCCCTGCACTACAGCCAAGGATATTCATTAGTATCACAACCAGAAATTATCCATGCACTACGGGCCAAGGATATTCGTGTATTCATCAATGGTCATGATCATGCCAACAACTATCCATCAATGCACTACGGGCCAATGAGGACTTTTACCACATCATTTGTAATATTACGGTCATGATTATACCGATTAATCCCTGGTCATAATCATACCAAGTCCATCTACGCACTACAGGCCACAGATGACTTTCAACATAATATAAACATGAGGATGATGACAATGATATAAGAATTCAATAAAACAAGTTCAAGAATTAATTTATCTAGGAACCAATAACGTCCAAATTGTCAACATGATACTGCTTTGTAGAGTAAAATTCAAGAATGCTCAGAAGAATATTTCCATGAAAAGATACTGGATGAAGCACAATTATCAAGGATATTCCACTAATTTCATGGAGTATAGAAACCAAAACTTTAACCAACTAAGTACAATAAAGAATGGAATAACAAAAGAAATCACCAGGCATGCGATAGACTGCACAGACAGGTTATTCCAACAGAATAATAAATAACGGAACCAGGTCATGCGTAAACGCACAGACAGGATATTCCAATAGAATAATAAAGAATGGAATAACAACAGAATTCACCATGCATGTGATAGACAGCACAGACAGGTTATTCCAACAGAATAATAAATAATGGAACCAGGTCATGTGTAATACGTATAGACAAGATATTCCAACAGAATAATAAAGAATGGAATAAGAGAAAAATTTCACCATGTATGCGGTACTTCGCATATACAGGTTATTCCAACAGAATAATAAGAAATAGAATAACAGAAGAATTTCACCATGTATGTTGTACTTCGCATATACAGGTTATTTCAACATAATAATAAAGAATGGAATAACAGAAGAATTTCACCAAGTATAGGGTAGTCCACGTATACAGGTTATTCCAACATAATAATAAAGAATGGAATAACAGAAGTTCTCTTCATGAATACGAAAGAAATAATACCCATTACGAGTACAATAAATAATATCCCTTACCTTAGAAGAAACTGGATATAGGATTAGTGAAGTGGCAAAATACTTTTCTTCTTTCTCTATATAATTTCTCTCTCTAGAGTTTCAGTGAATTCGTAAGAATTAATGAAGGAATGAGCTTATATTTATAGGAGAATGGACTGAATAGTAACTAATTCATGAACAGTCCAGATTAATTTACTTTTAAACGGACGGTCTATATTGATTTACTATGCAGTATTAATAAAATATTCTAATAAAACAAAATCTTTTAAATAAAATATAATATATTCTATTTATAATCTAATAAAACGAATAACTTTATAAAAGTATTCTGTTTTATATAAAAAGATTTTACTATGCAGGCACTATATAAACACTATGCATAATAGAATATTATATATTCTATTTATAGTCTAATAAAACAAATAACTTTATAAAAGTATTCTGTTTTATATAAAAAGTTTTCTGTTTTATTACATTTATAATAATAAAACAAAACTTATCACCTTAATTATAATTCACAATATTAATCGACCAGGTCGTTCCCAAGAAAGAGCGGACTTTCCAATAAGGATTTCTCCCTATTGACACGCAATTAGGTGACCAAACCTCTCCTTGGCAGAACTTCTAGACATCGTTAATATTACAAATAATAATATGAATTACTTTGTCATCTCAATTATTGATTTAATAACATAACATATTATACAGATGCTACTGTGATAATAATTGAATCAATAATATGAGAGATATGATGCAGCAATTACTGTAGCAATAATTGAGTATAACTGAGTGACTTCTTACGTAAGCATCAATAATCAATACCGTGTGCTACTATGCAACCACGCGTATTACTGTACTTTTACTACCGAGTAGTTCAACAGTTTTAACGGTAAAACTTCCATCGTTATTTTCATAAAATATTTTTATCGTTTTCTCAATTCGACAATAATTCCGTTGTGGGGGTCTACCAATGATTGTGCCGTTGTACGAATATTCCTGTTAAAATAAATATTCCTCGACCAATCGAATATTATATAACAACTTGCGTACTTTGCAAAATTTATAAATATTACCCACAACTATAATATTATATCAAATTCATTCCATAATATTCAAAAAATATTTTGAGAAAATTAAATCTTTATTCATAAAATTTGTGGTCTTACAATAGATGCAATTTGGGTCATTGTTGATAGATTAACCAAGTCTACTCATTTCTTACCTATACGAGAAACTTATACACTTGAACGTCTTGCTCGTATATATATAAATGAGATTGTAAGGCTGCAATGTTGCATGGTATGCCAGTATCCATAGTTTCTGATCGAGACCCAAGATTCACTTCACAATTTGGGTTAGTTTGCAAAAAGCTATGGGCACGAATTTACGATTCAGTTCGGCATATCATCCTCAAACGGACGGGTAGTCGGAGAGGACTATTCAAACTCTTGAAGATATATTAAGACTCTGTGTTCTTGACTTCAAAAGAAGTTGGGATAAGTTCTTGTTATTGGTGGAATTCTCCTACAACAACAGTTATCAAGCAAGTATTGACATGGCACCATTCGAGGCGTTGTATGGACACAAGTGTCATTTTCTAGCATGCTGGAATGAGGTAGCGAAGCAACGTTGTTGGGTCCAGAATTGGTACACATGACAACGAAAAGATCCAAATGATCCGGCAACGTATAAAAATCTCACAAGATCGATAAAAGAGTTATACTGATCTTTATCGAAAGGACGTGGAATTCAATGTTGTGATCATGTGTTGTTACGTGTTGCTCCATGGAAACGAGTTACAAGATTTGAAAAGCGAAGAAAGCTCAATCCTCTATTCATTGGGCCATTCGAAATCCTCAATCGAGTAGGAACTGTGGCCTATAGACTCACCTTACCGCCAAGTATGTCTCATATTCATAATATTTTTCACATATATCTATGTTACGTAAATATATGGAAGACCCGAATCACATTATTGAATTAGAACCATACGAGATAGGGGAAGATTTATCGTATGAAGAGGTACCTGTTAAAGTCTTGGATAAGAAGGATCATATTCTACGCTCCAAGGTTATACCTCAAGTCAAAGTTTTGTGGAGAAACCACGATGTTGAGGAAATGACGTGGGAGTTAGAATCTGAAATGAAATTAAGGTATCCTCAGCTCTTCAACATACGAGGTACGTACCCTAATTTCGAGGGCGAAATTTCATAAGAAGGGGAGGTTGTAAGACCCCAACTTTTATAAATAAAGATTAATTTTCTCTCAAAATATATTTTTGAATATTATGGTGTGGATTTGATATAATGTTATAACTGTAGGTAATATTTATAAATTTTACAAAGTAAGCAAGTTATTATAAAATTTTCGATTGATCGGGGAATATTCGTTTAACAGAGAATATTCGTACGAGGGCAGAATCATTGGTGGACTCCACAACGGAAGTATTGTTGAAGTTAGAAAACGACAAAAATGTCTTTATATAAAAATAATGATGAAAGTTTTACCGTTAAACTGTTGAAATACCCGGTGGTAAAAGTACAGTAATACGTGTGGTTACATAGTAGCACACGATATTGATGATTGATGCTAACGTGAGAAGTCACTCAGTAATACTCAATTATTGCTACAGTAATTACTGCATAATATCTCTCATATTATTGATTCATTTATTGTCACAATATCATCTGCATAATATTTTATATTTTTTAAATCAATAATTGTGACGACAAAGTTATTCATATTATTATTTGTAATATTGACGATGTCTAGAAAGTGCTGTCGAGAAAAGGGGTTTGGTCACCTAATTGCGCGCCAATAGGGAGAAATCCTTATTGGAAAGCCCCCTCTTTCTTAGGAATGATCTGGTTGTTAAATATTGTGAGTTATAATATTAGTGATGAATAAATTCGTGTTGATTAAAGATGAAATTGATATTTCTATTGTGTTGGGATTATTAGTGTTAGTAGAAATCGATATTTATTTCAATAATAATTTATTTCTGGAGGTTATATTGACCAATCGGGTAATTAATCGGATAAATGAGCAATTAATTGCTATTAGTTTACATGCATAAACTATTTGATCACATGAATAGAACTATTAATTCACATGTATGTACTATTAGGGGAGGTGGTACAAGTTTGATAATACTTGTAGGACTAAATTAAAATAGAGGAAAAGATGAAGGTTTTATATTGTAATAATTCGAGCCCCAAAACGTGCAATTATCGAAACTATATTTTCCTATAAATAGAAGTTCATTCTTCTTTCATCCTCACCAATTCACTAAGACTCACAAGAGCAATTATAGAGAGAGAAGCTATAGAGAGAAAGAAGAAGAGTATTCTGTTACTTCACTATTCTAGTATTCAGTCTTCTTCTAAGGTAATGGATATTATTTTTATTCAGTATTCGTAAGAAATAATATTTTCTTCCATACTCTATAGTATGTGAGTAATAGTATTTCATTTTTTATTCCTAATTCTACACTCATTCTGTTAAAGTATTGCTTCTATATTCCGTGAAATTAGTAGAATATCATTGCTATTTGCGCTTCATCAAGTATCTTTTCATTGAAATATTATTCTGAGCATTCTTGATAATTATTGATCTTTTCATGCCAGAATACTATTCACGGGGTACTATTTATAAAGTACTATTCACGGGTACTATTCATAAAGTACTATTCTCGGGTACTATTCACGAAGTACTATTCTCGGGTACTATTCACGAAGTACTATTTACTCGAATATTATTCACCCGGGGAACTATTCATGATAAAAATTGATTTCTTTACTGTCAAATCATTTTTGATACAATATTATTCTCGAATTTTACTCCACAAAGCAGTATCATGTTGACAATTTAGACATTATTGAATTTTGGATAAATTAAATTATAAATCTTTAAAAATTTAAAAATTTATCCTTTGTTTTCTTTTAATTGAATTCTTATATCAATGTCATCATCGTCATGCTTATATTGTGATGAAAGTCATATTTGGCTTACGTGCATAGATGGACTGTTGATTGGTATGATTATGACCAGGGATCATTCGGTATAATCATGACCCGTAATGTTATAAATGATGTGGTAAAAGTCCTCATTGGTCCGTAGTGCATTGATGGACAGTTGGTGTATGATCATAACCATTGGTGAAAACACGAATATCCTTTGCCCGTAGTGCATGGATAATTCGTGGTTGTGATACTATTTATTAAGCTGAGTCTCAGCAATAAAATTATTGATAAACTTTTTAAATCATAGAAGATAGTAGATATAATGCTCTACTTGACTCTTCTAATGGATTGCTTGTTGCGCTACAGTTAAACTTGTTGTTTATTAATTTAACATTGTTGAAGGCTAACGATAATTTATTCTGCATTATCTTAGTCATAATATTTCTTACTACGCTCACCTTTTTGCTTTCATTGTTCTCTTCAGGAAATAAAAACGTAGCCGGGACTAGTCGGGGAATGGAGTGACGATCCGAGATGGTGGCTATAGTAGTCCTCACTATTTTATAAAATAGTGTGATAATAATTATAATGAGGACTCCATTTGAGTTTGAATACTGTCTACTCGACAATATTCGTGTAAAAACTCTCAGCTCATGTTGTATAATTAAGTTTGTATGTGTATTTTTATACCATGTATTTGGCGACTCAGAATGGGTGATGTATACCTATTTTGGGGCGTCACAGTTGGTATCAAAACTTAGGGATATGATCACTGGCTAAGATGTGAGACTAGAACTAGGAGGAGAGTCGGGTAATTCCTTCGCTAGTATGACCTACGTAAGTTTATTTGATATTTAATTGGTCAGAGTATAGGGATAATATTCGGCATGTCAATTAACCCTTATTTTGTGGCGCTAGTATTTGAAAATGGCATCCGAAAATGTTGAGATAAGCAATGAAGCACATGAGACCGTTGAGTCACCAACAATCAATACCCAAGATAATGTGCATCAGAAAGGCAATAATCCTCAGGTGAACAACAACACCAACCAAATGATGAACAATGGGATGTTCAGAAGCTTTATGCAATTCATGCAATATCAAGCGAGACAGACTCCTATTCAAAATGCAGGTGGAAATACTGGCAACTTTCGGATGGTCACCGCTAAGCAGTTCAAGGAGCTGGGACCACCGGAGTTTTTGGGAGAGCCAAAACCACTTAAGGCGGAGACGTGGATAAAGCAGATCACCAAGATATTTGATGTTTTGGGATGCTCCGAAGAGCAAAAGGTTCCCTTTTCCACCTTCATGTTGCGAGTAGAGGCAAATTACTGGTGGGATTCTATAAAGCGTACTCTACCTGCTGCACTGAAGATGTCTTGGGAGAAGTTCCAAGAACTGTTCAATGACAAGTACTTTCTCGAAAGTATTTGTCACATTAAGGAGGTAGAGTTCATCAAGTTGGAGCAAAACAATATGATCGTGTCGCAATACGAAGCTATATTTGTCGAGTTATCCCGGTTTGTATCCCATTTGGTGGATAATGAGGAGTGTATGATGCGGATGTTTCTAAGAGGTTTGAAACCCAAAATACATCAATACCTCATTTCTCACAAACTGTGTTTGTATTCAGATGTTGTTAATAAGGCTCAGTTATTGGAGCGCGATAATGAGTCAACCCAACCAAGAGAGAGCAGTCGGTAAATCGATAATACCAGTGGTTGCAGTCATCGAAGCGGTGACAACAAACGTGAAAGTAATCAACATGCAATAAATGGTAATCACTTTGGTGGTAATCATGGCCAAAATAATAGGAATGGAAATTTCAAGAAGAGGAGATTCAACAATGATGAAAAGACGTCAGCACCGGCACCCGCTGATAAAGAAGGGGAACGACCACCGATCGTATGCTTCAAATGCGAAAAAGAGGGACACATCAGTCCAAACTGCACGATGCAATCCAAAGCATGTTACAATTATGAAAAAGAAGGTCACCTAGCCCGATTTTTTCGTACAGTAAAGTCAAGTCCAGCTGGGATGGAGGCACTAAAGGTCGTCCCAGAGAAGTCAAAGCCAGTAGTTCAAGGGAGAGCCTTTGTCGTGACCTCCCAAAAAGTGAGGAACCCGAACGAAATTATCACGGGTAAGCTAATCATAAACTCTTGCGAAGTCTATACCTTATTTGATACCGATTCTACCCATTCTTTTATTTCTCCTACTTGCGCTCAACGTTTAAATTTAACTCTGGAGAAATTAGACTTTGACTTATCTGTTGAAACTCTGTTGGGAGAAACCTTCATTACATCCACTGTTTATAAGTCTTGTTGGATTCAAATCGGCACCCTCACGTTATATGTCGATCTTATCTCTTTGAAAATACTTGCATTTGATGTGATTTTTGGGACTGATTGGTTAACCACTCATCATGCTAAAATTGATTATTTTCGTAAGGTTATTAGCTTTCATATTCCTAACCAACCTATTATGCGAATTCAAGCAACCAAACCACTAAAATCAATCACTGTCATATCAAGCCATACAGCTATTCGTTTATTAAAAAACGGATGTCAAGCTTTCTTAGCCCATGTCATAGATTTAAATTAAAATACGTCAGATTTGAATGATATTTCTATTGTTAATAATATTTTTGACGTATTCCCTGAAGAACTTCCTGGCCTACTCCCAGAGCGTGAAATTGAATTCTGTATCGACCTTGAACCCGGTACAAAATCCATTTCCAAAGTCCCATATCGAATGGCTCCTTATTGAACTTCAGGAGTTAAAGACCCAACTACAGGAATTATTAGACATCAGTTTCATTCATCCTAGTACGTCTCCTTGGGATGCTCATGTTCTATTTTTGAAGAAGAAAGATGGAAGTATGCGACTTTACATTGACTATTGGGAGTTGAATCATGTCACCATCAAAATAGGTATCCATTGCCCCGCATTGATGACCTGTTTGACTAGTTGCAAGGCGCTAAATTCTTTTCAAAGATCAATCTTCATTTCGGATATCACTAGTTAAATATTAAAACTGATGATATCCCAAAGACTACTTTCAGAACTCGGTACAAGCATTATGAATTTCTAGTTATGTCTTTTGGATTGACTAATGCTCCTACTGCCTTTATGGATATGATGAACCGAGTATTCAAGGAAATTTGGATCATTTTGTAGTTGTATTTATTGTATTTATTGGATCATTTTGTAGTTGGATATCGTGAAGATCATGAGCAATATTTGAGGCTGATACTCCAAAAGCTTCGTAAAAATAAGCTGTATACAAAGTTGAAGAAATGCGAGTTCTGGCTTAAGGAAGTAGCATTCCTTGGGCACGTGATAACAAATCATGGAATATCTGTTGACCTGACAAAGATTGAAGCAATACAAAGCTGGGAGCAACCTAAGTCAGTGACCAAAGTACGTAGCTTTCTCGACTTAGCTGGTTATTATCGGAGATTTGTGAAGAATTTTTTCGAATTGCTACTCCATTAACTCAGCTGACTCGAAACGATATAAAATTCGGTTGGAGTGAGGAATGTGAGAAGAGTTTTCAAGAACTCAAGAGGAGACTCATTCAACACCTGTTCTGACAATACCATCTGGTTCGGAGGGATTTGTCATTTATAGCGATGCTTCATGCAGAGGGTTAGGATGTGTTCTCATACAACATGGGAAAGTCATAGCCTATGCCTCATGACAACTCAAAAAATCTGAGAGAAATTGTCCTACTCATGATCTAGAGTTGGCAGCTGTTATCTTCGCACTTAAAATTTGGAGGCATTACTTGTATGGGGAGAAAGTGAGATATTTACGGATCATAAAAGCCTCAAATATTTCTTCACCCAAAAGGAACACAACATGCGACAACGACGTTGGCTCGAGCTGTTGAAAGATTACGATCATACCATTCAATACCATACTGGAAAAACGAACATGGTAGCTGACGCATTGAGTAGAAGATCATATGCGGGTACGAGTGCGATATTGTCAACGCAAAGGCCCATTTTGTACGACTTATAAAGGATGGAGATAGAGTTAAAGACTCCAGGAACCCACGTGATGATGGAAAATATATGAGTGGAACCGACTTTAATCGATAAAGTTAAAGCTGCTCAAACCACGAACCTGGAGCTAATGTATATGAAGAAGAAAGTGCAAGAAGGTGCTATTCCGAAAGTAAGAATTGATGAAGAAGAAATACTTCGAGTCAACTCCAGACTTTGTGTTCCTAACGACTCTGACTTGAAGTATAAAATTATGATGGAAGCGCACAACACACCATTTGTAATCCATCCTGGGAGTACCAAAATATATCATGATCTTCGACATACATTTTGGTGGAGCAATATGAAAAGAGAGATCTCAAAGTTTATCTCAATGTGTTTAACTTGCCAACGAGTTAAGGCGGAGCATCAAGTATCAAAAGGTCCATTGCAACCACTTGAAATTCTATAATGGAAGTGTGAGCACGTTACCATGGATTTCGTTACTGGTCTTCCCAAGGTTTCTCAAGGCATAGATGCAATTTGGGTCATTGTTGATAGATTAACTGTGACACCCCCAAATCCGGGTACTTCGATTCCACGGGATTTGGTGTTCACTGCACAAATATCATCTATCTATCTAACCATAAAAAATGCAAACCATACAATAGATAGAATTAAAATCTTCTCCTTAAAAGGATTACATCATTCGAATAATAAATACAATCCCAGGTTAAACTAACCTTAAAACATCTGTGCGGAATTCTAACAATAAGTCTTAAACAACATCTTTAACTTAAGTCTTAAACAAATACATCATATAAAATAACAAGTCATATCAAATAACAAGTCTCCATCATTTGTTAACTTTGCCCTTGCCCTTACTAGTGGAGGTTCGTCAGCTCTTTCGTTCTTAACTGCAATGTTATTATTAAGCAAGAGTGAGCACAAATGCCCACAAGTATAAAAATGAAATAACAATATAATAACATGCGAATAAATCAAAGACATCTAAATAAAAGCTCAACTTTTGAATCAAGAGTGAATAACAAGAATCAAAAGAATTCTGAGGGTCATAAGACCTTGAACTATGTCCTAGGTTAACAAGGGTTATACTTGAAACCTTTAACAGTCATAAGACTATGGACCTTCTTCTCGTACTTAGGGGATCAGCCCTTAGTACCATACTGTGCATAATATCTTAACGCTAAAGCGTAAATAATCCTCTATACAGGGTTGTTCATCTCAGTTTAACATTCGAGTCCGCACCAAAGGAAGTTTGGTTTGGATAATTCATCAAGGGTTCTAAAATTTAGAAAGCTCATCAACTATGGACTAGTTGAATCATTAAGGGTTCACTAGTCTAATAAGGTTCAATAACAATGATATTCAATTTGAATAATAATCTCAAGAAGTATACAATAGAACAATTATTGTATAACTAAATCATACTTTGAAAAGATAATCAATCTTTAATATAACATTTGAACTTGAATAATGGCAATGATAATTTACTTGAGATAAATAATAAACTTGAATAATAATGACAAGTAGGGTTAGGAAACTTGCTCACATTTAAGAGTTTAAGTTTAGGAAACTTGCCTCGTGCGTAGATTACACTTTAACTAAGCACGTTCTTTGAATTAAATCCTACATACCATTCACATAGACAATACCAGTTAATTATAACTTAACTAATCATCATAAACTCATTTTTTTTTGTCTACTTTAATTATTGATTATACTTAGTCAAATTATCACATTTACTGCCACATAATATCACTTCATAAATAATAATTTAATTATGTGTTCAATAATTTAATTCACATGTAATTATGTTATTTACATGTTTAAACAACTATTTTTATCATCACATTATACCTCTACCATGTTTACATGTTCATTACATTAATCCACTAACACATTGTTAGACTTAAACATTTTTAATATCTCATTTCTAAATTTTCTGGGGAGCGGCGCTGCGGCGCCATGTTTGTACTGGCTCTTGGGGCTGCGGCGCCGTGGCGCTACGGCCTGACACCTGACGTTGTGGTGCAGTGGTGCAGTGGCGCTGCGGCGCGGGACTTCAGTTCTGGAGTTGGCGCCGCGGCGCGAGACCCCAGAATCTGTTTCCCAGTTCGCGAAGAACACAGAGTTCAGCGAAATCAACACATTTTTAACACTAATTTCACCAAATTACACATACCCACATGTTATAATTTATACATAAACATAACCCAACCTTTGTAAAGTGATTTTAAAACCATTTAAAACACCCAATAACAGAATTAAATCATGTAAAATTGGACTGTTCTTGATGTTCTTGAAGTTTTTAACATAAATTCCTAAAATTCAACGCCACAGATTCGTTATAAGGCCAAATCCATTCATTTAAAGCTTGGTCTCTTCGTATTAACATGCATAACAATATACAAGTGTAAAATTTAGGGATAATATATGATCAGTACCTAAAATATCACGTATAAGGCCATATGGCCAAAACCCAAACTCTGTAATTTTGTAAAATATAAATACTACGTACTTTCATGAAACTGCTAACATGATTTACATAATATATATAATTAAACATGATTTGATATATCATATCATATCCCAATTACAAAGATTTACAGAAAACTGTGAAAGCCATTTTATGAAAACTAAAAGACGTAACTTTGAATTTGGGAAAAATGAGATTACCCTTTTGAATAAAAAGCGTAAATTTAGATTTCCTCACTTCTCAATTCTCCTTCACAACTCACAATTTTAATTATCTCTGACAACCTTTCTCTGAACTCTCTCTGTTTTTAGTTTTTTTTTCTAGCCTTAGGAAAAATGAAGGAAAATAGAAGACGTTGTATTCAAATAGGAAGAAACAGACGCGCGCTGGTGGTCAGTTACCCAATCATGGGTTAACTGACCCTAACCCCTCTTAGTGCCATGTTTGGCTAGCAACTAAGTAAAAAACCCTTTATTTTAATAAAATATTTTATCATATAGCTTAATTCATGCCACACCCACTTGTACAATAATTCATATATCTTATTTAATTTAATATAAATAAAATATAATAATTTCTCATAATTTCACATAGTCACATAACTAAATATCTCATTAATAAATAATGACAATTTATTAAATCTCTAATTAATAATTACATTAATTAAATAACATCATGCTTAATTAAATATTTCATTTAATTCAATAAGCTCACATAATCACATACTTGAATAATAAAATTTCTCTACATTAATTTAATAAATGTAACACATATAATTAAATTAATCTTCCACAATTGCATCAATTATTATTTAATCCAATAATTAAATCATCGAAAAAATATTTATTTAATTCAATAAATATTAAAATTAAATTACAAAATTTTCGTTCGTCACATTGACCAAGTCTATTCATTTCTTACCTATACGAGAAACTTATACACTTGAACGTCTTGCTTGTATATACATAAATGAGATTGTAAGGCTGCATGGTATGCCAGTATCCATAGTTTCTGATCGAGACTCAAGATTGACTTCATGATTTTGGGTTAGTTTGCAAAAAGCTATGCGAACATATTTATAATTCAGTTCGACATATCATCCTCAAACGGATGGGCAGTCAGAGAGAACTATTCAAACTCTTGAAGATATATTAAGACTCTGTGTCCTTGACTTCAAAGGAAGTTGGGACAAGTTCTTGCCATTAGTGAAATTCTCTTACAACAACAGTTATCAAGCAAGTATTGGCATGGCTCCATTCGAGGCGTTGTATGGACGCAAGTGTCGTTCTCCAGTATGCTAGGATGAGGTGGGTGAAGCAACGTTGTGAAAGTAGTATGCACACAAGCCAATCATATTTGATGATAAAGCATATACTTGTAACAATCTTATTCATTTATTAATAAAAAATATTAATTTATTAAAGGCTTTTAATTATCTACATGATGCTGTTTTATAATATGTAATAAACCCATAGTTTTAAGCAATGCTTTTAGAATAATGATTATGATCATTCTAATGAGATCTAAATTCTTAGAAAGCTTGAAACTAAAATAGTAACTAATTGTTGGATTACTAAATTGGGGATTAGTGAATCTGGATAGATTGGTACATACGTTGCTTGCTCATTGGATGAGGATGATTGATCTCATGATCATTTGTGTAGAGACACTAAAGCAAGTATGTAAGTGCTTATTAGAGAATAAGTTCACTAAACGTGGCTCGCTAAGGAATACCTAATAGAGTTTTACTCGCCTGTCAATAGGAATTCCTGTAGTGATAGTAGTACAAGTGATCTTTGGACTTTAGATCATCATAGTATCTTGTGTATGATGAGTTATACTTTGACTTTTTTCTTAAGACCCTTAGGGTATATCAAAGGGTATGCTTGGGTATAATAAGCTGTACATGGAGATAATGTATGATCAATAAAGAATCTACCACTTCTAGTAAAAGAAGAGAAATGTCCTATGTGATTTGATAGATGACAACCCAGTAGTCATTGGCCAAGGCATAATGAAATTAGAAAGGAGTTTCTAATTTGCATTATTTGGAATTGTGCATTTAAGAGTCGAAATATATATAATTAAATAAAATAAGACTTGACAGTAATTCCATGTCTTATATTTAATTGGGACATTGTATGGTGGAAGGATTGAAATGTACGGTAACTGTGACGCCCCCAAAATAGGTATACATCACCCATTCTGAATCGCCAAATACATGGTACAGAAATAAATATAACTTCATTAAACTGTGAGTTTAAATACAAATAGAGAGTATAAAAACTCAAAAGGAGTTCTCATTACAATTATTATCACACTATTTTATAAAATAGTGAGGACTGCTAACACCACTGACTGAAAACCTCACTCCGCACCCCGACTAGTTCCCGCTATATTCTCGCCTCCTGAGAAAGATGGAACAAAAAGGGTGAGCTCAACTAGCCCAATAAAGAATATTATGACTAAGATAATATACAACAAATTATCATTAGTATTCAACAGGGAAAAATCTGATAGAATATAATCGACAACAAGTTTTAGATCAACAACTGCAGCAGAAACAGCAATCCATTAGAAGAGTCAAGTAGAGAAAGAATTCTACTATCTTCTAAGATTTAAAAGTCCATCATCAATATTTTATCCCTGTAACATCAATCAATATACATCTTGAATCAAATATTCATCTTTGCACTACAGGCCAAAGATATTCATTTGTATCACCAGTTGGTCATGTTCATCTCAACACCTGTTCATCTTTGCACTACGGGCCAAAGATATTCATTTGGTAATCATTCATCTTTGCACTACAGGCCAAAGATATTCATTTATATCATCATTTAGGACTGAGGATGATGAAAAATATTTTAAAGAAAACGAATCCAGTGAAACAAAAGGACAAATATTAGGGATTCGTATTACAGTTTATCCAAGTTCAATAATACTCCAGAATAACCCGTTTTGAAGCAGAATTCAAAAATAAAGATCAAAACATGGATACAATCAAAGAAAGTAACCATAATAGACAACTTGGACAAAAAGAAGAAAATTTTATTTTTCGATGAATAGTGTCGTATTCGTGAATAGTGCCGTATACGTGAATAGTGCCGTATACGTGAATAGTAATTCCGACATAAAAAGTTCCAAATTTGATAAAAAGTTTATACCAACACTTTGGCATAATGATATTGAAGAAAATATCATTTAAGAAGAAGATAATACCCCTTACCTCAAAATAACCGTACTTCTGGTCGGAATACCGGTATAAGGCTGAAAGAAACTTGCTCTGATGAATAGAAACTCTCAAAGTATCTAAATACTCACAAAATACACTCAATAATCTAGAGAGAGAAAGATAGAAAACTTGTTTCTGGTGTGATTTTTAATTCTAACTTAGCCCTCTATTTATAGGAAAATGTTAGCATGCCGAAGCAGACTTCACCTGCAACCTGATGGCTTTACCTGCTACTATTCCCACCCACCACATTTGAATAAAAATCTCAGCACATTTCTTCACCAACCAAGAGTGGGGACCACCAATTCTAGAATTTTCCATCAAAATGATAAACTCCGAAAATTCAATAATTTCTGAACCAGTCATCTCGTAAAATTCATAACAAATCATACGTTCATTTTTAACGGTTCATAATTTGTGGACATATACTCAACTTATATATGTATAACATATCCAAAAATTACCATGATCCAAAGGTCGGATTAAAAATTATAACCCCCGTAAAATATCTCAAAAATCCTGATTTTTAATACCTCCATTCCGACAAAAATACTGATAAAACACCTCAACATTAAATCCTTCATTTTTAACCACAAAAATATATCCCTCATTTATATCCACATAAAATAAATATTTCCTTATCATATGAATCTATAATTAATTATTCACAAATAATATTACAGAATCACATTTATGACAACCAGGCCGTTCCCAGGAAAGAGGGGGCTTTTCAATAAGGATTTCTCCTTACTGGCGCGTAATTAGGTGACCAAACCTCTCCTTGACCGAACTTTCTAGACATTACCAATAATGTTATCTAATAATATTATTCAATAATATGAATTATTGATCTGATAATGGAAAATACTGTGCAGTGATAATTATTGAAACAACAATAATATAAAAATATCAACGCATCAATTATTGAATCAATAAAATAAAATATTGAACAGTAACTACTGTAACAATTATTGAGTAGTGCCTTCCTTCGTAAGAATCAATAATTTAAAAATATTGTGCAATCCGTGTGCTACTGTGTAACCACGCGTTTTACTGTATTTTAACTACCGGGTATTCCAACAGTGTTAACGGTAACAACTACGCCATTATTCAATTTTGTCGTTTTCTTCATTCGACCGTTATCCGTTATGGGGCCCACAATTGGCTGCGCCGTCGTACGAATATTCCTCGACAGAAAGAATATTCCACCGACAACATGAATATTTTATAACCACTTGCTTCTTTTGCAAAATTTTCACATTTCACCCATAACCAAAGTTATTATATCAAATTAATACCTTATTATTCACAATAATATTTATAGAAAAATTTGATTTTATTCATTAAAAAGTTGGGGTCTTACAACCTCCCTTCCTTATGAAATTTCTTCCTCGAAATTGACGTACGTACCTGGTGTTTCGAAAAAGTGAGGATACCTCGTTTTCATTTCTGATTCTAACTCCCGGGTCATCTCTTCAATAGCATGGTTTCTCTACAAAACCTTAACTTATGGTATAACATTCGTGCGTAGGACATGCTCTTTCCTATCCAAGATCTTAACAGGTACCTCCTCGTACGTTAAATCTTCAGCTATCATGTCTGGTTCTAACTCAATAATGTGGTTCGGGTCTTTAACATATTTACGAAGCATAGATATGTGAAAAACATTATGAACACGAGACATACTTGGAGGTAATGCGAGTGTATAGGCCACATTTCCTATTCGGTCAAGAATCTCAAATGGACCAACAAATCTTGGATTGAGCTTTCCTCTCTTTCCAAATCTTGTAACTCCCTTCCATGGTGCAACACGTAACAATACATGGTCCCCAATATTAAATTCCACGTCCTTCCGATGAAGATCCACATAACTCTTTTGTCGATCCTGTGCCGTTTGTATACGTTGTCGAATCATTTGGATCTTCTCTGTAGTCATGCATACTAACTCTGGTCCCAACAATGTTGCTTCACCCACCTCGTCCCAGCATATTGGAGAACGATATTTTCTTCCATATAACGCCTAGAATGGAGCCACACCTATGCTCGTCTGATAACTGTTGTTGTAGGAGAATTCTACCAATGGTAGGTACTTATCCCAACTCCCTTTGAGATCTAGGACACAGAGTCTTAATAGATCTTCAAGAGTTTGAATAGTCCTCTCTGATTGTCCGACCGTTTGAGGATGGTATGCCGAACTGAATCGTAAATCTGTGCCCATAGCTTTCTGCAAGTTAACCCAAAATCGTGAAGTGAATCTTGGGTCACGATCCGAAACTATGGATACTGGCATGCCATGCAATCTCATAATCTCGTTCACGTACATACTAGCAAGACGTTCAAGGGAATAAGTCTCACGTATGGGCAAGAAATGGGCAGACTTGGTTAATCTATCAACAATAACCCAAATCGCATCTATGCCTTGAGAAACCTTGGGAAGACCAGTAACGAAATCCATAGTAATGTGTTCCCACTTCTATTTCAGAATCTCAAGTGGTTGTAATGGACCCTTTGGCATTTGATGCTCCGCCTTTACATGTTGACAAGTTAAACACCTCGAGATAAACTCCGCGATCTCTCTTTTCATATTGTTCCACCAAAATGTATGTCGAAGATCATGATACATTTTGGTACTCCCAGGATGGATTACAAACAGTGTGTTGTGTGCCTCCATCATGATTCTGTGCTTCAAGTCAGAATCGTTAGGAACACAAAGTCTAGAGTTGACTCAAAGTATTCCTTCTTCATCGATTCTTGCTTCTGGAATAGCACCTTCTTGCACTTTCTTCTTCATACGCATCAACTCTATGTCTGTAGCTTGAGCAGCTTTAACTTTATTGATTAAAGTCGGTTCTACTCGTATGTTTGATATCATCACGTGGGTACTTGAAGCCTTCATCTCTATCTCCATCCTTTGCAAGTCATACAAAATGGACTTTTGTGTTAACAACATTGCACTCGTACCCGCATATGATCTTCTACTCAATGCGTCAGCTACTACGTTCGCTTTTCCAGGATGATATTGGATGGTATGATCGTAATCTTTCAGCAGCTCGAGCCAACGTCATTGCCGCATGTTGAGTTCCTTTTGGGTGAAGAAATATTTGAGGCTTTTATGATCTGTATAGATCTCCACTTTCTCCCCATACAGGTAGTGTCTCCAAATCTTCAAAGCGAAAACGACTGCTGCCAACTCCAAATCATGAGTAGGATAATTCCTCTCATATTCTTTGAGTTGTTGAGAGGCATAGGCTATGACTTTCCCATGTTGTATGAGAACACATCCTAACCCTTTGCCTGAAGCATCGCTGTAGATAACAAATCCATCTGAACCAGATGGTATTGTCAGAACAGGTGCCGAAATGAGTCTCATCTTGAGTTCTTGAAAACTCTTCTCGCAATCCTCGTTCCAACCGAATTTTATATCTTTACGAGTCAGCTGAGTTAACGGAGTAGCGATTCAAGAAAATCCTTCCACAAATCTCCGATAATAACCAGCTAAGCCTAGAAAGCTACGTACTTCGGTCACCGACTTCGGTTGTTCCCAACTTTGTATGACTTCAATCTTCGCCGGGTCGACAGATACTCCATGTTTTGACACCACGTGCCCAAGGAATGCTACTTCCTCAAGCCAGAACTCACATTTCTTCAGTTTGGCATATAGCTTGTTATCACGCAACCTTTGTAGTTCCAGCTTCAAATGGTGCTCATGATCTTCACGGCTTTTGGAATAGATGAGGATGTCATCAATAAAGACAACAACGAATTGATCTAAATATTCCTTGAATACACGGTTCATCATATCTATGAATGCAACAGGAGCATTAGACAATCCAAAAGACATGACTAAGAATTTATAATGCCCGTACCGAGTTCTGAAGGCAGTCTTTGGAATATCCTCAGTTTTAATCTTCAGCTGATGATATCCAGAACGAAGATCGATCTTTGAAAAGAATTGTGCTCCTTGCAACTAGTCAAACAGGTCATCAATGCGAGGTAGCAGATACCTATTCTTCATAGTGACATGGTTCAACTCTCGGTAGTCAATACAAAGTCGCATACTTCCGTCTTTCTTCTTTACGAATAACACAGGAGCACCCCAAGGAGATGTACTAGGACGAATAAAACCGATGTCCAACAACTCCTGTAGTTGGACCTTTAACTCCTGAAGTTTAATAAGAGCCATTCGATATGGGGTTTTAGAAATGAGCTTTGTACCAGGTTCAAGGTCAATAAAGAATTCAACTTCACATTCTGGGGGTAGACCGGGAAGTTCTTCAGGAAATACGTCAGGAAATTCACTAACAACAGAAATAGTATTCAAATCTGACGTGTTTTTGTTCAAGTCCGTGACATGGGCTAAGAAAGCTTGACATTCGTTTTTCAATAAACGAATAGCTTTATGGCTTGAAATGACAGTGATTGACTTTAATGGTTTAGTTGTTTGAATTCGCATAACAGGTTGGTTAGGAATATGAAAACTAACAACCTGATGAAAACAATCAATTTTAGCATGATGTATGGTTAACCAATCAATCCCCAAAATCACATCAAATGCAAGAATTTTCAACGAAATAAGGTCGGCAGGTAATGTGATGGTACCGACTTGAATCATGCAAGATTTAAAAATAGTAGATGTAACGAAAGTTTCTCCTAACGGAGTCTCAACAGATAAGTCAAAGTCTAATTTCTCTGGAGTCAAGTTTAAACGTTGAGCACAAGCAGGAGAGATAAAAGAATGGGTAGAACCAGTATCTAATAAGGTATAAACTTCGCAAGAGTTTATGATTAGCTTACCCGTGATCACCTCGTTTGGGTTCCTCGCGTTTTGTGCAGTCACGACAAACGCCCTTCCAGGAACCACCAACTTTGACTTGTCTGGGACAGCCTTTGGAGTCACCATCCCCGTCGAACTTGGTTTCGCGACTAGACAATCTCTAGCTATATGACCTTCCTTTCCACAGTTATAACACACCTTGGATTGTTGTGGGTAGTTTGGGCTGATGTGTCCCTCTTTTTCGCATTTGTAACATACGACCGGTGGTCGTTCTCCTCCCCTAAAAACAGTTGATGTTGGTGCTGACGTCTTCACGCTATCATTGTTGTACCTTCTCCTCTTGAAATCTCCTCCCGACTCGCTCCTTCTATTATCACGATTATCACCAGAGTGGTTACCGCTTTTATCCGAATGCTTTCCTTCCCTCTGGTTGTCATTGCTCCGATGACCGCTGCTGTGACGCCCCCAAAATTAGGTATACATCACTCATCTTAGGTCGTCAGATACATAGTACAGAATACAAATACAACTGTCGTGTACAATACGACAAAACATAAACTGTGAGTTTGAATACAGATATTATCTTCTAGAGAGTATTCATACTCAAAAGGAGTCCTCATTACATTTATTAACACACTATTAAATAGAATAGTGAGGACTACTAACTAATACTATTATTCGAACCATCACTCCGTTCCCCGACTTGCCCCAGCTACGTTCTCATTTCCTGAAGAGAACAGTGAAAGAAAGGGTGAGCTCAACTAGCCCAGTAAGAAATATTATGACTAAGATAATGCATAATAAATTATCATTAGCCTTCAACAATGTTAAACTGATAAAATATAATAGACATCAAGTTTAACTGCAGCGAAACAAGCAATCCATTAAAAGAGTCAAGTAGAAAATAAACTCTACTATCTTTTATGATTTAAAAGATTTTTCAACACTGCTATCGCTGAGACTCAGCTTAATAAATAATTCACATCATCCCTGCACTACGGCCAAGGATATTCGTTAGGGTCACGACCACAAATTTCATGCACTACGGGCCAAGGATATTTGTGTATTCATCAATGGTCATGATCATGCCAACAACTGTCCATCAATGCACTACGGGCCAATGAGGACTTTTATCACATCATTTGTAACATTACGGTCATGATTATACCGAATAATCCCTGGTCATAATCATACCAAGTCCATCTATGCACTACAAGCCACAGATGACTTTCAACAGAATATAAACATGAGGATGATGACAATGATATAAGAATTCAATAAAACAAGTTCAAGAATTAATTTATCCAAGAATTAACAACGTCCAAATTGTCAACATGATACTGCTTTGTGGAGTAAAATTCAAGAATGATCAGGAGAATATTTTCATGAATAGATACTAGATGAAGCGCAAATGTCAAGGATATTCCACAAATTTCATGGAGTATAGAAGTCAAAACTTAACCAACTGAGTATAATAAAGAATGGAATAACAAAAGAAATCACCATGCATGCGATAGACCGCACAAACAGGTTATTCTTAACAGAATAATAATAATGGAACCAGGTCCGGCGTAACCGCACAGACAGGATATTCCGACAGAATAATAAATAATGGAACCAGGTCCGGCGTAAAAGCACAGACAGGATATTCCGACAAAATAATAAATAATAGAACCAGGTCCGGCGTAAACGCACAGACAAGATATTCCGACAGAATAATAAATAATGGAACCAGGTCCGGCGTAAACGCACAGACAGGATATTCCGACAGAATAATAACAAGACGGAACCAGGTCCGGTGTAAAACACACAGACAGGATGTTCCAACAGAATAATAATAAAAATGGAACCAGGTCCGGTGTAAAACACACAGACAGGATGTTTCGACAGAATAATAGAAGAATGTCACCAAGTATAGGGTAGACCGCGTATACAGGTTATTCCAACAGAATAATAAGAAATAGAATAACAACAGTTCTCTTCATGAATAAGAAAGAATAACACCCCTTACCGTAAAAGAACTGGATATAAGAGTAGTGAAGTAGCAGAAAACTTTTCTTCTATCTCTATATAGTCTCTCTTTATAGCTTCTCTCTCTAGAGTTCATTGAATTCGTAAGAAAATAATGAAGGAATGAGCTTCTATTTATAGGAAAATAGAATGCATAGTAACTAATCCATGAACGGTCCAGATTGATTACTTTAATCTGACGGTCCATATTTAAAGAAAAATCTTTTAAATAAAATATAATATATTCTATTTACAGAATAACTTTAATAAAGTATTCTGTTTTATATAAAAAGATGTTTCTGTTTTATTACGTTAATAATACGAATAAAACAAAACGTCATTATCGCTAAATAATTCATATTATTAACTGACAATAATAGAATCAAACTGAGTGACTTCTCACATAAGTATTAATAATTAATACCGTGTGCTACTATGCAACCACACGTATTACTGTACTTTTACTACCAAGTAGTTCAACAGTATCAACGGTAAAACTTTCGCCGTTATTTTCATAAAGTATTTTTGTCGTTTTCTCAATCCGACAATAATTCCATTGTGGGGTCCACCAATAATTGTACCGTCGTACGGATATTCCCCGACAAAAAGAATATTCTCCGACCAATCGAATATAATATGACAACTTGCATACTTTGCAAAATTTATAAATACTACCCATAACTATTATATCAAATCCACACAATAATATAAAAAAAATTATTTCGAGAAAAATTAAATATTTATTCATAAAAACTGGGGTTTCACAATCTCCCCTCCTTATGGAATTTCGCCCTCGAAATTTACGTACGTACTTGGTATGCCGAACATAGAAATTTACGTACGTACTTGGTATGCCGAACATGTGAGGATACCTTGACTTCACTTCAAATTCTAACTCTTGAGGTATAACCTTTAAGCATCGAATATGATCCTTCTTATCCAAGATGTTAACACGTATCTCCTCATACGTTAAATCTTTCGCTATTTCGTCCGGTTCTAAATTAATAATGCGGTTCGGGTCGTCCACATATTTACGTAACATCGATACGAAAAAAAAATATTCTGAACACGCAACATACTTGGCGGTAAAACGAGTCTATAGGCCACAGTTCCTACTTCATCTAGGATTTCAAATGGGCCAATTAAATCGAGAGTTGAGATTTCCTCTTTTCGTCGATTCTTGCTTCTAGAATAACGCCCTCTTGAACCTTTTTCTTCACATTTATCAGCTCTTAGTATGTAGCTTGAGCGGCTTTAACTTTATCGATTAAAGTCGATTTTAATCGTATATTCGTTATCTTCACGTGGGTTCGAATATTCGTACTTGTAACCGTATACGATCTTCTACACAACGCGTCAGCTACCATGTTCACTTTTCCACGATGTTATTGAATGGTACGATCGTAATCTTCAACAGCTCGAGCCAACGTCTTTGGCGCATAATACGTTCGTTTTAGTTGAAGAAATATTTGAGGGTTTAAGAAATGGGTTTTGTACTGGGGTCAATACAAAATTCAATTTTACGCTCTGGGGTAGGCTAAGAAGTCTTCAAGAATACGTCAAGAAATTTATTAACAATAGAAATATCGTTCAAAACTGTGACCCTCATCCAAGACTTGGATAACACGTCACATTGATACCTATAAACTTGCCATCGTCATTTACAACATCTCCTACGGAAAGTCTAGCTTCGGTGCATTCCACACCAGGAAGTCAACAGCGAAAGGAACGGGAATTTTTTCTTATGGCTTGATATGACAATGATTGACTTTAGTGGTTTGGTTACTTTGAATTTGCATAACAGGTTGGTTAGGAGTATGAAAGCTAACAACCTTACGAGAAGCATGATGAGTAGTGAACCAATCGTTTCAAAAAATCACATCAATGCAAGTATTTTCAAAGAGATAAGATCAACAGGTAACGTGAAAGTGTTGATTTGAACAAGATTTATAAATAGTGGAGGTAACAAAGGTTTCTCCCAACGGAATTTCAACAGAGAAATCAAAGTCTAATTTCTCCAGAGTTAAGTTCAAATATTGAACACAACTAGGTGAAATAAAAGAGTGAGTAGAACCGGTATCTAACACGGTATAGACTTTGTAAGAGTTTATGACTAACATACCCGTGATAATTTTATTCAGGTTCCTTGTCACGAAAAAAACGCTCTCTCTTAAACTACTTGTAAGACCCCAATTTTTATAAATAAAGATGAATTTTCTATAAATATCATTTTTGAATATTATGGAGTTAATTTGATATAATGTTATAGTTGTGGGTAATATTTATAAATTTTACAAAGTAAGCAAGTTGTTATAAAATATTCGTTTGGTCGGGGAATATTCTTTTTGTCGGGGAATATTCGTACGACGGCACAATCATTGGTGGACCCCACAATGGAATTATTGTCGGATTGAGAAAACGACAAAATTATCTTTCTATAAAAATAACAGCTGAGGTATTACGTTAAAATCGTTAAAACTGTTGAACTACTTGGTAGTAAAAGTACAGTAATACGCGTGGTTGCATAGTAGCACACGGTATTGATTATTGATGCTTACGTGAGAAGTCACTCAGCTATACTCAATTATTGCTACAGTAATTGTTGCATCATATCTCTTAAATTATTGTCATAGTATCATCTGTATAATATGTTATATTATTAAATCAATAATTGAGACGTTGTGGTATAGAGAGAATAATTGAGACGTTGTGGTATGATCATAATCTTTCAACAGTTCAAGCCAACGTCGTTGTCGCATGTTGAGTTCCTAGGGCTTCATTATTTTTCACGAATTCATTCAAGCTATAGAGAGAGAAAGTATAGAGAGAATAAGAGAGAGAGAATAAAAGTATTCTGCTACATCACTTTTCCAATATCCAGTTCTTTTAAGGTAGGGAATATTATTTCTTTTATATTCATGAAGAGAACTTCTGTTATTCCATTCGTTATTATTCTGTTGGAATAACCAGTATACGCGGTCTACCCTATACTTGGTGACATTCTTCTATTATTTTGTTGGAACATCCTGTCTGTGTGTTTTACACCGGACCTGGTTCCGTTTATTATTCTGTTGGAACATCCTGTCTGTGTGTTTTACACCGGACCTGGTTCCGTTTTATTATTATTCTGTTGGAATATCCTGTCTGTGTGTTTTACACCGGACCTGGTTCCATTATTTATTATTCTGTCGGAATATCCTGTCTGTGCGTTTACGCCGGACCTGGTTCCATTATTTATTATTCTATTGGAATAACCTGTCTGTGCGGTCTATCGCATGCATGGTGATTTCTTTTGTTATTCCATTCTTTATTGTACTCAGTTGGTTAAGTTTTGACTTCTATACTCCATGAAATTTGTGGAATATCCTTGATAGTTGCGTTTCATCCAGTATCTTTTCAAGAAAATATTCTTCTAAGCATTCTTGAATTTTACTCCACAATGCAGTATCATGTTGACAATTTGGACGTTGTTAATTCCTGGATAAATTAATTCTTGAACTTGTTTTATTGAATTCTTATATCATTGTCATCATCCTCATGTTTATAAAATGTTGAAAGTCATCTGTGGCCTGTAGTGCATAGATGGACTTGGTATGATTATGACCAGGGATTATTCGGTATAATCATGACCGTAATGTTACAAATGATGTGGTAAAAGTCCTCATTGGCCCGTAGTGCATTGATGGACAGTTGTTGGCATGATCATGACCATTAATGAATACACGAATATCCTTGGCCGTAGTGCAGGGGTGATTCGATGATGTGGATTATTTTATTAAGCTGAGTCTCAGCGATCACAGTGTTGAAAAACTTTTTAAATCATAAAAGATAGTAGAGTTTATTTTCTACTTGACTCTTTTAATGGATTGCTTGTTCCGCTACAGTTAAACTTGATGTCTATTATATTTTATCAGTTTAACATTGTTGAAGGCTAATGATAATTTATTCTGCATTATCTTAGTCATAATATTTCTTACTGGGCTAGTTGAGCTCACCCTTTCTTTCACTGTTCTCTTCAGGAAATGAGAACGTAGCTGGGACAAGTCGGGGTACGGAGTGATGGTCCGAATGATAGTATTAGTTAGTAGTCCTCACTATTCTATGTAATGGTGTGTTAATAAATGTAATGAGGACTCCTTTTGAGTATGAATACTCTCTAGAAGATAATATTTGTATTCAAACTCACAGTTTATGTTTTGTCGTATTGTACACGACAGATGTATTAATCAGTTGTATTTGTATTCTGTACTATGTATCTGACGACCCAAGATGGGTGATGTATACCTAATTTTGGGGGCGTCACAGTTGGTATCAGAGCTTAGGGATATGATCCCTGGCTAAGATGTGAGAATAGAACTAGGAGGGGAGAGACGGGGAATTCCTTCGCTAGTATGACATACCTAAGTTTATTTGCATGGTATTTAATTGGTCGGTCATAATATAAGGATAATATATGACATATCAATTAATTTTTATTTTGTGGCAGTATCTGAAAATGGCATCTGAGAATGTTGAGAATAGCAATGGAGCACAGACGACTGTTGATTCACCACATATCAATAATCAGGATAATGTGCATCAGGAAGGTGTCAATCCTCATGCAAACAACAACACTGACCAAATGATGAATGATCAAATGTTCAGAGGCTTTATGCAATTCATGCAACAACAGGTGAAAGCGGCTCCTGTCCACAACGTAGGTGGAAATACTGGAAACTCTCAGGCGGTCACCGCTAAACAGTTTAAGGAGCTGGGACCACCGGAGTTTAAGGGAGAACCCAAACCACTTGTAGCTGAAACATGGATAAAGCAGATCACCAAGATATTTGATGTCTTGGGTTGCTCCGAGGAGCAAAAGGTTCCCTTTGCCGCCTTTATGTTGCGAGGAGAGGCAGATTACTGGTGGGAATCGATAAAGCGTACTCAACCTGCCGCACTGAAGATGTCCTGGGAGAAGTTCCAAGAGCTGTTTAACGACAAATACTTTCCCGAGAGTATTCGTCACATGAAGGAGGTGGAGTTCATCAAATTGGAGCAGAATAATATGACCGTGTCGCAGTACGAGGCAAAATTTGCGGAGTTATCCCGGTTTGCGTCCCACCTGGTGGATAATGAAGAAAGAATGACGCGGATGTTTTTAAGAGGTTTGAAGCCGGAGATACGTCAACATCTTGTTTCTCATAAACTGTGTTTGTATTCAGATGTTGTAAATAGGGCTCAGTTGGTGGAGCGCGATAACGAGACAACGCAACCAAAAGAGAGCAGCCGGCAAAATGATAATACCAGTGAGAGCAGTCATCGAAGCGGTGACAACAAGCGTGGAGGGAATCAACAGGCCAGAAATGGTAACCACTTCGGTGGTAATCAGGGCCAAAACAATAAGAATGGACATTTCAAGAAGAGGAGATTCAACAATGATGGAAAGACGTCAGCACCAGCACCTGTCGTTAAGGAAGGAGAACGACCACCTATCATATGTTTCAAATGCGGAGGGGAGGGGCACATCAGTCCAAACTGCGCGATGCCGTCCAAAGCATGTTATAATTGTGGAAGAGAAGGTCATTTAGCCCGATTTTGTCGTTTACCGAAGACAAATTCAGCTAGGATGGAGGCACCAAAAGCCGTCCCAGAAAAGTCAAAACCGGTTGTGCAAGGGAGAGCGTTTGTTGTGAACTCCCAGAGAGCAAGGAACCCGAATGAGGTCATCACGGGTAAGCTTATTATAAACTCTAAAGAAGTTTATACTTTATTTGATACCGGTTCAACCCATTCTTTTATTTCTCCTACTTGCGCTCATCGATTAAATTTGATTCCGGAGAAATTAGACTTTGACTTATCTGTGGAAACTCCGTTGGGAGAAACCTTCATTACCTCCACTGTTTATAAGTCTTGTTTGGTTCAAGTTGGTACCCACACATTACCTATCGATCTGATTTCATTAAAAATACTTGCATTTGACGTGATTCTAGGGATTGATTGGTTAACTACTCATTATGCAAAAATTGATTGTTTTCGTAAGGTTGTTAGTTTTCATATTCCTAATCGACCTATTATGCGAATTCAAGCAACCAAACCATTAAAATCAATCGCTGTCATCTCAAGCCATAAAACTATTCGTTTATTGAAAAACGGATGTCAAGCTTTCTTAGCTCATGTCACAGATCTAAACAAAAATACGTCAGTTTTGAATGATATTTCTATTGTTAATAAATTCCCTGACGTATTCCCTGAAGAACTTCCTGGCCTACCCCCAGAGCGTGAAATTGAATTTTGTATCGATCTTGAACCCGGTACAAAACCCATTTCCAAAGCCCCATATCGAATGGCTCCTATTGAACTTCAGGAGTTAAAGACCCAACTGCAGGAATTGTTAGACATTGGTTTTATTCGTCCTAGTACTTCTCCTTGGGGTGCTCCTGTTCTGTTCGTGAAGAAGAAAGATGGGAGTATGCGACTTTGTATTGATTATCGGGAGTTGAATCATGTCACCATCAAAAACAGGTACCCATTGCCACGTATTGATGACCTGTTTGACCAGTTGCAAGGAGCACAATTCTTTTCAAAGATCGATCTTCGTTCTGGATATCATCAGCTGAAGGTTAGAACTGAGGATATTCCAAAGACGGCTTTTAGAACTCGGTACGGGCATTATGAATTCCTAGTCATGTCCTTTGGATTGACTAATGCTCCTGCTGCCTTCATGGATATGATGAACCGGGTATTCAAGGAATATTTGGATCACTTTGTGGTCGTCTTTATTGATGACATCCTTATTTATTCCAAAAGCCGTGAAGATCATGAGCAACACTTGAGGCTGGTACTCCAAAAGCTTCGTGAATACAAGCTTTATGCCAAGTTGAAGAAATGCGAGTTCTGGCTGGAGGAGGTAGCATTCCTTGGGCACGTAGTATCAAGTCGTGGAATATCGGTTGACCCGGCAAAGATTGAAGCTATTCAAAGCTGGGAGCAACCTAAATCAGTGACCGAGGTACGTAGCTTTCTTGGTTTAGCTGGTTATTATCGGAGATTCGTGGAAGGATTTTCTCGAATCGCTACTCCATTAACTCAGCTGACTCGGAAAGATACAAAGTTTGGTTGGAGCGAAGAATGTGAGCAGAGTTTTCAAGAACTCAAGAGGAGACTCATTTCAGCACCTGTTCTAACAATACCATCTGGCTCGGAGGGATTTGTCATCTACAGTGATGCTTCGAGCAAAGGGTTGGGATGCGTTCTCATGCAACATGGAAAAGTCATAGCCTATGCATCAAGACAACTCAAGGAATATGAGAGGAATTATCCTACTCATGATCTAGAGTTGGCAGCTGTTGTCTTTGCACTTAAAATTTGGAGGCATTACTTGTATGGGGAGAAAGTGGAGATCTTTACGGATCATAAAAGCCTCAAATATTTCTTCACTCAAAAGGAACTCAACATGCGACAACGACGTTGGCTTGAACTGTTGAAAGATTATGATCATACCATTCAATACCATCCTGGAAAAGCGAACGTGGTAGCTGACGCATTGAGTAGAAGATCATATGCGGGTACAAGTGCAATATTAACAACGCAAAGGCCCATTTTGTGTGACTTGCAAAGGATGGAGATAGAGTTGAAGACTCCAGGGACCCATGTGATGATGGCGAATATACGAGTAGAACCGACTTTAATCGATAAAGTTAAAGCTGCTCAAGCTACAGACCTGGAGCTGATGCGTATGAGGAAGAAAGTGCAAGAAGGTGTTATGCCGGAAGCAAGAATCGATGAAGAAGGAATACTTCGAGTCAACTCCAGACTTTGTGTTCCTAACAACCCTGATTTAAAGTATGAAATCATGATGGAGGCGCACAACACACCGTTTGCAATCCATCCTGGAAGTACCAAAATGTATCATGATCTTCGTCATACATTTTGGTGGAGCAATATGAAGAGAGAGATAGCGTTGTTTATCTCAAGGTGTCTAACTTGTCAACGAGTCAAAGCGGAGCATCAAGTACCAAAAGGTCCATTGCAACCACTTGAAATTCCAGAATGGAAGTGGGAGCACATTACCATGGATTTCGTTACCGGTCTTCCTAGGGTTTCTCAAGGTATTGATGCGATTTGGGTCATTGTTGATAGATTGACCAAGTCTGCTCATTTCTTACCGATACGAGAAACTTATACACTTGAACGTCTTGCTCGTATGTACATAAACGAGATTGTAAGACTGCATGGTATGCCAGTATCCATAGTTTCTGACCGAGACCCAAGATTCACTTCACGATTTTGGGTTAGTTTACAAAAAGCTATGGGCACGGAGTTACGATTTAGTTCAGCATATCATCCTCAGACGGACGGACAATCAGAGAGGACTATTCAAACTCTTGAAGATCTATTAAGACTCTGTGTCTTTGACTTCAAAGGAAGTTGGGACAAGTTCTTACCATTGGTGGAGTTTTCCTACAACAACAGTTATCAAGCAAGTATTGGCATGGCTCCATTCGAAGCATTGTATGGAAGAAAATGTCGTTCTCCAGTATGCTGGGATGAGGTGGGCGAAGCAACGTTGTTGGGACCGGAGTTGGTACGTATGACTACAGAAAAGATTCAAACGATCCGACAACGTATAAAAACCTCACAAGATCGACAAAAGAGTTATGCTGATCTTCATCGAAAGGACGTGGAATTTGATGTAGGAGATCATGTGTTCTTACGTGTTGCTCCATGGAAAGGAGTTACGAGATTTGGAAAGAGAGGAAAGCTAAATCCTCGATTCATCGGTCCATTTTTAATCCTCGATCGAGTAGGAACTGTGGCTTATAGACTCGCTTTACCGCCAAGTATGTCTCGTGTTCATAACGTTTTCCACATATCCATGTTACGCAAATATGTGGAAGACCCGAACCACATTATTGAGTTAGAACCGGACGAAATAGCGGAGGATTTGACGTATGAAGAAGTTCCTGTTCAAATCTTGGATAAGAAGGAACATATTCTACGCTCCAAGGTTATACCTCAAGTCAAAGTTTTGTGGAGAAACCACGATGTTGAGGAAATGACTTGGGAGTTAGAATCAGAAATGAAATCAAGGTATCCTTACCTCTTCGACATACCAGGTACGTACCCTAATTTCGAGGGCGAAATTTCATAAGAAGGGGAGGTTGTAAGACCCCAATTTTTATAAATAAAGATGAATTTTCTATAAATATCATTTTTGAATATTATGGAGTTAATTTGATATAATGTTATAGTTGTGGGTAATATTTATAAATTTTGCAAAGTAAGCAAGTTGTTATAAAATATTCGTTTGGTCGGGGAATATTCTTTTTGTCGGGGAATATTCGTACGACGGCACAATCATTGGTGGACCCCACAACGGAATTATTGTCGGATTGAGAAAACGACAAAATTATCTTTTTATAAAAATAACGGCTGAGGTGTTACGTTAAAATCGTTAAAACTGTTGAACTACTCGGTAGTAAAAGTACAGTAATACGCGTGGTTGCATAGTAGCACACGGTATTGATTATTGATGCTTACGTGAGAAGTCACTCAGCTATACTCAATTATTGCTACAGTAATTGCTGCATCATATCTCTTAAATTATTGTCATAGTATCATCTGTATAATATGTTATATTATTAAATCAATAATTGAGACGTTGTGGTAAGTTTGGTTATTTTATGGGGGGCCATATGTCATCATCTAAGAGTCTCTTCGTCAATAGTAATTACCGTCGTCAATAGTAATTACCTTCGTCAATAGTATTTACCTTGGTCAATAGTAATTACCTTCGTCAATAGTATTTACCTTGGTCAATAGTAATTACTTTCGTCAATAGTAGTTGTCCCTTCAATATTACCAAGAGTCATTTGACCCTTCGTTAAGACCAAGAGTCATTTGACCCTTCGTTAAGACCAAGAGCCACCCTCAGTTTTTCTATAAATAGAGGCCTAGGGCTTCATTATTTTTCACGAATTCATTCAAGCTATAGAGAGAGAAAGTATAGAGAGAATAAGAGAGAGAGAATAAAAGTATTCTGCTACATCACTTTTCCAATATCCAGTTCTTTTAAGGTAGGGAATATTATTTCTTTTATATTCATGAAGAGAACTTCTGTTATTCCATTCGTTATTATTCTGTTGGAATAACCAGTATACGCGGTCTACCCTATACTTGGTGACATTCTTCTATTATTCTGTTGGAACATCCTGTCTGTGTGTTTTACACCGGACCTGGTTCCGTTTATTATTCTGTTGGAACATCCTGTCTGTGTGTTTTACACCGGACCTGGTTCCGTTTTATTATTATTCTGTTGGAATATCCTGTCTGTGTGTTTTACACCGGACCTGGTTCCATTATTTATTATTCTGTCGGAATATCCTGTCTGTGCGTTTACGCCGGACCTGGTTCCATTATTTATTATTCTATTGGAATAACCTGTCTGTGCGGTCTATCGCATGCATGGTGATTTCTTTTGTTATTCCATTCTTTATTGTACTCAGTTGGTTAAGTTTTGACTTCTATACTCCATGAAATTTGTGGAATATCCTTGATAGTTGCGTTTCATCCAGTATCTTTTCAAGAAAATATTCTTCTAAGCATTCTTGAATTTTACTCCACAATGCAGTATCATGTTGACAATTTGGACGTTGTTAATTCCTGGATAAATTAATTCTTGAACTTGTTTTATTGAATTCTTATATCATTGTCATCATCCTCATGTTTATAAAATGTTGAAAGTCATCTGTGGCCTGTAGTGCATAGATGGACTTGGTATGATTATGACCAGGGATTATTCGGTATAATCATGACCGTAATGTTACAAATGATGTGGTAAAAGTCCTCATTGGCCCGTAGTGCATTGATGGACAGTTGTTGGCATGATCATGACCATTAATGAATACACGAATATCCTTGGCCGTAGTGCAGGGGTGATTCGATGATGTGGATTATTTTATTAAGCTGAGTCTCAGCGATCACAGTGTTGAAAAACTTTTTAAATCATAAAAGATAGTAGAGTTTATTTTCTACTTGACTCTTTTAATGGATTGCTTGTTCCGCTACAGTTAAACTTGATGTCTATTATATTTTATCAGTTTAACATTGTTGAAGGCTAATGATAATTTATTCTGCATTATCTTAGTCATAATATTTCTTACTGGGCTAGTTGAGCTCACCCTTTCTTTCACTGTTCTCTTCAGGAAATGAGAACGTAGCTGGGACAAGTCGGGGTACGGAGTGATGGTCCGAATGATAGTATTAGTTAGTAGTCCTCACTATTCTATGTAATGGTGTGTTAATAAATGTAATGAGGACTCCTTTTGAGTATGAATACTCTCTAGAAGATAATATTTGTATTCAAACTCACAGTTTATGTTTTGTCGTATTGTACACGACAGATGTATTAATCAGTTGTATTTGTATTCTGTACTATGTATCTGACGACCCAAGATGGGTGATGTATACCTAATTTTGGGGGCGTCACACTACTGGCTTTGGCTTTTTTGGGACGGTCTTTGGTGCCTCCATCCTATCTGAACTTGTCTTCTGTGAACGACAAAATCGGGCTAAGTGACCTTCTCTTCCACAATTATAGCATGCTTTGGATGGCATCGCGCAGTTTGGACTGATGTGTCCCTCCCCTCCGCATTTGAAGCATATGATAGGTGGTCGTTCTCCTTCCTTAACAACGGGTGCTAGTGCTGACGTCTTTCCATCATTGTTGAATTTCCTCTTCTTGAAATGTTCATTCTTATTATTTTGACCATGATTACCATTGAAGTGGTTACCATTTCTGGCATGTTGATTCCCTCCATGCTTATTGTCACCGCTTTGATAACTGTTATCACCAGTATTATCATTTTTCCGACTGCTCTCTTTTGGTTGCTTTGACTCGTTATCGCGCTCCACTAACTGAGCCCTATTCACAACATCTGAATATAAACACAGTTTATGAGAAATAAGATATTGACGTATCTCCGGTTTCAAACCTCTTAAAAATATCCGCGTCATTCTCTCTTCATTATCCACCAAGTGGGACGCAAACCGGGACAATTCGGCAAACTTGGCTTCGTACTGCGACACGGTCATGTTGTTTTGCTCCAACTTGATAAATTCCACCTCCTTCATGTGACGAATACTTTCGGGAAAGTACTTGTCATTGAACAGTTCTTGGAACTTCTCCCAAGACATCTTGAGTGCGTCAGGCTGGGTACGTTTTACAGATTTCCACCAGTAATCTGCCTCTTCACGCAACATAAAAGTGGCAAAGGGAACCTTTTGCTCCTCGGAGCATCCCAAGACATCAAATATCTTGGTGATCTGCTTTAACCACGTCTCCGCCTTAAGTGGTTCTGGCTTTCCCAAAAACTCTGGTGGTCCTAGCTCCTTGAATTGCTTAGCGGTGACCAACCGTGGGTTGTCATTGTTTCCTCCTTCATTTTGGATAGGAGCCGCTCTCGCCCGTTGTTGCATGAATTGCTCCTTGAACTGCTTAGCGGTGACCGTCCTAGAGTTATTTTGTTGTTGCATGAATTGCATAAAGTCTCTGACCATCCCATCATTCACCATTTCATCGGTGTTATTATTTTCATGAGGATTATTGTCCTCTGGTTGCACATTACCCTGAGCATTGATCGTTGGTGATTCAATGGTCTCATGTGCTTCATTGTTTATCTCAATATTTTCGGATGCCATTTGCAAATACTGCAACAAAACAAGGGTTAATTAACATATAACATATTATCCATATACTTTGACCGACCAATTAAATACCAAATAAACTTAGGTAGGTCATACTAGCGAAGGAATTCCCCGTCTCTCCCCTCCTAGCCAGGGATCATATCCCTAAGCTCTGATACCAACTGTGACGCCCCCAAAATTGTAGGGTTTCGGCACAGAAACGCACAGCAGAAATTAAAATTTTAAAGCAATTTCCGAAACCCTAAAATAGGATCCATGCGAAAAATCAATTAATTAAGAGGTTTAGAGATTATACCGAATATGAAAACGAGAATTTGAAATCGACTGCGCCTCGAATCTCTAACGCAATACAAACCGACTGCGTCTCTACGGTATCCACACGAACGCTCCGCGAATCGTCCTACGATCTGCAGAAGAAGGAATCGCGGTACTAGCCACCAAGGATGAGGATTTACGGAACTGTTTTCTCTAGTCTCTCTCTAAGAGCGGCTAGGGTTTTGTTTTGACGTAAAACCTAAAGTCTGATATACATCATATATATAGCAGTCAGGAGGAATTAATCAAAACCTAATATTATTAAAATCCGAATTTATATATATCTTAATTAAGTCTTACTTAATTAATATACCTATATATAAATTATCCTATTAATTTAAATTCGTAATTTAAAATTATATCAATCATATTGACATATTTAAATCTTTACAATTTAAATTAATTTCCTTTTAATTACGTTATGTGTGTGACCCTATAGGTTATTATTACGTTGGCAATAACCTTAAAATCATATTATAAAGTTATAAACAGTGAGCGGCATCTAGTAATGCATCACTGCTACCCAAGTAATAATAAGATCGATGATTCGATGCAACCTTTTCGTGACCAATGTTTCAATGTAATTTAATCCTTTTAACCTTAATATCCTAGATTAAACTCGAGTCATGGAATGTGTCATACTCTTCATAATTTAATCTGAGTTTTCTTGATCAATGAGTAGACTATATGAAACAAATCACTATTTGAGCATGGCCATGCATTTCATAGTCCTACTCAATCAAGAGGCCTATGGATATCACCTATAAAATATAGGATGGTTAAATTCCATCTAGATCACTCATATTACTCACACGATTCATAATGAACCCAATAATCACCTTTATAGTCCACCCTATTAAAGGTGACATTTGATGATATCAAAGTACATAAATTCTCGTGTAGTAATATAGCGGTTTCAGGTCGGAGGACCATTACATCATTGTCACTATGAGAATTGCTAATGACACTTCGCATAATGCTCCATATAGAATTCTCATGGTGGGTCTGTCCAGTACATTGTTCTCTAACATGTACCTATGCATTGACTTAATATCTCATATATTTATGACCAATGAGATTTGGTCATCAGTCAATCCACATACTAGTCTCAATGCATCATTGTTGTCCCATCAACAATGATACTCGACTAGGGACATTTAAGAACAATGATACTAATTGTAATTATATAATCTCATGTTCAAGTCACATACTTGAAACTATATAATTTGTATCACTATTCTAAGGAATTTTATTATGTTAACAATTATATTACGCAGTAATTAAAACCATAATAAAATTATTTATTTATTCAATCAACAATAATATCAAATGTTAAGCAATTACATCAAATAATTGGCCTCTAGGGCATAAACTCTAACATAAATTAGGTATACATCATCCATCTTGGGTCGTCAGATACATAGTACAGAATACAAATACAACTTACTAATACAACTGTCGTGTACAATACGACAAAACATAAACTGTGAGTTTGAATACAGATATTATCTTCTAGAGAGTATTCATACTCAAAAGGAGTCCTCATTATATTTATTAACACACTATTAAATAGAATAGTGAGGACTACTAACTAATACTATCATTCGAACCATCACTCCGTTCTCCGACTTGCCCCAGCTACGTTCTCATTTCCTGAAGAGAACAGTGAAAGAAAGGGTGAGCTCAACTAGCCCAGTAAGAAATATTATGACTAAGATAATGCAGAATAAATTATCATTAGCCTTCAATAATGTTAAACTGATAAAATATAATAGACATCAAGTTTAACTGCAGCGGAACAAGCAATCCATTAAAAGAGTCAAGTAGAAAATAAACTCTACTATCTTTTATGATTTAAAAGGTTTTTCAACACTGCTATCGCTGAGACTCAGCTTAATAAATAATTCACATCATCCCTGCACTACGGCCAAGGATATTCGTTAGGGTCACGACCACAAATTCCACGCACTACGGGCCAAGGATATTTGTGTATTCATTAATGGTCATGATCATGCCAACAACTGTCCATCAATGCACTACGGGCCAATGAGGACTTTTATCACATCATTTGTAACATTACGGTCATGATTATACCGAATAATCCCTGGTCATAATCATACCAAGTTCATCTATGCACTACAAGCCACAGATGACTTTCAACATAATATAAACATGAGGATGATGACAATGATATAAGAATTCAATAAAACAAGTTCAAGAATTAATTTATCCAAGAATTAACAACGTCCAAATTGTCAACATGATACTGCTTTGTGGAGTAAAATTCAAGAATGATCAGGAGAATATTTTCATGAATAGATACTAGATGAAGCGCAAATGTCAAGGATATTCCACAAATTTCATGGAATATAGAAGTCAAAACTTAACCAACTGAGTATAATAAAGAATGGAATAACAAAAGAAATCACCATGCATGCAATAGACCGCACAAACAGGTTATTCTTAACAGAATAATAATAATGGAACCAGGTCCGGCGTAACCGCACAGACAGGATATTCCGACAGAATAATAAATAATGGAACCAGGTCCGGCGTAAAAGCACAGACAGGATATTCTGACAAAATAATAAATAATGGAACCAGGTCCGGCGTAAACGCACAGACAGGATATTCCGACAGAATAATAAATAATGGAACCAGGTCCGGCGTAAACGCACAGACAGGATATTCCGACAGAATAATAACAAGACGGAACCAGGTCCGGTGTAAAACACACAGACAGGATGTTCCAACAGAATAATAATAAAAACGGAACCAGGTCCGGTGTAAAACACACAGACAGGATGTTCCGACAGAATAATAGAAGAATGTCACCAAGTATAGGGTAGACCGCGTATACAGGTTATTCCAACAGAATAATAAGAAATAGAATAACAACAGTTCTCTTCATGAATAAGAAAGAATAATACCCCTTACCGTAAAAGAACTGGATATAAGAGTAGTGAAGTAGCAGAAAACTTTTCTTCTATCTCTATATAGTCTCTCTTTATAGCTTCTCTCTCTAGAGTTCAGTGAATTCGTAAGAAAATAATGAAGGAATGAGCTTCTATTTATAGGAAAATAGAATGCATAGTAACTAATCCATGAACGGTCCAGATTGATTACTTTAATCTGACGGTCCATATTTAAAGAAAAATCTTTTAAATAAAATATAATATATTCTATTTACAGAATAACTTTAATAAAGTATTCTGTTTTATATAAAAAGATGTTTCTGTTTTATTACGTTAATAATACGAATAAAACAAAACGTCATTATCGCTAAATAATTCATATTATTAACTGACAATAATGGAATCAAACTGAGTGACTTCTCACATAAGTATTAATAATTAATACCGTGTGCTACTATGCAACCACACGTATTACTGTACTTTTACTACCGAGTAGTTCAACAGTATCAACGGTAAAACTTTCGCCGTTATTTTTATAAAGTATTTTTGTCGTTTTCTCAATCCGACTATAATTCCATTGTGGGGTCCACCAATAATTGTACCGTCGTACGGATATTTCCCGACAAAAAGAATATTCTCCGACCAATCGAATATAATATGACAACTTGCATACTTTGCAATATTTATAAATACTACCCATAACTATTATATCAAATCCACACAATAATATTAAAAAAATTATTTCGAGAAAAATTAAATATTTATTCATAAAAACTGGGGTTTCACAGCTGCCACCGGTATGACCCTGGTTATGTTCCCTCGATTGAACATACTCATTATCTCGTTCTAATAATTGAGCCCTATTTACAACATCTGAATATAAAGAAAATTTATGAGAAATAAGATATTACCGAATCTCGGGCTTTAGACCTCTCAGAAACATCCTTGTCATTCGTTTCTCATTTTCGACCAAATGAGGTGCAAACCTGGATAACTCTACAAACTTCGCCTCGTACTGGGACACCGTCATGTTGTTTTGTTCCGGTCTGATAAACTCCACCTCTTTCATATGACGAATACTTTCAGGAAAGTACTTGTCATTGAATAGTTTCTAAAACGTTTCCCAAGACATGCTAAGTGCGACTGGCTGGGTACGCTTCATAGACTCCCACCAGTAGTCTGCCTCACCGCGGAACATAAAGGTGACGAATGGAACCTTCTGTTCCTCCGTGCATCCCAAGACATCGAATATCTTGGTAATTTGTTTGACCCACGTTTCCGCCATGATCGGATCCGGCTTTCCCTTAAATTCTGGTGGTCCCAACTCCTTGAACTGCTTGGCTGTGACAAGCCACGCATTGCTAGTATTTCCACCCGTATTTTGTGTACGAGTCTCCCACGTCTGGTGTTGCATGAACTGCAAAAAGCTTCTAAACATCCCATCATTCATCATTTGTTCGGTAACGTTGTTTACAGGAGGATTATTTGTGACGCCCCCAAAATAGGTATACAACACCCATTCTGAGTCGCCAAATACATGGTACAAAAATCAAACTACAACTTCAATAATACAATTGTCGTGTAAAATACGACAACACATACTATGAGTTTAAATACAAATATTGTCTTCTAGACAATATCCACACTCAAATAAGTCCTCATTACAATTATTCAAATACTATTTTACAGAAATAGTGAGGACAGCTAAAACATCTTTCTAGAACCATCACTCCATATCCCGACTAGATCCTGCTATGTTCTCACCTCCTGAGAAGAAAAATAGAACAAAAAGAAAAAGGGTAAGCTCAACTAGCCCAATAAAGAATATTATGACTAAGATAATATACAACAAATTATCATTAGTATTCAACAGGGAAAAATCTGATAGAATATAATCGACAACAAGTTTTAGATCAACAACTGCAACGGAAACAACAAACCATTAGAAGAGTCAAGTAGAGAAAGAATTCTACTATCTTCTAATATTTAAAAGTCCATCGTCAATATTTTATCCCTGTAACATCAATCAATATACATCTTGAATCAAATATTCATCTTTGCACTACAGGCCAAAGATATTCATTTGTAACACCAGTCGGTCATGTTCATCTCAACACATGTTCATCTTTGCACTACAGGCCAAAGATATTCATCAGGTAATCATACATCTTTGCACTACAGGCCAAAGATATTCAGTAGTATCATCATTTAGGACTGAGGATGATGAAAAATATTTTAAAGAAAACGAATCCATTGAGATAAAAGAACAAATATTAGGGATTCGTATCATAGTTTATCCAAGATCAATAATACTTCATAATAATCAATTGTGAAGCAGAATTCAAAAATAAAGATCAAAACATGGATACAATCAAATATAGTAACCATAATAGACATCTTGGATAAAAAGAAAAAAAAAATTTTTTGGTGAATAGTGTCGTATTCGTGAATAGTACCGTATACGTGAATAGTAACTCCGACACAAAAAGTTCCAAATTTGATAAAAAAAACTCATATCAATATTTCAGCATAATGATATTGAAGAAAATAATATCTTTTAAGAAGAAAATAATATCCCTTACTTCAAAATAACCGTACTTCTACTTGTGCTGAATAGCAACTTTCAAAGTATCTAAATACTTACAAAATACACTCAATAATCTACAGAGAGAAAGAGAGAAAACTTATGAATTCTGGTGTAATTTTCAATTCTAACTTAGCCCTCTATTTATAGGAAAATGTTAGCACGCCGAAGCAGACTTAACCTGTAACCTAATGGCTTTACCTGCTACTATTCCCACCCACCACATTTGAATAAAAATCTCAGCACATTTCTTCACCAACCAAGAGTGGGGCCCACCAATTCTAGAATTTTCTACCAAAATGATTAACTCCGAAAATTCAACAATTTCTAAACCAGTCATCTCGTAAAATTCATAACAAATCATACGTTCATTTTTAACGGTTCAAATTTGTGGACATATACTCAACTTATGTATGTATAACATATCCAAATATTACCACTATCCAACGGTCGGATTAAAAATTATAACCCCTGCAAAATATCTCAAAAACCCTGATTTTTAATACCTCCATTCCGACAAAAATACTGATAAAAATCTCAACATTAACTCTTTCATTTTTAACCATAAAAATATATCCCTCATTTATATCCACATAAAATAAATATTTCCTTATCATATGAATCAATAATTAATTATTCATAAATAATATTGCAAAATCACATTTATGACAATCAGGCCGTTCCCAGGAAAGAGGGGGCTTTTCAATAAGAATTTTTCCTTACTGGCGCGCAATTAGATGACTAAACCTCTCCTTAGACAGAATTTTTTAGACATTGCCAATAATGTTATATAATAATATTATTCAAATAATATGAATTATTGATCTGATAATAGAAAATACTGTGCAGTGACAATTATTAAAATAACAATAATATAAAATATCAATGCAGCAATTATTGAATCAATAAAATAAAATATTGAACAGTAACTACTGTAACAATTATTGAGTAATGCCTTCCTTCGTAAGAATCAATAATTCTAAAATACTGTGCAATCCGTGTGCTACTGTGCAACCACGCGTATTACTATATTTTAACCACCTGGTATTCCAACAGTGTTAATGGTAACTACGCCGTTATTTATAAAAACTCAATTTTTATCGTTATCTCTATCCAATCGTTTTCCTTTATGGGGCCCACAAATAGTTGCGCCGTCGTACGAATATTCCCCGACAGAAATAATATTCCACGACCACACGAATATTCACCGACCAAAAATAAATATTATATAACCACTTGCTTATTTGAAATATTTGTGCATTTTACCCATAACTAACCACATTAATCAAATCAACCCTTTCTATTTCAAAATAATAAATAGAAAAAATTTAATTTCATTTATTAATAAGTTGGGGTCTTACATTATTGCCTTCCTGTTGCACGTTCTCCTGGGTAGTGATCAAAGATGTCTCCACGGTCTGATTCACTCGATTATTAACGTTCTCAGCTGCCATTCTTAAATACTGTCATAAAACAAGGGTTAATAGTCATACAACATATTATCCCTATACTCTGACTGACCAAAAAAAACCAAATAAACTTAGTCAAGTCATACTAGCGAAGAAAATCCCCGTCTCTCCCCTCCTAGTTCTTGTCTCACATCTCAGCCAGGGATCATATCCCTAAGCTCTGATACCAACTGTGACGCCCCCAAAATAGGTATACATCACCCATTCTGAGTCGTCAAATACATGGTACAGAAACAAATATAACTTCATTAAACTGTGAGTTTAAATACAAATAGAGAGTATTAAAACTCAAAAGGAGTCCTCATTACAATTATTATCACACTATTTTATAAAATAGTGAGGACTACTAACACCACTGACTGAAAACCTCACTCCGTACCCCGACTAGTTCCTGCTATATTCTCGCCTCCTGAGAAAGATGGAACAAAAAGGGTGAGCTCAACTAGCCCAGTAAAGAATATTATGACTAAGATAATATACAACAAATTATTATTAGTATTCAACAGGGAAAAATCTGATAGAATATAATCGACAACAAGATTTAGATCAACAACTGCAGCGGAAACAGCAATCCATTAGAAGAGTCAAGTAGAGAAAGAATTCTACTATCTTCTAATATTTAAAAGTCCATCATCAATATTTTATCCCTGTAACATCAATCAATATACATCTTGAATCAAATATTCATCTTTGCACTACAGGCCAAAGATATTCATTTGTATCACCAGTTGGTCATGTTCATCTCAACACCTGTTCATCTTTGCACTACGGGCCAAAGATATTCATTAGGTAATCATTCATCTTTGCACTACAGGCCAAAGATATTTATTTATATCATCATTTAGGACTGAGGATGATGAAAAATATTTTAAAGAAAATGAATCCAGTGAAACAAAAGGACAAATATTAGAGATTCGTAATACAGTTTATCCAAGTTCAATAATACTCTAGAATAACTCGTTTTGAAGCAGAATTCAAAAATAAAGATCAAAACATGGATACAATCAAAGAAAGTAACCATAATAGACAACTTGGACAAAAAGAAGAAAATTTTATTTTTCGGTGAATAGTGTCGTATTCGTGAATAGTGTCGTATACGTGAATAGTGCCGTATACGTGAATAGTAATCCCGACACAAAAAGTTCTAAATTTGATAAAAAGTTTATACCAACACTTCGGCATAATGATATTGAAGAAAATATCATTTAAGAAGAAGATAATACCCCTTACCTCAAAATAATCGTACTTCTGGTCGGAATACCGGTATAAGGCTGAAAGAAACTTGCTCTGATGAATAGAAACTCTCAAAGTATCTAAATACTCACAAAATACACTCAATAATCTAGAGAGAGAAAGATAAAAAACTTGTTTTTGGTGTTATTTTTAATTCTAACTTAGCCCTCTATTTATAGAAAAATGTTAGCACGCCGAAGCAGACTTAACCTGCAACCTGATGGCTTTACCTGCTACTATTCCCACCTACCACATTTGAATAAAAATCTCAACACATTTCTTCACCAACCAAGAGTGGGGCTCACCAATTCTAGAATTTTCTACCAAAATGATAAACTCCGAAAATTCAACAATTTTTGAACCAGTCATCTCGTAAAATTCATAACAAATCATACGTTCATTTTTAACGGTTCATAATTTGTGGACATATACTCAACTTATATATGTATAACATATCCAAAAATTACCATGATCCAACGGTCGGATTAAAAATTATAACCCCCGCAAAATATCTCAAAAACCTTGATTTTTAATACCTCCATTCCGACAAAAATACTGATAAAATACCTCAACATTAACTCCTTCATTTTTAACCACAAAAATATATCCCTCATTTATATCAATATAAAATAAATATTTTCTTATCATATGAATCAATAATTAATTATTCACAAACAATTTTACAGAATCACATTTATGACAACCAGGCCGTTCCCAGGAAAGAGGGGGCTTTCCAATAAGGATTTCTCCTTACTAGCGCGCAATTAGGTGACCAAACCTCTCCTTGACAGAACTTTTTAGATATTGCCAATAATGTTATCTAATAATATTATTCAGATAATATGAATTATTGATCTGATAATGCGAAATACTGTGCAGTGATAATTATTGAAACAACAATAATATGAAAATATCAACGCAACAATTATTGAATCAATAAAATAAAATATTGAACAGTAACTACTGTAACAATTATTGAGTAGTGCCTTCCTTCGTAAGAATTAATAATTCAAAAATATTGTGCAATCCGTGTGCTACTGTGCAACCACGCGTTTTACTGTATTTTAACCACCGGGTATTCTAACAATGTTAACGGTAACAACTACGCCGTTATTCAATTTTGTCGTTTTCTTTATTCGACCGTTATCCGTTATGGGGCCCACAATTGGCTGTGCCGTCGTACGAATATTTCCCGACAGAAAGAATATTCCACCGATAACATGAATATTTTATAACCACTTGCTTATTTTATAAAATTTTCACATTTCACCCATAACTAAAATTATTATATCAAATTAATACATTATTATTCACAATAATATTTATAGGAAAATTTGATTTTATTCATTAAAAAGTTTGGGTCTTACAGTAACTATTTACTCAAATGTTCTTTTATGATTAATGTTGAAATCTATATTATATGAAAAGTCGTTAATCACTAGGGAAGCTTATCCCTATTGTAGAATAAATATTATTTATTTAAATAAATTATTAATTTAATTTATTTAAATAAGATTAGAATTGTTCTAATTGATTTATTCACAATCGGTTTAATATGGAGAACCTAAAGGGTCACACCATAAAAAGAAGAATAATTATTTAAGAAGTTAATGGCATAATCGTAATAATATGTTAAGTGTATTTAATTTAATCTATGGTGATAGAATAAATTAAATTACTTAATATTTAGTGTTTAATATTTTAGAAATATTAAATATATAAATTAATAAGAGGAGTCTTATTAATATTATTACAATTATTATTATTTTAATTTTTAAAGAGTTGAAAATTAATTTAATATAAGTACTCTCATTTATTCCTAATAAAATAAGGAGGCTAATTAAATAAAAGATTTTAATTAATTATTACTAATAAGATTGGGAGCATAATTAATTAAATGAGTTTAATTAATTAAAATAAAACTCAATTCTTTAATTGTTAAGGAGGTTTGCTCATATTTATAAATAAGAGGAGTCTTATTATGGGTGAGGTGGTTGACACTTTCAAAAAACACGTGAATGCGTAATTTCAATGGTTGGGAGAGTACACCCTTTTCTATGAGAGATAGAAAAATTAAGGTTTAGCCAAATACCCTTCTTCTTGAATATTTCTTTTTCCTTGGTGAATCACCTTTAGAGGCCAAACACTTGGGTGGCTAACGTTGATCAAAGGAGGGAACCAAACTCGGTGGATTCAAGTTGAACGCGAAAGGATTTGGAGGTGAACTTGTACCTGAGGAAGCTTGAATCTTCAAGGGTATGATTCTTATTCTTTATCTTTTCGTTTAATTAATAATTATGCATAAAGGATGATCCGGGTATATGGTTTGTAAAATTTTAAAACTCTGATTTTTCCACATTTTCTCTTATTTTGTGCAATTTGATTGTATTCATTAATATTACAAACCTAACACGTTGTTGGGTCCGAAATTGGTACACATGACAACGGAAAAGATCCAAATGATCTGGCAACGTATAAAAATATCACAAGATCGACAAAAGAGTTATGATGATCTTCATCGAAAGGACATGGAATTCAATGTTGGTGATCATGTGTTGTTACGTGTTGCTCCATGGAAAGGAGTTACAAGATTTGGAAAGTGAGGAAAGCTCAATCCTCGATTCATTGAGCCATTTGAAATCCTCAATCGAGTAGGAACTGTGGCCTATAGACTCGCCTTACCACCAAGTATGTCTCGTATTCATAATGTTTTTCACATATCTATGTTACGTAAATATATGAAAGACCTGAACTACATTATTGAATTAGAACCGGACGAGATAGTGGAAGATTTATCGTATGAAGAGGTACCTGTTAAAATATTGGATAAGATGAATCATATTCTACGCTCCAAGGTTATACCTCAAGTAAAAGCTTTGTGGAGAAACCACGATGTTGAGAAAATAACCTGGGAGTTAGAATCTGAAATGAACTCAAGGTATCCTCACCTCTTCGACGTACCAGATACGTATCCTAATTTTGAGGGCGAAATTTCATAAAAAGAGGAGGTTGTAAGACCCCATATTTTATGAATAAAGATTAATTTTTTCTCGAAATATATTTTTGAATATTATGGTGTGGATTTGATATAATGTTATAGTTGTGGGTAATATTTATAAATTTTACAAAGTAAGCAAGTTATTATAAAATATTCGATTGGTCGGGGAATATTCGTTTTAACAGAGAATATTCATATGACGACACAATCATTGGTGGACCCCACAACGAAAATATTATCGGAGTTAAGAAATGACAAAAAAGTCTTTTTATAAAAATAACGACGAAAGTTTTACCGTTAAACTGTTGAAATACCCGATGGTAAAAGTACAATAATATGTGTGGTTGCATAGTAGCACACAGTATTGATTATTGATGCTTACGTGAGAAGTCACTCAGTTATACTCAATTATTACTACAGTAATTGCTGCATAAATTCTCTCATATTATTGATTCAATAATTGTCACAGTATCATCTGCATAATATTTTATATTTTTTAAATCAATAACTAAGACGACAAATTTATGCATATTATTATTTGCAATATTGACGATGTCTAAAAAGTTATGTCGAGGAAAGGGGTTTGGTCACCTAATTGTGCGCCAATAGGGAGAAATCCTTATCGAAAAACCCCCTCTTTCCTGGGAATGATCTGGTTGTTAAATATTGTGAGTTATAATATTAATGATGAATAAGTTTGTGTTGATTAAAGATGAAATTGATATTTCTATTGTGTTGTGATTATTAGTGTTAGTGAAAATCAACATTTATTTCGATAATAATTGATTTCTTGAGGTTATATTGACCAATCGGGTAATTAATCAGATAAATGAGTAATTAATTGCTATTAATTCACATGCATATAACTATTTGTTCACATGAATGAAATTATTGATTCACATGCATGTACTATTAGGGGAGGTGGTGCAAGTTTGTTAATACTTGTAGGACTAAATTAAAAATGGAGAAAAAGATGAAGGTGCTATACTGTAATAATTTGAGCCCCAAAACGTGTAATTATCGAAACTATATTTTCCTTTAAATAGAAGTTCATTCTTCTTTAATTCTCACCAATTCACTAAGACTTACAACATCAATTATAGAGAGAGAAGCTATAGAGAAAAAGAAGAAGAGTATTCTGCTACTTCACTATTCCAGTATCCAGTCTTCTTATAAGGTAAGGGATATTATTTTTATTCAGTATTCGTAAGAAATAATATTCTCTTTCTTACTCTGTAGTATATGAGTAATATTATTTCGTTTCGTATTCCTAATTTTATACTTATTATGTTAAAGTATTACTTCTATACTCCGTGAAATTAGTAGAATATCCTTGATATTTGCCCTTCATCTAGTATCTTTTCATAGAAATATTATTCTGAGCATTCTTGATAATTATTGATCTTTTTATGCCAGAATACTATTCACGGGATACTATTCACAAAATACTATTCACGGATACTACTCACAAAGTACTATTCTCGGGTACTATTCATAAAATACTATTCACGAAATACTATTCATGGGATACTATTTACTCTGATATTATTCACTCGGGAAACTATTCATGATAAAAATTAATTTCTTTGTTGTCCAAATCATTTTTGATACAATATTATTCTCGAATTTTACTCCACAAAGCAGTATCATGTTGACAATTTGGACATTATTGAATTCTGGATAAATTAAATTATAAATCTTTAAAAATTTATCCTTTGTTTTTTTTAATTGAACTCTTATATCATTGTCATCATCCTCATGCTTATATTGTGATGAAACTTATCTTTAGCTTACGTGCAAAGATGGACTGTTGATTGGTATGATTATGACCAGGGATCATTCAGTATATTCATGACCAGTAATGTTATAAATGATGTGGTAAAAGTCCTCATTGGCCCGTAGTACATTGATGGATAGTTGTTGGTATGATCATAACCATTGGTGAAAACACGAAATATCCTTGGCCCGTAGTGCATGGATACTTCGTGATTGTGATACTATTTATTAAACTGAGTCTTAGCGATAAAATTGTTGATAAACTTTTTAAATCATAGAAGATAGTAGATATCATGCTCTACTTGACTCTTCTAATGGATTGCTTGTTCCGCTGCAATTAAACTTGTTATTTATTAGTTTAACACTGTTGAAGGCTAACGATAATTTATTCTGCATTATCTTAGTCATAATATTTCTTACTGGGCTAGTTGAACTCACCCTTTTGCTTTTATTATTTTCTTCAGAAAATAAGAACGTAGTCGGGACTAGTTAGGGATTGGAGTGACGATCCGAGATGGTGGCTATAGTAGTCCTCACTATTTTATAAAATAGTGTGATAATAATTGTAATGAGGACTCCATTTGAGTTTGAATACTGTCTATTAGACAATATTCGTGTAAAAACTCTCAGCTCATGTTGTATAATTAAGTTTGTATTTGTATTTTATACCATATATTTGGCGACTCAGAATGGGTGATGTATACCTATTTTGGGAGCGTCACACATGTACATAAATACTTCGAAGTTTCAAAACTCATAGGTTATAGGAGTTTCAAAGCTCAAAGGTCATAGAAGTTTCAAAGTTCAAAGGTTATTACAATAAAAAGGGTAGAAATATATTTAGACATCCACATACTATATATAATTTTATAACAATATAACATTTCAAAGTACTAAAAATTGATTGATTTTTTTTCTTTTCCAAAACTCATAAACATGAGTAAAAAATTACATTCTTTTCTTTTATAAATCTTAAATTATTTTCCTCTATTTTCTTCTAAAACTTACAAGTAGAGCAAGATCAGAGATATCAACCGAAGAAGGGTGCTTAAAATCAATTAGTCGATAATTAAATTATGGATGGTCAAACCTAGAAGGGGAAGGGTTGAATAGACGTGTGTGTAAGCAATTAAATATGCTAAATTAAACATCTCTTCCAAACTATCATGGATTACAACTCAGGATTTGTTAAAAAAAATTTAAATAGTAAATTAATACAAAATCAAAAGGCTAAATTTTAGTTCGAAGGAAATTAATCCAAGATTCATATTTGTAATAATTTTAGAGCACAAATTTGAATCAGAAGAATAATTCATAATAAGCAAAATAATTTCTAATAAAAAATGAGCTAAGTATAATTGTAACAATTAGAAATATAAAACAAAATAGGAAATGGCATATAATCTTAATAAGCTGCAAATATAAAAAAATTGGGAAGGGGAATGTGACAATAATTCTGAAGTAAACACCTGAAAGTAGCAAGACAATACAAATAAGATTAGGGAACTAATATTTTCGCGTGTATTTTTGATATTTCCACATGGTCCTCTCTCACATGAGTATATAGTGGGTTCTACCTTCATGTAAGAATGAACCATGTAGAAATAGTGTTCCTCAAAAGGCTGAATGACATTTCTGTCCCTCCAAGGTGCCACCCAATTTCAAAATTGTCCCTAAATTTTATTTTTCATCACTTAGGTCCTTAATGTGACGCCCCCAGAATAGGTATACAACACCCATTCTGAGTCGCCAAATACATGGTACAGAAAGCAAACTACAACTTCAATAATACAATTGTCGTGCAAAATACGACAACACATACTGTGAGTTTAAATACAAATATTGTCTTCTAGACAATATCCACACTCAAATAAATCCTCATTACAATTATTCAAACACTATTTTACAGAAATAGTGAGGACTGCTAATACATCTTTCTAGAACCATCACTCCATACCCCGACTAGATCCTGCTATGTTCTCACCTCCTGAGAAGAAAAATGGAACAAAAAGGAAAAGGGTGAGCTCAACTAGCCCAGTAAAGAATATTATGACTAAGATAATATACAACAAATTATCGTTAGTCTTCAACAGGGAAAAATCTGATAAAATATAATCGACAACAAGTTTTAGATCAACAACTGCAGCGGAAACAGCAAACCATTAGAAGAGTCAAGTAGAGAAAGAATTCTACTATCTTCTAAGATTTAAAAGTCCATCATCAATATTTTATCCCTGTAACATCAATTAATAATCATCTTTAACCAAATATTCATCTTTGCACTACAGGCCAAAGATATTCATTTGTATCATCAGTCGGTCATGTTCATCTCAACACCTGTTCATCTTTGCACTACAGGCCAAAGATATTCATCAAGTAATTATACATCTTTGCACTACAGGCCAAAGATATTCAGTAATATCATCATTTAGGACTGAGGATGATGAAAAATATCTTAAAGAGAACGAATCCAATGAGACAGAAGGACAAATAGTAGGGATTCGTATAACAGTTTATCCAAGATCAATAATACTTCATAATAATCAATTGTGAAGCAGAATTCAAAAATAAAGATCAAAACATGGATACAATCAAAGATAGTAACCATAATAGACATCTTGGACAAAAAGGAAAAATTTTATTTTTCGGTGAATAGTGCCGTATTCGTGAATAGTGCCGTATACGTGAATAGTGCCGTATACGTGAATAGTAACCCCCGACACAAAAAGTTCCAAATTTGATAAAAACTCATATCAATATTTCAGCATAATGATATTGAAGAAAATAATATCATTAAGAAGAAAATAATATCCCTTACCTCAAAATATCAGTACTTCTGGTCGGAATACCGGTATAAGGCTGAAAGAAACTTGCTCTGATGAATAGAAACTCTCAAAGTATCTAAATACTCACAAAATACACTCAATAATCTAGAGAGAGAAAGAGAGAAAACTTGTTTCTGGTGTGATTTTCAATTCTAACTTAGCCCTCTATTTATAGGAAAATTTTGGTAGGTTTGACCTGCAACCTGATGGCTTTACCTGCTACTATTCCCACCCACCACATTTGAAATATAATTCAGCACATTTCTTCACCAACCACAAGTGGGGCCCACCAATTCTAGAATTTTCCACCAAAATGATAAACTCCGAAAATTCAACAATTTCTGAACCAGTCATCTTGTAAAATTCGTAATAAATCATACGTTCATTTTTAACGGTTCAAAATTTGTGGACATATACTCAACTTATATATGTATAACATATCCAAAAATTACCACGATCCAACGGTCGGATTAAAAATTATAACCCCCGCAAACTATCTCAAAAACCCTGATTTTTAATACCTCCATTCCGACAAAAATACTGATAAAAACCTCAACATTAACTCCTTCATTTTTAACCACAAAAATATATCCCTCATTTATATCCACATAAAATAAATATTTCCTTATCATATGAATCAATAATTAATTATTCACAAATAATATTACAGAATCACATTTATGACAACCAGGCCGTTCCCAGGAAAGAGGGGGCTTTCCAATAAGGATTTCTCCTTACTGGCGCGCAATTAGATGACCAAACCTCTCCTTAGACAGAACTTTCTAGACATTGCCAATAATGTTATCTAATAATATTATTCAAATAATATGAATTATTGATCTGATAAATGAAAATACTGTGCAGCAACAATTATTGAAACAACAATAATATAAAATATCAACGCAGCAATTATTGAATCAATAAAATAAAATATTGAATAATAACTACTGTAACAATTATTGAGTAGTGCCTTCTTACGTAAGAATCAATAATTGGTGCAATACCGTGTGCTACTGTATTTTAACCACCGGGTATTCCAACAGTATTAACGGTAACAACTACGCCGTTATTTATAAACAACTTATACTTGTCGTTTTCTTCATCCAATCGCTTTCCGTTATGGGGCCCACACAAGGCTGCGTCGTCGTACGAATATTCCCCGACAGCAAGAATATTCCACGACCAACCGAATATTCACCGACCAAAAATAAATATTTTATAACCACTTGCTTATTTTGCAAAATTTGCACATTTCACCCATAACCAAAGTATTATATCAAATTAACCCCTTATTATTCACAATAATATTTAGAGAAAATTTGATTTTATTCATTAATAAGTTGGGGTCTTACAACCTCCCCTCCTTATGAAATTTCGTCCTCGAAATTGACGTACGTACCTGATGTTTCAAAAAGGTGAGGATACCTCGCTTTCATTTCTGATTCCAACTCCCAGGTCATTTCTTCAATAGCATGGTTTCTCCACAAAACCTTAACTTGTGGTATAACCTTCGTGCGTAGGACATGCTCTTTCCTATCCAAGATCTTAACAGGTACCTCCTCGTACGTTAAATCTTCAGCTATCTCGTCTGGTTCTAACTCAATAATGTGGTTCGGGTCTTTAACATATTTACGAAGCATAGATATGTGAAAAACATTATGAACACGAGACATGCTTGGAGGTAATGCGAGTCTATATGCCACATTTCCTATTCGCTCAAGAATCTCAAATGGACCAACAAATCTTGGATTGAGCTTTCCTCTCTTCCCAAATCTTGTAACTCCCTTCCATGGTGCAACACGTAACAATACATGATCCCCAATATTAAATTCCACGTCCTTCCGATGAAGATCCGCATAACTCTTTTGTCGATCCTGTGCCGTTTGTATACGTTGTCGAATCGTTTGGATCTTCTCTGTAGTAATGCGTACCAATTCTGGTCCCAACAATGTTGCTTCACCCACCTCGTCCCAGCATACTGGAGAACGACATTTTCTTCCATACAACGCCTCAAATGGAGCCATACCTATGCTCGCCTGATAACTGTTGTTGTAGGAGAATTCCACCAATGGTAGGTACTTATCCCAACTCCCTTTGAGATCTAAGACACAAAGTCTTAATAGATCTTCAAGAGTTTGAATAGTCCTCTCTGATTGTCCGTCCGTTTGAGGATGGTATGCTGAACTGAATCGTAAATCCGTGCCCATAGCTTTCTGCAAGCTAACCCAAAATCGTGAAGTGAATCTTGGGTCACGATCCGAAACTATGGATACTGGCATGCCATGCAATCTCACAATCTCGTTCACGTACATACTAGCAAGACGTTCAAGGGAATAAGTCTCACGTATCGGCAAGAAATGAGCGGACTTGGTTAATCTATCAACAATAACCCAAATCGCATCTATGCCTTGAGAAACCTTGGGAAGACCTGTAACAAAATCCATAGTAATGTGTTCCCACTTCCATTTCGGAATCTCAAGTGGTTGCAATGGACCCTTTGGTACTTGATGCTCCGCTTTTACACGTTGACAAGTTAAACATCTCGAGATAAACTCCGCGATCTCTCTTTTCATATTGCTCCACCAAAATGTATGTCGAAGATCGTGATACATTTTGGTACTCCCAGGATGGATTGCAAACGGTGTGTTGTGTGCCTCCATCATTATTCTATGCTTCAAGTCAAAATCGTTAGGAACACAAAGTCTGGAGTTGACTCGAAGTATTCCTTCTTCATCGATTCTTGCTTCTGGAATAGCACCTTCTTGCACTTTCTTCTTCATACGCATCAGCTCTATATCCGTAGCTTGAGCAGCTTTAACTTTATCGATTAAAGTCGGTTCTACTCGTATATTTGATATCATCATGTGGGTACTTGGAGCCTTCATCTCTATCTCCATCCTTTGCAAGTCATACAAAATGGGCCTTTGTGTTAAAAACATTGCACTCGTACCCGCATATGATCTTCTACTCAATGCGTCAGCTACTACGTTTGCTTTTCCAGGATGGTATTGGATGGTATGATCGTAATCTTTCAACAGCTCAAGCCAACGTCGTTGCCGCATGTTGAGTTCCTTTTGGGTGAAGAAATATTTGAGGCTTTTATGATCTGTATAGATCTCCACTTTCTTCCCATACAGGTAGTGTCTCCAGATCTTCAACGCAAAAACGACTGCTGCCAACTCCAAATCATGAGTAGGATAATTCCTCTCATATTCTTTGAGTTGTCGTGAGGCATAGGCTATGACTTTCCCATGTTGCATGAGAACACATCCTAACCCTTTGCCTGAAGCATCGCTGTAGATAACAAATCCATCCGAACCATATGGTATTGTCAAAACAGGTGCCGAAATGAGTCTCCTCTTGAGTTCTTGGAAACTCTTCTCGCATTCCTCACTCCATACGAATTTTGTATCTTTCCGAGTCAGCTGAGTTAACGGAGTAGCGATTCGAGAAAATCCTTCCACAAATCTCCGATAATAACCAGCTAAGCCCAGAAAGTACTTCGGTTACCGACTTCGGTTGCTCCCAACTTTGTATGGCTTCAATCTTCGCCGGGTCGACAGATACTCCATGTTTTGACACCACGTGCCCAAGGAATGCTACTTCCTCAAGCCAGAACTCGCATTTCTTCAGTTTGGCATATAGCTTGTTTTCACGAAGCCTTTGCAGTACCAGCTTCAAATGGCGCTCATGATCTTCACGGCTTTTGGAATAGATGAGGATGTCATCAATAAAGACAACAACGAACTGATCCAAATATTCTTTGAATACACGGTTCATCATATCCATGAAGGCAGCAGGAGCATTAGTCAATCCAAAAGACATTACTAAGAATTCATAATGCCCGTACCGAGTTCTGAAGGCAGTCTTTGGAATATCCTCAGTTTTAATCTTCAGCTGATGATATCCAGAACGAAGATCGATCTTTGAAAAGAATTGTGCTCCTTGCAACTGGTCAAACAGGTCATCAATGCGAGGTAGCGGATACCTATTCTTGATGGTGACATGGTTCAATTCTCGATAGTCAATACAAAGTCGCATACTCCCGTCTTTCTTCTTTACGAATAAAACAGGAGCACCCCAAGGAGACGTACTAGGACGAATAAAACCGATGTCCAACAACTCCTGTAGTTGGACTTTTAACTCCTGAAGTTCAATAGGAGCCATTCGATATGGGGTTTTAGAAATGGGCTTTGTACCGGGTTCAAGGTCAATAAAGAATTCAATTTCTCGTTCCGGGGGTAGACCGGGAAGTTCTTCAGGAAATACATCGGAAAATTCTCTAACAATAGAAATATTATTCAAATCTGACTTGTCTTTGTTCAAATCCATAACATGGGCTAAGAAAGCTTGACATCCGTTTTTCAATAAACGAATAGCTTTGTGGCTTGATATGACAGTGACTGATTTTAGTGGTTTAGTAGTTTGAATTCGTATGACAGGTTGGTTAGGAATATGAAAACTAACAACCTTACGAAAACAATCAATTTTAGCATGATGAGTGGTTAACCAATCAATTCCTAAAATCACATCAAAAGCAAGTATCTTTAAAGAGATAAGATCAACAGGTAATGTGATAGTGCCAACTTGGATCATGCAAGATTTATAAACTGTAGATGTAACGAAGGTTTCACCCAACGGAGTTTCAACAGATAAGTTAAAGTCCAATTTCTCCGGAGTCAAGTTTAAACGTTGAGCACAAGCAGGAGAGATAAAAGAATGGGTAGAACCGGTATCTAGTAAAGTATAAACTTCGCAAGAATTCAAGATTAGCTTACCCGTGATCACCTCGTTCGGGTTTCTCGCGTTTTGGCCAGTAACGACAAACGCCCTTCCAGGAACCGCTGATTTCGACTTATCCGGGATAACTTTTGGAGTCACCATCCCCGCTGAACTTGGTTTTGCTACAGAACACTCTCGAGCTATATGACCTTCCTTTCCACAGTTATAACATACCTTGGATTGTTGTGGGCAGTTTGGGCTGATATGTCCCTCTTTCCCACATTTGTAACATACGACCGGTGGTCGTTCTCCTCCCCTAGAAACAGTTGATGTTTGTGCTGACGTCTTCACGTTATCATTGTTGTACCTTCTCTTCTTGAAATCTCCTCCCGACTCGCTCCTTCTATTATCACGACCACGATTACCACCAGAGTGGTTACCGCTTTTGTCCGAATGTTTTCCTCCCTGCTGGTTTTCATTGCTTCGATGACTGCCGCCACCGGTATGACCCTGGTTGTGGTCCCTCGGTTGCACATACTCATTATCTCGCTCTAATAATTGAGCCCTGTTTACAACATCTGAATATAAAGAAAATTTATGAGAGATAAGATATTGCCGAATCTCGGGTTTTAGACCTCTCAGAAACATCCTTGTCATTCGTTCCTCATTTTCGACCAAATGAGGTGCAAACCTGGATAACTCTGCAAACTTCGCCTCGTACTGGGACACCGTCATGTTGTTTTGTTCCAGTCTAATAAACTCAACCTCCTTCATATGACGAATACTTTCAGGAAAGTACTTGTCATTGAACAGTTTTTGAAATGTTTCCCAGGACATGTTGAGTGCGTCAGGCTGGGTACGCTTCACAGACTCCCACCAGTAGTCTGCCTCACCGCGGAACATAAATGTGGCGAATGGAACCTTCTGTTCCTCCGTGCATCCCAAGACATCAAATATCTTGGTAATTTGCTTGACCCACGTTTCCGCCATGATCGGATCCGGCTTTCCCTTAAATTCTGGTGGTCCCAATTCTTTGAACTGCTTAGCTGTGACAAACCGCGCGTTGTTATCATTTCCACCCGTATTCTGCACACGAGTCTCCCTCGTCTGATTTTGCATGAACTGCAAAAAGCTCCTAAACATTCCATCATTCATCGTTTGCTCGGTAACGTTGTTTACAGGAGGAATATTGCCTTCCTGTTGCACGTTCCCCTGGGTAGTGATCAAAGGTGTCTCCACGGTCTGATTTACTCCATTATTAACGTTCTCAGCTGCCATTCTTAAATACTGCCATAAAACAAGGGTTAATAGTCATGTCATATATTATCCCTATACTCTGACCGACCAAATAAACACCAAATAAACTTAGTCAGGTCATACTAGCGAAGGAATTCCCCGTCTCTCCCCTCCTAGTTCTTGTCTCACATCTCAGCCAGGGATCATATCCCTAAGCTCTGATACCAACTGTGACGCCCCCAGAATAGGTATACAACACCCATTCTGAGTCGCCAAATACATGGTACAGAAAGCAAACTACAACTTCAATAATACAATTGTCGTGCAAAATACGACAACACATACTGTGAGTTTAAATACAAATATTGTCTTCTAGACAATATCCACACTCAAATAAATCCTCATTACAATTATTCAAACACTATTTTACAGAAATAGTGAGGACTGCTAATACATCTTTCTAGAACCATCACTCCATACCCCGACTAGATCCTGCTATGTTCTCACCTCCTGAGAAGAAAAATGGAACAAAAAGGAAAAGGGTGAGCTCAACTAGCCCAGTAAAGAATATTATGACTAAGATAATATACAACAAATTATCGTTAGTCTTCAACAGGGAAAAATCTGATAAAATATAATCGACAACAAGTTTTAGATCAACAACTGCAGCGGAAACAGCAAACCATTAGAAGAGTCAAGTAGAGAAAGAATTCTACTATCTTCTAAGATTTAAAAGTCCATCATCAATATTTTATCCCTGTAACATCAATTAATAATCATCTTTAACCAAATATTCATCTTTGCACTACAGGCCAAAGATATTCATTTGTATCATCAGTCGGTCATGTTCATCTCAACACCTGTTCATCTTTGCACTACAGGCCAAAGATATTCATCAAGTAATTATACATCTTTGCACTACAGGCCAAAGATATTCAGTAATATCATCATTTAGGACTGAGGATGATGAAAAATATCTTAAAGAGAACGAATCCAATGAGACAGAAGGACAAATAGTAGGGATTCGTATAACAGTTTATCCAAGATCAATAATACTTCATAATAATCAATTGTGAAGCAGAATTCAAAAATAAAGATCAAAACATGGATACAATCAAAGATAGTAACCATAATAGACATCTTGGACAAAAAGGAAAAATTTTATTTTTCGGTGAATAGTGCCGTATTCGTGAATAGTGCCGTATACGTGAATAGTGCCGTATACGTGAATAGTAACCCCCGACACAAAAAGTTCCAAATTTGATAAAAACTCATATCAATATTTCAGCATAATGATATTGAAGAAAATAATATCATTAAGAAGAAAATAATATCCCTTACCTCAAAATATCAGTACTTCTGGTCGGAATACCGGTATAAGGCTGAAAGAAACTTGCTCTGATGAATAGAAACTCTCAAAGTATCTAAATACTCACAAAATACACTCAATAATCTAGAGAGAGAAAGAGAGAAAACTTGTTTCTGGTGTGATTTTCAATTCTAACTTAGCCCTCTATTTATAGGAAAATTTTGGTAGGTTTGACCTGCAACCTGATGGCTTTACCTGCTACTATTCCCACCCACCACATTTGAAATATAATTCAGCACATTTCTTCACCAACCACAAGTGGGGCCCACCAATTCTAGAATTTTCCACCAAAATGATAAACTCCGAAAATTCAACAATTTCTGAACCAGTCATCTTGTAAAATTCGTAATAAATCATACGTTCATTTTTAACGGTTCAAAATTTGTGGACATATACTCAACTTATATATGTATAACATATCCAAAAATTACCACGATCCAACGGTCGGATTAAAAATTATAACCCCCGCAAACTATCTCAAAAACCCTGATTTTTAATACCTCCATTCCGACAAAAATACTGACAAAAACCTCAACATTAACTCCTTCATTTTTAACCACAAAAATATATCCCTCATTTATATCCACATAAAATAAATATTTCCTTATCATATGAATCAATAATTAATTATTCACAAATAATATTACAGAATCACATTTATGACAACCAGGCCGTTCCCAGGAAAGAGGGGGCTTTCCAATAAGGATTTCTCCTTACTGGCGCGCAATTAGATGACCAAACCTCTCCTTAGACAGAACTTTCTAGACATTGCCAATAATGTTATCTAATAATATTATTCAAATAATATGAATTATTGATCTGATAAATGAAAATACTGTGCAGCAACAATTATTGAAACAACAATAATATAAAATATCAACGCAGCAATTATTGAATCAATAAAATAAAATATTGAATAATAACTACTGTAACAATTATTGAGTAGTGCCTTCTTACGTAAGAATCAATAATTGGTGCAATACCGTGTGCTACTGTATTTTAACCACCGGGTATTCCAACAGTATTAACGGTAACAACTACGCCGTTATTTATAAACAACTTATACTTGTCGTTTTCTTCATCCAATCGCTTTCCGTTATGGGGCCCACACAAGGCTGCGTCGTCGTACGAATATTCCCCGACAGCAAGAATATTCCACGACCAACCGAATATTCACCGACCAAAAATAAATATTTTATAACCACTTGCTTATTTTGCAAAATTTGCACATTTCACCCATAACCAAAGTATTATATCAAATTAACCCCTTATTATTCACAATAATATTTAGAGAAAATTTGATTTTATTCATTAATAAGTTGGGGTCTTACACTTAAAGCAGCATTTTTTGGCATTTATGTTCCTTCTACCCGATTTGACCCCAACCCAATCCATTTTGACCAAATTTTGACCCAACACCACTCGGTTTGACCCAACCCTTAGTTGATTGTAAATCAACTAAAGAAGTTTTAGAGAAGGATGTTAAAAATATTGCTTCTAAGCAAATATTTGCTAGATGGCAGGCCATATTAGCAGTGTTTGATTTTGACATTGAGTTCATAAAAGGATAATCAAATTCTCTCCCTGATTTCTTAACTAGAAAATTTCTGCAGGACTCTCCTAATATTTCTATGTTATCTCTTAATAGGTCTCCTAGACGTTCAGCTCAGTCATTAAAAAGAAGTAAAGAAGTCCTTAAAGGACAATCTTCAGGATCAATGAAATCACTTGATAAAGGGAAGGCAACTGCACTTAAAGTTCAAGATGAACCGTAATATATTGATATTATGTTTAAAAAGTAATAATGATTGAAGACATAGATGTCGTTCTCACTCCTGAGGAAGTGGTAACAATATATTTGTCATAGTCTCATGATATGTCACTCTGTCTCCCTAAAACAAGGAATTTCTTTAAAAAGATTTTAATAGAAACAGGTTCTGTTAAAATATCTCACAAGCTAAGAGATCGCTACAATATAACATTCTCTATGGTGAAGTAGTGACTTATGAAAGCACAGACGGTTTGATAATGCTACAATAATTCCTAAGATTTATAATTATTTTGATTATATTACTGCCTGGGAAAAATTCATGTTCTATCAAAATGAAGGTTATACCCATAGTTGGTTCTTTCACCCAGAGTTAACCAATAACATGAGGGATCAGGACTTTTTTGCTTAGTTTCAATCCTGGTTCTTTTTCTAGGGACCAATATTGTCCTATTTTCCTAAAAGGATAGAAGATGTGTTTGATAAATTTTATGAGACTTTTAGTAACCTAAATGATAATCAGGTTATGCTTAGTTTTTGATGTTTATAATATTCCATGGATCTTCAAATGGTCCTACGTGATAAATCAGCATGTAGGTTCAGGCATTTATAAACTCCTTAGGCAAGCTTCTATTAAATGGCGGTCTAAGTTCAATGAAGAGAAAATAACCAGAGATGCCGACCTACGAATTTTGTCCCAGCCATATGATATGGATGAATACAATGCATGTAATACTCGAGAATTTTATAAATAATATTAGTAATAAAAATGAGAATGTTTAAAAATTGTTAGTGTGTGTGTGTGTGTGTGTGTGTGTGTGTATATATATATATATATATATATATATATATATATATATATTGTTGACTTGTTAATATTCTAACCTTTTTGTTTTGATGGTGACTTGATAATATGGACTAATTTGTTTATTATGAAATTTTAGGAAGTTGATGAAAGGATTATTGTCTAAAGACTTTGAAGATTTGAGTCCTAAGAAAATATGTAAGGTCATTGCAAATACTTAATTTTTCAATACCCTCTAGGATATTTTATATGTGCATTAAAATGTGATTAAATATTTTGTGCATGCCTAAGAATTTTATATATTGCTAACTGACTGATTTTAGATGATTAGTATTTATATATGCTTGAGTAAAATTATTGTCCGGTTTAATGAATTATATTGCCATGTGTTATAAGAGAGTTCTAGTGTTATAATATTTGTATAACACGTGTGTTAGAATTCATATGCATCAGACTTGTTGTAAATATAAAGGTTGTTGGGAGTGTGGCGGCAGAGATATGATTACTTTTAAATAGTGGGTTAAGTGCATATATCTTGGAAATATAAGATAATCATTATCTTAAAAAAAGTTGGTTCATATTCACTCCTATATTTATGCTATGATATCTCTTGCTTCGGATGAAATATAAGTGGCGACAGAGTTTTATGAATCATAATTGCTACAGGTTTTGGAAAAGTCTAATCCTATTGTGTTACTTATCTGACTTGGTCACTTTCTAGTATATCTTTTGATAGAGTCCGACATATATTTAACAACCAAAGATAATTAGATTTGTTATGTTTTCAACAGAATATCTTTGGAACGTTATTTATCTACTGGCAACGTATATATTGTAACGGAACTTTATGAAGCAACAGTAATAAATTGGGCTATAAAAAGAAAACCAATATCAGTGATATACACAACAACACTTGAATTAATATTTTGCACTTATATACTTGAAGAGCTATTAAAATATTCCTGGTGTAATTTTCTGAGCTGTTGTGCTATTCATATTCAGATTAGTCTCAGCTAATTTTTGAGCTTAATATTGGTGATATCTCTCTCTTTTACTACTTGATCATTGCATTCATTAGTTGGGTCTTGCATTGTTAAATTGCTTATTTGCTTTGATCATTAGACCTCTATATTTGTAATCTTATATTTTTTAGACTAAGTGTTGTCTAAAGGAATTTAATCCAGGTAGATTAAGGTTTGTTTACAAATAGGTTCAAGGAAGCATAGGTACTTAAAGGGTGCATTGGTGCACAAGGAGCAAGTGTGCTCAAGTGAATTATTGTAATTCAAATTTGTTAGAATCTGTTTTGTAACAAGGGTCAATTTTAAAGAAATAAAAGTGAGCCTCCAATACTAGTTGGTATTGAACGTGGACTAGGCTATTATTATAGAGGGTAATAACTGAACCACGTAAAAAATCTTGGTGTTATTTTTATTGTTTCTTTACTTTAATATCTCTCAAGATAGTTAAATCTCTTAATAATTAAAATTTAAATATTTGCTTCATCTTGAGATATTTTGTTAACACCAAGTATTCACTTTGACTTATAAATTCATCAAAATATTTTCTTAAACTAAAAGTTAATTCGGTAGACCATATTCATTCAGCAAGTTGCATTCATCAAAATAATAGGTTGAATTTTGCAGTTTGGTTTAAAGTTTAAAAATTGGACATAGTTTTCTTCCACACATATTCAACCCCTCATTCTAAGTGTGCCTTATCTGAATTTCATTTAGTATCAGAGCAAGGCTATACTTACTTGGTCTTAAAGGTGACTTGTAGGGAAAGATTCTGACATGGCACAGTTCGGGAACAACAATCAAGAAGGTTAATCAACCAATAGACCTCCTTTGCTATATGGAACAGAAAATTACAACTTCTAGAAATTTCGAATGAGGATCTACCTTAAAAGAGATCCCTGGGAATGGTGGGTTATGCAGAACAGACCAGTTATTCCATGAAGAGATGATGGGACACCAAAAACTCTGTTAGAAATGGATTCAACCGAAACCTACATGGTCTCATATAATTCAAGGGCTATGAACACACTACTTAGTGGCATGGCTCAATCCGAAATTGATAAAGTTTCATCATGAAACACAGCTAAGGAAATTTGGGACACTCTAGTGGCGAGCCATGAACGAACATCGAAGGTTTAAGAAGTTAAACTAAGCATGCTTATGTATGATTATGAAATGTTCAAACTCGAGAAAGATGAAACTATAAAGATGGCTCAAGCAAGGTTCCTTGTTCTTCTGAACTCCTTAAAGCTTCTGGACAAATCCATTCCACAAAGTGAAATTAACCGTAAGTTACTTCGGGCTATGCCCAAGAGGTTTGCTTCTAAAATTACTACTCTTCAAGATTTCTCTACTGTGGATACACTAACTCTTTTTGGTGAACATGAGGAAACTCCTCGAAGAAAGGTTTTAGCTCTTAATGCAGAAAATGAAGAAGAGCTTGATGATGATTCCGACGAAGAGATAGCCATGATGTCAAGAAGACTCAAAGGATTACTAAAAAGGAAGAATAAACAAAAAAATATCTTCAACTCAAATAAAGTCAAAGGAAAGCAAACCGAGGAGACATGTTTTGAATGTGGACGTCCAGGGCACTTCAAGAAGGACTACTTTCAACTAAAGAACAAAGGAAAAGCAGGCTTTAAGGATAATAAAAGGAACAAGGCACTTGTCACTTGGAGTAATGAAGAAGAGACTGAGGTTGAGGTCGATGCCAAGGATGAAATAGCTCAAGTATGCTTTATGGGAATAGAAGGTGAATTAAACGAGGTATCTAGTTTTGAGTTTAATTTTTTGAAACAAGAAAATGATAAATTAAAAGAAAAGAATGCATATTTGAAAGACTTGGTAAATACATTAATGGGTGATGTAGACTCTTTAATAGATGAAAAGAAAGATATTGTAAAGGAATCTACATGTAAAGAAGAAAAGGTTTTGATTGCTAAAATTGATTATTTAGATAATTATAACAAAATAATTTTTAATAAGGCAAATTTTTTGAATAATGAAGTCCAAAAATTGACTAATGAACTAAAAATGAGAGATGTGTGTATTGATACATTTAGTGATAAATCACCTGTTAAAACATTTCCTAATAACGAACTTCAAAAAGAAATAGATTCACTAAAATCATCTCTTGCTAAATTCGTTCAAGGTGAAGAAAATTTATATGTCATATTGGGTAAACAAAGACCGAGTTTTGAAAGACAAGGAATCGGTTATAATTCTATGCATAAAAAGGGTAATATGAAAATGCTAAAATCAAAATCACGTTTTAGATTAAATTATTGATCTCCTTTCACAACATGTAGAAATTGTGGCATTAAAGATCATTTGGACATAAACTGTTTTAAGAAAAATATGGGTAAAAAGGATGATTTACGTGCAACTAACCTTAAAGGACCCAAAAAGATGTGGGTACCAAAAGGATGAATTATCTTTTATTGACAGGTATGTCTCAAGGCAAGGGTTCCATCTCAAAAATTGATTCTTGATAGTGGATGCTCACGTCACATGAATGGTGATAAATCAAAGTTCATGGAGCTAAAAATTATGAAGAAAAATGGTATAGTTACGTTTGGAGATAATCGAACCTGCGAAATAATCGAAAAAGGTAAAATAGGAAATGGTAAGGTCAATATTGACAATGTATATCTTGTTAGTGGACTTAAATTTAATCTTATTAGTATCAGTCAATTAATGAATAATTATCACCAAGTTAATTTTGATAAAGAAAAATGCACTATTTTTCATGGTACTAACAATGTTACTCTAGTTGCACAAAGAGAAGGAAATATATATACTATTCATTTTGAGCAACAGGATGAAGAATTATGTCTTGCATCTGTGCAAGATGAGGCTAATTTGTGGCACAAGAGGATGGGACATGTTCACATGGATTTAATCAAGAAATTATCCTCAAAGAATCTTGTCAAAGGATTGCCAAAAATAAAGTATGAAAAGAAGGGAATTTGTATTCCTTGTCAACACGGGAAACAAGTAAGAACATCGTTTATGGCAAAGAACATAGTATCAACTTCTTCTCCTTTACAGCTACTTTATCTTGATCTATTTGGACTAGAAAGAAATCCTAGTATAAATGGTAAGTTTTGTGCATTTGTAATAGTAGATGATTTCTCTAGATATACATGGGTATTATTTTTGAGAACTAAAGATGAAGCATTTAAGGAATTTGAGAAATTAATAAGAAACTTGGAAACAAAATATAGTCTCAAACTTGTAAAGATAAGAAGTGATCATGGTACTGAATTTCAAAAAGATTTAATAATATTTTGTGATAAAAAAGGAATCAGTCATGAATTTTCAGCCCCTAGAACCCCTCAACAAAATGGAGTTGTAGAAAGAAAGAATAGGACATTACAAGAAACAGCTAGAACTTTATTACAAGAAAGTAAACTTCCTAAAAAGTTTTGGGCCGAAGCTGTAAACACTTCTTGTTATGTTTTGAATAGAGTACTTATACGTCCAATCATTTTGAAGACTCCTTATAAACTGTTAAATAATAAGATTTCTAATATAAGTTATTTCAAAGTTTTTGGATCTAAATGTTTTATTTTAAATACTAGTGATAACCTAGAAAAATTTGATGCTAAATCTTATGAAGGAATTTTCATTGGGTATTCATAAAATAGTAAAGCATATCGTGTATTTAATATTAACAAGATGTGTGTTAAAGAATCTATTCATATTACTTTTAATGAAACTCTCTATGATCTTCCAAAAGAAAGAGATGAGGATGCAGGAAATTTGGAGATCTCGGTGAACCCAGCAAACTGAAAGAATCTATTCAGCAAGCCGAATGGACAAATCCAGCAAGCTGAATTAGAAAACTCACAAGAAGTAGGATAAGAAACAACACAACAGCTTGAAGCAGATTTCCCTCAATAGAAAGAGGTAATACATGATGTACAAATGCCAAAGACTGCGAGATATCTCAAGAACCATCCACCAAAAAATATCATTGGAGATATAAACAAAGGAATAACTATAAGGAGAGGACTGCAAAATTAATGTGTTTTTTCTGCATTCCTATCGCAAGTTGAGCCAAAGAATGCTAAGGAAGTTATCCTAGATGAAAACTGGCTAATGGCAATGCAAAAAGAACTTCAACAATTTGAATGATGCCAAGTCTGGGAACTTATGCCTCCTCCTAAAGATGTTTATATCATTGGAACAAAGTGGGTATTTAAGAATAAACTTGATGAGCATGGCACAATCACTCGTAATAAAGCAAGGCCAGTAACTCAAGGATACAATTAACAAGAAGGGATAGACTATGAAGAAACTTACGCCCCAGTCGCCAGACTAGAGTCCGTCCGCATCTTGTTAGCATTTGCATGTTACAAGAAGTTCACACTCTATCAAATGGACGTAAAAAGCACATTTCTCAACGGATAGATCAATGAAGAGGTATATGTAAAATAGCATCCTAGATTTGAACATGGGAGGTATCCAAATCATGTCTACAAGCTAAAGAAAGCTCTCTATGGGCTAAAACAAGCTCTAAGGGCTTGGTACGAAAGGTTGAGTAAGTATTTACTTTCAAATAGTTTTATTATAGAAAAAATTGATTCTACATTATTTATTAGGCATGAAACTAAAGATATTATTATTGTACAAATATATGTAGATGATATAATTTTTAGTGCTACTAATAATTTTCTTTGTGAGTGATTTTCTAAGTGCATGCACAAGGAGTTCGATATGAGTCTAATCGGAGAACTTAATTACTTTTTGGGACTACAAATCAAGCAAACAAAGGAAGGTATGTATATCCATCAAACCAAATATACAAAAGAGCTTCTCAAAAGGTTTGGTTTTGAAGGATCAAATTCAAAGGCTACACCAATGAGCACTTCAATAAAGATTACGTCTGATGAAAAAGGTATAGATGTGGAGGTAACTAAATATCGAGGTATGATAGGATGTTTATTATATTTAACCGCATCTAGACCAGATATTATGTATAGTGTTTGTTTATGTGCACGTTTTCAAGCAAAACCTAAAGAATCTCATTTACAAGCTGTTAAAAGGATTTTTAAATATTTAAGTGGTACAATCAATTTAGGATTATTTTATCTAATTTGTAATCATTTTGATCTAATGGGTTATTCAGATGCTAACTATGCAGGATGCCAAATTGATAGAAAAAGTACTAGTGGTGCTTATACATTTTTAGGTCATAGTCTAGTTACGTGGCGTAGTAAAAACAGACTTCGGTTGCTTTATCAACCATTGAGGGTGAATATCTAGCTGCAAGGAGTTGTTGCTCTCAAATTTTATGGTTAAAACAAACTTTATATGACTTTAATGTTTTATGTGATAATGTACCCATATACTGTGATAATTCTAGTGCTATAGATATTTCTAAAAATCATGTGTTACACTCACGTACAAAACACATAGAAGTTAGACATTATTTTCTAAGGGATAATGTTTCAAAAGGATTAATTAAATTAATTTTTATTCTAATAGAAAAATAATTGGCTGACAGTTTTACCAAACCCTTAAGTGAAGAAAGGTTTTGCATGTTAAGAAGAGAACTTGGAATGTGCATGGTATAAATAATGATCACGTACTAAAATATTTCATATATGCATGTTATTATTTTAAATACGTCCTTTTGATATACATTATATGTTCATAACCGAAGGCTAAGGGAGACGTATCTACTCGGCACAATTTACGGTAGATATCATTATAAGTCTTAAAATTTGAAAAGACAAGAGCTGAAGATTGGTTTATTTTTTCAAGACGTTTGTTCGGAGTCCAACACTTCTCTATTAAACACAGCGCTCATTCTTTTTCTCTTCCATACTCATAAAGGTATTCTCCAATCTTGAGCGTTCTAGTTTCTGCAACGATAATGAAGACTCGAGCCAACAAACGATCATCCACATCACCATCAAAGAAGGAAATCGTCCACGATCTCCTTATTCTATGCGATCACCGAAGAAGTGTAAGACACAACCTCGCCAGACATCTGTTTATGTTTCTTCTGACGAATCCGATGGGTCTGATTCAAACTTCTCTTTCCTAAAGAAATCCCCATAATCTCCTAGTTCAGAGCCTCCTCCTTCTCAACCAGAATCGCCATCAAATCTGGTAAACCATTTCTCTGTTACTTCAGATTCGCCAAAAAATTTCTTTAGGGGTCAAAGTTTCGAAGCTCGCTTCAAAACCTCTATTGCTACTAAACAGTTTGTTTATGAAAAAATTCTATATCTGTTTTATTTTAAAAATTCATCTTTGGAAAAACTTTTCACCTCTTGTAGTATTTTTGCTATGCTTTTTCCCCTCACTAAGGCATATCCCCGTTTGGTACAACAATTTTACACAAATTTAAAGTGTAATGGGGATTGTTATACGTCCTTTGTGAAGGGAAAGTCTCTGTTACTCTTAAGGGTGTTGTAAATATACATTTTCCTCCTCTTGAACAACTCCAAACTGTGATGAATGATTCATCTCTGATAACTCTGTTTACCCCTAAAACTATTGATGTATGTCCATTTGCATGTGTTTTGCAAACTAATTCGTTATAATCTGTTTCCACGAGTAGGTGGTGGAGCAGATTTCACTTACCAAGATTTGGTGGTTGTTGCAATGATTTTAAAAGGTGTCAGTTTTAATTTTTCTCTTATGATGTTGTCTCACATGATGAGTTGTATTCGACAAGCTAAAAAGTGTATGCCCTATGGTTTGTTTTTGACAAAAATGTTTCAGCATTTCAAAATCTACCTTGATGATGAAATTGTGGTGTCACATAATGAATTCATTGATTATGCTAATTTAAAACAATCTCATATCACTTTTGTTGATGGCTCATTTGTTCGAATCGTTCCTAATCCTCTTCCTATTCCACCGAATTCCATCTCGTCTAATTTATCATCTGATAATCCTACTTCTTCTACACCTCCTACTCCATCAGTTTCATCTCCAGACGTAGTCAACATGTTGACTCAAATCCTCAAAAATCAAGAGCTTATGCGTTTTGATATTCTTGATGTAAAACAAAGGCTTTTGGTTTTAGAAAAAGGAAAACTGCTTATTCGGGCAAATGATTTGAACAAATGTTTTTCTCAAATTGAAGACGAATTTATTGATTTACAAGCCGAATTTGAGTTGCACACAATGGCTATGGTTGAGTCTCTTCACAAGAAGATCAATCGAAATTCTTGTCAGTTAAGTCAAGAACTAAAGTTTGTGAGTTACCAAATTGGAGAATTTGCTGATTTTATGTCTCATCGTATGAATGACGTTGGTAGAAAGCTACACGTTGACAGAATGCACTCTCCAGTACCTGAATGGACTCAATGTAATTGGATGGTCGAGTACATTGGAGATTTTCTATACCTGCCTCTACCAAATGAGACTTTTATTCCTCAACCACCTAGATTTGCTCATGGTTTTTCTTTGGAAGAAAAGCTTCATCGTCTTCTCCACCGTCCTTATTTCACTACTCATCCTCTACCTGTGATTCACGTTGACGATATTGATATCTGATGATCTTTTTGGTGATGACAAAGGGGGAGACATGTTGTGGTTGTTGTTGTGAAGACGTTTTGGAATTATTAGTTTTGTGTTAAAAACATGTGTTTAAGTTTGTTAAGATTCTGTTTTTGATGGGTTGTTTAAAATAATTTGGCTGGAGCCAGTATTAGATATTATGACTGTTATATTTTGTGTTATCTAATATTTGTTATAGCTAACAATCTTGCAGGTTAAAATTATGAGGCATGATGGTAATTAGTTTGGATTATATTTGATTCCTTCTGAAATTTTAAATATGCATGAATTCAGGGGGAGTTATAACTTTTGGTGTTGTTATCATCAAAAAGGAGGAGAATGTTGACTTGTGAATATTCTAACCTTTTTGTTTTGATGATGACTTGATAATATGGACTAATTTGTTTATTATGAAATTTTAGGAAGTTGATGAAAGGATTATTGTCTAAAGACTTTGAAGATTTGAGTCCTAAGAAAATATGTAAGGTCATTGTAAATACTTAATTTTTCAATACAAGGCTCTAGGACATTTTATATGTGCATTAAAATGTGATTAAATATTTTGTGCATGCCTAAGAATTTTATATATTGCTAACTGACTGATTTTAGATGGTTAGTATTTATATATGCTTGCGTAAAATTATTGTTCGATTTAATGAATTATATTGCCATGTGTTATAAGAGAGTTCTAGTGTTATAATATTTGTATAACACGTGTGTTAGAATTCATATGCATCAGACTTGTTGTAAATATAAAGGTTGTTGGGAGTGCGGCGGCAGAGATATGATTACTTTTAAATAGTGGGTTAAGTCCATATATCTTGGAAATATAAGATAATCATTATCTTAAAAAAAGTTGGTTCATATTCACTCCTATATTTATGCTATGATATCTCTTGCTTCGGATGAAATAAAAGTGGCGGCAGATTTTTATGAATCATAATTGCTACAGGTTTTGGAAAAGTCTAAGCCTATTGTGTTACTTATCTGACTTGGTCTCTTTCTAGTTTATCTTTTGATAGAGTCCAACATATATTTAACAACCAAAGATAATTAGATTTGTTATGTTTTCAACGGAATATCTTTGGAACGTTATTTATCTACTGGCAACGTATATATTGCAACGGAACTTTATGAAGCAACGGTAATAAATGGGGCTATAAAAAGAAAACCAATATCAGTGATATACACAACAACACTTGAATTAATATTTTGCACTTATATACTTGAAGAGCTATTAAAATATTCCTGGTGCAATTTTCTGAGCTGCTGTTCTATTCATATTCAGATTACTCTCAGCTAATTTTTGAGCTTAATATTGGTGATATCTCTCTCTTTTACTACTTGATCATTGCATTCATTAGTTGGACCTTGCATTGATAAATTGCTTATTTACTTTGATCATTAGATCTCTATATTTGTAATCTTATAATTTTTAGACTAAGTGTTGTCTAAAAGAATTTAATCCAGGTGGATTAAGGTTTGTTTACAAACAGGTTCAAGGAAGCATAGGTGCTTAAAGGGTGCATTGGTGCACAAGAAGCAAATGTGCTCAAGTGAATTATTGTAATTCAAATTTGTTAGAATCTGTTTTGTAACAATGGTCAATTTTACAGAAATAAAAGTGAGTCTCCAATACTAGTTGGTATTGAACGTGGACTAGGCTATTAGTATAGAGAGTAATAGCTGAACCACGTAAAATATCTTGGTGTTGTTTCTATTGCTTGTTTTATTTTAATATCTCTCAAGATAGTTAAATCTCTTAATAATTAAAATTTAAATATTTGATTCATCTTGAGATATTTTGTTAACACCAAGTATTCACTTTGACTTATAAATTCATCAAAATATTTTCTTAAACTAAAAGTTAATTCGGTAGACCATATTCATTCAGCAAGTTGCATTCATCAAAATAGTAGGCTGAATTTTGTAGTTTGGTTTAAAGTTTAAAAATTAGACATAGTTTGCTTCCACACTTATTCAACCCCCTTCTAAATATGCCTTATCTGAATTTCATATATATATATATATATATATATATATATATATATATATATATATATATATATACGAAAAGGATCAATGGCATACCCCTTGATACTACATACCTTGCATACCCCCTTTAGCGACGAACCGGTCCGTCGCTATATGTTGTCCATCGCTAAAAGTTAAGACAACGGTTCTCTGATATAGCGAACCGAACCGTCGCCCAGTCTGTCGCTAAAGGGGGTGAGCATGGTATGTAAAATAAAGGTGTGAGCCCTTGAAATAGACTATATATGTGTGTGTGTGTGTGTGTGTCATGCACCGTAATAATTCAATTTAAATTGAATTAATTATGTGGTAATTGAGAAATGTGATAAAGATGATGATAAGCTTGATTTATAAATTTATTAAGCTCAAGTAATATGTCTTGTGTGGCATAGTGATTAAGATGGACCAAGTAATTGGATTAACTAAGAGATGGGTAAATAATGTAATGAGCTAAGAAGAATAAATGATTAATTACATAATTTAGTACATTTTTAAAAATAATTACAATAATGGTGCATCCATAAAATAATTACAAAAGTAATACAATTTCCCATATTTATTTACAATATTAGTGCAATTAGGATTCTTTAATTTAGGGGATTAGTATGCAATTAAGATTCCTTAATTTAGGAGACTAGTTGTGACAACCCCAAAATAGGTCAATTCCATCCAACCTATTCTGAGTCGCCAAATACATGGTACAGAAAATAACTACAACTTTATTACAACAATTGTGCAAAATACAACAACACATATGTTGTGAGTTTGGATACAAATATATACCAAATGTGACTCATGTTCCAATCGTGGACATCACCTCACAATGACACCTTACATAAAGGTATAGTCAAAAACTGTTTTGGAAATTAGAATCTTTGGGAAGTGCTTAAGGAAACCTTCGTACATGGGAGGCCATGCTTCTAGGTTGTGATAGATATCATATGGCCACAGAATTATCTTTGGTTTACCCAATAGACCCCAAAGAAAAACGAGAAGATTACTATCATATTCTTCCCAATGGTGAGTCTTCTCTTGACTTATCATTATCTCCACTGTCTCTAATTGAGAATTATACTTCAAACAAACACCAAGATTATATAGGTAGTGCTCGTATATATACTCAGCAAGTGGATGAGCACATCCCTGTCTTATGATGACACGAGGTTGTATGTCGTTAGACATCTTGTATGATAGTGGTAAATCACCCTTCCAACGTTGGGTACACCTTACCCTATTGGATTCACCAAATATAACTACTAAATGAACTTTTCTATACTGCTTCGGGAGAACATCCACAGCTAGAGACCACCGTTCTATTTCCCCGTTACCCTCGCTCGACCCAGCTACACTCTTATTACCTGAAAGGAATTGTGAAGCAAAAGGGTGAGCACAACTAGCTCAGTAAAGAATATCATGACTAAAGATAATTAAATTATCAATAGCCTTCATCAATAATAAATCAGAGATTAGAACATATGGTAAATGATAAAAATTTCAACCATAGTTGCAGCGGAACGAGCAATCCATTAGAAGAGTCAAATAGACTATAAAGTCTATTATCTTCTCCATGTTAAAAATCCATCAACAATGTTTTATCCCTGTAACATCAATCAACACTTCTGGTCCACAATCATATGAATAACTCATAATCATAATTGTAGTTCTAAATTTCTCTTCTCATCTAGGACGAAGATAATTTTCATCACCTGAAACATCAAACATCATGGTTATACCAAATCACAGTTCCTGTTCATAATCATACTAATAACTTCATCTTTGCACTACGGGCCAAAGATATTCATCAACAAGTCATCTTTGCACTACAGGCCAAAGATATTCATCAACAGTTCATCTTTGCATTACTAGCCAAAGATATTCATCTACAATTCATCTTTGCACTACAGGCCAAAGATATTCCTCAACAATTAATATTTGCACTACAGGCCAAATATATTCATATCTCAAAGAAATATATAATCATTTCAGAATTTATATACACCATAATTATAACCATGTTAATCAATTCATCTTTACACTTAAGCTAAAGATATTCAATTGTAAATTCAATGGTCATGATCATACCAGTCACAATTCAACTTTGCACTACAGGCCAAAGAGAACCCTAGTCATGATCATACCAATAATCTACCCATCTTTACACTCCAGTGAAAGAGAAATTCAACATCAGGGTTATAAAAATGTTATATATGATAATAAAATCAATATGATCAACATATAGATTTAATCTCAAGAGTAATATTCATAAATCAACTATAATTTGGTTAGAAAAAGAAACCAATTTTGTCGTGAATAGTAACTCGTGAATAGTAACTCATGAATAGTAACTCGTGAATAGTAACTCATGAATAGTAACTCATGAATAGTAACCCTGACATGAAAAAGGTAAAAATTCCACAATAATATACATACCAATATTTCGGTATAATGATATTGAAAGAATAATATTCTTAAGCTTATAAACAATTTATTTAAATTGTTTACACTTTACTAATTAATGCATTTAATCATCATAAAATGCCAACTCTTAAGATTTCATCATCAATAACCAAAACCCTCATCAAAAATCTGCATATACCTCATATATAGGATTCTCAAGCCATAAAATCCTATTTTCCAATTTTCTTACTTCACATAACATATTTAATTCATTTTCTCATAACTAGACTATTTTCATGAAAAATACCAAATCCGTTCCAAAAATATTTCTTTTCTGGAATTTAGCATAATATAGTCCCATAGTGAACATATATTTTTCTCAGAATTTTTAAAACTTATTTACTATTTTTCATATGGCCAAAACCACCGAATATTTAGACATTTATCAAAAACTATACTTTTGTCCAAAAATTCTGAAATTTACAGAGTATACTTCTATCATATACATGTACTCCCAATAAAAATTTCATCAATTTTGGAGTTAACCACAAGAAATTATAAGCAGTTACTTTTAAAATAGTCTTTTCTCATAAAATTCATAACTCTCAATCTATACATCCAAAAATCACCATTTTTGGACACAATTAATAAAACTCATCAAAATATCATTTTAAATTTTTCCAGAATTTTTGAAGTTCAGAAAAATTACGAAACTGAAAAATATAACAACCCTTAAAATCCCTTACTATCCCTTACTATCCCTTACAATCCCTTACTATCCCTTACTATCCCTTACCTCAAAAGAGCAGTACTTCTGACTGGATATCGGATATGATGCTGAAGGAAACTTGCACTAATGAATAGCAACTCACCAAGTATCTAAAAACTCACAAAATACACTCAATAGTCTAGAGAGAGAAAGAGAGAAAACTTGTTTCTGGTGTGATTTTCAATTCTAACTTAGCCCTCTATTTATAGGAAAATTTTGGTAGGTTTGACCTGCAACCTGATGGCTTTACCTGCTACTATTCCCACCCACCACATTTGAAATATAATTCAGCACATTTCTTCACCAACCACAAGTGGGGCCCACCAATTCTAGAATTTTCCAGCAAATTGATAAACTCCGAAAATTCAACAATTTCTGAACCAGTCATCTCGTAAAATTCATAATAAATCATACGTTCAATTTTAACGGTTCAAAATTTGTGGGCATATACTCAACTTATATATGTATAACATATCCAAAAATTACCACGATCCAACGGTCGGATTAAAAATTATAACCCCCGCAAAATATCTCAAAAACCCTGATTTTTAATACCTTCATTCCGACAAAAATACGGATAAAAACCTCAACATTAACTCCATCATTTTTAACCACAAAAATATATCCCTCATTTATATCCACATAAAATAAATATTTCTTTATCATATGAATCAATAATTAATTATTCACAAATAATATTACAGAATCACATTTATGACAACCAGACCGTTCCCAGGAAAGAGGGGGCTTTCCAATAAGGATTTCTCCTTACTAGCGCGCAATTAGATGACCAAACCTCTCCTTAGACAGAACTTTCTAGACATTGCCAATAATGCTATCTAATAATATTATTCAAATAATATGAATTATTGATCTGATAATAGAAAATACTGTGCAGCAACAATTATTGAAACAACAATAATATAAAATATCAACGCAGCAATTATTGAATCAATAAAATAAAATATTGAACAGTAATTACTGTAACAATTATTGAGTAGTGCCTTCTTACGTAAGAATCAATAATTTCAAAAATACTATGCAATACCGTGTGCTACTGTGCAATAACGCGTATTACTGTATTTTAACCACCGGGTATTCCAACAGTGTTAACGGTAACAACTACGCCGTTATTTGTAAAAACTCAAATTTGTCGTTTTCCTTCACCCGACAGTTATTCGTTATGGGGCCCACAAATAGCTGCGCCGTCGTACGAATATTCTCCGACAGAAAGAATATTCCACGACCAAACGAATATTCCCCGACAACAATGATTATTTTATAACCACTTGCTTATTTTGAAAAAGAATTCATATTTCACCCATAACTTTAAACTTTTATCAATTTAACCATTTACTGAATAGTAATTATAAGAAAAATTGAATACTTTTATTTCATAAAATTCGGGGTCTTACAATCTCCCCTCCTTATGAAATTTCGTCCCCGAAATTTACGTACCTGGTATTTCAAAGAGTTGAGAATACCTTGCTTTCATTTCAGATTCCATCTTCCTTATCATCATGATTTTTCCATTGCTCATCTCCTGTATTTAAGGTATCTTTCTAGAATACAGCTTCAAAACAAGGGTTAATTTAACAAATTAACATATCACATAATATCTCGATATTATGACTGACCAACAAATAAGCTTAGGTAGGACACACTAGCGAAGGATTTACTCATCTCTCCCCTCCTAGTTATATTCCCCGATCTCCGCCAAAGATCATATCCCTAAGCTCTGATACCACCTGTGACTCTCATGGAGCTTCAACCACAGCACCTCACAAAGGTACCTATCAGCTTGCCACCGCAGAACGGCGTCCCCTACGGAGAGTCTGGCTTCGGTGCATCCCCCATCAACAGGAAGTCACCAGCGAGAGGCTCGGGGCTCTTTACTTATAGCTCTGATACCACCTGTGACAACCCCAAAATAGGTCCATTCCATCCAACCTATTCTGAGTCGCCAAATACATGATACAGAAAATAACTACAACTTTATTACAACAATTGTCGTGCAAAATACAACAACACATATGTTGTGAGTTTGGATACAAATATATACCAAATGTGACTCATGTTCCAATCGTGGACATCACCTCACAATGACACCTTACATAAAGGTATAGTCAAAAACTATTTTGGAAATTAGAATCTTTGGGAAGTGCTTAAGGAAATCTTCGTACATGGGAGGCCATGCTTCTAGGTTGTGATAGATATCATATGGCCACAGAATTATCCTTGGTTTACCCAATAGACCCCAAAGAAAAACGAGAAGATTACTATCATATTCTTCCCAATGGTGAGTCTTCTCTTGACTTATCATTATCTCCACTGTCTCTAATTGAGAATTATACTTCAAACAAACACCAAGATTATATAGGTAGTGCTCGTATATATACTCAGCAAGTGGATGAGCACATCCCTGTCTTATGATGACACGAGGTTGTATGTCGTTAGACATCTTGTATGATAGTGGTAAATCACCCTTCCAACGTTGGGTACACCTTACCCTATTGGATTCACCAAATATAACTATTAAATGAACTTTTCTATACTGCTTCGGGAGAACATCCACAGCTAGAGACCACCGTTCTATTTCCCCGTTACCCTCGCTCGACCCAGCTACACTCTTATTACCTGAAAGGAATTGTGAAGCAAAAGGGTGAGCACAACTAGCTCAGTAAAGAATATCATGACTAAAGATAATTAAATTATCAATAGCCTTCATCAATAATAAATCAGAGATTAGAACATATGGTAAATGATAAAAATTTCAACCATAGTTGCAGCGGAACGAGCAATCCATTAGAAGAGTCAAATAGACTATAAAGTCTATTATCTTCTCCATGTTAAAAATCCATCAACAATGTTTTATCCCTGTAACATCAATCAACACTTCTGGTCCACAATCATATGAATAACTCATAATCATAATTGTAGTTCTAAATTTCTCTTCTCATCTAGGACGAAGATAATTTTCATCACCTGAAACATCAAACATCATGGTTATACCAAATCACAGTTCCTGTTCATAATCATACTAATAACTTCATCTTTGCACTACGGGCCAAAGATATTCATCAACAAGTCATCTTTGCACTACAGGCCAAAGATATTCATCAACAGTTCATCTTTACATTACTAGCCAAAGATATTCATCTACAATTCATCTTTGCACTACAGGCCAAAGATATTCCTCAACAATTAATATTTGCACTACAGGCCAAATATATTCATATCTCAAAGAAATATATAATCATTTCAGAATTTATATACACCATAATTATAACCATGTTAATCAATTCATCTTTACACTTAAGCTAAAGATATTCAATTGTAAATTCAATGGTCATGATCATACCAGTCACAATTCAACTTTGCACTACAGGCCAAAGAGAACCCTAGTCATGATCATACCAATAATCTACCCATCTTTACACTCCAGTGAAAGAGAAATTCAACATCAGGGTTATAAAAATGTTATATATGATAATAAAATCAATATGATCAACATATAGATTTAATCTCAAGAGTAATATTCATAAATCAACTATAATTTGGTTAGAAAAAGAAACTAATTTTGTCGTGAATAGTAACTCGTGAATAGTAACTCATGAATAGTAACTCGTGAATAGTAACTCATGAATAGTAACTCATGAATAGTAACCCTGACATGAAAAAGGTAAAAATTCCACAATAATATACATACCAATATTTCGGTATAATGATATTGAAAGAATAATATTCTTAAGCTTATAAACAATTTATTTAAATTGTTTACACTTTACTAATTAATGCATTTAATCATCATAAAATGCCAACTCTTAAGATTTCATCATCAATAACCAAAACCCTCATCAAAAATCTGCATATACCTCATATATAGGATTCTCAAGCCATAAAATCCTATTTTCTAATTTTCTTACTTCATATAACATATTTAATTCATTTTCTCATAACTAGACTATTTTTATGAAAAATACCAAATCCGTTCCAAAAATATTTCTTTTCTGGAATTTAGCATAATATAGTCCCATAGTGAACATATATTTTTCTCAGAATTTTTAAAACTTATTTACTATTTTTCATATGGCCAAAACCACCGAATATTTAGACATTTATCAAAAACTATACTTTTGTCCAAAAATTCTGAAATTTGCAGAGTATACTTCTATCATATACATGTACTCCCAATAAAAATTTCATCAATTTTGGAGTTAACCACAAGAAATTATAAGCAGTTACTTTTAAAATAGTCTTTTCTCATAAAATTCATAACTCTCAATCTATACATCCAAAAATCACCATTTTTGGACACAATTAATAAAACTCATCAAAATATCATTTCAAATTTTTCCAGAATTTTTGAAGTTCAGAAAAATTACGAAACTGAAAAATATAACAACCCTTAAAATCCCTTACTATCCCTTACTATCCCTTACAATCCCTTACTATCCCTTACTATCCCTTACCTCAAAAGAGCAGTACTTCTGATTGGATATCGGATATGATGCTGAAGGAAACTTGCACTAATGAATAGCAACTCACCAAGTATCTAAAAACTCACAAAATACACTCAATAATCTAGAGAGAGAAAGAGAGAAAACTTGTTTCTGGTGTGATTTTCAATTCTAACTTAGCCCTCTATTTATAGGAAAATTTTGGTAGGTTTGACCTGCAACCTGATGGCTTTACCTGCTACTATTCCCACCCACCACATTTGAAATATAATTCAGCACATTTCTTCACCAACCACAAGTGGGGCCCACCAATTCTAGAATTTTCCAGCAAATTGATAAACTCCGAAAATTCAACAATTTCTGAACCAGTCATCTCGTAAAATTCATAATAAATCATACGTTCAATTTTAACGGTTCAAAATTTGTGGGCATATACTCAACTTATATATGTATAACATATCCAAAAATTACCACGATCCAACGGTCGGATTAAAAATTATAACCCCCGCAAAATATCTCAAAAACCCTGATTTTTAATACCTTCATTCCGACAAAAATACGGATAAAAATCTCAACATTAACTCCTTCATTTTTAACCACAAAAATATATCCCTCATTTATATCCACATAAAATAAATATTTCCTTATCATATGAATCAATAATTAATTATTCACAAATAATATTACAGAATCACATTTATGACAACCAGGCCGTTCCTAGGAAAGAGGGGGCTTTCCAATAAGGATTTCTCCTTACTAGCGCGCAATTAGATGACCAAACCTCTCCTTAGACAGAACTTTCTAGACATTGCCAATAATGCTATCTAATAATATTATTCAAATAATATGAATTATTGATCTGATAATAGAAAATACTGTGCAGCAACAATTATTGAAACAACAATAATATAAAATATCAACGCAGCAATTATTGAATCAATAAAATAAAATATTGAACAGTAATTACTGTAACAATTATTGAGTAGTGCATTCTTACGTAAGAATCAATAATTTCAAAAATACTATGCAATACCGTGTGCTACTGTGCAATAACGCGTATTACTGTATTTTAACCACCGGGTATTCCAACAGTGTTAACGATAACAACTACGCCGTTATTTGTAAAAACTTAAATTTGTCGTTTTCTTTCACCCGATAGTTATTCGTTATGGGGCCCACAAATAGCTGCGCCGTCGTACGAATATTCTCCGACAGAAAGAATATTCCACGACCAAACGAATATTCCCCGACAACAATGATTATTTTATAACCACTTGCTTATTTTGAAAAAAAATTCATATTTCACCCATAATTTTAAACTTGTATCAATTTAACCATTTACTGAATAGTAATTATAAGAAAAATTGAATACTTTTATTTCATAAAATTCGGGGTCTTACAATAGTATTAGTGGGCTGACATAGCAAATCTCCCATATCTCTTCCCGTTAATTATTATTTTCTTATTCAAACACAGCAGACCCATTTTTTATTTTTGTTCCTGTTTCTCTCTCTTTTTTCTTCATCCTCTTTTTTCCTACTATAAACCAAAGTGGTGGCGGTTTGCCCGACAGAAGCCGCAGTGGTTTACTGTGTTGAGCTCGTTCGGCTGGTTCTACTACGGGAAGAGAGAGAGGAAGATGGGTAGAGGCTCTGCCTCATGGTGTTGCCGAATTTGATGACAAACGTTGTAGGTTACGGATCTTACAAATTTTCAAGTGTTACTCTTTGAGATTGAAGGAAGGAAAATGGTAGAGATGACAAGGAAGGAAGAAACAATCTCAAACGACCGACCATTCTTTTCCATTTTTTTCTCTTTTACATAAAGGATTAAGCTAGTTTTTGAAGGAGACAAGCATAGAAAGATTAAGAAGCAAGTATGCAAAATTTTCAAGCTCCGTTACTGCCTAGCCTGGCCTGGCCTGGTGCATCCATTTGTTTGAATCATCCACTTTGGTGGGATTGAAATGGGCTCCCAAATCACTCTACTATTTCTAACTTGAGTGTGATAATAATTACCACATCCATTGTTTGAGAAGAGTATTAGTGTTTTGTTCTTTTTTTAAGATTAAAATTTGCATGACATGGTTAAACATAATTTGCGTCAGTGTTATAACGACTACACTATTTTTTTTGTTAGATAGATATAAAGTTGACTTCCACTGGTCATATGCGCTGTTATGCTGCTTCGGCATCTTATTATACCTCCAAGGCTCTTATAGCATCTTTATTCATACTTTTCCTTTCTCTTGATTGGGTATCTATCTACTTTTCGAGAAAGAGAGAATCCAAACCTTCATACTAAGGTTACCAAACCACCCCCATACCTGTAGTTTTTTCATAGTGCAGTTGGTAACCAAACCTTCATACTAAGGTAACCAAACCGTCATACCAAGGTAACCAATCCACGTCCACACCTTCAGTTTTTTTATAGTGCATTTGGTAACCAAACCTTCACATCAAGGTAACCAAACCTTCATATCAAGGTAACAAAACCTTCATACCAAGGTAACCAATCCACATCCACACATGCAGTTTTTTTATAGTGCAATTGGTAGCCAAACATTCATACCAAGGTAACCAATTCAGTGTTATTAGGTTACCAATTTATTTTGAATGTGATGCAGTTGATAGTCAAACCTTCATACAGTGGGTAGCCAAACCTTCATACCAAGGTAACCAATTCAGTTTTATTAAGTTACCAATTTATTTTTAATGTGATATAGTTGGTAGCCAAACCTTCATGCAGTTGGTTGCCAAACTTTCAGACCAAGGTAACCAATCATACTGCAAGTGTGGAGGTAGATTGGTTACCTTGGTATAAAAGTTTGGTACTTTGGTATAAAAGTTTGGTTACCCGGTCCGTTTCACTAAACTTCCAACTTCCAAGTATCTGAAAGAGCAATCTATTCAAGGATTTTAATTAGACCATCACTGGAAAGCTATACAGTACAGCAACCAGTAACCGGCCGATCAAGTCAGTTATTGGAGATGGAGCATAAAGTCAACGAGTGAGAACTGAAGGCAGCCGGAGCAGAGCTCTTACCAGACAAACATAGTGGACTGAGAATCCATGGTTGGGAGATTGAGTCTCGCAAGTTTCCCATTCTCAACTCCTTCAACCGTGAATAGTACTCTCTCTCTATATCTCTCCTTCTCTCTCTATATATATGTATAAAATATCATAATTATAACATGATTGTACTAATGAGTATTAGATTTAAATATGTTTCTTTGAGCCAATTTACTTGTTCCTAATTTTTGTAAAGTTTCTTAATTTTTCGTTCATTTTGAATTTGAATTTACTTGTTCCACACATTTTTGAATTTGAATTTATTTTTGTTGTTAGATCCCAAATATTTGAATTTGATTTATTAATTATGGCAGTTATTTCTCCTTGATTTTAGGTTTCCTTATTAATGTGAATTGCGTTATTTTTGTAATTATTTTGTAAATGTACTAATAGTGTAATTACTTTTTAATAATTGTATATTAGTGTTAAGGACCCAAGAATAAAATGAGACATGTCTAATGTGTTAAGATTATAGTCCAAATAATTAAATTATGATAGTAGCTCAATAGACATTACATTGGATTAGCCCAATGTAGAATGGAAAGTGAATGATGGATTTGTGTATATATTTAGGTGAGTATATATATAAATATATATGTGTAGGGACCAAGTAAACCTAAGTACACAAAAGGGAATAAAATAAAGGGTCCTTTATAATAATATACAATATTTAGTAAGTAATTACACAATTAGTGCATCAACAAAATAATTATAAAAATAATATACTTTCCATATTTATTTACAATATTAATGCAATTAGGATTCCTTAATTTAGAAAATTAGTATATGATTCAATTCATAATAATAAAGAAACCTAAAATCAATGAGAAATAACTGCTATAATTAATAATTCAAATTCAAATATCTTGGATCTAACAACAAAAATAAATTTAAATTCAAAAATAATAATTCAAATTTAAATATTCAAAGTTTGGCAACGTCATCTTCCTCCTCCCCTTCGTCGGTCATCTTCTTCCTCCCCTTCGCTGGTGAGATCCAATTTCATGTCCAAAAGAAAATAAGAACACTGCATAGGAAAGAGAGAAATAAGAGAATGATGTGTAATGTAATGTTGATAACCAAACATTCTTAAAAAAGGTAACCAAACTTTTATACCAAGGTAATCAATCTACCTCCACACCTGCAGTATGAATTGGTTACCTTGGTCTAAAAGTTTGGCAACCAACTGCATGAAGGTTTGGCTACCAACTACATCACATTCAAAATAAATTGGTAACCTAATAACACTGAATTGGTTACCTTAGTATGAATGTTTGGCTATCAACTGCACTTTGAAAAAACTGCAGGTATGGATGTACATATTCATGATGTCGATGCACCTGAAAGCATGCCTTCATAAAATTGAAGAAACTCCTCACCTTAGAAAAGCCAAATCTCCATATTTTTTCCCCCAAATTGAATAAGGTAGATCTCTTCGGAGCCGTACACAAGAAGCAAAGTCTCCGTCGTAGTTCCAAACAATGACGGCAATCCTCCTCCGTATCCTGTCGGAGCTCCATACATGTTTGCGCTGACATTAATGTCGTTCATAATTTCTCTGTTGATTCAGTTACAAAAATTACTCCACAGAGAGACAAAAAATCCAAGACGAAATCGACGTTAAAACAATGAAATTAGCACGCACCTGTTGGCTAGAAATTGAGGAGGAAATAGATTCAAATGCCGAGCTTCAACCGCCATGAGTATTACTCAAAAATGGGGTACGTTTCTTTCTTTGTTTCTCTTAATTTTTGTATATACGTGTCATCTACATATATATATGAATGGTGGACTTTATTAGGTGGGGATGAGGTGAAGGGAGGGTGACGTGTTATTGTGAGAAAATGTAAATCACACAACTAAATTAAAGGAAGAATACATTTACTAATTATGTAAATAAAATTTTAAATGCATTAACTGTGTAAATTTTTTATGAGTGCACTATTGTTGTAATAATTTTTTAAAATATATTAGAAAATGTAATTGTTCCTAAAATAAAAACATTATATATATATATATATATATATATATATATATATGTATATATATTTGTTTTACAAAAAAAGTCATATTTTAATTTTAATTATCAAGTACATCATATACAAAATATAAATAAATAAATAAATAAAAATTAAGATATTGACTAATTTAATTTAAAAAGAAAAACGACTAAAATCCTCACGAATACTAGTTGTTTTTGTCAAGATATAAAAAAGTAAATATAACCTTCTAGTGTCTTAAATGAACCAAGCCAAGTTTAGTTTTAACTTTTCGAGCTCAAGTCGAATCGAGCATTTAAACTTTTAAACGTGTCGAAATATACTTTTCGAATTTGAATTGTTTATAAATAAGTGACTTCAAACTCAAGTTGAGTTTAAACGAATCTAGTCACTCAACAAACCAAGCTAGTTGAGCACTTGAGCTAACACAAATTTAAATAATTATTGTGACGCCCCCAAAATAGGTTCATTCCACCCAACCCATTTTGAGTCGCCAAATACATGGTACAGAAAATAACTACAACTTTATTATTACAATTGTCGTACAAAATACGACAACACATATACTGTGAGTTTAAATACAACTATTGTCATCTAGGCAGTATTCAAACTCAAATGGAGTCCTCATTACAATTATTGATATACTATTTTACAGAATAGTGAGGACTACTAAAACAACTGTCTTGAACCATTACTCCACACCCCGACTAGTTCCCGCTATATTCTCGTCTCCTGGGAAGAAAAATGGAACAATAAAGAAAGGGTGAGCTCAACTAGCCTAGTAAAGAATATTATGACTAAAATAATGTACAACAAATTATCTTTAGTCTTCAACAGAGAAAAATCTAATAGAATACAATAGACAACAAATTTTAGATCAACAACTGCAGCGGAAACAACAATTCATTAGAAGAGTTAAGTAGATAATGAAATCTACTATCATCTATGAATTTAAAAGTTCATCATCGATATTTTATCCCTGTAACATCAATCAATATACATCATAAATCAAATATTCATATTTGCACTACAGGCCAAAGATATTCTCCAGTTAGTCATGTTTATCTAAACACATGTTCATCTTTGCATTACGGGCCAAAGATATTCATCATAAAATCATTCATCTTTGCACTACGGGCCAAAGATATTCAGTTATATCATCATTTAGGACTGAGGATGATGAAAAATATTTTAAAGAAAATGAATGTGAAACAAAAGAACAAATATTAAGGATTCGTACTTTAAACAATCCAAGTTCAAAAATACTTCATAAATAACCAGAGTGGAGTAAAATTCAAGAATGAAGACCAAAACATAGATCCAATCCAAGATAGAAATCATAACAGACGATCTTAGACACAGAAAAGAAAATTTAATTTTTCTGTGAATAGTATTGTATTCGTGAATAGTGTCGTATACGTGAATAGTATCGTATACATGAGTAGTAACTCCGACACTAAAAGATAGAAATTTCACAGAAAAAATTATCATGCTTCGTGAATAGTACTCGTGAATAATAACTCGTGAATAGTAACTCATGAACAGTAACCCCGACATGAAAAAGTTCTAAATTTGATAAAAATTTCCAACCAATATTTTGGCATAATGATATTGAAAAAAATAATATCATTTTCGAATAAAATAACATCCCTTACCTTAGAAAGAATAGTACTTCTGATTGGAATGCTGGATATAGTGTTGAAAGAACTTGCACCGTATAGCAATACTCAAAGTACTAAAATACTCACAAAAGTACGCTCAATATATAGAGAGAGAAAGAGAGAGAAATCTTTAGTTTCTGGTGTGATTTTCAATTCTAACCTAAGCACCTTATTTATAGGAAAATGCTTAGAACACCAAATCAGAAAATTTAAAATAATATTAATATATATATATATATATATATATATATATATATATCAAAATTTCTTACGCACTCCTTTGCCAACTGAATTCAGCCCCTATCACATGTTAATGATGCCCACAAAATGTAAAAAATGTTTTTCTTAATTAAAATAATTAAAATTTCTAAAAATCAATTATTTCAGAATTTTAAAACTTCAATAATTCATAATAAATAGCCCTTTTATCAGAAAATTCGAATCTCGCGATTTTTTATAGGAAATTCAATTCTCTACAACTTTGCAGAAGAAAGTTTTTCCAAATTCTAAACAAAAATTGACCGAAATCCACAAACAGACGATTTTACAGACTATAATCAAATTTCAGTCAAGAAATGGGTCCACCAACATGTTTAACATGTTTTAAATATTTATTACAATAAAAATGCTCTTCCTCCTCATATACTCATATATACCACATTAATTGTAAAAATATCACCATTATTATATTATTAAAATATAATAATAAATTATTTTATCAAAAAAGATAAAATATCAATTTTCAACAATTGTCACTTTAAAAATTTTCTCCATCTATATCCACATAAAATGAATATTTTTTTTATCATATAAATCAATAATTAATTATTCACAAATAATATTACAGAATCACAATAATGACAACCAGGCAGTTTCTAGGAAAGAGAGGGATTTCCAATAAGGATTTCTCATTACTGGCACGCAATTAGGTGACCAAACCTCTCCTTAGACAGAACTTTCTAGACATTGTCAATAATGTTATCTAATAATATTATTCAGATAATATAAATTATTGCTTCGATAATAAAAAATACTGTGTAGTGACAATTATTGAAACAACAGTAATATAAAATATCAACGCAGCAAGTATTGAATCAATAAAATAAAATACTGAACAGTAATTACTCTAACAATTATTGAGTAGTGCCTTCTTACGTAAGGATCAATAATTGGTGCAATACCGTGTGCTATTGTGCAACAACACGTATTACTGTGTTTTAACCACCGGGTATTCTAACAGTATTAACGGTAACAACTACGCCGTTATTTATAAACAACTTATACTTGTCGTTTTCTTCATCCAATCGCTTTCCGTTATGGGGCCCACACAAGGATGCGCCGTCGTACAAATATTCCCCGACAGCAAGAATATTGTAAGACCCCAACTTTTATAAATAAAGATGAATTTTCTATAAATATCATTTTTGAATATTATGGAGTTAATTTGATATAATGTTATAGTTGTGGGTAATATTTATAAATTTTGCAAAGTACGCAAGTTGTTATATAATATTCGATTGGTCGGGGAATATTCGTTTTAACAGGGAATATTCGTACAACGACACAATCATTGGTGGACCCCACAACGAAATTATTGTCGGATTGAGAAAACGACAAAAATATTTTATTAAAAATAACGGCGGAAATTTTACCATTGTTACTGTTGAACTACTCGGTAGTAAAAGTACAGTAATACGTGTGGTTGCATAGTAGCACACGGTATTGATTATTAATGCTTATGTGAGAAGTCACTCAGTTTGATTCCATTATTGTCAGTTAATAATATGAATTATTTAGCGATAATGACGTTTTGTTTTATTCGTATTATTAACGTAATAAAACAGAAACATCTTTTTATATAAAACAAAATACTTTATTAAAGTTATTCTATAAATAGAATATATTATATTTTATTTAAAAGATTTTTCTTTAAATATGGACCGTCAGATTAAAGTAATCAATCTGGACCGTTCATGGATTAGTTACTATGCATTCTATTTTTCTATAAATAGCAGCTCATTCCTTCATTATTTCTTACGAATTCACTGAACTCTAGAGAGATAAACTATAGAGAGAAACTATAGAGAGAGAGAGAAGAAGAGTATTCTGCTACTTAACTACTTCCTTATTTCAGCTCGTCTTTAAAACGGTAAGGGGTGTTATTCTTTCTTATTCATGAAGAGAACTGTTGTTATTCCATTTCTTATTATTCTGTTGGAATAACCTGTATACGTGGTCTACCCTATACTTGGTGACATTCTTCTGTTATTCTGTTGGAACATCCTGTCTGTGTGTTTTACACCGGACCTGGTTCCGTTTTTATTATTATTCTGTTGGAACATCCTGTCTGTGTGTTTTACACCGGGCCTGGTTCCGTTTTTATTATTATTCTGTCGGAATATCCTGTCTGTGCGTTTACGCCGGACCTGGTTCCATTATTTATTTTATTCTGTCGGAATATCCTGTCTGTGCGTTTACGCCGGACCTGGTTCCATTATTTATTTTTTTTCTGTCGGAATATCCTGTCTGTGCGTTTACGCCGGACCTGGTTCCATTATTTATTATTCTGTTGGAATAACCTGTTTGTGCGGTCTATCGCATGCATGGTGATTTCTTTTGTTATTCCATTCTTTATTGTACTCAGTTGGTTAAGTTTTGACTTCTATACTCCATGAAATTTGTGGAATATCCTTGATAATTGCGTTTCATCCAGTATCTATTCATGAAAATATTCTCCTGATCATTCTTGAATTTTACTCCACAAAGTAGTATCATGTTGACAATTTGGACGTTGTTAATTCTTGGATAAATTAATTCTTGAACTTGTTTTATTGAATTCTTATATCATTGTCATCATCCTCATGTTTATAAAATGTTGAAAGTCATCTGTGGCCTGTAGTGCATAGATGGACTTGGTATGATTATGACCAGGGATTATTCGGTATAATCATGACCGTAATGTTACAAATGATGTGGTAAAAGTCCTCATTGGCCCGTAGTGCATTGATGGACAGTTGTTGGCATGATCATGACCATTAATGAAGATACGAATATCCTTGGCCGTAGTGCAGGGGTGATTCGATGATGTGGATTATTTTATTAAGCTGAGTCTCAGCGATCACAGTGTTGGAAAATCTTTTAAATCATAAAAGATAGTAGAGTTTATTTTCTACTTGACTCTTTTAATGGATTGCTTATTCCGCTACAGTTAAACTTGATGTCTATTGTATTTTATCAGTTTAACATTGTTGAAGGCTAATGATAATTTATTCTGCATTATCTTAGTCATAATATTTCTTACTGGGCTAGTTGAGCTCACCCTTTCTTTCACTGTTCTCTTCAGGAAATGAGAACGTAGCTGGGGCAAGTCGGGGAACGGAGTGAAGGTCCGAATGATAGTATTAGTTAGTAGTCCTCACTATTCTATGTAATGGTGTGTTAATAAATGTAATGAGGACTCCTTTTGAGTATGAATACTCTCTAGAAGATAATATTTGTATTCAAACTCACAGTTTATGTTTTGTCGTACTATACACGACAGTTGTATTAGTAAGTTGTATTTGTATTTTATACTATGTATCTGACGACCCAAGATGAGTGATGTATACCTAATTTTGGGGGCGTCACAAATATTCCACGACCAAACGAATATTCTTCAACAACAATGAGTATTTTATAACCACTTGCTTATTTAAAAATATTTGCGCATTTTACCCATAACTAACCACATTAATCAAATCAACCCCTTACTATTTCAAAATAATAATTAGAGAAAATTAAATCTTCATTTATAAAAAGTTGGGGCTTTACAATTATTACTTAATTTATTATTTATTGTTATTTATATATAGGTGTAAAAATAACTATTTTAATTAGATAAATATTAAACAAACCGAGCTTACTTATACAACGAGACTCAAGTTTAAATGAACTCTAGACGAACTTGGACAAGCTAAACTTGTACAATTTAAGCTCGAAACAAACACAATATACTTCTTATTCGACTAACACATTCCCTTGTTCAAACTGAACTCCATAAATGAACTCAATTTGAGCCGAATTTAGCTCGCAAGAAACTTAAATTCTTCGTGTATTTTTAATGTGTTGTATGATGAATACTTTACTTCTAACACCTTGAATTTATATACTAGTCCATGTGTTGTTTAATCGAGTCAACTCGTTTAAACTCAAATGATTATTCACGAGCTCTGCTTTAACCGAGTCGAGTAATCATAAACCACTCAAACAAAATACAACTCAAGGTTGAACTCAATTCCATAAACAAACACGGGCCAAGATGAGTTCCATAAAAAAAACACCACCATAGGTATTTGTATAAAAATTAACAAGGTTCACTAATTTCCCAAACAATACATGATTAGGTCACTAATTTGTATAAAAATTAACAAGGTTCAAACATTAGAATGCCAAAGATCCAACAATAAACAGTTAGGGTTCCAAATTTGCAGAAGATCCAATACCAATTATACACCACATAAATATGTATGAACTCTCTGATCAACCATCGAACTGCTATGACGACTCAAATCTACCCCCATTAAACCTTCGGACAGATTCCATTTTTATGCCTACAATAGAGAATAAAATGAAGTGCTCGCCCTTCATGGAAGAAAGAGATCTTATGCATTAGATGTGATTTCGTGAATCTCACATGTACTTTTGGTATCGTCTCCTCTGTATGTTCTACCCCATCCACAACTTCAAAACTCTATCCCTACCGCCAGATGCTACCTTCTCACCATCTGGACTCCAATCAACGGTAAAAACCTTCACAAATTCAAATAAATACAGGAATAAATATCTACCATTTTAGTTAGGTAAAGATCAGATCAAGTTGAGTGGCCTTCTAGCAGGAAAATTACCTCGTCTGCATGGCCTGGAAGGTCTTGTTTCAACTTCTTTGTCCGGATATCCCAAACCTATATAACAAAAAATGACAGATTAGCGTCAACGAGTAAATGTTATGCTTGAACAGGGGTAAATTCTACAGGCAATTAGAGCAAGCACATGTGATATCACTAGGCTCAACTTCGTTTGCCCCAAACTAGTTGTGGTAGGCCCATGTGATACCACTATACCAGTGGCTAATTTGGCAAGCCAAGGGAGGAGGACAAGCAAATAGTTAATTACAAGAGCTTTCTTTCGTCAATTTGGAAGAAAACCAAGAAAAGGGGTATACTTTTCTCCTTTAGGTCCACCATATCATCGTACTCGCAAGTGGGAATGAGTGGGATGATATCCTCAACTCATGAACAGAAATGGAATTTAGGTACCATGATCATTTAGAGTATTCTTGTAATCATTTTTTATGCTTGTAATACGATGACAAAATGCCTCGGAGGATGTATTATGTCTTTAAATGCTATTTGAAAACTGCCTAATGAAAACAGAGAACCAACAACGAAGGCAAGATCTCATAATTACCTTCACTGTTGAGTCTTTGCTGCAACTTAAAAGAAGCCTACTGTCCGCAGACCAACTGTAGCACAACACGAAACACAATGACAAGCAGTACGACATACATGAATGAGAATAGGGAAACATCACAAACAGTTAAAACCTTATTTGATATACAGGCCCAACATGGCCCCGGAACGCGGCAACAAATTTCCCAGTGATACCATTCCACAACTTCACGGACTTGTCGAAAGAACCACTTGCAATCCATTGGCCATCAGGAGAAAAGTAAACATGGTTCACAAGCTGCAGGAAAGGAAGCAAGATGTCAAAGCTTAACATTTAGATAGTACAAGCAAGCCACCCAGAAACAGGCGCTCTCATCAGTAAATACAGTTTTAGTTTGACCAAATTCATGTACATTATCATCACGCTATGCATAACTAACTCAACATGAAAGTAATTCTAAAGCTTAGCTCCAATACTATTAAATTTGCAACAGATTGAGAATTGTATCTGATCGTTCTGGTAACTTTCGAGACTTCGTGAGGTATACCACAGTATGTGAGAAACAAGGAATCATTCTTTAGTGCAGGTATCACCAACTAAAAATATATGTACATACATACACACACATATGGAGAGAGAAATGGTAAGAGCAAGTGTCATGCCAATAGGTCATATATATGTTGGATGGAGAAATTTTTTAGGTCAACATATCTGGACTTGGAATGACCACATAACATCAATAGTGAACTAGAGCAGGTTAGATCTACCATCTTAACAGATAACTCTAAGCATAGTTGTCACGGCACCACGGCGACCCAGTGGTAGTTGCCTAGGCGATAAAGCACCCGCCATGGCGTCCGAATGGCGACAAATTGTAAATAATTTACAATTTATACATTATTTATTTTACTTTCAAAGTATTGAACGATAAAATTTTATATACATTAAAACCCAAAACATACCTTGAAATACAATTAAAAACACAATTATATGAATATTTCACGATTAAAATTGAAAAATAAAACCCTTGAGAATAAATACTAGTAGAACAAGTCAACAAACACCACATAAAAAATAAAGAATCAATGATGTGATACGGAAGAAGAAATTCAATAAGTTTATTATTAATTTTGTATTGTTATTTAGAGATAAATGTTGAGTTATTAATGGAATTATTTAGATGGATAGTATAGTAATAGCTTTTCATTATGAGAGCTTTAATTGTAGTAGTTGATTTCAATTAGGAGAATTTATTATAGTAGTAAATTTTAGTTAGGAGATATTTTCCTTCCTAAATTAGGATTTTTACTTGGTCCCCAAGTATTGAGTTTTGTATTTAAGCATTATAATACTTCACTATTTGGAGATTATTGAATATATTGAATTAAAATTAAAGCTGTGTGCTTTTTTGTGTGTTTCTTTACCGATTCTCTGCGGAGATAGGTACTATTATTCCTTCTTCCTATCTTGTCATACATCATAATAGTATCAAAAGCAAAAATTCATGTTATCGTTTGATTTCACCAAATTCCTTCCTACCTTATTTTTCTGGCCTCCATCAAATTATCGAAATTAGCTAGAGAATTGGCAACAATTGTTCGAGACGAAAACACGATCTGCAGCAGGTATCGTCGTCGTCGTAATTTCAAATTTATTCCAAAAAAAAGTTCAGTGTTACTGTTCATTGCTATAGTGCACGACGTTCATCAAATTTCTGGTGTTCTGCCAAATTACAGTTTGGTACCCTCAAGTTTCTGAAATTTTCAACCCATACCCTTAAGTTTCTAAAATTTAAATTTTTCGTCCCCAAAGTTTCTAAAACTTTTATTTTAGCCTCTAAAGTTTCTGAAATATTCAATTTATCCCCCACAATTTGAGTTTTCAATTTAACTCCCAAAGTTTTTAAAATTTTCAATTCAACCCCTCTACATATATACAATGTCTTCGAAGGTTAACAATCTAGACTTTTTTTGTGCTAAGATAAAGCAACTTGAGCATCGAACTTTGGTCATATACGAGTAACTTAAAAGTTCTTGCATATAGTGTCGAGTATTGAAAATTATGCGATGAATTTGTACTTTCTAAAACAAGTCTTGCAAATTTAAAGGCACATTATGAGTACATAACCACATGTTTTTTTCTTCCATCTTTTGTTCAAACACAAAATGTTCATCCTAATCGTGTTTGTTCAACTAAAGCGGCACGTTTTCAAGAAGAGACCTGCAATGTAAATTCTTACAAGACAATTGATAAATGTCTAACAATACTTAAACGTATCAATAACCAATATGAAATTGGTGATGATAAAGAAGAGCAAGTACTCTCACATATTGATGTTTGTCAGAAATATGAAGCGGAAGTTAAGTGTATTGAACAACTTTCAAATTCAAAGATGATTTGCAATGAGGAAATTAAAGTTAAGTTTAACCCCAAATGCAAAAACATCAAAGAAAATAAAGTTGAGGTCAATCATGTTGATTTTCTATTTCCGGTTGATACATTCGAGTCTCAAGCTACTTTAAATTTCTATATTATGTCATTGTTATTGTTATTCCCGAAAAGTATGCTCATGTCATTAAAACAATAAATTTAATAAGTTTATTATTAATTTTGTATTGTTATTTAGAGATAAAAGTTAAGTTATTAATGAAATTATTTAGATGGATATTATAGTAATAGTTTTTCATTATGAGAGTTTTAATTGTAGTAGTAGATTTCAATTATAAGAGTTTATTATATTAGTGGATTTTAGTTAGGAGATTGTTTTCTTTTTAAATTAGGATTTTTACTTAGTCCCCAAGTATTGAGTTTTGTATGTGAGCATTGTAATACTTCATTATTTGGAGATTATAGAATATATTGATTTGAAATTAAAATTGTGTGTTTTTGTGTGTTTCTTTACTGATTCTGTGCAGAGATAAGTACCCTTATTCCTTCTTTTCACCTTGTCCTACATCAATCAACCAAGTCATCACCCATTATACAATACAAGTCTAATAAGTAATAAAAATTACGCCACATAGGACTTGGTTAATAAAATGACTTAACTTGGGCCAGCGTCCAAGGCATGAGCCTTGACAGCTCTACGTTTGTCGCTTAGGCGACGCCATGACAACTATGGCTTTGAGTCTTATTAAATGGGTTTTAAGGTCATAGTTTTCTTTTCTTTTGGATAAGGATGAGAACAGAACAATTTAATTTGCATGAAGTTTAGATGCAATTCTGACAAACTTAAGTCGTGTATAAACGGTGTGGCATAAATTAAATAATCCATTGTACCATGTTAAAAAAGAAAACATCTAAATCTAACTTAGGCTTCCTATGATGTTTTCTACAACACAGGTTAGACAAACAGAAGCAACACCAGCAACGAGGAACCAGCAAGACCCAATGGGCATAAGCAAAGTAGACAAAAAAGAATGATTCTTTTTCTTATATAAGTAGAAAAAGTATTCTTCTGAATGTTAAAACATATAAATCGTCTTCTAATCATCAGATTACACCAAATGAGTTGGCTAAAATTATCGATTTACTAAACAAGATCTAACTGATAAAAACAAGGCATGGATGGTGAAGTTGGAGCAAGGAATTAAGGAAACCCATATCCTGGGAAGGGCAGGGCAGGGTCAGTGAGAAGAGCTTGCTTGATCGGTGGAACCAGGGTATGTGGTCCATAGTCACATACCCTTTCCGTTAACATTCCTAAATGGAACATAAAGTTCTCATAACCAAAAATAGAAATCAAACAAAAAGGAACTATATAACTAAGACACTACTGACAAAAAACTCCCCTTAAAATTAAGAGATCTCTCCAATAGAAGACAAGACAAACATGTACAGTCTCACAAAACAAAAGTAGCCCCCAGATAACATCCAACAATATTAACTTCTTGATTATTGGGGTATGCAATATGCTCCTCTACGCCTCTTCTTGATTCTATCATTTTATGTTAAAATGCTCATTTACCGGAACAATAAATAAAATTTAATAAAAATACTTGTACCTGTTGATGGCCTGTCATACGAGCTTTGTGTTGTTTGCTAACAGCAGGTTCCCAGAGGAACATGGTGAAATCATCAGAACCTGAAACCAATCTTTCAGGAGCACTACCTTTCATTTTGTTGTATCTTTCTAAAGCTGCCTGTTACAACCATTAACGACATGCATTAGTTGTGTCGGAGGGGAAAAAAGAAGATGACAGTATAGCTTGATAGGAAATAAAGAAAGAGTTGTCACATTCATTTGCAAGAAGCCTAAAATATAAAAATCAAATGTTAACCTATTTAAATAAAAAATTGGATAGAAAGTTTCACACAGGTCGAGAAAGGGTAAGGCAATACTCCCCGCCCACATCAAAATTTCCCAACTTAGCACATCCTTCATATCTTGTGCTTGCATATTTGCCAGTTATCTAAAAGGATTAAAGCACATTTATGCCATATACCAAAATCACAACCTAAGACTTCTACTAGAGGTTGGAGGGCTAATAATGTCAAGCAGCAAAAAAACCTCTCCGCCATTTCTCTGTCTCTATTGAGTGGCATATACAAACCAACATTGCAACACATAGGACCCCGGAAAAACACTTGGAAGATAACCAGCAATTTAGTCAAAACTTGATGACCTATAACTTGCATCTTTGCGCAGAACATCTGCTATCAAAGTAAATTTGTTTGCTTTAATAATAGACTATTAAAATTTTAAATAATGATGTGAGTTTAGCCCACTAAAAGCCAATCTGGCTTCTAACTCCTAGGCCAGAATTAAAGATACTCAAGCATCCTGAATAAAGTTGATATTTTCATATCAAGCTTCCAAGATGGTTCCAGTTAAATCACTGGCCACCAAGGCCCTTGCAAAGCTTCTTGCACAATATCAGAATTTCGAACTCATTTTAGATGGCATGTTAGAAGTGAGAATAGCCTATTACCATCCCCTTTCCCCCACCATATGAATGAGAACAAATTCAAGCGTTTCTTCTGCACGTAAAGTCCACAATACCTGAGCAGTCTTCAAGTCCAGACTGTATAATTGAACACTTACGAATGGGCTTAGGGCGATGGACCCCCAATTTGGCAATGACATTTCAATACCCTTGAAAAGCTAACCGACATTTCAATACCCTTGAAAAGCTAACCAATTGAAACTATAAATAGCATACGGAAGTAATTTATATAATCAACTTAGTTGTACAAATACTCTGTTGCTTCAAATGGTCGTAGTAAAACAAAGTTTCAAGTAAATCCTTTACTGAAAAAGGACATTGAGGGCTTAATTAGTCATTATACAACTGGGCACAAGGCCCCTGATTGCACGTGCAGTGCATGTTCGTAAAGATCAGATAGAATCGTTATGTTAAACGGCATAACAAAGATAAGGATAGCCATTTATATATTTAACTTGACTTACAAAATTCACTAAAACTAATTGCTCATACAACATTTTAATGAAGAAGATTTACTGAAAAGAGAATGCTGAAATGTTATAAGTCCAAACCACAGCCTTCCTTGGACATCTAAAAAAACAGACACTTGCCTCTTTCATTTCTGCTGGAGATGAATATTGTTTACGAGTATGATCAAAAGCTCCAGTTCGAAGAACATATTCAGTGCTCAATGCCAGGGAATTGACCCAATGCCCATGGCCCTAGATTCAATACAGAAAATAACAACAAAAGGTCAAGCAGGAAGTTCAATGGTATAGAACAAACAATGAACACACATTAAGATCACAATTTACAAAAATATCATCCAAAATTAGTTATTTAAACTATTTTGAACAGACACCTTATGGAATCCAGAGGAGATATATTTTTTTTTTCGAAAAAAGGGGAATACAAAAAATAACAACGCAATAAGCTCAACACATAATTTCAAAGAAAGTGATAAGCTCAATACAATACATACAATTCAGTAACTTCAATTCCAACCAACCTAAAACTTAATATGTGATACATGACCAGAAGATGAAAAAATGGGAAAAATAATATCTATCCTGAGATTAGCTCTAATGACACCTATCACCCTTCCTGTTAAGGGAAAATAAATACACTGGCCCCCTCTAAAACCCAAACATGAGTAAGAGTTCTATATGATTTACCCTCTGAAATCTTTTTTTAGAATTTAAAAGTTTGTTCGCTTTTCTTGACACGTACCCTTTTGACACTTATTATGGACCTGCGAAACTAAGATTTACCCTAAATTACTTGTATCATAAATTGAGGTAAATGCACAATAAATTGGACTTGCCTCAAATCAAATATGATGAAATGCAAGTAAATACTATTTTTCCAAAAATAACTTAACTAAACTTTTATTTCATTTTCTATATGGCAGGAGTAACTTAAAATTTTGACTGTTCAGGTAGCTTTTAAGCTAAAAAATACCATAAAAAAAAAAGAGGGCAACTGAGTCATTACCCTAAGAAACCTAAGGGGGTAACAATTATTAGATCAAACGTTAAGGGAGGTCAATGCATATTACCCCCACGAAATTTCCCAATAATATAATAAGATTTTAGACTAGTAGATAGGATAATAAGGAGGCATAGCATGTAATAGAATCCAAGGATTAAGGAAATAGAAAAGGACCTTAAGTTGTCTAATCCATTTTGAGTAAACTATGCTCCAGCGGAAGTATCTACTCGTTACAGAATCTCAGGTGTCAATGCGTGGATTTCATATTGTAAAAAAGGAGGGGTGGGGAAACATGCTATATCCAAAACGTAAATATCATAAAGGCAGATGTAGCAGGGGTTGATAGTCAGCTCAATGCTGTCTGACAAATATGTTTAAGAAGAAATATATTGAAGTAAGGAGTTCAAAAGTATAATGGTTATACAGAAATGGTTGCATATTTTCGACTTAAAAATAAAATAAAATAGACTAGACCTAAAGTATGTACACTCTACATTTGTTATGATGGGTGATTTAATTGATAAATTCAAAGAAAAGTTTGTGATAGCATATTACTGTAGATATAATGCATTATATACATTCTGTTTTATGTAACAAAAACTGTAAAAAAAAAGTTTGAAGAGAACGAATAAACATGAAATATATTTTTTGTATAATCACATGATATATATGGACCATAATCAAAGGCACGTGCTGGGGGATACCCCAGAACATCAACTTGACAGCTTGAGAGTGATGAAAAATTAAGAGGGTCCAAATTAAATTCAGCAAGTTGACTGAAGCAGAGATTTGCTTTTTGATGCAATTTATGATGAATGCCCAATATGATGAATGAATAAGAGACAAGGTATAGGATAAGATTAGCCATGGAGAGTAGTCAGAATCTAGTACAGTGCACAAGAAAAGTGACATCCGTTTCGGGATGGTTCTTAGAACATTTTTTGTTTTCAACACTTCCACATAAAGATAATGAGGATTTAAAATTTCACTGTATCATTTAACATTTTATAGTGTCACTCTTACCCTTTTACCTGGCCATAAGTTTCAGGTTTTAGTTTTTTTCTCTAAAGCTTAGATAATTGCAAGCTACAATACAATCTTAAATTTCATCTACACGTCCGAACTTGTAGTTGACAAAAAAAAAGACATTTGGGAAACACTAAATTTCTAAATCCTACCACCAGAAATATACTGGCCTGGTATTTTTGAATTTGTAAATGTCATCCTTATATATTCTAATGTTTCAACAATATTGGATGTATCCTAAGGAACTCAGGTTGATTATGTACATGTCTAGTTCAAACGACAGGTACAATGCAACATTTGTTTTCTCAAATGAATTTAATGATTAATTTCATTTATAGATATTGAAGCCACACAATCCTTACCATGGGACATAGTACAAAGTAAATTATATAGACATAAAGGAGATGGTCAAGCTGATCCACTCACAGCACTAACCTTGAAAGGACACTGCTGCCTTTATATGTATTGCAACTTTGCAAACATATTATTAGTAATGACAACAGAACAAGTATGCACGCAGTCACGCAAGGCAGAGAGGAACGCTACAAACTATATTCGATTAAGAAAAATGAATTTACCTTTAGTTCACGAATCAACTTTCCCTGTGTGGTTTCCCATACTTTGATTGTACAATCCTGAGATCTGCAAAATGCGGCACAAATGTCAAGAACCAATAAGGAGCCTTTTCAAATAGAAACAATTAGACAGTTATTCTCAGATGCCTTCCATAAACACTTCAGTTTTCTCTGCCTATTTCATCCTGAAACTAAAAAAATGAAATAAAGAACGCAAGGTTTTCTTTATTTCTTACGTTTTACTTTTATTTGTGATCTCTTTTTATAACTGCTTTTTTGTTTTTGTTTTGGGGGAGGGGGAGAAATGCTGGTCCTCCCTCCCTTCTATTTTCAGGCCGGTACGTCTGCAAAGTCAGAACTCAGAAGTAAATATTTTGCCTAAACAAAAGCAAACTAGATAGAAAAATAAATGTAGTTAGAAACCTAGAGAAATTAAAAGCAGATCAGAGGGGACAAGGAGTCCACCCTATAAAAAGCGGAAATAAAGGGAAAATAGTAGAGAAATTGCATCTCACCAATCTCTGCAAACAAGGGTAGATAATGAATTCATTGGAAAGGAAGTTAACAAGTAAAACAGGTACAACAATTTAAGATGTCGCGTTCAAATAATGTTCATGAAATTCAAATTTGAAAAAATGTGTACCCTGTATATATAACTCCATCTCCACCCCACTTCACGCAAGTTACTGCAAGTGTATGGCCACTAAGACAAATAACACATTTTCTCAATCCAACATCCCATATACGTGCATCACCATCTTTACTAGAACTAACAAAACGTCGACATGGAGCTTGCAGGTGCATTGGTTCCCAGGATATACCAGTAATATATTTCTTGTGACCCTGTGATATGAGAAATCAGACTCATTAGTGCCCGTGATATTCTCTGACACTACTAATGTATACAGAAGAGTGAAGGGCAAAGCGGTAGACAAGCAGCATGCACAAAAAAATAAAATAAGTCAGATCTGTCCAAAAGCCAACTACGGGGGCCAAAAAGACCTAAATTCTCCAAATAGCCTTCCATGAAAAGCCATTAGCTGGTTGCCTTTTAAAATAAAAATACCACAATAATCTTTCTGAAAAGACGTGTAATTATGTAAATAATAATTGATATCAAAATATCAATCAAGCTCATAAATGAAATTTATTTATTTTCATAAAAATGCTACTCCGCAGGTCTCTAATGGATTAAATAAGGAAATCTAACTGAGACTTAGGGCAAACAATATATATTTTTCAGGGCCTCCCCGACAAAGGAACCTGAATTTCTTGAAGCTAAGTAGTACGAAGAAAAGAAAGAGCATGTTGTGCCAGAACCAAAAATCAACCAAGAATGATGCAATTGAAGTAAGAAGTTCTTCAAAGATCAAGACTTTACAATAAGTGAGTTGCCTGACGGATTTCCAGTCTTTGGGTCCCAGCATTGAAGTTCTCCAGCTTTACTTCCACTAACAAGATGTTTACCATCTGGTGACCATGCAATACATAGAACCCAATTCTTGTGCCCTGAGGTGCAAAAATATAATGTCAATGTGATTATATCTCAATAAGAAATAGGCTTTTTAATCTATCATGTGAAAGATAATGTTTAATATGTGGAAAAACCTACAATATAAAAAGTGATTGAACGAGTTTAGAAACTTGTTATTTGTTAAATAATTGAAATAGGATTCCAAATGTTAAATAATTTAAAAGATATACTGAATAAGGATTCTTATATCTCTATGTAATTATTGACGAATTAGGATTCTTTTTAAGTGTTTTTGGGGAGAGTTTTAAAAACTTGAACTCCAAATCTCCCTATGCAATTCATTAAAAGATTGGGTGAGAGAGTTTAGAAACTTGGAAGCAATTAATATATTTATTGGATTAGGAATCTAAATTAATTTAAATTTTATAATGCGGTTAAAAGTTTTGGTAATAATTGAATTAGGATTATTAGTGTTAAATAATTTAAAAGATTTATTGCATACGTAACTATCGTAGAAATTAGGATTCTTTTTTAAGCAACGTTCGAAATAGCGCTCGAGGTGTACGCCTCGAGGCGCGCCTCGTAGCGAGGCGGAAGAAACTGTTCGCGAGGCGTCCGCTTAGTTTGGGATCGAAGAAACCTGCGCCTTTTCCTGCCGAGGCTTACGCCTCAAGGCGTTGCGCCTCAAAGCGTCGCGAGGCGTGCGACTCGACTTGGCTTTAAAAAAGACCTAAATATCAGATTGGGCTGTACTTACCATTATCGAAGAGGCGAAGCCCATCAACTGCTTCTCGCGACCATCGACTGCTCTCGCGACCATCGACTCGTGAAATCTCAGGTATCTTCCTTTTCTTTCTTCTTCTACTCCTTCTCCTTCTCTTTCTTCTCTCGCGACCATCGACCGTGACTGTCTTCCTTCTCCTCTTTGGTCTCTGTTTTTTTTTCGTTTCTTCCTCTCTTCCTCTGGGTCGTCTCCTTCTTGCGTCGATCGAGGGTCTGAGTTCGTCTTCTCCTCGCGTCTTTCTTGTAGCCAAGACGCCGACTGAGTTTCTTCGATTGAGGTTCTTTCTCAGTTTCTTGTAGCAACTGAGTTCTGCTTTAGTTTTACTTTGTTCTGTTATTGTTTTAATTGTTCTGTTTAATTGTTATTGTTTACAGTGTTATTGTTAGTGTCTATTGTTATTGTTATTCCTAACAGTTATAATTTATTCCACTAACAAATTTGTAACAGTACTATAATAACAATTATAGTTTACAGTTGAATTTTTTAGACTATCAATAACAATTGCTTTTATTATTACAGTGAATTAAGATTATGGGTAAGAAAGATCCTGCATGGAAATATGACACCCCAGCCCCTGGAGTTAATAAAGCTCATTTATATGTGGAATGCATTTTTTGTAAGAAAATTTGCAAAGGAGGGATTACAAGATTAAAAAATCATCTTGTAGGAAATCATAGTAACGTCGAGGCTTGCAAAAAAGTACCAAGCGAAGTGAAGGAAGAGATTGCTTCATATATGAAGAAAAATTTAGACTCCAAGGAGGAAAGACAAAGAGATAAAGCTGAAAAAATACAAAGTGTATTATAGTAGTCATCCATCCTTGGGAATGGGAGGTTCAAGCGTGGGTAGTGCAGTGCCTCCGAGAGGGGAGTTCGGGAACCCATAGACAGATTTGTTGTGGATGTTGATGCTGGTGGTGATGATGATACTACAAGACGTACCGTATTTTCAAAGAAGGCTCGTAATGCAGTTTATCTTGATATAGGTCGATTCTTCTTTGAAAACGGGATTCCCTTCAATGTTGCTGATAGTCCTTCATTTATAAATATGTGTCGATCTATTGGGAACTATGGTCGTGCTTTGAAACCCCCTATCCCATACGAGCTTAGCTCTTGGATATTGAAGGAGGAAGAGATGACTACAAAGGCCTTTGCTGAGGAGGTAAAAAAGACTTGGACACATACGGAGGTGTCAATCTTGTCAAATGGTTGGAAAGATATTAGGGAAAGACAGCTAATAAACTTTCTTGTAAACAACCCCCATGGAACTGTATTTTGAAATCTGTTGATGCATCTGATGCAATTAAAGATGCTACTTTGATGTTTAAACTACTTGATGAGGTTGTTGAGGAAGTGGGAGAAGACCTTGTTATTCAAGTAATCACGGACAATGCATCTAATTATAAGGCGGCGGGGAGGATGTTAATGGAGAAGAGGTCACGTATGTGATGGACACCGTGTGCCGCGCATTGCATTGATTTGATGCTTGAGAAACTTGGAGAGTTGCCTCAACATAAAAATACTTTGCCAAAAGCAAAGAAGGTAATTACTATTATTATTATTTGGGTATAATTTTTTTAATCAATGAATACTTGAATTATTATTATTTTTTGATGAATGTCATTATGTAGGTAAGCAACTTCATATATAATCATAGATGGGTCTTGACATTGATGAGGGCAAACACTAATAAAGACCTTGTTCGGCCAGCCGCCACTAGATTTGTCACTGCTTATTTAACTTTGCAGAGTATGCATAGTTTGAAACAGCCTTTGGAGGCTATGTTTACATCTAGGGAGTGGGCAAATTGTGGTTGGGCAAAAAAATCTGAAGGTAAGGAGGCGAGAAAAATCATACTGAGTGATAGAAATTTTTGGGGTAGCGTGGGATATGCAATTAAGACCACAAAACATCTAGTAGGTGTATTGAGGATGGCAGATTCAGAGAAGGTGCCGGAAATGGGATTTTTATATGGTTCCATGGACAATGCAAAAGAAGAGATTGCAAAAAATCTGGATAATGAGGAGGGGGCCTATAAAGAGATATGTAGCATAATAGATGCTAAGTGAGATAATCAGTTGCATCGGCATTTGCACGCTGCTGCATATTATTTGAATCCTCAGTTTCAATATGAAGACAATTTCTATGCCAATGCGGAAGTTAAAGTGGGGTTGTACTCATGTATGGACAAGCTTATTCCTAACGCTGTGGAAAGAGATAGCTGATTTGCAAATGGATGCATTCCGATTGAGGCAAGGGTTATTTGGCTACACAAATGCCAGAAACACGTGTAAAAAACGTTCTCCCGGTAAGTACCGTTGAATAATGTTTGGTTATACTTTCATTTTGATTAAACGTGTACCAGTAAGATTGACATATGTTTTAATATTGATCCAGCTAATTGGTGGATCGCATATGGAGATGAAGCTCCAGAATTAAGAAACTTTGCAGTGAAGATTATGAGTTTAACTTGCTCATCTTCGGGGTGTGATCGTAATTGGAGTACTTTCAATCAGGTATTTATTAGATATAAATCATTTATTAAGATTTTATGAGATCTGACATTGTCACTAATGCTAAATTACTTGTAATATAGATACATACAAAGAGAAGGAATCGACTTTCTGCATCCAGGCTTAACTCATTGGCTTACATTATGTACAATAAAAAATTGAAAGATCGGCATATCAAGAAAAAGGCATTAACGGAAGAAGAAGATACATTGGTTGTTGAAAATGTGTCATCAGATAATGAGTGGATTGCGGGGGAAAATGATGAAAATATCTCGGGACTGACTTCTGGGAATGATGATATGGAGGAAGGTGAAAGGACTCATGGGAATGAGAAGACAGTTGGGGGAGAAGAGACTAATGTGAGGGAGATTACACTTGCAGGCCAAGGGACTCGGGGAACAAGTAGTAAACAAGGAAGTCAAAAGAGAAAAAGAAACACTTTGCCGTCAAAAACTATGTCAAAAGGTTAGTGTCATTACTTAAGTTGCCTTTAAGGTGTTCTTTAAAAAAACATATTCATTTGGATTAAATATATATTCACTTGTTTATTTATAGATAAAGGGAAGGGATTGCAATTGGTTGATGAAGAACCTGAGTTTGAGGATCTTAGCACTGACAATGAGGCTGACAGAGCTATTAGATACGATGATGATTCCATGGAGGATCCTCTTAGTGATGATAGTGATAATGGTGATGGAGATGATGATCTAGAATTTGATCCATTATTCAAACCGCTAGATACAAATGATACATTGCTTACATAGTGATTGATGATCACTATATAAGTACTTGATGATATTATGTTGTTTTGATGTTTTGTAATGATACATTACTGTGACGTTGGTTATTTATGTCTTCTATGACCTTAATTGTAATGATGAATTATTTTATAGTTTTATTAATATTTTTTCATAATTTTTTGGAAACTTTTAGGTCTTTAAATCAAAGCTTCCGCCTCGAGGCTTACGCCTCGCATAGCCCAAAGAAAAACGCCTCGTACCGATTTTAGCTTTTTCGAACATTGTTTTTAAGTGTTTAACTTGGACTCTGTCTGGATGAACACACCAATTTTTCTACATGTATACAATTAGAAGTTATAAAACATACTTAGCATTTAGACGTAATAAAACATGACATCTCCAATTAACTTTTAGACAAGAAAACCACTAGGAGCCTTATCTAATACTGCATGCTTGCCTCAAATAAAAGTTCACTATCACCACATTGGTTTGCTTGAGATTACAATGAAGGCATTCGTTATTACAATATTCTTAAGTTAGTGGGTCGCGTTGACCAGCTTTACTATATTTAACACATCAAAAGAAACAGATACATAATATATTTCTACTAACGCATGATCCATTAAAGACATTCACAAATACCATATATTTTTATCTAAATGTCTCGCACAAAACAAAGATTCAATTTTTTTTTTCGACAAATATGCAATTGTTAGATAATGAGTATACCATAAGAAGTTGATGTGTGTAAGCTACCAACCTTTACAAGTGAATAATGGTGTCTGGGTATTTAAGTCCCATAATCGGACGGTGGTGTCGCCTGATCCACTGGCCAATTGTTGTCCATCGGGGCTAAAGGCAACTGAAAGCACAGCTTCTGTGTGACCTGCAGTGGCGAAAGGATGAGATAAGCATATAACAACAGTTGACCCATCGAACAAAGAAATATGCTCTTCTACTGTTCTACGTAAATAGACATGGAACAAATGCATAAAGTGAAACTTTGACAAAACTAAGAAACATAAACATAGAAATACAATTTAATTGGTATAACAATAGAGATGTTTACATTGTTAGAAAGGTAGAGCATGCAACTGTACCATGAGTATGCTCAGCATACAAACAGAATACTACTCTCCAAGGGGGCACATTATATCGCAAAATACAAAAACAAAAAAGTAACATACATGAATATCATAATATTATAGTGGTAGATAGTCCGAAGAAATTCGCAAAAAAACATGTAGTTATGTTAGAGCAGATAAGCATACTTCACCAGTGAACTGGTACGCATTATATTTGTAAACAAGGACCAACAGAGAGAATGAAAAGAAACATCGAATGACTACAATATTCTTCAGATAGTTAAAAAATGATTTTTTATAGAAGAATTGAGAGAAGTCAAGCAAAGGGGGGACAAGGAGTCCGCACACTGACTGGGAACAGAAAATTAAAGATGGGAACAACTTCTTAAATTGCCATGACCCAAATAAAGAGCAGATATGAGACTCTACATTACAGGCGACATCATCCAAACACGATATTCACATGGCTTGTAATTTATGTAACTGTATATTTACTAACACATACAGAAGGCCTAAATCTCTTACCAGCAATTGTTGCTGAACAACGATTAACTGGACGAATTCGGAAAACTGATTGCGGTTGATAAACTATTGTGAGAACCTTCTCCACAGATACTGCAGAATGTTCATTTCAAACCTTGTTATTCCATAATAAGTTGCCACACAAAAAAAATGCAGTAAACAATTGAAAATAGCTAAGCTGGATAGTGACAGCTAACTTTCTTCGTAGTTTTAGAACTTCGACTAACCCTTGTTTTTCTGTAAATATGAGCCAAGTTGGACAACAAGCTCTTGATCTGATATATAGAATGCATAAGGTAACCTTTCCTCCTGCACAAACCGAAACCCCATAGTTTTATTACAACCCTTTTCATAATTAACAAATAAAGTCAACTTAAGACTGTTAAAACTTAAAACTGTTTGTCAAGAACCTATATAGTCATATTCGGTGATCATAATATTCAATACACATACGTAGTTGCCAAAACACCTTATTATACAATGATCAAATCATTCTTCTTTTTCTATTTATCTGCCTTCTAAACAAACAAATACCACTATTCCCACCATAATGGAACTTTAAACTAAAACATCAACTTATGATAAAGGAACAAATTTAAGAAAAAGGAAAAAGATTTGAGTGCTAAAAATTGTCCCAAAAATTGTAACTTTTAAGCAGAGTAGTCTTTATGAAATTAAGTAGATTAAATTATTTGGACTGCCATTATATCTACTCAGTCCATGCTGAATTAGCACACATATCATTAGCATTTATTCTTAAGAAAATTTAGCCAATTACTTATCAAAAAAACAAAAAATTAGCCAAATTTAGAATAAAGGGCTGAAGTTCACCAGGAAAAAAATGGTTCTTTCAAACTTTCTGTTACTAGTTTGTTTGACTCCAAATCCAGACAGATTATTCAGAAATTAAAAAGGGTTTCATAAGTTGTTTTGGAATTCAACCAAGATTAACAATACAATTTCTAATTCCTATTTGCTAAAACACAGTCAATTTCCGGGAATTCTGGAAGTAAATAAATAGATTAACGTTAATCAAAAACGTAAAAACAAATTATTATTCCTAAAGCAACAAATCTCTACTTTAAAAACAAAATTGGGGGAGTCCAACTTACATTGCTTAAAAGTTGATTGACCATTTGTTGAAGTTCTTTAGGGCCAGCGTTTTGTGGGAGGTACATGGGAGGTCCAAGTGGATTACCTTCTGGGTCTGTTAATACACACATGACATTATTGTTAAGCTCTCTGTCTACTTCCATCTCGACCTCCATTGTTGACGGGAATCGAACCTGAAGGCGATTCACGAGAGAATCGCGTACAGTTCGTATATTTCAGATTTTTAGTCCTATGCCGGAGGTGAATACCGATTGCTTCTTTCTGTTCCTGTTGCCTGCCTTTCCGATTGCTTTCGGCTGTGCTACCGGAGGCTCTGGTGAAGTCGGAATAGGAGAGCAGTCATCTTGGAGTGGGCTTACTACTTAAATGCTCGGGATCCTGTTAACTTGGTCGACTTCGAAATCTCAAGGTAAGAGAAGCAGATCTTGCTGGTTTTCAGTCTCTCATGAGCCGCTCTGATTGTATCTTTGCTAGATTTGTACAAGGGTTTAGGGTTTTAGAGCTGCGGGCCAATACGACATCGGTTTAATATTGTCGAGAAAATATAGCATGGAAGAAGGTTTAGAAATGTCCCTTACGTTTATTGCGATATCTACCAAGCACTTTATATTCTTTTTTTATCCAAAAGTACCCTTAATATTATATTTTTTTGGTCACCCGTGCTCCTGCTGTGACAACTCCAAAACAGGTCCATTCCACCCAACCCATTCTGAATCGTCAAATACATAGTACAGAAAACAACTATAACTTTATTACAACAATTGTCGTACAAAATACAACAACAGATATGTTGTGAGTTTGGATACAAATATATATACCAACTGTGACTCATATCCCAACCGTAATGTGACAAATGTCCCAACCATGGACAGCACCTCACAATAATACCGACATAAAGGTATAGTCAAAAACTGTTTTAAAAATTAGAATATTTGGGAAGTGCTCAAGGAAACCTTCGTACATGGGAGGCCATGCGTCTAGGTTATGATCATATGGCCACAGAATTATCCTTAGTTGACCCAATAGACCCCAAAGAAAAATAAGAAGATTACTATCATATTTTTTCCAATTGTGAGCCTTCTCTTGACATATCATTATCTCCACTGTCTCTAATTGAGGATTATACTCCAAACAAATACTAAGATTATATAGATAGTGCTCGTAGATATACTCCGCAAGTGGATGTGCACAACCGTGTCTTATGATGACACGAGGTTGTATGTCATTAGACATATTGTATGATAGTGACAAAACACCCTTCCAACGTTGGGTTCGCCTCACCCTATTTGATTCACCAAATATAACTACTAAATGATGACCACCATTCTATTCCCCCGCTCAACCCAGCTACACTCTTATTATCTGAAAGGAATTATGAAACAGAAGGGTGAGCACAACTAGCCCAGTAAAGAATATCATGACTAAAGATAAATAAATTATCAATAGCCTTCAACAATAATAAATCAGAGATTTAGAACATCTGGTAGATGATTAAACTTTTCAACCATAGTTGCAGCGCAACGAGCAATCCATTAGAAGAGTCAAAAAGACCATAAAGTCTATTATCTTCTCCATGTTAAAAATTCACCAACAATGTTTTATCCCTATAACATCAATCAACAGTTCTGGTCCACAATCATATGAATAACTCATAATCATAATTGTAATTCTAAATTCCTCTTCGTACCCAGGACAGATATAATTTTCATCATATGTCTTTACCTGAAACATCAAAAATCATGTTTATACCACATCATAGTTCCTGTTCATAATCATACTGATAAATTCATCTTTGCACTACGGGCCAAAGATATTCATCAATAGTTTATTTTTGCACTACAGGTCAAAGATATTCAACAACAGCTCATCTTTGCACTACAGACCAAATATATTCAATAACAGTTCATCTTTGCACTACGGGCCAAAGATATTCAACAACGGATCATCTTTGCACTACTGGCCAAAGATATTAATATCTCAAATAAATATATAATCATTTTAGAATTTATATAAACAATAATTATAACCATGTTGATCAATTCACCTTTGCACTTAAGCTAAAGATATTCAATTATAAATTCCATAGTCATGATCATACCAGTCAACAATTCATATTTGCACTACTGGCCAAAGAAAAACTATAGTCATGATCATACCAAAAATTTGCCCATCTTTACACTCAAGTCAAAGAGAAATATCATCATTAGGGTTATAAAAATGTTATATATGATAATAAAAATAATATGATCAATAACTGCATTTATTTTCAAGAGCAACAATCATAAATCAACGATAATTTGGTCAGAAAAAAAAACTATTTTTTGTCATGAATAGTAACTCGTGAATAGTAACGTGTGAATAGTAACTCGTGAATAGTAACTCGTGAATAGTACTCCGTATTCGTACATAGTACCGTATACGTAAATAATGTCATATATGTAAATAGTATCATATACATGAATAGTGCCGTATACATGAATAGTGTCGTATACGTGAATAGTAATCCCGACTCAAAAAGGTAAAAATTCTACAATAAAATTCATACCAATATTTCAGTATAATGATATTGAAAGAATAACATCATTATGAAGAATATAGCATCCCTAAATATCCCTTACAATCCCTTACCTCAAAAGAGCAGCACTTCTAACTGGATATCGGATACGACGCTGAAGGAAACTTGCACTGAAGAATAGCAACTCACCAAGTATCTAAATACTCACAAAATACACTCGGTAATCTAGAGAGAAAAAGAGAGAAAGCTTATGAATTCTGGTGTGTTTTTCAATTCTAACTTAGCCCTCTATTTATAGGAAAATGTTAGCACGCCGAAGTAGACTTGACCTGCAACCTGATGGCTTTACCTGCTACTATTCCACCCACCAAAAATCAGCCACCATCCCCAACAACCAAAAGTGGGGCCCACCCATTTCTAGAATTTTCCACCAAAATTATTTATAAACCTAATTTCCGAATCAGTCATCTCTTAAAATTCATAACAAATCATACGTTCATTTTTAACGGTTTAAAATTTGTGGGCATATACTCAACTTATATATGTATAACATATCCAAAAATTACCACGATCCAACGGTCGGATTAAAAATTATAACCCCTGCAAAATATCTCAAAAATCTTAATTAGATTTTTAATACCTCTATTCCGACAAAAATACTGATAAAATACCTCAACATTAATTCCTTCATTTATAACCACATAAATAAATCCATCATTTATATCCACGTCAAATAAATATTTCATTATCATATAAATCAATAATTAATTATTCACAAATAATATTACAGAATCACAATAATGACAACCAAGCAGTTCCCAGGAAAGAGGGGGCTTTCTAATAAGGATTTTTCCTTACTGGCGCGCAATTAGATGACCAAACCTCTCCTTAGACAGAACTTTCTAGAAATTGTCAATAATGCTATCTAATAATATTATTCAAATAATGTAAGACCCCAAATTTTATGAAATAAAAGTATTCAATTTTTCTTATAATTACTATTCAGTAAATGGTTAAATTGATAAAAGTTTAAAGTTATGGGTGAAATATGAATTTTTTTCAAAATAAACAAGTGGTTATAAAATATTTATTTTTGGTCGGTGAATATTCGTGTGGTCGTGGAATATTCTTTCTGTCGGAGAATATTCGTACGACGGCGTAGCTATTTGTGGGCCCCATAACGGAAAACGATTGGATGAAGATAACGACAAAAATTGAGTTTTTATAAATAACGGAATAGTTATTACCGTTAACACTGTTGGAATACCCGGTGGTTAAAATACAGTAATACGCGTTATTGCACAGTAGCACACGGTATTGCATAATATTTTTGAAATTATTGATTCTTACGTAAGAAGGCACTACTCAATAATTGTTACAGTAATTACTGTTCAATATTTTATTTTATTGATTCAATAATTGCTACGTTGAAATTTTATATTATTGTTGTTCAATAATTGTCACTGCACAGTATTTCTCATTATCAGATCAATAATTCATATTATTTGAATAATATTATTAGATAACATTATTGGCAATGTCTAGAAAGTTCTGTCTAAGGAGAGGTTTGGTCACCTAATTGCGCGTCAGTAAGGAAAAATTCTTATTGGAAAGCCCCCTCTTTCCTAGGAACGGCCTGGTTGTCATAAATGTGATTCTGTAATATTATTTGTGAATAATTAATTATTGATTCATATGATAAGGAAATATTTATTTTAAGTGGATATAAACAAGTGATATATTTTTGTGGTTGAAAATGAAGGAGTTAATGTTGAGGTTTTTATCCGTATTTTTGTCGGAATGGAGGTATTAAAAAATCAGGGTTTTTGAGATATTTTACGGGGGTTATAATTTTTAATCCGACCGTTGGATCGTGGTAATTTTTGGATGTATAGATTGAGAGTTATGAATTTTATGAGAAAAGACTATTTTAAAAGTAACCGCTTATAATTCCTTGTGGTTAACTCCAAAATTGATGAAATTTTTATTGGGAGTACATGTATATGATAGGAGTATACTCTGTGAATTTCAGAATTTTTAGATAAAAGTACAATTTTTGATAAATGTCTCAATATTCGGCTATTTTGGCCATATGAAAAATAGTAAATGACTTTTAAAAATTCTGAGAAAAATATATGTTCACTGTGGGACTATATTGTGCTAAATCCCAGAAAAAAAACATTTTTGGAATTAATTTCGTATTTTTTATGAAAATAGTTTAGTTATGAGTAAATGAATTAAATATGTTTTGTGAAGTAAAAAAATTGAAAAATAGGATTTTATGAATTGACAATCTTATATGAGGTATATGCAGATTTTTGATGAGGATTTTGGTTATTGGTGATTAAATTTTATGAGTTTGGCATTTTAGAATGATTAAATGCATTATTTAGTAAAGTGTAAACAATTAAAATAAATTGTTTATAAGCTTAAGAAATATTATTCTTTCAATATCATTATACCGAAATATTGGTATGTATTTTATTGTGGAATTTCTATCTTTTTGTGTCGAAGTTACTATTCATGAGTTACTATTCACGAGTTACTATTCATGAATTACTATTCACGAGTTACTATTCACGATAAAAATTGATTTCTTTTTTCTAACCAAATTATAGTTGATTTACGAATATTACTCTTGAGATTAAAACTAGATGTTGATCATATTATTTTTATTATTATATATAACATTTTTATAACCCTAATGATGATATTTCTATTTTACTTGAGTGTAAAGATGGGTAGATTTTTGGTATGATCATGACTATGGGTCATCTTTGGCCAGTAGTGCAAAGTTGAATCGTTGATTGGTATGATCATGACCATTGAATTTATAAGTGAATATCTTTAGCTTAAGTGCAAAGGTGAATTGATCAACATGGTTATAATTATTATTTATCTAAATTCTGAAATGATTATATATTTCTTTGAGATATGAATATCTTTGGCCTGTAGTGCAAAGATGAAATATTGATGAATATCTTTGGCTTGTAGTGCAAAGATGAATTGTTGATGAATATCTTTGGCCCGTAGTGCAAAGATGACATGTTGTTGAATATCTTTGGCCAGTAGTGCAAAGATGAACAGATGTTGAGATAAACATGACCAACTGGCGATACAAATGAATATCTTTGGCCGTAGTGCAAAGATGAAGTTATTAGTATGATTATGAACAGGAAATGTGATTGGTGTAACCATGATCTTTGATGTTTCAGGTAAAGATAGGTGATGAAAATTATCTTCGTCCTGGATGAGAAGAGGAATTTAGAACTACAGTTATGATTATGAGTTATTCATATGATTGTGGACCAGAATTGTTGATTGATGTTACAGGGATAAAACATTGTTGATGAATTTTTAACATGGAGAATATAATAGACTTTATAGTCTATTTGACTCTTCTAATGGATTGCTCGTTCCGCTGCAACTATGGTTGAAATTTTTATCATTTACCATATGTTTTAAACCTCTGATTTATTATTGATGAAGGCTATTGATAATTTAATTATCTTTAGTCATGATATTCTTTACTGAGCTAGTTGTGCTCACCCTTTTGCTTCACAATTCCTTTCAGGTAATAAGAGTGTAGCTGGGTCGAGCGAGGGTAACGGGGAAATAGAACGGTGGTCTCTAGCTGTGGATGTTCTCCCGAAGCAGTATAGAAAAGTTCATTTAGTAGTTTTATTTGGTGAATCCAATAGGGTAAAGTGTACCCAACGTTGGAAGGGTGGTTTGCCACTATCATACAAGATGTCTAACGACATACAACCTCGTGTCATCATAAGATAGGGATGTGGTCATCCACTTGCTGAGTATATATACGAGCACTACCTATATAATCTTGGTGTTTGTTTGAAGTATAATTCTCAATTAGAGACAGTAGAGATAATGATATGTCAAGAGAAGACTCACCATTGGGAAGAATATGATAGTAATCTTCTCGTTTTTCTTTGGGGTCTATTGGGTCAACCAAGAATAATTCTGTGGCCATATGATATCTATCATAACCTAGACGCATGGCCTCCCATGTACGAAGGTTTCCTTGAGAACTTCCCAAAGATTCTAATTTCTAAAACAGTTTTTGACTATACCTTTATGTAAGGTGTCATTGTGAGGTGATGTCCACGGTTGGAACATGAGTCACATTTGGTATATATTTGTATCCAAACTCACAGCATATGTGTTGTTGTATTTTGCACGACAATTGTTGTAATAAAGTTACAGTTGTTTTTCGTACCATGTATTTGGCGACTCAGAATAGGTTGGATGGAATGGACCTATTTTGGGGTTGTCACATTTGGTATCAGAGCTTAGGAATATGATCTCTGGCGGAGATCGGGGAATACAACTAGGAGGGGAGAGATGAGTAAATCATTCGCTAGTGTGTCCTACCTAAGCTTATTTGTTGGTTAGTCATAATATTAGAATATTATGTGATATGTTAATTTGTTTAATTAACCCTTGTTTTATGGCAGTATTTGAGAATGGCAGCTGAGAATGCTAACAATGGAGTGAATGAGACTGTGGGGATACCTCTAATCACTAACCGTGATAATGTGATGTCAGACGAAGAAGGAATTAAAGATATCCATGTGGTGAGTGAAGAATTGATAGTTGCACCCGAGATAGTCAGAGAGGTAACAGCTGAGACTGAGGAAGAAGAGGAAGAAGAAGTACCTGAGGAGAGTTTATTAGAAGTATTATATGATCAAAATGTAGAATTTCAAAATCATATTCATGAGTTAGAAGAGCAGGCAGAAGAACGACATGCGGTCGTGGAACAAAAGGATGCAACAATTCAAGCTTGTGTTACCCGATATGTGATGCTTGAACAGAAGCATTCTTTGGTAGAGTATAAGATGATAAAAATGGAATCTGAGCTGAAAGAAGAAAAAACTGAACGAGTGAGAATAAGTGATGCATGGACAAAAGCCGCACGACACGTGGATATTGTGGAAAGAGATGTTCGATCTAAGAAGGCTAAAATAGATGATATGAATTTCTCTTTTTGGAAAGCAATTAGGAGAACCCAACATCGAGTTTTGAATTACCCTGTACATAGCGGTCAACCTGAATCCGATATGGATCGAAGATTGATGATTTAGATCATGAATGAGGAGTACGAAGAGTGTAAGACCCCAAATTATTAATAAATGAAATTTAATTTCCTCTATTTATTATTCTGAAATAGTAAGGGTTGATTTGATTAATGTGGTTAGTTATGGGTAAAATGCGCAAATATTTTAAATAAGCAAGTGATTATAAATTATTCATTATTGTCGGGGAATATTTGTTTGGTCGTGAAATATTCTTGTTGGGGAATATTCGTACGACAGCGCAGCCTTGTGTGGGCCCCATAACAGAAAGCGATTGGATGAAGAAAACGACAAAGACAAGTTGTTTATAAATAACGGCGTAGTTGTTATCGTTAATACTGTTGGAATACCCGGTGGTTAAAACACAGTAATACGCGTTGTTACACAGTAGCACACGGTATTGCACCAATTATTGATTTTTACGTAAGAAGGCACTACTCAATAATTGTTACAGTAATTACTGTTCAATATTGTATTTTATTGATTCAATAATTGCTGCGTTGATATTTTATATTACTGTTATTTTAATAATTGTCACTACACAGTATTTTCTATTATCGAAACAATAATTCATATTATCTGAATAATATTATTAGATAACATTATTGGCAATGTCTAGAAAATTCTGTCTAAGGAGAGGTTTGGTCATCTAATTGCGCGCCAGTAAGGAGAGATCCTTATTGGAAAGTCCCCTCTTTCCTGGGAACGACCTGGTTGCCAGTACTGTGGTTCTGTAATATTATTTGTGTATAATTAATTATTGATTTATATGATGAGGAAAATAGTGATTTTATGTGGATATAGATAGAGAAAAATTTTAATGTGACAATTGTTGAAAATAAATATTTTATCTTTTTCTGATAAAATAATTCATTTAATTATATTATTTTAATAATATATTGATGGTGGTATTTTTACAATAAATATGGGATATATGAGTATATGAGGAGGAAGAATATTTTTGTGGCATTAAATGATTAACACGTATTTTGTGTGTTGGTGGACACAATTCTTGACCGGAAATTTATTATTGACTGTAAAATCATCCGTTTATGAATTTCGGTCAATTTTTGTTTAGAATTTGGAAAAACTTTCTTCTGCAAAGTTGTAGAGAATTGAATTTCCTATAAAAACTCGCGAGATTCGAATTTTTTGACAAAAGGTCTATTTATTATGAATTATTGAAGTTTTGAAGTTCCGAAATAATTGATTTTTGGGAGTTTTAGTTAATTATTTTGAGAAAAACGTTTTTTGTATTTTTTTGGACATCATAAACATGTGTAAGGTGGCTGATTTCAGATTTTCTAAGGTGGGCTTGAAAATTTATATATATATATATTATTATTATATTAAATTTTCTGCTTTGGTGTTCTAAGCATTTCCTATAAATAGGGTGCTTAGGTTAGAATTAAAAATCACACCAGAAATACAAGTTTCTCTCTCTTTCTCTCTTTATATTAGTGAGCGTATTCTTGTGAGTATTCTAATACTTTGAGTATTGCTATACGGTGCAAGTTCAAGTCATAACCTATATCCGGTGTTTCAACTAGAAGTACTATTTTTGCTGAGGTAAGGGATGTTATTTCTTCTTAAATGATATTATTTTCTTCAATATCATTATACCGAAGTATTGATCTGAACTTTTTATCAAATTTGGAACTTTTCATGTCGAGGTTACTATTCATGAGTTACTATTCACGAGTTACTATTCACCGAAAAATGAAATTTTCTTCTTTTCGTCCAAAATATCTATTCTGGATACTAGCTTTGATTGTATCCATGTTTTGATCATTCTTGAATTTTACTCCACTATGATTATTTATGAGGTATTTTTGGACATGGAATAGCTGAAATACGAATCCTTAATATTTATTATTTTGTTTCACTGGATTCGTTTCCTTTAAAATATTTTTCATCATACTCAGTCCTAAATGATGATATAACTGAATATCTTTGGCATGTAGTGCAAAGATTAATGATTTCTGCTGAATATCTTTGGCCCGTAGTGCAAAGATGAACAGGTGTTGAGATGAACATGACCAACTGATGAATATCTTTGGCCTGTAGTGCAAAGATGACTACTTGATTCAAGATATTTATTGATTGATGTTACAGGGATAAAATGTTGATGATGGGCTTTTAAATTCATAGATAATCATAGATTTCATTCTCTACGTAACTCTTCTATGAATTATTATTTTCCGATGCGAATATTGATTTAAAACTTGTTGTCTATTGTATTCTATTAAATTTTTCCCTGTTGAAGACTAACGATAATTTGTTGTATATTATCTTAGTCATAATATTCTTTACTGGGCTAGTTGAGCTCACCCTTTTCCTTGTTGTTCCATTTTTCTTCTCAGGAGGCGAGAATGTAGCGAGTACTAGTCGGGGTGTGGAATGATGGTTCAAGACAGTTATTTTAGTAGTCCTCACTATTTTATAAAATAGTGTATCAATAAGTATAATGAGGACTTAATTGAGTATGAATACTGTCTAGATGGCAATATTTGTATTTAAACTCACAGTATATGTGTTGTCGTATTTTGCACGATAATTGTAATAATAAAGTTGTAGTTATTTTCTGTACCATGTATTTGGCGACTCAGAATGGGTTGGATGGATTGGACCTATTTTGGGGGCGTCACAGTTGGTATCAGAGCTTAGGGATATGATCTCTGGCGGAGATCGGGGAATAAAACTAGGAGGGGAGAGACGAGTAAATCCTTCGCTATTGTGTCCTACCTAAGCTTATTTGTTGGTCGGTCATAATATAGGGATATTATGTGAAATGTTAATTTGTTAAATTAACCCTTGTTTTATGGCAGTATTTGAGAATGTCGACTGAGAATGTTAACAGTGGAGTAAATGAGACGGTGGAGATGCCTATACTCACCAACGAGGAGAACGTGCAACAGGCTGGCAATGTTCCTCCTATGAATAACACCAATGAGCAGATGATGAACGATGGGATGTTTAGAAGCTTTTTGCAGTTCATGCAAAATCAAACGAAGGAGACTCGTGTTCAAAATACAGGAGGAAATGATAGCAATTCACGGTTTGTCACAGCCAAGCAGTTCAAAGAATTGGGACCACCCGAATTTAAGGGAAAGCCGGATCCGATCATGGCGGAAACATGGGTCAAGCAAATTACCAAGATATTCGATGTCTTGGGATGCACGGAGGAACATAAGGTTCCATTCGCCACCTTTATGTTCCGTGGCGAGGCAGACTACTGGTGGGAATCTGTGAAGCGTACCCATCCAGCCGCACTCAGCATGTCTTGGGAGACATTTCAGAAACTATTCAATGACAAGTACTTTCCTGAAAGTATTCGTCATATAAAGGAGGTAGAGTTTATTAGACTGGAGCAGAATAACATGACGGTGTCCCAGTACGAGGCGAAATTTGCAGAGTTGTCCAGGTTTGCACCTCATTTGGTGGAGAATGAGGAACGTATGACGCGGATGTTTCTGAGAGGTTTGAAACCCGGCATACGTCAATATCTCATTTCTCATAAATTTTCTCTCTATTCAGATGTTGTCAACAGGGCTCAATTATTAGAGCGAGATAACGAGTACGGTCAATCGAGGGACCACAACCAGGATCATACCAGTGACAGCAGTCATCAGAACAATGATAACCAGCGAAGAAAGAAGAATACGGACAAGAACGACAACCACTCTGGTGGTAATCGTGGCCATGAATATAGAAGAAGCGAGTCGGGAGGAGATTTTAAAAAGAGGAGATTCAACAATGATAATACGAAGACGTCAGCACCAGCAGCAACTGGTTCCAAGGGAGAAGAACGACCACTGGTCATATGCTATAAGTGCGGAAAAGAAGGACATATCAGCCCAAACTGTCCACAACAGTTTAAGGTATGTTATAACTGTGGAAAGGAAGGACATATCGCTCGAGATTGCACTGTAGCGAAACCAAGTCCAACGGGGGTGGTGACTCAAAAAGTTGTCCCAGAAAAGTCAAAGTCAACGGTTCCTGGAAGAGCATTTTTCGTGACTGGTCATAATGCGAGGAACCCGAACGAAGTTAGCACGGGTTAGTTAATTACAAATTTTTGCGAAGTCTATACCTTATTAGATACCGGTTCTACCCATTCATTTATCTCTCCTGCTTATACTCAACGTTTAAAATTGGCTCCGGAGAAAATTAGACTTTGACTTATTTGTTGAAACTCCGTTAGGAGAAACTTTCGTTACATCCACTGTTTATAAATCTTGTTTGATCCAAGTTGGCACCATCACATTACCTGTTGATCTTATCTCTTTAAAGATACTTGCTTTTGATGTGATCTTAGGAATTGATTGGTTAACTACTCATCATGCCAAAATTGATTGCTTTCGTAAGGTTGTTAGTTTTCATATTCCTAAGCAACCTGTTATTCAAATTCAAGCAACCAAACCATTGAAGTCAAACTCTTTCATATCAAGCCGTAAAGTCATTCGTTTATTGAAAAACGGATGTCAAGCTTTCTTAGCTATGTTATGGACTTGAACAAAAATACGTCAGATTTGAATGATATTGTTAGTAAAATTTTTGACGTATTTCCTGAAGAATTTCTTGGCTTACTTCCAGAGCGTGATATTAAATTTTGTATCATCTTTGAATCTGGTACAAAACTCACTTCTAAAATCTCATATCGAATGGCTCCTATTGAACTTCAGGACTTAAAAACCTAACGGTAGAAGTTTGTACCCGAGCCTTTATCTGGTGACTTCCTTTGTGGAATGCATTGAATCCAGACTCTCCGTAGGGGATGCCATATTCGTGTGGTAGTAAACTGATAGGTGTCATTGTGACGTGTTATCCAAGATTGGGATATGAGTCACAGTTGAGAGCAATCAAAGTCAGTAATCGAAATACGTAGCTTTCTGGTTATTATCGGAGATTCGTAAAAGGATTTTCTCGAATCGCTACTCCATTAACTCAGCTGACTCGAAAAGATACAAACTTCGAATGGACCGAGGAATGCGAGAAGAACTTCTAAGAATTCAACATGCGACACCGACGTTGGCTCGAGCTGTTAAAAGATTTCGATCATACCATCCAATACCATCCTAGAAAAGTAAACGTGGTAGCTGACGCATTAAGTAGAAGATCATATGCAGGAATGAGTGCGATGATATCAAGTATACGCGTAGAATCAACTTTAATCGATAAAGTTAAAGTTGCTCAAACCACAGACCCGGAGCTGATGCGTATGAAGAAGAAAGTGCAAGAAGGTGTTATTCCAGAAGCAAGAATCGATGAAGAAGGAATACTTCGAGTCCACTCCAGACTTTATGTTCCTAACGATTCTGATTTGAAGTACAAGATCATGATGGAGGCACACAATACACCATTTGCAATCCATCCTGGAAGTACTAAAATGCATCGTGATCTTCGACGTACATTTTGGTGGAACAATATGAAGAGAGAGATTGCAAAGTTTATCTCGAGGTGTTTAACTTGTCAACGTGTAAAGACGGAGCATCAAGTACCAAAGGGTCCATTGCAACCACTTGAGATTCCGAAATGGAAGTGGGAACACATTACCATGGATTTTGTTACGGGTCTTCCCACGGTTTCTCAAGGCATAACTGCTATTTGGGTGATAGTTGATAGATTAACCAAGTCTGCTCATTTCTTGCCGATACGGGAGACTTATTCCCTTGAACGTCTTGCTAGTATGTACGTGAATGAGATTGTGAGGTTGCATGGTATGCCAGTATCCATAGTTTCGGATCGTGACCCAAAATTCACTTCAAGATTTTGGGTTAGCTTGCAAAAAGCTATGGGCACGGATTTACGATTTAGTTCGGCATACCATCCTCAAACGGACGGAAGATCAGAGAGGACTATTCAAACTCTTGAAGATCTATTAAGACTTTGTGTCCTAGATTTCAAAGGGAGTTGGGATAAGTACCTACCATTGGTGGAATTCTCCTACAATAACAGTTATCAGGCAAGTATAGGTGTGGCTCCATTTGAAGCATTGTATAAACGAAAGTGCCGCTCTCCAGTATGTTGGGATGAGGTGGGAGAAGCAACGTTGTTGGGACCAGAGTTGGTACGAATGACTACAGAGAAGATCCAAACGATTCGACAACGTATATAAATGGCACAGGATCGACAAAAGAGTTATGCGGATCTTCATTGAAAGGATGTGGAATTTGACGTTGGGGATCATGTATTGTTGCGTGTAGCTCTATGGAAAGGAGTTACAAGATTTGGGAAGAAAGAAAAGCTCAATCCACGATTTATTGGTCCATTTCAGATTCTTAACCGAGTAGGAAATGTGGCCTATAGACTCGCGTTACCTCCAAGTATGTCTCGTGTTCATAATATTTTTCATATATCTGTGCTTCGTAAATATGTAAAAGACCCGAACCACGTTATTGAGTTAGAACCGGACGAGATAGCCGAAGACTTAACGTACGAGGAGGTACCTGTCAAGATTTTGGATAGGAAGGAGCATGTCCTACGCACGAAAGTTATACCACAAGTTAAAGTTTTGTGGAGAAACCATACTATTGAGGAAATGACCTAGGAGTTGGATACGGAAATGAAAGCGAGGTATCCTCATCTTTTCGAAACACCAGGTACGTATGTCAATTTCGAGGACGAAATTTCATAAGGGGGGGAGGTTGTAAGACCCCAAATTATTAATAAATGAAATTTAATTTTCTCTATTTATTATTCTGAAATAGTAAGGGTTGATTTGATTAATGTGGTTAGTTATGGGTAAAATGCGCAAATATTTTAAATAAGCAAGTGGTTATAAAATATTCATTGTTGTCGGGGAATATTTGTTTGGTCGTGGAATATTCTTGTTGGGGAATATTCGTACGACAACGCAGCCTTGTGTGGGCCCCATAATAGAAAGCGATTGGATGAAGAAAACGACAAAAATAAGTTGTTTATAAATAACGGCGTAGTTGTTACCGTTAATACTGTTGGAATACCCGGTGGTTAAAACACAGTAATACGCGTTGTTACACAGTAGCACACGGTATTGTACCAATTATTTATTTTTACGTAAGAAGGCACTACTCAATAATTGTTACAGTAATTACTGTTCAATATTGTATTTTATTGATTCAATAATTGTTGCGTTGATATTTTATATTACTGTTGTTTTAATAATTGTCACTACACAGTATTTTCTATTATCGAAACAATAATTCATATTATCTGAATAATATTATTAGATAACATTATTGGCAATGTCTAGAAAGTTCTGTCTAAGGAGAGGTTTGGTCATCTAATTGCGCGCCAGTAAGGAGAGATCCTTATTGAAAAGTCCCCTTTTTCCTGGGAACGGCCTGGTTGCCAGTACTGTGGTTCTGTAATATTATTTGTGTATAATTAATTATTGATTTATATGATGAGGAAAATAGTGATTTTATGTGGATATAGATAGAGAAAAATTTTAATGTGACAATTGTTGAAAATAAATATTTTATCTTTTTCTGATAAAATAATTCATTTAATTATATTATTTTAATAATATATTGATGGTGGTATTTTTATAATAAATATGGAATATATGAGTATATGAGGAGGAAGAGTATTTTTGTGGCATTAAATGATTAACACGTGTTTTGTGTGTTGGTGGATACAATTCTTGACCGAAAATTTATTATTGACTGTAAAATCATCCGTTTGTGAATTTCGGTCAATTTTTGTTTAGAATTAAGAAAAACTTTCTTCTGTAAAGTTGTAGAGAATTGAATTTCCTATAAAAACTCGCGAGATTCGAATTTTCTGACAAAAGGGCTATTTATTATGAATTATTGAAGTTTCGAAGTTCCGAAATAATTAATTTTTGGGAGTTTTAGTTAATTATTTTGAGAAAAACGTTTTTTGTATTTTTTTGGACATCATAAACATGTGCAAGGTGGCTGATTTCAGATTTTCTAAGGTGGGCTTGAAAATTTATATATATATATATATATATATATATTATTATTATATTAAATTTTCTGCTTTGGTGTTCTAAGCATTTCCTATAAATAGGGTGCTTAGGTTAGAATTGAAAATCACACCAGAAACACAAGTTTCTCTCTCTTTCTCTCTCTATATTAATGAGCGTATTCTTGTGAGTATTCTAATACTTTGAGTATTGCTATACGGTGCAAGTTCAAGTCATAACCTATATCCGGTGTTTCAACTAGAAGTACTGTTTTTGCTGAGGTAAGGGATGTTATTTCTTCTTAAATGATATTATTTTCTTCAATATCATTATGCCGAAGTATTGATCTGAACTTTTTATCAAATTTGGAACTTTTCATGTCGAGGTTACTATTCATGAGTTACTATTCACGAGTTACTATTCACCGAAAAATGAAATTTTCTTCTTTTCGTCCAAAATATCTATTCTGGATACTAGCTTTGATTGTATCCATGTTTTGATCATTCTTGAATTTTACTCCACTATGATTATTTATGAGGTATTTTTGGACATGGAATAGCTGAAATACGAATCCTTAATATTTATTATTTTGTTTCACTGGATTCGTTTCCTTTAAAATATTTTTCATCATCCTCAGTCCTAAATGATGATATAACTGAATATCTTTGGCATGTAGTGCAAAGATTAATGATTTCTGCTGAATATCTTTGGCCCGTAGTGCAAAGATGAACAGGTGTTGAGATGAACATGACCAACTGATGAATATCTTTGGCCTGTAGTGCAAAGATGACTACTTGATTCAAGATATTTATTGATTGATGTTACAGGGATAAAATGTTGATGATGGGCTTTTAAATTCATAGATAATCATAGATTTCATTCTCTACGTAACTCTTCTATGAATTATTATTTTCCGATGCGAATATTGATTTAAAACTTGTTGTCTATTGTATTCTATTAAATTTTTCCCTGTTGAAGACTAACGATAATTTGTTGTATATTATCTTAGTCATAATATTCTTTACTGGGCTAGTTGAGCTCACCCTTTTCCTTGTTGTTCCATTTTTCTTCTCAGGAGGCGAGAATGTAGCGAGTACTAGTCGGGGTGTGGAATGATGGTTCAAGACAGTTATTTTAGTAGTCCTCACTATTTTATAAAATAGTGTATCAATAAGTATAATGAGGACTTAATTGAGTATGAATACTGTCTAGATGACAATATTTGTATTTAAACTCACAGTATATGTGTTGTCGTATTTTGCACGACAATTGTAATAATAAAGTTGTAGTTATTTTCTGTACCATGTATTTGGCGACTCAGAATGGGTTGGATGGATTGGACCTATTTTGGGGGCGTCACAGTTGGTATCAGAGCTTAGGGATATGATCTCTGGCGGAGATCGGGGAATAAAACTAGGAGGGGAGAGACGAGTAAATCCTTCGCTATTGTGTCCTACCTAAGCTTATTTGTTGGTCGGTCATAATATAGGGATATTATGTGAAATGTTAATTTGTTAAATTAACCCTTGTTTTATGGCAGTATTTGAGAATGTCGACTGAGAATGTTAACAGTGGAGTAAATGAGACGGTGGAGATGCCTATACTCACCAACGAGGAGAACGTGCAACAGGCTGGCAATGTTCCTCCTATGAATAACACCAATGAGCAGATGATGAACGATGGGATGTTTAGAAGCTTTTTGCAGTTCATGCAAAATCAAACGAAGGAGACTCGTGTTCAAAATACAGGAGGAAATGATATCCCTAAGCTCTGATACCAACTGTGACGCCCCCAGAATAGGTATACAACACCCATTCTGAGTCGCCAAATACATGGTACAGAAAGCAAACTACAACTTCAATAATACAATTGTCGTGCAAAATACGACAACACATACTGTGAGTTTAAATACAAATATTGTCTTCTAGACAATATCCACACTCAAATAAATCCTCATTACAATTATTCAAACACTATTTTACAGAAATAGTGAGGACTGCTAATACATCTTTCTAGAACCATTACTCCATACCCCGACTAGATCCTGCTATGTTCTCACCTCCTGAGAAGAAAAATGGAACAAAAAGGAAAAGGGTGAGCTCAACTAGCCCAGTAAAGAATATTATGACTAAGATAATATACAACAAATTATCGTTAGTCTTCAACAGGGAAAAATCTGATAAAATATAATCGACAACAAGTTTTAGATCAACAACTGCAGCGGAAACAACAAACCATTAGAAGAGTCAAGTAGAGAAAGAATTCTACTATCTTCTAAGATTTAAAAGTCCATCATCAATATTTTATCCCTGTAACATCAATTAATAATCATCTTTAACCAAATATTCATCTTTGCACTACAGGCCAAAGATATTCATTTGTATCATCAGTCGGTCATGTTCATCTCAACACCTGTTCATCTTTGCACTACAGGCCAAAGATATTCATCAAGTAATTATACATCTTTGCACTACAGGCCAAAGATATTCAGTAATATCATCATTTAGGACTGAGGATGATGAAAAATATCTTAAAGAGAACGAATCCAGTGAGACAGAAGAATAAATATTAGGGATTCGTATAACAGTTTATCCAAGATCAATAATACTTCATAATAATCAATTGTGAAGCAGAATTCAAAAATAAAGATCAAAACATGGATACAATCAAAGATAGTAACCATAATAGACATCTTGGACAAAAAGGAAAAATTTTATTTTTCGGTGAATAGTGCCGTATTCGTGAATAGTGCCGTATACGTGAATAGTGCCGTATACGTGAATAGTAACTCCGACACAAAAAGTTCCAAATTTGATAAAAACTCATATCAATATTTTAGCATAATGATATTGAAGAAAATAATATCATTTAAGAAGAAAATAATATCCCTTACCTCAAAATATCAGTACTTCTGGTCGGAATACCGGTATAAGGCTGAAAGAAACTTGCTCTGATGAATAGAAACTCTCAAAGTATCTAAATACTCACAAAATACACTCAATAATCTAGAGAGAGAAAGAGAGAAAACTTGTTTCTGGTGTGATTTTCAATTCTAACTTAGCCCTCTATTTATAGGAAAATTTTAGTAGGCTTGACCTGCAACCTGATGGCTTTACCTGCTACTATTCCCACCCACCACATTTGAAATATAATTCAGCACATTTCTTCACCAACCACAAGTGGGGCCCACCAATTCTAGAATTTTCCATCAAAATGATAAACTCCGAAAATTCAACAATTTCTGAACCAGTCATCTTGTAAAATTCGTAATAAATCATACGTTCATTTTTAACGGTTCAAAATTTGTGGACATATACTCAACTTATATATGTATAACATATCCAAAAATTACCACGATCCAACGGTCGGATTAAAAATTATAACCCCCGCAAACTATCTCAAAAACCCTGATTTTTAATACCTCCATTCCGACAAAAATACTGACAAAAACCTCAACATTAACTCCTTCATTTTTAACCACAAAAATATATCCGTCATTTATATCCACAATAAATATTTCCTTATCATATGAATCAATAATTAATTATTCACAAATAATATTATAGAATCACATTTATGACAACCAGGCCGTTCCCAGGAAAGAGGGGGCTTTCCAATAAGGATTTCTCCTTACTGGCGCGCAATTAGATGACCAAACCTCTCCTTAGACAGAACTTTCTAGACATTGCCAATAATGTTATCTAATAATATTATTCAAATAATATGAATTATTGATCTGATAAATGAAAATACTGTGCAGCAACAATTATTGAAACAACAATAATGTAAAATATCAACGCAGCAATTATTGAATCAATAAAATATTGAATAATAACTACTGTAACAATTATTGAGTAGTGTCTTCTTACGTAAGAATCAATAATTGGTGCAATACCGTGTGCTACTGTATTTTAACCACCGGGTATTCCAACAGTATTAACGGTAATAACTACGCCGTTATTTATAAACAACTTATACTTGTCGTTTTCTTCATCCAATCGCTTTCCGTTATGGGGCCCACACAAGGCTGCGTCGTCGTACGAATATTCCCCGACAGCAAGAATATTCCACGACCAACCGAATATTCACCGACCAAAAATAAATATTTTATAACCACTTGCTTATTTTGCAAAATTTGCATATTTCACCCATAACCAAAGTATTATATCAAATTAACCCCTTATTATTCACAATAATATTTAGAGAAAATTTGATTTTATTCATTAATAAGTTGGGGTCTTACAACCATCCCCAACAACCAAAAGTGGGGACCACCCATTTCTAGAATTTTCCACCAAAATCATTTATAAACCTAATTTTTGAATCAGTCACCTCTTAAAATTCATAACAAATCATACGTTCATTTTTAACGGTTCAAAATTTGTGGGCATATACTGAACTTATATATGTATAACATATCCAAAAATTACCACGATCCAACGGTCGGATTAAAAATTATAACCCCCGTAAAATATCTCAAAAACCCTAATTTGATTTTTAATACCTCCATTCCGACAAAAATACTGATAAAACACCTCAATATTAATTCCTTCATTTATAACCACATAAATAAATCCATCATTTATATCCACATCAAATAAATATTTCATTATCATATAAATCAATAATTAATTATTCACAAATAATATTACAGAATCACAATAATGACAACCAGGCAGTTCCCAGGAAAGAGGGGGCTTTTCGATAAGAATTTTTTCTTACTGGCGCGCAATTAGATGACCAAACCTCTCCTTAGACAGAACTTTCTAGACATTGCCAATAATGCTATCTAATAATATTATTCAAATAATATGAATTATTGATCTGATAATGGAAAATACTGTACAGCAACAATTATTGAAACAACAATAATATAAAATATTAACGTAGTAATTATTGATTCAATAAAATAAAATATTGAACAGAAATTACTGTAACAATTATTGAGTAGTGCCTTCTCACGTAAGAATCAATAATTGAAAAAATACTGTGTAATACCGTGTGCTACTGTGCAACTACGCGTATTACTGTATTTTAACCACCAGGTATTCCAACAGTGTTAACGGTAACGATTACGCCGTTATTTATAAAAACTCAAATTTGTCGTTTTCTTCATCCGACTGTTATTCTGTTATGGGACCCACAATGATTGCGCCATCGTACGGATATTCCCGACAAAAAAAATATTCCATGAGCAAACAAATATTCCTCGACAACAATGAATATTTCATAACCACTTGCGTATTTTAAAAAAAAAATTCATATATCACCCTTAACTTTAACTTTTATCAATTTAACCATTTACTGAATAGTAATTATAAAAAAAATTGAATCTTTTTATTTCATAAAATTCGGGATCTTACACCTGCCGTTAACAGAAGACAAACAAGGTTAAAATTGACTGACGTGGTAGGGGCATGGAGTCTTAAATATAAAATATATTCTAAATAAAATAATATATATCATTTAATCAAAATAAAAAATATTAAAATTCAAAATAAAAAAAGCATGACATATTTACATCATTTAATCAAAATACTAAAATTCAAATTATTTTGTTAACTAATCAAAACAACTAATTAAATAAAATAAGTTGTATAACATATTTACATCATTTAATCAAAATACTAAAATTCAAAACATAACATATTTACATCAAATACTAAAATATTAATTAAAAAAATACTAAAATATTAGAAAAAAATCAAATTAAAAAAATACTAAAATACTAAAATTTAAATTATGTTGTTAATTAATCAAGACAACAAAAATTCAAATTACATCATTAAAATACTAAAATCATAACATTAATATTTTGTAATATATATGTTGATCGACAAAATCTCTAATTTCTTATTCTTCAAAATCTCTCTCTCTCTCTCTCTCTCTATATATATATATATATATATATATATATATATATATATATAATTTTGTTTTCTGACCTATGAAAACACTGATAATTATTTCAAATTTGTTTAATTTTCTAATACTTAAGGATTCGGTCAAATTTTTTTTGTCCATCTAAGATTCTCAAACTCATGCATGTGTTGATTATGTTCAATCTTTTTTTAAAAAAAAACTCTAAAAAATTAACTATATGAAATTTTTTGGTTAGGGTTTCTTCGTTGAACCAAATTTTTTTTATTTCCAGTTAACTTTTTATCATTTTTTTGGGATTTCTGATTTTCTGTCTGGATCTAAGAATGTTTATTCACAGTTTTTCGAACACTCTTCCGACCTTAAAATTTTTCACAATTTTTATTACTATCTTGTTTTACCGATGCAAGCAATTTCGTCTACCTTATCAAAGTCACTGTAATTACTGAAATATGTACGAAGAAGAGCTTAGCATACTGAAACTGGTATATTATTGATACCACCTCAGGTATAAATTCTCTATCTCTCTGTATATTCTTATTTGTGTGGATACTGATGTCCACTGGATTAATTTTTGTGTCTTATATAATGTGTGAATTCTGATATTCGTCGGGTTGTTAATTGCATTAACTGCTCTATGATATCTCCATCTAAGATTTGATATTAATGTTGAAATCTTGCATTTTACCCGCTTCTTTGAAAAATTGGTGTCTAAAATAATAATTTCTTGCCGTGTTTTATAAAAAAATTTATGGCTTTAGTAATCATTATTAAGTTTGACTGAAAGTTTTTATTCTCGGTGTTCTTCAAATGACATGTGGATATTTTTTTACTGATCACTGTCCCCTCTTAAATGACAATTTTTAAACAGTATTTACCCTACTGTTTAACTTAAATATTTCTTGCCCCTTGTTACTGTATCATCTTATTACTTGTTCCTATATCAACTTATTAATTGCTATTTTTACTTGCTTACTTGAAGTGTATATTACCTGCAGCATATCATATCTCTTTCCCTTCTATATATATACCAGTTATTTCAAAAGTATGCATTCATTTGTGCAATCTCTCCTTAGTTTGATACTTTCCCCTATCCTTCCTACATCAATACTTATCATGTCTAACCTTTTTTCTTCCAAAAGAAAAGTTCTACCACTAAATTCTAAACTTCAATTTTCAAATGTTGTACCTCATCTTACTACTCCCTCTGCCGAGTCAAACTATCGGTCTATGAAACACAACCTGTGTCCAGGAAATGTGATCACATTTCACAGCTTTCCAAAACTGTTTGATATTTTCAAAAATGTTGGGTGGGAATGTCTGGTTTCATTCTATGACAAGTCTATTTTTCCCAGTCTTGTGGCCGAATTTTATGCTTATATGGAGTTTTCACATGACTCCTCTGGTTTATTAAAGACCATTACTACTTGCATTCAAGGACAGACTTACATCATGCTCTTCAGTTGCATGCATCTACTCTTGAATTACCTCGAATTAATTCATATCTTCATCTATCTGGCATATCTGTCGAAGAATGCATGCTATTCAAGTTTAACTTGTATGTGGTAACTGATCAAATGGTACCAACTCTGTTCTTTGACTATCCATGCAAAGTTGGTCTGGAGTTTTTAACTGCTGAGTGTTAATTTCTTGGCAAAATCTTAAGAAACAATTTTATGTCTGTTCGGGATGATAGAAAAATGTTACCTTTTGATATGGAACTCGTCAAAAGTCTGCTAAATGAATGCATGCCCTATAATCTAGCCTACTTCTTATTGTCTTCATTTGAATACTGTTTTCAAAACAATTGCCTTAGTTTTGGCCTCCTTCTTACATATATCTTTCACTATTTTAATCTTCCTTTGTCCAATCTTCAGTCTCAATTAGTCCCTACCAGTAACATCGTGTCTCATCTCAATCTACCACTACATCCTCTCATCATTTTTAAACCACTTGATCATGAAAATCTTGAAGCCAACATCAACATGGCTACCAAAATCAATTCCTTAAATAGTATGAATCAACTTTTGTTGCAAAATCAATCTCTCACGTTGGAAAAATTAGAAGATGTTCAATTCTCTTTGCAAACAATTAAATATGTGGTTTGCTTGTTCTTAGAGAACAACAATTTGTTGATGGATCCTTTCAACGTCAGTACCACTACTGACTTCCCAATTCCAGCTGATCCCGTTCCTCTTCCTCTACCAGCTGATCCTGAAGGAGACATTCCTGATCTGTCTCATTTCTCTCCTCTCAATCTTGAGGAAATCCGACTTTATACTAACTCAACTAACTATTTGGCTGCATGTAATCCTTAATCCCTTTCCCCTCTACTACTACTGCTAACTATTACTACAACTATTACTTACTATTACTCGGCTTATATAAATTTTAATTAACTCTCTTTGTAGGATTTCTAACATTAATTTCTGCATGTCCACTCTTTTCTTTTACCCTGTCACTTTTTATGATGACAAAGAGGGAGAAGAAAAATATGATTATATATGAACTGCCGTGAATGAACTTTATTAACTGCTATGATATGATTATATATGAACTGACATGAATGGAATATATCTGAATTGCCATGAATGAACTTTATTAATTGTTATGATTAAATCTAAGTTGTTATAAAAGAGTTCACAGTTTAAGGGGGAGTTTTCTTAAAAACTAAAAATATTTTTATAATTGTCATTATCAAAAAGGGAGAGATTGATAGGTATATTTTTATTTTAGATTTTGATGATAGCAATTATGTTTTAAATAAATATGCAATTATTTATTTATTTTATTATTTTTTGTTTTTATTTGAATTAATTTTTATTGACCTTGATAAAATTATATGTCAAGTATTAAATAAATTAATTCATATATTTTTCAAGTCAAGGATACCCTATTCCGTTTTCTAAAAATTAAAGTTGGGCAAAATGTTTTATGCATGTATACTTCATATATACTAAAACATATAAAATATTTATTATATGTATATGTAACTGGATATTTATATAACTATATATTACTATAGTATACTACATATTTATATATAAGATAAAAGCTTAATGCATGCATGTGCTGCCACCTTTTTGAAACCGAGTGTGTGCAATGTGACAATCTTTGTGGGACTAAAACGCGTAAAGGCTTGCTGACTATATTAGAAACATGTGGTCAAAACTTTGCAATAAATGATAAGTTGATGATTTGGCGACCGGGCGAAATTGAGTCTCCTACCGCGTAAAAGCTTAGCTAATCTGGACCATTCAATTCAAAAATATTTGATCATAACCGTGCATTCAAAAATCAGTTTTCAAAATTATAATTTTGCCCCAACTTCAGAAATTCTATAAATAGGGAGTATTTCATTCATTTGATTTTTACCAATTTAGTGAAAAGAAAATCATACTCTCCTTGCCTACATTCTCTCTAAGCTTCATATCTCTTCTTACAAAAGTTCTGATTATTTTTGAAAAAAAAAATTGGTCCAAGTATTGAGATAAGTTTAAATTCTGTTGAATTATTTTTTACTTGCATTATATCTATAGATATACAAATACACATTGTTCTACACAATTTTATATATCCATATTTCATATATTTGTCAAATAAAAGGATACTTGGGCGCCGCAAGGCTACGGAGATACACCTCTACAGAGAGGAATTCGAACCGTACGATTCCTTATAATCTTCAGTAACCTTTTATCGACATTATTAATATAAATATCCTAAAGTAGACACAACACTTGATAGCTCAAAATAACACTGAGATACTGCTCCAAAAAGAGTAGTCATCCGAATCAAATTTGAGAATCGTAGTGGTCTATTGAAAATATTTATATAAATATCAATTGTGAAATTTATAAATTTTATCACATTTAGACGCCGCAAGGATACAGAGATACACTTCTACCAAGAGGAATTCAAACCGTATGATTCCTTATAGTACTAAGTGAAATTATCTATAAATGTTCACATAATAAATAAAATATTCTTATATATTTTTTGAGTTAAACAAGAAATATTTGTTATATCATTTTATGCTTAACTGAGATTATACTTGATAAACATTGTTTAAATTGATTTATTCTTTTCTTCAAGTATTAATAATTTATAAAAATTAACTAAGGAACAATTCTATATTATCCATAGAAAAACACTCTTTATTTTATAGAATTGTTAATTCTTTATAAAGTGCCTTAAAATCTTATGTTTGCTTAATCAGAAGCATCAGTGGATCTAAACAAAAGTTCTATCTGCTTTAAAAAGACTTATTGTTGAATATAAAAGTCCTTGAACTTTTATACTGATATATTTGCTCTTAATTTTCTATCTGTTTATTTGAGAAGCATTATTCTATACTTAACTATTATCAGCTTATTGAAGAAGCACATTGTTGTAAACTTATTTGAAAACAGAGGAAGAATTAGACTTAGTTTATTTTATGTACCTATGAGAAAGACAAGTAATTCTTCGACCAAGACCAGAGTCTTAGCGAAGTCAGCGGGAAGTTGGGTCTCTAGTGTACTTGTGAGGTTAGGAAGAGGCTGTTGTTTCAAGACCAGATCATAGAATAGAACTGAACTAAAAAAAAGGTACAACTAAACTTGAAGAGGGAGCGGGGAGCTTGCTGTCCAAGATAGATTAGTTGGGAATAGTTGGAAGTTTATCTATAAAACTTTGTAAAGGCTTCTCCGCCTGTTGAATGAACTTTTATTACTGATAGTAATAGAATCTCAAGTTCTAAGTAGGGACTTGAGACTGGACGTAGCAACATACCAAGGGGTGTATGTTGTGAATCAGATAAATTTCTGTGCATTGTGATTGAATTTTTATTATCTTACATGCTAATTGCTAAAACTGTTAATTAATAACTAAAAATTCAAAAATGTAATAATCTATTCAACCCCCCTTTTAGATTATTATTGACCTTTCATGGACATTCTTGAACTCTAGATAAATAAAATTACAAATCTCTATTATTTATCCTTGATCTCACTTGATTCATTCTTTATATCGATGTTAAAATCCTCAAACTTAAATTGTGGTTAAAGTTATATTTGGCCCGCAGTGCAAAGATGAACTATTGATTGGTATGATTATGACCAGGAACTGTGTATTGGTATAATAATAATCTTTAATGTTACATATAAAGACTTATGATGAAAGTTCTCTTTGGCCCGTAGTGCAAATAATAATTGTTGATTGATATATTTCGTTCGTAGTGCAAAGATGGACATGTGTTTGACATGATCATGATCATTGGTTAATATAATCATTGGTTTTACAGTTAATATTTCGTCGTAGTACAAAGATAGACTATTGTTTAATATGATCATTGATTTTACAGTTGAACATCTTTGGCCTGTAGTGCAAAGATAGACAATTGATTGCTATGATCATGACCATTAATATTACAGTTAAATATCTTTGACCCGTAGTGCAAAGATAGACAGTTTATTGGTATGATTATAACCATTGTTGTTACATTTGAATGTCTTCTGTGTAGGGTGTAAAGACGATATGATTATTGAGTGTATTTAGCCTTTGTTGCAAGAACATTGAGTGAAAGTTCTATTAAGCTTTTGTGGCAAGGAGAAACTGCTGATTTACATTAGTATAAACATGAATTATGAATTTAACTATAATATTTGGTGGTTCGGGTAAAGACAGGTAATGAAAGTTCTCTTTGTCTTGGGTACAACAAAGAACTGTTGATGTATATTACAAGAATGAAATATTAATGATGGACTTTTAGTTTGGAGGAGATAGTAGACATTATGCTCTACTTGACTCTTCTAATGGATTGTTAATTCCCCTGCAATTATGGTGAAAAACTTTTATCATCTACCATATGTTCTAAATATCTGATTTATTACCGATGAAAGCTATTGATAAATTAATTATATTTAGTCATAATATTCTTTACTTAGCTATTTGTGCTCACCTTTTTGCTTCACAATTCTTTTTAGGTAATAAGAATGTCGCTAGGTCGAGCGGGGATAACAAAGGAATAGAGTGAATGTCTGTGATTGTTGAAGTTTCTCAATACATTATAAAACAGCATGACAATATATAATTGTATTGAAAACTTAAAATGTGTATCGTATTTTATACGTCATTTAGTAGTTATTTTTGGTGAACAACAATAGGGTGAGGTGAACTCGAATTTGGAGACGTAAAAAATACACCTCATTAGAATGAGGAGGACATAAATCTTCTCGTGTACATTTGAAGACTTAAAATACTTGTTGTTGTATTTTCTATAGTATTATAATAATTTAGGTGTGTATATTGTCGTATTATATTCAGTATAAAATTTGTATTGAAACTCACACTTTATGTGTTATTGTATTTTGCACGATAGAATAATAGTTGGAATAGGTAGATTTGTATTTGGATTTAGTAGTGTGTATTTGATGACTCAAAATGGGTTGTGTGAACCTATTTTGGGGGAGACACAATCATCTTCTTCGTTAAACAAAGCCAAATGAGAATTCGTTCTTCTGATCTCCCCAATTGCTGCTACAGGTGGAGTGCACAATGAGGACTGGCCAGAAGCCATCAAATCAAGGCCAGACAACTTTCACTCCAAACTCACCTTAATCGGTACAAAACTGTTGTTTTGGGGGACACATGAAGGCTATGCTCGCATGTCTTATATAAGGCGCAATTGCAATTACGGTGGTATGGTCGCTATTGGATTCCTATTTCGTTACCGGAGATATATCCACCGTATATGTGACGCCCCCAAAATAGGTCCACACAACCCATTCTGAGTCGCCAAATACATGGTACAGAATTCAAATACAAGTTTCATTTATACAACTATTGAACTGTCGTGGAAAATACGACAACACATAAGCTGTGAGTTTTAATACAAATATTATCTCGTAGATAATATTCAAACTCAAATTAAGTCTTCATTACAATTATTATCACACTATTTCATAACATATTGAAGACTTCTATAGTAACTATCTCGGATCATTACTCCACTCATCGACTAGTCTCAGCTACATTCTCGCCTCCTGAGAAGAACAATGGAACCAAAAGGAAAAGGGTGAGCTCAACTAACCCAGTAAAACATATTATGATTAATGTAAAAGAAATTATCCTTAATCCTCAACAGAGAAAAATCTGATAGAATAAAATAGACAATAAGTTTTAGATCAACAATTGCAGCGGAAATAACAATCCATTTGAAGAGTCAAGTAGAGCATGATGTCTACTATCTTCTATGATTTAAAAGTCCATCATCAATATTTTCTCCCTGTAATACCAATCAATAATTATTTCCAATCAACGAATTATCTATGCACTGCGGGCCAAAGATAATTATTTGTATCACCAGTGGTCATGATCATGCCAAACACATGTCCATCTATGCACTACGAGCCAAAGATGACTTTCACCACAAACCTTTATCTGTAACATCAAATGTCATGAATATACTAATACACAATTCTTGGTTAGAATCATACCAATCAATAGTCCATCTTTGCATTACGGGCCAAAGATAACTTTCAGCACAATATAAGCACGAGGATGATGACAATGATATAAAGATCAATTAAGCGAGATCAAAGATAAATACTAGAGATTTATAATTCAATTTATCTAAAGTTCAAGAATATCCAAATTGTCAACATGATCACCAATTTTGGAGTAAAATTTAAGAATGATATTCACGTATCAAAAATAATTTGGACAGAAAATAAATAAATTATGTCGTGAATAGTACCTCGAATGAATAGTACTCGAATGAAAAGTACCCCAAATGAATAGAATTCTAAATGAGTAGTACCCAACATAAATAGTTTCCCGTCAGTTAATAAGAAAGTTCAGACCAATAGTAGAATGATACTAGATGAAGAACAAACTATTAAGAATATTCCACTAATTTAAAAGATTTTCACCATTTAATAATAAGGTTACGAAAACAAACAATAAATTTGTACCATAAATAGAGAAATATGAAAGAATACGATATACCTTGACGAGTACAAAAAAAATGACATATCATACGAGTATAAAAGTATATACGAAACTGCAAATGGGTTTTCACTCGTCATGCGGTAATCCGCGTAGATATGTTACTCCCGCAGATTAATTAAGAATGAATAAGAATGGTCATTCACCATGCATGCGGTAATCCGCGTAGACAAGTTACTCCCGCGTATTAATAAATAATGAATACGAAGGGTCATTCACTATACATGCAGTAATCCGCGTAGACAGGTTACTCCCGCAGATTAATAAATAATGAATACAAAAGGTCATTCACCATGCATGCGGTAATCCGCGTAGACAGGTTACTCCCGCAGATTAATAAGAAATAGAATGACAATCCTTATTAATATGAAGAAAATAACATCCTTTACGAATACGAAAGAATAATAACGCTTACCTTAGTAGGAGATTGGATACTGCAATAATGAAGTAGCAGAATACTCTTCTTCTTTCTCTCTATAATTTCTCTCTCTATAGATTCAGTGAATTCGTAAAAAATAATGAAGGAATGAGCTTCTATTTATAGGAGAATTGACTAAATAGTAACTAATTCACGAACGGTTTAGATTGATTTACTATTAAAACGGACAGTCTATATTGATTTAATATTAAAACTTCAACTAACGGTCCATATTGATTTACTATTATAATTTCAACCAGCGGTCCATATTGATTTACTATTATAACTTCAACCAACGGTCCATATTGATTTACTATTATAACTTCAACCAACGGTCCATATTGATTTACTATTATAACTTCAACCAACGGTCCGGAAATTTAACACATCTCCCCATGGAATAATAAGTCAAACTTACAACAAACACCTCATGACAAATCTCTATGTTTATATCAAAAATTGAATAAATATTTACCACAAATCATTTATCTTCAATCAACATATTTTTAATTTTTCAACAATTATTTATCATTTAATATTATAACTCACAATATTGATAACCAGATCATTCCCAGGAAAGAGGGGGCTTTCCGATAAGAATTTCTCCTTACTGGCGCGCAATTAAATAACCAAACCCCTTTCATCGACAGAACTTTCTAGACATTGTCAATAATACAAATAATAATATGAATAACTGTGTCGTCTCAATTATTGATTTAATAATATAAAATATTGTGCAGAGAATACTATGACAATAATTGAATCAATAATATAAGATACTATGCAAAAACTACTATGACAATAATTGAATCAATAATATAAGATACTATGCAAAAACTACTATGACAATAATTGAATCAATAATATAAGATACTATGCAAAAACTACTATGACAATTATTGAATGAGACTGAGTGACTTCTTACGTAAGCATTAATAATCAGAGATACTGTGCAATACCGTGTGCTACTGTGCAACAACGCGTATTACTATACTTTTATGACTTGACATTTTAACAGTTTAACGGTAAAAGTCTTGCCGTTATTTTTTACAAAATATTATTCTTGTCGCTTTCTATATCCGACAGTTATTCCGTTATGTAGTCCACCAATGATTGCGCCGTCGTATGAATATTCCCCGATAAAAAAAATATTCTCCGACCAAATAAATATTTTATGACCATCTGCTTACTTTGTAAAATTTGCACATATCACCCCTAACTACTGTGACACCCCCAAAACAAGTCCATTCCACCCAACCCATTCTGGGTCGCCAAATACATGGTACAGAAACAACTACAACTTCATTATTACAATTGTCGTGCAAAATACTACAACACATATACTGTGAGTTTAAATACAAATATTATCTTCTTGACAGTATTCAAACTTAAATAAGTCCTCATTACAATTATTGATACAATATTTTACAAAAATAATGAGGACTGCTAAAACAACTTTCTAGAACCATCACTCCATACCCCGGCTAGTTCCTACTATATTCTCACATCCTGAGAAGAAAAATAGAACAAAAAGAAAAAGGGTGAGCTCAACTAGCCTAGTAAATAATATTATGGCTAAGATAATGAACAACAAATTATCGTTAAACTTCAACAAATCAGATAAAATATAATGGACAACCAGTTTTAGATCAATATTCGCAGCAAAAATAACAATTCATTAGAAGAGTTAAGTAGAGAATGAAATCTACTATCATCTATGAATTTAAAAGTCCATCATCAATATTTTATCCCTGTAACATCAATCAATATACATCTTGAATCAAATATTCATCTTTGCACTACAGACCAAAGATATTCATCTGTATCACCAGTTGGTCATGTTCATCTCAACACCTGTTCATCTTTGCACTACGGGCCAAAGATATTCATCAGGTAATCATTCATCTCTGCACTACAGGCCAAAAATATACAGTTATATAATCATTTAGGACTGAGGATGATGAAAAATATTTTAAAGGAACGAATCCAATGAGATAAAAGGACAAAGATTAGGAATTCGTACTTTAGATAATTCAAGTTCAAAAATGCTCCATAATAAATCATAGTGGAGTAGAATTCAAGAATGAAGATCAAAACATGGATACAATCAAAGATAGTAACCATAATAATCATCTTGTACAAAGAAGAGAAAATTTTATTTTTATGTGAATAGTGTCGTATACGTGAATAGTAACTCTAACACAAAAAGGTAGAAATTCCATAATAAAATTCATATCAATATTTTGATATAATAATATTGAAAAAAATAATATAATTTACGAAGAAAATAACATCTCTTACCTCAAAAGGGCAGTACTTCTTACTAGAATACTGGATATAATGCTGAAGGAAACTTGCACCGTATAACAACACTCAAAGATATCTAAATACTCACAAAAATACGCTCAATAATATAGAGAGAGAAAACTTCAGTTTCTGGTGTGATTTTTAATTCTAACCTAAGCACCTTATTTATAGGAAAATGCTTAGAACACCAAAACAGAAAATTTAATAAAATAATATTATTTATTAAAAAATCATACACATAATTTGAATTCTGATCTCAGTACATTTAGCACATAAGTGGGGCCCACCAACTCACAAAAAACATGCTTTAAACATTTTTTGTAACAAAATCAGTTCAGACCAAATATTACAGAACTTCAATAATTCATAATAAATAACCCTTTTATCAGAAAAATTCGAATCTTATGTCCATTCCATAGAAATTTAATTCTCTACAACTATGTAGGTTTAAGTTTTTCCAAATTCAAAACAGAAATTGACCGAAATCCACATACGGACAATTTTGCAGGTTATAATCAAATTTTAGTCACAAATGGGGTCCACCAACATGTTTAACATATTTTTAACATTTATTATAACAAAAATACTCTTCTCCCTTATTTATTCATATATCATACATTCATTATAAAAATATCACAATTATTATATTATTATATTATCGCATTATACATTTATAATATAATAATATATTTGAATGAATTATTTTATCAGAAAAGATAAAATATCAATTTTCAACAATTGTCATTTTTCTAAAAATTCATTCATTTATATCCACATAAATAAATACTTTTCTTATCATATAAATCAATAATTAATTATTCACAAATAATATTACAGAATCACAATAATAATAATCAGGCCGTTCCCAAGAAAGAGGGGCCCTTCCGGTAAGGATTTCTCCTTACTGGCGCGGAATTAAATAACCTCTCCTATATAGAACTTCCTTAGAAATTGCCAATAATCCTATCTAATAATATTATTCAAATAATATAAATTATTGATCTGATATTTTAAAATACTGTGCAACGACAATTATTGAATTAACAATAATAAAAATATTGACGTTGCAATTATTGAATTAATAAAATAAAATATTAAACAGTAATTACTGTAACAATTATTGAGTAGTGCCTTCTTACGTAAGAATCAATAATTGGCGCAATACCGTGTGCTACTGTTGCAACACCGCGTATTACTGTGTTTTAACCACCGAGTATTCTAACAGTGTTAACGGTAACCATTACGTCGTTATTTATAAAAACTCATACTTGTTATTTTCTTCATCCAATCGCTTTCCGTTATGGGGCCTACAAAAGGCTGCGCCATCGTACAAATATTCCTCGACAGCAAGAATATTCCATGACGAAACGAATATTCCCCGACAACAATGAATATTTTATAACCACTTGCTTATTTTATAAAATTTGCACACTTGAGCAGCTTTAACTTTATTGATTAAAGTCGATTCTAATCGTATATTCGTTATCTTCACGTAGGTTCTTGGAGTCTTTAACTCTATCTCCATCTTTTGTAAGTCGTACGAAATGGGTCTTTGTGTTAACAATATCGCACTCGTAAACGTATACGATCTTCTACTCAACGCGTCAGCTACTACGTTCGTTTTTTCAGGATGGTATTGAATGGTATGGTCGTAATCTTTCAACAGCTAGAGCCAACGTCGTTGTCGCATGTTGAGTTCTTGGAAGCTCGTCTCGCATTCCTCGCTCCATTCGAATTTTGTATTTTTTCAAGTCAGCTGAGTTAATGGAGTAGCAATTCGAGAAAATTCTTCCACGAGTCTCCGATAGTAACCAGCTAAGCCTAGAAAGCTACGTATTTTGATTACTGACTTAGGTTGCTCTAACCTGTGACTCATATCCCAATCTTGGATAGCACGTCACAATGACACCTATCGTTTTGCCACCACACAAATATAGCGTCCTCTACGGAGAGTCTGACTTCAGTGCATTCCACAAAGGAAGTCATCAGATAGAGGCTCGGGTACCTATCAGCTTGCCACCGCAGAACGGCGTCCCCTACGAAGAGTCTGGCTTCGGTGCATTCCCCATCAACAGGATGTCACCAGATAGAGGCTCGGGGCTCTTTACTTATGGCTCTGATACCAACTGTGACGCCCCCAAAATTAGGTATACGTCACCCATCTTGGGTCGCCACTTACATGGTACAAAATTCAAATGCAACTTAATTATACAACAGTCGTGTACAATACGACAAAACATATGTTATGAGTTTGAATACAAATATTGTCATCTAGAAATTTTACAAAGTCAATGGAGTCCTCATTATAATTATTATCACACTATTTCACAGAATAGTGAGGACTACTAATGCACCATCTAAGACTTTCACTCCGTTCCCCGACTAGTTCCAGCTACGTTCTCATTTTCTGAAGAGAACAGTGAAAGAAAGGGTGAGCTCAACTAGCCCAGTAAGAAATATTATGACTAAGATAAAACAGAATAAATTATCATTAGTCTCCAACAATGTTAAACTGATAAAATATAATAGACATCAAGTTTAACTGCAGCGGATCAAGCAATCCATTAAAAGAGTCAAGTAGAGAATAGAATCTACTATCTTTTATGATTTAAAAAGTTTTTCATCACTTTTATCGCTGAGACTCAGCTTAAATAATCCACATCATCCCTGCACTACTGCCAAGGATATTCATTAGGGTCACGACCACAAATTCCATGGACTACGGGCCAAGGATATTTGTGTATTCATCAATGGTCATGATCATGCCAACAACTGTCCATCAAAGTACTACGGGTCAATGAGGACTTTTACCACATCATTTGTAACATTACGGTCATGATTATACCGAATAATCCCTGGTCATAATCATACCAAGTCCATCTATGCACTACAGGCCACAGATGACTTTCAACATTTTATAAACATGAGGATGATGACAATGATATAAGAATTCAATAAAACAAGTTCAAGAATTAAGTTATTCAGAAACTAATAACGTCCAAATTATCAACATGATATTGCTTTGTAGAGTAAAATTCAAGAATGCTCAGAAGAATATTTTCACAAAAAATACTGGATGAAGCGCAAATATCAAGGATATTCCACTAATTTCATGGAGTATAGAAGTCAAAATTCTAACCAACTGAGAATAATAAGGAATGGAATAACAACAGAAATCACCATGCATGCTGTATTTCGCATAGATAGGTTATTCCAACAGAATAATAAATACAGAATAATAAAGATGGAACTAGGTCCGGTGTAAAACACACAGACAGGATATTCTAACAGAATAATAAAAACAGAATAATAAAGACGGAACCAGGTTCGGCGTAAAGCACAGACAGGATGTTCCAACAGAATAATAAAGACAGAATAATAAAGATGGTGTGACAACCCCAAAATAGGTCCATTCCATCCAACCTATTCTGAGTCGCCAAATACATAGTACAGAAAATAACTACAACTTTATTACAACAATTGTCATGTAAAATACAACAACACATGTGCTGTGAGTTTGAATACAAATATATACCAAATGCGACTCATGTCCCAACCGTGGACAGCACCTCACAATGACACCTTACATAAAGGTATAGTCAAAAATTGTTTTAGAAATTAGAATCTTTGGGAAGTGCTCAAGGAAACCTTTGTACATGGGAGGCCATGCTTCTAGGTTGTGATAGATATCATATGGCCACAGAATTATCCTTGATTGACCCAATATACCCCAAAGAAAAACGAGAAGATTACTATCATATTCTTCCCAATGGTGAGTCTTCTCTTGACTTATCATTATCTCCACTGTCTCTAATTGAGAATTATACTTCAAATAAACACCAAGATTATATAGGTAGTGCTCGTAAATATACTCAGCAAGTGGATGAGCACAACCCTGTCTTATGATGACACGAGGTTGTATGTCATTAGACATCTTGTATGATAGTGACAAAACACCCTTCAAACGTTGGGTTCGCCTTACCCTATTGGATTCACCAAATATAACTACTAAATGAACTTTTCTATACTGCTTAGGGAGAACTCCACAGCTAGAGACCACCGTTTTATTTCTCCGTTACCCTAGCTCGACCCAGCTACACTCTTATTACCTGAAAAAGAATTGTGAAGCAAAAGGGTGAGCACAACTAGCCCAGTAAAGAATATCATGACTAAAGATAAATAAATTATCAATAGTCTTCATCAGTAATAAATCAGAGATTTAGAACATATGGTAGATGATAAAACTTTTCAACCATAGTTGCAGCGGAACGAGCAATCCATTAGAATAGTCAAATAGATCATAAAGTCTATTATCTTCTCCATGTTAAAAATCCACCAGCAATGTTTTATCCCTGTAACATAAATAAACAGTTCCTATCCACATTCATGTGAATAACTTATAATCATATTTATGGTTCTAAATTCCTCTTCTCATTCAGGACAAAGATAATTTTCATAACTTGTCATTACCTGAAACATAAAAGATCATGGTTATACCACATCACAGTTCCTGTTCATAATCATACTAATAATTTCATCTTTACACTACAGGCCAAAGATATTCATTTGTACCAGTTGGTCATGTTCATCTTAACACATGTTCATCTTTGCACTACTGACCAAAGATATTCAACATGTCATCTTTGCACTACGGGCCAAAGATATTCATCAACAACTCATCTTTGCACTACAAGCCAAAGATATTCCTCAACAGTTCTTATTTGCACTACAGGCCAAATATATTATTATCTCAAAGAAATATATAATCATTTCAGAATTTATATAACCAATAATTATAACCATGTTGATCATATCACCTTTGCACTTAAGGTAAAGATATTCAATTATAAATTCAACGGTCATGATCATACCAGTCAACAATTCAACTTTGTACTACTGGCCAAAGAGAACCCATAGTCATGATCGTACCAAAAATTTACCCATCTTTACACTCAAGTTAAAGAGAAATATCATCATTAGGGTTATAAAAATGTTATATATGATAATAAAAAACAATATGATCAACATATAGTTTTAATCTCAAGAGTAATATTCATAAATAAACTATAATTTGATTAGAAAAAGAAACCAATTTTGTCATGAATAGTAACTCGTGAATAATAACTCGTGAATAGTAACTCGTGAATAGTAACTCGTGAATAGTAACTCGTGAATAGTAAACTCGACACAAAAAGGTAAAAATTTCACAATAAAATCCATACCAATATTTCAGTATAATGATATTGAAATAACATTTCTTAAACTTATAAACAATTTATTTTAATTGTTTACACTTTACTAAATAATGCATTTAATCATCCTAAAATGCCAAACTCATAAAATTTCATCACCAATAACCAAAACCCTCATCAAAAATCTGCATATAACTCATGTATGATTCTCAATCCATAACATCACATTTTCTAATTTTCTTACTTCACATAACATATTTAATTTATTTTCTAATAACTAGTCTATTTTCATGAAAAATACCAAATCAGTTCCAAAAATATTTCTTTTCTGGAATTTAGCAGAATATAGTCCCATATTGAACATATATTTTTCTCAGAATTTTTAAAACTCATTTACTATTTTTCATATGGCCAAAACCGCCGAATATTTAGACATTTATCATAAATTATAATTTTATTCAAAAATTCTGAAATTCACAGAGTACACTGATATTATATAGATATACTTCTAATAAAATTTTTAATAATTTTGGAGTTAACCACAAGGAATTATAAACGGTTACTTTTAAAATAGTCTTTTCCCGTAAAATTCATAACTCTTAATCTATACATCCAAAAATCGCCATTTTTGGACGCAATCAAGAAAACTCATCAAATTATCATTTCAATTTTTTTTAGAATTTTTGAAGGTCAGAAAAATTACGAAACTGAAAAATAAAACAACCCTTAAAATCCCTTACTATCCCTTACCTCAAAAGAGCAGTATTTCTGACTGAAATATCAGGTATAACGCTGAACGAACTTGCGCCGTATAGCAACACTCAAGATATCTAAATACTCACAAAAATATGCTTGATAGTATAGAGAGAAAAAGTGAGAAAACTTATGAATTCTGGTGTGATTTTCAATTCTAACTTAGCCCTCTATTTATAGGAAAATGTTAGCACGTCGAAGCAGACTTGACCTGCAACCTGATGGCTTTACCTGCTACTATTCCCACCCACCACATTTGAATAAAAATCTCATCATATTTTTTCACCAACCAAGAGTGGGGCCCACCAATTCTAAAATTTTCCACCAAAATGATAACTTTCGAAACTTCAACAATTTCTAAACCAGTCATCTCTTAAAATTCATAACAAATCATACGTTTATTTTTAACGGTTCAAAATTTGTGGACATATACTCAACTCATATATGTATAACATATCCAAAAATGACAACGATCCAACGGTCGGATTAAATATTATAACTCACACAGTAAAGCTGTAAGAACACCAGTTTGATTTTTAATACCTCAAATCCAACAAAATATAGATAAAATACCTCAACATTAATTCTTTCATTTATAACCACATAAATAAATCCATCCTTTATATCCACATCAAATAAGTATTTCCTTATCATATAAATCAATAATTAATTATTCACAAATAATAATACAGAATTTATGACAACCATGCTGTTCCCAGGAAAGAGGGGACTTTCCGATAAGGATTTCTCCTTACTGGAGCGCAATTAGGTGACCAAACCTCTCCTTGACAGAACTTTCTAGACATTGCCAATAATGCTATCTAATAATATTATTCAAATAATATGAATTATTGATCTGATAATCGGAAATACTGTGCAGTGACAATTATTGAAACAACAATAATATAAAATATCAACGCAGCAATTATTGAATCAATAAAATAAAATATTGAACAGTAATTACTGTAACAATTATTGAGTAGTGTCTTCCCACGTAAGAATCAATAATTAAAAAAAATAATGTGCAATACCGTGTGCAACTGTGCAACTACGCGTATTACTGTATTTTAACCACCGGGTATTCCAACAATATTAACGGTAATAATTACGCCGTTATTTATAAAAACTCAATTTTTGTCGTTATCTTCATCCGACAGTTATTCTATTATGGGGCCCACAAATGACTGCGCCGTCGTACGGATATTCCCCGACAGAAAGAATTTTTCACGACCAACGAATATTCCCCGACAACAATGATTATTTTATAACCACTTGTTTATTTTAAAAAAATTTCACATTTCACCCATAACTTTAACTTTTTATCAATTTAACCATTTACTGAATTGTAATTATAAGAAAAATTGAATACTTTTATTTCATAAAATTCGGGGTCTTACAGACAGAACCAGGTCTGGCGTAAAGCACAGACAGGATGTTCCAACGAAATAATAAAGACAGAATAATAGAAGAATGTCACCAAGTATAGGGTATTCCGCGTATACAGGTTATTCCAATAGAATAATAAAGAAATAAAATAACAGAAGTTCTCTTTATGAATACAAAAGAATAATATCCCTTACCGTAAAAGAAACTGGATATAAGAGTAGGAAAGTAGCAGAATACTTTTCTATAGTTTCTCTATAATTTCTCTCTCTGGAGTTTCAGTGAATTTGTAGAGATAATGAAGGAATGAGCTTCTATTTATAGGAGAATAGAAAGACACTATTCATGGATGAAATAATTTTACAAAATTATTTTTCAATCAACTAACAATTAAGTTAATCATTTAACCAATAAAATCACAACAAAAATTAAAAAATAATACACATATATAAACATATGTTTTCATATTATATAAATCAATATTATATATACACCACTTAATTTTTCTCCCCCATAACCAACATTAATCCCCCACCCACCCAATAATCAAATTCACTACACTCTTACACATCACTATCACACTACTACTTTTCTACCATTTTCCACTCACACACACATCACACACCTATCACTTTCACATATCAATTTCTTCCATTATATACTCAAAACACACATACTTCCATACGTATTACTCTTCTATTTCCAAAATTATTTTCCAACACATATGGGCCACACATGTGGGCCCCACCTTTAAAAATTTTCTACCAATTATTTTGAAAAATGGGTAAATAGGAATCCATAAAATAAGCAGACTTCATAAAAATCACCTTAATAATTTTAACAACATTTATCATCTTTATTACAATTCACAATATTAATCGACCAGGTCGTTCCCAAGAAAGAGGGGGCTTTCCAATAAGGATTTCTCCCTATTGGCGCGCAATTAGATGACCAAACCTCTCATTGGCAGAACTTCTAGACATCGTTAATATTGCAATTTATAATATTAATAACTCTGTCATTTCAATTATTGATTTAATAATATATAAAATATCGACAATAATTGAATCAAATAACATGAGATACTATGCAACAATTATTATAGCAATAATTGAACAAAACTGAGTGACTTCTCACGTAAGCATTAATAATCAATACCACGCATATTACTGTACTCTTACTACCGAGTAGTTCAACAGTATTAATGGTAAAACTTCCGCCGTTATTTTCATAAAATATTTTTGTCGTTTTCTCAATCCGACAATAATTCCGTTGTGGGGTCCACCAAAGATTGTGCCATCTTATGAATATTCCCCAACACAAAGAATATTCCCTGACCAATCGAATATAATATGACAACTTGCATACTTTGCAAAATTTTCAAATACTACCCACAACTATAACATTATCTCAAATCCACACCTTAATATTAAAAAAAATATTTTGAGAAATTTAAATCTTTATTTATAAAATCCGAAGTCTCACAATCTCCCCTCCTTATGAAATTTCCCCCTCGAAATTTACGTACGTACTTGGTATGCTGAATAGGTGAGGATATCTTGACTTCATTTCAAATTCTAACTCTTGGGGTATAACCTTTGAGTGTCGAATGTAATCCTTCTTATCCAAGATTTTAACAGGTACATCTTCATACGTTAAATTATTCGCTATCTTGTCCGGTTCTAATTCAATATTGTGGTTCGAGTCTTTCACATATCTACGTAACGTCGATACGTTAAAAAAAATGTTATAAACACGCGACATACTTGACGGTAAAACGAGTCTATAAACCACAGTTCTTATTCGATCAAGTATTTCAAACGGGTCTATTAAATCGAGGGTTGAGATTTCCTCTCTTCGTCGATTCTTGCTTCTAAAATAACGCCTTCTTGAACCTTCTTCATTCATCTGCTACTGGTCTGTAGCTTGCACGGCTTTAACTTTATCGATTAAAGCCGATTCTACTCGTATATTTGTTATCTTCATGTGGGTCCCTAGAGTCTTTAACTCTATCTTCATCATTTATAAGTTATACGAAATAAGTCTTTGTGTTAACAACATCGCACTCGTAAACGCATACGATCTTCTACTCAACGCGTCAGCTACCATGTTCGCTTTTCCACGATGGTATTGAATGGTACGATCGTAATCTTCAACAGCTCGAGCCAACGTCTTTGGCGCATGTTATGTTCGTTTTAGTTGAAGAAATATTTGAGGGTTTAAGAAATGAGTTTTGTACTGGGGTCAATACAAAATTCAATTTCACGCTCTAGGGTAGACCAGGAAGTCTTCAAGAACACGTTAAGAAATTTATTAACAATAGAAATATCATTCAAAACTGTGACTCTCATCCAAGACTTGGATAACACGTCATATTAATACCTATCAACTTGTCATCGTCATTTACAACGTCTCCTACGAAAATTCTGGCTTTGGTGCATTCCACACAAGGAAGTCAACAACGAAAGGATCGGGGCTCTTTACTTATGGCTTGATATGACAATGATTGACTTTAGTGGTTTGGTTACTTTGAATTTGCATAACAGGTTGGTTAGGAGTATGAAAGCTAACAGCATGATGAGTAGTTAACCAATCGTTTCCAAAAATCACATCAAAGGAAAGTATTTTTAATGAAATAAGATCGACAGGTAATGCGAAAGTGTCGATTTGAATCAAACAAGATTTATAAATAGTGGAGTTAACAAAGGTTCCTCCTAACAGAGTTTCAACAGATAAGTCAAAGTCTAATTTATTTATTTTTTAAGAGTCAAGTTTAAACGTTGAACTCAACTAGGTGAAATACAAGAGTGGGTATGACCAGTATCGAATAAGGTACAAACTTCGCAAGGGTTTATGATTAGCTTACCCGCGATAACTTCATTTTGGTTCCTCACGTGTTGGGAAGTCATGACAACCGCTCTCCCTTGAACTACCCGTCTTTGACTTGTCTGGGGTAGCATTTGGTGTCATCACTATCGTTGGAATTGACTTTAATATAGGGCATATTCCATCCTCAACTGCTTCATCGTACTCCTGTTTCATGATTTGAATCATCAATCTTCGATCCATATCGAGTTCAGATTGACCGCTCTGTACAGGGTAATTCAAAACTCGATGTTGGGTTCTCCCAATTGCTGTCCAAAAAGAGAAATGTATATCATCTATTTTAGCCTTTTTGAATCGGACGTCTCTTTCTACAATATCAACACGTCGTGCGGCTTTTACCCACGCATCCTTCATTCACACTCGTTCAGTTGTTTCTTCTTTTAACTGATCCTTGATATTTGAATTCTCAGATTCCAACTTTAATATCTTACCCTCTGCCAAAGCGTGATTTTGTTCGAGCATTACGTATCGGGTAACACAATTTTGAATTGTTGCATCCCTTTGTTCCACGACCGCTTGCCGTTCTTCAACCTATTCTTCTAACTCACGAATACGATCACGAAGTTCTACATTTTGATCAAAAATTTCTTCTAATAAATTCTCCTCAGGTTCTTCTTCTTCCTCACTCTCAGCTGCTACCTCTGCGACTAATTCGGGTGCAACTATTAATTCTTCCCTCACCACATGAATATCTCTAATTCCTTCTTCGCCTGATATTACATTATCCTGGTTGGTGATTAGAGGTGTCTCCACGGTCTCATTCACTCTATTGTTGACATTTTCAGCTGCCATTTCTAAATACTGCCACAAAACAAAGGTTAAATTAACATGTCACATATTATTAATATACTCTGACCAACCAATTAAATAACAAATAAACTTAGGTAGGTCATACCAGCGAAGGAATTTCACGTCTCTCCCCTCCTAGTTCTAGTCTCACATCTTAGCCAGGGATCATATCCCTAAGCTTTGATACCAACTGTGACATTGGACACCATCATGTGTCAGCACCTCACAAGGGTACCTATCAGCTTGCCACCGCAGAACGGCATCCCCTACGGAGAGTCTGGCTTCGGTGCATTCCCCATCAACAGGATGTCACCAGATAGAGGCTCGGGGCTCTTTACTTATGGCTCTGATACCAACTGTGACGCCCCCAAAATTAGGTATACGTCACCCATCTTGGGTCGCCACTTACATGGTACAAAATTCAAATACAACTTAATTATACAACAGTCGTGTACAATACGACAAAACATATGCTGTGAGTTTGAATACAAATATTGTCATGTAGAAATTTTACAAACTCAATGGAGTACACATTACAATTATTATCACACTAGTTCACAGAATAGTGAGGACTACTAATGCACCATCTAAGACCATCACTCCGCTCCCCGACTAGTCCCAGCTACGTTCTCATTTCCTGAAGAGAACAGTGAAAGAAAGGGTGAGCTCAACTAGCCCAGTAAGAAATATTATGACTAAGATAAAGCAGAATAAATTATCATTAGTCTCTGTGACAACCCCAAAATAGGTCCATTCCACCCAACCCATTCTGAGTCGTCAAATACATGGTACAGAAAACAACTACAACTTTATTACAATAATTGTCATGCAAAATACAACAACACATATGCTGTGAGTTTGGATACAAATATATACCAAATGTGACTCATGTTCCAACCGTGGACATCACCTCACAATAACACCTTACATAAAGGTATAGTCAAAAACTGTTTTAGAAATTAGAATCTTTGGGAAGTGCTCAAGGAAACCTTCGTACATGGGAGGCCACGCGTCTAGGTTATGATAGATATCATATGGCCACAGAATTATCCTTGGTTGACCCAATAGACCCCAAAGAAAAACGAGAAGATTACTATCATATTCTTCCCAATGGTGAGTCTTCTCTTGACTTATCATTATCTCCACTGTCTCTAATTGAGAATTATACTTCAAACAAACACCAAGATTATATAGGTAGTGCCCATAGATATACTCAGCAAGTGGATGAGCACAACCCTGTCTTATGATGACACGAGGTTGTATGTCATTAGACATCTTGTATGATAGTGACAAAACACCCTTCTAACGTTGGGTTCGCCTCACCCTATTTTCTTCACCAAATATAACTACTAAATGATGACCACCGTTCTATTCCCTTGTTACCCCCGCTCGACCCAGCTACACTCTTATTACCTGAAAGGAATTGTGAAGCAAAAGGGTGAGCACAACTAGCTCAGTAAAGAATATCATGACTAAAGATAATTCAATTATCAATAGCCTTCATCAACAATAAATCAGAGATTTAGAACATATGGTAAATGATAAAAATTTCAACCATAGTTGCAGCGGAACGAGCAATCCATTAGAAGAGTCAAATAGACTATAAAGTCTATTATCTTCTCCATGTTAAAAATCCACCAATAATGTTTTATCCCTGTAACATCAATCAACAGTTCTGGTCCACAATCATATAAATAACTTATAATCATAATTATGATTCTAAATTCCTCTTCTCATCCAGGACAAAGATAATTTTCATCACTTGTCTTTACCTGAAACATCAAAGATCATGGTTATACCAAATCACAATTCTTGTTGATAATCATACTAATAATTTTATCTTTGTACTACGGGCCAAAGATATTCGTCAACAGTTTATCTTTGCACTACTGGCCAAAGATATTCAACAACAGTTCATCTTTGCACTACAGGCCAAAGATATTCAACAACATATCATCTTTGCACTACAGGCCAAAGATATTCATCAACAGTTCATATTTGCACTACAGGCCAAATATATTCATCAACAGTTCATATTTGCACTACATGCCAAATATATTAATATCTCAAAGAATTATAATCATTTTAGAATTTATATAAACAATAATTATAACCATGTTGATCAATTCACCATTGCACTTAAGCTTAAGATATTCAATTACAAATTCAATGGTCATGATCATACCAGTCACAATTCAGCTTTGCACTACAGGCCAAAGAGAACCCTAGTCATGATCATACCAATAATCTACCCATCTTTACACTCTAGTGAAAGAGAATTTCAACATCAGGGTTATAAAAATGTTATATATGATAATAAAAATAATATAATCAACATATAGATTTAATCTCAAGAGTAATATTCATAACTTAACTATAATTTGGTCAGAAAAAGAAACCAATTTTGTCATGAATAGTAACTCGTGAATAGTAACCCATGAATAGTAACTCGTGAATAGTAACTCATGAATAGTAACTCGTGAATAGTAACTCATGAATAATAACCCCGACACAAAAGATAGAAATTCCACAATAAAATCCATACCAATATTTTGGTATAATGATATTGAAAGAATAACATTTCTTAAATTTATAAACAATTTATTTTAATTGTTTACACTTTACTAAATAAATCATTTAATCATTCTAAAATGCCAAACTCATAAGATTTCATCACCAATAACCAAAAATCCTCATCAAAAATCTGCATATACCTCATATAGGATTCTCAAGCCATAAAATCCTATTTTCTAATTTTCTTACTTCGCAAAACATATTTAATTCATTTACTCATAACTAGACCATTTTCATAAAAAAATACCAAATCAGTTCCAAAAATATTTCTTTTCTGGAATTTAGCATAATATAGTCCCATAGTGAACATATATTTTTCTCAGAATTTTTAAAAGTCATTTACTATTTTTCATATAGCCAAAACAGCCGAATATTTAGACATTTATCAAAAATTGTACTTTTATCCAAAAATTCTGAAATTTACAGAGTATACTTCTATCATATACATGTACTCCCAATAAAAATTTCACCAATTTTGGAGTTAACCACAAGGAATTATAAGCTGTTACTTTTAAAATAGTTTTTTCTCATAAAATTCATAACTCTCAATCTATACATCCAAAAATCACCATTTTTGGACACAATCAAGAAAACTCATCAAAATATCATTTCAAATTTTTCCAGAATTTTTGAAGGTCAGAAAAATTACGAAACTGAAAATCATAACAACCCTTAAAATCCCTTAATATCCCTTACCTCAAAAGAGCAGTACTTCTGACTGGATATCGGATATGATGCTGAAGAAAACTTGCACTGATGAATAGCAACTCACCAAGTATCTAAAAACTCACAAAATATGCTTCATAATATAGAGAGAGAAAGAGAGAAAGCTTATGTTTCTGGTGTGATTTTCAATTCTAACTTAGCCCTCTATTTATAGGAAAATTTTGGTAGGTTTGACCTGCAACTTGATGGCTTTACCTGCTACTATTCCCACCCACCACATTTGAAATATAATTCAGCACATTTCTTCACCAACCACAAGTGGGGACAACCAATTTTAGAATTTTCCATCAAAATGATAAACTCCGAAAATTCAACAATTTTTGAACCAGTCATCTTGTAAAATTCATAATAAATCATACGTTCATTTTTAACGGTTCAAAATTTTGTGAACATATACTCAACTTATAACGCCCGCAAAATATCTCAAAAACCCTAATTTGATTTTCAATACCTCCGTTCCGACAAAAATACAGATAAAATACCTCAACATTAACTCCTTCTTTTTTTTAACCACAAAAATGTATCCCTCATTTATATCCACATAAAATAAATATTTCCTTATCATATGAATCAATAATTAATTATTCACAAATAATATTACAGAATCACATTTATGACAACCAGGCCGTTCCTAGGAAAGAGGGGGCTTTCCAATAAGAATTTTTCCTTACTGGCGCGCAATTAGGTGACCAAACCTCTCCTTAGACAGAACTTTCTAGACATTGCCAATAATGCTATCTAATAATACTATTCAAATAATATGAATTATTGATCTGATAATGGGAAATACTGTGCAGCAATAATTATTGAACAACAATAATATAAAATTTCAACGTAGCAATTATTGAATCAATAAAATAAAATATTGAACAGTAATTACTATAACAATTATTGAGTAGTGCCTTCTTACGTAAGAATTAATAATTTCAAAAATACTATGCAATACCGTGTGCTACTGTGCAATAACGCGTATTACTGTATTTTAACCACCGGGTATTCCAACAGTGTTAACGGTAACAACTACGTCGTTATTTGTAAAAACTCAAATTTGTCATTTTCTTCACCCGACAGTTATTCTGTTATGGGACCCACAAATGGCTGCGCCGTCGTACGAATATTCCCCGACATAAAGAATATTCCACGACCAAACGAATATTCCCCGACAACAATGATTATTTTATAACCACTTGCTTATTTTGAAAAAAAATCATATTTCACCCATAACTTTAAACTTTTATCAATTTAACCACTTACTGAATAATAATTATAAGAAAAATTAAATACTTTTATTTCATAAAATTCGGGGTCTTACAGTCTCCAACAATGTTAAACTGATAAAATATAATAGACATCAAGTTTAACTGTAGCGGATCAAGCAATCCATTAAAACAGTCAAGTAGAGAATAGAATCTACTTTCTTTTATGATTTAAAAAGTTTTTCATCACTTTTATCGCTGAGACTCAGCTTAAATAATCCACATCATCCCTGCACTACGGCCAAGGATATTCATTAGGGTCACGACCACAAATTCCATGCACTACGGGCCAAGGATATTTGTGTATTCATCAATGGTCATGATCATGCCAACAACTGTCCATCAATGTACTACGGGCCAATTAGGACTTTTACCACATCATTTGTAACATTACGGTCATGATTATACCGAATAATCCCTTGTCATAATCGTACTAAGTCCATCTATGTACTACAGGCCACAGATGACTTTCAACATTTTATAAACATGAGGATGATGACAATGATATAAGAATTCAATAAAACAAGTTCAAGAATTAAGTTATTCAGAAACTAATAACGTCCAAATTATCAACATGATATTGCTTTGTAGAGTAAAATTCAAGAATGCTCAGAAGAATATTTCCATGAAAAATACTGGATGAAGCGCAAATATCAAGGATATTCCACTAATTTCATGGAGTATAGAAGTCAAAATTTTAACCAACTGAGAATAATAAGGAATGGAATAACAACGGAAATCACCATGCATGATGTACTTCGCATAGACAGGTTATTCCAACAGAATAATAAATACAGAATAATAAAGATGGTACCAGGTCCGGTGTAAAACACACAGACAGGATATTCCAACAGAATAATAATAAAGACGGAACCAGGTCCGATGTAAAACACACAGACAGAATATTTGTTGAAAGTCATCTATGGCCTGTAGTGCATAGATGGACTTGGTATGATTATGACCAGGGATTAATCGGTGTAATCATGACCGTAATATTACAAATGATGTGAAAAAAATCCTCATTGGCCCGTAGTGCATTGATGGACAGTTTTTGATATGATTATGGCTACGGATTCTCTTTGGCCGTAGTGCAGAGATGAATTATTTTATGGCATGATCAGGACCGTTGATGAAAACATGATTATCTTTAGCCGTAGTGCATGGATAATTCGTTGTCGTGATACTAAAGAATATCCTTGGCCGTAGTGCAGGGGTGATTCAATGATGTGGATTATTTATTAAAGCTGAGTCCCAGCGATAAAAGTCATGAAAAAATTTTTAAATCATAAAAGATAGTAGATTTTATTCTCTACTTGACTCTTTTAATGGATTACTTGATCCGCTGCAGTTAAACTTGATGTCTATTGTATTTTATCAGTTTAACATTGTTGAAGACTAAGGATAATTTATTCTGCATTATCTTAGTCATAATATTTCTTACTGGGCTAGTTGAGCTCACCCTTTCTTTCACGGTTCTCTTCAGGAAATGAGAATATAGCTGGGACGAGTCGGGAAATGGAGTGATGGACCAGATGATAGCATTAGTAGTCCTCACTATTCTATGTAATAGTGTGATAATAATTGTAATGAGGACTCCTTTTGAGTATGGATGCTCTCTACAAGAAAGTATTTGTATTTAAACTCACATTTTATGTTCTATCGTATTATACACGACAGTTGTATTAGTAAGTTGTATTTGAATTCTGTACCATGTATCTGGCGACCCAAGATGGGTGATGTATACCTAATTTTGGGGGCGTCAGACTTGGTATCAGAGCTTAGAGATATGATCCTTGGCTAGGATGTGAGAATAGAAGTAGGAGGGGAGAGACGGGGAATTCCTTCGCTAGTATGACCTACATAAGTTTGCTTGTTATTTAATTGGTCGGTCAGAGTATAGAGATAATATGTGATATTTTAATTAACCCTTATTTTGTAACAATATTTGAAAATGGCATCTGAAAATGTTGAGATAAGCAATGGAGCACAGGAGACCGTTGAGTCTCCACAGATCAATAATCAGGACAATGTGCAACAGGATGGCGATAATCCTCCTAAAAACAACAACACTGATCAATTGACGAACGCCGGTACGTTTAAGAGCTTTTTAGAATTCATGCAACATCAGGCAAAGGCGGCTCCTGTTCATAATGCAGGAGGAAACAATGGCAACCGATGGTTGGTCACCGCTAAGCAATTCAAGGAGCTGGGATCACCGGAGTTTTTGGGATAGCCAGAACCACTTAAGGCGGAGACGTGGTTAAAGCAGATCACCAAGATATTTGATGTCTTGGGATGCTTCGAGGAGCAAAAGGTTCCCTTTGCCACCTTTATGTTGCGTGAAGAGGCAGATCACTGGTGGGAATCTGTAAAACGTACCCAGCCTGACGCACTCAAGATGTCCTGGGAGAAGTTCTAGGAGCTGTTCAACGACAAGTACTTTCCCGAAAGCATTCGTCACATGAAGGAGGTGGAATTTATCAAGTTGGAGCAAAACAACATGACCGTGTCGCAGTACGAAGCCAAGTTTACCGAGTTGTCCCGATTTACGTCCCACTTGGTGATAATGAAGAAAGAATGACACGGATATTTTTAAGAGGTTTGAAGCCGGAGATACGTCAATATCTGATTTCTCATAAACTGTGTTTGTATTCAGATGTTGTAAATAGGGCTCAGTTAGTAGAGCGTGATAACGAGTCAACGCAACCAAAAGAGAGCAATCGACAAAATGATAATACCGGTGATAACAGTCATCAAAGCGGTGACAATAATCATGGAGGGAATCAACATGCCAGAAATGGTAACCACTTCGGTGGTAATCATGGCCAAAACAATAAGAATGGACATTTCAAGAAGAGAAGGTTCAACAATGCTGTGAAGACGTCGGTACCAGCACCCGTTTCAAAGGAAGAAGAACGACCACCGGTCGTATGTTTCAAATGCGGATAGGAGGGACACATCCGTCCAAACTGTACGCAGCAATCCAAAGCGTGTTTTAATTGCGGAAGAGAAGGTCACCTAGCTCGATTTTGTCGTATGGTGAAGTCAAGTCCAGCTGGGATAGTGATGCCAAAGGATGTCCCAGACAAGCCAAAACCGGTAGTTTAAGAGAGAGCGTTTTTTTTCGTGACGAGGAACCTGAATAAAATTATCACGGGTATGTTAGTCATAAACTTTTGCGAAGTCTATACCGTGTTAGATACCGGTTCTACTCACTCTTTTATTTCACCTAGTTGTGTTCACTGTTTGAACTTAACTCCGGAGAAGTTAGACTTTGATATATCTGTTTAAACTCAGTTGGGAGAAACCTTCGTTACCTCCACTATTTATAAATCTTGTTCAAATCAACACTTTTACGTTACCTGTCGATCTTATCTCTTTGAAAATACTTGCATTGATGTGATTTTTGGAAACGATTGGTTAACTGCTCATCATGCTTTTCGTAAGGTTGTTAGCTTTCATATTCCTAACCAACCTATTATGCGAATTCAAGCAACCAAACCACTAAAGTCAATCATTGTCATATCAAGCCATAAGTAAAGATCCCCGTTCCTTTCGTTGTTGACTTCTTGGTGTGGAATGCACCGAAGCCAGAATTTCTGTAGGAGACGTTGTAAATGACGATGGCAAGTTGATAGGTATCAATGTGACGTGTTATCCAAGTCTGGGATGAGAGTCACAGTTTTGAATGATATTTCTATTGTTAATAAATTTCCTGACGTATTCTTGAAGACTTCCTAGCCTACCCCTAGAGCGTGAAATCGAATTTTGTATTGACCCCAGTACAAAACCCATTTCTTAAACCCTCAAATATTTCTTTACTTAAAACGACGAGCTGTTAAAGATTACGATCGCACCATTTAATATCATCGTGAAAAAGCGAACGTGGTAGCTGACGCGTTGAGTAGAAGAGCGTTTACAAGTGCGAATATACGAACCCACGTGAAGATAACGAATATACGAGTAGAATCGACTTTAATCAATAAAGTTAAAGTCGCTTAAGCTACATACTCAGAGCTGATGAATGTGAAGAAGAAGGTTCAAGATGGCGTTATTCTAGAAGCAAGAATCGACGAAGAGAGAAAATCTCAACCCTCAATTTAATTGGCCCATTTGAAATACTTGATCGAGTAGGAACTGTGGCCTATAGACTCGTTTTATCGCCAAGTATGTCGCGTGTTCATAACGTTTTTCACGTATCGATGTTACGTAAATATGTGGACGATCTGAACCACATTATTGAATTAAAACTAGACGAGATTGCAAAAGATTTAACGTATGAGAAGATACGTGTTAACATCTTGAATAAGAAGGATCATATTCGACGCTCAAAGGTTATACATCAAGAGTTAGAATTTGAAGTGAAGTCAAGGTATCCTCATATGTTCGGCATACCAGGTACGTACGTAAATTTCGAGGGCAAAATTTTATAAGGAGGGGAGATTGTAAAACCCTAGATTTTATGAATAAATATTTAATTTTTCGAAATATTTTTTTAAATATTATGGTGTGAATTTGAGATAATGTTATAGTTGTAGATAGTATTTATAAATTTTGCAAAGTATGCAAGTTGTTGTATTATATTCGATTGGTCGGGGAATATTATTTTTGTTGGGGAATATTCGTACGACGGCACAATTATTGGTGGACCCCACAACAGAATTATTGTCGGATTGAGAAAACGACAAAAATATTTTATGAAAATAACGACGGAAGTTTTACCGTTAATACTGTTGAACTACTCGGTAGTAAAAGTACAGTAATACGCGTGGTTTCATAGTAGCATACGGTATTGATTATTGAGGCTTACGTTATTAGTCACTCAGTTTGATTCAATTATTGTCAATTAATAATATGAATTATTTAGCGATAATAAAATTTTGTTTTATTCGTATTATTAACGTAATAAAACAGAAACATCTTTTTATATAAAACAGAATACTTTATTAAAGTTATTCTATAAATAGAATATATTATATTTTATTTAAAAGATTTTTCTTTAAATATGGACCGTTAGATTAAAATAAATCAATCTGGACCGTTCATGGATTAGTTACTATGCATTCCATTTTCCTATAAATAGAAGCTCATTCCTTCATTATTTTCTTACGAATTCACTGAACTCTAGAGAGAGAAACTATAGAGAGAAAGAAGAAAAGTATTCTGCTACTTAACTACTTCTTTATTTCAGTTCTTCTTTAAAACGGTAAGAGATATTATTTGTTGTACCCGTAAGGGGTATTATTTCTTTTGTATTCATGAAGAGAACTTCTGTTATTCCATTATTTGTTATTCTGTTAGAATAACCTGTATACGCGGTCTACCCTATACTTGGTGACATTCTTCTATTATTCTGTTGGAACATCCTGTCTGTGTGTTTTACACCGGACCTGGTTCCGTCTTTATTATTATTCTGTTGGAACATCCTGTCTGTGTGTTTTATACTGGACCTGGTTCCGTCTTTATTATTATTCTGTTGGAATATCCTGTCTGTGCGTTTTACGCCGGACCTACCGCATGCATGGTGATTTCTTTTGTTATTCCATTCTTTATTATACTCAGTTGGTTAAAACTTTGTCTTCTGTACTCCATGAAATTAATGGAATATCTTTGATATTTACGCTTCATCTAGTATCTTTTCATGGAAATATTCTTCTAAGAATTTTTGAATTTTACTCCACAAAGCAGTATCATATTGACAATTTGGACGTTGTTAATTCCTGGATAAATTAATTCTTGAACTTGTTTTATTAAATTCTTATATCATTGTCATCATCCTTATGTTTATAATTTGTTGAAAGTCATCTATGACCTGTAGTGCATAGATGGACTTGGTATGATTATGATCAGGGATTAATCGGTGTAATCATGACCGTAATATTACAAATGATGTGAAAAAAGTCATCATTGGCCCGTAGTGCATTGATGGACAGTTTTTGGTATGATTATGGCTATGGATTCTCTTTGGCCGTAGTGCAGAGATGAATTGTTTTATGGCATGATCAGGACCGTTGATGAAAACATGATTATCTTTAGCCGTAGTGCATGGATAATTCGTGGTCGTGATACTAAAGAATATCCTTGGCCGTAGTGCAGGGGTGATTCGATGATGTAAATTATTTATTAAAGCTGAGTCCCAGCGATAAAAGTCATGAAAAAATTTTTAAATCATAAAAGATAGTAGATTTTATTCTCTACTTGACTCTTTTAATGGATTGCTTGATCCGCTGCAGTTAAACTTGATGTCTATTGTATTTTATCAGTTTAACATTGTTGAAGACTAATGATAATTTATTCTGCATTATCTTAGTCATAATATTAATTATTGGACTAGTTGAGCTCACCCTTTCTTTCACGGTTCTCTTCAAGAAATGAGAATATAGCTGGGACGAGTCAGGAAACGGAGTGATGGACCAGATGATAGCATTAGTAGTCCTCACTATTCTATGTAATAGTGTGATAATAATTGTAATGAGTACTCCTTTTGAGTATGGATACTCTTTAGAAGACAGTATTTGTATTCAAACTCACAGTTTATGTTTTGTCGTATTGTACACGACAGTTATATTAGTAAGTTGTATTTGAATTCTGTACCATGTATCTGGCGACCCAAGATGGGTGATGTATACCTAATTTTGGGGGCGTCAGAATTGTCCCGATGACCGTTGTCACCAGTACGATTATTATCGTGTTATTGGTCGCCGGGCTGAACAGGCTCATTATCTCGCTCTAATAATTGAGCCCTGTTCAAAACATCTGAATATAGAGAAAATTTGTGACAAATGAGGTATTGGCGAATTTTTAGTTTCAAATCTCTCAAAAACATCAGCGTTATACGTTCCTCATTCTCTACTAAATGAGGTGCAAACCTGGATAACTCCGTGAACTTATCCTCTTACTGGGACACAGTCATGTTGTTCTGTTCCAGTCTGATAAACTTTACCTTCTTCATATGACGAACACTTTCAGGAAAGTACATGTCATTGAACAGTTTCTGAAATGCTTCCCAATACATATTGAGTGCGGCAGGCTAGGTACGCTTCACAAATTCCCACCAGTAATTTCCCTTACCACGGAACATAAAGGTGGCGAATGGAACCTTTTGTTCCTGCGTGCATCCCAAGACATCAAATATTTTGGTAATTTACTTAACTCACGTTTCCATTATGATCGGATCTGGCTTTCCTAAAAACTCTGGTGGTCCCAACTCTTTAAACTGCTTGGCTGTGACAAGCCGCGCGTTGCTATTATTTTCACCCGTATTTTGTACACGAGTCTCCCTCGTCTGATTTTGCATGAACTGCAAAAATGTGAAACCCCAGATTTTATGAATAAAGATTTAATTTTTTCGAAATATTTTTTTAAATATTATGGTGTGAATTTGAGATAATGTTATAGTTATGAGTAGTATTTATAAATTTTAAAAAGTATGCAAGTTGTTGTATTATATTCGATTAGTCGGGGAATATTATTTTTGTCGGGAAATATTTGTACGACGGCACAATTATTGGTGGACCCCACAACAGAATTATTGTCGGATGGAGAAAACGATAAAAATATTTTATGAAAATAACGGCGAAAGTTTTACCGTTAATACTGTTGAACTACTCGGTAGTAAAAGTACAGTAATACGTGTGATTGCATAGTAGCATACGGTATTGATTATTGAGGCTTACGTGATAAGTCACTCAGTTTTGTTTTATTAGTATTATTAATGTAATAAAATAGAAAAGCTTTTTATATAAAACAAAATACTTTTAGAAAGTTATTCATTTTATTAGGCTAATAGTAAAATCTTTTTATATAAAACAAAATATTTCTATAAAGTTATCTGTTTTATTAGACCATAATTAGAATATATTATATTTTATTATGCATAGTATTTGCATAGTGCCTGCATAATGTTTGCATAGTAAAATCTTTTATAAATTTATTCATTTTATTATATTATAAATAGAATATATTATATTTTATTTAAAAGATTTTGCTTTAAATATGGACCGTCAGATTAAAGTAAATCAATCTGGACCGTTCATGAGTTAGTTACTATGCAGACTATTTTTCTATAAATAGAAGCTCATTCCTTCAATATTTTTTACGAATTCACTAAAACTCTAGAGAGAGAAACCGTAGAGAGAAAGAAGAAGAGTATTCTGCTACTTCACTACTCCGATATCAAGTTTCTTTTACGGTAAGGGATATTATTTGTTGTACCCGTAAGGGGTATTATTTCTTTTGTATTCATGAAGAGAACTTCTGTTATTCCATTATTTATTATTCTGTTGGAATAACCTGTATACGCGGGCTACCCTATACTTGATGAAATTCTTCTGTTATTCCATTCTTTTTTATTCTGTTGGAACATCATGTCTGTGTTTTACGTCGTACATGGTTCCATTATTTATTATTCTGTCGGAATATCTTGTTTGTGCGTTTTACGCGGACCTGGTTCCATTCTTTATTATTCTGTTGGAATATCCTGTCTGTGCGTTTTACGCCGGACCTAGTTCCGTTATTCATTATTATGTTGGAATAATCTGCCTGTGCGATCTATCGTATGCATGGTGATTTCTTTTGTTATTCCATTCTTTATTATACTCAGTTGGTTAAAACTTTGACTTCTATACTCCATGAAATTAGTAGAATATCCTTGATATTTGCGCTTCATCCAGTATCTTTTCATGAAATATTATTCTGAGCATTCTTGAATATTACTCTACAAAGCAGTATCATGTTGACAATTTGTACGTTATCAGTTCCTGGATAAATTAATTTTTGAACTTGTTTTATTGAATTCTTATATCATTGTTATCATTGTGACAACCCCAAAATAGGTCCATTCCACCCAACCCATTCTGAGTCGTCAAATACATGGTACAGAAAATAAGTACAACTTTATTACAACAATTGTCGTGCAAAATACAACAACACATATGCTGTGAGTTTGGATACAAATATATACCAAATGTGACTCATGTTCCAACCGTGGACATCACCTCACAATAACACCTTACATAAAGGTATAGTCAAAAACTGTTTTAGAAATTAGAATCTTTGGGAAGTGCTCAAGGAAACCTTCGTACATGGGAGGCCACGCGTCTAGGTTATGATAGATATCATATGGCCACAGAATTATCCTTGGTTGACCCAATAGACCCCAAAGAAAAACGAGAAGATTACTATCATATTCTTCCCAATGGTGAGTCTTCTCTTGACTTATCATTATCTCCACTGTCTCTAATTGAGAATTATACTTCAAACAAACACCAAGATTATATAGGTAGTGCCCATAGATATACTCAGCAAGTGGATGAGCACAACCCTGTCTTATGATGACACGAGGTTGTATGTCATTAGACATCTTGTATGATAGTGACAAAACACCCTTCCAACGTTGGGTTCGCCTCACCCTATTTTTTTCACCAAATATAACTACTAAATGATGACCACCGTTCTATTCCCTTGTTACCCCCGCTCGACCCAGCTACACTCTTATTACCTGAAAGGAATTGTGAAGCAAAAGGGTGAGCACAACTAGCTCAGTAAAGAATATCATGACTAAAGATAATTCAATTATCAATAGCCTTCATCAACAATAAATCAGAGATTTAGAACATATGGTAAATGATAAAAATTTCAACCATAGTTGCAGCGGAACGAGCAATCCATTAGAAGAGTCAAATAGACTATAAAGTCTATTATCTTCTCCATGTTAAAAATCCACCAACAATATTTTATCCATGTAACATCACTCAACAGTTCCTTTCCACAATCATATGAATAACTCATAATCATAATTGTGACTATAAATTTTTCTTCGCACCCAGGACGAAGAATATTTTCATCACCTGTCTTTACCTGAAACATCAAAGATCATGGTTATACCAAATCACAGTTCCTGTTTATAATCATACTAACAAATCCATCTTTGCACTACGGGCCAAAGATATTCATCAACAAACCATCTTTGCACTACGGGCCAAAGATATTCAACAACAGTTCATCTTTGCACTACAGGCCAAAGATATTCATCAACAGGCCATCTTTGCACTACATGCCAAAGATATTCATCAACAATTCATATTTGCACTACAGGCCAAATATATTCATATCTCAAAGAAATATATAATCATTTCAGAATTTATATAAACAATAATTATAACCATGTTGATCAATTCACCTTTGCACTTAAGCTTAAGATATTCAATTATAAATTCAATGGTCATGATCATACCAGTCACAATTCAACTTTGCACTACAGGCCAAAGAGAACCCTAGTCATGATCATACCAATAATCTACCCATCTTTACACTCCAGTGAAAGAGAATTTCAACATCAGGGTTATAAAAATGTTATATATGATGATAAAAATAATATGATCAACATATAGTTTTAATCTCAAGAGTAATATTCGTAACTCATGAATAGTAAATCGTGAATAGTAACTCATGAATAGTAACCCCGACACAAAAGATAGAAATTCCACAATAAAATCCATACCAATATTTCGGTATAATGATATTGAAAGAATAACATTACTTAAATTTATAAACAATTTATTTTAATTGTTTACACTTTACTAATTAATGCATTTAATCATCATAAAATGCCAACTCTTACAATTTCATCATCAATAACCAAAACCCTCATCAAAAATCTGCATATACCTCATATAGGATTCTCAAGCCATAAAATCCTATTTTCCAATTTTCTTTCTTCACAAAACATATTTAATTCATTTACTCATAACTAGACTATTTTCATGAAAAATACCAAATCAGTTCCAAAAATATTTCTTTTCTGGGATTTAGCATAATATAGTCCCATAGTGAACATATATTTTTCTCAGAATTTTTAAAAGTCATTTACTATTTTTCATATGGCCAAAATAGCCGAATATTTAGACATTTATCAAAAATTGTACTTTTGTCTAAAAATTCTGAAATTTACAGAGTATACTTCTATCATATACATGTACTCCCAATAAAAATTTCATCAATTTTGGAGTTAACCACAAGGAATTATAAGCTGTTACTTTTAAAATAGTCTTTTCTCATAAAATTCATAACTCTCAATCTATACATCCAAAAATCACCATTTTTGGACACAATCAAGAAAACTCATCAAAATATCATTTCAAATTTTTCCAGAATTTTTGAAGGTCAGAAAAATTACGAAACTGAAAATCATAACAACCCTTAAAATCCCTTACTATCCCTTACCTCAAAAGAGCAGTACTTCTGACTGGATATCGGATATGATGCTGAAGAAAACTTGCACTGATGAATAGCAACTCACCAAGTATCTAAAAACTCACAAAATATGCTTCATAATATAGAGAGAGAAAGAGAGAAAGCTTATGTTTCTGGTGTGATTTTCAATTCTAACTTAGCCCTCTATTTATAGAAAAATTTTGGTAGGTTTGACCTGCAACCTGATGGCTTTACCTGCTACTATTCCCACCCACCACATTTGAAATATAATTCAGCACATTTCTTCACCAACCACAAGTGGGGCCCACCAATTCTAGAATTTTCCACCAAAATGATAAACTCCGAAAATTCAACAATTTCTGAACCAGTCATCTCGTAAAATTCATAACAAATCATACGTTCATTTTTAACGGTTCAAAATTTGTGGGCATATACTCAACTTATATATGTATAACATATCCAAAAATTACCACGATCCAACGGTCGGATTAAAAATTATAACCCCCGCAAAATATCTCAAAAACCCTGATTTTTAATACCTCCATTCCGACAAAAATACTGATAAAAACCTCAACATTAACTCCTTCATTTTTAACCACAAAAATATATCCCTCATTTATATCCACATAAAATAAATATTTCCTTATCATATGAATCAATAATTAATTATTCACAAATAATATTACAGAATCACATTTATGACAACCAGGCCGTTCCCAGGAAAGAGGGGGCTTTCCAATAAGGATTTCTCCTTACTGGCGCGCAATTAGATGACCAAACCTCTCCTTAGACAGAACTTTCTAGACATTGCCAATAATGTTATCTAATAATATTATTCAAATAATATGAATTATTGATCTGATAATGGGAAATACTGTGCAGCAACAATTATTGAACAACAATAATACAAAATTTCAACGTAGCAATTATTGAATCAATAAAATAAAATATTGAACAGTAATTACTGTAACAATTATTGAGTAGTGCCTTCTTACGTAAGAATCAATAATTTTAAAAATACTATGCAATACCGTGTGCTACTGTGCAATAACGCGTATTACTGTATTTTAACCACCGGGTATTCCAACAGTGTTAACGGTAACAACTACGCCGTTATTTGTAAAAACTCAAATTTGTCGTTTTCTTCATCCGACAGTTATTCTGTTATGGGGCCCACAAATGGCTGCGCCGTCGTACGAATATTCCCCGACAGAAAGAATATTCCACGACCAAACGAATATTCCCCGACAACAATGATTATTTTATAACCACTTGCTTATTTTGAAAAAAAAAATCATATTTCACTCATAACTTTAAACTTTTATCAATTTAACCATTTACTGAATAGTAATTATAAGAAAAATTGAATACTTTTATTTCATAAAATTCGGGGTCTTACAATCTCCCCTCCTTATGAAATTTCGTCCCCGAAATTTACGTACCTGGTATTTCAAAGAGTTGAGAATACCTTGCTTTCATTTCAGATTCCATCTTCCCTATCATCATGATTTCTCCATTGCTCATCTCCTGTATTTCAGATATCATTCTAGAATACAGCTTCAAAATAAGGGTTAATTGAACAAATTAACATATCACATAATATCCCAATATTATGACTGACCAACAAATAAGCTTAGGTAGGACACACTAGCGAAGGATTTACTCATCTCTCCCCTCCTAGTTATATTTCCCGATCTCCGCCAGAGATCATATCCCTAAGCTCTGATACCACCTGTGACAACCCCAAAATAGGTCCATTCCATCCAACCCATTTTGAGTCGTCAAATACATGGTACAGAAAATAGCTACAACTTTATTACAACAATTGTCGTGCAAAATACAACAACACATATGCTGTGAGTTTGGATACAAATATATACCAAATGTGACTCATGTTCCAACCGTGGACATCACCTCACAATAACACCTTACATAAAGGTATTGTCAAAAACTGTTTTAGAAATTAGAATCTTTGGGAAGTGCTCAAGGAAACCTTCGTACATGGGAGGCCACGCGTCTAGGTTATGATAGATATCATATGGCCACAGAATTATCCTTGGTTGACCCAATAGACCCCAAAGAAAAACGAGAAGATTACTATCATATTCTTCCCAATGGTGAGTCTTCTCTTGACTTATCATTATCTCCACTGTCTCTAATTGAGAATTATACTTCAAACAAACACCAAGATTATATAGGTAGTGCCCATAGATATACTCAGCAAGTGGATGAGCACAACCCTGTCTTATGATGACACGAGGTTGTATGTCATTAGACATCTTGTATGATAGTGACAAAACACCCTTCCAACGTTGGGTTCGCCTCACCCTATTTTCTTCACCAAATATAACTACTAAATGATGACCACCGTTCTATTCCCTTGTTACCCCCGCTCGACCCAGCTACACTCTTATTACCTGAAAGGAATTGTGAAGCAAAAGGGTGAGCACAACTAGCTCAGTAAAGAATATCATGACTAAAGATAATTCAATTATCAATAGCCTTCATCAACAATAAATCAGAGATTTAGAACATATGGTAAATGATAAAAATTTCAACCATAGTTGCAGCGGAACGAGCAATCCATTAGAAGAGTCAAATAGACTATAAAGTCTATTATCTTCTCCATGTTAAAAATCCACCAACAATATTTTATCCATGTAACATCACTCAACAGTTCCTTTTCACAATCATATGAATAACTCATAATCATAATTGTGACTATAAATTTTTCTTCGCACCCAGGACGAAGAATATTTTCATCACCTGTCTTTACCTGAAACATCAAAGATCATGGTTATACCAAATCACAGTTCCTGTTTATAATCATACTAACAAATCCATCTTTGCACTACGGGCCAAAGATATTCATCAACAAACCATCTTTGCACTACGGGCCAAAGATATTCAACAACAGTTCATCTTTGCACTACAGGCCAAAGATATTCATCAACAGGCCATCTTTGCACTACATGCCAAAGATATTCATCAACAATTCATATTTGCACTACAGGCCAAATATATTCATATCTCAAAGAAATATATAATCATTTCAGAATTTATATAAACAATAATTATAACCATGTTGATCAATTCACCTTTGCACTTAAGCTTAAGATATTCAATTATAAATTCAATGGTCATGATCATACCAGTCACAATTCAACTTTGCACTACAGGCCAAAGAGAACCCTAGTCATGATCATACCAATAATCTACCCATCTTTACACTCCAGTGAAAGAGAATTTCAACATCAGGGTTATAAAAATGTTATATATGATGATAAAAATAATATGATCAACATATAGTTTTAATCTCAAGAGTAATATTCGTAACTCATGAATAGTAAATCGTGAATAGTAACTCATGAATAGTAACCCCGACACAAAAGATAAAATTCCACAATAAAATCCATACCAATATTTCGGTATAATGATATTGAAAGAATAACATTACTTAAATTTATAAACAATTTATTTTAATTGTTTACACTTTACTAATTAATGCATTTAATCATCATAAAATGCCAACTCTTACAATTTCATCATCAATAACCAAAACCCTCATCAAAAATCTGCATATACCTCATATAGGATTCTCAAGCCATAAAATCCTATTTTCCAATTTTCTTTCTTCACAAAACATATTTAATTCATTTACTCATAACTAGACTATTTTCATGAAAAATACCAAATCCGTTCCAAAAATATTTCTTTTCTGGGATTTAGCATAATATAGTCCCATAGTGAACATATATTTTTCTCAGAATTTTTAAAAGTCATTTACTATTTTTCATATGACCAAAATAGCCGAATATTTAGACATTTATCAAAAATTGTACTTTTGTCTAAAAATTCTGAAATTTACAGAGTATACTTCTATCATATACATGTACTCCCAATAAAAATTTCATCAATTTTGGAGTTAACCACAAGGAATTATAAGCTGTTACTTTTAAAATAGTCTTTTCTCATAAAATTCATAACTCTCAATCTATACATCCAAAAATCACCATTTTTGGACACAATCATGAAAACTCATCAAAATATCATTTCAAATTTTTTCAGAATTTTTGAAGGTCAGAAAAATTACGAAACTGAAAATCATAACAACCCTTAAAATCCCTTAATATCCCTTACCTCAAAAGAGCAGTACTTCTGACTGGATATCGGATATGATGCTGAAGAAAACTTGCACTGATGAATAGCAACTCACCAAGTATCTAAAAACTCACAAAATATGATTCATAATATAGAGAGAGAAAGAGAGAAAGCTTATGTTTCTGGTGTGATTTTCAATTCTAACTTATCCCTCTATTTATAGAAAAATTTTGGTAGGTTTGACCTGCAACTTGATGGCTTTACCTGCTACTATTCCCACCCACCACATTTGAAATATAATTCAGCACATTTCTTCACCAACCACAAGTGGGGCCCACCAATTCTAGAATTTTCCACCAAAATGATAAACTCCGAAAATTCAACAATTTCTGAACCAGTCATCTCGTAAAATTCATAATAAATCATACGTTCATTTTTAACGGTTCAAAATTTGTGGACATATACTCAACTTATATATGTATAACATATCCAAAAATTACCACGATCCAACGGTCGGATTAAAAATTATAACCCCCGCAAAATATCTCAAAAAACCCTGATTTTTAATACCTCCATTCCGACAAAAATACGGATAAAAATCCCAATATTAACTCCTTCATTTTTTAACCACAAAAATATATCCCTCATTTATATCCACATAAAATAAATATTTTCTTATCATATGAATCAATAATTAATTATTCACAAATAATATTACAGAATCACATTTATGACAACCAGGCCGTTCCCAGGAAAGAGGGGGCTTTCCAATAAGGATTTCTCCTTACTGGCGCGCAATTAGATGACCAAACCTCTCCTTAGACAGAACTTTCTAGACATTGCCAATAATGTTATCTAATAATATTATTCAAATAATATGAATTATTGATCTGATAATGGGAAATACTGTGCAGCAACAATTATTGAACAACAATAATACAAAATTTCAACGTAACAATTATTGAATCAATAAAATAAAATATTGAACAGTAATTACTGTAACAATTATTGAGTAGTGCCTTCTTACGTAAGAATCAATAATTTTAAAAATACTATGCAATACCGTGTGCTACTGTGCAATAACGCGTATTACTGTATTTTAACCACCGGGTATTCCAACAGTGTTAACGGTAACAACTACGCCGTTATTTGTAAAAACTCAAATTTGTCGTTTTCTTCATCCGACAGTTATTCTGTTATGGGGCCCACAAATGGCTGCGCCGTCGTACGAATATTCCCCGACAGAAAGAATATTCCACGACCAAACGAATATTCCCCGACAACAATGATTATTTTATAACCACTTGCTTATTTTGAAAAAAAAAATCATATTTCACTCATAACTTTAAACTTTTATCAATTTAACCATTTACTGAATAATAATTATAAGAAAAATTAAATACTTTTATTTCATAAAATTCGGGGTCTTACAATATACATCTCATCATATTCAATTTACATCTTTGTAATATTCCTTAATTTCGTTTATTAACCGAATAACCGAATAGTTAATTCGGATATACAGTTGTTTGGTTATTGTACGATTCAGTTAGTTGTTCCGATATGAAAAATACATTAATTCCGGCTGTAACCGAACAACCTATTCGGTTCGGTTATAACCGAATGCTCAGCCCTACATATGGGACATCGAAAAATCGAGGCTTAATAATTTACTGAATGGCTTTTCTATCTCTCCATGTTGTCATCCACTTTTAAAGTTGTTCTTAAAGTTCATTTTTCATCAATTAAGTCCTTAGAGTGTCATTTTTTTGAGTTTCCGTTCTTTCTACCAGACATGACCACAACCCGACCCATTTTGACCAAACATGACCCAGTTTAACCTAATAACTTTAAAATAATAATCATATAAACTATTTTAAAATAAATTTTTATTTTTAAATAATAATTAATTTTAATATTTTAAGATAAAATAATTTTTTAAAAAATAGTTATTTTTTATATTTTAAAATAAAATTTATATTTAATATGTTAAAATAAAATATGTTTTAAAAATAATTATTATTTTTAATATTTTAAAAGAAAATAATTGTTTTAAAAAAAAATAATTAATAATTAAATTTACATTTTGAAATAAAATATATATTTTAAATAATTTTATTTTTTATTTAAAATAAATATTATTTTTAAGAAGTTGTAAAAATAATTATTATTTTAAGGACAAAATTATTAGAAACTTTTATTTTTTCAAAAATGAGTAAAGTTTTATAAAATATAGTTCAAAAATATAGATTTTCAAATTGGGGCATTCTCGTAATGAGAATGAATTCATCGCAAGTCTAGACAAGTTACAAGTTGCTCTCTCACCTAGTAACGACGACATCTGTCTTTTAAGTAAAGTCATTTTGTCGTACGTCTCTTTTTAATTTAAGTATTGCTACTATTAACTGTAACATAATTATTACTCTATTTGTACTACAATAAAAACAAAAATTTGTGTTTGTAAATTTATAAATATTAAGAACATACATTAATGAATATATTTTTTGTTCAATATTTGTAAGTGATTTTATTTTTGTTCAATCTTCGTAAAAAAAAATATTTTCTTCCATACTATGTAGTATGTAAGTAATATTATTTCGTTTCAGATTCCGAATTCTACACTTATTTTGTTAAAGTATTGCTTCTATACTCTTTGAAATTAGTAAAATATTTTTGAAATTTGTATTTCATCTAGTATCGTTTCACAATGATATTTTTCTAAACATTTTTGTTAAGTTTTAATTTTTTCATGCTAGAGTACTATTCACGGGGTACTATTCACTCAGGTACTATTCATTCGGGGTATTATTCATGACAGAAATTATTTTCTTTTCTGTCCAAATTATTTTTGATACAATATTATTTTTGAATTTTACTCCACAAAGCAATATCATGTTGACAATTTAGACATTATTGAATTCTGGATAAATTGATTTATAAATCTTTAAAATTTATACTTGCTCTCATTTAATTAAATTCTTATATTATTGTCATCATTCTCATGCTTATATTGTGATAAAAGTCATCTTTGGCCCGTAGTGCATAGATAGACTGTTAATTTGTATGATTATGTGTGACGCCCCAAAAAAAAGGATACATCACCCATTCTGAGTCGCCAAATACATGGTACAGAATACAAATACAAGCTTTATTTATACAATACGACAAAACTTAGCTGAGAGTTTTTACACGGATATTGTCTCATAGACAGTATCCAAATTCAATTAAAATCTCATTACAATTATTATCACACTATTTCACATAATAGTGATGACTATTATAACCACCTATCTGGACAGTCACTCCATTTTTCGACTCATCCCAACTATATTCTCATTTCCTAAAAAGAACAATGAAAGCAAAGGGTGAGCTCAACTAGCCCAGTAAAAAATATTATGACTAAGATAATGCAGAATAAATTATCGTTAGCCTTATACAGTGTTAAACTAATAAACAACAAGTTTAACTGCAGCAAGACAAGCAATCCATTAGAAGAGTCAAGTAGAGCATAATATCTACTATCTTCTATAATTTAAAAAGTTTATCATCAATTTTATCGCTGAGACTCAATTCAATAAATAATCCACATCACTGAATTATCTATGCACTACGGGCCAATGATAATCGTGTTATCACCAATGGTCATGATCATGCCAACAACTGTCTATCAATGTACTACGGGCCAATGAAGACTTTTATCACATCATTTGTAATATTTGCAGATCATGATTATACCGAATAATTCCTGGTCATAATCATACCAATCAACAGTTCATCTATGCATTACGGGCCAAAGATGATTTTTATCACAATATAAGCATGAGGATGATGACAATGATATAAGAATTCAATTAAATGACAGCAAATGATAAATTTTAAATATTTATAATTCAATTTATTCAGAATTCAATAATGTTCAAATTGTCAACATGATACTGCTTTGTGGAGTAAAATTCAAGGATAATATTATATCAAAAATGATTTAGACCGAAAAGAGATCAATTTTTATCATGAATAGTACCCTAATAATACTTTGGGAATAGTACCCCGACATGAAAAGATTAAAAATTATCAAGAATGCTCAGAATAATATTTTCATGAAAAGATACTAGATAAAGTGCAAATTTCAAGGATATTCTACTAATTTTAAGGAGTATAGAAATCATATTTTAACAAAATGAGTGTAGAATTCAGAATCTGAAACGAAATAATATTACTCACATACTACAGAGTGTGGAAGAAAATATTATTTCTTACGAATACTGAACAAAAATAAATATGTTCAATATTATAGAAGAAGAATTCTCTGATTCTGGTGTGATTTTCAATTCTAAACTAAGCATCCTATTTATAGGAGAATGGAATGATACTATTTGAATTTAGAAAATCACGGACGCACAGTGCAGAATTCAGACAATTTTTTAAAAATTCACATTATTTACTAAGCAAACACATGTAGACACTATGCATAATAAAATATAATATATTATACTTTTCATAAAAAGACACAAAACTTATTATATAATATATATAAAACATGCCATATACGGCACACCACCACCACCACCACCATTTTCTTTCCACTTGTGGGTCCCGCCACTTATATATATTGTAACGACCCCAAAACAGGTCCATTCCATCCAACCTATTCTGAGTCGCTAAATACATGGTACAGAAAGCAACTACAACTTTATTACAATAATTATCGTGCAAAATACAACAACACATATGCTGTGAGTTTGGATACAAATATATACCAAATGTGACTCATGTTCCAACCGTGGACAACACCTCACAATGACACCTTACATAAATGTATAGTCAAAAACTATTTTAGAAATGAGAATATTTGGAAAGTGCTCAAGGAAACCTTCGTACATGGGAGGTCATGCATCTAGGTTATGATAGATATCATATGGCCACAGAATTATCCTTGGTTGACCCAATAGACCCCAAAGAAAAACGAGAAGATTACTATCAAATTCTTTCAAATGGTGAGTCTTCTCTTGACTTATCATTATCTCCACTGTCTCTAATTGAGAATTATACTTCAAACAAACACCAAGATTATATAGGTAGTGCTCGTAAATATACTCAGCAAGTGGATTAGCACAATCCTGTCTTATGATGACACGAGGTTGTATATCATTAGACATCTTGTATGATAGTGGCAAAACACCCTTTCAATGTTGGGTTCGCTTCACCCTAGATGATTCACCAAATATAACTACTAAATGATGACCACCGTTCTATTCCCTTGTTACCCCCGCTCGACCCAGCTACACTCTTATTACCTGAAAGGAATTGTGAAACAGAAGGGTGAGCACAACTAGCTCAGTAAAGAATATCATGACTAAAGATAAATAAGTTATCAATAGCCTTCAACAGAATTAAATCAGAGATTTAGAACATATGGTACATGATAAAAATTTCAACCATAGTTGCAGCGGAATGAGCAATCCATTAGAAGAGTCAAATAGACTACAAAGTCAATTATCTTCTTCATGCTAAAAATCCACTAATAATGTTTTATCCCTGTAACATCAATCAATAATTCTGGTCCACAATCATATAAATAACTCATAATCATAATTGCAGTTCTAAATTCCTCTTCTCATCCAGGACGAAGATAATTTTCATCACCTATCTTTACCTGAAACATCAAAGATCATAGTTACACCAAATTACAGTTCATGTTCATAATCATACTAATAACTTCATCTTTGCACTACGGCCAAAGATATTCATTTGTATCACCAGTTGGTCATATTCATCTCAACACCTGTTCATCTTTGCACTACTGGCCAAAGATATTCAACAACATGTCATCTTTGCACTACGGGCCAAAGATATTCATCAACAATTCATCTTTGCACTACTGGCCAAAGATATTCAACCACAGGTCATCTTTGCACTATGGGCCAAAGATATTCATCACCAGTTCATCTTTGCACTACAGGCCAAAGATATTCAACAACAGTTCATATTTGCACTACAGGCCAAATATATTCATCAACAGTTCATATTTGCACTATAGGCCAAATATATTAATATCTCAAAGAAATATATAATCATTTCAGAATTTATATAAACAATAATTATAACCATGTTGATCAATTCACCTTTGCACTTAAGCTAAAGATATTCAATTATAAATTCATTGGTCATGATCATACCAGTCAACAATTCAACTTTACACTACTGACCAAAGGGAACCCATAGTCATGATCATACCAAAAATCTACCCATCTTTACACTCAAGTCAAAAAGAAATATCATCATTAGGGTTATAAAAATATTATATATGATAATAAAATCAATATAATCAACATATAGATTTAATCTCAAGAGTAATATTCATAAATCAGCTATAATTTGGTTAGAAAAAGAAACCAATTTTGTCATGAATAGTAACTCGTGAATAGTAACTCATGAATAGTAACTTCGTGAATAGTAACTCATGAATTCGTGAATAGTAACTCATGAATAGTAAATTCGACACAAAAGGTAGAAATTTCACAATAAAATCTATACCAATATTTCGGTATAATGATATTGAAACAACATTTCTTAAACTTATAAACAATTTATTTTAATTATTTACACTTTACTAAATAATGCATTTAATCATCCTAAAATGTCAAACTCATAAGATTTCATCACCAATAACCAAAATCCTCATCAAAAATCTGCAAATATCTCATATAGGATTCTCAAGCCATAAAATCTTATTTTCTAATTTTCTTACTTCACATAACATATTTAATTCATTTACTCATAACTAGTCTATTTTCATAAAAAATACCAAATCAGTCCCACAAATATTTTTTTTCTGAGATTTAGCAGAATATAGTCCCATATTGAACATATATTTTTCTCAGAATTTTTAAAACTCATTTACTATTTTTCATATGGCCAAAATAGCCGAATATTTAGATATTTATCATAAATTATAATTTTATCCAAAAATTCTGAAATTCACAGAGTACACTGATATTATATAGATATACTTCCAATAAAAATTTCATCAATTTTGGAGTTAACCACAAGGAATTATAAGCGGTTACTTTTAAAATAGTTTTTTCTCATAAAATTCACAACACTTAATATATACATCCAAAAATAGCCATTTTTGGAAACAATCTAGAAAACTCATCAAATTATCATTTTAAATTTTTCCAGAATTTTTTAAGGTCAGAAAAATTACGAAACTGAAAAACATAACAACCCTTAAAATCTCTTACTATCCCTTACCTCAAAAGTGCAGTATTTCTGACTGGAATGCAAAGCCGAAGGAAACTTGCACTGAATAGCAACTCTCAAAGTATCTAAATACTCACAAAAATATGCTTGATAATCTAGAGAGAAATAAAACTTGTTTCTGGTGTGATTTTCAATTCTAACTTAGCCATCTATTTATAAGAAAATGTTAGCACGCCGAAGCAGACTTAACCTGCAACCTGATGGCTTTACCTGCTACTATTCCCCCCCACCACATTTGAATAAAAATTTCAGCTCATTTCTCACCAACCAAGAGTGGGGCCCACCAATTCTAGAATTTTCCACCAACATGATAAATTCCGAAACTTCAACAATTTCTGAACCAGTCATCTCGTAAAATTCATAATAAATCATACGTTCATTTTTAACGGTTAAAAATTTGTGGACATATACTCAACTTATATATGTATAACATATTCAAAAATTACTACGATCTAACGGTCGGATTAAAAATTATAACCCCCGCAAAATATCTCAAAAACCCTAATTTTTAATACCTTCATTTTGACAAAAATACTGATAAAAACCTCAATATTAACTCCTTCATTTTTAACCACAAAAATATATCCCTCATTTATATCCACATAAAATAAATATTTCCTTATCATATGAATCAATAATTAATTATTCACAAATAATATTACAGAGTCACAATTATGACACCCAGGCCGTTTCCAAGAAAGGGGGGGCTTTCTAATAAGGATTTTTCCTTACTAGCGCGCAATTAGATGACCAAACCTCTCCTTAGACAGAACTTTCTAGACATTGCCAATAATGTTATCTAATAATATTATTTAAATAATATGAATTATTGATCTGATAATGGAAAATACTATGCAACAATAATTATTTAAACAACAATAATATAAAATATCAACGCAACAATTATTGAATCAATAAAATAAAATATTGAACAGTAACTACTGTAACAATTATTGAGTAGATCCTTCTTACGTAAGAATTAATAATTGAAAAAAATACTGTGCAATACCGTGTGCTACTGTGCAACTACGCGTATTATTGTATTTTAACCACCAGGTATTCCAACAGTGTTAACGGTAACAACTACGCCGTTATTTATACAAACTCAATTTTGTCGTTTTCTTCATCCAATCGCTTTCCGTTATGGGGCCTACAAATAGCTGCGCCGTCGTACGAATATTCCCCGACAAAAATAATATTCCACGACCAAACGAATATTCCCCGACAAAATGAATATTTTATAAACACTTGTTTATTTTGAAAAAATATATTCATATATCACCCTTAACTTTAACTTTTTATCAATTTAACCATTTACTAAATAGAAAAATTGAATACTTTTATTTCATAAAATTTGGGGTCTTACATATATACATAATGAATAACTTTCTACCGATTATTTTAAAAAATAGGTAAGTGGGGGTCCATATAATAAGCAAAATTTACAACAAATATTTCATAAAAATTCCCACAATATTTTTAACAACATTTATTTACCAATAATATAACTTGCAATATTAACAACCAGATCATTCCCAAGAAAGAGGGGTACTTTTTGATAAGATTTTCTCCCTATTGGGGCGCAATTAGGTGACCAAACCCCTTTTTTCGATATAATTTTCTAGACATTGTCAATAATACAAATAATCATATGAATAACTTATAATCTGAATTATTGATTTAATAATATAGAATATTGTGCAGATGATACTGTGACAATAATAGAATCAATAATGTGAGATACTATGCATCAATTACTGTAGCAATATTTGAGTATAACTGAGTGACTTCTTACATAAGCATCAATAATCAAAACCGTGTGCTACTATGCAACTACGCGTATTACTGTAATTTTATCACCGGGTAATTTAATAGTTAACGAGAAAACTTTTACCGTTATTTTTATAAAAAGATATTTCTGTCGTTTTCTGTAAGATCCCAACTTTTATAAATAAAGATGAATTTTTTTTTATAAATATCATTTTTGAATATTATGGAGTAAATTTGATATAATGTTATAGTTGTGGGTAATATTTATAAATTTTACAAAGTACGCAAGTTGTTATATAATATTCGATTTGTCGGGAAATATTCTTTTTGTCCGGGAATATTCGTACGACGGTACAATCATTGGTGGACCCCACAACAGAATTATTGTCGGATTGAGAAAACGACAAAAATATTTTATAAAAATAACGGCGGAAGTTTTACCGTTAATACTGTTGAACTACTCGGTAGTAAAAGCACAGTAATACGCGTGGTTACATAGTAGCACACGGTATTGATTATTGATGTTTACATGAGAAGTCACTCAATTTTACTTATTTTATGGATCCTCATTTGCCCATTTTTTCAAAATAATCGGTACAAAAATTATTTAATATAATAATAAGTGGGGCCTACTGTGGGGCCCATATTTGAAAAATATAATAAAAGGTGGCTGGAGGTTTTTTTTCTAACTAACAGGGAGGGAGTACGATATATATATATATATATATATATATATATATATATATATATGGTTTGAAAGCTGGCAGGAGGGAGTACAATTATTATTATTATTTTATATATATATATAGACATTTTGAAAGGTTGCCAGAGAAATGGGGAAGGGAATCAAGTTCACGGGATTGTAACCCGTGATTTCTTTCAAGCATATGTTTGATAAATATAATATATATTATATTTTTTTAAAAAAAATTCGTTTTATTAGAATATTTTATTAAATCAATATGGACCGTCCGATTAAAAGTAAATCAATCTGGACCGTTCATAAGTTAGTTACTATGCAGTCCATTCTTCTATAAATAGAAGCTCATTCTTTCATTATTTCTTACGAATTCACTGAAACTCTAGAAAGAGAAATTATAGAGAAACTATAGAAAAGTATTATGCTACTTTCCTACTCTTATATCCAGTTTCTTTTACGGTAAGGGGTATTATTTCTTTTGTATTCATAAAGAAAATTTTTGTTATTCCATTATTTATTATTCTCTTGGAATAACCTGTATACGCGGGCTACCCTATACTTGGTGAAATTCTTCTGGTTCCGTCTTTATTATTTTGTTGAAATATCCTGTCTGTGCGTTTTACGCCGGACCTGGTTCCGTCTTTATTATTCTGTTGGAATATCATGTCTGTGCGTTTTACGCCGGACCTGGTTCCGTCTTTATTATTCTGTTGGAATATCATGTCTGTGCGTTTTACGCCGGACCTAGTTCCGTCTTTATTATTCTGTTGGAATATTTTGTCTGTGTGTTTTACGCCGGACCTGGTTCTATTATTTATTATTCTGTTGGAATAACCTGCCTGTGCGGTCTATCGCGTGCCTAATGATTTCTTTTGTTATTCCATTCTTTATTATACTCATTTGGTTAAAGTTTTAGCTTCTATACTCTATGAAATTAATGAAATATCCTTGAGATTTGCGCTTTATCCAGTATCTTTTCATGAAAATATTCTTCTGAGCATTCTTGAATTTTACTCCACAAAGCAGTATCATGTTGACAATTTGGACGTTATTGATTCCTGGATAAATTAATTCTTGAACTTGTTTTATTGAATTATTATGTCATTGTCATTATCCTCATGTTTATATTATATTGAATGTCATCTGTGGCTTGTAGTGCATAGATGAACTTGGTATGATTATGACCAGGGATTATTCGGTATAATCATGACCGTAATGTTACAAATGATGTGAAAAAAGTCTTCATTGGCCCGTAATGCATTGATGGACAGTTTTTGGTATGATTATGGTTATGGATTCTCTTCGGCCAAGGGTGCAAAGATGAATTGTTTTATGGCATGATCAAGACCGTTGATGAAAACACGATTATTTTTGGCCCGTAGTACATGGATAATTCGTGGTCATTATACTAAAGAATATCCTTAGCTTGTAGTGCAGAGATAATTTAATGATGTGGATTATTTATTGAGCTGAGTATCAGCGATAAAAGTGATGAAAAACCATTTAAACCATAAAAGATAGTAGATTTTATTCTCTACTTGACTCTTTTAATGGATTGCTTGTTCCGCTACAGTTAAACTTGATGTCTATTGTATTTTATCAGTTTAACATTGTTGAAGACTAATGATAATTTATTATGCATTATTTTAGTCATAATATTTCTTACTAGGCTAGTTGAGCTCACCCTTTCTTTCACTGTTCTCTTCAGGAAATGAGAACGTAGCCGGGACTAGTCGGGGAACGGAGTGACGGTCCAGATGATAGTATTAGTAGTCCTCACTATTCTGTTAAATAGTGTGACAATAAATGTAATGAGGACTTATTTTGAGAGTAGATATTGTCTAAAAGACAGTATTTGTATTAAAACTCACAGCTCTCTTATTATATATTAAAGATTGTATTTGTATTCTGTACCATGTATTTGGCGACTCAGAATAGGTGATGTATATCTATTTTGGGGGCTTCACAGTTTGTATCAAAGCCTAGGGATATGATCCCTGGCTAAGATGTGAGACTAGAACTAGGAGGGGAGAGACGGGAAATTCATTCACTAGTATGACCTACCTAATTTTATTTGGTATTTAATTGGTTGGTCAGAATATAGAGATAATATGTTACATGTCAACTAACCCTTGTTTTGTGGCAGTATCTGAAAATGACATCCAAGAATGTTGAGAATAGCAATAGAGCACATGAGACCGTTGAGTCTTCACATATCAATAATCAAGATAATGTGCATCAGGAAGGCAACAATCCTCAGGTGAACAACAACACTGACCAAATGATGAATGATGGATTGTTCAGAGGCTTTATGCAATTCATGCAACATCAGGGGAGAGCGGCTCCTGTCCAAAATATAGGTGGAAACACTGAAAACTCTCGGACGGTCACCGCTAAACAGTTCAAGGAGCTGGGACCACCGGAGTTTATTGGAGAGCCAAAACCACTTAAGGCGGAAACGTAGATAAAGCAGATCACCAAAATATTTGATGTCTTGGGATGCTCCGAGGAGCAAAAGATTCCCTTTGCCACCTTTATGTTGCGAGGAGAGGCTGATTAATGGTGGAAATCGATAAAGCGTACTCAACCTGCCGCACTGAAGATGACCTGGGAGAAGTTCCAAGAGCTGTTTAACGACAAATACTTTCCCGAGAGTATTCGTCACATGAAGGAGGTGGAGTTCATCAAATTGGAGCAGAATAATATGACCGTGTCGCAGTACGAGGCAAAATTTGCGAAGTTATCCCGGTTTGCGTCCCACCTGGTGGATAATGAAGAAAAAATGACGCGGATGTTTTTAAGAGGTTTGAAGCCGGAGATACGTCAACATCTTGTTTCTCATAAACTGTGTTTGTATTCAGATGTTGTAAATAGGGCTCAGTTGGTGGAACGCGATAACGAGACAACGCAACCAAAAGAGAGCAGCCGGCAAAATGATAAAACCAGTGAGAGCAGTCATCGAAGCAGTGACAACAAGCGTGGAGGGAATCAACAGGCCAGAAATGGTAACCACTTCGGTGGTAATCAGGGCCAAAACAATAAGAATGGACATTTCAAGAAGGGGAGATTCAACAATGATGGAAAGACGTCAGCACCAGCACCCGTTGTTAAGGAAGGAGAACGACCACCTATCATATGCTTCAAATGCGGAGGGGAGGGACACATTAGTCCAAACTGCGCTATGCCGTCCAAAGCATGTATAATTGTGGAAGTGAAAGTCACTTAGCTCAATTTTGTCGTTTACCGAAGATAAGTTCAGCTAGGATGGAGGCACCAAAGGCCGTCCCAGGAAAGTCAAAGCCGGTAGTGCAAGGGAGAGCATTTGTTGTGACCTCTCAGGAAGCAAAGAACCCGAACGACGTCATCACGGGTAAGCTTATCATAAATTCTAGCGAAGTCTATACCGTATTTGATACCGGTTCTACCCATTCTTTTATTTCTCCTACTTGCGCTCAACGATTAAGTTTGACTCCGGAGAAATTAGGCTTTGACTTATCTGTGGAAACTCCGTTGGGAGAAACCTTCATTGCATCCACTGTTTATAAGTCTTGTTTGGTTCAAATTGGTACCCTCACATTACCTGTCGATCTTATTTCATTGAAAATATTTGTATTTGACGTGATTCTAGGGATTGATTGGCTAACTACTCATCATGCAAAAATTGATTATTTTCGTAAGGTTGTTAGTTTTCATATTCCTAACCAACCTATTATGCGAATTCAAGCAACTAAACCATTAAAACAAGACAATGCCATTTCAAGCCATAAAGCTATTCGTTTATTGAAAAACAGATGTCAAGCTTTCTTAGCTCATGTCACGAATCTAAACAAAAATACGTCAGTTTTGAATGATATTTCTTTTGTTAATAAATTTCCTGACGTATTCCCCGAATAACTTCCTAGCCTACCCCTAGAGCGTGAAATTGAATTTTGTATTGACCTCAGTACAAAACTCATTTCTAAACCCTCAAATATTTCTTTACTTAAAACGAACGTATCATGCACCAAAGACGTTGGCTCGAGCTGTTAAAGATTACGATCGTACCATTCAATATCATCATGGAAAAGCGAACGTGGTAGCTGACCCGTTGAGTAGAAGATCGTATGCATTTACAAGTACGAATATACGAACCCATGTGAAGATAATGAATATACGAGTAGAATCGACTTTAATCGATAAAGTTAAAGCCACTCAAGCTACATACTCAGAGCAAATGAATGACGAAGGTTCAAGAGGGCGTTATTCTAGAAGCAAGAATCGATGATGAAGGAATACTTCGAGTCAACTCTAGACTTTGTGTTCCTAATGATCCTGAGTTAAAGTATAAAATCATGATGGAGGCGCACAACACACCGTTTGCAATCTATCCTGGGAGTACCGAAATGTATCGTGATCTTCGTCATATATTTTAGTGGAGCAATATGATGAGAACGTAGCCGGGACTAGTCGGGGAGCGGAGTGACGGTCCAGATGATAGTATTAGTAGTCATCACTATTCTGTTAAATAGTGTGATAATAAATGTAATGAGGACTTATTTTGAGAGTGGATATTGTCTAAAAGACAGTATTTGTATTAAAATTCACAGCTCTCTTGTTATATATTAAAGATTGTATTTGTATTCTGTACCATCTATTTGGCGACTCAGAATAGGTGATGTATATCTATTTTAGGGGCGTCACATTTTTTAACTCCGATAATAATTTCATTGTGAGGTTCACCAATGATTGTGTCGTCGTACGAATATTTTCTGTTACAACGAATATTTCCCAACCAATCGAATATTTTATAACAACTTGCTTACTTTGCAAAATTTATAAATATTACCCACAACTATAACATTATATCCATAATATTCACAAATATATTTCGAGAAAAATTAATCTTTATTCATAAAAGTTGGGATTTTATATTATGACTATGTATCAGTATAATCATGACATGTAATGTTACAAATGATGTGGAAAAGTCCTCATTGGCCTGTAGTACATTGATGAACAGTTGTTGGTATGATCATGATCATGGGTTCTTTTCGGTCAAGGGTGCAAAGATGAATTGTTGTTTGGCAGATCATGACCATTGGTGATAACACGAATATCCTTGGCCCGTAGTGTATGGATAATTCGTGGATGTGATACTAATGAATATCATTGGCCCGTAGTGCATGGATAACTCAATGATGTGGATTATTTATTGAGCTGAGTCTCAGCGATAAATTTTATGATAAACTTTTAAATCATATACGACAGTAGATATTATGCTTTACTTGACTCTTCTAATGGATTGTTTTTTCCGCTGCAATTAAACTTGTTATCTAATGTATTATATCAGTTTAACACTGTTGAAGGCTAACGATAATTTATTCTGCATTATCTTAGTCATAATATTTCTTACTGACCTAGTTGAGCTCACCTTTTTCTTTCACTGTTCTCTTCAGGAATTGAGATTATAGTTGGGACTAGTCGGGAAATGAAGTGACAGTCCAAGATGGTTGCCATAGTAGTCCTCACTATTCTATGAAATAGTGTGATAATAATTATAATGAATAATTAATTTGAGTTTGGATATTGTCTACGAGATAATATTTGTGTTAAAACTCAGCTATTGTGTTGTCGTATTTTGCACGACAGTTGTATAAATTAAGTTTGTATTTGAATTTTGTACCGTGTATTTGGTTACTCAGAATGGGTGATGTATTCCTATTTTGGGGGCGTCATAGTTTGTATCAAAGCTTAGGGATATGATCCCTAGCTGAGATGCGAGGTTAGAACTAGGAGGGGAGAGACGGGTAATTCCTTCGCTAGTATGACCTACCTAAGCTTATTTGTTATCTAATTGGTCGATCAAAATATAGGGATAATATGTGGCATGTAAATTAACCCTTGTTTTGTGATAGTATTTGAAAATGGCATATGAAAATGTTGAGATAAACAATGAAGCACATGAGACCGTTGAGTCACCGCTGATCAATAACCAGGATAATGTGCATCAAGAAGGCAATAATCCTCATGTAAACAACAACACCGACCAAATGACGAACGATGGTATGTTTAGGAACTTTTTAGAATTTATGCAAAACCAAACGAGAGAGACTCCTGTTCAAAATGTAGGTGGAAACACTGGCAACTCACGGCTGGTCATCGCTAAGCAGTTCAAGGAGTTGGGACCACCGGAGTTTTTGGGAAAGCCAGAACCACTTAAGGCAGATACGTGGATTAAGCAGATCACCAAGATATTTGATGTCTTGGAATGCTTAGAAGAGCAAAAGTTTTCCTTCGCCACCTTCATGTTGCGTGAAGAGGCAGATTAATGATGAGAATCTGTAAAACGTACTCATCTTTTTGTACTAAAGATGTCTTGGGAGAAGTTCCAAGAATTGTTCAACGACAAGTACTTTCCTGAAAGTATTCGTCATATGAAGGAGGTGGAATTCATCAAGCTATAGCAGAACAATATGACCATGTCGCAGTACGAGGCTAAATTTGTCGAGTTATCCCGGTTTGCATATCATTTGGTAGATAATGAGAAGCGTATGACGCGAATGTTTCTGCGAGGTTTGAAACTCGAAATACGTCAATACCTCATTTCTCATAAACTTTGTTTATATTTAGATATTGTGAATAGGGCTCAGTTATTGGAGCGCGATAATGAGTCAGCCCAACCAAAAGGCAACGACCAACAACACGATAATAATCGTACCGGTGGTAACGGCTATCGAAACAACGATAACCGTCATGGAGGAAATTATCATGCCAAAAATGGTAACCACTTCGGTGGTAATCATGGCCAAGATAATAGAAAAGGTGAACTAAGTGAGAACAACTTTAAGAAGATAATGTTTAATAATGATGGAAAGATAGCAGCTCCAGCACCCGTTTCCAAGGAAGGAGAACAACCACCGGTCGTATGTTTCAAATGCGGACAGGAGGGACACATCCGTCCAAACTGTACGCAGCAACCCAAAGCGTGTTTTAATTGCGGAAGAAAAGGTCGCCTAGCTCGATTTTTTTGTGTAGTGAAGTCAAGTCCAACTGCGATGGTGACGCCAAAGGATGTCCCAGACAAGTCAAAGTCGGTAGTTTAAGTGAGAACGTTTGTCGAGGAACCCGAACGAAGTTATCACGAGTAAGTTAATCATAAACTCTTGCGAAGTCTATACCTTATTCGATACCGGTTCTACCCACTCTTTTATTTCTTCTACTTGCGCTCAACGTTTAAATTTTACTCCATAGAAGTTAGACTTTGACTTATCTGTTAAAACTTCGTTGGGAGAAACCTTCGTTACATCCACTGTTTATAAATATTGTTTGATTCAAATCGACACTTTCACGTTACATGTCGATCTTATCTCTTTGAAAATACTTGCCTTTGATGTGATTTTAGGAATCGACTGGTTAACTATTCTTCATGCTAAAATAGATTGTTTTCGTAAGGTTGTTAATTTTCATATTCCTAACCAACCTATTATGCGAATTCAAGCAACCAAACCACTAAAGTCAATCACTGTCATATTAACTCATAAGTAAAGAGTCCCGAGCCTTTCGCTGACGACTTCCTTGTGTGGGATGCACCGAAACCAGACATTCCATAGGAAATGCCATGAATAACGATGGCAAGTTGATAGGTATCAATGTGAGGTGTTATCCAAGTCTTGGATGAGAGTCACAATTTTGAATGATATTTTTATTGTTAATAAATTTCCTGACGTATTTCTCAAAAAACTTCCTAGCCTACTCCTAGAGTGTGAAATCGAATTTTGTATTGACCTTGAACCCGATACAAAACCTCAATATTTCTTCACTTAAAACGAACGTAACATGCGCCAAAGACGTTGGCTTAAGCTGTTGAAAGATTACGATAATACCGTTCAATACCATATTGGAAAAAGCAAACGTGGTAGCTGACGCGTTGAGCAGAAGATCGTATGCGGTAACGAGTGCGACGTTGTTAACACAAAGACTCATTTCGTATAACTTACAAATGATGGAGATAAAGTTAAAGACTCTAGGGACCCATGCGATGATGTCAAATATACTAGTAGAATCAACTTTTATCGATAAAGTTAAAGTCGCTCAAGCTACACCCGAAGCTGATGAATATGAAGAAGAAGGTGCAAGAAGGCGTTATTCTAGAAGTAAAAATCGACGAAGAGATAAAATTTCAACCCTCAATTTAATTGGTCCATTTGAAATCCTCGATCGAGTAGGAACTGTGGCTTATAGACTCGCCTTACCGCTAAGTATGTCGCGTGTTTATAACGTTTTTCACGTATCGATGTTACGTAAATATGTGGACGACCCGAACAACATTATTGAATTAGAACTAAACGAGATAGCAGAAGATTTAACGTATGAGGTAATACTTGTTAAAATCTTGAATAAGAAGGAACATATTATACGCTCAAAGGTTGTACCTCAAGAGTTATAATCTGAAATGAAAACGAGGTATCCTCACCTCTTCGATATACCATATACGTACATCAATTTCGAGGACGAAATTTCATAAGAAGAGAAGATTGTAAGACCCCAACTTTTATGAATAAATATTTAATTTTCTCTAAATATTTTTCTGAGTAATAAGGTGTAGATTTGATATAATGTTATAGTTGTGGGTAATATTTATAAATTTTACAAAGTAAGTAAGTTGTTATAAAATATTCGATTGGTCGGATAATATTTGTTTTAATAGAGAATATTCGTACGACGACACAATCATTTTGATGGACCCCACAACGAAATTGTTGTCGGAGTTAGAAAACGACAGAAATATCTTATTACAAAAACAACGGCGAAAGTTTTTTCGTTAACTGTTGAAATACTCGGTGATAAAAATACAATAATACGTGTGGTTGCATAATAGCACACGGTATTGTACAGTATTTTTGATTATTGATGCTTACGTGAGAAGTCACTCAGTTTATTCAATTATTGTCACATTAATTGCTGCATAGTATCTCATATTAGTGATTCAATTATTGTCACAGTATCATCTGCATAATATTTTATATTATTAAATCAATTGAAACGTCAAAGTTATTCATATTATTATTTGCACTATTGACGATGTCTATAAAGTTCTGTCGAGGAAAGGGATTTGGTCACCTAATTACTCGCCAATAGGGAGAAATCCTTATCAAAAAGCCCCCTTTTTCATAGGAATGATCTGGTTGTTAATATTGTGAGTTATAATATTAATGATGAATGTTATTAAAAATGCGTTTTATGAAGGTAAGTGAGTTGAGATAAATTAAAAAATTTTTTATGAAGTATTTGTTGTAAATTTTACTTATTATATGGACCCCCACTTACCCATTTTTTAAAATCGTCGGAGAAATTTATCTCAGTTTTGTTATATATATATATATATATATATATATATATTATAATAAGTTATATTTTTAATGAAAAATAGAATATATTATATTTTATTATGCATAGTGGTTGAATAGTAAAATCAGAAAATTTGTCAGAAATCTGTGAACTCCCACTGTACAGTCCGTGATTTATCCTTTACTGTGCATCCAAATAGTATCCTGCCATTATCCTATAAATAGGATGCTCAGTTTATAAAAGAAAATTACATCAGAATCAGAGAATTCTTCTTCTATAATATTGAGTGTATTTTTTTTGAGTTTAAGGAAGCTTTGAGTGTAGAAAATAGTGAAAGTTTTTTTCAAGAATATATCCGCTATACCAGTCGAAATTGCTCTCTTTTTGAGGTAAAGAGTATTATTTATTTCATATTCGCTTACGATATTATTTTTCGTATTCGTAAGAAATTTTATTTCGTTCAAAATTTGCAAGAAATATTATTTTCATTCAATATTCGTAAGGAATATTATATTCGTTTAATATTCTTAAGGAATATATTTTTCGTTCAATATTCGTAAGGGATATTATTTTTGTTCAATATTCGTAAAAAACAATATTTTCTTCCATACTCTGTAGTATGTAAGTAATATTATTTCGTTTTAGATTCTGAATTTTACACTCATTTTGTTAAAGTATTGCTTCTATACTCCTTAAAATTAGTAGAATATCATTGAAATTTGCGTTTCATCTAGTATCGTTTCACAATGATATTTTTCTGAATATTTTTGTTAAGTTTTAATCTTTTCATGCCGGAGTACTATTCACGGGGTATTATTCACGAAGTACTATTTACGGGATACTATTCATGACATAAATTATTTTTTTCTGTCCAAATTATTTTTGATACAATATTATTCTTGAATTTTACTCCACAAATCAGTATCATGTTGATAATTTGAACATTATTGAATTCTGGATAAATTGAATTATAAATCTTTAAAATTTATCCTTACTCTCATTTAATTAAATTATTATATATTTGTCATCATTCTCATGCTTATATTGTGATAAAAGTCATATTTGGCCCGTAGTGCATTGATAAACTGTTGATTGGTATGATTATGACTATGTATCGGTATAATCATGACCTGTAATGTTACAAATGATATGGTAAAAGTCCTCATTACCCCGTAGTGCATTGATGAACAATTGTTGGTATTATCATGACCATGAGTTCTCTTCGGCCAAGGGTGTAAAGATGAATTGTTGTTTGACATGATCATGACCATTGGTGGTAAGACGAATATCCTTGGCCTGTAGTGCATGGATAATTCGTGGATGTGATGCTAATGAATATCCTTGGCTCGTAGTGTATGGATAATCCAGTGATGTAGATTATTTATTGAGCTGAGTCGCAACGATAAAATTTACGATAAACTTTTAAATTATAGAAGATAGTAGATATTATGGTCTACTTGACTCTTCTAATAAATTGTTTGTTCCGCTGCAGTTAAAATTGTTGTCTATTGTATTCTATCAGTATAACAGTGTTGAAGACTAACGATAATTTATTATGCATTATCTTAGTCATAATATTTTTTATTGGGCTAGTTGAGCTCACCATTTTCTTTCACTGTTCTATTCAGGAATTGAGAATATAGTTGGGACTAGTCGAAGAATAAAGTGTCGGTCTGAGATAGTTACCATAGTAGTCCTCACTATTTTATGAAATAGTGTGATAATAATTAAAATGAATATTTAATTTGAGTTTGGATATTGTCTACGAGACAATATTCGTGTTAAAACTCAGCTATTGTGTTGTCGTATTTTGCACGACAATTGTATAAATTAAGTTTGTATTTGAATTCTGTATCGTGTATTTGGCGACTCAGAATGGGCGATGTATACCTATTTTGGGGGCGTCAGATATAAAATAATAAATGTTAGAATTAATCATATTTTTAAATAATTTATAATATTTTTCATACTAAAAGTATAAGATTTTTTATATTTTGAGATTCGATATATCTCAAATTGACTTTTAAAAATTCAACATTGATCTTTTATTTAAAATTGAAATATTGAGAGTACATAAACTTACTTGATCATCTCATAATAACAAAATATTTGTATTAATTACTACACACTTAACATCCCATCTCTTAATGCATATTAACAGCCCACGTGTGTGTATTAAAAGGTTTTATGAATAATTTAGATTCATATTTGCATCTTAATGATTTAGAGGTATTCAGATGATTTTTTTTATCCCAGTTTCAAACATTAAGATACATTAAGAGATAGACTGTTAAGATAAATTAAGATACAATTAAACACAACCTAAAATGAGTTAGAGAATTAAAATATGTAAGTAAAAATGAAATAAAAAACCAAAATGTAAAATAAACAAAAATTGAAAATGTGAAGTAAAAAAGGATTTTAATTTATAAATAGAAATATAGAATCACTTAAACGAATTTTTCATTAACTGTAATAAAGAATTTATGAACCGCAAATGCACTAAACCTGTTGGGTCTTTGTTAAAGGGTTTAGGGTTTATTATAACAAAACCGCCAAAAAAAGAGAAAGCTTCCCTTTCTTCAGTTCAACCTCACCGCACAAAACACTGATTTCACCCATTTTGTCTCACCTCCACAGCAGCAGCAGCAATGGCGAGTTCAATCGCCTCTCAGTTACAGGCAATCAAATCATTGATAATTGCCGACACAGAGCCTCCACAAAAGCGCCCCTTCACTCGCCCTTCCATCTTATTCAACCCTAAAGAAGCCGCGGATATCGACCTCGAATCCATTCTCAGCATCGCTCTCTCAGGTATAATACTACGAACTATCTGTTTGCTTCATTGAAAACCGAAAATGTAAAATTTCTAGCCAGTTAAATTATAAGACTCAGCTAGTACGAGGAGTAAATTTTACATTTTTTTTGCTTGTGGTTTGAATTTTTTAGGATTGGAGGTTCTCATAAGCATAGATGGAAGATTCAAAAACTTTAAGAATGATTTGTTTAGTCATAAGAGTAGAGAGCTGGATAGAGAATTGATGGGGATAGAGGAAAACAATCAAATAAACGCATCAATTAGTTTGTATTTGCGGTTACTATCTGGACATTTTGAATTACCTTCCGCGTTAAAGACTCTGGAATACTTGATACGTCGATACAAGTAAGCAAGAACATTAATTTTTTAATGTGCAACTGTTTTTGTATGTTTGTTGTTGCCGTTTATAATTTGTTATTGGTGGGATTGATTTGTAGGATACATGTGTACAACACAGAAGAACTGATTCTATGTGCTTTGCCCTACCATGATACACATGTTTTTGTCCGAATTGTGCAATTACTTGACACAGGGTAAGGTTTCTGATTAATTAAATTTGTTCCAGGCAGTTTTATAGTTCATTGAGACTTGCATATGTAAATTTATTGTTTTGTTGTGTTTTAGGAATAGTAAATGGAAGTTTCTTGATGGTGTTAAAGTATCGGGAGCACCACCACCTCGGAAGGTTATTGTGCAACAATGTATTCGTGATTTGGGGGTTTTGGAGACTTTATGCAACAATGTAAGAATTTTTTCCTGCATTTGTTTAGTGTATTTATGGGCTATCCTGTTAGATTTCTCTTTTCTGTCTCTCTTCTCTCTCTTTTTTCTTCTCTGTTTTTTTTTGTCATGTCCATTTCTTTTACATTTTAAAATATTTTTTTATTTAGGCTTTACCCTCAAAAAAGTTTCAGCCTTCGAGGCCTGTGACGAGCTTCTGCACAGCGGTTGTTGTTGAGGTTATAGGCTCTATTACAGTGCTTGACACTAACATTGTGAAGAGAATTCTTCCTTATGTGGTTTCTGGTCTTCAGAATGACGCCAAAGGGGATCCTGATCATAAGGTGAGTTTTAATGTTGGGTGTTTGCATGTAGCTTTTAAGATGTTTTCACTATTCCTTATTTAGAAAAGGCACATCTAACTGAGAAAAGTCAAAACATTTTCACTTTCAAGGTCGGTTGTGTTCACGGTGAACATGGATGTCTTAGGCTGTGGAAAAATATTTGAGCAATGATATATTTTTAGAAGTGAATGAAGTCTATAGGGGGTGGTTTGCTTATAAATGTAGCTGCACCTCCACCCCCACTCGCCACGCCCCTTATACACCAATCAGTATAATTTACTCTGTAAATGTTAAGGCTACTTACTGGTATGGGTCCGTTGTAATTAAAGTGTGGGGTTAGATGGAACACAGGTTTCTATATATATATGTGGACTGGTAGCCGTCAGACTTTTAAACCTTTATATAGCCTGTAGCAGCTCATTTATTTAAGACTTGTGGGAATGATCTTTTGTTCCATACATTTTGTTCAATGTTAGTGATGCCATAGATTTTGTGATCTTTGTATTGCCAATGGAATTCATCTGTTGAAATCACCTAATGCTCTTGGCTTGAGTCTATTTCCTGTCATGCTAAAATGGGGAATGCAGGGTTCAGTTCTTACTCAATACATATGAGCATATATATTTTACTATCCCTTGAAAGGTGTTGCTTTGTCCTCTCCTCTGGCATACAATGTCCATCACTGCTTGCAACTTGTTACCTGAATATTTCAGTTAAACCTATAATTTCATTATGGTCATTTTGACAGCTGTCACTAAAGAACATGTTTTACCAGTGCGATCACTAATTTTATATCTAAGGCTCCTAGCTTAAGTTGGATAACACTTTAATTGCTTGCTATTTGGCATCCTTGCTATTCTGTTGACAGGCTGGTGCTTTGATGATTGTTACCTTACTAGCTAATAAGGTTGCATTATCCCATGATCTTGTGAAAAGCTTGATTCGTTCAATTGCTGCCATAGCTCGAGAAGATGCAAAAGAAGCAACTGACCTGCAATGGCTTCGTTTGTCATTTATGGCCCTGATAAGCCTTGTTCAGGTATGCTTTGTACGGAAAGTTAAATTTGTTCATGTCTAACTTGAAAAAGGTGTTTAATTAATAATATGTGTTCCACTTATGCATTCAAACTTGTTAATGTCTGATTTTTATTTCTTCACGGAGTTGGTGCAAGACCCTTCAATATGCATCCCATAAATATAGATAGAAATTATTTCAGAAGATGAATGCATATATATTTCCATCAGTTGGTAATAATTTTACCTTATTGAATTTAAGCTTTCCAAGGGGCCCAATAAGCATTAAATTACATCACATGTTCTTTTTGTGATGTCATCTATGCTAATGCTTAGAGTATTAGGTTTGCATATGAATATTGAATAGATAATATCCAAGTTTGGCAGGTTGACTTGGCTCACTCATTATGGATAAGCTTCAGGCTCAGCTCAAGCTCATGATTAGCTTGGTTCAGCCTGGTTATGATCGCTTATTGTCCATTTAATAGTAATGTTGGAAGAATGGAATGATGGAAAAATTAGAGGGATGCACTTCTTTTCATTTTTTGGTACCATAGGGGGAAGGAAAGATGGAATGGAAGCTGTGAATTCCATTATAACCTCATTTGTTGGATAAGCATCTAATTTTTGTCCTACAAAAAATCAAATGTGTAAATTTAGTTTTCTCAAATCAAAAGATTCTCTTGTGCTCTTGTTCCGCCATTGTCAGTAGGATGAAAAATGGTGGGCTAGGATGAAAAGCTTATCTTTTCGATCATGTTTTCCCTCCTATCAAACAAAGGAAAAAATGTCTCTATCCCTCCATTCTCCTCTCCGTTTCCACCATACTTAGCTTACCAATAACAAAATTAAAGCTAGGATCGAGCTTCCTAGGTTATTGTAGTCCAGTAGACGGTTTCAGTGGTGAAATAACACGGTCTTGGCATGGATCAGTGTGATATGCTATTGCAAGCACTAGACATCCCAAGTTCTTTATTCATGTTTAATCACATTAACAACTGTAGAATTTGGAAGTTATTTTTACAGAATTATTTGTTTTTGAGTTAACTTAACTAGGCGGACTACTAATCTACAATCAAGTTTTCTGAATACACGTCTTCATGAATTATAATCGTTATTTTGGCTTAATTTGTAGTTGCAAGCTGTTGACATGCTCCCCAAGAAGGCTGTGGATACCTTGAAGGTGATCAGGTACTCCTCAATGGCCCTATTCGCGCGCATACTATAGCTTGTTTGAGTGGTGCTTTACTTCAAATATCTTCTTAAAATTATCCTTTATGAATTTGTATTGTATCTGATTTTATTTATGAAGGGATCTTTCGATCACCCTTACGGGACTGACCAAGGAGTTCAATATCGACAAGTTTCTGGCTGTTTTACTGGAGTCCCTCCTTGAGTACAGGTTATAAATTGCGCTTTCACCTTATATATACATATATATATATATATATATATATATTCTGGTACTATTTGCTCTGTCAAAGTAATTATTGTATGTGTACAGTCTTGCAGATGATCTATGCCATTGTACTTTACTTTCAGTAATTGAGACAGTTCCTGTGAAAGGGTTTGTTGGACGTATAGTCTCTAAGCTCCTTCATACCTGCATGAGGTTATCCATGACTACAAATGATTCGGCATCATTTGACTCAGGTTATGATTGTTTAGATTTTTGAGCATTTACTGTTGCTTATTACTGTTTTGCTTTTGCAAAGTTATTCATCTATGCATGCACCATTTACTTATAGATGCTGAAGCAGCCCGTCCTGTTAAATGTTTTTTTCCTGCTATTTCAGTTTAAGCTATTGGATCTTGAATCTTGACTGACATTTTGTAATACTTAATTAGGAAGCCGAGCGAAGCAGGTTTTGATTTCCATCCATAGAAGATACCCAAATGAATTACGCGGAGCTGTTCACAGCTTCCTGGAGGTTTCTGCATTCATTACTCTCTCTCTCTCTATATATATATATCTTTTCCCCCTGGTTCCAACCCTTTGTTTTCTTCTTGGCATTGTTATGTAACACAAATTTTGGGGATGAATAATTCTGGAAATAATTGGTAAAACAAGGAAAAATTAAGTTGGGTGAGGTTCCGCACCTCATAACCCCAATGATCTTTTACTTGGTTGATCCTCCACACATCACTACCCCAAGGATTTCTCAACTGGATAAGAGAGCAAAATAGCTCATAGGTCAATATCAATAATCAATAGTATGTAAAACAATAATCTTGTAGTGATTACATCACTATTTAAAGAGATCAAAACCCTAAATTATTTGGGGAACAATAAAAATTCTACTGACTAAAATACACTTGCTAAATAATAATTAAATTTCCTAAACACTATTAAATGTCCTAAATCCCCACTAATAAATAAAATAAATAATTACGTCAATAACTCACACATTAAACACAATAAAAACTCCAAATAATAAGTATAAAATCTCTCTTTTTCTGCTTTTGACTTGTGGTCTCCATTACATTGTTATTTTAGTTTTCTGTTATTAATCCTTTTCCCTTCCTTTCTTACAGGATGCCAAAGTTCAATCCAAGAAAGATGGTTCCATGTACGAGGTTCTGTGCCAGCTGTTGGATGGAAGTCAGGATTTGTCAATTTCTGATTCAAAAATTTGGTTTGCACTGGAACATCCAAAGGTACCAGATTCAATTAATTGTATACTACCAGACACAAACTCTGCTACTTCTCGCATACATTTTCAGTGTATGTAGACTTTCAGTTTATAAGCTATTCCTTATTTTATGTGGCATTTTCGTTTTAACATCTTGGTCTTATTAAATGGCACAGGCTGAGGTTAGGCGTATTACACTCTCCAGTTTGGATACTGTTGGTGTTCTGAAAAACAAAGCCGTTGATTCACAGGTGATTTTGTTATGCATTTAATGTGCTCTCCAGCTCTCCTAACCGTAAGAGACCTTATAATCCAGTTCCACTAGCCTTCCATGTATTGTTCTATTGTTTCAACCATCATTGCTTGGTGGTGTGCCTCTTGTTCTGTTTGACAACTCTTCTTGTTTATACAGCTAGCGGTGCAAATCCTTGACTCCTGTCCTTTCTAGTCACCATACATATTTGCTTTTGCATAATTGTTATCATGCTCTTCTTTACATGGACTTCAGTTATCAGTATCAGTATCAGTTTACTACTTATACTGTTAGTTTGTTGATGGTCAAAGCTTGTTACTAATGCTGGCTTCATTTGCCACTTAACTTCCAGCTGTTTTTCTTTTAATCATTGTCCACAAGTTGTTGATAATCTATTATCAATAGCTGTCGATAATGGGGCGTCCAATTGCATCACTTGATATTGGATGCTTATTGGTTATAGGCCCATAAATTGTGTGTGAAGATGCTGTCTAGGAACTACAGCTACCTGTTTACGTTTCTGCTCCTACACAAATATTTTTTTTATCAACTGCCAGATGAAGTACATAGGACACAAACACTGAAGAAGTTAAGTAGTCAAACCTTATTTGTATTGGTCAATTTTGGCACTGGTTCGTTTACTTTTTAATTTGTTTGCTACATTGTTAATATTGCTGACTAATAACTTAGATTATCGATGTATTGTATTTTGAGGATTTTATATTGGTGAGTGGTGTCCAAGGGGAGTACTAGGTAGTAGGTATGAAGGTTCTTGTGAACCAGTTTCTTCAACAGTCATTTACCTATAAATTTGGTCTTGTTATAGTATTATTGGGTTTTTTTTGCTAAATATATTATTATTATTATTATTATTAGTAGTAGTAGTAGTCGTATTAGTATTCAATAGTATTATTGTTTTTGCTTTGCATGATCTATAGTACTGTTGATCAGGTGTAACTGTTGTATGTATATTTGGAATACTGAATTTTTTTCTATATCCTTGACTTCTGCTATGTTCTCTGAATTCCCGTTACTTTGTCCAGAGGTTTGTAACTATACAGGATGCAGTCTTGCGCAGGCTTCGTGATGATGACCTAAGTGTGGTTCAAGCAGCTCTAAATCTAGACAGACTGTCTGAATTTATAAATTCATCTTCTCTACTTGACGCACTTCAGGATGTGCTTCAAAGATGCATTAGCAATTTAACGTCACGTAAGTGTTCTCTAGTTGGAATTCTTGATCCAAACTACTTGCATCTAATGTTATCAAGATTGCGTTTACTTTCTCTTGCAAAAGTATTCGTGCCTTATGTTTATTTTTCTGTGTAATAACTTTAATTTCTTTCACTACTACATGATATGAATATTTTAAATTATTCTTTGTGTTGCATGATTATTGAGTGATGTTGTCAAGCCTATATTCATTCATTTAGAAAGTGTTTGGTAAAATTATATACCCTTATAAGGATGTTCATGACTTGGGTCTTTATATTGTATTGTGCAGTTCAAGTTCTTATGTGATCAAATTTAGTCCATGTGATGCCCTCAGTACTTTGATGCCGATGACGATCTTCCCCACATTTTTTTCCTTCTTGAAATAGGTTAATTAATTTGATATGGGACATCAATAGTTATTTTTACTTCTGATGTATGTATGTTTGTCGATATTTTACTTGGGAAAGATATGTACCGAAATATAATAGAATTTAATTACTGTTGGAGTCCTGGATAAGCCAGTAAGTTAGTTCGTCGAGGTTATAGGGAAGATGCATTTTAAAAATGTATCTAGAACGTAATATATGTGTCACATGTTGACGGTAATTATTGTAAGGTATACAGTTAGTTTTCGTGCAATGCGAGAAGCTTGTTGTAGCTAGCATATTATCGAATGATCCTTGTGCTTCTTTAGAATGCAGACTATCATACTGAATCTTAAGTTTGAGCATTCCCCATCAAACCCCACTCTAGTTGGATTTTTGGGAGTGAATTGCGCTGCAGAACTATCTAAAAATAGACGAAACTCTAAGAGAAAGTTAAGAGTTCAATTATCATTCCAAAGCAATTCTTAATAGCAAAGACTGAAGAGGATATATGTACTAAACCCCCATCATTTTTTACGAAGGCCTTGCAAGCATAACTATGGTATGTCCTTCTCATGAAAAAAGAAAAGAAAAGGTACAGTATATACTTGTGTAGTTGTGTTATGCACTACTTCCGGATTTTTATTGTAATTTTAAGCTGTTCTTGAGATTTCGAACCTATCTCAAGTGAGGTGCTTGGAAGTCCAAGTAAGTAATGAAGTTAAATTGTAAGCCACACCCCCTTTGGCCCAACAAATATGTATTTGCTAACAAATTATTTATACTGAAAAGAAGTTTTAAGTTGCATAGTTCTTTGATGTTAGGGAAATCTATAGTTTTTCTAATATTTTCGCTCTTATAAGTTGAGAAACTATTGGCGGGCTCTGAAGATGGAATAAGTTTGCTTAGTGAGTTTAGTTTGAAGCATTTTCATTAATTTGTATTCAGAAGTTTCTGTTCTTTGCTTGTAAAGTACTATAACCAAATACTTGAGGTGCATTAGATTAAATTGAATACTAACACGGGATTCTTGCTTTAATGTTTTTCTTTGAACGCTGACGTTTTTGATTATGGAAGTTACATGTATTTACTTTGTTGTCATGAAACTTTATAATAGATTCGCGGTGTGGATTTACTCTTTAGCATTCCTGGTTATGTTGCAGGTTCATCAGATAATAGTTCCCTAGCTGCTGATGTCGCTTTATTATCTCTGGAGCATGCTCTTTCAAATTTCCAACATCAGGACACTTATGCAAAACAACTTTCTAGCATGCTGTTCCATTTAATTTTAATCATACCCAAGGTTTTGTTATCTTTAAGTTGAGAGCTGTAGGTTACAATTAGCAATTTTTATTGATAGTCTTCTAATAGATGTTAGTTGTTTCCGTGCCACCCTTTAATTTTTTGCTGCTCAAATGCAGACTCAGAGTCTAAATTTGAAGGCTTTATCTTCAACTAAGGAAGTAAAATGGCCTTTCTACACAAATCTTGTCAGTTTTTGCACACCGCAGAAGGTAAATGGTTGTTTTTACTACTTCTTGCTGAAGGTAGTGGGTCAGTCCATGGAATTTTATGTTCCCATCAATTAATGCATAGTTACTCTCTCGTGGAATCAAAATTTATAAGTGATTATTGATGCCAATTCTATATGATGCTCATTCTTGAATTGAATACCTTGTGTTTAATCCAGCATTGCTTGCTTCTTCGGGCTCTGGTTTTGTTCGATTATATTACTGCTACATTGGTCGACTTTGCTTCTTCCCTCTGGTGTTTTCTATTCATGGTAGAACTTTGAGACCTAGACAGGGTGATTGAGATGAAAATCTCAACATATATATGTGGCTCTCAAGTAGTTGAGTTTTTAGTTGAACCTGAATAATGGGCTAGAGCCACTAGATGTAATATCTATAAAATTCTATGCTATGGATTTTGAAAATATAAGTTAGATTCACCTCAATTCTCTCCCATAGAATTTGTGGCTAGTGCATTATGAAAAATGAAACCAGGTTGCAAAATTTTCTGTACACCTTAGCTTCTCTGTTGTGGTTGTATATGTTTCTTCATAAGGTCATGATCATCTATTGGCAAAGACGTTAGGCTTTTCAGAACTCGGATTTAATCAGTCTACAACTAATTACTGGGAAGTTGTTATGCAACACCCAGGCACCTGGCTTTGAAAATCTTAAGTGGTTTAATTTGACTGCAGTGTAGTCCTCCACTACAAATACTTATATTAAAAAAATATCTTCCTCCACTACAATTACTATCCGAAAAAAGCATATTCCTCCACTTAAATTGTCAAAATGTTCAATTAGCAAGTCTTGGCATCTGAATTAAGAAGATAATGTTCCTATCATACTGGGTATTTGGAGACTTGTTGAAACTATGGCTCTTGATAAACATTTCTGTACTACTTGGTATTGCTACTTCTGCATTATGAAGAGATACTCTTTATGTAAAAGACATGTTTGGTCTAATTGAGAACCAGTTTTTTGAGCCGAGTCAGTTTTCTATATTTGTCTTTTCTCTCTCTGATCACCCCTGCTTATTTGATTCTCTTTCCAAAAAAAAAAATGAATTTCTTATATAAACAATAGCTTCTTATAGCATGTCAATAATGTGAGCCATTCTTGGTTTGCGCCTAAATCGTTTATAGCAGTAGCATGATATATTGTTAACCAGTGTTAAAGGGCACTTGCTAGAAGTAGTCTTGCAATTTGAGGAGTATGGTTTATAAAGGGTTAATACTTTTAACTAGTTTACATTTTTTTCTAGGATAAGTTGCAATTGGCACATTGACTTTAATAAAACAACTGGGACGAGGAATATTGACTCTCTTTTTTACATGTCATTGGTATGTATCGATGGAGTACATTCTAATGGCATCACATCAATCTTTCTATTTGCTAGACAGTAGTACATAAAAAGTTCGTGACATTATGTTTTGAATTATGTTCGCTGTTTGTAGTAGTGGAATCCACCTAGTCATAAATCATTATTTAGACATTGACAATTGCGATTGAATTTCATGAGCCTTAAATTTTAAATAAAACGATTAAATTGATTGTTCTATTTTAAGGTTGATAAATGGAATTCATTTCGTGGTCAAAACCTAAGCTCTTATTCTTAAATTGACGATTGAGGTTGATAAAACTTTGTTCATTTGAATTGATTATTTAATAACAAGTCGTGTATAATGAAGAAGAGTAGAAAACCTTCTGCTTCCACTTCTTTCATAAACACGCTCACAGAGGATCCATGTAGCAGTTTTGTAGAGAAGAAAGAAACTAAAAGAAAGATTGTGAGATACGGATACCTTATAGTTGTTTGAAATGAGAGGAAAAAAGGAGAAAAATTGAGAACTGCTAGCATAGTGATGGAAAACTAGTTAGATTATATCAGTTCTTCTAACTCTCTGAGATGGGACATATAGCCCAATTACTTGTTCAAACAGCTTAGGACCGGCCAAATTGTTGGGACCTGCCAATACGTCTAGTGGGTAGGTGGATGAATTAGTGTTTAGTTTGGTGTGATTGAGTAGTTTGCCAACTGAATGTGTAGCATGTAAGATCATGAATAGGTTGAGTGTTGGGCTGGAACTTTAGACATCCAGATGGGTCTTTGTATTAACAATGGTACACATTTACATTCGGCTTTGTTTCCATTAATGGGACTGCCTAAAAACGTGGACCTTTACTCTCAAGCTTCCCTCTCTGTTTCCATTGTTGCAACAAATGATAGAGGCTAAGTATTGAATTTTTTTAATGTTTTAGTCATTAACTCTTTTGAAGTTGAAGTATAGTGAGAATCAGGAAATAGTTTTTATATGTTGAAGTGATGATAACTTGTGCTCCAGGTTAGTACTTGTTCTCTTTTTGACTGATTCTGTTATTTTTGGTATTGTATTTATTCCTTTTAATAATGGTTATTATAATTATCAAAGCATATTCCTGATTCTTTATTCTAAATTTATGTATCCGTTTTCCTCTAAATCTAATCTAACTCTATTATCTTAACTAATGCAGACATTAAAACAAGGAGACATATCTTCAACCAATTTGGATAACATAAGACGGTTGGCGGAAACATTTTCAAAGTACCCTGATGAATATATGCCTTGGCTGGTTGAGTGCTGCAATATTTCAGATCTGTCAAAGACATTGTTCTTCTTGGTTTTATTGCAGTCATTCATGATGCCGAAGATTGGTACAATTCCCTCTCACCAGTTTTTCGCAACTTCAAAATTTACTCGCCTGTTTTAATTTATACAAAACTGAAGCCTTTGGATACATTCATTTATTTTTTCTCGATGTAAATACTAATTTTTTTCCAGAATGGGCTGTACTTAATAGTTACTCTGCAGCAAATATATATAAATAATTATCACTGTAATGTTACTTTAAATTGACGGTTGGTGGTTTTTGACTATCAACATCTATCCATGTCAACTGGTGTTTGTCAGAAGCTGGTGGTCAAGCCATGTTGCAAGGGTATTGACCGTGAAGAGTTGCCAATTTTCTTGTTAGGCTTAGGTGTAAAGAATTGTCTTTTATTCTAGTTTGATTTTGATTTGTGAGGTACATTTAGATATATTTAGGCTTTTTATGTACTTAGATAAAGTAGGGAATGTAGCATTCCCGTGTTTGTTATAGGTCATATAAGATACCCACTGAAATTCAGAATATCTTATTATTTTCGTTTGGTAGAAGTGATTTGATTACTAGTAATAGTTGTTGTGAGTGTTTAGTACGTATTCAAGATTACTGGGTATATAGTTTTTTAATATGTACCTTTTACTAAATGCCCCATATACTAATTAGAGTAATGCTACATGCACAAACTATTTTACAAACATTTTACAAATTTTTGATGTGACATACTCCACCTCAGCATATTGATCAACACATTGATTCAATGTAGTCTTCGGCCCCACATAAAAAGCTGAGGGAGAGTAGTATACCACATCAGCAGTTTGTAAAATGTTTGTAGAATAGTTTGGGTCTGTAACATTATTCTACTAATTAATGTCAAATAATTCACTAATAATTTTTTTGTCAAATAAAATTAAACTAGTTAATTCAATAGTATTTAATAAAATATATTTACAGTTTTATTATATTTGTAAAATATAAATTTTAATATATTCAATTATTAATACATAAATAAAGATTAATTAATCAAGTCAATTTAAGCACAATAATAAATTAAACTTATAATAATAAATAACAAAACAAGATGAATAAGGACAAATTAAAATATTTATGTCCAAATTATTAAAATAAAGAAGAGTGTGTTTGATATCTGGGTATTTGCTTGGTAAACTTTTTTTAATTAGTGTAAATAAGGATATTTATGTCCAATTTACTAATTATGATGAGTATCTTTGTCTATAAAAAGATCTCAAGATGACAAGATGTGGTAATCTAAACCTGTCCTCCCTTTCTATTCCTCGGTAAGCAGTTTTTTCATTCATTCATTGATTGATTCATACCCACTTCTGGTGGGAATCTTGGCACTTTACTGGGTTATTATCGGGAATATAAAATTACCAATGTAACAAACACAATTTATTAGGATGACTGATTCACAGTACCGGGTATCTAAGACGACCATTTCAGATGGCCTGTAACAAAAGCCCCCTTAAATTATTTCTTTACTCAAGGCTATGTTTCCTTCAATTTCGTATTAATGCATACAGCAGTTTGCATTACTAGTATATAGAGGTGCTCACTTATCTTTTCCTCTGGCAGATGTTTCTCAATTATGCACACTGTACGATTCTTGCTTTCCAATTTTAAAAACTGAGTGGGAGGTGCTAGAGTCTGGGGGTAATGTAGATGCAGAAGAGGTAGGTCAATAATTTATTGGTTACTTTTGGTCCTGTTTTCACTGTCTAGATTTCATACTATCCTTCGTGCTGTTGACATATGGTGTAACTATTACCGTAAAAGATATCTGATTCTGCTATATGATTTACAGTCCAATACAATAATGCTGGATAGGGATTGCAAAGCATTCCTTGATCATCTTTCTGACACCAATTTGAAAGACTTGAATGCTAAGATACTAATGTGCTTATTCTGGAAGTTATCAGAGGCATTTATCACAATAGCACCTGAGGATGTTTCTATGGTTGGTGATACACGTGTATTTTTTATTCTTTTATTTATTTACTTATTATTTTCTTTGATTTCCCTGGTGGAAAAGTGTCTTCATCCTAGTTAATCATGAATTCATAGTCGGTTTAGTTTGTCCTGCTAAATATGAGTTTCATATTTGTTTCAGGATGAGAATTGGAAGTGGGTATGCACACTTCAGGATCTCTTTGTCTTCTTTGCATCCCAGTCAAAGCCTGTTTTTAAGAAGCATCTCAATTACTTTGTTACAAAATGCAAAATTTCTCCAGTCCGATTTCTCTCCAAACTTTTTACTGAAGAAGGTCAGTTTATGGGTTCCCAGGTTAATACTCCATTCATGGCATGGGGTGAAGCATGGGATTATTTCCAGAAAAGATTTAATGCATTATGCATGTAATCCACTATAATGTTCATTCTGGTTCTTACTAACTATTTCAAACTGAAGCAAATATCATCATTGTCAGATACCTGAAATAAAGTAAATAGATTCTCTAATATAAGGCCTGATATGCATTCTAATATTTTGGATAACATGCAAGAATTAAGTGTTGACTCGATCAGTGTCAGCTTGACAATTAGGATGAGCTAACATGAAACCCTTAGAGGGGTGTTGGGGTTTGAAGGAGTAGTAGGGCGAGGTAGGATATGATTTCACACGGATTAATGTGGGAGAGGAACAAACAGTGTTTTAACGATGTAAAACCAGCCTGTCATATCTCAGCAAGCGCAAGTTGAGTTGAGTGAGGAGGGTGATACGCTGGTTCAGGCTTTTTTTTGCAGGTTGTGTTTTATGGAACTTGTGCCTCTGTATACTCTGTTTACTGAACGGTGCCCCCATTTGGCACCTTGTGAATAATAATTCTTTTGAGCAAAAATAAAAAAGTTTCATAGAAGAACATAGGGTGTTGAACTTGAGTCATTTATTAGGCAACTCTGTCCATTTTACGAGCTGTATCAGTGCTTTGGAAGCCCTTGATAGGAGAGGTGTCAATATATGGAAAGTCAAGAATATTGATTTCAACTGAAGTATGCAATCTAAAGCCAAACCATGTGGTTGGTTTGGCAATTGTTATTCTTAATTTTGTGAAACATTTCACTTTTTTTGGAAGTAGAAAACTATTAAAAAGCTAAGTTACATGGACCTGGATGGAGACATGGATACCTTGAAGAGTCCGACACCCATACCTTGTTCAGGTGTCAAGCGTCGGACACGGTTACTTAAGGCAAAGCGAAGAGTCTAGCATAGTTAAAAAGTCAAGTTTGACTTGAAAATAATAAAGATATTTTCTTCGAGAATGGATAAAAATTGTTTTGACCTAAGTGGCCAACTGTGATCTTTATTCAAATGCTGGATTTAGTTAGCATAGAAAATCCAGGGCTTAGACTTTGTCTGTCATTTGAACCCCTTGTCTGCCTACCAAAATGGCTCTATTTGGATTTCCGTAAATATTGTTTGAAAAAGAAAATCCTTTTACATATTTATTTTCATTTATCTTGCGCCTTCCATGTTAGATTTGAGATCTGATATTCATTGTTTCAATGTTGGGGCTTTGATTTTGTAGGTGTTTCTGTTGCCGTTCAAGTTGAGAGTCTTCATTCTTTTGTGCTCCTTTGTTCTCAGTCAGATGAGAGCGTACTTCTTCAACTCTTTGCTGAATTTCCTTCCATTCTTGTTCCACTGTTCAATGATAATCAGGTGCCATAACTTGTCTTCTTTTCTTTCTTTTCCCGGTGTCGTGCCTTATTTTAGAGAAGTTGCCCTATTCATGTTTTTCTTAATTATGCAAGGTTTATTTAGCCTTCATGGTTTAAATTTATAAGCTTCACTTACAATTTCCACAAATTCCTTTAAAGGATGTACGGGTGGCTGCTATGAGCTGCATTGAAGGGCTATTCACAGTGTGGCCCCGTGTTACTCTTTCTAGAAGTAAAAATGGTATCACTCTTCTTCAGAATGACTCTTCAAGATATTCTCTATTCATTTCCTAATTCTTCTTCAATTATGGGACCGTATCTAATCCAGAAAACTTACAGGAAAGAGTGCAGTGTGGAGTCATTTTCTAGGGGAACTTTTGGGATTAATGATTCAGCAAAAGCTGCTAATTGTATCGGACAGAAATATCCTCCCCTCGTTTTTTGCAACTTTGCTCAGCGGTTCCTACCATAGCCTTTTAGTGCCTGAAACTATTGGACAAAGGTTTCTTTTTGGTTTTCAGCTATTTTCTCTTGAAAATAATTATGAAAGTGGATATTAGTATTTATTTTCTTAACCATCATTCATCTGTTTCATGAAGTTTAAGGAACAAAGTATTCCTGATGTTCATATCAGGTTAGAATTTCAGGCATGAAATGCAATAATGCATACTTACCAGTTGCTGGTACTTCGTCATCTTCATTTAATTTTTTTTAATAAGTTCTGAAGAGTGCTCTCTCTTATATAATCAGGCCAACTTTCTAAACTTATTCCATTTTATTTATTTCTCCTTGATGTCTAACATATTCAATTGTAAACAGTTAATTGCATGTAAAGTCCTTTTTTTTCAATGATTGTAGAATTCTTCTCTTTTAATGCACGTCAAATACGTCAGTTTATAATCTCTTTCTTTGTAATAAATATTTTTTTCTTCATATTTCTCCTTTGTCTTGCACATTCTAAACCTGTCAAAGTTTTATTTCTCATTGGAAATATTTGTGTTGAAGCATTTGCAATACATTGACCAAGTCAGGACCTTTTTGATGCTGTTGAAATATTTATGAAAGCCATTGTTTTTTCAACCAACAATAGCTTTAAATTTCTTAGCCTAAATACTGTTAGAAGCTTTCCTCAACCCTATTTTCTTATAATTTACTATCATGAGATTATAAGTCATTGAAATATCTAATTGTTCCACAAACATTGCTTTTGAGATTCCAAAAACCAATGTAAGTTAGCAGAATCCGTATTCTTAGACTTTTTTTATGAGAAACTAAGAACGATGTGGTTTCTCTCTGGCTTTCTATATTATAACATGCCATAACTGCTGATTCTCTCTAACATATTGGTTATTCAGGCCAATATAGTGTCAGTATTGCTGAAGATGTTTTAGTTCCTATTAGATCATTATATTCTTTTGCATGGTTTTAGTGCTGAAGAATATCAAACCTATATGCTCAAATGTACCTGTGTTCTGTTTTCTGGCTTATTATCTCTCTTGAATCTTTGAAATGTGAGTCTGTTAAGCAAAAGTACATATATGTTTGAAGGTCAGTAATATTGTTTATTAAGCAAATCTTGCTTGATATACTTTTTTTTTTCTTTTTCCCCAGGTTTGATAAGTCTGTAAAGGATGGCATACTGGATTTCCTTTTGGGGTCTGCTCTAAAACTCTCTGCATATGGAAAGGTTGGTATTAGTACTTTCTAGAGGAGTTAAATATTTTCTTATCTGCTGTCATTTATCCAACTGTAGTGTTATAGTTTGGAGGAGATAAAGTTATAAAGTTGTGTTGTTCTTCTTTCTGTTTTTTGCAGCTAATGATTCTATCTATGCTTAAAGGAGTTGGGAGTGGAGTTATGCTTGTTAAGGATGTTGAGTTGTTGCTAAATGATCTTTTGAAAAGACGCCATCAATATCATCTTGGAAATGATAAATCATGTATGAAATTATCAAAGATTGAAGTTGAAATCCTATGCCTTCTACTTGAGGTAAATTAAAGATCCTCTAAATATTTATTCTGCTAATATATAGTTTGGCTATGATCTTTAAATAAATTCAGCCTGAAGTTGACACTCTTTTTCTGCTATAGTGCTGTACTATGCCTACTTCATCTTTTGGTGGGTATGCTTGCGAAGATCAAATATTGAAGGCTTTGCAAGTACGTAGATTATTCCAATATATGGTCTTCTTTTGCAATTTCACTCCTAAGAATTGACTCTTCCGGGGATTGTGCTTAAAACGTTGTGTTATATATCTTGTTCTTGCAGTTGGATGGTACTTTCTCTGAAGAGACTGCCATTGTGCTGCCTTGCTTAACTGTTTTAAGTAATATCAACACTTCCTTGTACGGAGGTTTGAAGACGGAGACACAGGTTGCCTTTGTTTTTTTTTTCCTCCGCCCTTTCCCGTCCCCCTCGCCATTTATTTTATACAAGTAGCCGGCTTGTCGCGACCATGTTCTATAGTACTTATTTGCATTTGAGTTTTGTTGACGAGTGATGAATACTTAAATATAATAAAACTTCAGTACTTAGGTCTCTTTATAGGATCCTATGCATGTATTTTGTGTTTCAAGTAATCTCCTTGTGTATGTGTGTGTGCACATAATAGTTGAACTATAACTGTTTCTTTCTCTGACAGAAGTCTTCTTCAGATCATTATTTCAAAACCCTTTAGTCAGTTGCTTGATGTGTTAGTCTCCATGACAGTAGTTCAACTTACAGTTTCCTTCTTTTTTTGCTTTTCTTTGAGGGAGCACTTGTGTAATTAGGATTATTTTGATTTCTAGTTTTGAAGTCCATTTCATGGAAAACTATTACCCGTCGGGAAATGAATGACAAATATTTCCTACTTTATGAATTAAAATATCATTCAATTTTATGTTTTGGCAGGAAATTTTCTTCAAAGGCCTTGTGGTTCTGTTTCAGAGTGCTAATATTGATATACACAATGCTACTAGAGAGGCGTTGATGCGGATAAATGTATGTTCCTTTCTCTCCTTTGCTCCAAATTTGTAACATGTTTTTACCTGTTGTTTTGTTGCTTCCGATTTTAATATTCATTATTTCAATGTGTGATTCTGCATGCACTTAATCAATGCACCTCGTGAAGTGTCATTCAACATTCTTCAATTAGTTTATAATCCAGTCGAACATAACTCTTAAAATAATTTTGACACATTAACAGGTGCAAAGTGTAGGTCCATCTAGCATTTCCGTTATGCACTTTTTTTTCCCTTTCTTTCTTTTTGAGAACCTACACTATTATAATTCAATTCTAGGGATATATTTCATCCTAGGGGCCTAGGGGGAGTCTGGGGATTGGGCCAAGAGGGGAACCTATGAGAAACTTGTCTTTTTTTAATTTTGTGCATTTTCCTTGTGCACTTAATCAGTGATCCATATGAAGTGTCCCATGACATTCTTCAATTAGTTTAAAATCCGATCAAACATAACTTTTTAAATAATTTTGCAACGTTAGCAGGTGCAAACTGTAGGCCCATTTAGCATTTTCCTTGCATCAACTCTATGAGTATTTGATTGTCTCATCTTGGCACTTTAGATTTTCAAAGATGGCATTGAGTCAATTTTACTCTACATACTGATTGAGGGATAACAAAGAATTGAATGACGGGGATTTAAAATGTAGTTAGCATTGCCTAACATTCCATGAGCTAGAGATCATTTATAATAATCTGATTAGTGTTGAGTTTTCATGTATGCGGAGCTGATGCTGGATAGGTTGATGAAATACAAATAAACCTCTTGTTATATTTCGCATTATGGTTGGCTATCCAAGCATTTCACTTTTACCTAGCAATTGTCTAAATTTGAAATACTCTATATAAATGCCATTTGACATGGATTTTGTCGAATACTGGACATATCTTGCTATGGCATAGAGACCATTCAAGATGCTAATGTAGCTGTTGTGGAGGCAAAGGGGGCCCAAATACTATACTAAATGGAGACAGCAGAAGGAATATGGATGGCGTTAAGTACTGAATGGAAGTTAGAGATCTTCTGATAACAAGCACTTGGGCAAGTTGATTGTCCTACATAATCAAGCCATTAAAGTATCTGGATTTGTAAGGGACTCAGTCTGGCTCTTGACTCTTGGATATGGCGGAGTAAGAGAGAACTATTAAATTAATAAAGATGGCTGGCAGGCGGCAGCACTATGGAGTTTCAGGTTGCTATTACTGTGGAGGCAAAATTTCTGATTTTGGGTTTTTCCTAGTAAACAAAGAATAGTAATAGGTATCATGTCATTATTAAATATCCTGAAAATCCTTTATGTGATAAGAATCCCAAAGCTGATGATTTTGAACTAATTGGGGGATGAGGTTCAGCTTGTTGTTGGAGAGGTTTGTTCCCAGATGTTTCTCTCCCCCTTTCTCTCCTTCGGACATTCTCCTTGTGTTTCTCCTCCACGAAGAATAATAAAATAGAGTATGGATTTAATTCAGTTTGGGGTTTTGAGGTTTTTTTGTTCTGTTTTGGGGATAGGGGAGAGGGAGATGTAGACGATATATTTTTTATTTAACTATTTGTTTCTATTATACTAAAGTTACTGGGTATTATGTGGTATGGACCTAGCTACTTGAATTTTGTTACTTTCACTCAAAGCATGATACTAATATGTTCCAGAAGGACTAGAACTATAAATTAGCGGCTCATTTAGTTCTTTATTTTCTACCTCTAATTGCACAGATATTTATTTTATAACTTAGTATTGGATGCTCAAGCATCACATTTGTACTAAATTATTTTTAGAACAATCAATTTGTTTATGTATCTAAACAACTTCACTGAAATTTAGTTTTATTGCATTGAGAGTCTAAGAGAATTCCTTACTATAAGCATCTATTTAGAGCTACCCCAAGCGTATCACGATTTATCCTATGTAGCTTGCCGCGTTCCCATATCAGTTCCACGATCTTGAACAATCTGTGTTCCACTTAACATTGTATTAAACACAGTTGTCATGCTGTTTATTTTTGACTATTTCTTATAAACTACAGACATTTGATATGCTTCTTTAACTTGATAATAAATTACAGTTTTAGCTACCACTATCTGTAGTCATCACTTGTGTTTTGTAATTCAACATTGGGGTTGTCTACGTTAAAATATTTGTTTCCTACAGGTTTATGTTGTCCCCTTAGGTGCTAAACTTTGGGTTTATAATAATTTAAAGTTCTAATGTGCAATTAAGAACCCGACAGACATAAACTGGTCCAATTTTCAAAATCTGTCGGATGACATCTTTATACGTGCACATCCTCCCATAGGAGGTGGATTGTGTTGTTATTTTTTTCTTGATTTTCTTGTACTGTTTTGTACTTTCCTATTGCCCTGTAAGATTGTAGAACATTTTCTAATACTCCTCTAAATATTGCAGATTATGTGCTCAACTATAGTTCGGATGCTTGATCTTGTTTTAAAGCAGGAAGGTTTCTTAATTGACACGGCATATGGAAAGACGAAAAAGAAATATTTGAAACATCAGAATTCTAACCAAGATTATGATGTGTTCCAGAAATGCAGAAGTCCACTTTCTTTTCTTAGTTCTCTTCTTGATATTTTGCGACTGAAGAAAGACATTGAGAACAGGTCTACTAAATATAGATCACATGTGGTTATTGTATTATCCAGATATTATTAGTGATCAATCTTGTGTTCATCGACTCTCTCAGATTTATAGTCATCTTCAGACTCTTTTCTATTTCAACTGAATCTATCTAATCTTCGTGTACAGAGCATCATTTTTAGGGTCATTGTTCAAACTTCTTCGCGTAATATTTATGGATAATGAATGGATCAAGGATGCCAAGCATAATGAGAATTATGTTCAAGCTTCACCTGGGAGTTCGCAAACTATTTCCAGCACATTATGTTATGTTCAACAGACATTATTATTGATTCTTGAAGACATTAGTGCTTCACTCATAACTTATGCTCCACAAAAGGTTTATTTCAAATATATTGTGTCGTAACTCTTGTAAGATATTGATTCAGTTACATAGATGTTCTTTACTTTGCCACTATGAGTGACAGATGGTTTATGGCAGGATGAGGTAGTTTATAATTTCGACGTGGAACTTTTAGTTAAATGTGCTCGTTTTGCAAGCGATGCTGTCACCCGCAACCATGTATTCTCGCTGTTATCAACTATCGCAAAGGTCGTACCTGAGACAGTTTTGGACCAGATACTTGATATTCTTACCATTATTGGGGAATCGGCAGTGACACAGGTCCATTGATTTTTTCTTTTCTTCCAGCCCTAGATTTGTTACAATATTTGTTGATTTCTGTAAACAATTGCATAATATTTGAAATTCTATCAGGGCGACCTTTTCATATTTAGTAGGCCTTTTTCATTGCTGTTTCGGTTTTTGTGGTGGTGTAAGGAGTCGGATAAATTCTTATTGGCGGAAACCTAAGCATTAAATATACTTGCATCATGCTGAAATATTTGACTTCCGAGCTATTACTTACCAATATATTTTTGCCTTCCGTACATATTAAGTAAAGTTTGAGATCTCTTTTTCACATATTATAATCGTATACTTATGAAATTTTAGATTTATATATCTACGTCTTTGTAGTTGGACAACCACTCACAACACGTGTTTGAAGACCTCATATCTGTGCTTATTCCATGTTGGCTATCTAAGACCGGTAACGTCGAGGAATTGCTTCAGGTAATAGTATTAATTTTTCTGCAGCAGCCTCCTTTCGGCTGTGTTACCAAATCTTCTTACCTGAACTTAGGTATTGATGATTTTTAACATGTCTTTTTCTTTCATAGGTTTTTGTGAAAGTGTTGCCTGAAGTTGCGGAGCACCGGAGGCTCTCAATTATTGTGCACCTTTTGAGGTATTAAGAAAATTTGCTTTTAATACAGTTCTCTGATATTTTCTTGATCTGACAAGATTCCTGTACAGAACTCTAGGGGAACATGGTAGCTTAGCTTCATTGCTTCTCCTCCTTTTCCGTTCATTGGTTTCGAGGAAAAGCTTCTCCCTCCTTGACGATAGTATGAACTCTTTGGATCCTTTAGTTCCTTCAATTTGTACACAATGGGAGTATGTATTTGCAGTGCAAATATCTGAGCAGTATTCATGCATGATATGGCTTCCTTCTCTTGTTAAGCTGCTTCAACAAATTGAAATTGGTGTCTGGGGCAAAGAACTTTTCATGGAATTCCTAGTTGCAGTTCAATTTATTTCAGACAAACTGGAAGATCCTGAAATTTCTTTCAAGCTTAATTTCGTGGATAATCCAGATGACATTCAGGTTTATATTTAATCAATACATTCAAATTACTTGTTCCTTATGTGGTGCACGTTTCTGTTGAATGTTTATAGAAGGAATAAAAGAGATGTAGAATACTGAATCATACAGACTAATTCTCCTATATATTTCTGTGTTAGTTGGATGATTTTGTTTGCAACTGGGATTAGTGTCCATTATGTCATTTTCATCTCTATTGACCTGACCAATTAACATTATACCATGAAGTGATTTTATATGATTGCTGCAACGTATTTACCCATTTTAATCTTCTTAATCCTGATTATATATATGTTCATAGCAAGCAGGTCTGTAACCATTTGAGTTTATTTACTTAAATGATAATAGCATAGGCATAGTGATATACATGCTCTCTTTATTATTTTTGAAGGGGATAATAGTTTATTATATTGTGTAAATTATATTTAATCTATTGCGGATTTATGATATTCTGTATTTCTAGGGTTAGCGTTTTAGCAGGGGTTACTTTCTTTGTTAGTAGTTCTTTATCTCTATATATTTTCAACAATTTTGATTATTTCTGCAGAGAACAATTGGAGAACTTACAGAGCAAATTGTTTCTCATTTACAACTGGTTGACTCAAGAAGAAAGCAGATTGGTCTTCCCTCTTTCATTGGTAAAGAACTAAAGGAGCGTATACGCACTATCTTGAAAAGTATTACAAGGGGGCTACAACCTTCAGCTTACTTCAAAGTCATTATCAAATTATTGGATCATGCAAGTAAAAATGTCAGAAGGAAGGTAATAAATGAAGTGCTTGTCATCATAAAATGTCTTGCATTGACAGGGTTTTAATGATTTGGCTGTATAAACATCTTGGATTTGCAGAAATTTTTTATGCAACGGATTAATCTATACATATTTTGTGTCAAATCCTTTGGAGTGTTAAAGTCTCGTTGCAGATAGTTCAACAAATATAGTTTTGAAAATATACCACTGTCGAGTACTCGAGTAGTGACTGTCTGCCAATAACTCAATTTAATGTAGTTTAGAGGTTGCACTACATTCAAAACAGAACAAGTAGCATTCATTTGGAGATCCTCATCTATTCAATTACTTAGATGCCTGGCTCAAATATTTTGTTTTTGTTTGTATTCTTAATTCCAATTTATAAATTCTTGTTTCTTGTTAGTTTAATAGTTATCATCTTCGACACATTACCTAATAAGTCAAGGGTATGCAGGCACTTGGAATTCTTTGTGAAACAGTGAAGGACTCTGGTGCAGTGCAACTGAAGCACGAGAGAAGGGGGGTGAATACTACCGCTAGAAGCTCTTGGTTTCACTTGGATGAGAGTGCCTTGAATTCTTTTAACAAATTGTGTTTGGAAATTGTTAAGTTAGTCGATGTGTCTGAGGACACATCAAATATTTCCTTAAAACTAGGTGCAATTTCTGCACTGGAAGTTTTGGCTAATAGGTTTCCTTCGAATGATTCAGTCTTCAACCTATGCCTTGCATCTGTGTCACGGAACATTCATTCAGACAACTTTGCTGTCTCTTGTAGCTGTCTTCGGACAACTGGCGCTTTGATCAACGTTCTTGGGCCTAGGGCACTTTCTGAGCTTCCTCCTATCATGGAGCACCTGCTACAGAAATCTGGTGATGCCTCTTCATCTGCAGATGCAAATACCAAATATGATGATGATAATTCTTCAACTGCATTATTGAATTCTAAGGAATCTCTTTTCATGTCTGTACTTCTAACCCTTGAGGCAGTCATTGACAAACTTGGTGGTTTTCTTAACCCTTATATTAGAGATATTCTAGAACTTGTAGTCTTGCATCCAGAGTATGCAAACATATCTGATCCAAAGTTGAAGCTGAAAGCGGATGTAGTACGAAAGCTTATCACTGAGAAAATCCCCGTAAGTTTCATTAAAACAAACTATACTCCCTCCATACAGAAAGGAGAGTCCTATTTTACTTGTTGACTTTTCTCTATGCATTTTAAGGTTTGACTGGGACACAATTAGACAATGGAATTCTTTCCTGGACAATTTTTTTTTAATATTACATTTCAATGTTCCAGTGTGTCCTAGGAAAGTCTTAGTATGCATAAAAAGTAATAATGAAAAAGTCAACAAGTCAAATTGGACTCTCATTTGCGAGTGGACTATTTTATTGGTTGCTATCTCTTTCTGTTTGACTATTATCCCCATATCTCAACTCACCCTTATAATCCTATTTATCTGCCAGGTTCGACTCTCACTGCCACCTCTTCTAAGGATATACTCTGAAGCAATCAAATCTGGGGATTCGAGTTTATCAATTGCTTTTGAAATGTTAGGAAACTTAGTTGGTACAATGGATAGAACATCTGTCGGTGCTTACCATGCAAAGATTTTTGACTTGTGCTTGGTAGCACTTGATCTTCGCCGTCAAAAGCCTCTTTCAGTTAGGAACATTGATGATGTTGAGAAAAATGTCATTAACGCAATGATTGTTCTTACCATGAAACTTACGGAGACCATGTTTAAGCCTCTTTTCATTAGGAGTATTGAATGGTCAGAGTCAAATGTGGAAGAAAGTGAAAGTGCAGGAAGCACAAACATTGATAGGTCTCTATCTTTCTATGGCTTGGTGAATAAACTTGCTGAAAGCCATCGGTGAGTCTTTTACTCTGTCTTCAAGTTGTTTTGTTACCTGTATTCTTTACTCTCTTGTATGTTGAACTGATCCGGTTTGATGTAGCTGATACCTGATAGGTAAATTGTAGTGGCACGAACTCAGTGTGCCACTGTCTAAAATATGGTAAAATGGAAATTGGCTCTTACAGAAGTATGCTGATTATGTTTTTTTCAAAGCTTGATTAATATAGTTGGCTTAACTTCGGTATTAGTTACCATTTGCACCTAATACTCTTGTTTTTAAGAAAAGAAGTCCTGAATAATAGCGAAGCTGATAAACTTCTTTGTCCATCTCTGTATGTTATTTCTTCTTTCTTGTAGATTGTTCCTTTCTTTGGTGCTCTTGGTAAAAATTTAAAGTGCTACACATGGAGATTGATGGGTGATCTTTGAGCACTTGCTATTTGATTAAGAAGTAGTAGTTCCATGTCGTATGTTTATTAGATTCTCATCTTTTAGCAAGTTTTGCTGTGTTATCTTTTTATTTACCTTTTATTTTTTTGTGGCATGGTTTGATTTATATTTGCATTTTTGTTAATCAGTTTTATACTTATATTTCCTTTTTTCTTCTGTTATTTTTTGTTTTATGATAGTGCGGAACCTGACGTTTGCCAAAGATATCCAAAAAATTGTTTATGCAGCATAAAATGATAATTATCATGATTTACTTGCTTTACGAGGGCATGTCTGGGGATCTGTGAATTTTTTATTTTTCTATGTGGTTTCGGCTTTTGATTATGTCAAATGTGTAATTGTAGGGTATTTTCTCTGTAGTTTCATTTAACCTTTTTCTTTCCCCTGGTATTCTACTCCTAGAACTTTGCATATGGGTTCTTCTAGAATTGGGCAGTGGTATTTCATTTTTAGTTGTTTTCTAATATTAGTGTTGGCTGTTCAGTCCTATTTTGACTTTGAGATAGTTTGTTCATTGATTCAGTCATATTTTATGTCAGGTCGTTGTTTGTTCCATACTTCAAATACTTGCTTGATGGTTCTATACGGCATCTCACTGATGCCGATTATGGAAAGACCGGCCTGATTAGAAAGAAGAAGAAGACCAAGCTCCAGGAAGAAACAAGTAATAAAAAAGGTGGAGATGGTGCATTGTCTATTGGAATATGGCACCTCCGTGCACTGGTTTTGTCATCCCTACATAAGTGCTTTCTCTATGATACTGGGAGCTTGAAGTTTCTCGACTCGTCAAATTTTCAGGCAAGCTTAATACATGCTACTATCCTTTTATACCTATCTGCAACATAAAGAAAACACTTGTATCTATGTTGTACTTGAACTCGCATCTTGGATTAATTTGGAGTATAGCTTACTTGTACCTAACTTTTCCTATAAAGGAGCAGCTCATGTCTTACTTTTAGTTCTATTAACTGCTCTTGCACAAAGTGTATCTAATAGCAATTATGACTGGTCTTAGAAGTTTGATACTTGATAATATTGAAATATACACTCAGTTCCAAAATATAGATCAAGTTGGACTTTTGAAAGTAAATTTGATATATTTGCAAATTCAAAAATGTGATTCATTTTACTTTTGAAAACAATTAAAGTTGTTGGTCTTTTTTTTTTGCTTCTTGGGTCCAGCAAGTAAACCCCGTTGTCTGTCAGTCTTTGTTCAATTGAGAACTAGATAATAGTAGTAACAACCACATCCCAGTTATCTGTTTGGGGAAAAAAACCAAAAAGTTGAAGGTCATCTATGTTGATCTCGTTATCTTTCAGTCAGGAAACATTGTTTGATCCTCTCCAGTACTTCTATTGGTTGCTATCCCCTTTTAAGTAATTTTTATTTGGCTCTCTCTGCAGATCCTGTTGAAACCCATTACAATGCAGCTTATCACAGACCCACCAAGTTGTCTAGAACAGTATCCACACGTACCAACTGTAGATGATGTTGATGATTTGTTGGTCACTTGTGTTGGCCAGATGGCTGTTACTGCAGGAAGTGACCTTCTATGGAAGCCCCTGAACCATGAGGTAAGTGCTGAATCATTCAACCTTGCCGATATTTGATTCCCATTGCTTTGAATTGTAAATCTTAATATTTTAGATGCTATGCTTTTCATCTTAAGTTTAAGGCTTAAATACACTAAACCATTTTTTTCCCACTTTTTATAACTTGAAATGTTTAAACTTTAAGACACTGAACCTTAAAGCCTTCAAATTTTTATAAATTAAACTTTTTGACCAACGACATGTAATAATTGATTCGAATGAGAGTATTTTGGGTAATTTCACTCCCAAATATCTTTGGAAGCACATAATATTGTAAGCACGTGGGTGTGTGATGAATAAAAAAAGTAGAACAATTGTAGCCAATATAAATAATATATACCCTTAAAAGATTTAATTGTCCACATTGATAGGAAACCTTAAATATCTTTGAAAGCACATAAAATAGTAGGCACATGATTAGTGGGATGAAAAGAAAGAAGAAAAATTGGAGCCAATATAAACGATATATACCCTCGATAGACTTAATTGCCCTTTCATTTTGAGTCACGTGACTTGTCCCGGAATGCTAATTCTGGTGGCCAAAAGATTTAATGTCTTAAATTTGGAACATTAGGGTTTAAATTGTAAAAAACAAAAAAAAGGTTTAAAGTGTATTTAAAAGAAAATTGTTAGATGCTTCAATTAATAGTTTTCCTATTTGTTACAGTATAAATTTAATTTGCTCATGACTGAAAGTCGACCATTTATTTGCTTCCCAATGCAATGGGATCCAATATTTTAAGTGCAGATGGTTGACCCTTCAGTCTTGAGTTTTCTAAAAGTTGATGATTATATGAGACGATTTTCCGTAGTAATTATCATTTTTAGCCTCCTCGTCGTGTATTATTTCTACATCTTGTCAAGAAAAAATATATTCTACATTTGATAGAGAAAGTTGTGTTTGGGGTTTGCTCGTTGATTGGGTTTCACTGACATGGTCACTCTCCCTCATTGCAGGTGCTGATGCAAACGCGTAGCGAAAATATGCGCCCTCGCATTTTGGGCCTAAGAATTGTCAAGTACTTTGTAGAGAATTTGAAGGAAGAGTATCTAGTATTCTTGCCTGAAACCATCCCCTTCCTTGGTGAGTTGCTCGAGGATGTCGAGCTACCTGTTAAATCTCTTGCACAAGAAATTCTCAAGGAGATGGAGTCAATGAGTGGGGAAAGCCTTGGGCAATACCTATGAAGGTTCTGATGCTGTAGATTATCATCGGATAACCATACAAGTTGGATAAAAGATGGTGGTGGTTTATGGGTGAGATCGAGTGCTCTCTCGGATTTTAATATGTGGCCACTGTCTCAAGGGATTGTGCACAAGCTAACCTAACCTAACCTAACCTAACCTAACCTGTTTTTGATATGTAAACAGAAGCTGCAAATTTTACCTCATCACGCTGTTACATTGTTACTACTGAGCTTTCTGCTCCAATATCTTGTTTAGCTATTATATCATGTATATATACGTGACGGTGGGATTTATGTCAAATTTTGGAGGGGTCAAATGATTTATTAGGCTGAGCGAGAAATTCAAAATCAGTTGTATTTTGTTTGATATATATATACACATTCGAGCATCCTCAGTTTAATAGATTTTGGAGTGTTAAAATCATATTCAAATTTTAATATGTATATTTAAAATTTTTAATTAACTCTGGCAATTGAAATGGTATTATAGAAGTCTTATTCAGGTTCTAAACTTATTGGATCTTCAAATAAATAAATTAAACAATAATACATGCAAATTGATATTTTTACATGTAGCAAGTCTTGTGGTCATATACAAATATTTTTTAAAATATATAATATAATATAATTTTTGATAAATACTTTATAATAATGACATCAATTGTACAAAAATTAGACTCAATATTGTAAACTAATTGTAACTTGGCCCGTTTCTCAGGGTGAAATGTATCCTTGAATTTGAATTTGAATTTGAATTGTAACAACAAAAAAGAGAGAAGAAAAAAGTGAAGGAGTTATTACAATTTTTTATATTAATTATTATTTACTCATAATAATTTTCTTATATTTTTAATATATAGTTATTCGGGAATATAATTATTGTAAATAATGAGTTATCGCTATGATTATAGTTTTAAAGCCTAGCTAACTAACTAAATTTTAATAACTAATATATAAGTTAGAATTGTTTGGTAACATTAATTAACTAAAGGTCTCTTATATGTAATAGAATATTAAAGTAATCATTAATATAATTTTAATATATATATATATATATATATATATATATATATATATATATAGAATATAACTTTTTATATTAATTATTATGTACTTCATAATATTTTTCATATATATTTATTTAGAGATTAAAGTTGAGTAGAAAAATCCTAAATATAAGTTAAAATTTATTATATACTAATTAACTAAAGAACTCTTATAAAAAATAAAAATTTTGTCGAATAATAAATTAATAGTAAAATTTGTAGGACCATAAAGAGAGTTTTAGTTATAGTTAAATTAATCCTAACACTTTATTGGAGCAAAAAAAAATATTTTACTTCTAATTAAATTCTTGGCCTATACCCAAAAATCAAAAGCTAAACCTAAAAACTAAGTTTTGTGTTATTATACATGTATACTAGTTCTGTCTCGTGCCTTCGACACTACATGAACGGTAGGATTTATCCCAAATTTTGAACGGCCCAGATGATTTATTAGGATGAGCGGAAAATTCAAAATCAGTTGTATTTTATTAGATAGATAAATATAGATATAAGAAATGACTCTTATAAAAAATAAAATATCTAAATATGGATTAATATTCTGAATTTTTTTTTTTTTTCACTTTGGAATTGTCTTCTCAATTTTTTCAATTATAGGATTAAATTTTTATTTTATTTTTCACTTTAGGGATTTTTTTTAAAAAAAAATTCAATTAGGAGATTAAACTTTTAATTTTTTTACGTCTAACTGATATTATCACATCAGAAAATTGATGACTTGGCAGCGACACATGATTAAAAAATATTTATGTGTAATATTGAGTCTCATTTAACATTTATTTATTTAATTTTGTGTACCAAAAATGGTAAATATAAGACTATTGTTAATTTTTTAAAGTAAATTTAATGATAATTTTATCCTTTTTGGTATTAAAAAAAATAATTATATTGATTATCGATGATTATGAAATAAGCTTAAATTTCAAGGCACTAATCTATATTTAGGCCTTAATTTTTTATACGAAAAAAGGTAAAATTGTCATATTGATTATTGATTATGAAATAACAAGATTTTAATTAGTATTACGTTTATACATTTTAAAATATTTATCAATATTCATTATTGATGTTTTTTTTAAGGTGAGTTTGTAATGTATTAAATTTTACTTTAAAAAATTAATAATGATTTTATATTTACCCTTTTTTTTATAAAAAATTAAAAGAATAAATGTTAAAATGAGACTCAATATTACACATAAACATTTATTAACCACATCTCGTAACCATATCATCAATTTCTGACATAATACTAGCAATTAGACGTAATCAGAAAAAATTAAAAGTTTAATCCTCTAATTAAAAAAATTGAGAAAACAATCCTCAAAGTGAATTTTTTTTAAGAGTTTAATCATCTAATTGAAAAAATTGAGAAAACAATTCTTAAAATAAAAAATAAAAATAAAAGTTCATGGTCGGGAACAACTTATTTTAAAATGACTTAAAGTCTAAATATAAGTTGACTTATAAGTTATTTTAAGTTGTGACTTATAAGTAAAAGCGTTTGATATCAATTTGACTTATAAGTCAGAAATTAAATTAAAACAAGTTATGAAGGTGTTCGGCTCATAACGACTTATAAGTTAAAATCAGATGTAAATATTATTAAAAAGAACATTAATAAAAAGAGGGACACAATAGAAGAAGGGCAAAATAAACATTATATTTGGTCAAATTAACTTATTTTAAAATAACTTATAAGTCATTTTAAAATAAGCTAGAAATATTGGCTTATTTTTTTTTAACTTACAGATCTATTTATAAGTTGAAAAATAAGTTATTACTAAATAGACAAATAGTGTCAAATGACTTATAAGTTACTTTGACCTAAGTTATAAGTCAAAAATAAAATTGTTACATTGTAAAAAATTAGTTTGTAGGACGATGGTAAAGAGAGTTTTAGTTTTAGTTAAACTAAGGGGCTGTTTGTTTAAGACTAAATATATCTGAATCATTGAATCGATCAGCCATTAAGTGCGTTTGTTTTAAAAAAAATAGCCTGACTAAATCGGTAAGATAATTGAGCTGAATGGCAAAGTCAAATTTTTTTAGCTGAAAGAATAGTTGAATAAAATAAAAAAAATAAATAAAAAATATTAACTATTATATTAAGTAATATTAAATAAATTTAGGATAACTTTATATATAGTCATAGGAGATAATTTGGGACTTTGTTTTTTTGTCAGGGTAGCAGTTAATAGACATGAAGAGGAAAATGACAATTGCTGATCAGGTAGATATTTCATCCGTTGAATCTTCATGCTCTGTTGCTGGCTGTGTTGCTGGTGATGAAGGAAGTAGTAGCAATCGCGTGAAAAATTATGGCGCAATTCGTAACCCTTTCCATGAATTGATTTCCGAAGGTAGTTTTACATTATCTTATATGGATCCAAATATTACTGTATTTTCATAATACAGTAATATTTTATGTTACTGTTGTTTGTTTTGGGACGTGAGCGATTGAGATTTAAACTTGAGATTAACACTTTTGAGTTTTTGACTGAACAAATGAGATCCAATTACTATGGAGTTAATGTTGGTTATGCTTAAAAATTATGGTTTTATCAAAGTCCCGCATCGACTATTTATTTATGTAACTCCCAATATAATTGGTATTTATTTTTTTAACCCCCGTTTAGAGTTAATACCCTAGCCGTTATGTTTTCTGTAATCCCGTTTCAATTCCAACATAAATCTTATTTATATCTTGTTCCAATGTTATTTCAACCTTCCTTATAAGGGTAATTCGTTTCATTAAAAACCATTAAAATCTCCAATGTTATTTCAACCTTCCTTATAAGGATAATTATTCTTCAGATAACAATTTTATTCTTCTTCTCTGTATTATCTCTGTACATCATATTCTTCTCGATATATTCACATCTTATCTCGATATATTCACATCTTATATTCTGTTAATTGGGCACATAGACAAGTTCCAAACCTCCTTCCGGCAAAACACACTATCGGAGACTTCAACGTTCAATCCTGGAGAGTGACCGCCGGCAGCCCATTTGTACTGTGATTATTATTGGGGGCGAAATCACTTTTTAGGACAGTAGCTAAGTTTTCCAGCTAAGTTGTTCCAATTTACTGATAAATAAATTCAGTGGTTGTCCTGTTTTTAAATAAATAAAGTAATCTCTACAGCACACGAAAGGATGTTACCAGAGATGTGCTTGTTGCTGACAACACTTTCCTAGTCTCAGCTGGGGTTTTAGTGAGTTCTTTCAAGTCATGACTACTGTTGCTATAATAGAACCTTGCATGTAGGCAACTTTTACAAAATTTCTTCTGTCATTTTCTATTACCTAAACTTTGAACAAATCGACGTTAATAATATTTTATTGCTCCCCAGGTGTTTTTGAATTTCCCTTGCATATAAAATCCATACATCCTCTGTCTGCCATGGTCGGATAAATTGTCTTTTATGATGCAGGTACAGTGATCAGAAGGTCACAAATGTATCAAGAATACATGAAGCAGATTCCAATTCCGACCAATCGTGCCTCCCTTATACCATGTACTTCATGGACAGGATTGGCCAAATCCATTAAGCAGTTATATGGGCAACCCCTACATTACCTCACCAATATATGCTTGAAAAAGTGGGATCAACTGAGGATCGGTGCAGAGGATCAACATCAGCCGTTGGATACAATTATCCATCCTTATAAAGCTGAAGCCAGCGTCTGGCACATGGAAGAAGTTCACCGACTCACCACTTCTCATCATACTTTGTCAAAATTCTGGCTGGCTGATCCCATGTGCCATGCCTATATCGATTCCATTTTCCCAAAACTGTAAAGCTCGTCTCCATGGGATTCTAGGTTCTTTGTAAGTGATGTGTTGTATAAATTATACAGGAACGTGTTATTGCATAGAATCAAATAAAATCAATCATCATAATAATATTAAGTACTTACATGAATTGAGAGAAGTCATCTCGTATGTATCACACTTCCGCTGCGCTTAAGGGTGAAGGTCTTCAATTGTCTCTCTCAATCTTAGGATGGATGTATAGGTGTGTATAAAGTTCTTGAGACGACAATTGGGACCAAACCCTAACTGTTTTATTTATAGAATATCTAAGGGTCAAAATCGTCCATCAAGATTATGAAACCCTAGGGCCCATTATGCCAAATTAATATTAGTAATAATATTTATGGGCCACATAATTAACTACCAAACCCATAAATAAAGTTATTAAATTAATACAATATGTAAGCCCAATAATTACATAAATAGTAAAGGCCACATAAGGAATAAAATATTCTATGTAACGCCCCCAAAATTAGGTATACATCACCCATCTTGGGTCGTCAGATGCAAAGTACAGAATACAAATACAACTTACTAATACAACTGTCGTGTACAATACGACAAAACATAAACTGTGAGTTTGAATACAAATATTATCTTCTAGAGAGTATTCATACTCAAAAGGAGTCATCGTTACATTTATTAACACACCATTACATAGAATAGCGAGGACTACTAACTAATACTATCATTCGAACCATCACTCCGTTTCCCGACTTGCCCCAGCTACGTTCTCATTTCCTGAAGAGAACAGTGAAAGAAAGGGTGAGCTCAACTAGCCCAGTAAGAAATATTATGACTAAGATAATGCAGAATAAATTATCATTAGCCTTCAACGATGTTAAACTGATAAAATATAATAGACATCAAGTTTAACTGTAGCGGAACAAGCAATCCATTAAAAGAGTCAAGTAGAAAATAAACTCTACTATCTTTTATGATTTAAAAGATTTTCCAACACTGTGATCGCTGGGACTCAGCTTAATCAAATAATCCACATCATCGAATCACCCCTGCACTACGGCCAAGGATATTCGTATATTCATTAATGGTTATGATCATGCTAACAACTGTCCATCAATGCACTACGGGCCAATGAGGACTTTTACCACATCATTCGTAACATTACGGTCATGATTACACCGAATAATCCCTGGTCATAATCATACCAAGTCCATCTATGCACTACAGGCCACAGATGACTTTCAACAGAATATAAACATGAGGATGATGACAATGATATAAGAATTCAATAAAACAAGTTCAAGAATTAATTTATCCAAGAATTAACAACGTCCAAATTGTCAACATGATACTGCGTTGTGGAGTAAAATTCAAGAATGCTTAGAAGAATATTTTCATGAAAAGATACTGGATGAAACGCAGTTATCAAGGATATTCCACAAATTTTATGGAGTATAGAAGTCAAAACTTAACCAACTGAGTACAATAAAGAATGAAATAACAAAAGAAATCACCATGCGTGCGATAGACCGCACAGACAGGTTATTCCAACAGAATAATAAATAATGGAACCAGGTCCGGCGTAAACGCACAGACATGATATTCCGACAGAATAATAAATAATGGAACCAGGTCCGGCGTAAACGCACAGACAGGATATTCCGACAGAATAATAAAGAACAGTATAATAAATAATGGAACCAGGTCCGGTGTAAAACACACAGACAGGATATTCCGACAGAATAATAATAAAGACGGAACCAGGTCCGGTGTAAAACACACAGACAGGATGTTCCAACAGAATAATAATAAAAACGGAACCAGGTCCGGTGTAAAACACACAGACAGGATGTTCCAACAGAATAATAGAAGAATGTCACCAAGTATAGGGTATACCGCGTATACAGGTTATTCCAACAGAATAATAAGAAATGGAATAACAGTTCTCTTCATGAATAAGAAAGAATAACACCCCTTACCGTTTTAAAGACGAGCTGAAATAATGAAGTAGTTAAGTAGCAGAATACTCTTCTTCTCTCTCTCTATAGTTTCTTTCTATAGTTTCTCTCTCTAGAGTTCAGTGAATTCGTAAGAAATAATGAAGGAATGAGCTGCTATTTATAGGAAAATAGAATGCATAGTAACTAATCCATGAACGGTCCAGATTGATTACTTTAATCTGACGGTCCATATTTAAAGAAAAATCTTTTAAATAAAATATAATATATTCTATTTATAGAATAACTTTAATAAAGTATTCTGTTTTATATAAAAAGATGTTTCTGTTTTATTACGTTAATAATACGAATAAAACAAAACGTCATTATCGCTAAATAATTCATATTATTAACTGACAATAATGGAATCAAACTGAGTGACTTCTCACATAAGCATTAATAATTAATACCGTGTGTTACTATGCAACCACACGTATTACTGTACTTTTACTACCGAGTAGTTCAACAGTATCAACGGTAAAACTTCCGCCGTTATTTTCATAAAGTATTTTTGTCGTTTTCTCAATCCGACAATAATTTCGTTGTGGGGTCCACCAATAATTGTACCGTCGTACGGATATTCCCCGACAAAAAGAATATTCTCCGACCAATCGAATATAATATGACAACTTGCATACTTTGTAAAATTTATAAATACTACCCATAACTATTATATCAAATCCACACAATAATATAAAAAAAAATTATTTCGAGAAAAATTAAATATTTATTCATAAAATCTGGGGTTTCACAATCTCCCCTCCTTATGGAATTTCGCCCTCGAAATTTACGTACGTACTTGGTATGCCGAACATGTGAGGATACCTTGACTTCACTTCAAATTCTAACTCTTGAGGTATAACCTTTAAGCATCGAATATGATCCTTCTTATCCAAGATGTTAACACGTATCTCTTCATACGTTAAATCTTTCGCTATCTCGTCCGGTTCTAAATTAATAATGTTGTTCGGGTCGTCCACATATTTACGTAACATCGAAACGTAAAAATAATGTTCTGAACACGCAACATACTTGGCGGTAAAACGAGTCTATAGGCCACAGTTCCTACTTCATCGAGGATTTCAAATGGGCCAATTAAATCGAGAGTTGAGATTTCCTCTCTTCGTCGATTCTTGCTTCTAGAATAACGCCCTCTTGAACCTTCTTCTTCACATTTATCAGCTCTTAGTATGTAGCTTGAGTGGCTTTAACTTTATCGATTAAAGTCAATTTTAATCGTATATTCGTTATCTTCACGTGGGTTCGAATATTCGCACTTGTAACCGTATACGATCTTCTATACAACGCGTCAGCTACCACGTTCACTTTTCCACGATGTTATTGAATGGTACGATCGTAATCTTCAACAGCTCGAGCCAACGTCTTTGGCGCATAATACGTTCGTTTTAGTTGAAGAAATATTTGAGGGTTTAAGAAATGGGTTTTGTACTGGGGTCAATACAAAATTCAATTTTACGCTCTGGGGTAGGCTAAGAAGTTTTCAAGAATACGTCAAGAAATTTATTAACAATAGAAATATCGTTCAAAACTGTGACCCTCATCCAAGACTTGGATAACACGTCACATTGATACCTATCAACTTGCCATCGTCATTTACAACGTCTTCTACGGAAAGTCTAGCTTCGGTGCATTCCACACCAGGAAGTCAACAACGAAAGGAACGGGGATTTTTACTTATGGCTTGATATGATAATGATTGACTTTAGTGATTTGGTTACTTGAATTCGCATAATAGGTTGGTTAGGAATATGAAAGCTAACAACCTTACGAAAAGCATAATGAGCAGTTAACCAATCGTTTCAAAAAATCACATCAATGCAAGTATTTTCAAAGAGATAAGATCAATAGGTAACGTGAAAGTGTTGATTTGAACAAAATTTATAAATAATGGAGGTAACAAAGGTTTCTCCCACGGAATTTCAACAGAGAAATCAAAGTCTAACTTCTCCGGAGTTAAGTTCAAATATTGAACACAACTAGGTGAAATAAAAGAGTGAGTAGAACCGGTATCTAACACGGTATAGATTTCGCAAGAGTTTATGATTAACATACCCGTGATAATTTTATTCAGGTTCCTCGTCACGAAAAAAAAATATTCTCTCTTAAACTACTGGCTTTGGCTTTTCTGGGACGGTCTTTGGTGCCTCCATCCTATCTGAACTTGTCTTCGGTGAACGACAAAATCGGGCTAAGTGACCTACTCTTCCACAATTATAGCATGCTTTGGATGTCATCGCGCAGTTTGGACTGATGTGCCCCTCCCCTCCGCATTTGAAACATATGATAGGTAGTCGTTCTCCTTCCTTAACAACGGGTGCTGGTGCTGACGTCTTTCCATCATTGTTGAATCTCCTCTTCTTGAAATGACCATTCTTATTGTTTTGGCCTTGATTACCACCGAAGTGGTTACCATTTCTGGCCTGTTGATTCCCTCCACGCTTGTTGTCACCGCTTCGATGACTGCTCTCACTGGTATTATCATTTTGCCGACTGCCCTCTTTTGGTTGCGTTGACTCGTTATCGCGCTCCACTAACTGAGCCCTATTCACAACATCTGAATACAAACACAGTTTATGAGAAATAAGATGTTGGCGTATCTCAGGTTTCAAACCTCGCAAAAACATTCGCGTCATTCGCTCTTCATTATCCACCAAGTGGGACGCAAACCGGGACAACTCAGTAAACTTGGCTTCGTACTGCGACACGGTCATGTTGTTTTGCTCCAACTTGATAAATTCCACCTCCTTCATGTGACGAATACTCTCGGAAAAGTATTTGTCGTTAAACAGCTCTTGGAACTTCTCCCAAGACATCTTCAGTGCGGCAGGTTGAGTACGTTTTATCGATTCCCACCAGTAATCTGCCTCTTCACGCAACATAAAAGTGGCAAAGGGAACCTTTTGCTCCTCGGAGCATCCCAAGACATCAAATATCTTGGTGATCTGCTTTATCCATGTTTCAGCTACCAGTGGTTTGGGTTCTCCCTTAAACTCCGGTGGTCCCAGCTCCTTAAACTGTTTAGCGGTGACCGCCTGAGAGTTTCCAGAATTTCCACCTACGTTGTGGACAGGAGCCGCTTTCACCTGTTGTTGCATGAATTGCATAAAACCTCTGAACATTCCATCATTCATCATCTGGTCAGTGTTGTTGTTTGCATGAGGATTGTCACCTTCCTGATGAACATTATCCTGATTATTGATATGTGGTGAATCAATAATCGCCTGTGCTCCATTGCTATTCTCAACATTCTCAGATGCCATTTTCAGATACTGCCACAAAATAAAAGTTAATTGATATGTCATATATTATCCTTATATTATGACCGACCAATTAAATACCATACAATTAAACTTAGGTAGGTCATACTAGCGAAGGAATTCCCCGTCTCTCCCCTCCTAGTTCTATTCTCACATCTTAGCCAGGGATCATATCCCTAAGCTCTGATACCAACTGTGACGCCCCCAAAATTAGGTATACATCACCCATCTTGGGTCGTCAGATGCAAAGTACAGAATACAAATACAACTTACTAATACAACTGTCGTGTACAATACGACAAAACATAAACTGTGAGTTTGAATACAAATATTATCTTCTAGAGAGTATTCATACTTAAAAGGAGTCCTCGTTACATTTATTAACACACCATTACATAGAATAGCGAGGACTACTAACTAATACTATCATTCGAACCATCACTCCGTTTCCCGACTTGCCCCAACTACGTTCCCATTTCCTGAAGAGAACAGTGAAAGAAAGGGTGAGCTCAACTAGCCCAGTAAGAAATATTATGACTAAGATAATGCAGAATAAATTATCATTAGCCTTCAACGATGTTAAACTGATAAAATATAATAGACATCAAGTTTAACTGTAGCGGAACAAGCAATCCATTAAAAGAGTCAAGTAGAAAATAAACTCTACTATCTTTTATGATTTAAAAGATTTTCCAACACTGTGATCGCTGGGACTCAGCTTAATCAAATAATCCACATCATCGAATCACCCCTGCACTACGGCCAAGGATATTCGTATATTCATTAATGGTCATGATCATGCCAACAACTGTCCATCAATGCACTACGGGCCAATGAGGACTTTTACCACATCATTCGTAACATTACGGTCATGATTACACCGAATAATCCCTGGTCATAATCATACCAAGTCCATCTATGCACTACAGGCCACAGATGACTTTCAACAGAATATAAACATGAGGATGATGACAATGATATAAGAATTCAATAAAACAAGTTCAAGAATTAATTTATCCAAGAATTAACAACGTCCAAATTGCCAACATGATACTGCGTTGTGGAGTAAAATTCAAGAATGCTTAGAAGAATATTTTCATGAAAAGATACTGGATGAAACGCAGTTATCAAGGATATTCCACAAATTTCATGGAGTATAGAAGTCAAAACTTAACCAACTGAGTACAATAAAGAATGGAATAACAAAAGAAATCACCATGCATGCGATAGACCGCACAGACATGTTATTCCAACAGAATAATAAATAATGGAACCAGGTCCGGCGTAAACGCACAGACAGGATATTCCGACAGAATAATAAATAATGGAACCAGGTCCGGCGTAAACGCACAGACAGGATATTCCGACAGAATAATAAAGAACAGTATAATAAATAATGGAACCAGGTCCAGTGTAAAACACACAGACAGGATATTCCGACAGAATAATAATAAAGACGGAACCAGGTCCGGTGTAAAACACACAGACAGGATGTTCCAACAGAATAATAATAAAAACGGAACCAGGTCCGGTGTAAAACACACAGACAGGATGTTCCAACAGAATAATAGAAGAATGTCACCAAGTATAGGGTATACCGCGTATACAGGTTATTCCAACAGAATAATAAGAAATGGAATAACAGTTCTCTTCATGAATAAGAAAGAATAACACCCCTTACCGTTTTAAAGACGAGCTGAAATAATGAAGTAGTTAAGTAGCAGAATACTCTTCTTCTCTCTCTCTATAGTTTCTCTCTATAGTTTCTCTCTATAGAGTTCAGTGAATTCGTAAGAAATAATGAAGGAATGAGCTGCTATTTATAGGAAAATAGAATGCATAGTAACTAATCCATGAACGGTCCAGATTGATTACTTTAATCTGACGGTCCATATTTAAAGAAAAATCTTTTAAATAAAATATAATATATTCTATTTATAGAATAACTTTAATAAAGTATTCTGTTTTATATAAAAAGATGTTTCTGTTTTATTACGTTAATAATACGAATAAAACAAAACGTCATTATCGCTAAATAATTCATATTATTAACTGACAATAATGGAATCAAACTGAGTGACTTCTCACATAAGCATTAATAATTAATACCGTGTGTTACTATGCAACCACACGTATTACTGTACTTTTACTACCGAGTAGTTCAACAGTATCAACGGTAAAACTTCCGCCGTTATTTTCATAAAGTATTTTTGTCGTTTTCTCAATCCGACAATAATTTCGTTGTGGGGTCCACCAATAATTGTACCGTCGTACGGATATTCCCCGACAAAAAGAATATTCTCCGACCAATCGAATATAATATGACAACTTGCATACTTTGCAAAATTTATAAATACTACCCATAACTATTATATCAAATCCACACAATAATATAAAAAAAAATTATTTCGAGAAAAATTAAATATTTATTCATAAAATCTGGGGTTTCACATTCTAACATTCTCCCACTTGGCCGAAATACTATTTATATACAAAACATAACGCTTACAATCATTAATTTGGCCAAGTATTAATTTAATATCTACATCTTGTTTAAATAAAACCACCAATGCGAATTAATACAATCTTTGTGTCATTATTAACACAAGATCCCCATTAGTTACACAATTAGTACTTTTATTAAAACAAAGATTAACATTAAGCATAACAAGTATGAATAGAGTTTACATAAGTTGTAATTGATTAAACTCATTCATATGGTCCAAAACATTACCGTACCGTTTGCTCATAAGTTCTCAAGTGTGCACCATAAAGAGAATAGCAAACCATAAACATAATGTGAAGTTCAAAACAACGAGCTCAAAATTGTTGTCTTACATCAAAATAACTTACTAATTAAGACTACCAGTTAAACCCATGCCGGCAACATGCTCTAAAAGAGCTTGGGTGGTAAGCTTTTCGTAAGTGGATCCGCTAACATATTATGCGTACAAATATATTTAATGACAACGTTTTGATCTTCAACTCTTTCCCTGACAAATAAGTACTTAGTGTCGAGGTATAGTCCAGCACCACTCGAACTAGTGCTATTGGAAAAACTAATAGCAGAATCATTATCACAAAATACTTTCAATGGCCTTGAAATGGAATCTACAACTTTAAGTCTTGAAATAAGATTCCTCAGCAATACGGCGTGACAAGTAGCATGATAACAAGCCACATATTCTGCCATCATCGTGGAAGTGGTAGTTAACTCCTGCTTATGACTTCTCCACGAAATAGGGCCTCCTGAAAGCATAAAAATGTACCCTGATGTAGATTTCTTTTCGTCTTTACACTTAGCAAAATCAGAATCAGAATAACCAACAACTTCAAGGTTATCTATTTTTCTGAATGTAAGCATAAAATCCTTAGTACCCTGTAAGTAGCGTAAAACCTTTTTGGCTGCTTTCCAGTGATCCAAACCTGGATTGGACTGATAACGTCCAAGCATGCCAGTTACATACGCTATATCTGGACGTGTACAAACTTGAGCGTACATAAGACTCCCAACCACAGAAGCATAGGGAATAAGATTCATTTGATCACGCTCAAGTTGATTCTTAGGGCATTGATATAAGCCAAATTTGTCACCCTTAACAATAGGTGCGACAGTAGGGGAGTAATTTTGCATGTTGTATTTGTTAAGAACTTTGTCAATATAAGCTCTTTGGGACAATCCTAATATCCCACGAGACCTATCTCGATGAATTTCAATACCTATAACATAAGAGGCTTCACCGAGATCCTTCATATCAAAATTTCCAGAAAGAAAACGTTTGGTCTCATGCAACATGTCTAAGTTATTACTTGCAAGTAGTATATCATCAACATACAAAACAAGAATAACAAATTTACTCCCACTGACCTTCAAGTATATGCATTGATCCACTATATTTTTCTTAAAATCAAAATTACTCATCACCTCATGAAACTTAAGATACCATTGTCGAGAAGCTTGTTTTAACCCATATATGGACTTCTTAAGTCTACATACCATATGTTCCTTGCCTTTAACCAAAAAACCTTCTGGTTGTGCCATATAGACATTCTCATGCAAGTTACCATTAAGGAATGCAGTTTTAACATCCATCTGATGTAACTCTAAATCATAATGAGCTACTAAAGCCATGACTATTCTAAATGAATCTTTCCTGGATACTGGAGAGAAAGTTTCATTATAATCCACACCTTCCTTTTGAGTGAAACCTTTAGCAACCAATCGAGCTTTATACCTTTCAACGTTCCCTTTAGGATCTAATTTGGTCTTATAGACCCACTTACAACCAACAGGTTTAAAACCTTTTGGTAATTCCTCAAGATCCCAAACGTTATTAAGCTCCATTGATTTCAACTCATCATTCATGGCATCAAGCCATTGAGTTGATTGAGCACTCATAATGGCTTCTTTATAGGAGATAGGATCATTAATCTTACTTGAATCATAGTCAATCTCATTAAGATAGGTTATAAAATCATCAAAATTAATAGGCTTTCTAGGTCTTTCGGACCTTCGTAAAGGCTGCACAATTTCAAGAATATGATTTTCAATAATGTGAGGTTCAACATTAGGTGGTGGCTCAGCTATCGCAGGGGTATCATTCGCCTCAATGGGAGGTTGTGCCTCACCTTCTTGAATTACAGGATTAGAAACATAAAACCTGTTTTCTTCAAGATCAATTTTTCTAGGCTCACCACTCCCACTTAAATCACCATTCTCTAAAAACTCTGCATGCCTAGTCTCAAAAATTCTAGTGGTATGAGAGGGACAGTAAAATCGAAAACCCTTAGATCTCTCAGGATATCCTATGAAATGACAACTAATGGTTTTAGAGTCAAGTTTCTTTATTTGTGGATTAAAAATCTTAGCCTCGGCTGGACAACCCCACACCCGTAAGTATTTTAAACTAGGTTTCTTACCTGTCCAAATTTCATAAGGAGTGTTAGGGACAGATTTGCTAGGAACCCGGTTTAAAATATGAACAGCTGTTTTTAATGCCTCAGTCCACAAAAATACAGGTAAGCTAGAATTGCATAACATACTACGTACCATATCCATAAGGGTACGATTTCGCCTCTCAGCTACACCATTCTACTGCGGTGTACCAGGCATTGTATACTGAGTGACGATTCCATTTTCTTGACAAAATAAGGCAAATGGGCCATGACTATGACCTGTGTCGGAGTGTTTACCATAATACTCTCCGCCTTTATCTGATCTCACTACTTTAATTTTTCGGTTAAGTTGATTTTCAACTTCAGCTTTGAAAACTTTACACATATTTAGTGATTCAGATTTTTCATTAATTAGGTAGCCATAAGTATAATGAGAATAGTCATCAATAAACGTAATGAAAGATTTATGTCCACCAATTCCTGGAGAAAATGGTCCACATATATCAGTGTGAATCACCTCAAGAAGTGTACTACTTCTAGTTGCTCCTTTCTTATTACCTTTCACAAATTTTTCTTTTATTCATTCAATACAATGGTCAAGATCAGAAAAATCTAGTGAATGAAGAATTCCATCCTTTATAAGACGTTGTATTATGTCTTTCGAAATATGGCCTAAGCGTTAATGCCACTATTTTGAAGAAATCTCATTATCTAGTTTCCTCTTATTTTCACTTTTAGATGTACTTTCTGTCACATTCATTGTTAACAAGGATTCAGCAAAGACATCATCCAAATTTATCTTATAGAGGTTTCCCTCTAAAGAGCCAGAACCAATAATATGAGAGTAATGATAAATAGTTATTTTATTATTCCCAAACTTAAACGAAAATCCATCAACGTCAAGTTTAGATATAGAAATTAAATTTCGTGTCATACTTGGAACATAAAGTGTATCATATAAATACAAGATGAAACCACTCTCCAAAACTAAAGGAAGAGTTCCTACAGCTTCAACTTGTATAGACTCTCCATTGCCAACTTTAATGGTTCTTTCCCCCTTTTTTTTGAAGTGTCTTCTTTGAAAGGAATCCATGCAATGAATTAGTAATGTGAACCATAGCACCAGTGTCAAGCCACCATGTATTAGAAGGAACATCAATTAGAAAGGATTCATAAGTTACATAATTGATGGACGATATACCTTTCGTTTCAATTCGTTCTCCTAATTTAGGGCATTCTTTCTGAATATGTCATTACTTCTTACAGAAGTGACATTTAGGACATGTCTCAGAGTTGTTACCTGAATAATTTTGCCTTGTTTATTTTGGTAGAAATTGGTTTATCCTTATTCTTAAAACCTTTGCCATTTTTATAAGTCTTCTTCTTATAGGATCTAGTGGTAGTTAAGTGAGCAACATTAGGTTTTTCAACCTTAAGCCTTTCTTCATTATTTAATTTAAAAGCCATGTCGTTCATCATCATAATGTGCTCGCGCACCCCACTAACCCCATCATACCTGCTAATAAGCATTTTCAAAATAAGGGTACTTGCATGAGTTTTAGAAGAACCCTTAAATTGTTACTCGACTGAAGTTAAGTACTCTTTAACATTCTCAAAGTCATGAATGACTCCTCGAATGGTTGTCGTGATAGAGTTTTTCATAATCATAAGGGACATGCAGTTGGATCGCTCCCACTTTCATAATTAACCTTTTGCTCAATTGAGCTAGTAGTTGTAAGTGGAGCAGGATGATCCACTCGTAGTGCATAGTCCAAAACTATAGTGCTGAGAACAATTTTCACTTACATTTTTCAAGTAGTAAAATTAGTTTCATTAAAGATTTCAATTCTAGAGAGATACCCAGAAATACTAGTTAGAGTCAATATCGAAACATAATCAAGCTCATAAACATGCTTACAAAAAACTAAAAGAAATTCACAATGTACAACAATAATTAATCATAATTAAAACCAACTGTAGGGCAAGCAGTTAGTTACATAAAATCTATTTACAACACCAAAATAGATTTTAATGAGACGTTGGTGCATAATTATCAATCTTTCGTTGGTCCAATTAATAATATGCTAATAACATCCCCATAAAATAATGCACAACACATTTATCCACGCATCACCGTTGGGCAGAAACGAAATAAACATGTCACTTATGCAATAAAATTCCATTTAATAAATTATAATTATAATTTTCCGTTGGGTAAAATTAAAATTTTACATTTATTAAATGTAACATTATGTGACTTTTCTTAATCTTTAATTGTTTCAATTAATAACCCTCCGTTGGGTTGATTATTAATTTTAACAATAAAAGAGTCACGCATACATGTAAATTATTATGATCAAACTCAATTTTTCTTTAAACATATTAATCAAGTTTGAAAATTAACATTATTTAAAAATTTACATGTAACAACTTAAAAGCCCTAATAATATATCACATCATGTTCAAGATTTTAAAATAAAATATATAATTATGAACATGAATTGATTATAAAATAATCACGTTAATTTAACATGAATACATGAGGTCATAAGAATATCATAATATTATCTAAACATAATAAATAATAAATTGAACATATATAATTTTTTAATATTCATGTTCTTATTTACGCATAACATTATGAACAATAAAACTTAATATATATACTGCAATCTGCAATAATGTACTGAACTCCTCACTAGAATCTGTTGCGATGAATGCAAATCCTTTGCTATTTGCACTATTCTGCTAATTCACTTTACATGTAACATATTATATTTGATGGTATTTATATTAATTCATTTTTTACATGAAACCATCTGTAATATACATCTATTAAGTTTTATTAAACATGTTGGTTGCAAGTACTTATTAATAAACAAAGTACTTATCAATTACATGCAGCATATTTGCTAATTCATATATGTTAATTGGTATCTCGAGAAGCGCAATAAAAAACATGATAACCATCTTACTTTTTCTTGTTTTCATAATCATAATCACAAAACAGAACTTTCTCCATTAATTCGTAAAACACAAAACATAATCACAAAAGAACTATACATCCAGTAAATTAAGAACCAAAAAGAGTGAGATATAAACAAATTACGAGAATTAATTTTTTTTACTGCACTTTCTCCATTAATTAGTTATACACCGTAATTAAATAATTATACGGTATCAAACTTTATATCATAAAATATAATTAATTTATTCTATAATGTAACCATAGCTCTGATACCAGATGTTGTATAAATTATACAGGAACGTGTTATTGCATAGAATCAAATAAAATCAATCATCATAATAATATTAAGTACTTACATGAATTGAGAGAAGTCATCTCGTATGTATCACGCTTCCGCTGCGCTTAAGGGTGAAGGTCTTCAATTTTCTCTCTCAATCTTAGGATGGATGTATAGGTGTGTATAAAGTTCTTGAGACGACAATTGGGACCAAACCCTAACTGTTTTATTTATAGAATATCTAAGGGTCAAAATCGTCCATCAAGATTATGAAACCCTAGGGCCCATTATGCCAAATTAATATTAGTAATAATATTTATGGGCCACATAATTAACTACCAAACCCATAAATAAGGTTATTAAATTAATACAATATGTAAACCCAATAATTACATAAATAGTAAAGGCCACATAAGGAATAAAATATTCTAACAATATGAACTTAGATTGTGCAATATGAATTTGGGATGAAATAGATGCTTTGGTTTTGTGTTACCAACTCCCTTTCTTATAGTAATGTTCCATCTTTTTTGTTTTGTACTCGATCAATTCCTTACTAACATGTTCTCCTGCATGAATAACTTGGAAGTAGATTTGTAAGGGTCCTCTTGTAGTCGAGTGTTAGATCAGGCACATGACATTTTAGGACAGTTCAAGTTGACTATGGTTGTGATCATCCAATCTGGAGCAAATATTTTAACCTATATGGACATTAGAAATTTTCAGCTCCAGACAGAATGTGCAGAACTCTAATGGATATAATCTGAGTAGTTCAACAGTATCAACGGTAAAACTTCCGCCGTTATTTTCATAAAGTATTTTTGTCGTTTTCTCAATCCGACAATAATTTCGTTGTGGGGTCCACCAATAATTGTACCGTCGTACGGATATTCCCCGACAAAAAGAATATTCTCCGACCAATCGAATATAATATGACAACTTGCATACTTTGCAAAATTTATAAATACTACCCATAACTATTATATCAAATCCACACAATAATATAAAAAAAAATTATTTCGAGAAAAATTAAATATTTATTCATAAAATCTGGGGTTTCACATTCTAACATTCTCCCACTTGGCCGAAATACTATTTATATACAAAACATAACGCTTACAATCATTAATTTGACCAAGTATTAATTTAATATCTACATCTTGTTTAAATAAAACCACCAATGCGAATTAATACAATCTTTGTGTCATTATTAACACAAGATCCCCATTAGTTACACAATTAGTACTTTTATTAAAACAAAGATTAACATTAAGCATAACAAGTATGAATAGAGTTTACATAAGTTGTAATTGATTAAACTCATTCATATGGTCCAAAACATTACCGTACCGTTTGCTCATAAGTTCTCAAGTGTGCACCATAAAGAGAATAGCAAACCATAAACATAATGTGAAGTTCAAAACAACGAGCTCAAAATTGTTGTCTTACATCAAAATAACTTACTAATTAAGACTACCAGTTAAACCCATGCCGGCAACATGCTCTAAAAGAGCTTGGGTGGTAAGCTTTTCGTAAGTGGATCCGCTAACATATTATGCGTACAAATATATTTAATGACAACGTTTTGATCTTCAACTCTTTCCCTGACAAATAAGTACTTAGTGTCGAGGTATAGTCCAGCACCACTCGAACTAGTGCTATTGGAAAAACTAATAGCAGAATCATTATCACAAAATACTTTCAATGGCCTTGAAATGGAATCTACAACTTTAAGTCTTGAAATAAGATTCCTCAGCAATACGGCGTGACAAGTAGCATGATAACAAGCCACATATTCTGCCATCATCGTGGAAGTGGTAGTTAACTCCTGCTTATGACTTCTCCACGAAATAGGGCCTCCTGAAAGCATAAAAATGTACCCTGATGTAGATTTCTTTTCGTCTTTACACTTAGCAAAATCAGAATCAGAATAACCAACAACTTCAAGGTTATCTATTTTTCTGAATGTAAGCATAAAATCCTTAGTACCCTGTAAGTAGCGTAAAACCTTTTTGGCTGCTTTCCAGTGATCCAAACCTGGATTGGACTGATAACGTCCAAGCATGCCAGTTACATACGCTATATCTGGACGTGTACAAACTTGAGCGTACATAAGACTCCCAACCACAGAAGCATAGGGAATAAGATTCATTTGATCACGCTCAAGTTGATTCTTAGGGCATTGATATAAGCCAAATTTGTCACCCTTAACAATAGGTGCGACAGTAGGGGAGTAATTTTGCATGTTGTATTTGTTAAGAACTTTGTCAATATAAGCTCTTTGGGACAATCCTAATATCCCACGAGACCTATCTCGATGAATTTCAATACCTATAACATAAGAGGCTTCACCGAGATCCTTCATATCAAAATTTCCAGAAAGAAAACGTTTGGTCTCATGCAACATGTCTAAGTTATTACTTGCAAGTAGTATATCATCAACATACAAAACAAGAATAACAAATTTACTCCCACTGACCTTCAAGTATATGCATTGATCCACTATATTTTTCTTAAAATCAAAATTACTCATCACCTCATGAAACTTAAGATACCATTGTCGAGAAGCTTGTTTTAACCCATATATGGACTTCTTAAGTCTACATACCATATGTTCCTTGCCTTTAACCAAAAAACCTTCTGGTTGTGCCATATAGACATTCTCATGCAAGTTACCATTAAGGAATGCAGTTTTAACATCCATCTGATGTAACTCTAAATCATAATGAGCTACTAAAGCCATGACTATTCTAAATGAATCTTTCCTGGATACTGGAGAGAAAGTTTCATTATAATCCACACCTTCCTTTTGAGTGAAACCTTTAGCAACCAATCGAGCTTTATACCTTTCAACGTTCCCTTTAGGATCTAATTTGGTCTTATAGACCCACTTACAACCAACAGGTTTAAAACCTTTTGGTAATTCCTCAAGATCCCAAACGTTATTAAGCTCCATTGATTTCAACTCATCATTCATGGCATCAAGCCATTGAGTTGATTGAGCACTCATAATGGCTTCTTTATAGGAGATAGGATCATTAATCTTACTTGAATCATAGTCAATCTCATTAAGATAGGTTATAAAATCATCAAAATTAATAGGCTTTCTAGGTCTTTCGGACCTTCGTAAAGGCTGCACAATTTCAAGAATATGATTTTCAATAATGTGAGGTTCAACATTAGGTGGTGGCTCAGCTATCGCAGGGGTATCATTCGCCTCAATGGGAGGTTGTGCCTCACCTTCTTGAATTACAGGATTAGAAACATAAAACCTGTTTTCTTCAAGATCAATTTTTCTAGGCTCACCACTCCCACTTAAATCACCATTCTCTAAAAACTCTGCATGCCTAGTCTCAAAAATTCTAGTGGTATGAGAGGGACAGTAAAATCGAAAACCCTTAGATCTCTCAGGATATCCTATGAAATGACAACTAATGGTTTTAGAGTCAAGTTTCTTTATTTGTGGATTAAAAATCTTAGCCTCGGCTGGACAACCCCACACCCGTAAGTATTTTAAACTAGGTTTCTTACCTGTCCAAATTTCATAAGGAGTGTTAGGGACAGATTTGCTAGGAACCCGGTTTAAAATATGAACAGCTGTTTTTAATGCCTCAGTCCACAAAAATACAGGTAAGCTAGAATTGCATAACATACTACGTACCATATCCATAAGGGTACGATTTCGCCTCTCAGCTACACCATTCTACTGCGGTGTACCAGGCATTGTATACTGAGTGACGATTCCATTTTCTTGACAAAATAAGGCAAATGGGCCATGACTATGACCTGTGTCGGAGTGTTTACCATAATACTCTCCGCCTTTATCTGATCTCACTACTTTAATTTTTCGGTTAAGTTGATTTTCAACTTCAGCTTTGAAAACTTTACACATATTTAGTGATTCAGATTTTTCATTAATTAGGTAGCCATAAGTATAATGAGAATAGTCATCAATAAACGTAATGAAAGATTTATGTCCACCAATTCCTGGAGAAAATGGTCCACATATATCAGTGTGAATCACCTCAAGAAGTGTACTACTTCTAGTTGCTCCTTTCTTATTACCTTTCACAAATTTTTCTTTTATTCATTCAATACAATGGTCAAGATCAGAAAAATCTAGTGAATGAAGAATTCCATCCTTTATAAGACGTTGTATTATGTCTTTCGAAATATGGCCTAAGCGTTAATGCCACTATTTTGAAGAAATCTCATTATCTAGTTTCCTCTTATTTTCACTTTTAGATGTACTTTCTGTCACATTCATTGTTAACAAGGATTCAGCAAAGACATCATCCAAATTTATCTTATAGAGGTTTCCCTCTAAAGAGCCAGAACCAATAATATGAGAGTAATGATAAATAGTTATTTTATTATTCCCAAACTTAAACGAAAATCCATCAACGTCAAGTTTAGATATAGAAATTAAATTTCGTGTCATACTTGGAACATAAAGTGTATCATATAAATACAAGATGAAACCACTCTCCAAAACTAAAGGAAGAGTTCCTACAGCTTCAACTTGTATAGACTCTCCATTGCCAACTTTAATGGTTCTTTCCCCCTTTTTTTTGAAGTGTCTTCTTTGAAAGGAATCCATGCAATGAATTAGTAATGTGAACCATAGCACCAGTGTCAAGCCACCATGTATTAGAAGGAACATCAATTAGAAAGGATTCATAAGTTACATAATTGATGGACGATATACCTTTCGTTTCAATTCGTTCTCCTAATTTAGGGCATTCTTTCTGAATATGTCATTACTTCTTACAGAAGTGACATTTAGGACATGTCTCAGAGTTGTTACCTGAATAATTTTGCCTTGTTTATTTTGGTAGAAATTGGTTTATCCTTATTCTTAAAACCTTTGCCATTTTTATAAGTCTTCTTCTTATAGGATCTAGTGGTAGTTAAGTGAGCAACATTAGGTTTTTCAACCTTAAGCCTTTCTTCATTATTTAATTTAAAAGCCATGTCGTTCATCATCATAATGTGCTCGCGCACCCCACTAACCCCATCATACCTGCTAATAAGCATTTTCAAAATAAGGGTACTTGCATGAGTTTTAGAAGAACCCTTAAATTGTTACTCGACTGAAGTTAAGTACTCTTTAACATTCTCAAAGTCATGAATGACTCCTCGAATGGTTGTCGTGATAGAGTTTTTCATAATCATAAGGGACATGCAGTTGGATCGCTCCCACTTTCATAATTAACCTTTTGCTCAATTGAGCTAGTAGTTGTAAGTGGAGCAGGATGATCCACTCGTAGTGCATAGTCCAAAACTATAGTGCTGAGAACAATTTTCACTTACATTTTTCAAGTAGTAAAATTAGTTTCATTAAAGATTTCAATTCTAGAGAGATACCCAGAAATACTAGTTAGAGTCAATATCGAAACATAATCAAGCTCATAAACATGCTTACAAAAAACTAAAAGAAATTCACAATGTACAACAATAATTAATCATAATTAAAACCAACTGTAGGGCAAGCAGTTAGTTACATAAAATCTATTTACAACACCAAAATAGATTTTAATGAGACGTTGGTGCATAATTATCAATCTTTCGTTGGTCCAATTAATAATATGCTAATAACATCCCCATAAAATAATGCACAACACATTTATCCACGCATCACCGTTGGGCAGAAACGAAATAAACATGTCACTTATGCAATAAAATTCCATTTAATAAATTATAATTATAATTTTCCGTTGGGTAAAATTAAAATTTTACATTTATTAAATGTAACATTATGTGACTTTTCTTAATCTTTAATTGTTTCAATTAATAACCCTCCGTTGGGTTGATTATTAATTTTAACAATAAAAGAGTCACGCATACATGTAAATTATTATGATCAAACTCAATTTTTCTTTAAACATATTAATCAAGTTTGAAAATTAACATTATTTAAAAATTTACATGTAACAACTTAAAAGCCCTAATAATATATCACATCATGTTCAAGATTTTAAAATAAAATATATAATTATGAACATGAATTGATTATAAAATAATCACGTTAATTTAACATGAATACATGAGGTCATAAGAATATCATAATATTATCTAAACATAATAAATAATAAATTGAACATATATAATTTTTTAATATTCATGTTCTTATTTACGCATAACATTATGAACAATAAAACTTAATATATATACTGCAATCTGCAATAATGTACTGAACTCCTCACTAGAATCTGTTGCGATGAATGCAAATCCTTTGCTATTTGCACTATTCTGCTAATTCACTTTACATGTAACATATTATATTTGATGGTATTTATATTAATTCATTTTTTACATGAAACCATCTGTAATATACATCTATTAAGTTTTATTAAACATGTTGGTTGCAAGTACTTATTAATAAACAAAGTACTTATCAATTACATGCAGCATATTTGCTAATTCATATATGTTAATTGGTATCTCGAGAAGCGCAATAAAAAACATGATAACCATCTTACTTTTTCTTGTTTTCATAATCATAATCACAAAACAGAACTTTCTCCATTAATTCGTAAAACACAAAACATAATCACAAAAGAACTATACATCCAGTAAATTAAGAACCAAAAAGAGTGAGATATAAACAAATTACGAGAATTAATTTTTTTTACTGCACTTTCTCCATTAATTAGTTATACACCGTAATTAAATAATTATACGGTATCAAACTTTATATCATAAAATATAATTAATTTATTCTATAATGTAACCATAGCTCTGATACCAGATGTTGTATAAATTATACAGGAACGTGTTATTGCATAGAATCAAATAAAATCAATCATCATAATAATATTAAGTACTTACATGAATTGAGAGAAGTCATCTCGTATGTATCACGCTTCCGCTGCGCTTAAGGGTGAAGGTCTTCAATTTTCTCTCTCAATCTTAGGATGGATGTATAGGTGTGTATAAAGTTCTTGAGACGACAATTGGGACCAAACCCTAACTGTTTTATTTATAGAATATCTAAGGGTCAAAATCGTCCATCAAGATTATGAAACCCTAGGGCCCATTATGCCAAATTAATATTAGTAATAATATTTATGGGCCACATAATTAACTACCAAACCCATAAATAAGGTTATTAAATTAATACAATATGTAAACCCAATAATTACATAAATAGTAAAGGCCACATAAGGAATAAAATATTCTAACAATATGAACTTAGATTGTGCAATATGAATTTGGGATGAAATAGATGCTTTGGTTTTGTGTTACCAACTCCCTTTCTTATAGTAATGTTCCATCTTTTTTGTTTTGTACTCGATCAATTCCTTACTAACATGTTCTCCTGCATGAATAACTTGGAAGTAGATTTGTAAGGGTCCTCTTGTAGTCGAGTGTTAGATCAGGCACATGACATTTTAGGACAGTTCAAGTTGACTATGGTTGTGATCATCCAATCTGGAGCAAATATTTTAACCTATATGGACATTAGAAATTTTCAGCTCCAGACAGAATGTGCAGAACTCTAATGGATATAATCTGAATATGTATTGTTGGTAATAGAAGCCATTTTACCAGGAGAGGAGATACTTCACATTCAGATTTTAGGTACCCAACAATTTGGATTAAGATTTCATTATGGAATATACATACTTGAGAATTGGCTTGAGGCACATGATCACCTTCCATCCTTGACCAATACCAATAACCATCTTTAGGCTAACCTAGCCTCCTCCGACTCTAGGGTCTGTTCTCCTTTGACTACACCTTTTGGCATGATCTTGGTCCTGACTCACCTTTCCATGAGCAAACTTTGTCGGGAACCCTTGGGTTTTTGGAACATTATAGATTCTTATGAATATGTACATACATGATCTCATTAAACAAAAGTTTTTGGTCATGCACTTGCACAACCTTGTTCTATGATTCTGTTAATTTTCCCACTGTCAGAAAATGATAGTTCTAAGTAACTTTCCTATGTCTAAATTCATGCTTTAGGAAACATTCCTCCTTTAGTTCCATCAACTTTATATCCTGACGGATCCAAAAATTAACAAAAAAAAAGTAGTTCAGTAGCATAATAGTGTATACCCTAATCCTCTTCAATATATGAGTAATAAAATGTTTAAAAATTTTGGTCTATAACTAGTACTTAATTCCCCCACAAGCATACTCACAACCCAGAAAAGAATCAATTTTACAGTCAACAATGAAGAGACTAGGCTACTTGAACATCCTCACTGTTATAGCCATGATCATCGTCCCAATCCGCGTCGAAAGCCGAACCACCCACCCTGCTCTCCAACCAATTTGCACCTACCCAATTCAAATAGAAACAACATGTGCACCATCAGCGGAAACTACAGACCATATCAGTCTTAGGTTCAGTGACTCAGCTGGAAACTTGGTCATACATGAGCATCTTCAGAACCCATAACTGCTATATGCTCCAAAAGGTTGGAAGAGGACTGGTGGGATGCATTTAAGGTAAGTGGATCAATGGGTATGCTCATTGTATCTCAAAAGATTTGGATCAGATGGTTGGAGACCAGGCTGGCTGGGTGAAGGTTCTTCGGCAACAAAATGGCGGTTCTGCAGTGCCCATTTCTTGTGTTCTATTTCAGGGCATTTGTGCCTGGAAATGTTTGGTATGGGTTTTGATTATTGTCACTCGTTAGCCTCTTTTCGTAGTTAGGACTAGTAGGGATGCTATTATATGAGCAATGATCAGGTTATAAGCTACTCCCTCCGTTCCACAAAAGACAGTATCATTTACATATTTTATTTTATTTTTTTTATAAAAAAGTGTTCAACAGAGTCATCTTTTAGTTGAAATTAGTATAAAATGTCATAATTTCCTCAACATTGTCATCAAAATTTCATTATATTTTTAGGGGTAAATATGGAACAAAAAACATCATTGATATTTAGAAATTTCGCAAATGAGACTCTTTTTGAGCAACGGAGAAAATAGTCCATCCAAAGAAAAGACCGGTCAAGACTCCATCTGTTTCAAGGAAAATATTCTCCACAATGAAGATCATTCTACTAGTGATGGTTAAGCTTAGATCTCTAACACACACCATCCCCACACGGCTGCAACAATACATTTGACATTTGTGGCAACAACTGCCTAATAGATACAACATAAAGTCAATGAGCTTAAGCAAAAGCCGCCAACAGAATGAATTTGAAATATTCCGAATGAAGTCTCAAAGCAATGACAAATTTTCACCACAAAATGTCAATGAGCTAAGCAAAAGCCGCCAACAGAATAGTGTAACCATTTCATTATAATTCAAGCTTGTGTAAGCTTATATATATACACACATTTGCACAGCATGAATGTCTATATTCATGTCGAATCAACCAATTGAGCTCTCCCTATAACCTTCGATTTTGATCCTGATACTGGTTTGGAGTTTCTCTATGTAAAAATGGGTAATGCTATTAGTTTATCACTTTACAAACAAGTAAATCAACATAAAAGGGGTAAAGAAAAGGGGGGAAAATGTATAAAGAGATTTCTATCTTGTATCGAGTTTTCATTTACTTAGGCCAACTCAAACCAAACCATAATGCTGAGGTTGATTACAGAAGAATCATGGTATATCTATCTTTCACTCCCTCATAAAGATCTCATGGAGAAACGGAAAGTCGAGAATAGTTTATTTAAAATCCATTAAAAGAAAAAGGGAAAGAAAAAAAATGTCTAACAACCTCAAAAGTATGAACAGTAACTATCAAACTGAATCTGATCAGTTATTCCAGCAGGGATCGAGGGATTAAGGACTTACAAGAAGGTCAAAAGGCTTACCTAAGCTGTCTTTCAGAATTGTGATCTGACCTTCTTTAAGGAGTATATCTTCATCAAGAGCCTCTACCTTCTTCTTTAATACATTAACTTCGGAATTCAACAACATGTTCTGCTCACTGTATTGTTTCACCTCATTCCACATTAAATCTCTCTCTTCAGATATTTTAGGCAGTATCCCCCTTACAATTGTCAATTCTTTTGTACATTCTTGCAGATCATTTTGAAGCCGGTTTATGTTGTCTTCCTTTTTAATCATCTGTACAAGATTTAAGCAATACTCATTAAATTAAAGATTCCAATTTCAAGAATCAAGCAGCAGTAGTATATTTGAGGTAGAACTAGTTCAATCAAAAGTATTATAAGCCAATGTTTACATTTAAGAACTTGGAAAAAAGAAGTAATCTAAATATTAATTGGAGCTTCATTAGAATTCCATTATGCTACACTTCCACATTATACTCGGTGAATGGTAATAAATTTTAGAAGTAAAAAAGTTGCTAGACTATTATTGTCCATTAAGATAGTTTTTCCTTTTTCATATTTATTTTGTTTTCGCTTTCCTTTCTTTTCCTCTACGTAATTGTTTTTGCTTTCCCTCTGCCGCTTTCAAGGTTCCTAAATTTTTTTTATCAAGTAACAACTTTTAAAAAAAAAAAATTAGCGAGGTTTTGGGCCACAATAACAACTGCTTTCCCTCAGGGGTGCTATTTCTAGCTTTTAAAAATGTATAATGCATTGATCTGAAAGCTTGTTTTGGCAAATTAAAGTATATTAAAAAGCAAAAGATAGTAAAGCCTTCTTAATTATGTCAATTATTAATATGTTACAAATGCAAACACGCAAGAGCTCAGTTCCACACATATTGAGCAACAACACCACAAATGAAAATGTATTAAATCTGAACAATTAACTTCAGTAGCAGAATCATTATCATAAAGCTTACCTGAAGTTCAAGGTCTTTCATCTTGTGGGTTATGCAGGATAGGGTATCCATTGCATTTTGCACTTCACATCGGAGAATATCATTACCTCTAACAGCTGCTGCTAGCTCAGCTTGAAGTTGCTCCACATCCAGCTCCTTTGAGTACAACTTGTCTCGTAATAAGCTTGTTAGCAAAAGTTCTGCTTTGAGCTCTGACCTTATTGCGTACTATGTAAGGTAACAAGAAACATCAAAACTTCAAATGACAAGGAAAAGACTAACATTGAATCATATGTTTATTGACGATGAAACTAGATATAAGTTGTTGGGGGTGGGGGGAATTATAAAATATGGAAACTGTTCATTATGTAAGAACTATTTTGAACTAATATTGATTAATATTGTTTTATGATTGTATATTCCCTAAACAGGTTAGTCATCAAGTGAAGATCAGAAGTAACATCAGATTTGGTCCAGAGTCCAGACCTCAAGGTTTTTCATCTAGATGTTTAGTGTTGGTGTTCAAGCTGAGTTGTTCAAAGGAAAGGTATCCTTCTCTTTAAAAACGTAAATATCTTTTGTTTTTCATCAAAATCTAATTTCTCGATTAGAAAAAAACAAATGTAAGAAAAGACTAACATTAACTGAGTAAGTTCTAGGAGTACATAAACAAGTAAATATTAGCACCAAGTACCTCTGAGTTCTGATCATTTATCTGGCCCATCCCAGCTCTCAAGCTATGTGATTGAGATTCCACAGTGGCTAGATACGCTTTTTCTTGCAACAGAGAAGATACATTCTGTAAGCTCCACATTAGGTTCTCAGCTCCCCGCTTAAAACCCTGTAGCTTCATATCAGATTCAACAACAAATTGCCCATCTAAACCATTCTTAATGACTTCAAAACCATGCTTGATATCAGAAGAGTGGTGTGCTCTCTCTTTTATGTGCTCTAATAGCTTCATACAGAGCTGAATGCTCTCATTTAGCAGCTTTGGCCCCTGATTCTGCAAGCAACAAACACGGTTCCAAAGTTCCTGATCTAACTTGAAAGTTGACCTACCCTCCTTACTAATACCCTTTAGACGATGTAAGAGGTTTATATTCTCATGACGAAGAGAATCGACTTCATTCCTATAAGATTCCACTTCCTTCCTCAAAGCCTGTTCAACTCCTGTCAATCTCATTAGCTCCATTTGCAACTTACCCAACTGGCTATCGAAGTTCTCCAGAAAAGTCTTTTTCCTGACTTCCTCCCTAAGTCCCTCTCGTAACCCATCAATTGTCTTCTCTTGTTCACTGCAGGTTCTTAGCATTCTAGTAACAGATCTGTGCAATTCCGTGCACTCTTTCTCTTTTTCCTCGTAGTTCCTATGAATGCAAACCCGATCTTCTTCGGCTGCTCTAAACTTTTCTTGTATCTCAGAAATACTTTGCTGGAGATTTTGATTCTCATCTGTTACTTTTTCCATTCTTGTAGTCAGGTCCTGTAGTTGTTGTTCTGAAGATGTAATCTGACTTCTACTATCAATATCCCTCTCGTTAAATGAAGAGACTTCCCTTTGGAGGGAAACATTCTGCTCTGCAAGCTCCCTTACCCTCTCACGAAGCCTATGCTCTTCTGCCTGGTACTTCTCAAGCTTGAATGACCATTCGCTTGATCTTCTATCTAGCTCCTTCTCCAATGCTAGCTGCAAATCATTCTTCTCTTTCTCCAGTCTTCGGGTCCTTGAGTCCAATTCTATTCTTGCTAGCCTGAGCTCTTCTCTGGCTGAAGCCCTCTCAGCAACTCGATCATTTAGGACAGCTGAAACCTCAAGTGCCATATTAAATCTCTCTTCCGCTAAGCTCCTGATTGTCTGAATCAATCCTGAACCGCTGAATACACCACCCTGGAGAAAATTCTCTTGCTCAAGCTCTTTGGAAAGAATCATAGCCCGCTTTTCGGCTTCCTTGGATTTTCCATGTAGTTCAACATCTATATCCTCTGCAGTCTCAGCAAAATTCAGACTACCGCAATTCTCACCAGAAACACAGTTTGATAGGCTTAAGATTTCCCTGTGATGATCTCCATCTGAACCGGGGGACTTATTTAATGGTTTACCATAGATGTCTTCAATTGTAATTGGAACATTGGAGTCAAATCCTTTCGAACTTACTCTAGGTAGAACACGGGACTGAGAAAGTTTCTCTATCACATGCTTTGCAAGTTTCCGAGGAGAATCATGCCCAGATCCATTCTCCACCCAGTCTCTAGTTGAAAATTGATGTTGGGATCCTTTAGTTTCTCTAAAAGAATAAGATCTTGGTTTCTGTTTCACACCATCTATTAATGAAGCTGGTGCTGTGAACTGAGCTCGTGGGGGACGCTTTCCACCACCATTTCCATTTCCAACCTGACTTCTTTGGGAAGAAGTGTTCTTTGGTGCACTGCTTTCCTGCAACTGTTCCCCATCAATATAGCGATCCAAAACTTTACTAGAGACATTACTAGAGCTATATGAAGAGCTTTCTGATGAGTCAAAACTATTGCTCGAAGAAATAATACATTCAGGCTTCTCCAATTCATGTGGAATTTGAACAGCAGCATCTTCGAACCATTTCGCACGAGATTTCCTCTCAGGGGTAAGGGTACGATAACTGATACTCAAACAGAAAAAACAAAACTAATTTCAACAACCAACATCAAACACACACATAAAACCCATGATTACACATTTCTATACAAAAATAGAGATCATTAGGAAATGAATGAAATAAAATATGTCTCTTTTTATAACAAAAAAAAAGGAGCTACGCAAATGCCTCACCGTGTAGAGCGAGGATCAGATTGCTTTTGTGAAATTTTACTACTACAAGGAGACCCACTTGGATTATTGAGGAAACATAAACTCTTTTGTCCTAATCCACTCTCATGAATAGTTCCAGCAGAATATGAACGGCTTTTCCTCAGAGATGGACTGGTAGTTGATGTCTGGTATTCAGATACATATTTTTTGGTTCTGAACTTATCAGTAGCTTGATTTTTTAGTCCACTGTCGGATGGGTTTTCCGAGTAAACTTGTTTGTCCTTTGACAGTTGTGGACTTGGGTTGTTGCTTCCGTTGCTAGATGCAGATGACCTGAAAAAGAAGAGCTTCTTCATCTGTGTTTCTTCAACTTTGATCGTTTATGTCAAACATATATATTGAAAACAATCTCTGGACCTGTGAAGAAATAAAGATCATTAAAACTCGGTAAGGTTGCTGAAGATATAAATTATATAAAACTGAAATCATGACAGCCAAAAATCAATTTGAAATAATTAATTTCAAAATGTAAGGATTCAATACCTTTGCAAAATCATAAAATACTAAAAAACAATGAGCCATTTGTAAAGTCAGAAATCAATATGACAAAAGGGGTAACCTAAGTATCTAACAAGAAGGAGAAAGTTAAGCTGGATGCAAACAAGAATACTAAAACATCAATCTGAAAGACTAGTTTCAAAAAACATTCCAGAGAATTAGATTAAATATTAAGAAAAATGAAAGCAGAATCTCAAATCCAGTTCCTTCACAATTACAGAACCTATTCGTTGAGATTAATTGAGAGTACATAATATTAAACCAAAACGAAAAGTATCAACTTTCAATATAGTAATTTTTTTCCAAAGTTTCATAATCTACATTTCAAAATCAAGAGAACTTTTTCATGCCAAAATATAATGGAGATTAAATGATTCGAATGAACAGACAGCAAGCACAAATGCATGCGTATAGCACAAAATTGTGACCTAGCATAACGTTTGAAAGACCAAGACACCGAACCAAAGAAAATGAAGAGATTTTTGTCTATGGCTAGGGCAAATAAATATGAGGGATAGAGAAGCAGACAGACTAAGATGATAATAACCAGAAACCAAACGAAAAGTTCTATCTTGAGCTACATAAATGGGTACTCTATACTCAGCATTCAGCCACTCATGCAAGGAACATTCTTAATACAAATTACACATATGTAAATATGAAAAACCTGACAAGTAATATAGAAGCAAAACATGTATAAGTAGTACTTCCTACTCTTCTGTCAAGATAACTTCCTAAAGCAAATCTGAATAACAAAGCAGCAGAGGACCCTCAAAAAATTACTATATAAACCTGATGATAATGTAAATAGATCAACAATAATAAATTTAAAAAGAAAAAGGTGTTTCAAAAACTAAAAAAGTGCAATTGTTTTAATTGATTAATGACTTTTCATCCTCTAACCCTCCCTTCCCCAAACAAGTGTGATAACTACAAAAGCTTTAATATAGTATTCTTATAAGACTAATAATATAATTAATTTGAGAAAGTGACCAGAAAGTGCAGTATTGATTTCAGCAACCATCTGTTTTGTTGCAGAAATCATGATATCCTAAAAAGATTCAATTGATGTGTTTCTGACCCATAATATTTAAAATATTAAAAAAAAATTAGAGTATGATGCTTTGATTATTACCAAACTAATCATGTCATTAAAGGACTAGAGTACCCTCCTTCACCCCATCTTTCCTTAAACCCTAGAAATGAACTCAACATGACACTAACTCGCTGAAAGTTGAAGCAAATGAAACAAACAGTTTCCCATCCCCGATATAAAAATAGGCCTCAGACACCATCTAAGTACAAAAAGTTAGGGAAAAACATATAACAAACAAACCCGATTGAAGAAAAAGAAAAGACCGTGTTCAAGTTCAGAATTAGATAAATCGTCCAAAAGTTGAAACTCACAATCATCAAGGAAACACGCATAAACATGATATCCAATTTGCTTTGCCGAATTTCTCTCTCTTAAACCCTTCTAAAGTATACTCGGTCTTGAATTTCTTTCCCCAAAAACCACCTCTCAAAGCAATACCAATGAAATGACCGTTGTACAATACCGTGAGAAGAAAACCCAAATGGGAATTGCCAAAAATTTATCAATCATATATTAGAGTCTCAAAAGAATAGAAAATATGTAAAAGTTAAGTCAAATAATACTGGTATCCGAATTAAGGAATAGTAACTCATAATTCAAAATTTATAGATATATATAGATAGAGAGAGAAGGGAATTACTGTATGCAATTACGAACAGTAGTTGACAGAGTTATCGGCCGGCGGCTGAAAAGCATGAAAATCAACGGTCTTGAATTTGAGTGAGAATTTAAAGCTTAAATCGGCAGGCAGACAAAATATTGTGATTGGAGTTTCGAGAGAGAGAACAAGAGGAAAAGAGGACAGAGAAAAAGCCAAATGGCCGCCGTTAGATCTTCTGTTCTCTCACTGGACTAGAAACAAGAAGGGAAAGAGACGAGGGGTAGTTTCGTCCGTATTCAAAAGTTTAAATTTTCGATGCCGCGTATACGGCGGAGCCCAGGAGCGTCCTTTTTTTCGATTGAGATAATGATTATGAGCCCTCGCGTGTAGCTAAATCAATGGACCTAATGATCTGTTTGTTTAAGATTGAATGACGATCAGTAAATGTGTTTATTAATAAAAAATTAAATTAGATTGGTCCGAACCGAATCTTACCGAATATCGAAAGTAGTCAATTTTATGTACTGATACCGATTAAATCGGTTACCCGGTTCGGTACCGGTTTATATGTCAATAAACCCATTCAAGTACCTGTTAATGTATGAACACCCTCAATTCATGTATGTACTTGTTCATATACCTGGTCAGTGAATAATTGACACATTCATGACACCCACAAATCTCATCACACAATTAAGCAAACCAAAACAAACATTTGTAAGGCAGTGACCAATGAGCCTGTTAAGTGTTAACCATAGTATCAATACAAGCATACAGCTAGATGATAAAACAGCTTCTCCAAAATAGGACATAACATCAATACAGCTAGATGATAAAACAACTTCTCCAAAATAGGACATAACATCAATATTGTACAAAACAATACTTCTCCAAAATAGGACATACCATCAAAACAAAATAATAAAACATCAATATTATAGTAGTAATAAAACAGTCAGTACTCAGCAGCAGCGTGCCAGTGCCATTGTGTCAGCAGCAAAACAGCTTAGAGCCACCATTCAGATGTCAAGGGAAGCATGATCCACCATTACTGCAAAGCAAAAATGAGGGTTTAAACTCTAAGTAAAAAGTCCTACACTTCCTAAGTAAATGTAAATTGTCTTAAACATGAACATGAGAATTTAATAGTAATGATAAAACATCTATATCTATAATATATATTATGGGAAGTGCTCATGTGCCATAATCTTTTTTCCTGACTTTGGGTAGCAAAATTCAATGTCTTCATCTTCTTTAGTCTTAGATTTATAAGAGAATAACATAATATTTCCAATCAGTCTAAAATAAAAATTCAAATGTACACGGGAATTTAATGCAATCAGTCCACAATAAAGATTCAACTGTACACTTAATATACACATATATTGAATATTTTCAATATAAACCAATCTAAACCTAACAACAAACATTTATAAATAAAATATTCTTACCTGTGCCAACTGCTATATCTCCATTAAATTCTGTCATCCATATCTAAACTTTCGCAAATTATAAGAAGATCAAAATAAAATAAAATTAGCTAAAGAAAGTCATTAATATATAAACATTATAGATGAAAGCTATATAATTTAAAATTAAGGATTACCTTTCTCTATTGTTTCAAGCGAATCTAAATTCTCCTCTACGGACATTGGTTGTTTACTTGAACGAAGTCAATCTTGAGCACAAATAAGAGCTTGTGCCATTCTAGGAGTTAAAGAACTCCTAAATAGATCAAGTACACGACCACCGGTGCTAAATGTCGACTCAGAAGCAACGGTTGACATAAGAACCGCCAATACATCCCTAGCCATTTGAGAAAGAATGGAAAATCTAGGAGAATTATTTTTCCACAAACTCAAAACATTATAATTTGAAGTTGTTTGATCAACATTGTTGCAAGACCCCAACTTTTATAAATAAAGATGAATTTTCTATAAATATCATTTTTGAATATTATGGAGTTAATTTGATATAATGTTATAGTTGTGGGTAATATTTATAAATTTTGCAAAGTACGCAAGTTGTTATATAATATTCGATTGGTCGGAAAATATTTGTTTTAACAGGGAATATTCGTACAACGGCACAATCATTGGTGGACCCCACAACGGAATTATTGTCGGATTGAGAAAACGACAAAAATATTTTATTAAAAATAACGGCAGAAGTTTTACCATTGATACTGTTGAACTACTCGGTAGTAAAAGTACATTAATACGTGTGGTTGTATAGTAGCACACGGTATTGATTATTAATGCTTATGTGAGAAGTCACTCAGTTTGATTCAATTATTGTCAGTTAATAATATGAATTATTTAGCGATAATGAAGTTTTGTTTTATTCGTATTATTAACGTAATAAAACAGAAACATCTTTTTATATAAAACAGAATACTTTATTAAAGTTATTCTATAAATAGAATATATTATATTTTATTTAAATTTTTTTTCTTTAAATATGGACCGTCAGATTAAAGTAATCAATCTGGACCGTTCATGGATTAGTTACTATGCATTCTATTTTTCTATAAATAGCAACTCATTCCTTCATTATTTCTTACGAATTCACTGAACTCTAGAGAGAGAAACTATAGAGAGAAACTATAGAGAAAGAGAAGAAAAGTTTTCTGCTACTTAACTACTTCCTTATTTCAGTTCTTCTTTAAAACGGTAAGGGGTGTTATTCTTTCTTATTCATGAAGAGAACTGTTGTTATTCTATTTCTTATTATTCTGTTGGAATAACCTGTATACGCGGTCTACCCTATACTTGGTGACATTCTTCTGTTATTCTGTTGGAACATCCTATCTGTGTGTTTTACACCGGACCTGGTTCCGTCTTGTTATTATTCTGTTGGAACATCCTGTCTGTGCGTTTTACGCCGGACCTGGTTCCATTAATTATTATTCTGTTGGAATAACCTGTCTGTGCGGTCTATCGCATGCATGGTGATTTCTTTTGTTATTCTATTCATTATTATACTCAGTTGGTTAAGTTTTAACTTCTATACTCCATGAAATTAGTGGAATATCCTTGATAATTGCGGTTCTTCCAGTATTTTTTCATGAAAATATTCTTCTAAGCATTCTTGAATTTTACTCCACAAAGCAGTATCATGTTGACAATTTGGACGTTGTTAATTCTTGGATAAATTAATTCTTGAACTTGTTTTATTGAATTCTTATATCATTGTCATCATCCTCATGTTTATAAAATGTTGAAAGTCATCTATGGCATGTAATGCATAGATGGACTTGGTATGATTATAACCAGGGATTATTCGGTGTAATCATGACCGTAATGTTACAAATGATGTGGTAAAAGTTCTCATTGGCCCGTAGTGCATTGATGGACAGTTGTTGGCATGATCATGACCATTAATGAATACACGAATATCCTTGGCCGTAGTGCAGGGGTGATTCGATGATGTGGATTATTTTATTAAGCTGAGTCCCAGCGATAACAGTGTTGAAAAACCTTTTAAATCATAGAAGATAGTATATTTTATTCTCTACTTGACTCTTTTAATGGATTGCTTATTCCGCTGCAGTTAAACTTGATATTCGTTATATTTTATCAGTTTAACACTGTTGAAGGCTAATGATAATTTATTATGCATTATCTTAGTCATAATATTTCTTACTGGGCTAGTTGAGCTCACCCTTTCTTTCACTGTTCTCTTCAGAAAATGAGAATATAGCTGGGACGAGTCAGAGAACGGAGTGATGGACCAGATGATAGTATTAGTAGTCATCACTATTCTATTAAATAGTGTGACAATAATTGTAATGAGGACTCCTTTTGAGTTGGTATAGTCTCTAGTAAATAATAATTGTATTCAAACTCACAGTTATGTTTTGTCGTATTGTACCCGACAGTTGTATTAGTAAGTTGTATTTGTATTTTGTACCATGTATCTGACGACCCAAGATGGGTGATGTATACCTAATTTTGGAGGCGTCACAATTGTAGACACTCGAAATTTTGCATTCCTGTTAATAACCTTGCAGGAGGGCAAACACTACAAAAAAACAGGTCATTGGCGACGACAGTATTAGCGACGGCAGTATCCCCGTCGTTAATAACATCATTCTCGATGGCATAGCCGTCGCCAATGAGTCCCATCGATAATGACCCTTCCTGGGCACAAATTTGGTGGGAATTTTTTGGCGCGCATAGGAAAAGGACATAGGCGACGGCCTTTGCCGTCGGTATTGAGTGCCGTCGAGAATGGGTTTATATTTTCCTTCAGTCACTGAATTTTTTTTCATTTCTGTAATTCATTTTTCTCCCTCTTCTTCCTCGCGCCGTCGCCGACTTCTTTTTCTCGTCGCCCACTCGCCTTTTATTGCCGTCGCCGTCTCTCTTCCCGTCGTCATCCCTCGCTCTCTGTCTCTCTCGACTGCAACGACCCTCGCTCTCTGTCTCTCTCGACTGTAACCCTCGTTTTCTGTCTCTCTCGACTGCAAGTCCCAATTTCAGTTCTATTTCAGAGCAACTAAGGTAATGGGTCCATTCTTCTAACTGATTTATTTTCTTGTACACATTTTTTGTTAGTTAATTTTGCATGTACACATTTGTTCTTACTATACATGTTGTGGGATTTTGTGGTGTTGGTTTATTTTATTAATTTATGTTGGCGTTGTTGCTTATCAACCATGTAATGCTGGTCATATGTATGTCCATTTAGCTTAAATTCAATGATTTTATTTATGATTAAATAGATACAATTGTGTCGAGATGTGCTATTCGGGATAAGAAGTTCAAATTGAAAACCAAGTATTATGTTGAGGATAGTATAATCTCATAAAAAATTAGGAAGAATAATTTGTGTTGTCAGGACTCATTGCCAAGTAGTTTGGAAAAGGTTGTTTTGAGTGAAATATACAAATGTATTTGATCAATCTCATTGTATATCTGGCAGAGGATCTTTCTAGACTAAAATTGGACATTATCAAACAATCTCAGTGTTCACAACTGTTATAAACATGCCTGGAAATTATAATTTTATATTTGTAATGGTCTACATGACTACAAGTAAATGGTTAAAGGTAGAGTATATTTTATGCAGGCCTTACACAATTTTGGGGAAGTGTCTTTTGGGTACTGCAAGATCAAGTTTGTTTATGTCAGTTTACTGTTCATCTGCGTGGTAAGCATTTATTGAACGGAGCATTGTGTTACTGTTATATATTCCTTCCATACCACAAAAAGAATCCCATTTGCAAAAATTACAAACTTAAGGATATATTTATGTTCTATGTTTACATATTGTAAAGTGGAGAGTTTATTCCTTATATTACAAAGCCTTTTATAGACTAAGACTCATGCTATATAAGGAAAATAAATCAATAACTAGCACATATTACTCTACACATTATTCCTAAAATCATGCTCCTACAATCATGCTCTTGGAATCCTCTAGAATCCCTAACACTCCCTCTTAAGCTGGAGCATGGATATAATCCCTAACCCTAAAGCTTTAGTAAACACGTCAGCAAGTTGATTGCCGGTCTTCACATGATTGGTGGATATAATCCCTTCTTGTATCTTTTCTTGAATAAAATGACAGTTAACTTCTATGTGTTTGGTTCTCTCATGAAATACTAGGTTGGACTGGGGTGGGGTGGGGTGGGGTGGGGTGTGGGTGGGTTTTAAAAAAGTTTAATAATAGTTTGTGACCTAATAAAAAGCTAGTATTCTTTTTGTTATACAAAAATAATCCTTACTTTGACATGTGCATATTTTCATATAGTTTAGGAAGCTTAGAAACCCGTTTGAGATTCACTTAGTAGGAGTGAATCTCAAATAGTCCCCGTTTTGGGACTGTTCTTGTATGTTTCGATCTCACTTAGGTCGGTGTTAACGACTTGAGCACGTCTTTATATTTTTTGAATTTTCGGTCAGCATATATCTCTTGACGTTCTTCGGGTGCATATTTAGACTACGATGTGTTAGTCTATTTCGTGTACTTGAAGACCATGGGGAGGTGCTGTCGAAATTTCTAAAAAATTTAAAGATGTGTTCAAGTTGTTGGCATCAGTGAGGCGATACATCCAGGAATGGGATAGAAGCCTGACCCGTTAGAGTGGGAGATGAAGTTAGGAAACTCATAAGCTTGCATATACATTAACTTGGAGACTTGATTGTGTTTGTCTAACTTTCTATATATATAGCAGACAGTTGTCCAAGATGTCTGTTGATCGAAGTTGGATGGAACGTAGGGTAGCCACTAATAAGAGTGGGCTTAGCTCTGAGTACCGTAGTGGGGTTGAACAGTTTCTTAATTTCGCGTTTGAGCAAGTCAGCGGCGATAAGATTAGATGTCCTCGTAAGAGGTGTGTGAATGAAGTGTGGAAGGAAAGGAGTGATGTCATGTGCGACTTTTTTGCGTATGGGTTCAAGCAGGGTTATACGACATGAATCTATCATGGGGAAACCTGGTTGGATGAACATGAATCAGAATCGAAAACTAGAGGTGACGAAACCTTTGACTGTACTAACATGATAGTCGAAGCTGCTGGTTCATACTTCCAGTGGAATACAGACAGGGATGACAGTAGCGTCGAGCAAGAGTCGAATGACGGGGCTAAGGGTTTCTATGAGTTATTGCATGAAGCAGCGACGCCACTGTATGACGGGCACGAAAAGCACACCATCTTATCTGCCGTGACTAAGTTTTTACACTTCAAGAACGAGCATGACTGTAGCGAGAGAGGTTTTAATGAACTGTTAAGCATTGTAATGGAGTGCTTACTTGCAGGCAATAAGTTACCGGAGTCGTACTATGATGTGAAGAAAATGGTCAAAAGGCTCAATCTAGGGTATGAGAAGATCGATGCTTGTGAGAATGATTGTATGTTGTATTACGGTGATGTCAATAAAGATAAGAGGTCATGTGATATTTGTTGTACAAGTAGATACCATGAACAGCGCAAGAAAAAGGGAAAAGACGTGCCGAGAAAGATCTTACGTTACTTTCCCATTGCCCCGAGGCTTCAGCGGTTGTTCATGTCAACACATACCGCCGAGGATATGAGGTGGCACTCTACACGGGACATAGTCGAAGGTCAACTGACGCACCCGGCAGATGGGCTTGAGTGGAAAATTTTTGATAACAAGCACCCCTCGTTTGCTGAAGAGGTTCGCAATGTTAGGCTTGGACTTGCTACGGATGGGTTTAATCCGTTTAATGGGCTTTACACAAAGCCCTACTCAACTTGGCCGGTGATTATTGTGGTGTATAACCTCCCGCCTTCGATGTGCATAAAAGATCCCTACATGTTCATGCCTTTACTGATTCTGGGTGATAAGAGTCCGAGTAAAGACATCAATGTATACCTCAGGCCGTTAGTTGATGAGTTGAAGATGTTGTAGGAAAAAGGGGTTCAAACTTATGATGTATCTCTTAAGCAGAACTTCGACATGAGGGCAGCTTTATTGTGGACAATAAATGACTTCCCGGCGTTAGGAATGATCAGTGGATGGTCGACTCACGGGGGCTTATCGTGTCCTGTGTGTATGGGGTCAGTTAAAACTGTGCGGCTCAAACATGGGGGGAAAATGAGTTTCTTTGCAACATCCAGACAGTTTTTGCCGATTGAACATCGTTATCGACGGATGAGTAAACAGTTCAATCGAAAAATAGAGAAATGTCAAGTACCTGGTCGTCTTTCTGGGTCAGCAGTGTTGAGTTGGATTAGTCATTTAAAGTTTCCACCTCCAGGAAGAATCACAGATTAGAGCGAGCTTACGGTTACGTCAAGGTTCACAACTGGACACACAGATCCATGTTCTTTGACCTGCCTTATTGGGCTACACTCTGCATTCGTCATTGTATAGATCCGATGCATACTGAGAAGAACGTATTTGATTACATTTTTTATACAGTCCTAGATGCCAGTGGTAGAACAAAGGACAACAATAAGTCGAGGCTTGATTTGGAAGAAATGAACATTAGGGAAGATCTGTGGCTGTATCAGGAGGGTAGTAAGACGGTAACGCCTAAAGCTAAATATACTTTGACCAAGGAACCGTTGATATTGATATGTAATTGGATCAGTGGACTGAAGCTCCCAGATGGATATTCTTCGAATATAGCAAGGTGTTGTAAAGTCGAAGAGTTGAAGTTTCAGGGTCTCAAAAGTCATGATTGTCACGTATTCATGCAGAAGTTGATCCCTATGGCATTTATCGACTTGTTACCGAAACGTGTGGTTGAAGCACTGACAGAGCTTTCTAATTTCTTCAGAGATCTATGCTTGACGGAGCTTCAGCTCAAAGACAAAGATAAAATGGAGATGCAAATAGTGAAAATAATGTGCAAGTTAGAAATGATCTTCCCCCCATCATTTTTTGATTCAATGGAGCATTTGCCTATTCACTTGCCATACGAAGCTAAGTTTGGCGGTCCTGTACAATATAGATGGATGTATCCATTCGAGAGGTAATGACATTAATGTTTTTAATGTGACGAACGAGAATTTTGTAAATTAATTTTAATATTTATTGAGTTAAATAAATATTTTCGATGATTTAATTATTAGATTTAATAATTAAGTGATGCAATTGTGGTAGATTAATCTAGTTATATGTGTTGCATTTATTAAATTAATGTAGAGAATTTTTATTATTCAAGTATGTGATTATGTGAGCTTATTGAATTAAATGAAATAATTTAATTAAGCATGATGTACTTTAATTAATTTAATTATTAATTAGAGATTTAATAAATTGTTATTATTTATTAATGCGAAAAATTAATTATGTGACTATATGAATTTATGAAAAAATATTATATTTTATTTATAATAAATTAAATAAAATATTGGAGTTATTTTATAAGGAGTGTGGCATTTATTAAACTATATAATAAAAGGTTTATTAAAATAATGAGCTTTGAATTTATTTGCTAAGCCAAACATGGCACTAAGAGAGGTTATGAGCAGTTAACCCATGACTGGGCAACTGACCACATCGCGTCAGTTTTATTTCTTCGACGCTTCCTCCTTCTTCTTCATAATTTCCTAAGTCTAGCATTATTTTCAGAGAGAGTTCTGAGAGAAGGTGAGAATTTTTGAGAGAAATTGTGAGTGTGTAATTACAAGTTATTGCAAAAAGGGTTATCTGATCATCTTATACTCTGGGTAATTCTCTCTAAACCCAATTTCTACAATTACGTCTTTTGGTTTTCATAAATTGGCTTTCATATGTTTCTGTAAATCTCTGTATTTGGGAGATATGAGATGATTATAATTTTATGTATGGCTTAATATGTATCAAATCGTGTTTAATTATATATTTTGTGTAAACCATAGTATCAGTTTCAGGAAATTACGTAGTATATAATTTTTCAAAATAAACAGAGTACGTGATATGGCCATATGGCCTTATACGTGATAATTGATGTATTGATAATATATTATCCCTAAATTTTACACCCTTATATTATTGAGCATGTTAATACGAAGTGATCAAGCTTTAAACGAACGGATTTGGCCTTATAACGAATCCGTAGGGAGAATTTTCATATAAAATTTTCTAAACTTCACGAACATCAAAGTCAGTAATTTTGTTAGGCTTTAAATCTGTTAATAAATGTTTAAAATTGATTTTGTCAGTATATAAATGTTGGGTAATGATTTTATATAAATTATAGCATATGTGTATGTTTAATTTCGAGTAGAACTTTAAGAAATTGGGAGAAATTGGCAAGTTCTGCGATTTTCGCGAATTGCCATTTCTGTACGTGGTACGCCGCGCCGGCTGCCTGTTCATTTCCCGCGCCGCAGCGCCAGAGGCCCGGCCGCAGCACCATGGCGCAGCAGCGCCAAGGGCCAGTTCAAACGTGGCGCCGCAGCGCCACTCCCCAGAAAACTCAGAAATGAGATTTTAAAATGTTTACGACTGTCAATGTGTTAGTAGATTAATGTAATGAACAAGTAAACATGTTATAGGTATAATGTGATATTAAAATAGATGTTTAACATGTAAATAACGTAATTACATGTGATTTGAATTATTAAATTACATAATTAGTTTGGTAATTCACGAAGTACAAATGATGTGACAAAGTGAAAATTTGACTAAGTTTAGTCGAATAATTAAAGTAGACAACGAGAATGAGTTTATATTGATTAGTTAATTTATAATTAACTGGTATTGTGTATATGAATGGTATGTAGGATTTAATTCAAAGAACGTGCTTAGTTAAAGTGTAATCTACGCACGAGGTAAGTATCCTATCCCTAACTCCATTCTATTGAGCAAGTTTATTTAAACTTAAACGTTACTTTTATGTCGAGTAAGTTTCCCTAACCCTACTTGTCATTATTGATCAAGTTTATTATTTACCTTGAATAAATTATCCTTGTTATTATTCAAGTTCAAACATGATATTAAAGATTAATTATCTTTCCAAAGCATGATTCAGTTATACAATAATTGTCCTATTGTATACTTTTGAGATTTTTATTCAAATCAAATATCAATTATTGTTAAACCTTATTAGACTAGTGAACCTTATTGATTCAACTAGTCCATAGTTGATGAGCGATCTAAATTTCAGAACCCTTGATGAATTTATCCAAACCAAACTTCCTTTGGTGCGGACTCGAATGTCAAACTGAGATGAACAACCCTGTATAAGGGATTATTTATGCTTTAGCGTTAAGATATTGTGCACAGTATGGTACTAAGGGCTGATCCCCCTAAGTACGAGAAGAAGGTCCATAGTCTTATGACTGTTAAAGGTTTCAAGTATAATCCTTGATAACCTAGGATATAGTTCAAGGTCTTATGACCCTCAGAATTTTTTTGATTCTTGTTATTCATTCTTGATTCAAAAGTTGAGCTCTTATTCAGCCGTCTTTGATTTATTCGCATGTTATTTTACTGTTATTTCATTATTATACTTGTGGGCATTTGTGCTCACTCTTGCTTAATAATAACATTGCAGTTAAGAACGAAAGAAGTGATGAACCCTCCACTAGTAAGGGCAAGGGCAAAGTTAGCAAATGATGAAGACCTATTATTTATTAGCTGATGTATTTGTTTAAGACTTGAGTTATGTTGATGTTAAGATTTAATTGTTTAGAATTCCGCACAGATGTTTTAAGGTTAGAGTAACCTGGGATTTATTTATGATTCAGTTGATGTAACCCTTAAGGGAAGAGATTTTATTATGATTTCTATCTATTGTATGGTTTGATATTATTTATGGGTAGATAGATAGATGATGCTTGTACAGTGAACACCAAATCTCGTGGAATCGAAGTACCCGGATTTGGGGGTGTCACATTTAATACGATAAAATGTTCATTCTTTTTTGCTAATCTATATATCACATAGGTATATGCGACGTCTAAAGCAAAAGGTGAAGAATAGAGCCCGTGTAGAGGGGTCAATTGCTGAAAGTTATGTTATGGAGGAACTTGTTAATTTTTGCTCGTTGTACTTTGAGCCGAATGTTCAGACGAAACATAATTGTTTACGTCGGAATCAGGCTGTTGCGTATGAGGAAAATGGAGAATTAACGACCTTTAGTCATCCTGTACGCCCATTCGGTGGTAAAAAAAGGCGATTCTTGACCGATAGTGAGTATGTAGCTGCCACATTGTATGCACTTGTCAACATGAATGAAGTAACGCCATACATTAAGTAAGTAGTCATAACTATATATGTCTGGTGTAATTGTGTCAAGTTCCTTTACAAACACATTGAGTATATAACTGTGCTGCAGTCAATATGATGCTGAAATACGTGAAGCGAATTCGAGTATATCGGATGGGGATTTGCAAAATTTGAGAAATAGAGAATTTGTGCAATGGTTTAAAGATCATGTAAGTCTAACCTTTACAAGTTCAATGAATCTACCATCATAGATTTATTCTTATGGCGTAATTAACTTTAGAATATGTTGTGTTAATGTACATTAGGTCCTCATAGATGAGTTAGCTGACAATCGGCTAAAGCTTATAGCCGATGGCCCTGAAAGATCTGTAGATACTTATACATGTTGCATTATCAACGGTTACAGAGTTAAGTGTTGCGATATTGGGGAAGTTGCTTCTGCTGATTCTGGTGTTGTGGTGAAAGGTAGCTGCTACGATAACATTTGGGATGACTGGTATGGACGATTGCTAGAAGTTATCGTGCTCAAATATTGGGGTCATAAAGAATTAGTTTGCTTCAATTGTCGTTGGTTTGATGTTGAGAATGGAGTTAAAGTAGATAAAAAATCAGGACGGGTGACTGTTAACGTTAAGTCAAAACTAAGACTGATGAGTGGTATGGACGAGCCTTTTATTTTAGCAAGTCAAGCAACACAGGTGTACTACGCGCGGAGTGTTAAGACCCCTGCAAGCCCATGGCATGCTGTTATAACCACCAGTGCCCGTGGTGTTCAAGGCACAACTCCTCATCCAGACGATGAACCTTTACAAGTCGAGTCTACTAGTGTCACACCTGCCGATGTAACAATTATTAGTGAGTCTAGTGAAGAAGAGGATGATGTTGTCGTTGTCGAAAGTGAAGACGATGTTGTTGAGGAGGTAGATATAATTGAAGAAATCGTTGAGGACGATGAAGATGGTGATGACAACAATAGTGAAGATCTATTGCTCGAAGATGACGATTCTGATATTGATGGCTTTAACGATATAAATGATTAGGAGTATGTACTATTTGTGTCCTTTTAGTTTTATTCAAATGTAATAGTTTGTAGTAGTGCAATCATTATCTTCAACTTATATTAATCTACTAAAGGTGTTAATCTACTATTTATGCTATATCCTTTTAGGTTACTATTTATGTTGCATTCTTTTAGTTGTATCTGTATGTTATCCTCTTTGTTATTGTGCTCAAATATAGTATTTACGAATGTTTAATAATATTTTTTTTATGATTTGACAGTATACATACATATGGCGCGCACACCACATGACGATCTTAGTGGGCGTGCAGGTCGTGGGGGTCGTGGCGATTCTACGCGTGATGATCAGGCCGAATCGTCAGGTATAATTACATATTTTATTGGGATACATCGTATTATTTTTTATTTTATATTGTATTGACATTATATTTGTTTATATAAATATTGATGTATTTCACTATATAGGTGATCGACGTAGGCCTCCGCGGGGACTAGCACGTGGCTTGCTAGGGAATCCCCCCAGGCGCCGCTTATATGTCGTGTTGGGACTCATAGGTAATTAATTTCATAATCCTATATAGTATTACTATAACATAAGTATTTAATTCTTATATATTCTTTGTAATTTGCAATGTATTAATTTCAATTGTAGTATCCTTGACGCCACGCCAAGGAACACGTTGCTTGGGATCGTCCGCAATCGATTCTCAAGCCCGTGGATGAGGTGGGCTGATGTGGATGACCGCACACGGCAGCTGATTATTGCTGAGTTTAGGGTAGGATGTCAATCATTTATATGCTAGTTTTATATTCCATTTGAATATACTGTTACCTCTTTGATTTATGTTGTCTACTAAGCTTCTTAATGTGTAATGTGCAGAGATATTATCGTTTTGAGGACGGGCAGGAAGCCCATGGCATGACTGTTCTGCACAGATACCTAGAGATAAATTGGCATAAGTGGGTCTATGACTGGAAGAAGAAGGCCCAGACGAAGATGGCTGATGGACAGACACTTAAGGATGTCCGGCCAGATTTCATATCTGCTACAGTGTGGGACCAGATGTGCAGCATTTGGGATGGCGAGGCCTTCAAGAAGATGTTGGCATAGCGTTCAGCTGCCCGACAACAGAGTCGTCTCCCACACTGCACTGGGTCTCAGTCATACGACCTGTACCGGGAAAGACTCGAGGTGAGTTTAAAGCATGCACCCTCCCGCTTGGAGTTTTGGTGGCACGCCCACCAAAAGAAAGGTGACGGTGGTTATATCTCACCTGAGGCAGAACGCATTGCTGTAAGTTATGTAATTATCTTATTTAGTATGTATTTAAAATTGTGATATTCTTTTGTATTATTTCATTTTATTCTTCGCGTATCATCTACTAATGTATTTTTTTTCAGCGACGGTTCGAGGATCTTGCAGTGGCCCGGAGCAGCCAGAGAGGTGACACTCCAGTAGACGAGTCTACGCGTGCCGATGAGGAGATAGAGGACTGGCTGCAGGCTACAGGGGGACCGAAGAAGGGTAGAGTTGTGGGCATTCCTCATGACCCAGCTTACACCCTAGTCCCTGCTGCGAGATCTCGGCGGCGCCCACCCACTGGAGGTAGTGGTGCAAGTGGATCGGGTGCCGGCCCTTCATTATCCGACGACTTCTTCCGGCGGATCATAGAGGTGTGCATGGCGAGCGGTGTTGTGCAGTCAGGCCCACCATCACGTGAACGGATCTACCAGCTGGCTCAGGAGGTTTTCCACGGCTCTATAGATCCTACAGCCGCCGTTGACGATGTCATTGGTGTAGTACGGGAGGAGGCCATCCGCGTATGTATAGTTGTCTTGGCCAACATCTTTCCACCACATATTCGACAAGTAAAAACAATTAAATTATGTATTTCTTTAATTAATTTATGTAATTTATAATTGTAATTTGTAATTGTATTGCAAACACACACATAGCACCGCGTAGGTATTAGACAAGCGTTAGAACTTACGGAACTCGATTCCGACATACGAAAGCCGAGTTATCGCCTAGTTTGCAAAACTCAACAACACTTAGGTAAAAAGCCGAAAAAGAAGTCAAAACCCGCATCGTCCGTCCGAATGACATGCAAACACACACATATCACCGTATAGGTATTAGACACGCGTTACAACTTACGGAACTCGATTTCGACATATGGAAGCCGAGTTATCGCCCAGTTTGCAAAACTTGCCAACACTTAGGCAAAAAGCTAAAAAAGAGGTCAAAACCGGCATCGGCCGTCCGAATGACACGCAAACACACACATAACACCGCGTAGGTATTAGACACACATTAGAACTTACGGGACTCGATTCCGACATACGGAAGTCGAGTTATCGCCCAGTTTGCAAAACTCGCCAACACTTGGGCAAAAAGCTAGAAAAAAGGTCAAAACTCGCATCGGCCGTTCGAATGACACGCAAATACATACATAGCACTGCGTAGGTATTAGACACGCGTTACAACTTATGAGACTCGATTCTGACATACGTAAGCCGAGTTATCGCCCAGTTTGCAAAACTCGCCAATATTTAGGCAAAAAGCCGAAAAAGAGGTCAAAACCCGCATCGGCCGTCCGAATGACACGCAAACAGACACATAATACCGTGTAGGTATTAGACACGTGTTACAACTTACGGGACTCGATTCCGACATACGGAAGCCGAGTTATCGACAGTTTGCAAAACTCGTCAATATTTAGGCAGAAAGCCAAAAAAGAGGTCAAAACCCGCATCGGCCGTCCGAATGACATGCAAACACAAACATAGCACCGCATAGGTATTAGACACGCGTTACAACTTATGAAACTCAATTCTGACATACGAAAGTCGAGTTATCGTCCAGTTTGTAAAACTTGCCAACACTTAGGCAAAAAGCCGAAAAAGAGATCAAAACCCGCATCGGCCGACCGAATGACACGCAAACACACACATAGCATCGCGTAGGTATTAGACACGTGTTAGAACATACGAAAGCCGAGTTATAGCCCAGTTTGCAAAACTCGCCAACACTTAGACAAAAAGCCGAAAAAGAGGTCAAAACCCGCATCGTCCGTCCGAATGACACGTAAACACACACATATCACCGCGTAGGTATTAGACACGTTTTACAACTTACAGAACTCGATTCTAACATACGAAAGCTGAGTTATCGCCCAGTTTGCAAAACTTGCTAACACTTAGGCAAAAAGCCAAAAAAGAGGTCAAAACCGGCATCGGCCGTCCGAATGACACGCAAATACACACATAACACCGTGTAGGTATTAGACACGCGTTAGATTTATGAGACTCGATTCTGATATACGAAAGCCGAGTTATCGTCCATTTTGCAAAACTCGCTAACACTTAGGTAAAAAGCCGAAAAAGAGGTCAAAACTCGCATCGGCCGTCCGAATGACACGCAAACACACACATAGTACCGTGTAGATATTAGACACGTGTTACAACTTATGAAACTAGATTCCGACATACGGAAGCCGAGTTATTGCCTAGTTTGTAAAACTTGCCAACACTTAGGTAAAAAGCCGAAAAAGAGGTCAAAATCAGCATCGGCCGTCCGAATGACACGCAAACACACACATAGCACCGCGTAGGTATTAGACACGCATTAGAACTTACGAGACTCGATTCTGACATACGAAAGCCGAGTTATCGCCAGTTTGCAAAACTCGCCAACACTTAGGCAAAAAGCCGAAAAAGAGGTCAAAACCCACATTAGCCGTCCGAATGATACGCAAGCACACATATAGTACCACGTAGGTATTAGACACGCATTAGAACTTACGAGACTCGATTCTGACATACGGAGATCGAGTTATCGCCCAGTTTGTAAAACTCGCCAACACTTAGGCAAAAAGCCAAAAAAGAGGTCAAAACCCGCATCGGCCGTCCGAATGACACGTAAACACACACATAGCACCGCGTAAGTATTAGACATACGTTAGAACTTACGGAACTCGATTCTAACATACGAAAGCCGAGTTATCGCCCAGTTTGCAAAACTCGTCAACACTTAGGCAAAAATCCAAAAAAGAGGTCAAAACCCGCATCGGCCGTCCGAATGACACGCAAACACATACATAGTATCGCGTAGGTATTAGAAATGCGTTAGAACTTATGGGACTCGATTCTGACATACGAAAGCTGAGTTATCGCCCAGTTTGCAAAACTCGCCAACACTTAGGCAAAAAGCCGAAAAAGAGGTCAAAACCCGCATCGACCGTCCAAATGACACGCAAACACACACATAGCACATCGTAGGTATTAGACACGCGTTAGAACTTATGGGACTCAATTCTGACATACGGAAGTCGAGTTATCGCCCAGTTTACAAAACTCGCCAACACTTAGGGAAAAAGCCGAAAAAGAGGTCAAAACCCGCACTGGTCGTCCGAATGACACGCAAACACACACATAGCACCGCGTAGGTATTAGACACGTGTTACAACTTACGGGACTCGATTCTGACATACGGAAGTCGAGTTATTGCCCAGTTTACAAAACTCGCCAATGCTAGGCAAAAAGTTAAAAAAGAGCCCAAAACCCGCATCGTCCGTCCGGATGCCACACAAACACACACATAACACCATATAGGTATTAGACACGCGTTACAATTTACAGGACTCGATTCCGACATACGGAGACCGAGTTATCGCCCAGTTTGCTAAACTCACCAATACTTGTAGCTAGCTAGAACACAAACTAAAATAATTTAAATATGCTCTATTTTGGACTTCGTTATTAATATTTTAATTTTGTAGGGTCTTGTTAATGAAACTTGTGGGGGTGGAGATGGCAGAACAGGCGATGCCCGTGGAGGAGATGGTGATGATTACCGGGCTGATGCTGATGAGACTATGGAGGATGGGACTGGTGATGGGACCAGCGATGGCACAGAGATTCCTGATCTTGGGCAGTAGTTGTTTATATTTATATTTTGACTTTTATGTATGTATTTAGCTTTTGAGTTGTACATATTTGAGTTTGGTATCTAATTATATTGATTGTTGATAGTAAAAGATATGATTGTTATTGATATGCGTACATTGTCATTATTTATTTTTCTTTAGTTTATAACAGGTACAATGTATATGTAAATAAACAGGGAAATTTTGCAATTTTAATATATTTTTTAAAGTGGGTCATTGGCGATGTGGTCTTTGGCGACGGGGTTGCCATCGACAGTGACTTATAGCGACGAATCTAGAACTAATTTAAATAAAGGTCATTAGCGACGGGAAGAAACTCATTGGCGACGGCTATGCCGTCGGCAGTGACTGAATTATTAATTTTAAAGCATGGTTATTACCGATGACTAATCTGTCGCTGAAGCCGTCGCTAATGAGGTATTGCCGATGGCATGTCATCGGCAATGATCCCGTCGGCAATGACAAAGTTCTCGACGGTGAGCGACGGGAAACGGGGGTGACGACCTGAGGGGCGACGGCAGGGGCGACGACAGTCCCCGTCGCGAATGACCTCATTACCGACGGCAATAGGGTCATTGGCGACAGCATAGCCCATCAGCAATGATTGATTTTTTTATAGCGAAAGTCGTCTTCCAGAGATAACCCTAGAGGTCAAATCAGCACAGTCCCGGAGATAACCCCGGGATACTCAATTTTCCATCTCGGAGACAACCCTGAGATATTCAGTTTCAGTCCCAGAGACAACCCCGGTAGACACAATTCAAACCTCAGAGACAACCCCGAGGGATGCAGTTGTAGTTCCGAAGATAACCCCAGAAAAGCTCATTTTAATCCCCAACAGTTAGCTTCAACCTCAGAGATAACCCCGATGCGCTCAGTTCCAAACTCGGAGATAACCCCAGGAGGTCATGTACACCTCAGAGATAACCCTGAGGATATTCAGTACTCACAACAACCCAATCTCAGAGATAACCCTGAGCAACGACTGCTAAATCAGCCTAAAACCGGAGATAACCCCGGTGAGGGGAAAAATCATCATCTTACCACCTCGATCCCACATTCACACCATCTCAATAACATTTCAACCCACATGCTACACAGAAGTGTCCTACAAAAACCATAGCTCCAATCCCGAGTGACAACTACACAAGACAACACACCGGATAGAATTTGAAGACTTAAAGATTTGGGCATAGACCCATCTTCCCGACTTCGTACAACCTCTTATTCCATGTCATTGTGTAGCTCTTGACAACAGCATTCCAGAAAGGTATTATACGCCTCAATCGGATGCCCGAATTGAAAGTTATGAATGTTCAAGCGGACAACGCATTGTACAAGTGCACGTATTTCGAGACGGTGGAGCCCACAGAGCCCGGGGCACCCCGGATAGCCGCAGGTACACCTGCGGCTCCCCCCCTCTATAAATAGAGGGCTTGGGATAGCCATTTTGAAAAGAGAAAAGGCGAGGAAGCCCTATCCATTTTGCTCTGTACACACTATAAACTGAGTGCTTTCTTATTTCATACATTTGTGAGCTTGTACTTTTCTACCTTTTACTGGTGGAAACCGGGTGTTCATTCATTTAAAGCTATTTGAAGTCTTTTTGGCAGCCCACTGTAAGCCTTCTCACATTTCTTAAAGTCTTTCTCCACTTTTGTTCACACACAATTATTCACGTTGAGAGTCGTGTTGTGTGTGTATGCCCGGATCGTTGGTCTGTGGCTTTTAGTGCTTTTATATATATATATATATATATATATATATATATATATATATATATATATATCCGGTGCATTTACCTGTCAGGCCTAGAGATCACTTCGTGGCCATTTACTGCTTTTATACATACATACATATATATATATATATATATATATATATATATATATATATTTACATTTAGTCCCGCCTGGAGTTTAATTCGTGGCGGTTGATTGTCTTTATATATATATATTTACATTTAGTCCCGCATGGAGTTTACTTCGTTGCGGTTGATCGTCTTTATATATATATATATATATTTATATTTAGTCCCGCCTAGAGTTTACTTCGTGGCGGTTGATCGTTCATATATATATATATATATATATATTTACAGCTTTTATATATATATATATATAACTGTTTACAGCTTTCTTACATACTGTATCATCATGTGAGCCTATGAATCATGTGATCACAGATTCAGTTCCTGAATCTTGATTCGGTTCCCGCGATGGACATTTCCAGCTGTAATCAGCTTGTAAATTATTCACGGTGTTGGAATTTTCTTAGACGGCTCTCATGCCCACAAAGAGTTCGACATTGCTATATATCTTATTTTCTCGAAGATGCTTCGCATCTCGAAAATAAAAGCAATCCAGCCGAACACATAATAAAATGAAAGTATCAAAGGCCTCAATTACTATTGAGCACAAGGGTTTGAAAAACCTGTTTTACAAAACATCACTGCTATATCTTGTTAAAATTGAACTTTTATACAAAATTCAAACCCTTTGTATATAGGTGCAAACGAGGCATAACACTACTTTCAGATAACTGCACATAGACCCACACACATACACACATCCAGATAAATGTTAAAAATGAAAAGTAGAGATCGCGTGTTACCACGGATGTCGGGGGGTGCCTAACATGTGACGAACGAGAATTTTGTAAATTATTTTAAATATTTATTGAAGTAAATAAATATTTTTCGATGATTTAATTATTAGATTTAATAATTAATCGATGCAATTGTGGTAGATTAATTTAATTTTATGTGTTACATTTATTAAATTAATGTAGAGAATTTTTATTTTTTTCAAGTACGTGATTAATTGAGCTTATTGAATTAAATGAATATTTAATTAAGCATGATGTTATTTTAATTAATTTAAATTATTAATTAGAAATTTAATAAATTGACATTATTTATTAATGAGATAATTGAATATATGATTATGTGAATTTATGAGTAATTATTATATTTTATTTAAAGTAAATTAAAAAAAATATGGGATTTATTTTATAAAGAGGGTGACACTTATTAAACTATATAATAAAAGAGTTTATTAAATTAATTGAGTTTAAGCCTTTAAGGCTAGCCAAACATGGCACTAAGAGAGGTTAGGGTCAGTTAACCCATGACTGGGTAACTGACCACCAACGCGCATCTGATCCTTCCTAATTGATTACGACGTCTTCTCTTTTCATTTTTGTTCTAAGTCTGATAAAAATCACAGAGAGAATTCAGAGAGAAAACTTGAGAGTTCAGAGATTTTGAGAGTTAAGAAGAAATTGGAGAAGGTTTCAATACTACTAATCTACGTTTGGGTAATCTCTTCAACCCAATTTTTATTATTACGCTCTTTAAAAGTTTCACGAATATAAGTTTCAAAGTTTTGGTTTAACCTCTGTAATTGAGTTAGGAGTATTAATTATTGAGTTGTATATGTGTTATGTTATATCACACCGTATTTAATTATATATTGTTGCAAACCATAACATCAGTATTGTGAAAACATGTCGTACATATGTTATTTCAAAATAAACAGAGTACGTGATATGGCCATATGGCCATATATGTAAGACCCCAACTTTTATAAATAAAGATAAATTTTTTATAAATATCATTTTTGAATATTATGGAGTTAATTTGATATAATGTTATAGTTGTGGGTAATATTTATAAATTTTGCAAAGTAAGCAAGTTGTTTTAAAATATTCGTTTGGTCGGGGAATATTCTTTTTGTCGGGGAATATTCGTACGACGGCACAATCATTGGTGGACCCCACAACGAAATTATTATCGGATTGAGAAAACGACAAAAATAGTTTATTAAAAATAACGGCGGAAGTTTTACCATTGCTACTGTTGAACTACTCAGTAGTAAAAGTACAGTAATACGTGTGGTTGCATAGTAGCACACGGTATTAATTATTAATGCTTATGTGAGAAGTTACTCAGTTTGATTCAATTATTGTCAGTTAATAATATGAATTATTTAGCGATAATGACGTTTTGTTTTATTCGTATTATTAACGTAATAAAACAGAATACTTTATTAAAGTTATTCTATAAATAGAATATATTATATTTTATTTTTCTTTAAATATGGACCGTCAGATTAAAGTAATCAATCTGGACCGTTCATGGATTAGTTACTATGCATTCTATTTTTCTATAAATAGCAGCTCATTCCTTCATTATTTCTTACGAATTCACTGAACTCTAGAGAGAGAAACTATAGAGAGAAACTATAGAGAGAGAGAAGAAGAATATTCTGCTACTTAACTACTTCCTTATTTCAGCCCTTCTTTAAAACGGTAAGGGGTGTTATTCTTTCTTATTCATGAAGAGAACTGTTGTTATTCTATTTCTTATTATTCTGTTGGAATAACCTGTATACGCGGTCTACCCTATACTTGGTGACATTCTCCTATTATTCTGTTGGAACATCCTGTCTGTGTGTTTTACACCGGACCTGGTTCCGTTTTTATTATTATTCTGTTGGAACATCCTGTCTGTGTGTTTTACACCGGACCTGGTTCCGTCTTGTTATTATTCTGTTGGAACATCCTGTCTGTGTGTTTTACGCCGGACCTGGTTCCATTATTTATTATTCTGTCGGAATATCCTGTCTGTGCGTTTACGCCGGACCTGGTTCCATTATTTATTATTCTGTTGGAATAACCTGTCTGTGCGGTCTATCGCATGCATGATGATTTCTTTTGTTATTCCATTCTTTATTATACTCAGTTGGTTAAGTTTTGACTTCTATACTCCATGAAATTTGTGGAATATCCTTGACATTTGCGCTTCATCTAGTATCTATTCATGAAAATATTCTCCTGATCATTCTTGAATTTTACTCCACAAAGCAGTATCATGTTGACAATTTGGACGTTAATTCTTGGATAAATTAATTCTTGAACTTGTTTTATTGAATTCTTATATCATTGTCATCATCCTCATGTTTATATTCTGTTGAAAGTCATCTGTGGCCTGTAGTGCATAGATGGACTTGGTATGATTATGACCAGGGATTATTCGGTGTAATCATGACCGTAATATTACGAATGATGTGGTAAAAGTCCTCATTGGCCCGTAGTGCATTGATGGACAGTTGTTGGCATGATCATGACCATTAATGAATATACGAATATCCTTGGCCGTAGTGCATGGGTGATTCGATGATGTGAATTATTTTATTAAGCTGAGTCTCAACGATCACAGTGTTGGAAAATCTTTTAAATCATAAAAAATAGTAGAGTTTATTTTCTTCTTGACTCTTTTAATGGATTGCTTGTTCCGCTGCAGTTAAACTTGATGTCTATTATATTTTATCAGTTTAACATTGTTGAAGGCTAATGATAATTTATTCTGCATTATCTTAGTCATAATATTTCTTACTGGGCTAGTTGAGCTCACCCTTTCTTTCACTGTTCTCTTCAGGAAATGAGAACGTAGCTGGGGCAAGTCGGGGAACGGAGTGATGGTCCGAATGATAGTATTAGTTAGTAGTCCTCACTATTCTATGTAATGGTGTGTTAATAAATGTAACGAGGACTCCTTTTGAGTATGAATACTCTCTAGAAGATAATATTTGTATTCAAACTCACAGTTTATGTTTTGACGTATTGTACACGACAGTTGTATTAGTAAGTTGTATTTGTATTCTGTACTATGTATCTGACGACCCAAGATGGGTGATGTATACCTAATTTTGGGGGCGTCACAGTTGGTATCAGAGCTTAGGGATATGATCCCTGGCTAAGATGTGAGAATAGAACTAGGAGGGGAGAGACGGGGAATTCCTTCGCTAGTATGACCTACCTAAGTTTATTTGCATGGTATTTACTTGGTCGGTCATAATATAAGGATAAAATATGACATATCAATTAATTTTTATTTTGTGGCAGTATCTGGAAATGGCATCTGAGAATGTTGAGAATAGCAATGGAGCACAGGCGACTGTTGATTCACCACATATCAATAATCAGGATAATGTGCATCAGGAAGGTGACAATCCTCATGCAAACAACAACACTGACCAAATGATGAATGATCAAATGTTCAGAGGCTTTATGCAATTCATGCAACAACAGGTGAAAGCGGCTCCTGTCCACAACGTAGGTGGAAATACTGGAAACTCTCTGGCGGTCACCGCTAAACAGTTTAAGGAGCTGGGACCACCGGAGTTTAAGGGAGAACCCAAACCACTTGTAGCTGAAACATGGATAAAGCAGATCACCAAGATATTTGATGTCTTGGGTTGCTCCGAGGAGCAAAAGGTTCCCTTTGCCGCCTTTATGTTGCGAGGAGAGGCAGATTACTGGTGGGAATCGATAAAGCGTACTCAACCTGCCGCACTGAAGATGACCTGGGAGAAGTTCCAAGAGCTGTTTAACGACAATTACTTTCCCGAGAGTATTCGTCACATGAAGGAGGTGGAGTTCATCAAATTGGAGCAGAATAATATGACCGTGTCGCAGTACGAGGCAAAATTTGCGGAGTTATCTCGGTTTGCGTCCCACCTGGTGGATAATGAAGAAAGAATGACGCGGATGTTTTTAAGAGGTTTTAAGCCGGAGATACGTCAACATCTTGTTTCTCATAAACTGTGTTTGTATTCAGATGTTGTAAATAGGGCTCAGTTGGTGGAGCGCGATAACGAGATAACGCAACCAAAAGAGAGCAGCCGGCAAAATGATAATACCAGTGAGAGCAGTCATCGAAGCGGTGACAACAAGCGTGGAGGGAATCAACAGGCCAGAAATGGTAACCACTTCGGTGGTAATCAGGGCCAAAACAATAAGAATGGACATTTCAAGAAGAGGAGATTCAACAATGATGGAAAGACGTCAGCACCAGCACCTGTCGTTAAGGAAGGAGAACGACCACCTATCATATGTTTCAAATGCAGAGGGGAGGGGCACATCAGTCCAAACTGCGCGATGCCGTCCAAAGCATGTTATAATTGTGGAAGAGAAGGTCATTTAGCCCGATTTTGTCGTTTACCGAAGACAAATTCAGCTAGGATGGAGGCACCAAAGGCCGTCCCAGAAAAGTCAAAACCGGTTGTGCAAGGGAGAGCGTTTGTTGTGAACTCTCAGAGAGCAAGGAACCCGAATGAGGTCATCACGGGTAAGCTTATCATAAACTCTAACGAAGTCTATACTTTATTTGATACCGGTTCTACCCATTCTTTTATTTCTCCTACTTGCGCTCATCGATTAAATTTGATTCCGGAGAAATTAGACTTTGACTTAGCAGTTGAAACTCCATTGGGAGAAACCTTCATTACATCCACGGTTTATAAGTCTTGTTTGGTTCAAGTTGGTACCCACACATTACCTGTCGATCTGATTTCATTAAAAATACTTGCATTTGACGTGATTCTAGGGATTGATTGGTTAACTACTCATCATGCAAAAATTGATTGTTTTCGTAAGGTTATTAGCTTTCATATTCCTAATCGACCTATTATGCGAATTCAAGCAACCAAACCATTAAAATCAATCGCTGTCATCTCAAGCCATAAAGCTATTCGTTTATTGAAAAACGGATGTCAAGCTTTCTTAGCTCATGTCACAGATCTAAACAAAAATACGTCAGCTTTGAATGATATTTCTGTTGTTAATAAATTTCGTGACGTATTTCCCGAAGAATTTCCTGGCCTACCCCCAGAGCGTGAAATTGAATTTTGTATCAACGTTGAACCCGGTACAAAACCCATTTCCAAAGCCCCATATCGAATGGCTCCTATTGAACTTCAGGAGTTAAAGACTCAACTGCAGGAATTGTTAGACATTGGTTTTATTCGTCCTAGTACTTCTCCTTGGGGTGCTCCTGTTCTGTTCGTGAAGAAGAAAGATGGGAGTATGCGACTTTGTATTGATTATCGGGAGTTGAATCATGTCACCATCAAAAATAGGTACCCATTGCCACGTATTGATGACCTGTTTGACCAGTTGCAAGGAGCACAATTCTTTTCAAAGATCGATTTTCGTTCTGGATATCATCAGCTGAAGGTTAGAACTGAGGATATTCCAAAGACTGCCTTCAGAACTCGGTATGGGCATTATGAATTCTTAGTTATGTCTTTTGGATTGACTAATGCTCCTGCTGCCTTCATGGATATGATGAACAGGGTATTCAAGGAATATTTGGATCACTTTGTGGTCGTCTTTATCGATGACATCCTTGTTTATTCCAAAAGCCGTGAAGATCATGAGCAACACTTGAGGTTGGTACTCCAAAAGCTTCGTGAATACAAACTTTATGCCAAGTTGAAGAAATGCGAGTTCTGGCTGGAAGAGGTAGCATTCCTTGGGCACGTAGTATTAAGTCGTGGAATATCTGTTGACCCGGCAAAGATCGAAGCAATTCAAAGCTGGGAGCAACCTAAATCAGTAACCGAAGTACGTAGCTTTCTCGGTCTAGCTGGTTATTATCGGAGATTCGTGAAGGGATTTTCTCGAATAGCTACTCCATTAACTCAGCTGACTAGGAAAGATACAAAGTTCGGTTGGAGCGAAGAGTTTGAGCAGAGTTTTCAAGAACTCAAGAGGAGACTCATTTCAGCACCTGTTCTAACAATACCATCTGGCTCGGAGGGATTTGTCATCTACAGTGATGCTTCGAGCAAAGGGTTGAGATGCGTTCTCATGCAACATGGAAAAGTCATAGCCTATGCATCAAGACAACTCAAGGAATATGAGAGGAATTATCCTACTCATGATCTAGAGTTGGCAGCTGTTGTCTTTGCACTTAAAATTTGGAGGCATTACTTGTATGGGGAGAAGGTGGAGATCTTTACGGATCATAAAAGCCTTAAATATTTCTTCACTCAAAAGGAACTCAACATGCGACAACGACGTTGGCTTGAACTGTTGAAAGATTATGATTATACCATTCAATACCATCCTGGAAAAGCGAACGTGGTAGCTGACGCATTGAGTAGAAGACCATATGCAAGTACGAGTGCGATATTGTCAACACAAAGGCCCATTTTGTGTGATTTGCAAAGGATGGAGATAGAGTTAAAGACTCCAGGGACCCATGTGATGATGGCGAATATACGAGTAGAACCAACTTTAATCGACAAGGTTAAAGCTGCTCAAGCTACAGACCTGGAGCTGATGCGTATGAGGAAGAAAGTGCAAGAAGGTGCTATGCCGGAAGCAAGAATCGATGAAGAAGGAATACTTCGAGTCAACTCCAGACTTTGTGTTCCTAACAACCCTGATTTAAAGTATGAAATCATGATGGAGGCGCACAACACACCGTTTGTAATCCATCCTGGAAGTACCAAAATGTATCATGATCTTCGTCATACATTTTGGTGGAGCAATATGAAGAGAGAGATAGCGTTGTTTATCTCAAGGTGTCTAACTTGTCAACGAGTCAAAGCGGAACATCAAGTACCAAAAGGTCCATTGCAACCACTTGAAATTCCAGAATGGAAGTGGGAACACATTACCATAGATTTTGTTACCGGTCTTCCTAAGGTTTCTCAAGGTATAGATGCGATTTGGGTCATTGTTGATAGATTAACCAAGTCTGCTCATTTCTTACCGATACGAGAAACTTATACACTTGAACGTTTTGCTCGTATGTACATAAACGAGATTGTAAGACTGCATGGTATGCCAGTATCCATAGTTTCTGATCGAGACCCAAGATTCACTTCACGATTTTGGGTTAGTTTACAAAAAGCTATGGGCACAGATTTACGATTTAGTTCGGCATATCATCCTCAGACGGACGGACAATCAGAGAGGACTATTCAAACTCTAGAAGATTTATTAAGACTCTGTGTCTTTGACTTCAAGGGAAGTTGGGACAAGTTCTTACCATTGGTGGAGTTTTTCTACAACAACAGTTATCAAGCAAGTATTGGCATGGCTCCATTCGAAGCATTGTATGGAAGAAAATGTCGTTCTCCAGTATGCTGGGATGAGGTGGGTGAAGCAACGTTGTTGGGACTGGAGTTGGTACGTATGACTACAGAAAAGATTCAAACGATCCGACAACGTATAAAAACCTCACAAGATCGACAAAAGAGTTATGCTGATCTTCATCGAAAGGGCGTGGAATTTGATGGAGGAGATCATGTGTTCTTACGTGTTGCTCCATGGAAAGGAGTTACGAGATTTGGAAAGAGAGAAAAGCTCAATCCTCGATTCATCGGTCCATTTTTAATCCTCGATCGAGTAGGAACTGTGGCTTATAGACTCGCTTTACCGCCAAGTATGTCTCGTGTTCATAACGTTTTTCACATATCCATGTTACGCAAATATGTGGAAGACCCGAACCACATTATTGAGTTAGAACCGGACGAAATAGCGGAGGATTTGACGTATGAAGAAGTTCCTGTTCAAATCTTGGATAAGAAGGAACATATTCTACGCTCCAAGGTTATACCTCAAGTCAAAGTTTTGTGGAGAAACCACGATGTTGAGGAAATGACTTGGGAGTTAGAATCTGAAATGAAATCAAGATATCCTTACCTCTTCGACATACCAGGTATGTACCCTAATTTCGAGGGCGAAATTTCATAAGAAGGGGAGGTTGTAAGACCCCAACTTTTATAAATAAAGATGAATTTTCTATAAATATCATTTTTGAATATTATGGAGTTAATTTGATATAATGTTATAGTTGTGGGTAATATTTATAAATTTTACAAAGTAAGCAAGTTGTTTTAAAATATTCGTTTGGTCGGGGAATATTCTTTTTGTCGGGGAATATTCGTACGACGACACAATCATTGGTGGACCCCACAACGAAATTATTGTCGGATTGAGAAAACGACAAAAATAGTTTATTAAAAATAACGGCGGAAGTATTATCATTGTTACTGTTGAACTACTCGGTAGTAAAAGTACAGTAATACGTGTGGTTGCATAGTAGCACACGGTATTAATTATTAATGCTTATGTGAGAAGTTACTCAGTTTGATTCAATTATTGTCAGTTAATAATATGAATTATTTAGCGATAATGACGTTTTGTTTTATTCGTATTATTAACGTAATAAAACAGAATACTTTATTAAAGTTATTCTATAAATAGAATATATTATATTTTATTTTTCTTTAAATATGGACCGTCAGATTAAAGTAATCAATCTGGACCGTTCATGGATTAGTTACTATGCATTCTATTTTTCTATAAATAGCAGCTCATTCCTTCATTATTTCTTACGAATTCACTGAACTCTAGAGAGAGAAACTATAGAGAGAAACTATAGAGAGAGAGAAGAAGAATATTCTGCTACTTAACTACTTCCTTATTTCAGCCCTTCTTTAAAACGGTAAGGGGTGTTATTCTTTCTTATTCATGAAGAGAACTGTTGTTATTCTATTTCTTATTATTCTGTTGGAATAACCTGTATACGCGGTCTACCCTATACTTGGTGACATTCTCCTATTATTCTGTTGGAACATCCTGTCTGTGTGTTTTACACCGGACCTGGTTCCGTTTTTATTATTATTCTGTTGGAACATCCTGTCTGTGTGTTTTACACCGGACCTGGTTCCGTTTTTATTATTATTCTGTTGGAACATCCTGTCTGTGTGTTTTACACCGGACCTGGTTCCGTCTTGTTATTATTCTGTTGGAACATCCTGTCTGTGTGTTTTACGCCGGACCTGGTTCCATTATTTATTATTCTGTCAGAATATCCTGTCTGTGCGTTTACGCCGGACCTGGTTCCATTATTTATTATTCTGTTGGAATAACCTGTCTGTGCGGTCTATCGCATGCATGGTGATTTCTTTTGTTATTCCATTCTTTATTATACTCAGTTGGTTAAGTTTTGACTTCTATACTCCATGAAATTTGTGGAATATCCTTGACATTTGCGCTTCATCTAGTATCTATTCATGAAAATATTCTCCTGATCATTCTTGAATTTTACTCCACAAAGCAGTATCATGTTGACAATTTGGACGTTGTTAATTCTTGGATAAATTAATTCTTGAACTTGTTTTATTGAATTCTTATATCATTGTCATCATCCTCATGTTTATATTCTGTTGAAAGTCATCTGTGGCCTGTAGTGCATAGATGGACTTGGTATGGTTATGACCAGGGATTATTCGGTGTAATCATGACCGTAATGTTACGAATGATGTGGTAAAAGTCCTCATTGGCCCGTAGTGCATTGATGGACAGTTGTTGGCATGATCATGACCATTAATGAATATACGAATATCCTTGGCCGTAGTGCAGGGGTGATTCGATGATGTGAATTATTTTATTAAGCTGAGTCTCAACGATCACAGTGTTGGAAAATCTTTTAAATCATAAAAAATAGTAGAGTTTATTTTCTTCTTGACTCTTTTAATGGATTGCTTGTTCCGCTGCAGTTAAACTTGATGTCTATTATATTTTATCAGTTTAACATTGTTGAAGGCTAATGATAATTTATTCTGCATTATCTTAGTCATAATATTTCTTACTGGGCTAGTTGAGCTCACCCTTTCTTTCACTGTTCTCTTCAGGAAATGAGAACGTAGCTGGGGCAAGTCGGGGAACGGAGTGATGGTCCGAATGATAGTATTAGTTAGTAGTCCTCACTATTCTATGTAATGGTGTGTTAATAAATGTAACGAGGACTCCTTTTGAGTATGAATACTCTCTAGAAGATAATATTTGTATTCAAACTCACAGTTTATGTTTTGTCGTATTGTACACGACAGTTGTATTAGTAAGTTGTATTTGTATTCTGTACTATGTATCTGACGACCCAAGATGGGTGATGTATACCTAATTTTGGGGGCGTCACAATATATGTGATAATTGATGTATTGATTATATATTATCCCTAAATTTTACACCCTTATATTATTGAGCATGTTAATACGAAGAGATCAAGCCTTAAACGAACGGATTCGGTGTTTTAACGAATCCGTACGGCTAAATTATGTGTTTTGTTCAAAAACTTCAAGAACAGCCCATTTTACATGATTTAATTCTATGATTAAGTGTTTTAAATGGTTAAAATCACTTTATATATGTTGTATTATGAATATACATGAACTATAACTTGTGGGTATGTCTAATTTTGAGTAGAAAATAAGAATTGGGAGAAATTGGCATGTTCTGCGATTTTTCGCGAACAGCCATTTCTGTGTCTGGTATGCCGCGCCGCAGCGCCGGCTACCAGTTCATTTCCCGCGCCGCAGCGCCAACGTGCCGTAGCGCCATGACTCTAGCCACGGCGCCACAGCGCCGCAGCGCCAAGGGCCCGGCCTCAGCGCCACCGCGCCGCAGCGCGACTCCTTAGCACATTAGTGGCGCCGCAGTGCCACTCTCCAGAAAATGTCAGAAATGTATTTTTAAAATGTTAAAGTCTAACAAGTGTTAGTGGATTGATGTAATGAACATGTAATCATGTTAGAGGTATTATGAGATGATAAAATAGTTGTTTAACATGTAATAAAATATTATATGTGAATTGAATTATTAAATACATAATTAGTTTGATAATTCATGAAGTATAAATTATGTGACAACGTGATAATTTGACTAAGTTTAGTCAATAATTAAAGTAGACAACGAGAATGAGTTTATATTGATTAGTTAAGTTATAATTAACTGGTATTGTGTATATGAATGGTATGTAGGATTTAATTCAAAGAACGTGCTTAGTTAAAGTGTAATCTACGCACGAGGCAAGTATCCTATCCCTAACTCCATTCTATTGAGCAAGTTTATTTAAACTTAAACGTTACTTTTATGTCGAGTAAGTTTTCCTAACCCTACTTGTCATTATTGATCAAGTTTATTATTTACCTTGAATGTTATTATTCAAGTTCAAGCATGATATTAAAGATTAATTATCTTTTCAAAGCATGATTCAGTTATACAATAATTGTCCTATTGTATACTTTTAAGATTTTTATTCAAATCAAATATCAATTATTGTTGAACCTTATTAGACTAGTGAACCTTATTGATTCAACTAGTCCATAGTTGATGAGCGTTCTAAATTTCAGAACCCTTGATGAATTATCCAAACCAAACTTCCTTTGGTGCGGACTCGAATGTCAAACTGAGATGAACAACCCTGAAAAAGGATTATTTACGCTTTAGCGTTAAGATATTGTGCACAGTATGGTACTAAGGGCTGATCCCCCTAAGTACGAGAAGAAGGTCCATAGTCTTATGATTGTTAAAGGTTTCAAGTATAATCCTTGATAACCTAGGACATAGTTCAAGGTCTTATGACCCTCAGAATTCTTTTGATTCTTGTTATTTATTCTTGATTCAAAAGTTGAGCTCTTTCAGACGTCTTTGATTTATTCGCATGTTGTTATACTGTTATTTCATTATTATACTTGTGGGCATTTGTGCTCACTCTTGCTTAATAATAACATTACAGTTAAGAACAAAAGAAGCGATGAACCCTCCACTAGTAAGGGCAAGGGCAAAGTTAGCAAATGATGAAGACCTGTTATTTATTAACTGATGTATTTGTTTAAGACTTGAGTTATGTTGATGTTAAGACTTATTTGTTTAGAATTCCGCACAGATGTTTTAAGGTTAGTTTAAACCTGGGATTGTATTATTATTATTATTATTCGAATGTTGTAAGAAGTTTTATTCTATCTATTGTATGGTTTGATATTATTTATGGGTAGATAGATAGATGATGCTTGTACAGTGAACACCAAATCCCGTGGAATCGAAGTACCCGGATTTGGGGGTGTCACATAACACCTTCCTCTCGCATAACCAAGCCCCCGGACCCTAACGAATCTAGGTTTCACAGACCAGTTACGCAGTGTCACATCACTTGGTCTATGTACAAACCTTTTCTCGGTTGAGTTGGTGCAACCATTTAAAATTACCAACTGGCGACTCTTATAGTCAAATCGTCGACATATACATGTCAGACCTTTTCACAACTTATTTTTTCAAACAAATCCCACCTAACATGAGAACACCAAAAGACAAGAACATAAAATGGACAAATAAAAATCCCGACGTCGACAGGTGACGACTCTGCTGGGGACATCCAGTAAGAGGGCTTAAGTCGCTATCAAAGCTTTTCAAAACAGTTATCTGCTTGTGTGTGGATGTTACATTTACATTTGAATGAATGTGTACTAATGCATTTACTTACTACACTTAGTACTTCACATTATATCTGCCTGTGATATTAGTGCTTTGCACACACATTATTTCCATACAGTGAGACACGTTGTATGTGAATGTATGTTGAGTGGTCCCTCCGCTAAGAGGCTATCCTGTCGGTGTTTGATTACTGGACTCATAGGGAGACTAATTCCAACGAGGCTCAGGAAAGGCACCACCCAAATTCACTCCAGTTGAAAGACCGAATTAATTCCTGTCGAGTAAATTGCGATAATTTGGGAACCTTTATGCCAAAAAACCGTGAGAGTAACCTAAGATAGGTCAATCTATGATAAACCAAACGCAGAGGAAAGTCTCTTCATACTTTCCCACTTCAATTACATGTAATTTCATTTCCATGTCAATCTCAATGTAATGAAAAATATAAAGGAATATGTGCACATGCATTCCCTTTCATATTAAGACATATCATGCTATCTTGTCATTAAAACAATTGACATCCGTTTTGCAGGATAGTACTCCTAAACGGACACATTACATAGCATGTAACATTTCTACATTCCCTAAGACTAAACTACATAAGTCTTTTTGTACGGAAATAATTGGTCCTGTTACCCGTTCAAAGTCCAAAAGGCAACATGCCTACAGCCAAGCATGACTACATCTGGCCAGTCTAATCCTACTCCTGTCTCTCGCGGGGAGTTCGAAGGATTAAGTAACCAAATTACAGAGTTGGCTGTTCTGCTTAAAGAACTACACAAGTCCACTTATGGTCTACAAATACCCATACAAACAGAATCCTCTGCACATGGAGGAACCCAGGGTCCGGATAAAGAAATTCCCGCACCTGAGTTGGACAAAACCAACAAAACCCCTGAAAACACCCATCTCAAAGAAGATCCAAACACCGGTAATGCCAGGAAGAGAGTCCTGCAAATGGAAGAGACCATTCAGTCCATTAAAGGGATTGGAGCACACATGAGTGTTTTATATTCAGACCTTTGCATCTTCCCTGGGGTTCATTATCCAGAAAAGTTCAAGACTCTCGATTTTGAAAAGTATGATGGATTGGGAGATCCTTACACATATTTAAAAGTATTCATTGGAGAGCTCGGATCTTATGTCGAGGATGAAAAGCTCAGAATGAAGCTATTTCAGAAAAGTCTGACTGGAGAAGCCAGATCATGGTACACCAGATTAGACAACTTAAAGATTCATAGCTAGGAGGAGCTAGCTCATGCTTTCCTCAATCAGTACAGTTTCCAAACTCAGATGGCTTCAGACCGGTACCAAATTACCAAGGTCAAGAAACAAGCTAATGAGTCTTTCAGAGAGTATGCTCAAAGATGGAGGCGTCTGGCTGCTCAAGTTATTCCATCTATGACTGAGTCTGAAATGGTGATGACCTTCATAGATATTCAAGAAGCTCCCTTCTATAAGAGAGTTTTAGCTAGCATTGGCAAACCATTCTCTAAAATGATCAAACACGGAGAAATGACCGAGATGGGATTGAAATCTGCGAAGATTCAAGACCTTGTCACCCTAAAAACTGTAGCTGATCACATCCAGTCTGGAAGTTATGGAAATAACCCCCGGAAGGTTCATAAGAAGAAAGAGGAGAATGTTTTCTTGATACTACAAGGACAAAAAGGCAATCAGAACATACCTATTCAGAGGAGAAGCTATTCCCCTTTCCAAGCACAGTCTTCAAACCCTCTATTGCCAAAAAGTGGAGAAGTCATACGTACCCGAGTGTTCACACCCTTAGGGGATTTATTCGACAACATTCTCAAACTTCTGACAGCGCAGAAGAAAATTTCCCATCTTCTTCCACCAGCCAATCCGAGTGGAAAGGGTTTTAATGCAAGCAAAACATGTGCTTATCATGCTAGAGCTCCAGGACATGATACTCAAGATTGTTGGGCCCTGAAGCATAAAATCCAGGACTTAATTGACAATGGTGAGATTATGGTGACCAAACCTGACCAGCCTCACATTAAAGACAACCCTCTTCCTCATCACAAGGAAGAGGAGGTCAACATGATTAATTGGAGCGGTGAATAGAGCTCCAACTATATGGGTGGTTCATCCCAATCCAGTAAGGATAGTGCTGACAGATGGGATTTTGCACAGTTCCAGTTTATGATGGAATGAAAAATAAAGGCTCTTAGTGAGCAAGTCAACCAGTTGGCAGAACTGGTGGTGCATCAACACCAAGTCACACGTCAATTATTTAGCCAAGAGCATGCTAGCCTCTTTCCTCTTATTCCAAGTACTCCACCATGTACTCCATAAAGTGAAACACTAAAGGATAAAATTACAAAAAGAGCAAATGCCAAAGCCCATCGGGATTTAGCCAACAAAAGGGAAATCAGCTATTTAGGCCAACCGATGGAAGAGATATTGCAGATGTTGATCAATGAGGGAAGAATCACAGCTCTGCTACCTCCAATTAGCCCGCGCTCAAGACGGTTTAATTTTAATGGAGTATGTCAATACCACTCCCACTCTCGTGGTCACAACACTGAAGAATGTTGGGCACTCTGCCACCTTATTCAGAATCTAATTGACAGCGGTTTCCTACAAATGACAGATAATGACACTGTCTTACTTGAGAGTGGGGACACAGTTCCTACAAAATGGAAGGAAGTCATAGCAGTTATATCTTCTGAGGGGGATTTGGCTACCACATCACATGCAATTCAACCTATTCAACTCAAAGGTATTGAAAACCCTTTGAAAGTGGTTGCGCCAAAGCCAATCATATCGTCATTCAGGCCATAGTATCCTATTATCAGCCTATAGAAAGTGCCATGGAATTATGGAGAGGCTGAAGGATCCACATCTAATATAACTGCTGCAATGTTGAAAAAGAATCCACTGTATCTTCCCCAACGGGTGATGAAGCCTACCATCAGGTCAAGGGGGAAAATTCCCATGGAGAAGATTGAAGAATTCCTCCGTACTATGGGACATAATGAAGCCAAGGTGGTTTTAAGCTTGAAAGAAGCTCCACAATAGATTTCTATACTGGACTTGGTTTTCTCCTCAGAGGATCACCGGAAGGTCTTATTGAGAGTCTTAGAAGAAGCCCACTTGCCAAAATCAGTGGGTGTTGAATAGTTCCATCATTTGGTTGATCACATCTTCAACAACAATGTGATATCCTTCACTGATGATGACATACCTCCTGAAGGGACGGGTCTTTGCAAACCGTTGCACATAGCAGTCATGTCCTCCGGATATATGGTGGGAGGAGTTCTGATAGATGGGGGATCATCCTTAAACATCTGCCTTTACGCTACCTTGGAAAAGATGAATATCAATCTCAACAGGATTCGAAGTAGCCATACAATTATCAAAGCTTTTGATGGATCCCGACGAAATGTTGTCAGAGAGATTGAATTATCTGTGGAGATTGGACCACATACATTATGCGTATCCTTTCATGTACTTAAGATAGATACAGGATACAACATACTCTTGGGAAGGCCGTGGATTCATATGGTTGGAGTCGTCCCTTCCACCCTTCATCAACATCTCAAATACATCATTAACAGTAGCTTAGTAACTGTTAATGCTGAGCCAGAATGTCCTGAATAATGTGACATACCACTCATCAGTTTCAATCCAAAAGTTGAGCCTGTCAACTTCCAGGCCCTTGAGGTGAGCAACACTCACTATCAACCCATTGGGGCGCCACCTCTGATACCCAGAGGTAATGTCGGCAAGTTAGGAGATGATATCTTTAGGCTTTCAACCTGGACAAGGGTTAGGCAAGGATCATCAGGGCATTAAATGCCCAATTCAAGTTCCCAGTCAAACAGGGACAGCCAAACTAGGCTATTCTCCTGGGTCCAGTCACAGGAACCCTCACAAGCACAAATAGGTTCCTTTAGCCACATGACGATTGCCTACAACTATAGGGACTGAGCATGTACGACCTTCAGTAAAGGTCCCTGCCAATGTGATTGCTATGCTGTTTCCTAAGCCAATACCGGTTAAAGGAAAGGAAGTCCTGATTCTAGACCTCGAAGTAGAGGAGAAGGAACGCAGGCGTAAGTAAGATATTGTAAGGCGGTTATCAAACATGTGTGTCCTAGTCCATACAGAGGATACAAATAGAGACATCCCAGACGATGATCTTCCAGATATCATGGTCATCATTCGGGAGAAGGAGGATGATAATAGCCCTTTCATCACAACCGTCCACCAGGACTTCACCCTTGGCAATTGGAGCAGCACTCCTTACATTTGCCGACGAGGGTAAAAAGGGCAGAAACTCCCTCTGCTCTGTAGATAGCAATAACTGCTTACTTTTTATGTGTAGTATTAATAGTTATTTTTGTCATTACATGCTAACACTTTGTATGATTAAACAGTTTCATATATTAAGTGAAAGCATTTTATTTCAGGACTCTAAAGTTAGATGTGCCTAAACTTGCTGATGAGGTTCCTATTCTCCACAAGGACTGTAACTTTGATGTAAAGTTGGACTCAGACTTGATGGAAATACAAGAGGACTATGAGATACCTCAGGAGATCAAAGAATGGGTCGAAGACAAACCCAAGCCAAATCTTGATCAAACCACCTCTTTTAACCTTGGAACCTCAGAAAACTCCAAACAAATCCAAATTGGTACGGACCTCACTCCAAACCAAAGGAATGACATGGTTACTCTATTAACCCAATTTTAGGATGTGTTTGCATGGTCTCATGAAGACATGGTCGGTTTATCCACTGAGATTGTTATTCATCGTCTCCCCATCAAAGAGGGATTCAAGCCAGTCAAGCAGAAACTTAGGCAATTAAAACCTGAGTGGAGTTTAAAAATTAAAGAGGAAATTGTGAAACAATTTCAAGTCGGCATTATAATAGTGTCAACTTACCCTGAATGGCTATCCAACATAGTCCCCGTACCTAAACCCGGAGGAAAGGTGCGAGTTTGCATAGATTACTGGGATCTAAACAAAGCTTGTCTTAAAGATAGCTTTGCCGTGCCATTCATCCACATACTCATTGATAATATAGCTCAGTATGACATGTACTCCTTTTTGAATTGCTTTGCGGGGTACCATCAAATCATGGTTGCTGAAGAGGATCGTGAGAAAACTGTATTCATCACTCCTTGGGGAACCTTTTGCTACAGACGGTTGTCATTCGGCCTCATCAATGCTGGAGCTACCTATCAGTGAGCCATGATAGCTCTTTTCCATGATCTAATGCATAAAGAGATAGGGATCTATATGGATGACATCATTATCAAGTCCCGAAGGGAGGAAGACCACTTAGACCATCTCAAAAAGCTCTTCAACAGGTTACGTAAGTACAACTTGAAGTTGAATCCAGCCAAGTGCGCCTTTGGCGTTAAATCAGGCAAGTTGCTAGGATTCCTAGTCAGCCACAGAGGGATTGAGCTGCATCCCACCAAAATCCAGGCCATCACGGAAATGCCCATACCTCAGACAGAGAAGGAAATACGGGGATTTTTAGGAAGATTCAACTTCATCAGCAGATTTATCTCCAACTCACAGCAACCTGTGAGCCTATTTTCAAAGTTGTTAAGGAAAAACTCCTCCATTAAATGGAATGATGAGTGTTAGAAAGCCTTCCTTACAATCAAAGAGCAGCTAGTCAATGCTCCTATTTTGGTACCTCCTAGGGATGGTATTCCCTTGTTCATATACCTGTCCATCAATGACAACGCCATGGGCTGCGTGCTGGGACAGAAAGATGATAGAGGCCAAGAAAGAGCTATCTATTACCTCAACAAAAGATTCAGCAGCAGTGAACACAAGTACACTCTGATTAAAAAAACTTGTTGTGCTTTAGCATGGGCCTCCATGAGATTACAACATTATCTCCATGGTCACACAACCTATCTCATATCCCACGTGGATCCTCTCAAGTACGTGTTCAACAAACCCATGTTGAATTGCCGACTGTCCAAATGGCAGTTGATTCTGCAACAATTTGACATTGTCTATGTGACGCAAAAATCTATCAAAGGTCAAGGAATTACGGATCAACCGGCCTTCGCACCTTCAGGGGATTTCAAACCCTTGGAAGCATACACACCAACCATAGAAAATGACAATTCAGTAACACCATCAGAATGATACACACTAACCATAGAAAATGTATTTTGATAAAGCCGTAAACATGGAAGGTTCTGGAGCTGGAGCAGTTCTAGTATCCATTACGGGGGAGTAGCATTCCGTCGTCATCAAATTATAATTTGCCAACACCAACAACACAGCTGAGTATGAAGGTTGTATCATGGGGCTAAAACTAGCCCAATCAATGGGCATCAGACGGTTAACTGTCTTTGGAGATTTTGAATTGGTAATCAGACAAACCACTGAAATCTATCACACCAAATTACTACATTTGCTGCCTTACCATCGGCAGGTTCTACAGATGGATTCAGAGTTTGAAGAAATATCCTTCCTCCACATTCCTCAGAATATAAATGACTTTGCGGATGCACTAGCAACCTTGGCCTTCTTGATCAATTTACTTGACAAGAAAAACATGCCAAACATCACATTTGCCAGATAAAAGGCACCAACCTATGGGAACTACATTGGAGAAGTATCAGATGAGCTACCTCCCATCCAACACCCTTGGTATCAGCATATCAAGGAGTATCTGTGAGATGGATCTACACCTGCTGAGGTGAGTCAGGCTAAAAGAAAGCGGATCCATTGAATGGCTATGAAATTCTACATGAGCGGAGACACACTCTACAAAAGAGATGCATGACTAGGTCTCCTCAGATGTCTGGATAATGACTAAGCTCAGAGGCTTATGGATGAAATTCATGGTGGAGTATGTGGCCCACACATGAGCGGCCCCCTACTTGTCAAGAAAATCCTAAGAATAGGGCATTACTGGCTCTCTCTCAAGGCTGACTGTGATGATTACGTCAAGAGATGTTACCAATGCTAAATTCATGGGAATACTATTCACGCCCCTCCAAGGAAGTTCCACAATATGAGTTCGCCCTGGCCCTTCTCAATGTTAAGAATGGACGTGATCGGGGCCAAAGCCAGTAATGGTTATCTATTCATCTTCACCATGATCGACTACTTCACCAAGTGGGTAGAAGCATCCTTCTTCCCCAGGGTTACTAAAGAAGTTATCATTACTTTCATCAGAAACAATGTCATTTGTCGATATGGACAACCAGAGGTGATTGTGTCAGACAATGCTAAAAACCTCAACAATCAAATGATGGAGGAGTTATGCAGTAAATTCCACATCAAACATCTCAACTCCGTCATCTACCGTCCAAAGATGAATGGTGCTATTGAAGCGGTTAATAAGAATATCAAAAAGATCATGCAAAAGATGTCCGCCAATCACAAAGGATGGCCTGACTTATTGCCTCTGACTCTATTACCCTATAGAACATCAATACGCACTTCCACTGGAGCAACCCCTTACTCATTAACCTATGGGATGGAAGTAGTGCTCCCCATAGAGGTGGAAATGGAATCCCTCATAGCGTTGATCGACACTCAACTGGTTGAAGATAAGTGGTTACAAGATAGGTATCACCAATTGTCTCTAATAGATGAAAGGTGAGTCGCTGCTATCTTCCATGGTCAGTTATACCAACAGAGGATCACCAGATCCTACAACAGAAAAGTTCGGCTACGGCAATTCAAGGAGCATGACTTGGTCTTGAAGAAAATTCTTGACAACCAAGATCGATCCAAAGGAAAATTCGCACCAAACTGGGAAGGTTCGTTTGTTGTCAAGGAAACATTGACAGGAGGAGCTCTCAGATTACAAGAAATGGATGGCGATGAATTTCCATAACTCATCAACTCGGACACCGTGAAACGGTACTATGTCTGAAGTTACCAGCAAACTAGCATCCTGGGTTTGGATCACCAGATCCCCAGTCAGTTCAGGTTTTTTAAACCTTTCTCACTACATACAACCTTTCTTCAAATCCATTTGCTCCATCAGGGACAAATACACCTTCCAACCAGCAGCCTAGTTTCGGGTCACCAGATCCTTCACTCAACGCAAGTTTTTAAAACCTTTCACACCCTCAGATTATCCCACCAGGGATTAAACCTTTTACACTTTCAGTTTGTCCTGTACATGGGATCAAACTTTTCATCTGCAGTCTATCCTGTAGAAGGGGCGAACTACGTCGACCTGATCTCCCCAATACACGGGAGTACGTAGGCAGCCATCTTTATGGTCCGATCTCTCTACAAAACACATCTCTACATCTTTTTACCACATCCAACTTTGAACCTTCACACCAGGTTTGAACTACACAGACCTGATCTCCTTTTCAATAGGAGTACGTAGGCAGCCATTAATGGTTCGGTCTCACCCCCTACCAAAACATAAAAATTTGTTAACAGTACTGGGTTCATCTTTCAATCCACCACACTTCATCGACTTCAGACCAAAGGGATGGAACTACCTGACCTCCCCACATAAATGAAAGAATCGACGACCATCTAAGCTGCGGTTGAGTTCTCAAAGAGAAACACCAATCCCTAAGAGATGGAATTACCTGGGCTCCCCCATATAAAGTGGTACCGGTGACCATCTGTGGTGCGGTCAACCTCAGAGAGGAAAGCCATACTCCTCTCCATACACTAGTCCCAAGATACCACAGATGGTAGGGAATACACACAGATCAATGATCCATTCTGAAAAATCCTAAGGCATCTCAATGTCCATCCATCAAGGAGGAGTTCATAATACATCAAGATCACAAGCCCTGGAGAAACAGGCAAATATCAAGCAAGTAACAAGGCATAACTAAAAAGGAAGTGAATCAACATATATTTCCCTGCCATATATAATACTGTTTGATATATACAATATGTGCTGTACATGACAAAAATGGCTAAGCTAGTCTATGCAAGAAAATACAAGCCCATCTACAAATCAGTCTATATGTGGGCTATCAAATTCAACATGGCATCCCTCTTAGAAGAAGGAGGTAACGCTGTGATCTCCTACCCAAGGGTCTCTACACGAGCCAGCTGATCTACAACCAACTGCATAGTGACACTATGCTCATTAATATACGTGCTTATCTTTATAATGATTCCATTAGTAAGGGACCTCACTACAGTACTATCTGTAACAGCGATATCTCGGGCAGATATAGCGCTATCCCGCTCAACAATCACTGCATCTCTAGATGATCTGGCCTCATCCCGCTCAGTAATAGCGGTGTCTCTATGAGCTAAAGCATCATCTCTCTCTAACAGAGCGCCATCTCTCCCAGCAAGAGCTGTCAACATCAAGGCCCTAGCCTGATCTCTCTCAAAGGTCATCAGATGAAGACTTTGCTCTAAATACTCTACTGAATGCTGGATCACAGTAGCAGTCATACTGGGAGAATCTATAAGAGCTACAGTCCACCCAGCAAATGGCTCCTCCTCGGTGGGAAAATCAATGTCCTCAATGGGCTCCCCACTGAAAAACTCAATCCCCGGCACGGTGGATAAGATCCCGGTTGACATAATCTCAGCCTCCATCTATGTAGAATACTCTGTAGAATGACCCGGATGGATAACACTAAACTCAACACTCTCACGCTGATCCCAACAGGCATACACCCTGGATCTATCCTCTGCTGACAAATGCCGAGAAGACAAACGCTGACCTAATGCCCCCTCAAAAGGATGAGCATCCTGAAATTGGTCAAATTATGACATCACAGCCAGTGGGTGATATGTGGTCATGCCCCTCAAACCAGCCAGAGGGAGATAATCCATGCCAGGTGCATGAGTAATGAAGCTGTAGGGAGAGCTGAGCCCTGTACACGGCAAAATGTCAAATGGATCCTCGATCCCTGTCAAAAATAACGACCAGGATGCAGCTTCAGTACACTCCGCAGGCTGAAAGGAGTAAGACATGGCTATCTCATGGGAAAAATAGTACCCATGCCGTCGAAATGTGCCAATCGATCTTAGGTGTGACATGAACCACACATACAATAAGATCGAGCTGCCTGTAAATACCCCTACTGAATGGGTGTGGCAATACGTGGCTGACGTCAATGTCTCTGCCACAATCATCGGTATGATGGTATGACCCTCCTTGAGATCTCTCACTACCTTAACAACACCGATGTCTAGATGATCCATATACAATGGCATGTACAAATAAGCCACCACACCCATCACGAGTGTATATACTCTGGAAACACGCCACTGATCCTCCGACATGGTGAAATCCCCAGAGTGTTGTGCATAACTATCCAGTGAGTCAAATCTGTCTATCAGAAAATGCTGGGACACTACATGCCCAGATGTAATCTCATCATGTGCTACTCTACGCCTCAACCCGGTGAGGGTCATGAACTGTCGGCTCATATCCCCGACAGCCATCTGAGCGCAAGGCCTGTCCAATGGCAAAACCATCAACCGCTCATACTCCTCTAAGGTAGGAGTCAACTCTTGGGTCTCAAACCAGAAAATCTGCCTATCCGATACCCAGTGCTCCAGCATGCCCTCTATAAATCCCAATGGAACCTGGAACATTAATAGGGTCATAGAATACGATAGCAGCTGATCTACAATCACCCTGTCTAAAGGTGATAAACTATCATACTATGATCTCAAACATGAGACTACCAATACTAGTGAGGTGTGATCAATGCGGCTAACTATCGAGGAAGACATCTGTGTGGGCCGTATCATAAGACCATTCAAGGGTCAATGCTGAATATCTCTGGACATACATATGCATGACATAATACATGCATGACAAATAATAGATGGCAATATGATGTAGAGAATAGAAAACAGTACATACATTCCTAAGTACATCATCATCTAAATATATCATCTCTGTAGAGCTGGAAAATATAGGGAAATAGGGCATAGACGTCCTACAACTAATAGAGGCCTATCAAAAGATATAACAAAAATAGGGCACAACCACCCAATATCTAACAGAGGCCTATTAAAAGATATAGCGAGAATATACATTAGAAGAAGTCAATGGTGTTGATGTCTACATCATCAATCCTATCCACTTGATTTAACTTCTCCTGAGTCACTGGATCTCCGCCAAGAGGGACGTCAGACCTATACAAGGGATGATCTACACCGGCAAAGCCATATGGACCATCTGAAGGGCCAGCACCAGAGCTGGAAGGATCAAAAGTATCTGCCTCTAAAGGATCTCTGCCCAAATACCAGATGAAAAAATGTGCCCGATCCAACTATCGGGTCAAATTGTCAATCTGCGTCAAATAAGTAGGATCTCGCACGCATGCCATCCAATCCGTCATCATCACGGATCCAGGAACCATATCCCTCATGAACTGAGTGGCACGGGTCTGGGCTCCGATGGTACGAGGGGACCACCAGTGGTAGAATGCCTCCTGAGTGAATGAACCCTCTGACAAAGTGAAGCCGTAAACTCCTATCAATGGGATATCACTGACAGACGACTGCGACACAGGCCAATAATGCTTGGCAGGAGGCAAGATCACTACACGAATCTCTCCTATAGTGCTGCTAATAGCACACTCTCCTAAATAGAGCTCCCATCCTCCATCTGTGAACAGTGGAATCTGACGGGTGGATATCACATACTCGACACCAGTCAAGTATCCATCCTCAAAGCCAACTATCAAATGTTTCCCAGAATAGGGAACCCAAGTGATGGCATCAGCTGTCAATAACTCCAACTGTAAGCGACAATGGGTGAAACCCTCAGCTACAGGAACCTCCGCCAAAAGGGAGTGATGCCATCATCGTCCCCGTGGATAGGTATCTAAACCTAACACGCTAATGGGACGCAGACATGGGAGCCTCTCATAGGCCCAAAATTGCCAACACAAAGGCAAACATCTGCTGTTAGTCAACACTCTTTACCTGTACATGGGAAATCAAAAGAGAAATACTCACCAGCAGAAACGGGTAAAATCCTAGCCAAGCTTCTGTCAAGCCCTGCGAATGCATGCGCATTCCCCTGAGAAAATAGGTAAAGGTGTAGGAGCCCCAGTCATACTCTCCAATACGGTCCACCTCTCGCATGGCGCTGATCAAAGAGAATGACACCGTGGAAGAGTTGTCTGCTATGAAACAATCCCTGATAATAACCAGGAACAATCACTGAAGAATGCGATCCCTGACTCTCACATCAGTTGGTACGGGCTCACTCAACAGCCCACTCATAGCATCTACGCTCAAAGGACCTGTACGAATTGTCCTGCCCTTGAGCGCCTCAGCCGAAACTCCTTAGCAAGGATCTGACGGCAGTCGGGGTAATGTTCGCCGTACAAGGCACTGGCGCCCCTCCAAACTCCATACCGGTAATAAATCGTCAATCCATCAGCGTCATCATCACCTCGCAATCTAGCAAATGGAGAGACTGAGTCTGATGAAACCAGTGCTCAGACAACGCCCTAAGATAACCCCAGGGACAACGGCGGGGGAGGATGGAAAAGAATGCCTCGAATCCTCAACCATGCACAATCCCTCGATAATCAGGATGAAGAGCCTGATATAGGGAGTGTATACTGAACCAATTTTCTCGAGGCTGTGTAAAGCCAGAAACCTACATTACACAATCAAGTCAACATCAAAATCATTGCTCCTCATCAATAGGAAAAAGGAAGATCAAATCCAGCTTTTACCTCGTTTGCCTGCAAGTAAACTGAGGGGTGGCGACTCAAATCACCCAGAAGCTCTGGAATCGCCACATTAATGCTTGGAAAATCCCTACAGGGAGCATGAGCAGTAGGAGCTGGAGCCGTAACTAGTACATCCTCTTCTTCGTCCTTAACATTTGGTACCTCAACCCGGATATGATGAATCATCGCCTCCACCAAACGACGAGGCTGTCTGACTAAACGGGATCGAGGCACATCAGAAGCCCTCCTCCGCACACCTGAAGTGGTCCTGCGGGAACTACTCGGCTGATCTGGATCCATAATATCTGGACATAAGTCTCCAAATCACCTCAAGAAGGGTGTGGTAATTTCTAACCTGGAGCTTTTCAAATGCATTTTATGACTCATGAATGCATGAATTACTTTAACTTACGCCTATAGTAGAGTTAAAAATGCATGTTTACACAATGCTTAGGCTCATGGAAATTTTTTGCCAGAGTCTCCTTTGTAAAAAGGAGTATCCACATGCACATAGGCATGACTAGGTGGCCATTCAATAGCACACCTACCCACAGTCATAAACATCTTATATGCATCAAAATATTAAAGTCATAATCTATAAGGGTATCCTAATTACCAGGATTGCTTTGCTTTACTACATTTGCTCATTTGTCCTCAAATAGGATAAGAAATAGCAGAAAAAGGTGCTAATTTGACTGTTTCAAAAGTTAAATTTTTTCACATCATTATGTTTAACATGGTTAACTACTAACATTTACTATATTGAATATTTTTTATTAAGTCATATGAGCATGCATATTCACTACTATGTGTTTAGAAGCATTTCATGTGATAACTCATTTTTCAATGGACAAAAATTGGAAAAGAAGACATGCATACGTTACCAGGATAGTGTGAAACACTTGTGCGGTGACGAATTTCGCAGAAGTAGCCCGAACCTAGCAGATCTGAAGAAGAACTCTCGAATTCTCTATATGGCGTAACGTGAAAATGACTTGTGAAAGGAAAGTAGCCTACAAGTACACCCACGGTTGGCCATAGGTGTACCTATGGCTACCGTAGGTGTACCTGTGGCTACCGTAGGTGTACCTGCGGCTATCCTATATGTGTCTCACCCCTCCAGCTCAGTCCAATTTGATTTGCAAAGGAGGTCTCACAAGTTGAAAAGGTCAAATCAGGAAAAAAGATGCTACGCGATTGAGCGAAAAAGTCTGAAATCCTGGTTTTCAAATACCAAACTACGGGTCCACATGCCACTCATTGGTATTCACCCAAACACAGGGTTTATAACACCAATGATCACAGTTGTTGCGAACTACACTCGACAATACCTCACAAAGGTCTGATGTCGTCGGTTCGGGGTCGTAACTCCAAAGAACCTCTCCCCAGTGGTAACTTCATACATTATAAGCCGTTGATGCACATTTCAATGAAGGTCAAGCAACCTTGACGTTCTTCAGCCATTGACAAATAAATCCAACGAAGTGTCAGAAGTAGTCCGATGATTTCAGCCGTTGAGACACATTTCAATGAAGGTCAAGCAACCTTGACATTTTTCAGCCGTTGGCAAGTAAATCCAACGAAGCGTCGGAAGTCATCCAATGACATCAGCCGTTGATGCACATTTCAACGAAGGTCAAGCAACCTTGACATTCTTCAACCATTGGCAATTAAACCTAGTGAAGCATCGAAGATGTTCTGATGAATGGATCCGTTGAAGCACCGTTCAGCGAGGGTCAGGTAACCCTGACAACACAGACTATTGGCAGTAACTCTGACAGGACACTGGAAAGACCTGGCGATATAAACCAGGAAAAGCCATCCTCATTAGGGAGGACCGATGATGGAATCTGTTATACACAATCTTCATCATACAAAAGCTCATTCCCCCAGAGTCTCTTGTACATGAGAGGAATCTATGGTGGAAAGTCTGTACCAAGGATTAATGACTTTGGTGATAACCCCAACGTCAACATCTTGGAAGTTCCTGAAAGCCTTGGAGTACACATCCAAGCAGTTCATCATAGTCATCAATGATAACTCCAGTCCCCATCAGAAGTCATGGGAGCAAACATTTATCACATCCCCGTTGGAAAACGGTCCAACAAACCATATTCATCATACATTTGCATCATGCTGCAGTACATTGCATTATGAATATCTTGTCACATTTTAAGTGTCTAGTATTCTTTATCATATCCATGCCATTACATTGCATGAATATGATAAAGAGATCAACATTGTAGACACTCAAAATTTTTCATTCCTGTTACTAACCTTGCAGGAGGGCAAAGTCGTCTTCTAGAGATAACCTTGGAAGTCAAATCAGCACAGCCCCAGAGACAATCCCGGGATAATCAATTTGTCATCTCGGAGATAACCCTGAGATATTCAGTTCCAGTCTCGGAGACAACCAGGGAGATACAGTTCAAATCTCAGAGGCAACCCCGAGGGATGCAGTTGCAATTCCGAAGATAAACCCAGAAAAGCTCATTTTAATCCCCAGCAGTCAGCTTCAACCTCGGAGATAACCCCGAGGCGCTCATTTCCAACCCCGGAGATAACCCCGGGAGGTCAGGCATACCTCAGAGACAACCCTGAGGTCATTCAGTACTCACAGCAACCCAATCTCAGAGATAACCCTGAGCAACGACTGCTAAATCAGCCCAAAACTGGAGATAATCCCGGTGAGGGGTAAAATCATCATTTTGCCACCTCGATCCCACATTCACACAGTCTTAATAACATTTCAACCTACATGCTACATAGAAGTGTCCTACAAGAACCATAGCTCCAATCCCGAGTGACTACTACACAAGACAACACACCGGACAGAATTGGAAGACTTGAAGATTTGGGCATGGACCCATCTTTCTGGCTTCGTACAACCTCTTATCCCGTGTCATTGTGTAGCTCTTGACAACAACATTTTGGAAATGTATTATACGCCTCAATCAGATACCCAGATTGAAAGTTATGAATGTTCAAAAGGACAACGTGTTGCACAAGTGCACATACTTCGAGACGGTAGGGACCACGAAGCCCGGGGCACCCTGAATAGCCGCAGGTACACCTGCGGCTCCCCCCTCTGTAAATAGAGGGCTTGGGATGGCCATTTTGAGAAGAGAAAAGGCGAGGAAGCCCTGTCTAGTTTCCTCTGTACACATTATAAACTGAGTGCTTTCTCATTTCATACACTTGTGAGCTTGTACTTTGCTACTTTTTACCGGTGAAAACCGAGTGTTCATTCATTTAAAGCTATTTGAAGTCTTCTTGGCAGCCCACTGTAAGCCTTCTCACATTTCTTAAATAAAGCCTTTCTCCACTTTTGTTCACACACAATTATTCACGTTAAAAGTCGTGTTGTGTGTGTATGCCCGGACCGTTGGTCCGTGTCTTTTATTGCTTTTCTATATATATATATATACACACATATATATATATATATATATATATATATATATATATATATATATATATATATATATATATATATCCTCGAATTAACGACTGAGCCTGAATCGATATATATCCGATGCATTTACAGCTTATATATATATATATATATATATATATATATATATATATAACTGTTTACAGCTTTCTTACATACTGTATCATCATGTGAGCCTAGGAATCATGTGATCACAGATTCAGTTCTTGAATTTAGATTCGGTTCCCGTGATGGACATTTCTAGCTGCAATCAGCTTGTAAATTATTCACGGTGTTTGAATTTCCTTAGACGGCTCTCATGCCCACAAGGAGTTCGGTACTGTTATATATCTTATTTTCTCGAAAATATTTCGTATCTCGAAAATAAAAGCAATCCAGCCGAACACATAATAAAATGGAAGTATCAAAGGCCTCAATTACTATTGAGCCCGAGGGTTTGAAAAACCTGTTTTACAAAATATCACTGCTATATCTTGTTAAAATTAAACTTTTATACAAAATTCAAACCCTTTGTATATAGGTACAAACGAGACATAACACTACTTTCAGATAACTGCACATAGATCCACACACACACACACATTCAAATAAATGTTAAAAATAAAAAGTAGCGATCACCGTGTTACCACGGATGTCGGGGGATGCCTAACACCTTCCCCTCGCATAACCAAGACCCCGGACCCTAACGAATCTCAGTTTCACAGACCAGTTACGAAGTGTCATATCACTTGGTCTATGTGCAAACCTTTTCTCGGTTGAGTTGGTGCAACCATTCAAAAGTATCAACTGGCGACTCTTGTAAGACCCCAACTTTTATGAATAAAGATGAATTTTCTATAAATATCATTTTTGAATATTATAGAGTGAATTTGATATAATGTTATAGTTGTGGGTAATATTTATAAATTTTGTAAAGTACGCAAGTTGTTATATAATATTTATGTTGTCGTGAAATATTCGTTTGGTCGTGGAATATTTTTTCTGTCGGGGAATATTCGTACGACGGCGCAACCATTTTTGGGCCCCATAACAGAATAACTGTCGGATGAAGAAAATGACAAATTTGAGTTTTTATAAATAACGGCGTAATCGTTACCGTTAGCACTGTTGAAATACCTGGTGGTTAAAATACAGTAATACGCGTTGTTGCACAGTAGCACACGGTATTGTACAATATTGTTGAATTATTGATTCTTATGTAAGAAGGCACTACTCAATAATTATTACAGTAATTACTGTTCAATATTTTATTTTATTGGTTCAATAATTGTTGTGTTGATATATTATATTATTGTTGTTTCAATAATTATCACTGCACAATATCTCAATTATCAGATCAATAATTTATATTATTTGAATAATATTATTAGATAGCATTATTGACAATGTCTAAGGAGGTTTTGTGTAAGGAGAGGTTTGGTCACCTAATTGCGCGCCAGTAAGGAGAAATCTTTATCGGAAAGCCCCCTCTTTCTTGGGAATGACCTGGTTGTCATAATTGTGATTCTGTAATATTATTTGTGAATAATTAATTATTAATTTATATGATACGAAAATATTTATTTTTATGTGGATATAAATGAAGAATTTAATTTTAGGTGTTTTATCAGTATTTTGTCGGAATGGAGGTTTTAAAAAATCAAAACAGTGTTCTTAAAGCTCTATTGCATGAGTTATAATTTTAATCCGACTGTTGGATCGTTGTGATTTTTGGATATGTTATACATATATAAGTTGAGTATATGTCCAAAAATTTTGAATCGTTAAAAATTAACGTATGATTTGTTATGAATTTTAAAAGGTGTTGAAAAACGTACGTATGTGGATTTCAGACATTTTCTGTTTGGAATTTGAAAAAACTTTCTTCTACAAAGTTGTAGAGAATTAAACTTCCTATGAAAAAGATAAGAGATTTGAATTTTTCTGATAAAAGGGCTATTTATTATGAATTATTGAAGTTTCAGAAATTAAAATATTTTTATTAAAACTTGGGTGGGACCCACTTTTGTTTTTGTCAAAACATGTGTTGAGATTTTTCAAGAATGGCATGCCTTGATAGTCATGGTCTTGGCATGCGTAAGGAAAAAATAAAATAAAATAAAATATTATTTTATTAATTTAGTCTTCTATGGCGTTCTAGCATTTTTCTATAAATAGGCGCTTAGGTTGGAATTGAAAATCACACCAGAATCAAAGAATTCTTCTTCTATAATCTTGAGCGTATTTTTTTAGAGTTTTAGAAAGCTTTGAGCATAGAAAACAGTAAAAGTTTTTTTCAAGAATATCCCCGCTATACCAGTTGGAATACTCTTCTTTTCCATGTAAGGGATGTTATTTTTGTTCAATATTCGCTTAAAATAATATTTTCTTCCATACTCTGTAGTATGTAAGTAATATTATTTCGTTTTAGATTTCGAATTCTATACTCGTTTTGTTAAAATTTTGACTTCTAAAATCCATGAAATTAGTTGAATATCCTTGATAATTGCGCTTCATCCAGTATCTTTTTATGAAAATATTATTCTGAGCATTCTTGATAAGTTTTAACTTTTTCATGCGGGAGTACTATTCACGAGGTTATTATTCCAAAAGTACTATTCACGTGGTACTATTCACTCGAGTACTATATACCCGAGGTACTATTCATGATAAAAATTGATTCGTTTTCGGTCCAAATTATTTTTGGTACAATATTATTCTTTAATTTTACTCTACAAAGAAGTATCATGTTGACAATTTGGATGTTATTGATTTATGGATAAATTAAATTATAAATCTTTAAAAATTTATCCTTGAACTTGTTTTATTGAATTCTTATATCATTGTCATCATCCTCATGTTTATATTCTGTTGAAAGTCATCTGTGGCATGTAGTGCATAGATGGACTTGGTATGATTATGACCAAGGATTATTTGGTATAATCATGACCGTAATGTTATAAATGATATGGTAAAAGTCTTCATTGGCCCGTAGTGTATTGGTGGACAGTTGTTGGCATGATCATGACCATTAATGATTACACGAATATCCTTGGCCCGTAGTGCATGAATAATTTGTGGTCGTGATACTAATGAATATCCTTGGCCGTAGTGCAGGGATGATGTGAATTATTTATTAAGCTGAGTCTCAGCGATAAAAGTGATGAAAAACCTTTTAAATCATAGAAGATAGTAGATTTTATTCTCTACTTAACTCTTCTAATAGATTGTTTGTTTCACTGCAGTTAAACTTGATGTTTGTTATATTTTATCAGTTTAACACTGTTGAAGGCTAACTATAAATTATTCTGTATTATCTTAGTCATAATATTTTTTACTGGGCTAGTTGAGCTCACCCTTTTGGTTTCATTGTCCTCTTCAGAAAATGAGAACGTAGCCGGGACTAGTTGGGGAACGGAGTGACGGTCCAGATGATAGCATTAGTAGTCCTCACTATTCTATAAAATAGTGTGATAATAAATGTATTGAGGACTCCATTTGAGTTGAATACTGTCTAGATGACAATATTCATATTAAAACTCTCAGTTTATGTTTTGTCGTATTTTACACGACAGTTGTATTACTAAGTTGTATTTGAATTTTGTACCATGTATTTGGAAACTCAAGATGGGTGATGTATACCTATTTTGGCGGCATCACAGTTGGTATCAAAGCTTAGGGATATGATCCCTGGCTGAGATGTGAGACAAGAACTAGGAGGAGAAAGACGGGGAATTCCTTCGCTAATATGACCTACCTAAGTTTATTTGGTATTTAATTGGTCGGTCAGAGTATAGGGATAATATGTGACATGTCAATTAACCCTTGTTTTGTGACAATATTTGAAAATGACGTATGAGAATGTTGAGAATAGCAATGGAGCACAGGAGACCGTTGAGTTTCCACAGATCAACAATCAGGATAATGTGCATCAGGAAGGCAACAATCCTCATACAAACAACAACACTGAACAAATGATGAACGATGGAATGTTCAGAGGCTTTCTGCAATTCATGCAACATCAGGCAAGAGAGACTCCTGTCCGAAATCCAGGTGGAAACACTGGTAACTCTCGGACGGTCACTGCTAAATAGTTCAAGGAGCTGGGACCACCGGAGTTTTTTATAGAGCCAAAACCACTTAAGGCGGAGACGTGGATAAAGCAGATCAACAAGATATTTGATGTCTTGGGATGCTCCGAGGAGGAAAAGGTTCCCTTTGCTACCTTCATGTTGCGGGTAGAAGCAGATTACTGGTGGAAATCTGTAAAGCGTACTCAACCTGTCGCACTGAAGATGTCTTGGGAGAAGTTCTAAGAACTGTTCAACGACAAGTACTTTCCCGAAAGTATTCGTCACATGAAGGAGGTAGACTTCATCAAGCTGGAGCAGAATAATATGACCGTGTCACAGTACGAAGCTAAGTTTGCTGAGTTGTCCCGATTTGCGTCCCACTTGATTGATAATGAGGAGAGAATGACGCGAATGTTTCTAAGAGGTTTAAAACATGAGATATGTCAATACCTAATTTCTCATAAACTTTGCTTGTATTCAGATGATGTGAATAGGGCTCAGTTATTAGAACGTGATAATGAGTCAACCTAACCAAGAGAGAGCAACTGGTAAAATGATAATACCAGTGGTAGGAGTCATCAAAGCGGTGACAACAAACGTGGAGGGAATCAACATGCCAGAAATGGTAACCACTTCGGTGGTAATCATGGACAAGACAATAAGAGTGGACATTTCAAGAAGAAGAGATTTAACAATGATGGAAAGACATCAGCACCAACACCTGTTGTTAAGGAAGGAGAACGACCACCTATCATATGCTTCAAATGCGGAGGGGAGGGACACATCAGTCCAAACTGCGCGATGCAGTCCAAAGCGTGTTATAATTATGGAAGAGAAGGTCACCTAGCCCGATTTTGTCATGCACCGAAGACAAGTCCAGCTGGGATGGAGGCACCAAAGGTCGTCCCAAAAAAGTCAAAGCCGGTAGTTCAAGGGAGAGCGTTTGCTGTGACCTCCTAAAAAGTAAGGAACCCGAACGAGGTCATCACGGGTAAGCTTATCATAAACTCTAGCGAAGTCTATACCTTATTTGATACCGGTTCTACCCATTCTTTTATTTCTCCTACTTGCGCTCAATGTTTAAATTTGACTCCGGAGAAATTAGACTTTGACTTATCTATTGAAACTCCGTCGGGAGAAACCTTCATTACATCCACTGTTTATAAGTCTTGTTTGGTTCAAATCGGTACCCTCACATTACCTTTCGATCTTATTTCATTGAAAATACTTGCATTTGACGTAATTCTAGGGATTGATTGGTTAACTATTCATCATGTAAAAATTGATTATTTTCGTAAGGTTGTCAGCTTTCATATTCCTAACCAATCTATTATGCGAATTTAAGCAACCAAACCATTAAAATCAATCACTGTTATCTCAAGCCATAAAGCTATTCGTTTATTAAAAAATGGATGTCAAACTTTCTTAGCTCATGTCACGGATTTAAACAAAAATACGTTAGTTTTGAATGATATTTCTATTATTAATAAATTTCCTGACGTATTCCCTGAAGAACTTCCTGGCCTATCCCCAGAGCGTAAAATTAAATTTTGTATCGACCTTGAACCTGGTATAAAACCCATTTTCAAAGCCCAATATTGAATGGCTCCTATTAAACTTCAGGAGTTAAAGACCCAATTGCAGGAATTGTTAGACATCGGTTTCATTCGTCCTAGTACGTCTCCTTGGGGTGCTCCTGTTCTATTCGTGAAGAAGAAAGATGGGAGTATGCGACTTTGTATTAAATATTGGGAGTTGAATCATGTCACCATCAAGAATAGGTACCCATTGCCACGTATTGATGACCTATTTGACCAGTTGCAAGGTGCCAAATTCTTTTTAAAAATTGATCTTCGTTCCGGATATCATCAGTTAAAGGTTAGAACCGATGACATTCCAAAGACGGCTTTTAGAACTCGGTACGGGCATTATGAATTCCTAGTCATGTCTTTTGGATTGACTAATGCTCCTGCTGCCTTCACGGATATGATGAACCGAGTATTCAAGAAATATTTGGATCACTTTGTGGTCGTCTTTATTGATGACATCCTCATATATTCCAAAAACTGTGAAGATCATGAGCTATACTTGAGGCTGATACTCCAAAAGCTTCGTGAAAACAAGCTTTATGCCAAGTTGAAGAAATGCGAGTACTGGCTTGAGGAAGTAGCATTCCTTGGACACGTAGTATCAAGTCATGGAATATCTATTGACCCGGCAAAGATTGAAGCTATTCAAAGCTGGGAGCAACCTAAATCAGTGACCGAAGTACGTAGCTTTCTCGGCTTAGCTGGTTATTATCGGAGATTTGTAGAAGGGTTTTCGCGAATCGCTACTCCATTAACTCAGCTGACTCGGAAAGATATAAAATTCAGTTGGAGCGTGGAATGTGAGAAGAGTTTTCAAGAACTCAAGAAGAGACTCATTTCAGCACCTGTTCTGACAATACCGTCTGGCTCGGAGGGATTTGTCATCTACAGTGATGCTTCGGACAAAGGGTTAGGATGTGTTCTCATGCAACATGGGAAATTCATAGCCTATGCTTCTCGGCAACTCAAAGAATATGAGAGGAATTATCCTACTCATGATCTAGAGTTAGCAGCTATTGTCTTCGCACTTAAAATTTGGAGGCATTACTTGTATGGAGAGAAAGTGGAGATCTTTACAGATCATAAAAGCCTCAAATATTTCTTCACTCAAAAGGAACTCAACATGCGGCAATGACATTGGCTCAAACTGTTGAAAGATTATGATCATACTATTCAATACCATCCTGAAAAAGCGAACGTAATAGATGACGCATTGAGTAAAAGATCATATACGGGTACAAATGCGATATTGTCAACGCAAAGGCCCATTTTGTATGACTTGCAAAGGATGTAGATAGAGTTAAAGACTTCAAGGACCCATGTGATGATGACGAATATACGAGTAGAACCGACTTTAATCGATAAAGTTAAAGCTGCTCAAGCTACAGACCTGGAGCTGATGCGTATGAAGAAGAAAGTATAAGAAGGTGCTATCCCGGAAGTAGGAATCGATAAAGAAGGAATACTTAGAGTCAACTCCAGACTTTGTGTTCCTAACGACCCTGACTTGAAGTATAAAATCATGATGGAGGCGCACAACACACCGTTTGCAATCCACATTGGGAGTACCAAAATGTATCATGATCTTCGACATACATTTTGGTGGAGCAATATGAAGAGAGAGATAGCGGAGTTTATCTCAAGGTGTTTAACTTGTCAACGAGTCAAGGCGGAGCATCAAGTACCAAAAGGTCCATTGCAACCATTTGAAATTCCAGAATGGAAGTGGGAGCACATTACCATGGATTTTGTTATCGGTCTTCCCAAGGATTCTCAAGGCATAGATGCGATTTGGGTCATTGTTGATAGATTGACCAAGTCGGCTCACTTCTTACTTATACGAGAAATTTATACACTTGAACGTCTTGCTCGTATGTACATAAACGAGATTGTAAGATTGCATGGTATGCCAGTATCCATTGTTTTTGATCGAGACCCAAGATTCACTTCATGATTTTAGGTTAGTTTGTAGAAAGCTATGGGCACGAATTTACGATTTAGTTCGGCTTATCATCCTCAAACGGACGGGCAGTCAGAGAGGACTATTCAAACTCTTTAAGACCTATTAAGACTCTGTGTCCTTGACTTCAAGGGAAGTTGGGACAAGTTCTTACCATTGGTGGAGTTTTCCTATAACAACAGTTATCAAGCAAGTATTGGCATGTCTCCATTTGAGACGTTGTATGGAAGAAAGTGTCGTTCCCCAGTATGCTGGGATGAGGTGGGTAATGCAACGTTGTTGGGACCGGAGTTGGTACATATGACTACGGAAAAGATTTAAACTATCCGACAACGTATAAAAACCTCACAAGATCGACAAAAGAGTTATATTGATCTTCATCGAAAGGACGTGGAATTTGATATTGGAGAACATGTGTTGTTACGTGTTGCTCCACGGAAAGGAGTTACGAGATTTAGAAAGAAAGGAAAGCTCAATCCTCGATTCGTTGGCCCATTTCTAATCCTCGAACGAGTAGGAACTGTGGCCTATAGACTCGCCTTACCGCCAAGTATGTCTCGTGTTCATAACGTTTTTCACATATCTATGTTACGTAAATATGTGAAAGACCTAAACCACATTATTGTTAGAACCGGACAAAATAGCGGAAGATTTAACGTATGAAGAGGTTCCTGTTAAAATCTTAGATAAGAAGGAGCATATTTTACGCTCCAAGGTTATATCTCAAGTCAAAGTTTTGTGGAGAAACCACGATGTTAAGGAAATGACCTAGGAGTTAGAATCTGAAATGAAATCAAGGTATTCGTACCTCTTTGACATACCAGGTATGTACTCTAATTTCGAGGGCGAAATTTTATAAGAAGGGGAGGTTGTAAGACCCCAACTTTTATAAATAAAAATGAATTTTCTATAAATATCATTTTTAAATATTATGGAGTGACTTTAATATAATGTTATAGTTGTGGGTAATATTTATAAATTTTTCAAAGTACGCAAGTTGTTATATAATATTCATGTTGTCGGAGAATATTCGTTTGGTCGTGAAATATTCTTTCTGTCGGGGAATATTCGTACGACAACGCAGTCATTTGTGGGCCCCATAACAGAATAACTGTCGGATGAAGAAAATGACAAATTTGAGTTTTTATAAATAACGGCGTAATCGTTACCGTTAGCATTATTGGAATACCTGGTGGTTAAAATACAGTAATACGTGTTGTTGCATAGTAGCACATGGTATTGCACAATATTGTTGAATTATTCATTCTTACATAAGAAGACACTACTCAATAATTGTTACAGTAATTACTGTTCAATATTTTATTTTATTGGTTCAATAATTGTTGTGTTGATATATTATATTATTGTTGTTTCAATAATTATCACTGCACAATATCTCAATTATCAGATCAATAATTTATATTATTTGAATAATATTATTAGATAGCATTATTGACAATGTCTAAGGAGGTTTTGTGTAAGGAGAGGTTTGGTCACCTAATTGCGCGCCAGTAAGGAGAAATCTTTATCGGAAAGCCCCCTTTTTCCTGGGAACGACCTGGTTATCATAATTGTGATTCTATAATATTATTTGTGAATAATTAATTAATGATTTATATGATAAGAAAATATTTGTTTTTATGTAGATATAAATGAAGGATTTAATTTTAGGTGTTTTATCAGTATTTTGTCGGAATGGAGGTTTTAAAAAATCAAAATAGTGTTCTTAAAGCTCTATTGCGTGAGTTATAATTTTAATCCGACCGTTGGATCGTTGTGATTTTTGGATATGTTATACATATATAAGTTGAGTATATGTCCACAAATTTTGAACCGTTAAAAATTAACGTATGATTTGTTATGAATTTTAAAAGGTGTTGAAAAACGTCCGTATGTGGATTTCGGACATTTTCTGTTTGGAATTTGAAAAAATTTTCTTCTATAAAGTTGTAGAGAATTAAATTTCCTATAAAATGGACATGAGATTTGAATTTTTCTAATAAAAGGGATATTTATTATGAATTATTGAAGTTTCAAAAATTAAAATGTTTTTATTTAAAATTAGGTGGGACCTACTTTTGTTTTTGTTAAAACATGTGCTGAAATTTTTCAAGAATGGCATGTCTTGATAGTCATGGCCTTGGCATGCGTAAGGAAAAAATAAAATAAAATATTATTTTATTAATTTAGTCTTCTATGGCGTTCTAGCATTTTCCTATAAATAGGTGCTTAGGTTAGAATTGAAAATCACACCAGAATCAGAGAATTCTTCTTCTATAATCTTGAGCGTATTTCTTTAGAGTCTTAAAAAGCTTTGAGCATAGAAAACAGTGTAAGATTTCTTCAAGAATATCCCCGCTATACCAGTTGGAATACTCTTTTTTTCCATGTAAGGGATGCTATTTTTGTTCAATATTCGCTTGAAATAATATTTTCTTCCATACTCTGTAGTTTGTAAGTAATATTATTTCGTTTTAGATTTCGAATTCTATACTCGTTTTGTTAAAATTTTGGCTTCTAAACTCCATGAAATTAGTTGAATATCCTCGATATTTGCGCTTCATCCAGTATCTTTTCATGAAAATATTATTCTGAGCATTCTTGATAAGTTTTAACTTTTTTATGCCAGAGTACTATTCACGGGATTACTATTCCCGAAGTACTATTCATGATGTACTATTTACTCGAGTACTATTCACCTGGGGTACTTTTTATGATAAAAATTGATTCGTTTTCGGTCCAAATTATTTTTGGTACAATATTATTTTTAAATTTTACTCTATAAAGCAGTATCATGTTGACAATTTGGACGTTATTGATTTATGGATAAATTAAATTATAAATCTTTAAAAATTTATCCTTGAACTTGTTTTATTGAATTCTTATATCAGTGTCATCATCCTCATGTTTATATTTTGTTCAAAGTCATCTGTGGCCTGTAGTGCATAGATAAACTTGGTATGATTATGACCAGGGAATATTCGGTATAATCATGACCGTAATGTTAAAAATGATGTGGTAAAAGTCCTCATTGGCCCGTAGTGCATTGGTGGACAGTTGTTGGCATAATCATGATCATTGATGAATACACGAATATCCTTGGCCTGTAATGTATGAATAATTTGTGGTCGTGATACTAATGAATATCCTTGGCTATAGTGCAGGGATGATGTGGATTATTTAGTAAGCTGAGTCTCAGCGATAAAAGTGATGAAAAATCGTTTAAATCATAGAAGATAGTAGATTTTATTCTCTACTTGACTCTTCTAATGGATTGCTTATTCCGCTGTAGTTAAACTTGATGTTTGTTATATTTTATCAGTTTAACACTGTTGAAGGCTAACGATAAATTATTCTGCATTATCTTAGTCATAATATTTCTTATTGGGCTAGTTGAGCTCACCCTTTTGCTTTCATTGTCCTCTTCAGAAAATGAGAACGTAGCCGGGACTAGTCGGGGAACGGAGTGACGGTCCAGATGATAGCATTAGTAGTCCTCACTATTTTATGAAATAGTGTGATAATAAATGTATTGAGGACTCCATTTGAGTTGAATACTGTCTGGAAGACAATATTCGTATTAAAACTCTCAGTTTATGTTTTGTCGTATTTTACACGACAGTTGTATTACTAAGTTGTATTTGAATTTTGTACCATGTATTTGGCTACTCAAGATGGGTGATGTATACTTGTTTTGAGGGCGTCACAACTCTTATAGTCAAATTGTCGATATATACATGTCGAACCTTTTCACAACTTATTTTTTCAAACAAATCTCACCTAACATGAGAACACCAAAAGATAAGAACAGAAAAGGGATAAATAAAAATCCCGACGTCGACAAACATGCTCACTCAAATACTTATCTAATTCGGTATTATTGTGACCCCCCCAAAATAGGTATACATCACCTATTCTGAGTCACGAAATACATGGTACAGAATACAAATACAAACTTAAATATACAACATGAGCTGTGAGTTTTAATACAAATATTGTCTTCTAGACAGTATTCAAACTCAAAATAAGTCCTCAATTATTATCACACTATTTCACAGAATAATGAGGACTACTAATGCAAACATCTGAATCGTCACTCCGTTTCCCAACTAGTCCTAGCTATATTCTCATTAGACCTGGTAAAATCGGCTCAGGCCTGCGTCCGTTAAAAACTGGGCTATGAGCTTCATTTTTTTGGTCCACTAAAATCTGGGCCTTTTTGGCCAGACCCAAATTTAGCCTGACCTAATGATGGCCTGCCCGTGGGCGCCCGGCCCGCCCGGTCCTTTAAAAAAACCCCTATCTGGCTTACTGGCTTAATGGCTATGTCTCTAATCTGTAATCTCCCCAAGGGGCTAACCGGCTTGGCTAAGGCATAATAAAGGCCTAAAGGGACTTTTTTTAGATCTAGATCTGAAACTACAGAGAGACGACGAGGACCGGGCCGATTGTGAAGCTTCTTCTCTTCGTCCCGAACGACGACTGTGAAGCTTCTTCTCTTTGATCGATCGACCACGCCGACTGTGAAGCTTCTTCTCTTCGTCCTGAATCCAAATTCTCATTTTGTGAGACTAATTTCTCTCTGGAATCTGGGTAATTTTCTCTCTATATATAATATATTTATCCTCTCAGATGTGAGATGTAGGGGTGTAAGTCGAACCAAGTAGTTCGGTACTCGATTCGAGATCGGCTCGAAAATATGATTCAAAGTTCGAATTCGAAGTTGATCCGAGTCGAATCTAATCCATACTCGTTTTCTGTTTAATGATACACGAGTCGAATTCGAGCAAACTAGTGTTCGCTCAGATTAGGGTTCGAGTATTTCATTTTTTCTCGAACCAGACTCGATACCTGCTCGATGGATCATATTCGAGTATTGGTTTGATCCATTCTATTAAGCTAAATATGTGATATTTGTATCAATCTTTATAATTTATAAAGTGTAGTATAAAATTGTGTAAACTTGTACTTGAATAAATCAATGAATTGAATGTCAATTTTTATTACATTCTTTATAATTTCAATACATAAATAAAAGTGAAAAAGTTTTATATATAAATATTAGTTAAGTAACCAATTTAGTATGCAGTGGTTCAGTTTTAAGTGAAATGGTTCATATTCGAAACTCGATTTGAAGGCTCATGAGTAACTCGCTTTGTAAACGAGTCGAGTACTTACGAGCCGAGTAGGTCCGAGTAATGATCCGAGTCGAATCTGGCGCAAAAATATAAATCTCTTATCGAATCCGAGTCGAATTCGAGCTCAATTTTTTCGAGTCGAGCCGAATCTGAGCATGAAGGTGTTCGCTGAGATTCGACTCGTTTACACTCCTAGTGAGATGTCGATGAATTCTACTCACTTTGCGATCCAGGTTTGTTTGTTTGTTTTTCCTTCACTAATTTTTTGGTCTTTAATTTCTGTTGGCTTGTTTAATTGATAGTTTAATTTATTATTTTGTGTAGAAAAAGAGAATTTTTGTTTGTACGGGCATCCGAATGAGTCATGGGAAGTGACGTTGCTGGCAGAAGAAGTGCCGCCGAAAATTTCGGAACCGGCGTCAGGGATCAATTTTGCCAGGGATGGGATGAATCAGAGAGACTGACTGTCTTTGGTTGCTGTGCACACTAATTCGTGGTTGCTTTCTGTTGCTTATTATTTTGGTACTCGCCTTAATAGAGGTATTATTAACTTTCTCTTTTGATTGTTTCCTGTTTCAGTTCCCATTAATTGCATGTGTGTGATTATCTATATCCATTTTGTTTCTTTTCCTTTGTTTAAAAATTTATCTGTTAGGGTAGAATGATTAAAAAAGGATTCTTTTATGAACTATTTGTGGCCATTGTCTATTTTCATTTGGTTTTGATTATAATCATGTGTAAATAGTTTCGAAAACAACTTAACATCATCATGCAAACAAATTTAAGGTTGACATGGATGACCGATGGTATTAAAATATTTCTTGATATTTAAAGGATCGTCTTTTGCTACTGGTAAGAGCTTTGTTAACAATACGCCTAGATTGTTTTTGCATTAAAGGGGTGGAAGGGACAGGTATATGGGTTGATTTTATAACTTTGACACATTTAAACATTCTGTTGCTTCTACCATATATAATGTGACACATTTATGAATCTTTCTGCATAGGATGTCAAGCTATTCTTTCACTAGCAGATGGCATTGCAAGTATGCAGTTTATTTCTGTTGATGGTGACATGTCAAATGAAATAAATAGTCTTGGTTTGAATTTGTGTACTTTATCATTTATCAATCAGAGCACTTCAAAGATTAGTTTGTTTCATTTGTATCATTGTATGTAATGTGGAGACAGGAGAGAATGATTGATTACGATTTAAATAGTATTGTGAATTTGTGATTTACAGATTTTTTTTTATAAAAAAAAAAGAAATGATAAAGCCCGAGGGCCGGGCCGTGTGACGCCCCCAAAATAGGTATACATCACCTATTCTGAGTCGCCAAATACATGGTACAGAATACAAATACAAACTTAATTATACATCATGAGCTGTGAGTTTAAATACAAACATTGTCTTCTAGATAGTATTCAAACTCAAAATAAGTCCTCAATACAATTATTATCACACTATTTAACAGAATAGTGAGGACTACTAATGCTATCCGCTGGACCATCACTCCGTTTCTCGACTAGTTTCTGGCACGTTCTCATTTCCTGAAGAGAACAGTGAAGGAAAAGGTGAGCTCAACTAGCCCAATAAGAAATATTACGACTAAGATAATGCAGAATAAATTATCATTAGCCTTAAACAGTATTAAACTGATACAATATAACAAACATCAAGTTTAACTGTAGCGGAACAAGCAACTCATTAGAAGAGTCAAGTAGAGAATAAAATCTACTATCTTCTATGATTTAAAAGGTTTTTCATGACTTTTATCGCTGGGACTCGGCTAAAAAAATAATCTACATCATCGAATCATCCCTGCACTACGACCAATGATATTCTTTAGTATCACGACCACAATTATCCATGCACTACGGGCCAAGAATATTTGTGTATTCATTAATGGTCATGATCATGCCATCCACTGTCCATCAATGCACTACGGGCCAATGAGGACTTTTACCACATCATTTGTAACATTACGGTCATGATTATACCGAATAATCACTGGGCACTACATGCCACAGATGACTTTCAATAAAATATAAACATGAGGATGATGACAATGATATAATAATTCAATAAAATAAGTTCAAGTATTAATTTATCCAGGAACCAATAACGTCCAAATTGTCAACCTGATACTGCCTTGTGGAGTAAAATTCAAGAATGCTCAGAAAAATATTTTCATGAAAAGATACTGGATGAAGCGCAAATATCAAGGATATTCCACTAATTTCATGGAGTATAGAAGCCAAAACTTTAACCAACTGTGAGTATAATAAAGAATGGAATAACAAAAGAAATCACCAGGCATGCGATAGACCGCACAGGCAGATTATTCCAACAGAATAATAAATAATGGAACCAGGTCCGGCGTAAAACGCACAGACAGGATATTCCAACAGAATAATAAAGACGGAACCAGGTCCGGCGTAAAACGCACAGACATGATATTCCAACAGAATAATAAAGACGGAACCAGGTCTGGCGTAAAACGCATAGACAGGATATTCCAACAGAATAATAAAAAATGGAATAACAGAAGAATTTCACCAAGTATAGGGTAGCCCGCGTATACATGTTATTCTAACAGAATAATAAGGAATGGAATAACAGAAGTTATCTTCATGAATACAAAAGAAATAATACCCCTTACCGTAAAAAAAACTAGATATAGGAAAAGAAAGTTAACAGACTTCTCTTCTTCTTTCTCTCTAAATTTTTCTCTCTAGAGTTTCAGTGAATTCGTAAGAAAATAATGAAGGAATGAGCTTCTATTTATAGAAAAATAGAAGAGGTATTGTTTGATCACGGGTGTGCCAAATAATAATTTTCACAGACGAAGTTTAGCAATCACTAATGTCAGGCCATTGATTTTCAAAGTAATGATAAGTAAAATACAAAAAAACTAAATATAATATATATATATATATATATATATATATATATATATATATATATATATATATATATATATATATATATATATATATATATATATATTAACACATGCTCCTTTGAAAAATCACACCACCCGAACAACTTGCTAGATTCTTTTCTCCCAAATTCATTTTCAACACCCGTGAGCCCCACGTGTTCCCCTCCCACCAACATCTCATAATCACATGAGGGTCCCATTATATATATACTAAACAACTTTCTACCGATTATTTTGAAAAACGGGTAAATGGGGGTCCAAATAATAAACAAAATTTACAACAAATATTTCATAAAATCACCTCAATATTTTTAACAACATTTATCACATTTTTATAATTCACAATATTAATCGACTAGGTCATTCCCAGGAAAGAGGGTTCTTTCTAATAAGGATTTCTCCCTATTGGCGCGCAATTAGGTGACCAAACCTCTCCTTGACAGAACTTCTAGACATCGTTAATATTGCAAATAATAATATTAATAACTTCGTCGTCTCAATTATTGATTTAATAATATATAAAATATTGACAATAATTGAATCAAATAACGTGAGATATTTTGCAGCAATTACTGTAGCAATAATTGAACAAAACTGAGTGACTTCTCACGTAAGCATCAATAATCAATACCGTGTGCTACTATGCAACCACGCGTATTACTGTACTTTTAAAACCGGGTGTTTCAACAGTTAACGGTAAAACTACCGCTGTTATTTTTATAAATTATTTTTGTTATTTTCTCAATCCGATAATAATTTCGATATGGGGTCCACCAATGATTGTGTCGTTGTACGAATATTCCCTGTTAAAACGAATATTTTCCGACCAATCGAATATTATATAACAACTTGCGTACTTTGCAAAATTTATAAATATTACCCACAACTATAACATTATATCAAATTTACTCCATAATATTCAAAAATAATATTTATAGAAAATTCATCATTATTCAAAAAGTTTGGGTCTTACAGCCTCCTCTTCTTATGAAATTTCGCTCTCAAAATTAGGGTACGTACCTGATATGTCGAAGAGGTAAGGATACCTTGATTTCATTTCAAATTCTAACTCCCAAGTCATTTCCTCAACATCGTGGTTTCTCCACAAAACTTTGACTTGAGGTATAACCTTGGAGCGTAGAATATGTTCCTTCTTATCTAAGATTTGAACAGGAACCTCTTCATACGTCAAATCTTCCGCTATTTCGTCCGGTTCTAACTTAATAATGTGGTTCGGGTCTTCCACATATTTACGTAATATGGATATATGAAAAATGTTATGAACACGAGACATACTTGGTGGTAAAACGAGTCTATAGGCCACAGTTCCTACTCGATCGAGGATTAAAAATGGGCCGATGAATCGAGGATTGAGCTTTTCTCTCTTTCCAAATCTCGTAACTCATTTTCACAGAGCAACTCGTAAAAACACACGATCTCCTATATCAAATTTCACGTCCTTTAGATGAAGATCAGCATAACTCTTTTGTCGATCTTGTGAAGTTTTTATACGTTGTCGGATCGTTTGAATCTTTTTCGTAGTTATACGTATCAACTTCGGTTCCAACAACGTTGCTTCACCCACCTCATCCCAGCATACTGGAGAACGACACTTTCTTCCATACAACGCCTCGAATGGAGCCATGCCAATGCTTGCTTGATAACTGTTGTTATAAGAAAACTCCACCAACGGTAAGAACTTGTCCCAACTTCCCTTGAAGTCAAGGACACAGAGTCTTAATAAATCTTCCAGAGTTTGAATAGTCCTCTCTGATTGTCCGTCCGTCTGAGGATGATATGCCGAACTAAATCGTAAATTCGTGCCCATAGCTTTTTGTAAACTAACCCAAAATCGTGAAGTGAATCTTGGGTCACGATCAGAAACTATGGATACTGGCATACCATGTAATCTTACAACCTCGTTTATGTACATACGAGCAAGACGTTCAAGTGTATAAGTTTCTCGTATAGGTAAGAAATGAGCCGACTTGGTCAATCTATCAACAATAACCCAAATCGCATCTATGCCTTGAGAAACCTTGGGAAGACCGGTAACGAAATCCATGGTAATGTGCTCCCACTTCTATTTTGAAATTTCAAGTGGTTGCAATGGACCTTTTGGTACTTGATGCTCCGCCTTGACTCGTTGACACGTTAGACACCTTGAGATAAACAGCGCTATCTCTCTCTTCATATTGCCCCACCAAAATGTATATCAAAGATCACGATACATTTTGGTACTCCCAAGATGGATTACAAACGGTGTGTTGTGCGCCTCCATCATGATTTTATACTTTAACTCAGGATCGTTAGGAACACAAAGTCTAGAGTTGACTCGAAGTATTCCTTCATCATCGATTCTTGCTTCTAGAATAACTCCCTCTTGAACCTTCTTCATTCATCTACTTTGAGTATGTAGCTTGAGCGACTTTAACTTTATCGATTAAAGTCGATTCTACTCGTATATTCGTTATCTTCACGTGGGTTTTGGAGTCTTTAACTTTATCTCCATACTTTGCAAGTCACACAAAATGGGCCTTTGCGTTGATAATATCACACTCGTACTCGCATATGATCTTCTACTCAATGCGTCAGCTACCACGTTTGCTTTTCCAAGATGGTATTGGATGGTATGATTATAATCTTTAACAGCTCGAGCCAATGTCTTTGGCGCATGATACGTTCGTTTTAAGTAAAGAAATATTTGAGGGTTTAAAAATGGGTTTTGTACTGGGGTCAATACAAAATTCAATTTCACGCTCTAGGGTAGGCTAGGATGTTTTCAGGAATACATCAGGAAATTTATTAATGATAGAAATATCATTCAAAACCGTGACTCTTATCCAAGACTTGGATAACACGTCACATTGATACCTATCAACTTGCCATCGTCATTCACAACGTCTCCTACGAAAAGTCTGGCTTCGGTGCATTCCACACAAGGAAGTCAACAACAAAAGGATCGGGGCTCTTTACTTATGGCTTGATATGACAATGATTGACTTTAGTGGTTTGTTTACTTTGAATTCGCATAACAGGTTGGTTAGGAGTATGAAAGCTAACAACTTTACAAAAAGCATGATGAATAGTTAACCAATCGATTCCTAAAATCACATCAAAGACAAGTATTTTCAAAGAGATACGATCGACAGGTATCGTGAAAGTGTTGATTTGAACAAGATTTATAAATAGTGGAGGTAACGAAGGTTTCTCCCAACTGAATTTAAACAGATATATCAAAGTCTAATTTCTTAAGAGTCAAGTTTAAACGCTGAACACAACTAGGTGAAATACAAGAGTGGATGGAACCGGTATCGAATAAGGTACAAACTTCGCAAGGGTTTATGATTAGCTTACCCGCGATAACTTCATTTGGGTTCCTCACTTGTTGGGAAGTCATGACAACCGCTCTCCCTTGAACTACCCGGCTTTGACTCGTCTGGGGCAGTATTTGGTGTCATCACTACCGTTGGAATTAACTTTTCTATAGGACATATTCCACCCTCAACTGCTTCATCGTACTCCTAATTCATGATCTAAATCATCAATCTTCGATCCATATCAAATTGAGATTGACCACTCTATACAGGGTAACTCAAAACTCGATGTTGGGTTCTTCCAATTGCTGTCCAAAAAAAGAAATGTATATCATCTATTTTAGCCTTTTTGTATCGAACGTCTCTTTCTACAATATCAACATGTCGTGCGGCTTTTACCCACGCATCCTTCATTCTCACTCGTTCAGTTGTTTCTTCTTTCAACTGATCCTTGATATTTGAATTCTCAGATTCCAACCTTAATATCTTACACTCTGCCAAAGCGTGATTTTGTTCTAGCATCACATATCGGGTAACACAATTTTGAATTGTTGCATCCCTTTGTTCCACGACCACTTCCCGTTCTTCAACCTGTTCTTCTAACTCATGAACACGATTTTGTAATTCTAAGTTTTGATCATAAACTTCTTCTAACCAATTCTCCTCAGGTTCCTCTTCTTCCTCTTCTTCCTCACTCTCAGCTGCTACCTCTGCAACTAGCTCGGGTGCAACTATTAGTTCTTCACTTACCACGTAGATATCTCTAATTTCTTCTTCGCCTGATATTACATTATCCTGGTTGGTGATTAGAGGTGTATCCACGGTCTCATTCACTCCATTGTTGACATTTTCAGCTGCCATTTTCAAATACTGCCACAAAACAAGGGTTAATTAACATGTCACATATTATCAATATACTCTGACCAACCAATTAAATAACAAATAAACTTAGGTAGGTCATACTAGCTAAAGAATTCTCCGTCTCTCCCCTCCTAGTTCTTATTTCACATCTTAGCCAGGGATCATATCCCTAAGCTTTGATACCAACTGTGACGCCCTCGAAATAGGTATACATCACCTATTCTGAGTCGCCAAATACATGGTACAGAATACAAATATAAACTTAATTATAGATCATGAGCTGTGAGTTTAAATACAAACTTTGTCTTCTAGACAGTATTCAAACTCAAAATAAGTCCTCAATACAATTATTATCACACTATTTAACAGAATAGTGAGGACTACTAATGCTATCCGCTGGACCATCACTCCGTTTCCCGACTAGTCCATGGTACGTTCTCATTTCCTGAAGAGAACAGTGAAGGAAAGGGTGAGCTCAACTAGCCCAGTAAGAAATATTACGACTAAGATAATGCATAATAAATTATCATTAGCCTTAAACAGTGTTAAACTGATACAATATAACAAACATCAAGTTTAATTGTAGCGGAACAAGCAACTCATTAGAAGAGTCAAGTAGAGAATAAAATCTACTATCTTCTATGATTTAAAAGGTTTTTCATGACTTTTATCGCTGGGACTCAGCTAAAAAAATAATCCACATCATCGAATCACCCCTGCACTACGGCCAATGATATTCTTTAGTATCACGACCACAATTATCCATGCGCTACGGGCCAAGAATATTTATGTATTCATTAATGGTCATGATCATGTCAACCACTATCCATCAATGCACTACGGGCCAATGAAGACTTTTACCATATCATTTGTAACATTACGGTCATGATTATACTGAATAATCCCTGGTCATAATCATACCAAGTCCATCTATGCACTACAGGCCACAGATGACTTTCAACAAAATATAAACATGAGGATGATGACAATGATATAATAATTCAACAAAAGAAGTTCAAGAATTAATTTATCCAGGAACCAATAACGTCCAAATTGTCAAAATGATACTGCTTTGTGGAGTAAAATTCAAGAATGCTCAGAAAAATATTTTCCTGAAAAGATACTGGATGAAGCGTAAATATCAATGATATTCCACTAATTTCATGGAGTACAGAAGCCAAAACTTTAACCAACTGAGTATAATAAAGAATGGAATAACAAAAGAAATCACCAGGCATGCGATAGATCGCACAGGAAGGTTATTCCAACAGAATAATAAATAATGGAACCAGGTCCAACGTAAAATGCACAGACAGGATATTCCAACAGAATAATAAAGACGGAACCAGGTCTGGCGTAAAACGCACAGACAGAATATTCCAATAGAATAATAAAGACGGATCCAGGTCTGGCGTAAAATGCACAGACAGGATATTCCAACAGAATAATAAAGACAGAACCAGGTCTGGCGTAAAACGCACAGACAGGATATTCCAACAGAATAATAAAGAATGGAATAATAGAAGAATTTCACCAAGTATAAGGTAGCCCGCATATACAGGTTATTCCAACAGAATAATAAGGAATAGAATAACAGAAGTTCTCTTTATGAATACAAAAATAATAATACCCCTTACCGTAAAAAAAACTGGATATAGGAAAAGAAAGTTAACAGACTTCTCTTCTTCTTTCTCTCTAAAATTTTCCCTCTCTAGAGTTTCAGTGAATTCGTAAGAAAATAATGAATGAATGAGCTACTATTTATAGAAAAATAGAAGAGGTACTATTTGATCACGGGTGTGCCAAATAATAATTTTCACAGACGAAGTTTAGCAATCACTGATGTCAGGCCATTGATTTTCAAAGTAATGATAAGTAAAATACAAAAATACTATAATATATATATATATATATATATATATATATATATATATATATATATATATATATATATATATATTAACACATGCTCATTTGAAAAATCACACCACCCGAACAACTTGCTAGATTCTTTTCTCCCAAATTCATTTTCAACACCCGTGAGCCCCACGTGTTCCCCTCTCACCAACATCTCATAATCACATGAGGGTCCCATTATATATATACTAAACAACTTTCTACCGATTATTTTGAAAAACGGGTAAATAAGGGTCCAAATAATAAACAAAATTTACAACAAATATTTCATAAAATCACCTCAATATTTTTAACAACATTTATCACATTTTTATAATTCACAATATTAATCGACTAGGTCATTCCCAGGAAAGAGGGTTCTTTCTAATAAGGATTTCTCCCTATTGGCGCGCAATTAGGTGACCAAACCTCTCCTTGACAGAACTTCTAGACATCGTTAATATTGCAAATAATAATATTAATAACTTCGTCGTCTCAATTATTGATTTAATAATATATAAAATATTGACAATAATTGAATCAAATAACGTGAGATATTTTGCAGCAATTACTGTTGCAATAATTGAACAAAACTGAGTGACTTCTCACGTAAGCATCAATAATCAATACCGTGTGCTACTGTGCAACCACGCGTATTACTGTACTTTTAGCACCGGGTATTTCAACAGTTAACGGTAAAACTACCGCTGTTATTTTCAAAAAGTATTTTTGTCGTTTTCTCATTCTGACAATAATTTCGATGTGGGGTCCACCAATGATTGTGTCGTTGTACGAATATTTCCTGTTAAAACGAATATTCCCCGACCAATTGAATATTATATAACAACTTGCGTACTTTGCAAAATTTATAAATATTACCCACAACTATAACATTTTATCAAATTTACTCCATAATATTCAAAAAAAGATATTTATAGAAAATTCATCTTTATTCAAAAAGTTAGGGTTTTACAGGCAGGGCGGGCCCAATTTGGGCCACGGGCTGCTTAATATCAGCCCATCAAAACCCGGGCTTTTTTGGCCCGGCCCACCGATGGCCCGACCCGTTTTGGCCAGCCCAGCCCGTTTCCAGGTCTAATTCTCATTTTTTGAAGAGAACAATGAAAGTAAAGGGTGAGCTCAACTAACCCAATAAAAAATATTATGACTAAGTTAATGCAAAATAAATTGTCGTTCGCCTTCAACAGTGTTAAACTGATAAAATATAATAAACATCAAGTTTAACTGCAGCGGAACAAGCAATCTATTAGAAGAGTCAAGTAGAGCATGATATCTACTATCTTTTATGATTAAAAAAATTTATCATCAATTTTATCGCTGAGACTCAGCTTAATAATTAATCCATATCATTGAATCATTCCTGCACTACGACCAAGGATATTCATTAGTATCACAACCACGAATTATCCATGCACTATAGCCAAGGATATTCGTATTTTCAACAATGGTCATGATCATACCAACAACTGTCCATCAATGCACTACAGGCCAATGAGGACCCTTACCACATCATTTATAACATTACGGTCATGAGTATACCGAATAATCGTCATAATCATACCAAGTCCATCTATGCACTACGAGCCACATATGACTTTCATCATAATATAAGCATGAGGACGATGACAATGATATAAGAATTCAATTAAAAGAAAGCAAAGGATAAATTTTTAAATATTTATAATTTAATTTATCCAGAATTCAATAATGTCTAAATTGTCAATATGATACTGCTTTGTGGAGTAAAATTCAAGAATAATACTGTATCAAAAATGATTTGGACCGAAAAGAAATTAATTTTTGTCATAAATAGTACTCTGGGTGAATAGTATCTCATGAATAGTAACTCGTGAATAGTAACTCGGTATAAAAAGTACCCAGAATTCTCGGGTGAATAATATTCGAGTGAATAGTAACCCGTAAATAGTACTCTGGGTGAAAATATTGATATTTAATAAAAAAGTTCAGATAAATATTCTAATGAAACGATACCGGATGAAGCGCAAAACTAAAGGGTATTCCACTAATTTCAGGAATTATAGAAGATAGTAAGTTTAGATTTAAGAATATAAAAAGAAATAATATATGAAACTGCAAATAGATTTTCACCCGTCATGCGGTAGTCCGCGTTGATAGATCATTTCCACAATTTAATAACAATTGAATACGAAGGGTTATTCACCAGGCATGCGGTAGTCCGCGTAGACATGTTATTTCTACAGAATAATAAAGAATGGAATAACAAAATATTTTACCATACAAGCAGTAGTCCGCGTAGACAAGTTATTCTCACAGAATAATAAAGAATGAAATAACAACCCTTACAAGTATTGAAAGAAAATAACTCTCTTCATGAATACAAAAAAAATAATACCCCTTACCTTAATAGAAGAGTGAATACTGAAGTAGGGTAGTAGCAGAATACTCTTCTTCTTGCTCTCTATAGTTTCTCTCTCTAGAGTTTCAGTGAATTCGTAAGAAATAATGAAGGAATGAGCTTCTATTTATAGGAAAAAGTATTGAATAGTAACTAATTCATGAATGACCCAGATTAATTCACTTTTAAATGGACGGTCCATATTGATTTACTATTAAAACTTAAAGCAACGGTCATTACTGATTTACTATTAAAACTTTAAACCAGCGATCCATATTGATTTACTATTATAACTTCAACCAACGATCTGAAAAATTAGCACATCTCCTCATGGAATAATAAGCCAAACTTATAACAAACACCTTATATCAAACCCCTCTATTTATATCAAAAAATTGAATAAATAATTACCATAAATCACTTATCTTTAATAAACACATTTTCAATCTATTAATAATTATTCATCATTAATATTATAACTCACAATATTTAACAACCAGATCATTCTCAGGAAAGAGGAGACTTTTCGATAAGGATTTCTCCCTATTGGCGCGCAATTTGGTGACCAAACCTCTCTTGGACAGAACTTTCTAGACATCGTCAATATTGTAAATAATAATATGAATAACTTTGCTGTCTCAATTATTGATTTAGTAATATAAAATGTAAGACCCCAACTTATTAATGAATAAAATCAAATTTTCTCTAAATATTATTGTGAATAATAAGGGGTTAATTTGATATAATACTTTGGTTATGGGTGAAATGTGCAAATTTTGCAAAATAAGCAAGTGGTTATAAAATATTCATTTTATCGGGGAATATTCGTTTGGTCGTGGAATATTCTTGCTGTCGGGGAATATTCGTACGACGACGCAGCCTTGTGTGGGCCCTATAACGGAAAGCGATTGGATGAAAAAAACGACAAGTATAAGTTATTTATAAATAACGACGTAGTTGTTACCATTAATACTGTTGAAATACCCGGTGGTTAAAATACAGTAGCACACGGTATTGCACCAATTATTGATTCTTCCGTAAGAAGGCACTACTCAATAATTGTTATAGTAGTTATTGTTCAATATTTTATTTTACTGATTCAATAATTGCTGCGTTGATATTTTATATTATTGTTGTTTCAATAATTGTTGCTGCACAGTATTTTTCTTTATCAGATCAATAATTCATATTATTTGAATAATATTATTAGATAACATTATTGGCAATGTCTAGAAAGTTCTGTCTAAGGAGAGATTTGGTCATCTAATTGCGCGCCAGTAAGGAAAAATCCTTATTGGAAAGCCCCCTCTTTCCTGGGAACGGCCTGGTTGTCATAAATGTGATTCTGTAATATTATTTGTAAATAATTAATTATTGATTCATATGATAAGGAAATATTTATTTTATGTGGATATAAATGAGGGATATATTTTTGTGGTTAAAAATGAAGGAGTTAATGTTGAGATTTTTATCAGTATTTTTGTCGGAATGGAGGTATTAAAAATTATGGTTTTTGATATATTTTGCGGGGGTTATAATTTTTAATCCGACCGTTGGATCGTGGTAATTTTTGGATATGTTATACATATATAAGTTGAGTATATGTCCACAAATTTTGAACCGTTAAAAATGAACGTATGTTTTATTATGAATTTTACGAGATGACTGGTTCAGAAATTGTTGAATTTTCAGAGTTTATCATTTTGATGGAAAATTCTAGAATTGGTGGGCCCCACTCTTGGTTGGTGAAGAAATGTGCTGAGATTTTTATTCAAATGTGGTGGGTGGGAATAGTAGCAGGTAAAGCCATCAGGTTGCAGGTTAAGTCTGCTTCGGCGTGCTAACATTTTCCTATAAATAGAGGGCTAAGTTAGAATTGAAAATCACACCAGAAACAAGTTTTCTCTCTTTCTCTCTCTAGATTATTAAGTGTATTTTGTGAGTATTTAGATACTTTGAGAGTTTCTATTCATCAGAGCAAGTTTCTTTCAGCCTTATACCGGTATTCCGACCAGAAGTACTGATATTTTGAGGTAAGGGATATTATTTTCTTCTTAATGATATTATTTTCTTCAATATCATTATGCTGAAATATTGATATGAGTTTTTATCAAATTTAGAATTTTTTGTGTCGGGGTTACTATTCACGTATACGACACTATTCACGTATACGGTACTATTCACGAATACGGCACTATTCACCGAAAAATAAGAATTTTCCCTTTTTGTTCGAGATGTCTATTATGGTTACTATCTTTGATTGTATCCATGTTTTGATCTTTATTTTTGAATTCTGCTTTACAATTGATTATTATGAAGTATTATTGATCTTGGATAAACTGTTATACGAATCCCTAATATTTGTCCTTCTGTCTCACTGGATTCGTTCTCTTTAAGATATTTTTCATCATCCTCAGTCCTAAATGATGATATTACTGAATATCTTTGGCCTGTAGTGCAAAGATGTATGATTACTTGATGAATATCTTTGGCCTGTAGTGCAAAGATGAACAGGTGTTGAGATGAACATGACTGACAGGTGATACAAATGAATATCTTTGACCTGTAGTGCTAAGATGAATATTTGGATAAAGATGATTATTAATTGATGTTACAGGGATAAAATATTGATGATGGACTTTTAAATCTTAGAAGATAGTAGAATTCATTCTGTAATTGACTCTTCTAATAGTTTGCTGTTTCCGCTGCAGTTGTTGATCTAAAACTTGTTGTCGATTATATTCTATCAGATTTTTCCCTGTTGAATACTAATGATAATTTGTTGTATATTATCTTAGTCATAATATTCTTTACTGGGCTTGTTGAGCTCACTCTTTTCCTTTTTGTTCCATTTTTCTTCTCAGGAGGTGAGAACATAACAGGATCTAGTCGGGGTATGGAGTGATGGTTCTAGAAAGATGTTTTAACAGTCCTCACTATTTCTGTAAAATAGTGTTTGAATAATTGTATTGAGGACTTATTTGAGTGTGGATATTGTCTAGAAGACAATATTTGTATTTAAACTCACAGTATGTGTTGTCGTATTTTGCACGACAATTGTATTATTGAAGTTGTAGTTTGCTTTCTGTACCATGTATTTGGCGACTCAGAATGGGTGTTGTATACCTATTTTGGGGGCATCACATAAAATATTATGCAGATGATATTGTGACAATAATTGAATCAAATAACGTGAGATACTATGTAGTAATTACTGTAGCAATAATTGAGTATAACTGAGTGACTTCTCACGTAAGCTTCAATAATCAATACCGTGTGCTACTATGCAACCACGCGTATTACTGTTCTTTTATCATCGTGTATTTCAATAGTTTAACGGTAAAACTTTCACCGTTATTTTTATAAAAAGATAATTCTGTCGTTTTCTAACTCCGACAGTTATTCCATTGTGGGGTCCACCAATGATGGTGTCGTCGTACGAATATTTTCTATTAAAACGAATATTCCCTGACCAATCGAATATTTTATAACCACTTGCTTACTTTACAAAATTTATAAATATTACAACCTCTCCTTATGAAATTTCGTCCTCGAAATTAGGGTGCGTACCTGGTATGTTGAAGAGGTGAGGATACCTTGACTTCATTTTAGATTCTAACTCCCAGGTCATTTCCTCAACATCGTGGTTTCTCCACAAAACTTTGACTTGAGGTATAACCTTGGAGCGTAGAATATGATCCTTCTTATCCAAGATTTTAACAGGTACCTCTTCATACGTTAAATCTTTCGCTATCTCGTCCGGTTCTAATTCAATAATATGGTTCGGGTTTTTCACATATTTACGTAATATTGATATGTGAAAAACGTTATGAACACGAGATATACTTGGTGGTAAGGAGAGTTTATAGGTCACAGTTCCTACTCGATCGAGGATTATAAATGGGCCAATGAATCAAGGATTGAACTTTCCTCTCTTTCCAAATCTCGTAACTTCTTTTCATGGAGCAACACGTAACAACACATGATCTCCAATATTAAATTCCACGTCCTTTCGATGATGATCAGCATAACTCTTTTGTCGATCTTGTGAGGTTTTTATACGTTGTCGAATCGTTTGAATCTTTTCTGTAGTCATACGTACCAACTTCGGTCCCAACAACGTTGCTTCACCCACCTCATCCCAGCATACTGGAGAACGACACTTTTTTCCATACAATGCCTCAAATGGAGCCATGCCAATACTTACTTGATAACTGTTGTTGTAGGAAAACTACACCAATGGTAAGAACTTGTCCCAACTTCCTTCGAAGTCAAGGACACAGAGTCTTAATAAATCTTCAAGAGTTTGAATAGTTCTCTCCGACTGCCCGTCTGTTTGAGGATGATATGTCGAACTAAATCGTAAATCCGTGCCCATAGCTTTTTGTAAACTAACCCAAAATCGTGAAGTGAATCTTGGGTCTCGATCAGAAACTATGGATACTGGCATACCATGCAATCTTACAATCCCGTTTATGTACATACGAGCAAGACGTTCAAGTGTATAAGTTTCTCGTATCGGTATGAAATGAGCAGACTTGGTCAATCTATCAACAATGACCCAAATAGCATCTATGCCTTGAGAAACCTTGGGAAGACCAGTAACAAAATCCATGGTAATGTGCTCCCACTTCTATTCTGGAATTTTAAGTGGTTGAAATGGACCTTTTGGCACTTGATGCTCCGCCTTGACTCGTTGACAAGTTAGACACCTTGAGATAAACCCCGCAATCTCTCTCTTCATATTGCTCTACCAAAATATATGTCGAAGATCACGATACATCTTGGTAATTCCGGGATGGATTACAAACGGTGTGTTGTGCGCCTCCATCATGATCTTATACTTTAAATCAGGGTCGTTAGGAACACAAAGTTTGGAGTTGACTCGAAGTATTCCTTCTTCATCAATTCTTGCTTCCGGAATAGAACCTTCTTATACTTTCTTCCTCATACGCATCAGCTCCAAGTCTGTAGCTTGAGCAGCTTTAACTTTATCGATTAAGGTCGGTTCTACTCGTATATTTGCCATCATCATGTGGGTCCCTAGAATCTTTAACTCTATCTCCATTCTTTGCAAGTTATACAAAATGAGTCTTTACGTTGATAATATCGCACTCGTACCCACATATGATCTTCTACTCAATGCGTCAGCTACCATGTTCGCTTTTCCAAGATGGTACTGAATGGTATGGTCATAATCTTTCAACAGCTCAAGTCATCGTCGTTGCCGCATGTTGAATTCCTTTTGAGTGAAGAAATATTTGAGGCTTTTATGATCCGTATAGATCTCCACCTTTTCTCCATACAGGTAATGCCTCCAAATCTTAAGCGCAAAAACGACAGCTACCAAATCTAGATCATGAGTAGGATAATTCTTCTCATATTCTTTGAGTTGTCGTGAGGCATAGGCTATGACTTTCCCATGTTACATGAGAACACATCCTAACCCTTTGCCTGAAGCATCACTGTAGATGACAAATCCATCCGAGCCAGATGGTATTGCCAGAACAGATGCTGAAATGAGTCTCCTCTTGAGTTCTTAAAAACCCTTCTCACATTCCTCGCTCCAACCGAATTTTGTATCTTTTCGAGTTAGCTGAGTTAATGGAGTAGCGATTCGAGAAAACCCTTCTACGAATCTCCGGTAATAACCAGCTAAGCCGAGAAAGCTACGTACTTCGGTCACTGACTTAGGTTGGTCCCAGCTTTGAATTGCTTCAATCTTTGTCGGGTCAACAAATATTCCATGATTTGATATCACTTGCCCAAGGAATGCTACTTCCTCAAGCCAGAACTCGTATTTCTTCAACTTGGCATATAACTTGTTTTCCACGAAGCTTTTGGAGTATCAGCCTCAAGTGTTGCTCATGATCTTCACGACTTTTGGAGTATATGAGGATGTTATCAATAAAGACAACCGCGAAATGATACAAATATTCCTTGAATACTCGGTTCATCATATCCATGAAGGCCGCATGAGCATTAGTTAATCCAAAAGATATGACTAGTAATTCATAATGCCCGTATAGAGTTCTAAAAGCAGTCTTTGAGATGTCATTGGTTTTAATCTTTAACTGATGATATCCAGAACGAAGATCGATCTTTGAAAAGAATTTGGCGCCTTGCAACTGGTCAAAAAGGTCATCAATGCGAGGCAACGGGTACGTATTTTTGACGGTGACATGATTCAACTCCCGATAGTCAATACAAAGTCGCATACTTCCATCTTTCTTCTTCACAAATAGAACAGGATCACACCAAGGAGACGTACTAGGACGAATGAAACCGATATCTAACAATTCCTGTAGTTGGCTTTTTAACTCCTGAAGTTCAATAGGAGCCATTCGATATGGGGCTTTGAAAATGGGTTTTGTACAGGGTTCAAGGTCAATACCAAACTCGATTTCACGTCTGGGGGTAACCAAGAAGTTCTTCAGGGAATAGGTTAGGAAATTTATTAACAATAGAAATATCATTCAAATCTGACGTATGTTTGTTTAAATCTGTGACATGGGCTAAGAAAGCTTGACATCTGTTTTTTAATAAACGAATAGCTTTATGGCTTGATATGACAGTGATTGACTTTAGTGGTTTGGTTGCTTGAATTAGCATAATAGGTTGGTTAGGAATATGAAAGCTAACAACCTTAAAAAAATAATCAATTTTTGTACGATGAGTAGTTAACCAATCAATCCCTAAAATCACATCAAACACAAGTATTTTCAAAGAGATAAGGTCGACATGTAATGTGCGAGTGCCGATTTGGACCAAACAAGACTTATAAACAGTGGATGTAATGAAGGTTTCTCCCAACGGAGTTTCAACATATAAGTCAAAGTCTAATTTCTCCGGAGTCAAATTTAAACGTTGAGCGCAAGTAGGAGAAATAAAAGAATGGGTAGAACCGGTATCAAATAAGGTATAGATTTCGCTAGAGTTTAAGATTAGCTTACCCGTGATCACCTCGTTCGGATTCCTCGCTTTTTTAGAGGTTACAACAAACGCTCTCCCTTGAACTACCGGTTTTATCTTATCTGGGATGACCTTTGATGCCTCCATCCCAACTGAAATTGACTTCGGTGCACGATAAAATCGGGCTAGGTGACCTTCTCTTCCATAATTGTAACATGCTTTAGACTGCTGCGTACAGTTTGGACTGATATGTCCCTCCTCTCCGTATTTGTAGCATATGATCGATGATCGTTCTCCTTCTTTGACAACAGGTGCTGGTCTTGACGTCTTTCTATCATTATTAAATTTTCTCTTCTTGAAATTTCCACTTCTATTATCTTGGCCATGATTACCACTGAAGTGGTTACCATTTCTGGCATGTTGATTCCCTCCACGTTTGTTGTCACCACTTCGATGACTGCTACCACTAGTATTATCGATTTGTCAGCTGCTCTCTCTTGGGTGGGTTGACTCATTATCGTGCTCCAATAATTTTGCCCTATTTACAACATCTAAATACAAACACAGTTTGTGAGAAATTAAGTATTGATGTATCTCGGGTTTCAAACCTCTTAGAAACATCCGCGTCATTCTCTCCTCATTATTAACCAAGTGGGATGCAAACCGGGACAACTCAATAAATTTTGCTTCGTTCTGCAACACGGTCATATTGTTCTGCTTTAGCTTGATGAACTCTACCTCCTTCATATGACGAATACTATTGGGAAAGTACTTGATGTTGAATAGTTCTTGAAACTTCTCCCAAGATATCTTCAGTGCTGCAGGTTGAGTACGCTTTATCGATTTCCACTAGTAATCTGCCTCTCCTCGTAATATAAAGGTGGCAAAGGGAACCTTTTGCTCCTCGGAGCATCCCAAGACATCAAATATCTTGATCATCTATTTTAACCACGTCTCCGCCTTAAGTGGTTTTGGCTCTTCAAAAAACTCCGGTGGTCCTAGCTCCTTGAACTGTTTAGAGGTGATTGTCCGAGAGTTGTCAGTGTTTCCACCTGCATTTTGAACAGGATTCGTTCTCGCCTGATGTTTCATGAATTGCATAAAGCCTCTGAACATCCCATCGTTCATTATTTGGTCAGCGTTGTTATTTTCCTGAGGATTATTGCCATCCTGACGCACATTATCCTGGGTATTGATCGTTGGTGACTCAACGGTCTCATGTGCTTCATTGCTTATGTCCATATTTTCGAATGCCATTTTCAAACACTGCCACAAAATAAGGGCTAATTGACATGTCACATATTATCCCTATACTCTGACCGACTAAATAAATACCAAATAAACTTAGGTAGGTCATACTAGCAAAGGAATTTCCCATCTCTCCCCTCCTAGTTCTAGTCTCACATCTCAGCCAGGGATCATATCCCTAAGCTCTAATACCAACTGTGACGCCCCCAAAATAGGTATACATCACTTATTCTGAGTCGCCAAATACATGGTACGGAATACAAATACAAACTTAAATATACAACATGAGTTGTAAGTTTTAATATAAATATTGTCTTCTAGACAGTATTCAAACTCAAAATAAGTCCTCATTTATTATCACACTATTTCACAGAATAGTGAGGACTACTAATGCAAACATCTGAATCGTCACTCCGTTCCCCGACTAGTCCCAGCTATATTCTCATTTCTTGAAGAGAACAATGAAAGCAAAGGGTGAGCTCAACTAGCCCAGTAACAAATATTATGAGTAAGATAATGCAGAATAAATTATCGTTAGCCTTCAACAGTGTTAAACTGATAAAATATAATAAACATCAATTTTAACTGCAGTGGAACAAGCAATTCATTAGAAGAGTCAAGTAGAGCATGATATCTACTATTTTCTATGATATAAAAAGTTTATCATCAATTTTATCGCCGAGACTCAGCTTAATAATTAATCCATATCATCGAATCATTCCTGCACAACGGCTAAGGATATTCATTAGTATCACAACCACGAATTATTCATGCACTACAGGCCAAAGATATTCCTGTTTTCATCAATGGTCATGATCATACCAACAACTGTCCATCAATGTACTACGGGCTAATAAGGACTCTTATCACATCATTTGTAACATTACGGTCATGATTATATCGAATAATCCCTGGTCATAATCATACTAAGTCCATCTATGCACTACGTGTAAGACTCCGAATTTTATGAAATAAAAGTATTCAATTTTTCTTATAATTACTATTTAGTAAATGGTTAAATTGATAAAAAGGTTAAAGTTAAGGGTGATATATGTAAATATTTTAAATAAGTAAGTGGTTATAAAATACTCATTGTTGTTGGAAAATATTCGTTTGGTAGTAAAATATTTTTACTGTCGGAGAATATTCGTACGACGGCGCAGCTATATGTGGGCCCCATAACAGAATAACTGTCAGATGAAGAAAACGACAAGTTTGAGTTTTTATAAATAACGGCGTAGTTGTTACCGTTAACACTGTTGGATTACCTAGTAGTTAAAATATAGTAATACGCGTGGTTGCGCAGTAGCACACGGTATTACATAATATTTTTGAATTATTGATTCTTACGTAAGAAGGCACTACTCAATAATTGTTACAGTAATTATTGTTTAATATTTTATTTTATTGATTCAATAATTACTGCGTTAATATTTTACATTATTGTTGTTTCAATAATTGTCACTACACAGTATTTCCATTATCAGATCAATAATTCATATTATTTGAATAATATTATTAGATAGCATTATTGACAATGTCTAGAAAGTTCTGTCAAGGGGAGATTAAGTCATCTAATTGCGCGCCAATAGGGAGAAATCCTTATCGAAAAGCCCCCTCTTTCTTGGAAAAAACCTGGTTGTCATTATTGTGATTCTGTAATATTGTTTGTGAATAATTAATTATTGATTTATATGATAAGAAAATATTTATTTGATGTGGATATAAATGATGGATAGGGAAATATTTATTTTGTGTGGATATAAATGAATGAATTAATGCTGTGGTGTTTTATATTTTGTCGGAATAGAGGAATTCTTAGAAAAGTGACAATTGTTGAAAATTGATATTTTGTCTTTTCTGATAAAATAATTCATTCAAATATATTATTATATTACATTATAAATGTATAATGTGATAATATAATAATATAATAATATAATAATGGTGATATTTTTACACTAAATTCACGGTGCATGAATCAAATGAAAGAAATCTAGAAATCAAAAGAAGAATAAAATATGAGATTTTCAGAAAAAATAATTTATTACTCGATTTTATAAAATTCATGACTCTTTGTGTATAATGAGTTGGGAGATGAGCCCTATATCAAAAGAAATCCCTAGAAGTAAGCTTAACGGAGAAATTTGAATCATCTAATTTTTTTTTTGGATTTTTCATGGTGACAGTTTGAGTGAAACTGGTACGAAGGACTTATAATTCGAAAAATCAGTTTTATTAATCCCTATTGTGTGAGTTATAATTTTTAATCCGACCGTTGAATCGTTATGATTTTTAGATATTTTATACATATATAAGTTGAGTATATGTCCACAGATTTTGAACTATTAAAAATTAACGTATGATTTGTTATAAATTTTAAGAGGTGACTGATTCAGAAATTATTTTTATAAATGATTTTGGTGGAGATTTCTAGAAGGTGGGACCCACTTTTGGTTGTTGTGGAAGTTGGCTCATTTCTGGTGGACCCCACTTGTGGTGGCTGAGCTTTATTCAAAGAGGTGTGCGTAGAAAAAACTTTTATTAATATTTTATTAATCTAGTCTCCTTTGGCGTTCTAGCATTTTTCTATAAATAGGGTGCTTAGTTAGAATTAAAAATCACACCAGAATCATAAGCTTTCTCTCACTATATTATCGAGCGTATTTTGTGAGTATTTAGATACTTTAAGAGTTGCTATTCAGTGCAAGTTTCATTCAGCATTACATCCGATATTCCAATCAGAAATACTGCTCTTTTGAGGTAAGGGATTAGAAGGGTTATTATGTTTTTCATATTCTAAAGAGATATTATTCAATACTCGTAAGGGGTATTATTTCTTTCGTATTCATGAAGAGAGTTATTTTCTTTCAATACTCGTAAGAGTTGTTATGTTTTTCATATTCTGAAGAGATATTATTTTTCGTATTCATATGAATATTATTTTCGTTCAACTGTTATAAGTAAGGGATGTTATTTTCTTCATAATGATGTTATTCTTTCAATATAATTATACCGAAATATTAGTATGAATTTTATTATGAAATTTCTATCTTTTTCATGTCGGGGTTACTATTCACGTATACGATAATATTCACGTATATGGCACTATTCATGTATATGAAACTATTTACGTATATGACATTATTTACGTATACGGTACTATATACGAATACGGAGTACTATTCATGAGTTACTATTCATGAGTTACTATTTACGAGTTACTATTTACGAGTTACTATTCACGAGTTACTATTCACGAGTTACTATTCATGAGTTATTATTTACAGGGTACTATTCACGACAAACTTGGTTTCCTTTTCTGACCAAATTATCGTTGATTTATGAATATTGCTCTTGAAATTAAATCCATGTTTTGATCATAATATTTTTATTATCATATATAACATTTTTATAACCCTGGTGATAGAATTTCTCATTCACTTGAGTGTAAAGATGGGTAGATTATTGGTATGATCGTGACTATGGGTTCTCTTTGGCCCGTAGTGTAAAGAAGTCCTGTTGTTGAATATCTTTGGCCTGTAGTGCAAAGATGACCTATTATTAAATATCTTTGGCCTGTAGTGCAAAGAATAACTGTTGATTGATATCTTTGGCCTGTAGTGCAAAGATGACCTGTTGTTGAATATCGTTGGCCTGTAGTGTAAAGAAGACATGTTGTTGAATATCTTTCGCTTGTAGTGCAAAGATGACCTGTTGCTGAATATCTTTGTCCTGTAGTGCAAAGATGACCTGTTGTTGAATATCTTTGGCCTGTAGTGCAAAGATGAATGGTTAATGAATATCTTTGGTCCATAGTGCAAAGATGAACTTATTAGTATGATTATGAACATGAACTATGATTTGGTATAACCATAATCTTTGATGTTTCAGGTAAAGACAGGTGATGAAAATTATCTTTGTCCTGGATGAGAAGAGGAATTTAGAACCACAATTATGATTATGAGTTATTCATATGATTGTGGACCAGAAATATTGATTGATGTTACAGGGATAAAACATTGTTAGTAGACTTTTAACATGGAGAAGATAATAGACTTTATGGTCTATTTGACTCTTCTAATGGATTGCTCGTTCCGCTACAACTATAGTTGAAAAGTTTTATTATCTACCATATGTTCTGAATCTCTGATTCATTACTGACGAAGGCTATTGATAATTTAATTATCTTTAGTCATGATATTCTTTACTGGGCTAGTTGTGCTCACCCTTCTGTTTCACAATTCCTTTCAGGTAATAAGAGTGTAGCTTGGTCGAGCGAGGGTAACAGGGGAATAGAACGGTGGTCTCTAGCTATGGAGGTTCTCCCTAAACAGTATGGAAATAATTTTATTGAGAACTTTAGAATAGTGTGTTGTATTTTATACATCATTTGGTAGTTATATTTGGTGAATCAAATAGGGCGAGGCGAACCCAACGTTGGAAGGGTGTTTTGCCACTATCATACAAGATGTCTAATGACCTACGATTTCGTGTTATCATAAGACAAGGTTGTGCACATACATTCGCTGAGTATATCTACGAGCACTATCTATATAATCTTGAAGTTTGGTTGAAATATAATTCTCAATTGGAGACAATGGGGATAATTATATGTCAAGAGAAGACTCACCATTAGAAAGAGCATGATAGCAATATTCTCATTTTTCTTTGGGGTCTATTGGGTCTACCAATGATAATTCTCCAGTTATATGATATTTATTATAACTTAGATGCATGGCCTCCCATGTACGAAGGTTTCCTTGAATATTTTCCAAAGATTTTAATTTCTAAAACAGTTATTGACTGTACCTTTATGTAAGATGTCATTGTGACGTGCTATCCAAGGTTGGGATGAGAGTCACAGTTGATATATAATTATATTAAAACTCACAGCATATGTGTTGTTGTATTTTGCACGACAATTGTAATAATAAAGTTGTAGTTATTTTATGTACCATTTATTTGGTGATTCAGAATGGGTTGGGTGGATTTGACCTATTTTGGGGTTGTCACTGTTGGTATCAGAGATTAGGGATATAGTATCTGGCGGAGATCGGAGAATAGAACTAGGAGGGGAGAGACGAGTAATATCCTTCGCTAGTGTGTGTCTTACCTAAGCTAAATTTTCTTACTTAAGTTGACAAATTGTGATATGTCAATTAACCTTTGTTTTGAAGCTGTATTCTAGAATGATATCTGAAATACAAGAGATGAGAAGTAGAGAAATCATAATGATCGAGGAGATAGAATCTGAAATGAAAGCAATGTATTCTTAACTCTTCGAAATACCAGGTACGTAAATTTTGGGGACGAAATTTCATAAGGAGGGGAGATTGTAAGACCCCAAATTTTATGAAATAAAAGTAATTTTTCTTAAAATTACTATTCAGTAAATGGTTAAATTGATAAAAAGGTTAAAGTTAAGGGTGATATATGTAAATATTTTAAATAAACAAGTGGTTATAAAATACTCAATGTTTTCGGGGAATATTCGTTTGGTCGTGAAATATTCTTACTGTCGGAGAATATTCGTACGACGGCGCAACCATTTGTGGGCCCCATAACAGAATAACTGTCGGATGAAGAAAACGACAAGTTTAAGTTTTTATAAATAACGGCGTAGTTGTTACCGTTAACACTGTTGGATTACCTGATGGTTAAAATACAGTAATACGCGTAGTTGCACAGTAGCACACGGTATTACACAATATATTTAAATTATTGATTCTTACGTAAGAAGGCACTACTCAATAATTGTTACAGTAATTACTATTCAATATTTTATTTTATTGATTCAATAATTGCTGCGTTGATATTTTATATTATTGTTATTTCAATAATTGTCACTGCACAGTATTTCTATTATCAGTTCAGTAATTCATATTATTTGAATAATATTATTAGATAGCATTATTGACAATGTCTAGAAAGTTCTGTCAGGGAGAGGTTATGTCATCTAATTATGCGCCAATAGGGAGAAATCCTTATCGGAAAGCCCCCTCTTTCCTGGAAACAACCTGGTTGTCATTATTATAATTTTATAATATTATTTGTGAATAATTAATTATTGATTTATATGATTAGAAAATATTTATTTTATGTGGATATAAATGATGGATAGGAAAATGTTTATTTTGTATGGATATAAATGAATGAATTAATACTGAGGTGTTTTATATTTTGTCGGAATGGAGGAATTCTTAGAAAAGTGACAATTGTTGAAAATTGATATTTTGTATTTTCTGATAAAATAATTCATTCAAAAATATTATTATATTACATTATAAATGTATAATGTGATAATATAATAAATTTCGGGGACGAAATTTCATAAGGAGGGGAGATTGTAAGACCCCGAATTTTATGAAATAAAAGTATTCAATTTTTCTTATAATTACTATTCCGTAAATGGTTAAATTGATAAAAATGTTAAAGTTAAGGGTGATATATGTAAATATTTTAAATAAACAAGTGGTTATAAAATACTCAATATTATCGGGGAATATTCGTTTGGTCGTAGAATATTGTTACTGTCGGAAAATATTCGTACGACGGCGCAACTATTTGTGGGCCCCATAACAGAATAACTGTCGAATGAAGAAAACGACAAGTTTAAGTTTTTATAAATAACGTCGTAGTTGTTACCGTTAACACTGTTGGATTACCTGATGGTTAAAATACAGTAATACGCGTAGTTGCACAGTAGCACACGGTATTACACAATATATTTAAATTATTGATTCTTACGTAAGAAGGCACTACTCAATAATTGTTACAGTAATTACTGTTCAGTATTTTATTTTATTGATTCAATAATTGCTGATATTATTGTTGTTTCAATAATTGTCACTGCACAGTATTTTCATTATCAGATCAATAATTCATATTATTTGAATAATATTATTAGATAGCATTATTGACAATGTCTAGAAAGTTCTGTCAGGGAGAGGTTAGGTCATCTAATTACGCTCCAATAGGGAGAAATCCTTATCGGAAAGCCCCCTCTTTCTTGGAAACAACCTGGTTGTCATTATTATGATTTTGTAATATTGTTTGTGAATAATTAATTATTGATTTATATGATAAGAAAATATTTATTTTATGTGGATATAAATGATGGATAGGGAAATGTTTATTTTGTATGAATATAAATGAATGAATTAATACTGAGGTGTTTTATATTTTGTCGGAATGGAGGAATTCTTAGAAAAGTGACAATTGTTGAAAATTGATATTTTGTATTTTCTGATAAAATAATTCATTCAAAAATATTATTATATTACATTATAAATGTATAATGTGATAATATAATAATATATTAATGATGATATTTTTACACTAAATTCACGGTGTATGAATCAAATGAGAGAAATCTAGAAATCAAAAGAAGAACAAAATATGAGATTTTCAAAAAAATTAGTTTATTACTTGATTTTGTAAAATCCATAACTCTTTGGGTATAATTAGTTAGGAGATGAGTCATATATCAAAAGAAAGCCCTAGAAGTAAGCTTAACGGAGAAATTTGAATCACCCAAAAATTCTTTTTTAGATTTTTCGTGGTGATAGTTTGAGTGAAACTGGTCCGAAGGACTTATAATCAGAAAAATCAGTTTTATTAATCTCTATTGTGTGAGTTATAATTTTTAATCCGACCGTTGGATTGTTGTGATTTTTGGATATCTTATACATATATAAGTTGAGTATATGTCCACAAATTTTGAACCGTTAAAAATTAACGTATGATTTGTTATGAATTTTAAGAGGTGACTGATTCAGAAATTATTTTTATAAATAATTTTGGTGGAGATTTCTAGAAGGTGGGTCCCACTTTTGGTTGTTGTGGAAGTTGGCTGATTTCTGGTGGGCCCCACTTGTGGTGGCTGAGTTTTATTCAAAGAGGTGTGCGTAGAAAAAACTTTTATTAATATTTTATTAATCTAGTATCTTTTGGCGTTCTAGCATTTTCTTATAAATAGGGTGCTTAGTTAGAATTGAAAATCACACCAGAATCATAAGCTTTCTCTCGCTATATAATCGAGCGTATTTTGTGAGTATTTAGATACTTTAAGAGTTGCTATTCAGTGCAAGTTTCATTCAGCATTACATCCGATATTCCAGTCAGAAATACTGCTCTTTTGAGGTAAGGGATTATAAGGGTTATTATATTTTTCATATTCTAAAGAGATATTATTCAATACTCGTAAGGGGTATTATTTCTTTCGTATTCATGAATAGAGTTATTTTTTTTCAATACTCGTAAGAGTTATTATGTTTTTCATATTTTGAAGAGATATTATTTTTCGTATTCATATGAATATTATTTTCGTTCAACTGTTGTAAGTAAGGGATGTTATTTTCTTCATAATGATGTTATTCTCTCAATATCATTATACCAAAATATTGGTATGGATTTTATTGTGGAATTTCTACCTTTTTCATGTCGGGGTTACTATTCACGTATATGACACTATTCACGTATATGCCACTATTCATGTATATGAAACTATTTACGTATATGATATTATTTACGTATACGGTACTATGTACGAATACGGAGTACTATTCATGAGTTACTATTCATGAGTTACTATTTACGAGTTATTATTCACGAGTTACTATTTATGAGTTATTATTTACAGGGTACTATTCACGACAAACTTGGTTTCCTTTTCTGACCAAATTATCGTTGATTTATGAATATTGCTCTTGAAATTAAATCCATATTTTGATCATAATATTTTTATTATCATATATAACATTTTTATAACCCTGGTGATGGAATTTCTCTTTCACTTGAGTGTAAAGATGGGTTGATTATTGGTATGATCGTGACTATGGGTTCTCTTTGGCCCGTAGTGTAAAGATGTCCTGTTGTTGAATATCTTTGGCCTGTAGTGCAAAGATGGCCTATTATTAAATATCTTTGGCATGTATTGCAAAGAAGAACTGTTGATTGATATCTTTGGCCTGTAGTGCAAAGATGACCTGTTGTTAAATATCGTTGGTCTGTAGTGCAAAGATGACCTGTTGTTGAATATCTTTTGTAAGACCCCAACTTATTAATGAATAAAATCAAATTTTCTCTAAATATTATTGTGAATAATAAGGTGTTAATTTGATATAATACTTTGGTTCTGGGTGAAATGTGCAAATTTTGTAAAATAAACGAGTGGTTATAAAATATTCATTTTGTCGGGAAATATTCGTTTGGTTATGGAATATTCTTGCTGTCGGGGAATATTCGTACGACGGCGCAGCCTTGTGTGGGCCCCATAACGAAAAGCGATTGGATGAAGAAAACGACAAGTATAAGTTGTTTATAAATAACGGCGTAGTTGTTACCGATAACGGCGTAGTTGTTACCGTTAACACTGTTAGAATATCCGGTGGTTAAAATACAGTAATACGCGTTGTTGTACAGTAGCACACGGTATTGGACAGTATTGTTGAATTATTGATCCTTACGTAAGAAGGTACTACTCAATAATTGTTACAGTAGTTACTGTTCAATATTTTATTTTATTGATTCAATAATTGCTACGTTGATATTTTTATATTATTGTTGTTTCAATAATTTTCACTGCATTGTATTTTCCATTATCAGATCAATAATTCATATTATTTGAATAATATTATTAGATAACATTATTGACAATGTCTAGAAAGTTCTGTCAAGGAGAGGTTTGGTCACCTAATTGCGCGCCAGTAAGGAGAAATCCTTATTGGAAAGCCCCCTTTTTCCTGGGAACGGCCTGGTTGTCATAAATGTGATTCTGTAATATTATTTGTGAATAATTAATTATTGATTCATATGATAAGGAAATATTTATTTTATGTGGATATAAATGAGGGATATATTTTTGTGGTTAAAAATGAAGGAGTTAATGTTGATGTTTTTATCAGTATTTTTGTTGGAATGGAGGTATTAAAAATCAGGGTTTTTGAGATATTTTGCGGGGGTTATAATTTTTAGTCCGACCGTTGGATCGTGGTAATTTTTGGATATGTTATACATATATAAGTTGAGTATATGTCCATAAATTTTGAACCGTTAAAAATGAACGTATGATTTATTATGAATTTTACGAGATGACTGGTTCAGAAATTGTTAAATTTTCGAAGTTAATCATTTTGGTGGAAAATTCTAGAATTGGTGGGCCCCACTCTTGGTTGGTGAAAAAATGTGTTGAGATTTTTATTCAAATGTGGTGGGTGGGAATAGTAGCAGGTAAAGCCATCAGGTTACAGGTTAAGTCTGTTTCGGCGTGCTAACATTTTCTTATAAATAGAGGGCTAAGTTAGAATTGAAAATCACACTAGAAACAAGTTTTCTCTCTTTCTCTCTCTAGATTATTGAGTGTATTTTGTGAGTATTTAGATACTTTGAGAGTTTCTATTCATCAGAGCAAGTTTCTTTCAGCCTTATACCGGTATTCTGACCAGAAGTACTGATATTTTGAGATAAGGGATATTAGTTTCTTCTAAATGATATTATTTTCTTCAATATCATTATGCTAAAATATTGATATGAGTTTTTTTTATAAAATTTGGAAATTTTTGTGTCGGGGTTACTATTCATGTATACGACACTATTCACGTATACGACACTATTCACGAATACGACACTATTCACCGAAAAATAAAATTTTTCCTTTTTGTCCAAGATGTCTATTATGGTTACTATCTTCGATTGTATCCATGTTTTGATCTTTATTTTTAAATTCTGCTTCACAATTGATTATTATGAAGTATTATTGATATTGGATAAACTGTTATACGAATCCCTACTATTTTTCCTTCTGTCTCACTGGATTCGTTCTCTTTAAGATATTTTTTCATCATCCTCAGTCCTAAATGATGATATTACTGAATATCTTTAGCCTGTAGTGCAAAGATGTATGATTACTTGATGAATATCTTTGGCCTGTAGTGCAAAGATGAACAGGTGTTGAGATGAACATGACTGACAGGTGATACAAATGAATATCTTTGACCTGTAGTGCTAAGATGAATATTTGGATAAAGATGATTATTAATTGATGTTACAGGGATAAAATATTGATGATGGACTTTTAAATCTTAGAAGATAGTAGAATTCATTCTGTAATTGACTCTTCTAATAGTTTGCTGTTTCCGCTGCAGTTGTTGATCTAAAACTTGTTGTCGATTATATTCTATCAGATTTTTCCCTGTTGAATACTAATGATAATTTGTTGTATATTATCTTAGTCATAATATTCTTTACTGGGCTTGTTGAGCTCACTCTTTTCCTTTTTGTTCCATTTTTCTTCTCAGGAGGTGAGAACATAACAGGATCTAGTCGGGGTATGGAGTGATGGTTCTAGAAAGATGTTTTAACAGTCCTCACTATTTCTGTAAAATAGTGTTTGAATAATTGTATTGAGGACTTATTTGAGTGTGGATATTGTCTAGAAGACAATATTTGTATTTAAACTCACAGTATGTGTTGTCATATTTTGCACGACAATTGTATTATTGAAGTTGTAGTTTGCTTTCTGTACCATGTATTTGGCGACTCAGAATGGGTGTTGTATACCTATTTTGGGGGCGTCACAGTTTGGTATCAGAGCTATAAGTAAAGATCCCCGAGCCTCTCGCTGGTGACTTCCTGTTGATGGGGGATGCACCGAAGCCAGACTCTCCGTAGGGGATGCCGTTCTGCGGTGGCAAACTGATAGGTATCAATGTAAGGTGCTGACATAGGTTGGTGTCCAGAGTTACAGTTGGTATCAGAGCTTAGGGATATGATCCCTGGCTGAGATGTGAGACAAGATCTAGGAGGGGAGAGAAGGGGAATTCCTTCGCTAGTATGACCTGACTAAGTTTATTTGTTGTTTATTTGGTCGGTCAGAGTATAGGGATAATGTATGACATGACTATTAACCCTTGTTTTATGGTAGTATTTAAGAATGGCAGCTGAGAACGTTAATAGAGTAAATCAGACCGTGGAGACACCTTTGATCACCACCCAGGGGAACGTGCAACAGGAAGGCAATATTCCTCCTGTAAACAACGTTACCGAGCAAACGATGAATGATGGAATGTTTAGGAGCTTTTTGTAGTTCATGCAAAATCAGACGAGGGAGACTCGTGTGCAGAATACAGGTGGAAATGATAACAATGCGCGGCTTGTCACAGCCAAGCAGTTCAAAGAATTGGGACCACCAGAATTTAAGGGAAAGCCAGATCCGATCATGGCGGAAACGTGGGTCAAGCAAATTACCAAGATATTCGATGTCTTGGGATGCACAGAGGAACAGAAGGTTCCATTCGCCACCTTTATGTTTCGCGGTGAGGCAGACTACTGGTGGGAGTCTGTGAAGCGTACCCAGCCTGACGCACTCAACATGTCCTGGGAAACATTTCAAAAATTGTTCAATGACAAGTATTTTCCTTAAAGTATTCGTCATATGAAGGAGGTGGAGTTTATCAGACTAGAACAAAACAACATGACGGTGTCCCAGTACGAGGCGAAGTTTGTAGAGTTATCCAGGTTTGCACCTCATTTGGTCGAAAATGAAGAACGAATGACAAGGATGTTTCTGAGAGGTCTAAAACCCGAGATTCGGCAATATCTTATCTCTCATAAATTTTCTTTATATTCAGATGTTGTAAATAGGGCTCAATTATTAGAGCGAGATAATGAGTATGTGTAACCGAGGGACCACAACCAGGGTCATACCGGTGGCGGCAGTCATCGAAGCAATGAAAACCAGCAGGGAGGAAAACATTCGGACAAAAGCGGTAACCACTCTGGTGGTAATCGTGGTCGTGATAATAGAAGGAGCGAGTCGGGAGGAGATTTCAAGAAGAGAAGGTACAACAATGATAACGTAAAGACGTCAGCACAAACATCAACTGTTTCTAGGGGAGGAGAACGACCACCGGTCGTATGCTACAAATGTGGAAAAGAGGGACATATCAGCCCAAACTGCCCACAACAATCCAAGGTATGTTATAACTGTGAAAAGGAGGGTCATATAGCTCGAGAGTGTTCTGTAGCAAAACCAAGTTCAGCGGGGATGGTGACTCCAAAAGTTGTCCCGGATAAGTCGAAATCAGCGATTCCTGGAAGGGCATTTGTCGTGACTGGCTAAAACGCGAGAAACCCGAACGAGGTGATCACGGGTAAGCTAATCTTGAATTCTTGCGAAGTTTATACTTTACTAGATACCAGTTCTACCCATTCTTTTATCTCTCCTGCTTGTGCTCAACGTTTAAACTTGACTCCGGAGAACTTGGACTTTAACTTATCTGTTGAAACTCCGTTGGGTGAAACCTTCGTTACATCTACAGTTTATAAATCTTGCATGATCCAAGTTGGCACTATCACATTACCTGTTGATCTTATCTCTTTAAAGATACTTGCTTTTGATGTGATTTTAGGAATTGATTGGTTAACCACTCATCATGCTAAAATTGATTATTTTCGAAAGGTTGTTAGTTTTCATATTCCTAACCAACCTGTCATACGAATTCAAACTACTAAACCACTAAAATCAGTCACTGTCATATCAAGCCACAAAGCTATTCGTTTATTGAAAAACGGATGTAAAGCTTTCTTAGCCCATGTTATGGATTTGAACAAAGAGAAGTCAGATTTGAATAATATTTCTATTGTTAGAGAATTTCCTGACGTATTCCTGAAGAACTTCCTGGTCTACCCCCAGAACGTGAAGTTGAATTCTTTATTGACCATGAACCCGGTACAAAGCCCATTTCTAAAACTCCATATCGAATGGCTCCTATTGAACTTCAGGAGTTAAAAGTCCAACTACAGGAGTTGTTGGACATCGGTTTTATTCGTCCTAGTACGTCTCCTTGGGGTGCTCCTGTTTTATTCGTAAAGAAGAAAGACGGGAGTATGCGACTTTGTATTGACTATCGAGAATTGAACCATGTCACCATCAAGAATAGGTATCCGTTACCTCTCATTGATGACCTGTTCGACCAGTTGCAAGGAGCACAATTCTTTTCAAAGATCGATCTTCGTTCTGGATATCATCAGCTGAAGATTAAAACTGAGGATATTCCAAAGACTGCCTTCAGAACTCGGTACGGGCATTATGAATTCTTAGTCATGTCGTTTGGATTGACTAATGCTCATGCTGCTTTCATGGATATGATGAACCGTGTGTTCAAAGAATATTTGGATCAGTTTGTTGTTGTCTTTATTGATGACATCCTCATCTATTCCAAAAGCCGTGAAGATCATGAGCGCCATTTGAAGTTGATATTGCAAAGGCTTCGTGAAAACAAGCTATATGCCAAACTGAAGAAATGCGAGTTCTGGCTTGAGGAAGTAGCATTCCTTGGGCACGTGGTGTCAAAACATGGAGTATCTGTCGACCCGGCGAAGATTGAAGCCATACAAAGTTGGGAGCAATCGAAGTCGGTAACCGAAGTACGTAGCTTTCTGGGCTTAGCTGGTTATTATCGGAGATTTGTGGAAGGATTTTCTCGAATCGTTACTCCGTTAACTCAGCTGACTCGGAAAGATACAAAATTCGTATGGAGTGAGAAATGCGAGAAGAGTTTCCAAGAACTCAAGAGGAGACTCATTTCGGCACCTGTTCTGACAATACCATCTGGTTCGGATGGATTTGTTATCTACAGCGATGCTTCAGGCAAAGGGTTAGGATGTGTTCTCATACAACATGGGAAAGTCATAGCCTATGCCTCATGACAACTCAAAGAATATGAGAGGAATTATCCTACTCATGATTTAGAGTTGGCAGCAGTCGTTTTTGCGTTGAAGATCTGGAGACACTACCTGTATGGGGAGAAAGTGGAGATCTATACAGATCATAAAAGCCTCAAATATTTCTTCACCCAAAAGGAACTCAACATGCGGCAATGACGTTGGCTCGAGCTGTTGAAAGATTACGACCATACCATCCAATATCATCCTGGAAAAGCAAACGTAGTAGCTGACGCATTGAGTAGAAGATCATATGCGGGTACGAGTGCAATGTTGTTAACACAAAAGCCCATTTTGTATGACTTGCAAAGGATGGAGATAGAGATGAAGGCTCCAAGTACCCACATGATGATATCAAATATACGAGTAGAACCGACTTTAATCGATAAAGTTAAAGCTGCTCAAGCTACGGACATGGAGCTGATGCGTATGAAGAAGAAAGTGCAAGAAGGTGCTATTCCAGAAGCAAGATTCTTACTTAGGGTTGATCCCCCTAAGTACGTGGAGTCCTTATAGTCTTATGACTGTTAAAGTTAAAGTTGAAAGATTACTTATAACTGTGGACATGATTCGTGGTCATTAGACCCTCAGTAAATGTTAAAATTTTCAGAAAGTTAATAGAATATATTGTCCAGTTCTATTGAGCCTAAAATTGGTAATTGATGTAAAAGTTTAATGATTTACTTATTATTATTTCAAGTGGGCCTTGTTTGCTCACTCTTGCCTATAAAATTTCTTACAGCTAAAGTTGAAACTGGTGACGTACCTAGCACCAGTAAGGGAAAAGGAAAGATGAACAAGTGATGAAGATTTGTAATTTTATCTTTATCATTATGATAACAGACTTTTAAATATGATGTGATGTAATAAAGTTTATTTAATTTTTGCATTTGAATGATTGTTGTTAAAGGTTAGATAACCTGGGAGAATTTTATTCAAGTTTAATCCTGTATGGGCAGGTTTTCTTTTATTATTCAATTCTATTATGAATGGGTAGTTAGCAATGAATGTTTTGATTACGTGAGCACCAAATCTTGAGGAAATGAAGTACCAGGATTTGGGGGTGTAACACTTGTGGTATAACCTTTGTGCGTAGGACATGCTCCTTCTTATCCAAGATCTTGATAGGTACCTCCTCGTACGTTAAATCTTCGGCTATCTCATCTGGTTCTAACTCAATAATGTGGTTCGGGTCTTTCACATATTTACGTAGTGTGGATATGCGAAAAACGTTATAAACACGAGACATACTTGGCAGTCAAGCGAGTCTATAAGCCACAATTCCTACTCGATCGAGAATTTCAAATGGACCAACAAATCGAGGGTTGAAATTTCCTCTCTTCATCGACTCTTGCTTCTGGAATAACACATTCTTGTACCTTCTTCTTCATATGCATCAGCTCCGGGTCTGTAGCTTGAGCAGCTTTAACTTTATCGATTAAAGTCAGTTCTACTCATATATTTGATATCATCACGTGGGTACTTGGAGCCTTTAACTCTATCTTCATCCTTTGTAAGTCGTACAAAATGGGTCTTTGCGTTGACAATATCGTACTCGTACCCGCATATGATCTTCTACTCAATGCGTCAGCTACTATGTTTGCTTTTCCAGGATGGTATTGGATGGTATGATCGTAATCTTTCAACAGCTCGAGCCAACGTCGTTGTCGCGTGTTGAGTTCTTGGAAGTTCTTCTCACATTCCTCGCTTCGTTCGAATTTTGTATCTTTTCGAGTCAGCTGAGTTAATGGAGTAGCGATTCGAGAAAATCCTTTCACGAATCTCTGATAATAACCAGCTAAGCCTAGAAAGCTATATATTTTAATTACTGACTTAGGTTGCTCTCAACTGTGACTCATATACCAATCTTGAATAGCACGTCACAATGGCACCTATCAGTTTACCACCGCACGAATATGACGTCCCCTACGGAGAGTCTGGCTTCGGTGCATTCTACAAAGGAAGTCACCAGATGGAGGCTAGGATACCAACTCCTGTAGTTGGGTTTTTAACTTTGGAAGTTCAATAAGAGTCATTCGATATGAGATTTTAGAAATGGGTTTTGTACCGAGTTCAAAGTCGATACAAAATTCAATATCATGCTCTGGGGGTAGGCCAGGAAGTTCTTCAGGAAATACGTCAGGTAATTCACTAACAACAAAAATATCATTCAAATCTGACGTATTTTTGTTCAAGTCCATGACATGCGCTAAGAAAGCTTGACATTCGTTTTTCAATAAACGAATAGCTTTATGGCTTGATATGACAGTGATTGACTTTAGTGGTTTGGTTGCTTGAATTCGCATAACAGGTTGGTTAGGAATATAAAAACTAACAACCTTATGAAAATAATCAATTTTGGCATGATGAGTGGTTAGCCAAATCAATCCCTAAAATCACATCAAATGCAAGTATTTTTAAAGAAATGAGATCAATAGGTAAAGTGATGGTCCCAACTTGAATCAAGCAAGATTTATAAACAGTGGATGTAACGAAAGTTTCTCCTAACGAAGTTTCAACAGATAAGTCAAAGTCTAATTTCTCAGGAGTCAAGTTCAAACGTTGAGCATAAGTAGGAGAGATAAAAGAATGGATAGAATCGATATCTAATAAGGTATAAACTTCACAATAGTTTATGATTAACTAACCCGTGATAATTTCGTTCGGTTCCTCATCACGAAAAATGCTCTCCTTTAAACTACCGACTTTATTTTGTCTGTATCCGCCTTTGGTGCCACCATCCCAGCTAGACTTGACTTCGCTACAGGACAAAATTAAGCTATATGACCGTCTTTTCCACAACAAAAACATACCTTGGAAGGCTGTGAACAGTTTGGACTTATGTGTCCCTCCTCTCCGCATCTGTAGCATCTAACTGGTGGTCGTTCTCCTCCCCTAGAATTTGTTGTTGGTGCTGCTGCTGCCGACATCTTCCCGTCATCGTTGAATCTTCTCTTCTTGAAATTTCCACTTGAATCATTTCTTCTATTATCTTGGCCATGATTACCACTGAAGTGGCTACCATTTCTGGCATGATAATTTCCTCAACGATGGTTATCATTGTTCCAATGGTCGTTGCCACCGGTACGATTATTATCGTGTTGTTGGTCGTTAACTTTTGGTTGGACTGACTCATTATCGCCCTCCAATAACTAAGTCATATTCACAACATCTAAATATAAACAAAGTTTGTGAGAAATGAGGTATTGGCATATTTCGGGTTTCAAACCTCGTAGAAACATTCGCGTCATTCGCTCCTCGTTGTCTACCAAATGGGATGCAAATCGGGATAGCTCAGTAAACTTAGCTTCGTACTGCGACACGGTCATATTGTTTTGCTCCATTGCTCATCTCAAAATTTTTAGATGTCATTCTCAAATACTGTAACAAAACAAGGGTTAATTAAACAAATTAACATATCACATATTAACCCTATGCTCCGATTGACCCATTAAATACCAAATAAGCTTAGGTAGGACACACTAGTGAAGGATTTACTCGTCTCTCCCCTCCTAGTTCTATTCTCCGATCTCCGCCAGAGATCATATCCCTAAACTTTGATACCAACTGTGACGCCCCCAAAATAGGTCCATTCCACCAACCCATTTTGAGTCACCAAATACATATATGGTACATAAAATAACTACAACTTTATTATTACAATTGTCGTGTAAAATACGACAACACATATACTGTGAGTTTAAATACAAATATTGTCTAATAGATAGTATTAAAACTCAAAAAGAGTCCTCATTACAATTATTGATACACTATTTTACAAAAATAGTGAGGACTGCTAAAACAACTTTCTAAAACCATCACTCCATACCTCGACTACTTCCCGCTATATTCTCGCCTCCTGAGAAAAATAGAACAAAAAGGAAAAGGGTGAGTTCAACTAGCTCAGTAAAGAATATTATGACTAAGATAATGTACAACAAATTATCCTTAGTCTTCAACAGGGAAAAATCTGATAGAATATAATAGACAACAAGTTTTAGATCAACAACTGCAACGAAAATAACAATTCATTAGAAGAGTTAAGTAGAGAATGAAATCTACTATTATCTATGAATTTAAAAGTATATCATCAATATTTTATCCCTGTAACATCAATCATCAAATATTCATCTTTGCACTACGGGCTAAAGATATTCATTTGTATCACCAGTTGGTCATGTTCATCTCAATACCTGTTCATTTTTGCACTACGGGCCAAAGATATTCATCAGGTAATCATTCATCTTTACACTACAGGCCAAAGATATTCATCAAGTATCACCATTAAAGACTGAGGATGATAAAAGAATTTTCAAGAAAATGAATCCAGAGAGATAAACAAAATCTTTTGTAATTCACTTATCATTAATCAACAAAATCTTTAATTTTTTCTGTAGGACCCTAACTTTTATGAATAAAGATTTTTTTTTTCTTGAAATATATTTTTGAATATTATGGTGTGAATTTGATATAATATTATAGTTGTGGGTAATATTTATAAATTTTACAAAGTAAACAAATTGTTATAAAATATTCAATTGGTCGGAGAATATTCGTTTTAACAAGGAATGTTCGTACGACGGCACAATCATTGGTGGACCCCACGACAGAATTATTGTCGGAGTTAGAAAACGACAGAAATATCTTTTTATAAAAATAACGACGAGAGTTTTACCGTTAACTGTTGAAATACCCGGTGATAAAAGTACAATAATACGCATGGTTGCATAGTAGCACACTGTATTGATTATTGATGCTTACGTGAGAAGTCACTCAGTTATACTTAATTATTGCTACAGTAATTACTGAATATTATCTCACATTATTGATTCAATTATTGTCACAATATTTTATATTATTAAATCAATAATTGAGATGACAAATTATTCATATTATTATTTGTATTATTGACAATGTCTAGAAAGATCTGTCGAGGAAAGGGGTTTGGTCACCTAATTACGAGCCAATAAGGAGAAATCCTTATCGAAAAGCCCCCTCTTTCTTGGGAATGATCTGTTAGTTAATATTGCAAGTTATATTATTGATGAATAAATATTAAAAATATTGAGGGAATTTTTATGAAATATTTGTTGTAAATTTGACTTATTATATGGACCCCCACCTACTCGTTTTTCAAAATAATCGATAAGAGGTTGTAAAGTGTGTGTATATATATATATATATATATATATATATATATATATATATATATATATATATATATATATATATATATATATAGTGTGTGTGTGTATGTGTGTGTGCCTTTGCCGTAAGGCAAAGGTTATATATATAAAGTTTTGTTTTTTATGAAAAATAGAATATATTATATTTTATTATGCATAATATTTGCATAGTAAAATCATGTGATTTCAAAAAATCGTACGTGAACTTACTGTGCAGTTCGTGATTTTTTTCTTTTACTGTGCATCCACATAGTATCCTTCCATTCTCCTATAAATAGGGTGCTTAGTTTAGAATTGAAAATCACACCAGAATCAGAGAATTCTGCTTCTATAATATTTAGCGTATTTCTTTAGAGTTTAAGGAAGTTTTGAGTGTAGAAAACAGTTCAAGTTTTCTTCAAGAATATTCCCGCCCTACCAGTCAGAAGTACTCTCTTTTTAAGGTAAGAGATATTATTTTTGTTCAGTATTCGTATGAAATAATATTTTCTTCCATACTCTGTAGTATGTAAATAGTATTATTTCATTTCAGATTCTGAATTTTATACTCATTTTGTTAAGTATTGATTCTATACTCATTGAAATTAGTAGAATATCCTTGAAATTTATGCTTCATCCAGTATCTTTTCACGGATATATTATTCTGAACATTCTTGATAATTTTTAATCTTTTCATGCCTGGGTGCTATTCACAGGGTACTATTTCTGAAGTACTATTCACGGGATACTATTCATGATAAAAATTAATTTCTTTTCTGTCCAAATCATTTTTAATACAATATTATTCTTGAATTTTACTCCACAAAGCAGTATCATATTGACAATTTGGACATTATTGAACTCTGGATAAATTGAATTATAAATCTTTAAAATTTATCCTTGCTCTCATTTAATTGAATTCTTATATTATTGTCATCATCCTCATGCTTATATTGTGATGAAAGTCATCTTTGGTCCGTAATGCATAGATGGTCTGTTGATTGGTATAATTATGATCAGGAATTATTCGGTATAATCATTACCTGTAATATTACAAATGATGTGGTAAAAGTCCTCATTGTCCCGTAGTGCATTGAGTGACAGTTGTTGGCATAATCATAACCATTGGTGATAATACGATTATCCTTGGCCCGTTGTACATGGATAATTCGTGGATGTGATACTAATGAATATCCTTGGCCCGTAGTGCATGAAAAATTCAGTGATGTGGATTATTTATTGAGCTGAGTCTCAGCGATAAAATTGATGATAAACTTTTTAAATTATAGAAGATAGTAGATATCATGCTCTACTTGACTCTTCTAATGGGCAGTTAAACTTGTTGTTAATTAGTTTAACACTGTTAAAGGCTAACGATAATTTGTTCTGCATTATCTTAGTCATAATATTTCTTACTGTGCTAGTTGAGCTCATCCTTCACTTTCATTGTTCTCTTCAGGAAATGAGATTATAGCAGGAACTAGTAGGGGAATGGAGTGATGGTCCGAGATAGTGGCTATAGCAGTCATCATTATTCTAGGAAATAGTGTGATAATAATTGTAATGAGGACTTTATTTGAGTTTGGATACTGTCTACGAGACAATATTTGTGTTAAAACTCTCAGCTATGTTTTGTCGTATTGTATAAATGAAGTTTGTATTTAAGTTCTGTACCATGTATTTGACGACTCAGAATAGGTGATGTATACCTATTTTGGGGGCGTCACATTTTCAATAATTATTCACCATTAATATTATAGATTTCAATATTGACAACCATATCGTTCTTAGGAAAGAGGGGGCTTTTCAATAAGGATTTCTCCTTATTGGCGCGCAATTAGATAACCTAACCCCTTTCCTCGACAGAACTTTCTAGTCATTGTCAATAATACTTATCTAATAATATCCTTTCAATAATATGAGTTACTGTGTCATGTCAATTATTGATTTAATAATATAAAATATTATGTAGATGCTACTATAACAATTATTGAGTCAATAATATGAGATACTATGCAGCCATTACTGTGGCAATTATTGAATATTGAGTGACTTCTTAAGTAAGCATTAATAATCAGAGATACAATGTTATACCGTATTCTACTGTGTAACAATGCGTATTACTGTACTTTTATCACTGATTATTTAAACAGTTTAATCGTAAATGTTTTGTCGTTATTTTTGTAAAAAGGTTTTTTCTATCGCTTTCTATATCCGACAGTTATTCTGTTGTAGGGGCCACCAATGATTGCGCCGTCGTACGAATATTCCCTGACAAAAAAGAATATTCCCCGACCAAACGAATATTCCCCGACAAATCAAATATTTTATGACAACTTGCAAACTTTGTAAAATTTGCACATATCACCTATAACTATAGTATTTATTAAATTATCACCTTACTATTTAGAAGAAAATTAAATCTTTATTCATAAAAAGTTGGGGTCTTACAACCTCCCCTCTTTATAAAATTTTGTCCTCAAAATTGATGTACGTACCTGATATTTCGAGGAGGTAAGAATACCTTACTTTCATTTCAGATTCTAACTCCTAGTTCATTTCCTCAATATCATGGAATATGTTCTTTCTTATCCAAGATCTTGACAGGTACCTCCTCATACGTTAAATCTTCTGTCATCTCGTCTGGATCTAATTCAATAATGTGGTTTGGGTCTTCCACATATTTACGTAGCATGGATATGTGAAAAACTTTATGAACACGAGACATGCTTGATGGTAAGGCGAGTCTACTCGATCGAGAATTTCAAGGGTTTGAGCTTCTACTCGATCGAGAATTTCAAATGGACCAATAAATCAAGGGTTTGAGCTTTCCTCTCTCCATCAATTCTTGCTTCTGGAATAACATATTTTTGTACTTATTTCTTCATATTTATCAGCTCCGGGTCTATAGCTTAAACAACTTTAACTTTATCGATTAAAGTTAGTTCTAATCGTATATTTGTCATCTTCACGTGGGTCCTTGGAGTCTTTAACTCCATCTTCATCCTTTGTAAGTCATACAAAATGGGCCTTTGTTTTGACAATATCGCACTCGTACCCGTATACGATTTTTTACTCAACGCGTCAGCTACCACGTTTGCTTTTCTATGATGGTATTGTCGTAATCTTTCAACAGCTCGAGCCAACGTCGTTGTCGCATGTTAAGTTCCTTTTGGGTGAAGAAATATTAGAGGCTTTTGGAGTATATTAGGATGTCATCAATAAAGATAACCACAAAATGATCCAAATATTCCTTGAATATTCGGCTCATCATGTTCATGAAGGCAGCGTGGGCATTGGTCAATCCGAAAGACATAACTAGAAATTCGTAATACCCGTATCGAGTTCAAAAGGCAGTCTTTGGAATGTCATCAGTTTCAATCTTCAACTGGTGATATCCAGAACGGAGATCGATCTTTGAGAAGAATTGAGCACCTTGCAACTGGTCAAACAGGTCATCAGTGAGAGGTAATGGGTACCTATTTTTGATGGTGACATGGTTCAACTCCCAATAATTAATGCAAAGTCGCATACTCCCATCTTTCTTATTTACGAATAAAATAGGAGCACCCCTAGGCGATGTACTAGGACGAATGAAACCAATGTCTAACAACTCCTGTAGTTGGGCTTTTAACTCCTGAAGTTCAATAGGAGCCACTCGATACGGGGTTTTGGAAATGGGTTTTATACCGGTTTCAAAGTCAATACAAAATTCAATTCCACGCTCTAGGGATAGGCCAGGAAGTTCTTCGGAAAATACATCAGGGAATTTATTAACAACAGAAATATCATTCAAATCTGACGTATTTTTGTTTAAATCAGTAACATGGGCTAAGAAAGCTTGACATCCGTTGTGACGCCCCAAAAATAGGTCCACATAACCCATTCTGAGTCGCCAAATACATGATACATAATCCAAATACAAACTTTTCTATTTACAACTGTTGAACTGTCGTGCAAAATACGACAACACATAAGTTGTGAGTTTTAATATAAATATTGTCTCGTAGACAATATCCAAACTCAAATTAAGTCTTCATTACAATTATTATCACACTATTTCACAACATAGTGAAGACTTCTATAGTAACTATCTCGGACTATTACTCCATTCCCCGACTAGTCCCAGCTACACTTTCATTTCCTGAGAAGAACAATAGAACCAAAAAAAAAGGGTGAGCGCAACTACCCCAATAAAGAATATTTTGACTAAGATAATGTAGAACAAATTATCATCAGTCCTCAACAGGGAAAAATCTGATAGAATACAATAGATAACAAGTTTTAGATCAATAAATACAGTGGAAATAGCAATCCATTAGAAGAGTTAAGTAGAGCATGATGTCTACTATCTTCTATGATTTTAAAAGTCCATCATCAATATTTAATCTATGTTACACCAATCAATAAATGTTTCAAATCAAAAAATTATCCATGAACTACGGGTTAAGGATATTCGTTTGTATCACCAGTGGTCATGATCATGCCAAACAACTGTTCATCTATGCACTACAGACCAAAGATAACTTTCACCATAAACCTTTTTCTGTAATATTATAGGTCATGATTATACCGATACACAATTTCTGGTCATAATCATACCAATCAACAGTCCATCTATGCACTACGGGCCAAAGATGACTTTCACCATAATATAAGCATGAGGATGATGACAATGATATAAAGAATCAATCAAGTGAGATCTAGTATAAATATTATAAATTTATAATTCAATTTATCCAGAGTTCAAGAATATCCAAATTGTCAACATGATTACCCATTGTGGAGTAAAACTCAAGAATGATATTTAGGATTCAAATTTCCAAGATAATTTGGACGAAGAAGAGAAATTAAATTCTGTCGTGAATAGTACTCTGACATGAATAGTACCCCGGCATGAATTGTGACACTCCCAAATCCGGGTACTTCGATTCCACAGGATTTGGTGTTCACTGTACAAGCATCATCTATCTATCTACCCATAAATAATATCAAACCATACAATAGATAGAATAAAACTTCTTACAACATTCGAATAATAATAATAATACAATCCCAGGTTTAAACTAACCTTAAAACATCTGTGCGGAATTCTAAACAAATAAGTCTTAACATCAACATAACTCAAGTCTTAAACAAATACATCAGTTAATAAATAACAGGTCTTCATCATTTGCTAACTTTGCCCTTGCCCTTACTAGTGGAGGGTTCATCGCTTCTTTCGTTCTTAACTGCAATGTTATTATTAAGCAAGAGTGAGCACAAATGCCCACAAGTATAATAATGAAATAACAGTATAATAACATGCAAATAAATCAAAGACGTCTGAAAGAGCTCAACTTTTGAATCAAGAATAAATAACAAGAATCAAAAGAATTCTGAGGGTCATAAGACCTTGAACTATGTCCTAGGTTATCAAGGATTATACTTGAAACCTTTAACAGTCATAAGACTATGGACCTTCTTCTCGTACTTAGGGGGATCAGCCCTTAGTACCATACTGTGCACAATATCTTAACGCTAAAGCGTAAATAATCCCTTTTCAGGGTTGTTCATCTCAGTTTGACATTCGAGTCCGCACCAAAGGAAGTTTGGTTTGGATAATTCATCAAGGGTTCTGAAATTTAGAACGCTCATCAACTATGGACTAGTTGAATCAATAAGGTTCACTAGTCTAATAAGGTTCAACAATAATTGATATTTGATTTGAATAAAAATCTTAAAAGTATACAATAGGACAATTATTGTATAACTGAATCATGCTTTGGAAAGATAATTAATCTTTAATATCATGCTTGAACTTGAATAATAACATTCAAGGTAAATAATAAACTTGATCAATAATGACAAGTAGGGTTAGGGAAACTTGCTCGACATAAAAGTAACGTTTAAGTTTAAATAAACTTGCTCAATAGAATGGAGTTAGGGATAGGATACTTGCCTCGTGCGTAGATTACACTTTAACTAAGCACGTTCTTTGAATTAAATCCTACATACCATTCATATACACAATACCAGTTAATTATAACTTAACTAATCAATATAAACTCATTCTCGTTGTCTACTTTAATTATTGACTAAACTTAGTCAAATTATCACGTTGTCACATAATTTATACTTCATGAATTATCAAACTAATTATGTATTTAATAATTCAATTCACATATAATATTTTATTACATGTTAAACAACTATTTTATCATCTCATAATACCTCTAACATGATTACATGTTCATTACATCAATCCACTAACACTTGTTAGACTTTAACATTTTAAAAATACATTTCTGACATTTTCTGGAAAGTGGCGCTGCGGCGCCACTAATGTGCTAAGGAGTCGCGCTGCGGAGCGGTGGCGCTGAGGCCGGGCCCTTGGCGCTGCGGCGCTGTGGCGCCATGGCTCGAGTCATGGCGCTACGGCACGTTGGCGCTGCGGCGCGGCATACCAGACACAGAAATGGCTGTTCGCGAAAAATAGCAGAACATGCCAATTTCTCCCAATTCTTATTTTTCTACTCAAAATTAGTCATACCCACAAGTTATAGTTCATGTATATTCATAATACAACATATATAAAGTGATTTTAACCATTTAAAACACTTAATCACAGAATTAAATCATGTAAAATGGGCTGTTCTTGAAGTTTTTGAACAAAACACATAATTTAGCCGTACGAATTCGTTATAACACCGAATCCGTTCGTTTAAGGCTTGATCTCTTCGTATTAACATGCTCAATAATATAAGGGTGTAAAATTTAGGGATAATATATAATCAATACATCAATTATCACATATATGGCCATATGGCCATATCACGTACTCTGTTTATTTTGAAATAACATATGTACGACATGTTTTCACAATACTGATGTTATGGTTTGCAACAATATATAATTAAATACGGTGTGATATAACACAACACATATACAACTCAATAATCAATACTCCTAACTCAATTACAGAGGTTAAACCAAAACTTTGAAACTTATATTCGTGAAACTTTTAAAGAGCGTAATAATAAAAATTGGGTTGAAGAGATTACCCAAACGTAGATTAGTAGTATTGAAACCTTCTCCAATTTCTTCTTAACTCTCAAAATCTCTGAACTCTCAAGTTTTCTCTCTGAATTCTCTCTGTGATTTTTATCAGACTTAGAACAAAAATGAAAAGAGAAGACGTCGTAATCAATTAGGAAGGATCAGATGCGCGTTGGTGGTCAGTTACCCAGTCATGGGTTAACTGACCCTAACCTCTCTTAGTGCCATGTTTGGCTAGCCTTAAAGGCTTAAACTCAATTAATTTAATAAACTCTTTTATTATATAGTTTAATAAGTGTCACTCTCTTTATAAAATAAATCCCATATTTTATTTAATTCCTTCATCTCTACTGGCGCCATGCGGTATGGTGCCATCGATATTGGAGCAGTTCTGGGTGCCAAATCAATCACAAAGTCTACTTCTCTATCTGGTGGGAGTCCTGGCAAATCGTCTGGAAATACATCGACGAAGTCCCTCACAATCGGTATCTCCTCTACCTTCGGGTTCTCTTTTCGACTGTCGACTATGTAAGCTAAATATCCTACACAGCCTTGTCTTAATAACTTCCTGGCCTGCAACATCGTCAGACAACTCGCTTGTCTAGGCGACTTGCTACCATAAAACACAACCTTTGACGGAGTCATAAGGTTAATACGCTTCTTTTGGCAGTCAATTACAGCCCCATAATTGGATAGCCAATCCATACCCAATATAACGTCGAATTCCCCCAATCGAATAGGGATGAGATCTACGTTCATGATATTACCCATAATATCCACTCTACAATTCTTATACACATGCTTAACAGGAATTATCTCTCTATTCGCAATTTCTATAATCATGGGATATTCCAATTCATCCTTAAGCAAATCTAAACTATTAGCAAAGTCATCGGATATAAAGGAACAAGTAGCACCCGAATCAAATAAAACGTAAGCATTAATTTCATTGATCGGAATGATACCTGACACCACATCACGAGACTGGATTGCATCCTGCACCGTCATATTGAAAGTTCTGGCGGTTGGTTGGTTTGTTGCAGGTGGTCCGGTGATGGTTAAGGTATTTCCACTGCTATTTCCCCGGTTTTCTCCTTGTCCTGATCCTCCCGATCCCTTCTTGGGACAGTCTCTTGCTAAATGATCTTTCGAACCACAGTTGAAACAAGCAACCTTCTTTGGATTTGGACAATTTGGTGCTATGTGGCCTTCCTGACCACAATTGTAGCACACTCTCTTTCCCTTCAAACAAACTCCTAGATGTGCCCTGCCGCAAGTCAGACATGCTTTTATCTTCTTTTTCTGCCCTCCGTGTTGACTTCCAGCTATCGAGTTATCCGTCCACTTCCTCTTCTGATTATTATTATTCCCAGTATTACTTCCACCAGTCTTGTTATTACCTTCATTCTCACTCTTTTTCTTTTTCTGTTCTTGGTTGTACTTAGTCACTGCATCACTTCCTCCTTCCGCGAGAATGGCCTTTTCCAAAACTCCCGCAAACGTGTTAAGTTGAAACATTGATACCTTGCTGTATACCCAAGGCTTCAGTCCTTGTTCGAATCGTCTGGCTTTCCTCTCGTCAGTGTGTACTTGGTACGGGGCAAACCTTGCCAACTCATCGAATTTAGCCGCGTATTCAGGCACGTTCATGTTTCCCTGTTTCAGTTCTAGAAATTGCACCTCCATCTGATTCTGCGAACTAGCTGGGAAATACATTTCAAAAAACATCTCTTTGAATCTCTCCCACGTAATTACACCTTCACCTCCTCGCATCTTGTTTGCCTGCCACCAGTAGCTAGCCTCAGACTTCAGCATAAATGTCGCAAAAATGGTCTTCTGATCTTCTCGAACCCTAGCAACGTCGAAAACCTTCTCTATTTCCATCACCCACGTTTGAGCCTCGATCGGGTTTCTGGAACCTTTGAACTCTGGCGGTCCCACCGCCTTAAAATCTTTAAACGTTGTGCTAGGTGGAGCTTGCGGTTGGTTATTCATGACTCCAGTTAGTAAATTAACTAGCTGTTGAACTGGATTAACGTTGGCATTATTGTTATTATTGGTTGACCCTTCCTGAGCCGGTTGACGTTGTTGTCTTCTCCTTGGAGGCATTTTTCTGTTAAATACACGCTTATTAGAACTTTATTTATTTCTCTACATAGTTAAGACATTACTCAACAATTTAACATATCACTTAACACATCATCTCAAACAACTTGATATCTTTTCATTCAAATAAAAAGTTTTAACATTAAACTATAGCATACTGCTATTTACATCATCTATCCTGGATAAAGAATCCACAGGATTTAAAACATTCAAATATTAACATATTCCTTAGTTCATAAACACATCGGAATTTACATAAAACTATATAAGTCTTTCACATAAATAAACAGATTCTATTCCTGTCTTCCAAGGTGCTCAATAGCCTTGCCACGCTCCTCATTCATGATACGAGACATCGTCCTGCGATCCAACATATACGATGGAAGTCCTTCAAACTGGATGGGGTACCTTAACACTCGCTCTTGAACCTCATCCATCGCATGATTAAGTGTGGCATACGTGTCTTCAAGCTTTGCCTTCTTTGCACGACTATCATCTTCTGCACGATCAGCTCGATGTGATTCTCTTACCCATCCTTTCTCTGCTATTTTCAATCTCCCGGAGGTTTCCTTCAGTTCCTTCTTCAGTTTCTCTATCTCCTCGGTCTTATCTTCGGTTTGACCCTTCTCATGAACCAGATCCCACTCCACGTTTCCTAAACGTGTATGAAGGGTCACAATCTCTCTATCCTTCTCCTCTAAAGTAGACTGCTGAACAGTCGCTCGCTCAGTCAATTCCTGAACCTCATCTTGTAACTCCACGTTACGATCATATAGTGTGTCGTACATCTCAGCATCAACCGTGTACCATGGTAGCTCCTCTTCTTCTTCCTCCTCATCAAACTCCTCCTCAGGATCAATCTCGGGCTCATGCTCCTGACCAACAACGGTGATCAATGGAGATGACTCCCTCTGAACTAACTGTTCCCTAACAACATAAATGTCTCGGGGCTCCTCCTCAGTAGGTACTATAGGTAATCGGGGTTCTTCCTCCCCAGCTTGACTAGCTTCTCCAACATTCATCATCCTGACAACAAAATTTTAAGTTTTAGTTACTAAGTCGTACTAACGAGCACAAAAATTAACACATAGACACATAATGTATTTTATTATCTTCAATGAATTACCAGAAATTCATTTCTTAAAACTCGATAAGAGTTTTCCTTTACTATCTTCTTTCTATAAGGTTACTACCTAAGGTTGTTCCCTCACCTAAGGTTCATAACCTACAGCTCTGATACCAACCTATGACACCCCCAAATCCGGGTACTTCGATTCCACGGGATTTGGTGTTCACTGTACAAGCATCATCTATCTATCTACCCATAAATAATATCAAACCATACAATAGATAGAATAAAACTTCTTACAACATTCGAATAATAATAATAATACAATCCCAGGTTTAAACTAACCTTAAAATATCTGTGCGGAATTCTAAACAAATAAGTCTTAACATCAACATAACTCAAGTCTTAAACAAATACATCAGTTAATAAATAACAGGTCTTCATCATTTGCTAACTTTGCCCTTGCCCTTACTAGTGGAGGGTTCATCGCTTCTTTCGTTCTTAACTACAATGTTATTATTAAGCAAGAGTGAGCACAAATGCCCACAAGTATAATAATGAAATAACAGTATAATAACATGCAAATAAATCAAAGACGTCTGAAAGAGCTCAACTTTTGAATCAAGAATAAATAATAAGAATCAAAAGAATTCTGAGGGTCATAAGACCTTGAACTATGTCCTAGGTTATCAAGGATTATACTTGAAACCTTTAACAGTCATAAGACTATGGACCTTCTTCTCGTACTTAGGGGGATCAGCCCTTAGTACCATACTGTGCACAATATCTTAACGCTAAAGCGTAAATAATCCCTTTTCAGGGTTGTTCATCTCAGTTTGACATTCGAGTCCGCACCAAAGGAAGTTTGGTTTGGATAATTCATCAAGGGTTCTGAAATTTAGAACGCTCATCAACTATGGACTAGTTGAATCAATAAGGTTCACTAGTCTAATAAGGTTCAACAATAATTGATATTTGATTTGAATAAAAATCTTAAAAGTATACAATAGGACAATTATTGTATAACTGAATCATGCTTTGGAAAAATAATTAATCTTTAATATCATGCTTGAACTTGAATAATAACATTCAAGGTAAATAATAAACTTGATCAATAATGACAAGTAGGGTTAGGGAAACTTGCTCGACATAAAAGTAACGTTTAAGTTTAAATAAACTTGCTCAATAGAATGGAGTTAGGGATAGGATACTTGCCTCGTGCGTAGATTACACTTTAACTAAGCACGTTCTTTGAATTAAATCCTACATACCATTCATATACATAATACCAGTTAATTATAACTTAACTAATCAATATAAACTCATTCTCGTTGTCTACTTTAATTATTGACTAAACTTAGTCAAATTATCACGTTGTCACATAATTTATACTTCATGAATTATCAAACTAATTATGTATTTAATAATTCAATTCACATATAATATTTTATTACTTGTTAAACAACTATTTTATCATCTCATAATACCTCTAACATGATTACATGTTCATTACATCAATCCACTAACACTTGTTAGACTTTAACATTTTAAAAATACATTTCTGACATTTTCTGGAGAGTGGCGCTGCGGCGCCACTAATGTGCTAAGGAGTCGCGCTGCGGCGCGGTGGCGCTGAGGCCAGGCCCTTGGCGCTGCGGCGCTGTAGCGCCGTGACTCGAGTCATGGCGCTACGGCACGTTGGCGCTGCGGCGCGGAAAATGAACTGGTAGCCGGCACTGCGGCGCAGCATACCTGACACAGAAATGGCTGTTCGCGAAAAATCGCAGAACATGCCAATTTCTCCCAATTCTTATTTTCTACTCAAAATTAGACATACCCACAAGTTATAGCTCATGTATATTCGTAATACAACATATATAAAGTGATTTTAACCATTTAAAACACTTAATCACAGAATTAAATCATGTAAAATGGGCTGTTCTTGAAGTTTTTGAACAAAACACATAATTTAGCCGTACGGATTCGTTATAACACCGAATCCGTCGTTTAAGGCTTGATCTCTTCGTATTAACATGCTCAATAATATAAGGGTGTAAAATTTAGGGATAATATATAATCAATAAATCAATTATCACATATATGGCCATATCACGTACTCTGTTTATTTTGAAATAACATATGTACGACATGTTTTCACAATACTGATGTTATGGTTTGCAACAATATATAATTAAATACGGTGTGATATAACATAACACATATACAACTCAGTAATCAATACTCCTAACTCAATTACAGAGGTTAAACCAAAACTTTGAAACTTATATTCGTGAAACTTTTAAAGAGCGTAATAATAAAAATTGGGTTGAAGAGATTACCCAAACGTAGATTAGTAGTATTGAAACCTTCTCCAATTTCTTCTTAACTCTCAAAATCTCTGAACTATCAAGTTTTCTCTCTGAATTCTCTCTGTGATTTTTATCAGACTTAGAACAAAAATGAAAAGAGAAGACGTCGTAATCAATTAGGAAGGATCAGATGCGCGTTGGTGGTCAGTTACCCAGTCATGGGTTAACTGACCCTAACCTCTCTTAGTGCCATGTTTGGCTAGCCTTAAAGGCTTAAACTCAATTAATTTAATAAACTCTTTTATTATATAGTTTAATAAGTGTCACCCTCTTTATAAAATAAATCCCATATTTTATTTAATTTACTTTAAATAAAATATAATAATTACTCATAAATTCACATAATCATATATTCAATTATCTCATTAATAAATAATGTCAATTTATTAAATTTCTAATTAATAATTTAAATTAATTAAAATAACATCATGCTTAATTAAATATTCATTTAATTCAATAAGCTCAATTAATCACGTACTTGAAAAAAATAAAAATTCTCTACATTAATTTAATAAATGTAACACATAAAATTAAATTAATCTACCACAATTGCATCGATTAATTATTAAATCTAATAATTAAATCATCGAAAAATATTTATTTACTTCAATAAATATTTAAAATAATTTACAAAATTCTCGTTCGTCACATCTTTCCCCCCTTAAAAGGATTCTGTCCCCAGAATCACGACTCAATAATTTCGACCCGTTACATTCTCCTCCCCTTACAAAGATTCTGTCCCCAGAATCATATACACATAATTAAGTAAATAAATGAGGGTAATTCTTCATCATATTCTCTTCGAGTTCCCACGTAGCTTCTTCAGCGTTGTGGTTCCTCCAAATTACCTTAACAGAAGGTATAACTTTATTTCTGAGAACTTGTTCTTTTCGGTCGACAATTTGGACAGGAATTTCTTCATAAGATAAATCTTTCTCAAAATGCAGGGATTCGTATTCAATTACATGCTTGTAATCAGGTTTGTAAGGTCGTAACACAGAAACATGGAAGACGTTGTGGATATTCTCGAGTGCTGGAGGTAAGGCTACCTCGTACGCAACTTCTCCAATTCTTCGCAGTACCTCAAAGGGTCTAATAAATCTTGGGCTCAATTTTCCTTTCTTTTCGAACCTGATCTTTTCCTTCCAGGGAGAGACCTTCAAGAAAACATAACTACCTGGTTCAAACTTGATATTTTTACGATGTGGATCAGCGTAATTCTTCTGTCGATCTTGAGCTGCTACCAGTCGTGTTCGGATCACTTTGACTATTTCTGCCGTCTGCTGTACCAATTCTGGCCCTAGCAATTGTCTTTCACCAACTTCATCCCAATAAAGCGGAGTTCTGCACTTCCTGCCGTATAACGCTTCGTAAGGCGACATACCAATACTAGCGTGGTAACTGTTGTTGTAGCCGAACTCTACCAATGGTAGGTGATCATCCCAATTTCCTTTGAAGTCCATTACACAGGCTCGTAACATATCTTCCAGTGTTTAAATCGTTCGTTCGCTCTGTCCGTCTGTTTGAGGGTGGTAAGCTGTACTCATTCGCAGTTGTGTACCCATGCATTCCTGAAGACGTTTCCAGAAATTTGATGTGAAGCGCGGATCCCTATCGAAAACAATAGACACCGGCACTCCGTGCCTCGAAACAATCTCTTTCACATATAATCTTGCCAACTGATCTAAGTTAAATCTAATTTTGATAGGAAGGAAGTGCGCGGATTTCGTCAGTCGGTCAACGATAACCCATACTGCGTCGTAGCCTTTCTGAGTCGTCGGAAGGCCAACCACGAAGTCCATCGTAATATGTTCCCATTTCCATTCTGGGATCTCCAACGGTTGTAGCAATCCACTCGGTCTCTAATGTTCTGCTTTAACTTTCTGACATGTCAGGCATTTGGCAATACATTCTGCAACATCACGTTTCAAATTCGGCCACCAGAAATGTTGTCGAAGATCTTGATACATTTTTGTACTTCCAGGGTGAATCGAATATCTTGAACTATGAGCCTCACTCAAAATTTCTTCCTTAATTTCTTGTACTGGCGGAACCCAAATTCTGCTTTCAATTCTCAATATTCATTCCTTATCCATCTTAAATCTTGGTTCGGTTCCTTCAGATATCTTCGATGTTACCTTTTTGCATTCATCATCCTGAAGCTGAGCCTCCTTCACTCTATCTAGTAGAGTTGTACCAGATTGCATCTGAAATAGCTTCTCATCAATCTCCATAGGATACTTCACTTCTAACTCCAGTTTCTCCATATCTGCAATTAGCTCCTGCTGAGCAGTCATCATCATCAATTTCTCACGACCCTTTCTACTTAAGGCATCGGCAACCACATTAGCCTTACCCGGATGGTATAAAATCTCACAGTCATAATCCTTGATTAATTCCAACCATCTTCTTTGACGCATATTCAAATCTTTCTGTGTAAAAATATATTTCAGACTCTTGTGGTCCGTATATATTTCACACTTCTCCCCGTATAGATAGTGCCTCCAAATTTTTAAAGCAAAAACAACTGCAGCTAACTCCAAATCATGGGTTGGGTAACCCTTCTCGTAATCCTTCAACTGCCGTGATGCATACGCAATGACTTTGCCGTTTTGCATCAGCACACAGCCAAGTCCTTTATGCAACGCATCGCTAAAAACAACAAAATTTCCTGTATCATCCGGAAAAGATAACACAGGCGCTGTACTCAACCTCTTCTTTAATTCTTGAAAACTCTGCTCACACTTCTCCGTCCAAACAAATTTCACAGCTTTTCGAGTTAAATTCGTTAACGGAGTTGCGATCTTAGAAAAATCTTGTATGAATCTTCTATAATATCCTGCTAATCCAAGAAAACTTCTTACTTCTGACGGCGTTCTCGGCTGATCCCAGTTAATCACAGCTTCTACCTTGGATGGATCTACCGAAATTCCATCTTTATCGATTACGTGACCAAGAAATTGTACTCTCTCGATCCAGAATTCGCATTTCAAAAATTTAGCATACAACTTCTCCCTTCTCAATACTTTCAACGTTAACCTTAAGTGTTCTTCATGTTCCTCTTTGGTTTTGGAATATACCAAAATGTCGTCTATAAATACCACCACGAATTTGTCCAAAAACGGCTTGAATACACCATTCATTAGTCCCATAAATGCTGCAGGAGCATTCGTAAGACCAAACGACATTACTAAAAACTCATAATGACCATATCGCGTTCGGAACGCTGTCTTCGGTACATCCTCTGGCCTCACCTTCAGTTGGTGATAACCACTCCTCAAGTCAATCTTGGAAAAGTATTTTGCTCCCTTCAATTGATCAAACAGATCATCGATCCTCGGTAAAGGATATCTATTCTTAATCGTGACCTTATTTAATTCTCTGTAGTCAATGCAGAGCCTCATCGATCCGTCCTTCTTTTTCACGAACAACACCGGCGCTCCCCACGGCGATACGCTCGGTTGAATGTACTTTTTGTCCAACAATTCTTGTAGTTGTACCATTAATTCCTTCATCTCTACTGGCGCCATGCGGTATGGTGCCTTCGATATTGGAGCAGTTCCGGGTGCCAAATCAATCACAAAGTCTACTTCTCTATCTGGTGGGAGTCCTGGCAAATCGTCTGAAAATACATCGACGAAGTCCCTCACAATCGGTATCTCCTCTACCTTCGGGTTCTCTTTTCGACTGTCGATTATGTAAGCTAAATATCCTACACAGCCTTGTCTTAATAACTTCCTGGCCTGCAACATCGTCAGACAACTCGCTTGTCTAGGCGACTTGCTACCATAAAACACAACCTTTGACGGAGTCATAAGGTTAATACGCTTCTTTTGGCAGTCAATTACAGTCCCATAATTGGATAGCCAATCCATACACAATATAACGTTGAATTCCCCCAATCGAATAGGGATGAGATCTACGTTCATGATATTACCCATAATATCCACTCTACAATTCTTATACACATGCTTAACAGGAATTATCTCTCTATTCGTAATTTCTATAATCATGGGATATTCCAATTCATCCTTAAGCAAATCTAAACTATTAGCAAAGTCATCGGATATAAAGGAACAAGTAGCACCCGAATCAAATAAAACGTAAGCATTAATTTCATTGATCGGAATGATACCTGACACCACATCACGAGACTGGATTGCATCCTGCACCGTCATATTGAAAGTTCTGGCGGTTGGTCGGTTTGTTGCAGGTGGTCCGGTGATGGTTAAGGTATTTCCACTGCTATTTCCCCGGTTTCCTCCTTGTCCTGATCCTCCCGATCCCTTCTTGGGATAGTCTCTTGCTAAATGATCTTTCGAACCACAGTTGAAACAAGCACCCTTCTTTGGGTTTGGACAATTTGGTGCTATGTGGCCTTCCTGACCACAATTGTAGCACACTCTCTTTCCCTTCAAACAAACTCCTAGATGTGCCCTGCCGCAAGTCGGACATGCTTTTATCTTCTTTTTCTGCCCTCCGTGTTGACTGCCAGCTGTCGAGTTATCCGTCCACTTCCTCTTCTGATTATTATTATTCCCAGTATTACTTCCACCAGTCTTGTTATTACCTTCATTCTCACTCTTTTTCTTTTTCTGTTCTTGGTTGTACTTAGTCACTGCATCACTTCCTCCTTTCGCGAGAATGGCCTTTTCCAAAACTCCCGCAAACGTGTTAAGTTGAAACATTGATACCTTGCTGTATACCCAAGGCTTCAGTCCTTGTTCGAATCGTCTGGCTTTCCTCTCGTCAGTGTGTACTTGGTACGGGGCAAACCTTGCCAACTCATCGAATTTAGCCGCGTATTCAGGCATGCTCATGTTTCCCTGTTTCAGTTCTAGAAATTGCACCTCCATCTGATTCTGCGAACTAGCTGGAAAATACATTTCAAAAAATATCTCTTTGAATCTCTCCCACGTAAGTACACCTTCACCTCCTCGCATCTTGTTTTCCTGCCACCAGTAGCTAGCCTCAGACTTCAGCATAAATGTCGCAAAAATGGTCTTCTGATCTTCTCGAACCCTAGCAACGTCGAAAACCTTCTCTATTTCCATCACCCACGTTTGAGCCTCGATCGGGTTTCTGGAACCTTTGAACTCTGGCGGTCCCACCGCCTTAAAATCTTTAAACGTTGTGCTAGGTGGAGCTTGCGGTTGGTTATTCATGACTCCAGTTAGTAAATTAACTAGCTGTTGAACTGGATTAACGTTGGCATTATTGTTATTATTGGTTGACCCTTCTTGAGCCGGTTGACGTTGTTGTCTTCTCCTTGGAGGCATTTTTCTGTTAAATACACGCTTATTAGAACTTTATTTATTTCTCTACATAGTTAAGACATTACTCAACAATTTAACATATCACTTAACACATCATCTCAAACAACTTGATATCTTTTCATTCAAATAAAAAGTTTTAACATTAAACTATAGCATACTGCTATTTACATCATCTATCCTGGATAAAGAATCCACAGGATTTAAAACATTCAAATATTAACATATTCCTTAGTTCATAAACACATCGGAATTTACATAAAACTATATAAGTCTTTCACATAAATAAACAGATTCTATTCCTGTCTTCCAAGGTGCTCAATAGCCTTGCCACGCTCCTCATTCATGATACGAGACATCGTCCTGCGATCCAACATATACGATGGAAGTCCTTCAAACTGGATGGGGTACCTTAACACTCGCACTTGAACCTCATCCATCGCATGATTAAGTGTGGCGTACGTGTCTTCAAGCTTTGCCTTCTTTGCACGACTATCATCTTCTGCACGATCAGCTCGATGTGATTCTCTTACCCATCCTTCCTCTGCTATTTTCAATCTCCCAGAGGTTTCCTTCAGTTCCTTCTTCAGTTTCTCTATCTCCTCGGTCTTATCTTCGGTTTGACCCTTCTCATGAACCAGATCCCACTCCACGTTTCCTAAACATGTATGAAGGGTCACAATCTCTCTATCCTTCTCCTCTAAAGTAGACTGCTGAACAGTCGCTCGCTCAGTCAATTCCTGAACCTCATCTTGTAACTCCACGTTACGATCATATAGTGTGTCGTACATCTCAGCATCAACCGTGTACCATGGTAGCTCCTCTTCTTCTTCCTCCTCATCAAACTCCTCCTCAGGATCAATCTCGGGCTCATGCTCCTGACCAACAACGGTGATCAATGGAGATGACTCCCTCTGAACTAACTGTTCCCTAACAACATAAATGTCTCGGGGCTCCTCCTCAGTAGGTATTATAGGTAATCGGGGTTCTTCCTCCCCAGCTTGACTAGCTTCTCCAACATTCGTCATCCTGACAACAAAATTTTAAGTTTTAGTTACTAAGTCGTACTAACGAGCACAAAAATTAACACATAGACACATAATGTATTTTATTATCTTCAATGAATTACCAGAAATTCATTTCTTAAAACTCGATAAGAGTTTTCCTTTACTATCTTCTTTCTATAAGGTTACTACCTAAGGTTGTTCCCTCACCTAAGGTTCATAACCTACAGCTCTGATACCAACCTGTGACACCCCCAAATCCGGGTACTTCGATTCCATGGGATTTGGTGTTCACTGTACAAGCATCATCTATCTATCTACCCATAAATAATATCAAACCATACAATAGATAGAATAAAACTTCTTACAACATTCGAATAATAATAATAATACAATCCCAGGTTTAAACTAACCTTAAAACATCTGTGCGGAATTCTAAACAAATAAGTCTTAACATCAACATAACTCAAGTCTTAAACAAATACATCAGTTAATAAATAACAGGTCTTCATCATTTGCTAACTTTGCCCTTGTCCTTACTAGTGGAGGGTTCATCGCTTCTTTCGTTCTTAACTGCAATGTTATTATTAAGCAAGAGTGAGCACAAATGCCCACAAGTATAATAATGAAATAACAGTATAATAACATGCAAATAAATCAAAGACGTCTGAAAGAGCTCAACTTTTGAATCAAGAATAAATAACAAGAATCAAAAGAATTCTGAGGGTCATAAGACCTTGAACTATGTCCTAGGTTATCAAGGATTATACTTGAAACCTTTAACAGTCATAAGACTATGGACCTTCTTCTCGTAATTAGGGGGATCAGCCCTTAGTACCATACTGTGCACAATATCTTAACGCTAAAGCGTAAATAATCCCTTTTCAGGGTTGTTCATCTCAGTTTGACATTCGAGTCCGCACCAAAGGAAGTTTGGTTTGGATAATTCATCAAGGGTTCTGAAATTTAGAACGCTCATCAACTATGGACTAGTTGAATCAATAAGGTTCACTAGTCTAATAAGGTTCAACAATAATTGATATTTGATTTGAATAAAAATCTTAAAAGTATACAATAGGACAATTATTGTATAACTGAATCATGCTTTGGAAAGATAATTAATCTTTAATATCATGCTTGAACTTGAATAATAACATTCAAGGTAAATAATAAACTTGATCAATAATGACAAGTAGGGTTAGGGAAACTTGCTCGACATAAAAGTAACGTTTAAGTTTTAATAAACTTGCTCAATAGAATGGAGTTAGGGATAGGATACTTGCCTCGTGCGTAGATTACACTTTAACTAAGCACGTTCTTTGAATTAAATCCTACATACCATTCATATACACAATACCAGTTAATTATAACTTAACTAATCAATATAAACTCATTCTCGTTGTCTACTTTAATTATTGACTAAACTTAGTCAAATTATCACGTTGTCACATAATTTATACTTCATGAATTATCAAACTAATTATGTATTTAATAATTCAATTCACATATAATATTTTATTACATGTTAAACAACTATTTTATCATCTCATAATACATCTAACATGATTACATGTTCATTACATCAATCCACTAACACTTGTTAGACTTTAACATTTTAAAAATACATTTCTGACATTTTCTGGAGAGTGGCGCTGCGGCGCCACTAATGTGCTAAGGAGTCGCGCTGCGGCGCGGTGGCGCTGAGGCCGGGCCCTTGGCGCTGCGGCGCTGTGGCGCCGTGGCTCGAGTCATGGCGCTACGGCACGTTGGCGCTACGGCGCGGGAAATGAACTGGTAGCCGGCGCTGCGGCGCGGCATACCAGACACAGAAATGGCTGTTCACGAAAAATCGCAGAACATGCCAATTGCTCCCAATTCTTATTTTCTACTCAAAATTGGACATACCCACAAGTTATAGTTCATGTATATTCATAATACAACATATATAAAGTGATTTTAACTATTTAAAACACTTAATCACAGAATTAAATCATGTAAAATGGGCTGTTCTTGAAGTTTTTGAACAAAACACATAATTTAGCCGTACGGATTCGTTATAACACCGAATCCGTTCGTTTAAGGCTTGATCTCTTCGTATTAACATGCTCAATAATATAAGGGTGTAAAATTTAGGGATAATATATAATCAATACATCAATTATCACATATATGGCCATATCACGTACTCTGTTTATTTTGAAATAACATATGTACGACATGTTTTCACAATACTGATGTTATGGTTTGCAACAATATATAATTAAATACGGTGTGATATAACATAACACATATACAACTCAATAATCAATACTCCTAACTCAATTACAGAGGTTAAACCAAAACTTTGAAACTTATATTCGTGAAACTTTTAAAGAGCGTAATAATAAAAATTAGGTTGAAGAGATTACCCAAACGTAGATTAGTAGTATTGAAACCTTCTCCAATTTCTTCTTAACTCTCAAAATCTCTGAACTCTCAAGTTTTCTCTCTGAATTCTCTCTGTGATTTTTATCAGACTTAGAACAAAAATGAAAAGAGAAGACGTCGTAATCAATTAGGAAGGATCAGATGCGCGTTGGTGGTCAGTTACCCAGTCATGGGTTAACTGACCCTAACCTCTCTTAGTGCCATGTTTGGCTAGCCTTAAAGGCTTAAACTCAATTAATTTAATAAACTCTTTTATTATATAGTTTAATAAGTGTCACCCTCTTTATAAAATAAATCCCATATTTTATTTAATTTACTTTAAATAAAATATAATAATTACTCATAAATTCACATAATCATATATTCAATTATCTCATTAATAAATAATGTCAATTTATTAAATTTCTTATTAATAATTTAAATTAATTAAAATAACATCATGCTTAATTAAATATTCATTTAATTCAATAAGCTCAATTAATCACGTACTTGAAAAAAATAAAAATTCTCTACATTAATTTAATAAATGTAACACATAAAATTAAATTAATCTACCACAATTACATCGATTAATTATTAAATCTAATAATTAAATCATCGAAAAATATTTATTTACTTCAATAAATATTTAAAATAATTTACAAAATTCTCGTTCGTCACATCTTTCCCCCCTTAAAAGGATTCTGTCCCCAGAATCACGACTCAATAATTTCGACCCGTTACATGAATAGTACTAGAATAAAAAGTACCCCGAATGAATAGTATCCTGCCATAAAAAGATTAAAATTTCAATAAGAAAGTTCAGACCAATAGTGAAATGATATTAGATGAAGCACAAACTATTAAGAATATTCCACTAATTTCAAGGGTTTTCACCATTTAATAATAAGGTTATGGAAACAAACAATAAATTCGTACCATAAATGGAGAAATATGAAAGAAGACGATATCCCTTGATGAATGTAAAAGAAATGATATCTCATACGAGTATGAAAGAATATACGAAACTGCAAATAGATTTTCACCCGTCATGCGGTAATCCACGTAGACAGATCATTTCCATAAATAAAGAATGAGTACGAAGGGTTATTCACCATGCATGCGGTAATACACGTAGATAGGTTATTCCCACATATTAATAAAGAATAAATACAAAGGGTTATTCACCAGGCATACGATAATCTGCGTAGACAGGTTATTCCCATTGATTAATAAAGAATAAATACGAAAGGTTATTCACCAGGCATGCAGTAATCCACGTAGACAAGTTACTCACACAGATTAATAAAGAATGGAATGACAACCCTTATAAGTATCAAGAAAATAACATCCTTTACGAATACGAAAGAAATACTACCCCTTACCTTAGTAGGAGATTGGATACTACAATAGTGTAGTAGCAGAATACTCTTTATTTTTCTCTCTTATTATCTCTTTATAGTTTTTCTCTCTATAGTTTTAGTAAATTGGTGAGAAAGAAGGAAGAAATGAGCTTATATTTATAGGAGAATGGACTAAATAGTAACTGATTCACAGACGGTCCAAATTGATTTACTATTAAAACTTCAACCGACGGTCTAAAAAATTAGTACATCACCCTATGGAATAATAAGCCAAACTTACAACAAACGCCTCATGACAAACCCCTCTATTTATATCAATAATTGAATAAATATTTACCACAAATCATTTATCTTCAACTAACACATTTTTAATCTTTCAACAATTATTCATCGTTTAATATTATAACTCACAATGTTGACAACCAGATCGTTCCCAAGAAAGAGGGAGCTTTCCGATAAGGATTTCTCCTTATTGGCGCGTAATTAAATAACCTAACCCCTTTACTTGACAGAACTTTTTAGACATTGTCAATAATGCAAATAATAATATGAATAAATGTGTCGTCTCAATTATTGATTTAATAATATAAAATATTGCACAGATGATACTGTGACAATAATTGAATCAATAATATGAGATAATATGTAGCAACTACTGTGGTAATTATTGAATTAACTAAGTAACTTCTTACGTAAGCATCAATAATCAGAGATACTGTGCAATACCGTGTGTACTGTGTTACAATGCGTATTACTGTACTTTTATTACCGGGTATTTTAACAGTTTAACGGAAAAGTTTTGCCGTTATTTTTTATAAAATGGTTATTTCTGTCACTTTCTATATCCGATAATTATTCTGTTGTGAGGTCCACAAATGATTGCATTGTCGTACGAATATTCCCCGATAAAAAGAATATTTCCCGACCAAATGAATATTTTATGACAACTTGCTTACTTTGTAAAATTTGCACATATCACCCATAACTATAGTATTATATCAAATCAATACCTTATTATTCAAGATAATAATTAGAGAAAATTAAATCTTTATTCATAAAAGTTGAGGTCTTACATCTGTTTTTCAATAAACGAATGACTTTATGGCTTGAAATGAAAGTGGTTGATTTTAGTGGTTTGGTTGCTTGAATTCGTATAATAGGTTGGTTAGGAATATGAAAACTAATGAACTTACGAAAATAATCAAGTTTATCATGATGAGTAGTTAACCAGTTAAATCCTAAAATCACATCAAATGCAAGTATTTTCAAATAAATGAGATTAACCGGTAATGTGAGGGTGCCAATTTGAATCAAACAAGATTTGTAAACTGTGGATGTAACGAAGGTTTCTCCCAATAGAGTTTCAACAGATAAGTCAAAGTCTAATTTCTCAGGGGTCAAGTTCAAACGTTGAGCACAAGCAGGTGAAATAAAAGAGTGGGTAGAACCGGTATCTTATAAGGTATAGACTTTGTAAGAGTTTATAATTAGCTTACATGTGATAACTTTGTTCGGGTTTTTCATTTTTTGGGAAGTCACAAAAAAAGTTTTTCCTTGAATCACCGACTTTGACTTGTTCAGGAGAGCCTTTGGTGTCATCATTACCGCTGGACTTGACTTTGCTGCATGATAAAATCGAGCTAAGTGACCTTCCTTTCCACAATTGTAATATACCTTGGGTTGTTGCGTACAGTTTGGACTGATGTGTCCCTCATATCCGCATTTATAGCATACGACCGGTGGTCGTTCTCCTCCCCTGGAAACGGGTGTTGGTGCTGGTGATAATATCTTTCCATCATTGTTGAATCTTCTCTTTTTGAAATTTCCACTTGACTCACTTTTTCTATTATCTTGGCCATGATTACCATCGAAGTGGTTACCATTTTTGGCATAATAATTTCCTCCACACTAGTTATCATTGTTACGATTACTGTTGCCACTGGTATGATTATTATCGTGCTGTTAGTTGTTGTCTTTTGGTTAAAATGTCTCGTTATCTCGCTCCAATAATTGACCCCTATTCACAACATATGAATACAAACAAAGTTTATGAGAAATGAGTTATTGATGAATTTCAAGTTTTAAACATCTCTAAAATATTCGTGTCATTCATTCCTCATTATCCACCAAATGAGATGCAAACCGGGATAATTCAGCAAACTTGGCCTCATATTATGATACAGTCATGTTGTTCTGTTCCATTTTGATGAATTCCACCTCCTTCATATGATGAATACTTTATGGAAAATACTTGTTGTTTAACAATTTCTGGAACTTCACCCAAGTCATCTTAAGTGCGGAAAGATGAGTATGTTTCACAGATTTCCACCAGTACTCTGCCTCTCCACGCAACATAAAGGTGGCGAAAGGAACCTTTTGCTCCTCTGTGCATCCCAATACATCAAATATTTTGGTGATCTGCTTAATCTAAGTTTCTTCCTCGAGTGGCTCTGGTTTTTCTAAAAACTATGGCTGTCCCAACTCTTTCAATTGCTTAGCAGTGACCAGCTGTGAGTTAACATTGTTTCCACCAGCATTTTGAACAGGAGTCTCTCTCGTCTGGTGTTGCATGAATTGTAGAAAACTCCTAAACACCTCATCATTCATCATTTGGTCGGTGTTGTTATTTACAGGAGGATTATTGCATTCATGATGCACATTATCCTGATTATTGATTGACAGTGTTTCAATGGTCTCACATGCTCTATTGCTTAGATTTTCAGATGTCATTCTCAAATATTACCACAAAATAAGGGTTAATTAAAGAAATTGACATGCCACATATTATCCCTATATTCCGACTGACCAACTAAATAACAAATAAGTTTAGGTAGGACACACTAGCGAAGGTTTTACTCGTCTCTTCCCTCCCAATTCTAATCCCAGATCTCCACTAGAGATCATATCCCTAAGCTCTGATACCAACTGTGATGCCCCCAAAATAGATTCACGCAACCCATTTTGAGTCGCCAAAATACATGGTACAAAATCCAAATTACACTTCCATATTTACAACTATTAAACTGTCATGCAAAATATGACAACACATAAGCTGTGAGTTTGAATACAACTATTGCACGGTACATAATACGACAATATCCAAACTCAAATTAAGTCTTCCTTGCAGTTATTATCATAATATTTCACAACATAGTGAAAACTTCAATAGTAACTATCTCGAACAATTACTCCACTCCTCGACTAGTCTCAGCTACACTTTCATTTCCTAAGAAATATAATGGAACAAAAAGGAAAAGAGTGAGCTCAACAAGCCCAGTAAAGAATATTTTGACTAAGATAATGAAGAATAAATTATATTTAGCTTTCAACAATGATAAATCAGATAAAATATAATGGACAACAAGTTTTAGATCAACAACTGCAGCGAAAATAACAATCCATTAGAAGAGTCAGGTAGAGCATGATGTCTACTATCTTTTATGATTTAAAATTCCATCATTAATATTTTATCCCTGTAACAATAATCAATAATTATTTCAAACCAAAAAATTATCTATGTACTATGGGCCAAAGATATTCGTTTGTATCACCGGTGGTCATGATCATGCCAAACAACTGTCCATCTATGCACTAAGGGCCAAAGAGGACTTTCACCACAAACATTTATCTATAACATTAAAGGTAATGATTGTAACACCCCCTTTCCCAAAAAGGAAAAGGAATGTCACGCACAAGCATAATAAATACAAAACTCAAATAAATCTCAAAATACCTCCAATGAAATTGAACACTAATTGTCACATACTCCAATTTAAATTGAAGGAATTCCACACTTACATAATCTCTACTAATAAGAAATAATTGTCAAAATGGCCCAAACATCCATATACAAAATATTAGGAAAACTAAGTCTAATAATAAGTCTCAAAAACTAATCTACTCATTTGGATCAAAGGTAGCTCTCATCCCACAAATCCTGATCACCCCTGATTACCTGCCAGAAAAAGAACACAGTGTGAGCCAATTGCCCAGTACGGATATAAAAATGCATATATATAAATAATATATATATGTACCGAAAGAACTGAATGAACCAACAATTACAACTACTAACCAAACATGAATATATAGAAATTGGTGAGACAAGGTACAAATGATTAACACTGTCGAACCGACAACTATAGTCAAAAGAATTCCAAACAAAATAAGGCTGAATCAAATGGTTATAAGGTAACAATTTCATACTGAGCTCAAATACAAATAGCCAAAGGCTAATAAAATATATCGGTACCATGATGTATACAAATCAAATCGGATAGTACGCACGACACATACGTCACTAATCCGCCAAACAAATCGAATCAAATCAAATACTGGGTCGACCCATACGTATCCTGAACAAATATATCAAATGGCCAAAGCTCATACCCAGAGCATATAAAAGGATACGTCGTGGATTAATCACACCGCCACGGAAGGTGTCATGCCCTTGTGTCAAGAGGACATGCTTGTGGTACCCCCACATGTGGTTAGCTCAAGTATACCCTAAGAATCAAACTACAAAATGTAAGCCAAAAGGGGTTCAAATCACAAGGCTTACATGACCATATTCAAATAAAATCGAATTATCAAATACAAACATTATTAATTAACATAATATATCATTGATCAAAATAACTCCCGAATGTGAACGAAAATATTCGAACAATGGTACAAACGAATAAAGTCTTCAAAACTTATTGACGCGATTAACTAGTTCAAAGAGTACAAATATGAATTCTAATATCAACGCCAAAACGAAACTACCTCAATAATTTTGACAACAAGGAATAATCCTGAGAGATAATACCAAATTTCTAAACGAGTACAAGCGAACAAATTAAATTTTAAGGAGTATCACTGAAAAAGTACGGGATTCGTACCTTAATATAGTACCAAAATAATTCGCCGAATCCAAATATCACCCGCTAGACTCCCTCAATCCGATCTAATTATCAAAATAAAATATAATACATATAATTAAATTATGAACTCATACAAATTATATTTTCATAAATTCAATAATCTTTAATATACTATATTCAGTTTGTAATCAAAAGATACATTTTAATTGCAATAACAATATTATAATATTATTTATCACTTTCCCCATTTTTAGATTTCTGTAAATCTATATATATATATATATATATAAAACTAATCACATGTTTCACTTTTATTATAATAAATTATTAATTCAATCCACATGCATGCTCCTTCATACTACATATAAAAGACTCTCATTCTGGGACAACTTAGAATCCCTAACGCAATACAAGTAAAGAAAGCTTCTCATTTAATTGAAAAGAATAATAATAATTTACCAGTTTGATCCAATTTTCCCACTTCCTTTTGTTTAGCGGCGGCTGAGTTCCTTTTTTTTTTCTCTTCCTTCGGTCGGTTTGTATTAGAAATAATGAAGCAGTTAGGTTTTAGTTTATTTATTAATTAATATGTTTTATTAATACTCTTAATTTAATTAGGATTTAAAATTACACAAATATAAATTAGACCCAATTAATTTAAAGGCTCAAATTAATATAATCCTTTACTTATTATGGTCCAAATAAATTAACTACAGTTTGACCCAAAATATAAAGATAGTCCAATTAAATATTTTAAAGCTTACTTAAATATTTTAATATTATTTTATTGGGTATTACATCACCTTCCCCTTAAAAAGGATTCCGTTCCCGGAATCAAAAGAATGGAATGCACCTAATTATTGAAAAGATGAAGATATTCCGCCCGAATAGACTCCTCCATCTCCCAAGTAGCTTCATGCTCCGAATGGTTTTTTCATAAGACTTTAACAAAAGGAATTGTCTTCCTTCTCATAATTCGTTCTTGACGATCTAGAATCGCCTCGTCTTCTTCCTCACAAGTAAGATCTTCTTGAATCTTATGTAACGGGTATTGCACAACATGAAGCGGATGATAGTTATATTTCCGTAACACCGAAACATGAAAGATATTATGTACATGAGATAACTGTGGAGGCAAAGCCACCCGATATGCCACTTCTCCAACTCTCTTAAGGACTTTAAAAGGGACAATGAAACGCGGACTAAGCTTCCCTTTTAAACCAAACCTTCGAACACCTTTCCATGGAGAAACTTTCAAAAACACGTGTTCACCAGGTGTGAATTCAAGAGCCCTTCTATGAATATCAGCATAACTCTTTTGCCGCGATCTAGCTTCTTTCAATTTTTCTTTAGCCACTGCTACCTTCTCCGTAGTAATCCTAACCAAATCGGGTCCTTCTATTAACCTTTCTCCAACCTCATCCCAATAAGTCGGAGCTCGACACTTCTTACCATATAATGCTTCAAAAGGAGTCATACCAATACTAGCTTGCCAACTATTATTATATGCGAACTCCACCAAACTCAAATAATCATCCCAGTTCCCTGTCCACTCTAAAGCATAAGATCGCAACATGTCTTTTAATGTCTGAATAAGTCTTTCTGATTGTCTATCTGTCTGCGGGTGAAAAGTTGTACTATAGTTGAGTCGCGTTCCCCAATCTCGTTGAAATCCTTTCCAAAATCTAGAAGTAAACTGCGGATCCCGGTCCGAAATAATAGAAACTAGAGTCCCATGAAGCCTAACAATCTCACGTTGAAAAATATCTGCTTACTTATTTATCGAAAAATCCTCACGAATAGCCAGAAAATGAGCCGATTTAGTCAAACGATCCATTACCACCCAAATAGTATCATTCTTTTTAAGAGTCCTTGGTAAACCAGTCACAAAGTCCATCGAAATATCATCCCATTTCCACACAAGAATCTCTAACTGTTACAACAAATCTCCAGGCCACTGATGCTCTATTCATTTGTTGAAAAGTAAGGCATCTACTCACAAATTCAGCTACATCCCTTTTCATTCCACTCCACCAAAAATTCTCCTTCAGATCCTTATACATCTTTGTTGACACCGGATGAATAGAAAATGGCGAACTATGAGCTTCAGTCAACATTGTCTCATGAATCATTGGATCCATTGGAACACATAACCGTTTACCAAACCATATCACACCTTGTTCGTCAATGCGAAACTCTGGCTGCCTACCCTCATCCATATTTTGTGCTATAGCCCACAACTCGTCATCCTCCTTTGGGGCTTTTTTGATACGCAAAATAAGAGAAGGTTCCATGTAAGACCCCAACTTTTATAAATAAAGATGAATTTTTTTTTATAAATATCATTTTTGAATATTATGGAGTTAATTTGATATAATGTTATAGTTGTGGGTAATATTTATAAATTTTGCAAAGTACGCAAGTTGTTATATAATATTCGATTGGTCGGGGAATATTCGTTTTAACAGGGAATATTCGTACAACGACACAATCATTGGTGGACCCCACAACGGAATTATTGTCGGATTGAGAAAACGACAAAAATATTTTATTAAAAATAACGGCGGAAATTTTACCATTGTTGCTGTTGAACTACTCGGTAGTAAAAGTACAGTAATACGTGTGGTTGCATAGTAGCACACGGTATTGATTATTAATGCTTATGTGAGAAGTCACTCAGTTTGATTCTATTATTGTCAGTTAATAATATGAATTATTTAGCGATAATGACGTTTTGTTTTATTCGTATTATTAACGTAATAAAACAGAAACATCTTTTTATATAAAACAAAATACTTTATTAAAGTTATTCTATAAATAGAATATATTTTATTTTATTTAAAAGATTTTTCTTTAAATATGGACCGTCAGATTAAAGTAATCAATCTGGACCGTTCATGGATTAGTTACTATGCATTCTATTTTTCTATAAATAGCAGCTCATTCCTTCATTATTTCTTACGAATTCACTGAACTCTAGAGAGAGAAACTATAGAGAGAGAGAAGAAGAGTATTCTGCTACTTAACTACTTCCTTACTTCAGCTCTTCTTTAAAACGGTAGGGAATATTATTTCTTTTATATTCATGAAGAGAACTTCTGTTATTCCATTTGTTATTATTCTGTTGGAATAACCAGTATACGCGGTCTACCCTATACTTGGTGACATTCTTCTATTATTCTGTTGGAACATCCTGTCTGTGTGTTTTACACCGGACCTGGTTCCGTTTATTATTCTGTTGGAACATCCTGTCTGTGTGTTTTACACCGGACCTGGTTCCGTTTTATTATTATTCTGTTGGAATATCCTGTCTGTGTGTTTTACACCGGACCTGGTTCCATTATTTATTATTCTGTCGGAATATCCTGTCTGTGCGTTTACGCCGGACCTGGTTCCATTATTTATTATTCTATTGGAATAACCTGTCTGTGCGGTCTATCGCATGCATGGTGATTTCTTTTGTTATTCCATTCTTTATTGTACTCAGTTGGTTAAGTTTTGACTTCTATACTCCATGAAATTTGTGGAATATCCTTGATAGTTGCGTTTCATCCAGTATCTTTTCAAGAAAATATTCTTCTAAGCATTCTTGAATTTTACTCCACAATGCAGTATCATGTTGACAATTTGGACGTTGTTAATTCCTGGATAAATTAATTCTTGAACTTGTTTTATTGAATTCTTATATCATTGTCATCATCCTCATGTTTATAAAATGTTGAAAGTCATCTGTGGCATGTAGTGCATAGATGGACTTGGTATGATTATGACCAGGGATTATTCGGTATAATCATGACCGTAATGTTACAAATGATGTGGTAAAAGTCCTCATTGGCCCGTAGTGCATTGATGGACAGTTGTTGGCATGATCATGACCATTAATGAATACACGAATATCCTTGGCCGTAGTGCAGGGGTGATTCGATGATGTGGATTATTTTATTAAGCTGAGTCTCAGCGATCGCAGTGTTGAAAAACCTTTTAAATCATAAAAGATAGTAGAGTTTATTTTCTACTTGACTCTTTTAATGGATTGCTTGTTCCGCTGCAGTTAAACTTGATGTCTATTATATTTTATCAGTTTAACATTGTTGAAGGCTAATGATAATTTATTCTGCATTATCTTAGTCATAATATTTCTTACTGGGCTAGTTGAGCTCACCCTTTCTTTCACTGTTCTCTTCAGGAAATGAGAACGTAGCTGGGACAAGTCGGGGTACGGAGTGATGGTCCGAATGATAGTATTAGTTAGTAGTCCTCACTATTCTATGTAATGGTGTGTTAATAAATGTAATGAGGACTCCTTTTGAGTATGAATACTCTCTAGAAGATAATATTTGTATTCAAACTCACAGTTTATGTTTTGTCGTATTGTACACGACAGTTGTATTAATAAGTTGTATTTGTATTCTGTACTATGTATCTGACGACCCAAGATGGGTGATGTATACCTAATTTTGGGGGCGTCACAGTTGGTATCAGAGCTTAGGGATATGATCCCTGGCTAAGATGTGAGAATAGAACTAGGAGGGGAGAGACGGGGAATTCCTTCGCTAGTATGACCTACCTAAGTTTATTTGCATGGTATTTAATTGGTCGGTCATAATATAAGGATAATATATGACATATCAATTAATTTTTATTTTGTGGCAGTATCTGAAAATGGCATCTGAGAATGTTGAGAATAGCAATGGAGCACAGACGACTGTTGATTCACCACATATCAATAATCAGGATAATGTGCATCAGGAAGGTGTCAATCCTCATGCAAACAACAACACTGACCAAATGATGAATGATCAAATGTTCAGAGGCTTTATGCAATTCATGCAACAACAGGTGAAAGCGGCTCCTGTCCACAACGTAGGTGGAAATACTGGAAACTCTCAGGCGGTCACCGCTAAACAGTTTAAGGAGCTGGGACCACCGGAGTTTAAGGGAGAACCCAAACCACTTGTAGCTGAAACATGGATAAAGCAGATCACCAAGATATTTGATGTCTTGGGTTGCTCCGAGGAGCAAAAGGTTCCCTTTGCCGCCTTTATGTTGCGAGGAGAGGCAGATTACTGGTGGGAATCGATAAAGCGTACTCAACCTGCCGCACTGAAGATGTCTTGGGAGAAGTTCCAAGAGCTGTTTAACGACAAATACTTTCCCGAGAGTATTCGTCACATGAAGGAGGTGGAGTTCATCAAATTGGAGCAGAATAATATGACCGTGTCGCAGTACGAGGCAAAATTTGCGGAGTTATCCCGGTTTGCGTCCCACCTGGTGGATAATGAAGAAAGAATGACGCGGATGTTTTTAAGAGGTTTGAAGCCGGAGATACGTCAACATCTTGTTTCTCATAAACTGTGTTTGTATTCAGATGTTGTAAATAGGGCTCAGTTGGTGGAGCGCGATAACGAGATAACGCAACCAAAAGAGAGCAGCCGGCAAAATGATAATACCAGTGAGAGCAGTCATCGAAGCGGTGACAACAAGCGTGGAGGGAATCAACAGGCCAGAAATGGTAACCACTTCGGTGGTAATCAGGGCCAAAACAATAAGAATGGACATTTCAAGAAGAGGAGATTCAACAATGATGGAAAGACGTCAGCACCAGCACCTGTCGTTAAGGAAGGAGAACGACCACCTATCATATGTTTCAAATGCGGAGGGGAGGGGCACATCAGTCCAAACTGCGCGATGCCGTCCAAAGCATGTTATAATTGTGGAAGAGAAGGTCATTTAGCCCGATTTTGTCGTTTACCGAAGACAAATTCAGCCAGGATGGAGGCACCAAAGGCCGTCCCAGAAAAGTCAAAACCGGTTGTGCAAGGGAGAGCGTTTGTTGTGACCTCCCAGAACGCAAGGAACCCGAATGAGGTCATCACGGGTAAGCTTATCATAAACTCTAACGAAGTCTATACTTTATTTGATACCGGTTCAACCCATTCTTTTATTTCTCCTACTTGCGCTCATCGATTAAATTTGATTCCGGAGAAATTAGACTTTGACTTAGCAGTTGAAACTCCATTGGGAGAAACCTTCATTACATCCACGGTTTATAAGTCTTGTTTGGTTCAAGTTGGTACCCACACATTACCTGTCGATCTTATTTCATTAAAAATACTTGCATTTGACGTGATTCTAGGGATTGATTGGTTAACTACTCATCATGCAAAAATTGATTGTTTTCGTAAGGTTGTTAGCTTTCATATTCCTAATCGACCTATTATGCGAATTCAAGCAACCAAACCATTAAAATCAATCGCTGTCATCTCAAGCCATAAAGCTATTCGTTTATTGAAAAACGGATGTCAAGCTTTCTTAGCTCATGTCACAGATCTAAACAAAAATACGTCAGCTTTGAATGATATTTCTGTTGTTAATAAATTTCCTGACGTATTTTCCGAAGAACTTCCTGGCCTACCCCCAGAGCGTGAAATTGAATTTTGTATCGACCTTGAACCCGGTACAAAACCCATTTCCAAAGCCCCATATCGAATGGCTCCTATTGAACTTCAGGAGTTAAAGACCCAACTGCAGGAATTGTTAGACATTGGTTTTATTCGTCCTAGTACTTCTCCTTGGGGTGCTCCTGTTCTGTTCGTGAAGAAGAAAGATGGGAGTATGCGACTTTGTATTGATTATCGGGAGTTGAATCATGTCACCATCAAAAATAGGTACCCATTGCCACGTATTGATGACCTGTTTGACCAGTTGCAAGGAGCACAATTCTTTTCAAAGATCGATCTTCGTTCTGGATATCATCAGCTGAAGGTTAGAACTGAGGATATTCCAAAGACGGCTTTTAGAACTCGGTACGGGCATTATGAATTCTTAGTTATGTCTTTTGGATTGACTAATGCTCCTGCTGCCTTCATGGATATGATGAACAGGGTATTCAAGGAATATTTGGATCACTTTGTGGTCGTCTTTATCGATGACATCCTTGTTTATTCCAAAAGCCGTGAAGATCATGAGCAACACTTGAGGCTGGTACTCCAAAAGCTTCGTGAATACAAACTTTATGCCAAGTTGAAGAAATGCGAGTTCTGGCTGGAAGAGGTAGCATTCCTTGGGCACGTAGTATCAAGTCGTGGAATATCTGTTGACCCGGCAAAGATTGAAGCTATTCAAAGCTGGGAGCAACCTAAATCAGTGACCGAGGTACGTAGCTTTCTTGGTTTAGCTGGTTATTATCGGAGATTCGTGGAAGGATTTTCTCGAATCGCTACTCCATTAACTCAGCTGACTCGGAAAGATACAAAGTTTGGTTGGAGCGAAGAATGTGAGCAGAGTTTTCAAGAACTCAAGAGGAGACTCATTTCAGCACCTGTTCTAACAATACCATCTGGCTCGGAGGGATTTGTCATCTACAGTGATGCTTCGAGCAAAGGGTTGGGATGCGTTCTCATGCAACATGGAAAAGTCATAGCCTATGCATCAAGACAACTCAAGGAATATGAGAGGAATTATCCTACTCATGATCTAGAGTTGGCAGCTGTTGTCTTTGCACTTAAAATTTGGAGGCATTACTTGTATGGGGAGAAAGTGGAGATCTTTACGGATCATAAAAGCCTCAAATATTTCTTCACTCAAAAGGAACTCAACATGCGACAACGACGTTGGCTTGAACTGTTGAAAGATTATGATCATACCATTCAATACCATCCTGGAAAAGCGAACGTGGTAGCTGACGCATTGAGTAGAAGATCATATGCGGGTACAAGTGCAATATTAACAACGCAAAGGCCCATTTTGTGTGACTTGCAAAGGATGGAGATAGAGTTGAAGACTCCAGGGACCCATGTGATGATGGCGAATATACGAGTAGAACCGACTTTAATCGATAAAGTTAAAGCTGCTCAAGCTACAGACCTGGAGCTGATGCGTATGAGGAAGAAAGTGCAAGAAGGTTCTATGCCGGAAGCAAGAATCGATGAAGAAGGAATACTTCGAGTCAACTCCAGACTTTGTGTTCCTAACAACCCTGATTTAAAGTATGAAATCATGATGGAGGCGCACAACACACCGTTTGCAATCCATCCTGGAAGTACCAAAATGTATCATGATCTTCGTCATACATTTTGGTGGAGCAATATGAAGAGAGAGATAGCGTTGTTTATCTCAAGGTGTCTAACTTGTCAACGAGTCAAAGCGGAGCATCAAGTACCAAAAGGTCCATTGCAACCACTTGAAATTCCAGAATGGAAGTGGGAGCACATTACCATGGATTTCGTTACCGGTCTTCCTAGGGTTTCTCAAGGTATTGATGCGATTTGGGTCATTGTTGATAGATTGACCAAGTCTGCTCATTTCTTACCGATACGAGAAACTTATACACTTGAACGTCTTGCTCGTATGTACATAAACGAGATTGTAAGACTGCATGGTATGCCAGTATCCATAGTTTCTGATCGAGACCCAAGATTCACTTCACGATTTTGGGTTAGTTTACAAAAAGCTATGGGCACGGAGTTACGATTTAGTTCAGCATATCATCCTCAGACGGACGGACAATCAGAGAGGACTATTCAAACTCTTGAAGATCTATTAAGACTCTGTGTCTTTGACTTCAAGGGAAGTTGGGACAAGTTCTTACCATTGGTGGAGTTTTCCTACAACAACAGTTATCAAGCAAGTATTGGCATGGCTCCATTCGAAGCATTGTATGGAAGAAAATGTCGTTCTCCAGTATGCTGGGATGAGGTGGGCGAAGCAACGTTGTTGGGACCGGAGTTGGTACGTATGACTACAGAAAAGATTCAAACGATCCGACAACGTATAAAAACCTCACAAGATCGACAAAAGAGTTATGCTGATCTTCATCGAAAGGACGTGGAATTTGATGTAGGAGATCATGTGTTCTTACGTGTTGCTCCATGGAAAGGAGTTACGAGATTTGGAAAGAGAGGAAAGCTAAATCCTCGATTCATCGGTCCATTTTTAATCCTCGATCGAGTAGGAACTGTGGCTTATAGACTCGCTTTACCGCCAAGTATGTCTCGTGTTCATAACGTTTTCCACATATCCATGTTACGCAAATATGTGGAAGACCCGAACCACATTATTGAGTTAGAACCGGACGAAATAGCGGAGGATTTGACGTATGAAGAAGTTCCTGTTCAAATCTTGGATAAGAAGGAACATATTCTACGCTCCAAGGTTATACCTCAAGTCAAAGTTTTGTGGAGAAACCACGATGTTGAGGAAATGACTTGGGAGTTAGAATCAGAAATGAAATCAAGGTATCCTTACCTCTTCGACATACCAGGTACGTACCCTAATTTCGAGGGCGAAATTTCATAAGAAGGGGAGGTTGTAAGACCCCAACTTTTATAAATAAAGATGAATTTTTTATAAATATCATTTTTGAATATTATGGAGTTAATTTGATATAATGTTATAGTTGTGGGTAATATTTATAAATTTTGCAAAGTACGCAAGTTGTTATATAATATTCGATTGGTCGGGGAATATTCGTTTTAACAGGGAATATTCGTACAACGACACAATCATTGGTGGACCCCACAACGGAATTATTGTCGGATTGAGAAAACGACAAAAATATTTTATTAAAAATAACGGCGGAAATTTTACCATTGTTACTGTTGAACTACTCGGTAGTAAAAGTACAGTAATACGTGTGGTTGCATAGTAGCACACGGTATTGATTATTAATGCTTATGTGAGAAGTCACTCAGTTTGATTCTATTATTGTCAGTTAATAATATGAATTATTTAGCGATAATGACGTTTTGTTTTATTCGTATTATTAACGTAATAAAACAGAAACATCTTTTTATATAAAACAAAATACTTTATTAAAGTTATTCTATAAATAGAATATATTTTATTTTATTTAAAAGATTTTTCTTTAAATATGGACCGTCAGATTAAAGTAATCAATCTGGACCGTTCATGGATTAGTTACTATGCATTCTATTTTTCTATAAATAGCAGCTCATTCCTTCATTATTTCTTACGAATTCACTGAACTCTAGAGAGAGAAACTATAGAGAGAGAGAAGAAGAGTATTCTGCTACTTAACTACTTCCTTACTTCAGCTCTTCTTTAAAACGGTAGGGAATATTATTTCTTTTATATTCATGAAGAGAACTTCTGTTATTCCATTTGTTATTATTCTGTTGGAATAACCAGTATACGCGGTCTACCCTATACTTGGTGACATTCTTCTATTATTCTGTTGGAACATCCTGTCTGTGTGTTTTACACCGGACCTGGTTCCGTTTATTATTCTGTTGGAACATCCTGTCTGTGTGTTTTACACCGGACCTGGTTCCGTTTTATTATTATTCTGTTGGAATATCCTGTCTGTGTGTTTTACACCGGACCTGGTTCCATTATTTATTATTCTGTCGGAATATCCTGTCTGTGCGTTTACGCCGGACCTGGTTCCATTATTTATTATTCTATTGGAATAACCTGTCTGTGCGGTCTATCGCATGCATGGTGATTTCTTTTGTTATTCCATTCTTTATTGTACTCAGTTGGTTAAGTTTTGACTTCTATACTCCATGAAATTTGTGGAATATCCTTGATAGTTGCGTTTCATCCAGTATCTTTTCAAGAAAATATTCTTCTAAGCATTCTTGAATTTTACTCCACAATGCAGTATCATGTTGACAATTTGGACGTTGTTAATTCCTGGATAAATTAATTCTTGAACTTGTTTTATTGAATTCTTATATCATTGTCATCATCCTCATGTTTATAAAATGTTGAAAGTCATCTGTGGCATGTAGTGCATAGATGGACTTGGTATGATTATGACCAGGGATTATTCGGTATAATCATGACCGTAATGTTACAAATGATGTGGTAAAAGTCCTCATTGGCCCGTAGTGCATTGATGGACAGTTGTTGGCATGATCATGACCATTAATGAATACACGAATATCCTTGGCCGTAGTGCAGGGGTGATTCGATGATGTGGATTATTTTATTAAGCTGAGTCTCAGCGATCGCAGTGTTGAAAAACCTTTTAAATCATAAAAGATAGTAGAGTTTATTTTCTACTTGACTCTTTTAATGGATTGCTTGTTCCGCTGCAGTTAAACTTGATGTCTATTATATTTTATCAGTTTAACATTGTTGAAGGCTAATGATAATTTATTCTGCATTATCTTAGTCATAATATTTCTTACTGGGCTAGTTGAGCTCACCCTTTCTTTCACTGTTCTCTTCAGGAAATGAGAACGTAGCTGGGACAAGTCGGGGTACGGAGTGATGGTCCGAATGATAGTATTAGTTAGTAGTCCTCACTATTCTATGTAATGGTGTGTTAATAAATGTAATGAGGACTCCTTTTGAGTATGAATACTCTCTAGAAGATAATATTTGTATTCAAACTCACAGTTTATGTTTTGTCGTATTGTACACGACAGATGTATTAATCAGTTGTATTTGTATTCTGTACTATGTATCTGACGACCCAAGATGGGTGATGTATACCTATTTTTGGGGGCGTCACATTCCACCCTCATACCTGCTACCAACCCATCAGAACCTCTAGCATATAGCTCCAAACTCACACGCTCCATATCCGAGATAAGTTGAGGTTATGTAACCAAGGCAGCTACACTCCCTGAACTTTTCTGGCTAAGAGCATCTGCAACCACATTAGCCTTACCGGGGTGATACTGAATCCTGGCATCATAATCCTTGAGGAGCTCCAACCAATGCCTCTGCTTCATGTTAAGTTCCTTCTGAGTAAAAATGTATTTAAGGCTCTTGTGGTGAGTGAAAATGTCACAAGTCTCTCCATATAGATAGTGCCTCCAAATCTTTAGGGCAAAAATAACTGCTGCTAACTCCAAGTCGTGGGTAGGGTAATTCACCTCATAAGGTTTAAGTTGTCTGGAAGCATAAGCAATTACCTTACTATTTTGCATTAAAACACACCCTAATCCCTTCTTGGAAGCATCACTGTAAATCTGATAATCTCCTATCCTCGACGATAATGTAAGCACTGGAGCCGACACAAGCCTCTTCTTAAGCTCCTCAAAACTTTTCTCACGTTCCTCATTCCACACAAACTTTGTGCCCTTCTTCATCAACTGAGTTAATGACAAAGCTAACAAAGAGAAATGATGAGTGAGTTTTATACACATGAATTGGATACATTCGGGCATAATTCATTGTTGTTCTCAAGTCTTTTAGAATAGTTTTTAAGTGTTTGTATCCATTCATGCATGTTTTACATTGTTTTGTAGGAATTGGGACAAAAGTTACTTAGATCGACGTTTGGGGTTGCTAGATTTGCGTTTTTGGCTTGCCATTTACACAGCAGTCACTTTAAAGCCAATTTGAGTATTGCTACAGACCTTATTTTAGAAAACTCAAAGAATGAAAGTTGTAGATCTACGTCTCCTCTTTCCGAAACATCTTGAATCATAGAAATCAGAGTTCGGACGAAGAAATTATGGTCATTTTCCCAAAGGACGTCGGAGCAGAAAATTTCCAAAAAAGCACTAGCGTCGGGGCGCCCATTTCAAGGCAATTTCCAACGCCGGGGCGCTATAAGGAAGTGTCTGAGTGTTAATCCCAGCGCTGGGGTGCTGGGGGAAGGGTTTGGTGCGGCTTGGACGTGTTTTGGGCGAATTTTGACACCTTTTTGACTCCAAATTGGATTGGGTTTGTTCCTAAGCTCAAAATTGGACTTGTAATCTATAAATACTTGATGTAAGGCATAAAATAGGGGGATTACATAGCTTAGATTAGAGATACACTCCATTAGATTAGACATTAACCCTAGTTCTTATTAGTTTGGAGATTGAAACAACTTGGAGATCATTGAAGATCAAGAGCAAGAGCAAGAGGGGAGCATCAGATTTACTGACAACAAATTCTATTATCTTCTCTTATCATACTTTTATCTTTTAATGTCTATTCAATTGTGGATTCTTGGTTTTAATTCATTAATTATGAACTAACTCTTTTATTAAGATTTCAATTAAACTTTTTATGGCTATAAATTAGTTATTTGATTTATTCCAATTATTTGTGTTGAAGTGAATTGTTCATCTTGCTTTGAGTTTATTAATTAATTATCTGATCAATAATTACCTTGTTACTCTAGAAGGAATTGGGAAAGAAATTCTAGGGTTAGAACTGGGCTTGGTGACATGTGACTTAGTTATTTGCAAAGTGAATAATTAGGTTTGTGAATAGAATGAGAATATCTATTTGCCGCATGTAACATAAGAGAAATTGGGTTTGTAGCGAGTTTAATTCAATTGTTTTGCATAGAGATATAGCAAAATTAATCTGGGTTAAATAGAAGGCAATTGATCACTCGAGAGAGGGCTTTTGGCATTTGAGAATTCCTGTTAACAATTCAGTAGACATAATAATTGGGATAGTTGAATAATTGATTTATAATTCATAATTGGGGATATTGGAGTCTTAATTCTTATTTATCTGAATTCCATCAATTCTTAGTTGTTTATTTGCTTTCTTTTAGAATAATCTTTTTGTTTTGTTTAATTTAGTTTTCTTAAATCTAGAAATCACAATTATTGGTTGTTTAAATAAAATTGATTTGGTTAAGAATTAGTACTTGGTGATTTTTATTAAATAATTCCTCATGGGAACGATACTCTACTTTCACTTTATTACTTGTTGACCGTGTATACTTGCACGTATTCATTGATTGCGAAATCAATCAACAAGAAACCTTCCACAAATTGCTTGTAGTACCCTACCAAACCCAAGAAACTCTTAACTTCAGTTACCGTGGTAGGTCTTGGCCAATTAGTGATAGCCTCAACCTTCATAGGATCCACCTTAATACCTTCAGCAGACACGACATGTCCCAAAAATGCTACCTGTTTTAACCAAAACTGGCATTTAGAGAACTTAGCAAATAACTTATTCTTCTGCAGAACCCCCAAAATAGTACGAAGATGCTCTTCATGCTCCTTCTTAGACTTGGAATACACCAAAATGTCATCAATGAAGACAATGACAAATTGGTCTAAGTACTCGCTAAAAACTCGATTCAACATATCTATAAACACTGCCGGAGCATTAGTCAATCCAAATGACATCACCAAAAACTCATAGTGCCCATATCGAGTACGAAAAACTATTTTTGGAATGTCCTCTTCCCTCACCCTCAACTGATGGTACCCCGACCTCAAATCTATCTTCGAGAAGAACTTTGCCCCTTGGAAATGATTGAAAAGGTCATCTATCTGTGGCAATGGATATCTGTTCCTGATAGTGATCCGATTTAGCTCCCTATAATCTATACACAATCTCATAGATCTGTCCTTCTTCTTCACAAACAAGACTGGAGCACCTCATGGCGATACACTCGGTCTAATGAATCCACGATCTAACAACTCCTGCAATTGTTCCTTCAACTCCTGTAACTCTAATAGAGCCATCCTATAGGCTGCCTTAGAGATAGGTTCCACTCCAGGAATGAGCTCAATAGCAAACTCAACTTCCCTTAGCGGTGGCAATCTTGGTGAATCCTTAGGAAATATCTCAGGAAATTCTCGCACAACTGGATAGTCATCAAGTTGGAGCTCATCCTTCAAGGTATCCTTCACATAAGCCAAATAATAATCACATCCCTTAGCAATCATTTTGCTCGCCTTCAAAGCTGAGATCAACTTTACAACACCATAAAGCTTGGAACATTGAAACTCGAATTCTGGAGCTTCTAAGGTTCCAAAAATAACCTTCCTCACCTGATAATTAATAGTGGCTCGATGCTTACTCAGCCAATCCATACCCAAGATGATATCGAAATCATGCATCACCATCGAAAGTAAGTTAGCTGCATACACCCTCCTCTCTAACTTCAAAGGACACTCACAAAATTACTCAGAAATAATCATAGAATTCCCCATCGGAGTGGCAATAGATAAATGAGGATCTAATATATGAGAAGACACTCCAAGATGACGAATAAATGAAAGTGCAACAATAGAGTGTGTAGATCAAGTGTCAAACAAAACTGATGCCTCACGATTTCCTACAAGAAGGATGCCTGAAATAGTACCTGGTGCTTGGGCCGCTTGATTAGCTGTCAATGCAAATACTCTCCCACCGGTGTTGCGCTGACCGCCATTACCAGCATTACCACACGTTGAACTGTACATTCCCTTGCTCTATGTCCCATCTGTTCACATAAGAAATAAGCCCCTGTATCTCTATAGCACGCCCTACCAGCATGATACCCACCACAAGTAGCACATGGAGCAAGTGGAAGTGGCAAAAGGTTTGGATTGTCCCCACCTACCGATCCTGGAAACCGCCCCTGAATTTGACCATGTTGGCAATGTTGACCCTAATTCTGATTTTGCTAGAAACCTCTATTCTATTGAAATCCCCTATTTTGATACTGCCCTTCAGCTTGCCACTGACCTTGCTGCTGCCCTCCACGACCACCCTGCTGTAATGGGTAAGCAAAATCCCTTCTAGGATTAAATCGCTGACCCGATGGAGGCTCATTCTAATTATTTTACCTTCTATTCTGATTTCTGCCAAACTACCCCATTCCTTGCCCTTGTTGGTCATCTCTATCTCTCTTTCGACTCCCTTCTGATTTGGAAGCTCGAAAGTCCTTGTGCTCCATCTCCACACTCTTAGTTGCATTAGCCACCTGTGATACATCTGTAAATATAGTGTGGATGATCGATCTCCTATACTCATATTTCAAGGCCCATTTGAACTTTTCTGCCTGTTGTGCAGCTGTCCCAGCTATTGAACTTGCAAAACCAGCCAATCTTGTAAATCTCGCTATGAAATTGGTAATAGTCTCATCATCCTTCTGCCGAATGGACACAAATTCCCTGATGTATGCATCCCTTTCAGCGTTTGGGAAATACTGCTGATAGAAAAGGTCACAAAAATCGCTCCATATGAGTCCATCCATAAATCCATCTCCCTGTGTAGCCTTCAATGATTTCCACCATCGCTGAGCATCATCCTCTAGATTATAAACTGCTAATTTCACCTTTTGATTTTCTGAACACCCAATCACATCAAAAATCTTCTCCAAGTGGGCAATCCAGTTCTCCGTATCAATTGGAGTTGGAGCAAAACGAAAAGAATTTGGCTTCTGCTTAATGAACCTCTCTAATAACACATACAACAGCTACACTTGCTGACCCAGTTGATCCTCGGGAGGAACATTCTGCTCGTGTTGTGGTATCTCTACATCATCCCCCATGCCTTTTGCATGCCAATTTCCTTGCATCTGCGGAATACCCTGCATAGCCTGTGCCACGGCCTGCGTAACTGCCTCATTCACCATTGCTGCAACCATAGCCGGGGTTAATATTATTGCATTATCCTGATTCCTATCGTTTCCACCCTGGTTAACAGCCTCAACCTGGGGCTGCCTCTGACCCCTCCTACCGTTATTACCCTGCCTCCCAGCAATTCTCGAAGACTTACGAGCCATCTATGATACAAAATCAAACAGACGAGAACAAACAGATCAAAACAAATAATAAAGGCCAAATTTATGCAGAATGAACATCAAACACAATACAAATCTTATAACTACCTAGTGGTCTACCCATAACTCACAGGTCAAGCCTAAAAGGCAATCTACAAGATCATAACCTAAGCTCTGATACCAACTCTGTAACACCCCCTTTCCCAAAAAGGAAAAGGAATGTCACGCACAAGAATAATAAATACAAACCTCAAATAAATCTCAAAATATCTCCAATGAAATTGAACACTAATTGTCACATACTCCAATTTAAATAGAAGGAATTCCACACTTACATAATCTCTACTAATAAGAAATAATTGTCAAAATGGCCCAAACATCCATATACAAAATATTAGGAAAACTAAGTCTAATAATAAGTCTCAAAAACTAATCTACTCATTTGGATCAAAGGTAGCTCTCATCCCAGAAATCCTGATCACCCCTGATTACCTGCCAGAAAAAGAACACAGCGTGAGCCAATTGCCCAATACGGATATAAAAATGTCTATATATAAATAATATATATATGTACCGAAAGAACTGAATGAACCAACAATTACAACTACTAACCAAACATGAATATATCGAAATTGGTGAGACAAGGTACAAATGATTAACACTGTCGAACCGACAACTATAGTCAAAAGAATTCCAAACAAAATAAGGCTGAATCAAATGGTTATAAGGTAACAATTTCATACTGAGCTCAAATACAAATAGCCAAAGGCTAACAAAATACATCGATACCATGATGTATACAAATCAAATCGGATAGTACGCACAACACATACGTCACTAATCCGCCAAACAAATCGAATAAAATCAAATACTGGGTCGACCCATACGTATCCTGAACAAATATATCAAATGGCCAAAGCTCATACCCAGAGCATATAAAAGGATACGCCGTGGACTAATCACACCGCCACGGAAGGTGTCATGCCCTTGTGTCAAGAGGACATGCCAGTGGTACCCCTACAGGTGGTTAGCTCAAGTATACCCCAAAAATCAAACTACAAAATGTAAGCCAAAAGGGGTTCAAATCACAAGGCTTACATGACCATATTCAAATAAAATCGAATTATCAAATACAAACATTATTAATTAACATAATATATCAATGATCAAAATAACTCCCGAATGTGAACGAAAATATTCGAACAATGGTACAAACGAATAAAGTCTTCAAAACTTATTGACACGATTACCTAGTTCAAAGAGTACAAATATGAATTCTAATATCAACGCCAAAACGAAACTACCTCAATAATTTTGACAACAAGGAATAATCCTGAAAGATAATATCAAATTTCTAAACGAGTACAAGCGAACGAATTAAATTTTAAGGAGTATCACTAAAAAAGTACGGAATTCGTACCTTAATATAGTACCAAAATAATTCGCCGAATCCAAATATCACTCGCTAGACTCCCTCAATCCGATCTAATTATCAAAATAAAATATAATATGTCAGGAATAAGCATGTGAATGTTATTTCTATTTACATATGATTTGATTATGATATATATGAATGAATATGCAAGTATGCTTGCATTAAGAAAAGCTGTAAAGTTCTTTAATAAAGAATAGAAACATACGTACAAGGACTTAGAATGAATTGATCAAATATGTTAGGTTGATCCTACATAAGCAAAACAACTTTGTAAAGTCCTTGAAAAGAAATGATGTACAAGGACTATAAATATAGAAAGATCAAACATGTTAGGTTGATCTTATGATGTAATAGATAGGCTTGTCTGATCGTCGAGCACTGCACCAGTAATCGTAGTCTGCGAAGAGAGTCAAGAAAAACTCGAGAGCTATCGAGGCAGAATCGTAGTCTGCAAGATAATAGATCTCGGAGTTCGTAGACTGCCAAGAGAGACGAGGAAGGATCGTAGTGTGTCGAGAAGAACTTATTCAGGGTCGTAGTCTACTGAGGAAGTCATGTCCAAAATCGTAGAGACAGCCTGCCTACGAGCTGACCGAACATCTACCGAAGCCAAGCCAAAAATGTAGACTACTCTCGGAGTCATAGAGTCTACTGATGCCAAAGCCAAGTCAAAGATCGTAGACTACACTCTGAGTCTGTAGAGTCTACTGTTCATATCAAAGGCAGAGATCGTAGTCGAGCAAGATCAGATGAAGACATCGAGCACGAAGATAGAAATAGTAAAGTGTCAAGATCTGATCCCTGAGTCGTGGTGTCTGCACAGCCGAAGCTGAATTATAGAGTGCAGAACTACGATCTCAACAGTTGTGCTCAAAATGCCAAAGCAGAATCGTAGAGCTAATACGATTCTCAGCAAATGAGCACTCCTAAAATATCCAAAGGAATGAAGCCTCTGGTTGCCGCTGCATAGATACATCCCACCTAGGAGTGAGCAAAAAATGGGTATAACCGAATTATCGAACCGAACCGAAATAATTTAACCGAAATTTTCTGATAATTTGATTATTTTTAACATTTCGGTTATATCTGAAATTATTTACGAATTTCGGTTAGCTTATACAGATTTTATTTTTGGCTTATTCGGTTAAACCGAACACCGAACAAAGTCTTGCTCACTAGTGTCTAGTCACTCCTACCTAAAATAATAATACTATAATTGACTCAGCACTCAACCGGCCCACTATTACTCTACTAGCCCAGACTCTGAACTGATTCACTGAAGTCGTAATTCTCAAATCTCAATTCCCAAACCCCCCCAAACCCAGATCTAGAACTCTCAAAGTCTCAATCTCTCATCCCAAACTCAGATCTCGAATTCGAAAGTCGAAAAGTCTCAATCTCTCATCGGCCATTGGTGCATCACCTCATCGGCTTCGGCGGCCCTTAATCGGTCATTATCAGTCAATCTCTAAGTCAAAGAGACGAAGACTCGAACTCTCGCTCTCGATCTCTCATTCGATTTGAGTGTCTGACATCTTCAATTCTTCATCGGCTGAACTGTCTGAAAGTAAGTTCTTACTCTAAACTTTTTTGGCACATTATGCAGGAACTACATATATGTAACACAACAAAGAAACTTCCAAAAATCAAAGAACAATTCAAGTATGTGTGCATGAGGGAGAGAGAATGAACTAAAAAGAGGAAATTGAATCGCTTAATAGAGTGGAAAGGGAATTACGGGAAAGGAGAAATACCCTAGATCTGGAAGATTATAAAAGAGAATAACCAAAAAGTACTAATCAATATATAAGTAGTAAAAAAGGAGTAGGGAAGAACCTTGATGAGCATTGAAAACGACGGCAGATTCCTCCCTAGTACCACAGTTGCCCATTTTTTTCTTGATCTTTTTCAGCTGCAGATGATGATGATTGTGAGTGAGCTAGTAGAATTAGTGTTATTAGTAGAAAGGCTGCTGATGTTAGATTTCTTTGCCCCGAGATGAAGCAGCGTCTTAAACTTGGGATATCTCCTCATTACCATTATATCATTTTCCAAATTAAATGTCCAATTCTAACTTCTTTTTTTATTGGGGTTAAAATCTTGAGTTGGATTATGGTGACCTGGTCCTGGGGTAAGAAAGTTTTATTGAGGTCAATATTATTGTTGACTATTATGTGGAATTGCAACTAATGTAATTTCTTTCTTTTTATTCATTGCAGTTTGGCAAATAATGCAAGAACTGTTAAGACTATATATGAGACATTGAGACTTGTTGATTGTTTCTGCTGTTTAGACTTGTTGATTGCTGCTGCTAACCTGCTGTTAATTTTTTGTAATACATGTTTGGTAAATATATGTTTTGTAAACACTGATGTATACACTTATGTTAATATCCATGTGTACTGTCAAGTTAGGCAGAGTTGTAAACTATTAAATTCGATTATTAACCGAATAATTAATTCGGTTATTCGGTTATCATGTATTTCGGTTAGTTGTTCGGATATTCAAAATAGTGCAATTTCGGTTTTCGGTTATAACCAAAATGTTAATTTGGTTCGGTTATTATCCGAATGCTCACCCCTAATCCCACCTGAAGGAAAGCAGAGAGCACTCAACGAATGGCATGCAAGCTAACAGAAGATCTAAGCGCCAACCCAATCAGCATCAAGATTGAGTTGTGAAGCCATTCTAGATGAAGTCTTCCACAAGTTGATCATAGGAAGACTTCAGTAACTGACTAAGGAAAGTCAGCAAGTACAGTAGCTGTCAAGTGAATAAAAGACAACGATCTTGGAAGCAACCAAGATCGTAGTGTTTGCCAAACAAGAAAGAACTGATGGAGCATACACAGAGATACTGGTCAGCCTCTGAAAAACAAGGCTAAAGTGATTAAGAATTGGGTCAGTCCATTGATGATAAGTGAACGGGAGATCACAAGGAGAAAGCGAGCTGGACACGCCACAAATCTAAAGTGTCTTGCTATTCAGAAGGGGTCAGAACAAAGAAGTCAAGCCATCAGTATCTGAGAGCTGTCGAGGCAAACAGAAGTGTTGAAGCACTACACAAAAGAAGGAAGAAGTGTTCTACATTGAAGATCCAATCAACACTCTTCAAGATCGTAGTGTTGTCTCTATCAGACAATAAGATACTACGATCCGGTCCATGAAGACGTGCATCAGAATCGTAGAGTTTGAAATAGCTGAAGATTGAAGCATTGGCAATGGTTAAATCTGAAGGTTGATATTCGGACAAGAGCTTATTGAGAGCATCGATGCAAAAGGACAACCTCTGATCGAGAAATCAGAAAGAGGTAATAAAGTCTTCGCCCTGCCCAAGACATCAGAGTGACATCTCTGACGGGGTAGGTGAAACAGTAGACTGCAGTGTCAGAAAATCAGAAAAGGAGATGTAATGTCACATCTGTAATCTACCTCAAGCCACTCGAGATCTGGGAAGAAATTTGAATAGCTTTCAACGGCTACTTTCCAGCGGGAGGATTAGGAAGGAGTATAAATCAGCAAGAGCTTCAAAGATCAAGGGTTGCTGGAGTTTTCGAGTTATGGAGTAATGGTGGACTGATCTAAACCATGTGAGATAGTGAGTCCGAAGGCTTACTCTACGATCCACTAAGAACACTTAGAGTCAGATAAAGAAAGAAGTAGAAATGAGAGTTCTATAATGTAGAAGTGAGAGTTCTACTACTTGAAGAGTGTTCTGAACTGCCAAGAGAAAGAAGAGCGTCAATGCCATCTTGATGTCCATCATGGGAAAACTCTAAGTACAAGAGAGAAGAGCCTATAGTCATCTTAGCAAGTCCATCATGAGAAGGCATCAAGTATCAAGAAAGAAGATCACCAACGCCATCCTGGTTTCAAGCATGAGAAAGCTTTTAAGTACCTAGCAGAAGAGCTTACAGTCATCTTAGAAACTCATCATGTGCAGCCATCATGTATCAAGAGGAATGATCTTCAAGGCAGTTCATCAAGGGATCATCAGAAGTGGTTGAATAACTGAAGAAGCTGAGCATCATGCAACACTCAACTGCACTTCAAGGATGATCACGCCAAGCTGCTAAGTACAGAAGATGTTGAGAGCATAAAGACTTCTTAATAGGTCAGTACAAACTCCAACAAACAAACAAACAACTCAACAACAAGAAGTCAGGGCCTGAGGGGTCCTTGTCCTGGAGGGACTAAATGAAGTTCCAAGCCTGCTGGGCTTGAAGAGTTCCTAGGGAACTAGAGAAGTTCCAAGGCTACTGGCCTTGAAGAGTTCTTAGTGAACTGAAGTCCCAAGGTTGTTGGCCTTGAAGGAATCTTAGTGATTCAGGGTGCTGCCCTTCCTTTGTGGAAATCCTGCTAGTTGAAAGCAAAAGAGTGGATTAGGAGCTTGAGTCTCTGAACCACTTAAAACTCCTTGTTTCTTTTACTTTATGTCATTTACATTATATACTTTAACTGCTATAACTGCTATGTATATTTTAACTGCTTACAACCGAACTAACTCTAAGAACAATGTATGTATGATTACGAATACATCAATGAAGGGGATCTTTTACTTATTCCGTTGTGCTAGAAAAGATTCTTATGTTTGCCATATGCTAAATCATTAGCAATACAAAATAAACGAGAAAAGTATTTGAAATTAAAAAGGATCTATTCAACCCCCCCTTCTAAATCTATATTGTGCCTACTGGGAACTAACAATTGGTATCAGAGCAGGTTCTCATGCTATATTCAAAAGCTAATCGCTTTGAGTCTAATCCTAGGCACAAACATTGTTTTAAACTTAGTTTAGTAGTAAGTGACTTGTTATATGCAGATGAGCTCACACGTTGAAAATATTGTGTACAGGTTAATGTGTATATACACCTGAAGCTGCTCAGATTGGTCTATGTTCTAGATTGTTACAACAACAAGACCAATCCTTTCCTGAAGTCAATCTTGTAGTCTGAAGACCAGACGAGAAAGCTCAAGAGACATCAACAGTAAAGAGTCGAGCATCCTTCAGCCTAATAGATGAAAAGGCCATGCATGCTACGAAACATTTATCCAGAGAAGAAAGAAGATCTTCTCAAACATGTGTCTGGCCAACCAGCAGCTGGGTGTAAACTGTGTGAACTGAAGGATGCCAAATAACTAGAGAGGCTGAGATTATCCTAGCCTACATCTTCAAGACCACGACTGATTGATTAAAGGCCAACTAGAGCAACAAGTTGTCAGGAGCAAATGTGAAGCTATGCACATCAATGCCTAAACTTAGTATATCCAAGATAAATAACTATTGAGAAGCTGACAGTGAAAAGGTACGATTCCTCACTAATATAATTGTGAACATCATGTAGCACCCTCTTATGAACTACAGTATTCCCTCAAGAAATCATAAACTACCTAAAAAGGTGAAGAGATAAAGTACACTGAGGGTGGAAACTCAAATGCCTATAAACTTTCTCTCCATCCAAGTTTTAGGCTGAAGATGACATCTTGAAAGAAATCTGAAATGGGTCATAAGAGCATCATAGGTTAAATTTATTTTATGGGTTAGTATGCATGTACAAACCTATGTTCTAAGTGTTCGATAACCCACAGAGTATGATCAGTTCTTCAAGTGTATCTTGAAGATTCATAGAAACTGATCACCTCCATGACTTAACCTGATACAAATAAATCGTAGAGTTGATTCTCACTTTGTGAACATTTAAACTCTATGAACATAACCAAGCAAATGATGAAACCATCAAAGAGAAAAAGTGTTTTATTAAAATGTCAAACCTTACACACACTCACCATCATGCATCTCAAAATGTATTATCTAAATTGGTTACATGCATGAATATGATTATTGGTGATCACTATGATGTTAATTCTAATATATGAGGAACAGGGATTTAGAAAACTAACCTAGCAGGACCCATTAAATTGTGGGTACCAAAAATAGAAATATATCTAACCTGCAGGTACCTGGTCTATCCGGCCACACTAAGGAATGCCGAAACAGAAGACTTCAGTCAAGAAGACTCAACCAGCTGAAAGCTAAGGACTGTTCAGAAATGATTCTGATAAAATCCCTATATGTCTAAGCCTGTCCTTGAAGACCCGCTGAGCTAACCTGAATGAAGCTCACATGGCTACTAATCTGTATATAGAAGCAGACCATTCAACCAAAGATGAAAAGAGGTCTTACATACTCAAATCAAGCAAAGCATGCTATATGAGAAGAATCCTCAAGGAAGCTCACATCAGAGGATCATCGAGCATCAGTCAAGAGGAACTCATTATGGGAGCAGAACTTCACACGCACAAGACTGTCAAAGAAGACTACGTTCGTAGTGCTGTCAAATGATCGTAGAGTGATCAGTCTTGAAAATATCCATGCCTACGATACAAGGAGATCTAAGTGATAATGGTGATTCCAGTCAGAAGAAGATATGCAAGACTGCCTTCAAATGAACTTAAAGCAAAGGGAATCACATCTATCTGAGAAGACAACATCAACCATGGGAGAGCAGTGATTTGTTAAGGAACAACAACACTGAAAAATATTATGGAACAATGTGCCAGCTACAGAGTCCCAAAACTCTATGGTTGATGAACCAAATAAAGATCTATAGTCAGTAGAAGCGTCTCAAAACGTACTACTGATAACCTATCAGTCACCTAACTCAAAATCGTGGAGTGCCCACGATCAAACATCTGACCGTAGTGTAAAAGCAGGAGGACACCACGATTACAGCAAATGCAATTGTCTAAAGTTGGTAGAGGACTCCCCACCAGAAAAGGTCAAATGAGATATTAGTGCAAATCACTTCTAAAGTATTTCGTCTGGAAAGAGCCTCAGGGACAAACCTGACCCTTAGCTCACTCTAAGAGGTTGGCCCTTCCTGAGCTTCCCTGACCCAGAAGGAATGCTAAGTAAAGTTCATCTCAAGGACCAAGTCAGTCAACGATCGTAGAGTCGAGGTTGAAGAGAACTCCACGATCGTAGTGTAACAGACTCGACGATCGCAGTCCTACTAGAGGATAATCCAGCTCATAAGGAGCTCTGAAGAACTGGACAACTGCTCAATCTTTCAGATGAAGAATAGAGATGTTCAAATACAGGTTGAAAAGATATTGGGCAAACTCACATCAAGTCTCAAGTGCCCAAACTGGCTTGGGGTATATCAGTGGTCAAGATATGCAGTTTCAAAATGAGAACTAATGTCAAAACCATCCACTACAACATCTCTCAAAAGTTGATCGTTGAGTCAACAAAGGAAAACGTAGAGACAATAGTTGCCTTTCCATGCTACTCTACGAACCAAAGAGGTCAACGGTCAATCCACGTCAATTAAACGTCTACTCTTCTGAAAGAAATATCTAACTGAAAAGTTATGGGGAGTTACAGCTCATTACTGGACATCGTGCAACTAATGATTGGTTGACACATCACTGATTATGCAGAGTTAGAAGGAACTGCCATAAAGACAAATTTAAAATCTGCAAACAGTTATTAGAAACCATCGAACCTTTCTCCCTCCCATTTTCAGACCCTAGAATCCTCTCAAAAGCCAAAATCAGTTAACCCTCCATAGCCTTACCCAAATCACAATCAGCCATCTCTCATAGACTCCTCTAAATCAAATACCCATATTCCTCGAACTATTCAAATAGAAGATTAGCGAGTAATCACTGGCATTCAGCTTGGAACCAAGTCGTTTGAAAAATCCAAAAAGAAGTTCAGAGACAGTCTCGAACTTGTGAAGAAAGCTGGATTCTTAGAATGTCTTGAGGCTAGTACTCGAGTATATACTAAACTGATCAAGGAATTCTACTCAAATGCATCCATAAATGCTGGAACCCTCTCAACCAAGGTTAAGGGTCAGTCTCTTAAGCTAAAATCATCCAACATCAATCAATGCTTAGGTTTTCCTGACCTAGGATTGAGAAACCTTGATGAGATCAACACTGAGCAAGCAAAGGTGATTATGGGGTACCAAAGAAACCCTAGTCTGAAGGACATGAAGAAGAAGGAGTTTCCCGAGAAATTCGAGTTCCTTGCTGAGATAGTGGGAAAATACATACTTTGCAAGGACACTGCACACGACACTGTGCTTGATCAACAGTTAAAAATCATGTCTACTATAGTTCTGAAGAAACGAATCAACTTTGGAGTTATCCTATTTGAACAAATCTCCAAATGGGTAGAAAAGGCTAAATTGAAGAAGTCTACAGAAAAACCCCTGACAAAGGTGTTTCATGGAAGACTATTGAGTATAGTGCTAAAGAAGAAACTAGGAAGCAAAATCAAGAATGATGAAGGAGAGCCTTTGAATGTTCACAAAGTAATATCTCCATAACTATTTGTGAACTGGAAGAAGAACCCAAAGGAAAATAGGAGATTGACAACTACCGGGAGCAGCAGCAAGGCCTCTACAAAGAAGAGGAAGGCAAAAGAGGTAGAAAGTTCCGAGTCTGGTGACTTTGTACCAGCAGCAATCACACCAGCCAGAAAGAAATCCAAGGGTGTGAGGAAAGCTGAGTCTTTGCCAAGAAGTCTCTCCACAGAAGACAAGGTTGAAGATGAAAAGGTTTCAACTGCAGAAACCACCAAGAGGAGAAGCAACAGATTGCTTCAAAGGCCATCACGAAAGAAAGCTAAGGTGGCAAACAAACCAGCCTCAGTTTCCCAAGATAGTAAAGTTGATGAAGAAAAGGACGTAGAGTCAGCAAAAGAAAAATGAACTGATGATGTCAAGACTGAGGCCTCACAGACCAAATCCAGCAATGAAGGAGAAGCTGGATTTATGGAAGAAAATGCAAAATCCTATGATAAAGAAGAATGCTCAAGCCCTATGGCCAACCCTCAGAGCATTCACTCTAACGATGAAGGAATGATACAAGCTGACCCAATTCCATCCTCAACTACAAGTGCTCCAACAAGTCCAGATAATGGGTCAAATGATGCCGTTTCAAAAGAAGAAGAACATGCCCCTTCAAATCCTGAAAGCCCACATGATGGCTCAAAAGGTGATGAGTCCAAAGAAAAAGGGCCTGCCCCTGACAAGGCTGAACCTCGTGGAAGTTCGTCTGATCCAAAGGCCTCAGACTCTGAAGAGGAAGAAGAGTTTGACTCTCCCATAGCTGAATTTCCAAGGAGAAGGAAGAGTTATAGACTACAAGCCAAATTTGCCTCCAAAAGGAGAAGTGATCACTCAAATACTGTCATTGAATTAAGTGATGATGAGTCTGTATCATAGGAAAAAAGTACTGAAAATAGGACCAGTGATGAAGAAGTTGAATCAGAGGAAGATCTTGTTGAAGAAGGTTCTGGGAATAAAATGCAATAAGAAGGACTCATTGATGGAAATGATCAAAATGGTTCAGGCTCCGAAAGAGAAGAAATGGAGAATGATTCCAACTCAGCAAATCAGGAATAAGAGGATCCAGCAGACTATCCAGTCCTCTCTCCTGCAAGAATCAGTAGAAGAATAGTGGTAGAAGTTTTTAATGAACCAGAAGAACTCCCAGCAGAAAGATGGTTAAGATATGGAAATGAACAGCTCAAGGTTGTAAGGATGACTGCACATGATTTGTTCAAAAACTTGAACAACATGGAGCTAGACTGCATGACTGTCCTCTATAATCCTGATGACCTGCTAATGAGATGGTTCTTCCAATGGATGCCTTGGCTAAAGGCACATACTAAAAAAGATGGAAGTTACTTCAGCTGGTGCTACTCTCATTTTCCAAGCATGGAGCTGGTGGCACAAAACTTCCCAAGGGTGAAGAGTTTTGCTACAATGATGATCAAAAACCAGCCTCACTACAAGGTCTACAGACATGCTGGCAACCACTATATCCCCTATGACCGTAGGGTGGACTCTGAAGGAAGAAGGATCATGACTAAGGAGATACTCGTAGAGTCTGTTCACTCTACTACTGATGGTGTCCAAGTCCAAAATAAGAAACTTCCATCTGCTCAAACACTGCTGACCGACATTCCTTCATCCTCAACCAGTGATTGGAACTCAACGATTCTTTAAATTCTCAACACCTTCGAAAATCTGTCCAAGGATGGAAATCGTAGAGTCCAATCTGATGCTCAACAAGGGGCTGCTCAACCAGATGATCAAATATCTGTGGAGAATCAGCTGATGAAAAATTCTGATGAACTGATTGAGAAAATATCTCTATTCACTGAAGAGTCAAAGAAGCTGATAACAACAGAAGATAACTCAATTCAAGAGAGACTCCAAGCAAAGATGGCTGATGTATCTCTCAAAATCAGAGAAAGAGATCACATCTATCTAAAGGCCATGAATGATCAGAAGGCAGATTCACTACAAGCGAAGAAGGCAAATGAAGAACAACTCCAAATCCTCTCTGACAAGATTGACAACATGAAGTCTTTCTCAGTGCAACTTGAGCTAGGCCAACAAGAACTCAAGTTTGAAGTTGCTAACTCCTCTTACTTGATTGAGCAGCTTATGCCCAACATGGAGCAGCTCTCCCGAGTGATTAATGACAAAAAGAGGGAGAAAAAGAGGCATAAAAAGAGGCAGAGCAAGAGGCATTCAAGGTAGAGTAAGAAGATCAAACAAGAGAAGAAGTCAAAGAAGCAGACAGCAGAAGAAGAGGCAGAGTCATCATCTGAGGGGGAGCCAAAGAATGATGATCCTATGTATGCCGAAGCTGAGGGGGAGACAGAAGGAGAAGAGAAGCATACATCAGAGGAGGAGCAAAATAAAGTAGGAAAGTTAACATCCCAGGGGGAGCAGGAGCAAAGAAATTAAACATATGAATAGCTGATCAACCGACATCCTGGAAGCATACATGGAGCCAAAGAGGTACATCTCTAATTAGTTAGGTATGTTCTGGATCCAGGATGTAAAATGTCAGTGTATTAAATTCCATATCATTATAAATGACATTCATGATTATCTATTTTAGAAATACAGCTGCTCACTGTATATAAGATTCATTCATAACATGCATATGCACTTATTATTTTTGTCATAATCAAATAGGGGGAGATTGTCAGGAATAAGCATGTGAATGTTATTCCTATTTACATATGATTTGATTATGATATATATGAATGAATATGCAAGTATGCTTGCATTAAGAAAAGCTGTAAAGTCCTTTAATAAAGAATAGAAACATATGTACAAGGACTTAGAATGAATTAATCAAATATGTTAGGTTGATCCTACATAAGCAAAATAGCTTTGTAAAGTTCTTTAAAAGAAATGATGTACAAGGACTATAAATATAGAAAGATCAAGCATGTTAGGTTGATCTTATGATGTAATAGATAGTCTTGTCTGATCGTTGAGCACTGCACCAGTAATCGTATTCTGCCAGGAGAGTCAAGAAAAACTCGAGAGCTATCGAGACAGAATTGTAGTCTGCAAGATAGTAGATCTCGGAGTTCATAGACTGCCAAGAGAGACGAGGAAGGATCGTAGTGTGTTGAGAGGAACTTCTTTAGGGCCGTAGTCTATTAAGGAAGTCATGTCCAGAATCGTAGAAATAGCCTGCCTACAAGCCGACCGAACATCTGTCGAAGCCAAGTCAGAAACGTAGAATACTCTCGGAGTCGTAGAGTCTACTGATGCCAAAGCCAAGTCAAGAATCGTAGACTACACTCTGAGTCCATAGAGTCTACTGTTCATATCAAAGGTAGAGATCGTAGTCGAGCAAGATCAGCTGAAGACATAGAGCACGAAGACAAAAATCGTAGAGTGTCAAGATTTGATCTCTGAGTCGTGGTGTCTGCACAGCCGAAGCTGAATCGTAGAGTGCAGAACTACGATCTCAACAGTTGTGCTCAAAATGCCAAGGAAGAATCGTAGAGCTAATACGATTCTCATTAAATGAGCACTCCCAGAATATCTAAAAGAATGAAGCCTCTGGTTGGCACTGCATAGATACATCCCACCTGAAGGAAACCAAAGAGCACTCAACGAATGACATGCAAGCTAACAGAAGATCTAAGCACCAACCCAATCAGCATCAAGATTGAGTTGTGAAGCCATTCTAGATGAAGTCTTCCACAAGTTGATCAGAGGAAGACTTCAGTAACTGACTAAGGAAAGTCAGCAAGTGCAGTAGCTGTCAAGTGAATAAAAGACAACGATCTTGGAAGCAACCAAGATCGTAGTGTTTGCCAAATAAGAAAGAACTGATGGAGTATACACAGAGATACTGGTCAGCCTCTGAAGAACAAGGCTAAAGTGATTAAGCATTGGGTCAGTCCATTTATGATAAGTGAACGGGAGATCACAAAGAGAAAGCGAGCTGGACACACCACAAATCTGAAGTGTCTTGCTATTCAGAAGGGGCCAAAAAAAAGAAGTCAAGCCATCAGTATCTGAGAGCTGTCGAGGCAAACAGAAGTGTTGAAGCACTGCACAAAAGAAGGAAGAAGTGTTCTACATTGAAGATCCAATCAACATTCTTCAAGATCGTAGTGTTGTCTCTATCAGACAACAAGACACTATGATCAGGTCCATGAAGACGTGCATCAGAATCGTAGAGTTTGAAACAGCTGAAGATTGAAGCATTAGCAACGGTTAAATCTGAAGGTTGATATTCGGACAAGAGCTTATTGAGAGCATCGATGCAAAAGGACAACCTCTGATCGAGAAATCAGAATGAGAAAATAAAGTATTCGCCCTGCCCAAGACATCAGAGTGACATCTCTGATGGGTAGGTGAAACAGTAGACTGCAGTGTTAGAAAGTCAGAAAAGGAGATATAACATCACATCTGTAGTCTACCTCAAGCAACTCGAGACCTGGAAAGAAATTTGAATAGCTTTCAACGGCTACTTTCCAACGGGAGGATTGGGAAGGAGTATAAATCAGTAAGAGCTTCAAAGATCAAGGGTTGTTGGAGTTGCTGAGTTATGGAGTAACGGTGGACTGATCTAAACCATGTGAGATAGTGAATCCGAAGGCTCACTCTACGATCCACTAAGAACACTCAGAGTCAGACAAAGAAAGAAGTAGAAGTGAGAGTTCTACAACTTGAAGAGTGTTTTGAAATGCCAAGAGAAAGAAGAGCGTCAATGCCATCTTGATGTCCATCATGGGAAGACTCTAAGTACAAGAGAGAAGAGCCTACAGTCATCTTAGCAAGTCCATCATGAGAAGGCATCAAGTAACAAGAAAGAAGATCACCAACGCCATCCTGGTGTCAAGCATGAGAAAGTTTTTAAGTACCTAGCAGAAGAGCTTACAGTCATCTTAGAAACTCATCATGTGCAGCCATCATGTATCAAGAGGAATGATCTTCAAGGCAATTCATCAAGGGATCATCAGAAGTGGTTGAGTAACTGAAGAAGCTGAGCATTATGCAACACTCAACTGCACTTCAAAGATGACCACGCCAAGCTGCTAAGTACAGAAGATGTTGAAAGCATAAAGACATCTTAGCAGCTCAGCACAAACTCTAACAAACAAACAAACAACTCAACAACAAGAAGCCAGGGCCTGAGGGGTCCTTGTCTGGAGGAACTAAATGAAGTTCTAAGCCTGCTGGGCTTGAAGAGTTCCTAGGAAACTAGAGAAGTTCCAAGGCTGCTGGCCTTGAAGAGTTCTTAGTGAACTGAAGTCCCAAGGCTGCTGGCCTTAAAAGAATCTTAGTGATTCAGGGTGCTGCCCTTCCTTAGTGAAAATTATGCTAGTTGAAAGCAGAAGAGTGAATTAGGAGCTTGAGTCTCTGAACCACTTAAAACTCCTTGTGTCTTTTACTTTATGTCATTTACATTATGTACTTTAACTGCTATAACTAGTATGTATGTTTTAACTGCTTACAACCGAACTAAATCTAAGAACAATGTATGTATGATTACAAATACATCAATGAAGGAGATCTTTTACTTATTTCACTGTGTTAGAAAAGATTCTTATGTTTGTCATATGCTAAATCATTAGCAATACAAAATAAACGAGAAAAGTATTTAAAATTAAAAAGGATCTGTTCAACCCCCCCTTCTAGATCTATATTGTGTCTACTGGGAACTAACATAATACATATAATTAAATTATGAACTCATACAAATTATATATTCATAAATTCAATAATCTTTAATACACTATATTCAGTTTGTAATCAAAAGATACATTTTAATTGTAATAACAATATTATAATATTATTTATCAGTTTCCCCATTTTTAGATTTCTGTAAATCTATATATATATACCGAATACGTATAAATATATAATGAAACAGATTATATATATATATATATATATATATATATATATATATATATATATATATATATATAGAAAAACTAATCACATGTTTCACTTTTATTATAATAAATTATTAATTCAATCCACATGCATGCTCCTTCAGATTACATATAAAAGACTCTCATTCTGGGACAACTTGGAATCCCTGACGCAATGCAAGTAAAGAAAGCTTCTCATTCAATTGAAAAGAATAATAATAACTTACCAGTTTGATCCAATTTCCCCACTTCCCTTTGTTTAGCGGCGGCTGAGTTCCTTTTTTTTTCTCTTCCTCGATCGGTTTGTATTAGAAATAATGAAGCAGTTAGATTTTGGTTTATTTATTAATTAACATGTTTTATTAATACTCTTAATTTAATTAGGATTTAAAATTACACAAATATACATTAGACCCAATTAATTTAAAGGCCCAAATTAATATAATCCTTTACTTATTATGGTCCAAATAAATTAACTACAGTTTGACCCAAAATATAAAGAAAGTCCAATTAAATATTTTAAAGCTTACTTAAATATTTTATTATTATTTTATTGGGTATTACGATGATTATACCAATACATAATTTATGGTCATAATCATACCAATCAACAGTCCATCTTTGCATTACGGGCCAAAGATGATAATTATATAAAGAATGAATCAAGTGAGATCAAGGATAAATATTAGATATTATAATTTAATTTATTCAGAGTTCAAGAATGTCCAAATTGTCAACATTATCACTAATTGTGGAGTAAAATTTAAGAATAATATTTAATATTCAATTTCAAGGATAATTTGGATAAAGAAAAGAAAATAAATTATGCCGTGAATAGTACTCCGGCGTGAATAGTACTCCGGCATGAATAGTACCCCGGACGAATAGTACCCCAGACGAATAGTATCCCGAAGGAATAGTATCCCGACATGAATAGTACCCCGACATGAAAAGATTAAAATTTCAATAAGAAAGTTCAGACCAATAGTAAAATAATACTAGATGAAGCACAAACTATTAAGAATATTTCACTAATTTCAAGGGTTTTCACCATTTAATAATAAGGTTATGGAAACAAACAATAAATTCGTAGCATAAATGGAGAAATATGAATGAAGACGATATCCCTTGACGAGTACATAAGAAATGATATCTCATACGAGTATGAAATAATATACGAAACTGCAAATGGATTTTCACCTATCATGCAGTAATCTGCGTAGACAGATTATTTTCATAATTTAATAAAGAATGAATACGAATGGTTATTCATCAGGCATGCGGTAATCCGCGTAGACAGGTTTTTTCCACAGATTAATAAGGAATAAAATGATAAATCTTATGACCATGAAGAAAATAACATTGTTTACCTTAATAGGAGAGTAGTTATGACTGGAATAGTGGATATTATCTTGAGGAAATCTTGCACTACACTTAAATTATACTCATAAGAACTCTCTCTTTCTAACTCTTGATTATAACTTGGTTTTGCAAATTGTTGAAGAACTAATAAACTTAGCTCTCTATTTATAGAAAAATATAGTTTCGATAATTGCACGTTAGGGGCTCGACTTATTACAATTTAGTACCTCATTAATTGCACCTTAGTCCAGGTGACATCATAATGGCATCATGATGATGACATCATCTTTGTGTTTCTTTAAGGATGATGTCATGCTTATATCATGCTTGCATTATCTCATCTCTGAATTGGTTGATTCAAGTTCACATGGATTGGTCAACTTATTACACTTTGGTACCCTAAAATTTTCAAAGTTCGCATTATTCCCCGTTAACTTTTGTAATTCACTTATCATTAATCAACAAAATCTTTAATCTTTTCAATAATTACTCACCATTAATATTATAGATTTTAATATTGACAGCCAATTCAGATAACCTAACCCCTTTAATCTTTAATCAATCTTTAATCTTTAATTCAGACAACCAATCTTTAATCTTTAATCTCCTTATCGGCGCGCAATTAGATAACTTAACCCCTTTCCTTGACAAACCTTTCTAGTCATTGTCAATAATGTTTATCTAATAATATCCTTTCAATAATATGAGTTACTGTGTCGTGACAATTATAGATTTAATAATACAAAATATTATACAGATGCTACTGTAACAATTATTAAATCAATAATATAAGATACTATGTAGCCACTACTATAACAATTATTGAATATTGAGTGACTTCTTACTTAAGCATCAATAATCAGAGATATTGTGTAATACCGTGTGTTATTGTGACACAACGTGTATTACTATACTTTTATCACCGTTTATTTCAACAGTTTAACGGTAAAAGTTTTGCCGTTATTTTTATAAAAAGGTTGTTTATGTCGCTTTCTATATCCGACAGTTTAACAGTAAAAGTTTTGCCGTTATTTTTATAAAAAGGTTGTTTATGTCGCTTTCTATATCCGACAGTTATTCCGTTGTGGGGACCCCTTTCCTTGACAAACCTTTCTAGTCATTGTCAATAATGTTTATCTAATAATATCCTTTCAATAATATGAGTTACTGTGTCGTGACAATTATAGATTTAATAATACAAAATATTATACAGATGCTACTGTAACAATTATTAAATCAATAATATAAGATACTATGTAGCCACTACTATAACAATTATTGAATATTGAGTGACTTCTTACTTAAGCATCAATAATCAGAGATATTGTGTAATACCGTGTGTTATTGTGACACAACGTGTATTACTATACTTTTATCACCGTTTATTTCAACAGTTTAACGGTAAAAGTTTTGCCGTTATTTTTATAAAAAGATTGTTTATGTCGCTTTCTATATCCGACAGTTATTCCGTTGTGGGGACCACCAATGATTGCATCGTCGTACGAATATTCCCCAACAAAAAGAATATTTCCCAGCCAAACGAATATTCCCCGACAAAACAAATATTTTATGACAACTTGCTTACTTTGTAAAATTTACACATATCACCCATAACTATAGCATTTATTAAATTATCACCTTACTATTTAGAAGAAAATTAAATCTATATTCATAAAAAGTTGGGGTCTTACAATAAATATAAGGAACATGTTGGGTACATAGTGAAAATATTGAATCTATATGCTACAAAATGACCCAATAGCACTACAAAGTAGGGATAAAAATAAGGAAACTATTGTGAATGCTTTGAGAAAAGAATGGTGAAACTATCAAAATTCTTTGTGAATATATCAATTTGCTAGTATGAAATATAAAAGTGAGATGGGGCATTAAGGGGGTGTTTGGGGTCTATTATAATTTGTCAAACCTACTTATATAATCAATTTTAAAAAATAAAAAGTATTTGTAATCACATTTTAAATTGCTTAAATCATTTTTTATGAAAATAATTACAAAATTTAATTTGGAGTTTCTTATTATATATTAAACCTAATAATCAAGTTTGACCAAGTGTATTATTAATTTATCCCTATTTATTTTAATAATTCAATCAATTACCTATCTTTACTTCTCCAAACTTTCTCTTTTAATAATTTACTTATTTTTAAGTGTTTTGTTTTTACCAAACACAAACTAATTTTTTAACACTAATCATATTTTTTAATCAATCCCAAACAAACTCTAAAACCAATAGTCGATTAGATCTCAGCTTAATGGTTAAAACAAAAGTTTTGTGACTTTTAGGTATCATATTTATTCCTTTATTTAAAGTGTGTTTTCTCGTTTATGTGACTACGTGAGTCTGTTTGGTTTGTGAGTTTTTTTTCTTTCTCTTGTAATGATACTTAATTGATTTTTGATATTGTAATAATTATAATGGACTTGAATTATAAATTATATTGTACTCTCCAATAAGCGGAACTTTAAAAAAAATTAAAAAAATTATCTAAAACTAATACTTTTACAATACAAATATGTACCCTTGTGTGATTATTTGTAACCAATTTTTTTGGGAAGATAGAAATCAATTTTAATGCATACTACAAAATAATAATAGTTTTTCGATTGTGTTATTTGTCTTGATTGAAAATAAAAAAGAAATGTTATGTAGGAATATACTAGAAAGCCCATGATCCGAGAAAAATATCATTTTCATATGGTTTAATTTCTTTATATTACAAAAGTTTATTGTAAGATGTTCTCTCTTTCATATATTTTTATATTTATCAATAAATGGTAACAACCAAAATATTATTCCCCAACATTTATGTGTAACTTTTAGGTTGTGTTTGATAAAACTAAATGTTAAGATCTAAATAGTATAGATATCTGAATAATATAGAGCATCTGTCTAGAATTGTATCTGAATAAATTAATGTTGTTTGATAATTAATTTTTCAAAATGTCTTAATAAAACTATTTTACCATTTTAACTATCCACCCACTATATTCAATAATCAAATTAACTTATTATAGACATATTCAATAATCAAATTAACTTATTTTAATAGACATTCAGATGTAATCAAACAGAGTCTTAGACCCTCTTTGGGCGCAGTAAAAGATTATTAAACCATATTGTAATAATCAAATTAGGAAGATTTGATTCAAAATTTTCAGAAAAATAAGTATGTTAATCAAATTATTTAGAAACATTGCTTCAAAAAATTAACTTGAAGGTATTCTTGAAAGTCCAAAAACATTAAAATTGTTAAATAATTATAAATCATAATTTGATTTATTTGGTCAAAAGTATTTTGGGGGTAGGGGGTGGGGGGGAATTTAATTGTGAAAAAGCATTTAAAATAGTAGAATTATAAATTGTTAGATCATGGTGCCTAATATTGCTTGTTCATATTTTTTATGCATGCACCATGATTGATGATGCACTTCGGTTCATAGTTTTGCTTTTATGCAATGGCCGGCATGATATGATTGATGATCATGGTGCCTAATCCTCTAATACTGGTTGTTGAATGAAATTTATACCAGACTGGACAAAAACTTGAATTAAAAAGTTAAGTGATTGATTGAAATACAGTTATGTTCAATTATATTGCACCAAAATACAAGACTTTTTTCTTCTTTATTTTTTTTTTCATTTTAGAAATTGTTGAGCACTATTTTCTCTTTCTAAAGAGATCAAATGAATATATATATATATATATATATATATATATATATATATATACTGTGACTCTCCCAAAATTAGGTATACATCACCCATCTTGAGTCGCCGGATACATGATACAGAATACAAATACAGACTTAATTATACAACTGTCGTGTAACATACTACAATACATAAACTGAGCGTTCTAATAGGAATATTGTCATCTAGACAATATCTATACTCAAGGAGTCCTCATTACATTTATTGTCATACTATTTAACAGAATAGTGAAGACTACTAATACTATATTCTGGACCATCACTCATTTCCCCGACTCGTCCCAGCTATATTCTCATTTCCTGAAGAGAACATTGAAAGAAATGGTGAGCTCAACTAGCCCAGTAAGAAATATTATGACTAAGATAATGCAAAATAAATTATCAATAGTCTTCAACAATGTTAAACTGATAAAATATAATAGATATCAAGTTTAACTGCAGCGGAATAAGCAATCCTTAGAAGAGTCAAGTGGAGAATAAAATCTACTATCTTCTATGATTTAAAAGGTTTTCAACACTGTGATCGCTGGGACTCAGCTTAATAAATAAACCACATCTTCTAATCATCCTTGTACTACGAACCAAAGATATTCATTAAATCATCCACGGTCATGACTATACCGAATAATCCCTGGTCATAATCATACCAAAAACTGTCTATTAATGCATTACGGGCCACTGAGGACTTTTACCACATCACTTATAACATCACAGTTCATGATTATACCGAATGATCCCTGATCATAATCATACTAAGTCCATCTATGCACGTAAGCCAAAGATGACTTTCAACATAATATAAACATGAGGATGATGACAATGTTATAGGAATTCAATTAAACAAGTTCAAGAATTAATTTATCCAGGAACTAATAATATTCAAATTGTCAACATGATACTTCTTTGTAAAGTAAAAGTCAAGAATGCTCAGAAGAATATTTTCATGCAAAGATACTGGATGAAGCGCAAATATCAAGGATATTCCACTAATTTCATGGAGTATAGAAATCAAAACTTTAACCAAATGAGTATAATAAAGAATATATGAAACTGTAAATGGATTTTCACCAGCCATGCGGTAATCCATGTATACAGATCATTTCCACAATTTAATAAGGAATGAATATAAAGGATCATTCACCATGCATGTGGCAATCCACATAGACAGGTTATTCCAACAGAATAATAAAGAATAGAATAACAGAAGGATTCACCATACATGCGATAGAGACCGCACAGACAGGTTATTCCCAACAGAATAATAAATGCGGAATAATAAATATGGAACCAGATCAGGTGAAATTCACACCGACAGGATATTCCGACAGAATAATAAATGTGGAATAATAAATGATGGAACCAGGTCAGGTGAAATTCACACCGACAGGATATTCCAACAGAATAGTAAAGACGGAACCAGGTCTAGCGTAGAACGCACAGACAGGATGTTCCAACAGAATAATAAATAATGGAACCAGGTCCGACGTAGAACGCACAGACAGGATGTTCCAGCAGAATAATAAGGAATGGAATAATAGAAGAATTTTACCAAGTATGTGGTACTTCGCATAAACAGGTTATTCCAACATAATAACAAAGAATGGAACAACAGAAGTTCTCTTCATGAAGATAAAAGAAAGAAATAATATTCCCTACCTTTGAAAGAAACTGGATATAGGAGTAGTGAGGGAGCAGACTTCTCTTCTTCTATAGATTTTCTCTCTATAGCTTCTCTCTATAATTTCTCTCTATAATAATGACTCTAAAGCTTTAGTGAATTGGTGAGAAATGAAGGAAGGATGAGCTTCTATTTATAGAAAAACATAGTTTCGATAATTGCACGTTTTGGGGCTCGAAAATTACAGTATAATACCTTCCTCTTTTTCTTCATTTTTTATTTAGTCCTGCAAGTATTATCAATCTTGCACCAACTCCCCTAATAGTAAATCATGTGAATCAATAGTACCCGTGAATAGTAACTCGTGAATAGTAACTCATGAATAGTAACTCGTGAATAGTAACTCATAAATAGTAACTCGTGAATAGTACTCCGACACGAAAAGTGCTCCGAATACCCGAGTGAGCAATACTAGAGTGAATAGTAATTTGGGTGAATAGTAACTGTGAATAGTAATCCGTGAATAGTAACTCATGAATAGTAACTCGTGAATAGTACTCCGACACAAAAAGTGTCCCGAATACCCGATTGAACAATACTTAGTGACTTCTCACATAAGCATCAATAATTAATACCGTGTGCTACTATGCAACCACGCGTATTACTGTACTTTTAACACCGGGTGTTTCAACGGTAAAACTTCCGCCGTTATTTTCATAAAGTATTTCTGTCGTTTTCTAACTACGACAGTTCTTCTGTTGTGGGTTCACCAATGATTGTGTCGTCGTACGAATATTTCCCGACAAAAAGAATATTTCCCGACCAATCGAATATTATATAACAACTTGCATACTTTGCAAAATTTTTAAATACTACCCCCAACTATAACATTATCTCAAATCTACACCTTAATATTCAAAAAAATATTTTGAAAAATTTAAATCTTTATTTAAAAAAATCTGGGGTCTCGCATATACTCTTTTCGTCTTTAAAAGAATGAGCAAAGTATAAATTTTACACATATTAAAAAAATAAAAATAAAAGAAAGAGAGTAAATGCAGCTCTAAATTTAGCCTTAATGGTCTCATAAAATTCATAAAGTGATGAGTAATTTAATTTTTTTTATACTAATTGATCTCATTAAATAATATAATTACTCTTTATTTTATATATTTTATTTCATTATTTTGAGGACAAAAATAATTATACTTTTATTAATCCTTTTAAGGACGGAAAGAGTACTTTTTATTCTACTTTAATAAAACTAAAGTCATTTTCACACTGCCTTAGCATGATATGAATTCATTATTTTGGTTATCAACTTTATTTAACACAACTATTTTTAATAGCATGTTTACTATGTTAGGCAAAACATTTCTTAATAATAACTGCTTATAATGACATTTTTGTTTATAAAGCATGCAAATCATTGTAATATTTTATTTCAACTTTAAAATATGAGTAATGAAGATCATTCTTGTTAATAAGTAATTATTTTTAAGCTACATTTGAAGCTTGAAAAACTCAAGGAAAATAAAATAGAACTTAAAATTTTACTACTTATTTTGTCCTCCAAAAAATGTTCAAAGTATATTTTTATAAATAAACTAAGAAAAAGTAAAATAGAAGAAATAGAATAAAAAAAGTTTCAAGTTTGTCCCTAGTGGACCTACAAAATTATGATGAGAGAGGAAAATTCACGGACCAACCCTATCATATCCACCTCGTATGAACTACGAGATTACCCTAAGAACGCCTTCGGCATCTATGGGTCACAAATCTTCATCGGATTCTAAAGTACAAATTTTAATTGATAGAAATCACATAAAAACTTCTTTCGAGGAATGGGCCAAACCGAGTCATTTATCGAGAACACTAGCTAAAGACTTGGACATGGTTATTGACAAGAACTTATTGAATCCATCGTTTGGGCTCGTAATAAATTAAAAAGTTACTTCTGTTACTCAGCCGAGAATCTTAAGCATTGTGGTCCATAACCATGGGTTCCGATCCACGAGATCTTGTAGTATTTACTATTAGTACTTACAATTTAATGATGAACCTATTTGATTTGATGATGATATTAGTTAAATGTATATTTGTATAGAAGTAGCTTTGTAAAGTCCTTGTGAAATGAATCTTATGTAAAATAACTTATTTTTAGGGATCAAACATGTTAAGTTGAACCAAGTTCGTAGAGTAAAAACTTTATAATAGCTAAGTTGTCTCAGACCAGAAGACGATCGTAGAACTGAAGACAACGTTACTTTTAGATCGCAGAGTAGACTGAAGACAATCACATATTGTAGAGTATTAGCCAGATTATGGAGCCAAAATCACAGAGTCACCATCTTTCGTAGAGCAGAACAATCACTCTACATTTTCACTCTGAGAAAAACCCAGATCATAGAGTGTTGTCGTCTGACTAGTCAGTAATAGGTTATGACAAGTTCATCAACCTTAACATTCGACCCTCGGAGGATATTCTCAGATGATTTTGCGATAAGGACAAGTCGACAAAGCTTCTATCTAACATCTATTTTAGCATAGTCAAATGACACGTGACTGTGTAACGACCCCAAAATAGGTTCATTCCATCCAACCTATTCTGAGTCGCCAAATACATGGTACAGAAAACAACTACAACTTTATTACAACAATTGTCGTGCAAAATACAACAACACATATACTGTGAGTTTGGATACAAATATATACCAAATGTGACTCATGTTCCAACCGTGGACATCACCTCACAATAACACCTTACATAAAGGTATAGTCAAAAACTGTTTTAGAAATTAAAATCTTTGGGAAGTGCTCAAGGAAACCTTCGTACATGGGAGGCCACGCGTCTAGGTTATGATAGATATCATATGGCCACAGAATTATCCTTGGTTGACCCAATAGACCCCAAAGAAAAACGAGAAGATTACTATCATATTCTTCCCAATGGTGAGTCTTCTCTTGACATATCATTATCTCTACTGTCTCTAATTGAGAATTATACTTTAAACAAACACCAAGATTATATAGGTAGTGCTCGTATATATACTCAGCAAGTGGATGAGCACATCCCTGTCTTATGATGACACGAGGTTGTATGTCGTTAGACATCTTGTATGATAGTGGCAAACCACCCTTCCAACGTTGGGTACACCTTACCCTATTGGATTCACCAAATATAACTACTAAATGAACTTTTCTATACTGCTTCGGGAGAACATCCACAGCTAGAGACCACTGTTCTATTTCCCCGTTACCCTCGCTCGACCCAGCTACACTCTTATTACCTCAAAAGAGCAGTACTTCTGATCGGTATAAGGCTGAAGGAAACTTGCACTGATGAATAGCAACTCACCAAGTATCTAAATACTCACAAAATACACTCAATAATCTAGAGAGAGAAAGAAAGAAAGCTTATGTTTCTGGTGTGATTTTCAATTCTAACTTAGCCCTCTATTTATAGGAAAATTTTGGTAGGTTTGACCTGCAACCTGATGGCTTTACCTGCTACTATTCCCACCCACCACATTTGAAATATAATTCAGCACATTTCTTCACCAACCACAAGTGGGGCCCACCAATTCTAGAATTTTCCACCAAAATGATAAACTCCGAAAATTCAACAATTTCTGAACCAGTCATCTCGTAAAATTCATAACAAATCATACATTCATTTTTAACGGTTCAAAATTTGTGGACATATACTCAACTTATATATGTATAACATATCCAAATATTACTACGATCCAACGGTCGGATTAAAAATTATAACCACCGCAAAATATCTCAAAAACCCTGATTTTTAATACCTCCATTCCGACAAAAATACTGATAAAAACCTCAACATTAACTCCTTCATTTTAACCACAAAAATATATCCCTCATTTATATCCACATAAAATAAATATTTTCTTATCATATAAATCAATAATTAATTATTCACAAATAATATTACAGAATCACATTTATGACAACCAGGCCGTTCCCAGGAAAGAGGGGGCTTTCCAATAAGGATTTCTCCTTACTAGCGCGCAATTAGATGACCAAACCTCTCCTTAGACAGAACTTTCTAGACATTGCCAATAATACTATCTAATAATACTATTCAAATAATATGAATTATTGATCTGATAATGGAAAATACTGCGCAGCAACAATTATTGAACAACAATAATATAAAATTTCAACGTAGCAATTATTGAATCAATAAAATAAAATATTGAACAGTAATTACTGTAACAATTATTGAGTAGTGCCTTCTTACGTAAGAATCAATAATTTCAAAAATACTGTGCAATACCGTGTGCTACTGTGCAATAACGCGTATTACTGTATTTTAACCACCGGGTATTTCAACAGTATTAACGATAACAACTACGCCGTTATTTGTAAAAACTCAAATTTGTCGTTTTTCTTCACCCGACAGTTATTCGTTATGGGGCCCACAAATAGCTGCGCCGTCGTACGAATATTCTCCGACAGAAAGAATATTCCACGACCAAACGAATATTCCCCGACAACAATGATTATTTTATAACCACTTGCTTATTTTGAAAAAAAATTTATATTTCACCCATAACTTTAAACTTTTATCAATTTAACCATTTACTGACTAGTAATTATAAGAAAAATTGAATACTTTTATTTCATAAAATTCGGGGTCTTACAATCTCCCCTCCTTATGAAATTTCGTCCCCGAAATTTACGTACCTGGTATTTCGAAGAGTTGAGAATACCTTGCTTCCATTTCAGATTCTATCTCTCAGATCATCATGATTTCTCCATTGCTCATCTCCCATGATAACTTCATTTGGGTTCCTCATTTGTTGGGAAGTCATGACAACCGCCATCCCTCGAACTACTCGGCTTTGACTTGTCTGGAGCAGCATTTGGCGTCATCATTACCGTTGGAATATACCTTTCTATAGGACATATTCCTCCCTCAACTGCCTCTTCGTACTCCTCATTCATGATCTGAATCATCAATCTTCGATCCATATCGGATTCAGGTTGACCGCTATGTACAGGGTAATTCAAAACTCGATGTTGGGTTCTCCCAATTGCTTTCCAAAAAGAGAAATTCATATCATCTATTTTAGCCTTCTTAGATCGAACATCTCTTTCCACAATATCCACGTGTCGTGCGGCTTTTGCCCATGCATCACTTATTCTCACTCGTTCAATTTTTTCTTCTTTCAGCTCAGATTCCATTTTTATCATCTTATACTCTGCCAAAGAATGCTTCTGTTCAAGCATCACATATCGGGTAACACAAGCTTGAATTGTTGCATCCTTTTGTTCCACGACCGCCTGTCGTTCTTCTGCCTGCTCTTCTAACTCATGAATACGATTTTGAAATTCTACATTTTGATCATATAATACCTCTAATAAACTCTCCTCTGGTACTTCTTCTTCCTCTTCTTCCTCAGTCTCAGCTGTTACCTCTGCGACTATCTCGGGTGCAACTATCAATTCTTCACTCACCACATAGATATCTCTAATTCCTTCTTCGTCTGACATCACATTATCATGGTTAGTGATTAGAGGTATCCCCACAGTCTCATTCACTCCATTGTTAGCATTCTCAGCTGCCATTCTCAAATACTGCCATAAAATAAGGGTTAATTAAACAAATTAACATATCACATAATATCCCAATATTATGACTAACCAACAAATAAGCTTAGGTAGGACACACTAGCGAAGGATTTACGCATCTCTCCCCTCCTAGTTATATTCCCCGATCTCCACCAGAGATCATATCCCTAAGCTCTGATATCAACTGTAACTCTGGACACCAACCTATGTCAGCACCTTACATTGATACCTATCAGCTTGCCACCGCAGAACGGCGTCCCCTACGGAGAGTCTGGCTTCGGTGCATCCCCCATCAACAGGAAGTCACCAGCGAGAGGCTCGGGGCTCTTTACTTATAGCTCTGATACCAAATGTAACGACCCCAAAATAGGTTCATTCCATCCAACCTATTCTGAGTCGCCAAATACATGGTACAGAAAACAACTACAACTTTATTACAACAATTGTCGTGCAAAATACAACAACACATATACTGTGAGTTTGGATACAAATATATACCAAATGTGACTCATGTTCCAACCGTGGACATCACCTCACAATAACACCTTACATAAAGGTATAGTCAAAAACTGTTTTAGAAATTAAAATCTTTGGGAAGTGCTCAAGGAAACCTTCGTACATGGGAGGCCACGCGTCTAGGTTATGATAGATATCATATGGCCACAGAATTATCCTTGGTTGACCCAATAGACCCCAAAGAAAAACGAGAAGATTACTATCATATTCTTCCCAATGGTGAGTCTTCTCTTGACATATCATTATCTCTACTGTCTCTAATTGAGAATTATACTTTAAACAAACACCAAGATTATATAGGTAGTGCTCGTATATATACTCAGCAAGTGGATGAGCACATCCCTGTCTTATGATGACACGAGGTTGTATGTCGTTAGACATCTTGTATGATAGTGGCAAACCACCCTTCCAACGTTGGGTACACCTTACCCTATTGGATTCACCAAATATAACTACTAAATGAACTTTTCTATACTGCTTCGGGAGAACATCCACAGCTAGAGACCACTGTTCTATTTCCCCGTTACCCTCGCTCGACCCAGCTACACTCTTATTACCTCAAAAGAGCAGTACTTCTGATCGGTATAAGGCTGAAGGAAACTTGCACTGATGAATAGCAACTCACCAAGTATCTAAATACTCACAAAATACACTCAATAATCTAGAGAGAGAAAGAGAGAAAGCTTATGTTTCTGGTGTGATTTTCAATTCTAACTTAGCCCTCTATTTATAGGAAAATTTTGGTAGGTTTGACCTGCAACCTGATGGCTTTACCTGCTACTATTCCCACCCACCACATTTGAAATATAATTCAGCACATTTCTTCACCAACCACAAGTGGGGCCCACCAATTCTAGAATTTTCCACCAAAATGATAAACTCCGAAAATTCAACAATTTCTGAACCAGTCATCTCGTAAAATTCATAACAAATCATACATTCATTTTTAACGGTTCAAAATTTGTGGACATATACTCAACTTATATATGTATAACATATCCAAATATTACTACGATCCAACGGTCGGATTAAAAATTATAACCACCGCAAAATATCTCAAAAACCCTGATTTTTAATACCTCCATTCCGACAAAAATACTGATAAAAACCTCAACATTAACTCCTTCATTTTAACCACAAAAATATATCCCTCATTTATATCCACATAAAATAAATATTTTCTTATCATATAAATCAATAATTAATTATTCACAAATAATATTACAGAATCACATTTATGACAACCAGGCCGTTCCCAGGAAAGAGGGGGCTTTCCAATAAGGATTTCTCCTTACTAGCGCGCAATTAGATGACCAAACCTCTCCTTAGACAGAACTTTCTAGACATTGCCAATAATGCTATCTAATAATACTATTCAAATAATATGAATTATTGATCTGATAATGGAAAATACTGTGCAGCAACAATTATTGAACAATAATAATATAAAATTTCAACGTAGCAATTATTGAATCAATAAAATAAAATATTGAACAGTAATTACTGTAACAATTATTGAGTAGTGCCTTCTTACGTAAGAATCAATAATTTCAAAAATACTGTGCAATACCGTGTGCTACTGTGCAATAACGCGTATTACTGTATTTTAACCACCGGGTATTTCAACAGTATTAACGATAACAACTACGCCGTTATTTGTAAAAACTCAAATTTGTCGTTTTTCTTCACCCGACAGTTATTCGTTATGGGGCCCACAAATAGCTGCGCCGTCGTACGAATATTCTCCGACAGAAAGAATATTCCACGACCAAACGAATATTCCCCGACAACAATGATTATTTTATAACCACTTGCTTATTTTGAAAAAAATTTTATATTTCACCCATAACTTTAAACTTTTATCAATTTAACCATTTACTGACTAGTAATTATAAGAAAAATTGAATACTTTTATTTCATAAAATTCGGGGTCTTACAGACTGCTACTGCACTGTTCACAACACTGAAGAAATCAATCTGTGTTGGTCTAAGCAAGCATCAATTTGAAGTCAAATAATGGAAGAATGACAAGTGTTCAAGCTATAATGTAGCAATGGTAACTCTCTAACGAGAAGATCCCTATAAGAATTCCATATAATGACAACATTTTGAAGCACAACATATACAACGAATTGATCAAGTCCAAGTGCTGAAACTATAAGTTCATACAAGCTTCACTCTACGATTCAAAGAAACACTCTGTTGCTAAGTCATTTGAAGAGAAACTTAAAGAAACTTATCAACATCTTAAATCATTCAACTTCTCTTAGTGATTAGTCAAATAATCTAAGTGATATTTTGTAAACCAAGTCTGTGTGTACTTGAAGGATTCTTTGTAAATCATTTGTGTAAAAGTTCTTAGTGAACTGTAATCATGGTGATTACCCTCATTAGTGCAATATCCCTACTCGCGGAGTAAAAGAGAGGTTTGGGAGACTTTTGTTATTTAAAACTCTTAAAAATCTCGTGTTCTTTAACTTTGTGCATTTCATTTTCTATCACTCTACATTTTTATATCTGTTGTGACGCCCCCAAAATAAGTCCACATAACCCATTTTGAGTCGTCAAAATATATGGTACAGAATCCAAATAAAAACTTCCATATTTACAACTATTAAACTGTAATGCAAAATACAACAACACGTAAGCTGTGAATTTCAATACAAATATTGTCTTGTAGACAATATCTAAACTCAAATAAAGTCCTCATTATATTTATTTTTATAATATTTCACAATATAGTGAAGACTTCTATAGTAACTATGTCGGACCATTACTCCACTCCCCGACTAGTCCCAACTACACTTTCATTTCTTGAGAAGAACAATGGAACAAAAAGGAAAAGAGTGAGCTCAACTAGCCCAGTAAAGAATATTATGACTAAGATAATAAAAAATAAATTATCATTAGTCCTTAACAGGAAAAAATTTGATAGAATACAATAGACAACAAGTTTTAGATCAACAACTGCAGCGAAAATAACAATCCATTAGAAGAGTCAAGTAGAGAATGATGTCTACTATCTTCTATGATTTAAAAGTCCATCATTAATATTTTATCCCTATAACACCAATCAATAATTATTTCCAATCAACGAATTATCTATGCACTACGGGCCAAAGATAATTAGTTGTATCACTAGTGGTCATGATCATGCCAAACACCTGTCCATCTATGCACTACGAGCAAAAGAAGACTTTTACCACAAACATTTATCTATAACATTAAAGGTCATTATTATACCAATACAAAATTCCTGGTCATAATCATACCAATTAACAGTCCATCTTAGCGTTACGGGCTAAAGATGACTTTCAACACAATATAAGCATGAGTATGATGACAATGATATAGAGAATGAATCAAGTGAGATCAAGGATAAATATTTGAGATTTGTAATTTAATTTATCCTGAGTTCAAAAATGTCTAAATTATCAACACGATCACTGTGACGTCCCCAAAATAAATATACATCACCCATCTTGAGTCGCCAAATACATGGTACTGAATACAAATATAAACTTAATTATACAACTGTCGTGTAAAATACGACAAAACATAGCTAAGAGTTTTAACAGGAATATTATCTTCTAGACAATATCCAAGCTTAAATTAAATTCTCATTACATTTATTATCACACTAAATAGTGAGGACTACTAAAACAACCATCTCAGACCGTCACTCCATTCCCCGACTAGACCCGGCTATGTTCTCATTTCTTGAAGAGAACAATGAAAGCAAAAGGGTGAGCTCAACTAGCCCAGTAAGAAATATTATGACTAAGATAATACAGAAAAAATTATCGTTAGCATTCAACAGTGTTAAACTGATAAAATACACTAAACATCAAGTTTAACTGCAGCGGAACAAGCAATCCATTAGAAGAGTCAAGTACAGTATGATATCTACTATCTTCTATGATTTAAAAAGTTTATCATCAATTTTATCGCTGAGACTTAGCTTAATAAATAATCCACATCATCGAATCATCCCTGCACTACGGGCCAAGGATATTCATTAGTATCACGACCACGAATTATCCATGCACTACGGGCCAATGATATTCGTATTTTCACCAATGGTCATGATCATGCCAACAACTGTCCATCAATGCACTATGGGCCAATGAGAACTTTTACCACATCATTTGTAACATTACAAGTCATGATTATACCCAATGATCCCTGGTCATAATCATACCGATCAATAATCCATCTATGCACTACGGACCAAAGATGACTTTCATAACAATATAAGCATGAGAATGATAACAATGATATAAGAATTCAATTAAATGAAAGCAAATGATAAATTTTTAAAGATTTATAATTTAATTTATTCAGAATTCAAAAACGTCCAAATTGTCAATATGATACTGCTTTGAGGAGTAAAATTTAAGAACAATATTATCAAAAATGATTTGGACCGTAAATATATCAAGTTTTGTCATGAATAGTACCACGGGTGCATAGTACCCGAGTGAATAGTACCCCGTGAATAGTACTCCGGCATGAAAAAGTTAAAACTTATCAGGAATGCTCAGAATAATATTTCTATGAAAAGATATTGGATTAAGCGCAAATTTCAAGGATATTCTACTAATTTCACAGAGTATAGAAGCCAAAACGTAACAAAATGAGTGTAAAATTCAAAATTTGAAACGAAATAATATTACTTACATACTACAGAGTATGAAAGAAAATATTATTTCATACGAATACTGAACAAAAATAACATCCCTTACATTAAAAAGGAGAGTATTCTAACTGGTATAGCGGGGATATTCTTGAAGAAAACTTGAACTGTTTTCTACGCGCAAAGCTTCCTTAAACTCTAAAGAAATACGCTCAATATTATAGAAGAAGAATTCTATGATTCTGGTGTGATTTTCAATTCTAACTAAGCATCCTATTTATAGAAGAATGGAAGGGGCACTATTTAAGAAAAGAAATCACGGACACAACAGTTTTATAATTTACGGACGTCTTATGCAATTCACGGATGACTAAATCTTCAAGTAAAACAAAAACTAAAATAAATATATATATATATATATATATATATATATATATATATATATATATATATATATATATATATATATATATATACACACACACACATATTCATCACATGCCTTAAACGGCATTTTACCTCCACACACCAAAGTTTTCAACATACACACTCACACACACATTTTTCCCATATTTCCCCCTCCCCCACCCCACACATCACTATCATATATATATATATATATATATATATATATATATATATATATATATATATATATATAACAAGAAATGAGATTACTTTCTCCCGACGATTTTGAGTAAGTGGGGGTCCATGTAATAAACAAAATTTACAACAAATACTTTATAAAAAAATTCCATCAATATTTTTAATAACATTTATTCATTATTATTATAACTCGTAATATTAACAACCAGATCATTCCCAAGAAAGAGGGGGCTTTCAGATAATAATTTCTCCCTATTGGCGCGCAATTAGGTGACCAAACCTCTCCTCGACAGAACTTTCTAGATATTATTTATTATGCAGATAATAATATGAATAACTTGTCATCTCAATTATTGATTTAATAATATAAAATATTGACAATAATTGAATCAAATAACGTGAGATACTATGCAGTAATTACTGTAGCAATAATTGAAATAAACTGAGTGACTTTCTACGTAAGCATCAATAATCAATATCGTATGCTACTATGCAATCACGCGTATTCTTGTACCTTTATCACCGAGTATTTCAACAGTTAACGGTAAAACTTTCGCCGTTATTTTTATAAAAAGATATTTCTGTCGTTTTCTAACTCCGATAATAATTCTGTTGTGGGGTCCACCAATGATTGTGCCGTCGTACGAATATTTTCTATTACAACGAATATTTCCCGACCAATCGAATATTTTATAACAACTTGCATACTTTGCAAAATTTATAAATATTACCCACAACTATAATATTATAACAAATCCACACCATAATATTAAAAAATGATATTTCGAAAAAATTAATTTTTATTTATGAAAGTTGGTATATTACAATCACCAATTGTGGAGTAAAATTCAAAAATGATATTTAAGATTGAAATTTTAAAGATAATTTGAACAAAGAAAAGAAACTAAATTCCGTCATAAATATTACTCTAACATGAATAGTACCCCGTCATGCAAAGTACCCCGAATGAATAGTATCCCGGATGAATAGATTAAAATTTAATAAGAAAGTTCAAACCAATATTTCAGTGAAATGATATTAGATGAAGCGCAAACTATTAAGGATATTTTACTAATTTCAGGAATTTTCACCATTTAATAATAAGGTTATGGAAACAAACAATAACTTCGTACTATAAATGGAGAAATATGAAAGAAAGCGATATCCCTTGACGAGTACAAAAGAATGATATCTAAAACGAGTATGAAAGAATATACGAAACTACAAATGGATTTTTACCCGTCATGCGGTAATCCGCGTAGATATATCATTTCCATAACTTAATAAAGAATTAATACGAAAGGTTATTCACCAGGTATGCGGTAATCTATGTAGACAGATTATACCCACATATTAATAAAGAATGAATACGAAGGACAAACCTTATGAGTATGAAAAAAAACATCCTTTACCTCGATTAACAGTGATTGGATTATTAACTTGAATAATACTTGTACCCTTACTAATCTTTACAAATACCAAAAGTAGCCTAGCACACTGTAGACACTCAAAATTTTCTGCACACCTATTACTGACATTGCAGGAGGGCAGATTCGTCTTTCAGACATAACCCTGGAAGACAGCTCACATCCAGTCCGGATACTACCGAAAGCTCAGTTTCAACCCCAGAACACACACCGGGAGTATCAATCTCAACCCCAGAACACACACCGGGAACCTCAGAGATAACCCCGAGGCCTGTAGTTGCAATACCGAAAATTCCACCAGAGAAGACCGATTCATCCCGGAGATAACCCCGAGATGTTCAGTCTCAATCCCAATACTGGGAATAACAGATTCCAACCTTGGAGATAAACCCAAGGAAGGCAGTTGCAATTCTGGAGATAACCCCAGAAATGCTTGTTGCAAATGCATGCAATCAGCTTCAACCTCGGCGCTTACACCGAGGCACTTAGTACAAGGCCTGACAATAACACCAAGAAGACAGGCACACCTCAGAGATGACACTGAAGACCTTCAACACTTGCAGCAGTCCAATCTCATAGATAACCCTGAGCAACGTCTGCTTTATCAGCCCAAACTGGAGATAACCCCGGTGAGGGGCAAAGTCGTCATCTTGCCTCCTTGACGCCACATCACGCCGTCTCAACATTTCACACATACATTTCTACACAGCAATGTCCCATAAGAACCAAGGAAGTTCAAACCCGAGTGACTATTACGCAGGGTAACGGATAGAATTTGAAGCTTAAAGACCGGAGGGCATCGTCCTATCTTCTTGACTTCGTACAACCTCTAATCCCATATCATTACGTAACTCTCAACAACAGCGGTCTGAAATAGGTCTTACATACCTCAGTCGATTGCCCAAATTGTAATTCAAAAAGTTCGAACGGACATCACTTTGCACGCGTGCACGTACTTTGAGACGGCAGGACCTGCGAAGCCCGGGGCACCCCGGGCAGCCTCAGGTACACCTGCGACCCAGCCGCAAGCCCCTCTATAAATAGAGGGCTTAGGGTGACCATTTTGAAAGAGAAGAAGGCAAGGAAGCCCTATCCAATTTGCTCTGTACATACCCCAAACTGAGTGCTTTCTGATTTTAAACATTTGTAAGCTCATATATAGCTACTTTTTACCGGCGGAAGCCGAATATTCATCCATTTCAAGTTATTGAAGTCTTCTTTAGCAGCCCACTGTAAGCCTTCTCACACATTGTCAAGCCTTTCTCTTCATATTTGCACACACTATTCTTCACATTGAGAGTCGTGTTGCGTGTGTATTCCCGGACTTCGGTCCGTGGTATCTTTTCTGTTTATATATATATATATATATATATATATATATATATATATATATATATATATATATATATATATATATATATATATATATATTATATATATATACTAACATCATCGAGTTATGCCTTGATTGAGCCTTGACTTCGGTCTAGAGCGTTTAATGGCTTTCGTATATATATATACCTATATATTTAAACTATGTGTCGAACTCTGTTCGATGAGCCTAGACTTACGTCTGGTGCGTTTAATTCCTTTCGTATATATATACTTATATATATGAACTGTGTGTCGAACTTTGTTCGATGAGCCTGAATTTTATATCCGGTACGTTTACTGCTTTAATATATATATATATACTTATATATATATATATATATATATATATATATATATATATATATGAACTGTTGTCGGACTTTGTTCGATGAGCCTGGATTTTATATTCGGTGCGTTTACACGCTTATATATATATATATATATATATATATATATATATATATATATATATATATTTACATTTCGTCCCGCCTGAAGTTTACTTCGTGGCGGTTGACCCTTTTTACAGCTTTTTGTACATTTCGTCCCGCCTGGAGTTTCCTCCGTGGTGGTTGATCGCTTTTATAGCTTTCTTTACTTTTCTGATCTCCTATGGAGGTGCTTCGTGGTGGTTGATCATGTCTATATATATATATATATATATATATATATATATATATATATATATATATATATATATTTACGGCTTTTATATATACCTGCTTAAAAACTTTTATATCAAATGCGGCATCATGTGAACCTAGGAATCATGTGATCACATATTCAGTCTATTGAATCTAGATTCGGTTCTCGTGATGGACATTTTCAGCTGTAAGCAGCTTGTAAATTTATTCACGGTGTTTGAATTTCCTCAAATGGTTTTCATACCTAAGAGGAGTTCGACACTATTTTGTACATTATTTTCTCGAAGATGCTTCGCATCTCGAAAATAAAAGCAATAAAGCCGAACATTTAATAAAATGGAAGTATCAAAGGACTCAATTACTATTGGGCACAGGGTTTGAAAAATCTCTTTTAAAACATCACTGCTATATCTTGTTAAAATTGAATTTTTATACAAAATTCAAACCCTATGTATATAGGTGCGAACGAGGCATAGCACTACTTTCAAATAATAACACATTGACCCACCCACACACACACACACACATTCATATAACAGTTTCTTGAAAAGTGGAGGTCACCGCGGTAACATGGATGTAGGGGGGTGCCTAACACCTTCCCTGCGCATAATCAAGTCCCCGGACCCTAAATGAATCTCGGTTTCACAGACCCGTTAGCAGTGTCATATCACTGGGTCAATGTGCAAACTTTTTCTCGGTTGTGTTGGTACAACCAGTTAAAAAATCAACTAGCAACTCTTAACAGTCCATCGTCGACATTACACATGTCGGACCTTTTTCACTTATTTTTTCAAATAAATCTCACCTAAAATGAGAACACAAAAGAACAGGTAAAGAAAAGGGACAAATAAAAATCCCGACGTCGACACACACTTTGAGATAACTTGCACTAAGAAATTTTTAGAGAGTGGAAGGAAATATAAGCAAGAAAGTTATGAATTTTCTTAGGTTAAGCCTTCCTATTTATATCCAAAATATCCCACATTTTATAAATATTTTATTCATCCATTATATATACTTTAAACATAATAAGTACCCATTTTCATCCATTATCTATATTTTATTCAAAAAGAATAATCCATTATCAATATTTATTTAAAATATAAATCCATTATCAAAAGATAAATCCATTATCAAAAAGGATTATTCCATTATCATTATTTATTCAAAAAGATTAATCCATTATCAAAAAGATTATTCCATTATCATTTTATTATCCGTTTCCTGTATTATTGTCTAAATGTATTAATATTACATATATTATTGTTCTTTAAATAATGAGTTGACATAACATAACTATTTAAAACTAGTGACTTCCATTATGCAACTATCCATTACTACCCTTGCTATGATGTCAATTATTGGTTCAATAATATGTAATACTGTGACAATTATTATGACACCCCTAAATCCGTGTGCTTGCTACAGTGGACTAATGGTCACTAATTTCTTTTGAGTTTAATTATTATAGACTTACAATATTGACAATTAGATCGTTCCTATGAAAAAGGGGGCCTTCCGTATAAACGAAGCGTAATTAACTAACCCCTTTCCTTGACAGAACTTTCTAGACATTGTCAATAATATTTATTAGGCTAATAATATCATATCAGATAAAATGAGTTATTGTGTCGTGTCAATAATATAAAATACTGTGAATTTGCTATTATAGCAATTATTGAATGAAATTGAGTGATTTCTTACGTAAGAATCAATAATCAGAGATACTGTATAATACCATGTGCTACTGTGCAATAACGCGTATTACTGTAGTTTTATCACCGGGTATTTCACAGTTTAACGGTAAAAGTTTTGCCGTTATTTTTATAAAAAGATTATTTTTGTCGCTTTCTATATCGGATAATTATTCCGTTGTGGAGTCCACCAATGATTGCGCCGTCGTACGAATATTCCCCGACAAAAAGAATATTCTCCGACCAAAAGAATATTTCCCGACAAAACGAATATTTTATGACAATTTGCTTACTTTGAAAAATTTGCACATATCACTCATAACTATAACATTTATTAAATTATCACCTTACTATTTAGAATAATAATTAGAGAAAATTAAATCTTTATTTATAAAAAGTTAGGGTCTTACAACTTCCCCTCCTTATAAAATTTCATCCTCAAAATTGATGTATGTACCTGATATTTCGAAGAGGTGAGGATATCTTATTTCCATTTCAGATTCTAACTCCCAGGCCATTTCCTCAATATCATGGTTTCTCCATAAAACTTTAACTTGAGGTATAACCTTTGAGCGTAGAATATGTTCCTTTTTCTCCAAGATCTTGACAGATACCTCCTCATACGTTAAATTTTCAGCTATCTCGTCTGGTTCTAATTCAATAATGTGGTTTGTGTCTTCCACATATTTACATAGCATGGATATGTGAAAAACGTTATGAACACTAGATATGCTTGGTGGTAAGGCGAGTCTATAGGCCACAGTTCCTACTCGATAGAAGATTTCAAATGGACCAATAAATCATGGGTTGAGTTTTTCTCTCTTTTCGAATCTCGTAACTCCTTTCCATGGAGCAACACGTACCAATACATGGTCTCCGATATTAAATTTCACGTCTCTTTGATGAAGATCAACATAACTCTTGTGTGTTGTTTGTATACGTTGCCGGATCATTTGAATCTTTTTCGTAGTCATGCGTACCAACTCTGGTCCCAACATTGTTGCTTCACCCATCTCGTCCCAACATACTGAAGAACGACACTTTCATCCATACAACGCCTCGAATGGAGTCATGCCTATACTTGCTTGATAACTGTTGTTGTAGGAGAATTCCACCAATGGTAACTACTTGTCCCAACTTCCTTTGAAGTCTAGTACGCAGAGTCTCAATAGATCTTCAGGAGTTTGAATAGTCCTTTCCGACTGCCCGTCCGTCTAAGGATGATATGCAGAATTAAATCGTAAATTCGTGCCCATAGCTTTCAGCAAGCTGACCCAAAATTGTGAAGTGAATCTAGGGTCTCGATCAGAAACTATGGATACTAGCATACCATGCAGTCTTACAATCTCATTTATGTACATATGAGCAAGACGTTCAAGTGAATAAATTTATCATATAGGTAAGAAATGAGCAGACTTGGTTAATCTATCGACAATGACCCAAATTGTATCTATACCTTGAGAAGCCTTGGGAAGACTCGTAACGAAATCCATGTTGATGTGTTTTCATTTCTATTCTAGAATTTCAAGTGGTTGCAATGGACCTTTTGGCATTTGATGCTCCGCCTTGACACGTTGATACGTTAAACACCTTGAGATAAACTCCGCGATCTCTCTCTTCATGTTGCTCCACCAAAATATATGTCGAAGATCACGATATATTTTGGTACTTCCTGGATGGATTACAAATTATGTGTTGTGTGCCTCTCTTTCCAAATCTCGTAACTCCTTTCCATGGTGCCACACGTAACAACACATGCTCTCCAACATTGAATTTCACGTCCTTTCGATGAAGATCAGCATAAATCTTTTGTCGATCTTGTGAGATTTTTATACGTTGTCGGATCATTTGAATCTTCTTCGTAGTCATACGTACCAATTCTGGTCCCAACAACGTTGCTTCACCCACCTCATCCCAGCATATTATAGAACGATACTTACGTCCATATAACGTCTCGAATGGAGCCATGTCAATACTTACCTGATAACTGTTATTGCAGGAAAATTCCACCAATGGCAAGAACTTGTCCCAACTTCCTTTGAAGTCAAGGACACAGAGTCTTAATAGATCTTCAAGAGTTTGAATAGTCCTCTTCGACAGCCTGTCCGTTTGAGGATGATAAGCCGAACTGAATCGTAAATCTATGCCCATAGCTTTTTGCAAACTAACCCAAAATCATGAAGTGAATCTTGGGTCTCGATCAGAAACTATGGATACTGGCATACCATGCAGTCTTACCTTGAGAAACCTTGGTAAGACCAGTAACGAAATCCATAGTAATGTGCTCCCACTTCCATTTTAAAATTTCAAGTGATTGCAATAGACCTTTTGGCACTTGATGCTCCGCCTTGACTCATTGACAAGTTAGACACCTTGAGATAAACTCCGCTATCTCTCTCTTCATATTACTCCACCAAAATATATGTCAAAGATCACAATAAATTTTGGTACTCCCATGATGGATTGTAAACGGTGTGTTGTGCGCCTCCATCATGATTTTATACTTCAAATCAGGGTCGTTAGGAACACAAAGTCTGGAGTTAACTCGAAGTATTCCTTCTTCATCGATTCTTGCTTCCGGAATAATACCTTCTTGCACTTTCTTCTTCATACGCATTAGCTCTAGGTCAGTAGGTTGAGCAGCTTTAACTTTATCGATTAAAGTCGGTTCTACTCGTATATTTGACATCATCACATGGGTCCCTGGAGTCGTTATCTCTATCTCTATCCTTTGCAAGTAATACAAAATGGGCATTTGCGTTGATAATATCGCACTTGTACCTGCATATGATCTTTTACTTAACACGTCAGCTACTACGTTCGTTTTTCCCGGATGGTATTGAATGGTATGATCGTAATCTTTTAACAGCTCGAGCCAACATCGTTGCCGCATGTTGAGTTCCTTTTGGGTAAAGAAATATTTAAGGCTTTTATGATCCGTATAGATCTCCACTTTCTCTCCCATACAGGTAATGCCTCTAGATCTTTAGTGCGAAAACGACAGCTGCCAACTCTAGATCATGAGTAGGATAATTCCTCTCATATTCTTTGAGTTGTCGTGAGGCATAGGCTATGACTTTCCCATATTGCATGAGAACACATCCTAACCCTCTGCCTAAAGCATCGCTGTAGATGATAAATCCCTCCGAACCAGATGGTATTGTCAGAACAGGTGCTGAAATGAGTCTCCTCTTGAGTGCTTGAAAACTCTTTTCACATTTCTCGCTCCAACCGAATTTTGTATCTTTTTGAGTAAGTTGAGTTAATGGAGTAGCGATTCGAGAAAACCCTTCTACGAATCTCCGATAATAACCAGCTAAGCCAAGAAAGTTACGTACTTCGGTTACCGACTTAGGTTGCTCCCAGCTTTGTATTGCTTCAATCTTCGCTGGGTCAACAGATATTTTGTGATTTGATATCACGTGCCCAAGGAATACTACTTCCTCAAGCTAGAACTCACATTTCTTCAACTTGGCATATAACTTGTTCTCACGAAGCTTTTGGAGTATCAACCTCAAGTGTTGCTCATAATCTTCACGGGTTTTGAAGTAAATGAGGATGTCATCAATAAAGACGACCACAAAGTGATCAAAATATTCCTTGAATACTCGGTTCATCATATCCATGAAGGCAGCAGGAGCATTAGTCAATCTAAAAGACATGACTAGGAATTCGTAATGCCCATATCGAGTTTTGAAAGCAGTCTTTGGAATGTCATCGATTTTAATCTTTAACTAATGATATACGGAACAAAGATCGATCTTTGAAAAGAATTTGGCGCCTTGTAACTGGTCAAACAGGTCATCAATGCTTGGCAATGGATACCTATTTTTGACGGTGACATGATTCAACTCCCGATAATCAATACAAAGTCGCATACTTCCATCTTTCTTCTTTACGAATAGAACAAGAGCACCCCAAAGAGACGTACTAGGTCGAATGAAACTGATATCTAACAACTCTTGTAGTTGAATTTTTAACTCCTAAAGTTCAATAGGAGCCATTCGATATGGGGCTTTGGAAATGGGTTTTGTACCGGGTTCAAGGTCGATACAAAATTCAATTTCATACTCTGGGGGTAGGTCAGGAAGTTATTCAGGGAATATGTCTGGAAATTTATTAACAATAGAAATATTACTCAAATTTGACGTATTTTTATTTAAATCCGTGACATGGGCTAAGAAAGCTTGACATCTATTTTTCAATAAAAAAACAGATGTATGGCTTGATATGATAGTGATTGACTTTAGTGGTTTGATTGCTTGAATTCGCATAATAGGTTGGTTATGAATATGAAAGCTAACAACCTTACGAACACAATCAATTTTAGCATGATGATTAGCTAACCAATCAATCCCTAAAATCACATCAAATGCAAGTATTTTCAAAGAGATAAGATCGACAGGTAACGTACAGGTGCTGATTTGAATCAAACAAGATTTATAAACAATGGATGTAATGAAGGTTTCTCCCAACAGAATTTCAACAGATAAGTCAAATCTAATTTCTTCAGAGTTAAATTTAAACGTTGAGTGCAAGTAGGAGAAATAAAAGAATGGGTAGAACCGGTATCAAATAAGGTATAGACTTCGCTAGAGTTTATGATTAGCTTACCTGTGATGACCTCGTTCGGGTTTCTCGCTTTCTGGGAGGTCACGATAAACGCTCTCTCTTGAACTACTGGTTTTGACTTATCTGAGACGGCATTTGGTGTCACCATCCCAACTGGACTTGGCTTCACTGCACAATAAAATCGAGCCAGGTGACCTTCTCTTCCACAATTGTAACATGTTTTGGACTGTTGCGTACAATTTAGACTGATGTGTCCCTCCCCTCCGCATTTGTAGCATACGACCGGTGATCGTTCTCCTTCTTTAACAACGTGTGCTGGTGCTGACGTCTTTCCATCATTATTGAATCTACTCTTCTTGAAATTTTTACTCTTATTGTCTTCGCCATGATTACCACCGAAGTGGTTACCATTTCTGGCATATTGACTTCCTCCACGTTTGTTGTCACCGCTTCGATGACTGCTACCACTAGTATTATCATTTTGTCGGCTGCTCTCTTATGGTTGGGTTAACTCATTATCACGCTCCAATAACTGACCCCTATTTACAACATCTGAATATAAACACAGTTTGTGAGAAATTAGGTATTAACGTATCTCAGATTTTAAACCTCGCAGAAATATTCACATCATTCTCTCCTTATTTTCAACCAGATGGGACACAAACCAGGATAACTTAGCAAATTTAGCCTCGTACTGCGACACGATCATATTATTTTGCTCTAGTTTGATAAACTCCACCTCTTTCATGTGACGAATACTTTCGGAAAAGTACTTATCGTTGAATAGTTCTTGGAACTTCTCCCAAGACATCTTGAGTGCGACAGGTTGAGTACGCTTTACAGATTCCCACCAGTAATCTGCCTCTCCTCGTAACATGAAGGTGACAAAAGGAACCTTTTGCTCCTCGGAGCATCCCAAGACATCAAATATCTTGGTGATCTGCTTTATCCATGTCTCTGCCTTAAGTGATTTTGGCTATCCCAAAAACTCCGGTGGTCCCAGCTCCTTGAACTGCTTAGCGGTGACCATCCGAGAGTTGCCAGCGTTTCCACCTGTATTTTGAACAGGAGTCGTTCTCGCCTGATGTTGCATGAATTGCATAAAGCCTCTGAACATCCCATCATTCATCATTTGGTCAGTGTTGTTGTTTTTCTGAGGATTGTCTTCCTGATGCACATTATCATGGGTATTGATCGTTGGTGATTCAACGGTCTCATTTGCTCCATTGCTTATCTCAACATTCTCGTATGTCATTTTCAAACACTACCACAAAACAATGGTTAATTGACATGCCACATATTATCTCTATATTCTGATCGACCAATTAAATAACAAATAAACTTAGGTAGGTCATACTAGCGAAGGATTTTCCCGTCTCTCCCCCTAGTTCTAGTCTCACATCTTAGCCAGAAATCATATCCCTAAGCTTTGATACCAACTATGACGCCCCCAAAATAGGTATACATCACCCATCTTGAGTCGCCAAATGTATGGTACTGAATACAAATACAAACTTAATTATACAATTGTCGTGTAAAATACGACAAAACATAGCCGAGAGTTTTAACAGGAATATTGTCTTCTAGACAATATCCAAGCTCAAATTTAATCTTCATTACATTTATTATCATACTAAATAATGAGGACTACTAAAACAACCATCTCGGACAGTAACTGTAATGCCCCCAAAATTGAGACTATTTTCCTTCCCGATCTTGTGCGTTAATATTAACCTGCTCTAGATTTAAAACATTATTTAATGTTAAAATAGCTAAAAATGCGAAATATTTTTTTCTTTATTTCTTTCCATTTATTCATTCTTTGAATCGCAACCTTTATAATTCTTCTTTATACTAGAATCATATTATATGATTTATTTAGCCTGAGTAGATATGAGTATAAATATACAATTCATTCTTTCAAGCATATCCCCTTTTTGGAACAAATAATCTTGATCTATCGAATAATTCAACAATTTACACATCTGTGATTTACACATGAAAATACCATCAAATGATTCAACACAATCTCAACTAAATCACTAGTCTTCTTTTCATGCGCTCCTAATCACGATAGATCGCATCAGAGCTTTAATCTGCAAATTAAGCAAGATTGAGCACGACGGCCCAACAAGTCTAACAGTTTATCATGCATCACGTAGCACATAGGTTTCATATTCAGTTCATGCATTTATATTCTTGGTGTTCAAGCATATTACAAATGCATTATCACATTTATGTCCTGCTGGTAGCAACATACATACCATAGCATGCTACACGTGTCATGTACATGTCATTCATTGCACATATATATTGAGTTCCCCGACTCAATTCAATAATTAGTCATAATTTGACATTCATCATTCACAAAGCAAATAATGCAGTTCATAGATATTACATACTTATAAACATAAATCATGCTAACAGTTATCTATAGCAATTATAAGTCCACATGAATAAACTAAGAAACTTGCTTGTACCGCGGTTTTACCATTACACCAACTCCTGCGTTCCTTGCACAACCTACATTGTATGTGGGATTGATAACAAAACACGTAATTTCAGTTATCATGGTGGTAGTTTAGATTTCTATATCTGATATATTGTATACATTTTTCAAATACCTCATCCATGTTTTCTCATTAGTCATTTTTCACTTTGATGGGGTTTGACATGCTTATATTATGCAATAGGAATGACTTTAAGGTTATCATTTACATCTTATTATGGATTTAGAACATAAAGGATTCATGTGTTCTTGAGTTAAGTTCTAGCATCCCATACCAAAGTAATTTTGTGTTGATTTAGACTTCTAAGCAAGCCTCTTTATGTTTCTTGAAGCTAATGCCCAAACTAGGTCACTATTCACAGTTTTAAGTTTACTAGTTTTGGTCCATTCTTGCCAATTTCATTTCTAGCCACCTTAGTTCATTCCAACGCTTGAATTATATCTAGTTAGGACTAGTTCTAGTATTCATTTAGGTTTACCAAGCATAGATTGGGTTTTGACCCTTTAAACCTAGCTTTTTCACGCTTTTGCACACTAACTTCTCAAGTTCTTGTATACATTAGCATTCCAACACTTGGAATAGCCTAGCATAACTCTAACTCACTTGTCTAAGGTGTTCAAATTGAGTTCTAGGCTAAATGGAAAAATCTCAAATTTTACACTTACAGAAATTTTAAAAACTGCAGTTAGGATGATTTTCCATGCTAGTTTGGTGATTTGTTTAGACTCCTTGGTTAAGTCAAGAGCTTAACCACTTGGACCTACTTCTAGACCAAACTACAAGGTATTTTAATCAAGGTTTAGGTTTCTTGTTAATGCCCATTAAGCTCTCCAAAACAGAGCTCAAATTTAGCCATTTTCTTACTTTTTTTACAAAACTGATTTTGTATTTTTTCCAAATTTTTCCAGTTTTGACCACTAGGATAGTCTAAGCATGTGTATTTAAGTTACTTAAGGATACTTTTAGCATCACCACACTTTACTTAATCATTTAGCCAATTTTGACCTATCAAAACTCACTTTAGGCTTGAAAAAGAGATCTTAGCTTGGTTTTCTTGCTAGCTTTGGTAATGGTCATGATTTGGAACTGTTATAAGCAGGTATTAGGAATTTTATATGAGTTCAATATAGCCCCTAAAGTTCAGGTGCTAACCATCACCTAAAACAGTCCACTATTTGTCTTAAAAATGTGATTTTTAACAAGTCTAAGGATCAAAACAGTTTAGACTTGGTTCCCTTAGCTTATGTAGCTTACTTAGGTCATATTTTAGCTATTGGAACTTGTCTATATAGTCCAGATATGGTAGTTCTTCATTTAGGTGCTAGTTGCTTTTTAAAGCTTACTTTTATTGATCTTTAAGCATGAATTGGCACAACACACCTTGTAGACCTTAACTATCTTAAGGAACAACCTTTAAATGACATATATAGACTATTTAGAGACTTCATACTGTCTCACAACTTTAGTTGCAAACATTTGTTAAAACAGCCCCCATTTCTAGAGTTTATACTTACTATGTTCTGGATATCATCTAACTGATATATACTTGTTTAGTATGGTAGCATTAGCTGGGCAAACTTTGAGGGCCTAACTGTTAAATGTAAATTCAAGAGAACCCTCCAACCTTCACTCAATGTTAAACACTGCTACTGCCGAAGGCAGTAGCTTCTGTTTCTTACTTTGCTTATTACTCTCTTGTTTTCCATTTATTTGAGTAAGTGTGTTTAGTAGTTCTCATTAATATACTAACAGCCCCTTAACATTCCTTTATGCTAACAGCCCTAAATGTTTGACTTTGTGGAGTTTAATTGATTTATTACAGTTTTGGTTGGCCTCAGCTTCAACTGAGTCTATCAAGCCCTACACTGCATTAGCAGTTAGCTAAGACTATCTGCTATTGCTAACTGACAACAACCCTGACCCTCCTTTAATCAAAATTCAATCTCAAGACAGCTAACAAGTTGGAATAATATATAACTTATACAAACCCACAACATTAGACTGTAAGGAAAAAATATAGACCGACAGGGCACCTAGCTGCTATAGCAGCTCCTTCGCTATACACTATTGTTGCCCAAAGCTGATATAACAGCTTGTTGTGCCTGCTCATGGCTCCCATTTAGCAGCAGCTCTCTTTCTTTACCCCAAATTTCTTAGTAAATAAATTCCTTAACTCCAATTCCTTTGTATGTTGCAGACATTATAGAAGGCTAGAGAAAGAACATTGGCCATCTGTAATTCAATCCTCTTTGGACTGCACAAAATAGTACCTTAAGGTAACTTAACATACAAAGTTTCAGTTTTTTTTATCATTTGAACTAGAAATTGAGTTTTGTTCTAACTTGACACACTCAATACTCTATTTAACACCACATATGTTAACTAAATCAAGACCATGCTTTACTTTGGTCTAATAGTTAGTTTTTAGCCAAAACAGTTCTTTTAAAACTTTTATCGAACAGTTAGTGGGCACAGTTTTAAGTTACTAATTTGACAGCCATTTGTTTATGTCACAAATCCATTTTATTCTCCTTATGTCTCCACACAACCAACCTATTTCCTATAGTTATACATCAAACAATAACAGTCCAAAACACAGACAAAACATGAATGTTCAAGCAATTAGCAAACTAACAGTTTTGTTTTTTTTTTAACCAACTATTTTATTCTAATACCCAATAACCCATCCTGCTTAAACCATTATAACAGCCATATACAACTAGTCTACAAATTAACTAGTTTACAATTTATTTATTTATTTAATTTCCAGCCTGACCCTGTTGCGCTAAAACAGTCATAACTTCTTCGTTTCAAAACATTTTTGAGCGATTCTTGAGCCTACGCGAAGCTAACTTCCGAGGCTACAACTTTCATTCTTTGACCATTTCCAAATTCAAAACACAGAATTCCAGAAAATTCGTGCAAGGTGACTGCCCCGAGTTGGTTAGACAGTTTTGACGCGACTACTTTGAACGGTCATAACTCTTTGCTCCGAAGTCAGAATTAGTTCGTTCCGAAGTCTATGGAAAGCTTATTCAATGTACTTTATTACCCCAAAAGCCCAGAATTTTCTGGAAACTCTAGTAAGCCCCGAATTTGTCCTTAGGGTCAGCAGTTCACAATTTTTCGGTTTCTAACATGTTTATTTCGCGACCTTATTATTTCTAGCTCATATATCAAATTAGAACAAATTTTAAATAGGTAATATATCGTATATGAGACTGTATTTAAAAGTTATAAACTTCCCATTTTGGAATCTTTAAGCTGCTCAAAACATTCTTTAGTAGGCTTTATATTTCATGAAAACGTGTTGACAAACTAGTTAACAACATAGCATGTTTATGTGACATAAAAACATGAACTAGCTATTTACATAAAATATATCATGTATATCTTTGATTTGGATGATTTAACATACTATACACATAACAGTCCTCATTAAATCACTTTATCAAACATATGGTGGGCAGTCCCCATACTGTCATTTTATACATAACAGTTATTATAGAAAACCCACAATCAATTCTAAAGTTTACTAATATGGCCACAAAGTCATTCAGCCAAAACAGTCCTATTGTTCTTAATAACAATGGAATAGAAAATAAAAAAGAAGGGAAGGAGTTTAAAACGAAATTAACTTGCTAGCTTAGAGATTACAGAGATGTGTTGCTTAGTCCTTTCTCCTTCCTAGCCGAAGCCTCATTGCTCTATCCTTATGACTATCATACTTTGGAGCTTGGTGAAGTGGTATGACTAATTGAGCTTGAGGTACCTTATATGGCCATATACAGCTGAATCTCCTTATCTCACAGTCAATCTACCTGACCCTTAGTATACATAGCACTCCATTACATATAGCAGTCCGGCTGCTTTTGCAGTGGCCCCTAATAAACTGCCAAGCAAGCCTACTTGCCCCTTGCAGTCTACTTGCCCCTAATAGTTGACCACTGCATTCTAGCAGTCAACTAACTTGCTAACTATTCTGTTAATTTAAGTTGGTTGTTAATTGAAGCCAACTAACTGATTTATGAAACTTATCTACACAGCTCCCTTTTTCTTCTCTAAGGATTGCCGAATGAGGCTGTGAGGAGACTGGGTACTGTTTTAATTTGGGCCCCAAAACCTTATAACCAATGTAACATATTTGCATGCATTCTTACAAAAAAAAACTTTTAGTATGGCCCAATATTACAAATATGGACTCATATTAAATTTAAAACACCTGAATCTTATCTATCATATTACCTTTTGGATAGCAACAATAGTTGGCACATATATCATTATGATGACAACTCTATTTAATTACACAACTCATGGAAGTACACCATTTTCTTTATTTGTTATTAAATAACATTTTTAATTATATCTTAATATAATTAATTCTTTGAACACATAGATAGCTTCATATCAAGAATCTATCTCAATTAAGCCATGTTGGCTTTCCTTTTCAATCTTGGTATTTACATATCATTTTAATAATGTATGTTATTCTTCTCTTCCTTTAATAAATTGCCCCTACAATTTATAAGTATATAATACCAATATATTAATTAAGCATAAGCATCACATATTGCATAGTTCATACCCACTTATGCAATATAATATCATACAACATATTATCTAATAAGAATTTTATTTATTTAATTTTTATTTTAATATTACCCAAAAATATTGGTTATCACAGTAACTCCATTTTCCGACTAGTCCCGGCTACGTTCTCATTTTCTGAAGAGAATAATGAAAGCAAAAGGGTGAACTCAACTAGCCCAGTAAGAAATATTATGACTAAGATAATGCATAATAAATTATCGTTAGCCGTCAACAGTGTTAAATTGATAAAATACAATAAACATCAAGTTTAACTGCAGCGGAACAAACAATCCATTAGAAGAGTTAAGTAGAGCATGATATCTACTATCTTCTATGATTTAAAAAGTTTCTCATCAATTTTATCGCTGAGACTCAGCTTAATAAATAATCCACATCATCAAATCATCCATACACTACGAGCCAAGAATATTCATTAGTATCACGACCACGAATTATCCATGCACTACGGGCCAAGTATATTCGTGTTTTCACCAATGGTCATGATCATGGCAACAACTGTCCGTCAATACACTACGAGCCAATGAGAACTTTTACCACATCATTTGTAACATTACAGGTCATGATTATACCCAATGATCCCTAATTATAATCATACCGATCAACAATTCATCTATGCACTACGGACCAAATATGACTTTCATAACAATATAAGCATGAGGATGATGACAATGATATAAGAATTCAATTAAATGAAAGCAAAGGATAAATTTTTAAAGATTTATAATTTAATTTATTCAGAATTCAAAAACGTCCAAATTGTCAACATGATACTGCTTTGTGGAGTAAAATTCAAGAACAATATTGTATCAAAAATGATTTGGACCGTAAATATATCAATTTTTATCATGAATAGTACCACGGGTGCATAGTACCCAAGTGAATAGTACCCTGTGAATAGTACTTCAGGAATAGTACCCCGTGAATAGTATTCCGGCATGAAAAAGTTAAAACTTATCAAGAATGCTCAGAATAATATTTTCATGAAAAGATACTGGATGAAGCGTAAATTTCAAGGATATTCTACTAATTTCATGGAGTATAGAAGCCAAAACATATCAAAATGAGTGTAGAATTCGAAATTTAAAATGAAATAATATTACTTATATACTACAGAGTATGGAAGAAAATATTATTTCATACGAATACTGAACAAAAATAACATCTCTTACCTTAAAAAAGAGAGTATTCCAACTGGTATAGCGGGAATATTTTTAAAGAAAACTTGAACTGTTTTCTACTCGCAAAGCTTCCTTAAACTCTAAAGAAATACGCTCAATATTATAGAAAAAGAATTCTCTGATTCTGGTGTGATTTTCAATTCTAACTAAGCATCCTATTCATAGGAGAATGGAAGGGGCACTATTTAAGAAAGGAAATCACGGACGCAAAAGTTTTATAATTCACGGACATCTTATGCAATTCACGGATGACTAAATCTTCAAGTAAAACAAAAACTAAAAAATATAATATATATATATATATATATATATATATATATATATATATATATATATATATATTCATCACATGCCTTATACGGCACTTTACCTCCACACACCAAATTTTTCAACACACACACACTTTTCCCATATTTCCCCCTACCCTACCCCACACATCACTATCATATATATACGGATAACATGAAAGTAGTATGCACACAAGCCAATCATGTTTGATGATAAAGCATATACTTTATAACAATCTTATTCATTTATTAATAAAAAGTATTAATTTATTAAAGGCTTTTAATTATCTACATGATGCTGTTTTATAATATGTGATAAACCCATAGTTTTAAGCAATACTTTTAAAATAATGATGATGATCATTCTAATGAGATCTAAATTCTTAGAAAGCTTAAAACTAAAATAGTTCCCAATCGTTGGATTACTAAATTAGGGATTAGTGAATCTGGATAGATTGGTATATACGTTGCTTGCTCATTGGATGAGGATGATTGATCTCATGATCATTTGTGTGGAGACACTAAAGCAAGTATGTAGGTGCTTATTAGAGAATAAGTTCACTGAACGTGGCTCGCTAAGGAATACCTAATGGAGTTTTACTTGCCTGTTAATAGGAATTCTTGTAGTGATAGTAGTACAAGTGATCCTTGGACTTGAGATCATCATAGTATCTTGTGTATGTTGAGTTATACTTTGACTTATTCCTTAAGACCCATAGGGTATATCAAAGGCTATGCTTGGGTATAATAAGTTGTACATGGAAATAATGTATGATCAATAAATAATTTACCACTTCTAGTAAAAGAAGAGAGATGTCCTATGTGATTCGATAAATGACAACCCAGTAGTCCTCGGCCAAGACAGAATGAAATTAGAAAGGAGTTTCTAATTTGCATTATTTGGAGTTGTGCATTTAAGAGTCGAAATACATATAATTAAATAAAATAAGACTTGACAGCAATTCCATGTCTTATATTTAATTGGGACATTGTATGGTGGAAGGATTGAATTGTACGATAATGTAAGACCCCGAATTTTATGAAATAAAAGTATTCAGTTTTTCTTATAATTACTATTCAGTAAATGGTTAAATTGATAAAAGTTTAAAGTTATGGGTGAAATATGAATTTTTTTCAAAATAAGCAAGTGGTTATAAAATAATCATTGTTGTCGGGGAATATTCGTTTGGTCGTGGAATATTCTTTCTGTCGGAGAATATTCGTACGACGGCGCAGCTATTTGTGGGCCCCATAACGAATAACTGTCGGGTGAAGGAAAACGACAAATTTGAGTTTTTACAAATAACGGCGTAGTTGTTACCGTTAACACTGTTGGAATACCTGGTGGTTAAAATACAGTAATACGCGTTATTGCACAGTAGCACACGGTATTGCACAGTATTTTTAAAATTATTGATTCTTACGTAAGAAGGCACTACTCAATAATTGTTACAGTAATTACTGTTCAATATTTTATTTTATTGATTCAATAATTGCTACATTGAAATTTTATATTATTGTTGTTCAATAATTGTCACTGCACAGTATTTCCCATTATCAGATCAATAATTCATATTATTTGAATAATATTATTAGATAACATTATTGGCAATGACTAGAAAGTTCTGTCTAAGGAGAGGTTTGGTCACCTAATTGCGCGCCAGTAAGGAGAAATTCTTATTGGAAAGCCCCCTCTTTCCTGGGAACGGCCTGGTTGTCATAAATGTGATTCTGTAATATTATTTGTGAATAATTAATTATTGATTCAAATGATAAGGAAATATTTATTTTATGTGGATATAAATGAGGAATATATTTTTGTGGTTAAAAATAAAGGAGTTAATGTTGAGGTTTTTATCAGTATTTTTATCGGAATGGAGGTATTAAAAATCAGGGTTTTTGAGATATTTTGCGGGGGTTATAATTTTTAATCCGACCGTTGGATCGTGGTAATTTTTGGATATGTTATACATATATAAGTTGAGTATATGCCCACAAATTTTGAACCGTTAAAATTGAACGTATGATTTATTATGAATTTTACGAGATGACTGGTTCAGAAATTGTTGAATTTTCGGAGTTTATCATTTTGGTGGAAAATTCTAGAATTGGTGGGCCCCACTTGTGGTTGGTGAAGAAATGTGCTGAATTATATTTCAAATGTGGTGGGTGGGAATAGTAGCAGGTAAAGCCATCAGGTTGCAGGTCAAACCTACCAAAATTTTCCTATAAATAGAGGGCTAAGTTAGAATTGAAAATCACACCAGAAACATAAGTTTTCTCTCTTTCTCTCTCTATATTATGAAGCATATTTTGTGAGTTTTTAGATACTTGGTGTAAGACCCCAACTTATTAATGAATAAAATCAAATTTTCTCTAAATATTATTGTGAATAATAAGGGGTTAATTTGATATAATACTTTGGTTATGGGTGAAATGTGCAAATTTTACAAAATAAGCAAGTGGTTATAAAATATTTATTTTTGGTCGGTGAATATTCGGTTGGTCGTGGAATATTCTTGCTGTCGGGGAATATTCGTACGACGACGCAGCCTTGTGTGGGCCCCATAACGGAAAGCGATTGGATGAAGAAAACGACAAGTATAAGTTGTTTATAAATAACGGCGTAGTTGTTACCGTTAATACTGTTGGAATACCCGGTGGTTAAAATACAGTAGCACACGGTATTGCACCAATTATTGATTCTTACGTAAGAAGGCACTACTCAATAATTGTTACAGTAGTTATTATTCAATATTTTATTTTATTGATTCAATAATTGCTGCGTTGATATTTTATATTATTGTTGTTTCAATAATTGTTGATGCACAGTATTTTCATTTATCAGATCAATAATTCATATTATTTGAATAATATTATTAGATAGCATTATTGGCAATGTCTAGAAAGTTCTGTCTAAGGAGAGGTTTGGTCACCTAATTGCGCGCCAGTAAGGAGAAATTCTTATTGGAAAGCCCCCTCTTTCCTGGGAACGGCCTGGTTGTCATAAATGTGATTCTGTAATATTATTTGTGAATAATTAATTATTGATTCAAATGATAAGGAAATATTTATTTTATGTGGATATAAATGAGGAATATATTTTTGTGGTTAAAAATAAAGGAGTTAATGTTGAGGTTTTTATCAGTATTTTTATCGGAATGGAGGTATTAAAAATCAGGGTTTTTGAGATATTTTGCGGGGGTTATAATTTTTAATCCGACCGTTGGATCGTGGTAATTTTTGGATATGTTATACATATATAAGTTGAGTATATGCCCACAAATTTTGAACCGTTAAAATTGAACGTATGATTTATTATGAATTTTACGAGATGACTGGTTCAGAAATTGTTGAATTTTCGGAGTTTATCATTTTGGTGGAAAATTCTAGAATTGGTGGGCCCCACTTGTGGTTGGTGAAGAAATGTGCTGAATTATATTTCAAATGTGGTGGGTGGGAATAGTAGCAGGTAAAGCCATCAGGTTGCAGGTCAAACCTACCAAAATTTTCCTATAAATAGAGGGCTAAGTTAGAATTGAAAATCACACCAGAAACATAAGTTTTCTCTCTTTCCCTCTCTATATTATGAAGCATATTTTGTGAGTTTTTAGATACTTGGTGTAAGACCCCAACTTATTAATGAATAAAATCAAATTTTCTCTAAATATTATTGTGAATAATAAGGGGTTAATTTGATATAATACTTTGGTTATGGGTGAAATGTGCAAATTTTACAAAATAAGCAAGTGGTTATAAAATATTTATTTTTGGTCGGTGAATATTCGGTTGGTCGTGGAATATTCTTGCTGTCGGGGAATATTCGTACGACGACGCAGCCTTGTGTGGGCCCCATAACGGAAAGCGATTGGATGAAGAAAACGACAAGTATAAGTTGTTTATAAATAACGGCGTAGTTGTTACCGTTAATACTGTTGGAATACCCGGTGGTTAAAATACAGTAGCACACGGTATTGCACCAATTATTGATTCTTACGTAAGAAGGCACTACTCAATAATTGTTACAGTAGTTATTATTCAATATTTTATTTTATTGATTCAATAATTGCTGCGTTGATATTTTATATTATTGTTGTTTCAATAATTGTTGCTGCACAGTATTTTCATTTATCAGATCAATAATTCATATTATTTGAATAATATTATTAGATAACATTATTGGCAATGTCTAGAAAGTTCTGTCTAAGGAGAGGTTTGGTCATCTAATTGCGCGCCAGTAAGGAGAAATCCTTATTGGAAAGCCCCCTCTTTCCTGGGAACGGCCTGGTTGTCATAAATGTGATTCTGTAATATTATTTGTGAATAATTAATTATTGATTCATATGATAAGGAAATATTTATTTTATGTGGATATAAATGAGGGATATATTTTTGTGGTTAAAAATGAAGGAGTTAATGTTGAGGTTTTTGTCAGTATTTTTGTCGGAATGGAGGTATTAAAAATCAGGGTTTTTGAGATAGTTTGCGGGGGTTATAATTTTTAATCCGACCGTTGGATCGTGGTAATTTTTGGATATGTTATACATATATAAGTTGAGTATATGTCCACAAATTTTGAACCGTTAAAAATGAACGTATGATTTATTATGAATTTTACAAGATGACTGGTTCAGAAATTGTTGAATTTTCGGAGTTTATCATTTTGATGGAAAATTCTAGAATTGGTGGGCCCCACTTGTGGTTGGTGAAGAAATGTGCTGAATTATATTTCAAATGTGGTGGGTGGGAATAGTAGCAGGTAAAGCCATCAGGTTGCAGGTCAAACCTACCAAAATTTTCCTATAAATAGAGGGCTAAGTTAGAATTGAAAATCACACCAGAAACAAGTTTTCTCTCTTTCTCTCTCTAGATTATTGAGTGTATTTTGTGAGTATTTAGATACTTTGAGAGTTTCTATTCATCAGAGCAAGTTTCTTTCAGCCTTATACCGGTATTCCGACCAGAAGTACTGATATTTTGAGGTAAGGGATATTATTTTCTTCTTAAATGATATTATTTTCTTCAATATCATTATGCTGAAATATTGATATGAGTTTTTATCAAATTTGGAACTTTTTGTGTCGGGGGTTACTATTCACGTATACGGCACTATTCACGAATACGGCACTATTCACCGAAAAATAAAATTTTCTCTTTTTGTCCAAGATGTCTATTATGGTTACTATCTTTGATTGTATCCATGTTTTGATCTTTATTTTTGAATTCTGCTTCACAATTGATTATTATGAAGTATTATTGATCTTGGATAAACTGTTATACGAATCCCTACTATTTGTCCTTCTGTCTCATTGGATTCGTTCTCTTTAAGATATTTTTCATCATCCTCAGTCCTAAATGATGATATTACTGAATATCTTTGGCCTGTAGTGCAAAGATGTATAATTACTTGATGAATATCTTTGGCCTGTAGTGCAAAGATGAACAGGTGTTGAGATGAACATGACCGACTGATGATACAAATGAATATCTTTGGCCTGTAGTGCAAAGATGAATATTTGGTTAAAGATGATTATTAATTGATGTTACAGGGATAAAATATTGATGATGGACTTTTAAATCTTAGAAGATAGTAGAATTCTTTCTCTACTTGACTCTTCTAATGGTTTGCTGTTTCCGCTGCAGTTGTTGATCTAAAACTTGTTGTCGATTATATTTTATCAGATTTTTCCCTGTTGAAGACTAACGATAATTTGTTGTATATTATCTTAGTCATAATATTCTTTACTGGGCTAGTTGAGCTCACCCTTTTCCTTTTTGTTCCATTTTTCTTCTCAGGAGGTGAGAACATAGCAGGATCTAGTCGGGGTATGGAGTGATGGTTCTAGAAAGATGTATTAGCAGTCCTCACTATTTCTGTAAAATAGTGTTTGAATAATTGTAATGAGGATTTATTTGAGTGTGGATATTGTCTAGAAGACAATATTTGTATTTAAACTCACAGTATGTGTTGTCGTATTTTGCACGACAATTGTATTATTGAAGTTGTAGTTTGCTTTCTGTACCATGTATTTGGCGACTCAGAATGGGTGTTGTATACCTATTTTGGGGGCGTCACAGTTGGTATCAGAGCTTAGGGATATGATCCCTGGCTGAGATGTGAGACAAGAACTAGGAGGGGAGAGACGGGGAATTCCTTCGCTAGTATGACCTGACTAAGTTTATTTGGTGTTTATTTGGTCGGTCAGAGTATAGGGATAATATATGACATGACTATTAACCCTTGTTTTATGGCAGTATTTAAGAATGGCAGCTGAGAACGTTAATAATGGAGTAAATCAGACCGTGGAGACACCTTTGATCACTACCCAGGGGAACGTGCAACAGGAAGGCAATATTCCTCCTGTAAACAACGTTACCGAGCAAACGATGAATGATGGAATGTTTAGGAGCTTTTTGCAGTTCATGCAAAATCAGACGAGGGAGACTCGTGTGCAGAATACGGGTGGAAATGATAACAACGCGCGGTTTGTCACAGCTAAGCAGTTCAAAGAATTGGGACCACCAGAATTTAAGGGAAAGCCGGATCCGATCATGGCGGAAACGTGGGTCAAGCAAATTACCAAGATATTTGATGTCTTGGGATGCACGGAGGAACAGAAGGTTCCATTCGCCACATTTATGTTCCGCGGTGAGGCAGACTACTGGTGGGAGTCTGTGAAGCGTACCCAGCCTGACGCACTCAACATGTCCTGGGAAACATTTCAAAAACTGTTCAATGACAAGTACTTTCCTGAAAGTATTCGTCATATGAAGGAGGTTGAGTTTATTAGACTGGAACAAAACAACATGACGGTGTCCCAGTACGAGGCGAAGTTTGCAGAGTTATCCAGGTTTGCACCTCATTTGGTCGAAAATGAGGAACGAATGACAAGGATGTTTCTGAGAGGTCTAAAACCCGAGATTCGGCAATATCTTATCTCTCATAAATTTTCTTTATATTCAGATGTTGTAAACAGGGCTCAATTATTAGAGCGAGATAATGAGTATGTGCAACCGAGGGACCACAACCAGGGTCATACCGGTGGCGGCAGTCATCGAAGCAATGAAAACCAGCAGGGAGGAAAACATTCGGACAAAAGCGGTAACCACTCTGGTGGTAATCGTGGTCGTGATAATAGAAGGAGCGAGTCGGGAGGAGATTTCAAGAAGAGAAGGTACAACAATGATAACGTGAAGACGTCAGCACAAACATCAACTGTTTCTAGGGGAGGAGAACGACCACCGGTCGTATGTTACAAATGTGGAAAAGAGGGACATATCAGCCCAAACTGCCCACAACAATCCAAGGTATGTTATAACTGTGGAAAGGAAGGTCATATAGCTCGAGAGTGTTCTGTAGCAAAACCAAGTTCAGCGGGGATGGTGACTCCAAAAGTTATCCCGGATAAGTCGAAATCAGCGGTTCCTGGAAGGGCGTTTGTCGTGACTGGCCAAAACGCGAGAAACCCGAACGAGGTGATCACGGGTAAGCTAATCTTGAATTCTTGCGAAGTTTATACTTTACTAGATACCGGTTCTACCCATTCTTTTATCTCTCCTGCTTGTGCTCAACGTTTAAACTTGACTCCGGAGAAATTGGACTTTAACTTATCTGTTGAAACTCCGTTGGGTGAAACCTTCGTTACATCTACAGTTTATAAATCTTGCATGATCCAAGTTGGCACTATCACATTACCTGTTGATCTTATCTCTTTAAAGATACTTGCTTTTGATGTGATTTTAGGAATTGATTGGTTAACCACTCATCATGCTAAAATTGATTGTTTTCGTAAGGTTGTTAGTTTTCATATTCCTAACCAACCTGTCATACGAATTCAAACTACTAAACCACTAAAATCAGTCACTGTCATATCAAGCCACAAAGCTATTCGTTTATTGAAAAACGGATGTCAAGCTTTCTTAGCCCATGTTATGGATTTGAACAAAGACAAGTCAGATTTGAATAATATTTCTATTGTTAGAGAATTTCCCGATGTATTTCCTGAAGAACTTCCCGGTCTACCCCCGGAACGAGAAATTGAATTCTTTATTGACCTTGAACCCGGTACAAAGCCCATTTCTAAAACCCCATATCGAATGGCTCCTATTGAACTTCAGGAGTTAAAAGTCCAACTACAGGAGTTGTTGGACATCGGTTTTATTCGTCCTAGTACGTCTCCTTGGGGTGCTCCTGTTTTATTCGTAAAGAAGAAAGACGGGAGTATGCGACTTTGTATTGACTATCGAGAATTGAACCATGTCACCATCAAGAATAGGTATCCGCTACCTCGCATTGATGACCTGTTTGACCAGTTGCAAGGAGCACAATTCTTTTCAAAGATCGATCTTCGTTCTGGATATCATCAGCTGAAGATTAAAACTGAGGATATTCCAAAGACTGCCTTCAGAACTCGGTACGGGCATTATGAATTCTTAGTAATGTCTTTTGGATTGACTAATGCTCCTGCTGCCTTCATGGATATGATGAACCGTGTATTCAAAGAATATTTGGATCAGTTCGTTGTTGTCTTTATTGATGACATCCTCATCTATTCCAAAAGCCGTGAAGATCATGAGCGCCATTTGAAGCTGGTACTGCAAAGGCTTCGTGAAAACAAGCTATATGCCAAACTGAAGAAATGCGAGTTCTGGCTTGAGGAAGTAGCATTCCTTGGGCACGTGGTGTCAAAACATGGAGTATCTGTCGACCCGGCGAAGATTGAAGCCATACAAAGTTGGGAGCAACCGAAGTCGGTAACCGAAGTACGTAGCTTTCTGGGCTTAGCTGGTTATTATCGGAGATTTGTGGAAGGATTTTCTCGAATCGCTACTCCGTTAACTCAGCTGACTCGGAAAGATACAAAATTCGTATGGAGTGAGGAATGCGAGAAGAGTTTCCAAGAACTCAAGAGGAGACTCATTTCGGCACCTGTTCTGACAATACCATCTGGTTCGGATGGATTTGTTATCTACAGCGATGCTTCAGGCAAAGGGTTAGGATGTGTTCTCATGCAACATGGGAAAGTCATAGCCTATGCCTCACGACAACTCAAAGAATATGAGAGGAATTATCCTACTCATGATTTGGAGTTGGCAGCAGTCGTTTTTGCGTTGAAGATCTGGAGACACTACCTTTATGGGGAGAAAGTGGAGATCTATACAGATCATAAAAGCCTCAAATATTTCTTCACCCAAAAGGAACTCAACATGCGGCAACGACGTTGGCTTGAGCTGTTGAAAGATTACGATCATACCATCCAATACCATCCTGGAAAAGCAAACGTAGTAGCTGACGCATTGAGTAGAAGATCATATGCGGGTACGAGTGCAATGTTGTTAACACAAAGGCCCATTTTGTATGACTTGCAAAGGATGGAGATAGAGATGAAGGCTCCAAGTACCCACATGATGATATCAAATATACGAGTAGAACCGACTTTAATCGATAAAGTTAAAGCTGCTCAAGCTACGGATATAGAGCTGATGCGTATGAAGAAGAAAGTGCAAGAAGGTGCTATTCCAGAAGCAAGAATCGATGAAGAAGGAATACTTCGAGTCAACTCCAGACTTTGTGTTCCTAACGATTTTGACTTGAAGCATAGAATAATGATGGAGGCACACAACACACCGTTTGCAATCCATCCTGGGAGTACCAAAATGTATCACGATCTTCGACATACATTTTGGTGGAGCAATATGAAAAGAGAGATCGCGGAGTTTATCTCGAGATGTTTAACTTGTCAACGTGTAAAAGCGGAGCATCAAGTACCAAAGGGTCCATTGCAACCACTTGAGATTCCGAAATGGAAGTGGGAACACATTACTATGGATTTTGTTACGGGTCTTCCCAAGGTTTCTCAAGGCATAGATGCGATTTGGGTTATTGTTGATAGATTAACCAAGTCCGCTCATTTCTTGCCGATACGTGAGACTTATTCCCTTGAACGTCTTGCTAGTATGTACGTGAACGAGATTGTGAGATTGCATGGCATGCCAGTATCCATAGTTTCGGATCGTGACCCAAGATTCACTTCACGATTTTGGGTTAGCTTGCAGAAAGCTATGGGCACGGATTTACGATTCAGTTCAGCATACCATCCTCAAACGGACGGACAATCAGAGAGGACTATTCAAACTCTTGAAGATCTATTAAGACTTTGTGTCCTAGATCTCAAAGGGAGTTGGGATAAGTACCTACCATTGGTGGAATTCTCCTACAACAACAGTTATCAGGCGAGTATAGGTGTGGCTCTATTTGAGGCGTTGTATGGAAGAAAATGTCGTTCTCCAGTATGCTGGGACGAGGTGGGTGAAGCAACATTGTTGGGACCAGAATTGGTACGCATTACTACAGAGAAGATCCAAACGATTCGACAACGTATACAAACGGCACAGGATCGACAAAAGAGTTATGCGGATCTTCATCGGAAGGACGTGGAATTTAATATTGGGGATCATGTATTGTTACGTGTTGCACCATGGAAGGGAGTTACAAGATTTGGGAAGAGAGGAAATGTAAGACCCCAACTTTTATAAATAAAGATGAATTTTTTTTATAAATATCATTTTTGAATATTATGGAGTTAATTTGATATAATGTTATAGTTGTGGGTAATATTTATAAATTTTGCAAAGTACGCAAGTTGTTATATAATATTCGATTGGTCGGGGAATATTCGTTTTAACAGGGAATATTCGTACAACGACACAATCATTGGTGGACCCCACAACGGAATTATTGTCGGATTGAGAAAACGACAAAAATATTTTATTAAAAATAACGGCGGAAATTTTACCATTGTTGCTGTTGAACTACTCGGTAGTAAAAGTACAGTAATACGTGTGGTTGCATAGTAGCACACGGTATTGATTATTAATGCTTATGTGAGAAGTCACTCAGTTTGATTCTATTATTGTCAGTTAATAATATGAATTATTTAGCGATAATGACGTTTTGTTTTATTCGTATTATTAACGTAATAAAACAGAAACATCTTTTTATATAAAACAAAATACTTTATTAAAGTTATTCTATAAATAGAATATATTTTATTTTATTTAAAAGATTTTTCTTTAAATATGGACCGTCAGATTAAAGTAATCAATCTGGACCGTTCATGGATTAGTTACTATGCATTCTATTTTTCTATAAATAGCAGCTCATTCCTTCATTATTTCTTACGAATTCACTGAACTCTAGAGAGAGAAACTATAGAGAGAGAGAAGAAGAGTATTCTGCTACTTAACTACTTCCTTACTTCAGCTCTTCTTTAAAACGGTAGGGAATATTATTTCTTTTATATTCATGAAGAGAACTTCTGTTATTCCATTTGTTATTATTCTGTTGGAATAACCAGTATACGCGGTCTACCCTATACTTGGTGACATTCTTCTATTATTCTGTTGGAACATCCTGTCTGTGTGTTTTACACCGGACCTGGTTCCGTTTATTATTCTGTTGGAACATCCTGTCTGTGTGTTTTACACCGGACCTGGTTCCGTTTTATTATTATTCTGTTGGAATATCCTGTCTGTGTGTTTTACACCGGACCTGGTTCCATTATTTATTATTCTGTCGGAATATCCTGTCTGTGCGTTTACGCCGGACCTGGTTCCATTATTTATTATTCTATTGGAATAACCTGTCTGTGCGGTCTATCGCATGCATGGTGATTTCTTTTGTTATTCCATTCTTTATTGTACTCAGTTGGTTAAGTTTTGACTTCTATACTCCATGAAATTTGTGGAATATCCTTGATAGTTGCGTTTCATCCAGTATCTTTTCAAGAAAATATTCTTCTAAGCATTCTTGAATTTTACTCCACAAAGCAGTATCATGTTGACAATTTGGACGTTGTTAATTCCTGGATAAATTAATTCTTGAACTTGTTTTATTGAATTCTTATATCATTGTCATCATCCTCATGTTTATAAAATGTTGAAAGTCATCTGTGGCATGTAGTGCATAGATGGACTTGGTATGATTATGACCAGGGATTATTCGGTATAATCATGACCGTAATGTTACAAATGATGTGGTAAAAGTCCTCATTGGCCCGTAGTGCATTGATGGACAGTTGTTGGCATGATCATGACCATTAATGAATACACGAATATCCTTGGCCGTAGTGCAGGGGTGATTCGATGATGTGGATTATTTTATTAAGCTGAGTCTCAGCGATCACAGTGTTGAAAAACCTTTTAAATCATAAAAGATAGTAGAGTTTATTTTCTACTTGACTCTTTTAATGGATTGCTTGTTCCGCTGCAGTTAAACTTGATGTCTATTATATTTTATCAGTTTAACATTGTTGAAGGCTAATGATAATTTATTCTGCATTATCTTAGTCATAATATTTCTTACTGGGCTAGTTGAGCTCACCCTTTCTTTCACTGTTCTCTTCAGGAAATGAGAACGTAGCTGGGACAAGTCGGGGTACGGAGTGATGGTCCGAATGATAGTATTAGTTAGTAGTCCTCACTATTCTATGTAATGGTGTGTTAATAAATGTAATGAGGACTCCTTTTGAGTATGAATACTCTCTAGAAGATAATATTTGTATTCAAACTCACAGTTTATGTTTTGTCGTATTGTACACGACAGTTGTATTAATAAGTTGTATTTGTATTCTGTACTATGTATCTGACGACCCAAGATGGGTGATGTATACCTAATTTTGGGGGCGTCACAGTTGGTATCAGAGCTTAGGGATATGATCCCTGGCTAAGATGTGAGAATAGAACTAGGAGGGGAGAGACGGGGAATTCCTTCGCTAGTATGACCTACCTAAGTTTATTTGCATGGTATTTAATTGGTCGGTCATAATATAAGGATAATATATGACATATCAATTAATTTTTATTTTGTGGCAGTATCTGAAAATGGCATCTGAGAATGTTGAGAATAGCAATGGAGCACAGACGACTGTTGATTCACCACATATCAATAATCAGGATAATGTGCATCAGGAAGGTGTCAATCCTCATGCAAACAACAACACTGACCAAATGATGAATGATCAAATGTTCAGAGGCTTTATGCAATTCATGCAACAACAGGTGAAAGCGGCTCCTGTCCACAACGTAGGTGGAAATACTGGAAACTCTCAGGCGGTCACCGCTAAACAGTTTAAGGAGCTGGGACCACCGGAGTTTAAGGGAGAACCCAAACCACTTGTAGCTGAAACATGGATAAAGCAGATCACCAAGATATTTGATGTCTTGGGTTGCTCCGAGGAGCAAAAGGTTCCCTTTGCCGCCTTTATGTTGCGAGGAGAGGCAGATTACTGGTGGGAATCGATAAAGCGTACTCAACCTGCCGCACTGAAGATGTCTTGGGAGAAGTTCCAAGAGCTGTTTAACGACAAATACTTTCCCGAGAGTATTCGTCACATGAAGGAGGTGGAGTTCATCAAATTGGAGCAGAATAATATGACCGTGTCGCAGTACGAGGCAAAATTTGCGGAGTTATCCCGGTTTGCGTCCCACCTGGTGGATAATGAAGAAAGAATGACGCGGATGTTTTTAAGAGGTTTGAAGCCGGAGATACGTCAACATCTTGTTTCTCATAAACTGTGTTTGTATTCAGATGTTGTAAATAGGGCTCAGTTGGTGGAGCGCGATAACGAGACAACGCAACCAAAAGAGAGCAGCCGGCAAAATGATAATACCAGTGAGAGCAGTCATCGAAGCGGTGACAACAAGCGTGGAGGGAATCAACAGGCCAGAAATGGTAACCACTTCGGTGGTAATCAGGGCCAAAACAATAAGAATGGACATTTCAAGAAGAGGAGATTCAACAATGATGGAAAGACGTCAGCACCAGCACCTGTCGTTAAGGAAGGAGAACGACCACCTATCATATGTTTCAAATGCGGAGGGGAGGGGCACATCAGTCCAAACTGCGCGATGCCGTCCAAAGCATGTTATAATTGTGGAAGAGAAGGTCATTTAGCCCGATTTTGTCGTTTACCGAAGACAAATTCAGCTAGGATGGAGGCACCAAAGGCCGTCCCAGAAAAGTCAAAACCGGTTGTGCAAGGGAGAGCGTTTGTTGTGACCTCCCAGAAGCAAGGAACCCGAATGAGGTCATCACGGGTAAGCTTATCATAAACTCTAACGAAGTCTATACTTTATTTGATACCGGTTCAACCCATTCTTTTATTTCTCCTACTTGCGCTCATCGATTAAATTTGATTCCGGAGAAATTAGACTTTGACTTAGCAGTTGAAACTCCATTGGGAGAAACCTTCATTACATCCACGGTTTATAAGTCTTGTTTGGTTCAAGTTGGTACCCACACATTACCTGTCGATCTTATTTCATTAAAAATACTTGCATTTGACGTGATTCTAGGGATTGATTGGTTAACTACTCATCATGCAAAAATTGATTGTTTTCGTAAGGTTGTTAGCTTTCATATTCCTAATCGACCTATTATGCGAATTCAAGCAACCAAACCATTAAAATCAATCGCTGTCATCTCAAGCCATAAAGCTATTCGTTTATTGAAAAACGGATGTCAAGCTTTCTTAGCTCATGTCACAGATCTAAACAAAAATACGTCAGCTTTGAATGATATTTCTGTTGTTAATAAATTTCCTGACGTATTTCCCGAAGAACTTCCTGGCCTACCCCCAGAGCGTGAAATTGAATTTTGTATCGACCTTGAACCCGGTACAAAACCCATTTCCAAAGCCCCATATCGAATGGCTCCTATTGAACTTCAGGAGTTAAAGACCCAACTGCAGGAATTGTTAGACATTGGTTTTATTCGTCCTAGTACTTCTCCTTGGGGTGCTCCTGTTCTGTTCGTGAAGAAGAAAGATGGGAGTATGCGACTTTGTATTGATTATCGGGAGTTGAATCATGTCACCATCAAAAATAGGTACCCATTGCCACGTATTGATGACCTGTTTGACCAGTTGCAAGGAGCACAATTCTTTTCAAAGATCGATCTTCGTTCTGGATATCATCAGCTGAAGGTTAGAACTGAGGATATTCCAAAGACGGCTTTTAGAACTCGGTACGGGCATTATGAATTCTTAGTTATGTCTTTTGGATTGACTAATGCTCCTGCTGCCTTCATGGATATGATGAACAGGGTATTCAAGGAATATTTGGATCACTTTGTGGTCGTCTTTATCGATGACATCCTTGTTTATTCCAAAAGCCGTGAAGATCATGAGCAACACTTGAGGCTGGTACTCCAAAAGCTTCGTGAATACAAACTTTATGCCAAGTTGAAGAAATGCGAGTTCTGGCTGGAAGAGGTAGCATTCCTTGGGCACGTAGTATCAAGTCGTGGAATATCTGTTGACCCGGCAAAGATTGAAGCTATTCAAAGCTGGGAGCAACCTAAATCAGTGACCGAGGTACGTAGCTTTCTTGGTTTAGCTGGTTATTATCGGAGATTCGTGGAAGGATTTTCTCGAATCGCTACTCCATTAACTCAGCTGACTCGGAAAGATACAAAGTTTGGTTGGAGCGAAGAATGTGAGCAGAGTTTTCAAGAACTCAAGAGGAGACTCATTTCAGCACCTGTTCTAACAATACCATCTGGCTCGGAGGGATTTGTCATCTACAGTGATGCTTCGAGCAAAGGGTTGGGATGCGTTCTCATGCAACATGGAAAAGTCATAGCCTATGCATCAAGACAACTCAAGGAATATGAGAGGAATTATCCTACTCATGATCTAGAGTTGGCAGCTGTTGTCTTTGCACTTAAAATTTGGAGGCATTACTTGTATGGGGAGAAAGTGGAGATCTTTACGGATCATAAAAGCCTCAAATATTTCTTCACTCAAAAGGAACTCAACATGCGACAACGACGTTGGCTTGAACTGTTGAAAGATTATGATCATACCATTCAATACCATCCTGGAAAAGCGAACGTGGTAGCTGACGCATTGAGTAGAAGATCATATGCGGGTACAAGTGCAATATTAACAACGCAAAGGCCCATTTTGTGTGACTTGCAAAGGATGGAGATAGAGTTGAAGACTCCAGGGACCCATGTGATGATGGCGAATATACGAGTAGAACCGACTTTAATCGATAAAGTTAAAGCTGCTCAAGCTACAGACCTGGAGCTGATGCGTATGAGGAAGAAAGTGCAAGAAGGTTCTATGCCGGAAGCAAGAATCGATGAAGAAGGAATACTTCGAGTCAACTCCAGACTTTGTGTTCCTAACAACCCTGATTTAAAGTATGAAATCATGATGGAGGCGCACAACACACCGTTTGCAATCCATCCTGGAAGTACCAAAATGTATCATGATCTTCGTCATACATTTTGGTGGAGCAATATGAAGAGAGAGATAGCGTTGTTTATCTCAAGGTGTCTAACTTGTCAACGAGTCAAAGCGGAGCATCAAGTACCAAAAGGTCCATTGCAACCACTTGAAATTCCAGAATGGAAGTGGGAGCACATTACCATGGATTTCGTTACCGGTCTTCCTAGGGTTTCTCAAGGTATTGATGCGATTTGGGTCATTGTTGATAGATTGACCAAGTCTGCTCATTTCTTACCGATACGAGAAACTTATACACTTGAACGTCTTGCTCGTATGTACATAAACGAGATTGTAAGACTGCATGGTATGCCAGTATCCATAGTTTCTGATCGAGACCCAAGATTCACTTCACGATTTTGGGTTAGTTTACAAAAAGCTATGGGCACGGAGTTACGATTTAGTTCAGCATATCATCCTCAGACGGACGGACAATCAGAGAGGACTATTCAAACTCTTGAAGATCTATTAAGACTCTGTGTCTTTGACTTCAAGGGAAGTTGGGACAAGTTCTTACCATTGGTGGAGTTTTCCTACAACAACAGTTATCAAGCAAGTATTGGCATGGCTCCATTCGAAGCATTGTATGGAAGAAAATGTCGTTCTCCAGTATGCTGGGATGAGGTGGGCGAAGCAACGTTGTTGGGACCGGAGTTGGTACGTATGACTACAGAAAAGATTCAAACGATCCGACAACGTATAAAAACCTCACAAGATCGACAAAAGAGTTATGCTGATCTTCATCGAAAGGACGTGGAATTTGATGTAGGAGATCATGTGTTCTTACGTGTTGCTCCATGGAAAGGAGTTACGAGATTTGGAAAGAGAGGAAAGCTAAATCCTCGATTCATCGGTCCATTTTTAATCCTCGATCGAGTAGGAACTGTGGCTTATAGACTCGCTTTACCGCCAAGTATGTCTCGTGTTCATAACGTTTTCCACATATCCATGTTACGCAAATATGTGGAAGACCCGAACCACATTATTGAGTTAGAACCGGACGAAATAGCGGAGGATTTGACGTATGAAGAAGTTCCTGTTCAAATCTTGGATAAGAAGGAACATATTCTACGCTCCAAGGTTATACCTCAAGTCAAAGTTTTGTGGAGAAACCACGATGTTGAGGAAATGACTTGGGAGTTAGAATCAGAAATGAAATCAAGGTATCCTTACCTCTTCGACATACCAGGTACGTACCCTAATTTCGAGGGCGAAATTTCATAAGAAGGGGAGGTTGTAAGACCCCAACTTTTATAAATAAAGATGAATTTTTTATAAATATCATTTTTGAATATTATGGAGTTAATTTGATATAATGTTATAGTTGTGGGTAATATTTATAAATTTTGCAAAGTACGCAAGTTGTTATATAATATTCGATTGGTCGGGGAATATTCGTTTTAACAGGGAATATTCGTACAACGACACAATCATTGGTGGACCCCACAACGGAATTATTGTCGGATTGAGAAAACGACAAAAATATTTTATTAAAAATAACGGCGGAAATTTTACCATTGTTACTGTTGAACTACTCGGTAGTAAAAGTACAGTAATACGTGTGGTTGCATAGTAGCACACGGTATTGATTATTAATGCTTATGTGAGAAGTCACTCAGTTTGATTCTATTATTGTCAGTTAATAATATGAATTATTTAGCGATAATGACGTTTTGTTTTATTCGTATTATTAACGTAATAAAACAGAAACATCTTTTTATATAAAACAAAATACTTTATTAAAGTTATTCTATAAATAGAATATATTTTATTTTATTTAAAAGATTTTTCTTTAAATATGGACCGTCAGATTAAAGTAATCAATCTGGACCGTTCATGGATTAGTTACTATGCATTCTATTTTTCTATAAATAGCAGCTCATTCCTTCATTATTTCTTACGAATTCACTGAACTCTAGAGAGAGAAACTATAGAGAGAGAGAAGAAGAGTATTCTGCTACTTAACTACTTCCTTACTTCAGCTCTTCTTTAAAACGGTAGGGAATATTATTTCTTTTATATTCATGAAGAGAACTTCTGTTATTCCATTTGTTATTATTCTGTTGGAATAACCAGTATACGCGGTCTACCCTATACTTGGTGACATTCTTCTATTATTCTGTTGGAACATCCTGTCTGTGTGTTTTACACCGGACCTGGTTCCGTTTATTATTCTGTTGGAACATCCTGTCTGTGTGTTTTACACCGGACCTGGTTCCGTTTTATTATTATTCTGTTGGAATATCCTGTCTGTGTGTTTTACACCGGACCTGGTTCCATTATTTATTATTCTGTCGGAATATCCTGTCTGTGCGTTTACGCCGGACCTGGTTCCATTATTTATTATTCTATTGGAATAACCTGTCTGTGCGGTCTATCGCATGCATGGTGATTTCTTTTGTTATTCCATTCTTTATTGTACTCAGTTGGTTAAGTTTTGACTTCTATACTCCATGAAATTTGTGGAATATCCTTGATAGTTGCGTTTCATCCAGTATCTTTTCAAGAAAATATTCTTCTAAGCATTCTTGAATTTTACTCCACAATGCAGTATCATGTTGACAATTTGGACGTTGTTAATTCCTGGATAAATTAATTCTTGAACTTGTTTTATTGAATTCTTATATCATTGTCATCATCCTCATGTTTATAAAATGTTGAAAGTCATCTGTGGCATGTAGTGCATAGATGGACTTGGTATGATTATGACCAGGGATTATTCGGTATAATCATGACCGTAATGTTACAAATGATGTGGTAAAAGTCCTCATTGGCCCGTAGTGCATTGATGGACAGTTGTTGGCATGATCATGACCATTAATGAATACACGAATATCCTTGGCCGTAGTGCAGGGGTGATTCGATGATGTGGATTATTTTATTAAGCTGAGTCTCAGCGATCGCAGTGTTGAAAAACCTTTTAAATCATAAAAGATAGTAGAGTTTATTTTCTACTTGACTCTTTTAATGGATTGCTTGTTCCGCTGCAGTTAAACTTGATGTCTATTATATTTTATCAGTTTAACATTGTTGAAGGCTAATGATAATTTATTCTACATTATCTTAGTCATAATATTTCTTACTGGGCTAGTTGAGCTCACCCTTTCTTTCACTGTTCTCTTCAGGAAATGAGAACGTAGCTGGGACAAGTCGGGGTACGGAGTGATGGTCCGAATGATAGTATTAGTTAGTAGTCCTCACTATTCTATGTAATGGTGTGTTAATAAATGTAATGAGGACTCCTTTTGAGTATGAATACTCTCTAGAAGATAATATTTGTATTCAAACTCACAGTTTATGTTTTGTCGTATTGTACACGACAGATGTATTAATCAGTTGTATTTGTATTCTGTACTATGTATCTGACGACCCAAGATGGGTGATGTATACCTATTTTTGGGGGCGTCACAGGAAAGCTCAATCCAAGATTTGTTGGTCCATTTGAGATTCTTGAGCGAATAGGAAATGTGGCATATAGACTCGCATTACCTCCAAGCATGTCTCGTGTTCATAATGTTTTTCACATATCTATGCTTCGTAAATATGTTAAAGACCCGAACCACATTATTGAGTTAGAACCAGACGAGATAGCTGAAGATTTAACGTACGAGGAGGTACCTGTTAAGATCTTGGATAGGAAAGAGCATGTCCTACGCACGAAGGTTATACCACAAGTTAAGGTTTTGTGGAGAAACCATGCTATTGAAGAAATGACCTGGGAGTTGGAATCAGAAATGAAAGCGAGGTATCCTCACCTTTTTGAAACATCAGGTACGTACGTCAATTTCGAGGACGAAATTTCATAAGGAGGGGAGGTTGTAAGACCCCAACTTATTAATGAATAAAATCAAATTTTCTCTAAATATTATTGTGAATAATAAGGGGTTAATTTGATATAATACTTTGGTTATGGGTGAAATGTGCAAATTTTGCAAAATAAGCAAGTGGTTATAAAATATTTATTTTTGGTCGGTGAATATTCGGTTGGTCGTGGAATATTCTTGCTGTCAGGGAATATTCGTACGACGACGTAGCCTTGTGTGGGCCCCATAACGAAAAGCAATTGGATGAAGAAAACGACAAGTATAAGTTGTTTATAAATAACGGCGTAGTTGTTACCGTTAATACTGTTGGAATACCCTGTGGTTAAAATACAGTAGCACACGGTATTGCACCAATTATTGATTCTTACGTAAGAAGGCACTACTCAATAATTGTTACAGTAGTTATTATTCAATATTTTATTTTATTGATTCAATAATTGCTGCGTTGATACTTTATATTATTGTTGTTTCAATAATTGTTGCTGCACAGTATTTTCATTTATCAGATCAATAATTCATATTATTTGAATAATATTATTAGATAACATTATTGGCAATGTCTAGAAAGTTCTGTCTAAGGAGAGGTTTGGTCATCTAATTGCGCTCCAGTAAGGAGAAATACTTATTGGAAAGCCCCCTCTTTCCTGGGAACGGCCTGGTTGTCATAAATGTGATTCTGTAATATTATTTGTGAATAATTAATTATTGATTCATATGATAAGGAAATATTTATTTTATGTGGATATAAATGAGGGATATATTTTTGTGGTTAAAAATGAAGGAGTTAATGTTGAGGTTTTTGTCAGTATTTTTGTCGGAATGGAGGTATTAAAAATCAGGGTTTTTGAGATAGTTTGCGGGGGTTATAATTTTTAATCCGACCGTTGGATCGTGATAATTTTTGGATATGTTATACATATATAAGTTGAATATATGTCCACAAATTTTGAACCGTTAAAAATGAACATATGATTTATTATGAATTTTACAAGATGACTGGTTCAGAAATTATTGAATTTTCGGAGTTTATCATTTTGATGGAAAATTCTAGAATTGGTGGGCTCCACTTGTGGTTGGTGAAGAAATGTGCTGAATTATATTTCAAATGTGGTGGGTGAGAATAGTAGCAGGTAAAGCCATCAGGTTGCAGGTCAAACCTACCAAAATTTTCTTATAAATAGAGGGCTAAGTTAGAATTGAAAATCACATCAGAAACAAGTTTTCTCTCTTTCTCTCTCTAGATTATTGAGTGTATTTTGTGAGTATTTAGATACTTTAAGAGTTTCTATTTATCAGAGCAAGTTTCTTTCAGCCTTATACCGGTATTCCGACCAGAAGTACTGATATTTTGAGGTAAGGGATATTATTTTCTTCTTAAATGATATTATTTTCTTCAATATCATTATGCTGAAATATTGATATGAGTTTTTATCAAATTTGGAACTTTTTTTGTCGGGAGTTACTATTCACGTATACGGCACTATTCACGTATACGGCACTATTCACGAATACGGCACTATTCACCGAAAAATAAAATTTTCCCTTTTTGTCCAAGATGTCTATTATGGTTACTATCTTTGATTGTATCCATATTTTGATCTTTATTTTTGAATTCTGCTTCACAATTGATTATTATGAAGTATTATTGATCTTGGATAAACTGTTATACGAATCCCTAATATTTGTCCTTCTGTCTCATTGGATTCGTTCTCTTTAAGATATTTTTCATCATCCTCAGTCCTAAATGATGATATTACTGAATATCTTTGGCCTGTAGTGCAAAGATGTATAATTACTTGATGAATATCTTTGGCCTGTAGTGCAAAGATGAACAGGTGTTGAGATGAACATGACCGACTGATGATACAAATGAATATCTTTGGCCTGTAGTGCAAAGATGAATATTTGGTTAAAGATGATTATTAATTGATGTTACAGGGATAAAATATTGATGATGGACTTTTAAATCTTAGAAGATAGTAGAATTCTTTCTCTACTTGACTCTTCTAATGGTTTGTTGTTTCCGCTGCAGTTGTTGATCTAAAACTTGTTGTCGATTATATTTTATCAGATTTTTCCCTGTTGAAGACTAACGATAATTTGTTGTATATTATCTTAGTCATAATATTCTTTACTGGGCTAGTTGAGCTCACCCTTTTCCTTTTTGTTCCATTTTTCTTCTCAGGAGGTGAGAACATAGCAGGATCTAGTCGGGGTATGGAGTGATGGTTCTAGAAAGATGTATTAGCAGTCCTCACTATTTTTGTAAAATAGTGTTTGAATAATTGTAATGAGGATTTATTTGAGTGTGGATATTGTCCAGAAGACAATATTTATATTTAAACTCACAGTATGTGTTGTCGTATTTTGCACGACAATTGTATTATTGAAGTTGTAGTTTGCTTTCTGTACCATGTATTTGGCGACTCAGAATGAGTGTTGTATACCTATTTTGGGGGCGTCACACTTGGTGAGTTTCTATTCATCAGTGCAAGTTTCCTTCAGCATCATATCCGATATCCAGTCAGAAGTACTGCTCTTTTGAGGTAAGGGATAGTAAGGGATAGTAAGGGATATTAAGGGATTTTAAGGGTTGCTATGATTTTCAGTTTCGTAATTTTTCTGATCTTCAAAAATTCTGGAAAAAATTTGAAATGATATTTTGATGAGTTTTCTTGATTGTGTCCAAAAATGGTGATTTTTGGATGTATAGATTGAGAGTTATGAATTTTATGAGAAAAGACTATTTTAAAAGTAACTGCTTATAATTTCTTGTGGTTAACTCCAAAATTGATGAAATTTTTATTGGGAGTACATGTATATGATGGAAGTATACTCTGTTAATTTCAAAATTTTTGGACAAAAGTACAATTTTTGATAAATGTCTAAATATTCGGCTGTTTTGACCATATAAAAAATAGTAAATGACTTTTAAAAATTCTGAAAAAAATATATGTTCAATATGGGACTATATTCTGATAAATCTCAGAAAAGAAATATTTTTGGAACTGATTTGGTATTTTTCATGAAAATGGACAAGTTATGAGAAAATAAATTAAATATGTTATGTGAAGTAAGAAAATTGGAAAATAGGATTTTATGGCTTGAGAATCCTATATGAGGTATATGCAGATTTTTGATGAGGGTTTTGGTTATTGATGATGAAATCTTAAGAGTTGACATTTTATGATGATTAAATGCATTAATTAGTAAAGTGTAAACAATTTAAATAAATTGTTTATAAGCTTAAGAAATGTTATTCTTTCAATATCATTATACCGAAATATTGGTATAGATTTTATTGTGGAATTTCTACCTTTTTGAGTCGAGGTTACTATTCACGAGTTACTATTCATGAGTTACTATTCACGAGTTACTATTCACGACAAAATTGGTTTCTTTTTCTAACCAAATTATAGTTGATTTATGAATATTACTCTTGAGATTAAATCTATATGTTGATTATATTGATTTTATTATCATATATAATATTTTTATAACCCTAATGATGATATTTCTCTTTGACTTGAGTGTAAAGATGGGTAGATTTTTGGTATGATCATGACTATGGGTTCTCTTTGGCCAGTAGTGCAAAGTTGAATTGTTGACTGGTATGATCATGACCATTGAATTTATAATTGAATATCTTTAGCTTAAGTGCAAAGGTGAAATGATCAACATGGTTATAATTATTGTTTATATAAATTCTTAAATGATTATATATTCTTTGAGGCATTAATATATTTGGCATGTAGTGCAAATATGAATTGTTGAGGAATATCTTTGGCCTGTAGTGCAATGATGAATTGTAGATGAATATCTTTGGCCTGTAGTGCAAAGATAGTCTGTTGATGAATTTCTTTGGCCCGTAGTGCAAAGATGACCTGTTGTTGAATATCTTTGGCCAGTAATGCAAAGATGAACTGTTGACGAATATCTTTGGCCTGTAGTGCAAAGATGACTTGTTGATGAATATCTTTGGCCCGTAGTGCAAAGATGAAGTTATTAGTATGATTATGAACAGGAACTGTGATTTGGTATAACCATGATGTTTGATGTTTCAGGTGATGAAAATTATCTTCGTCCTAGATGAGAAGAGGAATTTAGAACTATAGTTATGATTATGAGTTATTCATATGATTGTGGACCAGAATTGTTGATTGATGTTACAGGGATAAAACATTGTTGGTGGATTTTTAACATGGAGAAAATAATAGACTTTATAATCTATTTGACTCTTCTAATGGATTGCTCGTTCCGCTGCAACTATGGTTGAAATTTTTATCATTTACCATATGTTCTAAATCTCTGATTTATTATTGATGAAGGCTATTGATAATTTAATTATCTTTAGTCATGATATTCTTTACTGAGCTAGTTGTGCTCACCCTTTTGCTTCACAATTCCTTTCAGGTAATAAGAGTGTAGCTGGGTCGAGCGAGGGTAACGGGGAAATAGAACGGTGGTCTCTAGCTGTGGATGTTCTCCCGAAGCAGTATAGAAAAGTTCATTTAGTAGTTATATTTGGTGAATCCAATAGGGTAAGGTGTACCCAAAGTTGGAAGGGTGGTTTACCACTATCATACAAGATGTCTAACGACATACAACCTCGTGTCATCATAAGACAGGGATGTGCTCATCCACTTGCTGAGTATATATACGAGCACTACCTATATAATCTTGGTGTTTGTTTAAAGTATAATTCTCAATTAGAGACAGTGGAGATAATGATAAGTCAAGAGAAGACTCACCATTGGGAAGAATATGATAGTAATCTTCTCGTTTTTCTTTGGGGTCTATTGGGTCAACCAAGGATAATTCTGTGGCCATATGATATCTATCATAACCTAGACGCGTGGCCTCCCATGTACGAAGGTTTCCTTGAGCACTTTCCAAAGATTCTAATTTCTAAAACAGTTTTTGACTATACCTTTATGTAAGGTGTTATTGTGAGGTGATGTCCACGGTTGGAACATGAGTCACATTTGGTATATATTTGTATCCAAACTCACAGCATATGTGTTGTTGTATTTTGCACGACAATTGTTGTAATAAAGTTGTAGTTGTTTTCTGTACCATGTATTTGACGACTCAGAATGGGTTGGGTGGAATGGACCTATTTTGGGGTTGTCACAGATAACTATTAACTCAAAGGTTCTTTTATGATTAATGTTGAAATCTATATTATCTGAAAAGCCGTTGATCGCTAGGGAGGTTTATCCCTATTGTAGAATAAATATTATTTAAATAAATTAATCGTTTAATTTATTTATTTAAATAAGATTAGAATTGTTCTAATTGATTTATTCACAACTGGTTTAATATGAAGAACGTAAAGGGTCACACCATAAAAGAAAGAATAATTATTTAAGAAGTTAATGACATAATCGTAATAATATGTTAAGTATATTTAATTTAATCTATAGATATATAATAAATTAAATAGCTTAATATTTATTGTTTAATATTTTTAAAAAATTAAATATAGATTAATAAGAGGAGTCTTATTAATATTATTACAATTATTATTATTTTAATTTCTAAAAGAGTTTAGGAATTAATTGATAAAGAGTTTAATTAATTATTCCCAATAAGATTGGGAGTCTAATTAATTAAATGAATTTAATTAATTAAAATAAAACACAATTCCTTAATTGTTAAGGAGGGTTACCCACATCTATAAATAAGAGGAGTCTTATTTTGGGTGTGGTTGGTTGACGTTTTCATAGAATACGTAATTCTAATAGTTGGGAGAGTATGCTCTTTTTCTATAGAGATAGAAAATTAGGGTTTTGTCAAATACCCATCTTCTTGAATCTTTATTCTTTCTTGATGGATCACCTCTAGAGGCCAAACACTTGGGTGGCTAACGTTGATCAAAGGAAGGAACCAAATCTGGTGGATTCAAGTTGAACGCGAAAAGTATTGGAGGTGAACTTGTACATGAGAAAACTCGAATCTTCAAGGGTATGATTCTTGTTCTTCATATTTTCATTTAATTAATAATTGTGCATAAAGGGTGATTCGGGTATATGGTTTGTAAAATTTTTAAACTCTGATTTTTACACGTTTCCGCTTATTTTGTGCAATTTGATTGCGTTCATGAATATTACAAACCTAACATAACACACACAAATATTCACACACTTCACCTACCATGCGTATTCTTGTACCTTTATCACCGGGTATTTCAACAGTTAACGGTAAAACTTTCGCCGTTATTTTTATAAAAAGATATTTCTGTCGTTTTCTAACTCCGACAAAAATTTCGTTGTGGGGTCCACCAATGATTGTGTCGTCGTACGAATATTTTCTGTTACAACGAATATTCCCCGACCAATCGAATATTTTATAACAACTTGCATACTTTGCAAAATTTGTAAATATTACCCACAACTATAATGTTATAACAAATCCACACCATAATATTAAAAAATGATATTTCGAAAAAATTAATCTTTATTTATGAAAGTTGGGGTCTTACAATCACCAATTGTGGAGTAAAATTTAAAAATGATATTTAAGATTCAAATTTTAAAGATAATTTGAACAAAGAAAAGAAACTAAATTTCGTCATAAATATTACTCTGGCATGAATAGTACCCCGTCATGCAAAGTACCCCGAATGAATAGTATCCTGGATGAATAGATTAAAATTTAATAAGAAAGTTCAAACCAATATTTCAGTAAAATGATATTAGATGAAGCGCAAACTATTAAGGATATTCTACTAATTTCAGGGATTTTCACCATTTAATAATAAGGTTATGGAAACAAACAATAATTTCGCACCATAAATGGAGAAATATGAAAGAAAACGATATCCCTTGACGAGTACAAAAGAAATGATATCTAACACGAGTATGAAAGAATATACGAAACTACAAATAGATTTTTACCCTTCATGCGGTAATCCGCGTAGATAGATCATTTCCATAACTTAATAAAGAATGAATACGAAAAGTTATTCATCAAGTATGCGGTAATCTACGTAGACAGATTATACCCACATATTAATAAAGAATGAGTACGAAGGACAAACCTTATGAGTATGAAAAAAACATCCTTTACCTCGATTAACAAGTGATTGGATTATTAACTTGAATAATACTTGTACCCTTACTAATCTTTACAAATACCAAAAGTAGCCTAGCACACTTTGAGATAACTTATACTAAGAAATTTTTAGAGAGTGGAAGGAAATATAAGCAAGAAAGTTATGAATTTTCTTAGGTTAAGCCTTCCTATTTATATCTAAAATATCCCACATTTTATAAATATTTTATTCATCCATTATATATACTTTAAACATAATAATTACCCATTTTCATCCATTATCTATATTTTATTCAAAAAGAATAATCCATTGTCAATATTTATTCAAAATATAAATTCATTATCAAAAGATAAATTCATTATCAAAAAAGATTATTCCATTATCATTATTTATTCAAAAAGATTAATCCATTATCAAAAAGATTATTCCATTATCATTTTATTATCCGTTTCCTATATTATTGATTAAATGTATTAATATTACGGATATTATTGTTCTTCAAATAATGAGTTGACATAACTAAGGCTGAGCAAGTAACCAAATTAGAACCAAAACCGCACCAAAAACAGCACGAACCGCACCAATTAATACCGCACCAACGGTTCCGGCGTATGTGGCGGTTTTAGGTGGCTTGAATAACCAAATTTATGGTTCCGATTTAGTTATTAGTAGTGATGCACAATAGGCCAGCCTGGCCTGATCCGGCCTGGGCCTGCCAGGCTTTAGCCGTTGACCAGGCTAGGCCAGGCCTTGACTTTTGATCTACAAGGCCAGGCTAGGCCAGACTTGGCAACAAAATATGGAGCCTGTTAAGGCCTACAGACCAGATCAGGCCAGGCCCAATCCAAGCCTAGGCCAGGCCTTCAGACATCCAATTTGGACTTCCGAGTTTTACTACAAATTTTTTTATCTTACTCTCCTCCATTTATTTACAAAAGTAGGAGAAGAAAAGTATAATATATGATATGGGACTTTGAAACAAAGATGCATTAGAGTTGAAAAGACCTCTCACTTTTATAGCTTCTTGTTAAACATAATTTTCTTGAGGTGTCAATGTGGGACTTCGTTCGCTCCATTACTCATGCACTCCTCAGACACTTGACCAAAATTCTAAATTAAACAAAACAAGTGGGAATTAAGTCAAGACAAACTACGAAGATATCCATTATCAATAGATGATTAATCATATGTCAAATGCTAGATAGATTCTTAATATTCACATGCATATTCAATACAAGTAGTATGCATTATATATTGATTAATTATTATTTGACCCAATATTGTTACTAATGCCATTAATAAAGTAGTGTAGAATGTTGCAGTGAACTGCAAAATTTCTACTTTAGTTCATTTCATCTATGTCTATCTCTTAGCCAAAAACCCATAAATTTATGTCAGTAATCATAGCCTTATGATTGACTAAATACAAATATAGTTGCACACCTAGGGAATGTTCTAAACACTTCAAGGGTAAGAAATCAATTCAAGAACAAAAAATTATATTCAGTACCTAGATTTTATGAGAGCATCAGGTTTAACAGAAGCTTCTTCCTAATTTATTGGGCATGATATACTTCATGAAGGAAATATGCATGTTCATTTACTCCCTTTATACCAAAGGTCAAGGCTCAGACCCAGCAGCGATGACAAGCTTGTCATATGCAACTTTAAACCGATAATGCTCATGAGGGAGTCTAGCATCGCCAACTGTCTCACAGTACACCTGATTCAATGAAGCAATAAGACTTCTAACAAAAATGAATGTAGTGAAAGAAAGTTACACATATTCACAGTTGACCATCTCTTTGTATATCTATGATCTTATTCATAAATCAGTGAGCATTTTTATAGTTGAGTGGTATAATGTGATTTTCTTTGTGGCTCAAACTAAATTTGAAATGTTTTTAACAAATTTTTATGCATTTATTGAAGGCAGTACAGTACAATATAGAAGGTGATAGAAAGTGTACAGTACATGCCCCATGTCACCAGTTCAAACTATTTCAAAGTCCCTCATCAGTTGAACTTGAATTGAGCATTACACTTTACATTATAAAAGGACTAGCAAGTATCATTAAAGTTTAAATCTTAAGCCAGACTCAGGCCCAGGCCCAGGCCCTAGGCTAGTCCAAACCGCAGGCCGGACCAGGTCATAGGCCGGGCCAGGCCAGATTTTTTTGAAGGCCAGGCCAGGCCGGATATGTGTTGAAAAATTGTGGTCTATTTCTGGCCTTGCAGGCCAGACTTGTCTGGCCTAGGCTTTGATCAGGCCAAGGTTTGACCAGGCCGGGCTCAGGACAGATCAAGGCCAAGCCTCGGGTCGCAGCCATTTGTGCACCACTAGTTACTAGCCAAAATTGCACGCATAAAATCGAAACTGCACCATGTGTGTGTATGTATGTATTATCTCTAGTAAATTCTAAAGTTACTTTTCACTTGAACACGCTCAGAGAAAACCCCAGTCTTACATTGTCATTTTTTCACCAATTGAAAGAAGATGGTTAGAGGTTATAGAGTCAAAAATTAAGCAATTAGGTTTTTGAATTTCGAATTTGTTTGATGCATTATTAGAGGGGCTTATAGTTGAGGGGCCAAATTCGTTGGTTCGAGCACTTGATGCATTGGTTAAGGTCAATGTTATAATAGTAATAGTCTAACGGATTATTTTTAAATTAGGTATAGTTAAGATTATATTCTATAAGTCCTCCCTGCATTATATAAATTAGAATTTCATTCTATCTCCAGTATATACTTTTAATTTTTTGGGAACTAAATAAACATTCTTGCTTGTTATCGAATATATGGTCTTCGTTGTTTTATATAGCGTATGTTTTAGTTTTAAAGCATCATTCCTTTATTATAAACTAAAACTATTTTACGTGTCTCACTGTTCTATGATTTGATGGTGAATTTGACATGTTTGGTAGAAGGAACTTTGGTTCTATGCTTGATATAATTCCCATTGCCGACTCTGTCACAAAGTTAATTGCTCGATGTAAGTTCTATGTTAAATTTTATTGAAGGCTTAGACTTTTTTGTTGTTTTAATTTATTTTGAAACCGAAACCGAAACCGCACAAATTAAAACCGCACCGCACACTTTAAAACTGCCCCACACCAATCACAAGCGATTTCGTTTGCAGTTTTGAATTTTTCAAACCGCACCTAAGCGGTTCTGGGTGCGGTTTGGACTTCAATCCGCACCATGCTCACCCCTAGACATAACTATTTAAAACTAGTGACTTCCATTATGCAACTATTCATTACTACCCTTGCTATGATGTCAATTATTGGTTCAATAATATGTGATACTGTGACAATTATTATGACACCCCTAAATCTGTGTGCTTACTACAGTGGACTGATGGTCACTAATTTCTTCTGAGTTTAATTATTATAGACTTACAATATTGACAATCAGATCGTTCCTAGGAAAGAGGGGGCCTTCTGTATAAACAAAGCGCAATTAACTAACCCCTTTTCTTGACAGAACTTTCTAGACATTGTCAATAATGTTTATTAGCCTAATAATATCATATCAGATAAAATGAGTTATTGTGTCGTGTCAATAATATAAAATACTGTGAATTTGCTATTATAGTAATTATTGAATAAAATTGAGTGACTTCTTACGTAAGAATCAATAATCAGAGATACTGTGTAATACCATGTGCTACTGTGCAACAACGCGTATTACTGTACTTTTATCACCGGGTATTTCAACAGTTTAACGGTAAAAGTTTTGTCGTTATTTTTATAAAAAGATTATTTTTGTCGCTTTCTATATCCGACAATTATTCTGTTGTGGGGTCCACCAATGATTGTGCCGTCGTACGAATATTTCCCGACCAAAAGAATATTTTCTGACAAAACAAATATTTTATGAAAACTTACTTACTTTAAAAAATTTGCACATATCACCCATAACTATACATTTATTAAATTATCATCTTACTATTTAGAATAATAATTAGAGAAAATTAATCTTTATTCATAAAAAGTTGGGGTCTTACAACCTCCCCTCCTTATAAAATTTCATCCTCAAAATTGATGTACATACCTAATATTTCGAAGAGGTGATGATACTTCGTTTCCATTTCAGATTCTAACTCCCAGGCCATTTCCTCAATATCATAGTTTCTCCATAAAACTTTAACTTGAGGTATAACCTTTGAGCGTAGAATATGTTCCTTTTTCTCTAAGATCTTGACAGATACCTCCTCATACGTTAAATTTTCAGCTATCTTGTCTGGTTCTAATTCAATAATGTGGTTTGTGTCTTCCACATATTTACGTTACATAGATATGTGAAAAATGTTATGAACACTAGATATGCTTGGTGGTAAGGCGTGCCTATAGGCCACAGTTCCTACTCGATAGAAGATTTCAAATGGACCAATAAATCGTTGGTTAAGTTTTCCTCTCTTTCCGAATCTCGTAACTCCTTTCTATTGAGCAACACGTAACAATACATGGTCTCCGATAATAAATTCCACGTCTCTATGATGAAGATTAACATAACTCTTTTGTGTTGTTTGTATACGTTGCCGGATCATTTGAATCTTTTTCGTAGTCATACGTACCAACTCTGGTCCCAACATTGTTGCTTCACCCACCTCATCCCAACATACTGAAGAATGACACTTTTATCCATATAACGCCTCGAATGGAGTCATGTCTATATTTGCTTGATAACTGTTGTTGTAGGAGAATTCCACCAATGGTAAGTACTTGTCCCAACTTCCTTTGAAGTCTAGTACGCAGAGTCTCAATAGATCTTCAAGAGTTTGAATAGTACTTTCTAACTGCCCGTCCGTCTAAGGATGATATGTAGAACTAAATCGTAAATCTGTGCCCATAGCTTTCAGCAAGCTGACCCAAAATCGTGAAGTAAATCTAGGGTCTCGATCAGAAACTATGGATACTGGCATACTATGCAGTCTTACAATCTCATTTATGTACATATGAGCAAGACGTTCAAGTGAATAAATTTATCGTATAGGTAAGAAATGAGCAGACTTGGTTAATCTATCGACAATGACCCAAATTGCATCTATGCCTTGAGAAGCCTTGGGAAGACCCGTAACTAAATCCATGTTGATGTGTTCCCTTTTCTATTCTGGAATTTCAACTGGTTGTAATGGACCTTTTGGCACTTGATGCTCCGCTTTGACACGTTAAACACCTTGAGACAAACTCCGCGATCTCTCTCTTCATGTTGCTCCGCCAAAATGTATGTCGAAGATCACGATACATTTTGGTACTTCCAGGATGGATTACAAACGGTGTATTGTGTGCCTCTATCATAATTTTATACTTTAAATCAGGGTCATTAGGGACACAAAGTCTAGAGTTGAATCAAAGTATCCATTCCTCATCGATTATTGCATCTAGAATAGCACATTCTTATACTTTCTTCTTCATATTCAATATCTCTGGGTCTGTAACTTGAGCAGTTTTAACTTTATCGATTAAAGTTGGTTCTACTCGTATATTTATCATCATTAAGTGGATCCCTAGAGTGTTTAACTCTATCTCCATCTTTTGTAAATCATACAAAATGGACCTTTGTGTTGACAATATCACACTCGTTCCAACTGATGAGTGAGTTTTATACTCATAATTGAGTGCGTTTGAGCTTAATCTTTTGGTTGATTTTAAGTATTTGTATCAATTCATGCATGTTTTACGTTGTTCTGTAGGAATTGGGACAAAAGTTACTCTGATCGACGTTTGGGGTGGCTAGATTTGCGTTTTCGGCTTGCCATTTACATAGTAGTCATTTCAGAGCCAATTTGAGTATTACTACGAACCTTATTTCGAAAATCTTAAAGAATGAAAGTTGTAGATCTACTTCTTCTCTTTCTGGATCATCTTGAATCATCGAAATCGGAGTTCGGACGAAGAAGTTATGGCCATTTTTCCAAAGGACGTTGGAGCAGAAAATGTCAGAACATGGGACCAGCGCTGGGGCGCCCAAAATAGGCCTACGCCCAGCGCCGGGGTGCTGGGGAGTAGTGGTTGAGCGTTAAGCCCAGCGCTAGGGCACTGGAGAAGGGCTTGGTGATGGCTTGGACGCATTTTTGTGCAATTTTGACACCTTTTTAACTCCAAATTGGATTGGGTTTGTTCCTAAGCTAAAAATTGGACTTGTAACCTATAAATACATGATGTAAGACATAAAATAAAGGGGGATTACATAACTTAGCTTAGATAAAAAACTCCATTAGATTAGAATATAAACCCTAGTTCTTAATTAGCCATTGAAGATTGAAGCAAATTGAAGAACACTGAAGATCAAGAGCAAGAGCAAGAGGGGAGCATCAGATTTGCTGACAACGGATTCTATTCTCTTCTCTTATCATACTTTTATCTTTTAATGTCTATTCAGTTGTGGATTCTTGGTTTTAATTCATTAATTATGAACTAACTCTTTTATTAAGATTTCAATTGAACCTTTTATGTTTATGAATTAATTATTTGAACTATTCCAATTATTTATGTCAAGGTGAATTGTTTATCCTGCTTTGCGCTTATTGATTAATTATCTGATCAGTAATTACCTTGTTACTCTAGAAGGAATTGAAAGAGAAATTCTAGGGTTAGAACTGGGCATGATATCATGTGACTTAGTTATTTGCAAAGTGAATAATTAGGTTTGTGAATTGAATGAAAATATCTGTTCACCGCATGTAACACATAAGGAATTGGGATTAGAAGGAGTTTAATTCAATTGTTTTGCATAGGAATATAGCAAGATTAATCTGGATTAAATAGAAGTCATTTGATCACTTGGAAAAGGACTCTTGGCATTTGAGAATTCCTGTTAACAATTCAGTAGGCATAATAATTGGGATAATTGGATAATTGATTTATAGTTCATAATTGGGGATATTGAAGTCTTAATCTTTACTTATTTGAATTAATTTTAGAGTAATCTAGTTTTAATTGATTAATTTGGTTTTCTTAATTAGAAAAATCACAATTTATGGTTGTTTAAATAAAATTGATTTGGTTAAGAGTTAGTACTTGGTAATTTTTATTAAATAATTCCTCGTGGGAACGATACTTTTCTTATCACTTTATTACTTGTTGACCGTGTATACTTGCACGTATATTTTGATTGTGAAATCGATCAACAAGTTTTTGGAGCCGTTGCCGGGGATCTTAGTTTAATATTTTGTCATTATTGATTTTGATAGAGTTAATCTTAATTTAAACTTTCTCTTTTCTGTTCTATTCAAGTGTTCTTGACCAGTGTATGCAAATGTGATCGAAGAAGCCCGATCTATTACCTTACGAGGACGACGTCGAAAAAAAAATTCAGCAGTTGCGTAAGTGGGTTAAAGAAACCAAAGAGGCACTTGATAAGAAAGATATTATGGCTGAAGAAGAGCAAAAAGCACTGCGGGATTATGCTACGCCGCGGGTTACTAAAATTCAGTAGAGTATTACGAGGCCTGCCATTACTGCTACAAGTTTTGAGATAAAACCGGGGACAATACAGATGATTCAAAATTCATGTCAGTTTGGAGGGTTACCGAATGATGATCCGAACGATCACATAGTCAGCTTTATAGAAATCTACGATACTTTCAAGTACAATAATGTGTCAGAGGATGCAATAAGGCTAAGGCTATTTCCATTTACTCTCAGAGATAAGGCTAAGAGTTGGCTCCATTCACTACCACCAGGCTCGATTACTACATGGAACGACCTAGCCCAGAAATTTCTTGCAAAGTTTTTCCCGCCTGCAAAAACAGCAAAGTTGCAGAACGATATCTTCTCTTTCGTTCAGCACGATTCAGAATCACTATATGAAGCATAGAAGAGATTTAAAGACTCGTTGCGAAAATGTCCACACCATGGGATTCCTAAATGGCTTCAGGTGCAAACTTTTTATAACGGTTTATTCAGCACAGTGAGATCGAGTATAGATGCTGCAGTGGGAGGAGCTATTATGGCCAAGAATTGTGATTAGGGGTATCAGTTGCTTGAAACCATGGCAGCTAATAATTATCAGTGGCCAACAGTAAGAACGACACAGCCACGGACAGTAGGGGTTTATGAAGTGGATGCGATGACAGAATTATCAGCTCAAGTGACAGCTCAGATTTCTGCTCTTACAAAGAAGATAGATGCACTTGGGGTACAACCACTTCAGAAAATGGAAACGATTTGTGAAATATGTGCGGGTAGCCACTCAAGCGATCAATGTGCAATAAATCATGAGTCAGTCCAGTTTGTTTCCAGTTATAACAGGCAGCAAGGCAATTTTCCAAACAGTTACAATCCAGGAGTGAGAAACCACTCGAATTTTTCTTGGAGTAGTAATCAGTCACATGCTCAAGCACAAGCTCCAAGGCAATCATATCCACCTGGATTTCAGCCACATCAACAATCTCAACAACACCCACAACCTCATCAACCTGATAAGCTATCACAAATGGAAGAATTATTGGCAAGAATGGCAACTTAGTTTGAAGCCACAACGAAAAACTAATCAGCTGCAATAAAGAATCTTGAGAACCAAATTGGGCAGATAGCTAGTGCTTTGACTACTAGAACTCCAGGTTCTTTACCTAATGATACGGAGAAAAATCCAAGGAATGATGGAAATGAACAATGCAAGGCAGTTACACTCAGAAGTGGGAAGGAGTTGACTACAGATTTAGACGGACAAAAGAAAATAATTTTTGCTGAGAATGGTGAAAAAGAGAGTGGAAATTCGAAAAGTAAATTCGGGGATAAAGTTGTGAAAAAACAACAAGAAGGTAAGCAAACAGCAGTCGTACCACCTGTGCCATTTCCTCAAAGATTGTAAAAGCAAAAATTAGATAGACAGTTTTCAAAATTTTTGGAAGTGTTCAAAAAGCTGCAAATCAACATTCCATTTGCAGATGCTTTAGAACAAATGCCTAGCTATGCAAATTTCATGAAAGATATTTTAGCAAGAAAGAGGAAGCAAGGGGAGTTTGAAACTGTAGCGTTGACAGAAGAATGTAGCGCAATTCTGCAAAGAAAGTTACCACCAAAGTTGAAGGATCCGGGTAGCTTCACCGTACCATGCACGATTGGATCCTAATTCTTTAACAGATGTTTGTGTGATTTGGGTGCGAGTATTAACTTGATGCCGCTTTCGATCTACACTCAGTTGGGATTACCAGCACCGAAGCCAACAAATATCTCTTTACAGCTTGCAGATAGATCAGTGACATACCCTAGGGGCATTGTGGAAGACATATTAGTGAAGGTGGATAAATTCATATTTCCAGCCGACTTCATTGTGTTGGACTATGAAGAGGATAAAGACATACCCATTATCCTTGGAAGACCATTTTTAGCCACTGGAAGGACATTAATTGATGTACAAAAGGGAGAGTTAACGATGAGAGTCCAAGATGAAGAAGTAACTTTTAATGTTTTCAAGGCTATGAAATTTCTGAAGGGAGAGGAAGAGTGCTTTAGAGTTGATCTGATTGAAGGAGTAACGAGGGAGGTATTTAGTGAGTCTGTGAATGAAGACCCTCTTGAAACTGTATTGGTAAGTGAAAATTTATCAGATGATTCAACTGTGCTAGAATGGGTTCAAATGCTAGATTCAGCTCCGAAGTTCACACGATGTTTGCAAAAATTTGAACCTCTGGATTATTGGGGAAAACCGGATAAAAAGGTGAAATCATCCTTAGAAGAACCGCCCACCTTGGAACTTAAGCCATTGCCTAACCATCTACAGTGTGCCTACCTTGGTTCTTCTTCTACCTTTCCAGTTCTGCATCACTTGATAAGGTTTAAGAAGAAAAGCTACTAAGGATACTTCGGCAATACAAGACTGCTCTTGGGTGGACTCTTGCGGATATCAAGGGGATAAGCCCATCAATTTTCATGCATAAGATTTTATTGGAAGATGAAGCGAAACCGACTATTGAACAACAACGAAGACTCAATCCCATCATGAAGGAAGTTTTTAAAAAGGAAATCATTAAATGGTTGGATGCGGGAATTATCTACCCTATCTCAGATAGCTCATGGGTAAGTCTGGTCAAATGTGTGCCAAAAAAGGGGGAATGACAGTAGTTACAAATGAACATAATGAATTGATCCCTACTCAAATAGTTACGGGTTGGCGCGTGTGTATGGATTATAGAAAGTTAAATAAGGCCACTCGTAAGGACCATTTTCCTCTACCATTTATAGATCAGATGTTGGACAGGCTTGCAGGGCATGAGTATTATTGTCCTTTGGATGGATACTCAGGTTATAACCAAATTGCCATTGCACCCGATGATCAGGAGAAGACGACATTCACATACCCATATGGTACATTTGCTTTTCACAGAATGTCTTTTGGATTATGTAATGCGCCGACGACATTTTAACGGTGTATGATGGCTATTTTCTCCGATATGGTCGAACAAAATCTCGAGGTATTTATGGATGATTTCTCAGTTTTTGGGGATTCGTTTGATTATTGTTTGGAAAATCTCACTCTCGTGCTTAAACGGTGTATGGAAACGAATTTAGTTTTAAATTGGGAGAAATGTCATTTTATGGTGCGAGAGGGGATAATCTTGGGTCATCGAGTGTCATCAAAAGGAATTGAGGTTTATAGAGCTAAGATCGAAACCATTGAGAACCTCCCGCCACCAGTTTCAGTAAAGGGTATTCGAAGTTTTTTGGGACACGCTGGTTTTTATAGAAGATTTATAAAAGACTTCTCCAAAATCATGAAACCACTTTGCAATCTTTTGGAGAAGGATGTCCCATTCAACTTTGATCAAGCATGCCTGGAAGCTTTTGAAGTGTTAAAGAATATCATAGCGCCAGACTGGAGTATCCCGTTGGAATTAATGTGTGATGCTAGCGACTTTGCGATTGGCGTAGTTCTTGGCCAACGAAAGGATAAAATTTTTCATGCTATATACTATGCTAGTAAGACGTTAACGGATGCCCAACTAAATTATACCACTACCGAGAAGGAGCTATTAGCAGTTGTTTATGCATTTGATAAATTTCGCTCATATTTGATTGGGACAAAAGTGATCGTGTTTACATATCATTCGGCAATTAAGTACTTAATAGCAAAGAAGGATGCAAAGCCGAGATTAATTAGATGGGTATTATTGCTACAAGAGTTTGACTTGGAGATCCGGGACCGAAAAGGAACAGACAATCTGATTGCTGATCATTTATCATGATTAGAGAATGCAGAGCTAAAAAAAGATGACACAACAGTGATCAATGAATTTTTCCCAGATGAACAACTGTTTGCGGTAAGGATGGATACTCCATGGTATACAGATTATGTAAATTTCATTGTGAGTAAGGTGTTTCTGCCTGATTTGACAAGTCAACAGAAGAAGAAATTTCTCCATGATGTGAAACAATATTTATGGGATGAGCCGTTTTTATTTAAACAATGTGGAGATCAAGTAATAAGGAGGTGTGTTCTGGAAGTTGAAATGGAGAATATTCTCTACCATTGTCATGCATCTGACTATGGTGGACATTTTGCGGGAGAAAGAACGGTAGCTAAGGTGCTTCAATGTGGATTCTTCTGGCCAACACTCTTTAAGGATGCCCGTGTGTTTTCATTGAAATGTGACAGATGCCAAAGAGTGGGTAATATATCAAAGCGACAAGAGATGCCACTAAGCATGATCTTAGAAGTCGAATTATTTGATGTTTGGGGCATCGACTTCATGGGACCATTTCCATCATCTTTTAGCAACTCCTATATACTTCTAGTGGTGGATTACATATCGAAGTGGGTAGAAGCTATAGCATCGCCCACCAATGATGCTAAGGTTGTGGTTAAGTTCATTCGGAAGAATATTTTCTCTAGATTCGGCACTCCTCTTGCAATCATTAGTGATGAAGGTACACACTTCTGTAATAAGTAGTTCTCAGCTATTCTCGCTAAGTACGGAGTCACTCATAAGATAGCTACTTCTTACCATCCACAAACAAGTGGTCAAGCCGAGGTATCTAATCGAGAAGTGAAACAAATCCTCGAGAAGATAGTGAACCCTAGTCAGAAAGATTGGGCTAGTAAGTTGGATGATGCTTTATGGGCATATCGTACAGCTTACAAAACTCCGATAGGGATGTCTCCGTACAGGTTAGTATATGGGAAGGCATGCCATCTTCCAGTTGAACTAGAACACAGTGCTTATTGGGCAATTCGGAAGTTAAACTTTGATATGTCTGCTGCGGGAGAGAAGCGCCTCTTACAATTGAACCAAATGGATGAATTCAGACTCCAATCATACGAGAACGCGAAGTTATATAAAGAAAAGGTTAAGAGGTGGCATGATGAGAAAATTCTGGAAAGAAAGTTTGAAGTAGGGCAAACAACGCTATTATACAATTCAAGGCTTAAACTGTTTCCAGGGAAGTTGAAATCCTATTGGTCAGGGCCATTTATCATTACAAAAGTTTATCCTCACGGAGCTGTGGAGGTGGAAGACCCGGATGCTAAACGTAATTTCAAAGTCAACGGTCAGAGATTGAAGCACTACTATGGGGGTTGTGTTGATCGTGAAAAGACATTGATCAACCTTGCTGATTAGAACAGAGAAGAAAGTCAGGCCGAAGACTATAAAACAAGCGCTAACTGGGAGGCAACCCAAGAATTTTTATTGTTATTTATTATTTTTATTTTCTATTTGTTTTATTGTTAGTTTATTTAGTGGTTAAACTTTTATAGTTTAGGATTTGTACACCCCTTATATTCTCTAACACGATCTTCTATTGATTTCAGGATAGGAAACAAGATTTCATATTTGACGGGTTCGATTAATGGCCACTACGACTACCCAGTCGGGGGACTCGCTCCCCGGTGAGCGAGCGGCTGCCCAGCTCGCCGGTGAGCTGGCGGGGGTTGCAAGGGGGCAGCGCCCCCTGGAAGCCAAGCACTTATGAGCTTAATAGATGAATGTCCATTTGTCAAATTCTCATATTTCTTATCATATCCTTCATTTTTAGTGTTATTGAATTGCTTAGTGGAGTAGGGTATTTTGTTTTTTTTTTAGTACTTTAGGCGAATCTTTAATGTTGGTTAGTTTTCTTTTATTTTAGAATATAGTTTATCTTAGTTTATAGTTTTAGAATAAGTCTTAATTTAAGTTGTGGTATGCAGGTTGGAAGCACAAAGAAGCAAGAAGTAAGCTAAGAGGCCCAAGACATGCCCAAGCGCCTAGGCGCCCAAGCCAGGCACAAGCCAAGCGCCTAGGCGCCTAGCTGCAGTAGCCCAGACGAGCACCAAGCGCCTAAGCGCCCCCACCCAAGGCATTCTGCTGCCCACCTCCTAGGCGGTCCAACCAATACAATCCCAAGCGCCTAGGCGCTCTTGCTGCAACTTAGAAAAAAAAAATAAATAAAAACCCTAATCGGGAAAGACTCCTCCAAACCCAAATCAAGCACATTCTTGCTCTCCTACTCCAACTCAAACTCACTCAACTCGCATCCCTCCTCTAATCTAGCCACGATAATCATCTTTTTCTTGTATAAGCATAATCAAACACTTAATCTCCTACCAATTAGACTCCATCTGGGCAAGCTTCATCACCAATTCGGGCCAAACTTTATCACCAATTCGGGCACCAATAGTCATTCAAAACACATCTAATCGAAGTAAGTGTTCAAAACTCAAACAAATTGCTCCTGCTACTTTGAATGGAACATCAATTCTGGCTATAACCAAGTAAGTGCATAAGATTTTATTGCAAATTATTTGGATTTGCTTGGATAGTGCTAAAGCAGTAAGTTGAAGTTAGTTCTTTCATTGTGTTGGCTCAAGTGGGTTTGGGTATTTTTAATTGTTGCTTGAATTGCATTGGAAGGCTAGTGTGCTTAGTAATTGACAAATTTGGTGAAAATTAAGTTTGGGGGAGTGCCTACCAATAGTGTTCAAAATTTGTGCACACCAAGTGTTCGATATATTGTCACAAAGAGGATTGGCCCATACTAAGCCTCTGAACATCATCTATTGGGCAAGCAATTCACACACAAGACTCATGGATACTAAAAGGCAAAGAGGTGAGACTTCGGGCACTTCGACAAAGTTTGACAAAAAGAGATTAACAAGTGCTAGTGCGTCCGAAAGATATTACAATGTGTTTTCTAGTAAAACGCTAATTCCTGAGCGTGGATTGTTGCCAGAGGCAGAAGATGGGGAATTACTACAAATGATTGGGAGTAGAATATGGGTGAACTTTACAGCCCAACCGGATTCATCGATCGTTAAAATTGTTAAGGAATTCTACTCCAATGCAAAAGATCATATTGGTAACATGATTTGGGTTCGCGAAAAATCAGTGAAAGTCAATTTCAGGTCAATAAATGCTTACTACGGCTTGAACACAATACCCAATAATGGCTTCACGCAATATTTAGAGCACGAGCTGGACTACAGTGAGGTAATTCAAGCTTTGTGTGTACCTGGAACACAATGGAAACTAACATATCAACGAGAAGCTATTTTGTTCCCTACATCCGCACTAAGTAGTTACGGGAAAGCATGGCATGCCTTTATTTGTGCCAAGTTGATGCCGTGCAGACATACAAGTGATGTTATAAATTGACGGGCAGCATTGCTTTTCTGTATTGCACAAGGAAAATCTATAGATGTGGGTCAGGTTATACATGATTCAATTAACAGAGCAATTCAAGGAGGGACCTCAGGTGGACTACCTCATCCATCTTTGATTACTGGACTATGTCGACAATCTGGAGTAAAATGGGATGCCGAAGAAGCTACACAACCTCCTTTAGCCGCAATTGACCACTCAGTGATAAAAAAGTACAAGGTATGGGGTGGGGGCACACCACACCCGAGAGGGTTAGGTTTCATTATTGTGCCTCCCGAACCTGCAGCCGAGCCTAATCAATAATCACACGATAATCCCACTACTGCTGCTGGAAGTTATGGGCCACCACCGAATATTTTTGAGGATATTCGTCGAGAATTAAGAAATAAAACTAGAAGGATTGACATGGTGGCTAATCAAGTTCAGTATGGATTGAACTGGGTGGAAAGAAATCAGGATAGCTTGGCTCAGTGACAAACGGAGATGTATCAGCACTGTAGCGCAGCATTCCTAGAGATGTTCGACCGCATGAATCCAGCAGGCGATCCCTACCAATTTCCACCCTTGTCTGCATACCCCCGGCTGATTTACCCCCTGAGGATGAGGTTGATGAAGAAAAAGAAAAGGATACTGGCGATGAATAAGGCTTCGATCTTTTAGGGAAGTCCTAAGTGCCTAATTTCTTATATATTTTTTTATTGTTATATACAATGAGGACATTGCATATGTTAAGTTTGGGGGTGCATTCTTCTAGTTCCAGTTGCATTCATTTAGTATAACTTATTCATTTTGTAGTTTTTCATGTAGTTTTCATTCGAATTTTTTTTTAAAAAGAAAAAAGAAAGAAAAATATTTGCATGTTTCCAGCTGTTGGATAGTTTAAGTCTGTTTTGGCCAATGATGAGATTGGAATTGAGTAGACAAGTATAGTATTGACTGTTAAGACTTTGATGTGATTTCTTGTCATGATTTGAATCTTTACCTGTTTGAAACTGATATAATAAGGATAGCACAGTAAAAATAACTATGTTGACTGATTGAGTCTAAATTGACACATAATGGACTTCTTGAGGATAATACTAGTTTGAATGAATGAAAGACATGAATAGGCGGAGATGACTGAATTTAGACAAAAAACTTAAGTTTGGGGGAATATTTGGGGTACATAAGCTAAAAAAAGAAAAGAAAAGAGAAAAAAAAAGATATTGAGTTGAATAAATTGAGTCATGTGGTGGGTCGAGAAGAAGCGTGAAATACACTCCCCATAAACACAGGCGTGAGATGAAACGTAAAACGCACTCACTATCTATCATTTAAATTGAAAAAAAAAGAAGTAATAAAATGGGAAAAGAGCAAAAAGCCCCCGTAATGATAAGTAAAGCATAAGTATCCGAGATTGAACTCTTGAATTTGGTGGATGTTTGACTTTAGTTGGATCTAGCTTGTTCGTAAATTTTGTGAGTTTATACTGTATGATGCCTTTAAAGAGATCTATTATGTGTTGTATTTAGCGTTGTATTAGTTAGCATTGTTGTTGAGCACACACGCACAACATGGGTGATGACTGGTTTGGATTGACTAACTAGTTAGAGTTATGGACTTTGATTTGATCGGATAAATTATTTGAGTACCAAAGGTATCTTTGAGGCCTGTTGATATATATCATACTGATTTATTACTGGGTTCGTATGTATATTAGGAAGTAGATCATGCACATGCATTCATGTAGTTGAGTTTGTTTGTTTATTTTTAGTTCTTTTGTGTTTTTGCTTGAGGACAAGCAAATGTTTAAGTTTGGGGGTATTTGATGAGTGAGTTTTATACTCATAATTGAGTGCGTTTGAGCTTAATCTTTTAGTTGATTTTAAGTATTTGTGTTTATTCATGCATGTTTTACGTTGTTCTGTAGGAATTGGGACAAAAGTTACTTGGATCGACGTTTGGGGTAGCTAGATTTGCGTTTTCGGCATGCCATTTACATAGTAGTCACTTCAGAGCCAATTTGAGTATTGCTCTGGACCTTATTTCGAAAAACTTATAAGAATGAAAGTTGTAGATCTACTTCTCCTCTTTCTGGATCATCTTGAATCATCAAAATCGGAGTTCGGACGAAGAAGTTATGGCCATTTTCCCAAAGGACGTCGGAGCAAAAAATGTCAGAACATGGGACCAGCGCCGGGGCGCCCAAAATAGGCCTATGCCCAGCGCTGGGGCACTGGGGAGCAGTGGTTGAGCTTTAAGCCCAGCGCTGGGGCGCTGGGGAAGGGCTTGGTGATGGCTTGGACGCGTTTTTGGGTGAATTTTGACACCTTTTTTACTCCAAATTGGATTGGATTTGTTCCTAAGCTAAAAATTGGACTTGTAACCTATAAATACATGATGTAAGGCATAAAATAAAGGGGGATTACATAGCTTAGCTTAGATAAAACACTCCATTAGATTAGAATATAAACCCTAGTTCTTAATTAGCCATTGAAGATTGAAGCAAATTGAAGAACACTGAAGATCAAGAGCAAGAGCAAGAGGAGAGCATCAGATTTGCTGACAACAGATTCTATTCTCTTCTCTTATCATACTTTTATCTTTGAATGTCTATTAAGTTGTGGATTCTTAGTTTTAATTCATTAATTATGAAGTAACTCTTTTATTAAGATTTCAATTGAACCTTTTATGTTTATGAATTAATTATTTGATTTATTCCAATTATTTATGTCAAAGTGAATTGTTTATCCTGCTTTGCGCTTATTGATTAATTATCTGATCAGTAATTACCTTGTTACTCTAGAAGGAATTGAAAAAGAAATTATAGGGTTAGAACTGGGCATGATATCATGTGACTTAGTTATTTGCAAAGTGAATAATTAGGTTTATGAATTGAATGGAAATATCTGTTCACCGCATGTAACACATAAGGAATTGGGATTAGAAGGAGTTTAATTCAATTGTTTTGCATAGGAATATAGCAAGATTAATCTGGATTAAATAGAAGTCATTTGATCACTTGGAAAAGGACTCTTGGCATTTGAGAATTCCTGTTAACAATTCAGTAGGCATAATAATTGGGATAATTGGATAATTGATTTATAGTTCATAATTGGGAATATTGAAGTCTTAATCTTTATTTATTTGAATTAATTTTAGAGTAATCTAGTTTTAATTGATTAATTTGGTTTTCTTAATTAGAAAAATCACAATTTATGGTTGTTTAAATAAAATTGATTTGGTTAAGAGTTAGTACTTGGTAATTTTTATTAAATAATTCCTCGTGGGAACGATACTTTTCTTATCACATTATTACTTGTTGACCGTGTATACTTGCACGTATATTTTGATTGTGAAATCGATTAACACCAGCATACGATCTTCTACTCAACGAGTCAGCTACTACGATCGTTTTTCCAGGATAGTATAGTCGTAATCTTTCAATAGCTCAAGCCAACGTCGTTGCAGCATGTTGATTTCCTTTTGGGTGAAAAAATATTTGAGGCTTTTATGATCTATATAGATCTCCATTTTCTCCCCATATAAATAGTGTCTCTAGATCTTTAGTGCTAAAATGACTGCTACCAACTCTAGATTATGAGTAGGATAATTTCTCTCATATTCTTTGAGTTGTCGTGAGGCATATGCTATGACTTTTCCATGTTACATGAGAACACATCCTAAACCTATGTCTGACGCATCGCTGTAGATGACAAATCCCTCTGAACCTGAAGGTATTTTCAAAATAGGTGCTGAAATGACTCTCATCTTGAGTTCTTGGAAACTCTTCTCACATTCCTGCTACATTCGAATTTTGTATCTTTTCGAGTCAGTTGAGTTAATGGAGTGGCGATTTGAGAAAATTCTTCCACAAATCTCCGATAATAACCAGCTAAGCCCAGAAAGCTACGTATTTTGGTTACTGACTTATGTTGCTTCCAACTTTGTATTGCTTCAATTTTGGTCGGGTCAACTGATATTCCATGTTTCGATATCACATGCCCAAGGAATGCTACTTCCTCAAGCCAGAACTCGCATTTCTTCAACTTGACATATACCTTATTTTCACGAAGTTTTTAGAGTATCAGCCTCAAGTGTTGCTCATCATCTTCACGGCTTTTGGAGTAAATGAGGATGTCATTAATAAAGACAACTACAAAATGATCCAAATATTCCTTGAATACTCGATTCATCATATCCATGAAGGCATCAGGAGCATTAGTCAATCCAAAAGACATGACTAAGAATTCATAATGCCCGTATCGAGTTCTGAAGTCAGTTTTTGGAATTTCATCGGTTCTTATCTTTAACTGATGATACCCAGAACGAAGATAGATCTTTGAGAAGAATGTAACACCTTACAACTGGTCAAACAAGTCATCGATACGAGATAACGTATACCTATTTTTGATGGTGACATAATTCAACTCTCGATAATCGATACAAAGTCGCATGCTCCCGTCTTTCTTCTTTACGAATAAAACAGGAGCATCCCACGGCGATGTACTAGGACGAATGAAACTAATATCTAACAATTCTTGTAGTTGACTTTTTAACTCATGAAGTTCAATAAGAGTCATTCGATATGGGGTTTTGAAAATGAGTTTTGTATTGGGTTCAAGGTCAATACAAAATTCAATTTCATGCTCTGAGAGTAGGCCAGGAAGTTCTTCGAGAAATACATCAGGAAATTTATTAACAACAACAATATCATTCAAATTTGACGTATTTTTGTTTAAATCAGTGATATGGGCTAAGAAAGTTTGACATCTATTTTTCAATAAACTGATCTGGTAATATGTCTTTAAAAAGAAATTTTAAAGAGTCTATTCACCCCCTTCTAGATGTCTTTGTACCTTTTTGGAAATAACACTTACCAATGATGCCCTATAAATCTTTCTTTCTTTTATACACCTTCGAACCCCACTAAATGACATTTACTATAAGAGAATTAAATACAACAGATTATAATCTCCTTGTAATTAGTTGTAATCCCATAATTCCTGTATTTAGTATCTTTGTAATTAATTGTAATCCCATAATTCTTGCAATTTGTATCCTTATAATTAATTGTAATTCCATAATTCTAGGATAGTTGCCTATTTAGGTACTTGGGCAACACTCAATCTTATATATATATATATATATATATTCATTCTTAATCAATGAAAAGTTAAGCCATTGTTTATCAATATTGCTATCTCTTTATCTTCTACATGGTATCAAGCGCCTAATCTTCCTAAGCGTATTTTTTTTTCCACCACCACCTACAACTACTATGCTCATCTTCTCAATGGCTTTCGATACGACCTCCTCTTTCACCAATGATCATATCCAAAACTTGCAGGATCCTCAACATCCCCTCATTACAATTAATCTCTCCAATATCACCAAATTGTCATCCACCAATTATCTCACATGGAGCCTTCAAATCCAATCTCTTCTTGAAGGTTATGATCTTCATCACTTCATTGATGGAACTCCTCCTCCATCACCACCCACCATCACTATTAATGGTGTTGCCTCCCCAAATCCGGCATACACAATCTGGAAGCGTCAAGATCGTCTCATCTTTAGTGCTTTCCTTGGTGCTATCTCTATTTCCTTGCAACCGCTTATTGCCCGTACCACCACTTCCCTTGAAGCATGGCAAACCTTAGCTAATACCTACGCTAAGCCATCTCGTGGTCATATTAAACAACTGAAGGAACAATTAAAGAGGTGCACCCAAGGGCTCACAATCAATTAGTGACTATATGCATGCGATAAAGACTCGTGCCGATGAACTTGCTCCTCTGGGGAAGCCAGTTGATGATGAGGATCTTATTGATCTGATTCTTGAAGGACTTAGTGATGAGTAAAATCTGTCATTGATGCAATTAATGCTCGTGACACGTCAATTTCTTTTGCTGAGATCCATGAGAAACTTCTTAACAAACAAGCATCTCTTCAGACTACTCATCCATCTTACCTACCAGCAACGGCAAATCCCATAGCCTTCCGAAATCGTCCAAATTCACCAACCATCAAATATCAGCAACAATCAGGCCCTACCACTGCTAAACACCTTGAGATAAACTCTGTGATCTCTCTCTTCATATTGCTCCACCAAAATGTATGTCGAAGATCATGATACATTTTGGTACTCCCAGGATGGATTGCAAACGGTGTGTTGTGTGCCTCCATCATGATTATATGCTTCAAGTCAGAATCGTTAGGAATACAAAGTCTGGAGTTGACTCGAAGTATTCCTTCTTCATCGATTCTTGCTTCTGGAATAGCACCTTCTTGCACTTTCTTCTTCATACGCATCAGCTCTAGGTCCGCAGCTTGAGCAACTTTAACTTTATTGATTAAAGTCGGTTCTACTCGTATATGTGATATCATCACGTGGGTCCCTAGAGTCTTTAACTCTATCTCCATCCTTTACAAGTCATACAAAATGGGCCTTTGCGTTGACAATATCGCACTCGTACTTGTGACGCCCCTAAAATTAGGTATACATCACCCATCTTGGGTCGTCAGATACATAGTACAGAATACAAATACAACTGATTAATACATCTGTCGTGTACAATACGACAAAACATAAACTGTGAGTTTGAATACAAATATTATCTTCTAGAGAGTATTCATACTCAAAAGGAGTCCTCATTACATTTATTAACACACCATTACATAGAATAGTGAGGACTACTAACTAATACTATCATTCGGACCATCACTCCGTACCCCGACTTGTCCCAGCTACGTTCTCATTTCCTGAAGAGAACAGTGAAAGAAAGGGTGAGCTCAACTAGCCCAGTAAGAAATATTATGACTAAGATAATGCAGAATAAATTATCATTAGCCTTCAACAATGTTAAACTGATAAAATATAATAGACATCAAGTTTAACTGTAGCGGAACAAGCAATCTATTAAAAGAGTCAAGTAGAAAATAAACTCTACTATCTTTTATGATTTAAAAAGTTTTTCAACACTGTGATCGCTGAGACTCAGCTTAATAAAATAATCCACATCATCGAATCACCCCTGCACTACGGCCAAGGATATTCGTGTATTCATTAATGGTCATGATCATGCCAACAACTGTCCATCAATGCACTACGGGCCAATGAGGACTTTTACCACATCATTTGTAACATTACGGTCATGATTATACCGAATAATCCCTGGTCATAATCATACCAAGTCCATCTATGCACTACAGGCCACAGATGACTTTCAACATTTTATAAACATGAGGATGATGACAATGATATAAGAATTCAATAAAACAAGTTCAAGAATTAATTTATCCAGGAATTAACAACGTCCAAATTGTCAACATGATACTGCATTGTGGAGTAAAATTCAAGAATGTTTAGAAGAATATTTTCTTGAAAAGATACTGGATGAAACGCAACTATCAAGGATATTCCACAAATTTCATGGAGTATAGAAGTCAAAACTTAACCAACTGAGTATAATAAAGAATGGAATAACAAAAGAAATCACCATGCATGCGATAGACCGCACAGACAGGTTATTCCAACAGAATAATAAATAATGGAACCAGGTCCGGCGTAAACGCACAGACAGGATATTCCGACAGAATAATAAATAATGGAACCAGGTCCGGTGTAAAACACACAGACAGGATGCTCCAACAGAATAATAATAAAAACAGAACCAGGTCCGGTGTAAAACACACAGACAGGATGTTCCAACAGAATAATAGAAGAATGTCACCAAGTATAGGGTAGACCGCGTATACTGGTTATTCCAACAGAATAATAACGAATGGAATAACAGAAGTTCTCTTCATGAATATAAAAGAAATAATATTCCCTACCTTAAAAGAACTGGATATTGGAAAAGTGATGTAGCAGAATACTTTTATTCTCTCTCTCTTATTCTCTCTATACTTTCTCTCTCTATAGCTTGAATGAATTCGTGAAAAATAATGAAGCCCTAGGCCTCTATTTATAGAAAAACTGAGGGTGGCTCTTGGTCTTAACGAAGGGTCAAATGACTCTTGGTCTTAACGAAGGGTCAAATGACTCTTGGTAATATTGAAGGGACAACTACTATTGACGAAAGTAATTACTATTGACCAAGGTAAATACTATTGACGAAGGTAATTACTATTGACTAAGGTAAATACTATTGACGACGGTAATTACTATTGACGACGGTAATTACTATTGACGAAGAGACTCTTAGATGATGACATATGGCCCCCCATAAAATAACCAAACTTACCACAACGTCTCAATAATATAACATATTATACAGATGATACTATGACAATAATTTAAGAGATATGATGCAGCAATTACTGTAGCAATAATTGAGTATAGCTGAGTGACTTCTCACGTAAGCATCAATAATCAATACCGTGTGCTACTATGCAACCACGCGTATTACTGTACTTTTACTACCGAGTAGTTCAACAGTTTTAACGGTTTTAACGGTAACACCTCAGCTGTTATTTTTATAGAAAGATAATTCTGTCGTTTTCTCAATCCGACAATAATTTCGTTGTGGGGTCCACCAATGATTGTGCCGTCGTACGAATATTCCCCGACAAAAAGAATATTCTCCGACCAAACGAATATTTTATAACAACTTGCTTACTTTGCAAAATTTATAAATATTACCCACAACTATAACATTATATCAAATTAAAAATTGGTATACATCACTCATCTTGGGTCGCTAGAAAATACACTACTGACAACTCTATTTAGACACCTGTCGTGCAAATTACGATGACTCATATACTGTGAGTTTTGATAGAAATATTGTTACGTATATAATACGACAATATTCATATTTAAATTATTATAATGTCATATAAAGTACAACAACAATTATATCAAGTCCCCGAAGGAACACGAGAAGATTTATGTTCTCCTCTTTCTAATGGAGTGCACCTTTGACGCTTCCATATTCTGATTCGCCTCACCCTATTGTTGTTCACCAAAATTAAATATCAAATGATGTATAAAACATGTCACACACATTTTAAGTTCTCAGTACAATTATTATGCCACACCGTTTCATAATTTGATTAGACTTGTGACTAATTCGTATCACCAATTTATACCCCTGTTCTCTCTGCTAGTCCCAGCTACACTTTTATTACCTGAAAGGGATGGTGAAGTAAAAGGGTGAGCACAAACAGCCCAGTAAAGGATATCATGACTTAAGATAATTAAATTATCAATAGTTTTCATCAATAATAATTCAGATATTTAGAACATATGGTAGAAGATAAAAGTTTCCAACCATAATAGCAGCGGAATCAACAATCCATTAGAAGAGTCAAGTAGACCATAATGTCTACTATCTCCTCTAGATTAAAAGTTCATCATTAATATTTCATTTCCTGTAATAATCATCATCTTGGTTATACCCAACAAAAAGAGAACTCTCATCACCTGTCTTCATATGAACCACTACAGATTATAATTAAATCACAATTCATATTTATAATCAAGTAAATCAACAGTCCAACTTTACACTACAGGCCAAAGATATACAACTGTAAAACCAATAATCAACATTCCATCTTTGCACTACAGGCCAAAGATATACAACTGTAAAACCAATAATCAACATTCCATCTTTGCACTACAGGCCAAAGATATACAACTGTAAAACCAATAATGCTGAGACTCAGCTTAATACTATCACGACCACGAATTATCCATGCACTACGGGCCAAGGATATTCGTGTTTTCAATTACGGTCATGATTATACCGAATGATCCCTGGTCATAATCATGCCAAGTCCATCTATGCACTACGGGCCAAAGATGACTTTTACCACATCGTTTGTAACATTACGGTCATGATTATACCGAATAATCCATGGTCATAATCATACCAAGTCCATCTATGCACTACTGGCCATAGATGACTTTCAACACAATATAAGCATGAGAATGATGACAATGATATATATAATGAATAAACATAGATCATCATAATAATAAGATAACATAGATCTTAGTGATTTTCAACTTAATTATCCAGAGTCCAAATTGATAACATAATAATAGATGAAGCACAAACTATTAAGGATATTCTAATCCTTTCAGGACTTTTCACCATTTCATGATAAACTGAATAAACGAATAATAATATCTTACCATAATATGGAGTATGAAAGAAAATGATATTCCTTTTACCATAAAATAATACCCCTTACCACAATAATGATATCCCTTACCTTAACATGTGACTTGATTCTGCTTCCTGTGAAATTGATCAACTTAAACAATGCTTGCATTCCTTATCTACACTTGGAGTAATATTACACTCAATAGAAATACTCACAATACTATACTCACAATATTGAAGTAAAAGAATTCTATATTTTTAGTGTATTGATGGTGTGTGTTTAATTACTCAATCGAGCAACCTATTTATACTAAAAAATTTAGTAAACAACTGGCACACCTGCTCTGATAAAATAACCAAATGGGGTATATAATAATGGTAGTGGAATTTATGGTCCCACAGAGAAAATTAAATCAACATGTACACGTTTTAACAAAATTTGTTCAATAATAGATTTGTGGTCCATACTACTTTAGAAAAAGTAGAGTGTCGGCAAGTCCTGCCAAACTTACTTTTGTAAAAAGAAATTAATTGAACAAACATCTATATATCATACTTATCTTTAATCAACAACCTTTTAATCTTTGAACCATTATTCACAATTATTAACATACTCTCAGTAATGCCAACTGGTTTAATTATATCATATCAAATAATATGAGTCACTGTGTAATAACTACTGTGACAATTATTGAAATAAATACCGAGTAACTTCTTACGTGAGAATCAAATCAATACCTTACTTATAAACAATTTAAATTCTATTAAGAGTAAGGATCAACATCAAATCATAATTATCTGGAATAACATATACATCAACTAATAATTCATTATTCATTTAAGTTGTCTTTGCATAATATCATTATATTCAATAATTTTCATGTTTTACAACTTAGAACAACATCCTTTATCGTCGAAAACATTACACGTTTCATACGTGCATGCCGGACGTCCTCCGATTGCCTCCGAAAACATAATAGTCCTACATATAACCATTTTGACCCATTCTAACGACCTCAAATTGAAACACTTAAAGAACAAAAGTTGTAGGTCTATTCGTTCTCGTTCCGGATCATCTTGAATTTCCTCAATCAGAGTTCGTATGAAAAAGTTATGCTCAATTTACTAAAGGATGTCCGGACAGATTTTGGCTTAACACTTGACCAGCGCCTAGGCGCCCAAAATTGGCCTTGGGAAAGCGCCTAGGCGCCCAAGAACAGATTCTAAGCGCCTAGTCCAGCGCCTAGGCGCCCGACCCTTGCCACTTAACACCGATTTCTAGATTTTTGCAATTTTTGACTCATACTTTAAATCTTTATAACTTCTTCATCCGTTATCGGAATTAGTCCATTTTCGAACCTATGGAAAGCTTGTAACATGCTCTACAAAACCCCCATGAATTCATAATTTTTCAGATTCATTAATTATTCCGAAATTTCTCTCCAAAGTCCCCCAAGACTTAGTTTTTTATCGCTTAACATGTTTTACGAAAACTTTCACCACTACTTCGCTTTAAATCATTTTTAGTCCGTTCAAATTGGAATATTTCCATAACTTCTTAATATATAGATCATCCTCCTCGGATATTACACATAAATCAACTATCAACACTTTTATAAGTTTGATTTAAGTCCTCAAAATAACTTTTGTTCATCCTCAAACACATGCCTAACTTTTTGATCATAAATTCTATTATGACATGAATTAAACATAAAATCTTTATCATATACTTCCTTATTACTTTGGATCCATCATGATCCCCTATAACCCAACTTTCAACAAATCAAACTCTTAGGAAAATTAAAGAGATGAAAAGTATTGGTTTTACAAAATCAAGTAATAAACTATTTTTTCTGAAAATTTCCAGATTTTGTTCTTCATTTGATTTCTTGATTTCTCTCTTTTGATCATTGTTTATACAAGTTTAAATCATCTCAATCAAGTATGAACAAAATCTCTTCATATAAAATTCATGAAATCTTAAATAAAAAAATAAATCAATGGTTTACACATACCTTTCTTGATTTCTTGATTCCTTAATTTCTTCTCTTCTTCTTCTTCTCTCTCTCTCTCTCTCTCTCTCTTCCTTTCTAAACTTTGGCTACGGAAGGAAGCATGAGATAAAGAGAAGAAAAGTGTTGCATAATTGACTTAAACAAAATGAATGGCCAACATCCTTTCCCCACAAAAAAATTGGACCAATAGAAGAAAGGCTTGGTGCATAATTTAGGGAAAGGTTTGGAAATTAAATCTCAGCACTCATTAGCCTTAGCCGCCTCCGTGTCCACATTTTATAAGTTTAATATCTCCTCTTTTATTTATCCGATTAATTGCTCATCAATTTAACATTTTATAAAAATCATAAATTAAATTAGACTTTTATTTCAAAAGACCGGATACCAACTGTGACGCCCCCAAAATTAGGTATACATCACCCATCTTGGGTCGTCAGATACATAGTACAGAATACAAATACAACTGATTAATACATATGTCGTGTACAATACGACAAAACATAAACTGTGAGTTTGAATACAAATATTATCTTCTAGAGAGTATTCATACTCAAAAGGAGTCCTCATTACATTTATTAACACACCATTACATAGAATAGTGAGGACTACTAACTAATACTATCATTCGGACCATCACTCCGTACCCCGACTTGTCCCAGCTACGTTCTCATTTCCTGAAGAGAACAGTGAAAGAAAGGGTGAGCTCAACTAGCCCAGTAAGAAATATTATGACTAAGATAATGCAGAATAAATTATCATTAGCCTTCAACAATGTTAAACTGATAAAATATAATAGACATCAAGTTTAACTGTAGCGGAACAAGCAATCCATTAAAAGAGTCAAGTAGAAAATAAACTCTACTATCTTTTATGATTTAAAAAGTTTTTCAACACTGTGATCGCTGAGACTCAGCTTAATAAAATAATCCACATCATCGAATCACCCCTGCACTACGGCCAAGGATATTCGTGTATTCATTAATGGTCATGATCATGCCAACAACTGTCCATCAATGCACTACGGGCCAATGAGGACTTTTACCACATCATTTGTAACATTACGGTCATGATTATACCGAATAATCCCTGGTCATAATCATACCAAGTCCATCTATGCACTACAGGCCACAGATGACTTTCAACATTTTATAAACATGAGGATGATGACAATGATATAAGAATTCAATAAAACAAGTTCAAGAATTAATTTATCCAGGAATTAACAACGTCCAAATTGTCAACATGATACTGCATTGTGGAGTAAAATTCAAGAATGTTTAGAAGAATATTTTCTTGAAAAGATACTGGATGAAACGCAACTATCAAGGATATTCCACAAATTTCATGGAGTATAGAAGTCAAAACTTAACCAACTGAGTATAATAAAGAATGGAATAACAAAAGAAATCACCATGCATGCGATAGACCGCACAGACAGGTTATTCCAACAGAATAATAAATAATGGAACCAGGTCCGGCGTAAACGCACAGACAGGATATTCCGACAGAATAATAAATAATGGAACCAGGTCCGGCGTAAAACACACAGACAGGATGCTCCAACAGAATAATAATAAAAACAGAACCAGGTCCGGTGTAAAACACACAGACAGGATGTTCCAACAGAATAATAAACGGAACCAGGTCCGGTGTAAAACACACAGACAGGATGTTCCAACAGAATAATAGAAGAATGTCACCAAGTATAGGGTAGACCGCGTATACTGGTTATTCCAACAGAATAATAACGAATGGAATAACAGAAGTTCTCTTCATGAATATAAAAGAAATAATATTCCCTACCTTAAAAGAACTGGATATTGGAAAAGTGATGTAGCAGAATACTTTTATTCTCTCTCTCTTATTCTCTCTATACTTTCTCTCTCTATAGCTTGAATGAATTCGTGAAAAATAATGAAGCCCTAGGCCTCTATTTATAGAAAAACTGAGGGTGGCTCTTGGTCTTAACGAAGGGTCAAATGACTCTTGGTCTTAACGAAGGGTCAAATGACTCTTGGTAATATTGAAGGGACAACTACTATTGACGAAAGTAATTACTATTGACCAAGGTAAATACTATTGACGAAGGTAATTACTATTGACTAAGGTAAATACTATTGACGACGGTAATTACTATTGACGACGGTAATTTTTATAAATAAAGATGAATTTTCTATAAATATCATTTTTGAATATTATGGAGTTAATTTGATATAATGTTATAGTTGTGGGTAATATTTATAAATTTTGCAAAGTAAGCAAGTTGTTATAAAATATTCGTTTGGTCGGAGAATATTCTTTTTGTCGGGGAATATTCGTACGACGGCACAATCATTGGTGGACCCCACAACGAAATTATTGTCGGATTGAGAAAACGACAGAATTATCTTTCTATAAAAATAACAGCTGAGGTGTTACCGTTAAAACCGTTAAAACTGTTGAACTACTCGGTAGTAAAAGTACAGTAATACGCGTGGTTGCATAGTAGCACACGGTATTGATTATTGATGCTTACGTGAGAAGTCACTCAGCTATACTCAATTATTGCTACAGTAATTGCTGCATCATATCTCTTAAATTATTGTCATAGTATCATCTGTATAATATGTTATATTATTGAGACGTTGTGGTAAGTTTGGTTATTTTATGGGGGGCCATATGTCATCATCTAAGAGTCTCTTCGTCAATAGTAATTACCGTCGTCAATAGTAATTACCGTCGTCAATAGTATTTACCTTAGTCAATAGTAATTACCTTCGTCAATAGTATTTACCTTGGTCAATAGTAATTACTTTCGTCAATAGTAGTTGTCCCTTCAATATTACCAAGAGTCATTTGACCCTTCGTTAAGACCAAGAGTCATTTGACCCTTCGTTAAGACCAAGAGCCACCCTCAGTTTTTCTATAAATAGAGGCCTAGGGCTTCATTATTTTTCACGAATTCATTCAAGCTATAGAGAGAGAAAGTATAGAGAGAATAAGAGAGAGAGAATAAAAGTATTCTGCTACATCACTTTTCCAATATCCAGTTCTTTTAAGGTAGGGAATATTATTTCTTTTATATTCATGAAGAGAACTTCTGTTATTCCATTCGTTATTATTCTGTTGGAATAACCAGTATACGCGGTCTACCCTATACTTGGTGACATTCTTCTATTATTCTGTTGGAACATCCTGTCTGTGTGTTTTACACCGGACCTGGTTCCGTTTATTATTCTGTTGGAACATCCTGTCTGTGTGTTTTACACCGGACCTGGTTCTGTTTTTATTATTATTCTGTTGGAGCATCCTGTCTGTGTGTTTTACACCGGACCTGGTTCCATTATTTATTATTCTGTCGGAATATCCTGTCTGTGCGTTTACGCCGGACCTGGTTCCATTATTTATTATTCTGTTGGAATAACCTGTCTGTGCGGTCTATCGCATGCATGGTGATTTCTTTTGTTATTCCATTCTTTATTATACTCAGTTGGTTAAGTTTTGACTTCTATACTCCATGAAATTTGTGGAATATCCTTGATAGTTGCGTTTCATCCAGTATCTTTTCAAGAAAATATTCTTCTAAACATTCTTGAATTTTACTCCACAATGCAGTATCATGTTGACAATTTGGACGTTGTTAATTCCTGGATAAATTAATTCTTGAACTTGTTTTATTGAATTCTTATATCATTGTCATCATCCTCATGTTTATAAAATGTTGAAAGTCATCTGTGGCCTGTAGTGCATAGATGGACTTGGTATGATTATGACCAGGGATTATTCGGTATAATCATGACCGTAATGTTACAAATGATGTGGTAAAAGTCCTCATTGGCCCGTAGTGCATTGATGGACAGTTGTTGGCATGATCATGACCATTAATGAATACACGAATATCCTTGGCCGTAGTGCAGGGGTGATTCGATGATGTGGATTATTTTATTAAGCTGAGTCTCAGCGATCACAGTGTTGAAAAACTTTTTAAATCATAAAAGATAGTAGAGTTTATTTTCTACTTGACTCTTTTAATGGATTGCTTGTTCCGCTACAGTTAAACTTGATGTCTATTATATTTTATCAGTTTAACATTGTTGAAGGCTAATGATAATTTATTCTGCATTATCTTAGTCATAATATTTCTTACTGGGCTAGTTGAGCTCACCCTTTCTTTCACTGTTCTCTTCAGGAAATGAGAACGTAGCTGGGACAAGTCGGGGTACGGAGTGATGGTCCGAATGATAGTATTAGTTAGTAGTCCTCACTATTCTATGTAATGGTGTGTTAATAAATGTAATGAGGACTCCTTTTGAGTATGAATACTCTCTAGAAGATAATATTTGTATTCAAACTCACAGTTTATGTTTTGTCGTATTGTACACGACAGATGTATTAATCAGTTGTATTTGTATTCTGTACTATGTATCTGACGACCCAAGATGGGTGATGTATACCTAATTTTGGGGGCGTCACAGTATTTTTATAAATAAAGATGAATTTTCTATAAATATCATTTTTGAATATTATGGAGTTAATTTGATATAATGTTATAGTTGTGGGTAATATTTATAAATTTTGCAAAGTAATCAAGTTGTTATAAAATATTCGTTTGGTCGGAGAATATTCTTTTTGTCGGGGAATATTCGTACGACGGCACAATCATTGGTGGACCCCACAACGAAATTATTGTCGGATTGAAAAAATGACAGAATTATCTTTCTATAAAAATAACAGCTGAGGTGTTACCGTTAAAACCGTTAAAACTGTTGAACTACTCGGTAGTAAAAGTACAGTAATACGCGTGGTTGCATAGTAGCACACGGTATTGATTATTGATGCTTACGTGAGAAGTCACTCAGCTATACTCAATTATTGCTACAGTAATTGCTGCATCATATCTCTTAAATTATTGTCATAGTATCATCTGTATAATATGTTATATTATTGAGACGTTGTGGTAAGTTTGGTTATTTTATGGGGGGCCATATGTCATCATCTAAGAGTCTCTTCGTCAATAGTAATTACCGTCGTCAATAGTAATTACCGTCGTCAATAGTATTTACCTTAGTCAATAGTAATTACCGTCGTCAATAGTAATTACCGTCGTCAATAGTATTTACCTTAGTCAATAGTAATTACCTTCGTCAATAGTATTTACCTTGGTCAATAGTAATTACTTTCGTCAATAGTAGTTGTCCCTTCAATATTACCAAGAGTCATTTGACCCTTCGTTAAGACCAAGAGTCATTTGACCCTTCGTTAAGACCAAGAGCCACCCTCAGTTTTTCTATAAATAGAGGCCTAGGGCTTCATTATTTTTCACGAATTCATTCAAGCTATAGAGAGAGAAAGTATAGAGAGAATAAGAGAGAGAGAATAAAAGTATTCTGCTACATCACTTTTCCAATATCCAGTTCTTTTAAGGTAGGGAATATTATTTCTTTTATATTCATGAAGAGAACTTCTGTTATTCCATTCGTTATTATTCTGTTGGAATAACCAGTATACGCGGTCTACCCTATACTTGGTGACATTCTTCTATTATTCTGTTGGAACATCCTGTCTGTGTGTTTTACACCGGACCTGGTTCCGTTTATTATTCTGTTGGAACATCCTGTCTGTGTGTTTTACACCGGACCTGGTTCTGTTTTTATTATTATTCTGTTGGAGCATCATGTCTGTGTGTTTTACACCGGACCTGGTTCCATTATTTATTATTCTGTCGGAATATCCTGTCTGTGCGTTTACGCCGGACCTGGTTCCATTATTTATTATTCTGTTGGAATAACCTGTCTGTGCGGTCTATCGCATGCATGGTGATTTCTTTTGTTATTCCATTCTTTATTATACTCAGTTGGTTAAGTTTTGACTTCTATACTCCATGAAATTTGTGGAATATCCTTGATAGTTGCGTTTCATCCAGTATCTTTTCAAGAAAATATTCTTCTAAACATTCTTGAATTTTACTCCACAATGCAGTATCATGTTGACAATTTGGACGTTGTTAATTCCTGGATAAATTAATTCTTGAACTTGTTTTATTGAATTCTTATATCATTGTCATCATCCTCATGTTTATAAAATGTTGAAAGTCATCTGTGGCCTGTAGTGCATAGATGGACTTGGTATGATTATGACCAGGGATTATTCGGTATAATCATGACCGTAATGTTACAAATGATGTGGTAAAAGTCCTCATTGGCCCGTAGTGCATTGATGGACAGTTGTTGGCATGATCATGACCATTAATGAATACACGAATATCCTTGGCCGTAGTGCAGGGGTGATTCGATGATGTGGATTATTTTATTAAGCTGAGTCTCAGCGATCACAGTGTTGAAAAACTTTTTAAATCATAAAAGATAGTAGAGTTTATTTTCTACTTGACTCTTTTAATGGATTGCTTGTTCCGCTACAGTTAAACTTGATGTCTATTATATTTTATCAGTTTAACATTGTTGAAGGCTAATGATAATTTATTCTGCATTATCTTAGTCATAATATTTCTTACTGGGCTAGTTGAGCTCACCCTTTCTTTCACTGTTCTCTTCAGGAAATGAGAACGTAGCTGGGACAAGTCGGGGTACGGAGTGATGGTCCGAATGATAGTATTAGTTAGTAGTCCTCACTATTCTATGTAATGGTGTGTTAATAAATGTAATGAGGACTCCTTTTGAGTATGAATACTCTCTAGAAGATAATATTTGTATTCAAACTCACAGTTTATGTTTTGTCGTATTGTACACGACAGATGTATTAATCAGTTGTATTTGTATTCTGTACTATGTATCTGACGACCCAAGATGGGTGATGTATACCTAATTTTGGGGGCGTCACAGTTGGTATATTCGTACGACGGCACAATCATTGGTGGACCCCACAACGAAATTATTGTCGGATTGAGAAAACGACAGAATTATCTTTCTATAAAAATAACAGCTGAGGTGTTACCGTTAAAACCGTTAAAACTGTTGAACTACTCGGTAGTAAAAGTACAGTAATACGCGTGGTTGCATAGTAGCACACGGTATTGATTATTGATGCTTACGTGAGAAGTCACTCAGCTATACTCAATTATTGCTACAGTAATTGCTGCATCATATCTCTTAAATTATTGTCATAGTATCATCTGTATAATATGTTATATTATTGAGACGTTGTGGTAAGTTTGGTTATTTTATGGGGGGCCATATGTCATCATCTAAGAGTCTCTTCGTCAATAGTAATTACCGTCGTCAATAGTAATTACCGTCGTCAATAGTATTTACCTTAGTCAATAGTAATTACCTTCGTCAATAGTATTTACCTTGGTCAATAGTAATTACTTTCGTCAATAGTAGTTGTCCCTTCAATATTACCAAGAGTCATTTGACCCTTCGTTAAGACCAAGAGTCATTTGACCCTTCGTTAAGACCAAGAGCCACCCTCAGTTTTTCTATAAATAGAGGCCTAGGGCTTCATTATTTTTCACGAATTCATTCAAGCTATAGAGAGAGAAAGTATAGAGAGAATAAGAGAGAGAGAATAAAAGTATTCTGCTACATCACTTTTCCAATATCCAGTTCTTTTAAGGTAGGGAATATTATTTCTTTTATATTCATGAAGAGAACTTCTGTTATTCCATTCGTTATTATTCTGTTGGAATAACCAGTATACGCGGTCTACCCTATACTTGGTGACATTCTTCTATTATTCTGTTGGAACATCCTGTCTGTGTGTTTTACACCGGACCTGGTTCCGTTTATTATTCTGTTGGAACATCCTGTCTGTGTGTTTTACACCGGACCTGGTTCTGTTTTTATTATTATTCTGTTGGAGCATCCTGTCTGTGTGTTTTACACCGGACCTGGTTCCATTATTTATTATTCTGTCGGAATATCCTGTCTGTGCGTTTACGCCGGACCTGGTTCCATTATTTATTATTCTGTTGGAATAACCTGTCTGTGCGGTCTATCGCATGCATGGTGATTTCTTTTGTTATTCCATTCTTTATTATACTCAGTTGGTTAAGTTTTGACTTCTATACTCCATGAAATTTGTGGAATATCCTTGATAGTTGCGTTTCATCCAGTATCTTTTCAAGAAAATATTCTTCTAAACATTCTTGAATTTTACTCCACAATGCAGTATCATGTTGACAATTTGGACGTTGTTAATTCCTGGATAAATTAATTCTTGAACTTGTTTTATTGAATTCTTATATCATTGTCATCATCCTCATGTTTATAAAATGTTGAAAGTCATCTGTGGCCTGTAGTGCATAGATGGACTTGGTATGATTATGACCAGGGATTATTCGGTATAATCATGACCGTAATGTTACAAATGATGTGGTAAAAGTCCTCATTGGCCCGTAGTGCATTGATGGACAGTTGTTGGCATGATCATGACCATTAATGAATACACGAATATCCTTGGCCGTAGTGCAGGGGTGATTCGATGATGTGGATTATTTTATTAAGCTGAGTCTCAGCGATCACAGTGTTGAAAAACTTTTTAAATCATAAAAGATAGTAGAGTTTATTTTCTACTTGACTCTTTTAATGGATTGCTTGTTCCGCTACAGTTAAACTTGATGTCTATTATATTTTATCAGTTTAACATTGTTGAAGGCTAATGATAATTTATTCTGCATTATCTTAGTCATAATATTTCTTACTGGGCTAGTTGAGCTCACCCTTTCTTTCACTGTTCTCTTCAGGAAATGAGAACGTAGCTGGGACAAGTCGGGGTACGGAGTGATGGTCCGAATGATAGTATTAGTTAGTAGTCCTCACTATTCTATGTAATGGTGTGTTAATAAATGTAATGAGGACTCCTTTTGAGTATGAATACTCTCTAGAAGATAATATTTGTATTCAAACTCACAGTTTATGTTTTGTCGTATTGTACACGACAGATGTATTAATCAGTTGTATTTGTATTCTGTACTATGTATCTGACGACCCAAGATGGGTGATGTATACCTAATTTTGGGGGCGTCACAGTACTCGTATATGATCTTCTACTCAATGCGTCAGCTACTACGTTTGCTTTTTTAGGATGGTATTGGATGGTATGATCGTAATCTTTCAACAGCTCAAGCCAACGTCGTTGTCACATGTTGAGATCCTTTTGGGTGAAAAAATATTTAAGGCTCTTATAATCCGTATAAATCTCCAATTTCTCCCCATACAGGTAGTGTCTCCAGATCTTCAACGCGAAAACAACTGCTGCCAACTCCAGATCATGAGTAGGATAATTCCTCTCATATTCTTTGAGTTTTCGCGAGGCATAGGCTATGACTTTTTCATGTTGCATGAGAACACATCCTAACTCTTTGCCTGAAGCATCGTTGTAGATAACAAATCCATCCGAACCAGATGGTATTGTCGGAACAGGTGCCGAAATGAGTCTCCTCTTGAGCTCTTGGAAACTCTTCTCGCATTTCTCGCTCTATACGAATTTTGTATCTTTCTGAGTCAGCTGAGTTAACAGAGTAGAGATTCGAGAAAATCCTTCCACGAATCTCCGATAATAACTAGCTAAGCCCAAAAAGCTACGTACTTCAGTCACCGACTTCGATTGCTCCCAACTTTGTATGGCTTCAATCTTCGTCGGGTCAACAGACACTCCATGTTTTGACATCACATGCCCAAGGAATGCTACTTTCTCAAGCCATAACTCGTATTTCTTCAGCTTGGCATATAGCTTGTTATCGCGAAGCCTTTGGAGTACTAGTTTCAAATGATGCTCATGATCTTCATGACTTTTGGAATAGATGAGGATGTCATCAATAAAGACAACAACAAACTGATCCAAATATTTCTTGAACACACGGTTCATCATATCCATGAAAGCAGCAAGAGCATTAGTCAATCCAAAAGACATAACTAAGAATTCATAATGCCCATACCGAGTTCTTAAGGCAGTCTTCGGAATATCCTCAGTTTTAATCTTCAGCTGATGATATCCAGAACGAAGATCGATCTTTGAAAAGAATTGTGCTCCTTGCAACTGGTCGAACAGGTCATCAATACGAGGTAGTGGATACCTATTCTTGATGGTGACATGGTTCAATTCCCGGTAGTCAATACAAAGTCGCATACTCCCATCTTTCTTCTTTACGAATAAAACAGGAGCACCCCAAGGAGATGTACTAGGACGAATGAAACCAATGTCTAACAACTCCTGTAGTTGGACCTTTAACTCCTGAAGTTCAATAGGAGTCATTCGATATGGGGTTTTAGAAATGAGTTTTGAACCGGGTTCAAGGTCAATAAAGAATTCAACTTCACGTTCTAGGGGTAGATCGGGAAGTTCTTCAGGAAATACGTCAAGAAATCCACTAACAATAGAAATATTATTCAAATCTGACGTATTTTTGTTCAAGTCCGTAACATGGTCTAAGAAAGATTGACATCCGTTTTTTAATAAACGAATAGCTTTATGGCTTGATATGACAGTGATTGACTTTAGTGGTTTGGTAGCTTGAATTCGCATAACAGGTTGGCTAGGAATATGAAAACTAACAATATTAGGAAAACAATCAATTTTGACATGATGAATAGTTAACCAATCAATCCCTAAAATCACATCAGATGCAAGTATTTTCAAAGAAATAAGATCGACAGGTAATGTTATGGTACCAACTTGGATCAAGCAAGATTTATAAATAGTAGATGTAATGAAAGTTTCTCCTAACGGAGTCTCAACAGATAAGTAAAAGTCTAATTTTTCCGGAGTCAAGTTCAAACGTTGAGCACAAGTAGGAGAGATAAAAGAATGGGTAGAACTGGTATCTAATAAGATATAAACTTTACAAGAGTTTATGATTAGCTTACCCGTGATCACCTCGTTCGGGTTCCTCGCGTTTTAGCCAGTCACGACAAACGCTCTTCCAGGAACCGCTGACTTTGACTTGTCCGGAACAGCCTTTAGAGTCACCATTCCCGCTGGGCTTAGTTTTGGTACAAGACAATCTCTAGCTATATGACCTTCCTTTGCACAGTTATAACACACCTTGGATTATTGTGGGCAGTTTGGGCTGATATATCCCTCTTTTCCGCATTTATAACAAACGACCGGTGATCGTTCTCCTCCCCTAGAAACAGTTGATGTTGGTGTTGACGTCTTTACGTTATCATTGTTGTACCTTCTCTTTTTGAAATCTCCCCCCGACTCGCTTCTTCTACTATCATGGCCACGATTACCACCAGAGTGGTTACCGCTTTTGTCAGAATATTTTCCTCCCCGCTAGTTATCATTGCTCGGATGACTGCTGCCACCAGTATGACCCTAGTTGTGGTCCCTCGGTTGAACATACTCATTATCACGCTCCAATAATTGAGCCCAATTTACAACATCTGAATATAGAGAAAATTTATGAGAGATAAGATATTGCCGAATTTCAGGTTTCAGACCTCTTAGAAACATCCTGGTCATATGTTCCTCATTCTCTACCAAATGAGGTGCAAACCTGGATAAGTGCGCGAACTTTGCCTTGTACTGGGACACCGTCATGTTGTTTTGTTTCAACCTAATAAACTCTAACTCCTTCATATGACGAATACTTTCAGGAAAGTACTTGTCATTAAACAGTTTCTGAAACGTTTCTCAAGACATATTGAGTGCGGCTGGCTGGGTAAGCTTCACAGACTCCCACCAGTAGTCTGCCTCACCACGGAATATAAAGGTGGTGAATGGAACCTTCTGTTCCTCCGTGCATCCCAATACATCAAATATCTTGGTATTTTGCTTGACCCACGTTTTTGCCTTGATCGAATCCGGCTTTCCCACAAATTTTGGTGGTCCTAACTCTTTGAACTGCTTGGCTGTGACAAGTCGCGCGTTGCTATCATTTCCACCCGTATTTTGTACACAAGTCTCCCTCGTCTAATTTTGCATGAACTACAAAAAGTTTCTAAACATTCCATCATTCATCATTTGTTCGGTAGTGTTGTTTATAGGAGGAATATTGCCTTCCTGTTGCACGTTCCCCTGGTCGGTGATTATAGGTGTCTCCACGGTCTCATTCACTTCATTGTTAACATTCTCAGCTGCCATTCTCAAATACTGCCATAAAATAAGGGTTAATTAAAGAAATTGACATACCACATAATACCCCTACATTATGACCGACCAACAAATAAGCTTAGGTAGGACACACTAGCTACGGATTTACTCGTCTCTCCCCTCCTAGTTCTATTCCCCGATCTTCGCCAGAGACCATATCTCTAAGCTCTGATACCAACTGTGATGCCCCCAAAATAGGTATACATCACCTATTTTGAGTCGCAAAATATATGGTACAGAAAAACTACAACATCATTATTATAATTGTCGTGCAAAATACGATAACACATAAACTGTGACTTTAAATACAAATATTGTCTTCTAGACAATATCCACACTCAAATAAGTCCTCATTACAATTATTGAAACACTATTTTACAAAATAGTGAGGACTGCTAACACAACTGACTAGAAACATCACTCCACATCCCGACTAGTTCCCGCTATATTCTCACCTCCTGAGAAAAATAGAACAAAAAGGAAAAGGGTGAGCTCAACTAGCCCAGTAAAGAATATTATGACTAAGAAAGTATACAATAAATTATCATTAGTCTTCAACAGGGGAAAATCTGGTAAAATATAATTGTAAGACCCCAACTTATTAATGAATAAAATCAAATTTTCTCTAAATATTATTGTGAATAATAAGGGGTTAATTTGATATAATACTTTGGTTATGGGTGAAATGTGCAAATTTTGCAAAATAAGCAAGTGGTTATAAAATATTTATTTTTGGTCGGTGAATATTCGGTTGGTCGTGGAATATTCTTACTGTCGGGGAATATTCGTACGACGACGCAGCCTTGTGTGGGCCCCATAACGAAAAGCGATTGGATGAAGAAAACGACAAGTATAAGTTGTTTATAAATAACGGCGTAGTTGTTACCGTTAATACTGTTGGAATACCCGGTGGTTAAAATACAGTAGCACACGGTATTGCACCAATTATTGATTCTTACGTAAGAAGGCACTACTCAATAATTGTTACAGTAGTTATTATTCAATATTTTATTTTATTGATTCAATAATTGCTGCGTTGATATTTTATATTATTGTTGTTTCAATAATTGTTGCTGCACAGTATTTTCATTTATCAGATCAATAATTCATATTATTTGAATAATATTATTAGATAACATTATTGGCAATGTCTAGAAAGTTCTGTCTAAGGAGAGGTTTGGTCATCTAATTGCGCGCCAGTAAGGAGAAATCCTTATTGGAAAGCCCCCTCTTTCCTGGGAACGGCCTGGTTGTCATAAATGTGATTCTGTAATATTATTTGTGAATAATTAATTATTGATTCATATGATAAGGAAATATTTATTTTATGTGGATATAAATGAGGGATATATTTTTGTGGTTAAAAATGAAGGAGTTAATGTTGAGGTTTTTATCAGTATTTTTGTCGGAATGGAGGTATTAAAAATCAGGGTTTTTGAGATAGTTTGCGGGGGTTATAATTTTTAATCCGACCGTTGGATCGTGGTAATTTTTGGATATGTTATACATATATAAGTTGAGTATATGTCCACAAATTTTGAACCGTTAAAAATGAACGTATGATTTATTATGAATTTTACAAGATGACTGGTTCAGAAATTGTTGAATTTTCGGAGTTTATCATTTTGATGGAAAATTCTAGAATTGGTGGGCCCCACTTGTGGTTGGTGAAGAAATGTGCTGAATTATATTTCAAATGTGGTGGGTGGGAATAGTAGCAGGTAAAGCCATCAGGTTGCAGGTCAAACCTACCAAAATTTTCCTATAAATAGAGGGCTAAGTTAGAATTGAAAATCACACCAGAAACAAGTTTTCTCTCTTTCTCTCTCTAGATTATTGAGTGTATTTTGTGAGTATTTAGATACTTTGAGAGTTTCTATTCATCAGAGCAAGTTTCTTTCAGCCTTATACCGGTATTCCGACCAGAAGTACTGATATTTTGAGGTAAGGGATATTATTTTCTTCTTAAATGATATTATTTTCTTCAATATCATTATGCTGAAATATTGATATGAGTTTTTATCAAATTTGGAACTTTTTGTGTCGGGGGTTACTATTCACGTATACGGCACTATTCACGTATACGGCACTATTCACGAATACGGCACTATTCACCGAAAAATAAAATTTTTCCTTTTTGTCCAAGATGTCTATTATGGTTACTATCTTTGATTGTATCCATGTTTTGATCTTTATTTTTGAATTCTGCTTCACAATTGATTATTATGAAGTATTATTGATCTTGGATAAACTGTTATACGAATCCCTACTATTTGTCCTTCTGTCTCATTGGATTCGTTCTCTTTAAGATATTTTTCATCATCCTCAGTCCTAAATGATGATATTACTGAATATCTTTGGCCTGTAGTGCAAAGATGTATAATTACTTGATGAATATCTTTGGCCTGTAGTGCAAAGATGAACAGGTGTTGAGATGAACATGACCGACTGATGATACAAATGAATATCTTTGGCCTGTAGTGCAAAGATGAATATTTGGTTAAAGATGATTATTAATTGATGTTACAGGGATAAAATATTGATGATGGACTTTTAAATCTTAGAAGATAGTAGAATTCTTTCTCTACTTGACTCTTCTAATGGTTTGCTGTTTCCGCTGCAGTTGTTGATCTAAAACTTGTTGTCGATTATATTTTATCAGATTTTTCCCTGTTGAAGACTAACGATAATTTGTTGTATATTATCTTAGTCATAATATTCTTTACTGGGCTAGTTGAGCTCACCCTTTTCCTTTTTGTTCCATTTTTCTTCTCAGGAGGTGAGAACATAGCAGGATCTAGTCGGGGTATGGAGTGATGGTTCTAGAAAGATGTATTAGCAGTCCTCACTATTTCTGTAAAATAGTGTTTGAATAATTGTAATGAGGATTTATTTGAGTGTGGATATTGTCTAGAAGACAATATTTGTATTTAAACTCACAGTATGTGTTGTCGTATTTTGCACGACAATTGTATTATTGAAGTTGTAGTTTGCTTTCTGTACCATGTATTTGGCGACTCAGAATGGGTGTTGTATACCTATTTTGGGGGCGTCACAGTTGGTATCAGAGCTTAGGGATATGATCCCTGGCTGAGATGTGAGACAAGAACTAGGAGGGGAGAGACGGGGAATTCCTTCGCTAGTATGACCTGACTAAGTTTATTTGGTGTTTATTTGGTCGGTCAGAGTATAGGGATAATATATGACATGACTATTAACCCTTGTTTTATGGCAGTATTTAAGAATGGCAGCTGAGAACGTTAATAATGGAGTAAATCAGACCGTGGAGACACCTTTGATCACTACCCAGGGGAACGTGCAACAGGAAGGCAATATTCCTCCTGTAAACAACGTTACCGAGCAAACGATGAATGATGGAATGTTTAGGAGCTTTTTGCAGTTCATGCAAAATCAGACGAGGGAGACTCGTGTGCAGAATACGGGTGGAAATGATAACAACGCGCGGTTTGTCACAGCTAAGCAGTTCAAAGAATTGGGACCACCAGAATTTAAGGGAAAGCCGGATCCGATCATGGCGGAAACGTGGGTCAAGCAAATTACCAAGATATTTGATGTCTTGGGATGCACGGAGGAACAGAAGGTTCCATTCGCCACATTTATGTTCCGCGGTGAGGCAGACTACTGGTGGGAGTCTGTGAAGCGTACCCAGCCTGACGCACTCAACATGTCCTGGAAAACATTTCAAAAACTGTTCAATGACAAGGAGGTTGAGTTTATTAGACTGGAACAAAACAACATGACGGTGTCCCAGTACGAGGCGAAGTTTGCAGAGTTATCCAGGTTTGCACCTCATTTGGTCGAAAATGAGGAACGAATGACAAGAATGTTTCTGAGAGGTCTAAAACCCGAGATTCGGCAATATCTTATCTCTCATAAATTTTTTTTATATTCAGATGTTGTAAACAGGGCTCAATTATTAGAGCGAGATAATGAGTATGTGCAACCGAGGGACCACAACCAGGGTCATACCGGTGGCGGCAGTCATCGAAACAATGAAAACCAGCAGGGAGGAAAACATTCGGACAAAAGCGGTAACCACTCTGGTGGTAATCGTGGTCGTGATAATAGAAGGAGCGAGTCGGGAGGAGATTTCAAGAAGAGAAGGTACAACAATGATAACGTGAAGACGTCAGCACAAACATCAACTGTTTCTAGGGGAGGAGAACGACCACCGGTCGTATGTTACAAATGTGGGAAAGAGGGACATATCAGCCCAAACTGCCCACAACAATCCAAGGTATGTTATAACTGTGGAAAGGAAGGTCATATAGCTCGAGAGTGTTCTGTAGCAAAACCAAGTTCAGCGGGGATGGTGACTCCAAAAGTTATCCCGGATAAGTCGAAATCAGCGGTTCCTGGAAGGGCGTTTGTCGTGACTGGCCAAAACGCGAGAAACCCGAACGAGGTGATCACGGGTAAGCTAATCTTGAATTCTTGCGAAGTTTATACTTTACTAGATACCGGTTCTACCCATTCTTTTATCTCTCCTGCTTGTGCTCAACGTTTAAACTTGACTCCGGAGAAATTGGACTTTAACTTATCTGTTGAAACTCCGTTGGGTGAAACCTTCGTTACATCTACAGTTTATAAATCTTGCATGATCCAAGTTGGCACTATCACATTACCTGTTGATCTTATCTCTTTAAAGATACTTGCTTTTGATGTGATTTTAGGAATTGATTGGTTAACCACTCATCATGCTAAAATTGATTGTTTTCGTAAGGTTGTTAGTTTTCATATTCCTAACCAACCTGTCATACGAATTCAAACTACTAAACCACTAAAATCAGTCACTGTCATATCAAGCCACAAAGCTATTCGTTTATTGAAAAACGGATGTCAAGCTTTCTTAGCCCATGTTATGGATTTGAACAAAGACAAGTCAGATTTGAATAATATTTCTATTGTTAGAGAATTTCCCGATGTATTTCCTGAAGAACTTCCCGGTCTACCCCCGGAACGAGAAATTGAATTCTTTATTGACCTTGAACCCGGTACAAAGCCCATTTCTAAAACCCCATATCGAATGGCTCCTATTGAACTTCAGGAGTTAAAAGTCCAACTACAGGAGTTGTTGGACATCGGTTTTATTCGTCCTAGTACGTCTCCTTGGGGTGCTCCTGTTTTATTCGTAAAGAAGAAAGACGGGAGTATGCGACTTTGTATTGACTATCGAGAATTGAACCATGTCACCATCAAGAATAGGTATCCGCTACCTCGCATTGATGACCTGTTTGACCAGTTGCAAGGAGCACAATTCTTTTCAAAGATCGATCTTCGTTCTGGATATCATCAGCTGAAGATTAAAACTGAGGATATTCCAAAGACTGCCTTCAGAACTCGGTACGGGCATTATGAATTCTTAGTAATGTCTTTTGGATTGACTAATGCTCCTGCTGCCTTCATGGATATGATGAACCGTGTATTCAAAGAATATTTGGATCAGTTCGTTGTTGTCTTTATTGATGACATCCTCATCTATTCCAAAAGCCGTGAAGATCATGAGCGCCATTTGAAGCTGGTACTGCAAAGGCTTCGTGAAAACAAGCTATATGCCAAACTGAAGAAATGCGAGTTCTGGCTTGAGGAAGTAGCATTCCTTGGGCACGTGGTGTCAAAACATGGAGTATCTGTCGACCCGGCGAAGATTGAAGCCATACAAAGTTGGGAGCAACCGAAGTCGGTAACCGAAGTACGTAGCTTTCTGGGCTTAGCTGGTTATTATCGGAGATTTGTGGAAGGATTTTCTCGAATCGCTACTCCGTTAACTCAGCTGACTCGGAAAGATACAAAATTCGTATGGAGTGAGGAATGCGAGAAGAGTTTCCAAGAACTCAAGAGGAGACTCATTTCGGCACCTGTTCTGACAATACCATCTGGTTCGGATGGATTTGTTATCTACAGCGATGCTTCAGGCAAAGGGTTAGGATGTGTTCTCATGCAACATGGGAAAGTCATAGCCTATGCCTCACGACAACTCAAAGAATATGAGAGGAATTATCCTACTCATGATTTGGAGTTGGCAGCAGTCGTTTTTGCGTTGAAGATCTGGAGACACTACCTGTATGGGGAGAAAGTGGAGATCTATACAGATCATAAAAGCCTCAAATATTTCTTCACCCAAAAGGAACTCAACATGCGGCAACGACGTTGGCTTGAGCTGTTGAAAGATTACGATCATACCATCCAATACCATCCTGGAAAAGCAAACGTAGTAGCTGACGCATTGAGTAGAAGATCATATGCGGGTACGAGTGCAATATTGTTAACACAAAGGCCCATTTTGTATGACTTGCAAAGGATGGAGATAGAGATGAAGGCTCCAAGTACCCACATGATGATATCAAATATACGAGTAGAACCGACTTTAATCGATAAAGTTAAAGCTGCTCAAGCTACGGATATAGAGCTGATGCGTATGAAGAAGAAAGTGCAAGAAGGTGCTATTCCAGAAGCAAGAATCGATGAAGAAGGAATACTTCGAGTCAACTCCAGACTTTGTGTTCCTAACGATTTTGACTTGAAGCATAGAATAATGATGGAGGCACACAACACACCGTTTGCAATCCATCCTGGGAGTACCAAAATGTATCACGATCTTCGACATACATTTTGGTGGAGCAATATGAAAAGAGAGATCGCGGAGTTTATCTCGAGATGTTTAACTTGTCAACGTGTAAAAGCGGAGCATCAAGTACCAAAGGGTCCATTGCAACCACTTGAGATTCCGAAATGGAAGTGGGAACACATTACTATGGATTTTGTTACGGGTCTTCCCAAGGTTTCTCAAGGCATAGATGCGATTTGGGTTATTGTTGATAGATTAACCAAGTCCGCTCATTTCTTGCCGATACGTGAGACTTATTCCCTTGAACGTCTTGCTAGTATGTACGTGAACGAGATTGTGAGATTGCATGGCATGCCAGTATCCATAGTTTCGGATCGTGACCCAAGATTCACTTCACGATTTTGGGTTAGCTTGCAGAAAGCTATGGGCACGGATTTACGATTCAGTTCAGCATACCATCCTCAAACGGACGGACAATCAGAGAGGACTATTCAAACTCTTGAAGATCTATTAAGACTTTGTGTCCTAGATCTCAAAGGGAGTTGGGATAAGTACCTACCATTGGTGGAATTCTCCTACAACAACAGTTATCAGGCGAGCATAGGTGTGGCTCCATTTGAGGCGTTGTATGGAAGAAAATGTCGTTCTCCAGTATGCTGGGACGAGGTGGGTGAAGCAACATTGTTGGGACCAGAATTGGTACGCATTACTACAGAGAAGATCCAAACGATTCGACAACGTATACAAACGGCACAGGATCGACAAAAGAGTTATGCGGATCTTCATCGGAAGGACGTGGAATTTAATATTGGGGATCATGTATTGTTACGTGTTGCACCATGGAAGGGAGTTACAAGATTTGGGAAGAGAGGAAAGCTCAATCCAAGATTTGTTGGTCCATTTGAGATTCTTGAGCGAATAGGAAATGTGGCATATAGACTCGCATTACCTCCAAGCATGTCTCGTGTTCATAATGTTTTTCACATATCTATGCTTCGTAAATATGTTAAAGACCCGAACCACATTATTGAGTTAGAACCAGACGAGATAGCTGAAGATTTAACGTACGAGGAGGTACCTGTTAAGATCTTGGATAGGAAAGAGCATGTCCTACGCACGAAGGTTATACCACAAGTTAAGGTTTTGTGGAGAAACCATGCTATTGAAGAAATGACCTGGGAGTTGGAATCAGAAATGAAAGCGAGGTATCCTCACCTTTTTGAAACATCAGGTACGTACGTCAATTTCGAGGACGAAATTTCATAAGGAGGGGAGGTTGTAAGACCCCAACTTATTAATGAATAAAATCAAATTTTCTCTAAATATTATTGTGAATAATAAGGGGTTAATTTGATATAATACTTTGGTTATGGGTGAAATGTGCAAATTTTGCAAAATAAGCAAGTGGTTATAAAATATTTATTTTTGGTCGGTGAATATTCGGTTGGTCGTGGAATATTCTTGCTGTCGGGGAATATTCGTACGACGACGCAGCCTTGTGTGGGCCCCATAACGGAAAGCGATTGGATGAAGAAAACGACAAGTATAAGTTGTTTATAAATAACGGCGTAGTTGTTACCGTTAATACTGTTGGAATACCCGGTGGTTAAAATACAGTAGCACACGGTATTGCACCAATTATTGATTCTTACGTAAGAAGGCACTACTCAATAATTGTTACAGTAGTTATTATTCAATATTTTATTTTATTGATTCAATAATTGCTGCGTTGATATTTTATATTATTGTTGTTTCAATAATTGTTGCTGCACAGTATTTTCATTTATCAGATCAATAATTCATATTATTTGAATAATATTATTAGATAACATTATTGGCAATGTCTAGAAAGTTCTGTCTAAGGAGAGGTTTGGTCATCTAATTGCGCGCCAGTAAGGAGAAATCCTTATTGGAAAGCCCCCTCTTTCCTGGGAACGGCCTGGTTGTCATAAATGTGATTCTGTAATATTATTTGTGAATAATTAATTATTGATTCATATGATAAGGAAATATTTATTTTATGTGGATATAAATGAGGGATATATTTTTGTGGTTAAAAATGAAGGAGTTAATGTTGAGGTTTTTATCAGTATTTTTGTCGGAATGGAGGTATTAAAAATCAGGGTTTTTGAGATAGTTTGCGGGGGTTATAATTTTTAATCCGACCGTTGGATCGTGGTAATTTTTGGATATGTTATACATATATAAGTTGAGTATATGTCCACAAATTTTGAACCGTTAAAAATGAACGTATGATTTATTATGAATTTTACAAGATGACTGGTTCAGAAATTGTTGAATTTTCGGAGTTTATTATTTTGATGGAAAATTCTAGAATTGGTGGGCCCCACTTGTGGTTGGTGAAGAAATGTGCTGAATTATATTTCAAATGTGGTGGGTGGGAATAGTAGCAGGTAAAGCCATCAGGTTGCAGGTCAAACCTACAAAAATTTTCCTATAAATAGAGGGCTAAGTTAGAATTGAAAATCACACCAGAAATAAGTTTTCTCTCTTTCTCTCTCTAGATTATTGAGTGTATTTTGTGAGTATTTAGATACTTTGAGAGTTTCTATTCATCAGAGCAAGTTTCTTTCAGCCTTATACCGGTATTCCGACCAGAAGTACTGATATTTTGAGGTAAGGGATATTATTTTCTTCTTAAATGATATTATTTTCTTCAATATCATTATGCTGAAATATTGATATGAGTTTTTATCAAATTTGGAACTTTTTGTGTCGGGGGTTACTATTCACGTATACGGCACTATTCACGTATACGGCACTATTCACGAATACGGCACTATTCACCGAAAAATAAAATTTTCCCTTTTTGTCCAAGATGTCTATTATGGTTACTATCTTTGATTGTATCCATGTTTTGATCTTTATTTTTGAATTCTGCTTCACAATTGATTATTATGAAGTATTATTGATCTTGGATAAACTGTTATACGAATCCCTAATATTTGTCCTTCTGTCTCATTGGATTCGTTCTCTTTAAGATATTTTTCATCATCCTCAGTCCTAAATGATGATATTACTGAATATCTTTGGCCTGTAGTGCAAAGATGTATAATTACTTGATGAATATCTTTGGCCTGTAGTGCAAAGATGAACAGGTGTTGAGATGAACATGACCGACTGATGATACAAATGAATATCTTTGGCCTGTAGTGCAAAGATGAATATTTGGTTAAAGATGATTATTAATTGATGTTACAGGGATAAAATATTGATGATGGACTTTTAAATCTTAGAAGATAGTAGAATTCTTTCTCTACTTGACTCTTCTAATGGTTTGCTGTTTCCGCTGCAGTTGTTGATCTAAAACTTGTTGTCGATTATATTTTATCAGATTTTTCCCTGTTGAAGACTAACGATAATTTGTTGTATATTATCTTAGTCATAATATTCTTTACTGGGCTAGTTGAGCTCACCCTTTTCCTTTTTGTTCCATTTTTCTTCTCAGGAGGTGAGAACATAGCAGGATCTAGTCGGGGTATGGAGTGATGGTTCTAGAAAGATGTATTAGCAGTCCTCACTATTTTTGTAAAATAGTGTTTGAATAATTGTAATGAGGATTTATTTGAGTGTGGATATTGTCCAGAAGACAATATTTGTATTTAAACTCACAGTATGTGTTGTCGTATTTTGCACGACAATTGTATTATTGAAGTTGTAGTTTGCTTTCTGTACCATGTATTTGGCGACTCAGAATGGGTGTTGTATACCTATTTTGGGGGCGTCACAATAATAGACAACAAGTTTTAGATCAACAACTGCAGTGAAAATAGCAATCCATTAGAAGAGTCAAGTAGAGAATGAATTCTACTATCTTCTAAGATTTAAAAGTCTATCATCAATATTTTATCCCTGTAACATCAATCAATATACATCTTGAATCAAATATTCATCTTTGTACTACAGGCCAAAGATATTCATTTGTATCATCAGTTGGTCATGTTCATCTAAACACATGTTCATCTTTGCACTACGGGCCAAAGATATTCATCAGTTAATCATTCATATTTGTACTACAGGCCAAAGATATTCAGTAATATCATCATTTAGGACTGAGGATGATGAAAAATATCTTAAAGAAACGAATCAAGTGAGATAAAAGGACAAATATTAAGGATTCGTACTACAGTTTATCCAAGTTCAAAAATACTCCATAATAATCAATTGTGGAGCAAAATTCAAAAATAAAGATAAAAACATGGATACAATCAAAGATAGTAACCATACTAGACATGTTGGACAAAGAAGAGAAAAAAAAAATTCTGTGAATAGTACCGTATTTATGAATAGTGTCGTATACGTGAATAGTATCCCGACACAAAAAGGTAGAAATTCTACAATAAAATTCATGTCAATATTTCGGCATAATGATATTGAAGAAGATAATATCATTTACGAAGAAAATAACATCCCTTACCTTAAAAGAACAGTACTTCCGGCTGAAATATCAGGTATAATGCTGAAGGAAACTTGTACTGAATAGCAACTCTCAAAGTATCTAAATACTCACAAAAATATGTTCGATAATATATAGAGAGAAAGAGAGAAGAAAACTTATTTCTGGTGTGATTTTCAATTCTAACTAAGCGCCCTATTTATAGAAAAATGCTTAGAACGCCAAAACAGACTAACCTGCTACCTGATGGCTTTACCTGCTACTATTCACGCTCACCACTTTTAAAATAAAATTTTAGCACATTTCTCACCAACCAAAAGTGGAGCCCACCCATTCTAGAAATTTCTAAAGTGTTTTAAATTTAAACAATAATCAGCAACTTCAATAATTCATAATAAATAGCCTTTTATCAGAAAAATTCGAGTCTCATGTATATTCTATAGGAAATTAAATTCTCTACAACTTTGTAGATTTAAGTTTTTCTAAATTTCAATCAGAAAATGTCCGAAATCTACATACGGATGATTTTTAATACATCCATTCCGATAAAATACTGATAAAATACCTCAGCATTAATTTCTTCATTTATAACCACATAAAATAAATATATCCATCATTTATATTCACATAAAATAAATATTTCTTTATCATATAAATTAATAATTAATTATTCATAAATAATATTACAGAACCACAATTATGACAACCAAGTCGTTCCCAGTAAAGAGGAGGCTTTTCGATAAGGATTTCTTGTTACTGGCGTGCAATTAGGTGACCAAACTTCTTCTTAGACAGAACTTCCTTAGACATTGCCAATAATAATATCTAATAATATTATTCAAATAATATGAATTATTGATCTGATAATGGAGATACTGTGCAGTGACAATTATTGAAACAACAATAATATAAAATATCAACGTAGCAATTATTGAATCAATAAAATAAAATATTGAACAGTAATTACTGTAACAATTATTGAGTAGTGCATTCTTAAGTAAGGATCAATAATTTAACAATACTATGCAATACCGTGTGCTACTGTGCACCCATGCGTATTACTGTATTTTAACCACCGGATATTCTAATAGTGTTAGCGGTAACAACTGCGCCGTTATTTATAAAAACTCAAACTTGTCGTTTTCTTCATCCGATCGTTTTCCGTTATAGGGCCCATAAATGACTACGCCATCGTACGAATATTTCCCGACATCAAGAATATTCCACGACCAAATGAATATTCCCCGACAACAATGAATATTTTATAACCACTTGTTTATTTTGCAAAATTTACACATTTCACCCATAACCAAAGCATTATATCAAATTAACACCTTATTATTTAAAATAATAATTAGAGAAAATTCGATTTTATTTATGAATAAGTTAGGGTCTTACATTATTTGGGTAATTATCAAGCATGCGGCATTCAAGGCCACACTGCCAAATGATGCCCGATGTTTCAACTTGTCACCAACCAACAATCCTCGGCACCTCATTCTCATGGCTCTCAGGGATATCACCTCCGCGCACCCTGGCAACCACGAGCCGATTATGTCGTCCTCAGCAACAATACTACTCCTACTTGGTTACTGGTTAGTGGAGCATCTCACCATATTTTGTCTGACTTGAGCAATCTCTCTCTTCATAGTCTGTATCAAGGTTCTGATGATGTCATGATCGGCGATGGATCTGCCCTTCATATCACTTATATTGGTTCTACCACCATACCTACTTCCTCTCGCACCTTTACTTTACAAAACGTCCTTTGTGTCCCTTCCATGAAAAAGAACTTAATTTTGATTTATCAATTTTGCACTACTAACCATTTATCTGTTGAATTCTCACCCTCTGCCTTTCAGGTGAAGGATCTAAATATGGGGGCAATCCTTTTGATGGGTGAACCTAAGGATGACGTATATGAGTGGCCGACTACATCCCCTTCAGTTATCTCTTCACCGTTGCTTGCTTTTTCTAGTGTCAAGACTACTTCGTCTGAGTGGCACTCTAGACTAGGTCATCCATCATTTACTATTATGAAAAATGTTGTTTCCAAGTTTTCTTTACCACTGTCTAGTCCGTTATTTTCTTCCACTCATTGTAATGTCTATTCATGTAATTAGAGTCATAAAATTCCATTTTCTTCTTCTACCTTAACCTCATCCCATCCGCTTGAACTTCTCTTTTCTGATGTATGGACCTCTCCTGTTTATTTGGTTGATGGTTTTCAGTACTATGTTATTTTTGTTGATCATTATACACGATATATTTGGTATTATCCACTTAAACAAAAATCTCATATGTATGATGTCTTCGTGCGCTTCAAGTCATTAGTCGAAAACCAATTTAAACACCGTATTGTTACCCTCTATTAAGATAATGGTGGCGAATATCAATCCCTTGATAAGTTTGTAGACACTCAAAATTTTCTGCATGCCTGTTACTAACATTGTAGGAGGGCAGAATCGTCTTTCAGAGATAACCCTGGAAGACAACTCAGTTCAATCCCAAAGATAACACTGGGATACTCAGTATCACCACCTCGGAGATAACCCCGAGACATCCAGCTCAGACCCGGATACCACCGAAAGTTTCAACCTCAACCGTGGCGACAACACCGGGAGTTTCAATTTCAACCTCGGAGATAACCCCGAGGAGTGCAGTGCCAATACCGGAAAACACATCAGATAAGACAGTGTCATCTCGAAGATTACCCCGAGATACTCAGTCTCAGCCCCGGACAACACCGGGAAAGATAATATCCACCTCGGAGATAACCCCGAGGAATACAGTTGCAATTCTGGAGATAACCCCAGAAATGTTTGTTTCAAAGCCATGCAAACAGCTTCAGAACACTCGGCAAAAGCCCCGAGGCACTCATGCCACAAGCCCGGAGATAACCCCGGGAAGTCAGGCATATCTCAGAAATAACCCTGAGGACGGTCAACACCTGTAGAAGTCCAATATCAGCGATAACCCTGAGCAACGACTGCTAACATGGCTCAAACCGGAGATAACTCCGGTTAAGGGCAGGACCATTATTTTGCCATCCCAATGCCACATCGTGCCATCTCAACAACAACATACATTCTACACAACAATGTCCTATAAGAACCAAGGAGCGCCAATCCCGAGTGACTACTGCACAAGACATCACATCGGATAGAATTTGAAGCTTGAAGACCAAGGGCATGGACCCATCTTCCTGACTTCGTACAACCTCTGATCCCATGTCATTGTGTAGCTCTCGACAATAGCATGTCGAAAAAGGTCTTATACACCTCGATCGGATGCCCGGATTGAAGTTCTGAAAGTTCGAGCAGACATCACGTTGCACGCGTACACGTACTTCGAGACGACGGGACCCGCAAAGCCCGGGGCACCCCGGGAAACAGCAGGTACACCTGCGACTCCCCCCTCTATAAATAAAGGGCTTGGGGCAGGCATTTTGCATAGAGAAAAGGCGAGGAAGCTCTGTCCAATTTGGTCTGTACACACCCTAAACTGAGTGCTTTCTCATTTTAAACACTTGTAAGCTCATATATAGCTACTTTTTACCGGCGGGAGCCGAGTGTTCATCCCTTTCAAGTTATTGGAGTCTTCTTTGGCAGCCCACTGTAAGCCTTTTTACACACTTTAGAGCCTTTCTCTTCATCTTTGCATACACCGTTCTTCACGTTGAGAGTCGTGTTGCATGTGTTTGCCCGGACTTCGATCCGTGGCTTTTATTTTTGTTGTATATTTATTATATATATATATATATATATATATATATAAATGGACTAACATTATCGAGTTATGCCTCGATTGAGCCTAGACTTACGTCTGGAGCGTTTATTGGCTTTCGTATATATATATATATATATATATATATATATATATATATATATATATATATACTTATATATATGAACTGTGTGTCGAACTTTGTTCGATGAGCCTGAATTTACATCCGGAGCGTTTACTTGCTTTTATATATATATATATACATATATATATATGAACTGTTGTCGAACTTTATTCGATGAGCCTGGATTTTACATCCGGTGCGTTAACCGTTTATGTGACAACCCCAAAATAGGTCCATTCCATCCAACCTATTCTGAGTCGCCAAATACATGGTACAGAAAACAACTACAACTTTATTACAACAATTGTCGTGCAAAATACAACAACACTTCTGGTCAATCAACAATTCTGGTCCACAACAATGTTCTCCATGTTAAAAATCCACCAACAATGTTTTATCCCTGTAACATCAATCAATAATTCTGGTCCACAATCATATGAATAACTCATAATCATAACTGTAGTTCTAAATTCCTCTTCTCATCCAGGACGAAGATAATTTTCATCACCTATCTTTACCTGAAACATCAAAGATCATGGTTACACCAAATCACATTTCCTGTTCATAATCATACTAATAACTTCATCTTTGTACTACGGCCAAAGATATTCATTTGTATCACCAGTTGGTCATGTTTATCTCAACATCTGTTCATCTTTGCACTACTGGCCAAAGATATTCAACAACATGTCATCTTTGCACTACGGGCCAAAGATATTCATCAACAATTCATCTTTGCACTACAGGCCAAAGATATTCATCAATATTTCATCTTTGCACTACAGGCCAAAGATATTCATCAATAATTTATCTTTGCGCTACAGGCCAAAGATATTCATCAACAATTCATATTTGCACTACAGGCCAAATATATTCATATCTCAAAGAAATATATAATTATTTCAGAATTTATATAAACAATAATTATAACCATGTTGATCAATTCACCTTTGCACTTAAGCTTAAGATATTCAATTATAAATTCAATGGTCATGATCATACCAGTCACAATTCAACTTTGCACTACAGGCCAAAGAGAACCCTAGTCATGATCATACCAATAATCTACCCATCTTTACACTCCAGTGAAAGAGAATTTCAATATCAGAGTTATAAAAATGTTATATATGATGATAAAAATAATATGATCAACATATAGTTTTAATCTCAAGAGTAATATTCGTAACTCATGAATAGTAAATCGTGAATAGTAACTCATGAATAGTAACCCCGACACAAAAGATAGAAATTTCACAATAAAATTCATACCAATATTTCGGTATAATGATATTGAAAGAATAACATTTCTTAAATTTATAAACAATTTATTTTAATTATTTACACTTTACTAAAATAATGTATTTAATCATTCAAAAATGTCAAACTCATAAGATTTCATCACCAATAACCAAAACCCTCATCAAAAATCTGCCTATACCTCATATAGGATTCTCAAGTCATAAAATCCTATTTTCCAATTTTCTTACTTCACAAAACATATTTAATTCATTTACTCATAACTAGACTATTTTCATGAAAAATACCAAACCAGTTCTAAAAATATTTCTTTTCTGAGATTTAGCATAATATAGTCCCATGGTGAACATATATTTTTCTCAGAATTTTTAAAAGTCATTTATTATTTTTCATATGGCCAAAACAGTCGAATATTTAGACATTTATCAAAAATTATATTTTTGTCCAAAAATTCTGAAATTCACAGAGTATACTTCTATCATATACATGTACTCCCAATAAAAATTTCATCAATTTTGGAGTTAACCACAAGGAGTTATAATCGGTTACTTTTAAAATAGTCTTTTCTTATAAAATTCATAACTCTTAATCTATACATCTAAAAATCACCATTTTTGGACACAATCAAGAAAACTCATCAAAATATCATTTCAAATTTTTTCAGAATTTTTGAAGGTCAGAAAAATTACGAAACTGAAAAACATAACAACCCTTAAAATCCCTTACTATCCCTTACTATCCCTTACCTCAAAAGAGCAGTATTTCTGACTGGAATGCAAAGCCGAAGGAAACTTGCACTGAATAGCAACTCTCAAAGTATCTAAATACTCACAAAATATGCTTAATAATATAGAGAGAGAAAGAGAGAAAACTTGTTTCTGGTGTGTTTTTCAATTCTAACTTAGCCCTCTATTTATAGGAAAATTTTAGTAGGCTTGACCTGCAACCTGATGGCTTTACCTGCTACTATTCCCACCCACCACATTTGAAATATAATTCAGCACATTTCTTCACCAACCACAAGTGGGGCCCACCAATTCTAGAATTTTCCACCAAAATGATAAACTCCGAAAATTCAACAATTTCTGAACCAGTCATTTCGTAAAATTCATAATAAATCATACGTTCATTTTTAACGGTTCAAAATTTGTGGACATATACTCAACTTATATATGTATAACATATCCAAAAATTACCACGATCCAACGGTCGGATTAAAAATTATAACCCCCGTAAAATATCTCAAAAACCCTGATTTTTAATACCTCCATTCCGACAAAAATACTGATAAAATACCTCAACATTAACTCCTTCATTTTTAACCACAAAAATATATCCCTCATTTATATCCACATAAAATAAATATTTCCTTATCATATGAATCAATAATTAATTATTCACAAATAATATTACAGACTCACATTTATGACAACCAGGCCGTTCCCAGGAAAGAGGGGGCTTTCCAATAAGAATTTCTCCTTACTGGCGCGCAATTAAATGACCAAACCTCTCCTTAGACAGAACTTTCTAGACATTGTCAATAATGTTATCTAATAATATTATTTAAATAATATGAATTATTGATCTGATAATGGAAAGTACTGTGCAGCAACAATTATTGAAACAACAATAATATAAAATATCAACGCAGCAATTATTGAATCAATAAAATAAATTATTGAACAGTAACTACTGTAACAATTATTGAGTAGTGCCTTCTTACGTAAGAATCAATAATTTCAAAAATACTGTGCAATACCGTGTGCTACTGTGCAATAACACGTATTACTGTATTTTAACCACCGGGTATTCCAACAGTGTTAACGGTAACAACTACGCCGTTATTTGTAAAAACTCAAATTTATCGTTTTCTTCATCCGACAGTTATTATGTTATGGGGCCCACAAATGGCTACGCCGTCGTACGAATATTCCCCGACAGAAAGAATATTCCACGACCAAACGAATATTCCCCAACAATAATGATTATTTTATAACCACTTTGTTTATTTTGAAAATTTTATACATTTCACCCACAACTTTAACTTGTTATCAATTTAACCATTTACTAAATAGAAAAATTGAATACTTTTATTTCATAAAATTCGGGGTCTTACAGTTTATATATATATATATATATATATATATATATATATATATATTTACATTTCGTCCCGCCTGGAGTTTACTTCGTGGCGGTTGACCTTTTTACTATTTTTTTATGTTTTGTCCCGCCTGGAGTTTACTCCGTGGCGGTTGATCGCTTTTACAGCTTTATTTATATTTCTGATCCCCCATGGAGGTGCTTCGTGGTGGTTGATCATGTCAATATATATATATATATATATATATATATATATATATATATATATATATATATATATATATATATATATATATATATATACCGCTTTTATATATTTACATTTTCGATCCCCCATGGAGGTACTTCATGGTGGTTGATTATGTTAATATATATTTACCGCTTTTATATATTTACATTTTCAATCCCCAATGGAGGTGCTTCGTGGTGGTTGATCATGTTTATATATATATATATATATATATATATACAGCTTTTATATATATAACTGCTTACAGCTTTCATACAAACTGCGTTATCATGTGAGCCTAGGAATCATGTGATCACAGATTCAATCTACTGAATCTAGATTCGGTTCTCGTGATGGACATTTGCAGCTGTAAGCAGCTTGTAAATTATTCACGGTGTTTGGATTTTCTCATATGGTTTTCATGTCTATGAGGAATTCGGCACTGCTTTGTACATTATTTTCTCGAAGATGCTTCGTATCTCAAAAATAAAAGCAATCAAGCCGAACACCTAATAATAAAATAGAAGTGTAAAAGGTCTCAATTACTATTGAGCATCAGGGTTTGAAAAACCTCTTTTACAAAACTTCCCTGCTATATCTTGTTTAAAACTGAATTTTTACATAAATTCAAATCCTGTGTATATAGGTGCGAACGAGGCCTCGCACTACTTCCAAATAACTGCACATTGACCCACACACACACACATTCATATAACAATTTCTTGAAAAGTGGCGGTCACCGTGGCAACACAGATGTCGGGGGGTGCCTAACACCTTCCCTCCGCATAAGCAAGCCCACGGACCTTAATGAATCTCGGTTTCACAGACCAGTTTAGCAGTGTCACATCACTGGGTCAATGTGCAAACCTTTTCTCGGTTGTGTTGGTACAACCAGTTAAAAAACTAACTGGCGACTCTTATAGTTCAATCATCAACACATAAATTTCGGACCTTTTCACAACTTATTTTTTCAAACAAATCTCACCTAACATAAGAACACAAAAGAACAAGAACAGAAAAGGGACAAATAAAAATCCCGACGTCGACAAAGTTTCTCTTCACCAATGGTATATCCCATCTTACTACACCACCCCATACGCCAGAGCACAATGGTCTTTCTGAACGACGTCATCGCCATATTGTTGAAACCGGTCTATTTCTTCGCAATCATGCCTCGATGCCCCTAACTTATTGGACTTACGCCTTTGCTACTGCTGTATATCTCATTAACCGTATGCCCACACCCATATTACATCTTTCTTCTCCTTTTGAAAAACTCTTTACGTCTCAGCCCAACTACACCAAACTTCGGGTGTTCGGTTGCTTATGTTATTCGTGGTTTCGTCCTTATTCTCAACATAAACTTGTTCCTCGTTCCATTCCTTGTGTTTTTCTTGGTTATTCTTCAACCCAAAGTGCTTATATCTGTCTTGATCTATCCACTTCTAAAACGTATATTTCTCGTCATATTAAATTTCTTGAAAACTTTTCCCTTTTACCAATCACCAATCCCGTCTAACTCGCCCCACCCCAGAGCTCATTTCCAAATGGCTTCCCTCGGTCCAAATCCTACCCATTTCAAGTGGCTCACTGAATACGCCTCTTCAAAGGGATTCCTCGTGTCCACATCCGTCACAAAATGTCCAACCGGTCGACCTCCCCTCCCCGCCAGTTGACCATTTACCACCAGAACCACACAATTCTGCGAACTCTTTTGATTCAACCTCAACTCAACCCACCCATCAAAATACCCATCCCATAACGAGCAAAAAATAACATCCACAAACCCCTAACCAAGATGAATCTCACTGCTGTCCTGCAGGGATTTCGGCACATAAAAGCAGCGGAATATAAAAAATTTCAAAGCAATTTCCGAAACCCTAAAACAGGATTCATGCGAAAACATATTAATTCAGTGGTTTAGATTTTATACCGATTATAGAAAATTTTGAAATTGCTTCAAATCTCCAACACAATCCAACAGAACTGCGCCTCTACAGTATCCACACGAACGTCTCGCGAATCGTCACACGATTTGCAGTAAAAGGAGCCGCGGTACTAGCCACCAAGGATCAAGATTTTCGAAACTTTTTCTCTCTAGTCTCTCTCTAAGAGCGGCTAGGGTTTTTTAGGTTAATGATGTGATACACAAAATGACTGATATATCGTATATATAGCAGTCTAAAAGAATTAATCAAAACCTAATTCAATTATAAAATTCGAATTTATATATATTATATCTTAATTAAGTCTTACTTAATTAATATACATATATACAAATTATCCTATTAATTTAAATTCATAATTTAAATACTATCAATCATATTAACATATTTAAATCCTTACAATTTAAATTAATTCCCTTTAAATTACGTTCTAAGTGTGTGACCCTATATGTTATTATTTCGTTGGCAATAATTCTAAAATCGTATTACAAAATTATAAAAAGTGAGCGGCATCTAGTAATGCATCACTGCTACCCAAGTAATAATAAGATCGATGGTTTGATGCAACCTTTTCGTGATCAATGTTTCAATGTAATTTAATCCTTTTAACCTTGACATCCTAGATTAAACTGGAGTCATGGAATATGTCATACTCTTCATAATTTAATCTGAGTTTTCTTGATCAATGAGTAAACTATAAGAAACAAATCACTATTTGAGCGTGGCCATGCATTTCATAGTCCTACTCAATCAAGAGGCTTATGGATATCACCCCTAATATACAGGAGGGTTAAATTCTATCTAGATCACTCATATTCCTCACACGATTTATGATATACCCAATAATCACCTTTATTGTCCACCCTATTAAAGGTGACTTTTGATGATATCAAAGTACATAAATTATCGTATAGTAATATAGTGATTTCAGGTCGAAGGATCATTACATCATTGTCACTATGAGAATCGCTAATGACACTTTGCATAATGCTCCACGAGAATTCTCATGGTGGGTCTGTCCAGTACATCGTTCTCTAACATGTATCTATACATTAACTCAATATCTTATATATTTATGACCAATGAGATTTGGTCATCGGTCAAGCCACATACTAGTCTCAATGTATCATTGTTGTCTCATCAACAATAATACTCGACTAGGGACATTTAAGAGCAATGATACTAGTTCAAATTATATAATCTCATGTTCAAGACATATACTTGAAACTATATAATTTGTATCACTATTCCAAGGAATTTTATTAAGTTAACATTTATATAACACAGTAAATAAACCATAATAAAAGCATTCATTTATTCAATCAAATATAATATCAAAATGTTAAGCAATTATATCAAATAATTGGCCTCTATGGCATAAACTCTAACATGTCCTTTCTCCATCATCAAACATTGCGCCTCTTACTACTACATAAGCCCTAAAAGATCCCAAATGGAGACAAGCTATGAATGATGAATTTGATGCCCTTGTTCGGAATGGAACCTGGGAGCTTGTTCCATCTACTTCTTTGCAGAATCTTGTTAGATGTAAGTGGGGTTTTCGTATTAAACGGCTTCTTGATGGTTCTATTGATAGGTACAAAGCCAGATTAGTTGCCAAAGGTTTTCATCAACGACTTGGAGTGGATTATCATGACACCTTTAGTCCGGTTGTCAAGCCAACAACAATACGCCTTGTTTTAAGCCTAGCAATCAGTAGAGATTGGCAGTTGCGATAGTTGGATGTTAATAATGCCTTTCTTCAAGGCCATTTTTCTGAAGATGTCTACATGGCCCAACCTACAGGATTTGTTGATAGAGACAATCCAACACATGTATGCAAATTAAAAAAGGCTATATATGGCCTCAAGCAGGCCCCGCGAGCTTGGTACCTTGAACTTCACCAGTTCCTCATTGCGTCTGGGTTCATGAACTCTCATGCAGACTCTTCTCTATTCATTCTCCACTCTGGTGATATTACTATATATCTACTTGTTTATGTGGACGACATTATTATTACAGGTACCAACGCCAATATTATTCAGTACTACATTGACCTCTTTGCACAAAGATTTTCAATCAAGGATATTGGCCCCTTGTCTTATTTTCTCGGCATTGAGGTTCTCACCACTCCATCTGGTCTGTTGCTTACTCAAAGGCAATACATCACTGATCTTCTTGTCAAAACAAAAATGTTTAATGCTAAACCTGTTGCTACACCACTTGCTATAGATGGAACTCTCACACTTCATTCAAGTACAAATCTGACTGACTGTACTGAATACAGAACAATTGTTGGCAGTCTACAGTATCTTTGCCTCACTCGCCCAGACATAGCATATGCTATTAACAAGCTTTCCCAATTCATGCATCGCCCTACGTCTGAACATTGGAATACTGCAAAACGACTGCTTCGATATCTGTGCGGCACATTGACTCATGGATTATTTCTTCCTAAGGCAAATCCACTATCTCTTCATGCCTTCTCATATGTAGATTGGGCTGGCAACAAAGATGACTATACCTCTACGAGTGCCTATATGGCTATATTGTCTATCTTGGTCGTCATCCAATTTCTTGGTCATCTAAGAAACAACGTACTGTTGCTAGGTCATCCACAGAAGCTGAGTATCGATCAGTTGCCGTTACTGCTTCCAAAATCAATTGGATGTGTTCACTTCTCACATAGCTTGGTGTCACTCTCTTTACACCTCCTGTTATTTATTGTGACAATGTTGGGGCTACCTATCTCTGTTCTAATCCAGTCTTTCATTCACGCATGAAACACGTGGCAATTGACTATCACTTTATTCGGGATCAAGTTCAATCAGGTGCTCTTCGTGTTAGTCATGTCTCCTCAGCAGACCAACTTGCAGACACTCTTGCCAAACCGCTTCCACGAAAACGCTTCCAAGAATTAAGGGTCAAGATTGGCGTCTCCTCCGGACCTCCATCTTGAGGGGGCATATTAGAGAATTAAATACAACAAATTGTAATCTCCTTGTAATTAGTTGTAATCCCATAATTCCTGTAATTAGTATCTTTGTAATTAATTGTAATCACATAATTCTTGCAATTAGTATCCTTATAATTAATTTTAATCTCATAATTCTAGAATATTTGCTTATTTAGGTATTTGGGCAACACTCAATCTTATATATATATATATATATATATATAGGGAAATGATCCATAGTAAGTATTTGCTATGGAAAAAAATTGGGCAAATAGCATCATAACCGTCCATTCTATAAATCAAGAGCGCAGATTAAAAAATAACTCAACCCTTACGCCAAACGAAGTAGCGTAAGTTGAAAAAGACCTCTCATATCCGCTAGACGAAGTAGCGTAACTCTATCTCAATATCTCTAGAATGCGATTTCAGTGTTTTCCTAAAACACTCCCTGCGACTTGAAATTAACCCCAATTCAGAGTAACTACTAACTAGACATAAAATGAGTAATGCTAGCAAAGAAACTGGGAAATAGAGAAGAATCTAACCATGATACTGGCATTTCCGGAGCAGACCGTCCAATAACTTCAAACAAGTGGGGTCATCATCAACAGCAAGAACTCGCATACCCTTTGGAAAATTATCAAAATCACTCTCAGAACTTCCTCTAATTTCCTCGACAGTCATCTTTAGAACTCAAAAACAAATACCCAAATGTGAAATGAACAAAGAACAGAGATCATAACAAAAGATTGGATTTTTAACGCTAATTGTTGGGTTTTTTTTCAACTTTTCAAAGAAACCCAGGAGGCAAATGAGAGAGAATAACAATGTTATTAAAGATTTGAGAGGGATCTAAGACAGAGGGTTTGTAATTGTATAGAGATAGATAAGGACTTGTAGTTAGTGAAGCGGTACATATTAACAATGATGGTGATGGCCAGAACAGAGTGAATGGCTTCGACCCAACAATTACAACCAATCATATTAGTATTTTAGTCATCACAACTTCTCCCTTCCTCTCTCTCTCCTTTGTCCTTTTGCTTTTTTCCTTCTTTTTGCAGTACTGGAAGCTTTTTTTTTGCTTCAATATAATAATACTCTTTATACCACTAACTTATATATCACTCCTATATAATATTGCTGTGAATAATAATAGAGATTTTGTTAATAACCCTTCTGGAAGAACTTTTCCTCTCTCTCATACCAGCTTACGCTAGACGAACTGGCGTAAGGGTTGAGTTATTTTTTAATCTGTGCCCTTGATTTATAGAATGGACGAATATGATGCTAGTTGACCAAATTTCCTCCATAGCAAATACTTGCTATGGATCATTTTCCTATATATATATATATATATATATATATATATATATATATATATATATATTCATTCCTAATCAATGAAAAGTTAAGCCATTGTTTATCAATATTGCTCTCTCTTTATTTTCTACATTTATGCTTTACTTCATGTACTTATTGTCATCTTTTTTATGATAAAAAAATACACCTCAAATCATTCTTTTGAGAACGGAGGGAGTAGAACTTTCATAAATTATTAAATATATTATATTTCGACATTGATATAATAATTTCTTATAAGTATACATAATCAGATTTATGTTCATTAAGATATTTTTTCTTTTGCCACACTCATTTTTTAGTTTTTCCATTTTATTGTCTTCTACATTTTTTGATTGAACAGAGGGAAATTGAGTAACCTCTCTTATAGGCACAACTAGTAATTATCTCATTCTACTTGATCAATTATGTGCAATAACCCACTAACTATTACACAATTGATTCCTTTGATTGCTTCTCTCATACACCTCCCGTGGCTTCTCTCATACACCTCCCGTGGCTTCTCTCATACACTCCTCTTCTTCTTCTCCTATATAAAGGAGTGATATACTGAATGAAAGAATAGAGAAATAATTATATGAAGAATAAATATTTCTCTCTTTTCTCTTGCTTATTCTCTCTAAATTTATGTAGCAATTATAAGAGTATATTTATACACTTTTGCTAAAGTTTTATAACACATTATCAGCACGAAGATCTAACCAACTGAGACGGTAAAATTAAATTCTTGCAATTTATTATTATACTACAGGTTGGGCTATGCCACCAATAATATAATTTTATTCTTATAATTGCATTTAAATTCTGTTATGTACAATGGTACCATCTATCCTTGTTGATCTTACAAGATTTGGTGGGAACCTTTTTACCGCTTATTAAATTATGGGAATAACCTGTATATGTGAAATAGCATATACCTGGTGAATAATCCTTTGTATTTATTTCTTATTAAATTGTTGGAATAACCTGTATACGCGGACTACCCTATACATGGTGAAATTCTTCTATTATTCCATTCTTTATTATTCTGTTGGAACATCCTGTCGGTGCGAATTTTGCCTGGCCTGGTTCCGTTATTTATTATTCTGTCGGAATATCCTGTCTGTGCGTTTACGCAGGACCTGGTTCCATTCTTTATTATTCTGTTGGAATAATCTGTCTATGCGATCTAACGCATGCCGGGTGAAGATCCATTTGCATTATAAATATAAGAATATTTATATTATTTATATTTGTATTTTATCACCACTTGAGGTTGTGACTTAGTTTATTTTTTTTATATCATATATGCAATTATTTATTGTTTTAATAAATAATAAAATTGTGTTTTAACCCAGTATAGATGGCAAACTTGGTAAAAATAAATTTTTCTATTTTGAAAATCTCTGGAGACAACTATTTGGCTTGGGCACTTGATGCAGGATTGCACCTTAGTGCAAATGAGTTAGAAAAGACCATTGAATCAGGAAATACAGCTACTTCGGCACAAAATGCAAAAGTCATAATTTTTCTTCGTCACCATATTGATGAAGGATTAAAGACTGAGTATTTAACAGTCAAGGATCCTTTGTCTTTATGGACACAACTGAAGAAAAGATTTGACCACCAAAAATTGGTTGTTCTCCCTAATGCCAAATTTGAGTGGCTTAATTTAAGACTACATGATTACAAATCAATTACGGAATATAGTTCCAATGTTTATAGAATAACCTCTACTTTGGCTTTGTGCGGATATCCAGTTTCTGAATCCCAAATGTTAGAGAAAACACTCTCAACTTTTCATCCCACCAACATGATTCTGTCACAATAATATAGACAGAGTAAGTTCACAAAATTTAGTGAATTGTTGTCTATCCTCCTTGTTGCAGAAAAGAATAATGAATTGTTGTTGAAAAATCATCAAGTACGGCCAACGGGTGCTACCCCATTGCCAGATATTAACAGCACGTCATTCCAGCAGAATAAACGTGACAAAAGATGGTCATATAATAAGAAGCCTTGGGGGCGAAAGAATAAACGAGGCCATCGTAACAACAAATTCCAGAACCGCGACAATTCAGGCCACCAGAAGTGGCAAGTGTCTGAGTCGGGTAAAAATAAAGAAAATGCAACACAGATGAAGAACAAACCAGATGTTTATTTTAGTTGTGGGATGAATGGGCATTGGTCGCGTACCTGTCGTACGCCGAGACATCTAGTTAATTTATTCCAAGAGTCTCAAAAGAACAAAGTAATGGAGGCAGAAACAAACTTTGTTAATCATCAATTGAATATTGTTGATGTTCCACCAATGACCAACAATGAGAAAAAAGTTGTTGATATTACTGAACCTTGTGAAAGTATCTTTTGGGATATCGTTTAATTTCTTGTTTTAATTAAACATCCTGCATGTATAATATTATTAGTTTTCATTCTATATGTGGTATGTGTTTCTCATGAATAAAATTATATTTGAAATGTAACTTTTCTTATTTATGTTTTTATATGTGTCAGACCATTTTTTTAATGGATATGGAGGATATATGTTTAGCAGACAGTGCAACAACTCATACAATACTTCAAAGTGAGAAATATTTTTCACAACTGATCAAAGCTAAGGGAAATGTAGGAACTATCTCTGGCACATCAAATTTAGTCGAGGGATTTGGAAAAGCTAGTTTCTTGCTACCAAATGAGACACAAGTTTTTATCAAAAATGCTCTATATTCTAGTAAATCAAGAAGAAATTTGCTTAGTTTTAAAGATATTCGACTAAATGGTTTTCACATTGAGACAACCAATGAGAATGATAATGAATATCTTCTCATCATTTCTACTATTTCTGGAAAAAAGAATATCCTAGAAAAACTTCATTCAATTTCTTCTGGATTATATACTATGAAAATTAGAGCAATTGAGTCTCATAATGTTATGATTCCAAAAATTATAGATCCCAAATCCTTTATGCTTTGGCATGAAAGACTCGGTCATCCAGGTACTTCTATGATGCGTCGTATTATTGAAAATTCTACTGGTCTTCCTCTCAAAAATAAAAAGGTTTTTCCTAGTAGTGAATTTTCTTGTGCTGCGTGTTCTCGAGGAAAATTAATTGTTCGACCATCACCAGTAAAAGTTTATAAAGAAGCCCCAAAATTCTTAGAGAGAATTCAAGGAGACATTTGTGGACCCATTCACCCATTGTTTGGACCATTTCGATATTTCATGGTTTTAATTGATGCTTCAACTAGATGGTCTCATGTTTGTCTTCTCTCTTCTCGAAATTTTGCCTTCTCAAAACTTCTTGCTCAAATAATCAAGTTACGGACACAGTTCTCGGATCATCCAATCAAGTCAATTCGACTTGATAATGCAGCTGAATTTTCATCAATGACTTTTAATGATTTTTGTATGACTATTGGAATCTCCATTGAACATTCTGTTCCTCATATTCATACACAAAATGGTTTAGCTGAATCTTTAATAAAAAAGACTTCAACTAATTGCACGACCATTAATGTTAAGGGCTAACTTACCTACCTCAGTTTGGGGTCATGCAATTCTCCATGCTGCAGTCATCATTCGAGTAAAACCAACGGGTCTTCATAAATTTTCTCCTCTGCAGTTAGTTCTTGGACAGACACCCAACATATCACACTTTCGAGTTTTTGGGAGTGCGGTATATGTTCCAATTGCATCTCCACAAAGAACTAAGATGGGAGCCCAACGAAGAATATGTATTTATGTTGGTTTTGATTCTCCTTCTATTATCAGATATCTTGAACCTTTAACTGGAGATGTTTTTACTGCACGTTATGTAGATTGTCATTTTGATGAATCTGTATTTCCACCATTAGGATGAGGGAAAATTTTAAATAAAAAACCCTCTGAAATATCATGGAATGCATCAGGTTTAAATTCACTTGATCTTCGTACAAGACAATGTGAAATTGAAGTTCAAAGAATTATTCATTTACAAAATATTGCAAATCAAATGCCAGATGCATTTAATGATGCTAGAAAAGTGATAAAGTCACATACACCTGCAGTGAATACTCCAGCAAGGATAGAAATACCTATTGAAAAATTAATTCTTGGAGAATTGACGAATAAGATAATAGAAGAATCTAAACCACGCCAGAAGCGTGGAAGACCGGTTGGTGCAAAAGACACTGTACCACGAAAATCAAAAGCAAATAAGGGAATCCCAGAAGGAATACCCGCTCCAGAAGATGTACAAACTGCTCCAAAAGTAGCACATATTTCAAGAGTGGGAATAGCCACAGAAGAGGTTCAAAATCTCAGTGAAGAGATAAGAGATGAACACCAAGTGATCTCAATAAATTATGTACATGATGAGAAAATATGGGATCGAAGCAAAGTCATGATTGACGATATATTTGCTTTCTGTATAGCATCAGATATTACTTTGATTTCTGACACGGCTCCTGAACCACAAAACGTGGAAGAATGTCGGAAAATAAAAGATTGGCCAAAATGGAAAGATGCTATTCAAACTGAGCTACAATCTCTATTGAAAAGAGAAGTATTTGGACCAGTAGTCCAAACACCTCTGGGTGTAATCCTGGTTGGAAACAAATGGGTATTTGTACGAAAGCGAAATGAGAAAAATGAAATTGTGATGTACAAAGCCCGACTTGTAGCTCAAGGGTTTTCACAAAAACCTGGTATTGATTATCATGATACATATTCTCCAGTAATGGATGGAGTCACTTTTCGCTTTCTAATAGGTATGACAACCATGGAAGGTTTGGAAAAACGTCTGATGGATGTTGTAACAGCATATCTATATGGCTCACTTGACAGTGAGATTTACATGAGAATCCCTGAAGGATTGAAAATGGCTGAATTATAAAAGCCCCGTCACATATATTCAATCAAGTTACAACGCTTGTTGTATGGGTTGAAACAGTCTGGTCGTATGTGGTATAATCGACTTAGTGATTATTTAATAAAAGATGGATATATAAATGATCAAGTATGTCCATGTGTTTTTATTAAGAAATCACAAAGTGGATTTTCCATCATTGTTGTATATGTGGATGATTTGAATCTTGTAGGTACTCCTGAAGAACTCACAAGAACTGCTACTTATTTAAAAGATGAATTTGAAATGAAAGATCTTGGAAAGACAAAATTCTGTTTGGGAATACAAGTGGAGCATTTAGCACCTGGATTTTTTGTTCATCAATCCACATATGCTGAAAAGATTCTCAGTCGTTTTCATATGAATAAAACACATCCTTTGACTACCCCGATGGTTGTTCGATCTTTAGAAGTTGATAAAGATTCATTTGGACCTCTAAAATTTGGGGAAGAAGTTCTTGGACCTGAAGTTTCATACCTAAGTGCAATATGTGCTCTTATGTATCTTGCAAACTGTACACGACCTGATATTATTTTTGTTGTCAACTTGTTAGTAAGATACAGTTCTTCTCCTACTAAGAGACATTGGGATGGGATCAAATACATTTTTAGATACCTCCGTGGAAGTATAGATCTTGGGTTATTTTATCCAAGAAATTCAACGTCACAATTGGTTGGATATGCCGATGCTGGATATTTATCAGATCCACATAATGAAAGATCACAAACAGGTTATGTATTTACATATTGTGACACGGCTATATCCTGAAAATCCACAAAGCAAACCATGACAGCTACATCTTTAAATCACTCAGAGATTCTCGCTATACATGAAGCAAGCAGAGAATGTGTTTGGTTGAGATCAATTATTCAGCATATTCAAATATCATGCGGATTACCATCAATCAAAGACATTCCTACAATTCTGTATGAGGATAATGTTGCATGCATTGCTCAACTTAGAGGAGGGTACATCAAGGGAGATAGAACAAAGCACATTTCACCTAAATTCTTCTTCACACATGAGCTACAAAAGAAAGATGATATAGATGTGCATCAAATTCGATCATGTGATAATCTAGCCGACTTATTCACAAAGTCGCTACCAAATGCAACGTTTGAAAAACTTCAGAAAAGGATCGGAATGTGTCGACTGAAAGACTTATGACAACATTTCATCAAGGAGTAATGAATTCCTTATGAGGGGAAGATTGTACTCTTTTTCCTTAGTCACGGTTTTTATCCCAATGAGTTTTTCCTGATAAGGTTTTAACGAGGCAGTCAATTAAATGATATTTATGTAAAAGATATGTACTCTTTTTTCCTTCGTTAAGTTTTTTCCACTGGGTTTTCTTAACAAGGTTTTTAATGAGACATAATCTTATATCGTAGGGAATCAGATGAAGTATTACACAATTGATTCCCTTGATTGCTTCTCTCATACACCTCCCGTGGCTTCTCTCATACACCTCCCGTGACTTCTCTCATACACTCCTCTTCTTCTTCTTCTATATAAAGGAATGATCTACTGAATGAAAGAATAGAGAAAGAATTATATGAAGAAAAAATATTTCTCTCTTTTCTCTTGCTTATTCTCTCTAAATTTATGCAGCAATTATAAGAGTATATTTATACACTTTTGCTAAAAGTTTTATAACACTAACTTCTTAATTTATGCAATTGTATCATTAATTTAATTAAAATATTTTAATCAGGCCATTCTGTTAAACTAATTAAACGCCTGTTAATTAATTTCTTCTTTTACACAAGTACTTGTCATTTAATCTTCTATTTTATGATTTTAAAATTGAAATATTTTAAAAAAAAGTGTGTTAAGTTTGTTTGCAAAAGTGATAGAGATGATGTTATTATTCGTATTAATTTATTATCATTCTCGATTATTTTATTTTATAATTAGTTTGTTATTTAATCTCATAAATTATATTTTTTTATTTTTAAAGTTATTTGATGATAATTTGTAATCCCAAATGAAAATATGATATTATATAATAATTGAAATTACATGTTACAAACAATTTACCCTATGATGCAAGTGTAGTAACTTTCAAAAAAGTTACTTAATCAAAAACTCGCAAATTACTGAGTATAAAAATTATTATTTCAAAAATTAAAATAAATTCACTTTATTATCTGTTCTTCCGCTGGATCCACAACTTGTCTGCAATGGGAGCTCGAAGCGCAAATCTATGGTGGTCTCAACGCTCACTACTCTTTACTCCGTACCATCGCATCTGCTCCAAGCTCAATTCCTCCTTATCCTTTTCTTCAACTAAGGTTCGCCCAAACTCATTTTATTCGCTTATATGCATTACCAAATTCCTGTTTGATTGTTGTGTAAATACAGAGAATGAAACTGAATTGGAGAAAATTCTCCCTTTGAATGTGCTTATTCAACTAAATTGTTGAGTTGAGACTGTTAGCCTAATAAAAACACTAGAGTCCATAATTTGGTTGATTACCGTTCGGCAACAACTTATAATACAAGTTAATTTATAAGTTGTTTTAAGTCTTGATTTATAAATAAAAAATTATAAGTCAAAAATTAAGTTAAAATAAGTTACGTTGGTGTTTGGCTTATAATGACTTATAAATTAAAATAAAAAGAGAGAAAAAATATAAGAGGGGCAAATGCATATTACATTTAGGTGGTGTTTGATAAAACTAATTATTAAGATGTGAACAGTTTAGTAATCTGAATAATTTAGAGTCTCTGTCAAGAATTGTGTCTGGATGAAAAAATGTTGTTAGATAATTAATTTTTTCAAAATGTCTTAATAACAGTATTTTACTATTTTAACCCTCTGAATAGTTTAAGCAAAACATGTTTGATAATTAGAAAGGTCTGAATAGTATTTTAAATACATATTTATAATATTTTGACCACAATATGATAAAATAAAAATGAAAACGTACAAATTAAATTAACTTCAAACATAATCAGGTCCAGCCAGGTAAATTAGCTGTACATACTCAAATCAGAATACCATCATTTCTACAAAATAAAAAACCTAGCACCCTGTTTATGAACTTGGGGAATAAAAATAATACATACTAGAATCTGAATACTGCCATGATTACAAACTAAATATCCAAATAACTCTGGGAGGATTTCAAAAAAGAACGTGGAAGCTAAACCCCTTTGAAAACATATATCCAACTACAGTCTACATATACTTCAATAAAACCTAAACTCATTTGCAGTGATAAAATGAATGGTATACTGTGTATCCAACTAATTCTATAAAAAAAATATATTCCTTTCCCCATTAGTTTCCCGGTTTTTGTTCCAAACATTCTTTGAACAAATCAATTACCAAACCAAATCATTCATTTCATCATTAACCTACTCTTAACTATAAAGACACAAAATTTAAATTCTGAACTAACAATCTTTATTTCAAAGTTTCAGCTTCAAAAAAACAACCTTCAAATTTCTATAGCCAAGAAGAAAAACAAGCTCATCATCAGTCGATACATAATTACTACTCAAAAATACAATTTTCTCAGCAGTCAAATAGATCATTCAGATAAAAAAAGTTACATAAAATCCTACATAAAAAAAAATTTACCTGTTCCACCATCGCCAACAATCACAAGCTTGAAGCTTGGATAATCAACAGTTTACTGATTCGGCAAAGCCTGTATCACCACAACACAATCACCAATAAAAAACCCCAATAAACAAGATAAATAAATCACAACTAATTACAGAATATATAAATCCACATACATAAACAAAGATCCATGAACTTACCATTACAAATGAAGCAGCAGTTTTAGAGAGAGAAAATGAAACGCTGCAGCAGCAGAAGGTGAAGAGAAAGGTTTGCAATTGGTATTTGATAGAGATTTATTTATATATAAAGGGCAACAAGAAATCTTGGTTCTCACTTAATTAACATCTCCATTCAGAACAAGTATTCATAGCTCAGAAAACCAAATCAATTTCAAGAAACTAATTAATTAAGATTGCTAAAGTTTTGCACAACAACAATTTCAAATTTGAGGAAAATAAAAACCCTAAAAGCATGGTTCAACGGAAGATATTGCAAAAAAAACTTATTACAAATAGATAAAGTTTAGATGAAGTCACAAAATTTGAAAAACCCACAAGCACAAACTAATGTGAAATCAAATCAAACTCAACCCAGCTCAAACACAATAACAAATAACACAATCATTGATAAGGATCTACAGAAATCTTACGCAGAAGAAAAGGGTTATGCAAAGATGCTATAAGAGTGATCTTATCATGTAGCAATTGATAATAACGAACAATAGATGAAAAAGGGATGGAAGATTTACCGGCGAAAGAAGAAGATCGAGCAGCAACGAAAGAGAAGATCAGTAGCGAAGGAGAAGAACAACGCGAGATTGCAGGTTAAATTTGTTTTGGGGATAACAGACATAATTTGTAATATTGAAGAGGTTATTTTTGTCCTAAAAAATTATTTTCTCGCTCAGACATGCCTCTAGATGGTATAGAATTATTTTTGTGTCTAACCGATTAAGAGTCGTTAAGAGGCAAAAAATTTTTTGCTAAACAAGATTTGCCTTTGACCGAATCAGAGGCAAATCCATTAAGAGCCATTAAGAGGTAATCAAACAGAACCTTAGTCAAACTAACTTATATAAGTCATTTTAAAATAAGTTACAACTATTTGTCTTATTTTTTTTGGGCTTGAAAATCAACTTATAAGTAAAAAAATAAGTCATTACCAAACAGAGGAAGGAATAATGACACATGACTTATAAGTTGGTTTGACCCATTTATAAGTCACTGCCGAACAAGTTTTCCCAACCACCAAACAACTATCTTTTTTTTGTTTCTTCGATATTTTAAAGCTTATGAATTTTGATAGCTGATGATACTGTGTTTTCCCGCCTCTACCACCGGATGTCGGGTGCTCTGAGTAACCTGAAACGAATGAATGCGCAGAGGGGTTTCCTTTGAATCCGCATCTGATGGCCAGTGTTAGCGAAATGGGAGGTTTTAGGAATTTGAGTGTGTCCAAAATTATGTACGAGAGGTGCCCAAGTATTTACGGACGTGATTTGTTAGTGATAATCCCAGATATAAATGCATGGATTCAGATAAGAGCCCAAACGTGCCAAAAGTAATCTCCTATTGTTTGCTAAGTTGTGGACACTGTCCAATGGGCTAGACTCCGGTGTCTTATGTTTGGGCGCCACATCACCATTGGATCCGGGAACCACGTACGTAGTGGGTTCAGGTACCATGTATGTAGTGGATCCAGGCACCACATACGTAGTGGATCCGGGTACCACATCCATAACACCATGTTGGACATGCACAACATTGGACCCGTGCATCAGTAGAATTCGAGAGCCTTGCTAGGCTTGCGAGCCACGTGCTCGGGCACCACATGGGGTCGGGCACCACGTGTTCGGACACCACATGGGGTCGGGCACCACCTATGTTCGGGAACTAGGTTGCATGTTGGGACTCGGGCATCATGTTGAGGTTTGAGCCTCATGCCACATGCTAGGACTCGGGCACCGTGTTGAACTCGGACCACTACTCCCTAACAATACCATTTTTATCTAATCCAAATTAGAGATTCATTTTTATTTTTGTAAGTTGTTTTGAGAAATCCTAAAATACAAATTTTATATGTATTCATTTAAAAACAACAATTATAGTAATTAGTACTTGGTAGTACTTTTTAGTTACTTTAAATTATATTTGCTTAAATAAATTGGTAAAATTTTAAATTTAAGGATTTCAAAATTGACTTAAAAAGTCAAAAGGACCTAGTAACATTTTATTGTTCGACAACTTTGACTCAGGCATCTCACTGTTTAGACGGTGATTGTGAAAATTTCTTACCGTGGTTAAGGCAGAAGGCTGGAATTGAGATTTCATCTTTTCTTTCAATTGGGAAATCTACTTATGGCAGGTAATGGATGCTTGTTGTGTAGAAACACTTAGTTTGCAGAACTATGTTTCAATTTATTAGCTGTTATATATTTAAATTTTGACAGGGTTGCTTAACTCTTTAATTAAAATGGTGATTACTATTTTACTGGAGTATTAGGCTGTGTGAAGTATCCATGAATCATATTCGTATTTTTTTCATTATCATTGTTAAGTAATCCTAGAAAAACATTTGCTCTAATGATCTCCTCATATTTCCAAGCACCTCAAAAAGGGGGGGGTGTGAAAGTTGGGCTATGTTTTGAACTAGACAATGTGAGGTGAGGGAAAGGAAAATAAATAGAAAGTGAAGTAAGAAACACCCAATTAATCACATAGCCTATCTCTTTCACATAGATTTGGAAACATAATTGTAAATTTTTTAGAGCTATCAGCTATGACACCAGTACATTACATTAAACTAAGTTTTCCTAGCTATAGTTGGTGATCAATAATGTACAAAGCACAAACAGCTTTATCCAAAGCCATTCTAATGAAATAATGGAGATATACATAATGCGCGGACAAAGAAAAAAAGAAGGAACTCTAGTCCAGAGTGGAAAACCTTATGAAGACATTCAGCTATCCTGTTTCTGAAAGTCCAATAATAATCTAGAAGGGGGGTTGAATAGATTATTATAAATTAAAAATTTATATTAGGCCTTTTTGAATTTTTAGTTGACTAATTTGCAGTGTTAGAAATTAATATGTAAGACAATAAAAATTCAATCACACAATGCACAGAGATTTGTCTAGTTCACAGCATACATCCCGGGTATGTTGCTACGTCCAGTCTTAAGCTCCTCTCCAGGACTTGTGATTCTATTACTATCAATAATAAATATTCCTTCAACAGGCGGAGAAGCCTTTATAAAGTTTTATAGACAAACTTCCAACTTTTCACGACTACCTATCTTGGACAGCAAGCTCCCAGCTCCTTCCTCAAGCTTAGTTGTACCTTTTTTTGAGTTCAGTTCTATTCTATGATCTAGTTTTGAAACAACAGCCTCTTCTTCACCTCACAAGTTCACTAGAGACCCAACTCCCAGCTGACCTCTCTAAGACTCTGGTCTTGGTCGAAGAATTACTCGTTTTTCTCACAGGTACATAAAATAAACTAATTCTCACAGATACATAAAATAAACTAACTTTTTCTCTTTTTACAAAAGATTTTACAATGATGTGCTTCTTAAATAAGCAGATAAAATTTAATACAAATTGATGCTTCTTAAATAAGCAGAAAGAAATTAAAGATCAAAAAGTTCAAAGACTTTTATGATAATTTGCTTCTTGTGTAAGTAGATGTAAATTTTGACTCAATTATAAAAGTTTAAAAACTTTTATATTTGTGTAAAAATGCTTCTTGATCAAGCAGATAAATAAATTTAAGTGTATGTCAAATAATGCTTGAATAAACATATATTTAGTTTAATGCAAGTTTATAACGAATTATTTATTCTTTATAATAAAGAATGTGTTTCTATAGATTTAAATTATAAAGTTAATTTCAAATATTATAAATGAATTTATGCTCAAATGATTTGTGATGACAAATATCAAGTATACAACAATTAAACAATACTTGATATAACAAATATATTTGTTTAACTCAAAGGATATATAAAAATATTTTATCTATTATGTGAATAAAATATAAATGACACTTAGGATTTTAAAGACCGTTTGAACAATTCACGCTATCATATATTCAAGGGTGAAAAAATTCAAATTGTTTCGGTGTCTAAGTACTGACCAAATTTATAATTTTTCACATTTTTATATTTATATAAATATTTTTGATAAACTACTTAAGTGGCCGAATAGTTCTCTATGAGAAGTATATCGGGGTCGATCAAGTGTTAATCTATAATATTTATATAAATAATGGATATATAAAGTATTTATATAAATATTTTCGATAGACTACTTGAGTTTCAAGGACATGCCGAATAGTTCTCTATGAGAAGTATTTCGGGGTCAATCAAGTATAATTTACTTTACAATATTTATATAAATAATAAATATATGAGATACTTATATAAATATTTTCGATAGATGACTTGTATTTCAAGGACATGCCGAATAGTTCTCTATGAGAGGTATTTCGGGGTCGATCAAGTATGTGTCTACTTTACAATATTTATATAAATAATAAATAGATGAAATATAGATATATATAATTGTGTAGAACAATGTATATTTTTATATCTATAACAATAAACAAGTAGGAGATGAGTTAATCAAACAATTTAAAAACTTATCTCAAGTTCTTGTGACCAATTTTTCTCTTCAAATAATTAGAATTTTGAAGTAACAAAGAGAGATCAAATTTTTAGAGAAAATGTAGGCAAGGAGTAAGCTTTTTCTTGATAGTGAATTGGTAAGTTTGGAATGAAGAAAAGCTTCCTATTTATAGGATTTTCAAGCTAGGGACAAAATGGTCTTTTTGGAAAATCAAGGGCTGAAAATCATTTGGTTATAATGTAAGGTTCCAATGATTTTAGCAATATCAGATCACATGGATTGCCAGCATATTTAGCCTTCCGAATTTTTAAGAGTTTTGGTTCATTGGAAAAGTTGACTACTTAGCATTTAATGAGCACATGTTTAATTGCTATTCAAAAATCAAAGCTTCCAGTACATGAACGAATAAGGCAGCATTTGTCCCAAAATGAGTGACCCTTGGGTATTAAATGCAAGCCTTTTCTTCTTTCCATCATGCATATACGGACACATACATGCATACAAATATTTACTTTCCATTTTGCATGTATACCCGAATATACACACACATGTGCACATAAACCAAACATTACATGCCACGGATACACACACATAAAAGGCTCACAAACAATTTTTGGTTTTTTCTTAAAAAACCTTTTTGCCCCTTTTTGTGAAATAATATTTGAAAGCTTGAATATGAATATTTTTGAAAGAAAATAGGAATACTTCTTGCCTTTGAGAAATGTTATTTTGTGAAATAATATTTTTAACACTTGATATTAAATTATCAAGGTTAGGTAAATATTAGTTCAATTTAGAAAACATTTTTGGTAGTTTTAGAAAACATTTTTGGTCCAAGTAAATAAAATTTTGACACACAAATAAAACCTATGGAGAGGATTCTAATTTAATTACCCTATTTCCCAATTATTGTTATCATCAAAATATATTAAAAAATAAATACCTATCAGTTTCTTTACTTCTTCTTTCAATTTTTTTGGTGTCAAGGTTGGTTTATGCTTTGCTAGGGGACTAATAACTAGATTCTGTTTTCACATTTTTGATATTAGTATATTTTTTGTTATCATGTCTCATTGTCGAGTCTTTGTTTTCAACATATAATGTACAAAGGTTGTGTCATTTGGATTATGTACATATTTTCGTCATCTTTTATATGAAATTGTTGATATAATCATGGTTCTCCTAGTTTTTGAAATTGTTGATATAATCATGGTTCTCCTAGTTTTTCATCCTCACTTCATACTATTCCTTTTGAGTGGACCATGACCAAAACATTTCACTATTTCTCCTTTCTTCCCCAATCATGATATGTTTATCAATTTAGAGATCTTTTTGTTGTATTTCCCCCCTCAAATTAATTTGTGAAGATCTCATGGATCATAACATCCCTAATGAACTTGTGAAGTGAAATTGAAGCACATTGAGTTTTTGTAATTCATATTGGCAACCATCGAGTTCTTCAGATGTATGTTGACCTGAATGCAGGTGTTTGTTTGCTTCTAAGTTTATACGCACAGGGGATTCCATACTCAAGGTTCCTTACAGTGTGGTTTGTAATCATCCCCTTCAAAATTCAAATAATGTAAGGTAATACCATAGCTATTCATCACAAATTTTGTTTCACAAAATTGTTGAATTTATACTGCAGCAGCTAGCCCCAGATAATCTACTCCCGCAGATTAATTCTTTATTAGGAAATGAAGTTGGTGATATTGCAAAACTTGCTATAGTCATTTTAGTTGAGCAGAGATTGGCTCAGGTGTGTACTTTGTTCTAATTCCTAAGTTTCATAACTAACTACTTTTCATGTATGGTTATGCATACGTGACTTCTTGCATATCTGCTTTGGTGTTGGTATTCATCTTGAATATCAAGGTTTAAGAATATGGAAATGTCTAATAGTTGCTTGTTTCTACTTTCAACCTCTCTTGTTTGGTGCAGGACTCTGAATGGGCCCCTTATATCAGCCGTCTTCCGCATATTAGGGACATGAACAGCACAGTAATTGCTTCTATCTTGTCGTTCATTTGTTATATAACATCTATTTATATATAACAGGTACAAAAAGAATATGTTTTGGTCCTTCAACCCGAATTTTTAGGAAAAGAATCTATTTCATCTACTATAGAATTAGAAGCACAAAAATAATCTGTTTCAGTCTGAAAAAGATTCACTAGGCCACTTTTTCATCTTTCATTCGACTTCCTAACTCTTTCCAGCAATATTGTTACTACAATAATTATCTCCTTACCATCATCCCTTATTTCTATACAATTTTTGATTTAGTTAGTGTTCTATAACAATTCATATTCTTACTAACAATAATATCTAATTATGTAACTATTTTATTATTATAAACTATGCAAGTACCACTATTCGAGTTTAAGTCGGATTTTATTAATACGTAAGTAGATGTATATGAATATATAAATAAATGAATCATTAATTGTAGTATTCAAATTTATTAAATTTTTAATTAATAATTATTCATATATAAAATTTTAGCTGAGCAATATTTCCATGTGTTTTTGATATTTCCACATTGTTCCCTTTCACATGAAGGTGGAACCCACTTTATGCTCATGTGAGAGAGGACCAAGCTGAAATATAAACAATACATGTGAAAATATTAGTTCCCAAAATTTTAATATAATATATTGCAGTTCAATAGCTTATTACAATTTATTAGCTTGCACGGCTCTTCAGTTTATATATGCTTATGTGACAACTCTTTTAGCTTTTCTTGATGGATTCAAGTTTCTGTGGGATGTTTGACATGGACATAGTTTTGGAATCTTCATAGATATTTTGGAGTGATGATGATCTAGAAATGATTCGAGAAAGCTCTTTATACCAGGAAACAATTAAACAAAAGGCTCAGATTGAAAAGGATTTTTTGGCAATTAAACATGTGAGTTATGTTCTGAAATCACAAAATTTTCTGTTCTCATGTATTCATTGTCTTCTATCGATATGTTTAGAGTTCTATTACCTCTTTCTAGATTTGTTTAGTTGTATAATTTTGATATGTATTTTTTCTGTCTTTTTCATTTTATATATACAATAGACTAGATCAAGTTCATCTATCTGCTGCTACTTGAAGGTCTAGAGAAGTCTGACAATTGATTACTCCAAGTTCATGCAAGTTTTTCTGTACATAGGACAAGCAACTAATAGTAGTATTAGGCATTTTTTTAATGTTTAATGACATATGGGAATTTATTTTGTTATTTCATGTTACTGGATAAACTAACAATAATGCTTTTTAAAAAATTCATTTTTTTAGTATGTTCAGTTACAAATAGTATTTGGCTTCTTTCTCGATTTCAGGCTCTTCAGCAATTCCTTGAATTTTTTGAAGATGTCACTCTAAAGGAGTTTATGCATGCGTATGGTTTAGGTATCATATTCATTTGAAGAATCTTAATGATTCTGATTTCTAAGCAGAATGGTGTTCCTTCATTTAAGTCCCATATTTGAACTACACAACATTTTCACATGTTTTTTTTGTTGCTTAATATATTCTTAAGTTTGTCTTAAATTGATCCTCACATGTTTAAGCTTCACCATTTGTCTTTTTGGGTGTCTAATAGGGTGGTAAGCAGATAAATTTAGATGGAATGAAAGTTATGTCTTTACGTGGCCTGTGGCCATACTTTGACTTTTTTAATTATCCAAACTATGTCCTACAACAAATATCCACTCAGCCAAATCTTCTCCTAGCATTTGGCGTTTGCTGCAGTCTGTAGTTCCATCCATCATCTTTTCTTCCATTGAGGCCTTTAGAGAGTCAAGAATCAAAATTGAAGGTCTTTAGCTTATTTTCTTGGACTAGATGAAATATTTTAGTTGTATTTGTGGTATAAGTTGTTGATTTTTTTAAAAAAAATTCTTCTCATTGTATCATTGAAGTTACCTTTCTATTGGAAGATATTTTATTAAAAGAAACTGATCTGATCAGCATCTACGTTATTGGCTGCTATAAAACAAAAAAAATTGCAGAATTTTAGGACCAAAACATTCAATAGAAGCCGTACAGGTCAGTGTCATAGGCTGGGATTATAAATTAGCCATAATTTTTAGTTTTGATATAAAAAGAAAAACCCCTCCATCCAACTTTTTATTTTCTACCTTTTTTTTATGAGTGTGTGGGCCATGGATTTTAAGACGCAATGGGGACATATTTACAGATTATATATTTGGAATGCTATGCCCTTAATTCATTTATATTTTGTATTTTACCTATATTAATGATTAAGCTAAAATATACTTATAATTTACTAATATGTTTTTTATCGCTTCTAAAATCCATGCCACACTCAAATAAAATGAGACATCTAAATCTGGATGAAGGGACTAGGGAGTATATTATTAGAAAGTAATGGAAAGAAGAGAACAAAAACAGCCAAGGAGCCATACATATCCTCGCAAGATTTGTGAATGTTTGCACTTATTACATGGATTTGGTAAAACCTTATTGCAACTTTGTGTGGAAGATATAACATGGAAAGTTTTATCATCAAGTTTGTTCGACTTTTTCTTTGGTCCTTCTGGGTAATGGGTAGTGCAATTTGTTTCCTGATTGACAAAATGTACTTTGGCATAATTGCTTCTTAGGGTTTCCTCCTTTTTTTCCCTTTTTGTTGTTGTTATTGTGTGTGTTCGTGATAATGTGGACAAGTTGATTTAGTATTTGATTGCTTCATCAAATGTTCCAAGTTTCAGCCATTTAAAATTCTTTCCTCACAGATATTATTTTGACATAAGAGCATAAATAAAAACTCCCAAATCCAATGATACAACTTTCAAAAAACCAATTAACAAACTGGATCAAATAATTGTTAACAGTCTTATTTTTGGTAAGTAAATAATTTTCATGACGTGCTCCAAGGGGGGGGGGGGGGGAGGGAACCTTAATACAAGAAACGAACTTTTGAAGATAACTTTCACTTTGTTCATTCCATAATTTGCATAGCTTTTGTATGCTAATTTTGTGGACACGACTTTCCCGTTTGGTGCAGAGATATACAATTGTTTTGATGATATCTTGTACATGTTTCAGTTTCTTCTCGAGCATGGACAAGTACGAGGGGTGTGTCCATGGTATTAGTATTTTAAAGATCCTTATAAAATTTGATATATGTATAGTGACCGAGTAAGTTCTTAATGTTTATGTTATTTTATTAGTAAAAATTGTTATACAGATTCCATTTGCAGATTTTCTAAATCATGATGGTATTTCAGAGACAGATGTCTTGTGCGATGAAAGCAAACAAATCTCCGAGGTCCCTCTCTCTCTGTCTCTCTGCCCCCATCTGCCAAATAAAATCTATCTGAAAATAAAATAAGATAATCTGTCCATATATCTGTCTGTTTCTCTTAGCATCTCTCATTTTCTCTCCCTTTTACAATTCTCTTTCTCAGAGTGTGCCAGGTATGGAGGAGTAGTTATATCATTCATAGCACTTTGTTTGACTCACTGAAATTTTTGTTATTTTCCTACACACTAATACACCTGTTTTTCAGTGTTCAAATGTGGGCATCTCATTTTGCCAACAAGTACACAAACTTTATCTTAATCTTTTGATTTTTAGTAATCGTTCATCTCAAATTTATATTAATTCTTTCCCTTTGGGAAGTCCAAATAAAAACAAAGAAGAAAAATTAATTTGTTAATCTTCCAATTCTCCAAATTGAGTGTTTAAACTCTAGATTCTTATACCATGTTTACATGTAGTGGTTTATACCACTTCAAGTTTACCAAGGTAATTTGAAAATTTACTTACCTTAACTAATTGACTTTTAGTTATGGAGCCTTTCTTTTGGGATGGAGAAAGTAGTTATTATTTTCAGTGATTGCATGATTGCTTCTGTGAAATTAGTACTTTGAATGTCAAAGTTTTCATGTCCAAGTGTTGATAAAATTCATGCTTCTCATAAGATTATAACACCCGAGATTCCTTTGTTGAACTCTTAAGAATTTTAATTGTTTCTAAATTTTTATTGGATGGTAACAGAAGTTAGTGATTTATTTTGTGAACTCTTTTAGCCTGTCAGCTATCATATATATTACATTTGTGTTGTCTAGTCTGTTTCTTAGATTTTGATTTTATAAGTTTGATTCCCAGTATACATAATTTAGGTTGTTGCAGATCATGACTACACTCCTGGTGATCAGGTCAGCTTTAACATGAATTCTTTTTCTCTTCTCATAGCTGAATCAATTTACTTCTCCTTTGAAACTTGTTTTTGTTTGTAATTAAAAATGAGTTACTTGTTGAAATAGAAAATCTCAATTTGAAACTGAAATGGACCAGGTAAGATCTTTTTCTTGCCATAGAAACAGTCAGTTTGAACTCTTTTCAAATTTGGAAGGTTAACAAATTCTGCTCAAACAACCCCTTCCTCTCTGATCATTTAGATGCAAAAGGAAGAAGGATAAGGAGAAGAAGCTATGAAGCATAAATAAGAAAATCAAGTAGATACGAAAGGAAGAAGGAGAAGGAGAAGGAGAAGGAAAAAAAGCTATGAAGCATGGTCATGGAGTCATTGGAGTGGTATAACACGAGACACTCATGACAACATTGACAAGTCCTAAGAATTGTAGGAAACATACACGTCCACATAGAATGATTAATGCTAGGGGTCACTAAAGGGATCTCAATTTTTTTGTCTCAATAACACGTGTCATTATCACCTTGGTTGCTCAATTTGAGCATGTTTAGTAACCAACTCATCTAAAACCTTAAGCTATTAGATAGAGACACTAACGATATATATCATGCTTATACTCCTTGAATGTAACTTTGTAACTTTATAGAGAATGAACAAATTAAAGTATATTTGCACTATTAAATCAATATAAATGACAATGTGCGATCGGGAACATTTGAACCCAAGAAGAACTCTGATATTACGTTAAGTAACTAACTCATCTAAAAGCTTAAGTTATTAGAAAGAGGCACTAACAATGTATATCATGCTAATAGAGCAACTAATGTAATAATGACATGTGTATTTGAGACACAAAATTTGTGATCCCATTTGAGACCCTAGCTAGCATTAGTGATAGAGAATTATATATAACATATTAAATTGTATATATTGTTATTGTTCAACACCTATGGCTGTAACTTATATATGATTAATGAATAAAAAACCGAGGGATATATGTATGCAAGCACATATGTAGCATTTAGGCATATACGCATTTAACTAATGGTGTATGTGTTTATTTATTGTAGACTTATATTGAAGAGAAAGGATGGGTGATCAATAATGTCAAGTGATCTATACTATATGTAGAGTAGGGAATGAAGAAAATACAATAAAATCCCAATAATTAAGCTATCCCACTAATTATTCCTGTCATAAAGGAGCTAATTATGGTTAACTTATCCAACTAGAAAATATCATAAATAAGTAAATAGAATACTCTAGGTCATAGTGTAACACCCTCCCTCAAGTTCGTGTGTAAATATCATACATGCCCAACTTGGATTTGAGCTGATCAAAAACCTGGCGATTTACTACCTTAGTAAAAATATCAGCAGCCTACTCTGAAGATGTCATGGACGGAATGCAAATAGGTCCACTCTCACGTTTCTCCTCTATAAAATGTTGATGTATCTCCACGTGTTTGTTCGATTGTGCAAATCAAGATCTTGTCGAAGAAGTTTCAGACACAAGGTCTTTATGAAGAAGTTTATATATCTGCAAAAAAAAGAAAAGAGTTTTGAATTCATGTCTGAAACTGTTCTTGAAGTGTGTCTGTGCTACCTAGTCTATCTGAAATATTCATATTTTTGTATTCCCTCCCTTCCAAAATATTAGATCAAGTTTGACTTTTTCAAGTCAATGTGAGATGTTCTCAATTCAATATTGATGTGATTCATTTAACTTTAAAAAACAATAAAACTTGTAATTAGTAATAGTTTTTAGATATTTTACCATTTTTATAAGGAAACTGATATTTCCACACGGTTTTTACCGTCGCTATACATCTGTAGCGACATTTTTCACGTGGAAATATCAATTTCCTTTTTATAATTGTATTGTGTAAAATGATAAGAATTCATATCTAATTTTGAGCTTGAAAATATATCAAATTGACTTTAAAAAGTATTGATCTTATAATTTGGAGGGAGTATTATATTCAAGATAAGGATGTTGTGCCTTCTTGCTTCTTATGTTATAAATCCTCATGTAAAAAAAATATCCTGGAAGGCTGTTATTATTGTTGTTGTATGAGATTAGTTAGGTTGAGTTCTGAAAATCACGCATAGCTTTTTCTCAGGTTCTGATAAGGTACGGAAAGTTTTCCAATGGTACCCTCCTGTTAGACTTTGGATTTGCACTTTCTTCCAACATATATGACCAGGTTAGTCTCCGTTCAAATCTTGTCAATTAAGGTATTTTGATGATGAATTCTGGTGCAACTTTATTTCTTTTGTGTGCCATTCTTGTCAAAAGATATTGATGAAAATGTCATTTTAATTGCCATAAATCAATATAACGAGATCAGTTACTTCCAGGTTCCAATTGAGGTCGATATACCTCATCATGATCCCTTACATGCAATGAAGATGGATCTGCTGCGTAGACATTTTACACCAGCCATTGAAGATGTTAATGGCTTTAGCTCTTGTGGGAATTCTTTCATAATCAAGTTGGTAGTCATTCACAGATTTTGATCTTTTTAACTAGATGCTGTAGAATGTTAATCCAAGATTGCATTTTTTCTATCTAGAAGTGGAGATGGATCTGCACACCGATATTAATAATAACTAATAAACCAACGGAACAGTGTCAAAAAAAGAGGATTAGGGTAAGTTCTGAAATAGCTAGTTCTCGAGGCTGTCGATAGAATTCAGAATACTTTAAAGGCGCATTAACGATATACACTATTTCGAATATTTTTTTCTTAACCTGGTGTGCCATCCAACAAGAATGTGAGCAAAACATTTTTCTTAAAAGTTCAATTGCTGCTTTGTGGGAATTTGCTCGATACTTAGGTGAATGGTGGTTGTTCTAGTGATCAGTTCATATCTCGAAGTTAAACTTAAATATGTCTAAATAAAACACACCTAATCAAATTCCTGGATTAAGTGTTGAAATTATCGTAAGATTGATTATAAGACCAATAAATTTATATGGGTGAGATCCAACTTCAATCCCTATGTATACGATCCTGCTAGACGAGTATTGATCTTAACTTTCTACTTAATAGACTTTGAGTGGCTTTACATTAAAGTAGGTATATACTTGAATAAGTAGGAAGAGATCAAGGAACATACTGGAAATGCGGGCCAACATTTAAGCACCAGATTGACAGCCGATAAACTAATCATTTTACTACAAATCTTTCAGAAGGATATCTATTTTGTTCAAACATCATGATATAAGTGAATCTTTTGTCTACTATGTCCTGTAAAAATAAAGGTGGTAGACATCTCATATGAAAGCTTTGCTACTAATTCGTAGGAAAGAACATATAACACTTCCTTCCAGTAGTTTAGTGTACTTTTTTAATGGCCATGGAGATCTTAATAGATCCTGCTAAGGTCCTTTTTGTTTACTTGTGGATAGGGCTTAGAAAATTTTCTATTAAAAAAATAAAATAACTTATGAATAGGTGTAGAAACTTCCTTAAAACTAGCATAAGGGGCAACATGTCAAGTAACTTTTGATTGCTAACTTTTGTCTGCTCTGGTTTCTTCAAATTCTCTTTTAGGTTTTTACATATTCGGTATACATCCAATCCCAAGTCTGTGTTGAGACCTTTGCGTACACATTTTCCTGTTTACTTGTTGAAGTTTGTGGAATTTATCTTTAGTTGATGTATTAATTTGGACTATAACTCTTAGTTGTTCTAATAGTTTTGCAGTATCTGCTTGCCCTTCTGCAGCATGTGGTTGATTACTTTCTTTTTTTTATCACTGTCTAAAACTGATTACACAGGGAAGTGAAGTCCACTAGTAGGAATGGAAGGGGAATCCCACAATCTCTTCGTGCATTTGCTCGTGTATTATGTTCCACTTCTCCTCAAGGTCTCAATCATATTTTACTGTTTGTAGTTTTAATATATAACTATACAGCTGGAATTCACATAGGTCATTCCTGTATCTGCAAATAGTTATTTGATCAAGTCTGTGTATTCAGAACTGAGTGATTTGGCCAAGGAAGCTGCACAAACTGATGGTCGTCTAGCTCGACATCCCTTGAAGAACATGACCACAGAGCTCCAAGCACATGAGTTCTTGCTTTCAAGAATTAGTCGATCAATTGAAGGATATAGTGCTGCTATCAAGGTAATAATCTCCAATTTTGATCTCATCAATTAGAAACCTAGTCATAATTAAATACCTCTCCACATGAAACTTCTTTATGTCTTACTGTACCTTGTACATAATAAACATTTGAGATCTCCTTTTGGGAGAGAAATGGAGGTGAGTGGCAGTAATGGGAGGAACTGATGGAAATTTTTTGGTAGTGGGAGTTGAAATTTTATTTCAACACATTAGTGATTGAGATAATTATATAGAATTAATTAATTTTGAAAATAAATAAAATGTCATGTTACAAAAGTTCTATTTTTTTTAAAAAAAAAGTATAATAAATACTCATAAAAGTAATTAATATTTTGTGTAGTACTCACCAATTAATTTGAAAATTGAGAAAATGTGGATATACGGGAATATGTGAAAAAAAGGATAACCCAGTTACTTGTATATATATATATATAGGACAATTATCCATATCATATATTTGCTATGGATTAAAAATTTACAAATATCATCTCTACCTTCCGTCGTTGCAATGATCAATGGCCTGGATTAAAAATGAGTTAAAATCGTCCGCTAGAAATTCTAGCGAACTGATTAAGACACTTATACCCCCACTCACCTGAACAATCAAACACAAACTCATTGATTACAACGTCGGTTTGGTTATACCCCCACTCACCCGAACATTCAAACACAAACTCATTGATTACAACAGCAGTTTGGTGTTTTGGGTTATGTCGTCGATTAAGTTTCGCTCGATTTGGGATGGGTTGGGATTTGCCGTTTTCATATCCGTCTGAATCGGGGATGGTTTTTATTTTGCCAGAGGATGATCTACTGGTAATGGGCCCTTTGTTTTCCGATGCAAATCAGACCCGTGTGCTTCCCGTTCTGGGCATCATGTTATGTTTATTGATTATCCTTCTAACGTTCAGATTTGGGATTCTTGACTTCAGTCATTGGCGGGTACTATTTTGGGTGGTTGTTATGGTGATTTATTGCAGTGCTTTTCTGCTGAAACACGTGTTTCCGGTGACTTCATCGCCGAATTTCTTGGGGGATTGCCGCCTGTCGGAGGTTGGTTTTGTGAGTGGTTTTCCCTTTCCAAGTTGATGTCCCCCGTTTTCTGTGACGCTCCCAAAATAGGTATACATCACCTATTCTGAGTCGTCAAATACATGGTACAAAATACAAATAAAACTTAATTATACAACTGTCGTGTAAAATACGACAAAACATAAGTTGTGAGTTTTAATACAACACTTTCTTCTAAACAGTATTCAAACTCAAAATAAGTCCTCAATACATTTATTTTCACACTATTTCGTAGAATAGTGAGAACTACTAATGCTATCATCTGAACCGTCACTCCGTTCTCCGACTAGTCCCCGCTACATTCTCCTTTCCTGAAGAGAACAATGAAAACAAAAGGATGAGCTCAACTAGCCCAGTAAGAAATATTATGACTAAGATAATGCAGAATAAATTATCGTTAGCCTTCAACAGTGTTAAACTGATAAAATATAACAAACATCAAGTTTAACTGCAGCGGAACAAGTTATCCATTAAAAGAGTCAAGTAGAGAATAACATCTACTATCTTTTATGATTTAAAAAGTTTTTCATTACTTTTATCGCTGAGACTCAGCTTAATAAATAATCAACATCATCCCTGCACTACGGCCAAGGATATTCATTAGTATCACGACCACAAATTATCCACACACTACGGGCCAAGGATATTTGTGTATTCATCAATGGTCATGATCATGCCAACAACTGTCCATCAATGCACTACGGGCTAATGAGGACTTTTACCACATCATTTGTAACATTACGGTCATGATTACACCGAATAATCCCTGGTTATAATCATACTAAGTCCATCTATGCACTATATGCCACAGATGACTTTCAACAAAATATAAACATGAGGATGATGACAATGATATAAGAATTCAATAAAACAAGTTCAAGAATTAATTTATCCAGGAACCAACAACGTCCAAATTGTCAACATGATACTGCTTTGTAGAGTAAAATTTAAGAATGCTCAGAAGAATATTTTCATAAAAAAATACTGGATGAAGCGCAAATATCAAAGATATTCCACTAATTTCATGGAGTATAAAAGCCACAACTTTAACCAACTGAGTATAATAAAGAATGGAATAACAAAAGAATTCACCAAGCATGCGATAGACCGCACAGACAGGTTATTCCAACAAAAAAATAAATAATGGAACCAGATCATGCGTAAACGCACCGACAGGATATTTCGACAGAATAATAAATAATAAAGAACGGAATATTAGAAGAATTTCACCATGTATGCGGTACTTCGCATGAACAGGTTATTCCAACAGAATAATAAGGAATGGAATAACAGAAATTCTCTTCATGAATACGAAAGAAATAATACCCCTTACCGTAAAAGAAGAGTACTCCGACTGGTAGGGCGAGGATATTCTTGAAGAAAACTTGCACTACGCTCAAAGTTTCTTAAAACTCTAAAGAAATACGCTCAAGATTATAGAAGAATTCTCTGAACTTCTGGTCTGGTTTTTAATTCTAACTAAGCATCCTATTTATAGGGAAATAGAAAGGATACTATGTTGCACTATGCAATAAAATATAATATATTCTATTTATAATCAAATAAAACAAAATTTTATAAAAGTATTCTGTTTTATATAAAAAAAATTTACTATGCAGGCACTATGCAAACACTATACATAATAAAATATAATATATTCTATTTAAAATCTAATAAAACAAATAACTTTATAAAAGTATTTTGTTTTATATAAAAAGATTTTACTATGCAAAACACTATGCATAATAGAATATAATATATTCTATTTATAATATAATAAAACAGATAACTTTATAAAAGTATTCTGTTTTATATAAAAAGTTTTTCTGTTTTATTACATTAATAATACTAATAAAACAAAATTTATATATATATAATATATATATATATATAAACCTCCGTGACTTCATAAAAAGAATTTCTCCTTATTGGCGCGCAATTAGGTGACCAAATCTCTCCTTGACAGAACTTCTAGACATCGTTAATATTGTAAATAATAATATTAATAACTTTGTCGCCTCAATTATTGATTATAAAATATTGACAATAATTGAATCAAATAACGTGAGATACTATGCAGCAATTACTGTAACAATAATTGAACAAAACTGAGTGACTTCTTACGTAAGCATCAATAATTAATATCGTGTGCTACTATGCCACCACGCATATTATTGTACTTTTAACACCGGGTGTTTTAACAGTTAACGGTAAAACTTTCGCCGCTATTTTCATAAAGTATTTTTGTCGTTTTCTCAATTCGACAATAATTCCGTTGTGGGGTCCACCAATGATTGTGCCGTCGTACGAATATTCCCTGTTAAAACGAATATTCCCCGACCAATCGAATATTATACAACTTGCGTACTTTGCAAAATTTATAAATATATTATCCACAACTATAATATTATATCAAATTCATTCCATAATATTTAAAAATGATATTTATAGAAAACTCATCTTTATTAAAAAAAAAATTGGAGTCTTACATTTTCTGGCGTTGTTTACCCACGTGGGCTGTGCAGCGGCTGATTGCATCAAAGGTCATAATCTGATGTTGGAGAAAACAATGGGGTCCCACATGCTGCTAGAAATTATGGGTATAATAGTCCAAAAATTATATTATTCCTGTCCGCTAGTTATTCTTGCGAACGGCGAGCCCAATTTTTTAATCTCATCCCTTAATAATTGTAATGAAAGATAGAGATTATATTTGCCAATTTTTGATCCATAGCAAAATACATGCTATGGATCATTATCCATATATATATATAGATATATAGATGGTGGGGCATACCTTGTTAAATTTGAAGAAAAATTGATGGTATTTTAGTACTTGGAGGTGGAATATTACTCTTAGACAGATCTTTCACTCGCTTCTGGGTGAGTGAATATCACTCTCGGTTAAATTGATGGAAATGGGGTAACTTGCAACTTTTTTTAAACCACAAGTGGTAAATTGGAGACTTTTTGACTATGCATAACAACAGTATGGGGTTCAAACCCCCTCCCCCGTTGAACACCTAGCATAGCAAGGACTTAAAATTACCAAAATAAATAAATAAATAACGGTATAGTAATTGGTGAAATAACTATTGTTTTTGTACCAGTTTAAGGCAACTGGAAACTCTACTTTACCATCCTTTCAAGATAATGCTGTTGATCTTGAACAATCAGGAAGAGTTCCAATTGAATGTTATGGTGGATTAATTATCATTTCTTTGTTGAGTTTCCTAATTGACAATCATGTTGAATGCACAGTATGCACTTGCTAGTAGCTAGCTTTTATTAGTTATTAATATTATTTTTTCGCTGGTCTGATGTTCATTTAAAGCCACTAGGAGCTCCCAGTTATCCGCGCATGCATGACAAAGTTGCTCAAAGGAGGCAACTTGCTCAAGATCTCCTTAATGGCGAGCTTCGAGTCCTTCAATCTGCTGCTGCATGGCTGAAGAACTACTGCAAAACCTTGTAAAAGAAATCTAAGAAAAAGCAAAGAGGTTCTTTGCAAGGAAAAAGAGGATGTATTGCAAAGCAATATACAATTCACAAGTCATATATCAGCATTGATGTAAAGATCTGGAGAAATTCTAAAGAAAACCTTCATGTCCTTCGAGTTACAGGCCTGAGAAAAGAAGCGGCTTCACAACACAGGAATTGTATTTTTACTACTAGTACTTGCTGATGGAACATTACCAGGGTCATTCCTGAGCACACGGGAGGGAGGGTCGACCGTCCTGGGCCCCAATTAGAGGGACTCTAATTTTTTTTTTTATATATCTATATATAGGATTTTTAACATTTGATTGAAGATTTTGATTTTAGAAATACTAGAAGAAGTATCTTTCAATGAATGCATTATTCATTCCCCCCTTTTGTACTTGTAATAAATACTCTCCCCATTTTTTGTTGGGAGTACTTACAAAAGTTCAAGTTATGAAAAAAAGAATATTTATTATAAAGGTTTAGATAGGAATTTATTTTATTCTTTATATTATTATGTGAATAATTATAATCGGTAAGATTTTAACAATGTATTTAATATATGATGAGTTTTGTTATACATTGCGAATTGCGAAAGTTTTCAGTCGATATGTGCATAAGTAAAAATTAAGAAAATTTATTTTAATTTATTATAACTTATCACATACTCCATTTAATATCGGTCGCAATTTAATTTTGTCAAATATTTATTGATATACATATTATTTTTGATCAATTTTATAATTTTATTTATTAATATATGTCGTAATAATAATTTGGCATGAAGTACATTAGAGGACTCTTTTCCCAGTACCCTACATTATTATGCAAATATAATACTAAAAAGTTAGAGTAACGTGAGGTTTGGATTTGGAAGGACACAGGCATAATTTAACCTTTTAAATTTTGGTATACATATAAATCCATCATTTTTATTCCTAATAATCCAAGCCGTTGAAGTCCAAAACATCGCCTTTATAAAACTCACGATACAGTCTCCTCGTATATTCTCTTTTCGAACGAAATTCGATCTAGGCTCGGGTTCTTCAATCTTCAGGTAAGTCTCTCCATCTCTATGATTTCTTTTTACTAGTGGTGGATTTCTTTAGTTTCAGATGAATATCTATGATTCGTTCATGGATAAGAAAAATATATTTTTTTAAAGCTTTTGTACTATTAGATCTGCTTTATCTATATGTTGATTAAGTAGGTCTGCAAATGAAATGAATCAAACTGTTCATACCTGCTCGGTGTTTGTTTGGATTGTCGCTCGATTCAGCTTTGTTCAATATGAAAGTGAACTGAGGTTGAACTCAGATTCAGTCTCGTTTAAACACGATCCATGCTGGATAGGCTTGACAATTTCAACCCAATCCGACGGCCCCCTCTAGATCCCGACAATAGGACCTTATTTTTTTATACCCTATAGGGTTAGGGTTGCAATCACCCCATATATATATATATATATAATTTTTTAAAATTTAGTATTTTGTGTGTATATATACAATTATGTACTTATTTAGGTTTTCTCATTATAAATTCATACATTTTTATGTTGCTAGTAATAGAAATATTACAGGTTAGATTTGAATTTATAATATTTGTACAAAGTAATATATAAATATTTAAAAATTTTAATTTGGGAAAAATGTAGTAATCAGGTAATAAGCTACATGTTGGCTGGGCAGGTTTGGGGAGGGGTCTCCGGGTCATACCTGCCCTGTTGCCATGCCTAATGCTGAATGAACTACTATTTGAATATTGGGCTAATTATAATAAGTAAATAAATTATTAATAGATATTTATTGGTATATACTTGTACATGGTAAATAACTATTGTCGTCTCTCTATATTTGTGTAGAAGGCATGCTTTCCGAAAATATTAAGTTATTTTCATGTATTTCTTGAACTTTAAATGACGTGATACAATTTGGTTACACTTTCATTACATTGTTTTGATTAAAATATATGTAGATAAACATAACTTGTTAGATTTGATTCTCTATATATTATAGAAGGCATGGCTTCCAAAAATGTTAAGTTACTTTCATATCTTTCTTTAACTTTAAATGACGTGATACAATTTGGTTACACTTTCATTACATTGAATGTAGTTTTGAATAAAATATATGTAGATAAACATAACTTCAGTGTTCTAAAAATCTCCGCCTAGGCCCCGCTTAGGTCTGCCTAGGCACTAGACCCCCTGACACCCTGACACCTCACCTAGGCGGCAAAAAAATTCCTCTAGGAAATTAGGCAGGGCTTAGGCGGAGATTTTTTTTTAAAATTTTAATAACTACCCAAATCAGATATTGATATATTTATTTTTTTAATGATTTATCATATTCATAATACAGGTTGTAGTATATCAAATAACAACAAGTGAACAATATCAAGTCAAAATGGATAATTTTATTATAGTTGTAATTTTTTGAACTTGTACCAACTTCAAATTATATAAATGATGATACATTTGAAATATTTAGTTTAATTCAATATAATTCTTAAATTTATGTTTAGTTTCTTAAGTTTTAATAAATTTTTGAAATTTTATTATTTAATAGCATCTTGTTTATGAATAAAACTAATACGTTAAAAATATGTTTGAACTTTGAACAATTGTATGTTTGTGTTTGAATTTTGACATTAGCAATATGGATATGTGTTTGAATTTTAAGCAAAGATCTTTATTATCTTTATTATAGATTGTTTTGCTTTATATTATTGTTTTGTTTGGATAAATGTAAGATAAAATATTAAAATTGGCTTAAAATAAAAAATTTCGCCTAGGCCCCGCCTAGTCCTCCTAGGCACTAGGCCCCCCTCGACCGCCCGCCTCCCGTCTAGCGCCTTTTAGAGCATTGCATAGCTTGTAAGATTCAATTCTAGAAAGAGTAATTTAAAACCTTTTGCTATTTGTAATATTCTTTTTTAAAGTCTTACCAAAAAAAGCTTTTGAGCTTTTTCAGATTGATGGATATGGTAAGGAGTCTCAATGTATTTTTCAGCATTTGTATGGTACACTTACTAAAGACCGACATAAAAAGCCAAGGTAGTAGTAAAATAAAGATTATTAGGTTTAGAATACAGAGGACACAAGATTGTCTAAATATATTAATGAGTTAGTGCTTGTATATTGCTTAAAGTCCATAATATAGAAAGATGGGTACCCTTGGGCTGTGTCAGTCTGGTGGTTGTAACTTGTACTAATAAGGCATATTTGTTTGTGGTGGTGTAAGCAGTTTCCTTATTGGATACAAGTATACAACTAGCAGTAGGGAATGTTAGGAAGTCATCTGCACTCATCATGTATGAAGAAAGGGTGTGTAGTGGGCTTTTCATTCATATTATGTTTTTGTGTGCATAGTTATTACATCGTGAATCATATCGTGTATAGAAAATCCCATATTGTGTTTCATGTATCGTATAGTGAATAGTATTGTAAGATACGGAAATAAAATGAAAAATATGGTAATATATATTTAAACATATAAAACACACAATTTATTTAACAATCAAACATATTAGCTTAACTATATATAAAAGTAATCAAGAAAATAATATTATAGACTAAAAATAAATTTTACAGTTACATAGTAGCCAAAATACTCTAAATTTAATTTATTAGATATTTTTTTTAGTAATCTTTATATAGTAAAGAGAAGACGAAAATTCAGATTTACCTTTTATCTATATAACAATAGAGAATAATTCAAATTAACAAGTGGAGTTTTATGTATCTGTTTATAGGAAGTGACGTGAAAAAAATAGGGCGATATTCTAAAGAAGATATAAAACTCTAAAAAGTGATTAAGAGTTCATCAAGCAATATCAAATATGTTTATATTAAAAAACTTCTTCATTTGAAATGGTAAAAGGCTTAAAATTTTGTTTTTACTATTTTGGTTCTACATAAAAACTTTTTGGCAAAACTAATGATTTGGCCACCGAAGTTGGCACGTTTTATTGAATACCCGATTGAACTTTTAATTTTTCAAATTAACTCACTGAACTAATTTTTATTTTCAAATTGAGTCATTCCGTTAAAAAAAGTTGACAGACGTTAAAATATTGCTTATGTGGCGCTGACGTGGCAAAAAAATAAAAAATATTGCTTATGTGGCAAAAAAAATCAAAAACAGATTTTAAAAATAAAAAATTAACATTTTAAAGTTTTAAAAATAACAAAAACATAATAAAATAAAACAAAAAATCAAAATATCTTTTCTTCTTCAACTAAAAAGATTTAACCATCTTGATTATTTGGCAAAAACAGAATTTTTTTAAAAAACATAATTTTTTTTAAAACAGAATTTGTTTAAAAACAGTTTTTTTTTAAAAACAGAATTTTTTTAAAAACAGACTTTTTTAAAAAAAATAGAATTTTTTTAAAAACAGAATTCTATAAAAAGTATAATTTTTTTAAAAACAGATTTTTTTTAAAAAATAGAATTTTTTAAAAAAATAGAATTTAAAAAAAAACGGAACTTTTTTAAAAAACATAATTTTTTTAAAAACAGACTTTTTTTAAAAATAGAATTCTGTCTTTTTTTTAAAAATCGTTTTTTTAAAAAAATCTGTTTTTAAAAAAATGCTATTTTTTTTTAGATCTGTTTTTAAAAAAATTCTATTTTTAAAAAAATCTGTTTTTAAAAAAATTATGTTTTTTTAAAAAGGTCTGTTTTTAAAAAAATTATGTTTTTTTAAAAAGGTCTGTTTTTAAAAAAATTCTATTTTTTAATAAATTCTGTTTTTAAAAAAATTCTATTAAAAAATTCTGTTTTTTGCCAAATAATCAAGATGGTTAAATCTTTTTAGTTGAAGAAGAAAAGATATTTTGATTTTTTTGTTTTTGTTTTATTTTATTATGTTTTTGTTTTTTTTAAAACTTTAAAATGTTAATTTTTTTATTTTTAAAATCTGTTTTTGATTTTTTTGCCACATAAGCAATATTTTTTATTTTTTTGCCACGTCAGCGCCACATAAGCAATATTTTAACGTCTGTCAACTTTTTTTAACGGAATGACCTAATTTAAAAATAAAAATTAGTTCAGTGAGTTAATTTGAAAAATTAAAAGTTCAATCAGATATTCAATAAAACGTGCCAACTTCGGTGGCCAAATCATTAGTTTTGCCAAAACTTTTTAAAGTCGGTTACTAACTTGAAAAAGTGTCGTGCGTTTCAAAATAATCATATTGAATTGTAGGTCATGGTATCATTTTAGATTCACCATGCGATGCGTATCGAATTGTCTTTGTATCAATGATATGTATCGCATATCGTAAGATTCTAACAACTATGTGTGTATTTAGTTTGTGAAGCTGTTTTACGGCGGTATCTGTGATTACTAATGGAGTATTATGTTTGCTTTAGGGAAGATGCCTCGCTATGACGATCACCATGGAAGTACACGTCTCTATGTTGGCCACTTGTCTTCACGAACACGATCTCGTGATCTAGAGGATGTTTTTAGCAGATATGGAAGGTAGTTAAATCATTTGTTAAATTTTAGTTCAGATGTTGTATGTGGTAACGATGAATGATATATTTAAACTTGCATTTTCTGCAACCAATTATCCGATTTGGTTTGATCTTATTTTGGAAAACTTAACTCTATTAGAGTGCTGTCAATTTTCTGGAGTTAAGATCTAAAAACACTATGAAATAAACATATGAACTTATGTGTGTTAGGCAATGTAGATGTGAACATGGAACGTTTGTGCTGCTTAAGTCGAGTATACTGTACTTGTTTTTTGTTTGTCAATTTGGGTTTTCAATTTTTGATGTTTTCTGTCAAAATACTGGTCATTGCTCATGGTTCTGAGGTTAGTCTAAGTTGGGTTTATAGGCGACAATGAATCCTTTGCCAAGACATTTGTGCTTGACATTGACGTTTTCTAAGAAATCTGTTTAAAAGAGTTGCACCCTCCCACACGTCTAAGTGACTTAACTTGAATGATCTTTCTGAAGGTTTCCGGGCTTTTGCCCAGCCTGGAGGTCTGTGGTGAGAGGTTGCCCTTGGTGGAGTTGGTCGCTATTTTGGCAGAGTGTATAGGAGACTTTGGCGATTCTTTCTATAATGTTATTGCGTATTTATTTTGATGGAAATGGCAACAATCTCAAAGTGGTATTTAGTTCATCTTTGAGGGGCGAAGTATCAACCCTTCGGTACTTATGTCATGATGGCCTTATTGTTTATGGCACCCATTCGCAGAGTACGTGATGTGGATATGAAGCGTGAATTTGCTTTCGTGGTACGCAGTTTCTTATTTATTTTATTTTCCTCTCAATTAATTCTTGTTCAGAGTATATATCCTCTCAATTAATTCTTTACATATAATACATTTTTGGTATGTGCAATGAGCTTTCCACTTTTTTCTTCACTCATGGTTATAGGAATTTAGTGACCCTCGAGATGCTGATGATGCAAGATACAGCTTAAATGGGCGAGATGTTGATGGAAGTCGTATTGTAGTGGAATTTGCAAAGGGGGTAAGTTCTGGAGTATATGATTTTATTTATTTTCCTAAACTAGGTATATAATTTTGTTTTTTTGTGGAATTCATGTCTGTTTGTTGTTTTCACCATTGATTAATGTGAAAAAAATTTAACCCGTCACTTTTAGGTCCCTGTTTTGAGTTTTGTTCGGGTCTTGTAAATTACTCTACCACATAAGTTTACTTTTTAGCTTCTCTCTCTTCTCTCTCTCCTTTCTCTTGTGTGTTAACCGGCAATTGTTCTATCAGCTTTGTGAATGTCACATGAGTCCTTTGCTTCCAATACTGAATATTCTTGAAAGCTGTTACCCATCGGTTATAAGTCTCTGTTTGTTACTTTTGTTTGGGCCTTATAATCACACTACTAAATAAGTTTGCTTATTGTTTGGTGTTCCTCATGCTTTATTAACCAGGTGTCGCTTGTTTACTAAATTCAAAATTTATAGGTAAGTTCATAGCATTCTGGTTAAAGGGCTAGGATTTAGCGTGTTGAAAGTGTCTATGATGTTATTAGTTATTTAATGGAATGAGGAAAAAAAATGAGAAATTTGCATCTGCCATTATTTCTTCACGTCTTTGTTTTCTGTTTTGAGAAATTTGGTGCCTTTCTGAGATTTTCTATGTTGCTTGTTTTTCGTTTTTTTTAATTATTACAACTGTTTGGTTTGCCTTGAACTTAATTTGGGTTATTTATATGACATGATTTATATCTGCATTTTACTGGCAATAATATGTGTTCTCTTTATGGATGTTACCCAGGTTACTTAATTTTATTGAGCTACCATTGTTAAATATTTTTTTTATCAACCTTTTGGTAGGGATTAGTGCTTTTAGTTTTATAATAAAGGTCGTGTGCTAACGGTGTTTTAACTTGCAATGTAGGGGCCACGTGGTTCAGGTGGGTCTCGTGATTATCTTGGCAGAGGTCCTGCTCCTGGATCAGGACGATGCTTCAATTGTGGAATTGATGGTCATTGGGCTCATGACTGCAAGGCTGGGGACTGGAAGAACAAATGTTATCGCTGTGGGGATCGTGGTCATATAGAAAAGAATTGTCAGAACAGTCCCAAGAAACTGAAGTATTATTCCATTAAACTTTCCTCTCTTTACCCAGTTTCCTAAATAGCATGGAGTCTAGCTGATGTGTTTGTTTTAACCAAGTGAGCTCTTTTGGTTGCAGACGTGCACAAAGTAACTCCCAGACGCCATCACCTCGACGTGGCAGAAATCGGAGCCCTAGTTACAGCAGGAGTCGTAGCTACAGGTTATTATAAATTGTCTCTACCTCTTCTTTCTTTTTTGTTGTTTTTCACTTGGATAGGTATAGATTATCTTACATTCACTACTAGTTTTGGATGTACTAACACTTGCATACAAATTCTTTTTAGTTTTCCCTATTTGGGACTTCAGATCCATTATCTTTAATATAATTTATTCTTTATAAATCTCTCTGGCTTGTCATTTCTGCATCTTGTTTGGTTTTTGTTTCTGGTTCATACTCTTTTGTTTTGGCTTGATGGACACTTTGTGGAGCATGTTCATGTCATACACTGCCTATTTTGACAATGCACACTAAATGTTACAATGTTCTCAGAGGTCTGTGGAAACATAGTTACCTGAGCATTTTAATATATGTCAAACTCTGACCTACAGGACCCTTTATTGATAATTCAATTTAGGATCCTCATTTTTGTCAGCCGGCTTTAGAAGCTTTTGCTCGAAGGGGTGCTCTTGGGCCCAGTGAATATAGTTTGTTATGGTGTTCATCAGATTCATACAATGTATTCATACATAAATAACATGAGGCTCCACGTAAATTTTTGTTGTTTTATAAGATGTTATCCCTCCTACTTACTAGCCATTGAATTACTCACATATTTGATTCCTAATATTTTCGTATTATACATCTCCAGCCGTTCTAGATCACCCCCGAAGGGGCGTGCCGTTGAACGCGTGGAGAGAAGATCAAGGAGCCCTAAGCGACACAGATCTTCACCACCACCAAACAAAGGGAGGAAGCACAGCCCATCACCTGATGAGAGAAGCCCGTTAGACAGGGGTACACCTTCCCCTAGGAATGAGAAACAGGCCAATGGGTCAGAGTACCAAGGGCGGCCCAAGGTAAGGAGCAGGAGCCCAATTGATGATGCTGGTAGAGATGGCCCCGGTAGGAGCCCTCCTGAAGAAAACGGCCGCAGCCGTAGTCCCATCCCTAGGGACGACAGGAGTCCTATTGATGATGAAAACCATGGCTCCCCAAGGGGAAGTGAATCAGATTAAAACTGTAACGGTCCTTGACAACCTGTGTTTGCGAGAGAAATACTGTCAACTTATGTTTTGTTCGAGTATTGAACACTGAACGGTTGCAACTGTTTTAATTAGGTTATCAGGTGTTTTTCTGATAAGTTATTTCAAATGCTTTTATAACTAACTAGCTTTTCATTCTGCAGTTTTTATTGAGCCAGACGGAAATGGTAATGTTACATGGAACTGTGTTATCTGTAATATTCAAGAAGTTTGAAGTGGTTTATTACTCTTGATCAATTGAGCTCTTATTTTGTTCAATTTATTTTTTTACAAATAAAAAGTTGCAGAGATTTTACTTTCATCCAAGAATTAGTGGTCCGTGTTGGTATATAATGAAGAAGAGATATATAAGTTCTTCTGAAGAAATGGCCTGCATTTGCACCAGTGTTTCTATTCTACATTTTCAATTTATCTGCCAAGATACCTGATAAGTACAACTTAGTAGTGTTCTTCAGAATACGGTACACCAGCACAACTTAGTATTGTTCAAACTTAGTGGCGTACCAACCAGAACTTGGTATTGTTCAAACTTAAAAAGAGATTAAAGTGGCCCATTTGATTCATGATGCTGATCCGTAGGTCAAATTTTAGCACGACAATTAAGTTCAAATGGAATGATGCAACATAGTCGGTATTTAATCAAGTTGTTAACATGGTTCAGAGAGTCCCATTTGCTAATAAATTTTAAATTGGGGATGAATATGGGGAAAAAAACCTTAAAACTTGCTAAATTTATAAAACGAAACTCTTTTATGTAATCAAGCGAGTATTTATTATCTGTTAGACACCAACAAGAATGAAAAAAAAAAAGAAGTAAATAATTGACCCAAGACAGAAGAGTCTTCTATGTATTGTGCTCGAGAGCAAGATTCCTACAGTGGTTGAGGAGGAGCACACAACATTGTGTGCTAGTATCTTTAATTCAATAGACCACGATAGCACATGCTAAACCTATGTGAACAATTACTCCCTCTGTTTCATAAAAAGAAACTCATTTGTAATCTGTCATAATATCACTGTATATTTGTTTCATAGATACCCCTAAAAATAATAAGTTAGTTTACTAGAGTGATGGTGGTGTGATAATAAAATTATGATGATCAAATTGATGCCATTGTGTCATTTTATACTATTATCAGTCTATCGCCATAAAGGGTTATGGAACAATTTTTTTTATTATTTTATAAAATTTTGATAAATGAGAGACTACTTTTAAAGGGAGAGTTTCCCTATTAGTTGTTAAAAGTTCTTTCCCCACAATTTCTATCACTGATAACACTGCTATCACTCGATGTTTTTGTTGTTCAGGACACATTAAAGAGATTTGCGCATATATATATATATATATATATATATATACCCAAGAACCAAGTCATGGGAATGAGAGATGTACTTACACGAAAATTGGATCCATGTTTCCATGACAGCATCTACACACTTGGGAATGAAAACACCCTAACAACTTCGGAGTATAAGTATTAAACATGCAACCTTACGAAATATACACCTTGACCACATCCGAATAGTTGCAGACCAAACCTGTCCTTGGGCAAGTAATTTTGCCATTGTTCTTCCTGGCCATTTCTTCAAGAGCCTGCATTGTATCAGAGAAATTATGATTATACCAGCACCACCAAAATAGCGCCTGAAACCCAAAAGAAAAATATGAACCTTGGTGCTGTAAACGTAGCCATTAGGTAACACTAGAGGCGGGTTCTCTGCGTCCATGAGCTCTTTAGTCATATAGCAAACAAGCTTCGAATGATGCTGCTTTGAGAATGGTAGTGGCAATGCTAATTTCTGGAAGCTCTCTTGCGACAGAGGATCCTCTTTTGTGCAATCATCTTCGTAACAGAATCTAAAAAAGGTTAAGATAAAGCACATAGTTGGATAACGTAGAAATAAACAATGGAGGAACATCCAAAAAGGGACAACGCATGTGAAATAATGTCAGATTCTTTATAAGATGATTATCATTGGTGTTTTTGTTATTATATTATTATTACTGATTATCATTATGACAAATGATAAGGTACGAACTTCTTTTGGCAAAACACAAGCAAAGTTGCAAAAAATGGATTCAGAAAGGAGGAGGGGGTGGGGGACTGTGGTTGATTCAATTAAAAATAGTGTCCAATAAACAACAAGAATCGAGTTTTGAATAAGATCCAATTCTTAAATTATTGTCGAGATCTTAAACGCAAACTAAATTGGAGGTATCAGTGTTTCCACTTTAAATGATGCTATAGAGGCCAATATGCATATGGAAAACATATATAATGTATATAATTCATTGATAATGGATACGGAGTTTTCAACGCTGACAAGCCCGCTTGCAGATATATATTCAGCAAAGGCTCAAGGGTGATGCCATATATCCTACAGAATTCCTGCTTGAATTGGTCAATTAGGTAATCCCATTGCTTTGGTTCAAATAAAGCCTGCAATGATACCACCATAAAAAAATATCAAATATATTATAAATTCACGTGGTCAACTAGTGAAAACAATCCTGCCAAAAGTTATTCAGTTCCAACTGAAAACAAGCCCTCCCAAAAGTCATTCATTGAAACAGAAAAATATCCATTTTGAAACCCCACATTCACAGTTTATAAAGGATGACTAAATAACAAGCCTGGTCCCCAAGTAAAGGAGAGATATAGAAAGTTTAAATACAATGGCACGGACAGAAGATCTTTTCTTCAAAGATCAAACTCAACTTTCATTATACACTGGGTTTTGCCAATATCATTAAGAGGTGATATTCTGGAATCCATTCACAAAATCAATCATACTCAGAATCCTAAACCACTCTTACCATAACATTTAACATGCATTTGAACTATGAAATTTCTGGAACATTTCTGTCTTTACATGGCTGCAAGCCTGTGATTACCGTTTACCACTCATAAATAAAAATCACATCTCATCATTAACCCTAACAGATGCTTAAAATTGTATTTTTCATGGCCAAACTAAGAAAGATTTAGAAGCCATCGTGCCTTCAGAAGAGAAAACAATGTGTAGTGTACAAGTGTTTCTGTGTGCGTGCATATTTTGCCAGGGTGCGTGTTATCGTAAGGGGGGAGGGGGTGAGAGAGAGAGAGACTTGAAACATTTTCTACCTTTATTTGGTGAGTGACAATCGGTGGAAGAAACTAAGCAGTTCCCAGTTTAAAAACAAAAAACAAGAGATAAAGGTTATATTTGTTCCAAACACATTGTTCCTCATAGTCATGATAAGGTTAATTCATTTGCAATAACGAGTAAAACAAATATTAGATGAAGATAGATCTATATCACCTTGTATGTTGCACATTCAGTATTACTCTTAAACGCCAGTGTGGCCACGACCCGCTGCAGTTCTTTCAGATGTGTAGCTCCCCATGAAGCAAGATACTTCCGAGCATATGAAATAGCCTGCATGTTGTTTTCAGCTCGGACTAACTCTATGAACTCTTGAAGTCTCAACTGAAATTCGAACTTACTCTGTCATCAAAAAAATCATTCAGCAGCCTAGCAATCCTAATCCAAAGTCCAAACTTATGCGACTTATAGCAAATAATAAAAGCTCTGCTGCTAACAGACATAACTGGGTTTGAGTTCCTACCGCATTCGATACAACTAAAAACCAATGTTTTCGTAGTATTGAATTTCCATATTACGCTGCCATGTGGAAAGTATGTACTTAGCTGCTTATATATTTTAGTAATACTAGTGAGAGAATTTAAGGGAAGACATCCTTTGGGGGACATTGGGAGTAGAAGAATATTCTGAAAATTTTCAGTTAAATGCATAAATATATAGTCGTTCCAAGTTGACAAGAAGAATTTACACGATGTGAATGAACAAAAGTATTTTTCTTCTACCAAAACTTTCAGACTTCTTCCAAATTATTCTTGAAAAAAAAAGAAGAAGATGTCATGATATGAAAAGAATGAAGCAAAAAAAATCATGCGAACTTTAATAAGTTATAACCAACCTAAAAAATCAGACCAGTGTTCCATCTTACGCACACAAACCTTGCTCATATTTTTTTATAAGTGATAACCTTACTCATATAAAAAGTAATAAGATATACTTTTTTTGAAAAGTACAACTTCATTGACACGATAAAATATAGGCAATTGAGACTACTACTACAAAAGTAGCTAAAGAGCGAAAGGAGTCCTAAATGGACGACTATTGTTGGGCGAAATATGGCATGGACTAATTAATTTAATTCCTCCACAGATTCTTCTAATTCAGTAAGTATATACCTTAGACTTCTTCAGCCTGGACTTGTTATCAGCACACCAAGCTAGAGCGGGAGCTATCTCCTTATTATGAAGAGCATCAATAACCTTTTTTGCTTCAAGAAATACATCTATATCAACAAGATCCTGGCATCAAAAATCAAGATTAACAGAGTGGTGGAGGTCATGCAACAGGAGGAATAGTAGCTTGTACTTTTGAAGACCACAAAGCATGGCATTCTGGTAAGTTGATTAAAGAGTGGTTAGCACAACAACATAGGGACCCAGATAAAATAAGAGAACACATTTGGAAGGTACTAGCATACCATAAGTAACACGTCATATTGGCTTTAAGTACACAGGATTAAATTAGGGTTCCGAAGCAAAAGGATAAAGAAGTGCGCACTCAATAACTATAAAAACAAGATTTAAATTGATTTTAGGACAAAAGTGATCTTCATAAATACTGGAACCCAATCACATAAACCAGTCAATTGATAGCTACAATATACTACTATATAGCTGATAATAGCTCCCTAGTTATCTTTACAATTAACAGAGAATCAAAGAGGAAGTTATCGATAGGTGCAAGGAAACGAAAATGAGTAAGTAACTAATCTGTTGCTACCACTTTACACGAATAGCATTCTTCATATGTTATTTACGTCATATACACATATCATTACTAACTCTAACATTATAATAGAACAAATATTGGGGCTGGTCAGGCCTTATGGAGCTTGGTGTTTTCTCTTAGGGGCTGAAGTGGCTGATGGAATCAAGGTTGGTAGGGTGATGCTTAGGAGGTGGACACTGATTCCTTGTGTGTAGATAGAGACATTGTAGATACTTTTGAGGCAAGGAGAGAACAATTGTCCATATTCAATTCCTTTTGTTAATTCAATAATTCTGCATTGTTTTAGGATGAAAGAAGTTTATCCTGGGTCTATAGTCTCTTTTGCTGATTTTCTGGGGCAGTTTACTTTAAAGAGCAATTTGTGATTATAGTTTTGGGTGCTCCCAGATCTTGCTTCTTTTTCATGCTGATCCACTTTTTGTAGGATCGTGGTGTATTGTTCGTAGCCCCTAGCTTTTGTATACTCCCCATGTTCATGGGTGCAGTCCACTTCAGGCTGTTTTTTCTTTACATAATTTTACTTATCAAAAAGAAAAAGGTATAACTATTAAACAACAGGAACATATCTTTGCACTACTAAATAATATAAACTATAAAGTACAACTTTTATCCCTTCCTTCTATGTATAAAGAATCAATAGGAAAAGAAGGCATCCCTTCCATAGGAGTACCTTATTCCTAGGGATGCCCCCTTCCCTTTCACCTTCCTCTGTAGTACCAAACCAAGTATTAACGTTAGAAACACTAATACCCCAAAAATGAAATGGACAAAAATAACAAAATAATCCGGTTATTGCAAATCAATCTTAGATAACACATTGATAAAACAATTACAAACGCTGTTTTACACGATAAGATTCATCTATATATATATATATATATATATATATATATATATATATATATATACACTCCATCCGTTCCAAAATATAAGATCCAAGTGATCTTATATTTTGGGAATGGATGTAGTATTTAGGATTAGAAAAAATCACCTGAATATTTTTGCTTTCTGCCAGCTTCACAGCAGTTTCATAATAGGACATCCTTAACATGTAGTCCACGAGTATACGATTCAAGCGCGTGATGCTCCACTGGGATAAATTATCTGTGTCTGCAGATTCTAAGTGATCAAGCCGCGCCCTGCACTTCTGTGCTTGCAAGTGCTCTGCACGACTTCCCTCTTCCAACTATTGTTCATCCCAGACAATGATTTCAATCACGTTACACCTTTATTATCAAATTTATTGATTCTAGGTGCCCAATAAGATAGTTGAGTTCTTAAATATTTAAATTTGTGATATCTCAACCCTAATTAACTTGCAAAATAGCATGAATTTTTTGAGTAATATATTAATTTCCCCAATATAAAATTATATCATCTTGTATTTAATTCAACTATAGATACTAATAATAAATCGGAAATTTAATTTATGTTACCAAATAAAGAGGTTTTCTCCAATAAGACAAAATTATGCATACCTTTCTCTTAAGGCCTTGTAATCTGGTGACAAGTGAATTGAGGTGCTGAACGGCGACGTCTCGGGGCAGGTCACCGTCGGCGGCTTCGGATACGCCGGAAATTACTGAGGATAACTCCTTTTCAACTATGCGGTGGTTGGATCGGATCGTCTTCTTGTAGTGCTCGAATGGGACTCTCAAGAACTGGTGCTCCAATTTCAAAGATTCCTTCAATTGACTGAGCTTCCACGACGGAGCTGTGCCAGTGGCAGCCGGTGCCACGACATTTGGCGGGGCAGCGGCCGTGGAATTGCCATTGGGAAGCGCGTCAATTTCCATCGGAAACTGATAAGAGAGAAGTGAAAAGTGACTAGAAACAATGTGCGATGCTTTTCCGGGAATCTGATTTTCGTGTTGGGCAGTTGGGCCTTTTTTGTGTTTTGGACTATTTAAATGTTGGGTTAGTTATTTTTCAAATGTTGTAGTTTGGGCTCACTTATGGAAAGGATCTCAAATATATATTTGTAAGTTAAATAGATGGGAAATAATATATATTGGCATAAAAAAGTGTAATAATTTTTGTTGCGGGTAGACGCGTTTATAAATAAATGATCTTCCAAATTCTAATTTAAAATCAAATCGCATCTCTCTACATAAATAAGATATCAAATATCAAAATCCAAGAATCAACTCTTAAGAATGATCTTTCAATTTAAAAAAAATATTTTCATATGTATTTTTATAAAAATAAAATTAAAAAAGTAAAATGGGTTCAATTCTTATATGAGAGGGATATTATGTGAAAATAGTGTTTCTCTCATAGTTCGATTAGTTTCGTTTTTATAAAAAAAATTAATGTGCTATTTTTAGAATTAGTCTCATAATTAACCTAATAAGTGTTCAACTTTTGTTATTGACTAGTTACCTAACATACATAATTATCTATTTGTTCACTTTTGAAATATGGCAAAACTAATGAAATACAAATTGTAGTTAACAGGTTTTATTGATTACACAATTGAACTTTAAATTTTTCAATTTACCCCACTAAACTAATTATTATTTTGAAATTGGGTCATTCCGTTAAAAAAAATAAACGGACGTTAATTTTTTATCTGCAAACTAATGAATTACTCATTATAGTTGGCACGTTTTACTGATTACCCCATTGAACTTTTAATTTTTCAAATCAACCCATTAAACTAATTAAAAAATAATTGTTTTAAAAATAATTATTATTTTCAGTAAAAAATATTAGAAACTTTAATTTTTTTTCCATGAAATAAGTAAAATTTCATAAAATATAGATTCAAAAAAAATTAAATTTTTATGAAACCTTACTGATTTTTAAAAAATTAAAATTTTCTATTTTTTTCTTTTGAAAATAAAGTTTATTTTTTTGAATCTATATTTTATAAAATTTTACTCATATTTTTAAAATATGAAAAAATTTCCAAATTTTTTTCTTGAAAATAATATTTATTTATAAAACTTATTAATTTCTTTTTAAAAAAAATTGAATCAGTTTTTTATTAATCTTTTACTATTTTTTTATTTTTATTTTTATTTTTTGTGACGCCTCCAAAATAGGTATACACAGCCCATTTTGAGTCGCCAGATACATGGTACAAAATTCAAATATAAACTTCATTTATACAACTGTTGAACTGTCGTGCAAAATACGACAACACATAAACTGTGAGTTTTAATACAATATTGTCTCGTAGATAGTATTCAAACTCAAATTATTACGATGTCATATAAAATACAGCAGCAAATATTTCAAGACCCCAAAGAATAACGAGAATTGTAAGACCCCAACTTATTAATGAATAAAATCAAATTTTCTCTAAATATTATTGTGAATAATAAGGGGTTAATTTGATATAATACTTTGGTTATGGGTGAAATGTGCAAATTTTGCAAAATAAGCAAGTGGTTATAAAATATTTATTTTTGGTCGGTGAATATTCGGTTGGTCGTGGAATATTCTTGCTGTCGGGGAATATTCGTACGACGACGCAGCCTTGTGTGGGCCCCATAACGGAAAGCGATTGGATGAAGAAAACGAAAAGTATAAGTTGTTTATAAATAACGGCGTAGTTGTTACCGTTAATACTGTTGGAATACCCGGTGGTTAAAATACAGTAGCACACGGTATTGCACCAATTATTGATTCTTACGTAAGAAGGCACTGCTCAATAATTGTTACAGTAGTTATTATTCAATATTTTATTTTATTGATTCAATAATTGCTGCGTTGATATTTTATATTATTGTTGTTTCAATAATTGTTGCTGCACAATATTTTCATTTATCAGATCAATAATTCATATTATTTGAATAATATTATTAGATAACATTATTGGCAATGTCTAGAAAGTTCTGTCTAAGGAGAGGTTTGGTCATCTAATTGCGCGCCAGTAAGGAGAAATCCTTATTGGAAAGCCTCCTCTTTCCTGGGAACGGCCTGGTTGTCATAAATGTGATTCTGTAATATTATTTGTGAATAATTAATTATTGATTCATATGATAAGGAAATATTTATTTTATGTGGATATAAATGAGGGATATATTTTTGTGGTTAAAAATGAAGGAGTTAATGTTGAGGTTTTTGTCAGTATTTTTGTCGGAATGGAGGTATTAAAAATCAGGATTTTTGAGATAGTTTGCGGGGGTTATAATTTTTAATCCGACCGTTGGATCGTGATAATTTTTGGATATGTTATACATATATAAGTTGAGTATATGTCCACAAATTTTGAACCGTTAAAAATGAACGTATAATTTATTATGAATTTTACAAGATGACTGGTTCAGAAATTGTTGAATTTTCGGAGTTTATCATTTTGATGGAAAATTCTAGAATTGGTGGGCCCCACTTGTGGTTGGTGAAGAAATGTGCTGAATTATATTTCAAATGTGGTGGGTGGGAATAGTAGCAGGTAAAGCCATCAGGTTGCAGGTCAAACCTACCAAAATTTTCCTATAAATAGAGGGCTAAGTTAGAATTGAAAATCACACCAGAAACAAGTTTTCTCTCTTTCTCTCTCTAGATTATTGAGTGTAATTTGTGAGTATTTAGATACTTTGAGAGTTTCTATTCATCAGAGCAAGTTTCTTTCAGCCTTATACCGGTATTCCGACCAGAAGTACTGATATTTTGAGGTAAGGGATATTATTTTCTTCTTAAATGATATTATTTTCTTCAATATCATTATGCTGAAATATTGATATGAGTTTTTATCAAATTTGGAACTTTTTGTGTCGGGGGTTACTATTCACGTATACGGCACTATTCACGTATACGACACTATTCACGAATACGGCACTATTCACCGAAAAATAAAATTTTCCCTTTTTGTCCAAGATGTCTATTATGGTTACTATCTTTGATTGTATCCATGTTTTGATCTTTATTTTTGAATTCTGCTTCACAATTGATTATTATGAAGTATTATTGATCTTGGATAAACTGTTATACGAATCCCTAATATTTGTCCTTCTGTCTCATTGGATTCGTTCTCTTTAAGATATTTTTCATCATCCTCAGTCCTAAATGATGATATTACTGAATATCTTTGGCCTGTAGTGCAAAGATGTATAATTACTTGATGAATATCTTTGGCCTGTAGTGCAAAGATGAACAGGTGTTGAGATGAACATGACCGACTGATGATACAAATGAATATCTTTGGCCTGTAGTGCAAAGATGAATATTTGGTTAAAGATGATTATTAATTGATGTTACAGGGATAAAATATTGATGATGGACTTTTAAATCTTAGAAGATAGTAGAATTCTTTCTCTACTTGACTCTTCTAATGGTTTGCTGTTTCCGCTGCAGTTGTTGATCTAAAACTTGTTGTCGATTATATTTTATCAGATTTTTCCCTGTTGAAGACTAACGATAATTTGTTGTATATTATCTTAGTCATAATATTCTTTACTGGGCTAGTTGAGCTCACCCTTTTCCTTTTTGTTCCATTTTTCTTCTCAGGAGGTGAGAACATAGCAGGATCTAGTCGGGGTATGGAGTGATGGTTCTAGAAAGATGTATTAGCAGTCCTCACTATTTCTGTAAAATAGTGTTTGAATAATTGTAATGAGGATTTATTTGAGTGTGGATATTGTCCAGAAGACAATATTTATATTTAAACTCACAGTATGTGTTGTCGTATTTTGCACGACAATTGTATTATTGAAGTTGTAGTTTGCTTTCTGTACCATGTATTTGGCGACTCAGAATGGGTGTTGTATACCTATTTTGGGGGCGTCACAGTTGGTATCAGAGCTTAGGGATATGATCCCTGGCTGAGATGTGAGACAAGAACTAGGAGGGGAGAGACGGGGAATTCCTTCGCTAGTATGACCTGACTAAGTTTATTTGGTGTCTATTTGGTCGGTCAGAGTATATGGATAATATATGACATGACTATTAACCCTTGTTTTATGGCAGTATTTAAGAATGGCAGCTGAGAACGTTAATAATGGAGTAAATCAGACCGTGGAGACACCTTTGATCACTACCCAGGGGAACGTGCAACAGGAAGGCAATATTCCTCCTGTAAACAACGTTACCGAGCAAACGATGAATGATGGAATGTTTAGGAGCTTTTTGCAGTTCATGCAAAATCAGACGAGGGAGACTCGTGTGCAGAATACGGGTGGAAATGATAACAACGCGCGGTTTGTCACAGCTAAGCAGTTCAAAGAATTGGGACCACCAGAATTTAAGGGAAAGCCGGATCCGATCATGACGGAAACGTGGGTCAAGCAAATTACCAAGATATTTGATGTCTTGGGATGCACGGAGGAACAGAAGGTTCCATTCGCCACATTTATGTTCCGCGGTGAGGCAGACTACTGGTGGGAGTCTGTGAAGCGTACCCAGCCTGATGCACTCAACATGTCCTGGGAAACATTTCAAAAACTGTTCAATGACAAGTACTTTCCTGAAAGTATTCGTCATATGAAGGAGGTTGAGTTTATTAGACTGGAACAAAACAACATGACGGTGTCCCAGTATGAGGCGAAGTTTGCAGAGTTATCCAGGTTTGCACCTCATTTGGTCGAAAATGAGGAACGAATGACAAGGATGTTTCTGAGAGGTCTAAAACCCGAGATTCGGCAATATCTTATCTCTCATAAATTTTCTTTATATTCAGATGTTGTAAACAGGACTCAATTATTAGAGCGAGATAATGAGTATGTGCAACCGAGGGACCACAACCAGGGTCATACCGGTGGCGGCAGTCATCGAAACAATGAAAACCAGCAGGGAGGAAAACATTCGGACAAAAGCGGTAACCACTCTGGTGGTAATCGTGGTCGTGATAATAGAAAGAGCGAGTCGGGAGGAGATTTCAAGAAGAGAAGGTACAACAATGATAACGTGAAGACGTCAGCACAAACATCAACTGTTTCTAGGGGAGGAGAACGACCACCATTCGTATGTTACAAATGTGAGAAAGAGGGACATATCAGCCCAAACTGCCCACAACAATCCAAGGTATGTTATATGTAAGACCCCAACTTTTATAAATAAAGATGAATTTTTTATAAATATCATTTTTGAATATTATGGAGTTAATTTGATATAATGTTATAGTTGTGGGTAATATTTATAAATTTTACAAAGTACGCAAGTTGTTATATAATATTCGATTGGTCGGGGAATATTCGTTTTAACAGGGAATATTCGTACAACGACACAATCATTGGTGGACCCCACAACGGAATTATTGTCGGATTGAGAAAACGACAAAAATATTTTATTAAAAATAACGGCGGAAATTTTACCATTGTTACTGTTGAACTACTCGGTAGTAAAAGTACAGTAATACGTGTGGTTGCATAGTAGCACACGGTATTGATTATTAATGCTTATGTGAGAAGTCACTCAGTTTGATTCTATTATTGTCCGTTAATAATATGAATTATTTAGCGATAATGACGTTTTGTTTTATTCGTATTATTAACGTAATAAAACAGAAACATCTTTTTATATAAAACAAAATACTTTATTAAAGTTATTCTATAAATAGAATATATTTTATTTTATTTAAAAGATTTTTCTTTAAATATGGACCGTCAGATTAAAGTAATCAATCTGGACCGTTCATGGATTAGTTACTATGCATTCTATTTTTCTATAAATAGCAGCTCATTCCTTCATTATTTCTTACGAATTCACTGAACTCTAGAGAGAGAAACTATAGAGAGAAACTATAGAGAGAGAGAGAAGAAGAGTATTCTGCTACTTAACTACTTCCTTACTTCAGCTCTTCTTTAAAACGGTAAGGGGTGTTATTCTTTCTTATTCATGAAGAGAACTGTTATTCCATTTCTTATTATTCTGTTGGAATAACCTGTATATGCGGTCTACCCTATACTTGGTGACATTCTTCTATTATTCTGTTGGAACATCTTGTCTGTGTGTTTTACACCGGACCTGGTTCCGTTTTTATTATTATTCTGTTGGAACATCCTGTCTGTGTGTTTTACACCGGACCTGGTTCCGTCTTTATTATTATTCTGTCGGAATATCCTGTCTGTGTGTTTTACACCGGACCTGGTTCCATTATTTATTATACTGTTCTTTATTATTCTGTCAGAATATCCTGTCTGTGCGTTTACACCGGACCTGGTTCCATTATTTATTATTCTGTCGGAATATCCTGTCTGTGCGTTTATGCCGGACCTAGTTCCATTATTTATTATTCTGTTGGAATAACCTGTTTGTGCGGTCTATCGCATGCATGGTGATTTTTTTTGTTATTCCATTCTTTATTGTACTCAGTTGGTTAAGTTTTGACTTCTATACTCCATGAAATTTGTGAAATATCCTTGATAATTGCGTTTCATCCAGTATCTATTCATGAAAATATGCTCCTGATCATTCTTGAATTTTACTCCACAAAGTAGTATCATGTTGACAATTTGGACGTTGTTAATTCTTGGATAAATTAATTCTTGAACTTGTTTTATTGAATTCTTATATCATTGTCATCATCCTCATGTTTATATTCTGTTGAAAGTCATCTGTGGCCTGTAGTGCATAGATGGACTTGGTATGATTATGACCAGGGATTATTCGGTGTAATCATGACCGTAATGTTACGAATGATGTGGTAAAAGTCCTCATTGGCCCGTAGTGCATTGATGGACAGTTGTTGGCATGATCATGACCATTAATGAATATACGAATATCCTTGGCCGTAGTGCAGGGGTGATTCGATGATGTGGATTATTTTATTAAGCTGAGTCTCAGCGATCAAAGTGTTGGAAAATCTTTTAAATCATAAAAGATAGTAGAGTTTATTTTCTACTTGACTCTTTTAATGGATTGCTTGTTCCGCTACAGTTAAACTTGATGTCTATTATATTTTATCAGTTTAACATTGTTGAAGGCTAATGATAATTTATTTTGCATTATCTTAGTCATAATATTTCTTACTGGGCTAGTTGAGCTCACCCTTTCTTTCACTGTTCTCTTCAGGAAATGAGAACGTAGCTGGGGCAAGTCGGGAAACGGAGTGATGGTCCGAATGATAGTATTAGTTAGTAGTCCTCACTATTCTATGTAATGGTGTGTTAATAAATGTAATGAGGACTCCTTTTGAGTATGAATACTCTCTAGAAGATAATATTTGTATTCAAACTCACAGTTTATATTTTGTCGTATTGTACACGACAGTTGTATTATTAAGTTGTATTTGTATTCTGTAATATGTATCTGACGACCCAAGATGGGTGATGTATACCTAATTTTGGGGGCGTCACAGTTGGTATCAGAGCTTAGGGATATGATCCCTGGCTAAGATGTGAGAATAGAACTAGGAGGGGAGAGACGGGGAATTCCTTCGCTAGTATGACCTACCTAAGTTTATTTGCATGGTATTTAATTGGTCGGTCATAATATAAGGATAATATATGACATATCAATTAACTTTTATTTTGTGGCAGTATCTGAAAATGGCATCTGAGAATGTTGAGAATAGCAATGGAGCACAGGCGACTATTGATTCACCACATATCAATAATCAGGATAATGTGCATCAGGAAGGTGACAATCCTCATGCAAACAACAACACTGACCAGATGATGAATGATGGAATGTTCAGAGGTTTTATGCAATTCATGCAACAACAGGTGAAAGCGGCTCCTGTCCACAACGTAGGTGGAAATACTGGAAACTCTCAGGCGGTCACCGCTAAACAGTTTAAGGAGCTGGGACCACCGGAGTTTAAGGGAGAACCCAAACCACTTGTAGCTGAAACATGGATAAAGCAGATCACCAAGATATTTGATGTCTTGGGTTGCTCCGAGGAGCAAAAGGTTCCCTTTGCCGCCTTTATGTTGCGAGGAGAGGCAGATTACTGGTGGGAATCGATAAAGCGTACTCAACCTGCCGCACTGAAGATGTCTTGGGAGAAGTTCCAAGAGCTGTTTAACGACAAATACTTTTCCGAGAGTATTCGTCACATGAAGGAGGTGGAGTTCATCAAATTGGAGCAGAATAATATGACCGTGTCGCAGTACGAGGCAAAATTTGCGGAGTTATCCCGGTTTGCGTCCCACCTGGTGGATAATGAAGAAAGAATGACGCGGATGTTTTTAAGAGGTTTGAAGCCGGAGATACGTCAACATCTTGTTTCTCATAAACTGTGTTTGTATTCAGATGTTGTAAATAGGGCTCAGTTGGTGGAGCGCGATAACGAGACAACGCAACCAAAAGAGAGCAGCCGGCAAAATGATAATACCAGTGAGAGCAGTCATCGAAGCGGTGACAACAAGCGTGGAGGGAATCAACAGGCCAGAAATGGTAACCACTTCGGTGGTAATCAGGGCCAAAACAATAAGAATGGGCATTTCAAGAAGAGGAGATTCAACAATGATGGAAAGACGTCAGCACCAGCACCTGTCGTTAAGGAAGGAGAACGACCACCTATCATATGTTTCAAATGCGGAGGGGAGGGGCACATCAGTCCAAACTGCGCGATGCCGTCCAAAGCATGTTATAATTGTGGAAGAGAAGGTCATTTAGCCCGATTTTGTCGTTTACCGAAGACAAATTCAGCTAGGATGGAGGCACCAAAGGCCGTCCCAGAAAAGTCAAAACCGGTTGTGCAAGGGAGAGCGTTTGTTGTGACCTCCCAGAACGCAAGGAACCCGAATGAGGTCATCACGGGTAAGCTTATCATAAACTCTAACGAAGTCTATACTTTATTTGATACCGGTTCTACCCATTCTTTTATTTCTCCTACTTGCGCTCATCGATTAAATTTGATTCCGGAGAAATTAGACTTTGACTTAGCAGTTGAAACTCCATTGGGAGAAACCTTCATTACATCCACGGTTTATAAGTCTTGTTTGGTTCAAGTTGGTACCCACACATTACCTGTCGATCTTATTTCATTAAAAATACTTGCATTTGACGTGATTCTAGGGATTGATTGGTTAACTACTCATCATGCAAAAATTGATTGTTTTCGTAAGGTTGTTAGCTTTCATATTCCTAATCGACCTATTATGCGAATTCAAGCAACCAAACCATTAAAATCAATCGCTGTCATCTCAAGCCATAAAGCTATTCGTTTATTGAAAAACGGATGTCAAGCTTTCTTAGCTCATGTCACAGATCTAAACAAAAATACGTCAGCTTTGAATGATATTTCTGTTGTTAATAAATTTCCTGACGTATTTCCCGAAGAACTTCCTGGCCTACCCCCAGAGCGTGAAATTGAATTTTGTATCGACCTTGAACCCGGTACAAAACCCATTTCCAAAGCCCCATATCGAATGGCTCCTATTGAACTTCAGGAGTTAAAGACCCAACTGCAGGAATTGTTAGACATTGGTTTTATTCGTCCTAGTACTTCTCCTTGGGGTGCTCCTGTTCTGTTCGTGAAGAAGAAAGATGGGAGTATGCGACTTTGTATTGATTATCGGGAGTTGAATCATGTCACCATCAAAAATAGGTACCCATTGCCACGTATTGATGACCTGTTTGACCAGTTGCAAGGAGCACAATTCTTTTCAAAGATCGATCTTCGTTCTGGATATCATCAGCTGAAGGTTAGAACTGAGGATATTCCAAAGATGGCTTTTAGAACTCGGTACGGGCATTATGAATTCTTAGTTATGTCTTTTGGATTGACTAATGCTCCTGCTGCCTTCATGGATATGATGAACAGGGTATTCAAGGAATATTTGGATCACTTTGTGGTCGTCTTTATCGATGACATCCTTGTTTATTCCAAAAGCCGTGAAGATCATGAGCAACACTTGAGGCTGGTACTCCAAAAGCTTCGTGAATACAAACTTTATGCCAAGTTGAAGAAATGCGAGTTCTGGCTGGAAGAGGTAGCATTCCTTGGGCACGTAGTATCAAGTCGTGGAATATCTGTTGACCCGGCAAAGATTGAAGCTATTCAAAGCTGGGAGCAACCTAAATCAGTGACCGAAGTACGTAGCTTTCTTGGTTTAGCTGGTTATTATCGGAGATTCGTGGAGGGATTTTCTCGAATCGCTACTCCATTAACTCAGCTGACTCGGAAAGATACAAAGTTCGGTTGGAGCGAAGAGTGTGAGCAGAGTTTTCAAGAACTCAAGAGGAGACTCATTTCAGCACCTGTTCTAACAATACCATCTGGCTCGGAGGGATTTGTCATCTACAGTGATGCTTCGAGCAAAGGGTTGGGATGCGTTCTCATGCAACATGGAAAAGTCATAGCCTATGCATCAAGACAACTCAAGGAATATGAGAGGAATTATCCTACTCATGATCTAGAGTTGGCAGCTGTTGTCTTTGCACTTAAAATTTGGAGGCATTACTTGTATGGGGAGAAGGTGGAGATCTTTACGGATCATAAAAGCCTCAAATATTTCTTCACTCAAAAGGAACTCAACATGCGACAACGACGTTGGCTTGAACTGTTGAAAGATTATGATCATACCATTCAATATCATCCTGGAAAAGCGAACGTGGTAGCTGACGCATTGAGTAGAAGATCATATGCAAGTACGAGTGCGATATTGTCAACACAAAAACCCATTTTGTGTGATTTGCAAAGGATGGAGATAGAGTTAAAGACTCCAGGGACCCATGTGATGATGGCGAATATACGAGTAGAACCGACTTTAATCGATAAAGTTAAAGCTGCTCAAGCTACAGACCTGGAGCTGATGCGTATGAGGAAGAAAGTGCAAGAAGGTGCTATGCCGGAAGCAAGAATCGATGAAGAAGGAATACTTCGAGTCAACTCCAGACTTTGTGTTCCTAACAACCCTGATTTAAAGTATGAAATCATGATGGAGGCGCACAACACACCGTTTGCAATCCATCCTGGAAGTACCAAAATGTATCATGATCTTCGTCATACATTTTGGTGGAGCAATATGAAGAGAGAGATAGCGTTGTTTATCTCAAGGTGTCTAACTTGTCAACGAGTCAAAGCGGAGCATCAAGTACCAAAAGGTCCATTGCAACCACTTGAAATTCCAGAATGGAAGTGGGAGCACATTACCATGGATTTCGTTACCGGTCTTCCTAGGGTTTCTCAAGGTATTGATGCGATTTGGGTCATTGTTGATAGATTGACCAAGTCTGCTCATTTCTTACCGATACGAGAAACTTATACACTTGAACGTCTTGCTCGTATGTACATAAACGAGATTGTAAGACTGCATGGTATGCCAGTATCCATAGTTTCTGATCGAGACCCAAGATTCACTTCACGATTTTGGGTTAGTTTACAAAAAGCTATGGGCACGGAGTTACGATTTAGTTCAGCATATCATCCTCAGACGGACGGACAATCAGAGAGGACTATTCAAACTCTTGAAGATCTATTAAGACTCTGTGTCTTTGACTTCAAGGGAAGTTGGGACAAGTTCTTACCATTGGTGGAGTTTTCCTACAACAACAGTTATCAAGCAAGTATTGGCATGGCTCCATTCGAAGCATTGTATGGAAGAAAATGTCGTTCTCCAGTATGCTGGGATGAGGTGGGTGAAGCAACGTTGTTGGGACCGGAGTTGGTACGTATGACTACAGAAAAGATTCAAACGATCCGACAACGTATAAAAACCTCACAAGATCGACAAAAGAGTTATGCTGATCTTCATCGAAAGGACGTGGAATTTGATGTAGGAGATCATGTGTTCTTACGTGTTGCTCCATGGAAAGGAGTTACGAGATTTGGAAAGAGAGAAAAGCTCAATCCTCGATTCATCGGTCCATTTTTAATCCTCGATCGAGTAGGAACTGTGGCTTATAGACTCGCTTTACCGCCAAGTATGTCTCGTGTTCATAACGTTTTTCACATATCCATGTTACGCAAATATGTGGAAGACCCGAACCACATTATTGAGTTAGAACCGGACGAAATAGCGGAAGATTTGACGTATGAAGAAGTTCCTGTTCAAATCTTGGATAAGAAGGAACATATTCTACGCTCCAAGGTTATACCTCAAGTCAAAGTTTTGTGGAGAAACCACGATGTTGAGGAAATGACTTGGGAGTTAGAATCTGAAATGAAATCAAGGTATCCTTACCTCTTCGACATACCAGGTACGTACCCTAATTTCGAGGGCGAAATTTCATAAGAAGGGGAGGTTGTAAGACCCCAACTTTTATAAATAAAGATGAATTTTCTATAAATATCATTTTTGAATATTATGGAGTTAATTTGATATAATGTTATAGTTGTGGGTAATATTTATAAATTTTGCAAAGTACGCAAGTTGTTATATAATATTCGATTGGTCGGGGAATATTCGTTTTAACAGGGAATATTCGTACAACGACACAATCATTGGTGGACCCCACAACGGAATTATTGTCGGATTGAGAAAACGACAAAAATATTTTATTAAAAATAACGGCGAAAATTTTACCATTGTTACTGTTGAACTACTCGGTAGTAAAAGTACAGTAATACGTGTGGTTGCATAGTAGCACACGGTATTGATTATTAATGCTTATGTGAGAAGTCACTCAGTTTGATTCTATTATTGTCAGTTAATAATATGAATTATTTAGCGATAATGACGTTTTGTTTTATTCGTATTATTAACGTAATAAAACAGAAACATCTTTTTATATAAAACAAAATACTTTATTAAAGTTATTCTATAAATAGAATATATTTTATTTTATTTAAAAGATTTTTTCTTTAAATATGGACCGCCAGATTAAAGTAATCAATCTGGACCGTTCATGGATTAGTTACTATGCATTCTATTTTTCTATAAATAGCAGCTCATTCCTTCATTATTTCTTACGAATTCACTGAACTCTAGAGAGAGAAACTATAGAGAGAAACTATAGAGAGAGAGAAGAAGAGTATTCTGCTACTTAACTACTTCCTTACTTCAGCTCTTCTTTAAAACGGTAAGGGGTGTTATTCTTTCTTATTCATGAAGAGAACTGTTATTCCATTTCTTATTATTCTGTTGGAATAACCTGTATACGCGGTCTACCCTATACTTGGTGACATTCTTCTATTATTCTGTTGGAACATCCTGTCTGTGTGTTTTACACCGGACCTGGTTCCATTATTTATTATAATGTTCTTTATTATTCTGTCGGAATATCCTGTCTGTGTGTTTATGCCGGACCTGGTTCCATTATTTATTATTCTGTCGGAATATCCTGTCTGTGCGTTTATGCCGGACCTGGTTCCATTATTTATTATTCTGTTGGAATAACCTGTCTGTGCGGTCTATCGCATGCATGGTGATTTTTTTTGTTATTCCATTCTTTATTGTACTCAGTTGGTTAAGTTTTGACTTCTATACTCCATGAAATTTGTGTGAAATATCCTTGATAATTGCGTTTCATCCAGTATCTTTTCATGAAAATATTCTCCTGATCATTCTTGAATTTTACTCCACAAAGCAGTATCATGTTGACAATTTGGACGTTGTTAATTCTTGGATAAATTAATTCTTGAACTTGTTTTATTGAATTCTTATATCATTGTCATCATCCTCATGTTTATAAAATGTTGAAAGTCATCTGTGGCCTGTAGTGCATAGATGGACTTGGTATGATTATGACCAGGGATTATTCGGTATAATCATGACCGTAATGTTACGAATGATGTGGTAAAAGTCCTCATTGGCCCGTAGTGCATTGATGGACAGTTGTTGGCATGATCATGACCATTAATGAATATACGAATATCCTTGGCCGTAGTGCAGGGGTGATTCGATGATGTGGATTATTTTATTAAGCTGAGTCTCAGCGATCAAAGTGTTGGAAAATCTTTTAAATCATAAAAGATAGTAGAGTTTATTTTCTACTTGACTCTTTTAATGGATTGCTTGTTCCGCTACAGTTAAACTTGATGTCTATTATATTTTATCAGTTTAACATTGTTGAAGGCTAATGATAATTTATTTTGCATTATCTTAGTCATAATATTTCTTACTGGGCTAGTTGAGCTCACCCTTTCTTTCACTGTTCTCTTCAGGAAATGAGAACGTAGCTGGGGCAAGTCGGGGAACGGAGTGATGGTCCGAATGATAGTATTAGTTAGTAGTCCTCACTATTCTATGTAATGGTGTGTAAATAAATGTAATGAGGACTCCTTTTGAGTATGAATACTCTCTAGAAGATAATATTTGTATTCAAACTCACAGTTTATATTTTGTCGTATTGTACACGACAGTTGTATTATTAAGTTGTATTTGTATTCTGTTATATGTATCTGACGACCCAAGATGGGTGATGTATACCTAATTTTGGGGGCGTCACATTATAACTGTGGAAAGGAAGGTCATATAGCTCGAGAGTGTTCTGTAGCAAAACCAAGTTCAGCGGGGATGGTGACTCCAAAAGTTATCCCGGATAAGTCGAAATCAGCGGTTCTTGGAAGGGCGTTTGTCGTGACTGGCCAAAACGCGAGAAACCCGAACGAGGTGATCACGGGTAAGCTAATCTTGAATTCTTGCGAAGTTTATACTTTACTAGATACCGGTTCTACCCATTCTTTTATCTCTCCTGCTTGTGCTCAACGTTTAAACTTGACTCCGGAGAAATTGGACTTTAACTTATCTGTTGAAACTCCGTTGGGTGAAACCTTCGTTACATCTACAGTTTATAAATCTTGCATGATCCAAGTTGGCACTATCACATTACCTGTTGATCTTATCTCTTTAAAGATACTTGCTTTTGATGTGATTTTAGGAATTGATTGGTTAACCACTCATCATGCTAAAATTGATTGTTTTCGTAAGGTTGTTAGTTTTCATATTCCTAACCAACCTGTCATACGAATTCAAACTACTAAACCACTAAAATCAGTCACTGTCATATCAAGCCACAAAGCTATTCGTTTATTGAAAAACGGATGTCAAGCTTTCTTAGCCCATGTTATGGATTTGAACAAAGACAAGTCAGATTTGAATAATATTTCTATTGTTAGAGAATTTCCCGATGTATTTCCTGAAGAACTTCCCGGTCTACCCCCGGAACGAGAAATTGAATTCTTTATTGACCTTGAACCCGGTACAAAGCCCATTTCTAAAACCCCATATCGAATGGCTCCTATTGAACTTCAGGAGTTAAAAGTCCAACTACAGGAGTTGTTGGACATCGGTTTTATTCGTCCTAGTACGTCTCCTTGGGGTGCTCCTGTTTTATTCGTAAAGAAGAAAGACGGGAGTATGCGACTTTGTATTGACTATCGAGAATTGAACCATGTCACCATCAAGAATAGGTATCCGCTACCTCGCATTGATGACCTGTTTGACCAGTTGCAAGGAGCACAATTCTTTTCAAAGATCGATCTTCGTTCTGGATATCATCAGCTGAAGATTAAAACTGAGGATATTCCAAAGACTGCCTTCAGAACTCGGTACGGGCATTATGAATTCTTAGTAATGTCTTTTGGATTGACTAATGCTCCTGCTGCCTTCATGGATATGATGAACCGTGTATTCAAAGAATATTTGGATCAGTTCGTTGTTGTCTTTATTGATGACATCCTCATCTATTCCAAAAGCCGTGAAGATCATGAGCGCCATTTGAAGCTGGTACTGCAAAGGCTTCGTGAAAACAAGCTATATGCCAAACTGAAGAAATGCGAGTTCTGGCTTGAGGAAGTAGCATTCCTTGGGCACGTGGTGTCAAAACATGGAGTATCTGTCGACCCGGCGAAGATTGAAGCCATACAAAGTTGGGAGCAACCGAAGTCGGTAACCGAAGTACGTAGCTTTCTGGGCTTAGCTGGTTATTATCGGAGATTTGTGGAAGGATTTTCTCGAATCGCTACTCCGTTAACTCAGCTGACTCGGAAAGATACAAAATTCGTATGGAGTGAGGAATGCGAGAAGAGTTTCCAAGAACTCAAGAGGAGACTCATTTCGGCACCTGTTCTGACAATACCATCTGGTTCGGATGGATTTGTTATCTACAGCGATGCTTCAGGCAAAGGGTTAGGATGTGTTCTCATGCAACATGGGAAAGTCATAGCCTATGCCTCACGACAACTCAAAGAATATGAGAGGAATTATCCTACTCATGATTTGGAGTTGGCAGCAGTCGTTTTTGCGTTGAAGATCTGGAGACACTACCTTTATGGGGAGAAAGTGGAGATCTATACAGATCATAAAAGCCTCAAATATTTCTTCACCCAAAAGGAACTCAACATGCGGCAACGACGTTGGCTTGAGCTGTTGAAAGATTACGATCATACCATCCAATACCATCCTGGAAAAGCAAACGTAGTAGCTGACGCATTGAGTAGAAGATCATATGCGGGTACGAGTGCAATGTTGTTAACACAAAGGCCCATTTTGTATGACTTGCAAAGGATGGAGATAGAGATGAAGGCTCCAAGTACCCACATGATGATATCAAATATACGAGTAGAACCGACTTTAATCGATAAAGTTAAAGCTGCTCAAGCTACGGATATAGAGCTGATGCGTATGAAGAAGAAAGTGCAAGAAGGTGCTATTCCAGAAGCAAGAATCGATGAAGAAGGAATACTTCGAGTCAACTCCAGACTTTGTGTTCCTAACGATTTTGACTTGAAGCATAGAATAATGATGGAGGCACACAACACACCGTTTGCAATCCATCCTGGGAGTACCAAAATGTATCACGATCTTCGACATACATTTTGGTGGAGCAATATGAAAAGAGAGATCGCGGAGTTTATCTCGAGATGTTTAACTTGTCAACGTGTAAAAGCGGAGCATCAAGTACCAAAGGGTCCATTGCAACCACTTGAGATTCCGAAATGGAAGTGGGAACACATTACTATGGATTTTGTTACGGGTCTTCCCAAGGTTTCTCAAGGCATAGATGCGATTTGGGTTATTGTTGATAGATTAACCAAGTCCGCTCATTTCTTGCCGATACGTGAGACTTATTCCCTTGAACGTCTTGCTAGTATGTACGTGAACGAGATTGTGAGATTGCATGGCATGCCAGTATCCATAGTTTCGGATCGTGACCCAAGATTCACTTCACGATTTTGGGTTAGCTTGCAGAAAGCTATGGGCACGGATTTACGATTCAGTTCAGCATACCATCCTCAAACGGACGGACAATCAGAGAGGACTATTCAAACTCTTGAAGATCTATTAAGACTTTGTGTCCTAGATCTCAAAGGGAGTTGGGATAAGTACCTACCATTGGTGGAATTCTCCTACAACAACAGTTATCAGGCGAGCATAGGTGTGGCTCCATTTGAGGCGTTGTATGGAAGAAAATGTCGTTCTCCAGTATGCTGGGACGAGGTGGGTGAAGCAACATTGTTGGGACCAGAATTGGTACGCATTACTACAGAGAAGATCCAAACGATTCGACAACGTATACAAACGGCACAGGATCGACAAAAGAGTTATGCGGATCTTCATCGGAAGGACGTGGAATTTAATATTGGGGATCATGTATTGTTACGTGTTGCACCATGGAAGGGAGTTACAAGATTTGGGAAGAGAGGAAAGCTCAATCCAAGATTTGTTGGTCCATTTGAGATTCTTGAGCGAATAGGAAATGTGGCATATAGACTCGCATTACCTCCAAGCATGTCTCGTGTTCATAATGTTTTTCACATATCTATGCTTCGTAAATATGTTAAAGACCCGAACCACATTATTGAGTTAGAACCAGACGAGATAGCTGAAGATTTAACGTACGAGGAGGTACCTGTTAAGATCTTGGATAGGAAAGAGCATGTCCTACGCACGAAGGTTATACCACAAGTTAAGGTTTTGTGGAGAAACCATGCTATTGAAGAAATGACCTGGGAGTTGGAATCAGAAATGAAAGCGAGGTATCCTCACCTTTTTGAAACATCAGGTACGTACGTCAATTTCGAGGACGAAATTTCATAAGGAGGGGAGGTTGTAAGACCCCAACTTATTAATGAATAAAATCAAATTTTCTCTAAATATTATTGTGAATAATAAGGGGTTAATTTGATATAATACTTTGGTTATGGGTGAAATGTGCAAATTTTGCAAAATAAGCAAGTGGTTATAAAATATTTATTTTTGGTCGGTGAATATTCGGTTGGTCGTGGAATATTCTTGCTGTCGGGGAATATTCGTACGACGACGCAGCCTTGTGTGGGCCCCATAACGGAAAGCGATTGGATGAAGAAAACGACAAGTATAAGTTGTTTATAAATAACGGCGTAGTTGTTACCGTTAATACTGTTGGAATACCCGGTGGTTAAAATACAGTAGCACACGGTATTGCACCAATTATTGATTCTTACGTAAGAAGGCACTACTCAATAATTGTTACAGTAGTTATTATTCAATATTTTATTTTATTGATTCAATAATTGCTGCGTTGATATTTTATATTATTGTTGTTTCAATAATTGTTGCTGCACAGTATTTTCATTTATCAGATCAATAATTCATATTATTTGAATAATATTATTAGATAACATTATTGGCAATGTCTAGAAAGTTCTGTCTAAGGAGAGGTTTGGTCATCTAATTGCGCGCCAGTAAGGAGAAATCCTTATTGGAAAGCCCCCTCTTTCCTGGGAACGGCCTGGTTGTCATAAATGTGATTCTGTAATATTATTTGTGAATAATTAATTATTGATTCATATGATAAGGAAATATTTATTTTATGTGGATATAAATGAGGGATATATTTTTGTGGTTAAAAATGAAGGAGTTAATGTTGAGGTTTTTGTCAGTATTTTTGTCGGAATGGAGGTATTAAAAATCAGGATTTTTGAGATAGTTTGCGGGGGTTATAATTTTTAATCCGACCGTTGGATCGTGGTAATTTTTGGATATGTTATACATATATAAGTTGAGTATATGTCCACAAATTTTGAACCGTTAAAAATGAACGTATGATTTATTATGAATTTTACAAGATGACTGGTTCAGAAATTGTTGAATTTTCGGAGTTTATCATTTTGATGGAAAATTCTAGAATTGGTGGGCCCCACTTGTGGTTGGTGAAGAAATGTGCTGAATTATATTTCAAATGTGGTGGGTGGGAATAGTAGCAGGTAAAGCCATCAGGTTGCAGGTCAAACCTACCAAAATTTTCCTATAAATAGAGGGCTAAGTTAGAATTGAAAATCACACCAGAAACAAGTTTTCTCTCTTTCTCTCTCTAGATTATTGAGTGTATTTTGTGAGTATTTAGATACTTTGAGAGTTTCTATTCATCAGAGCAAGTTTCTTTCAGCCTTATACCGGTATTCCGACCAGAAGTACTGATATTTTGAGGTAAGGGATATTATTTTCTTCTTAAATGATATTATTTTCTTCAATATCATTATGCTGAAATATTGATATGAGTTTTTATCAAATTTGAAACTTTTTGTGTCGGGGGTTACTATTCACGTATACGGCACTATTCACGTATACGGCACTATTCACGAATACGGCACTATTCACCGAAAAATAAAATTTTCCCTTTTTGTCCAAGATGTCTATTATGGTTACTATCTTTGATTGTATCCATGTTTTGATCTTTATTTTTGAATTCTGCTTCACAATTGATTATTATGAAGTATTATTGATCTTGGATAAACTGTTATACGAATCCCTAATATTTGTCCTTCTGTCTCATTGGATTCGTTCTCTTTAAGATATTTTTCATCATCCTCAGTCCTAAATGATGATATTACTGAATATCTTTGGCCTGTAGTGCAAAGATGTATAATTACTTGATGAATATCTTTGGCCTGTAGTGCAAAGATGAACAGGTGTTGAGATGAACATGACCGACTGATGATACAAATGAATATCTTTGGCCTGTAGTGCAAAGATGAATATTTGGTTAAAGATGATTATTAATTGATGTTACAGGGATAAAATATTGATGATGGACTTTTAAATCTTAGAAGATAGTAGAATTCTTTCTCTACTTGACTCTTCTAATGGTTTGCTGTTTCCGCTGCAGTTGTTGATCTAAAACTTGTTGTCGATTATATTTTATCAGATTTTTCCCTGTTGAAGACTAACGATAATTTGTTGTATATTATCTTAGTCATAATATTCTTTACTGGGCTAGTTGAGCTCACCCTTTTCCTTTTTGTTCCATTTTTCTTCTCAGGAGGTGAGAACATAGCAGGATCTAGTCGGGGTATGGAGTGATGGTTCTAGAAAGATGTATTAGCAGTCCTCACTATTTCTGTAAAATAGTGTTTGAATAATTGTAATGAGGATTTATTTGAGTGTGGATATTGTCCAGAAGACAATATTTGTATTTAAACTCACAGTATGTGTTGTCGTATTTTGCACGACAATTGTATTATTGAAGTTGTAGTTTGCTTTCTGTACCATGTATTTGGCGACTCAGAATGGGTGTTGTATACCTATTTTGGGGGCGTCACAAGAATATTACTATCATGTTCATTCTAATGAGGTGCACTTTTGACGCTTTCAAAGTTGGGTTCTCATCACCTTATTATTGTTCACCAAAATCAATTATTAAGTGACGTATAATATACGACACACCCATCTTAGGTTCTCAATACAATTATATATTGCATGTCATGCAGTTTTATAATGTATTGAGAAACTTTCACAGTCTCGGACCATCACATTATTTTTCAGTTATCCCCATTCGACCTAGTTACACTCTTAATACGTGAAAGGAATTATGAAGCAAAAGGGTGAGTACAAATAGCCCAGTAAAGAATATTATGACTGAGATAATATAGAACAAATTATCCTTAGTTCTCAATAGAAAAAAAAATCTGATAGTATAAGACCCCAACTTTTTATGAATAAAATTGAATTTCTTCTAATTATTATTTTGAATAATAAGGTGTTAATTTGATATAATACTTTAGTTATGGGTGAAATGTGTAAATTTTATAAAATAAGCAAATTGTTATAAAATACTAATTGTTGTCGAGGAATATTCGTTTGGTTGTGGAATATTCTTGTTGTCGGGGAATATTCGTACGATGGCACAACCATTTATGGGCCCCATAACGAAAAACTATCTGATGAAGAAAACAACAAGTTTGAATTTTTTATAAATAACGGCGTAGTTGTTACCAATAACACTGTTAGAATACCCGGTGGTTAAAGTACAGTAATACGTGTGGTTGACCAATAGCATACGGTATTGCACAGTATTTTTGGATTATTGATTCTTACGTAAGAAGGCACTACTCAATAATTTTTATAGTAATTACTGTTCAATATTTTATTTTATTGATTCAATAATTGCTACGTTGATATTTTATATTATTGTTATTTCAATAATTGTCAATGCACATTATTTTTTATTATCAGATCAATAATTCATATTATTTGAATAATATTATTAGATAGCATTATTGGCAATGTCTAAGAAAGTTCTGTCTAGAAAAGGGGTTTGGTCACCTAATTGCGCTCTAATAAGGATAAATTCTTATCGAAAAGTCTCCTCCTTATTGGGAACGACCTGGTTGTCATTATTGTGATTCTGTAATATTATTTTTTAATAATTAATTATTGATTTATATGATAAGAAAATATTTATTTTATATGGATATATATGAAGAAATTAATGCTGAGGTGTTTTATCAGTATTTTGTTGAAATAGAAGTATTAAAAATCATCTGTATGTGAATTTCGGTCATTTTCTGTTTGGAATTTGGAAAAAATTTCTTCTACAAAGTTGTAAATAATTAAATTTTATATGGAATGGACATAAGGTTCATATTTTTTTAATAAATGAGTTATTTATTATGAATTATTGAAGTTTCAGAAATAAATATTTTTATTAAAAACATGGGTGGGCCCGACTTTTGTTTTTTGTGGAAAATGTGATGAGAATTATTTCAAAAGTGGTGTGCTCATTTTTCAAAGAAGGGGTGCGTAGAAGCCACCGAACGGATTTTGTCAATCATGGTGTGCTAAGCATTTCCTATAAATAGGGTACTTAGTTAGAAATGAAAATCACACCAAAATCAGAAGTTTTTTCTCTCTATAATATCGAGCGTATTTTTGTGAGTATTTAGATATTTTGAAAGTTGATAAGCAGTGCAAGTTTCCTTCAATATTATATCCGATATTTCAGTCAAAAGTACTTGTCTTTTGAGGTAAGGAATGTTATTTTTTTCGTAAATGATGTTATTTCTTTTAATATTATTATACCAAAATATTGGTATGAATTTTATTATGAAATTTTAACCTTTTTTTGTCGGGGTTACTATTCACGTATACGGCACTATTCACGTATACGGTATTATTCACAGAAAAATTAAATTTTCTTTTCTTGGTCCAAGTTGTCTATTATGGTTACAATCTTTGATTGTATCCATGTTTTGATTTTCATTCTTAAATTTTGCTCCACAATTGATTATTATGGAGTATTTTTGAACTTGGATAAACCGAAGTACGAATCCCTAATCTTTGTCCTTTTATCTCACTGGATTCGTTTTCTTTAAAATATTTTCATTATCCTCAGTCCTGAATGGTGATATAAGTGAATATCTTTGGTCTGTAATGCAAAGATGAGTGATTACTTAATGAATATCTTTGGCTCGTAGCGTAAAGATGGACAAGTGTTGAGGTAAACATGACCAACTGGTGATACAAATGAATATATTTAGCCCGTAGTGCAAATATGAATATTTGATTCAGGATTTATATTGATTGATGTTATAAGGATAAAATATTGATGATGGACTTTTAAATCATAGAAGATAGTAGACTTCATTCTCTACTTAACTCTTCTAATGAATTGTTATTTTCGCTGCGAATATTGATCTAAAACTTATTGTCCATTATATTTTATCTGATTTATCGAAGGCTAACGATAACTTGTTCTACATTATTTGTGACGCTCCCAAAATAGATATACATCATCCATTCTAAGTCGCCAAATACATGGTACATAACTCAAATATAAACTTAATTTATACAACTAATAAGTGTCGTGCAGAATACGACAAAACATAAGCTGTGAGTTTTAATACAAATATTGTCTCCTAGACAATATCCAAACTCAAATTCAATCTCATTACAATTATTATCACACTATTTCACAGAATAGTGCGGACTACTAAAACAACCATCTGGACCGTCAATCCATTCCCCGACTAGTCCCAGCTATTTTCTCATTTCCTGAAGAGAACAGTGAAAGAAAAAGGTGAGCTCAACTAGTCCAGTAAGAAATATTATGACTAAAATAATGTAGAATAAATTATCGTTAGCCTTCAACAGTATAACAACTGATAGAATACAATAGACAACAAGTTTTACATCAACAAATGCAGCGGAATAAGCAATCCATTAGAAGAGTCAAGTAGAGCATGATATCTACTATCTTCTATGATTTAAAAGTTTATCATCAATTTTATCGCCGAGACTCAGTTTAATAAATAATCCACATCACTGAAATATCCATGCACTACGGGCCAAGGACATTCATTAGTATCACGACCACGAATTATCCATGCACTACGGGTCAAGGATATTCGTGTTTTCACCAGTGGTCATGAACATGTCAAACAAGAATTCATCTTTGCACCCTTGACCGAACGCATGGTCATGATCATGCCAATAACTGTCGTTGAGACTCAACTCAATAAATAATCCACATCACTTGTAACATTACAGGTCATGATTATACCGAATAATCCCGGGTCATAATTGTGACGCCCCCAAAATAGGTCCATTCCACCCAACCTATTTTGGGTCGTCAAATACATGGTACAGGAAACAACTACAACTTTATCATTACAATTATCGTGCAAAATACGACAACACATATACTGTGAGTTTAAATACAAATATTGTCTTCTAGACAATATCCACACTCAACTAAGTCCTCATTACAATTATTGATACACTATTTTACAGAAATAGTGAGGACTGTTAAAATAATTTTCTAGAACCATCACTCCGTACCCCGACTAGTTCCTGTTATATTCTCGCATCCTGAGAAGAAAAATAGAACAAAAAGAAAAAGGGTGAACTCAACTAACCCAGTAAAGAATATTATGAATAAGATAATATAGAACAAATTATTGTTAGTCCTCAACAGGGAAAAATCTGATAGAATACAATAGACAACAAGTTTTAGATCAAAAACTGCAGCGGAAACAACAATTCATTAGAAGAGTTAAGTAAAAAATGAAATCTACTATCATTTATGAATTTAAAAGTTCATCATCAATATTTTATCCATGTAACATCAATCATCAAATATTCATCTTTACACTACGGGCCAAAGATATTCATTTGTATCACCAGTTGGTCATGTTCATCTCAACATATGTTCATCTTTGCACTACGACCAAAGATATTCATTTGTTAATCATTCATCTTTGCACTACAGACCAAAGATATTCAGTAGTATCATCATTTAGGACTGAGGATGATAAAAATATTTTCAAGAAAACGAATCCAGAGAGATAAAAAGACAAGGATTAGGGATTCGTACTTCGGTTTATTCAAGTTCAAAAATACTCCATAATAATCAATTGTGGAGCATAAATTAAAAATGAAGATCAAAATATAGATCCAATCAAATATAGGAACCATAACAGACAATCTTAGACACAGAAAAGAAAATTTAATTTTTCTGTGAATAGTACCGTATTCGTGAATAGTGTCGTATACGTGAATAGTAATCACGCCACTAAAAGGTAAAAATTTCACAAGAAAAATCATAATACTCGTGAATAGTAACTCGTGAATAGTAACTCCAACATGAAAAGATAAAAATTTCATAATAAAATTCATACCAATATTTCAGTATAATGATATTGAAATAAATAATATCATTTATAAAAAAATAACATCACTTACCTCAAAAGAATAGTACTTCTAGCTGGAATATCAGATATAACGCTGAAGGAAACTTACACCGTATAGCAACACTCAATGCATTAAAATACTCACAAAAATACGCTCGATATTATAGAGAGAGAAAACTTCAGTTTCTGGTGTAATTTTTAATTCTAACCTAAGCACCCTATTTATAGAAAAATACTTAGAACACCAAAGCAGAAAATTTAATAAAATATTAATATATTAAAAAAAAATTCACGCCCACCTTAAAAAATCTGCACTCAACTCATTTTCCATACTAGTAGGGTCCACCAACATAATAAAAATATTTTTCTTAAAAAAATTTAAAACTCCAAAAATTAATTATTCCGGAACTTCAATAATTCATAATAAATAGCCTTTTATCAGAAAAATTTAAATTTTATGTCTATTTTATAGGAAATTCAATTCTCTACAACTTTGTAGCTTTAAATTTTTCTAAATTTCAAACAAAAATTGACCGAAATCCACATACGGACTATCTTGCAGGCTATAATCAAATTTTAGTCAAAAAATGGGATCCACCAACATGTTTAACATGTTTTTAGCATTCATTGTAACAAAAATACTCTTATTCCTCATTTATTCATATATCACACATTCATTGTAAAAATATATCTATTATTATATTATTATAATATAATAATATATTTAAATAAATTATTTTATCAGAAAAGATAAAATATCAATTTTCAACAATTGTCACTTTTCTAAAAATTCCTCCATTTATATCCACATAAATAAATATTTTTCTTATCATATAAATCAATAATTAATTATTCACAAATAATATTACAGAATCACAATAATGACAACGATGTCGTTCCTAGGAAAGAAGGGGCCTTCCGGTAAAGATTTTTTTTTACTGGCACGCAATTAAATAACCTCTCCTAAACAGAACTTTCTTAGACATTGTCAATAATGCTATCTAATAATATTATTCAAATAAAATAAATTATTGATCTGATAATTTGAAATACTGTGCAATGACAATTATTGAATCAACAATATAAAATATCAATGCAGCAATTATTGAATCAATAAAATAAAATATTGAACAGTAATTATTGTAACAATTATTGAGTAGTGACTTCTTACATAAGAATCAATAGTTGGTGCAATACCGTGTGCTATTGTGCAACACCGCGTATTATTGTGTTTTAACCACCGGGTATTCCAACAGTGTTAACGGTAACAACTACGTCGTTATTTATAAAAACTCATACTTGTCGTTTTCTTCATCCAATAGCTTTCTATTATGGGGCCCACACAAGGCTGCGCCGTCGTACGAATATTCCCCGACGGCAAGAATATTCCACGACCAAACGAATATTTCCCGACAACAATGAATATTTTGTAACTACTTGTTTATTAAAAAATATTAGCGCATTTTACCCATAACTAACCACATTAATCGAATCAACCCCTCAAAATAATAAATAGAAGAAATTTGATTTTATTTATAAAAAGTTGAGGTCTTACAACCTCCCCTCCTTATGAAATTTCGTCCTCGAAATTGACGTACGTACCTGATATTTCGAAAAGGTGAGGATACCTCGCTTTCATTTCCGTTTCCAACTCCCATGTCATTTCCTCAATAGCATGGTTCCTCCACAAAACTTTTGTGACAACCCCAAAACAGGTCCATTCTATACAATCTATTCTGAGTCGCCAAATACATGGTACAGAAAACAACTACAACTTTATTACAACAATTGTCGTGTAAAATATAACAACACATATGCTGTGAGTTTGGATACAAATATATACCAAATGTGACTCATGTTTCAACCGTGGACAGCACCTCACAATGACACCTTACATAAAGGTATAGTCAAAAATTGTTTTAGAAATTAGAATCTTTGGGAAGTGCTCAAGGAAACCTTCGTACATAGGAGGCCATACGTCTAGGTTATGATAGATATCATATGGCCACAGAATTATCCTTGGTTGACCCAATAGACCCCAAAGAAAAACGAGAAGATTACTATCATATTCTTCCCAATGGTGAGTCTTCTCTTGACATATCATTATCTCTACTGTCTCTAATTGAGAATTATACTTCAAACAAATACCAAGATTATATAGGTAGTGCTCGTATATATACTCAGCAAGTGGATGAGCACATCCATGTCTTATGATGACACGAGGTTGTATGTCGTTAGACATCTTGTATGATAGTGGCAAAACACCCTTCCAACGTTGGGTACACCTTACCCTATTGGATTCACCAAATAAAACTACTAAATGAACTTTTCTATACTGCTTCGGGAGAACCTCCACAGCTAGAGACCACCGTTCTATTTCTCCGTTACCCTCGCTCGATCCAGCTACACTCTTATTACCTGAAAGGAATTGTGAAGCAAAAGGGTGAGCACAACTAGCTCAGTAAAGAATATCATGACTAAAGATAATTAAATTATTAATAGCCTTCATCAATAATAAATCAGAGATTTAGAATATATGGTAAATGATAAAAATTTTAACTATAGTTGCAGCGGAACGAGCAATCCATTAGAAGAGTCAAATAGACTATAAAGTCTATTATCTTCTCCATATTAAAAATCTACCAACAATGTTTTATCCCTGTAACATCAATCAACAATTCTGGACCACAATCATATGAATAACTCATAATCATAATTGTAGTTCTAAATTCCTCTTTTCATCCAGAACGAAGATAATTTTCATCACCTATCTTTACCTGAAACATCAAAGATCATGGTTACACCAAATCACATTTCCTGTTCATAATCATACTAATAACTTCATCTTTGCACTACGGCCAAAGATATTCATTTGTATCACCAGTTGGTCATGTTCATCTCAACATCTGTTCATCTTTGCACTACTGGCCAAAGATATTCAACAACATGTCATCTTTGCACTACGGGCCAAAGATATTCATCAACAATTCATCTTTGCACTACAGGCCAAAGATATTCATTAACAATTCATCTTTGCACTACAGACCAAAGATATTCCTCAACAGTTCATATTTGCACTACGACCAAATATATTCATCAACAGTTCATATTTGCACTACATGCCAAATATATTAATACCTTAAAGAAATATATAATCATTTCAGAATTTATATAAATAATAATTATAACCATGTTGATCAATTCACCTTTACTCTTAAGCAAAAGATATTCACTTATAAATTTAATGGTCATGATCATACCAGTCAACAATTCAACTTTGCACTACTGGCCAAAGAGAACTCATAGTCATGATCATACCAAAAATCTACCCATCTTTACACTCAAGTCAAAGAGAAATATCATCATTAGGGTTATAAAAATGATATATATAATAAAAAAAAATATGATCAACATATAGTTTTAATCTCAAGAGTAATATTCGTAAATCAACTATAATTTGGTTAGAAAAAGAAACCAATTTTTTCGTGAAAAGTAACTCGTGAATAGTAACTCGTGAATAGTAACTCAACACAAAAGGGTAGAAATTCTACAATAAAATACATAACAATATTTCGGTATAATGATATTGAAAGAATAATATTTCTTAAGCTTATAAACAATTTATTTTAATTGTTTACACATTACTAAATAATGCATTTAATCATCCTAAAATGCCAAACTCATAAGATTTATCACCAATAACCAAAAACTCTAATCAAAAATCTGCATATACCTCATATAGGATTCTCAAGCCATAAAATCCTATTTTCTAATTTTTTTACTTCACAAAACATATTTAATTCATTTACTCATAACTAGACCATTTTTATGAAAAATACCAAATCAGTTCCAAAAATATTTCTTTTCTGGGTTTAGCATAATATAGTCCCATAGTGAACATATATTTTTCTCAGAATTTTTAAAAGTCATTTACTATTTTTCATATGGCCAAAACAGCCGAATATTTAGACATTTATCAAAAATTATACTTTTATTTAAAAATTCTGAAATTCACAGAGTATACTCCTATCATATACATGTACTCCCAATAAAATTTTTATCAATTTTAGAGTTAACCACAAATGTTATAAGCAGTTACTTTTAAAATAGTCTTTTCTCCTAAAATTCATAAATCTTAATCTATACATCCAAAAATCACCATTTTTGGACACAATCAAGAAAACTCATCAAAATATTATTTCAAATTTTTTCAGAATTTTTGAAGGTCAGAAAAATTATGAAACTGAAAAACATAACAACCCTTAAAATCCCTTACTATCCCTTACCTCAAAAGAGCAGTACTTCTGATCGGTATAAGGCTGAAGGAAACTTGCACTGATGAATAGAAACTCACATAGTATCTAAATACTCACAAAATACACTCAATAATCTAGAAAGAGAAAGAGAGAAAACTTATGAATTCTGGTGTGTTTTTCAATTCTAACTTAACCCTCTATTTATAGGAAAATGTTAGCACGCCGAAGCAGACTTAACCTGCAACCTGATGGCTTTACCTGCTACTATTCAAGCCTACCACATTTGAATAAAAATCTCAGCACATTTTCTCACCAACCAAAAATGGGACCCACCAATTCTAGAATTTTTCACCAAAATGATTAACTCCGAAAATTCAACAATTTCCGAACCAGTCATCTCGTAAAATTCATAACAAATCATACGTTCATTTTTAACGGTTCAAAATTTGTGAATATATACTCAACTTATATATGTATAACATATCCAAAAATTACAACGATCCAACGGTCGGATTAAAAATTATAACCCCGCAAAATATCTCAAAAACTATGATTTTTAATACCTCCATTCCGATAAAAATACTGATAAAAATCTCAAAATTAACTCCTACATTTTTAACCACAATAAATATATCCAACATTTATATCCACATAAAATAAATATTTCCTTATCATATAAATCAATAATTAATTATTTACAAATAATATTACAGAATCACATTTATGACAGCCAGGCCGTTCCCAGGAAAGAGGAGGCTTTCTAATAAGGATTTTTCCTTACTGGCGTGCAATTAGGTGACCAAACCTCTCCTTAGACAGAACTTTCTAGACATTGCCAATAATGTTATCTAATAATATGAATTATTAATCTGATAATGGAAAATACTGTGCAGTGACAATTATTGAACAACAATAATATAAAATTTCAACGTAGCAATTATTGAATCAATAAAATAAAATATTAAACAGTAATTACTGTAACAATTATTGAGTAGTGCCTTCTTACGTAAGAATCAATAATTTTAAAAATACTATGCAATACCGTGTGCTACTGTGCAATAACGCGTATTACTGTATTTTAACCATCGGGTATTCCAACAGTGTTAACGGCAACAACTGCGCCGTTATTTGTAAAAACTCAAATTTGTCGTTTTCTTCATCCGACAGTTATTCTGTTATGGGGCTCACAAATGGTTGCGCCGTCGTACGAATATTCCCCGACAGAAAGAATATTTCACGACCAAACGAATATTTTCCGACAACAATGAATATTTTATAACCACTTGTGTATTTTGAAAAAAAATTCATATATCACCGTTAACTTTAACATTTATCAATTTAACCATTTACTGAATAGTAATTATAAGAAAAATTGAATACTTTTATTTCATAAAATTCGGGGTCTTACAACTTTGACTTGTGGTATAACCTTTGTGCGTAGGACATGCTCCTTCCTATCCATTATCTTGACATGTACCTCCTCGTATGTTAAGTCTTCAGCTATCTTATCTGGTTCTAACTCAATAATGTGGAATATTTATGAAGCACAGATATGTGAAAAACATTATGAACACGTGACATACTTGGCGGTAAAGCGAGTCTATAGGCCACAGTTCCTACTCGATCGAGAATTTCAAATGGACCAATAAATCGAGGGTTGAGATTTCTTATATTTGTCGACTCTTGCTTCTGGAATAACACATTCTTGTAGTTTCTTCTTTGTATGCATCAGCTCCGGATTTGTGGCTTGAACAGCTTTAACTTTATCGATTAAAGTCGGTTCTAATCGTATATTCGACATCATCACGTGGGTCCCTAAAGTCTTTAACTCTATCTCCATCATTTGTAAGTCATACAAAATGGGTTTTTGTGTTCGACAATATCGAACTCGTACCCACATACGATATTCTACTCAACACGTCAGCTACCACGTTCACTTTTTCAGGATGGTATGGTCAGAACAGGTGCCGAAATGAGTCTCCTCTTGAGTTCTTGGAAGCCTTTCTCACATTCCTCGCTCCATTCGAATTTTGTATCTTTTCGAGTCAACTGAGTTAATGGAGTAGCGATTCGAGAAAATTCTTTCATGAATCTCCGATAATAACCAGCTAAGCCTAGTAAGCTACGTATTTCGATTACTGACTTAGGTTGCTCTCAACTGTGACTCATATCCCAATCTTGGATAGCACGTCACAGTGGCACCTATCATTTTATCACCACACAATATAGCGTCCCCTACGGAAAGTCTGACATCGGTGAACTCCACAAAGGAAGTCACCAGATAGAGGCTCGGGTACCAACACCTGTAGTTGGGTTTTTAACTCCTGAAGTTCAATAGGAGCCATTCGATATGAGATTTTAGAAATGAGTTTTGTACCGGGTTCAAAGTTGATACAAAATTCAATATTACGCTCTGGGGGTAGGCCAGGAAGTTCTTCAGAAAATACGTCAGAAAATTCACTAACAACAGAAATATCATTCAAATCTGACGTATTTTTAAATCCATGAAATGGACTAAGAAAGCTTGACATCCGTTTTTCAATAAACGAATGGCTTTATGGCTTGATATGAAAGTAATTGACTTTAGTGGTTTGGTTGCTTGAATTCGCATAACAGGTTGGTTAGGAATATGAAAACTAACATCCTTACGAAAATAATCAATTTTGGCAAGATGAGTGGTTAACCAATCAATCCCTAAAATCACATCAAATGCAAGTATTTTCAAAGAAATGAGATCACAGGTAATGTGATGGTTCCAACTTGAATCAAACAAGATTTATAAACAGTGGATATAACGAAAGTTTCTCCTAACGGAGTTTCAACAGATAAGTCAAAGTCTAATTTCTCAGGAGTCAAGTTCAAACGTTGAGCACAAGTAGGAGAGATAAAAGAATGGGTAGAACTGGTATCTAATAAGGTACAGACTTCGCAAGAATTTATAACTAACTAACCCGTGATAACTTCGTTCGATTCCTCTTCATGAAAAATGTTCTCCCTTAAACTACTGACTTTGTTTTGTCTGTATCCGCCTTTGGTGCCACCGTCCCAGCTGGACTTGACTTCGCTACAAAATAAAATCGAGCTATGTGACTGTCTTTTCCACAACTAATACGTACCTTGGAAGGATGTGAACAATTTAGACTTATGTGTCCCTCCTCTGCGCATCTGTAGCATCTAACAGGCGGTCGTTTTCCTCCCCTATAATTTGTTGCTGGTGTTGGTGCTGTTGCGACATCTTCCCGTCATCTTTAAATCTTCTCTTCTTGAAGTTTTCACTTGAATCATTTCTTCTATTATCTTGACAATGATTACCACCAAAGTGGCTACCATTTCTGGCATGATAATTTTCTCAACGATGGTTATCATTGTCCCGATGGACGTTGCCACCGGTACGATTATTATCGTGTTGTTGGTCGTTAACTTTTGGTTAGGCTAACTCATTATCGCGCTCCAATAACTGAGCCCTATTCACAACATCTGAATATAAACAAAGTTTGTGAGAAATAAGGTATTGGCATATTTTGGGTTTCAAACCTCGCAAAAACATTCGCGTTATTCGCTCCTCGTTGTCTACCAAATGGGATGTAAACCGGGATAGCTCAGTAAACTTAGCTTCGTACTGCGACATGATCATATTGTTTTGCTCCATTGCTCATCTCAAATTTTTTAGATGTTATTCTCAAATACTGTCACAAAACAAGGGTTAATTAAAGAAATTAATATATCGCATAATATCCCTATATTCTGACCAACCAATAAATAAGCTTAGGTAGGACACACTAGCGAAGGATTTACTCGTCTCTCCCTCCCTAGTTCTATTTTCCGATCTCCGCCAGAGACCATATCCCTAAGCCCTAATACCAACTGTGACGCTCCCAAAATAGGTCCATTCCACCCAACCCATTCTGGGTCGCCAAATACATGGTACATGAAACAACTACAATTCATCATTACAATTGTCGTGCAAAATACGATAACAAATATACTGTGAGTTTAAATACAAATATTGTCTTCTAGACAATATTCACACTCAACTAAGTCCTTATTACAATTATTGATACATTATTTTACAAAAATAGTGATGACTGTTAAAACAACTTTCTAAAACCATCACTCCACACCCCGACTAGTTCCCGTTATATTCTCGCCTCCTGAGAAGAAAAATAGAATAAAAAGGAAAATGGTGAGCTCAACTAGCCCAATAAAGAATATTATGACTAAGATAATATAGAACAAATTATCGTTAGTCCTCAACAGGGAAAAATCTGATAGAATACAATAGACAACAAGTTTTAGATCAAAAACTGCAGCGGAAACAACAATTCATTAGAAGAGTTAAGTAGAGAATGGAATCTACTATCATCTATGAATTTAAAAGTCCATCATCAATATTTTATCCCTGTAACATCAATCATCAAATATTCATCTTTGCACTACGGGCCAAAGATATTCATTTGTATCACCAGTTGGTCATGTTCATCTCAACACATGTTCATCTTTGCATTACGGCCAAAGATATTCATTAGTTAATCATTCATCTTTGCACTACAGGCCAAAGATATTCAGTAGTATCATCATTTAGAACTGAGGATGATAAAAATATTTTCAAGAAAACGAATCCAGAGAGATAAAAAGACAAAGATTAGGGATTAGTACTTCGGTTTATCCAAGTTCAAAAATACTCCATAATAATTAATTGTGGAGCATAAATCAAAAATGAAGATCAAAATATAGATCCAATCAAAGATAGGAACCATAACAGACAATCTTGGACACAGAAAAGAAAATTTAATTTTTTTGTGAATAGTGTCGTATTCGTAAATAGTGTCGTATACGTGAATAGTAATCACGACACTAAAAGGTAGAAATTTCACAAGAAAAATCATCATACTCGCAAATAGTACGCGTAAATAGTAACTCGTAAATAGTAGCTTGTGAATAATAACTCGTGAATAGTAACTCATAAATAGTAACTCGTGAATAGTAACCCCGACATGAAAAGATAAAAATTTCATAATAAAATTCATACCAATATTCCGGTATAATGATATTGAAAGAAATAATATCATTTACAAAAAAATAACATCTCTTACCTCAAAAGAATAGTACTTCTGGTTGGAATATCAGATATAACGCTGAAGGAAACTTGCACCGTATAGCAACACTCAATGTATCAAAATACTCACAAAAATACGCTCGATAATATAGAGAGAGAAAACTTCAGTTTCTGGTGTAATTTTCAATTCTAACCTAAGCACCCTATTTATAGGAAAATACTTAGAACACCGAAGTAGAAAATTTAATAAAATATTAATATATTTAAAAAAAATTCACGCCCACCTTAGAAAATATGCACTCAGCTCATTTTCCATACTAGTGGAGCCCACCAACATAATAAAAACGTTTTTCTTAAAAAAAAATTTAAAACTCTAAAAATTAATTATTTCGAAACTTTAATAATTCATAATAAATAGCCTTTTTATCAGAAAAATTCAAATTTTATGTCCATTTCATAGAAAATTCAATTCTCTACAACTTTGTAGCTTTAAATTTTTCTAAATTCCAAACAGAAATTGACCGAAATTCACATACGGACGATCTTGCAGACTATAATCAAATTTTAGTTAAAAAATGGGATCCACCAACATGTTTAACATGTTTTTAGCATTTATTGTAACAAAAATACTGTTCCTCCTCATTTATTCATATATCACACATTCATTGTGAAAATATCACCATTATTATATTATTGTAATATAATAATATATTTAAATAAATTATTTTATCAGAAAAGATAAAATATCAATTTTTAACTATTGTCACTTTTCTAAAAATTCCTCCATTTATATCCACATAAATAAATATTTTTCTTATCATATAAATCAATAATTAATTATTCACAAATAATGTGACGACCCCAAAATAGGTTCATTCCATCTAACCTATTCTGAGTCGTCAAATACATGGTACAGAAAACAACTACAACTTTATTACAACAATTATCGTACAAAATATAACAACATATATGCTGTGAGTTTGGATACAAATATATACCAAATGTGACTCATGTCCCAACCGTGGACAGCACCTCACAATGACACCTTACATAAAGGTGTAGTCAAAAACTATTTTAGAAATTAGAATCTTTGAGAAGTGCTCAAGGAAACCTTCGTATATGGGAGGCCATGCGTCTAGATTATGATAGATATCATATGGCCACAGAATTATCCTTGGTTGACCCAATAGACCCCAAAGAAAAACGAGAAGATTACTATCATATTCTTCCCAATAGTGAGTCTTCTCTTGACATATCATTATCTCCACTGTCTCTAATTGAGAATTATACTTCAAACAAATACCAAGATTATATAGGTAGTGCTCGTAAAGATACTCAGCAAGTGGATGAGCACATCCCTGTCTTATGATGACACGAGATTGTATATCATTAGACATCTTGTATGATAGTGGCAAAACACTCTTCCAACGTTGGGTTCGCCTCACCCTATTTGATTCACCAAATATAACTACTAAATGATGTATACAACACTTTTTTATACTGCTTAGGGAGAACCTCCATAGCTAGAGACCACCGTTCTATTTTTCCGTTACCCTCGCTCGACCTAGCTACACTCTTATTACCTGAAAAGGAATTGTGAAGCAAAAGGGTGAGCACAACTAGTCCAGTAAAGAATATTATGACTAAAGATAAATAAGTTATCAATAGCCTTCAACAGAATTAAATCAGAGATTTAGAACATATGGTAAATGATAAAAAATTTCAACCATAGTTGCAGCGGAACGAGCAATCCATTAGAAGAGTTAAATAGACCATAAAGTCTATTATCTTCTCCATGTTAAAAATCCACCAATAATATTTTATCCCTGTAACATCAATCAACAGTTCTGGTTCACAAACATATGAATAACTCATAATCATAATTGTGATTCTAAATTCCTCTTCGCACCCAGGACGAAGATAATTTTCATCACATGTCTTTACCTGAAACATCAAAGATCATGGTTATACCAAATCACAGTTCCTGTTCATAATCATACTAATAAATCCATCTTTGCACTACGGCCAAAGATATTCAACAACAATTCATCTTTGCACTACAGGCCTAAGATATTCATCAACAGACCATCTTTGCACTACAGGCCAAATATATTCAACAACAGTTCATCTTTGCACTACGGGCCAAATATATTCATCAACAATTCATATTTGTACTACAGGCCAAATATATTCATATCTCAAAGAAATATATAATCATTTCAGAATTTATATAAACAATAATTATAACCATGTTGATCAATTCACCTTTGCACTTAAGCTTAAGATATTCAATTATAAATTCAATGGTCATGATCATACCAGTCACAATTCAACTTTGCACTACAAGCCAAAGAGAACCTTAGACATGATCATACCAATAATCTACCCATGTTTACACTCCAGTGAAAGAGAATTTCAACATCAGGGTTATAAAAATGTTATATATGATAATAAAATCAATATAATCAATACATAGTTTTAATCTCAAGAGTAATATTCATAACTCAACTATAATTTGGTTAGAAAAAGAAATCAATTTTGTCATGAATAGTAACTCGTGAATAGTAACTCATGAATAGTAACTCTGACACAAAAAGGTAGAAATTCCACAATAAAATCTATACCAATATTTCGGTATAATGATATTGAAAGAATAACATTTCTTAAGCTTATAAACAATTTATTTTAATTGTTTACACTTTACTAAATAATGCATTTAATCATCTTAAAATGCCAAACTCATAATATTTCATCACCAATAACCAAAAACCCTCATAAAAAATCTGCATATACCTCATATAGGATTCTCAAGCCATAAAATTCTATTTTCCAATTTTCTGACTTCACATAACATATTTAATTCATTTACTCATAACTAGACTATTTTCATGAAAAATACCAAATCAGTTCTAAAAATATTTCTTTTATGAGATTTAGCAGAATATAGTCTCATATTGAACATATATTTTTTTCATCATTTTTAAAATTTATTTACTATTTTTCATATAACCAAAACAGCCGAATATTTAGACATTTATCAAAAATTGTACTTTTATCCAAAAATTCTAAAATTTACAGAGTATACTTCTATCATATACATGTACTCTCAATAAAAATTTCATCATTTTTGGAGTTAACCACAAGGAATTATAAACGGTTACTTTTAAAATAGTCTTTTCTCATAAAATTCATAACTCTTAATCTATACATCCAAAAATCACCATTTTTGAACACAATCAATAAAACTCCTCAAAATTTCATTTCTAATTTTTCCAGAATTTTTTGAAGATCAGAAGAAGTACGAACTGAAAAACATAATAACCCTTAAAATCCCTTACTATTCCTTACCTCAAAAATGCAGCACTTCTGACTAGATATTGGATATGACGCTGAAGGAAACTTGCACTGAATAGCAACTCTCAAAGTATCTAAATATTCACAAAATATGCTTCATAATATAGAGAGAGAAAGAGAGAAAACTTATGAATTCTGGTGTGTTTTTTAATTCTAACTTAGCTCTCTATTTATAGGAAAATGTTAGCACGCCGAAGCAGACTTAACCTGCAACCTGATGGCTTTACTTGCTACTATTCCCACCCACCATATTTGAATAAAAATATCAGTATATTTCCTCACTAACCAAGAGTGGGGCCCACCAATTCTAGAATTTTTCACCAAAATGATTAACTCCGAAAATTCAACAATTTCTGAACCAGTCATCTCGTAAAATTCATAACAAATCATACGTTCATTTTTAACGGTTCAAAATTTGTGGACATATACTCAACTTATATATGTATAACATATTCAAATATTACCACGATCCAACGGTTGGATTAAAAATTATAACCCCCGCAAAATATCTAAAAAATCCTAATTTTTAATACCTCCATTCCGACAAAAATACTGATAAAAATCTCAACATTAACTCCTACATTTTTAACCACAATAAATATATCCAACATTTATATCCACATAAAATAAATATTTCCTTATCATATGAATCAATAATTAATTATTCATAAATAATATTACAGAATCACATTTATGACAACCAGGTCGTTCCCAGGAAAGAGGGGGCTTTCCAATAAGAATTTCTCCTTACTGGCGCGCAATTAGATGACCAATCCTCTCCTTAGACAGAACTTTCTAGACATTACCAATAATATTATCTAATAATATTATTCAAATAATATGAATTATTGATCTGATAATGGGAAATACTGTGCAGCAATAATTATTGAAACAACAATAATATAAAATATCAACGCAACAATTATTGAATCAATAAAATAAAATATTGAACAGTAATTACTGTGACAATTATTCAGTAGTGTCTTCTTACGTAAGAATCAATAATTTCAAAAATACTGTGCAATAACGCGTATTACTGTATTTTAACCACTAGGTATTCCAACAGTGTTAACGGTAACAACTACGACGTTATTTGTAAAAACTCAAATTTGTCATTTTTATCATCCGACAGTTATTCTGTTATGGGGCCCACAAATGGCTGCGCCGTCGTACGAATATTCCCCGACAGAAAGAATATTCTACGACCAAACGAATATTCCCCGACAACAATAAATATTTTATAACCACTTGTGTATTTTGAAAAAAAATTCATATATCACCCTTAACTTTAACATTTATCAATTTAACCATTTACTGAATAGTAATTATAAGAAAAATTGAATACTTTTATTTCATAAAATTCGGGGTCTTACAAATAATATTACAGAATCACAATAATGATAATCAGGTCGTTCCTAGGAAAGAGGGAGCCTTCCGGTAAAGATTTCTCCTTACTGGCGCGCAATTAAATAACCTCTCCTAGACAGAACTTTTTTAGACATTGCCAATAATGCTATCTAATAATATTATTCAAATAATATAAATTATTGATCTGATAATTTGAAATATTATGCAATGACAATTATTGAATCAACAATATATAATATCAATTCAGCAATTATTGAATAAATAAAATAAAATATTGAACAGTAATTACTGTAAAAATTATTGAGTAGTGACTTCTTACATAAGAATCAATAATTGGTGCAATACCGTGTGCTACTTTGCAACACCACGTCCAACAGTGTTAACGGTAACAACTACGCCGTTATTTATAAAAACTCATACTTGTCGTTTTTTTCATACAATAGCTTTCTTTTATGGGGCCCACACAAGGCTACGCTGTCGTACGAATATTCTCCGACAACAAGAATATTCCACGACCAAACGAATATTCTCTGACAACAATGAATATTTTATAACCACTTGCTTATTAAAAAATATTTGCGCATTTTACACATAACTAATCACATTAATCGAATCAACCTCTCAAAATAATAAATAGAAGAAATTTGATTTTATTTATAAAAAGTTGGGATCTTACAATAATCATGTCAATCAACAGTCCATCTATGCACTACGGGCCAAAGATGACTTTTATCACAATATAAGCATGAGGATGATGACAATGATATAACAAATTTAATTAAACAAAATCAAGGATAAATATTAAAGACGTTAAATTTATCCAAAGTTTAAAAATGTCTAAATTGTCAACATGATACTGCTTTGTAGAGTAAAATTCAAGAATAATATTTTATGAAAAATGATTTAGACAGAAAAGAAAATAATTTTTGTCATGAATAGTGTAAGACCCCAATTTTTTTTTTAATAAAGATGAGTTTTCTATAAATATCATTTTTAAATATTATGGAATAAATTTGATATAATGCTATAGTTGTGGGTAATATTTATAAATTTTGTAAAGTACGCAAGTTGTTATATAATATTCGATTGGTCGGGGAATATTCGTTTTATCAGGGCATATTCGTACAACGGCACAATCATTAGTGGACCCCGCAACGAAATTATTGTCGGATTGAAAAAACGACAAAAATATTTTATGAAAATAACGGCGGAAGTTTTACCGTTAATACTGTTGAACTACTCGATAGTAAAAGTACAGTAATACGTGTGGTTGCACAGTAGCACAGAATACTTTTATAAAGTTATTCTATAAATAGAATATATTATATTTTATTATGCATAGTGTTGCATAGTGTCTGCATAGTATTTTGTATAGTAAATTTTTTTTATATAAAACAGAATACTTTTATAAAGTTATTCGTTTTATTAGATTATAAATAGAATATATTATATTTTATTTAAAATATTTTACTTTGAATATGGATCGTCCGATTATAAGCAAATCAATGAGGACCGTTCATGAAGTAGTTACTATGCAGTCCATTCTTCTATAAATAGAAGCTCATTCCTTCATTATTTCTTATGAATTCAGTGAAACTCTAGAGAGAGAAACTATAGAGAGAAAGAAGAAAAGTGTTCTACTACTTCACTAATCCTATATCCAGTTTATTCTTAAGCTAAGGGGTATTATTTCTTTTGTATTCATGAAGAGAACTTCTATTATTCCATTATTTATTATTCTGTTGGAATAACCTGTATACGCGGGCTACCCTATAGTTGGTGAACTTCTTCTGTTAGTCCATTATTTATTATTCTGTTGGAATATCATGTCTGTGCGTTTTACGCCGGACATGGTTCCGTCTTTATTATTCTGTTGGAATATCCTGTCTGTGCGTTTTACGTCGGACCTGGTTCCGTCTTTATATTCTGTTGGAATATCCTGTTTGTGCATTTTACGCCGGACCTGGTTCCGTCTTTATTATTCTGTTGGAATATCCTGTCGGTGCGTTTACGCATGACCTGGTTCCATTATTTATTATTCTGTCGGAATATCATGTCGGTGCATTTACGCATGACCTGGTTCCATTATTTATTTTTCTGTTGGAATAACCTGTTTGTACGGTCTATCGCATGCTTGGTGAATTCTTTTGTTATTCTATTTTTTATTATACTCAGTTGGTTAAAGTTTTGGCTTTTATACTCCATGAAATTAGTAGAATATCTTTGATATTTGCGCGTCATCCGGTATCTTTTTATAGAAATATTCTTCTGAGCATTCTTAAATTTTACTCTACAAAGCAGTATCATGTTGACAATTTGGACGTTGTTGGTTCTTGGATAAGTTAATTCTTGAACTTATTTTATTAAATCTTATATCATTGTCATCGTCATCATGTTTATAAAGTCATCTGTGGCCTGTAGTGTATAGATGGACTTGGTATGATTATGACCAGGGATTATTCGGTGTAATCATGATCGTAATGTTACAAATGATGTGGTAAAAGTCCTCATTGACACGTAGTGCATTGATGGACAGTTGTTGGTATGATCATGACCATTGATGAATACACGAATATCCTTGGCCCGTAGTGTATGGATAATTTGTGGTTGTGATACTAATGAATATCATTGGCCGTAGTGCAGGGATGATGTGGATTATTTATTAAGCTGAGTTCCAGCGATAAAAGTGATGAAAAAACCTTTTAAATCATAAAAGATAGTAGATTTTATTCTCTACTTGACTCTTTTAATTGATTGCTTGTTCCGCTGCAGTTAAATTTGATGTCTGTTATATATTATCAGTTTAACATTGTTGAAGGCTAACGATAATTTATTCTGCATTATCTTAGTCATAATATTTCTTACTGGGCTAGTTTAGCTCACCATTTCTTTCACTGTTCTCTTCAGGAAATGAGAACGTAGCCGAAACTAGTCGGGGAACGGAGTGACGGTCCTAGATGGTGGATTAGTAGTCCTCACTATTCTATGAAATAGTGTGATAATAAATGTAATGAGGACTCCATTGAGTGTGGATATTGTCTAGATGACAATAATTGTATTAAAGCTCACAACATATGTTTTGTCGTATTTTACACGACAGTTATATAATTAAGTTTTATTTGTATTTTGTACCATATATTTGACGACTCAGAATAGGTGATGTATACCTATTTTAGGGGCGTCACAGTTGGTATCAGAGCTTAGGGATATGATCTCTGGATAAGATATGAGACTAGAACTAGGAGGGGAGAGACGGGAAATTCTTTCGCTAGTATGACCTACCTAAGTTTATTTGGTATTTAATTGGTCGGTCAGAGTATATGGATAATTTGTTATATGTCAATTAACCTTTGTTTTGTGGCAGTATCTGAAAATGATATCCGAGAATGTTGAGAATAGCAATGGAGCACAGGAGACCGTTGAGGTTCCACATATCAATAATCAGGATAATGTGCATTAAGAAGGCGACAATCCTCATGCAAACAACAACACTAACCAAATGATGAATGATGGAATGTTCAGAGGCTTTATGCAATTCATGCAACATCAAGTGAGAGAGACTCCTGTCCAAAATATAGGTGGAAACACTGAAAACTCTCGGACGGTCACCGCTAAGTAGTTCAAGGAGCTGGGACCACCGGAGTTTATTGGAGAGCCAAAACCACTTAAGGCGGAAACGTAGATCAAGCAGATCACCAAGATATTTGATGTATTGGGATGCGCCGAGGAGCAAAAGGTTCCCTTTACCACCTTTATGTTGCGAGGAGAGGCAGATTACTGGTGGGAATCGGTAAAGCGTACTCAACTTGCCGCATTGAAGATGTCTTGGGAAAAGTTTCAAGAACTGTTCAATGACAAGTACTTTCTCGAAAGTATTCGTCATATGAAGGAGGTAGAGTTCATCAAGTTGGAGCAGAATAATATGACCGTGTCGCAGTACGAAGCTAAGTTTACCGAGTTGTCCCGGTTTGCGTCCCACTCAGTTGATAATGAGGAGAGAATGACGCGGATATTTTTAAGAGGTTTGAAACCGGAGATACGTCAATATCTTATTTCTCATAAACTGTGTTTGTATTCAGATGTTGTAAATAGGGCTCAGTTATTAGAACGCGATAACGAGTCAACGCAACCAAAAGAGAGCAGCCGGCAAAATGATAATACCAGTGAGAGCAGTCATCGAAGCGGTGACAACAAGCGTGGAGGGAATCAACAGGCCAAAAATGGTAACCACTTCGGTGGTAATCAAGGCCAAAATAATAAGAATGGACATTTCAAGAAGAGGAGATTCAACAATGATGGAACGACGTCAGCACCAGCAACCGTTGTTAAGGAAGGAGAACGACCACCTATCATATGCTTCAAATGCAGAGGGGAGGGACACATCAGTCCAAACTGCGCGATGTCGTCCAAAGCATGTTATAATTGTAGAAGAGAAGGTCACCTAGCCCGATTTTGTCATTCACCGAAGACAAGTTCAGCTAGGATTGAGGCACCAAAGGTCGTTCTGGAAAAGTCAAAGTCGATAGTGCAAGGGAGAGCGTTTGTTGTGACCTCCCAAAAAGCAAGAAACCCGAACGAGGTCATCACGGGTAAGCTTATCATAAACTCTAGTGAAGTCTATACCTTATTTGATACCGGTTCTTCCCATTCTTTTATTTCTACTACTAGCGCTCAACGATTAAATTTGACTCCGGAGAAATTAGACTTTGACTTATCTGTGAAAACTCCGTTGGGAGAAACCTTCATTACATCCACTGTTTATAAGTCTTGTTTGGTTCAAATAGGTACCCTCACATTACCTGTCGATCTTATTTCATTGAAAATACTTGCATTTGATGTGATTCTAGGGATTGATTGGTTAACTACTCATCATACAAAAATTGATTATTTTTGTAAGGTTGTTAGCTTTCATATTTCTAATCAACCTATTATGCGAATTCAAGCGACCAAACTATTAAAATCAATCACGGTCATCTCAAGCCATAAAGCTATCCGTTTATTGAAAAACGGATGTCAAGCCTTCTTAGCTCATGTCACAGATCTAAACAAAAATACGTCAATTTTGAATGATATTTCTATTGTTAATGAATTTCCTGACGTATTCCCCGAAGAACTTCCTAGCCTACCCCCATAACGTGAAATTAAATTTTGTATTGACCTTGAACCCGGTACAAAACCCATTTCCAAAGCCCCATATCGGATGGCTTCTATTGAACTTCAGGAGTTAAAGACCCAATTGCAGGAATTGTTAGATATCGATTTCATTCGACCTAACACTTCTCCTTGGGGTGCTCCTGTTCTATTCGTGAAGAAGAAAGATGGAAGTATGCGACTTTGTATTGATTATCGGGAGTTGAATCATGTCACCATCAAAAATAAGTACCTGTTGCCTCGCATTGATGACCTGTTTGACCAGTTGCAAGGAGCACAATTCTTTTCAAATATCGATCTTCGTTCTGGATATCATCAGCTGAAGGTTAGAACTGAGGATATTCCAAAGACTGCCTTCAGAACTCGGTACGGGTATTATGAATTCTTAGTCATGTCTTTTGGATTGACTAATGCTCCTGCTGCCTTCATGGATATGATGAACCGAGTATTCAAGGAATATTTGGATCACTTTGTGGTCGTCTTTATTGATGACATCCTTATTTATTCCAAAAGCCGTGAAGATCATGAGCAACACTTGAGGCTGATACTCCAAAAGCTTCGTGAAAACAAGCTTTATGCCAAGTTGAAGAAATGCGAGTTCTGGCTTGAAGAAGTGGCATTCCTTGGGCACGTAGTATTAAGTCATGGAATATCTGTTGACCCGGCAAAGATTGAAGCTATTCAAAGCTGGGAGCAACCTAAATCAGTGACCGAAGTACGTAGCTTTTTCGGCTTAGCTGGTTATTATCGGAGATTCGTGGAAGGATTTTCTCGAATCGCTACCCCACTAACTCAGCTGACTCGAAAAGATACAAAATTCGGTTGGAGCGAAGAATGTGAGAATAGTTTTCAAGAACTCAAGAGAAGACTCATTTCAGCACCTATTCTGACCATACCATCTGGCTCGGAGGGATTTGTCATCTACAGTGATGCTTCGGGCAAAGGGTTAGGATGTGTTCTCATGCAACATGAGAAAGTCATAGCCTATGCCTCTCGACAACTCAAAGAATATGAGAGGAATTATCCTACTCATAATCTAGAGTTGGCAGCAGTCGTTTTTGCACTAAAGATTTGGAGGCATTACTTGTATAGGGAGAAAGTGGAGATCTTTACGGATCATAAAAGCCTCAAATATTTCTCACCCAAAAGGAACTTAACATGCGACAACGACGTTGGCTTGAACTATTGAAAGATTATGATCGTACCCTCCAATACCATCCTGGAAAAGCGAACGTGGTAGCTGACGCATTGAGTAGAAGATCATATGCGGGTACGAGTACGATATTGTCAACGCAAAGGCCCATTTTGTGTGACTTACAAAGGATGGAGATAGAGTTAAAGACTCCAGGGGCTCATGTAATGATGGCGAATATACGAGTAGAATAGACTTTAATTGATAAAGTTAAACTGCTCAAGCTACAGACCTGGAGCTGATACGTATGAGGAAGAAAGTGCAAGAAGGTGCTATGCCGGAAGTAAAAATCGATGAGGAAGGATTACTTCGAGTCAACTCCAGACTTTGTGTTCCTAACGACCCTGATTTAAAGTATAACATCATGATGGAGGCGCACAACACACCGTTTGCAATCCATCCTGGGAGTACCAAAATGTATCATGATCTTCGACATACATTTTGGTGGGGCAATATAAAGAGAGAGATAACGTTGTTTATCTCAAGGTGTCTAACGTGTCAACAAGTAAAGGCGGAGCATCAAGTACCAAAAGGTCCATTGCAACCACTTGAAATTCCAGAATAGAAGTGGGAACACATTACCATGGATTTCGTTACCGGTCTTCCCAAGGTTTTTCAAGGCATAGATGCGATTTGGGTCATTGTTGATAGATTGACCAAGTCTGCTCATTTCATACCAATATGAGAAACTTATACACTTGAACGTCTTGCTCGTATGTATATAAACGAGACTGTAAGATTGCATGGTATGCCAGTATCCATAGTTTCTGATCAAGACCCAAGATTCACTTCACGATTTTGAGTTAGTTTGCAGAAAGCTATGGACACGGATTTACGATTTAGTTCGGCATATCATCCTCAAACAGACGGACAGTCAGAGAGGACTATTCAAACTCTTGAAGATCTATTAAGACTCTGTGTTCTTGATTTCAAGGGAAGTTAGGACAAGTTCTTACCATTGGTGAAGTTTTTCTACAACAACAGCTATCAAGAAAGTATTAGCATGGCTCCATTCGAAGCGTTGTATGGAAAAAAGTGTCGTTCTCCAGTATGCTGGGATGAGGTGGGTGAAGCAACGTTGTTGGGACCAGAGTTGGTACGTATGACTACGAAAAAGATTCAAACGATCCGGCAACGTATAAAAACCTCACAAGATCGACAAAAGAGTTATGCTGATCTTCATCGAAAGGACGTGGAATTCGATATTGGAGATCATGTGTTGTTACGTGTTGCTCCATGGAAAGGAGTTATAAGATTTGGAAAGAGAGGAAAGCTCAATCCTCGATTCATTGGCTCATTTTTAATCCTCGATCGAGTAGGAACTAATGCTTATAAACTCGCTTTACCGCCAATTATGTCTCGTGTTCATAACGTTTTTCACATATCTATGTTACGTAAATATGTGAAAGACCCGCACCACATAATTGAGTTAGAACCGGACGAAATAGCGGAAGATTTAACATATGAAGAGGTTCCTGTTAAAATCTTGGATAAGAAGGATCATGTTCTACGCTCCAAGGTTATACCTCAAGTCAAAATTTTGTAGAGGAACCACGATGTTGAGGAAATGACCTGGGAGTTAGAATCTGAAATGAAATCAAGGTATCCTTACCTCTTCGACATATTAGGTACGTACCTTAATTTCGAGGGCGAAATTTCATAAGAAGGGGAGGTTGTAAGACCCCAATTTATTTTTAATAAAAATGAGTTTTCTATAAATATCATTTTTAAATATTATGGAATGAATTTGATATAATGTTATAGTTGTGGGTAATATTTAAAAATTTTGTAAAGTACGCAAGTTGTTATATAATATTCGATTGGTCGGAGAATATTCGTTTTATCAGGGAATATTCGTACAACGGCACAATCATTGGTGGACCCCGCAACGAAATTATTGTCAGATTGAGAAAACAACAAAATTATTTTATGAAAATAACGGCGAAAGTTTAACCGTTAATACTGTTAAACTACTCGGTAGTAAAAGTACAGTAATACGCGTGGTTGCATAGTAGCACACGTATTGATTATTGATGCTTATGTGATAAGTCACTCAATTTTATTTTATTAGTATTATTAATGTAATAAAACAGAAAAGCTTTTTATATAAAACAGAATATTTTTATAAAGTTATTCTATAAATAGAATATATTATATTTTATTATGCATAGTGTTGCATAGTGTCTGCATAGTATTTTGCATAGTAATTTTTTTTTATATAAAACAGAATACTTTTATAAAGTTATTCGTTTTATTAGATTATAAATAGAATATATTATATTTTATTTAAAAGATTTTGCTTTAAATATGGATCATCCGATTATAAGTAAATCAATCTGGACCGTTCATGAAGTAGTTACTATGCAGTCCATTCTTCTATAAATAGAAGCTCATTCTTTCATTATTTCTTACGAATTCATTGAAACTCTAGAGAGAAAGAAGAAAAGTATTCTACTACTTCATTAATCCTATATCCAGTTTATTCTTAAGGTAAGGGGTATTATTTCTTTTGTATTCATGAAGAGAACTTCTATTATTCCATTATTTATCATTCTGTTGGAATAACCTGTATACGCGGGCTACCCTATACTTGGTGAACTTCTTCTGTTAGTCCATTATTTATTATTCTGTTGGAATATCCTGTCTGTGCGTTTTACGTCGGACCTGGTTCCGTCTTTATTATTCTGTTAGAATATCCTGTCTGTGCGTTTTACGCCGGACCTAGTTCCGTGTTTATTATTTTGTTGGAATATCCTGTCTGTGCGTTTTACGTCGGACCTTGTTCCGTCTTTATTATTCTGTTAGAATATCCTGTCGGTGCGTTTACGCATGACCTGGTTCCATTATTTATTATTCTGTCGGAATATCCTGTCGGTGCGTTTACGCATGACCTGGTTCCATTATTTATTTTTCTGTTGGAATAACCTGTCTGTGCGGTCTATCGCATGACTGGTGAATTCTTTTGTTATTCCATTTTTTATTATACTCAGTTAGTTAAAGTTTTGGCTTTTATACTCCATGAAATTAGTGGAATATCTTTAATATTTGCGCGTCATCCAGTTTCTTTTTATAGAAATATTCTTCTGAGCATTCTTAAATTTTACTCTACAAAGCAGTATCATGTTGACAATTTGGATGTTGTTGGTTCCTGGATAAGTTAATTCTTGAACTTGTTTTATTGAATTCTTATATCATTGTCAGCATCCTCATGTTTATATTTTGTTGAAAGTCATCTGTGGCCTGTAGTGTATAGATGAACTTGGTATGATTATGACCAGAAATTATTCGGTGTAATCATGACCGTAATGTTACAAATGATGTGGTACAAGTCCTCATTGGCACGTAGTGCATTGATGGACAGTTGTTAGCATGATCATGACCATTGATGAATACACGAATATCCTTGGCCCGTAGTGAATGGATAATTTGTGGTTGTGATACTAATGAATATCCTTGATCATAGTGCATGGATGATGTGGATTATTTATTAAGCTGAGTTCCAGCGATAAAAGTGATGAAAAAACTTTTTAAATCATAAAAGATAGTAGATTTTATTCTCTACTTAACTCTTTTAATGGATTGCTTGTTCCGCTGTAGTTAAATTTGATGTCTGTTATATATTATCAGTTTAACACTATTGAAGGCTAATGATAATTTATTCTGCATTATCTTAGTCATAATATTTCTTACTGGGCTAGTTGAGATCACCCTTTCTTTCACTGTTCTCTTCAGGAAATGAAAACATAACCGGAACTAGTCGGGGAACGGAGTGATGGTCCTAGATGGTGCATTAGTAGTTCTCACTATTCTGCTATTCTGTGAAATAGTATGATAATAAATGTAATGAGGACTTTGAGTGTGGATATTGTCTAGATGACAATATTTGTATTAAAACTCACAACATATGTTTTATCGTATTTTACACTACAGTTGTATAATTAAGTTTTATTTGTATTTTGTATCATATATTTGACGACTCAGAATAGGTGATATATACCTATTTTGGGGGCATCACAAATAGTACCCCCGGTGAATAGTACTCGAGTAAATAGTACCCCGTGAATAGTTCTTCGGGAATAGTACCCCGTGAATAATACTCCGGCATAAAAAAGTTAAAACTTATCAAAAATGATCAAAATAATATTTTCATAAAAAGATATTGGATGAAGCGCAAATTTCAAGGATATTCTACTAATTTCATGGAGTATATAAGTAAAACTTATCAACATGAGTGCATAATTATGAATACGAAAATGAAATAATATTACTTACGTACTACAGAGTATGGAAGAAAATATTATTTCACACGAATATTGAACAAAAATAATATCATTTACCTTAAAAAGGAGAGTATTCTAACTGGTATAGCAGAGATATTTTTGAATAAAACTTTCACTGTTTTCTACGCTCAAAGCTTCCTTAAATTCTAAAGAAATACGCACAATATTATAGAAAAAGAATTTTCTGATTCTGGTATGATTTTCAATTCTAAACTAAGCATCCTATTTATAGGAGAATGGAAGGATACTATTTAAATGCACAGTAATGAAAAAATTACGGACGCACAGTGCTTGATCACGAAAATTTTCTGATTTTCAAATTTATTACTATGCAAATATTATGCAGCCACTATGCATAATAAAATATAATATATTTTATTTTTCGTAAAAAATAAAACTTATTATAATATATATATATATATATATATATATATATATATATATATATATATATATATATAATATATATATATAGAATAAAACAAACCTCCCGTGACTTTGCAAAATCTCCCCCCTGACATTTCATTTCTCTAACATGTGGGCCCCATCTGACCCACTCGTGACCCCCACCACTTATTATATATATACTGAATAATTTTATACCTATTATTTTAAAAAATAAGTAAATGGGGGTCTATATAATAAGCAAAATTTACAACAAATACTTCATAAAAATCTCTTCAATATTTTTAACAACATTTATCATCATTATTATAACTCGCAATATTTAACAACCATATCATTCCCAGGAAAGATGGGACATTCCGATAAGAATTTCTCCCTATTGGGACGCAATTAGGTGACCAAACCCCTTTTCTCGACAGAACTTTTTAGACATCGTCAATAATGTAAATAATAATATAAATAACTTTGTCGTCTCAATTATAGATTTAATAATATAAAATATTGTGACAATAATTGAATCAATAATGTGAGAGACTATGTAGCAATTACTGTGACAATAATTAAAATAAACTGAGTGACTTCTCATGTAAGCATCAATAATTAATACCGTGTGCTACTATGCAACCACGCGTATTCCTGTACTTTTATCACCCGATAATTCAACAGTTATTGGTGAAACTTTCGCCGTTATTTTTATAAAAAGATATTTATGTCGTTTTCTAACTCCGACAGTAATTCTGTTGTGGGGTCCACCAATAATTATGTCGTTGTACGAATATTTTTTGTTAAAATGAATATTTCCCGACCAATCGAATATTTTATGCCAACTTGCATACTTTTCAAAATTTATAAATATTACCCACAACTATAATATTATATCAAATCCACATCATAACATTCAAAAATATATTTCGAAAAAATTAATCTTTATTCATAAAATTTGGGGTCTTACATTATCTTAGTCAAAATATTTTTTACTGGGCTAGTTGAGCTCACCCTTTTCCTTTTTGTTCTATTTTTCTTCTTAGGAGGCGAGAATATAGCGGAAACTAGTCGGGGTGTGGAGTGATATTTCAGGGCAGATGTTTTAGCAGTCCTCACTATTTCATAAAATAGTGTATCAATAATTATAATGAGGATTTATTTGAGTTTGGATATTGTCTAGAAGATAATATTTATATTTAAACTCACAACATATGTGTTGTCATATTTTGCACGACAATTGTAATAATGAAGTTGTAGTTATTTTTTGTACCATGTATTTGGCGACTTAGAATGGGTAGTGTGGATCTATTTTGAGGGCGTCATAGATAGAATACAATAGACAACAAGTTTTAGATCAACAACTGTAGCGGAAACAATAATCCATTAGAAGAGTCAAGTAAAATATAATGTCTACTATCTCCTCCAAATTAAAAGTCCATTGTTAATATTTTATTCCTATATTACTCATCAACAGTTCTTTATTGTACCCAAGACAAAAAGAACTCCCATCACCTGTCTTCACCTGAACCACCAAAGTTTATATTTAAATTCACAATTCATACTTATAATCAGGTAAATCAACAGTTTATTTTTGCACTACGAGCCAAAGATATACAACTGTAAAACCAATATTCAACAGTCCATCTTTACACGCAAGCCAAAGATATACAACTGTAAAACCAATAATCAACAATTCATCTTTGCACGTAAACCAAAGAGAATTTTTACCACATCATTTGTCTGTAAAATAAATAATCCACATCACCGAATTATTCATGCACTACGGGCCAAGGATATTCGTTAGTATCACATCCATGAATTATTCATGCACTACGGGCCAATGATATTCATTATTATCACATCCACGAATTATCCATGCACTACGGGACAAGGATATTCGTTAGTATCACCAATGGTCATGATCAGCTAAACAACAATTCATCTTTGCACCCTTGGCCGAAGAGAGCCCATGGTCATGATCATACCAAACAACTGTCCATCAATGCACTATGGGCCAATGAGGACATTCGTTATTATCACATACACGAATTATCCATGCACTACGGGCCAAGGATATTCGTTATTATCACTAGTGGTCATGATCATGCCAAACAATAATTCATCTTTGCACCCTTAGCCGAAGAGAACTCATGGTTATGATCATACAAACAACTGTTCATCAATGCACTACGGGCCAATGAGGACTTTCATCACAATATAAGCATGAGGATGATGACAATGATATAAGCATTCAATTAAGTGAGAGCAAGGATAAATTTTAAATATTTATAATTCAATTTATCTAGAGTTCAAGAATATCCAAATTTTCAACATGATACTACTTTGTGGAGTAAAATTTAAGAATAATGTTCATCTATTAAAAATAATTTGGACAGAAAAGAAATTAATTTTTGTCCTAAAGAGTACCTCGGATGAATAATACCCCGTGAATAGTACTCCGGCATGAAAAGATTAAAATTTAACAAAGATATTCAAAAAAATATTTATGTGAAAAGATACTCGATGAAGCACAAATTTTAAGGATATTCTACTAATTTCAAGGAGTATAGAAGCAATACTTAACAAAATGAGTATAGAATTTAGAATCTGAAACGAAATAATATTTGTTACATAATACAGAGTATGAAAGAAAATATTATTTCTTACGAATATTGAACAAAAATAAATCCCTTATAAATATTAAACGAAAATAATATTCATTTTGAATATTGAACGAGGACAATATCCCTTACGAATATTGGACGAAAATAAAATTTTTTACGAATATTGAACGAAAATAAAATTCCTTACGAATAAAAAAAATAATATCGTAAACGAATATGAAATAAATAATACCCCTTACCATAATAATGATATCCCTTACCTTAAAAAGAGAGTAATTTCGACTGGTATAGTGGAGATATTCTTGAAGAAAAACTTACACTATTTGCTACACTCAAAATTTTCTTAACTCCAAAGAAATACGCTCAATATTATAGAAGAAAAATTTTCGGATTCTGGTGTGATTTTTATTTCTAAACTGAGCATCTTATTTATAGGAGAATGGCATGATACTATTTAGAAAAATAATCACGGACTGCACAGTAACTTTCAAATGAATTCGCGGGTGTTTGGCTGAAAATTTTTGATTTTACTATGTTACACTATGCAAGTACTATGCAGTACTATGCCAATATTATAGAAGAAGAATTTTCTGATTCTGGTGTGATTTTCATTTCTAAACTGAGTTACGGACTGCATAATAACTTTCAAACGAATTCATGGGCGTTCGGCTGAATTTTTTTGATTTTACTATGTTGCACTATGCAAGTACTATGTAACACTATGCAGTATAATAAAATATAATATATTCTATTTTACATAAAAAAATAAAACTTATAATATATATATATATTGTGAAGCCCCCAAAATAGGTATACATCACCCATATTGAGTCGTCAGATACAAGGTACAGAATTCAAATACAACTTAATAATACAACTGTCGTGTACAATATGACAAAACATAAACTGTGAGTTTGAATACAAATATTATCTACTAGAGAGTATCCATACTCAAAAGGAGTCCTCATTACATTTATTAACACACTATTACATAGAATAGTGAGGACTACTAACTAATACTATCATTCGGACTATCACTCCGTTCCCCGACTTGTCCCAGCTACGTTCTCATTTTCTGAAGAGAACAGTGAAAAAAAGTGTGAGCTCAACTAGCCCAGTAAGAAATATTATGACTAAGATAATGCAGAATAAATTATCATTAGCCTTCAACAATGTTAAACTGATAAAATATAATAGACATCAAGTTTAACTGTAGCGGAACAAGCAATCCATAAAAATAGTCAAGTAGAAAATAAAATCTACTATCTTTTATGATTTAAAAGGTTTTTCAACAATGTTATCGTTGGGACTCAGCTTAATAAAATAATCCACATCATCGAATCACCCATGCACTACGGCCAAGGATATTCGTGTATTCATTAATGGTCATGATCATGCCAACAACTGTCCATCAATACACTACGGGCCAATGATGACTTTTACCACATCATTTGTAACATTACGGTCATGATTATGCCGAATAATCCCTGGTCATAATCATACCAAGTCCATCTATGCACTACAGGCCACAGATGACTTTCAACATTTTATAAACATGAGGATGATGACAATGATATAAGAATTCAATAAAACAAGTTCAAAAATTAATTTATCCAAGAATTAACAACGTCCAAATTGTCAACATGATACTGCTTTGTGGAGTAAAATTCAAGAATGCTTAGAAGAATATTTTCATGAAAAGATACTGGATGAACCGCAATTATCAAGGATATTCCAATAATTTCATGGAGTATAGAAGTCAAAACTTAACCAACTTAGTATAATAAAGAATAGAATAACAATAGAAATCACCCGGCATGCGATAGACCGCACAGACAGGTTATTCCAACAGAATAATAAATAATGGAACCAGGTCCGGCATAAACGCACGGACAGGATATTCAGACAGAATAATAAATAATAGAACCAGGTTCGGCGTAAACGCACAGACAGGATATTCCGACAGAATAATAAATAATGGAACCAGGTCCGGTGTAAAACACACAGACAGGATGTTCCAACAAAATAATAATAAAAACGAAATCAGGTCCGGTGTAAAACACACAGACAGGATGTTCCAATAGAATAATAGAAGAATGTCACCAAGTATAGGGTAGACCGCGTATACAGGTTATTCCAATAGAATAATAATAAATGGAATAACAACAGTTCTCTTCATGAATAAGAAAGAATAACACCCCTTACCGTTTTAAAGAAGAACTGAAATAAGGAAGTAGTTAAGTAGCAGAATACTTTTTCTTCTCTCTCTCTATAGTTTCTCTCTCTAGAGTTCAGTGAATTCGTAAGAAATAATGAAGGAATGAGCTGCTATTTATAGATAAATAGAATGCATAGTAACTAATCCATGAACGGTCCAGATTGATTACTTTAATCTGACGGTCCATATTTAAAGAAAAATCTTTTATATAAAATATAATATATTCAATTTATAGAATAACTTTAATAAAATATTCTGTTTTATATAAAAAGATGTTTCTGTTTTATTACGTTAATAATGCGAATAAAACAAAACTTCATTATCGCTAAATAATTCATATTATTAACAGACTATAATTGAATCAAACTGAGTGACTTCTCACATAAGCATTAATAATTAATATCGTGTGTTACTATGCAACCACACGTATTACTGTACTTTTACTACCGAGTAGTTTAACAGTATCAATGGTAAAACTTCCGCCGTTATTTTTAATAAAATATTTTTGTCATTTTCTCAATCCGACAATAATTCTGTTGTGGGGTCCACCAATGATTGTGCCGTTGTACGAATATTCCCTGTTAAAACGAATATTCCCCGACCAATCGAATATTATATAACAACTTGCGTACTATACAAAATTTATAAATATTACCTACAACTATAACATTATATCAAATTTACTCCATAATATTCAAAAATAATATTTATAGAAAAATTCATCTTTATTTATAAAAGTTGGGGTCTTACAACCTTCCCTTCTTATGAAATTTCGCTCTCAAAATTAGGGTACGTACCTGGTATGTCGAAGAGGTAAGAATACCTTGATTTCATTTCAGATTCTAACTCCCAAGTCATTTCATCAACATCGTGATTTCTCCACAAAACTTTGACTTGAGGTATAACCTTGGAACGTAGAATATGTTCCTTCTTATCCAAGATTTGAACAGGAACTTCTTCATACGTCAAATCCTCCGCTATTTCGTCCAGTTCTAACTTAATAATGTGGTTCGGGTCTTCCACATATTTACGAAACATGGATATGTGAAAAACGTTATGAACACGAGACATACTTGGCGGTAAAGCGAGTCTATAAGCCACAGTTTCTACTCGATCGAGGGTTAAAAATGGACCGATGAATCGAGGATTGAGCTTTCCTCTCTTTCCAAATCTCGTAACTCCTTTCCATGGAACAACACGTAAGAACACATGATCTCCTATATCAAATTCTATGTCCTTTCGATGAAGATCAGCATAACTCTTTTGTCGATCTTGTGAGGTTTTTATACATTGTCGGATCGTTTGAATCTTTTCTGTAGTCATACGTACCAACTACGGTCCCAACAACGTTGCTTCACCCACCTCATCCCAGCATACTGGAGAACGACACTTTCTTCCATACAACGCCTCAAATGGAGCCATGCCAATACTTATTTGATAGATCTTCAAGAGTTTGAACAGTCCTCTCTGATTGTCCATCCGTCTGAGGATGATATGCTGAACTAAATCGTAAATCCGTGCCCATAGCTTTTTGTAAACTAACCCAAAAGCTCAATCCTCGATTCGTCGGTCTCGATCGAGTAGGAACTGTAGCTTATAGACTCGCTTACCGCCAAGTATGTCTCATGTTCATAACGTTTTTCACATATCAATGTTACGCAAATATGTGGAAGACCCGAACCACATTATTGAGTTAGAACCGGACGAAATAGCGGAGGATTTGACGTATGAAGAAGTTCCTGTTCAAATCTTGGATAAGAAGGAACATATTCTACGCTCCAAGGTTATACCTCAAGTCAAAGTTTTGTGGAGAAACCACGATGTTGAGGAAATGACTTGGGAGTTAGAATCTGAAATGAAATCAAGGTATCCTTACCTCTTCGACATACCAGGTACGTACCCTAATTTCGAGGGAGAAATTTCATAAGAAGGGGAGGTTGTAAGACCCCAACTTTAATAAATAAAGATGAATTTTCTATAAATATCATTTTTGAATATTATGGAGTTAATTTGATATAATGTTATAGTTGTGGGTAATATTTATAAATTTTGCAAAGTACGCAAGTTGTTATATAATATTCGATTGGTCGGAAAATATTCGTTTTAACAGGGAATATTCGTACAACGGCACAATCATTGGTGGACCCCACAACGGAATTATTGTCGGATTGAGAAAACGACAAAAATATTTTATTAAAAATAACGGCAGAAGTTTTACCATTGATACTGTTGAACTACTCGGTAGTAAAAGTACAGTAATACGTGTGGTTGCATAGCAGCACACGGTATTGATTATTAATACTTATGTGAGAAGTCACTCAGTTTGATTCAATTATTGTCAGTTAATAATATGAATTATTTAGCGATAATGACGTTTTGTTTTATTCGTATTATTAACGTAATAAAACAGAAACATCTTTTTATATAAAACAGAATCCTTTATTAAAGTTATTCTATAAATAGAATATATTAAATTTTATTTAAAAGATTTTTCTTTAAATATGGACCGTCAGATTAAAGCAATCAATCTGGACCGTTCATGGATTAGTTACTATGTATTCTATTTTTCTATAAATAGCAGCTCATTCCTTCATTATTTCTTACGAATTCACTGAACTCTAGAGAGAGAAACTATAGAGAGAGAAGAAGAGTATTCTGCTACTTAGCTACTTCCTTATTTCAGCTCTTCTTTAAAACGGTAAGGGGTGTTATTCTTTCTTATTCATGAAGAGAACTTTTGTTATTCCATTTCTTATTATTCTGTTGGAATAACCTGTATACGCGGTCTACCCTATACTTGGTGACATTCTTTTATTATTCTGTTGGAACATCCTGTCCGTGTGTTTTGCACCGGACCTGGTTCCGTCTTTGTTATTATTCTGTTGGAACATCCTGTCTGTGTGTTTTACACCGGACCTGGTTCCGTCTTTATTATTATTCTGTTGGAACATCCTGTCTGTGTGTTTTAAACCGGACCTGGTTCCGTCTTTATTATTATTCTGTTGGAACATCCTGTCTGTGTGTTTTACACCGGACCTGGTTCCGTCTTTATTATTATTCTGTTGGAATATCCTGTCTGTGCGTTTTACGCCGGACCTGGTTCCATTATTTATTATTCTGTGGGAATAACCTGTCTGTGCGGTCTATCGTATGCATGGTGATTTCTTTTGTTATTCCATTCTTTATTATACTCAGTTGGTTAAGTTTTGACTTCTATACTCCATGAAATTTATGGAATATCCTTGATAATTGTGTTTCATCCAGTATCTTTTCATGAAAATATTCTTCTAAGCATTCTTGAATTTTACTCCACAAAGCAGTATCATGTTGACAATTTGGACGTTGTTAATTCTTGGATAAATTAATTCTTGAACTTGTTTTATTGAATTCTTATATCATTGTCATCATCCTCATGTTTATAAAATGTTAAAAGTCATATGTGGCATGTAGTGCATAGATGGACTTGGTATGATTATGACCAGGGATTATTCGGTATAATCATGACCGTAATGTTACAAATGATGTGGTAAAAGTCCTCATTGGCCCGTAGTGCGTTGATGGATAGTTGTTGGCATGATCATGACCATTAATGAATACACGAATATCCTTGGCCGTAGTGCATGGGTGATTCGATGATGTGGATTATTTTATTAAGCTGAGTCCTAGCGATCACAGTGTTGAAAAACCTTTTAAATCATAAAAGATAGTAGAGTTTATTTTCTACTTGACTCTTTTAATGGATTACTTGTTCTGCTGCAGTTAAACTTGATGTCTATTATATTTTATCAGTTTAACATTGTTGAAGGTTAATGATAATTTATTCTGCAATATCTTAGTCATAATATTTCTTACTGGGCTAGTTGAGCTCACCCTTTCTTTCACTGTTCTCTTCAGGAAATGAGAACGTAGCTGGGGCAAGTCGGGGAACGGAGTGCTGGTCCGAATGATAGTATTAGTTAGTAGTCCTCACTATTCTATGTAATGATGTGTTAATAAATGTAATGAGGACTCCTTTTGAGTATGAATACTCTCTAGAAGATAATATTTGTATTCAAACTCACAGTTTATGTTTTGTCGTATTGTACACGACAGTTGTATTAGTAAGTTGTATTTGTATTCTGTACTATGTATCTGATGACCCAAGATGGGTGATGTATTCCTAATTTTGGGGGCGTCACACTATGACTTTTCCATGTTGCATGAGAACGCATCCCAACCCTTTGCTCGAAGCATCACTGTAGATGACAAATCCCTCCGAGCCAGATGGTATTGTTAGAACAGGTGCTAAAATGAGTCTCCTCTTGAGTTCTTGAAAACTCTTCTCACATTCTTCGCTCCAACCGAACTTTGTATCTTTTCGAGTCAGCTGAGTTAATGGAGTAGCGATTCGAGAAAATCCTTCCACGTATCTCCGATAATAACCAGCTAAACCAAAAAAGCTACGTACTTCGGTCACTGATTTAGGTTGCTCCCAGCTTTGAATAGCTTCAATCTTTGCCGAGTCAACAAATATTCCATGTCTTGATACCACGTGCCCAAGGAATGCTACATCCTCAAGCCAGAACTCGCATTTCTTCAACTTGGCATAAAGCTTGTATTCACGAAGCTTTTGGAGTACCAGCCTCAAGTGTTGCTCATGATCTTCACGACTTTTGGAATAAATAAGGATGTCATCAATAAAGACGACCACAAAGTGATCCAAATATTCCTTGAATACCCAGTTCATCATATCCATGAAGGCAGCAGGAGCATTAGTCAATCCAAAGGACATGACTAGGAATTCATAATGCCCGTACCGAGTTCTGAAAGCCGTCTTTGGAATATCCTCAGTTCTAACCTTCAGCTGATGATATCCAGAACGAAGATCGATCTTTGAAAAGAATTGTGCTTCTTGTAACTGGTCAAACAGGTCATCAATACGTGTCAATGGGTACTTGTTTTTGATGGTGACATGATTCAACTCCCGATAATCAATACAAAGTCGCATACTTCCATCTTTCTTCTTCACGAATAGAACAGGAGCACCCCAAGGAGAAGTACTAGGACGAATAAAGCCAATGTCTAACAATTCTTGCAGTTGGATCTTTAACTCCTAAAGTTTAATAGGAGCCATTCGATATGGGACTTTGGAAATGGGTTTTGTACCGGGTTCAAGGTCGATACAAAATTCAATTTCACACTCTGGGGGTAGGCCAGGAAGTTCTTCAGGAAATACGTCAGGAAATTTATTAACAATAGAAATATCATTCAAAACTGACGTATTTTTGTTTAGATCCGTGACATGAGCTAAGAAAGCTTGACATCTGTTTTTCAATAAACGAATAGCTTTATGGCTTGAGATGACAGCGATTGATTTTAATGGTTTGGTTGATTGAATTCGCATAATAGGTCGATTAGGAATATGAAAGCTAACAACCTTACGAAAATAATCAATTTTTGCATGATGAGTAGTTAACCAATCAATCCCTAGAATCACGTCAAATGCAAGTATTTTTAATGAAATCAGATCGACAGGTAATGTGTGGGTACCAACTTGAACCAAACAAGACTTATAAACCGTGGATGTAATGAAGGTTTCTCCCAATGGAGTTTCAACAGATAAGTCAAAGTCTAATTTCTCCAGAGTCAAATTTAATCGATGAGCGCAAGTAGGAGAAATAAAAGAATGGGTAGAACCGGTATCAAATAAAGTATAGACTTCGTTAGAGTTTATGATAAGCTTACCCGTGATGACCTCATTCGGGTTCTTTGCTTTCTGGGAGGTCACAACAAACGCTCTCCCTTGCACTACCGGTTTTGACTTTTCTGGGACGGCCTTTGGTGCCTCCATCCTAGCTGAACTTGTTTTCGGTAAACGACAAAATAGAGCTAAATGACCTTCTCTTCCACAATTATAACATGCTTTAGACGGCATCGCATAGGTTGGACTGATGTGTCCCTCCCCTCCGCATTTGAAGCATATGGTAGGTGGTCGTTCTCCTTCCTTAACAACGGGTGCTGGTGCTGACGTCTTTCCATCATTGTTGAATCTCCTCTTCTTGAAATGTCCATTCTTATTGTTTTGGCCCTGATTACCACCGAAGTGGTTACCATTTCTGGCCTGTTGATTCCCTCCACGCTTGTTGTCACCGCTTCGATGACTGCTCTCACTGGTATTATCGTTTTGCCGACTGCTCTCTTTTGGTTGCGTTGACTCATTATCGCGCTCCACTAACTGAGCCCTATTCACAACATCTGAATACAAACACAGTTTATGAGAAATAAGATGTTGACGTATCTCAGGATTCAAACCTCGCAAAAATATTCGCGTCATTCGCTCTTCATTATCCACCAAGTGGGATGCAAACCGGGACAACTCAGCAAATTTAGCCTCATACTGCGACACGGTCATATTATTCTGCTCCAATTTGATGAACTCCACCTCCTTCATGTGATGAACACTTTCAGGAAAGTATTTGTCATTGAACAGCTCTTGGAACTTCTCCCATGACATCTTCAGTGCGGCAGGTTGAGTACGCTTAATCGATTCCCACCAGTAATCTGCCTCTCCTCGCAACATAAAGGCGGCAAAGGGAACCTTTTGCTCCTCGGAGCATCCCAAGACATCAAATATCTTGGTGATCTGCTTTATCCATGTTTCCGCTATAATAATAAATGGAATAACAACAGTCTCTTCATGAATAAGAAAGAATAACACCCCTTACCGTTTTAAAGAAGAACTGAAATAAGGAAGTAGTTAAGTAGCAGAATACTTTTTCTTTTCTCTCTCTATAGTTTCTCTCTCTAGAGTGCAGTGAATTCGTAAGAAATAATGAAGGAATGAGCTGCTATTTATAGAAAAATAGAATGCATAGTAACTAATCCATGAACGGTCCAGATTGATTACTTTAATCTGACGGTCCATATTTAAAGAAAAATCTTTTACATAAAATATAATATATTCTATTTATAGAATAACTTTAATAAAGTATTTTGTTTTATATAAAAAGATGTTTCTGTTTTATTACGTTAATAAAACGAATAAAACAAAACTTCATTATCGCTAAATAATTCATATTATTAACTGACAATAATTGAATCAAACTGAGTGACTTCTCACATAAGCATTAATAATCAATACCGTGTGTTACTATGCAATCACACGTATTACTGTACTTTCACTACCGAGTAGTTTAACAGTATCAATGGTAAAACTTCCGCCGTTATTTTTAATAAAATATTTTTGTCGTTTTCTCAATCCGACAATAATTCTATTGTGGGGTCCACCAATGATTGTGCCGTTGTACGAATATTCCCTGTTAAAACGAAAATTCCCCGACCAATCGAATATTATATAACAACTTGTGTACTTTGTAAAATTTATAAATATTACCTACAACTATAACATTATATCAAATTTACTCCATAATATTCAAAAATAATATTTATAGAAAAATTCATCTTTATTTATAAAAGTTGGGGTTTTACATATATTGTGACGCCCCCAAAATTAGGTATACATTACCCATCTTGGGTCGTCAGATACATAGTACAGAATACAAATATAACTTACTAATACAACTGTCGTGTACAATACGACAAAATATAAACTGTGAGTTTGAATACAAATATTATCTTCTAGAGAGTATTCATACTCAAAAGGAGTCCTCATTACATTTATTAACACACTATTACATAGAATAGTGAGGACTACTAACTAATACTATCATTCGGACCATCACTCCGTTCCCCGACTTGCCCCAGCTACGTTCTCATTTCCTGAAGAGAACAGTGAAAGAAAGGGTGAGCTCAACTAGCCCAGTAAGAAATATTATGACTAAGATAATGCAGAATAAATTATCATTAGCCTTCAACAATGTTAAACTGATAAAATATAATAGACATCAAGTTTAACTGTAGCGGAACAAGCAATCCATTAAAAGAGTCAAGTAGAAAATAAACTCTACTATCTTTTATGATTTAAAAGGTTTTTCAACATTGTGATCGCTGGGACTCAGCTTAATAAAATAATCCACATCATCGAATCACCCCTGCACTACGGCCAAGGATATTCGTGTATTCATTAATGGTCATGATCATGCCAACAACTGTCCATCAATGCACTACGGGCCAATGAGGACTTTTACCACATTATTTGTAACATTACGGTCATGATTATACCGAATAATCCCTGGTCATAATCATACCAAGTCCATCTATGCACTACAGGCCACAGATGACTTTCAACATTTTATAAACATGAGGATGATGATAATGATATAAGAATTCAATAAAACAAGTTTAAGAATTAATTTATCCAAGAATTAACAACGTCCAAATTGTCAACATGAGATTTCTTTGTGGAGTAAAATTCAAGAATGCTTAGAAGAATATTTTCATGAAAAGATATTGGATGAAACGCAATTATCAAGGATATTCCACCAATTTCATGGAGTATAGAAGTCAAAACTTAACCAACTGAGTATAATAAATAATGGAATAACAAAAGAAATCACCATGCATGCGATAGACCGCACAGACAGGTTATTCCAACAGAATAATAAATAATGGAACCAGGTCCGGCGTAAAACGCACAGACAGGATATTCCAACAGAATAATAATAAAGACGGAACCAGGTCCGGTGTAAAACACACAGACATGATGTTCCAACAGAATAATAATAAAGATGGAACCAGGTCCGGTGTAAAACACACAGACAGGATGTTCCAACAAAATAATAATAAAGATGGAACCAGGTCCGGTGTAAAACACACAGACAGGATGTTCCAACAGAATAATAGAAGAATGTCACCAAGTATAGGGTAGACCGCGTATACAGGTTATTCCAACAGAATAATAAGAAATGGAATAACAACAGTTCTCTTCATGAATAAGAAAGAATAACACCCCTTACCGTTTTAAAGAAGAGCTGAAATAAGGAAGTAGTTAAGTAGCAGAATACTCTTCTTCTCTCTCTCTATAGTTTCTCTCTCTAGAGTTCAGTGAATTCGTAAGAAATAATGAAGGAATGAGCTGCTATTTATAAAAAAATAGAATGCATAGTAACTAATCTATGAACGGTCCAGATTGATTACTTTAATCTGACGATCCATATTTAAAGAAAAATCTTTTAAATAAAATATAATATATTCTATTTATAGAATAACTTTAATAAAGTATTCTGTTTTATATAAAAAGATGTTTCTGTTTTATTACGTTAATAATACGAATAAAACAAAACGTCATTATCGCTAAATAATTCATATTATTAACTGACAATAATTGAATCAAACTGAGTGACTTCTCACATAAACATTAATAATCAATACTGTGTGCTACTATGCAACCACACGTATTACTGTACTTTTACTACCGAGTAGTTCAACAGTATCAATGGTAAAACTTCCGCCGTTATTTTTAATAAAATATTTTTATCGTTTTCTCAATCCGACAATAATTCCGTTGTGGGGTCCACCAATGATTGTGCCGTTGTACGAATATTCCCTGTTAAAACGAATATTTTCCGACCAATCGAATATTATATAACAACTTGCGTACTTTGCAAAATTTATAAATATTACCCACAACTATTATATCAAATTAACTCCATAATATTCAAAAATGATATTTATAGAAAATTCATTTTATTTATAAAAGTTGGGGTCTTACAACCTCCCCTTCTTATGAAATTTCGCCCTCGAAATTAGGGTACGTACCTGGTATGTCGAAGAGGTAAGGATACCTTGATTTCATTTCAGATTCTAACTCCCAAGTCATTTCCTCAACATCGTGGTTTCTCCACAAAACTTTGACTTGAGGTATAACCTTGGAGCGTAGAATATGTTCCTTCTTATCCAAGATTTGAACAGGAACTTCTTCATACGTCAAATCCTCCGCTATTTCGTCCGGTTCTAACTCAATAATGTGGTTCGGGTCTTCCACATATTTGCGTAACATGGATATGTGAAAAACGTTATGAACACGAGACATACTTGGCGGTAAAGCGAGTCTATAAGCCACAGTTCCTACTCGATCGAGGATTAAAAATGGACCGATGAATCGAGGATTGAGCTTTCCTCTTTTTCCAAATCTCGTAACTCCTTTCCATGGAGCAACACGTAAGAACACATGATCTCCTATATCAAATTCCACGTCCTTTCGATGAAGATCAACATAACTCTTTTGTCGATCTTGTGAGGTTTTTATACGTTGTCGGATCGTTTGAATCTTTTCTGTAGTCATACGTACCAACTCCGGTCCCAACAACGTTGCTTCACCCACCTCATCCCAGCATACTGGAGAACGACATTTTCTTCCATACAATGCTTCGAATGGAGCCATGCCAATACTTGCTTGATAACTGTTGTTGTAGGAAAACTCCACCAATGGTAAGAACTTGTCCCAACTTCCCTTGAAGTCAAAGACACAGAGTCTTAATAAATCTTCTAGAGTTTGAATAGTCCTCTCTGATTGTCCGTCCGTCTGAGGATGATATGCCGAACTAAATCGTAAATCTGTGCCCATAGCTTTTTGTAAACTAACCCAAAATCGTGAAGTGAATCTTGGGTCTCGATCAGAAACTATGGATACTGGCATACCATGCAGTCTTACAATCTCGTTTATGTACATACGAGCAAGACGTTCAAGTGTATAAGTTTCTCGTATCGGTAAGAAATGAGCAGACTTGGTCAATCTATCAACAATGACCCAAATCGCATCAATACCTTGAGAAACCCTAGGAAGACCGGTAACGAAATCCATGGTAATGTGCTCCCACTTCCATTCTGGAATTTCAAGTGGTTGCAATGGACCTTTTGGTACTTGATGCTCCGCTTTGACTCGTTGACAAGTTAGACACCTTGAGATAAACAACGCTATCTCTCTCTTCATATTGCTCCACCAAAATGTATGACGAAGATCATGATACATTTTGGTACTTCCAGGATGGATTGCAAACGGTGTGTTGTGCGCCTCCATCATGATTTCATACTTTAAATCAGGGTTGTTAGGAACACAAAGTCTGGAGTTGACTCGAAGTATTCCTTCTTCATCGATTCTTGCTTCCGGCATAGCACCTTCTTGCACTTTCTTCCTCATACGCATCAGCTCCAGGTCTGTAGCTTGAGCAGCTTTAACTTTATCGATTAAAGTTGGTTCTACTCGTATATTCGCCATCATCACATGGGTCCCTGGAGTCTTTAACTCTATCTCCATCCTTTGCAAGTCACACAAAATGGGCCTTTGTGTTGACAATATCGCACTCGTACTTGCATATGATCTTCTACTCAATGCGTCAGCTACCACGTTCGCTTTTCCAGGATGGTATTGAATGGTATGATCATAATCTTTCAACAGTTCAAGCCAACGTCGTTGTCGCATGTTGAGTTCCTTTTGAGTGAAGAAATATTTGAGGCTTTTATGATCCGTAAAGATCTCCACCTTCTCCCCATACAAGTAATGCCTCCAAATTTTAAGTGCAAAGACAACAGCTGCCAACTCTAGATCATGAGTAGGATAATTCCTCTCATATTCCTTGAGTTGTCTTGATGCATAGGCTATGACTTTTCCATGTTGCATGAGAACGCATCCCAACCCTTTGCTCGAAGCATCACTGTAGATGACAAATCCCTCCGAGCCAGATGGTATTGTTAGAACAGGTGCTGAAATGAGTCTCCTCTTGAGTTCTTGAAAACTGTTCTCACATTCTTCGCTCCAACCGAACTTTGTATCTTTCCGAGTCAGCTGAGTTAATGGAGTAGCGATTCGAGAAAATCCTTCCACGAATCTCCGATAATAACCAGCTAAACCAAGAAAGCTACGTACTTCGGTCACTGATTTAGGTTGCTCCCAGCTTTGAATAGCTTCAATCTTTGCCGGGTCAACCGATATTCCACGACTTGATACTACGTGCCCAAGGAATGCTACCTCCTCCAGCCAAAACTCGCATTTCTTCAACTTGGCATAAAGCTTGTATTCACGAAGCTTTTGGAGTACCAGCCTCAAGTGTTGCTCATGATCTTCACGGCTTTTGGAATAAATAAGGATGTCATCAATAAAGACGACCACAAAGTGATCCAAATATTCCTTGAATACCCGGTTCATCATATCCATGAAGGCAGCAGGAGCATTAGTCAATCCAAAAGACATGACTAAGAATTCATAATGCCCGTACCGAGTTCTAAAAGCCGTCTTTGGAATATCCTCAGTTCTAACCTTCAGCTGATGATATCCAGAACGAAGATCGATCTTTGAAAAGAATTGTGCTCCTTGCAACTGGTCAAACAGGTCATCAATACGTGGCAATGGGTACCTATTTTTGATGGTGACATGATTCAACTCCCGATAATCAATACAAAGTCGCATACTCCCATCTTTCTTCTTCACGAATAGAACAGGAGCACCCCAAGGAGAAGTACTAGGACGAATAAAGCCAATGTCTAACAATTCCTGCAGTTGGATCTTTAACTCCTGAAGTTCAATAGGAGCCATTCGATATGGGGCTTTGGAAATGGGTTTTGTACCGGGTTCAAGGTCGATACAAAATTCAATTTCACGCTCTGGGGGTAGGCCAGGAAGTTCTTCAGGGAATACGTCAGGGAATTTATTAACAATAGAAATATCATTCAAAACTGACGTATTTTTGTTTAGATCCGTGACATGAGCTAAGAAAGCTTGACATCCGTTTTTTAATAAACGAATATCTTTATGGCTTGAGATGACAACGATTGATTTTAATGGTTTGGTTGCTTGAATTCGCATAATAGGTCGATTAGGAATATGAAAGCTAACAACCTTACGAAAACAATCAATTTTTGCATGATGAGTAGTTAACCAATCAATCCCTAGAATCACGTCAAATGCCAGTATTTTTAATGAAATCAGATCGACAGGTAATGTGTGGGTACCAACTTGAACCAAACAAGACTTATAAACCGTGGATGTAATGAAGGTTTCTCCCAATGGAGTTTCAACAGATAAATCAAAGTCTAATTTCTCCGGAGTCAAATTTAATCGATGAGCGCAAGTAGGAGAAATAAAAGAAGCTCATATAGTAAGATAAGCAATAGAAAGCTCAATAAGGCGCTCAGAGAATGGAGGAAAGAACGAACCAATACGGATAAGAGCCCTTTCAGTCAGTCTGGAGGTCACAACAAACGCTCTCCCTTGCACTACCGGTTTTGACTTTTCTGGGACGGCCTTTGGTGTCTCCATCTTGGCTGAACTTGTTTTTGGTAAACGACAAAATCGAGCTAAATGACCTTCTCTTCCACAATTATAACATGCTTTAGACGGCATCGCGCAGTTTGGACTGATGTGCCCCTCTCCTCCGCATTTGAAACATATGATAGGTGGTCGTTCTCCTTCCTTAACAACGGGTGCTGGTGCTGACGTCTTTCCATCATTGTTGAATCTCCTCTTCTTGAAATGACCATTCTTATTGTTTTGGCCCTGATTACCACCGAAGTGTTTACCATTTCTGGCCTGTTGATTCCCTCCACGCTTGTTGTCACCGCTTCGATGACTGCTCTCACTGGTATTATCATTTTGCCGACTGCTCTCTTTTGGTTGCGTTGACTCGTTATCGCGCTCCACTAACTGAGCCCTATTCACAACATCTGAATACAAACACAGTTTATGAGAAATAAGATGTTGACGTATCTCAGGTTTCAAACCTCGCAAAAATATTCGCGTCATTCGCTCTTCATTATCCACCAAGTGGGACGCAAACCGGGACAACTCAGCAAATTTAGCCTCATACTGCGACACGGTCATATTATTCTGCTCCAATTTGATGAACTCCACCTCCTTCATGTGACGAACACTTTCAGGAAAGTATTTGTCATTGAACAGCTCTTGGAACTTCTCCCAAGACATCTTCAGTGCGGCAGGTTGAGTACGCTTAATCGATTCCCACCAGTAATCTGCCTCTCCTCGCAACATAAAGGCGGCAAAGGGAACCTTTTGCTCCTCGGAGCATCCCAAGACATCAAATATCTTGGTAATCTGCTTTATCCATATTTCCGCTATAAGTGATTTTGGCTCTCCCTTAAACTCTGGTGGTCCCAGCTCCTTGAACTGTTTAGCGGTGACCGTCCGAGAGTTTTCAGTGTTTCCACCTATATTTTGGACAGGAGCCGCTCTCGCCTGCTGTTGCATGAACTGCATAAAGTTTCTGAACATTCCATCATTCATCATCTGGTCAGTGTTGTTGTTTGCATGAGGATTGTCACCTTCCTGATGCACATTATCCTGATTATTGATATGTGGTGAATCAACAGTCGCCTGTGCTCCATTGCTATTCTCAACATTCTCAGATGCCATTTTCAGATACTGCCACAAAATAAAAGTTAATTGATATGTCATATATTATCCTTATATTATGGCCGACCAATTAAATACCATGCAAATAAACTTAGGTAGGTCATACTAGCGAAGGAATTCCCCGTCTCTCCCCTCCTAGTTCTATTCTCCCATCTTAACCAGGGATCATATCCCTAAGCTCTGATACCAACTGTGACGCCCCCAAAATTAGGTATACATCACCCATCTTGGGTCGTCAGATACATAGTACAGAATACAAATATAACTTACTAATATAACTGTCGTGTACAATACGACAAAACATAAACTGTGAGTTTGAATACAAATATTATCTTCTAGAGAGTATTCATACTCAAAAGGAGTCCTCATTATATTTATTAACACACTATTACATAGAATAGTGAGAACTACTAACTAATACTATCATTCGGACCATCACTCCGTTCCCCGACTTGTCCCAACTACGTTCTCATTTCCTGAAGAGAACAGTGAAAGAAAGGGTGAGCTCAACTAGCCCAGTAAGAAATATTATGACTAAGATAATGCAGAATAAATTATCATTAGCCTTCAACAATGTTAAACTGATAAAATATAATAGACATCAAGTTTAACTGTAGCGGAACAAGCAATCCATTAAAAGAGTCAAGTAGAAAATAAACTCTACTATCTTTTATGATTTAAAAGGTTTTTAACATTGTGATCGCTGGGACTCAGATTAATAAAATAATCCACATCATCGAATCACCCCTGCACTACGGCCAAGGATATTCGTGTATTCATTAATGGTCATGATCATGCCAACAACTGTCCATCAATGCACTATGGGCCAATGAGGACTTTTACCACATCATTTGTAACATTACGGTCATAATTATACCGAATAATCCCTGGTCATAATCATACCAAGTCCATCTATGCACTACAGGCCACAGATGACTTTTAACATTTTATAAACATGAGGATGATGACAATGATATAAGAATTCAATAAAACAAGTTCAAGAATTAATTTATCCAAGAATTAACAACGTCCAAATTGTCAACATGAGATTTCTTTGTGGAGTAAAATTCAAGAATGCTTAGAAGAATATTTTCATGAAAAGATATTAGATGAAACGCAATTATCAAGGATATTCCACAAATTTCATGGAGTATAGAAGTTAAAACTTAACCAACTGAGTATAATAAATAATGGAATAACAAAAGAAATCACCATGCATGCGATAGACCGCACAGACAGGTTATTCCAACAGAATAATAAATAATGGAACCAGGTCCGGCGTAAAACGCACAGACAGGATATTCCAACAGAATAATAAATAATGGAACCAGGTCCGGCGTAAAACGCACAGACAGGATATTCCAACAGAATAATAATAAAGACGGAACCAGGTCTGGTGTAAAACACACAGATATGATGTTCCAACAGAATAATAATAAAGATGGAACCAGGTCCGGTGTAAAACACACAGACAGGATGTTCCAACAAAATAATAATAAAGATGGAACCAGGTCCGGTGTAAAACACACAGACAGGATGTTCCAACAGAATAATAGAAGAATGTCACCAAGTATAGGGTAGACCGCGTATACAGGTTATTCCAACAGAATAATAAGAAATGGAATAACAACAGTTCTCTTCATGAATAAGAAATAATAACACCCCTTACCGTTTTAAAGAAGAGCTGAAATAAGGAAGTAGTTAAGTAGCAGAATACTCTTCTTCTCTCTCTCTATAGTTTCTCTCTCTAAAGTTCAGTGAATTCGTAAGAAATAATGAAGGAATGAACTGCTATTTATAGAAAAATAGAATGCATAGTAACTAATCTATGAACGATCCAGATTGATTACTTTAATCTGACGATCCATATTTAAAGAAAAATCTTTTAAATAAAATATAATATATTCTATTTATAGAATAACTTTAATAAAGTATTCTGTTTTATATAAAAAGATGTTTCTGTTTTATTACGTTAATAATACGAATAAAACAAAACGTCATTATCGCTAAATAATTCATATTATTAACTGACAATAATTGAATCAAACTGAGTGACTTCTCACATAAGCATTAATAATCAATACCGTGTGCTACTATGCAACCACACGTATTACTGTACTTTTACTACCGAGTGGTTCAACAGTATCAATGGTAAAACTTCCGCCGTTATTTATAATAAAATATTTTTGTCGTTTTCTCAATCCGACAATAATTCCGTTGTGGGGTCCACCAATGATGGTGTCGTTGTACGAATATTTCCTGTTAAAACGAATATTCCCCGACCAATCGAATATTATATAACAACTTGCGTACTTTGCGAAATTTATAAATATTACCCACAACTATTATATCAAATTAACTCCATAATATTCGAAAATGATATTTATAGAAAATTTATTTTTATTTATAAAAGTTGGGGTCTTACATATATATAATAGTACCCTCCCGTGAATACCCCCCCTAGTGACTAACTTTATTAAATATATATAAATATATAATACTTATATATATATACATATATATATATATATATATATATATATATAACAGAACTGAGATAACTTGCTACTGATAATTTTAAAAAATGGGTAAGTGGGAGTCCATATAATAAGTAAAATTTATAACAAATACTTCCTAAAATACCTCTCTATTTATCTCAACTCACATGGCTTCACAAAATATATTTTTAACAATATTTATTCATCATTAATATTATAATTCGCAATATTAACAACCAGATCATTCCCAGGAAAGAGGGAGATTTTCGATAAGGACTTTTCCTTATTGGCGCGCAATTAGGTGACCAAACCCTTTTCTCGGCAGAACTTTTTAGACATTGTCAATAATACAAATAATAATATGAATAAATTTGTCGTCTCAATTATTGATTTAATAATATAAAATATTGTGTCAATAATTGAATCAATAATGTGAGATATTACGCAACAATTACTATGACAATAATTGAATAAAACTAAGTTACTTCTCACGTAAGTATCAATAATAAAAGATACTGTACAATACTGTGACGCCCCCAAAATAGGTCCACACAATCCATTTTGAGTCTCCAAATACATGGTATATAAAACAACTACAATTTCATTATTACAATTATCGTGCAAAATACGACAACACATATACTGTGAGTAAAAATACAAATATTGTCTTTTAGACAATATCCAAACTCAAATAAGTCCTCATTTAAATTATTGATGCACTATTTTACAAAATATTGAGGATTGCTAAAATAATTGCCCTGAAATATCACTCCACATCCCGACTAGTTTCCGCTATATTCTCGCCTCATGAGAATAAAAATGGAACAAAAAGGAAAAGAGTGAGCTCAATTAGCCCAGTAAATAATATTATGACTAAGGTAATGTGGAACAAATTATCGTTAGCCTTCAATAAATCAGAAAAAATATAATGGACAACAAGTTCTAGATCAATATTCGCAGCGGAAATAATAATTCATTAGAAGAGTTAAGTAGAGAATGAAGTCTACTATCGTTTATGATTTAAAAGTCCAACATCAATATTTTATCTCTGTAACATCAATCAATATACATCCTGAATCAAATATTCATCTTTGCACTACGGGCCAAAGATATTCATTTGTATCACCAGTTGATCATATTCATCTCAACACCTGTCCATCTTTGCACTACGGGCCAAAGATATTCATCAAGTAATCATTCATCTTTGCACTACATGCCAAAGATATTCAGTTATATCACTATTTAGGACTGAGGATGATGAAAATATTTTTAAAAAAATGAATCCAGTAAGATAAAAGGACAAAGATTATCGATTCGTACTTCAGTTTATCCAAGTTCAAAAGTACTTCATAATAATCAATTGTGGAGCAACATTCAAGAATAAAGATCAAAACATGGATATAATCAAATATAGTAACCATAATAGACAACTTGGACCAAGAAAAGAAAATTTAATTTTTCTGTGAATAGTATCATTGTGTCGCTCCCAAAATAGGTATACATCACTCATTCTGAGTCGTCAAATATATGGTACAAAAATAACTATAACTTTATTAATACAATTGTCGTGCAAAATACGACAACACATAAACTGTGAGTTTAAATACAAATATTATCTTCTAAACAATATCCACACTCAAATAAGTCTTTATTACAATTATTGATACATTATTTTATAAAATAGTGAGGACTACTAAAACAATTGCCTTGAAACATCACTCCACACCCCGACTAGTTCCCGCTATATTCTCGCCTCCTAAGAAAAATAGAACAAAAAGGAAAAGAATGAGCTCAACTAGCCCAATAAAGAATATTATGACTAAGATAATATACAACAAATTATCCTTAGTCCTCAACAGGGAAAAATATGATAGAATATAATAGATGACAAATTTTAGATCAACAACTGCAGCGAAAACAACAATTTATTAGAAGAGTTAAGTAGAGAATGAAATCTACTATAATCTATGAATTTAAAAGTCCATCATCAATATTTTATCCCTGTAACATCAATCAATATACATCTTGAATCAAATATTCATCTTTGCACTACAGGCCAAAGATATTTATTTGTATCACCAGTTGGTCATGTTCATCTCAACACCTGTTCATCTTTGCACTACGGGCCAAAGATATTCATCATGTAATCATTCATCTTTGCACTACAGGCCAAAGATATTCAGTTATAACATCATTTAGGACTGAGGATGATGAAAAATATTTTTAAAAAATGAATCCAGTGAGACAAAAGAACAAAGATTAGGGATTCGTGTTTTGGTTTATCCATGTTCAAAAACACTCCATAATAAACTATAGTGGAATAAAATTCAAGAATGAAGATTAAAACATAGATACAATCAAAGATAGTCACAAAAATAGACATCTAAGACAAAAAGAGAAAATTTTATTTTTCGGTGAATTATGTCGTATTCGTGAATAGTATCATATACGTGAATAGTAACTCCGACACAAAAAGATAGAAATTCCACAATAATATTCATATCAATATTTTGGCATAATGATATTGAAAGAAATAATATCATTTACGAAGAAAATAGCATCCCTTACCTCAAAATAACAGTACTTCTAACTGGAATATCAAATGTAATGCTGAAGAAAACTTGCACTGAATAGCAACTCTCAAAGTATCTAAATACTCACAAAATACGCTCGATAATATAAAGAGAGAAAAAAATTATTTCTGGTGTGATTTTCAATTCTAACTAAGCATCCTATTTATAGAAAAATGCTAGAACGCCACAGCAGACTAAATTAATAAAATATTAATTTATCAAAAAAATTCTACGCACACATTTTTGACCAAAATATAAGCCACCATAAGTGGGGTCCACCAAAAATTAGAATTTTCATACCAACCAAAAGTGGGGCTCACCCATATTTTTTTAAAAATATTTATTTCTGAAAATTCAATAATTCATGATAAATAGCCCTTTTATCAGAAAAATACAAAATTTATGTCCATTCCATAGGAAATTAAATTATCTACAACTTTGTAGATTTAAATTTTTCCAAATTCCAAACGAAAAATGACCGAAATTCATATACGGACACATTTCAACACCTCTATTCTGATAAAAATACTGATAAAACACCTCAACATTAATTCTTTCATTTATATCCACAAAATAAATATTTTCCTATCCATCCACATAGAATAAATATTTCCCTATCATATAAATCAATAATTAATTATTCACAAATAATATTACAGAATTACAATTATGACAACCAAGTCATTCCCAGAAAAGAGGGGGCTTCCGATAAGGATTTTTGCTACTGGCGCGTGACCAAACCCATTTCCTAGACAGAACTTCCTTAGACATTACCAATAATGCTATCTAATAATATTATTTAAATAATATGAATTATTGATCTGATAATGGGAAATACCGTGCAGTGATAATTATTGAAATAACAATAATATAAAATATCAACGTAACAATTATTGAATCAATAAAATAAAATATTAAACAGTAATTACTGTAACAATTATTGAGTAGTGCCTTCTTACTTAAAAATAAATAATTCAAAAATAATGTGTAATACCGTGTGCTACTGTTCAACCACGCGTATTACTGTATTTTAACCACTGTGTATTCCAACAGTGTTAACGGTAACAACTACGCCGTTATTTGTAAAAACTCAAACTTGTCGTTTTTTTCATCCGGCCGTTTTTCGTTATCGGGCCCACAAATAGCTGCGCCATATTACGAATATTTTCCGACAGCAAGAATATTCTACGACCAAACGAATATTCCCCGACATCAATGAATATTTTATAACCACTTGCTTATTTTGCAAAATTTGCACATTTCATCCATAACCAAAGCATTATATCAAATTAACACCTTATTATTGAAAATAATAATTAGAGAAAATTCGATTTTATTTATAAAAAATTGGGATCTTACAGCCGTATTTGTGAATAGTGCCGTATTCGTGAATAGTAACCCCGACACAAAAAGGTAAAATTTCATAAGAAAAATTATATTTAGTGAATAGTACTTGTGAATAGTACTATATTCGTGAATAGTGTCATATACGTGAATAGTGTCGTATACGTGAATAGTAACCTCGACATTAAAAGGTAAAAATTTCATAATAAAATTTATACCAATATTTCGGTATAATGATATTAAAAGAAATAACATCATTTACGAAGAAAATATCATTCCTTACATCAAAAGAACAGTACTTCTGACTGAAATATCGGATATAATGCTGAAATAAATTTGCACTGCTTATCAACTCTCAAAATATCTAAATACTCACAAAAATATGCTTGATATTATATAGAGAGAAAATTTATGATTCTGGTGTGATTTTCAATTCTAACCTGCTACCGGTGGCAAAGCTGACTAACCTGCTACCGGTGGCTTCCACCCATTGCTATTCACACACACCACCTTTGAAATTCAGCATTTTTCTACAAAAAATAAAAGTGGGGTCCACCCATGTTTTTAAGAAAAATATTTATTTTCGAAACATCAATAATTCATAATAAATAGCCCTTTTATCAGAAAAATACGAATTTTATGTCAATTTCATAGGAAATTTAATTCTCTACAACTTTGTAGAATAAAGTTTTTACAAATTCCAAACAGAAAATGACCGAAATCCACATGCAGGTGATTTTTAATACCTCCATTCCGACAAAATACTGATAAAACACCTCAACATTAATTCCTTCATTTATATCCACATAAAATAAATATTTTTTTATCATATAAATCAATAATTAATTATTCACAAACAGTATTACAGAATCACAATAATGACAATCAGGTCGTTTCCAAGAAAGAAGGGGCTTTTCGATAAGGATTTCTCCTTATTGGCGCGCAATTAGGTGACCAAACCCATTTTTTAGATAGAACTTCCTTAGACATTGTCAATAATGCTATCTAATAATATTATACAAATAATATGAATTATTGATCTCATAATGAAAAATACTGTGCAGTGATAATTATTAAAACAACAATAATATAAAATATCAACGTAGCAATTATTAAATCAATAAAATAAAATATTGAACAGTAATTACTATAATAATTATTGAGTTGTACTTTCTTACGTATGAATCAATAATCCACAAATATTATGCAATACCGTGTGCTACTGTACAACCACGCGTATTACTGTAATTTAACCACCAGGTATTCCAACAGTGCTAACGGTAACAACTACGTCGTTATTTTAAAAAAACTCATACTTGTCGTTTTCTTCATCCAACAGTTTTTCGTTATAGGGCCCACAAATGGTTGCGCCGTCGTACGAATATTTTCTGACAGCAAGAATATTTCACGACCAAACGAATATTCCCCGACAACAATGAATATTTTATAACCACTTACTTACTTAAAATATTTGTACTTTTTACCCATAACTAACCACATTAATCAAATCAACCACTTACTATATCAAAATAATAAATAGGGGAAATTCAATTTTATTCATAAAAAGTTGGGGTCTTACAAATACCGTGTGCTACTAATCAACCACACGTATTACTATACTTTTACCACATGGTATTTCAATAGTTAACGGTAAAAGTCTTATCGTTATTTTTATAAAAATGTTATTTTTGTCGCTTTCTAAATTCGACAGTTATTCCGTTGTGGGGTCCACCAATGATTGTGTTGTCGTACGAATATTTTCTGATAAACCGAATATTCTTCGACCAAACGAATATTTTATGAAAACTTGCTTACTTTATAAAATTTTCACATATCACCCTTATTTTTAACCTTTTATCAATTTAACCATTTACTAAATAGAATAATAATTATAAGAAAATTGAATACTTTCATTTCATAAAATTCGGGGTCTCACATTTTTAGTTTTTGTTTATAAAATTTCTAATATTAAGAATGAGTCATTTTGTTAAAAAAAATTAATTAGACATTAATTTAATTTAAAATCACTTTAATTTTTTTGAATCTATATTTTATGAAACTTTACTCATTTTTTGAGAAAAAAAATTATAATATTTTTTACTGAAAATAATAATTATATTTAAAATAATCATTTTTAATTAATTTAATAGTGTAATTTGAAAAATTAAAAGTTCAATGGTGTAATCAGTAAAATATGTCAACCACAGTGGGTAATTCATTAGTTTTGTAGATAAAAAATTAACGTCCGTTTATTTTTTTAATGGAATAACTCAATTTCAAAATAATAATTAGTTTAGCAGGATAATTTAAAAAATTAAAAGTTCAATAGTGTAATTAGTAAATCATGTCAATTACAATTAGTATTTCATTAGTCTTGCCCTTGAAATATATATAGATGTCTCTAGACATATTACTATGAAGGATAATGCTAGCGTTTTTAAAATTTTGAGTTTTAAATGTGTGTTTCAAATATATATGTCATCACTATATGAATTTTTCGATAATATGATAGATCTTAGCATTTGTTATATACCATTGGAATCATTCCTTATATATATATATATATATATATATATATATATATATATATATATATATATATATAAGAAATGATTCATAACATGTATTTGTTATAGATCAAAAATGAGCAAATATCATCTTTACATTTCATTATATTTATGAACGACAAAGGTTTAAAAATCAAATTCGTCATCCGCTAGTATAACTAGCGGAGTGGAATCATATAATATAAGGACCATTATACCCCCGATTTACAATAAGTCAAGACCAAGGAAATCTATACCAATTATCGAACCTGCTTTAAAATCAAATACATCCACCTGCTTCAAAATCAAATACATCCAAATGAGCCATAAGCGAACGAACGTAGGAGATCTATACCAATCATGTGTACATATTAAAGGATGAAGCATTTCAAGTCATCAATTTCCCAAGAATCCATCTACATTCTAATTTGTAGAAGTTGACAAAAACTTCACACAAATGGGAAGTTTCACATTAACCAACGCGAGTGCAGCTACCGGGATTCCCCACAAGGACTCACCTTCCAATCACCACCACTACCCATCATGCAATCTGTATATTATCTCTCATTTTTCTCTCTCTTACTTTTTCTGCCGTCAACTGCCATAAAATACTGCCGGGCAGCCAATTCGTTTTGGAACAAATTTCAGGTAAAAAAAATTGAATAAAAAAAATCCCAAATCACATACCCACCTCATTTTTGAACAAATACATGAAGCAAAATTTCTAGACCCAAAAAGACATGGCATCATTGTGGCTAAAAAGGTAGATCGGAGAGAAAGAGGAGGATGATTGGATATTACTTGTATACACATATCTTGGTTAAGGGTTTCTAAGAAAATTTACAATCTTTTTAGAAACCCCTACTGAAAAGTTAGGGCTTTTAATTCAATTTTGAAGATGATATTGACAACACTACCAAAGACGATATTAGGGCCCTTCCGATCGAGATCATTCGTGTGAAGGTTTGGGTTGGTTTTGGGTTAAATAAAATAGGTTTGGGTTGGTTTTGAAACCAAAATCATATTAACTATATTTAATATGAGTTATGTGGTTTGGATTTAAATTGTTATGGGTCGAATCTAGGTTGATCTATTTTTTGAATTATAGTTTTACCAAAATCTTAATTTCTGTTATACATAATCAACAAATTTTTTTTTGTGTGGGGTGTGGGTGGTGGTTGGTAGGGGAAATTAAATTAAATTATATAATATAAAATAAAACAATTTATGGAGAGAAATAGGAAATTTAATTTAATTATGTAATATAAACTGTATAATTTAAATGAGTTATTTTAATTAATTAAAGGAGGAGATATTAATTATTTAAATTTGTAGTTCGTTACACTAAAAGTGTTTACTTTATTATGGATTAATTCCATAATTAGTGAAATATTTTTTATATATAATTACAAATGTATAAGTTACAAAAGTATGTATAATATGTATATAATGTAATATGTATACTGTATATGTGTTATATAAGAATGTAGTATAATAATACATACATGTTGATGTATTAGCTCTACAAAGTGCAAAAAACTATTATAGAATAATATGGGTTAAAACTAGTTAAACTAGATCCAACTCATATTTGTAATAATAATATAGGTCCAACAATAAACCAATCCATCACCTAAAAATTAGTTAACCAACCCAATAGATCCGAGTGATTTTGGTTAACTATATAGTTTTCAACTTAAATAATTAGGTCTATCAAATTCTAATTAAAAATAATATTTATTTTTTTAAGTTTATAATTCAATTAATCGGTTACCTGAATAGTCTAATTTTCACAACCCAAATCGAAATCGAAATATAAAATGGTTATAGCAGAATATATTCAAATAACCGAAATAATTTAGTTAACAAATTTCGATTTAATTTGATTATTCGATTTTATTCATTTTTAACTCAACTATAAGAGTTAACGATATTTTTATATTTTAAATTTTTTACAATATATATTGCTCTAGCAATAAAATTATTGTTGTAATATTATCAATGGCCTTTTTTAAGGACAGGGAATATTGTTTTTCCAAGCCTAATGTTTGATGGACTGGCCCGAGCTTGTTGGCCCAAAACATTTAACTTACAAAGACAACAGGAAAAAGGCGATGGCGCGTTGTTCTTCTTATCTGTAGGGCGCTGAAATCTGGGACCTAACCCTAGTCGGTCGAGAGAGACGTTGAAATCTGCGCGGTTGTAAACCCTAAATTCGTGAGTATCTCTTTCTCCCCTTCCCTTTCTCTCTGCAAAAATATACAAATCTATATATGTAATCATCTGGTTCGTTAATCTCTCGAATTTGTAACGAAAATCCGCAATTGGAATAGTACGATACAGAGCGGAAACCGCGGACTAGGTAGCGATTTATGGTAACCCTAGGCGGACAATTCCTCCATGGATAATGGAATTTATTCGACCTCTGCCTTTCACCCTGATCAGCTTGCAGAACCCCCTTCTTCAAGAAACAATCAAGATAATTCTAATGTGTCATCTGTTCCCTTAACTTCAAATTCCGAAGCAGCAAATTTACCCCAAAATTATAGCTATGCAGGTTACCCAAGTTCCGATTCATATGGATATGGAAACACAGGATATGCAGGTTATTATGGTGGCTATCAGCAGCAACAATCTAATCAATCATACCCTCAGTCTGTAGGAGCATATCAGAGCACAGGAGCATACCAAAGCACAGGTGCTCCTCATCAGCCTATTTCCTCATTTCAGAATACAGTGCCTTATGCTGGGCCTGCAAATTATTCTAGCACTTACTACAATCCTGGTGATTATCAGACTTCTGGAAGTTACCAAAGCTCCGGGTACAGTAATCAGAACCAAACCAACTTGTGGCAACAGGGTGGTTTGGGGCAACAGGGAAACTATGCAAATTATGCAACTCAATATCCAAATTATACTCCCGAATCAAATGGGGCTTATAGTTCTAGCAATGCTGCTGCAACTTCACTCCAATATCAGCAGCATTACAAACAATGGGCAGATTATTATAGCCAAACAGAGGTTAGCTGTGCTCCTGGAACAGAAAACGTTTCAGCAACAAGTACAGCTAATGTGGGGTGTCCTGTTCCTGGTGTTCCTGGTGGATATTCTTCTACGAACAACCAGCAACCTGCACCTTACACTACATCATGGAAGCCTGAAGCCACATCTGATTTACCTCCTGTGCAGGTTTGGAATCTCTTATGGTCGTAGTTTAGTAGAAGTTGCATTGCTCTTACACATGCATATGTATAAGTTTTAATGCAATCAATATATTGTACTCTTACACAAGCAATTAAGTTATGCAATTGAGAATTGATGTCACTATTATACTTAAATTTAATTCCAACTCTTATGGTAACTCCTCGGTCCTCTCTCCACCCTCTTATGAGGGGGTACATTATTTTTTTAGGGGTTAAGTAATGTCTTGTTATATGTTTTCTTTGTCTTCTCTTTATTTTACATATTATTTATCCTTAAAACTCTTGATTAATGGCTTTTTAATAAGCAAATAAACCAATAAAATTGCCAAAAGGGGGCAAGCCAGGCACGCACTCAGTTAAAAAAGGATTAGGGAAAATAAAAGGCTCTTAGAAAGCCAAAACCCACCATATAAAAGAGCCTCCCATAGAGGTACCTACCTACACTAATAATTGTAGAATAGAGCCCAGGAACACCTCCTGAAGCAAAAAGAAAGGAGACCAAGAAAAAACTGAAAATGCAGAACGTGTATCCCATTGCCTTCAATGTACTGTACTGGCTGTTCCACTCCTTCAGATTACCCAAAAGTGCTGGGGAGGCATTACAAATAGGGGTTTAATGTATAGTGAGGATTATTTACTCACAATTTATGCGAGTGATATAGGATAGATTTTGAAGATGAACAATAATTGAAAAACACTGGGAAATTGACTCGGTAAGGCCCGCGCCTCACTACCCCGAGGATCTTTACTTGGGTGATGCTCTGTATACCACTACCCCAAGGGTTTCTCAATTGCAGAAGAGAGGAAAAAGCTCTTAACTATTCAATTATCAGTATATTCTGTACTCTAATTAACTTGAGGAGATTACATCAATATTTATAGATTCAAAATTCTAATATTACTTGGGAAATAATATAAATGCTAAACGACTAAAATAGCCTCACTAATTATTATAATCCTAATTACTAGTAAATGTCTTAAATCCCTACTAATAAATAGATAGACAAATAATTAAATCAATTTGCTCTAAATCAAACATAATAAATTTTCATACAATAAATATAAATTTCTTCTTGACATGTGACTTGTTGTCCTCATCAACAAAGATCTAATATGAACTCCAGATCCCTCCTCCTCTAAGTTTCTATAATTCCTTTCCTTCCAAATAAAAAACCAAGACAACGTGGCACCAGATCCTCTCACTTTCATCAAGTCTGATTATTTTTGCTTTTAGAAAATCTAATGCCAAGTATACTGTTAAAGTCAGTGTAATGCAAGGTTACTAAAGCTTCAATAACATTTTATATTTCATTTCCTTTCCTTTCCTTTTTCTTAGACTTTTCCAAGCTCCAATCATAGCCTTAAACGAAAGACTATTAATCGGCATGGTAGTATTTTACTCGTGCTGTGCATTGTCTTACATGTGGTTGGATATGTAAACTTTGAGGCTCATCATTTCATTTTATATCTTTGATTTTGAAGTTTGTATGAAGTTTTTCTAGATTGGTTGTGCAGATTGCTAAGTTTGTGCACAATGGATATATGATTCTTCTTCTTCTTATTGATATTTTAATCACTAAATTTTACTTTATGGTTCAATAAGTTTTAAATTCTTTCTTTAGTTTCATTGATTGTTGTAAGATCTACGGCCAGATGACACAGGACTGTGTCAATTAATCAGATGGACTCAACTCTTTCTACTGTATTTTGTCAGCCTAGTGCAGTAATCAGCAGTGTCCATGATGGCTACTGGAAACAGGCGACTCCAGGTTTCCAAAATCACACTGTTAACCCCATACAATCAAATCTACGAATGCCTTTGGATTCAAATCCCACGTATGAAAGCTTTCAGGAACAACATAAGCCTGAATATCCGCAAGGAGCTAATGTACATTATCAGGCTAATCATCAGGTGCCACAAAATTATCATACATCCTTGCAACCAGTTCAGCAAACTGTTTCACAAACTGTTCAGCAACCAGTTTCACAAACTATTATGCCTTTGGATTTGCGGGTAAGCAAAATGCAGATTCCTACAAATCCTAGAATAGCTACAAATTTGGCTTTGGGCTTACCAAAAACCGATAAGGAAAATTCTGTAAGCAGTGCGACAGCAAAGCCAGTCTATATCAGTGTTGCACCACCTAAGACAAATGACGAAATGTCATCTCATAATGCTGCTGATTCAATACTTAAGGTGAGACCCTGGATTTTGTTTTACTTAATATCTTAAACATATAATTTGTAGTATTTACACACTTTGGTGATTGGGAAATGAGGTGCGGACTCTTAAACTGGCTAGTGTTGCTGGGCTAAGTTTTGGCTCGATGGAGCCCATAATTATCTATAGATCATGGCTTTCATAAGGGTTTTCTGAGCCGTTTTTAAGCATTATTACTTTTAATTTTTAGATTTTCCTTTGTGGTTGTTTGCTTTGGTAGTTTGATGTCTATGGTGTTCTATTGTTGTATTGGCTTACATGTTGAAGCGATGCAGCTTAGTGACGCAAATATCATCAACTAATATCTGACGTTTGGGGTCTAAGGTTACATATACTGCATTTGGTGAGGGAAAAGGAGACGGATTGATTATAACTTTGATAGACAGCATTGAAAGTTATCTACATATGGGAAGGTTTAACATGAGAAACAACACTAGAAAGCCCAGCTTTTCATGGTGGAAGCAGAAGTACATAACTAGAAATTATAGAGAACTAAATGGGAACTAGAGATGTACAATTATAGAATGAAATAATAGCAGAAAGTCCTAGGAATATTTGGCTTCGAGTAATAGATACATGCCATAATGCACGTCTGCATTATGAGATTTAATTTCATGATTGGGCTATAGAATATCTACAACTGTATGCATATTTTGTCTCTACTCGTAAGCATATGTAACATGGAACACATTAGTGCAATTGTTACAAATTGAGTTCTCATGTTTACATATGTCTGCACACAGAGTTTTGCTACACTTATAAAGAACTCTTACAAAAACTAGTTTACAAAATTGTGTCAAAGTTTAATTCGTAGATGATCCACCATATATGGGTGGGTCCAATAATTATAACCAACTATAACCATGCACATCATTTTGTATCTCCTTTTTGTAACAATTCTTTAGTCACTATAGTATTATTGCTGCTCGTATTTCTTATTATAACTGAACTACGCGTGCCTGTGCGCGTTACAAGAAACCTGTCATCTTCTCCGGTTTCTTGATTCTCCGGTCAGTTGTTTGGACCACCTTAGATTTATCAAAAGGAAAAATGAGATCTTGGTATAAGGTTACTAGTATAAGGTCACAATCTTAGTAAATTATCAGAAAATAAAATAAAATGAACGGAAAAAGGTTACAACTTTTGGAGACTGTATTTAAACTGTTCTTCATACAGTTGTTGAATGGCTAGTTGAGTCTTGCACAATAATTGTTATGTTCCAGCACGTGCTGGCTAATACATGCTAGGATTGCTTAATTACTACTACCAGTGGATTCTAAGATTTGGGACTCTGAAATATCTGTGTCGGTCCAAAATATTCGATAACCATATCTGGTCAAAGAGGATAGTCGGGCAAAGTGATTGTTATCCGTATTCATATCTGTAAAATATGGATGCAAATACAGATATAGGCACATATGTATCCGCTTTTATGTGCTAGTAATATTAATTTACTCATATTAATATTATTGTTCTGCTGTTGTTATGTTATGTATTCTAAGTAAGAGGTTTTTCAAATGCATAATTTGGTGTTATACAATTCTCATGTCAACGTGCGTTTAAGGTAAAAGTTGTGAATAAAATATGATAAAATATTAATATTGAATGACAATTCATCTTTTACTGCTATGTTATGATGTATGTATGGTGTAACCATTTTGGGGATGAATATTAATTTTAGTTTTGATTGGTTGAACATTATTTTTAATTTATAATTGGTTGATTGAACATCTTTTTGACAATTCATTTGGTATTATACAGGAAATTTTAAAATTTTTGATACAAGTTCGGATGCGGATATCTGAGATATTTATCATTTTCTGTTGTTTGTGACGGATATAGATAGTATTCAAATATTATCCATATACAAATATGAATGTTTGATTCTAATATCCATCCGATATGGATACAAATATTATATATAATTTTCGGATATGCCCGTATCAGCAAACGAAAATTTCTGTTTGCAGCCCTACTATATGGCTTGGATCAACTGTAATATTTGTTTATTTTATTGGTGGTCAGAAATTCAGTGACACCTGATATTTGAATTTCGACAAAAAATTGTACATTATAAAAGGGTACTTCATTTAAATAAAAATATATATCGTCATATTTGAGTTAAACAGACCAAATTTCTTAAGACTGCTTATATCATCCTGTGCTTAATGCATGCTTGCTTTACTTGCAGCCTGGTATGTTCCCAAAGTCACTGCGAGGGTATGTGGAAAGGGCTTTGTCTCGTTGCAAGGATGATACACAAATGGCAGCTTGCCAAGCTGTCATGAAGGAGGTATGCTAATAAAGCAATTTAGAACTTTTGGTGGCTATACATCACTAATTAGTGACTGGTGGATATGGGTTTATTTTCATATTTTCTATGTGGATGAAGTAGATATCACGTGTCCATGTGTGTGCATATAGCCGTATGTATAGACATTTTTTTTCTTAAGAACTATGCTGAATGACACCGTAAAGAAATTATAATAAATTCAATTTTCTAGCAAATACTCATACTTCTCATGTCTGTGAATCTTTTATTTTTTTGTTATAGCATCTTCTTTGTGGGTCTGTCTTGGTGATCTAAACACAAAATGACAAAGTTGGGTGTCAGGAACTGAGTTGTTTAAACCAGTTCTGATGACCAACCATCTATATGTAGATATGTTTAAAAGATCATGCCTTCATCTGATCCACATGAAAGCTTCTGATTATGATGGCATTCATGCTTTGGTGTTCTTTGAAAGCTTTTGATTATGATCATAGTTGTTACGGCGCCACGGCGAGTCATGGCGGTAGCCGACTGCCTGGTCGCCATGGCGACCTGGATGCCTAGGCGACAAGGCGACCGCCATGGCGTCCGTAAGGCGATAAGTCGTTTACAATGTGCAATTTATATATTATTTATTTTACTTAACAAGTATATTGGCAATAAAATTTTATATACATTAAAACTCAAAACATAACATTATGGAATAACATTAAAGGCATAATTTATCATAATACTTATCAATAACAATCCAAAAACAACTCACTTGATATTAAAAATTAGTAAAAGAGTCGAAGAACATAGAAAATAGATTGTAAACAACTATCACAAATATGTAGTCTAATAACTAATAAACACCACCATAGCAAGCCAAAATAATATTTAGACTCTCTACACTAGTCTAAAAACATCATTCAATCAAAATCATCATAAAAAAGGTCATCTCCATCTCTTCCACGAGAACTACTCTCATTCAAAGGCGTAGGTGGTGATCTTTCTCCAAAATCATCCTCCACATCTTCATCATCATTTGGAATTCTCTCTTCTTCATCAACTTCATTATCGGAGTCTGAATCTATCAACCTTGATTCCCTTGAAGTTGAACCACCACCACGTTGAGAGTATGTTACTAGATTATTACTAGTATTAGCACGAGCATTTCTTGAAAGATTGCGACCCTCAAGCGTGTTGGATGCATCGGTTGCTCGATCCACATCATTCCATGTAAGATCCTCCTGGGATGAACAACATCGGCATCATTATCGATTCATTCATTACTCCATTCAAAGTCATCAATGACTAATGGATCAAAATTATTGTCAAGTTCACGCCTCTTTTGGAACCTTGAGTCGATCTTTCGATTGTATTGGACATACACCAAGTCACTCAATCGTTTGTGTTCCAATCTATTCCTCTTCTTCGTATGAATCTAAAATAATAGAACAAAAAATAATAATATTAATGATAAAATTATAATAATAGTGAATGATTTATTCCTTTTAAAATTTGAACTAACAATAGAAAGTACTTACAAATTCAAATGTACTCCAATTGCGCTTGCAACCGGAAGAAGAACAACATAGGCCTAGAATTCTTTTTGCAAATGAGGATAGCTCAATAGCTCGCGCTCCAAAAGCATTCCACCAATCAACTAGCAAACATTTAAAAGAAATATAAATATTTTTAATGGGAGGAAATGAAGAATATATATAAATTATAATCATAATATATCTTTATATATATTTTAATATACGTACGAGGATTCTTTATTTTTCGTTGCCTAATCACCATTTCTCTTGCAAAAGTATCGCGAGAAGCATCATAATTGTCGGCTAGATTGCTTATCTTGTCTAGCAAATCTAACTCGGGCACCATCTTTGCAAGAACGTCATTGAAGTCATTTCGTAAAGCATTAGCAAACAATCGACGATCCTCTTTGATATCAAAGTACTTACCCGGATTGAGAAACAACGCAGCCTCATATAATTTTTGCTCCATTTGATTTTCCCATCGCCGCTCAACAATTTCAATCACCTTCTTATAGTCTTTGTTTGTTATCAAATGCATCTTTGATTTTTTTCTTCGCGCATTCCATCGCAGCAATAACTTCAGGCATAGCAGGCTTCTCATCACTATCAATAATCTTCAAGACTATAAGAAGTGGTTGTGACGACCTAATGCAATCCTCAACAGTATGCCAAAATGTTGTTGAAATAACAGTATCACATACTTTCTTCCCCGCTTTAGTAGCCGACAACTTTGATTTTGACCAATCCTCGCTGATGAACAAATGCCTCAATGCATCTTTATTCTTGTACAAACTCTGCAAGGTGAGGAAAGCTGTAGCAAATCTAGTAACTGTGGGTCTCACAAGATCCCTCCCATTCGTTTTCTCCCTCATCGCACTAAGAAGACGACCATGTTTATAAATGAATGTTGTAATTCTCCTTGCATTTGTGATTGTGGGCTGAAATTGTTTTAACTTGCTTATGTCCTCTAACATAAGGTCAAGGCAGTGAGCGGCACAAGGTATCCAAAACAGTGTAGGTCTCCTCTCCATTAGTATATGCCCCGCTGCCTTGTAATTAGATGCATTGTCTGTGACCACCTGAACAACATACTCGGGGTCAATTTCCTCAATCTTGCTATCAAGTAGATTTGTCAACATTGTGGCATCTTGAGACTGACTGGAGGCATCAACAGAATCAATGAAATAAGTCCCCTCCGGACTATTAACAAGAAAATTCAACAAGTGTCTTCTCCTCTTATCTGTCTAACCATCCGACATGAGTGAGCAGCTGTATTCCTTCCAAGCAACTTCATGTTTCTTCTTTAAGTCATCGGTTTTCTTCTTTGCCTTCTCAAGTAAAGGAACCCTCAACTCGTGATACGTTGGAGGCTTGAAACCCGGCCCATATTGTCCTATGGACTCGACCATTACTTCAAATCTCCTTGAATTTGCAACATTGAATGGTATGCCACATTCGTAAAAAAAGTCGGCAACGTGCATTTGGACCCTCTCTTTTTCCTCCGGTGTCCTCAAACGACTTTCAATACTCGTTTGGCTCAAACGCTTGCTATGCCTCCTCTACAACTTCTTCGGGAGTCTTTCTTAGAAGTGCTTCACCCGTCTTAGCTTTTGGTTGTGGATTTTGGAATTGAAATACAACATTCTTCCTTTTAGAAGCCGTCTCAGAACTTGGGATAGTGTTAGAAGAAGTATTGGAAGTCATGGTAGGACGAGCAGATGATTGTTCTTCTTGCACTTCTACTACATCATCATCATTATCTAGCTCAAGTGGCTTGTTCCTCTTTCTACTATTCAAAGCCGCTTGCATCTCCCTCATAATTTCTGTTGTTGTTTTGGGACACTTAGCTACATCTTCATAATTTTTGGCTAGATGTTGTTTGAGCCTTTTGATACCCGAATGACATTTCTTCCCACAAAGTGTACATTGCACGACATCCTTATTACTTAAATCCGGCCAATATCTATATTTTCAACCCGGATCGTTCGATTAGCTTTTCTTTTAGGGTCTTTCGTTATATCATAATTGTCTGCCCCCGAACTTTCCGCCATTTTAATATCTACACAATACAATCAAATAAAATTTTTTAAGACAAACATATAATATAATATTTATATAGAATTCACAATCTCATAATGCACCGACAAATATCTCTGATGTTGACATTATTAATATATATATAGTGATATCAAATAACTAATAATAGTTTAAAATAATAGTAGTAATAACTAATAATAGTTCAAAATAATAGTAGTTAAGGTCAAAATTATTACTAACAGGCATGCATTATTGCAGTATAATTAATAGTAGTACTAATTTACATATAATTAATAGTAGTACTAACAGTCCTGCATTATAATTATTATGTACTTGCAACAGAAATGAATGATTAGAAAGAAAAAAAAGCCCAAACAAGTATAATAATTATACATATATATATATATATATTTATATTTATATGTATAATTATGATTTATAATATTACAGCAACAACAAATATTATATTTATGTATAACTATAATATATATAGAGACTAGAGAGATCGAAAAGAACAACATACAAGCATAAAAGCTTAAAAAAAAAACCCAACTGCCGACCAAAGGGAAGAGGCAGCGTATGTTTTAGTAAGAGGCAGCAGAAAACAAAAATGAGAAGAGGAAAGAAGATCGGCGACTTACCTGTCGACTGCCGACGAACTCGCTTCCTTCTTCAATCTCGCTGCCTCGCTCCCTGCCTCGTTCGCTCGCTCGCTCGTACTCGGTAAGCAGTTTCTGTCTTAGCTCTCGCCTGAGTCGCCTCTCGGTCAGTTGGTCGATGCTCTGACTTCTAATCGATCGATCGATCAACTAGGGCTTGTTTTATCATTTATGTTCCTTTTCCTCCGCGACGTCGTTTTTTATTTTAAGACCCAATTCAGATTTTGCCATTTGAGTCGACCCATAGAGGTCAAGTCGTCGCTGTTCTGTCCAAGTCGACGAAGTCGTTGCCTTTCGGTCCAAGGCGACGCCTTTTTTCTCTAGGCGCTCGCCTTTCCGTCATCGTTCAAGTCGTCGCTCGCCTTACCTGTTCACCATCGACTTGTCGACTAGGCGTCGCCTAGGCGACGACTTAACAACTATGATTATGATGGCACTCATGCTTTTATTTTAGAATTTTGTTGCTAAACAATATTTGACAAAATTTGGCACAATGAGTTTTTGATACCAAATGTACAGTATTCTGGCTGTTCAGAATGTAGAGTACTAATTAATTAGCTAATGTTTCTAAAAAAGGATTATGCAAAGGTTCCTTTGTTCTCCTAGTTTTCTTATTAGTGTTGGAAATAGAGATTCAACTTGCGAAACAATATTTCCATTGAATGGCTGCACACCAGCTTGAGCTTAATTCTATAATGACTTTTCTTGTTTGGATGTGATTTAAGCTGTGTTTGCAGTTAATTATCCTTACTTTGAATTGCGCTCTTCTAACTCTCTTATTTTATTTGTAGTTTTTTTTTTTAAATTCTTGATATTTTGATTCTCATAATCATGTAGCAATACACTTTAGAGTTGACTATTAATACTAACTATTTGGAGTTCATTTTTTCAGGTCATTACTAAGGCTACTGCTGATGGTACACTGTACACGCGAGACTGGGATACGGAACCTCTTTTCCCACTCCCCAACGCAGATGCAATCAATAATGAGTACACCCACTCATATCTCTGTCTCCCTATATCTATATGTGTATATCTATGCATGTCTATCTCTACCTGTTTGTTTGCATTGTAATTTATTGTATCGGCTAGCTATAAACATCATGCATAAGGAGTCAGATCAGTATAAAATATAAATAAAGAGAAATCTATAGTGTAACATGCAGGTCCTGCTTAGGATGTCTGGTGTATAGATTGATCTCGATTGGAGCTGTCTGACTATTTTATTTATATTGATGAACTTGTACTCACCCCTTGCTGCATTTCTCTCCTCACTGACATTACTGAAAAGTTAAATTAAGTTAATAATTAGGTTGAGAGCAAAAATTGAAAATACTGAAAATTGGGGATACTATATTTACCCATGAATATCAGATTTAATTAATCATTTTTCTGATAGGGAAAAATGGTCTTGTTCAGTGTTACCCTATATTTTTATTAACCTAGTAAATTTGCTTATTGGTACTTGCGTTCCCATACATGGTACTCTCTTTCGTGCCAATACTTTAGACTTAGCATAAAGAAACATTTCTTTGTTGATTTTCTATAGTTGAACAAATATCAATATTATAACTTGGTGTTGAATGCTCAAATATCACATTTGTACTAAATTATTATAGAACAATAAACTTGTTGATTCAACTAAATATCTTCTATTAATTTAGTTTTATTGCATTTAGATTCTATGTTTTTTTAAAAAAAGTATAAGCACTCATAGAAAACTGTCGTACTGTGTTTTAGCTTATGTAGCGTATTGCGTACCCGCACTGATACCATGTACTGAAACGAAATGCGTTATAGGTAACACTGGTATTGTTTGCTTGCGGCTTTTTGAATAACATTGTTATATTGTATATTTTACTTGAATCTAACCACTGGGAGGCTTTCTTGCCTTTTCATTTTTCTTTAGTTTTTGTAAGTTGATTGAGTTACATGAAATTTTTATGAAGTATGTGCTTGACTCTGTTAATGCTATATGTCTTCGGCAGGATTTATTGCGAATTATATTGTGTTGGCCACAAAAAAGTTCTGACAGCCAATCAAAAAATGGTTCTTCTGTTAAGTGTCTCTTTTGGTCTATCATCATAAATTTATAGTTCTCCCCTCATTCCTTGTATCACTTCATATTTAAGTTGAGCTTAAGCTGTCTGCTTACTTATGTAAATGTTGATTTTTCATAATATTGGACTGCACAGCAAGATGGATATGCAGTCCACACTTTTATTATTCTTCAAATTTGGAGCATCTCTATGTTTCTCCACTGCATCTTATGACTCAGACACACTCCAGTTACTTGGAATATATTTCCCAATTTAGTTGTCCTGAAACTATGTCATTCCAATTTAAAAGAGACATTATGTACACTTCATCTCCTCTGTCTTGGTTTTACACCTTTTTTCTCGGTTTGGTCGAATAAGAACAAATTTAGAACTTTATGGTAGTTTTAACTTTTAACACTTTTTCATTTGTTTACTAAAATGTGTCCAAGTCAAAATGTGACAAAAACATTGGGGCGGGGGCTTACCTAGAATAAGAAAAACATCGAGGCTGGGACGTAAAAACACACACACAAACACACACGAGTATATTGTATTCTCAATATATATATATATATATATATATATATATATATATATATATATACGGGGAGGATCTAAAGCGGACCAAATAAGCGGACCAAAGAACGGACCAAGGCAAAAACACGCGGGTTTCAGGATCCGGGTCGGACCAACCCGCGGGTTAACCCTGAAACCCGCGTGTTTTTACCTTGGTCCGTTCTTTGGTCCGCTTTTTTGGTCCGCTTTAGATCCTCTCCGTATATATATATATATATATATATATATTCTGTCAACCTATTTATTATTTTTATGTAAGTAGTTATATTTGACATTCTCAGCCCAATTTTTGATTAATGGATTACAATCTCAACCAAGTATAGTATATGTTTAATGGATTGATGTGGATCTTTATTTTAGTTATTTACAGCTTTTTGCGGAGCTATGAAGACTTTAATATAATAATATTGTCTGAACAAAGAAAAGTTTAAGACGTGACCTTACACTCGATCATTCTTGTTCTACAGAGTTTTACAGTCTTCAACTCCTGTTTCTTCATTGGCAAAGAACAGAAGAAGTCCAAGCAGGAGATCCAAAAGTAGGTGGGAGCCTTTATCAGTGGAGAAATCTGTTGACAAACAGACTAACCTTACTCCTGATGTGAAATATGGTGGTTGGTTTAATCTCCGTGAAGAGAAGGTAAGTACTTTCTTTTCGCGTTTTGTTCTTTCTTTGCCTTCACAAGGGGGGCTTTGCCGGATGCAGACCTTCACTGGTGCTTCTTTTTTCATTTTTCCACCTATTTGATTCCTGTGTTTTTCCCCCTTCATTACATGTTCTGTTCTATTTTCTACCACTATAACATTTAGATGAAGTATGCGTCTAGTCTATCTAGTTCAATATTCGTTTCATTCTATTAAAATTCTACACAGTTTTCGGCTGGGAAGTTGGACAAAGAAAATAATCGGGGAAATTTAAAGTTTCCCTCACCAGATCAGAAAGCTACCAATAAAAACGCTCAGAGGCCAGCTAAAAGGCAGCGGCTTGGTGATGGTCCAAGTGGAGCTGATGGCGGTGCATCCAGTGATAGTGATGCAGAGCAAAATCTAACTGCATATTACTCAGGTGCAATAGCACTTGCAGATACACTAGAAGAAAGAAAGAGAAGGGAGAGTCGGTCAAAGCGATTTGAGAAAGCACGTGGAAATCGAGCGTTGAATAATCATTTTAGACCAAAAAATGCTGGAGCTGGATTGTATACTAGAAGGGATTCCGCATTGGTGGTTAGGAAGAATTTTGAAGACGGCAATAGCAGGCCTGTTGAAGATATTGACTGGGATTCTCTTACCATCAAGGGGACTTGCCAAGAAATTGAAAAAGGCTATTTGCGCCTTACTTCTGCACCTGATCCTGCCACTGTAAGTTTCTTCTCTTTTAGCTAATTTTTTGGACACTTAGAATCAAAATGCTATCAGAAAGAATATTTGGAGTGGTTTTCTTGCAAACACATCTAATTGAAAAGTACATTTTCCCTTATAGGTGAGGCCCGAAGAAGTGTTAGAAAAAGCTCTTCTTATGGTTCAAAATTCCCAAAAGAACTACTTTTACAAATGTGATCAGTTAAAATCTATTCGCCAAGATCTTACTGTACAACGCATACGAAATGAACTCACAGTCAAGGTATTATTCTTGAAAGTGTTGTGTATTAGTTTTCAAGGTTGTGAACTGTATTCCGTGTGTTTTACTGGAACTAATTTCAGCACAAAACTGACCAGTGATTTTCCTTCTTTTGGAAAACAGACTGACAATGGTTTGTGAATAATATATTTAAAAATCTATGACGTTTATAATTCCATTTCAGGTCTATGAAACTCATGCTCGATTAGCAATAGAAGTTGGAGACCTGTCAGAGTATAATCAGGTTGGTCCATAATATCAGGAATGAATTCAATTTAGATTTTTTTTTTTTGATAGGTATGATTTCAATTTAGAATCTTAACTTGTTGACATAGCTTGTTGCTCTGCCATATAAATTAATTTTGCTCTTCAAGATAAAGAATGTTTTACTGTGGAAGCTGGGGGGATGCACAATATGTGATCTATTTGCTCTCATCATCGTATTACCATCTGATGCAGATAGTATGTGTTAGCTTTACAGAAAGTCATTATGCAATGCCCACTCTTTTAGATATAATACATTTTCTTTGGCAAAGCTTGGTACCTTGGACAAGAAAGAATCACATTCTCGCCATTCTGTTTTAATAACTTCCTAGTCTCATTGGATTTAGCTTTTTAATGTAGCAAAGTTAGGATTGATTTCTATCAACAAAATAATTTAAAAGTTTGTAATAATTGAACACATTTGTGTTAGTTATTCTTTTTATTTGCGATGGACTAGGAATTTCTTTGTTGGTGTATCAATGATGTAGCAAAAGTGAATACCAGGTAATGGCCTTCCTTAACAGACAGTAATACATTTTTGGATAAACAATTGCTTATCTCCTATCATCAGTATATAGGCCTTGGATCCCTTTTCACGTCTTTTGTATGGGCTTTTGGCTTTCTTCATTTCCTTGTACTTCTTAAACTGTGAACCATGCCTGTGGTTTTGATGGTCTTTTGGATGCGAGCTTCCATCTTCCAAAAATTCAATTTATTTCTCAATCTCATGCATTATCAAGCATCTTTGTATTTCTTATTACCATTCATTGCTCCCCGGCCTTGTTAAAATTTTCTTTCATGTATGCCTTCATTTTCAATTTTTTTTTTGAGATTTTCTCTGAGTGAGGTGATTTGCATCTTTGTTCATTATTGCATGTAAATGTCAAGCAACTGTTAGGTTGAGTAGCATCTGTAGCTACTCCCTAGTGGGAAGTACTTGGGTTCAAATCCTTATGGTACATTGGTGGGTGCCCTGTGCATGTGTATTTTTTGTTCCGTCCGTTTCCTTCTATTGCTGTTTATTTTAATTATTTCTTTTTTATCATAGTATAGTTCATTAAATTCTTGTGGCATTTGCTTTTACAAAACATTACCTGTTTGCAATGTGAACTTGTCTTATGGCTTTGGATTTAAGCATATGATATTAAATCCTTTGTGAATTTCTCTCGTAACGAGATATAGTGGTTGACTTTCTCTAATCATGTCTGTAGTGCCAATCACAATTGAAAGTACTTTACGCGGAGGGAAATAAAGGATGCGATATGGAATTTTCTGCTTACAATCTACTTTGTGTTATTTTACACTCTAATAATAACAGGGATCTCTTATCCGCTATGTCAAGGTTAGTAACATATATCAAAGGATGGCTTTGCATGCTTGTTATTTACATATTTAATATTTACGTCTTTATGAAGGGAAAAAATGTTAATTGTTGTTGATGAGCACCAAATTTAGTTGGCTATCACGACATGTTATGTACGTCTGGCTTACTTGATTTATCGCCAAGTGATAATACATTTCGCCAAAATCTTGAGCAGTTTCCTATTTGAGACCAAATGAGCTATTTTTTAGTTGCTTAGTCAAGTACCGAGATCTTTTTCTTTCAAAAACTTGTTTGAGGACATTTGAGAGGAACCATAGTGATACTTATTTCCCGTTCACTTGTTTTGGGAAAACACGTCTTTTTATTGGCTTCCTTATGGGCATCAGCGGCAGATCGCCTTCCAAGCTGTTGCTATTTTGGATATTTTAGGGATTGGTGGCTGTCCTTTGTCTCGGACCCCTTATTATTTTTACTTTGGTGGTTTAGTGGATTTTTTCTCTCCATCTTATAACTGTACATTTCTTCTTTCTAATGTTATTTTTTCTTCTTTGTTTTCTGTGTCTACTTCTTCCTTTGTTATGAATTTCTTCTCCTATCTTTTTATTTGTAACTTCCTCCTTTGCTTGTGTTTTATTTGTTCTTATACTTTTCTTCTTCTTTTCCCTCTGTTTTTAGTTACTTTTTTCCTGCTGCTTAGTAATTTCTTTGTTATTTACTTTTTGTCTTTTTTTTTTATTAATATATATATATATATATATAATTTTTTTTCTCCTTTAACATTTCTGCATATAAAGTAATACTAAGAAAGAACAATATTATCTATAATAGGTAGGGTACGGACTACTTTGGAGTAATTTGTTTGTATATTTACTTTTTATGTCTTGCATCTTAAATTTAAAGCATAGCATGACTATCATAACAAATATGCAATCATATGACTTATTTTAAAAAAAAAAAAATTGAAGTTGAAATCATATGAAATATTATTGTAGTTTTTGGTGGAGTTTTGCTTCACATTGCATGGGAGAATGTGTTGCTTGTGCTTTGTCTTAAGATGTTAAAGGTGTGACCTATGCAAAACTCGACTCTATTCAATTAACTGGCTCGTTTCTCCTCATTAACAGCTCGGGTTGATTCAACTAAACAAATTCTTTTAATTATATATATGCTAATATCATAATTTATAATTGTATATTCCTTCTGTTCCAAAACATACAACAATCATTATTAACTTTTTGAAAGTCAATTTAAGACATTTTCAAATTCAAAACTTGTATGATTCATTTAGAAATACTAAACAATAATTCCTATAATCGGTAGTTTTTTTTATATAGTTTCCAATTTCCATTATTGTATGGACTAAAATTAAGTGAATCTATATCAAATTTGATGTTGAAATTGTCAATTGGATTTACAAAACGTCCATGATGATCATATATTTTGGAATAGATGGAGCATATAATATAAGTATTACTCCCTTTCAACCAAAATATAAGATCAATATAGGCTTTTTGAAAAGATGTTTTCGAACTTAAAATTGATATGAATTAATTTAATTTAGACAATACAATTATGAAATTTGTAAACTAAGTAAATAGTACTACCATAGTTGTCAGAATCTTACGATACGCGAATACGATTCGACGTGATTATTACGAAACAATATAATGCACGATACTTTTTAAAGTTAGCAACCGACTTTAAAAAGTTTTTATGTTGAACCAAAAGAGTAAAAAAGTAAGCTTTCAAGCCTTCTGCCACCATTTCAAATGAAGGGTTCTTTTAGTATAAGCATATTTTATATCGTTTGATGAGTCTTTAATCACTTTTTAGAGTTTTATATCTTCTTCAGAATATCGTTATATTTTTCTCACGTTACTTTCTATAAGCAGATACATAAATCTCCGCTTCTTAATTTGAATTATTCTTTTTTGTTTTATAGATAAAGGGTAGAATTTTTTTTTCCCTTGTTACTTTATAAAGATTACTAAATAATATCTAATAAATCTAAATTATGCAATTGTAAAATTTATTTTTAGTCTATAATAATATTTACTTGACTAATTTAATATATAGTCAAGCTAATATGCTTGAATGTCCAATAAATTATGTTTATATATATATTATCATATTTTTCATTTTATTTCCGTATCGTACGATATGATTCATGATACGATATATGAACGATACGATTCACGATTTGACAACTACGAGTACTACTAATTACAAAATTTATTGTTTTTATAAGTTAAATGAATGACATAAATTTTGAATTTGAAAATATGTCAAATTGACTTTTAAAACATGAAACTTGATCCTATAATTTGGAACTGAGGGATATAAGATTTATATTTTCAGATATTATATTATAATGGAATAATATGCTTGTGCTTGATATGAAAATCTAAGGAGTACAACATTTTCTTGTTAACTTTTGTGATGGTATAAAATAAAAAAAAGAAACAAATAAAAGTAATAGAGTAATGTCACGTAAATGATACCAATTGTAAAAATCAATTCATACCATATACTTTTATATATACAATTTTTTTAATAATTTAAATTTTGAATGTAACAGAAATGATAGAAGAATTTTTAATTTGTAACTTTCAAAATTGTTTTTAATAGAAGTTTCTTTTCCTTCAGAATCGACTAATATATAATTATAAAAGCTGTAATTTTGGTTGGGTTGTGACATATAGTTGATTCAGTTAGTTGGATTGAAAACTGTTTTGCTTTCTTGTTATTTACTGTTTATCTAGGAACTTGAATTATAGCATCATTGTATTGCATTTCCAGATTATCAGTTGAAGCCAGAAAAGACGAGGCTGTTAAACATGCTCTTGAAGTTCGTGCAGCAGTCACATCTGGAAATTATGTCCTGTTCTTCAGACTATATAAGGCAGCTCCTAACTTGAACACCTGTCTCATGGGTGAGTACCCGCATATAATGATTATTATCTTCCTTCTGAGATTTAATCATTATTGTTTATCTCGAATGGATACTTAGATATAATCGTCTTGTTGCAGATCTGTATGTAGAAAAAATCCGGTATGCAGCAGTTAAATGTATGTCTCGTTCATATCGTCCTACACTTCCTGTTTCATACATTGCTCAGGTTCTAGGTTTCAGTAGTGTCTTACCTACGGTTGAACCAAGTGGTGAGAAAGACACTGATGGATTGGAGGAGTGTGTTGAATGGTTGAAGGCTCATGGTGCGTGTCTTATTACAGATAATTCTGGAGAGATGTTACTTGATTCAAAGGTATGTTATAAGCAGGCATCCTAAATTACATTCAAAACAACTTTACTCTATATATGTTTTGAAGTTTATTAATTTCAATTATCATTCTTTATATTTTGTGGCACAGATTCTGGCATGGCAGTAAATTAGGATTGATAATTGATTCTGAATAATCCGACATTCTCTCTCAAGTATAATCATTTAATTATGATCACATATGATATTTAATATTTTGGTAGTTACAAGTTTGAAAGTAGATGTTTGTTTTACATGGTATTATGATCATATTACATATTATGTGTTTCAAAACTTGTTTTTTCCACTCCACTATTTTGTTTGTTTATTTATTTATTTTGTGGGGTGGGGGGGGGGGGTTTGAAATTATGGCTGTCAGTTGGTTGGATATGTTTGATTATCGACTCAAATGTCAAGCCTCTTATGAAATACTCGCTCTGTCCCACATTATTTGCAACCCTATTTGGGCATAATACACCTTGATTTTTCTCCCCACACACAACAAGTGGGGTTGCATGTGAGGTGGAGTATCTAAGTATGATATACTGTGTTTGGGCCCATCCTCGAAAGCTTAACTGTGTAACTTAACAGATGCTTTTAATGTCAACCATTGGTAATGTCAAAATTCTAGTTTCGATTCTGGTTTGTTTTCCAACAGAGCATGATCTTAATTACTTGACAATTACCCTGACAATGGTGATTCTTTTTTCTTTACGACGTGCAGTCTTCAACGTCTAGTCTCTTCATGCCAGAACCTGAAGACGCTGTTGCTCATGGAGATGCCACTCTTGCTGTTAATGATTTTTTGACACGGACTCCCTTGTAACCAAACTGATTATATTTTTGACTAAATTAAGAAATCTAGGAGAATGTGATCATCTTCGCTGCTGCACCGTCTAATTTACAACAACCCCGAAGCTCCTGTTCCCAAGGGCAAAGCTGTAATGTAATATCCTCGTCGACCACACTATTTTGGAGGCTGTGCATGCATGATCACAAATGTATGAAATGAGAAAAATAGGTGAAAGGAAATTGAAGAACAGGAATTCCTCTAAAACGTTGTATTGGCGGGGGCCAGGGCTGGCTGGGGTCTGAGAAGTGTAATATTGTTGTTATAAGTTGAAAATATTCATTCTTTTTCAAGGAAGACACATAATGCAAAGTATAAATGGAGGGTGAAATAGAATAATAAGGAGATGTAACTGTTTGTTTGTTTGTTTGTATTTTGGCTGAAATGTCAAATATTAGTTTATTTATCATATCCGTCTTTGACAGAATGCTGAGATCTGAATTTTGTTATTTGGTGTGGAGTAATAACAAAATTATTTATTTATTTATTTTCATGTCCAAAAGGAAAAACAATTATTATTTTTTCTCGAGTGAAATGGAGACCTACCCCTAATATTGAGTAGTGTACAACCGTATATACTTGAAAATAGGAGGGCCATGCCCCTAATATTCAACCCTTAGCTTCACACCAACACTTGAGAACAACATCAAATTTATGAAGTAGTAGTCAATTGTCTTGATCAAAAGTATAGTACAAGTCACTTGATCAATTTGAAAAAGCTAACCCTATGTTTGTTTGTTTGTTTGTTTACAAGGAATATATTATTCCAAGTATCTTGTTTGTTTTTAAATTTAGACTTGGGACTATTAATCTAGGGATTATAAAATAGATTAATAGGCTTGAGATTAGTTATAATTATAATATCGGGATTATAATCTTAGGTTTAATAGTCTTGAAATGGATTATAATTTCGATATTATAATTCTTACAAACAAACAAACAAACATAGTCTAAGTTAACAAGACATGCATGTGGGTTTCTTAATTGATGTAGGCATTTAAATGATGAATAATACTCCTACAAAATTAGTTTGAAAAGTTTGGTTTATGAGTTCAATTAAAAGGTAAGTAGTCCAGTCCATAGAACTTAATGGCCAAGAACTGTAATCTGTGCAGAGTATGACAGACAGTTAATATTTAAATGCCCTATTAATCACAAATTAAACACATTGAGGTGGCCAATTTGGTCATGTAAAAGACTAGGAGTAATTGATAAAACAGAAGCTTCCCCGAAAATGGAGATTTATTCGATATTGGTAATGAGATGAAATATTTTTATATACATATTTGATCTATACAAATATGTATAGATTATTACTTAGTATAACGTAGAGGCCCTAATTTTCCACAGATATTGGGTGAGAATTAAAGTTTGGAAGGGTGTGCACAGTTGAACAATTTATTCAGGCACAACCTCAGAAATATAATGATTTAATACTGAAGCAAGTCAATATACGTATGTACTACTACTTAACTGCATTTTTATGAATAATAATTAATTTGTACAAAAATTCAACAATTTATTTATTTATTTGGGCCTTTGGGGTTCTCTTCTCCTTAGTTTAAGTAGATGAAGACGTGTTAATATCTGCCAATCTAACAAAAAAGTGTTTGGTACTCCAAGCTATATATTTGTCGGAGAAGACTGCTAACGGAGTACAATAGTTTATATATATATATATATATATATATATATATATATATATATAAAAGTTAATCAAAGCAAGGTTGACTACAAGTTTAGGTTTTCTTTGTCAAATGGGGTGGTATTGACATAATTAATTAGTAAACTCTAAATTCTAAGTTAAGTAATCAATAAAATTGTTGTCTTTGTTTTGGAGAATACAAAGAAAAATTAGTAAAATTCTAAAATTGTCTTAAATTAACTAACATTGTTTAATTTGTTCATGACTTTTAATTATCAAAAATATTAACGATGATAACCTCCTCAAGTATATATTAGAGTGTTTGCATATGTCATGTTGATATTATCGCGTGTTAATTAATATCTCTTATCACGATTGAGAAAAAAAAAAGAGGATCGAATTAATGAATCATCTCGCACGTTAATTAAGTATTAGCGTGTTTTTTTATCTGTGACGTTAACATTTTCAACTATTATTATTATTATTATCTGTAATGTTAACATTTTTTTTTAAAATTTGTGTGAAATATAAAATTTTGACGTCATTTTGAGGCCGGAGAGAGTAGTAAAAGATGCCAATTTATAACATGGAGAGGCGTTGGTTCCGTGCAATACAATTAAACTAATAAACCTTTTTGGTATATATATATATATATATATATATATATATATACACGGCTGTATATTATACAGTAGGGTTACGAGTCTATGACGACGGGTTTTTTGAACTATGGCGACTGGTGAAATCGTTGTTATAGTTTAAAAAACCGTCGTCATAATCGACTGTGTAATATATATATATATATATGTGTACATACATTTCTCTCTCTCTCTATATATATATATATATATATATATATATATATATATATATATATATATATATATTCTTGCAAGAAAACGCCATTTGTTGGATAACGTATAGTTATTAGCATAAGACCTAAGTGGTTCAACGTGACCCATACACACACGAGACATGTTATATATTGTTTTGATATGTTGATGATTAAATCATTGTCTCTCTCCCCTTATTTCAAAGCAATAAAGTTCAAATTTCTTGATTTGTTATCTGTGATAATTATTTAGTTCTGATCATAGGCTGAGGATGGGTCAATCTTACCTGCAATAGGAAGAAATGAAAAATATCCTTAATAAATTGGGGGGCGGTCCGGTGCACTAATGACCGGTACAATTTTTTTTTTAATCCACAATTATGTAAAAAATAAATAAAAAATAATAGAGCAAGTTTGAACAAAAAATTGTAGAAGAAAGTATATTTTTTATTAAAAATACACTGTAAACAGTTTATAGTATTTTTTTAATAAAAAATATAATTTCTTTTACAATTTTTTGTTCAAACTTGCTCTATTATTTTTTATTTATTTTTCTCATAATTGTAGTTAAAAAAAAAAAAAAAAAAAAACTTAAAGTGTACCGGTCATTACCGGTCATTAAGCCTACCGGACCTCCCCCAACCCATCCTTAATAGCTTGAGTTGTTGGAATGTTGGGGAATATCTCCGGATGTGAGAATAAATATCCGAATAGAGAAAAAAATACAACGTGTCGCCTATTTATTGGTTAGGATTACAAACTCACATGTAAACGGTGTTTTTACTTAGAGAGGAGGTAAGCACCGCCTTCTAAAATTACTCCCTCCGTTTCTTTTTAATTGGCGTTTTAATGTTACGAATATAAATCAAGAAATATAATTAATATTTTATCTGATTGATTAAATTATGCATAAAATTACAATATTATCCTTTTAAAATTCATTGAAAAGATGAGAGAGAAACAATAGTGTTTAATTATAAAGGATAACATAGGGTTCTAAGTATTTAATTCTTCTTTAAAATTTACAAATAAAAAAGAATAAAAAATCACAAATAAAAAGAAACAGAGGGAGTAACATATTTCCGTAATTTTTTGTTCAGTTAATATTTTCTCCCTAAAAAATAAAGTTATCAATACATGGGAGTCGACGTAAACTTTCGCAATATATGTCATTTTCTAACTTGTTAATTATATAGTTCAAAAGAAAAAAATTATTTTATAGTACTTTGTCAAGATTAATTTTTTTGTATTTTAGAGTAAATTAGAGAAAATAAAATCGTATTTAGGTGTGTCATGGACAAATTTTAATACGTAATTAATTAATTAATTAATTCTTTTTTTTTTAAAAAAAAACAAAGTTTTCAACTCAGCTTTTCACACTTTGATTCAAATACACACTATATTTTGTTTCCTAGCTGGACTGATAATTCTATCCATATTGATCAGGAATCTATAAACTTGATACTCACTGTTTTAATCTATATTAATGAGATAGAACTCATTTATTTTAATCTATATTAATGAGATAGAACTCATTTTGAATTTGGGCGAAAAAATATAAGAACGGTTCAAATTTATTTTAATTAATTTGGACTAGAGAATACAAGAACGGTTCAGATTCATTCTAATTGATTTGGGCAGAAAAGGGTGATGAGAGAGAGGAAGGAAATGGGAATGTTAAAACGGGGAGAGAGGGAGGATTTCGTTACGCCGTACCTTAGGCACAAACAATTACTAGTTTGATTATATTGTCCAAGAACGACCATTCTTGTGGTGGTACGGAAGGTACACAGATTTTGCGAACGCCCCCTCACCCCCTTTAGCTATACGGGAAAGAAATTAAAGCCTAATCCAACCAGAACTACATTTCGATATATGTAGTTAAGTGGATGTTTGTTTAGAGTTGAATAGAGTTGAATCTGAATAGTTGAATCGGTCAGTGAGTTTGTTTTGGTCTGAATGACTGAATCGGTAAGATGGACGAGCTGAATGGCTAAGTCAGATTTTTTTAACTGAATGGTTGAATGAGGTAAAAAAAAATTAAAAAATTTTAAAAAAATATTAACTATTATATTAAATAAATTTACAACAATTTTGAATTTTTTCATAAGGGTAAAATAATAAAGTTTTGTCACTAAGATGTTTCAAACATGTCAATTATCAAACATGCAATAGAAAAGAAATAGATAGAAAACTTGGCCACTTTTTTTATCAAAGTTTTTCGTCAAAATTGACTTGATTTGGACGGAAAAGAAATAGGAATAAGTAATACTTGTGTAATTCTCATATTATTCTCACTTTCAATATAATAAATTTTAAATTATCCAATTTGTTTTTAACTACTAAACCTAAGCTGATAAAGAGAAAAAGACTTTTTGATGCGAACGACTTCTTTGTTGTCACGAACGAGTTCTCATATTGCCGTGAACGATTCAAATAGATGGCTTTGCTTATCTGCTTTACCTTCTCTTGAAAATTGACTTTTTGTTGCAATTTACTTGCGAAGACTTCATATGTATTATAAGTTATGATTGCAATTAAACATCACTTACAAAGTACTAGCCATCATTTTAGTTTACTCCAATATGTCAAAGTAATAGTATAAAAAAAAATTACATAACATATATTATACAATTGAGAGTTACGAGAATTAGAATTTGCATTTCATATTAAACTAGTAACATGGTATTTAAATTTGCATCTCACAGTAAACTCATGGTATGCATGGATAGGGGGATGACACGAAATTTTCATTTACCTGATATGTAGATAGCCTCATATGCTCATACAACCTACCCTGTCGTACTAACAAATGAATAGATTTGATAAACACATAATTTTTTGCTTTCTTTTAAAAAATTCTTTTAATTATGCACTCATTCATGGACTTGAAAATTGAGAACCAGAGAAAATGAATAAAATGTAATATTAAAGAAAATCCGCTGAGAAACGAGATTATTTACTCGTTGAATCTCTACAGGTGCAAAGTGAACTCATAAATATGATTTTTTTAGTTGTTTATTCTACATAAATTGTGTGCAAATAAATGGACTACTTTTGTACCGTTCTAAATATGGTCATTGCAGCTCCTAATTTTGATCCGTTTTCATGGACAATAAAACCTTGTTGTATTTCAGTTCAAATTTGTTCATAAGTCATAACATATCATTCAGTTGCAACTTGGTTGAACAAAAATACTCTTGTTACTTGATTAATTGAATGAAAAAGAAATAGAACCATCATTGTTTTCTAAATCTAAAGTAAACAATATCAAATGTGATACAAGAAAAAAAAAACCACATAAAAAAAATATCATCATGCCAGAATGAGGTGCTACATGATTGTAGTAATATTCCCTCAAAATCACAAGGTTCCACAAGATTTATTTCAAAACAATGAAGGCTGTAACTGTACCGGCAGCTAACTAGAATTTTACATATAAAAATACATTATAAGGTCCAATGTTATAATCAACTATGAGCCATGAACATAGAGAAGAGGAAATATTGTATCAATCACTATAAATATTTACATTAGGTAACTTATTTGTAATTTTGATATTTTTATTAAATTTATCTTATATATTTTTATTCATGGTTCAATATTTATAATTAATAGAAGGGTAAATTTGTAAAAGTGATTTTTTTTTCTTTTCATTGGAACTCAAAAATCCAAGAAAAGAAATTTTTAAAATTTTTTATTCTTTTCTATTAAAAACTATAAATAATACAAAAGAAAATTTTAAATTTTCTATTCTTTTTTTGTTCTAATTTAAATTTTTTATTTTTTTCTTTTTCGTCCAAAACTCAGAAGCAGAGTGACAGTGCTTTGTCTTCCACTACATTATGTATGTTTCTATGGGTCTCGTCTATACTTCATTTGATAAGTTTTACTCCCTAAATCTCGTCCCATAATATATGAACTTTTTGATAATATTTTAAAATATATTATCATGACACTTGTTACCATGTTATTATGTTTGTTAATCATTTTTCAGCCGCTTGCGTGTTGACACGACACTATATTGATCAATTGGCATAAAGAGTAGTTTATTTAAAAATTTAATGAGAACAATGCATGTTCACATACAAACAAACAAGAAAATTTAATGAAATAACAAAAACAGATGACCCAAATGAGAGATTATTTAGAGAACATAACTACCATAATTAATTTTCAACAGTTTTACACCTAACCCAATTATGAGTAGAAGTAAAATTTAATAACAAGAATTTATCCCATTACATTCCAAAATAGATGTATAAAATTAAACAAAAAAACAAAACACACTACTCCCGCCAAATTAAAATATTTATTACCCTTACCCAGTTTTCACACTTACCTCCTCTTGTTCTTACTTCCCAACAACAAACAAAAGTAAAACAGAATCCTAAAGAAAAACCCCCAAGCCACTGTCACCCACAAGCAATTCCACTTGCTCAGATCTGTAATCCCCTGCTGCTGCAATATATCCGCCCCGGTAGTCAGGCATGTCCGGGCATTAATCGTCGTTCCTAAAGTGCTGCTCATGCTCTTCAACAGCTTCAATTTCATCGCATTCGGCGCAGACCCCAAAGGTGAATTATCAAATATTTGTACACCCCGAACAAAGCACTTTGTGGGATCCTCAAATTCATTTTGAAGAACAGCCTCATAGGGATATTTCACTAGAGAAATGTAGTGAAACCAAATCCAGTATTCAGGAATTCGATCGCGGTTGATGAAGAATCCACTGAACAGGAGGAAATAAGCTAAAATTGCCACGACAATTGTGTAACCCAGCATAACATGAGGTACAATTCCTGATAAGAAGGTGACGAACGAGCTTCCGGCCCAAAAAGAAGCAAATATGATCAGCAAATAGAAAATGAAGCCGGAGAATCCACCGTCCAGGCCCACCGCCCAAAATGTGATGGCGGAGAAAGCTAATGAGAGGAAAACCAGCGACGGCAATACAACTAATGAATGAGAGATTACATATGACGATCGTCGATATGTATTGTAAGCAGTCTCCCTCATAAATATGTACCGCTCTTGGAGGAAAACTGGCAATGCATCGGCGCAAGTGTAGAAGGTGGTGGACATGGCAAAGGCGAAAAAACCTAGCCGTTCTTGAACGCCTTTTGGCGAATTATCAAGGTTCCAAAACATGGTAGCTAGGATGAATCCGGTCACCATCACCGCGCCCAAACGAATTCCGAAAAGCTCAGGCATTCTACGTGAATTTTTAATTGACCTTCTTGATAAAACCGCCATTTCAATCCATAACGGATTTGCGAATGTTGGCACCATTGATGACGGATTCACATCGTTAGTCGTGCCGGAGACTAATTTTCCCCGGGAAATGCTGGCACTGATTGCTTCTTTTAGTGACAATCCATGTGCCGGACTAGGAGTTTCATCAATGTTAGTATTCCGGCGACTCCGTTTCAAGCTCTGCCACGATTTGTTGAATTCTACCAAGGATTTAGTTCCTCCGGGGGAGCCTTCCAGGTCGCGGATTCGGTCGAGGGCGAATTCCGTCCGGTTCTCGTTTTCCGGTATCGGATGGCCGAAATCTGCGAAATATAAAGGTAAACTGGTCGGAGAACCGCTGTAAACCGTCTGGCCACGAGATAAGAACAGTAATCTGTCAAGTAAGCCTAGAATTCGATAACTCGGCTGGTGTACAGACATTATCACAATACTTCCGCTCTGAGCAATTCTCTGTAATACTTTTACCACCATGTAAGCACTGGTGGAATCGAGACCGGAGGTCGGCTCGTCAAGGAATAAGAGGATTGGATCGTGGATTATGTCGATTCCAATTGAGACACGGCGGCGTTCGCCGCCGGAGACTCCTCTGTGGCCTTCATCTCCGATGACTGTCTTGGCGGCGTTGCGGAGGCCTAATTGATCGATTAAGGCTTGGACTCTGAGCTTCTTTTTGGACTTTGAGAGAGTTCGGGGGAGTCGGAATTCGGCGGCGAACATTAGGGTTTCTTCAACTGTTAGCATAGGGAATAAGAGATCGTCTTGCATTACGTATGCCGATATGACTTTGAGTAATCGCGATTCTAAATGCTCGCTGTTGAGTGATACCGTTCCTTTCAAGCTTCCTTTCGCTATCCGATTGGCTAACGCGTCTATCAACGTTGATTTTCCCGATCCGGAAGCGCCGAGCACGGCGAGGATTTCTCCGTCTCTCGCCTCGCCGGAGATATCGTTGAGAAGAGTTTTTGTTTTCGACAACAGGTTCTCAGCAGCCACCGGCTCAGTGGTTGTCGACGGAGCTCCGTTGCTTTGCCGGCTGGCGAACAACGTTGGAAGCGTCATTTTACGGCGAACCTTCACACTGTAGGTGAGATTATTGAAGGAAAGAACAAACGGCATCGCACGAGGCTCCGTGCTCATCGTATCACTCATATCGAGCACCTGATGAACCGGCGTTTCATCGCCGGTGACTTCCTTCCTTACATCTCCGACGCATTTCAGTAGCTGCCCGAGCGTCGGCGATGATCCTGCGCCGGAGCGTGAGAGTTCAATATCTTCCCTCCGGTCAAAAAACCGCAAGTTATCCCTGTCCGGCGATGTATTCTGAGCTACCACACGAGACATTTCAGTAGCAGTTTTTTCAAGTAAAAATCCAGCAGTAAATTATAGGACTCTAGAGAGAGAAAATGGTGTTTTGGGTTAGCATAAGTTATAAATGTAAGAGAAAACGGCGGCGTTTGAACCGCGCTGGTACCGAAGAGTTATTTGGGTAGGAGGGTATATATAATGGAGGGTTTTGTTAAGTAGTAGGTAAGTAGAAGTTGAAGAGAATACAAGTTCTCACACTTTTGGTGATCTTTCTCACAAAATTCTTACTAGTATATGTATATGTATATGTATATGTATATCAATATCTATCTATATATATATGTGTGTGAACTGTGTGTGAATTGTAGTAGGGTTTATGTATTTTCTCTCTCTCTCTCTAGAATGTATGCATGCAATGTGCTGGGAGGAGAGAGAAAGGGGGAGAGGGAAAGGTGAGGTGACCTACATCTCCTAATCTTTTTCATCTACACGTCTTCTTTTACTTGCGAGGTCATTGGGACACGTGCACGGTTATGATTGATGGGCTTTGTGACCCGCGGAGTAATAATGGGTTTTGGGGTTTTGCCTCTTGTATGAAAATTAGGTGTATATGGGTAATCTACTAGAGTAGTAGTATTTGGCTCCTTAGTTTGAGCTAGCTTTTCAAGTCAAATGGAAGGGGTACTAGTAGAATGAAATTAATTGCAGGGCTTAATTCTTTCTAGGCTCCTTTATAAGGTTTGAGAAAAAATGTTTTATTCATTTTTTAATTAAATTTTTTTATTAAATTATAATTACGACATATATAAATATATTAACTTAATATCGTTAAAATATGAGTAATAATACAGATACAAACTATTTTATAAATTGCTGATGTGACATACTTTACCTCTGCGTATTGATCAACAAATTACTTCAATGTAGACTTCGGCTCCATATAAAAAACTGAGGTAGAGTATGACACTTAACAGTTTGTAGAATAGTTTGTGTCTCTAGTATTATTCTTAAAATATTACTCTCCCTCAGTCCCTTAATATAAGTTGATTTTAGAGTTGTGCACAAGTATTAATGAAATAATTGGATTGCATTAAATATAATATCAATTGTCTATATTGTCCTTGCATTAAATATAATATTAATTGTTTATTAGGCAAAAAATAATGAGAAATCAAAATTATATTTATTCCAATGAAACAATGAAACACAATTTAATTTAATTTATTTTTTTGTCATTCAATATGAATGAGTTAATTTCTGCAATACAAACTTAGTATAGGGGTTTGAAAAATATTTGGCAGTTGAGAATATCAATTTTGTTAATGGTGATTTTAGTAGTTTTGAAATTTCTAATATTTGTAGTTTTTAGATTTAGCTTTTGGCTACACTACCCATTTTTTTTTTATTTACTTTCGTGTTTTTTAATCACTTGTAATTTTTTTCATTAATTATAATCTATTTATAGAATTAATATATTTCAATTTTTTAGATTTGTCCCAAAAAAGAAAAAGAATAGAAAAGGTCAATTCCATTGTAAAATATTAAGGTCATAACCTAAGTCTTTTCATAATTATGAACATTAATTGGGCTCACTACTACTCAACTAATTTTTTGAATTATATTTTTTCCGTTCTTTGATATATGTCGTTTTAAAATTATGCACAAGAACTAAGAAAATAGTTATACATCAATCATTAAATATAATATTAATTATCTATAATATCCTTAAATTCTCATAATTATCATACTTAATCATACTCTCTCTCTCTCCCTCATCTGTAATATTTTTTCATGAGAGATAATTTTAAAAATATTGTAATTAATTCTCATAAATTATATAAAATAACAAATAATTAAAAAAAATAAAATTATTTAAAATAACATATATTAAGGGATAGAGGGAGTAATCCTTTATCATATTGAATAGTATTGTGAGGGTTTCGTCATGAATTAAGCTATGCTACATTACTACACTCCCTTCTCGTTTATGTCAGTGTAGAGTCAGCCAAATGTGATAATTAAATTTGACTTGTTAATTACTTTTCTTAAGATAAAAAAAATTAAAACTAAACATTTATTATTTTAAAAAAAAAATAAAATTCTTTAATTAAAATCAATTAAATTAGGAAAATTAAAGTATTTGTTATTAGTTCAGTGTAATTTGTTAGGAATTTTTTTTTGGGATAAATGTAGGGTGTGGTAAATTTGAGAAAAAAAGAAGTTATTATATCATTAAATTTGTAGAGAATATTTCTTCAAGTAAATTTCAAGTGATTGCTGAATGCTAGATCAGAAAAACGACATCGTTTTGTATAACATGTTATATACACAAAAGGGTATTTTTATAATTTTTCAAAATATTATGAGAAATCTTACACAAAACTCTTGAATAGATTTTAAAGAATATATAATTTTTCCTTTTTTTTTTTTTGTTGGTTTTTCACTATTCGGCCGACCAGGCCGCCCTTGGGAAATAGAGTCAGTAAAATTAGTCAGCGCATCGACCGATGATTGTAGAAGGCTTAAAAGGTTAATATAATTGGAAGTAAATGTAACCACTTTTCATATGCATAAGACAGTTAAGAGAATATGCCTCGGCAAGTAATCAAATTGGAATTGAAATCGTATTAAAAATAACACGAATCGCACTAATTAAAATCGTACCAACAGTTCTGATATATGTGGCGGTTTTAGGTGGATTGAAAAACTAAATTTACGATTCCGGTTTAATTACTAGTCAAAACCGCATGCATAAAATCGAAACCACACCATGTGTGTGTATATATGTATTATCTCTAGTAAATTCTAAAGTTACTTTTCACTTGAATACGCTCAGAGAAAATCTCAGTCTTGCATTGTCATTTTTTCTCAATTGAAAGAAGATGTTAGAGGTTATAGAGTCAAAAATTAAGCAATTGGGTTTTAAAATTTCAAATTTGTTTGATGCGTTATTGGAGAGTAGACCTGGCAAACGGGTCCAAAGCCCGTGGCCCGGCCGTTAAAACCCGGACTTTGGGCAGTATTTTTTAAGCCCACGAAAATTCGAGCCTTTTTGGCCCGGCCCGTGAAAGCCCGGCCGGCGGGCGCCCGACCCGCCCGTGGCCCATGAATTTTTATTTTTTTAAAAAAATAAAATGTTACTACTTGTGGGTTGTGAGGCTTGAACATAAGAATTGTAAGTAAATAAATAAGAGTTCAAACCAACTGAATTACAACAACTATTTATTTTTAATGCAATCTTATGATATTCATTAACAAACTTTATTATTTTTCTCAAATGATATTCATTTTGTTTGGAATATGGATGTAAGACCCCAACTTTTATAAATAAAGATGAATTTTCTATAAATATCATTTTTGAATATTATGGAGTTAATTTGATATAATGTTATAGTTGTGGGTAATATTTATAAATTTTGCAAAGTACGCAAGTTGTTATATAATATTCGATTGGTCGGGGAATATTCGTTTTAACAGGGAATATTCGTACAACGGCACAATCATTGGTGGACCCCACAACGAAATTATTGTCGGATTGAGAAAATGACAAAAATATTTTATTAAAAATAACGGCGGAAGTTTTACCATTGATACTGTTGAACTACTCGGTAGTAAAAGTACAGTAATACGTGTGGTTGCATAGTAGCACACGATATTGATTAGTAATGCTTATGTGAGAAGTCACTCAGTTTGATTCAATTATTGTCAGTTAATAATATAAATTATTTAGCGATAATGACGTTTTGTTTTATTCGTATTATTAATGTAATAAAATAGAAACATCTTTTTATATAAAACAGAATACTTTATTAAAGTTATTCTATAAATAGAATATATTATATTTTATTTAAAAAAAATTTCTTTAAATATGGACCGTCAGATTAAAGTAATCAATCTGGACCGTTCATGGATTAGTTACTATGCATTCTATTTTTCTGTAAATAGCAGCTCATTCCTTCATTATTTCTTACGAATTCACTGAACTCTAGAGGGAGAAACTATAGAGAGAAACTATAGAGAGAGAGAGAAGAAGGGTATTCTGCTACTTAACTACTTCCTTATTTCAGCTCTTCTTTAAAACGATAAGGGGTGTTATTCTTTCTTATTCATGAAGAGAACTGTTGTTATTCCATTTCTTATTATTCTGTTGGAATAACCTGTATAAGCGGTCTACCCTATACTTGGTGACATTCTTCTATTATTCTATTGGAACATCCTGTCTGTGTGTTTTACACCGGACCTGGTTCCGTTTTTATTATTATTCTGTTGGAACATCCTGTCTGTGTGTTTTACACCGGACCTGGTTCCGTCTTGTTATTATTCTGTTGGAACATCCTGTCTGTGTGTTTTACACCGGACCTGGTTCCATTTTTATTATTATTCTATTGGAACATCCTGTCTGTGTGTTTTACACCGGACCTGGTTCCGTCTTGTTATTATTATGTTGGAACATCCTGTCTATGTGTTTTACACCGGACCTGGTTCCATTATTTATTATTCTGTCAGAATATCCTGTCTGAACGTTTACACCGGACCTGGTTCCATGATTTATTATTCTGTTAGAATAACCTGTCTGTGCGGTCTATCGCATGCCGGGTGATTTCTTTTGTTATTCCATTCTTTATTATACTCAGTTGGTTAAGTTTTGACTTCTATACTTTATAAAATTAGTGGAATATCCTTGATAATTGCGGTTCATCCAGTATCTTTTCATGAAAATATTCTTCTAAGTATTCTTGAATTTTACTCCACAAAGCAGTATCATGTTGACAATTTGGACGTTGTTAATTCTTGGATAAATTAATTCTTGAACTTTTTTTATTGAATTCTTATATCATTGTCATCATCCTCATGTTTATAAAATGTTAAAAGTCATCTGTGGCCTGTAGTGCATAGATGGACTTGGTATGATTATGACCAGGGATTATTCGGTATAATCATGACCGTAATGTTACAAATGGTGTGGTAAAAGTCTTCATTGGCCCGTAGTGCATTGATGGACAATTGTTGGCATGATCATGACCATTAATGAATACACGAATATCCTTGGCCGTAGTGCAGGGGAGATTCGATGATGTGGATTATTTTATTAAGCTGAGTCCCAACGATCACAGTGTTGAAAAACCTTTTAAATCATAAAAGATAGTAGAGCTTATTTTCTACTTGACTCTTTTAATGGATTGCTTGTTCCGCTGCAGTTAAACTTGATGTCTATTATATTTTATCAGTTTAACATTGTTGAAGGCTAATGATAATTTATTCTACATTATCTTAGTCATAATATTTCTTACTGAGCTAGTTGAGCTCACCCTTTCTTTCACTGTTCTCTTCAGGAAATGAGAACGTAGCTGGGGCAAGTCGGGGAACGGAGTGATGGTCCGAATGATATTATTAGTTAGTAGTCCTCACTATTCTATGTAATGGTGTGTTAATAAATGTAATGAGGACTCCTTTTGAGTATGAATACTTTCTAGAAGATAATATTTGTATTCAAACTCACAGTTTATGTTTTGTCGTATTGTACACGACAGTTGTATTAGTAAGTTGTATTTGTATTCTGTACTATGTATCTGACGACCCAAGATGGGTGATGTATACCTAATTTTGGGGGCGTCACAGTTGGTATCAGAGCTTAGGGATATGATCCCTGGCTAAGATGTGAGAATAGAACTAGGAGGGGAGAGACGAGAAATTTCTTCGCTAGTATGACCTACCTAAGTTTATTTGCATGGTATTTAATTGGTCGATCATAATATAAGGATAATATATGACATATCAATTAACTTTTATTTTGTGGCAGTATCTGAAAATGACATCTGAGAATGTTGAGAATAGCAATGGAGCACAGGCGACTGTTGATTCACCACATATCAATAGTCAGGATAATGTGCATCAGGAAGGTGACAATCCTCATGCAAACAACAACACTGACCAGATGATGAATGATGAAATATTCAGAAACTTTATGCAGTTCATGCAACAGCAGGCGAGAGCGGCTCCTGTCCAAAATATAGGTGGAAACACTGAAAACTCTCGGACGGTCACCGCTAAACAGTTCAAAGAGCTGGGACCACCAGAGTTTAAGGGATAGCCAAAACCACTTATAGCGAAAACATGGATAAAGCAGATTACCAGGATATTTGATGTCTTGGGATGCTCCGAGGAGCAAAAGGTTCCCTTTGTCGCCTTTATGTTGCGAGGAGAGGCAGATTACTGGTGGGAATCGATTAAGCGTACTCAACCTGCCGCACTGAAGATGTCTCGGGAGAAGTTTCAAGAGCTGTTCAATGACAAATACTTTCCTGAAAGTGTTCGTCACATGAAGGAGGTGGAGTTCATCAAATTGGAGCAGAATAATATGACCGTGTCGCAGTATGAGGCTAAATTTGCTGAGTTGTCCCGGTTTGCGTCCCACTTGGTGGATAATAAAGAACGAATGACGCGAATGTTTGTGCGAGGTTTGAAACCTGAGATGCGTCAACATCTTATTTCTCATAAATTGTGTTTGTATTCAGATGTTGTGAATATGGCTCAGTTAGTGGAGCGCGATAACGAGTCAACGCAACCAAAAGAGAGCAGTCGGCAAAATGATAATACCAGTGAGAGCAGTCATCGAAGCGGTGACAACAAGCGTGGAGGGAATCAACAGGTCAGAATTGGTAACCACTTCGGTGGTAATCAGGGCCAAAATAATAAGAATGGTCATTTCAAGAAGAGCTGATTTAACAATGATGGAAAGACGTCAGCACCAGCACCCGTTGTTAAGGAAGGAGAACGACCACCTATCATATGTTTCAAATGCGGATGGGAGGGGCACATCAGTCCAAACTGCGCGATGCCGTCTAAAGCATGTTACAATTGTGGAATAGAAGGTCATTTAACTCGATTTTATCGTTTACCAAAAACAAGTTCAGCCAAGATGGATACACCAAAGGCCGTCCCAAAAAAGTCAAAACCGGTAGTGCAAGGGAGAGCGTTTGTTGTGACCTCCCAGAAAGCAAGGAACCCAAATGAGGTCATCACGGGTAAGCTTATCATAAATTCTAATGAAGTCTATACTTTATTTGATATCGGTTCTACCCATTCTTTTATTTCTCCTACTTGCGCTCATCGATTAAATTTGACTCCGGAGAAATTAGACTTTGATTTATCTGTTGAAACTCCATTGGGAGAAACCTTCATTACATCCACGGTTTATAAGTCTTGTTTGGTTCAAGTTGGTACCCACACATTACCTGTCGATTTTATTTCATTAAAAATACTTGCATTTGACGTGATTCTAGGGATTGATTGGTTAACTATTCATCATGCAAAAATTGATTGTTTTCGTAAGATTGTTAGCTTTCATATTCCTAATCGACCTATTATGCGAATTCAAGTAACCAAACCATTAAAATCAATCGCTGTCATCTCAAGCCATAAAGCTATTCGTTTATTGAAAAACGGATGTCAAGTTTTCTTAGCTCATGTCACGGATCTAAACAAAAATACGTCAGTTTTGAATGATATTTCTATTGTAAATAAATTCCCTGACGTATTCCCTGAAGAACTTTCTGGCCTACCTCCAGAGCGTGAAATTGAATTTTGTATCGACCTTGAATCCGGTACAAAACCCATTTCCAAAGTCCCATATCGAATGACTCCTATTGAACTTCAGGAGTTAAAGATCCAACTGTAGAAATTGTTAGACATTGGCTTTATTCGTCCTAGTACTTCTTCTTGGGGTGCTCCTGTGCTATTCGTGAAGAAGAAAGATGGAAGTATGCGACTTTGTATTGATTATCGGGAGTTGAATCATGTCACCATAAAAAACAGGTACCCATTGCCACGTATTGATGACCTGTTTGACCAGTTGCAAGGAGCACAATTCTTTTCAAAGATCGATCTTCGTTTTGGATATCATCAGCTGAAGGTTAGAACTGAGGATATTCCAAAGACGACTTTCAGAACTCGGTACGGGCATTATGAATTCCTAGTCATGTCCTTTGGATTGACTAATGCTCCTGCTACCTTCATGGATATGATGAACCGGGTATTCAAGAAATATTTAGATCACTTTGTGGTCGTCTTTATTGATGACATCCTTATTTATTTCAAAAGCCGTGAAGATCATGAGCAACACTTGAGGCTGGTACTCCAAAAGCTTCGTGAATACAAGCTTTATGCCAAGTTGAAGAAATGCGAGTTCTGGCTGGAGGAGGTAGCATTCCTTAGGCACGTAGTATCAAGTCGTGGAATATCGGTTGACCCGGCAAAGATTGAAGCTATTTAAAGCTGGGAGCAACCTAAATCAGTGACCGAAGTACGTAGCTTTCATGGTTTAGCTGGTTATTATCGGAGATTCGTGGAAGGATTTTCTCGAATCGCTACTCCATTAACTCAGCTGACTCGGAAAGATACAAAGTTTGGTTGGAGCGAAGAATGTGAGCAGAGTTTTCAAGAACTCAAGAGGAGACTCATTTCAGCACCTGTTCTAACAATACCATATGGCTCGGAGGGATTTGTCATCTACAGTGATACTTCGAGCAAAGGGTTGGGATGCGTTCTCATGCAACATGGAAAAGTCATAGCCTATGCATCAAGACAACTCAAAGAATATGAGAGGAATTATCCTACTCATGATCTAGAGTTGGCAGCTGTTGTCTTTGCACTTAAAATTTGGAGGCATTACTTGTATGGGGAGAATGTGGAGATCTTTACGGATCATAAAAGCCTCAAATATTTCTTCACTCAAAAGGAACTCAACATGCGACAACGACGTTGGCTTGAACTGTTGAAAGATTATGATCATACCATTCAATACCCTCCTAGAAAAGCGAACGTGGTAGCTGACGCATTGAGTAGAAGATCATATGCAAGTACGAGTGCAATATTATCAACACAAAGGCCCATTTTGTGTGACTTGCAAAGGATGGAGATAGAGTTAAAGACTCCAGGGACCCATGTGATGATGGCGAATATACGAGTAGAACCAACTTTAATCGATAAAGTTAAAGCTGCTCAAGCTACAGATCTGGAGCTGATGCGTATGAGGAAGAAAGTGCAAGAAGGTGCTATGCCGGAAGCAAGAATCGATGAAGAAGGAATACTTCGAGTCAACTCCAGACTTTGTGTTCCTAACAACCCTGATTTAAAGTATGAAATCATGATGGAGGCGCACAACACACCGTTTGCAATCCATCTTGGAAGTACCAAAATGTATCATGATCTTCGTCATACTTTTTGGTGGAGCAATATGAAAAGAGAGATAGCGTTGTTTATCTCAAGGTGTCTAACTTGTCAACGAGTCAAAGCGGAGCATCAAGTACCAAAAGGTCCATTGCAACCACTTAAAATTCCAGAATGGAAGTGGGAGCACATTACCATAGATTTCGTTACCGGTCTTCCTAAGGTTTCTCAAGGTATAGATGCGATTTGGTTCATTATTGATAGATTGACCAAGTCTGCACATTTCTTACCGATACGAGAAACTTATACACTTGAACGTCTTGCTCGTATGTACATAAACGAGATTGTAAGACTGCATGGTATGCCAGTATCCATAGTTTCTGATCGAGACCCAAGATTCACTTCACGATTTTGGGTTAGTTTACAAAAAGCTATGGGCACAGATTTACGATTTAGTTCGGCATATCATCTTCAGACGGACGGATAATCAGAGAGGACTATTCAAACTCTAGAAGATTTATTAAGACTCTGTGTCTTTGACTTCAAGGGAAGTTGGGACAAGTTCTTACCATTGGTGGAGTTTTCCTACAACAATAGTTATCAAGTAAGTATTCGCATGGCTCCATTCGAAGCATTGTGTAGAAGAAAATGTCGTTCTCCAGTATGCTGAGATGAGGTGGGTGAAGCAACGTTGTTGGGACCGGAGTTGGTACGTATGACTACAGAAAAGATTCAAATGATCCGACAACGTATAAAAACCTCACAAGATCGACAAAAGAGTTATGCTGATCTTCATCGAAAGGATGTGGAATTTGATATAGGAGATCATGTGTTCTTACGTGTTGCTCCATGGAAAGGAGTTACGAGATTTGGAAAGAGAGGAAAGCTCAATCCTCGATTCATCGGTCCATTTTTAATCCTCGATCGAGTAGGAACTGTGGCTTATAGACTCGCTTTACCGCCAAGTATGTCTCGTGTTCATAATGTTTTTCACATATCCATGTTACGCAAATATGTGGAAGACCCGAGCCATATTATTGAATTAGAACCGGACGAAATAGCCGAGGATTTGACGTATGAAGAAGTTTCTGTTCAAATCTTGGATAAGAAGGAACATATTCTACGCTCCAAGGTTATACCTCAAGTCAAAGTTTTGTGGAGAAACCACGATGTTGAGGAAATGACTTGGGAGTTAGAATCTGAAATGAAATCAAGGTATCCTTACCTCTTCGACATACCAGGTACGTACCCTAATTTCGAGGGCGAAATTTCATAAGAAGGGGATGTTGTAAGACCCCAACTTTTATAAATAAAGATGAATTTTCTATAAATATCATTTTTGAATATTATGGAGTTAATTTGATATAATGTTATAGTTGTTGGGTAATATTTATAAATTTTGCAAAGTACGCAAGTTGTTATATAATATTCGATTGGTCGGGGAATATTCGTTTTAACAGGGAATATTCGTACAACGGCACAATCATTGGTGGACTCCATAACGAAATTATTGTCGGATTGAGAAAACGACAAAAATATTTTATTAAAAATAACGGCGGAAGTTTTACCATTGATACTGTTGAACTACTCGGTAGTTAAAGTACAGTAATACGTGTGGTTGCATAGTAGCACACGGTATTGATTAGTAATGCTTATGTGAGAAGTCACTTAGTTTGATTCAATTATTGTCAGTTAATAATATGAATTATTTAGCGATAATGACATTTTGTTTTATTCGTATTATTAACGTAATAAAACAGAAACATCTTTTTATATAAAACAGAATATTTTATTAAAGTTATTCTATAAATAGAATATATTATATTTTATTTAAAAGATTTTTTTTTAAATATGGACCGTCAGATTAAAGTAATCAATCTGGACCGTTCATGGATTAGTTACTATGCATTCTATTTTTCTATAAATAGCAGCTCATTCCTTCATTATTTCTTACGAATTCACTGAACTCTAGAGAGAGAAACTATAGAGAGAAACTATAGAGAGAGAAGAAGGGTATTCTGCTACTTAACTACTTCCTTATTTCAGCTCTTCTTTAAAACGGTAAGGGGTGTTATTCTTTCTTATTCATGAAGAGAACTGTTGTTATTTCATTTCTTATTATTCTGTTGGAATAACCTGTATAAGCGGTCTACCCTATACTTGGTGACATTCTTCTATTATTCTGTTGGAACATCCTGTCTGTGTGTTTTACACCGGACCTGGTTCCGTTTTTATTATTATTCTGTTGGAACATCCTGTCTGTGTGTTTTACACCGGTCCTGGTTCCGTCTTGTTATTATTCTGTTGGAACATCCTGTCTGTGTGTTTTACACCGGACCTGGTTCCATTATTTATTATTCTGTCGAAATATCCTGTCTGTGCGTTTACGCCGGACCTGATTCTATTATTTATTATTCTGTCGGAATAACCTGTCTGTGCGGTCTATCGCATACCGGGTGATTTCTTTTGTTATTCCATTCTTTATTATACTCAGTTGGTTAAGTTTTGACTTCTATACTCCATAAAATTAGTGGAATATCCTTGATAATTGCGGTTCATCCAGTATCTTTTCATAAAAATATTCTTCTAAGTATTCTTGAATTTTACTCCACAAAGCAGTATCATGCTGACAATTTGGACGTTGTTAATTCTTGGATAAATTAATTCTTGAACTTGTTTTATTGAATTCTTATATCATTGTCATCATCCTCATGTTTATAAAATGTTAAAAGTCATCAGTGGCATGTAGTGCATAGATGGACTTGGTATGATTATGACCAGGGATTATTCGGTACAATCATGACCGTAATGTTACAAATGATGTGGTAAAAGTCTTCATTGGCCCGTAGTGCATTGATGGACAGTTGTTGGCATGATCATGACCATTAATGAATACACGAATATCCTTGGCCGTAGTGCAGGGGTGATTCGATGATGTGGATTATTTTATTAAGCTGAGTCCAGCGATCACAGTGTTGAAAAACCTTTTAAATCATAAAAGATAGTAGAGTTTATTTTCTACTTGACTCTTTTAATGGATTGCTTGTTCCGCTGCAGTTAAACTTGATGTTTATTATATTTTATCAGTTTAACATTGTTGAAGGCTAATAATAATTTATTCTGCATTATCTTAGTCATAACATTTCTTACTGAGCTAGTTGAGCTCACCCTTTCTTTTACTGTTCTCTTCAGGAAATGAGAACGTAGCTGGGGCAAGTCGGGGAACGGAGTGATGGTCCGAATGATAGTATTAGTTAGTAGTCCTCACTATTCTATGTAATGGTGTGTTAATAAATGTAATGAGGACTCCTTTTGAGTATGAATACTTTCTAGAAGATAATATTTGTATTCAAACTCACAGTTTATGTTTTGTCGTATTGTACACGACAGTTGTATTAGTAAGTTGTATTTGTATTCTGTACTATGTATCTGACGACCCAAGATGGGTGATGTATACCTAATTTTGGGGGCGTCACAATGGATGCCTGCCCTCTTCAAAAGTTTGGCAGAAGCATGCTTTGCCATTGAAAAAACTTCTCCCTGTCCACAATTTACATGCAGAAAAATCAAAAGTCAGACTGATTGAACAAACTTTTGGATAAATTACTGACTTAATCAATAATCAGTACATGTACCACCTGAATATCTTTAGACCCAGAAAACAAAAGAAATAATTATTAGACCAACAAAAGATCATTACAAAAAAAATATTATCCAAAGGCTAAAATAACATGCATCGTTTAAGAGGAAAATATAATCTGAATAGTAAAAGGCCAGTACCCAATTTGGTCCTTGTTAACTAATCAGCAGGATTGCATAATTAAGATATGTAATTAATATAGGTAATTAATTAATAATACTAATTTATAATATTATTAAAATTTTAATTGATTGAGATATGTAGTTAATGTAGATAATTAATTAATCGTGTTTGTTTGTATTATTATTTATTATTTAATTATTTTTAATATTCATTATTATTACTATTTCTGGTGTAGCAAAGAGTTTGTAAAAAAAATAATTAAAGGGAGAAGCCCGCGGGTCGGGCCGACCCGCCACGGGCCACGGGCCACGGGCCTCTGTTTTTCAGCCCACCAAAACTCGGGCCTTTTTGGCCTGGCCCGCGCTCGGTCCGGCCCGGCCCGGCCCGCCCGTTTGTCAGGTCTATTGGAGGGGCTTATAGATGAGGGGCACGAGCACTTGATGCATTGGTTAATGTCAATGCTATAATAGTAATAGTCTAATAGATTATTTTTTAAATTAGGTATAGTTAGGATTATATTCTATAAGTCCTCCCTGCAATATATGAGATCTCTAGTATATACTTTTAATTTTTGAGGAATTAGATAAACATTCTTGTTTGTTATCGAATATATGGTCTTTGTTGTTTTATATAGCGTATGTTTTAATTTTAAAGCATGCTTGATATAATTCTCATTGTCGACTTTGTCATTAAGTTAATTGCTCGATGTAAGTTTTATGTTAAATTTTATTGAAGGCTTAGACTTTTTTATTGTTTCAATTGGTTTTAGAACCGAAACCGCACCAATTAAAACCGCACCGCACCAATCACAAGAAGTTTCGAGTGCAGTTTTGAATTTTTCTAACCGCACCTAAGCAATTTTGGGTACGATTTAGATTTCAAACCGCATCATGCTCACCCCTATAAGAGGGTATTGACATTTATGAATTACTAGTAGGATTTTGGACAATTCTCAACTCAATCTGTCTTATTTTTTCCAAAAATAATACTTCCTCCTTTATTTAATATAATTCGATTTAGAATTTTTTTTTTCTTAATATAAGTAGTTTAAAATTTTCAAATAAGTATTAATTGCTTCATTTTTAATATTATTCTAAGTAATAAATATAACTTTGGTTCTCTTACTTCCTTCGTTCTTTAATATAAGTCGTTTTGGAGAATTATTTTTGTTCCTTAATATAAGTCGTTTGAAAATTTTAAGTAAGCACTAATTGTTTAGTTTCTAATATTACCCCAAGTAATAAATATAACTTTGATTCTCTCATTATTTTTTACCCAATAAATAACACTCTTTTTCCAATATAAGGACAATATAAAAAATTGATATTATATTTAATGTTATACAATTATTTTTTTAATACTTGTGCACAACTCTAAAACGACTTATATTAAGGAACGAATGGAGTAATATATTTTTTTTGCCCAATAAATAATATTTTCTTTTTCCAATACAAGAACAATATAGACAATTGATATTATGTTTAATGTTATACATTCATTTTTTTAATATTTGTGCACAACTCTAAAACGACCTATATTAAGAACGAAGGGAATAAATCCGAATGGATCGACTAGTAATGATGGAGTAATGCTAGCAAATATCCATTATACTATTTTAAATAACTCTTAATCTTAATCCAATCGCTCAAGAAAGAGTTTGAGATAGAAAGTCGAATTTGTTCTGAATCTTGTATTGAGATCTCAATGCAACCGAGATAATGACTTATTTAAGTTTTATTTGTCAATTTATTTTGTTCCAAGAAAACTCTCATTTTTTCCTTTCGGATGATTGGATTGAACATGACAAATTATAACTAGGATGTTGAAAATTGATTTATAAATTGACTACTTACTTATATGTAAAACTGTATGCAATAAAATAGTATAGCAAATATGTGTGTTCTTTCTTTACACTCATATCCCATGTATCAATAATATTGTATTTAATATCATTATAAATTTAATGTCATATATATATATATATATATATATATATATATATATATATGTAAGACCCCAACTTATTAATGAATAAAATCAAATTTTCTCTAATTATTATCGTGAATAATAAGGTGTTAATTTGATATAATATTTTGGTTATGGGTGAAATATATAAATTTTACAAAATAAACAAGTAGTTATAAAATATTCATTTTGTCGAGAAATATTCGTTTGGTCGTGGAATATTCTTTCTGTCGGAGAATATTCGTTTGGTCGTGGAATATTCTTTCTCTCATTATTTTTTACCCAATAAATAACACTATTTTTCTAATATAAGTACAATATAAAAAATTGATATTATATTTAATGTTATACAATCATTTTTTTAATACTTGTGCACAACTCTAAAACGACTTATATTAAGGAACGGAGGGAGTAATATATTTTTTTTGCCCAATAAATAACATTTTTTTTTCAATACAAGGATAATATAAATAATTGATATTGTATTTAATGTTATACAATCATTTTTTTAATATTTGTGCCCTGTTACTTGTAATATATAGTATATATATATATATATATATATATATATATATATATATATATATATATATATATATAATAAAACAGAACATAATTTTATATATATATAACACAGAAATTATTAATAAATAAATTCGAGTCCTTTAAATTCACAAAGTCTCCTTAAAATAAATTTATTCTCTCACAGGTGCTAAGGATTAATTGAATAATTGCTTCCCAAGATAAAACGGATTTTCAGTTCTTAATTAGAAGCACTTCAAAATTAAGAACACTACAAACACAACTTTATGTATGTACCGAACTTTTCAATAATGATGCATGTAAATAGAAATTATTTATAGTAATGATGCATGTAAATAGAAATTATTTATAGTAATGATGCATGCAACTTACAGTAACAATACTTGAAGGAAATGAAGAACACGCTGTACACACTTTTCCAACACAGAGAATGGAACGGGAACGGGAACGGGTTTTTCAGAAAAATTGGGAATAAAACTTATTTTTAAAACAGGGATTCCACATTGTGTATTTATAGAATCTTTCCGACCATTAGTATTCAACCGTTGTTAATACGATTTTGTCCAAAAAGTTATAATTTTGTCCAAAAAGTTATATATATATCACAGACCCGAACCCGCCATATCAAGTAGGTGACTTTGAAGTTAATTTTCTCATTCAATTCCTAATGGATTTGAACAAATAAGTATACCACGTTATACTCCTCGCGGAGGAGAGGGTATAGGTGCATAAACCCGATATTTTTGGAGTGTCAATCCCACATTAAATTGAGCCTCAAAATGCTCTAATATTTAATGTTTCAAATACCATTTCTAACAATCCTCCACATGAATATAAAATTGGCTTTACAATATGTAAAATATGTTATGAATATGCAGACACTAGTTCGAGTACATGAGAAAAGATATTTAATCAGGTTAAGTAGCCTAGTGGCTTTGAACTTGCCCTAGTAAAATCTATCGGATTTACTTGGCTAAACAGTAGACTTGATGTCTTTGAACTGTCAACTTTTGTGTAAACCAAGACAATAGAATTCACAAAATATCTCTTCAGACATAGTTGGTTCTCACGTTTGTGTTCATTTTGGCCTTGAAACACCTCTTGGTTTCGTGAGTATATTAGAGAATTTAACCTTCAAAATTCTCACAGAAGTGGCCCCCTTCTTACTCACATAGGTGACTTTTATCAAGAGTATCCTACAATACCCCACTTGAATATATTTCAAGATATAAAAATCATTAAAAGCGTATCTTATCCTGATTCTTGCGGCAGATGTGCACTGTCTCATAATAGGAATGGTTATGATTAAATATCTCCTCAGTGCTTTACTGAGTAATACATAGTTCGGTTTGCCCATTGAACCTAGATCTTGGGATCTCCAGTCAGCTAGGTTGGGTTGCCACTATGTCGACTCTTATTTAAACAGTAAGCTTTAAACCCATTCCCTTCGATGATTTTTCCACTTGCTCTCTTGTTAAACCTTTCGTAAGCGGATCCGCAATATTATCTTTTGACTTTACATAGTCAATTGAGATAATTCCATTTGAGAGCAATTGTCTAACTGTATTATGTCTTCGTCGTATATGACGTGACTTATTGTTATATAAATGACTCTGTGCTCTTTCAATCGCTGATTGGCTATCACAGTGTATACATATAGCTGACACAGGTCTTGACCAATTTAGAATATTCTCTAAAAAATTATGAAGTCACACAGCTTCTTCTCCAGCTTTGTCTAACGCAATGAATTCTGATTCCATTGTAGACCTTGCAACACACGTTTGTTTTGAGGATTTCTAAGATACCGCTGCACCTCCAAGGGTAAAGACATATCCACTTGTGGATTTCGAGTATTTATTGTCAGATATCCAATTAGCATCACTATATCCTTTCAATACTGCTGGATATCTTGTATAGTGCAGTCCATATTTTTGAGTATGTTTTAGGTATCCTAAAACTCTCAAAATTGCTTTCCATTGATCTTTACCTGAATTACTGGTATACCTACTTAGCTTACTTACCGAATAAGCTATAACTGGTCTAGTACAGTTCATGACATACATTAAACTGCCTATTATACGAGAATATTCTAATTGAGATATGTCATCACCTTCATTTTTAGCTAGATGAAGATTTAAATCAACTGGGGTCTTATTTAGAATTATATTATACTTGTTAAAATTTTCAAGTATTTTCTCAATGTAATGAGATTGAGATAATATAATTCCATCACAGGTTCTGGAAATCTTGATTCCTAAAATTATATCAGCAACCCCCAAGCCTTTCATATCAAATCTATTTGACAACATACGTTTTGTTGAGTTGATAACTTCATTGTTGCTACCCATGATTAACATATCATCCACATAAAGACAAACAATGACATATTCCTTTTGAGTACTTTTGACATAAACACATTTGTCACACTCATTAATTTTAAATCCATTTGATAACATAACATTATCAAATTTCTCATGCCATTATTTTGGTGCTTGTTTTAATTCATACAAGGATTTAACAAGTTTGCATACTTTTCTCTCTTGTCCAGGAGCTATGAAACCTTCAGGTTGTTCCATATATATTTCTTCATCTAATTCACCATTTAAGAATGCAGTCTTTACATCCATTTGATGTATTTCAAGTCTATTTAAAGATGCTATTGCTATTAGCATTCGAATAGATGTAATTCTTGTAACAGGTGAATAAGTGTCGAAATAATTCAATCCTTCCTTTTGTCTATAGCATTTAACAACAAGCCTTGCTTTATATTTATCTATTGAACCATCAGCTTTCATCTTCTTTTTGAAGATCCATTTATACCCTAAGGGTTTTGAACCAGGTGGAAGGTCCACCAATTCCCATGTATAATTTTGCATAATGGACTCAATTTCACTATCAATTGCTTCTTTCCAATGAGAAGCATCTGGAGAGGATACTGCTTCCTTGTACGTTAGAGGAACGTTTTCTAACAGGAATGTTAGAAAATTCGGAACAAAAGACTTTGAAGTCCTTGCCCTTTTGCTACGTCTAGGTTCATCCTCTACAGACTATTTGTCTATATTTTTCAGATTATTATTACTAGTAGCATCCAAAGGTCTTTTGTTTGAACTTGAATATTTATTTTCATTATATAGAAAAATATTCTCAAAGAATGATGCATCTCTTGATTCAATAAATGTATTAACATAAATATCATTAATTTCATATTTATGAACAAGAAACCGATAAGCACTGCTGTTATTTACATAACCAATGAATACACAATCAATTATTTTTGGTCCTATCTTAACCTTTTTAGGTTTAAGAACCATCACTTTTGCTAGACACCCCCACACTCTTAAGTATTTATAGAAAGGTCTATGACCTTTTCATAATTCATAAGGTGTTTTATGGGTTTTCTTATGAGGCACTTTGTTAAGAATATAATTGGCAGAAAGCAAAGCTTCCCCCCACAAATTCTGAGGTGCTCCATAACTGTTTAACATAGCATTCAACATTTCTTTCAATGTTCGATTCTTGCGTTCAGCAATACCGTTAGATTGAGGTGAATAAGGAGCAGTAGTTTGGTAAATAATACCATGAGTAGAACATATCTCTTCAAATGGTGATTCATATTCACCACCTCTATTGCTTCTTATTACTTTAATCTTTTTGCTAAGTTGATTTTCAACTTCATTTTTATAAAGTTGAAACATTTCTATTGCCTCATCTTTGCTTCTTAGAAAATATACATAACAATATCTTGTGCAATCATCAATAAAGGTTATAAAATATTTTTTTCCACCTCTAGTTTGCACAAACTTTAAATCACATATATCAGTGTGAATTAAATCTAGAGGTTCAGTTTTCCTTTCAACAGAATGAAATTGTAATCTTGTCATTTTTGATTCCACACAAATTTCACATTTATGTTTTAGATTTATATCAAATTTAGGCAAGAATTCTAAATTAATTAATCTACGCAAAGTATTATAATTAACATGTCCTAATCTAGCATGCCATATATTTGAAGATTCTAACAAGCAAGCAGAAGAATTAATTTTATTATTATCAATAGACTTCGGTACAACAGTCATAACATTCATCTTAAAGAGCTCATCAGTCATGTAGCCCTTTCCTACAAACATATCATTTTTAGTAAGTACAAATTTATCAAACACAAAGACCAACTTGGTGCCATTCTTGCTAAGTAGTGACCAAGAAACTAGATTTTTTCGGATATCTGGCACATGAAGCACTTCGTTCAAAGTCAGTTCTTTACCAGATGTCATTTTCAGTACAATCTTTCCACGTCCTTGAACCTTTAAACTTGAGGAGTTTCCCATGAAGAGTTGATCATCATTCTCTACTAGTTTGTAAGTAGAGAACATCCATTTGTTGGAACAAATGTGGCGAGTAGCCCCAGTGTCCACGTACCATTCTTTGGGATTTCCTACCAAATTGCATTCAGATACAACTGCAGAAAGATTAATGTCTGAAATATTTTCAGAAAGCTTTTCCAACTCTGTCACATTTGCTTGAGGCTTCTGTTCTTTCTTGAACTTCTTTGGCTTTCGACATTCATTTGATTTATGTCCTGGAATGCCGCAGTTGAAGCATTTGCCTTTGAATTTCTTCTTGCCTTTAAAATTAGAATTTCCTTCGCGCTTCCTTTTGTTGTTGTTGTTTGACCTTTGTTCTACCACATTTGCCTTTGCCTCATATAAATTTTTCTCACTCTTCTTTTCAGATACTCGATTGTCCTCTTCAATCCTAAGTCGCACAATCAGTTCTTCAAGATTCATTTCTTTGCGTTTATGCTTAAGATAATTCTTGAAGTCTTTCCACGACGGTGGAAGTTTCTCAATCATTGCAGCAACTTGGAATGAGTAACTTAATGACATTCCTTCAGCATGAATATCATGTAGAATTACTTGTAATTCTTGAACATGTGTGATGACTGCTTTAGAATCTAACATTTTATAATCAAGAAATCTATCGACTATGAATTTCTTCATGCCAGCATCTTCAGTTTTATATTTCTTGTCTAAAGATTCCCAAAGTTCCTTTGCAGTTTGAATTGTACAATACAAATTATACAATGTATTGTCTAATCCATTCATTACATAATTTCTGCAAAGAAAATTTGCGTGTTTTTATGCATCAACAGCAGCCACTTTTTCCTTGTCAGTTTATCCTTCAACAAGAGTAGGACAATCCTCTTGTAGAAACCTTGCCAAGTTCAGTGTTGTGAGATAGAAGAGCATCTTTTGTTGCCAACGCTTGAAATCAGTTCCATTGAACCTTTCAGGCTTTTCTCCATGAGACATACTCATAGCAGGAATGGTACTATAGATGTCATTTAATTTCTGTTATACAAGTATAAAAATATTAATAAAACAGAAACAAACAGAATTTAAACAACAAATTTTGTCTGCAAAATTCAAACAACAAATTTTGTTTACAGAATTTCTGTTGTAAAAATTTGTTTTGTTGAAAATTATGTTTAATAAATTATGTTAACAACTTTAGTTTACAAACTTATTTTGTAGAATAATCTGTTTACAAAATCTGTTTACAAACTTCTTTAAACTAATAACATAATACTATTTTTATATTACTCATATATATATATATATATATATATATAATAACATATTATAAATTAGTTTACATGTAATTATTTTACATAATATACTAACATGCAATTATTTTGTATAATATACTAACATGCAATTAAATACAGAATGCATGCAAAATTAGTACATACGGTTATTAATAAAACAAATAGGTGACCGAACAAGGCAGAATTAGAACTAGGCAAACAATTATTCTGACCAAGCCAAACAGTCATGCATACAACATGCATGTAATTAATACTAATATTCTGACGAAGGTGTGTGTACTTGTGCATGTGTTATACTACAATACATAACTTGGAAGTATACTAGATATAACCTGACAACCCTCTTGCTAATATTTCAAAGGCTTCGGAAAAATAGGATTACTTTAGTAAATTAGGCTAATTAGCCCTGTTTTCTCCTCTTTTCCTATATGCAACATAGAAACAACCGCAGGCATAGCGAAAAACCACGAATAATATATATACATAAATTTCTGATTTATACATTCTCCGGTAAATATACATATACTCCATCATCTAACCGTATATTATGGATTAACATGCAAGTACTGTGTATTAATATTATATTAAAATCCAATTTTGCACAAATAAATAAGCAACAATGAATAATACTACAAACTATAATAGAATATACAAACTGTTATATTTATATAACAGAATATATAAAAATATAATATATATATATATATATATATATAATAACAGAAATTAATTTCCAGAATTCTGTGTATTAATATATAACATGTATAAATGAAAAAATTCAACACAATTTTTCCAATGAACAAATTTAGTTTTAACAACACAAAAACTTGTTTTATAAAACAATTTTCTATTCACATAAAACAATTTTCTGTTTATATAAAACAATACTATAATTACAGAAAACTAAATTTGCTTTAAGATTGTTACTTATAATATATAGTATTATTTAATATTATATATATATATATATATATTTATTTAATAAAACAGAACATAATTTTATATATATATATATATATATATATATATATATATATATAACACAGAAATTATTAATAAATAAATCCGAGTCCTTTGAATTCACAAAGTCTCCTTAAAGCAAATTTATTCCCTCACATGTGCTAATGATTAATTGAATAATTGCTTCCCAAGATAAAACGGATTTCCAGTTCTTAATTAGAAGCACTTCAAAATTAAGAACACTACAAACACAACTTTATGTATGTACCGAACTTTTCAATAATGATGCATGTAAATAGAAATTATTTATAGTAATGATGCATGTAAATAGAAATTATTTATAGTAATGATGCATGCAACTTACAGTAACAATACTTGAAGGAAATGAAGAACACGCTGTATACACTTTTCCAACACAGAGAATGGAACGGGAATGGGAACGGGAACGGGAACGGGAACGGGAACGGGTTTTTCAAAAAAACGAGGAATAAAACTTATTTTTAAAATAGGGATTCCACATTGTGTATTTATAGAATATTTTCGACCGTTAGTATTCAACCGTTGTTAATACGACGCAGTATTGATATAATAACTTAAACAAAACTGATAATTAATTTTGTTAAAAAAGTTATATATATATATATATCACAGACCCGAACCCGCCATATCAAGTTGGTGACTTTGAAATCAATTTTCTCATTCAATTTCTAATGGATTTGAACAAATAAGTATACCACGTTATACTCCTCGCGGAGGAGAACGTATAGGTGCATAGACCCGATATTTTCGGAGTGTCAATCCCACATTAAATTGAGCCTCAAAATGCTCTAATATTTAATGTTTCAAATACCATTTTCAACATGCACAACTCTAAAACGACCTATATTAAGAACGAAGGGAATAAATCCAAATGGATCGACTAGTAATGATGGAGTAATGCTAGCAAATATCCATTATACTATTTTAAATAACTCTTAATCTTAATCCAATCGCTCAAGAAAGAGTTTGAGGTAGAAAATCGAATTTGTTCTGAATCTTGTATTGAGATCTTAATGCAACCAAGATAATGACTTATTTAAGTTTTATTTGTCAATTATTTTGTTCCAAGAAAACTCTCGTTTTTTCCTTTCGGATGATTGGATTGAACATGACAAATTATAACTAGGATGTTGAAAATTGATTTATAAATTGACTACTTACTTATATGTAAAACTGTATGCAATAAAATAGTATAGCAAATATGTGTGTTCTTTCTTTACACTCATATCCCATGTATCAATAATATTGTATTTAATATCGACATAAATTTAATGTCATATATATATATATATATATATATATATATATATATATATATATATATATACACGGTCCCCTTCTTCAGTAAATCATAAGGGGCGAAACAAAAATAAACCGACTATAGCGACGGATTTTTTTCGTCTCTATAACATACAAAGCTGACGACATAGTTATAGTCGGTTTGTCTTTAATTCGCTTTTTTTGTTCGTTGAAAAAGGGGACCGTATATATATATATATATATATATATATATATATATATATATATATATATATAGTCCGACTCTCTCCAGCGAACTGGAGGGAGCGAACCGACTATAACAATAATTTTTTCCGTCGCTATAACATAAAAAATCGGCTTTCTATGCTATATCGACGAAAAAAACCGTCGCTATAGCTAGTTCGTTCTTAGTTCGCTCTTTCCAGTTCGCTGGAGAATATATATATATATATATATATATATATATATATATATATATATATATAGCAACACTTAAGTAAGTTATAGTACCTACAAACTAAAACTAAAACTAAATTTGTAATATATTGAATTCAAAAGCGAAATCTTTGTAGAATTAAAAGCTTTATTTTGGCAAAAGACACTTTTATATCGCTGTGGTTGTAGTGTTTTAAGCAATTAGTCACTGTACTTTTAAAATATTCAATTAGCCTATTGTACTTTTTAAAAATGTTCAATCAACCCATTCTGTCCAATTTCTTAGACGGACGTCAAATAACTACACACGTGACATTGAAAAAATTCAAAAAATCATTATTTTCTGATGTGACAACACAAAAAAAAACATTGATTATGTGGCTTTTTTCTTTTCCTTTTATCTCTTTTTCAAATAATTCAAATAATATATCAAAATTTTTGTATCAATAAGATCTATTACAACATTATATTAATTTTTACAAAAATTAAAAATTAAAAATCATTAATCACGTGGCAAAAAATAATTAAAATAATAATTAAATTAAAATAAATATTTTAATCCATTTTCTTTATTTGTAATCTTTTCCTTACCTCTTTTCCTTTCTTTTAATTATTATTTTTATTTTAAAAATTAATACTAATATATATTTTAATGAAATAAAAAAGGTAAATACATAATTAACATAATTTTTTTTTAATACAATTAACAAAAATTAGTTAAACAAGTGACATAAAAATTAAAATTAATTATACAATCAAAACCACATTATTTTTTTATAATTTATTATTTTTCTTTATCTCTTTTCCTTTCTTTTAATTATTTTAATTCTAAATAATACAAATAATCAAAATATTCATATCTCCCAGGGATTCAATCATCCCCCATTTTTTCCGGCCAAAATCAAGCCTCTAAATTATACCCAAATTCAAACTGAAAATGAATAGATCTAGCATCATCCTCAATTTGAACTGAAATGGAAACCTACAGTCCTTCAATTAAGACGCCCAAAGCACTGAACCACCGGGAAATCAAAACGGCGCAGGGGTAAAGCCCACACTCCATGGATTCCGGCAAGGTTAAGCCCGGAACCGCTTTGACCATCACAAATTCCACATAGCAACCAATCACAGCATAAGACAGAACATGGTTGATATTTCGTCCATTCAAAACACCCATGTACAAGAAGAGGTAACATAGGAAACAGATCTAAACACCCATGAACAAGAAGATATGAACATAGGAACAACAACTTCGAAAACATCCAATCTGAAAATAAATAGATAAACAGTAAAGCATAAAAGACAGATCGGAAACACACAAAATCAAACCATCCGTGTAATCAAAAATCAAACCACCGGAATCATAGGTTCCATATTCTCGCCCATAAAACCGAACCTAGATGCCGGAAAAACAGTTCAAGATCTAAAGGAGATCAGATCTGAACGGATCCCTCACGTCCAACACCTTAAACCCAATAAACCATGGTTTTGGAGAGTACCCTAACCATCGAAAGCTTCTTCATTACTTGATGATGCTCATATGCTCCCTCTATAATTTGTTTATGGACCCAAAGTACTTCTCAAAGTTTAGAAGAAGAGAGCGGCATGGAATTTAAAATTTATGCCAGAAAAAGAAAAGAGTAATTTTTTTATGTTTTGTTTGTGTTAAAATTTTTTAATTTTTATGAGAAAAGGGAAAGAGTGTAATCTGCTATCTTTAATTTGTTTCCTAATGTTTTTAATTTTATTTATAATTTTAAATTATATTTATAATTTTTTATAATTTTAAATTATATTTATAATTTTATAATCAAGTTATACGGATTTAATATAAGTATACCAATTTAATAAGTATATACATGTATTAATTTTTTTTTAATGGTAAAATACACTGAAATACGTTGAAAATTATAAAAAAAAACAATTTTATTATTATTTTAATTATTTTATGGTTTCTGATTATATCTTCGTCCCGATCAGCAAATACACGTCATTAGTATTTAATTTTTTAAAGCCACGTAGGAAAATCAGCCCAATTTTTTAACGTCCGTGAGCAAAATTGGACGGAACGGGTTGATTGAACATTTTTAAAAAGTACAATGGGATAATTGAATATTTTAAAAGCACAGTGACTAATTGCTTAAAACACTACAACTACAATGGTATAAAAGTGTTTTTTGCCGCTTTATTTTATTTATAAAATGGGCATGTTAGTTGAAGATTTAATCTAAAAAGTTTGTTACATCCTCTTGTCTGTGGTCTATGTTATATGTATGAATCAGAAGAGGAGAGAAAGGGTTTCAGCCTCTATGCATGATAAGTAGAAGTTAGAGAGAAAGGGTTTATACTTTATAGGGCTTTATGGTAGAAATTAGAGAGTTAATTTAACAATATTGGGCCACCAAACTCCTAATAAAATTCGGAATATATATATATATATATATATATATATATAAATTAAAAAAAAAAGAGTCTCCTAACGAACTGTTAGCTAACTACTCAACAATAAATGATGCCCAAAAGATAAAAAATAATAAATAAATAAAAGGCCCTAGAAAGTCAGACAGATCAAGACGAGGCAGCCATGCACAAAAACATGTGATACATTGCATTCGTTAATTCTAATTTCATTATTATTAAAATAAATTATTTGATGCAAGAAAAATATATCAATTATTGTTATAAATAGACGCAATTACATGATTTATAAATTAATACAAATATATTAATATATCTACCCACAGTAAAAATTTAATATTTTTTACAGCAATAAATCTTTTATGTGATTATTTAGAAAACTGATATTTCTACATGTGTTTTTGATATTTTCACATAGTCATCTCTCACATGAGAAGAAAAGTGGGTTCCACCTTCATGTAAGAGGAGACCATATGAAAATATCAAAAATTCGTGTGAAAATAGTGCTCCCCATTATTTATACCCATTATTTCAAACTTTTTTGTCCGATCTCCCCTCATATATATATATATATATATATATATATATATATATATATATATATATATATATATATATATATAGTCCCCTTCAATTGAGGGATCCCACAAATAGTGTTATTTGAGGGACAGGGCGTTCAACCATTGGATCTGTTTTAATGACTTTATGTGGCTGAGATTTTACATCTTTTTTAACCCGTTTTCTCCAAATAACCCAACACATCCAATGCTGGAGAAAACCTAAGGCAAGCAAAAGGGAAAAGAGGAAGAGTCCCGTGCAAGCCTAAGAGAAGATCAACCCTTTCGAGACGAAGAGATGACTCACCATTTTCACAATTTTCAACTCAACTTGCAAGATTTCTATTTCTACAAGGTATCCATGTAGTTTTTTTTCTCTAACAAAATCTAGGTTCACTACAAGAAAAATACTTATCAGCGACCGCATTTTAGCGACCGTGTATGGTCGCAGATAGGCATCAGCGACCGCCTCCAGTCGCTGATAGTTGTCGCATAAAATCTAGTCGCTGGGATGCACATCCGCGACCACTATTAACGACCGGCTTATTCGCGACCGATATTAGCGACCGAATGTATTACTTCGGTCGCAAAGCTGAGTCAGCATAGTCCATTGCCAATGCTGACATGGTCAACATGGCAGCGACTGCCATCAGCGACCGAATTCGGTGGCTGATACCCTCACATGTAAGCTGTCGCTAATAATTATCAGTGACCGCATGCGGTCGCTGATATGAAACAGAATGCAAACAAGATTTTTGCTGTTTTACAGAATTCTCAAAAACCTGTACCTGTTTTGTACATATTTTGTACCTGCTTTATCCCAACACACAATCACAACAATATAAACAACATTCACAATAATATAAACATCCATCTCCACCAACATACACCAAACTAGTATTTAAACATTAAGAACCCAATATGAATTGAATAAATTTAATAACATTTCAAAACTTGTTTAAGTAACATACAGACATTACAAAAATGAATATACAAGTACAAGCTTATACTATAACTACAAAACTGATCTAAAGCAGATACGTCAAGCATCATCGCCTCCTTGATCACCCTGTAATTAACAAAATAATAAAACAAGTTACAAATATAGTAACTATGTTGATACTGATATATATTACGATAATATATACAACAAAGTGATTTTATACCTCGTCGTCATCCCCATGCTGTCCTGCTGCTGCTGTCGCAACTGCTTCAGCTAACTCAGGATCGAGAGCCCCCAGATGCCCGCCCAGTATCTTCAAAAGATTTCGATCTCGACATATAGCTCTCACACAGTCAGCCGAAGTGTGAACAGCTGGATGACTCGATGACTGTGAAGACTGGGTAGCAGAGCTGCCTGAGCCACTGAAGGATGGGCGTCGTCGTTGTCCTTGACCTTTAATGTAGTTCTTCTTCACAACAGACGTCCTCTCCCACAGCTCTTGATCAATAGTCGGACGTGGAGTGCCTTCAGGATAGCGCTCATTCAATAAACGCTTATAAGTATCATGTCATCATGTTAACAATTAAATAGTTAAAAATAAATTCTATAAGCATTGATAAACAAGATCAAGTTGTTAAAACTTATTACCGCTATCTGGATAGCATCAGGCAGACCATCACGGGTGGCCACGTACACATCCAGCCAATGGATAGGTGTACCTTGAGACTGAGACTCCTATACAAAAAATAGCACAATATTACTAAGTAAAAATGTGATATATTTTCTAGAATTCATGATTGTAAACATATTAAAACTTGTAAATACGTACCCTGACAGTGATATGCTGCAACTGTGAAATACTGCCGCCCTTGTATGTCCCTTTAGCCTTTTCACCACCGGGTACACCTGAGGATCTGTTGGTGGAGGCAGTCTTTCGTCTTTTCACCCAACTCTCAGCTCTCCATTGGGCACACATCTCAGCCCATATGGACTGGGTGCACCACCAGGGGCTATGCTCGTGCATATGATCCTCTCCCTGGCCTGGATGGTCGATCTCGACATTGTGAAGGGCTTTTTGTCTTTCTTTGTTCAAATTGTCTTTGGTGCGGACCGCGCACTTCTGCCAGAATAATATCTGTATCACTGAAGCCTGCGCATCCTCCCATCTATATCGTTTCTGCAAATAAAACAACAACAATAACATTACTAAACAATTATCCTTTGAATATTATATTATATGTCATAATTAAAAAAAACATACCTGAAATTATGCATCCGTTTCTCCTATCCCGTTCTGCATATTTCTCCATTTTGTGTAAGTATATACATGCATTAATTTTCATGCATAATTACTATTAGTTAAGTGCATAACATAGAAATTGGTTCGATGAATTCTTAATTTTGTAATGCTACTAATTAAGAATTGAAATCCATTTTATCTTGGGAAGCAATTATTCAATTAACTCTTAGCATCTGTGGGGGAATAAATTTGTTTTAAGGAGACTTTGTGAATTCAAAGGACTCGAATTTATTTATTAATATTTTCTGTGTTATATTTATATAAAATCATGTTCTGTTTTTATCATATATATATATATATATATATATATATATATATATATATATTAAATAATACTATATATTGCAGATAACAATCTTAAAGCAAATTTATTATTTTTCTGTAAATATAGTAGTACTTAATTTAATTGAACAGAAAATCGTTGATAGAACAAATTTTCTGTACTAACAGAATTCTAGAAATTATTTGCATATTTGTATGTTAATATTCTGTTTACATATGTTTTCCAAAGAACGGACAGAGAAGCAATTTTTAATTATAACCGGAACAGTTACTTTTCATTTGCATGCTGTGATTTTAATAAAAAAACTTGTGTTGATCATTGGCAAGGTTTCTTTTATAATAAATGGTTATTTAGACTATCGCATATTATTGCATATTAATAATAATGGAACAACATGCAAATATTTACTGTTTATATATTTTATAGAATATGTTCATTTTCTGTTCATATTTATAGATATATATGTTGAATAGTATAGTATATGTTGAAACAGGAATATTATATATATTATGTGTTAACTAATTTATAATATGTTATTGCTCCCATGGAAACTCAGGAGACATTGATTAGTTTTGCCTAATTCTGCAAAGTTCACTCATATTCGGTTAATTACATAGAATATATATATATATATATATATATATATATATATATATATATATATATATATATATATATATATATATATATATTAATTACCGATATATATATAATATATATATATTTTCTAAAGTTTACCGTTGGAGTGTAGTATATTAATTACATAGAATTACATGCATTTTCTATATTACCTTCATTACTTTTAATATATAATATATATGAGTGCAGTAAGTTAATATCTCATATGTTCCTTGCATCTCAGTTTTTAATCAATGAGTTCAGTAAGTTAATATTGCATGGTGCATGCAATTTTTGTTAATATTATTATTTTTCAACAATAAGTTTAATATTGCATGGTGCATGCAATTTTTAATATTAATATTTTTTAACATATAATCAGTATATTTGTTATGTTTTGTTATGCAGTTGATATATAGCATGCATCTTATATCAATATTAAAATATTAATATTGCAAGTTATACACAAATTTTCTACAACAGAATTTTAGTAAAAAAAAATAAAAATTTATTGTTTGAATTTTACAAACAAAAATTGTTGTTTGATTTCTGCAAACAAAATTTGGTATTGAATTCTGTTAAATTTTTTGTACAAACAGAAATTTAATTGGATTATTGATAGTCTTTTTTGTATAACAGAAATGACATCTACTAGTACCATTCCTGCCGTGAGTATGTCTCATGGAGAAAAGCCTGAAAGGTTCAATGGAACTGATTTCAAGCGTTGGCAACAGAAAATGCTCTTCTATCTCACCACGTTGAACTTGACAAGGTTTCTACAAGAGGACTGTCCTACTCTTGTTGAAGGAGAAACTGACAAGGAAAAGGTGGCTGCTGTTGATGCATGGAAACATGCAGACTTCCTTTGCAGGAACTATGTGATGAATGGTTTAGATAATACATTATATAATGTATATTGTACAATTCAAACTGCAAAGGAACTTTGGAAATCTTTAGACAAAAAATATAAAACTGAAGATGCTGGCATGAAAAAATTCATAGTCGGTAGATTTCTTGATTTTAAAATGGTAGATTCTAAAGCAGTTATCACTCAGGTTCAAGAATTACAAGTAATTCTACATGACATTCATTCTGAAGGAGTCATTAAGTGACTCATTCCAAGTTGCAGCAATGATTGAAAAACTTCCACCATCATGGTAAGACTTCAAGAATTATCTAAAGCATAAACACAAGGAGATGAATCTTGAAGAATTGATCGTGCGACTTAGGATTGAAGAGGACAATCGAGTATCTGAGAAAAAGAGTGGAAGAAACTTCATTGAAGTAAAGGCAAATGTGATAGAACAAAGGCCAAACAACAACAAAAGGAAGCGTGAAGGCAAAGATGCTTTCAAGGCCAAAAAGAAATTCAAAGGCAAATGCTTCAACTGTGGCATTCCAGGACATAAATCTAATGAATGTCGAAATCCAAAGAAGTTGAATAAAGATCAAAAGCCTCAAGAAAATGTGACAAAACTGGAAAAGCTTTCTACAGATGTTTCATACATGAATCTTTGTGCAGTTGTATCTGAATGTAACTTAGTAGGAAACCCTAAAGAGTGGTATGTGGACACTGGAGCTACTCGCCACATATGTTCCAACAAATGGATGTTTTCTACTTACAAACCAGTAGAAAGTGATTATCAACTCTTCATGGGAAACTCCTCAAGTTCAAAGGTTGAAGGACGTGAAAAGATTATACTGAAAATGACATCTGGCAAAGAACTGACTTTGAATGAAGTGCTTCATGTGCCAGATATCCGCAAAAATCTAGTTTATGGGTCACTACTTAGCAAGAATGGCTTCAAGTTGGTCTTTGTGTCTGATAAGTTTGTACTTACTAAGAATGATATGTTTGTAGGAAAGGGCTACATGAATGATGGGCTCTTTAAGATGAATGTTATGACTGTTGTACCGAAGTCTATTGATAATAATAAAATTAATTCTTCTGCTTACTTGTTGGAATCTTCAAATATTTGGAATGCTAGATTAGGACATGTTAATTATGATACAATGCGTAGATTAATTAATTTAGAATTCTTGCCTAAATTTGATATTAATCAAAAACATAAATGTGAAATTTGTATGGAATAAAAATTGACAAGATTACCCTTTCATTCTGTTGAAAGGAAAACTGAACCTCTAGATTTAATTCACACTGACATATGTGACTTAAAGTTTGTGCAAACTAGAGGTGGGAAAAAATATTTCATAACCTTTATTGATGATTGCACAAGATATTGTTATGTATATTTGCTAAGAAGAAAAGATGAGGCAATAGAAATGTTTCAACTTTATAAAAATGAAGTTGAAAATCAACTTAGCAAAAATATTAAAGCAATAAGAAGCGATAGAGGTGGTGAATATGAATCACCATTTGAAGAGATATGCTCTACTCATGGTATTATTCACCAAACTACCGCTCCTTATTCACCTCAATCTAACGGTATTGCTGAACGCAAGAACCGCACATTGAAAGAAATGTTGAATGCTATGTTAAACAGTTCTGGAGCACCCCAGAATTTGTGGGGGGAAGCTTTGCTTTCTGCCAATTATATTCTTAACAAAGTTCCTCATAAGAAAACTCACAAAACACCTTATGAATTATGGAAAGGTCATAGACCTTGCTATAAATACTTAAGAGTGTGGGGGTGTCTAGCAAAAGTGATGGTTCCTAAACCTTAAAAGGTTAATATAGGACCAAAAACAATTGACTGTGTTTTCATTGGTTATGCAAATAACAGCAGTGCGTATCGGTTTCTTGTTCATAAATTTGAAATTAATGATATTCATGTTAATACATTTATTGAATCAAAAGATGCATCATTCTTTGAGAATATTTTTTCATATAATGGAAATAATATTCAAATTTAAACAAAAGACCTTTGGATGCTACTAGTGATAATCCTGAAAATATAGACAAAGAGTCTGTAGTGGATGAATAGTGAAATTGAGTCCATTATGCAAAATCATACATGGGAACTGGTGGATCTTCCACCTGGTTCAAAACCCTTAGGGTATAAATGGATCTTCAAAAAGAAGATGAAAGCTGATGGCTCAATTGATAAATATAAAGCAAGGCTTGTTGTTAAAGGCTATAGACAAAAAGAAGGATTGGATTATTTCGACACTTATTCACCTGTTACAAGAATTACATCTATTCGAATGCTAATAGCAATAGCATCTTTAAATAGACTTGAAATACATCAAATGGATGTAAAGACTGCATTCTTAAATGGTGAATTAGATGAAGAAATATATATGGAGCAACCTGAAGGTTTCATAGCTCCTGGACAAGAGAGGAAGTATGCAAACTTGTTAAATCCTTGTATGGACTAAAACAAGTACCAAAATAATGGCATGAGAAATTTGATAATGTTATGTTATCAAATGAATTTAAAATCAATGAGTGTGACAAATGTGTTTATGTCAAAAATACTCAAAAGGAATATGTCATTGTTTGTCTTTATGTGAATTATATGTTAATCATGGGTAGCAACAATGAAGTTATCAACTCAACAAAACGTATGTTGTCAAATAGATTTGATATGAAAGACTTGGTGTTGCTGATATAATTTTAGGAATCAATATTTCTAGAACCTCTGATAGAATTATATTATCTCAATCTCATTACATTAAGAAAATACTTGAAAATTTTAATAAGTATAATATAATTCTAAATAAGACTCCAGTTGATATAAATATTCATTTAGCCAAAAATGAAGGTAATAGCATATCTCAACTAGAATATTCTCGTATAATAGGCAGTTTAATGTACGTCATGAACTGTACTAGACCAGATATAGCTTATTCGGTAAGTAAGCTAAGTCGGTATACGAGTAATCTAGGTAAAGATTACTGAAAATCTATTTTGAGAGTTTTGGGATATTTAAAACATACTCAAAACTATGGATTGCACTATACAAGATATCCAGCAGTATTGGAAGGATATACTGATGCTAATTGGATATCTGATACTAAAGATTCAAAATCCACAAGTGGATATGTGTTTACACTTGGTAGTGCAGCGGTATCTTGGAAATCCTCAAAACAAATGTGTATTGAAAGGTCTACAATGGAATCAGAATTCATTGCGTTAGACAAAGCTGGAGAAGAAGCTGAGTGGCTTCGTAATTTCTTAGAGGATATTCCAAATTGGTCAAGACCTGTGCCAGCTATATGTATACACTGTGATAGCCAATCAGCGATTGGAAGAGCACAGAGTCATTTATATAACGGTAAGTCACGTCATATACGACGAAGACATAATACTGTTAGACAATTGCTCTCAAATGGAATTATCTCAATTAACTATGTAAAGTCAAAAGATAATATTGCGGATCCGCTTACGAAAGGTTTAACAAGAGAGCAAGTGAAAAAATTATCGAGGGGAATGGGTTTAAAGCCTACTGTTTAAATAAGAGTCGTCATAGTGGCAACCCAACCTAGCTGACTGGAGATCCCAAGATCTAGGTTTAATGGGCAAACCGAACTATGAAGTATTCAGTAAAGTACTGAGGAGATATTTACTCCTAACCATTCCTAAAATGAGACAGTGCACATCTGCCGTGAGAATTAGGATAAGTTATGCTTTTAATGACTTTTATATCTTGATATACGTTCAAGTGGGGTATTGCAGGATACTCTTGATAGAAGTCACCTACGTGAGTAAGAAGGGGGCCACTTCTGTGAGAATTTTGAAGGCTAAATTCTCTAATATACTCACGGAACCAAGAGGTGTTTCAAGGCCAAAATGAACACAAACGTGAGAACCAACTATGTCTGAAGAGATATTTTGTGAATTCTATTGTCTTAGTTTACACGAAAAGCTGACAGTTCAAAGACATCAAGTCTACTGATTAGCCAAGTAAATTCGATAGATTTTACTAGGGCAAGTTCAAAGCCACTAGGCTACTTAACCTGATAAAATATCTTTTCTTATGTACTCGAACTAGTGTCTGCATATTCATAACATATTTTGCATATTGTAAAGCCAATTTTACATTCATGTGGGGGATTGTTGGAAATGGGATTTGAATGAGAAAATTGACTCGGGTCGGGTCGGGTCGTGGTCGTGACGGGCGGGTTCGTGATATATATTTTTAGGCAAAATTTGTTTAATAAATATCATCACAATACTACGTCGTTTTGACGACGGTTACACGCCAACAGAAATAACGGTCACGAATTTTTTCTATAAATAAACGGTGTGGGAAGCATTTAAAAAATAAGTTTTTTCCCGTCCCGTTTCTGTGCTAGAGATTTTCGTTCCGTTCTGTTCTGTAAAACAGAGTTCCGTTCCACAATTTTGCAATTCCCGTTCCTTCCCTGTAAAATCCCGTTCCTTCCCCGTTCTGCAATTCCCGTTCCCATTCTATTTCTGTGAAAGTCCGTTCTGCAGAATCCCGTTCTCTGCAAAAGTGTTGCAGTCTCGTTCCGTTTCTCCTATCCCGTTCTGCATATTTCCCCATTTTGTGTAAGTATATACATGCATTAATTTTCATGCATAATTACTATTAGTTCAGTGCATAACATAGAAATTAGTTCGATGAATTCTTAATTTTGTAATGCTACTAATTAAGAATTGAAATCCGTTTTATCTTGGGAAGCAATTATTCAATTAACCCTTAGCATCTGTGGGGGAATAAATTTGCTTTAAGGAGACTTTGTGAATTCAAAGGACTCGAATTTATTTATTAATATTTTCTGTGTTATATTTATATAAAATCATGTTCTGTATTTATCATAAATATATATATATATATACATATATATATATATATATATATATATATTAAATAATTCTATATATTACAGATAACAATTATGTGGTGAAATAGTGATTATATAGAAGTAGTAAATTGTTTTTTGTTAAATTCTTGTAAAATGATTGCGGATAATAATTGAGATATATTTGTGTTTAAGTGAAGTTGTTATAAAAGATTAATAATATGAAGAACAAAGATGATGATCAAGGGAGGAGCATTCTCATAATTCATATCTTGCAATTGTATATGTCCATATCTCCTTCACTTTACAAATGTTATTATATATAGATATAATAACATCAATACTAACATAACTACTAGGATGTTACAAAACTCAAGAGTCATACATTTTAATACTCAATGGGAGTTCCATGTATCTAGACATCCATATGAATCTGGACATTTTATAACACTCCCCCTTGGATGTCTATTGTATAGCCATACGCATTGAAAGCTGTCTCATTAAAAACCTTACCAGGAAAAACCCAATGGAAAAAAACCTTGGTTAAGGAAAAAAGAGTGCAGCACGCATTAGCTCCCCCTCATGAATGTATACTTAAGTTCTTCAGCTGTCACATTCCAATATTGTGACGCAATCCTTCAAACGTTGCAGTTGGTCTGCTAGATTATCTTTGATGTATCCTCCCTTTAATTGAGCTATACATGCAGCATTGTCTTCATACAGAATGGATGAAGTTCTTTTGTAGCAATTTTCTAAGAATACGCCTCGTTAAAAACCTTACCAAATAAAAACCCAGTGGAAAAAAATTTGGCGAAAGAAAAGAGTACAATATTCTTATATAACTTCTAGTGCCTTGGGATTGCCTCATTAAAACCTTGCAAAGGAAAACTCAGTGGGAAAAAATCTTAGCGAAGGAAAAATAGTACAATCAGCACATATCCTTTTTACTCCCCTTCATAAGAATATAGAATTTTCATTGTTCATGGTAAAAATATCATTAAGTCGAAGTATGCCAATATTGTGCACCATCTTCTTCAAAATCATAGTTGGTAATGACTTAATGAATATATCAACCAAATTATCACATTATCAATATTGCCATTCTTCTGGGGCTCATGAGTATAAAATAATTTTGATTCAATATGCTTGGTTCTATCACCATTTGGATTAAATAATCTCAAATCAATAGTCTCACGTAAAATATGTTTAATTTCATTACAATATCTTCGAGTTGGTGTATAACTATACATTGCTAGTATGTTAACTGCAAATGCTATATCAAGTCTTGTAAAATTTGCAAGATACATCAAAATATCAATTGCACTAAGATATGGTACTTCAGGACCTAATATATGGTACATCAGGACAAAGAGTTTCTTTATTATTTTCTTGTGGCAAAACAGATATTTCTTGATATCAAGTAACCAACCCATCATTGGAGTACTCAAAGGATTAACATTATCCATGTAAAGTTACTTCAGGACTTTTTCTGTGTATGTTGATTGATGAACAAGAATTCTATAGTTCAATTTGTAGGCCAAGACAAAAATTTGGCTTACAAATATCTTTCATCTTTATTTTTGTCGACTCTTCTGGAGCAAGATCTTTCATCAATAAATAAAATAACACATCCAGATTATGATCTTTTGATAAAAATGCATGCACAAATTGGATTATTCTCAAATCCTTCTTTCAAAAGATATCCACTTAGGCGATTATACCACAATATGCATCTGGATTTCTTTAACCTATATAAAGATCTTTGTAGCTTAATAGAATATATATTTTTAGATGTAGAATTATATGCTTCAGGCATTTTATATCCTTCAGAGATTTTCATGTATATATAATTATATAATAATCCATACAGATATGATGTAACAACATCCATTAATTTCTCTTTCTACCAATCTAATTAAAAATCTGAATGTAATTGTGTCCATTATAGGCTAGGAGCATATGTTTCTTCAAAATTAATATCATGTCTCTACGAAGAAACATTGTGCTACAAGTTGCGCTTTGTACCATATAATTTTATTTTCTTTATTCCGTACAAATACCCATTTGTATCTAACAGGCATTACACCTTCAGGTGTTCGGACTACAGGTCCAAAAACTTCACGTTTACTTTGTGAATTTAGTTCTACTTGAATCGCCTCTTTTCACATTGGCCAAATATTTCTACATTCATCAACAATTTGTGATTCATATTCATGATCATTACTTCTGGTAATATAAAGAACAACTTTATATAAAAATATATTGTCGACAACAATTTTATTTCTATCCAATATATTCGTCTCCTGTATATACATAATGTATCGAGATCTCGTTATTTTCAGGTACCTGATCCTCTGCAGGGGATAACTCATCCTCTTCAGGAGATAACTCTTCAAGAGTTTTATTTACAGGAGATTTTGTTCATAAGTTTTGGATAGATCAATAAATTTTGTAGCCTGTTTCATGGGTATAGCCTCTTTATAATTCTGCAACTTATTTTTCTTGTACTTTCTTCTTTTGGAAAATTTTATTTTTAACACCGATAGATCTTCCACGCTTCATGTGTGGTTTTAATTCAATTTATTGCTGTATTAACTGATTGTCCTACAGGAACTTCAATCTCTGCTAAAGTATTAACAGCTAGAATGTGAGATATCACTATTTTCTTATTATCGATGAATAATTCTTGTAATTGATTTGGAATTCATTGCAAATGAATTATCCTTTGAACTTCTAGTTCATATTGATTTGTATAAGGATCAAGAGTAAATAACGTTGAAACATTCCAATTAATCTCCTGTCGTGCTTCAGGCAATGATCTCACGTCGTACTTCAGGCAACGACTTTTCTCCCCCTAATGGTAGGAAGACTATTAAAATAACAATTCTCAAAATATACCTTAAAAATATCACTCTGAATTCTTTCTTAGAAAGATGAACACTAAATAACAATAATTAAATATGATAGTTTGGTAATTAATTTACTTTGATATAATCAAAAGGTAAAAGAATCTTCTGGTTCTTTACAGAATGTTCATAGGAGTTTTCAATAATTCAATGCATCATTATTGATCCTAGATAATCATGCCAAATCATAAAAATATTTGGATCCAAACACTTCTGGTGTATTGCACACTTCTGGTGTATTACAACATTTGTTTCAACTATTCTCATTTTAGTATAATATATCCCAGAAGAGAAAATATACAGTTTTTCTAATATGAGCTTCTGACCCGATACTATTGAAGTAATATAAAGAAATTCTTCACTGCCTTCAATATTGGTTTCAATATGATAACTATTATAACGTATATCCTTAAAGCTGAGCAAATTTCTGCTTGTCTCAGAAGAATATAAAGAATCATTAATACAAAGTTTTGTACCCTTTGACAACATTATAATCGCTCTTCGAGAGCCTTTAGTTAAGTTTGATGCTTCTGGCCCATACATCTTTATATATGCAAAAACATATATTTAACTTTATTACTTGAAACATAAATAAAACATATAATAAAAATACTTATTATAATGTCATAATATAATGAAATAAAAATAATTAATTGGTATGAACATATCTATCAACATATCATCAAGGAAATCATAGATATCAAAATTAGTTATATCCACTCCATTTGAAAAGTCAAAATAATTCATGGGATCTTCAGGATCATTCCATTTTCTTTTCTTTTATGGAGTCTTGGTACAAATCTACCAAATATTTAGGAGTACGACGGGTACATTCCCCTTTCTATATTGATTATTTTTTTTTCAAGTCCACTACCACAACTACAACCATAATTTCCTCTATGATTATCAAATGAGATTCCATTCACTTCAGGGAATGTAATAGAATCGGTCGAGCGAGATTGTTGATTTTTCAGCCAAAACTCATTATTTTGTACAACCACTAGAAGAAATGATATCACTTCTAGGAATATAATTTTCTTTATCGCTTCAGGGAATATATTATGAACTTACAATCACAATATTGCTACTACTGGAGCATATTCGAGGCATGAAATATAATAAATATTTTTTTTTCTAACATGTCTTTTATCAATATTTAATTTTTTTTCCATGGAGATGATAGCGAATAAAAATAATTAATTTTACATGATCCTGCAGGGATGCATGATTGCCAACTTTAATTGTATCTCCAAAGTTCTTTGCCTTAATATGAATCTCAGCATCAAGATTCCATTACAAATAATCAAATGCAGACTAAATATACATTGGATCAATTTTTAAAAATCCTTACAAGTGTTTTTTTATATATATAAAGAAACTCTAAAATGCATAAAAATAATTCCAATTTTTTTTTCTTTTATGTTTGCTTAAGGTTGGTGAGGCACGCAAGTAGATGAAGGCATGCCAGATCAATAACAAAACAAGACTGCCACACCTTCATCGCAACCTCAGACTAAAAATATTTACCATCGCCTGATCTTATTCCATTTGATCCAGAAAATAATTCCGCTTAGAATAAGGAAAGAGAAGAAATGAGAAGTTTCACATCTTTTTTTCCTCTTAGTAAGTGTACAAGAAGGAACCTACTCTTGCCAATAGAGCAACTAGATGTGAGAAGATGTAAGAAAAGCAGCTAGGGTGTTTATACGAAAAAAGAAAAGAGAGCATTCTTTTTTCTTTTCTTTTTTCTTTTTTCTTTTTTACTTTCATATCTCCATTTACATACATACCATGCATGCATACAAAAATTGTGGAAAACTAAGGAGCAATAATAGCTACAGAAAGAGAGAGGATGCTGAAAGAATAAGAAAATTAAAAAAATACTAATTACGTACACTCTCTTTCTCTCTCTCTCTATATATATATATATATGGTCAATTCCGATAGTTGTCAAATGACCTATTATATTTCAGATGCATCATTTACATATATTGGTAAATCATTTACATATATTGGTCTCCCATATTGCTTCATCACTTATGCAGTATATATATATATATATATATATATATATATATATATATATATATATACACACACATTTCAACATGTATACTTCAAGAAAATGAGCATATGAAATTAATCAAACAAACAACAACTACATATGAAATTAACCATGTTTGTTTGCATGTTTCTTGATTTTTCAGTATAATTAAATTATATGTGATCACATGCATAAAATAATTATCAGAAGAAAAAAAATAGTACATGCATGCATGATGACCATGCAATACTCAAACACACATATAGAGAAAGAGTTATACCTTCTTCTACTTCAAATAAAAAAAAATAATTATCTTCAAGATGAAGGTGAGGAGCAACTCGTGCTGATAACGTGTTATAAAAGATTAATAATATGAAGAACAAAGATGATGATCAAGGGAGGAGCATTCTCATAATTCATATCTTGTAATTGTATATGTCCATATCTCCTTCACTTTACAAATGTTATTATATATAGATATAATAACATCAATACTAACATAACTACTAGGATGTTACAAAACTCAAGAGTTATACATTTTAATACTCGATGGGAGTTACATGTATCTAGATATCCATATGAATCTAAACATTTTATAACAGAAGTCATATTGTTCATTTCTCCTGTCCACTAAAAAGAGTTTACATGCCACTAGCGGCATAATAAAATCAAGCCTCAACCGTTGAGGAGTTGGTTAGCCCTAAGTTGGTTGTTGAAATAGTTTCGTGACAAGGATGAAAACCCATATATATATATATATATATAGGAGTTACATTCACAGCAACCAGTTACTGGAGAGTAACTTTTTTTTGGCCCCATGTTGTGGCTGGAGCAAAAAAAATAAAATTGTAACAAGCCGTTAAAAACGATTTGCTCTCAGCAACCGGTTATTGTGGATGCAACTATATATATATATATATATATATATATATATATATATATGACGACATAGTTTTGATTCGCCGGAGAAAGGTACCGTGTGTGTGTGTGTGTGTGTGTGTATATATATATCACAAATGAACATAGTGGTTTAGTTATGGTGAAAACTACGTGAATTTTGAACATCAACCTTCACGAGAAATAAAAATTAATAAGGTAAGCACACAAAATAGAAAAATTAAGAATTTCATAGCGGGAAACGAGGAGAAAACCAGTCATCTCATTCAGTTTAGGATCCAGAAGTAAGACAATACATCTCAGACTACATAGATAGACAAAATCAACTACACTGAATAACAAAAAAGAGTAGTGCAGAAACATGTCCTTGGGAGCTTCTCAATCATAGTTGATCCTCTGTGAAGTTAACAGAGAGGTCCCAGTAATGACCGACGCCGGCATCTGAAAACACTTTCCGGGCAGCCGCTTCAGTTCTGCACTCATGGACAAAAAACCTACTGAAACTAGATTTAGCGACGCTCCCCTGCCACACTAGGACGCATTGGTTTACAGGTTTCTCTTCATCTTCATCTTCGTCCTCGTCTTCTTTCACAGCAGCAGCCCAGTTTATACGCTTGAGCATGAGTTTCCCATATCTCTTGATTGATTTGCTTCCACCTTCAACCACCACAACGGAAATGCCTTCTGAGATCACAGCACATCCTGTCAACCGGTTTTCCTGGGCATTCACATCAACCTTAAAGCGGGTCTGTGGGTGTGAAAGATCATTTATCTTGTAAACCGAAACTATAGTCTCCAGTGTGTTAGGGTCATCAAAAAGCTTCCTCTCTTTCTTTTCACGACGTTCAGCAGGAGTGAGCTTACGTGCAATATTCCTGTCCACATGAGCTTGTTCACGCTCAGCAGCTGCACTTCTGATCTCCATTTCAAGTCGTGTAGGATCCTGGGTTGCTTCAGAGCCAAGAACTTTCATGAGATTGCTCATTTTAACTTTTGCTTTTGGAGGTTCAATCAGGCCTTGTCTAATCATCTCCTGCCTATCTTTTTCCCTAGCAAGGCGTCGCTGGGTACGGAGTTTCTTCTGCTCCTTCTTGGTTAGTTTCAGGGGTTGAGGTGGTGGGGGAGCTGGTTCAGCAGGAGGCTCAATAGGCCGAGGGTGTTCCACATAGATGGTGATCTTCTCCAGCTTTAATTTACCTTCAGTTATGTTTCCATCACTGATTTCACCATAATTACCATCTTGCAGAAGAGGTACATCCCTGAAAATAATGTGTGAACAATCAGATAAGCATCTTTAACATTATAGAGTTGGCCAATATTTACTAGGAAGAGAATCCAAAAGGAGAGAAGCATACAACAATAAACCATGGCAATTATATGGAGATTAAGAAACTAATCTTTTCGGCCCTCAAAACAGATTAAAAATGTGTTTCTTTTCATACACAACTATACAAGTATAAGAGGTCAGATTACTTTGAAAGTAGTCGAGCGAACTAATTTCAACACAAATACCTTGGCAGCTAATTTCATAACAAATTTTGTGTTGAATGACTTCAACCACTCAACCCCAATAAAAAGTATCTGCAGCCCTTACATGATTCACTAATGTAGTTTCCAATTAAACAAAAAAAAACACATCTTTTAACAAGTGTGTAACATACACGCTTTTGAAAAGATAATTCACAAATTGGAACCAAGGGAGCAATACAATAATCATCAGAGATTCACACTTGTTTGAGTTTATAGAGAGAAGAAAAGAAATGAACTTAAAATTTATGAGTGAACAGAGAGTGAAAGAAATAAAATTTACTTCTTTTTTTCTTTTTAATAAATTAGAAATTTACTTTCTTTCCTTGTTTGTGAGTTTTGAAAGAAATTTAAACTTTAAAAAGTATATTACTATTTTATCCTTGTGAGATTATACTTAAGAACTATTATGAGGGATAGTTTTTGTATTTTCGAAATAAATTTCTTTCCAGATCTTCCCAAGTTTGGGAGGAAATTTTTGAAAAATTTCTCTGCATCTCTTCTCTTCTCTTCTCTCCTCAAAATACTCAAAAACAGGGGACTTTTATTATCTCTTCCCTAAATTTCACTCATTTCTTCTCTCCTTTTTCAAACTCAAACAGTGTTAGAGAGCCGACACATAAGAGGGAGTGATGATCAAGACCAGTAATTCTGCTTCTTTATTTTTGTTTTATTTTTGGGAGACATTTGCAGTCAGCGTAGCCATTATGTATGATTTTATTGTAAACAGAAAAAATCAATAGCTAACTAATAATCTTTCCTTGAAAAGAAAAATGACCAGCATAATACACCAATAGAAAAGTCAGGCATCTTACCACCACTCAGTTTTAGGAATTGGGTCCTTTGGCTTCTCTTTTACGATCACTCTCTCTGATACCTCAATCAGATTTGGATTTATATCCGGCTCTGCTTTCGCTTTCGCAAGCTGTGCTTGCTTAGCTTTTAACTCTTTGGCTTGTGCTTCTCCAAATTGACTCTGCAAAAGCAATTAACAGATTATAAGCATAACATATTTAACTGGGAGCATATCAAGAGCGAAGCAGTGGAACTAATACCTTTAACTTGATTATCTCTGCATCTTTTGACCATTTGCCTTCCTCTACAAACTGAAAATTCATCCTCTTAGGCCTCAAAAGCTTATTTTTATCAATACCCATCCTCGCATCAAAATGAGGATTCGTTTCTGGATCTACTTCCAGTTCAGGTTTAAGAATTTGGAACGCATCTTTTTTCTGCTTGTTAATGTTCACCTGGATAGTTAAATAAAACATTAAACGAAGCACCAAAAAGGTAGAGAAAAAAAAACAAAAAAAGATGGACATTGATATCAGCAGGCCAAAATTTTAACAAACCTTTAGGGTGCTCAGGTTGTTTAATTTTGGGACATTCACCACATTTCCATGCTCATCTATTTCCCTACCCAATGCATCCAAACGGAGAACGGGAGCCTTGGCGGGCTTTGGCTGGACAGTAATCTCAGGTGGCATCTGTCCAGGAAACATGTTTATTAGAGGAGCAAATTCTGGGTCCTGTCGAAATCCCATTTTGGCAGCAAGCTCCTGTGCACGTTTTACAGCTTCAACTTTTGGCGCTGTAAGCCCCTCAAGATGAGGCACACCACTTATAAGCGGCTTCATAGAAGCTGCAGAAGAAGCAGGTAAGCTTGAAGCATTCATTGTTCCTCCAGTAGAAGGAGCCGGATCAGGAAGCATGCCTAAAATGGAGGGTGTGGTTTTAAGTCCCTCCTTTGACCCCATCTGCGAATTAGCATCTCTGCTTGGACCAACACCCTTGTTTAACTGCAGGATTAATAAACATAAGCATCAAATGCAGAGCTTATAGATAATAAACACAGAAAACAAAACCATAAAACACCTGTCAAGCTTGCTTAACTTACCAAAGGAATCTTCTTCAGCTTTTCCGAGATTTCCTTCTGCTTCTGCAAAGCTCTCTTAGCTTTTGCTAAAGCATCAAGAGAGAAGCCTCCACTTTTTCCAGCATCTGAAGCTGTCCCATCTGTACTGGATTTCCCAGGAACCTCATGAAATCTGTTTACATTAACTCCCTTATTTTCATTTGTGGTAGAAATTGAAGATACCTTGGTAGGAGAGTGATGGCCAGGAGCCAAAGTCTCAGGCAGCGTCCTTGATGCCAGGTTGAGTGGTTCCAAATCAGCACCCTGTAATCAATCATAGTAAATGAATAAATACACCTTTTTAAAAATAATTTTGGATAATCATGACTAAATCAAGATAAGAACCCAAAAGAGTACCATCATATTTATAATTACAAAGTATGTCCCTTGGGAGAAACAACAACAAAGAGACAGCTATAAGAAATTTGGCATCTCATTCTAAGCCATTCTAGAGACAAACAGTACAAGAGAAATCCTAGCATGTCAGGAAAATACCATAAAATTCAATGTCAAACTCTACCAAATTTAACATTATATCCAAATATCAACAGGTATTCTCTTCTACACATAAACAACATTAATATATGGAAGTTTAAACAAGTACTATGGCAGAAACCCTGATCAAGTACGCATAACAATTTTCCTAGTTGGAATTTTTTTGCAAGAACCTAGCCAAGTCATAATCAGGACATAAAAAATAATAACTAATAAAAGAAACACAAGCCAAGAAAAAGAGAACGAAAAAAGTATTAAAGCAAGAACTCTCAGCTGTGCTGAAATCCATTATATTGAGGTAAAAAGAATACTCCCTCCCATCCCCTAAAGAATGGATTTTAGTACTTAAAAAATTTGAACATGAGAGTGGTTAAAGTACAAAAATTAAAGCCATTATGCAGAAAAAAGATTACATTATCCCGTAATTTTGTGCGGTCCACTAGCATGATATTTAAGTAAATCATAACTATGAAATTGGAAATTATATTATTCTCTCTCCTTTAGCTTAACTTTCTTAATTAGTTAATTTGCGCTAAAAAATTGTACTCAAGTCATTCTTTGGAAGATTGAGGGAGTATCTTATTAACTATGATCAGATCTCATGACTGAGGTACATCATACTCAACTAGAAAAATTAAAAAGTGATGCAGAACCAGAAATGTTAAAAAGCAAAGCAGTCTTTTTAAGAGGTCAGATGAAGAACTACCTGGCTTCTACATGCAAGCAGTTAGTAGACAAGTTAAAGTAAACCTAGAAGATCAAGAGCAAGTATCTAAGACAAGCTGCAAGGTTGTTGACACTGATCAGTCTTCAATTACACAATCCAAAACTCCAAATAACTCCCTCAAATGTCAGGCATCCAGGTGATCAGGTAATCTAACATCTGGAGTGATTAAATTAAATATGACTTATGGTGTATTATTAGTCCAGCGCCAAACTTCCATTGATTACCCTGCCAGGTTAGTTACAAGAATGCATCATAAAGAATCATGAAATGAAATGGTTTTCATAGCCTTTTAACGCATTATTGGCTAATGATGCAGGGATTGACCAGGATAACAAACTGATTAAACACAACCCAATTGATTAAACACAACCCCACAAAAATGATTAAGCCTCTGTGAACCTATAAACAAATGTAATACTTACAGAATAAGTATTACATGCTAATGCTATCATACTACACATTAACAACTCAGACATTCATGGAAATATCAATTAAATTTACACCAACACATTCAAAAATGAATTCCATAAAATTAATTGCATAACACATATCAAAACGCGGTTAAGATATAAAGCCACCGGTAAGCAAACTCACATTGGTAACAGAACCACCCCCATTGGATGACCGGCCAGTCTGATTACTGGCAGACTCCTCAATTTTAGGTTCATTCTTCAACAATTTATCTACAAAACTCCTTTGTTTGCCTTCTTCGTCAACCTCCATATCTTCCTTCTTATCCTTGTCCTCAAATTTCCGCCTCTCTCTCCTCTCCTCCCTATTAACCTTCCCATCACCCCCGTCAAATCTCCGCCTCTCTCTCCTCTCCTCTCTCTCACCTCCATTCAACTCCTTCCCATCCTCAGTCCTATCCTCAAACTTTCTCCTCTCTTTCTTCTCCTCCAAAACCCTAGCTCTCTTCTCCCCTCCATCAAACCGGTCCTCGCTTTCTCCCCTATCTTTCCTTTTATTCGAAGAAGCATTAATATCCTCCCTCGAAACCCTATCTCTACTCCTTTCTCTCTCCTCCCTCAACTCATACGATTTCTCGCCCCTGCCTCGATCGTTTTCTTTGTCTCTACTTCCCTCCCTCTCATCTCTCGATCTGTGTCTATCCTCGATATGCTTATCGTGTTTCGAACGGTGGTGATGCTCATCGGTGGCGGCGGAGGAGTCCCTGGATTTGTCTTTGCTGCTCCGGTGCTTGTGGTCTCGATCTCTGTGATCTTTGATTGAATCTCTGTAATCTTTGTCTCTATCCCGATCGGAATCTCTGTGTTTCCGACTCGATTTGTCCTTCTCCGGTGGCCTATCCATTTTAGGTTTTCACTCTATTCGCGAACACACTCTCTAGATGATACCCTCCTGGGAAAAAGGGGAGAGAATGGATTACAAGCTGTTCCAAACAGTGCCTATATATGGGAATTTAAGCGGGCCAATCGTATATATAAATACTCTACTCTTATTTTGTTTTCAATTCAGTCCCTCTGCTTCTAATTTATTCAAACTAGATTTCATATAAGCTTCGCATTTTAGCCGAATTACGATGAAATTTGATAGAATTATAAAATTGACCCATTATATCAAATACTCCATCCGTTCTTTAATATAGGTCATTTTAGCATTATGCACAAGTATTAAGATAATGATTATATAGCATTAACTATAATATCAATTGTCTATATTACCCTTGTATTGAAATAAGAGATTGTTATTTATTGGACAGAAAATAGTGAGAGAACTAAAGTTACATTTAATATTTGGGGTAATATTAGAAACTAAGCAATTAATACTTACTTGAAATTTTAAAACGACTTATATTAAAGAAAAAAAATATTTTTCTAAAACGACTTATATTAAGGAACGGAGGGAGTACATCGTAAAAGTATTACCAGTTAGATTTATCCACGTAACTCGTAATTAAAAAATTAACATATAAAGTCGCAATATATATCATTTTCAATTTTTTTTATGTACCAAATAAAAAGATTCGACAAATGTTAGTGTTAATTTGATTTTAACCTTTAATATTTTCTTTTTTTAAATAATGATATGTGCAACTTTTTAACAAAATTTAAATTATTGAACTTATTATTTTCTATCTCTAGAGTCTAACCTCATCTTTGACTTAAAATTCCATCAAAAATGTCTGATAGTGTGACGCTCCCAAAATAGGTCCAACCCATTCAACCTATTCTGAGTCGCCAAATACATAGTACAGAAAATAACTACAACTTTATTATTACAATTATCGTACAAAATACAACAACACATATGTTATGAGTTTTGATACAAATATATATCAATTGTGACTCTCATCCCAACCTTTGATAACATGTCACAATGACACCTTACATAAATGTACAATCAATAACTGTTTTAGAAATTAAAATGTTTGAAAATTGCTCAAGGAAACCTTCGTACATGGGAAGCCATGCGTCTAGGTTATGATAGATATCATATGTCCACAGAATTATCTTTGGTTGACCCAATAGACCCAAAAAAAATGAGAAGATTACTATCATGTTCTTTCCAATTGCGAGTCTTCTCTTGACATATAACTATCTCCACTGTCTGCAATTAAAAATTATATTTCAACCAAACTCCAAGATTATATAGGTAGTGCTCGTAGACATACTCAGCAAGTGGATGTGCATAACCCTGTCTTATGATAACACGAGTTTGTATGTCATTAGAGATCTTGTATGGTAGTGGCAAAACACCCTTCCAACGTTGGGTTCGCCTCACCCTATTGGATTCATCAAATATAACTACTACATGATGTATAAAATACAACTCACTATTCTAAAGTTCTCAATAAAATTATTTTCATACTGTTTAGGGAGAACCTCCACAGCTAGAGACCACCGTTCTATTCTCCTGTTACCCCCGCTCGACCCAACTACATTCTTATTACCTGAAAGGAATTGTGAAGCAAAAGGGTTAGCACAACTAGCCCAGTAAAGAATATCATGACTAAAGATAATTAAATTATCAATAGCCTTCATTAGTAATAAATAAGAGATTTAAAACATATGGTAGATGATAAAACTTTTCAACCATAGTTGCAGCGGAACTAGCAATCCATTAGAAGAGTCAAATAGACCATAAAATCTATTATCTTCTCCATGGTAAAAGTTCACCAACAATGTTTTATCCATGTAACATCAATCAAAAGTTCATATCCACAATCATGTGAATAACCCATAATCATAATTATGATTCTAAATTCCTCTTCGCATCCAAGACAAAAATAATTTTTTTCACCTATCTTTACTTGAAACATCAAAGATCATGGTTATATCAAATCACAGTTCCTATTCATAATCATACTAATAAATTCATCTTTGCACTACGGGCCAAAGATATTCACCAACAGTTCATCTTTGCACTACATGTCAAAGATATTCAACAACAAGTCATCTTTGCACTACAGGCCAATGATATTAATATCTCGAAGAAATATATAATCATTTCAAAATTTATATACACAATAATCATAACCATGTTGATCAATTCACCTTTTCACTTAAGTTAAAGATATTCAATTATAAATTCAATGGTCATGATCATACCAGTCAACAATTTATTTTTGCACTACTGACCAAAGAGAACTCATAGTCACGATCATACCAATAATCTACTCATCTTTACTCTCAAGTCAAAGAGAATTCCCTCACCCAGGATTATAAAAATGTTATATATAATAATAAAAACAATATAATCAAAACATGAGTTTAATTTCAAGAGTAAGATTCATAAATCAACGATAATTTGGTCCAAAAAAAACTAATTTTATCGTGAATAGTAGCTCGTGAATAGTAACTCGTGAATAGTAACTCATGAATAGTAACCCCGATATGAAAAGATAAAATTTCACAATACAATTCATATCAATATTTACAACACCTTAATCTAAATATTATAAATCACTTAATAATTTCATAATCTAATATTATTAATATTACAATAATATTTTAATCATTTCTTAAACTTATAAATAATTTATTTTAATTGTTTACACTTTACTAATTAATGCATTTAATCATCCTAAAATGCCAAACTCATAAGATTTAATCACCAATAACCAAAACCCTCATAAAAAATCTGCATATACCTTCTATAGGATTCTCAAGCCATAAAATTCTATTTTTCAATTTTCTTACTTCACATAATATATTTAATTCATTTATTCATAACTAGTCCATTTTTATGAAAAATACCAAATCAGTACCAGAAAATTTTCTTTTTTGAGATTTAGCAGAATATAGTCCCCTATTGAACATATATTTTTCTCAGAATTTTTTAAATTTATTTACTATTTTTCATATAGCCAAACTGCCGAATATTTAGACATTTATCACAAACTGTACTTTTGTCCAAAAATTCTGAAATTTACAGAGTATACAGCTGTTATATACATGTACTCCCAATAAAAATTTTACCAATTTTGGAGTTAACCATTAAGAGTTATAAGGGTTTACTTTTAAAATAGTCTTTTCTCACAAAATTCATAACTCCTAATCTATACATCCAAAAATTGCTATTTTTGGACATAATCTAGAAAACTCATCAAATTATCATTTCAAATTTTTTCAAAATTTTTGAGGTTTGAAAAAAATTACGAAACTGAAAAACATAATAACTCTTATAATCCCTTACTATCCCTTACCTCAAAAGAGCAGTACTTCTAATTGGAATAACGCTGAAGGAAATTTGCACCGTATAGCAACACTCAAGATATCTAAATACTCATAAAAATATGCTCGATAATATAGAGAGAGAAAACTTTAGTTTCTGGTGTGATTTTCAAATCTAACTTAAGCATTATATTTATAGGAAAATGCTTAGAACACCAAAGCAGAATATTTAATAAAATATTAATATATGTATTTTATTTTCCTACGCACACCTTGCCATCTGATTTCAGCAACTAACACATGCAAGTGGGGCCCACCAAAATGGAAAAAACGTTTTTCTTTAAAAAAAATCTTTAAAACTTCAAAAATTAATTATTCTAGAACTTCAATTATTCATAATAAATAGTCCTTTTATCAGAAAAATTCAAATCTTATGTCCGTCCCATAGAAAATTCAATTCTCTACAACTTTGTAAGTTTAAATTTTTTCAAATTCCAAGCAGAACTTGACCGAAATCCACATACGGACGATTTTACGGGCTATAATCCAATTTCAGTCACAAAATGGGGTCTATCAACACACAAAACATGTGTTAAACATTTTTTTGTAACAAAATACTCTTCCTCATCATTTATTCATATATCACACATTCATTATAAAAATATTCTCATTATTATATTATTAAAATATAATAAATTATTTTATCAAAAAAGATAAAATATCAATTTTTAACCATTGTCACTTTTCTAAAAATTTCTCTATTTATATCTATATAAAATAAATATTTTCCTTATCATATAAATCAATAATTAATTATTCATAAATAATATTACAGAATCACAATACTGACAACCAGGCCGTTTCCAAGAAAGAGGGGGCTTTCCAATAAGAATTTCTCCTTACTGGCGTGCAATTAGGTGACCAAATCTCTCCTTAGACAGAACTTTCTAGATATTGCCAATAATATTATTAATATAATATGAATTATTAATCTGATAATGGAAAATACTGTGCAGTGACAATTATTGAAACAACAATAATATAAAATATTGAACATTAATTACTGTAACAATTATTGAGTAGTGCTTTCTTACGTAAGAATCAATAATTGGTGCAATACCGTGTGCTACTGTGCAACACTGCGTATTACTGTGTTTTAACCACCGGGTATTCCAACAGTGTTAACGGTAACAACTACGCCGTTATTTATAAAAAAACTCATACTTGTCGTTTTCTTCATCCAATAGTTTTTCGTTATGGGGCCCACACAAGGCTGCGCCGTCGTACGAATATTTCCCGACAGCAAGAATATTCCATGACCAAACGAATATTCTCCGACAACAATGAATATTTTATAACCACTTGCTTATTTTGAAAAAAATAATTTCACCCATAACTTTAAACTTTTATCAATTTAACTATTTACTAAATAGAAAAATTAAATACTTTTATTTTATAAAATTTGGGGTCTTATAGATAGAGTTTAAGTAACAATAAGTCTAAGCGGACAGACATATTGGACAACCAAATTAGATCGCGGGTCCCCCAAAGAGAAGAAAAAGCCATCCTCCACAACTATCAAAAGAAATAAGTATGAAAGACACCACCAAAGGCTCCATCTCGCCAAAATATTCTTGTGAAATATAATCATCCGCCCATCCCAAACATCTACGACGAAATTTAATCCTCCCTCCCTATCCTAGCGATCTCGGGCATTCCGTCATCCCTCCCAAGTTCGACGATTTCCATCTCAAGTAACACTTTTTCCCTCTTGAGATTTGGATCTAGGTTTAATTTTGTGCACAAATGGATTAATTGATATCAAAAAACATGGTTCAAACAAAAAACATTCTCTCTTTTAATTAATATCATCTTACCCTCTCCATACATGGTTCAAAAAAAACATTACAAAGAAAAAGCACTAATTTTGGATTAAGTGTTTTGTTTTTGTTTTTTTCTGTACAGGTTGTTTTGGGCACAAATGGAAACAGAATCATTGAATATATCTTTAAGTACAGAGATGAATGAAAACATTGAGGAGAATGATATGAATGATAATTCAGAATTTGATGAGTGTGTGGAGAGCGCAGTAGCTGTAGATGAGATAAAAGATCCAGAAATAGGAATGAAATTTGACAATATTGATGCTTGTGTAGAATACTACATTAATTATGCTAACAAACAAGGGTTCCCAATGAAGAAAAGATCTTCGAAAAAGGGTGATGATGGAGAGTTTAATTGTGTGGTTCTTTCATGCTCTCGAACCGGACAAACAATAAATAATTCAAAGAATGTCTTAAAAAAACCTCCAAATAGTAAAACAGGATGTAAGGCTAAGATTAGGATTGTATTATGCCTTGATGGTAAGTGGCGAGCCTCACAAATAACCCTTGATCACAATCATGCTTTGAGCCCAGAAAAATCTAGATTTTTTAAGAAGAATAGGGTTATGAGGATGTATGTTAAAAGGAGACTTGAAGTTAATGATAGGGCGGGTATTAGACCAAATAAAAACTGTTAGTTCCCCAGAGGCACAATAGTTATCTAGAAGGGTGGATTGAATAGATATTTTAAATTTTTTTTTAAAATACTTTGAAAGATTTGTTAATCAATTACAGCGGAATATATGATTTGTTTGTTCCCCTTTAAGATAAACTGAGTTAATAGTTAATAGGCAGTTATAACAAATATAGCAGTTAAATCAAGAATATAAAAGACATAGAGAATTTAAGTGGTTCAGAGCACCCAAGGCTCCTAGTCCACTTTTCTACTCCTCGAGTAGGAAATCCACTAAGGATGTCTTTACAATCTTTAAATCTCACAGATTCCTTCGAGATCAGCAGTCTTGGAACTTCTTAGTTCACTTAGAACTCTTCAAGTCCAGCAGACTTGGAATACACTTGATGAGAGTTGAATTCTTTGGGTTGTGCTACTTAGTTGATGCTAAGCATGTGTTCTAAATAACTGAGTAGCTGAGCAAGCTTTCTTTCTAGATTGTAGAGTTGAGCGTTGAATGTTCTTCAGCTTTTCGTTGTGTACTTGCTAGCCATCTTGTATCTGCATCTGATTTATATATAATGTAAGACCCCAACGTTTTATAAATAAAATTGAATTTCCTCTATTCATTATTTTGAAATAGTAAGGGGTTGATTTGATTAGTGTGGTTAGCTATGGATAAAATGCGCAAATATTTTAAATAAGCAAGTGGTTATAAAATATTCATTTTTTATCGAGAAATATTCGTTTGGTCGTGGAATATTCTTGCTGTCAGGGAATATTTGTACAATTGCGCAGCCATTTGTAGGCCCCATAACGTAAAAACTGTCGGATGAAGAAAACGACAAGTTTGAGTTTTTTTATAAATAACGGTGTAGTTATTACTGTTAACACTGTTGGAATACCCGGTGGTTAAAATACAGTAATACGCGGTGTTGCACAGTAGCACACGGTGTTGCACAATAATTCTAATTATTAATTTTTACGTAAGAAGACACTACTCAATAATTGTTACAGTAATTACTATTCAATATTTTATTTTATTGATTCAATAATTGCTACGTTGATATTTTATATTATTGTTATTTCAATAATTGTCACTGCACAATATTTCTATTATCAGATCAATAATTCATATTATTTTAATAATATTATTAGATAGCATTATTGGCAATGTCTAAGAGAGTTCTGTCTAAAAAAGGGGTTTGGTCACCTAATTGAGCGCCAGTAAGGAGAAATCCTTATCGGAAAGCCCCTTCTTTTCTGAGAACGACCTGGTTGTCATTATTATGATTCTGTAATATTATTTGTGAATAATTAATTATTGATTTATATGATAAGGAAATATTTATTTTATGTGGATATAAATGAAAGAATTAATGTTGAGGTATTTTATCAGTATTTTATCAGAATAGAGGTATTAAAAATCATCCGTATGTGAATTTCGGTCATTTTCTGTTTGAAATTTGAAAAAAACTTTAATCTACAAAGTTGTAGATAATTAAATTTCCTATGGAATAAACATAAGATTCAATTTTTTCTGATAAAAGAGCTATTTATTATGAATTATTGAAGTTTCAGAATAATTAATTTTTAGAGTTATAAACATTTTTTAAAAGAAAAATGTTTTTTGAATGTTGGTGGGCCCCACTGGTGTGCTGAAATTTGATTTTTAAGGGTGGGCGTGAATTTTTTTTATAAAATATTATTTTATTAAATTTTCTGCTTTGGTATTCTAAGCATTTTCTTATAAATAGAGTGCTTAAGTTAGAATTGAAAATCACACCAGAATAAAAAATTTCTCTCTATAATATTGAGCGTATTTTTGTGAATATTTAGATACTTTGAGAGTTGATAAGCACTGCAAGTTTCCTTCAGTATTATACCCGATATTTCACATAGAAGTACTGTTCTTTTGAGGTAAGGGATGTTATTTTTTTCGTAAATGATGTTATTTCTTTTAATATCATTATACCAAAATATTGGTATGAATTTTATTATGAAATTCTTACCTTTTTAATGTCGAGGTTACAATTCACGTATACGACACTATTCACAAATACGATACTATTCACGAGTACTATTCACGAAGTATGATTTTTTTTATAAAATTTTTACCTTTTTGTGTCGGAGTTACTATTCACGTATACAACACTATTCACGTATACGACACTATTCACGAATACAATACTATTCACATAAAAATTAAATTTTCTTTTCTTTGTCCAAGTTGTCTATTATGGTTATTATCTTTGATTGTATCCATGTTTTGATATTTATTCTTGAATTTTGCTCCACAATTGATTATTATGGAGTATTTTTGAAATTGGATAAATTGAATTACGAATCCCTAATCTTTGTTCTTTTATCTCATTGGATTCGTTTTTTTTAAAATATGTTTTATCATCCTCAGTCCTAAATGGTGATATAACTGGATATCTTTGGCTATAGTGCAAATATGAATGATTACTTGATGAATATCTTTGGCCCGTAGTGCAAAGATGGACATGTGTTGAGATGAACATGACCAACTGGTGATACGAATGAATATCTTTGGCCCGTAGTGCAAAGTTGAATATTTGATTTAAGATGTATATTGATTGATGTTACAGGGATAAAATATTAATGATAGACTTTTAAATCATAGAAGATAGTAGACTTTATTTTCTACTTAACTCTTCTAATGAATTGTTATTTTCGCTGCAAATATTGATCTAAAACTTGTGGTCCATTATATTTTATCTGATTTATTGAAGGCTAACTATAATTTATTTTTCATTATCTTAATCATAATATTCTTTACTGAGCTAATTGAGCTCATCCTTTTCCTTTTTGTTCTATTTTTCTTCTCAGGAGGCGAGAATATAGCGGGAACTAGTCGGGTTGTGGAGTGATATTTCAAGGCAGTTATTTTAGCAGTCCTCACTATTTTATAAAATAGTGTATCAATAATTGTAATGAGGACTTATTTGAGTTTGGATATTGTCTAGAAGATAATATTTGTATTTAAACTCACATCATATGTGTTGTCGTATTTTGCACGACAATTGTAATAATGAAGTTGTAGTTATTTTCTGTACCATATATTTGGCGACTCAGAATGGGTTTTGTGGACCTATTTTGGGGGCGTCACATATAAGATGCCTTTGAAATATGTCCGTTTAAAGGCATCCATTGAAGCATTAATTGTATTTGACATTTCTGAGCACTGATGGTGACTTCTTGGAAATATTCTGTTTAACCATCTGACCCACTGACACAGCAGACTGCTATCTCATCTAACACCTGAAAAGGTGTTTTCAGCTGACATGTAGTACTTTCCTTAGCTTCTTCAATACGTTTCTTTGTTATATACTAAGGATGAGTGTTGGGTCATTGGGATTTCCGAGAGTCTCATCGTCTATAATCTATTCCACATTTGTTGTAGTTGATTCTTCAACAAATGGACAAAGCTCAATGCTTCTGATGCAGACAGATGATGCATTACGATCATGATCGTGGTGTCTTGTTATATACGTGCTTGATATAAACTGATAGAAGAGAACACTATGATTTCTCTTAAGCACTGGTAGACTGCGATCTTTACTTATTTGATTTACAGACTCTACGCTTTCGAGAGCAGACTACGATACTTGATTTGGCTCGACAGACGTTTGGACCACTCTACGATTCTGTGAGAGGCCAGTTTCTACAAACTCTTGCCTGGCTCGACAGACTACGATTCTGTTGAAGCATATCTATTACATATTAAAATAGATCAACCTAATAGCTTTGATCTTTTCTTCTATACATTCATTTACAGAATGATAAACATAAAGCATATATCAAACCTAACAAGTTTTGATCTACCACTAAATCTTTGTACATGTATTCCTTGAAGGACTTCACATATAAACATGTTTTTTTACTTTCAACATCAAATTTAAATATGCAATTCCCAACAATAACTTTAGTTCATTTTTGGTTGAAGCTGGTGGTCATTAGAATGTTCCATTTTTAGAGAAAGACTGTTATAATCATATTGAGAAAATGAGACGATTAAGGCTGGGTGATGGGGATGTTATGGCAGTTCAGAACTAATTTCTTAAAATGCAAGCTAATAATGCTAATTTCTTTTGTTTGATGGATTTGGATAAGGAGGAAAGGATAAGGAATGTATTTTGGGCAGATGCTAAGAGCAGGGCAGCGTATAAGGAATTTGGGGATGCCATTACGTTTGACACAACGTATTTGACTAATAAGTATGACATGCCTTTTGCTCCTTTTGTTGGAGTGAATCATTATGGTCAGTCTACACTTTTAGGATGTGGATTGATTTCAAGTGAAGATGTTGAGTCGTTTACTTGGCTTTTTAAATCTTGGTTTGCACGTATGAATGGTCGCGCTCCTACCGCAATAATTACTGATCAGGACAAAGTAATGAAAAAGGCTATTGAAAATGTCTTTCCTAACACACGTCATCGGTGGTGCTTATGGCATATCATGAAGAAGTTACCTAAAAAATTACTAAGTTATAATGAATATGAATCAATTAAGTATACGATGCAAAAAAGTGGTTTATGATTCTTTGACTTGTGAAGGATTTGAAGAAAATTGGAGTAGATTCATTGAAAAGTTTAAACTTTAAACAAATGATTGGTTGACTGGTTTATATAATGAAAGGAGTCGTTGGGTCCCAACATTTTTAAAAAATACTTTCTGGGTGGGAATGTCTTCGACTCAAAGAAGTGAAAGCATGAATGCATTCTTCGATGGCTATGTCAATTCTAAGACAAGCTTAAAATAATTTGTTGAGCAATATAGGAATGCACTAAGAAGCAAGGTGCAAAAAGAGGCTAAAGCGGACTTCGATTCTTTTGACTCTAAGATTCCATGCATCATTTCTTATCCGTTAGAGGAACAATTTCAAAAAGCTTACACCACTTCAAAATTCAAAGAGTTTCAAGGTGAGATAAAAAACAAGCTTTACTGTAGTATTTCTTCAGAGAAAGAGGAGTATGGGACTCGAGTGTATGAAATTTTGCAAGATAGGATGGGGGAACAGATTGTAAAGCCACTTTTAAGGTTTGTTTTAAAGAGAATGATGTTAGGAATTGTATATTAAAATTTGATATTTAAAGTAAATATATATACTTATGTGTAAAGTGCTTCAAAGAACATATGTACAAGGACTTAGATGTTAGATCAAAAATGTTAGGTTGATCTGTGCTTAATGTTTATCATTTTATAAATGAATGCATAGAAGAAAAGATCAAAGTTGTTAGGTTGATATATTTTGAGATGTAATAGATAGGCCTAAACAGAATCGTAGTCTGACGAGCCAGCCGAGAGATTGCAGAAGCCAATGCAAAATCGTAGAGTATTAAAGAAGTTGCTTAAGAATTGTAGTTTGCTTTGGAAGCCACACTCAGATAGTAGAGATGGTCCTAGTGTCTGTCGAACTAAGTCAAGAATCGTAGTCTGCTCTCGAAAATGTAGAGTATGCTAAAACAAGCAAGTAAATATCGTAGTTAATTAGTGCGTAAGAGAAATTATAGTGTTCTCTTTGATCAGGCTGAATCAAGCACGAGTATGACAAGACACAACGATCATATTCGTAGTGTCTCTCCTGTCAGCATCAGAAGCATCGAGCCTTGTCCATTTGCTGAAGGGCAAAATATAACAAATAAAGAATGGATTATAGACATTGAGACTTTCAGGAATCCCAATGATCCAACACTCATCCTTAGTATGTATCGAAGAAGCGTATTGAAGAAACTAAGGAAAGGACTGCATACCTACTGAAAACACCCTTTTAGGTGTTAGGTGAGATAGCAGTCTGCTATGTCAGTGGGTCAGACGGCTGAACGACAAATTTTTAGGAAGTCAACATCGGTGCTCAGAAGTGTCTGATGCATTTAATGCTTCAACGGACACATTTCAAAGGCTCCTTTATAAGGAAATCAGACATAGATACAACAAGCAAACAAGTACACAACCAAAGCTAAAGAACACTCAACGCTCAAACTCTACGATCCAGAAAGAAAAGCTTGCTTCGCTACTCAGTTCTTTCGAATGCATGCTTAACTACAACTGAGTAGCACAACCAAAGAACTCAACTCTCATCAAGTGTATTCCAAGTCTGCTGGACTTGAAGAGTTCTAAGTGAACTAAGAAGTTCCAAGACTGTTGGTCTTGAAGGTATCTAAGTGATTCAAAGATTGTAAAGATATCCTTAGTGGATTTCCTACTTGAGGAGTAAAAGAGTGGACTAGGAGCCTTGAGTGCTCTGAACCACTTAAAATTCCTGTGTCTTTTATACATCTGCTATAACTGCTATATCTGTCACAACTGCTTATCACCTATAAACTTGGTTTATCTTAAAAGGGGACAAACAAATCATATATTCTGCTGTGGTTAATTTATTAACAAATCTGACAAGTATTTTGAAAGAATTTTTTTTTTAAAATATCTATTCAACCCACATTCTAGATAACTATTGTGTCTCTGGGAACTAACAGATGATTGTGACATTAGGTGCAACAGTCAATTATTTTAGTTTAGGGTAATCTTATGTTGTCACACCCTAACTGTCTTGCTTTAAAAAGGAGTTCATATCATACCAAAGAAATTCATTCTTAGAAGGTGGAGGAAAGATGTGAATAGATGTCATACGAAGGTTAAAATCATATACTCTGATTGGATGTTAAACCCTGAAAATGAACGTTTTGATAGAATGTGCAATACCTTTTATGAAGCGGCAGATTTGGCGGCGAACAATGAAGATAAGACAAAATTGGTTCTTCGTTGGATTAAATGGTTGACTAATGAATTGAAGAAAAAAGATGACACGTGTAAAAATAATACTCTTTTGGAAATGAGTGAAGTCATCACACCATTGCCAAGTGGCGATAATAAAAATATATCAAAAGAAAGTTTTAATATTTGTAGTCCTTTGGCGGTTCATGGTAAAGGTCGACCTCGTTTTAAAAGGTTGCAAGGTAACATGGAGAAAGCTATTAAGAAGGTGAAGGACAAAAAGAAGGATAAAGGGAGGAATGGGAAAGAGAAAGGAACAAAAGCCATTGAAAATAAAGTGGCTGATATAAATTTGGAAAAGGTAAATTTTCAGTTCTTTTTTTATTTATTTTATTTTTATAAATTCATGCAATTATTTTAAGTGTCATTTGGTATTTTTTGTATAGGCTTCTCAAATTGGATATATTGGTTCACAAGATTCTATAATTCATGTTTCACAAGACCTCAACATTCCTAACAACTTGATTACATTCAATGCTAATCAACTTTACAGGCCACTTATTGCTGTTTTAGGTCAACATGTGTTGTTTATTTATTTATCGTACTAAGTAGTTTCGTTTAATTTTTTTAGTCTCATTTTGATATAATTTAACTTTATTTTTAGGTACCAAATGTTGAAGGTTTCCCTCTTGGTAATGTTGATGGCTTCCCATTTGGTGCTATTTTAGGCCAACAGGTACTATTTTTTTTTGTACAAAGTAGTTTTGTTTAGTTTCTTGACTCTTATTTTTATATAATTTAACTTCATTTATATGTACCAAATGTTGAAAGTTTCCCTCTTGGTAATGTTGGAGGTTTCCCAATTGGAAATATCTATTCAACAAGTCTCTCCACTCATCAGTTGGCTGGTTATCAATACCCATTTTGGAATGGTGCATATGGTCATAACAATCATGCAAATTCTGGGACACCATTTAAGGAGAAGTAAAATAATAAAGTTTACGAGTAAAAGTTTGACGGAATTTAAATGTTTTTTATGTATTTTTATGTATTTTCATGTATGTTTATCATGTTTGCAAAATTATAATAAGTGCATATCAATATAACTGATATAAGTACAGATGACCAAGCCTGTTGAATGTTTGACATTTTTGCAAGCCTGATGAATGTTTGCCATTAATTTTGCAAGCATGCCCTCTTTTACTGTAAATAAAGTAAAAGTTAGTACTGATCCTTACCAGATCTTTAGAAACACAATATATGTCATGCTAAGAGAAGTTATTAGAACAAACTAATTGATGAAAACAATAATTGGATTTCATTTCATAAACACAATAATCAAGGTTTACATGTTTACAAGGGGCATACGGGGCATACCCCATGTAATTAAAAAAAAACTATGATACAATAGCTTGAGCTATTAAGCTATTTTAGTTTTTCTATGTAGTTTCACAGCACTGTGTGACACAGCTGTATAGACCTTAAATGATAGTTGTTCTGAGAATACCCAGCATTGTCGAGGCAGCCTTTATGATGTTTTCATCAATCTGAACCATCCTGCTTGCAACTAGTAAACAACATTAGGCTGCTGTTGCAGTGTATTGTAATACTGTCCAATTTCAAAGACTTTGGTTGGATTGCTATCAATGAAACTTTGTTTGTCTTGTAGTGTTAATCTTTTCATCATATATTCATTCATATGAATGACAGGTTCATACATGAAAGTAACAGTTGCAGCAGGTGACCACTTGGCATGATCCTTACCAATTCCTTTTCGAGTAATGGCTTTCAACTTCAGTTCTTGTCCACGGCTAAGCTTCACAATTATTATTCCCCTAAAATAATATAAACAAAAGCACATGCTAAAAAATCGGCTCTCTATTCTCATAGAGTTTATCACAGAGAATGAAGAAGGAATTTTGAGATGACGAATCAGAATCTCAATTACTTGTCAAAAAATAAATCAAGATCTCAATTAACAAATTAGTAGTCTAAATTACGGTATCTAAAACAAGTATATTAGATTTCTCTGAACAAAATAAACAACTAGTATTTTAAGCTCGGAAAGCTGCTTTAGATTATGTAGGTAAGTAAAGCAATCATGATATGGAGCCCTTGATGATTTGATGGGATGGTGTTGCCCGTTGGCATGTAGACTTGACGTGGGGAAAGATTTTCCTCCTATCAAAGATTCTGTTAACATTGCAGATGACACTATTATTTGGGTTTAATAAAATGAAAATACACAAACTACCAGGGATCAATTTTTTTGACTGTCATGTCTTTTAATTAGTTAATTGACAGTCATGGTCCTCATGGAGTGATGGACTAAGGGTAAGCTCCCTAAACTCGACAGCAAAAACTAACTCGATAGTTTCCTTTTCCTTTCATTTCCCATTTTTTGAGCTCCAAACAAAGCCTAAAAGATGCAATCTTCCCTATTCTCTCAATTCCCCATTTTCTCAACAACCTTATTGAATCAAAATTAAATGGTAGTCTAACTTTCCTCCTTTTCTCCATTCTCACCAACAAATATGTTGCAACAATAGGAAATATTAATAAAGTAAAAGTAATTACCTTCTAATCTTAAATTAAAGAACCAAAAGTTGCCAACAATCTAAAAACATTACCATAATTTTTTATTTAAAAAATAGGAACAAAGCCTATATTAGGTGCATGCCTATCTCTTTCTCTCCAAATTCTCTAGGTAATAAAATGAATATGTCCAAAGCTGAAGGCTAAAAGTTCAAAAAAACATATAAGTTTTGCAGATACAGATATATAAATTCTCATAAGTACCCATAATTTCTTTACAATAAACATGAATTTTCTTTTATTAGGTTTCAATTTCTTCACCAAAAATGTTAACGGGTTTGTTTCTTTTTCGGTGGGAAGCAACCATACCTCCTCTTAAATGAGTTTTAACCCAATTCTCATAAGCACCCACAATTTCTTCATTATAAACATGATCTTTAATATCTTCAATAAAAAATTCAATGGGTTTGTTTCTTTTTTGGTGGGAAGAAGAAACCATACCTCTTTTAATTGCATCCAATTCATTCTTCTTGGCAAGATAAACCTCGGAGGCTTCCTCAGGAGTTCGGAAAGTGCCCAGCCAAATCTGGCGATTGTTGGGTGTATCCTTAATCTTAGAACTCCACTGCCCAACTTTTTTCAATAACCCCCTGGGTATGGATTTGATTTTTTTAAAATTCAGTTGATAGTGTTTTGAGGTCAGAGCATATGGTTTAAAAAAATAATTAAAAACAACGTTGTTTAGGGAAGGAGGGAGTAATGGGACCCATGATCCAAATTTTCAGTTCAAAAAACTTATCTACGTAGAAGGACTCAGTAAGTAATGTTACTACTGTTAAATAAATAATAGTTGGTTCTAATTCAAATGTTAGTTGTACACAATCCTAGATAGGGCTGAGTAAGGAACTAAATTGCCTTCAAAACCACACCAAAAATCGCACAAACTGCACCAATGGTTTCTGCGTATATGGCGGTTTTAGAGATTGTTCCCCTAACTTTTGTTTTGGAAGTTGTGCTGCTCTTCTTTTGTCTTCATTCTGTATCACCTTTTGAATTAGAGTTTGGCTAATTACGCACCTGTGTGTACGTATTATATGTTGTAAAAATTTGGTTGTACAATTGTATGTAGTTTTATCCAAATTGATCATTAGAAAAAGGTACACTTTGGTGGAGATATTAAAGATATGTGTGTTATTGTTTTTCAAGATTTTATAAATTCTTATTTGTTTCATGTTAGTTTAGTGTATTCATAACTATATGAACTAGTATAAAATCCGTGCCTTGCACGGGTTAGATAGAAATGCATATAATTTTTTTGTAAGATGAATAGATTTTATTACTGTTTAAAATTTTACCTTAACCTTTTTCCTAATTTAATTAATTAATTAATGAGTGATAATTAAATTAAATAGAATAAATAACTAAACGTAAAATCAATCACTCAAGACATAGATACATAGATTTAGCTAGTTCACAATATAAAACTCGAGTATGTTGCTACGTCCAGTCCCAAACTCATCATTCTTTCCTCAAACTATAAACAACTAATTATCTTAGATAACAAGCTCCCTGGCACCTTCCTCAAATTTAGTTGTATCTGTATCTTTCAATTCAATTATATTCTATGTGTAAGACCCCGAATTTTATGAAATAAAAGTATTCAATTTTTTTTTCTTATAATTACCATTCAGTAAATGGTTAAATTGATAAAAGTTTAAGTTATGGGTGAAATGTGAATTTTTTTTGAAAATAAGCAAGTGGTTATAAAATAATCATTGTTGTCGGGGAATATTCGTTTGGTCGTGGAATATTCTTTCTGTCGGAAAATATTCGTACGACGGCGCAGCTATTTGTGGGCCCCATAACGAATAACTGTCGGATAAAGAAAATGACAAATTTGAGTTTTTACAAATAACGGTGAAGTTGTTACCGTTAATACTGTTGAAATACCCGGTGATTAAAATACAGTAATACGCGTTATTGCACAGTAGCACACGGTATTGCACAGTATTTTTGAAATTATTGATTCTTACGTAAGAAGGCACTACTCAATAATTGCTACAGTAATTACTGTTCAATATTTTATTTTATTGATTCAATAATTGCTACGTTGAAATTTTATATTATTGTTGTTCAATAATTGTCACTGCACAGTATTTCCCATTATCAGATCAATAATTCATATTATTTGAATAATATTATTAGATAACATTATTGGCAATGTCTAGAAAGTTCTGTCTAAGGAGAGGTTTGGTCATCTAATTACGCGCCAGTAAGGAGAAATCCTTATTGGAAAGCCCCCTCTTTCCTGGGAACAGCCTGGTTGTCATAAATGTGATTCTGTAATATTATTTGTGAATAATTAATTATTGATTCATATGATAAGGAAATATTTATATTATGTGGATATAAATGAGGGATATATTTTTGTGGTTAAAAATGAAGGAGTTAATGTTGAGGTTTTTATCAGTATTTTTGTCGGAATGGAGGTATTAAAAATCAGGGTTTTTGAGATATTTTGCGGGGGTTATAATTTTTAATCCGACCGTTGGATCGTGGTAATTTTTGGATATGTTATACATATATAAGTTGAGTATATGTCCATAAATTTTGAACCGTTAAAAATGAACGTATGATTTATTATGAATTTTACGAGATGACTGGTTCAGAAATTGTTGAATTTTCGGAGTTAATCATTTTGGTGGAAAATTCTAGAATTGGTGGGCCCCACTTGTGGTTGGTGAAGAAATGTGCTGAATTATATTTCAAATGTGGTGGGTGGGAATAGTAGCAGGTAAAGCCATCAGGTTGCAGGTCAAACCTACCAAAATTTTCCTATAAATAGAGGGCTAAGTTAGAATTGAAAATCACACCAAAAACATAAGCTTTCTCTCTTTCTCTCTCTATATTATGAAGCATATTTTGTGAGTATTCAGATACTTTGAGAGTTGCTATTCAGTGCAAGTTTCCTTCGGCTTTACATTCCGGTCAGAAGTACTGCTGTTTTGAGGTAAGAGATTGTAAGGGATAGTAAGGGATATTAAGGGATTTTAAGGGTTGTTATGATTTTCAGTTTCGTAATTTTTCTGATCTTTAAAAATTCTGGAAAAATTTAAAATGATATTTTGATGAGTTTTCTTGATTGTGTCCAACAATGGTGATTTTTGGATGTATAGATTGAGAGTTATGAATTTTATGAGAAAAGACTATTTTAAAAGTAACCGCTTATAATTCCTTGTGGTTAACTCCAAAATTGTTGAAATTTTTATTGGGAGTACATGTATATGATAGAAGTATACTCTGTAAATTTTAGAATTTTTGGACAAAAGTATAATTTTTGATAAATGTCTAAATATTCGGTTGTTTTGACCATATGAAAAATAGTAAATGACTTTTAAAAATTCTGAGAAAAATATATGTTCACTATGGGACTATATTATGCTAAATCTCAGAAAAGAAATATTTTTGGAACTGATTTGGTATTTTTTATGAAAATGGTCTAGTTATGAGTAAATGAATTAAATATGTTTTGTGAAGTAAGAAAATTGGAAAATATGATTTTATGACTTGAGAATCCTATATGAGGTATATGCAGATTTTTGATGAGGGTTTTGGTTATTGATGATGAAATTGTAAGAGTTGGCATTTTATGATGATTAAATGCATTAATTAGTAAAGTGTAAACAATTAAAATAAATTGTTTATAAATTTAAGTAATGTTATTCTTTCAATATCATTATACCGAAATATTGGTATGAATTTTATTGTGGAATTTCTATCTTCTGTGTCGGGGTTACTATTCATGAGTTACTATTCACGATTTACTATTCATGAGTTACGAATATTACTCTTGAGATTAAAACTATATGTTGATCATATTATTTTTATCATCATATATAACATTTTTATAACCCTGATGTTGAAATTCTCTTTCACTGGAGTGTAAAGATGGGTAGATTATTGGTATGATCATGACTAGGGTTCTCTTTGGCCTGTAGTGCAAAGTTGAATTGTGACTGGTATGATCATGACCATTGAATTTATAATTGAATATCTTAAGCTTAAGTGCAAAGGTGAATTGATCAACATGGTTATAATTATTGTTTATATAAATTCTGAAATGATTATATATTTCTTTGAGATATGAATATATTTGGCCTGTAGTGCAAATATGAATTGTTGATGAATATCTTTGGCATGTAGTGCAAAGATGGCCTGTTGATGAATATCTTTGGCCTGTAGTGCAAAGATAAACTGTTGTTGAATATCTTTGGCCCGTAGTGCAAAGATGGTTTGTTGATGAATATCTTTGGCCCGTAGTGCAAAGATGGATTTGTTAGTATGATTATAAACAGGAACTGTGATTTGGTATAACCATGATCTTTGATGTTTCAGGTAAAGACAGGTGATGAAAATATTCTTCGTCCTGGGTGCGAAGAAAAATTTATAGTCACAATTATGATTATGAGTTATTCATATGATTGTGGAAAGGAACTGTTGAGTGATGTTACATGGATAAAATATTGTTGGTGGATTTTTAACATGGAGAAGATAATAGACTTTATAGTCTATTTGACTCTTCTAATGGATTGCTCGTTCCGCTGCAACTATGGTTGAAATTTTTATCATTTACCATATGTTCTAAATCTCTGATTTATTGTTGATGAAGGCTATTGATAATTGAATTATCTTTAGTCATGATATTCTTTACTGAGCTAGTTGTGCTCACCCCTTTGCTTCACAATTCCTTTCAGGTAATAAGAGTGTAGCTGGGTCGAGCGAGGGTAACGGGGAAATAGAACGGTGGTCTCTAGCTGTGGATGTTCTCCCGAAGCAGTATAGAAAAGTTCATTTAGTAGTTATATTTGGTGAATCCAATAGGGTAAGGTGTACCCAACGTTGGAAGGGTGGTTTGCCACTATCATACAAGATGTCTAATGACATACAACCTCGTGTCATCATAAGACAGGGATGTGCTCATCCACTTACTGAGTATATCTATGGGCACTACCTATATAATCTTGGTGTTTGTTTGAAGTATAATTCTCAATTAGAGACAGTAGAGATAATGATATGTCAAGAGAAGACTCACCATTGGGAAGAATATGATAGTAATCTTCTCGTTTTTCTTTGGGGTCTATTGGGTCAACCAAGGATAATTCTGTGGCCATATGATATCTATCATAACCTAGACGCGTGGCCTCCCATGTACGAAGGTTTCCTTGAGCACTTCTCAAAGATTCTAGTTTCTTAAACAGTTTTTGACTGTACCTTTATGTAAGGTACCTTTGTGAGGTGCTGATACATGATGGTGTCCAATGTCACATTTGGTATATATTTGTATCCAAACTCACAGCATATGTGTTGTTGTATTTTGCACGACAATTGTTGTAATAAAGTTGTAGTTGTTTTCTGTACCATGTATTTGACGACTCAGAATGGGTTGGATGGAATGGACCTATTTTGGGGTCGTCACAGGTGGTATCAGAGCTTAGGGATATGATCTCTGGCGGAGATCGGGGAATATAACTAGGAGGGGAGAGATGTGTAAATCCTTCGCTAGTGTGTCCTACCTAAGCTTATTTGTTGGTCAGTCATAATATAGGGATATTATGTGATATGTTAATTTGTTAAATTAACCCTTGTTTTGAAGCTGTATTCTAGAATGATATATGAAATACAGGAGATGAGCAATGGAGAAATTATGATGACAGGGAAGATGGAATCTGAAATGAAAGGAATGTATTCTCAATTCTTTGAAATACCAGGTACGTAAATTTCGAGGACAAAATTTCATAAGGAGGGGAGATTGTAAGACCCCGAATTTTATGAAATAAAAGTATTCAATTTTTTTTTCTTATAATTACCATTCAGTAAATGGTTAAATTGATAAAAGTTTAAGTTATGGGTGAAATGTGAATTTTTTTTGAAAATAAGCAAGTGGTTATAAAATAATCATTGTTGTCGGGGAATATTCGTTTGGTCGTGGAATATTCTTTCTGTCGGAAAATATTCGTACGACGGCGCAGCTATTTGTGGGCCCCATAACGAATAACTGTCGGATAAAGAAAATGACAAATTTGAGTTTTTACAAATAACGGTGTAGTTGTTACCGTTAATACTGTTGAAATACCCGGTGATTAAAATACAGTAATACGCGTTATTGCACAGTAGCACACGGTATTGCACAGTATTTTTGAAATTATTGATTCTTACGTAAGAAGGCACTACTCAATAATTGTTACAGTAATTACTGTTCAATATTTTATTTTATTGATTCAATAATTGCTACGTTGAAATTTTATATTATTGTTGTTCAATAATTGTCACTGCACAGTATTTCCCATTATCAGATCAATAATTCATATTATTTGAATAATATTATTAGATAACATTATTGGCAATGTCTAGAAAGTTCTGTCTAAGGAGAGGTTTGGTCATCTAATTGCGCGCCAGTAAGGAGAAATCCTTATTGGAAAGCCCCCTCTTTCCTGGGAACGGCCTGGTTGTCATAAATGTGATTCTGTAATATTATTTGTGAATAATTAATTATTGATTCATATGATAAGGAAATATTTATATTATGTGGATATAAATGAGGGATATATTTTTGTGGTTAAAAATGAAGGAGTTAATGTTGAGGTTTTTATCAGTATTTTTGTCGGAATGGAGGTATTAAAAATCAGGATTTTTGAGATATTTTGCGGGGGTTATAATTTTTAATCCGACCGTTGGATCGTGGTAATTTTTGGATATGTTATACATATATAAGTTGAGTATATGTCCACAAATTTTGAACCGTTAAAAATGAACGTATGATTTATTATGAATTTTACGATATGACTGGTTCAGAAATTGTTGAATTTTCGGAGTTAATCATTTTGGTGGAAAATTCTAGAATTGGTGGGCCCCACTTGTGGTTGGTGAAGAAATGTGCTGAATTATATTTCAAATGTGGTGGGTGAGAATAGTAGCAGGTAAAGCCATCAGGTTGCAGGTCAAACCTACCAAAATTTTCCTATAAATAGAGGGCTAAGTTAGAATTGAAAATCACACCAAAAACATAAGCTTTCTCTCTTTCTCTCTTTCTCTCTCTATATTATGAAGCATATTTTGTGAGTATTTAGATACTTTGAGAGTTGCTATTCAGTGCAAGTTTCCTTCGGCTTTACATTCCGGTCAGAAGTACTGCTGTTTTGAGATAAGGGATTGTAAGGGATAGTAAGGGATATTAAGGGATTTTAAGGGTTGTTATGATTTTCAGTTTCGTAATTTTTCTGATCTTTAAAAATTCTGGAAAAATTTAAAATGATATTTTGATGAGTTTTCTTGATTGTGTCCAAAAATGGTGATTTTTGGATGTATAGATTGAGAGTTATGAATTTTATGAGAAAAGACTATTTTAAAAGTAACCGCTTATAATTCCTTGTGGTTAACTCCAAAATTGATGAAATTTTTATTGGGAGTACATGTATATGATAGAAGTATACTCTGTAAATTTTAGAATTTTTGGACAAAAGTATAATTTTTGATAAATGTCTAAATATTCGGTTGTTTTGACCATATGAAAAATAGTAAATGACTTTTAAAAATTCTGAGAAAAATATATGTTCACTATGGGACTATATTATGCTAAATCTCAGAAAAGAAATATTTTTGGAACTGATTTGGTATTTTTTATGAAAATGGTCTAGTTATGAGTAAATGAATTAAATATGTTTTGTGAAGTAAGAAAATTGGAAAATATGATTTTATGACTTGAGAATCCTATATGAGGTATATGCAGATTTTTGATGAGGGTTTTGGTTATTGATGATGAAATTGTAAGAGTTGACATTTTATGATGATTAAATGCATTAATTAGTAAAGTGTAAACAATTAAAATAAATTGTTTATAAATTTAAGTAATGTTATTCTTTCAATATCATTATACCGAAATATTGGTATAAATTTTATTGTGGAATTTCTATCTTCTGTGTCGGGGTTACTATTCATGAGTTACTATTCACGATTTACTATTCATGAGTTACGAATATTACTCTTGAGATTAAAACTATATGTTGATCATATTATTTTTATCATCATATATAACATTTTTATAACCCTGATGTTGAAATTCTCTTTCACTGGAGTGTAAAGATGGGTAGATTATTGGTATGATCATGACTAGGGTTCTCTTTGGCCTGTAGTGCAAAGTTGAATTGTGACTGGTATGATCATGACCATTGAATTTATAATTGAATATCTTAAGCTTAAGTGCAAAGGTGAATTGATCAACATGGTTATAATTATTGTTTATATAAATTCTGAAATGATTATATATTTCTTTGAGATATGAATATATTTGGCCTGTAGTGCAAATATGAATTGTTGATGAATATCTTTGGCATGTAGTGCAAAGATGGCCTGTTGATGAATATCTTTGGCCTGTAGTGCAAAGATAAACTGTTGTTGAATATCTTTGGCCCGTAGTGCAAAGATGGTTTGTTGATGAATATCTTTGGCCCGTAGTGCAAAGATGGATTTGTTAGTATGATTATAAACAGGAACTGTGATTTGGTATAACCATGATCTTTGATGTTTCAGGTAAAGACAGGTGATGAAAATATTCTTCGTCCTGGGTGCGAAGAAAAATTTATAGTCACAATTATGATTATGAGTTATTCATATGATTGTGGAAAGGAACTGTTGAGTGATGTTACATGGATAAAATATTGTTGGTGGATTTTTAACATGGAGAAGATAATAGACTTTATAGTCTATTTGACTCTTCTAATGGATTGCTCGTTCCGCTGCAACTATGGTTGAAATTTTTATCATTTACCATATGTTCTAAATCTCTGATTTATTGTTGATGAAGGCTATTGATAATTGAATTATCTTTAGTCATGATATTCTTTACTGAGCTAGTTGTGCTCACCCCTTTGCTTCACAATTCCTTTCAGGTAATAAGAGTGTAGCTGGGTCGAGCGAGGGTAACGGGGAAATAGAACGGTGGTCTCTAGCTGTGGATGTTCTCCCGAAACAGTATAGAAAAGTTCATTTAGTAGTTATATTTGGTGAATCCAATAGGGTAAGGTGTACCCAACGTTAGAAGGGTGGTTTGCCACTATCATACAAGATGTCTAATGACATATAACCTCGTGTCATCATAAGACAGGGATGTGCTCATCCACTTACTGAGTATATCTATGGGCACTACCTATATAATCTTGGTATTTGTTTGAAGTATAATTCTCAATTAGAGACAGTAGAGATAATGATATGTCAAGAGAAGACTCACCATTGGGAAGAATATGATAGTAATCTTCTCGTTTTTCTTTGGGGTCTATTGGGTCAACCAAGGATAATTCTGTGGCCATATGATATCTATCATAACCTAGACGCGTGGCCTCCCATGTACGAAGGTTTCCTTGAGCACTTCCCAAAGATTCTAGTTTCTAAAACAGTTTTTGACTGTACCTTTATGTAAGGTACCTTTGTGAGGTGCTGATACATGATGGTGTCCAATGTCACATTTGGTATATATTTGTATCCAAACTCACAGCATATGTGTTGTTGTATTTTGCACGACAATTGTTGTAATAAAGTTGTAGTTGTTTTCTGTACCATGTATTTGACGACTCAGAATGGGTTGGATGGAATGGACCTATTTTGGGGTCGTCACACTATGAGTTGGTCTTGAAATGACTACATCTCCTTTACCTCACAAGTATACTAGAGATCCAACTCCGTCAGTTATATTCTATGATCTGGTCTTGAAACAACAACATCTCTCCTTCACCTCACAAGTACACTAAAGACTCAACTCCGTTAGTTATATTCTATGATCTGATTTTGAAACGACAACATACACTAGAGACTTAAAATCCTAATTGACTTCTTTATGACTTTGGTCTTGGCCGTAGGATTATTCGTATTTCTTACAGACACATAAAATAAACTAAATCCCCAAAACTATTTTTTTCAAAAAGATTATTTGAATAATGCTTCTTAAATAGGAAAATAAAATTTAGTGCAAATATAAAAGTTTGACTAACTTTTATAGTTTATGTTTCTAAAATAAGCAACAAGCTCTCTCTCTCTCTCTCTCTCTCTCTCTCTCTCTCTATATATATATATATATATACATACACACACACACATATAAATCAATAACTTTTATATGCAAGTGATATTGTAAGACCCCAACTTTTATGAATAAAGATGATTTTTTTTCTTTAAATATCATTTTGAATATTATGGTGTGGATTTGATATAATGTTATAGTTATGGGTAATATTTATAAATTTTGCAAAGTAACAAGTTGTCATAAAATATACGATTGTTCGGGGAATATTCATTTTATCAGGGAATATTCGTACGATGACACAATCATTAGTGGACCTCACAACGAAATTGTTGTCGGAGTTAAAAAACGATAGAAATATCATTTTATAAAATAACGGCAAAAGTTTTATCATTAACTGTTGAAATACCCGATGATAAAAATATAGTAATACGCGTGGTTGCATAGTAGCACACGGTATTGTACATTTAATGCTTACTTGAGAAGTCACTCAGTTTTGTTCAATTATTGTCACAGTAATTGCTGCATAATATCTCATGTTATTGATTCAATTATTGTCACAATATTTTATATTATTAAATCAATAATTAAGACGACAAAGTTATGCATATTATTATTTGTATTATTGATAATGTCTAGAAAGTTCTGTCGAGGAAAGGGGTTTGGTCACCTAATTGCGTGCCAATAGGGAGAAATCCTTATCGTAAAGCCCCCTCTTTCCTGGGAATGATCTGGTTGTTAATGTTGTAAGTTATAATATTAATTATGAATAATTGTTGCTCAAAAATGTGTTTATTGAAGTCGTGTGGTTTGTGATAAATAGAAGGATTTTTATTGAAGTATTTGTTATAAATTTTGCTTATTATATGGACCCTCACTTACCCATTTTTCAAAACTGTTGGTAAAAATTATCTCAGTATATATATATATATATATATATATATATATATATATATATTTAATTAGTTACCTGGGGGGGGGGGAATCATAATGATTCACATGGGAGGGGGTTATTATTATTATTATTATTATATATTATAATAAGTTATGTTTTTTATGTAAAATAGAATATATATTATATTTTATTATTTGCATAGTACTGTATAGTATTGCATAATGCAGCATAGTAAAATAAAAAAAATCAGAATTTTGCCCGTGATTTCGTTCGAAAGTTTTACTGTGCAGTCTGTGATTTTATTTTTCTAAATAGTATCCTTCTATTTTCTTATAAATAGGATGCTCAGTTTAGAAATGAAAATCACACCAGAATTAGAGAATTCTTCTTCTATAATATTGAGCGTATTTCTTTAGAGTTTAAAAAAGCTTTAAGTGTAGAAAATAGTATAAGTTTTCTTCAAGAATATCCCCGCTATACCAGTCAGAATTGCCCTCTTTCTAAGGTAAGAGGCATTATTTATTTCATATCCGCTTACGATATTATTTTTCGTATTCATAAGGAATATTATTGTCGTTCAAATATTCGTAAGGAAGATTATTTTCGTACAATATTCGTAGGGATATTGTCTTCGTTTAATATTCGTAAGGGATATTATTTTCGTTCAATATTCGTAAGGGATATTATTTTTGTTCAATATTCATAAGAAATAATATTTTCTTCCATGATCTGTAGTATGTAAGTAAGATTATTTCGTTTTAGATTCTGAATTCTACACTCATTTTGTTAAGTATTGCTTCTATACTCCTTGAAATTTGTAGAATATCCTTGAAATTTGCTCTTCATCTAATATCATTTCACAATAATATTTTTTTGAACATTCTTGTTAAATTTTAAGCTTTTCATGCCGGATTACTATTCATACATACGACACTATTCATACGTACATCACTATTCACGAAGTACTATTCATGGGGTACTATTCACAAGATACTATTCACTCGGGTACTATTAACTCGGGATACTATTCATGACAAAAATTGATTTCTTTTCTGTCCAAATTATTTTTTATACGTGAATATTATTCTTGAATTTTACTCTACAAAGCAGTATCATGTTGACAATTTGGACATTTTTAAACTCTGGATAAATTAAATTATAAATCTTTTATATTTATCCTTGATCTCGTTTGATTGAATTCTTATATCATTGTCATCATCCTCATGCTTATATTGTGATGAAAGTCATCTTTGGCCCGTAGTGCATAGATGGAATGTTGATTGGTATGATTATGACCATGAATTATTCGGTATAATCATGACCTGTAATGTTACAAATGATGTGGTAAAAGTCCTCATTGGCACGTAGTGCATTGATGGGCAGTTGTTGGTATGATCATGACCATGGGTTCTCTTCGGTCAAGGGTGCAAAGATGAATTGTTGTTTGGCATGATCATGACCATTGGTGATATTAACGAAGATCCTTGGCCCGTAGTGCATGGATGATTCGTGGATGTGATAATAATGAATATCCTTGGCCCGTAGTGCATGGATAATTCAGTGATGTGGATTATTTATAGAGTTGAGTCTCAGCGATAAAATTGATGATAAATTTTTAAATCATAGAAGATAGTAGATATCATGCTCTACTTGACTCTTCTAATGGATTGTTATTTTCGCTGCAGTTGTTGATCTAAAACTTGTTGTCCATTGTATTCTATCAGTTGTTATACTGTTGAAGGCTAACGATAATTTATTCTGCATTATCCTAGTCATAATACTCTTTATTAGGCTAGTTGAGCTCACCCTTTTCTTTCATTGTTCTATTCAGGAAATGAGAATATAGCTCAGACTAGTCAGGGAATGGAGTGATGGTCCAAGATAATTGCTATAGTAGTCCTCACTATTCTATAAGAATAGTGTGATAATAATTGTAATGAGGACTTATTTTGAGTTTGGATTTGTATTAAAACTCACAACTTATATTTTTTCGTATTCTGCACGACACTTAACAGTTGTATAAATTAAGTTTGTATTTTGATTATGTGCGATGTATTTAGCGACTCAGAATGGGTTGTGTATACCTATTTTAGGGGCATCATAGTTGGTATCAAAGCTTAAGGATATGATCCCTCACTGAGATTTGAGGCTAGAACTAGGAGGGGAGAGACGGGTAAATCCTTCGCTAGTATGACCTACCTAAGTTTATTTGTTATTTAACTGGTTGGTCAGAATATAGGGATAATATGTGGCATGTCAATTAACCCTTGTTTTGTGATAGTGTTTGAAAATAGCATTTGAAAATGTTGAGATAAACAATGGAGCACATGAGACCGTTGAGTTACCGATGATCAATAACCAGGATAATGTGCATCAAGAAGACAATAATCCTTAGGTAAACAACAACACCGACCAAATGATGAACGACAGGGTGTTTTGGAGCTTTCTGCAATTCGTGCAACATCAGGCGAGAGAGACTCCTGTTCAAAATGCAGGTGGAGTCAATGGCAACTCACGACTGGTCACTGCTAAACAGTTCAAGGAGCTAGGACAGCCAGAGTTTTTGGGAAAGCCAGAACCACTTAAGGCAGATGCATGGATTAAGCAAAGCACCAAGATATTTGATGTCTTGGGATACTCAGAAGAGCAAAAGGTTCCCTTCGCCACCTTTATATTGCGTGAAGAGGTAGATTACTGGTGGGAATTTGTAAAACGTACTCAGCCTTCATCACTGAAGATGTCTTGGGAGAAGTTCCAAGAATTGTTCAACGACAAGTACTTTCTCGAAAGTATTCGTCACATGAAGGAGGTAGAATTTATCAAGCTGGAACAAAACAATATGACCGCATCGCAATTCGAGGCTAAATTTGAGGAGTTATCCCGGTTTGCATCCCATTTGGTAGATAATGAGGAGCGAATGACACGAATATTTCTAAGAGATTTGAAACTCGAAATACGTCAATACCTCATTTCTCACAAACTTTGTTTATATTCAGATGTTGTGAATATGGCTCAATTATTGGAGAGCGATAATGAGTCAGCCCAACCAAAAGATAACGACCAACAACACGATAATAATCGTACTGGTAGCAACGGTCATCGGAACACGATAACCATCGTGGAGGAAATTATCATGCCAGAAATGGTAACCACTTTGGTGGTAATCATGGCCAAGATAATAGTAGAGGTGAACTAAGTGGGAACAACTTTAAGAAGATAAGATTCAACAATGACGAAAAGACATCGGCAGCAGCACCAATACCCGTTTCAAAGGAAGGAGAATGACCACCGGTTGTATGCTACAAATATGGAGAGGAGGGACACATCCGTCCAAACTATACGCAGTAACTCAAAGCGAGTTTTAATTGCAGAAGAGAAGGCCACCTAACTCGATTATGTCGTGTAGTGAAGTCAAGTCCAGCTGGGATGGTGACACCAAAGGCTGTCCCAGACAAGTCAAAGTTAGTAGTTTAAGTGATAGTGTTTGTCGAGGAACCCGAACGAAGTTATCACGGGTAAGTTAATCGTAAACTCTTGCGAAGTCTATACCTTATTCGATACCGGTTCTACCCACTCTTTTATTTCACCTAATTGTGCTCAACGTTTAAATTTGACTCTAGATAAATTAGACTTTGACTTATCTGTTGAAACTCTATTGGGAAAAACCTTCGTTATATCCACTATTTATATGTCTTGTTTGATTCAAATCGGCACCCTCATGTTACCTGTCGATCTTATCTCTTTGAAAATACTTACCTTTGATGTGATTTTAGGAATCAAATAGTTAACTGTTCATCATGCTAAAATTGATTATTTTCGTAAGGTTGTTAGTTTTCATATTCCTAACCAACCTGTTATGCGAATTTAAGTAACCAAACCACTAAAGTCAATCACTGTCATATTAAGCCATAAGTAAATAGCCCCAAGCCTTTCGCTGGTGACTTCCTTGTGTGGGATGCACTGAAGCTAGAATTTCCGTAGGGGACGCTGTGAATAACGCTGGCAAGTTGATAGGTATCAATGTAAGGTGTTATCCAAGTCTTGGATGAGAGTCACAGTTTTGAATGATATTTCTATTGTTAATAAATTTCCTGACGTATTTCCCGAAAAACTTCCTCGCCTACCCCCAGAGCGTGAAAATTGAATTTTGTATTGACCTTGAACCCGATACAAAACCCTCAAATATTTTTTTCACCCAAAATTAACGTAACATGCGCCGAAGACGTTGGCTCGAGCTGTTGAAAGATTACGATAATACCATTCAATACCATCCTGGAAAAAGCGAACGTGGTAGCTGATGCGTTGGGTAAAAGATTGTATGCGGTTACGAGTGCGACGTTGTTAACATAAAGACCCATTTCGTATGACTTACAAATAATAAAAATAGAGTTAAAGACTCTAGAGATCCACGTAAAGAATATACGATTAGAATCGACTTAAAATCGATAAATTTAAAGCTGCTCAATTTACAGATCTAGAGGTGATGAATATGAAGAAAAAGAAGGTGCAAGAAGTCGTTATTTCAAAAGCGAGAATCGACGATGTGAGGAAAGCTCAAACTTTCGATTTATTGGTCTATTTAAAATCCTCGATCGAGTAGTAACTGTGGCCTATAGACTCACCTTGCCGCTAAGTATGTCGCGTGTTTATAATGTTTTTCACGTATCGATGTTACGTAAATATGTGGACGACCCGAACCACATTATTGAATTAGAACTAGATGAGATAGCAGAAGATTTAACGTATGAAGTGATACCTGTTAAAATCTTGGAAACATATTCTACGCTCAAATGTTATACCTCAAGAGTTAGAATCTGAAATGAAAATAAGGTATCCTCACCTCTTCAACATACCAGGTACGTACACCAATTTTGAGGATAAAATTTTATAAGAAGGGGAGGTTGTAAGACCCCAACTTTTATGAATAAAGATGATTTTTCCCTCTAAATATCATTTTGAATATTATGGTGTGGATTTGATATAATGTTATAGTTGTGGGTAATATTTATAAATTTTGCAAAGTATGCAAGTTGTCATAAAATATTCGATTGGTCGGAGATTATTCATTTTATCAGGGAATATTCGTACGACGACACAATCATTGATGGACCCGACAATGGAATTCCTGTCGGAGTTAGAAAACGATAGAAATATTTTTTTATAAATATAACGACGAAAGTTTTATCGTTAACTGCTAAAATACCCGGTGATAAAAGTACAGTAATACGCGTGGTTGCATAGTAGCGCACGATATTGTACAATTGATGCTTACGTGAGAAGTCACTCAGTTTTGTTCAATTATTATCACAGTAATTGCTGCATAGTATCTGTAAGACCCCAACTTTTATGAATAAAGAATAATTTTCTCTAAATATCATTTTGAATATTATAGTGTGGATTTGATATAATATTATAGTTGTTGGTAATATTTACAAATTTTGCAAGGTAAGCAAGTTGTTATAAAATATTCGATTAGTCGAAAAATATTCGTTTTAACAAGAAATATTCATACGACGACATAATTGTTAGTGGAGCCCACAGCAGAATTATTGTTGGAGTTAGAAAACGATAAAAATATCTTTTTATAAAAATAACGACGAAAGTTTTACCGTTAACTGTTGAAATACCCAGAGATAAAAGTACAGTAATACGCGTAGTTGTATAGTAGCACACGGTATTGATTATTGATGCTTACGTGAGAAGTCACTCAGTTTTATTCAAATATTACCATAGTAATTGCTGCATAGTATCTCACGTTATTGATTCAATTATTGTCATAATATTTTATATTATTAAATCAATAATTGAGACGACAAAGTTATTTATATTTTTATTTACATTATTGACAATGTCTAGAAAGTTATGTCGAGGAAAGGGGTTTGACCACCTAATTGCGTGCCAATAAGGAGAAATCCTTATCGGAAAGCCCCCTCTTTCTTGGGAATGATCTGATTGTTAATATTGCAAGTTATAAATGATGAATAATTGTTGTTCAAAAATGTGTTTTGTGAAGCTAAGTGAATTGAGATAAATAGAAAAAAAATTTATGAAGTATTTGTTATAAATTTGGCTTATTATTTGGACTCCCACTTACCCATTTTTCAAAACTGTCGGTAGAAGTTATCTCAGTTTTGTTATATATATATATATATATATATATATATATATATATATATATATATATATATATTTAATGATTTTGGTGGGGGGGATAATGGAATTATCACGGGTGGTGGTGCCTAATGATGTAGGCAAGGTATAAGACCCCAACTTTTTATGAATAAAGATTTAATTTTTATAATTATTATTTTGAATAATATGGTGTTGATTTGATATAATAGTTTAGTTATGAGTAAAATGTGCAATTTTTGCAAAGTAAGCAAGTGGTTATAAAATATTCATTAGTCGGGAAATATCCGTACGACGGCGCAATCATTGGTGGACCACATAACAGAATAATTGTGGGATATAGAAAGCGACAGAAATAATATTTTTATAAAAATAGCGGCAAAACTTTTATCGTTAACTGTTGAAATATCCGGTGATAAAAAGTACAGTAATATGCGTGGTTGCACAGTAGCACACGGTATTGCATAGTATTTTTAGATTATTGATTCTTACGTAAGAAGTCACTCAATTTCATTCAATAATTGCCACAGTAATTATTGCACAGTATCTCATATTATTGATTTAATTATTGTCACAGTATCATCTACATAATATTTTATATTATTAAATTAATAATTGACACGACACAATTATTCATATTATTAGTTAGTATTATTGGCAATGTCTTGAAAATTCTGTCGAGGAAAGGGGTTAGGTTATCTAATTGCGCGTCAATAAGGATAAATCCTTATCGGAAAGCCCACTCTTTTCTGGGAATAATCTGGTTGTTAATATTGTGAGCTTATAATATTAATTATGAATAATTATTATGTGGTGGATATACGTTCAATTTTGGTATAAATGAAGGAATTTTGTATGAATTATTTGTTGAAAGTTTAGCAATTATCTTCTCCGATAAAATATTTATTCAAATATATTATTATAATATTATAATTTTTTATAATTTAAATGGTATTATTATTATAATAATATATAATTTTTATCATGTGAATAAAAGTGGAGTGAATGTTATCATTTTATTTTTCCTTCCGTGCACCTCTGTACATTCTTTTCTTTTTGGTGGCTTGTTAATTTTGGCTGCAAAGTTGTTTTTTTTTCAAAAGTGGGATCTCAATCTTGGAATTGGGTGGTTAGACAGAGAAAGTGATGGTTCGGCAAGGAAAAGAGAAAGAAATGGGATGTTAGGCATGCTAGGCGGAGGAGGAAAGAAAAAAAAGATTTAGGCAGTGATTTTTAACTTTTCTCCCTCCGTTGCACTATAAAAAGGAGGTAACCCCTCCTTCCAAAAGCACACATTCAATATCAGAAATTCTTATTTTATAGTATTGTGAGTATTTTTCTTTAGTATAAGGATACTTTGAGTGTAATTTTTTGTGCAAGATTTTCTCAGAATAATATCCGATATTCTAGTTAAATCCAGTTTCTACTAAGGTAAAGGATATTATTTTATTTCAATACTCGTAAGAAATATTATTTTCTTTCATACTCCATATTATGAAAGTAAAATTATTTCATTTCATATTCCTAAATTTAAACTTACTATGGTAAGTATTGCTTCTATAATTCCTGAAATTAGTAGAATATCCTTGAAATTTGTGCTTCATCTAGTATCATTTCACAGAAATATTTTTCTGAACATTCTTGTTAAGTTTTAATCTTTTCCTGCCAGGGTACTATTCACGAATTACTATTCACTTGGGTACTATTCACCCGGGGTACTATTTAAGACAAAAATTAATTTCTTTTCTGTCCAAATTATTTTTGATACATGAATATTATTTTTGAATTTTACTCCGCAAAGCAGTTATCATGTTGACAATTTGGACATATTTGAACTCTGAATAAATTGAATTAGAATTTTCTAATATTTATCATTTATCTCACTTGATTGAATCTTTATATCATTGTTATCGTTCTCATGCTTATATTGGAAGTTATCTTTGGCTCATAGTGCAAAGGTGGATTGTTGATTAATATAATTATGACCAGAAATTGTGTTTTGATACAATCATAACCTTTAATGTTACAGATAAGATTTTTGGTGAAAGTCCTCTTTGGCCCGTAGTGCATAGATGGACAGGTGTTTGACATGATCATGACCAGTGGTGATACGAACGAATATCCTTGGCTCGTAGTGCATAGATAATTCATTGATTTAAAATATTTATTGAATGATGTTACAGGGATAAATTATTGATGATGAACTTTTAAATCATAAAAGATAGTAGATATTATGCTCTACTTGACTCTTCAATGATTTGCTGTTTTCGCTGCAGTTGTTGATCTAAAACTTGTTGTCTATTGTATTCTATTAGCTTTTTCCTGTTGAGGACTAAAGATAATTTTTTCTACATTATCTTAGTCATAATATTTTTTACTGGGCTAGTTGAGCTCACCCTTTTTCTTTTTGTTCCATTGTTCTTCTCATGAGGCGAGAATATAGCTGGGACTAGTCGGGGTGTGGAGCGATGGTTCAAGACAGTTATTGTAGTAGTTCTCACTATTTTGTAAAATAGTGTATCAATAATTATAATGAAGACTTTATTTGGATTTGGATATTGTCTACAAGACAATATTTATATTAAAACTCATAGCACATGTGTTATCATATTTTGCACGACAGTTGTATTAATGAAGTTTATATTTGGTTTCTGTACCATGTATTTGGCGACTGAGAATGGGTTGTGTGGACCTATTTTGGGTCGTCACAGTTGGTATCAGAGCTTAGGGATATGATCTCTGAAGGAGATCTGGGGTTAGAACAAGGAAGAGAGTGATGAGTAAATCCTTCGCTAGTGTGTCCTACTTAAGCTTATTCGTTATTTGTTATTGGTCGGTCAGAATATAGGGTTAATATGTGTTATATGAATTTCTTTATTTAACCCTTGTTTTGTGGCAGTATTTGAGAATGACATCTGAAAATTTTGAGATGAAAAATGGAGCACATGCGACCATTGAGACACCGACAATCAACAACCAGGATAATGTGCATCAAGAGGGCAATAATCCTCCTGTAAACAATAATACTGACCAAATGATGAATGATGGGATGTTTAGGAGATTTCTACACTTCATGCAACACCAAACGAGAGAAACTTCTGTTTAAAATGCAGGTGGAAACAATGACAACTCACGGATGGTCACTGCTAAGTAATTCAAAGAGTTAGAACCACCGTAGTTTTTGGGAATGCCAGAGCCACTCAAGGCAGAAGCATGGATTAAGCAGATCACCAAGATATTTGATGTTTTGGGATGCACTGAAGAGCAAAAGGGAGAGGTTCCAAGAATTATTTAACGACAAGTACTTTCTAGAAAGTATTCATCACATGAAGGAGGTGTAATTCATCAAACTGGAGCAGAATAATATGACTGTATCGCAATACGAGGTAAAGTTTATGGAGTTATCCCAGTTTGCATCTCATTTGGTAGATAACGAGGAGCAAATAATGCGAATGTTTCTAAGAGGTTTGAAACCCGAAATTCATCAACATCTTATCTCTCATAAACTTTGTTTGTATTCAGATGTAGTAAATAGGGCTCAGTTATTGGAGCGGGATTATGAGTCAGCTCAACCAAAAGATAGCAATCGACAGCACGAGAATAGTCATACCAGTGGCAACAATCATCGAAGCTGTGATAGCCAACGTGCCAAAAATGGTAACCACTTCGGTGGTAATCATGGCCAAAATAATAGAAGAAATGATTCAAGCAGAAATTTCAAGAAGAGAAGATTTAACAATGACGGAAAGACATCGACAGTAGCACCAGCAACAACAATAGTTTTTAGGGGAGGAGAACGACCGCCAGTTAAATGCTACAGATGCGGAGAGGAGGGACGCATAAGTATAAACTGTTCACAACCTTCCAAGGTGTGGTACAGTTGTGGAAAGAATGGTCACATAGCCCGATTTTATCCGGTAGCGAAGTCAAGTCCAGTTAGGATGGTGGCAACAAAGGCGGCTACGGACAAAACAAAGTCGGTGGTTCAAGGGAGAGCGTTTGTCGTAACATCCCAAAAGGCGAGGAACTCGAACGAAGTTATCACGGGTAAGCTAATTATAAACTCTTGCGAAGTCTATACGTTATTAGATACCGGTTCTACCCATTATTTTATTTCTCCTGCTTGTGCTCAACGTTTGAACTTGACCCTTGAGAAATTAGACTTTGACTTATTTGTTGAAACTCCGTTAGGAGAAAACTTCATTATATCCACTGTTTATAAATCTTGTTTAATTCAAGTTGGCACCATCACATTACCTGTTGATCTTATCTCTTTAAAGATACTTACATTTGATGTGATTTTAGGGATTGATTGGTTAACTACTCATCATGCTAAAATTGATTATTTTCGTAAGGTTGTTAGTTTTCATATTCCTAACCAACTTATTATACGAATTCAAGCAATCAAACCACTAAAGTCAATCACTGTCATAACAAGTCATAAAGCCATTTGTTTATTAAAAATCGGATGTCAAGCTTTCTTAGCCCATGTCATGAATTTAATAAAAAATACGTCAGATTTGAATGATATTTCTGTTGTTAATGAATTTTCTGACGTATTTCCTGAAGAACTTCATGGCCTACCCCCATAGCGTGAAATCGAATTTTGCATTGATCTTGAACCCGATAGAAAACCCATTTCTAAAATCCCATATCGAATGACTCCTATTAAACTTAAGAAGTTAAAAACCCAACTACAGGAGTTGTTAGATATTAGTTTCATTCGTCCTAGTATATCTCCTTGGGGTGCTCCTGTGTTATTCGTAAAGAAGAAAGATGGGAGTATGTGACTTTGCATTGACTATCAGGAGTTGAACCATGTCACTATAAAAAATAGGTACCCGTTATCTCGCATTGATGACCTGTTTGACCAGTTGCAAGGTGCTAAATACTTCTCAAAGATCGATCTCCATTCTGAATATCATCAGTTAAAGATTAAAACTAATGACATTCTAAAGACTGCTTTCAGAACTCGGTACGAGCATTACGAATTCCTAGTCATGTCTTTTGGATTGACTAATGCTCATGCGACTTTCATGGATATGATGAATCGAGTATTCAAGGAATATTTGGATAATTTTGTGGTTGTTTTTATTGATGACATCCTCATCTACTCAAAAAGTCGTGAAGATCATGAGCAACACTTGAAGCTGATACTACAAAAGCTTCGTGAAAACAAGTTATACACCAAGTTGAAGAAATGTGAGTTCTGGCTTGAGGAATTAGCATTCCTTGGGCACGTGATATCAAAGTATGGAATATCAATGGACCCGACAAAGATTGAAGCAATACAAAGTTGGGAGCAAACTAAGTCAGTAAGCGAAGTACGTAGCTTTCTGGGCTTAGCTGGTTATTATCGGAGATTCGTGGGAGGATTTTCTCGAATCGCTACTCCATTAACTTAGCTGACTCGAAAAGATACAAAATTCAGATGGAGCGAGGAATGTGAGAAGAGTTTCCAAGAACTCAAGAGGAGACTCATTTTGGCACCTGTTTTGATAATACCATTAAGGTCGAAGGGATTTGTCATCTACAATGATGCTTCAGGCATAAGTTTAGGATGTGTTCTCATGCAACATGGGAAAATCATAGCCTATGCCTCATGACAACTCAAATAATATGAGATGAATTATCCTACTCATGATCTAGAGTTGGCAGCAGTCATTCTCGCGCTAAAGATATGGAGGCACTACCTGTATGGGAATAAAATGGAGATCTATATAGATCATAAAAGTCTCAAATATTTCTTCACCCAAAAGAAACTCAACATGCGGCAACGACGTTGGCTCGAGCTGTTGAAATATTACGACCATACCATTCAATATCATCCTAGAAAAGCGAATATAGTAGCTGACGCATTGAGTAGAAGATCATATGCGGGTATGAGTGCGATATTGTCAACACAAAGGCCCATTTTGCATGACTTACAAAGGATAGAGATAGAGTTAAAGACTCCAAGTACCCACGTGATAATGGAAAATATACGAGTAGAACCAACTTTAATCGATAAAGTTAAAGCTGCTCAAACTACAGACCTGGAGCTGATGAGTATGAAGAAGAAAGTACAAGAATGTGATATTCTAGAAGTAAAAATCGACGAAGAAGGAATACTTCGAGTCAACTCCAGACATTATGTTTCTAACGACTCTGATTTGAAGTACAAAATCATGATGGAATCGCACAACACCCCGTTTGTAAGCCATCTTGGAAGTACTAAAATGTATCGTGATCTTCGACATATATTTTGGTGGAGCAATATGAAGAGAGAGATTGCAGAGTTTATCTCAAGGTGTTTAACATGTCAACGTGTCAAGACGGAGCATCAAGTACCAAAAGGCCCATTACAACCACTTAAAATTTCAGAATAGAAGTGAGAGCACATCACCAGGGATTTCGTTACCGGCCTTCCCAAGGTTTCTCAAGACATAGATGCAATTTGGGTCATTGTCGATAGATTAATCAAGTCTGCTCATTTCTTGCCTATACGAGAAACTTATTCACTTGAACACCTTGCTCGTATGTATATAAATGAGATTGTGAGATTGCATGGCATGCCAGTATACATAGTTTCTGATCGAGACCCAAGATTCACTTCACAATTTTTGGTTAGCTTGCAGAAAGCTATGGGCACTGATCTACGATTCAGTTCTGCATATCATCCGCAAACAGACAAGTAATCGGAGAAGACTATTCAAACTCTTGAGGATCTATTAAGACTCTGTATCCTAGATTTCAAAGGAAGTTGGGACAAGTACTTGTTATTGGTGGAATTCTCCTATAACAACAGTTATTAAGCAAGTATAGGCATAGCTCCATTCGAGGCGTTGTATGGACGAAAGTGTCGTTATTCAGTATGCTGGGATGATGTGGGTGAAGCAACGTTGTTGGGACCAGAATTGGTACGCATGACTACAGAAAAGATTCAAATGATCCGACAACGTATACAAACCTCACAAGATCAACAAAAGAGTAATGCTGATCTTCATCGAAGGGACGTGGAGTTCAATGTTGGAGATCATGTATTGTTACGTGTTGCTCTATGGAAAGGAGTTACGAGATTCAAAAATAGAGGAAAGCTCAACCCTCGATTCATTGGTCCGTTTGAAATCCTCGATCGAGTAGGAACTGTGGCCTATAGACTGGCCTTACCGCCAAGTATGTCTCGTGTTCATTATATTTTCTATATATCCATACTACGTAAATATGTGAAAGACCCGAACCACATTATTGAATCAGAACTAGACGAGATAGCAGAAGATTTAACGTATAAAGATATACCTGTTAAAATCTTGGATAAGAAGGGACATATTCTACGCTCAAAAGTTATACCTCAAGTCAAAGTTTTATGGAGAAATCACAATATTGAGAAAATGACCTGGGAGTTAGAATCTGATATGAAAACAAGTTATCCTCACATCTTTGACATACCAGGTACGTATATCAATTTCGATGACAAAATTTCATAAGGAGGGGAGGTTATAAGACCCTAACTTTTTATGAATAATGATTTAATTTCTCTAATTATTATTTTGAATAATATGGTGTTGATTTGATATAATACTTTAGTTATGGGTGAAATGTGCAATTTTTCCAAAGTAAGCAAGTGGTTATAAAATATTCGTTGGTCAGGGAATATTCTTTTTGTCGGAGAATATCCGTACGACGACATAATCATTGGTAGACCACATAACAGAATAACTGTCGGATATAGAAAGCGATAGAAATAACATTTTTATAAAAATAACGGCAAAACTTTTACCGTTAACTGTTGAAATACTCGGTGATAAAAAGTACAGTAATACGCGTAGTTACACAGTAGCACACAATATTGAGCAGTATTTTTGGATTATTGATTCTTACGTAAGAAGTCACTCAGTTTTATTCAATAATTGTCACAGTAATTGTTACACAATATCTCATATTATTGATTCAATTATTATCACAGTATCATCTGCATAATATTTTATATTATTAAATCAATAATTGACACGACACAATTATTCATATTATTAGTTAGCATTATTGGCATGTCTAGAAAATTCTGTCGAGGAAATGAGTTAGGTTATCTAATTGCACGTCAATAAGGATAAATTCTTATCAAAAAGTCCCCTCTTTCTTGTGAATGATCTGGTTGTTAATATTGTGAGCTTATAATATTAATTATGAATAATTATTATATGGTGGATATTGTTTCAATTTTGATATAAATAAAGGAATTTTGCATGAATTATTTGTTGAAAGTTTGGCAATTATCTTCTCTGATAAAATATTCATTCAAATATATTATTATAATATTAAAAAAATTATAATTTAAATAGTAATATTATTATAATAATATATAATTTTTAGCATGTGAATAAAAGTGGAGTGAATGTTATCATTTTATTTTTCCTTCCGTGCACCTCTGCGCATTCTTTTCTTTTTGGTGGCTTGTTAATTTTACTTGCAAAGTTGGTTTTTTTTTTCAAAAGTGGGCCCTCAATCTTGGAATTAGGTGGTTAGGTAGAGAAAGTGATGGTTAGACAAGGAAAAGAGAAAGAAATGGGATGTTAGGCATGTTAGGCGGAGGAGGAAAGAAAAAAAAAGTTAGGCAATGGTTTTTAACTTTTCTCCCTCCGTTGCACTATAAATAGGGGGTAACACTTCCTTCCTAAAACATACCTTCAATATCAAAAATAATTATTTTATAGTATTGTGAGTATTTTTCTTGAGTATAAGGATATTTTGAGTGTAGTTTTTTGTGCAAGATTTTCTCAGAATAATATTCGATATTCCAGTCAAATCCAGTTTCAACTAAGGTAAATGATATTATTTTATTTCAATACTCGTAAGAAATATTATTTTCTTTTATACTCCATATTATGAAAGTGAAATTATTTCATTTCATATTCCTAAATTTAAATTTACTATGGTAAGTATTGCTTCTATAATTTCTGAAATTAGTAGAATATCCCTGAAATTTGCGCTTCATCTAGTATCGTTTCACAGAAATATTTTTCTGAACATTCTTGTTAAGTTTTAACCTTTTCCTGACGGGGTACTATTCACCCGGGGAACTATTCATGACAACAATTGATTTCTTTTCTGTCCAAATTATTTTTGATACATGAATATTGTAACGACCCCAAAATAGGTCCATTCCATCCAACCTATTCTGAATCGCCAAATACATGGTACAGAAAATAACTACAACTTTATTACAACAATTATTATGCAAAATACAACAACACATATGCTGTGAGTTTGGATACAAATATATACTAAATGTGACTCATGTCCCAACCGTGGACAGCACCTCACAATGACACCATACATAAAGGTATAGTCAAAAACTATTTTAGAAATTAGAATCTTTGGGAAGTGCTCAAGGAAACCTTTGTACATGGGAGGCCATGCTTCTAGGTTGTGATAGTTATCATATGGCCACAGAATTATCCTTGGTTGACCCAATATACCCCAAAGAAAAACGAGAAGATTACTATCATATTCTTCCCAATTTTGAGTCTTCTCTTGACTTATCATTATCTCCACTGTCTCTAATTGAGAATTATACTTCAAACAAACACCAAGATTATATAGGTAGTGCTCGTAAATATACTCAGCAAGTGGATGAGCACAATCCTGTCTTATGATGACACGAGGTTGCATGTCATTAGACATCTTGTATGATAGTGGCAAAACACCCTTCCAACGTTGGGTTCGCCTCTCCCTAATTGATTCACCAAATATAACTACTAAATGATGATCACCGTTCTATTCTCCTTTTACCCCCGCTCGACCCAGCTACACTCTTATTATTTGAAAGGAATTGTGAAACAGAAGGGTGAGCACAACTAGCCCAGTAAAGAATATCATGACTAAAGATAAATAAATTATCAATAGTCTTCATCAATAATAAATCAGAGATTTAGAACATATGGTAGATGATAAAAATTTCAACCATAGTTGTAGCGGAACGAGCAATCTATTAGAAGAGTCAAATAGATTATAAAGTCTATTATCTTCTCCATTTTAAAAATCCACCAACAATGTTTTAACCCTGTAACATCAATCAACAATTCTGGTCCACAATCATATGAAGAACTCATAATCATAACTGTAGCTCTAAATTTCTCTTCTCATCCAGAACGAAGATAATTTTCATCACCTATCTTTACCTGAAATATCAAAGATCATGGTTACACCAAATCACATTTCCTGTTCATAATCATACTAATAACTTCATCTTTGCACTACGGCCAAAGATATTCATTTGTATCACCAATTGGTCATGTTCATTTCAACACATGTTCATCTTTGCACTACTGGCCAAAGATATTCAACAACATGTCATCTTTGCACTACGGGCCAAAGATATTTATCAACAGACCATCTTTGCACTACAGGCCAAAGATATTCATCTATAATTTATCTTTGCACTACAGGCCAAAGATATTCCTCAACAATTCATATTTGCACTACAGGCCAAATATATTCATCAACAGTTCATATTTGCATTACAGGCCAAATATATTAATATCTCAAAGAATATATAATCATTTCAGAATTTATATAAACAATAATTATAACCATGTTGATCATTTCACCTTTGCACTTAAGCTAAATATATTCAATTATAAATTCAATGGTCATGATCATACCAGTCAACAATTCAACTTTGCACTACTGGCCAAAGAGAATCCAAAGTCATGATCATACCAATAATCTACCCATCTTTACACTCAAGTGAAAGAGAATTTCAACATCAGGGTTATAAAAATGTTATATATGATAATAAAAAATAATATGATCAACTTATAGTTTTAATCTCAAAAGTAATATTCATAAATCAACTATAATTTGGTTAGATAAAGAAATCAATTTTATTGTGAATATTAATTCGTGAATAGTAACTCATGAATAGTAACCCCGACATGAAAAAGATGGAAATTCCACAATAATATAAATACCAATATTTCGGTATAATGATATTGAAAGAATAATATTTCTTAAACTTATAAACAATTTATTTTAATTGTTTACACTTTACTAAATAATGCATTTAATCATCCTAAAATGCCAAACTCATAAAATTTCATCACCAATAACCAAAAACCCTCATCAAAAATCTGCATATACCTCATATAGGATTCTCAAGCCATAAAATCCTATTTTTCAATTTTCTTACTTCACATAACATATTTAATTAATTTTCTCACAACTAGTCTATTTTCATGAAAAATACCAAATCAGTTTTAAAAATATTTTTTTTATGGGATTTAGCAGAATATAGTCCCATATTGAACATATATTTTCTCAGAATTTTTAAAACTCAATTACTATTTTTCATATGGTCAAAACCGCTGAATATTTAGACATTTATCATAAATTATAATTTTATCCAAAAATTCCAAAATTCACAGAGTTCACTGACATTATATAGATATACTTTCAATAAAAATTTTATCAATTTTGGAGTTAACCACAAGGAGTTATAAACGGTTACTTTTAAAATAGTATTTTCTCATAAAATTCACAACTCTTAATCTATACATCCAAAAATTACCATTTTTTGACACAATCAATAAAACTTATCAAAATATCATTTCAAATTTTTCTATAATTTTTTGAAGGTCAGAAAAATTACGAATTAAAAAATATAATAACCCTTAAAATCCATTACTATCCCTTACTATCCCTTACCTCAAAAGAGCAGTACTTCTGACTGAAATATCGGATAAAAAGTCAAAGGAAACTTCTACTGAATAGCAACTCTCAAAGTATCTAAATACTCACAAAAATATGCTTGATAATCTAGAGAGAAAGAAAACTTGTTTCTGGTGTAATTTTCAATTCTAACTTAGCCCTCTATTTATAGGACATTGTTAGCACGCCGAAGCAGACTTGACCTGCAACCTGATGGCTTTACCTGTTACCATTCTTACCCACCACATTTGAATAAAATTTTCAGCATATTTCTCACCAACCAAAAGTGGGGCCCACCAATTCTAGAATTTTCCACCAAAATGATAAATTCCGAAACTTCAACAATTTCTGAATCAGTCATCTCTTAAAATTTATAACAAATCATACGTTCATTTTTAACGGTTCAAAATTTATGGACATATACTGAACTTATATATGTATAACATATCCAAAAATCACAACGATCTAACGGTCGGATTAAAAATTATAATCCCCGCAATATATCTCAAAAACCCTGATTGATTTTTAATACCTCCATTCCGATAAAAATACTGATAAAACACCTCAACATTAACTCTTTCATTTTTAACCACAAAATATATCCAACATTTATATTCACATAAAATAAATATTTCCTTATTATATGAATCAATAATTAATTATTCACAATTAATATTACAGAATCACATTTATGACAATCAGGCCGTTCTCAGGAAAGAGGGGGCTTTTTAATAAGGATTTCTCCTTACTGGCGCGCAATTAGATGACCAAACCTCTCCTTAGACAGAACTTTATAGACATTGCCAATAATGTTATCTAATAATATTATTCAAATAATATTAATTATTGATCTGATAATGAGAAATACTGTGCAGTGACAATTATTAAAATAACAATAATATAAAATATCAATACAGCAATTATTGAATCAATAAAATAAAATATTAAACAGTAACTACTGTAACAATTATTGAGTAGTGCCTTCCTTCGTAAGAATTAATAATTCAAAAATACTGTGCAATCCGTGTGCTACTGTGCAACCACGCGTATTACTGTATTTTAACCACCGGGTATTCTAACAGTGTTAACGGTAACAACTACGCCGTTATTTATAAAAACTCAATTTTTGTTGTTATCTTCATCTAATCGTTTTTCGTTATGGGACCCACAAATAGCTGCGCCGTCGTACGAATATTCCCCGACAGAAAGAATATTTCACGACCAAACGAATATTCCCCGATAAAATAAATATTTTATAACCACTTGTTTATTTTATAAAATTTGCACATTTCACCCATAACCAAAGTATTATATCAAATTAACAGCTTATTATTCACAATAATAAATAGAGGAAATTTAATTTTATTCATTAAAAAGTTGGGGTCTTACAACCTCCCCTCTTTATGAAATTTCGTCCCCGAAATTTACGTACCTGGTATTTCGAAAAGTTGAGAATACCTTGCTTTCATTCCAGATTCCATCTTCCCTGTCATCATGATTTCTCCAATACTCATCTCTTGTATTTCAGATATCATTCTAGAGTACAGCTTCAAAATAAGGGTTAATTGAATAAATTAACATATCACATAATATTTCGATATTATGTCTGACCAACAAATAAGCTTAGGTAGGACACACTAGCGAAGGATTTACTCATCTCTCCCCTCCTAGTTATATTCCCCGATCTCCGCCAGAGACCATATCCCTAAGCGCTGATACCAAAATGTAACGACCCCAAAATAGGTCCATTCCATCCAACCTATTCTGAGTCGCCAAATACATGATATAGAAAATAACTACAACTTTATTACAACAATTGTTGTGCAAAATACAACAACACATATGCTGTGAGTTTGGATACAAATATATACCAAATGTGACTCATATCCCAACCGTGGACAGCACCTCACAATGACACCTTACATAAAGGTATAGTCAAAAACTATTTTAGAAATTAGAATCTTTGAGAAGTGCTTAAGGAAATCTTTGTACATGGGAGGCCATGCTTCTAGGTTGTGATAGATATCATATGGCCACAGAATTATCCTTGGTTGACCCAATATACCCCAAAGAAAAACGAGAAGATTACTATCATATTCTTCCCAATGACGAGTCTTCTCTTGACTTATCATTATCTCCACTGTCTCTAATTGAGAATTATACTTCAAACAAACACCAAGATTATATAGGTAGTGCTCGTAAATATACTCAGCAAGTGGATGAGTACAATCCTGTCTTATGATGACACGAGGTTGTATGTCATTAGACATCTTGTATGAGAGTGGCAAAACACCCTTCCAACGTTGGGTTCGCCTCTCCCTATTTGATTCACCAAATATAACTACTAAATGATGACCACCGTTCTATTCTCCTGTTACCCCCGCTCGACCCAGCTACACTCTTATTACCTGAAAGGAATTGTGAAACAGAAGGGTGAGCACAACTAGCCCAGTAAAGAATATCATGACTAAAGATAAATAAATTATCAATAGTCTTCATCAATAATAAATCAGAGATTTAGAACATATGGTAGATGATAAAAAATTTCAACCATAGATGCAGCGGAACGAGCAATCCATTAGTAGAGTCAAATAGACTATAAAGTCTATTATCTTCTCCATGTTAAAAATCCACCAACAATGTTTTAACCCTGTAACATCAATCAACAATTCTGGTCCACAATCATATGAAGAACTCATAATCATAACTGTAGTTCTAAATTCCTCTTCTCATCCAGAACGAAGATAATTTTCATCACCTATCTTTACCTGAAACATCAAGGATCATGGTTACGCCAAATCACATTTCCTATTCATAATCATACTAATAACTTCATCTTTGCACTACGGCCAAAGATATTCATTTGTATCACCAATTGGTCATATTCATTTCAACACCTGTTCATCTTTACACTACTGGCCAAAGATATTCCACAACATGTCATCTTTGCACTACGGGCCAAAGATATTCATCAACAGACCATCTTTGCACTACAGGTCAAAGATATTCATCTACAATTCATCTTTGCACTACAGGCCAAAGATATTCCTCAACAATTCATATTTGCACTACAGGCCAAATATATTCATCAACAGTTCATATTTGCACTACAGGCCAAATATATTCATCAACAGTTCATATTTGCACTACAGACCAAATATATTAATATCTCAAAGAATATATAATCATTTCAGAATTTATATAAACAATAATTATAACCATGTTGATCATTTCACCTTTGCACTTAAGCTCAAGATATTCAATTATAAATTCAATGGTCATGATTATACCAGTCAACAATTCAACTTTGCACTACTGGCCAAAGAGAACCCAAAGTCATGATCATACCAATAATCTACCCATCTTTACACTCAAGTGAAAGAGAATTTTAACATCAGGGTTATAAAAATGTTATATATGATAATAAAAATAATATGATCAACTTATAGTTTTAATCTCAAGAGTAATATTCATAAATCAACTATAATTTGGTTAGAAAAAGAAATCAATTTTGTCGTGAATAGTAATTCGTGAATAGTAACTCATGAATAATAACCCCGACATGAAAAAGGTAAAAATTCCACAATAATATAAATACCAATATTTCGGTATAATGATATTGAAAGAATAATATTTCTTAACCTTATAAACAATTTATTTTAATTGTTTACACTTTACTAAATAATATATTTAATCATCCTAAAATGCCAAACTCATAAGATTTCATCACCAATAACCAAAAACCCTAATCAAAAATCTGCATATACCTCATATAGGATTCTCAAGCCATAAAATTCTATTTTCTAATTTTTTTATTTCACATAACATATTTAATTCATTTTCTCACAACTAGTCCATTTTCATGAAAAATACCAAATCAGTTCCAAAAATATTTCTTTTATGAGATTTAACAGAATATAGTCCCATATTGAACATATATTTTTCTCAGAATTTTTAAAACTCAATTACTATTTTTCATATGGTCAAAACCGCTGAATATTTAGACATTTATCATAAATTGTAATTTTATCCAAAAATTGCAAAATTCACATAGTACATTGATATTATATAGATATACTTTCAATAAAAATTTCATCAATTTTGGAGTTAACCACAAGGAGTTATAAGCGGTTACTTTTAAAATAGTTTTTTCTCATAATATTCACAACTCTTAATCTATACATCCAAAAATCACTATTTTTGGACACAATCAATAAAACTCATCAAAATATCATTTCAAATTTTTCCAGAATTTTCTGAAGGTCAGAAGAATTACGAATTGAAAAAAATAATAACCCTTAAAATCCCTTACTATCCCTTACCTCAAAAAAGCAATACTTCTGACTGGAATATCGGATAAAAAGCCGTAGGAAACTTCTACTGAATAGCAACTCTCAAAGTATCTAAATACTCATAAAAATATGCTTGATAATCTAGAGAGAAAGAAAACTTGTTTCTAGTGTGATTTTCAATTCTAACTTAGCCCTCTATTTATAGGAAAATGTTAGCACGCCGAAGCAGACTTGATCTGCAACCTGATGGCTTTACCTGCTACTATTCCTATCACCACATTTGAATAAAAATTTTAGCACATTTCTCACCAACCAAAAGTGGGGCCCACTAATTCTAGAATTTTTTACCAAAATGATAAATTCCGAAACTTCAACAATTTCTGAACCAGTCATCTCTTAAAATTCATAACAAATCATACGTTCATTTTTAACGGTTCAAAATTTGTGAACATATACTCAACTTATATATGTATAACATATCCAAAAATCACAACGATCCAACGGTCGGATTAAAAATTATAACCCCCGCAATATATCTCAAAAATCCTGATTGATTTTTAATACCTCCATTCCGACAAAAATACTGATAAAACACTTCAACATGAACTCCTTCATTTTTAACCACAAAATATATCCAACATTTATATTCACATAAAATAAATATTTCCTTATCATATGAATCAATAATTAATTATTCACAATTAATATTACAGAATCACATTTATGACAACCATGCCGTTCCCAGGAAAGAGGGGGCTTTCCAATAAGGATTTCTCCTTACTGGCGCGTAATTAGATGACCAAACTTCTCCTTAGACAGAACTTTATAGACATTGCCAATAATGTTATCTAATAATATTATTCAAATAATATTAATTATTGATCTGATAATGGAAAATAATGTCCAGTGACAATTATTGAAACAACAATAATATAAAATATCAATGCAGCAATTATTGAATCAATAAAATAAAATATTAAACAGTAACTACTGTAACAATTATTGAGTAGTGCCTTCCTTCGTAAGAATTAATAATTCAAAAATACTGTGCAATCTGTGTGCTACTGTGCAACCACGCGTATTACTGTATTTTAACCACCGGGTATTCCAACAGTGTTAACGGTAACAACTACGCCGTTATTTATAAAAACTCAATTTTTGTCGTTATCTTCATCCAATCGTTTTCCGTTATGGGGCCCACAAATTGCTGCGCCGTCGTACGAATATTCCCCGACAGAAAGAATATTCCACGACCAAACGAATATTCCCCGATAAAATAAATATTTTATAACCGCTTGTTTATTTTACAAAATTTACACATTTCACCCATAACCAAAGTATTATATCAAATTAACAACTTATTACTCACAATAATAAATAGAGGAAATTTGATTTTATTCATTAAAAAGTTGGGGTCTTACAACTATTATTCTTGAATTTTACTCCACAAAGCAGTTATCATGTTAACAATTTAGACATATTTGAACTCTTGATAAATTAAATTAGAATTCTCTAATATTTACCCTTTATCTCACTTGATTGAATCTTTATATCAATGTTATCATCCTCATGCTTATACTCGAAGTCATCTATGGCCCGTAGTGCAAATATTGACTGTTGATTAATATGATTATGACTAAGGCTGTAAAATGAGTAAACAGTTCGGGCTCGATTCGCACTCGTTCGACTAAAAGTTCGATTCGAGTTCGACTCAAAATAAAAATGAGTCAAATATGAGCACATTTTTAAATTCGATAAATTACTCAAACTTCCTCAAATTATAATTTTCTATTGATACTCGAATTATATTCGTTGAAAAAGTCCAAACTGCTCGGGCTCGATTCGGAATCGGGCTCGACTCGGTAGCTAAATGAGCCTCAATCAAACCAAACAAATCTGAGTAACTCAATACTCGGATCGACTCGGTTCATTTACACCCTTAATTATGACCAGAAATTGTGTATTGGTACAATCATAACTGAGATGCCCCCAAAATAGGTATACATCACCTATTTTGAGTCGCCAAATACATGGTACAGAAATAAATACAACTTCATTACTACAATTATCGTGCAAAATACGACAACACATAAACTGTGAGTTTAAATACAAATATTGTCTAATATATAGTATTAAAACTCAAAAGGAGTCCTCATTACAATTATTGATACACTATTTTACAAAATAGTGAAGACTGCTAAAACAACTTTCTAGAACCATCACTCCATACCCCGACTAGTTCCTGCTATATTCTCACCTCCTAAGAAGAAAAATAGAACAAAAAGGAAAAGGGTGAGCTCAACTAGCCTAGTAAAGAATATTATGCATAAGATAATATACAACAAATTGTCATTAGTCTTCAACAGGGTAAAATCTGATAGAATATAATAGACAACAAGTTTTAGATTAACAACTGCAGTGGAAACAATAATTCATTAGAAGAGTTAAGTAGAGAATGAAATCTACTATCATCTATGAATTTAAAAGTCCATCATCAATATTTTATCCCTGTAACATCAATCAATATACATCTTGAATCAAATATTCATCTTTGCACTACGGGCCAAAGATATTCATTTGTATCATCAGTTGGTCATGTTCATCTCAACACCTGTTCATCTTTGCACTACGGGCCAAAGATATTCATCAGGTAATCATTCATTTTTGCACTCAGGCCAAAGATATTCATCAAGTATCACCATTAATGACTGAGAATGATAAAAAATATTTTAGAGAACGAATCCAGTACGATAAAAGGACAAAGTTTAGAGATTCGTACTTTAGATAATTCAAGTTTAAAAATACTCCATAATAAAAAATAATGGAGAAAAATTCAAGAATGACGATCAAAACATGGATACAATCAAAGATAGTAACTATAATAGACATCTGGGACAAAGAAAAGAAAATTTTATTTTTCGGTGAATAGTGCCGTATACGTGAATAGTGCCGTATACGTGAATAGTAACCCCGACACAAAAAGTTTCAAATTTGATAAAAAGTTCATACCAATATTTCGGCATAATGATATTGAAAGAAATAATACCATTTATAAAAAATAACATCCCTTACCATAAAGAAACAGTACTTCGAAATGAAATATCGGATATGATGCTGAATGAAACTTGTACTGAATAGCAACTCTCAAAGTATCTAAATACTCAAAAAATACGCTCGATAATATAGAGAGAGAAAGAGATAAAGCTTATATTTCTGGTGTGATTTTCAATTCTAACTCAGCACCCTATTTATAGGAAAATGCTAGCACGCCGAAGCAGACATGACCTGTAACCTGATGGTTTTACCTGCTACTATTACCACCCATCACATTTGAAATAAAATTTGAGCACATTTCTCACCAATCAAAAGTGAGGCCCACCAATTCTAGAATTTTCTACCAAAATAATAAATTTAGAAACTTCAATAATTTCTGAATCAGTCACCTCTTAAAATTCATAACAAATCATGCGTTAATTTTTAACGGTTCAAAATTTGTGGACATATACTCAACTTATATATGTATAACATATCCAAAAATCACAACGATCCAACAGTCGGATTAAAATTATAACTCACGCAATAGAGCTTTAAGAACACTGTTTTGATTTTTAAAACCTCCATTCCGGTAAAATACTGATAAAACCCCTCAACACTAATTCCTTCATTTATAACCACATAAATAATTTCATCATTTATATCCACATCAAATAAATATTTTCTTATCATATAAATTAATAATTAATTATTCACAAATAATATTACAGAATCACAATTATGACAACCAGGCCGTTCCTAGGAAAAAGGGAGCTTTCCAATAAGGATTTCTCCCTATTGGTGCGTAATTAGATTATCTAACCTCTCCTCGACAGAACTTTCTAGACATTATCAATAATGCTATCTAATAATATTATTCAAATAATATAAATTATTGATCTGATAATAGAGATACTGTGCAGTGACAATTATTGAAATAACAATAATATAAAATATCAACGCAGTAATTATTGAACTAATAAAATAAAATATTGAACAGTAATTACTATAACAATTATTGAGTAGTGCCTTCTTACATAAGGATCAATAATTCATCAATACTGTGCAATACCGTGTGCTACTGTGCAACCACGCGTATTACTGTATTTTAACCACCGGGTATTCCAACAGTGTTAACGGTAACAACTACGCCGTTATTTATAAAAACTCAAACTTGTCATTTTCTTCATCTGACAGTTATTCTGTTATGGGGCCCACAAATGACTGCACCATCGTACGGATATTCCTGACAAAAAGAATATTCCATGACCAAATGAATATTCCCCGACAACAATGAATATTTTATAACCAGTTGCTTATTTTACAAAATTTGCACATTTCACCAATAACCAAAGCATTATATCAAATTATCACCTTATTATTTCAAGATAATAAATAGAGAAATTTAATTTTATTTATAATAAGTTGGGGTCTTACAATAACCTTTAATGTTACATATAAAGTTTGTGGTGAAAGTCCTTTTTGGACCGTAGTGCATAGATGGACAGGTGCTTGACATAATCATGACTACTGGTGATACGAACGAATATCCTTGGCCCGTAGTGCATAGATAATTCGTTGATTTAAAATATTTATTGAATGATGTTACAGGGATAAAATATTGATAATGGACTTTTAAATCATAGAAGATAGTAGATATCATGTTCTACTTGACTCTTCTAATGGATTACTGTTTCCGCTGCAGTTGTTGATCTAAAACTTGTTGTCTATTGTATTCTATCAGTTTTTTCCTGTTGAGTACTAAGGATAATTTGTTCTACATTATCTTAGTCATAATATTCTTTACTAGGCTAGTTGAGCTCACCCTTTTTCTTTTTGTTCCATTGTTCTTCTCAGGAGGCGAGAATATAGCTGGGACTAGTCGGGGTGTGGAATGATGGTTCAAGACAGTTATTATAGTAGTCCTCATTATTTTATAAAATAGTGTATCAATAATTATAATGAGGACTTTATTTGAGTTTGGATATTGTCTACAAGACAATATTTGTATTAAAACTCACAGCACATGTGTTGTCGTATTTTACACGACAGTTGTATTAATGAAGTTTGTATTTGGTTTCTGTACCATGTATATGGCGACTCAGAATGGATTGTGTGGACCTATCTTAACATTCTTAAGATTAGGAATCCTCCCTATCCATAACTTTTATGGAGTCTTGTGGCTGGATTTTGAGGTTACTTTTTCGTAGATATACAGCCATTTCTAGGGCATAACCCCAGAGGGATACTGGAATGTCTGTAAAATCATTATGGACCGCACCATATCTAACAAGGTACGATTTTTCTTTTCAGATACATCAATCAATTATTGCGTATCAGGAGGCGTCCATTGTGAGAAAACCATTTGAGATAATCTAGAAACTTATTGAACAAGCATTTATTCCTTGATCTAATCAAAGAATCTTAATACTTTGCCAATTTGTTTCACTTCTGAATTCTTTGAAGCTTTCAAATAATTCACACTTGTATTTTAGCAAATACACACATTCAACTCTTTGAATGATCATCTCCTTTTCTTATACTAATTTGTTCAATATGTAAAATAATTTTTCACGTAAGTCAAGTATACAAAATCCATTAAGTAATATTCCAGTTCTATACAAAATATTATTATTATAAATAGAACAACAATTGTTCTTAAATATAATACTAAAGATTTTATTGTCCAACAATAAAATGGAAATAATGTTTCTAACAAGAATTGGAATATAATAACAACTTATTGACTTAATAGATTTACCCGTAGGCATTGCTAAACTATAAGTTTTTATGGTTAATGTAGCAACCTTTGCTTTATTTTTCACACATAGGATTACCAATCTTTGTTTAACTTTCTACTTCTGCTTGGTCCCTTCATAAATCTATATTTATGATAACCAAAGCCGGTATCCAATACCCAAGTAGAATCTTGGCTTAAAGAAAAATTATTTTAAATCATGAACAAAATTATATTTGTAACTGAAACTTCACTAAGCTTCTTCTGGTTAGCCTTTGCAAGATGCTTCTTGCAGTTTCTTTTCAGTGTTCAGGCTTATTGCAGTGGAAGTAAACTCCTTTGCTATCCGTATCAATTTTATTCTTATTATCCTTTGTTTTTGCCTTTTTTATTTACCTTTTTAAAATCGTTCTTCTATTTAGAAGATCCTTTGGCCCCCTACCAGTAAGACTTGGTCTTCTTGGTTGGAAAGTGACTCTCAACATTTTTCAACATGTTAAGCAAATCAGCGAGGCTGATATCTAGCTTGTTCATATGAAAAATTCACAACAATTATGAAAGGAGTCCGGGAGTGAGTGCAAGATCAAATCTTGGCTCAACTCTCCATCCATGACAAAACATGTTGTCCTAATTGATCAATCATATTGATAATGTTAAGGACTTTTATCTGTACTGTAGTGTCATCGGTCATTCTAGATCGGAAGAGCTCCTTAGATATTTGATATCAATTAGTCCTACTTTCCTCACCATCAACTACTTAATGTGCAAGAATATAGTAAGAGCATCCATAGTTTCATGCTGACGCTGAAGCTCGTTACTCATAGATGCGAGCATGATGCATTGAGCCAACTGTGCATCATCTTGCCACTTTCCAAAAGTAGCAATCTTTCCTCAGAGGCATTGTCTGCAACCATTGCAGAGATAGGTGTATTAAGGACATAAGATAGCTTTTCAGCCATGAGAACTATTCTCAAATTCCTTAACCAATCCATTTAATTTGATCCGGTTAAATAGCATCTAATATGCTTCGCAGTGATAGTGATTTAGACATTGTAAAATTCTGTAAATGAATTTATAATTAACAACATTTTAGCATACATTCTTTTATTAATTACCAAAATAAATTAGGTCTTGTTTTAAATTGGTATCTCCCACTATTTTCTTCAAACTATATTACCCTCACTTATATAGTTCGGCAAAATCTAATTAAAGATTTTCTAGTGAGAATAAGGATCCCATTTCAAATGTATTTAGCCTTGTGGTGACATAACAAGCTATATATAAATAAATAGGTAGACAACTCTTATCAATTACATCAACTATGTAACTCCTTGTATTTTACCTCTTAGATCATAATGGTCAAGTGTGTGCACATCCGAACTAAAATGATTTAAGTTAAGTCCAACATAGCACTCCATATATTCAAAAAAGAAAAATATTATCCTTGTGGTGACACAACAAAACAATATTGTTCACTTTTCTTTATAAGCATCAAATGTGATAAAATTAACATCTCAAAGAATTACAATAAGCCTTGTGGTGACACAACAAACTTATAATAATTAATTGATACTCTATTATTTTTATCATGCTAGAAGGCGACGCTCGATATTCTAAATATCTTTGAACGCTTAGGACTTAATATAAAAAATTTGAGAGGTTTGTTATTAATTTGTCTCATCTTGTTTAGCGCGCATGCACACATATATATAAAATACGCGTCATATTAATTAACATGCGAAGCGTGTTTGCATAATAATATATATATATATATATATATATATATATATATATATATATATATATATATATATATATATAATAAGTATGCACATATAGAATACTATATTCTACACGGATTGATTATGGACTTTTATTCTAGTTTGATTCACTAGAGTCACCAAGTGAACCAAAAGGTCAAACCCTAGGGGTGCAAGAATTAATATTTAAATATAACTATTGCATTTAAACGCGGGCTCCATTACATATGGGTCTTCAAGCGCTTCTTGTACCTTGATCTCCAATTCTTTAAAATTAATTCTAAATATTCCTATTACAAAACTATTTAAAATAAATAGAAACTTTGATCATCAGTCAAGGGGAAGTACATAGGAGGGAGTTAGAAATTATATTAAGAAAAATTAGAGAAGACGAGGTACGCAGACCCCATTTTAATAAAACCCATACATTCATGCATCCAACTAAAATAAAATCCAATCACATTAGTCAAATAGTCCATAATCAATCCTATTTATTATCATACACATCACCATATGCATCAATAAATAACATTCATCTCATGAATAATAAACATTCAATATATATATTGATACCATTTAATGGGCAAATTTAGTTAGTATAAAATATAATTTTGAATCAAAAATAAACTCCTTTATTTTAATCCAAATTTAAATCAAAATAAACCTCTTTTATTTTAATTTATCCAATTTTGAATAAAATAAACTATTTTATTTTAATCAAATTCTTTAATCAAAATAAACTCCTTTATTTTAATTAATTATGGAATCCAATTCCAAGTAAAAAAAAACTCCTTCATTTAAGGAATTACGGATTCTCTTTCCTATTCACAAATAAACTCTTTTATTGTGAATAATATAAAATCTTATTCCATATCTAAATAAACTCCTTTACTTAAGGAAATTAGGATTCTCTTTCCTATTCACAAATAAAATCTTTTATTTTGAATAATATGAAATCTTATTTCATATCTAAATAAACTCCTTTATTTAAGAAAATATAGAATCTAATTTCAACTCCAATTAGTTATCATGGAATCTAATTCCAACTCTAATTAGTTAGCATGAAATCTAATTTTAAAATTAAAATAAACTTTTTATTTTAAGATTAAAACAAACCTTTTATTTTAAAATTAAAATAAACTATTTATTTTAATTAGAAATTTATTATATATATATATATATATATATATATATATATATATATATATATATATATATATATTCGCAAAACATGTTTCAAAAAACGATTCTTGTTTTGCTGAATCTTGTAATGATTACTAATAATTCATTGAAGCTCCAGGACGTGCTCCCTTGATATATATATATATATATATATATATATATATATATATATATATATATATATATAATCTAAATCTCCTCTAAAAGGAAACACGTGATTCAGCGAAATTGATTGTCATTTTTCCTTTTTATTTTTAAAAAAAATTTATACAATAAAATTATGCCCAATTAAATTATTCTAAATACATATCAATATACATATCAAATTAAAATAATTAATAATTTGCATAAAGGTTTGGCTCTGATGCCACTGTTAGGTTTGTAATATTCATGAACGCAATCAAATTGCACAAAATAAGCGGAAACGTGTAAAAATCAGAGTTTAAAATTTTACAAGCCATATATCCGGATCATTCTTTATGCACAATTATTAATTAAACGAAAAGATATGAAGAACAAGAATCATACCCTTGAAGATTCGAGCTTCCTCAGGTACAAGTTCACCTCCAATCATTTTCGCGTTCAACTTGAATCTACCGGGTTTGGTTCCTTCCTTTGATCAACGTTAGTCACCCAAGTATTTAGACTCTAGAGGTGATCCACTAAGGAAGAAGAAAGACTCAAGAAGATGGTTGTTTGGCAAAAAACTAATTTTTCTATCTCTCATAGAAAAGAAGCGTACTCTCCAACTATTAGAATTACGTATATTTGATATCTGATATAAGACTCTCTTTATAAAGATATCAGGTAACCCTATTTAATTAAAAATAATATATTATTTATTTAATTAAACTCTTTTAATTAAATGGGCTCCCTAATCTTATTAGGGATAATTAATTAAACTCCTTTAACTAATTTTCCCTCCTAATTCTATTAGGAATAAATGAGAGCACTTATATTAAATTAATTCCTAAACTCTTTTAGAAATTAAAATAATAATAATTGTAATAATATTAATAAGACTCCTCTTATTAATTTATATTTAATATTTTTAAAATATTAAATAATAAATATTAAGCTATTTAATTTATTTTATCACCATAGATTAAATTAAATATACTTAACATATTATTACGATTATGCCATTAACTTCTTAAATAATTATTCTTCCTTTTATGGTGTGACCCTTTAGGTTCTCTATATTAAACCGGTTGTGAATATATCAATTAGAACAATTCTATTCTTATTTAAATAAATAAATTAAACAATTAATTTATTTAAATAAATAATATTTATTCTACAATAGGGATAAGCCTCCCTAGCGATCAACGACTTTTCAGATAATATAGATTTCAACATTAATCATAAAAAAACCTTTGAGTAAATAGTTACCGTACAATACAATCCTTCCACCATACAATGTCCCAATTAAATATAAGACATGAAATTACTGTCAAGTCTTATTTTATTTAATTATATGTATTTCGACTCTTAAATGCACAACTCCAAATAATGCAAATTAGAAATTCCTTTCTAATTTCATTCTGCCTTGGCCAAGGACTACTGGGTTGTCATTTATCGAATCACATAGGACATTTCTCTTCTTTTACTAGAAGCAGTAGATTCTTTATTGATCATACATTATCTCCATGTACAACTTATTATACCCAAGCATACCATTTGATATACCCTAAGGGTCTTAAGAAATAAGTCAAAGTATAACTCATCATACACAAGATACTATGATGATCTCAAGTCCAAGGATCACTTGTACTACTATCACTATAGGAATTCCTATTGACAGGCAAGTAAAACTCCATTAGGTATTCCTTAGCGAGCCACGTTCAGTGTACTTATTCTCCAATAAGAACATACATACTTGCTTTAGTGTCTCCACACAAATGATCATGAGATCAATCATCCTCATCTAATGAGCAAGTAACGTATGTACCAATCTATCCGGATTAACTAATCCCCAATTTAGTAATCCAACGATTGGGAACTATTTTAGTTTTAAGCTTTCTAAGAATTTAGATCTCATTAGAATGATAATCATCATTATTATAAAAGCATTGCTTAAAACTATAGGTTTATCACATATTATAAAACAACATCATATTGATAATTAAAAGCCTTTAATAAATTAATACTTTTTATTAATAAATGAATAAGATTGTTACAAAATATATGCTTTATCATCAAACATGATTGACTTGTGTGCATACTTCTTTCAATAATCCTCAGGAAAATAATAACACCGACCAAATGATGAACGATGGGATGTTTAGAGTCTTTATGCAATTCATGCAACATCAATCGAGAGCGACTCCTGTTCAAAATACAGGTGGAAACACTGGCAACTCACGGATGGTCACTACTAAGCAGTTCAAGTAACTGGGACCACCAGAGTTTTTAGAAAAGCCAGAACCACTTAAGGCAAAGACGTGGATAAAGAATATCACCAAGATATATGATGTCTTGGGATGCTCCGAGGAGCAAAAGGTTCCCTTTGCCACCTTCATGTTGAGAGGAGAGGCAGATTACTGGTGAGAATCTGTAAAGCGTACTCAACCTACCGCATTAAAGATGTCTTGGGAGAAGTTCCAAGAATTATTCAACGAAAATTACTTTCCTGAAAGTATTTTTCACATGAAGGAGGTAGAATTCATCAAGCTAGAGTAAAATAATATTATCGTATCGCAGTACGAGGCTAAGTTTGTCGAGTTGTCTCGGTTTGCATCCCATTTGGTTAATAATGATGAGCGTATGACGCGGATGTTTCTAAGAAGTTTAAAACCCAAAATACGCCAATACCTCATCTCTCACAAACTTTGCTTATATTCAGATGTTATGAATATGACTCAGTTATTGAAGCGCGATAATGAGTCAACCCAACCAAGAGAGAGCAGCCGGCAAATTGATAATACTAGTGGTAGCAGTAATCGAAGCGGTGACAACAAACGTGGAGGGAATCAACATGCCAGAAATGGTAACCACTTCGGTGGTAATCATGGCCAAGATAATAGAAATGGAAATTTCAAGAAGAGGAGATTCAATAATGATGGAAAGATGTCAGCACCAACAACCGTTGTTAAGGAAGGAGAACGACCACAGATCGTATGCTACAAATGCGGAGGGGAGGGACACATCAGTCCAAACTGTACATAGCAGTCCAAAGCAAGTAATAATTATAGAAGAGAAGGTCACCTAGCCCGATTTTGTCGTACAGTGAAGTCAAGTCTAGCTGGGATGGAGGCACCAAATGCCGTCCCAGACAAGTCAAAGCCATTAGTTCAAGGGAGAGCGATTGTCGTGACCTCCCAAAAAGCGAGGAACCCAAATGAAGTTATCATGGATAAGCTAATCATAAACTCTAGCGAAGTCTATACCTTATTTGATACCGATTCTATCCATTCTTTTATTTCTCCTACTTGCGCTCAATGTTTAAATTTAACTCCGGAAAAATTAGACTTTGACTTATCTATTGAAACTCCGTTGGGAGAAACCTTCATTACATCCGCTATTTATAAATCTTGTTTGATTCAAATCGGCACTGAAAAATTACCTGTCAATCTTATCTCTTTGAAAATACTTGCATTTGATGTGATTTTAGGGATTGATTGGTTAATTACTCATCATGCTAAAATTGATTGTTTTCGTAAGGTTGTTAGTTTTCATATTCCTAACCAACCTGTTTTGCAAATTTAAGCAACCAAATCACTAAAGTCAATCACTGTCATATCAAGCCATAAAGTCATTCGTTTATTAAAAAACGGATGTCTAGCTTTCTTAGTCCGTGTCACGGATTTAAACAAAAATACGTCAGATTTGAATGATATTTCTATTGTTAATAAATTTCCTTACGTATTCCCTGAAGAACTTACTGGCCTACCCCCAGAGCGTGAAATTGAATTTTATATCGATATTGAACCCGGTACAAAACCCATTTTCAATGCCCCATATCGAATGGCTTCTATTGAACTTCAGGAGTTAAAAATCTAACTGCAGAAATTGTTAGACATCAGTTTCATTCGTCCTAGTACGTATCCTTGGGATGCTCATGTTCTATTCGTAAAGAAGAAAGATGGAAGTATGCGACTTTGCATTGACTATCGGGAGTTGAATCATGTCATTGTCAAAAATAGGTACTCGTTGCCTCGTATTGATGACCTGTTTGACCAGTTGCAAGGCGCCAAATTCTTTTCAAATTAAGATCGATCTTCGTTCCGGATATCATCAGTTAAAGATTAAAACTGTTGACATTCCAAAGACTGCTTTCAGAACTCAGTACGGACATTACGAATTCCTAGTCATGTCTTTTGGATTGACTAATGCTCTTGCTGCCTTCATGGATATAATGAACCGAGTATTCAATGAATATTTAGATAATTTTGTGGTTGTCTTTATTAATGACATCCTCATATACTTCAAAAGCCGTGAAAATCATGAGCAACACTTGAGGTTGATACTCCAAAAGCTTCGTGAGAACAAGCTTTATGCCAAGTTGAAGAAATGCAAGTTCTGACTTGAGGAAGTAGCATTCCTTGGGCACGTGATATCAAATCATGGAATATCTGTTAACCCAGCGAAGATTGAAGCAACACAAAGCTGGGAGCAACCTAAGTCAGTGACCAAAGTACGTAGCTTTCTGGGCTTAGCTGGTTATTATCGGAGATTCGTGGAAGAGTTTTCTCGAATCGCCACTCTGTTAACTCAGCTGACTCGAAAAGATACAAAATTCGGTTGGAGCGAGGAATGTGAAAAGAGTTTTCAAGAACTCAAGAGGAGACTCATTTCAGCACCTGTTCTGATAATACCATCTGATTCGGAGGGATTTGTCATATACAGCGATGCTTCAGGCAGAGGGTTAGGATGTGTTCTCATGCAACATGGGAAAGTCATAACTTATGCCTTACGATAACTCAAAGAATATAAGAGGAATTATCCTGCTCATGATCTAGAGTTGGCAGCAGGCGTTTTTGCGTTAAAGATCTGGAGGCATTACCTGTATGAGGAGAAGGTGGAGATCTATACATATCATAAAAGCCTCAAATATTTCTTCACCCAAAAGGAACTCAACATGCGACAACGACGTTGGCTCGAGCTTTTGAAAGATTACGATCATACCCATTCAACACCATCCTAGAAAAGCGAACGTAATAGCTGATGCGTTGAGTAGAAGATCATATGCGGGTACGAGTGCGATACTGTCAACGCAAAGGCCCATTTTGTATGACTTACAAAGGATGAAGATAGAGTTAAAGACTCCAGGGACCCATGTGATGATGTCAAATATACGAGTAGAACCGACTTTAATAGATAAAGTTAAAGCTGCTCAAACCACGGATCTGGAGCTGCTGCATATGAGGAAGAAAGTATAAGAAGGTGCTATTCCAGAAGCAAGAAATGATGAAGAAGGAATACTTTGAGTCAACTTCAGACTTTGTGTTCCTAACGACTCTGATTTGAAGTATAAAATTATGATGGAGGCGCATAACACACCGTTTTCAATCCATCCTGAGAGTACCAAAATGTATCGTGATCTTCGACATACGTTTTGGTGGAGCAATATGAAGAAAGAGATCGCGGAGTTTATCTCAAGGTGTTTAACTTGTCAACGTGTCAAGGCGAAGCATCAAGTGCCAAAATGTGACGCCCCCAAAATAGGTATACATCACCCATTCTGAGTCGCCAAATCAGACCAGTATTCGCTCAGATTAAGGTTCGAGTATTTTATTTTTTTTCGAACTATACTCGATACCTGCTCGATGGATCATATTCGAATACTGGTCTGATCCATACTAATAAGCTAAATATGTGATATTTGTATCAATCTTTATAATTTATAAAGTGTACTATTAAATTGTGTAAGCTTGTACTTGAATAAATCAGTGAATTTATTGTCAATTCGTATTACATTCTTTGTAATTTCTTTACATAAATAAAAGTAAAAGACTTTTATATATAAACATTAGTTCAATAATCAATTTAGTATGTAGTAGTTCAGTATTAAGCGAAATAATTCATATTCAAAACTCGATTTGATGGCTCGTGAGTAACTCGTTTTGTAAACGAGTCAAGTACTTACGAGCCGAGTAGGTCCGAGTAATGATCCGAATCAAATCTGACGCAAAATTAGAAATTCCTTATCGAATTCGAGCTCAATTTTTTTGAGTCGAGCCAAATCTGAGCATTAGAGTGTTCGCTGAGATTCGACTCGTTTTCACCCCTAAATGCACTACGGGCCAATGAGGACTTTTACCACATCATTTGTAACATTACAAGTTATGATTATACCGAATAATTCCATGATCATAATCAAACCAATCAACAGTCCATCTATGCACAACGGGAAAAAGATGACTTTCATCACAATATAAGCATGAGGATGATGACAATGATATAAGAATTCAATTAAATGAGAGCATGAATAAATTTTAAAGATTTTATAATTAAATTTATCCAGAATTTAAGAATATCTAAATTGTCAACATGATACTACTTTGTGGAGTAAAATTCAAGAATAATATTATATCAAAAATAATTTAGACCGAAAAGAAATTAATTTTTGTCATGAATAGTACCCCGGGTGAATAGTATCCGAGTGAATCGTACCCCGTTAATAGTACTTAGGGAATAGTACCCCATGAATAGTAACCCGGCATGAAAAGATCAAAAATTATCAAGAATGCCCAGAATAATATTTTCATGAAAAGATACTAGATGAAGTGCAAATTTCAAGGATATTCTATTAATTTTACGGAGTATAGAAGCAATACTTACACACATTCATGGCACCTCCTCTCTCTCTCTCTCTCTCTCTATATATATATATATATAACATATTCACACATACACACATATTCTATATATATAATACCCACCACTCACACACATATTCATGGGCACATACACAATTTTCACTTTTCCACCCACACGTCACTTTCACACACATGTTTATATATATATATATATATATATATATATATATATATATATATATATATATATATATATAACTTTTTACTGACAGTTTTGAAAAATGGGTAAGTGGGAGTTCAAATAATAAGCAAAACTTTACAACAAATACTTCATAAAAATCTCCTCAATATTTTTAACAACATTTATTTATTAATAATATAACTTACAATATTAACAACCAAATCATTCCCAGAAAAGAGGGGACTTTCCGATAAGGATTTCTCCCTATTAGCGGGCAATTAGGTGACCAAACCTCTTTTCTCGACAGAACTTTTTAGACATCGTCAATAATGCAAATAATAATATGAATAACTGTGTCGTCTAAATTATTAACTTAATAATATAAAATATTGTGACAATAATTAAATCAATAACGTGACATACTATGCAGTAATTACTGTAGCAATAATTGAATATAACTGAGTGACTTCCCATGTAAGCATCAATAATCAATACCGTGTGTTACTATGCAACCACGCGTATTACTGTACTTTTATCATCGGGTATTTCAACAGTTAACGATAAAACTTTTTGCCGTTATTTTTATAAAAAGATATTTCTGTCATTTTCTAACTCCGACAGTAATTCTATTGTGGGGTCCACTAATGATTGCGCCGTTATACGAATATTCCCTGTTAATACGAATATTCTCCGACCAATCGAATATTTTATGACAACTTGTTTACTTTGCAAAATTTGTAAATATTACCCACAACTATAACATTATATCAAATCCACAAATTAATATTCAAAAAAATATTTCGAGAAAATTAATCTTTATTCATAAAATTTGGGGTCTTACAACTTCTCCTTCTTATAAAATTTCGTCCTCGTAATTGACGTACGTGCCTGGTATGTCGAAGAGGTGAGGATACCTCGTCAAATTCTAACTCTTGAGGTATAACCTTTGAGCATAGAATTTGTTCCTTCTTATCTAAGATTTTAACAAGTATCTCCTCATACGTTAAATTTTCTGTTATCTCGTCTAGTTCTAATTTAATAATGTGGTTCGGGTCGTCCACATATTTACGTAACATAGATATATACAAAAAGCGTTATGAATACGAGACTTACTTGGCGGTAAAGCGAGTCTATAGACCACAATTCCTACTCGATCGAGGATTTTAAATTGACTAATAAAATTGAGGGTTGAGATTTTCTCTCTTCGTCAATTCTTGCTTCTAAAATAACGCCTTCTTGCACCTTCTTTTTCACATTCATCAGCTCCGGGTGTGTAGCTTGAGTGGCTTTAACTTTATCGATTAAAGTCGATTCTACTCGTATATTTTCTATCTTCACGTAGGTTCTTGGAGTCTTTAACTCTATCTCCATCTTTTATAAGTCGTACAAAATGGGTCTTTGTGTTAACAACGTCGCACTCGTAACTGCATACGATCTTCTACTCAACGCGCCAGCTACCACGTTCGCTCTTCCACGATGATATTGAATGGTATGGTCGTAATCTTCAACAGCTCGAGCCAACGTCTTTGGCGCATGTTACGTTCGTTTTAGGTGAAGAAATGTTTGAGGGTTTTAGAAATGGATTTTGTACTGGGTCAATACAAAATTCGATTTCACGCTCTGAGGGTAGGCCAGGAAGTCTTCGGGGAATACGTCAAGAAATTTATTAACGATAGAAATATTATTCACAACTGTGACTCTCATCCAAGACTTGGATAACACCTCACATTGATACCTATCAACTTTCCACCATTATTCACGGCTTCCCCTACGGAAAGTCTGGTTTCGGTGTATCCCACACAAGGAAGTCACCAACGAAAGGCTCAGGGCTCTTTACTTATGGATTAATATAACAGTGATTGACTTTAGTGATTTGGTTACTTGAATTCGTATAACAGGTTGGTTAGGAAGGCTAACAACCTTACGAAAACAATCAATTTTAGCATGATGAGTAGTTAACCAGTCGATTCCTAAAATCAAATGCAAGTATTTTTAAAGAGATGAGATCGACAGGTAACGTGAGGTTGCCGATTTGAATCAAACAAGACTTATAAATGGTGGATGTAATGAAGGTTTCTCCCAATGGAGTTTCAACAGATAAGTCAAAGTTTAATTTCTTAGGGGTCAAGTTCAAATGTTGAGAGCAAGTAAGAGAAATAAAAGAGTGGGTAGAACCGGTATCGAATAAGGTATAGATTTTGCAAGAGTTTATGATTAACTTACCCGTGATAACTTCATTCAGGTTCCTCAACAAACGCTCTCACTTAAACTATTGACTTTAACTTGTCTGGGATAGCCTTTGGCGTCTCCATCCCAGCTGGAGTTGACTTCACTACATGACAAAATCGAGCTAGGTGACCTTCTCTTCCGTAATTGAAACACGCTTTGGGTTGCTGCGTACAGTTTGGATGTATATGTCCCTCCTATCCGCATTTGAAATATACGACCGATGATCGTTCTCTTTCCTTGGAAACGGGTGCTGCTGTCTTTCCATCATTATTGAACCTTCTCTTCTTGAAGTTATTCTCACTTAGTTCACCTTTCCTTTTATCTTGGCCATGATTACCACCGAAGTGGTTACCATTTTTGGCATGATAATTTCCTCCACGATGGTTATTATTGTTCTGATGGCCGTTGCCATCGGTGCGATTATTATCGTATTGTTGGTCGTTGTCTTTTGGTAAACCTGACTCATAATCGCGTTCTAATAACTAAGCCCTATTCACAACATCTGAATACAAACAAAGTTTCTGAGAAATGAAGTATTGACGAATTTCAGGTTTCAAACCTAGCAGAAAATTCGCGTCATACGCTCCTCATTGTCTACCAAATGGGATGTAAATTGGGATAACTCAGCAAACTTAGCCTCGTACTGCGACACTGTCATATTATTTTGCTCCAACTTAGTGAATTCCACCTCCTTCATGTGACGAATACTTTCGGGAAACTACTTGTCGTTGAACAATTCCTGGAACTTCTCCCAAGACATCTTTAGTGTGGTAGGTTGAGTACGTGTTACAGATTCCCACTAGTAATCTGCTTCTTCACGCAACATAAAGGTGGCGAAGGGAACCTTTTGCTCCTCTGAGCATTCCAAGACATCAAATATCTTGGTGATCTGCTTTATCCACGTCTCTGCCTTAAGTGGCTCAGGCTTTTCCAAAAACTCCGGCGGTCCCAACTCCTTGAACTGCTTAGCGGTGACCAGCCGTGAGTTGCCAGTGTTTCTATCTGCATTATGAACATGAGTATCTTTCGTTTGGTTTTGCATTAATTCTAAAAAACTCCTAAACGTACCATCGTTCGTCATTTGATCGGTGTTGTTGTTTCCACAAGGATTATTGCCTTCCTGATGCACATTATCTTGGTTATTGATTGGCAGTGACTCAACGGTCTCATGTGCTCCATTGCTTATCTCAATATTTTTAAATGCCATTCTTAAACACTGTCATAAAATAAGGGTTAATAGACATGCCACATAGTATCCCTATATTCTGACCGACCAATTAAATAATAAATAAATTTAGGTAGGTCATACTAGCGAAGGATCTACCCGTCTCACCCCTCCTAGTTCTAGTCTCAAATCTCAGTCAAGGATCATATCCCTAAGCTTTGATACCAACTGTGACGCCCCCGAAATAGGTATACATCACCCATTCTGAGTCGCCAAATGCATGGTACTGAATACAACTTCAACTTAATTATACAACTGTCGTGTAAAATACGACAAAATATAGCTGAGAGTTTTAACACGAATATTGTCTTCTAGACAATATCCAAACTCAAATTCAATCTCATTACAATTATTATCACACTATTTCACAGAATAGTAAGGACAACTAAAACAACCATCTGGATCGTCAATCCATTCCCCGACTAGTCCTAGTTATTTTTTCATTTTCTGAAGAGAACAGTGAAAGAAAAAGGTGAGCTCAACTAGCTCAGTAAGAAATATTATGACTAAGATAATGCAAAAAAATTATCCTTAGCCTTTAACAGTATAACAACTGATATAATACAATAGACAACAAGTTTTAGATCAACAACTGTAGCGGAATAAGCAATCCATTAGAGGAGTCAAGTAGAGCATGATATCTACTATCTTGTATGATTTAAAAGTTTATCATCAATTTTATCGCCGAGACTCAGCTTAATAAATAATCCACATCACTGAATTATCCATGCACTACGGGCCAAGGATATTCATTAGTATCACGACCACGAATTATCCATGCACTACGGCCAAGGATATTTGTGTTTTCACCAATGATCATGAACATGCCAAACAACAATTCATCTTTGCACCCTTGGCCGAAGAGAACGCATGGTCATGATCATACCAACAAATATCCACCAATACACTATGGGCCAATGAAGACGTTTACCACATAATTTGTAACATTACAGGTCATGATTATACCGAATAATTCCCTGATCATAATCATACCAATCAACAGTCCATCTATACACTACGGGTAAAAGATGACTTTCATCACAATATAAGCATGAGGATGATGACAATGATATAAGAATTCAATTAAATGAGAGCAATGATAAATTTTAAAGATTTTATAATTTAATTTATCCCGAATTTAAGAATATCTAAATTGTCAATATGATAATACTTTGTGGAGTAAAATTCAAGAATAATATTGTATCAAAAATGATTTGGACAAAAAAGAAATTAATTTTTGTCATGAATAGTACTTCGGGTGAATAGTACTCGAGTGAATAGTATCCCGTGAATAGTACTTCAGGAATAGTACTCTGTGAATAGTAACCCGACATGAAAAGATTAAAAATTATCAAGAATACCTAGAATAATAATTTCATGAAAAGATACTAGATAAAGTGTAAATTTTAAGGATATTCTACTAATTTCACGGAGTATAGAAGCAATACTTTAACAAAATGAGTGTAGAATTCGAAATCTGAAATGAAATAATATTACTTACATGCTACAGAGTATGGAAAAAAATATTATTTCTTACGAATAATGAATAAAAATAATATCCCTTACAACTGTTTGAAAGAAAATAATATTTCTTACGAATATTAAACGAAGATAATATTCCTTACGAATATTAAATGAAGATAATATTTCTTGCGAATACTGAATAAAATAAAATTTCTTACGAATACGAAGAATAATATCATAAGCGAATATGAAATAAATAATACCCCTTACCTCAAAAAGAGAGCAATTCTGACTGCTATAGCGAATATATTCTTGAAAAAAACTTTCACTATTTTCTACACTCGGGTGGTCATCGTGGCCATGATAATAGGAGAGGTGAGTCAAGTGAAAATTTTAAGAAGAGAAGATTTAACGATGACAGGAAGACATCGACAGCAGCACCAGCACCAGGATTCTAGGGGAGGAGATGCGGAGAGGAGGGACATATAAGTCCAAACTGCCCACAACAGTTCAAGGTATGTTATAATTGTGGAAAGGAAGGACATATCGCTCGAGATTGTACTATAGCGAAACCAAGTCCAGCTGGGACAGTGACACCAAAGGCGGATACAGACAAAATAAAGTCGGCGGTTTCTGGAAGAGCGTTTGTCGTGACTGCCCAAAACGCGAGGAACCCGAACGAAGGTATAACGGGTTAGTTAATTATAAATTCTTACGAAGTTTATACCTTACTAGATACCGGTTCTACCCATTCTTTTATCTCTCCTGCTTGTGCTCAACGTTTAAACTTGACTCCGGAGAAATTAGACTTTGACCTATCTGTGGAGACTCCATTAGGAGAAACTTTCTTTACATCTACAGTTTATAAATCTTGCTTAATCCAAGTTGGCACAATCACATTACCTGTTGACCTTATCTCTTTAAAGATACTTGCTTTTGATGTGATTTTAGGAATTGATTGGTTAACTATTCATCATACCAAAATTAATTATTTTCGTAAGGTTGTTAGTTTTCATATTCCTAACCAACCTGTTATGTGAATTCAAGCAACCAAACCACTAAAATCAATCGCTATCATACTAAGCCATAAAGCCATTCATTTATTGAAAAACGAATGTCAAGCTTTCGTAGCCCATGTCATGGACTTGAACAAAAATACGTCAGATTTGAATGATATTTCTGTTGTTAGTGAATTTTCTGACGTATTTCCTGAAGAATTTCCTGGCCTAACCCAGAGCGTGATATTGAATTTTTGTATTGATCTTCAATCCGATACAAAACCCATTTCTAAAATCTCATATTGAATAGCTCATATTGAACTTCAGGAGTTAAAAACCCAACTATAGAAGTTGGTACCCGAGCCTCCATCTGGTGACTTCCTTTGTGGAATGCACCAAAGCCAGACTCTCCGTAAGGGACTCTATATTTGTGTGGTGGTAAAATAATAGGTGCCATTGTGACGTGCTATCCAAGATTGGGATATGAATCACAATTGAGAGCAACCGAAGTCGGTGACCAAAGTACGTAGCTTTCTGGGCTTAACTGGTTACTATCGGAGATTCGTGGAAGGATTTTCTCGAATCGCTACTCCGTTAACTTAGCTGACTCAGAAAGATACAAAATTCGTATGGAGCGAGGAATGCGAGAAGAATTTCCAATAGCTCAAGAGGCGACTCATTCGGAACCTATTTTGACCATATCATCTTGGAAAAGCGAACGTGGTAGCTGACGCATTGAGTAGAAGATTGTACGCGAGTACGAGTGCGATATTGTTGAACACAAAGACCTATTTTGTATAATTTATAAATGATAGAGATAGAGTTAATGACTCTAGGGGCCCACGTGATGATATACGAGTAAAATCGACTTTAATTGATAACGTTAAAGCCGCTCAAGCTACAGACTTGGAGCTGATGAATATAAAGAAGAAGGTGCAAGAATGTGTTATTCTAGAAGTAAGAGTCGATGAAGAGAAGAAAGCTCAAGCCTTCGATTTATTTGAAATCCTCGATCGAGTAGGAACTGTGGCCCATAGACTCGCTGTTGCCTAATTTTTTAATAGCACTTTAACATGCAAGTATACGCGTTCAATTGTAATATTCAGCAAGCAATGATATCGTTCCCACGAGAAAATAGACTAATATTTATCAATTACTAATTTCAATGCAATTAATCCTATTTTAAACTACAAAATATTGTTTATGATTTAAAAATTAAACTTAACAAAACTAATAATTAAAATCAGAATTTCACAAGAGTAACTGCAGATTTAACAAATTAAGATTACAACTTCTCTTAGTAGTTCATTTAAACCAATTTACTTCCCATTTAAATCAATTAATTAATATGAATCATTATCCAAGAATGTTTTATAGAATTCACGCACTTTTTCCAAAACACGTGAACAAATCCTCCTAAGTCTGATCCTTAAGACACAGAATTACAAGGAACACCCCAGTTAATCAACTCACTATATTCCTATGTGAATCAAGTTAATTAGGGTTTAACGCACAAATTCTTTCAATGGATACAAAAGACACATAGGTATATTCCTATCCTACATGCTAATCATATTAACCCTAATCAGATTATATGAACAGATGTTATCATATCTAGATCTCAATCTATACTCCATCTTCCAATTTTGTATAGATTATCATAGTAATTGTTGGCCAAACAATTAATCAATAAGCAAAAGATATAATAAATAATTCAATAAAAACCAACTTTCATTCAATGGGAATATTTAATTTAAACTACATACCAAGTTCCGTTGCAATCTTAATAAAAATTTAGTTCATAATAATAATAAAGAAAAACATCATCCAGATTAATAATCTAAACATCCCAGATAATTACAAAAGATAAAACTAGAGAAGAGAAGAAGAAACTCTGAATTTGCTCCAATAATCTCTCTTTAATCTTCAACCCTTGCAATTCTCCTTCGTGTTTTTCTTCGTTGTTCTCTCTGCAAATCTCTTGAAAAATTGAGTTGTACCCCTTTTCTAAAGTCATCCCCTATTTGTATTAGATCTGGCCTCTTTTTAGATTCCGTGTTGACTTCAAAAACCCACTTAGCAATAGAAAAACTCTCTTTTTTCCGCACATGAGCGCCTAGGCGCTCAACATAGACCATTTCCAAGCGCCTAGGCGCTTGCTCAGGACAGCATAATTACAAAAAGGCCACTCAGCTCTAATTTTCATAATTTTTGACCTTTTTCTTCTCTCAAATGACCAATTTGTCCCTCCAGCTCCCACCTAAAAGAAATAAACACAAAACACATAAAAAGATACTAAAAAAACAATTAAAGATAGCAATAATTAAGTTTAATAATATCGGATTCGTAGGTATAAAACCTACTCATCACTCACCTTAACGCTAAGTATGTCGCTTGTTCATAACGTTTTTCACGTATCGATGTTACGTAAATATGTGGACGACCCGAATCATATTATTACATTAGAACCAGACGAGATAGCCGAAGATTTAACGTACGAGGAGGTACCTGTTAAAATATTGGATAGGAAAGAACATGTCCTATGCACGAAGGTTATACCACAAGTTAAGGTTTTATGGAGAAACCATGCTATTGAAGAAATGACTTGGGAGTTGGAATCAGAAATGAAAGCGATGTATCCTCACCTTTTCGAAATACCAGGTACGTACGTCAATTTCGAGGACGAAAATTCATAAGGAGAGGAGGTTGTAAGACCCCAACTTATTAATAAATGAAATTAAATTTCCTCTATTTATTATTCTGAAATAGAAAGGATTGATTTGATTAATGTGGTTAGTTATGGGTAAAATGCTCAAATATTTCAAATAAGAAAGTGGTTATAAAATATTCATTTTTGGTCGGTGAATATTCGTGTGGCCGTGAAATATTCTTTTTGTCGGGGAATATTCGTACGATGGCGCAGCTATTTGTGGGCCCCATAACAGAAAGCGATTGGATGAAGATAACGACAAAAATTAAGTTTTTATAAATAACGGCGTAGTTGTTACCGTTAACACTGTTAGAATATCCGGTGGTTAAAATACAGTAATACGCGTGGTTGCACAGTAGCACACGGATTGCACAGTATTTTAGAATTATTGATTCTTACGAAGGAAGACACTACTCAATAATTATTACAGTAGTTACTGTTCAATATTTTATTTTATTGATTCAATAATTGTTGCGTTGATATTTTATATTATTGTTGTTGTTGCACAGTATTTTTCATTATCAGATCAATAATTTATATTATTTAAATAATATTATTAGATAGCATTATTGGCAATGTCTAGAAAGTTCTATCTAAGGAGAGGTTTGGTCATCTAATTGTGCGCTAGTAAGGAGAAATCCTTATTGGAAAGCTCCCTCTTTCCTGGGAACGGCCTGGTTATCATAAATGTGATTCTGTAATATTAATTGTGGATAATTAATTATTGATTCATATGATAAGAAAATATTTATTTTATGTGAATATAAATGTTGGATATATTTTGTGGATAAAAATGAAGGAGTTAATGTTGAGGTGTTTTATCAGTATTTTTGTCAGAATGGAGGTATTAAAAATCAATTAGGGTTTTTGAGATATATTGTGGGGGTTATAATTTTTAATCCGACCTTTGGATCGTTGTGATTTTTGGATATGTTATACATATATAAGTTGAGTATATGTCCATAAATTTTGAACCGTTAAAAATGAACGTATGATTTGTTATGAATTTTACGAGATGACTGGTTCAGAAATTGTAGAAGTTGCGGAATTTGTCATTTTGGAGGAAAATTCTAGAATTGGTGGGCCCCACTCTTGGTTAGTGAAGAAATGTGCTGAGATTTTTATTCAAATGTGGTGGGTGGGAATAGTAGCAGGTAAAGCCATCAGGTTGCAGGTTAAGTCTGCTTCGGCGTGCTAATATTTTCCTATAAATAGGGGGCTAAATTAGAATTGAAAATCACACCAGAATTCATAAGTTTTCTCTCTTTCTCTCTCTAGATTATTGACTGTATTTTGTGAGTATTTAGATACTTTGAGAGTTGCTATTCAGCACAAGTTTCATTCAGCCTCATATCCGATATTTAGTCAGAAGTATGGTTATTTTGAGGTAAGGGATATTATTTTCTTCTTAAATGATATTATTTTCTTCAATATCATTATGCTGAAATATTGATATGAGTTTTTTTATTAAATTTGGAACTTTTTGTGTCGGGGTTACTATTCACGTATACGGCACTATTCACGTATACGACCCTATTCACGAATACGGCACTATTCACCGAAAAATAAATTTTTCCCTTTTTATCCAAGATGTCTATTATGGTTACTATCTTTAATTGTATCTATGTTTTGATCTTTATTTTTAAATTCTACTTCACAATTGATTATTATGAAATATTATTGATCTTGGATAAACTGTTATACGAATCCCTACTATTTGTCCTTCTGTCTCACTGGATTCGTTTTCTTTAATATATTTTTTATCATCCTCAGTCCTAAATGATGATATTACTGAATATCTTTTGCCTGTAGTGCAAAGATGTATGATTACCTGATGAATATCTTTGGCCTGTAGTGCAACGATGAACAAGTGTTGAGATGAACATGATTGACTAGTGATACAAATGAATATCTTTGGCCTGTAGTGCAAAGATAAATATTTGGTTAAAGATGATTATTAATTGATGTTACAGGGATAAAATATTGATGATGGACTTTTAAATCTTAGAAGATAGTAGAATTCATTCTCTACTTGACTCTTCTAATGGTTTGCTGTTTTCGCTGTAGTTGTTGATCTAAAACTTATTGTCGATTATATTCTATCAGATTTTTTCCTGTTGAATACTAATAATAATTTGTTGTATATTATCTTAGTCATAATATTCTTTACTGGGCTAGTTGAGCTCACCCTTTTCCTTGTTGTTCCATTTTTCTTTTCAGGAGGTGAGAACATAGCAAGATCTAGTCGGGGTATGGAGTGATGGTTCTAGAAAGATATTTTAGCAGTCCTCACTATTTTTGTAAAATAGTGTTTGAATAATTGTAATGAGTACTTATTTGAGTGTGGATATTGTCTAGCAGACAATATTTGTATTTAAACTCACAGTATGTGTTGTCGTATTTTGCACGACAATTGTATTATTGAAGTTGTAGTTTGCTTTTTGTACCATGTATTTGGCGACTCAGAATGGGTGTTGTATACCTATTTTGGGGACGTCACAGTTGGTATCAAAGCTTAGGGATATGATCCCTGGTTGAGATGTGAGACAAGAACTAGGAGGGGAGAGACGGAGAATTCCTTCGCTAGTATGACCTGACTAAGTTTATTTGGTGTTTATTTGGTCGGTCAGAGTATAGGGATAATATATGACATGACTATTAACCCTTGTTTTATGACAGTATTTAAGAATGGCAGCTGAGAACGTTAATAATGGAGTAAATCAGACCGTGGAGACACCTTTGATCACCACCCAAGGGAACGTGCAACAGGAAGACAATATTCCTCCTGAACAACGTTATCGAGCAAATGATGAATGATGGAATGTTTAAGAGCTTTTTGCAGTTCATGCAAAATTAGACAAGGGAGACTCATGTGCAGAATACGGGTGAAAATGATAACAACGTGCGGTTTGTCACAGTCAAGCAGTTCAAAGAATTGGGACCACCAGAATTTAAGGGAAAGCCGGATCCGATCACGGCGGAAACGTGGGTCAAGCAAATTACCAAGATATTCGATGTCTTGGGATGCACGGAGGAACAGAAGGTTCCATTCGCCACCTTTATGTTCCGCGGTGAGGCAGACTACTGGTGGGAGTCTGTGAAGCGTACCCAGCCTGACGCACTCAACATGTCCTGGGAAACGTTTCAGAAACTGTTTAATGACAAGTACTTTCCTGAAAGTATTCGTCATATGAAGGAGGTAGAGTTTATTAGACTGGAACAAAACAACATGACGGTGTCCCAGTACGAGGTGAAGTTTGAAAAGTTATCCAAGTTTGCACCTCATTTGGTCGAGAATAAGGAACGAATGACAAGGATGTTTCTGAGAGGTTTAAAACCCGAGATTCGGCAATATCTTATCTCTCATAAAAATTTTTTATATTCAGATGTTGTAAACAGGGCTCAATTATTAGAGCGAGATAATGAGTATGTTCAACCGAAGGACCACAACCAGGGTCATACTGGTGACAGCAGTCATCGGAGCGATGAGAACCAGCGAGGAGGGAAAAATACAGACAAAAGTGGTAACCACTCGGGTGGTCATCGTAGCCATGATAATAGGAGAGGTGAGTCAAGTGAAAATTTCAAGAAGAGAAGATTTAACGATGACAGGAAGACGTCGACAGCAGCACCAGCACCAGGAACAAATTCTAGGGGAGGAGAACGACCGCCAGTTAGATGTTACAGATGCGGAGAGGAGGGACATATAAGTCCAAAATGCCAACAACAGTTCAAGGTATGTTATAATTGTGGAAAGGAAGGACATATCGCTCGAGATTGTACTATAGCGAAACCAAGTTCAGCTGGGACGGTGACACCAAAGGCGGATACGGACAAAATAAAGTCAGCGGTTTCTGGAAGAGCGTTTGTCGTGACTGTCCAAAATGCGAGAAACCCGAACGAAGGTATAATGGGTTAGTTAATTATAAATTCTTGCGAAGTTTATACCTTACTAGATACCGGTTCTACCCATTCTTTTATCTCTCCTGCTTGTGCTCAACGTTTAAACTTGACTCCGGAGAAATTAGACTTTGACCTATCTGTGGAGACTCCATTAGGAGAAACTTTCTTTACATCTACAGTTTATAAATCTTGCTTAATCCAAGTTGGCACAATCACATTACCTGTTGACCTTATCTCTTTAAAGATACTTGCTTTTGATGTGATTTTAGGAATTGATTGGTTAACTATTCATCATACCAAAATTAATTATTTTCGTAAGGTTGTTAGTTTTCATATTCCTAACCAACCTGTTATGTGAATTCAAGCAACCAAACCACTAAAATCAATCGCTATCATACTAAGCCATAAAGCCATTCATTTATTGAAAAACGAATGTCAAGCTTTCTTAGCCCATGTCATGGACTTGAACAAAAATACCTCAGATTTGAATGATATTTCTGTTGTTAGTGAATTTTCTGACGTATTTCCTGAAGAATTTCCTGGCCTAACCCAGAGCGTGATATTGAATTTTTGTATTGATCTTCAATCCGATACAAAACCCATTTCTAAAATCTCATATTGAATAGCTCATATTGAACTTCAGGAGTTAAAAACCCAACTATAGAAGTTAGTACCCGAGCCTCCATCTGGTGACTTCCTTTGTGGAATGCACCAAAGCCAGACTCTCCGTAAGGGACTCTATATTTGTGTGGTGGTAAAATAATAGGTGCCATTGTGACGTGCTATCCAAGATTGGGATATAAATCACAATTGAGAGCAACCGAAGTCGGTGACCAAAGTACGTAGCTTTCTGGGCTTAACTGGTTACTATCGGAGATTCGTGGAAGGATTTTCTCGAATCGCTACTCCGTTAACTTAGCTGACTCAGAAAGATACAAAATTCGTATGGAGCGAGGAATGCGAGAAGAATTTCCAATAGCTCAAGAGGCGACTCATTCGGAACCTATTCTGACCATACCATCCTGGAAAAGAGAACGTGGTAGCTGACGCGTTGAGTAGAAGATTGTACACGAGTACAAGTGCGATATTGTTGAACACAAAGACCTATTTTGTATAATTTATAAAAGATAGAGATAGAGTTAATGACTCTAAGAACCCACGTGATGATATACGAGTAAAATCGACTTTAATCGATAACGTTAAAGCCGCTCAAGCTACAAACCTGGAGCTGATGAATATAAAGAAGAAGGTGCAAGAATGTGTTATTCTAGAAGTAAGAGTCGATGAAAAGAATAAAGCTCAAGCCTTCGATTTATTTGAAATCCTCGATCGAGTAGGAACTGTGGCCTATAGACTCGCCTTAACGCTAAGTATGTCGCGTGTTCATAACGTTTTTCACGTATCGATGTTACGTAAATATGTGGACGACCCGAATCATATTATTGCGTTAGAACCAGACGAGATAGCCGAAGATTTAACGTACGAGGAGGTACCTGTTAAAATATTGGATAGGAAAGAACATGTCCTATGCACGAAGGTTATACCACAAGTTAAAGTTTTGTGGAGAAACCATGCTATTGAAGAAATGACTTGGGAGTTGGAATCAGAAATGAAAGCGAGGTATCCTCACCTTTTCGAAACACCAGGTACGTACGTCAATTTCGAGGACGAAATTTCATAAGGAGGGGAGGTTGTAAGACCCCAACTTATTAATAAATGAAATAGAAAGGATTGATTTGATTAATGTGGTTAGTTATGGGTAAAATGTGCAAATATTTCAAATAAGCAAGTGGTTATAAAATATTCATTTTTGGTCTGTGAATATTCGTGTGGTCGTGGAATATTCTTTCTGTCGGGAAATATTCGTACGACGGCGCAGCTATTTGTGGGCCCCATAACGGAAAGCGATTGGATGAAGATAACGACAAAAATTGAATTTTTATAAATAACGGCGTAGTTGTTACCGTTAACACTGTTGGAATATCCGGTGGTTAAAATACAGTAATACGCGTGGTTGCACAGTAACACACGAATTGCACAGTATTTTAGAATTATTGATTCTTACGAAGGAAGACACTACTCAATAATTGTTACAGTAGTTACTGTTCAATATTTTATTTTATTGATTCAATAATTGCTGCGTTGATATTTTATATTATTGTTGTTGCTGCACAGTATTTTCCATTATCAAATCAATAATTCATATTATTTAAATAATATTATTAGATTGCATTATTGGCAATGTCTAGAAAGTTCTATCTAAAGAGAGGTTTGGTCATCTAATTGCGCGCTAGTAAGGAGAAATCCTTATTGGAAAGCCCCAATTTTCCTGGGAACGACCTGGTTGTCATAAATATGATTCTGTAATATTAATTGTGGATAATTAATTATTAACTCATATGATAAGGAAATATTTATTTTATGTGAATATAAATGTTGGATATATTTTGTGGATAAAAATGAAGGAGTTAATGTTGAGGTGTTTTATCAGTATTTTTGTCGGAATGGAGGTATTAAAAATCAATCAGGATTTTTGAGATATATTACGGGGGTTATAATTTTTAATCCGACCGTTGGATCGTTGTGATTTTTGGATATGTTATACATATATAAGTTGAGTATATGTCCATAAAAATAAACGTATGATTTGTTATGAATTTTACGAGATGACTGGCTCAGAAATTATAGAAGTTGCGGAATTTGTCATTTTGGTGGAAAATTCTAAAATTGGTGGTTGGTGAAGAAATGTGCTGAGATTTTTATTCAAATGTGGTGGGTGGGAATAGTAGCAGGTAAAGCCATCTGGTTGCAGGTTAAGTCTGCTTCGGCGTGCTAATATTTTCCTATAAATAGAGGGCTAAGTTAGAATTAAAAATCACACCAGAATTCATAAGTTTTCTCTCTTTCTCTCTCTAGATTATTGACTGTATTTTGTGAGTATTTAGATACTTTGAAAGTTTCTATTCATCAGAGCAAGTTTCTTTCAGCCTTATACCGGTATTCCGACCAGAAGTACTGATATTTTGAGGTAAGGGATATTATTTTCTTCTTAAATAATATTATTTTCTTCAATATCATTATGCTGAAATATTGATATGAGTTTTTTTATCAAATTTAAAACTTTTTGTGTCGGAGTTACTATTCACGTATACGGTACTATTCATGTATACGACCCTATTCACGAATACGGTACTATTCACCGAAAAATAAAATTTTTTCTTTTTGTCCAAGATGTCTATTATGGTTACTATCTTTGATTGTATCCATGTTTTGATCTTTATTTTTAAATTCTACTTCACAATTGATTATTATGAAGTATTATTGATCTTGGATAAACTGTTATATGAATCCCTACTATTTGTCCTTCTGTCTCACTGGATTCATTTTTTTTAAGATATTTTTCATCATCCTCAGTCCTAAATGATGATATTACTGAATATCTTTGGCCTGTAGTGCAAAGATATATGATTACCTGATGAATATCTTTGGCCTGTAGTGCAAAGATGAACAGGTGTTGAGATGAACATGATTGACTGGTGATACAAATAAATATCTTTGGCCTGTAGTGCAAAGATGAATATTTGGTTAAAGATGATTATTAATTGATGTTACAGGGATAAAATATTGATGATGAACTTTTAAATCTTAGAAGATAGTAGAATTTATTCTCTACTTGACTCTTCTAATGGTTTGTTGTTTCCGCTGCAGTTGTTGATCTAAAACTTGTTGTCGATTATATTATATCAAATTTTTTCCTGTTGAATACTAATGATAATTTGTTGTATATTATCTTAGTCATAATATTCTTTACTAGGCTAGTTGAGCTCACCCTTTTCCTTTTTGTTCCATTTTTCTTTTCAGGAGGTGAGAACATAGCAGGATCTAGTCGGGGTATGGAGTGATGGTTCTAGAAAGATGTTTTAGCAGTCCTCACTATTTCTGTAAAATAGTGTTTGAATAATTGTAATGAGGACTTATTTGAGTGTGGATATTGTCTAACAGACAATATTTGTATTTAAACTCACACTATGTGTTGTCGTATTTTGCACGACAATTGTATTATTGAAGTTGTAGTTTACTTTTTGTATCATGTATTTGGCGACTCAGAATGGGTGTTGTATACCTATTTTAGGGGCGTCACACTTATTATATATATATATATATATATATATATATATATATATATATATATATATATATATATACTGAATAACTTTCTACCGACAGTTTTGAAAAATGGGTAAGTGGGGGTCCAAATAATAAGGAAAACTTTACAACAAATACTTCATAAAGTTATCGGACTATCCCTATCGGAAAATCCCCTCATTTTTATCTATTGCATGGTTTGCAATTAATATTGCAAGTTATAAATGATGAATAATTGTTGTTCAAAAATGTGTTTTGTAAAGCCAAGTGAATTGAGATAAATAAAGGAAATTTATATGAAGTATTTGTTGTAAATTTAGCTTATTATTTGGACCCCCACTTACCCATTTTTTAAAATTGTCGGTAGAAATTATCTTAGCTTTGTTTTATATATATATATATATATATATATATATATATATATATATATATATAATGATTTTGGTGGGGGGATAATGGAATTGTTGTGACACCCCCAAATTCGATACTTCTATTTTCACAGGATTTGGTGTTCACTGTACAAACATCATCTATCTATCTATCTACCCATAAAAATGCAAACCATGCAATAGATAGAAATAAATAATAAATCTCTCCCCTTATGGGGTTACATCAACTTCATAATAAATAAATCTCAGGTCACTCTAACCTTAAATCATCTGTGCGAAAACATACACAAATAAGTCTTAAGTAACATCAATTCTAATTATCATTACATAACCACATAAATAATCAATCATCATTACTTGCTAAGCTTGCCCTTGCCTTTACTAGTAGAAGGTTCGTCTGCTCTTTCGTTCCTAACTGCAATGTTATTATTACGCAAGAGTGAGCACGATTGTCCATAAGTATAACAATATAACAATGAATAATAACATGCGAGAAAAATAATAACTTCGAATATAAAAGCTCAACTTTTGAATCAAGAATGGATAACAAGAATCAAAAGAAATTTCTGAGGGTCATAAGACCTTGAACTATGTCCTAGGTTGTCAAGGGTTATACTTGAAACCTGTGTACAATATCTTAACGCTAAAGTGTAAATAATCTCCTATTAAAGGGTTGTTCATCTCAGTTTGACATCAGAGTCCGCACCAAAGGAAGTTTGGTTTGGAAAATTCATCAAGGGTTCTGAAATTTAGAATGCTCATCAACTATGGACTAGTCGAATCATTAAGGGTTCGCTAGTCTAACAAGGTTTAACAGTAAATGAATATTTAACTTGAACAGAATCTCAAAAGGTATACAATAGAATAAGTATTGTATGACAGCATCATGCTTGAAAGATTAATAAACTTTAATATACAAAATAGACTTGATCAATAATAATGAAAACTTGCTTAATGTAGAAAGGTGAATTAATCAACTTATATATCAATAACAAGTAAGGTTAGGAAAACTTGCCTCGTGCGTAGATTACACTTAATTAACTCGTTCTTTGAATTAAATCCTACATATCAATTATGTTCACAATACCAGTCAATAATAATGTACTAAACATTATAAGCTATTCTTTGTCTAATCTCGAATTCATGACTATATTTAGTCAAATTATCATAATTGTTTTCACATAATATAATACTACACGAACAACAAGTTAATTATATAATCAACGATTCAAATAACATGTAATTATCTTCTTGACTTGGTAAAAACTCATTTTAATATCTCATTATATGTCTAACAAGTTTTTATATTCATTAGACTAGGTTACTAACTCATTTCTATACGTGAACATAAAAAAAAATATTTTCTAGACATTCTGCTAAGTGGCGATGCGACGCCACTTTTGTACTGGGACTTGGCGCTGCGGCTTGGTACATGGCGCTGCGGCGCGGGGCATCAATGCTGGGATTGGCGCTGTGTCGTGGTGGCGCTGCGGCGCGGGACATCAGTTCTGGAGTTGGCGCCGCGGCGCGACACTCCAGAATTTGATTCCCAGCTCGCGAAGAACACAGAGTTCAGCGAATTAAACATTATATGATCATTATTTCCCCAAATTAAACATACCCACATGTTAGAATTAATATATAATCAATACCCAATGTTTATAGGGTGATTTTAACCCATAAAAACACATAATCACTGAATTAAAATATGCAAATTGTACTGTTCTTGATGTTCTTGAAGGTTTTTGAACAAAAACATAGAATTTAATACTACGGATTCGTTGTAAGACCAAATCCAACCATCCAAGTTTTGTTTTGTTCGTTTTAGCATGCATAATCATATACAAGTGGAAATTTTGTAGAAAAATCTATGGTTTACATATTAAAATTACGTATAAGGGCCATATGGTCATATAACGTACTCTGTAAATTTTGAAATAACAAGTCATCATATTATGAAACTTATAATATGGAATCATGCAATATATATATAAAACATGTTATGCTACTCGTATTATTACATATAACCATATAAAAACACAATCTCTAACTACAGAGATTTACAGAATATATGAAAGCCATCTTATAAAACTAAATGATGCAACAATGAAAATTGGGTTTGGAGAATTACCCAAGCGTAGATTAGAATGATTGAAACTTTTCCCCAATTTCTTCTTAACTCTCACAAATCTCTTAACAATCTCTGAACTTTCAAACTCTCTCCCTCTCTTTCTCCTCTTTGTTTTTGCCAGACTTAAAAAATGAAGAAGAAAAGAATATGTAATATAATAAAGGAAAAAAAAACTATTGCGCATAATGGTCAATTAACCCAGTCATGGATAACTACTGATAACTCCTACTAAGGCCATGTTTGGCTATCATTTTAAAAGCTTATACCCCATTAATTTAATAAAACCTCTTATACTATAGTTAAATAATGTCACACTCCTTTATAAAATAAATCAATATCTTATTTAATTTACTTTAAATAAAATATAATAAATTCTCATAAATTCACATAGTCACATAATTAAATTTCTCATTAATAAATAATGTCAAATTATTAACTCTCTAATTAATAATTAAATAACATTAGGCTTATTAAATATTTCTTTTAATACAATAAGCTCACATAATCACATACTTTGATAATAAAAAAATTTTCACATTAATTTAATAAATATAACACATATAATTAAATTAATCTACCACAATTGCATCAAATAATTATTTAATCTAACAATTAATTCATCGAAAAATATTTATTCAATTCAATAAATATTAAAATTAATTTACAAAAATCTCGTTCGTCACAATTGTCAGGCAATTAATATATATATATATATATATATATATATATATATATATATATATATATATATATATATAGTATAATAAGTTTTTTTTTAATGAAAAATATAATATATTATTTTTTATTATGCATAGTGTTTGCATAGTAAAATTAAAAAAAGTTCAACCGATCGAAATGTCGTCCGTGATATGTCACTGTGAAGTCTGTGATTTTTTAATTTAAATAGTATTCTTCCATTATCCTATAAATAGGATGTTTAGTTTAGAATTAAAAATAACACCAGAATCAGAGAATTCTTCTTCTATAATATTGAGCGTATTTCTTTAGAGTTTAAGGAAGTTTTGAGTATAGAAAACAGTGCAAGTTTTCTTCAAGAATATCCTCGCCCTACTAGTCAGAAATACTCTCTTTTTAAGGTAAGGGATATTATTTTTGTTCAATATTCGTAAGAAATAATATTTTCTTCCATACTATGTAGTATGTAAGTAATATTATTTCGTTTCAGATTCTGAATTCTACACTCATTTTGTTAAAATATTGCTTCTATACTCCTTGAAATTAGTATAATATCCTTGAAATTTGCGCTTTATCTAGTATCTTTTCACAAAAATATTATTCTGAACATTCTTGATAATTTTAAATCTTTTCATACGGGAGTACTAATCACGGGGTACTATTTCTGAAGTACTATTCACTCGGGTACTATTCACCCAGGTACTATTCATGATAAAAAAATTGATTTCTTTTCGGTCAAAATTATTTTTGATACAATATTATTCTTGAATTTTACTTCACAAAACAGTATCATGTTTACAATTTGGACATTATTGAATTATGGATAAATTAAATTATAAATCTTTAAAATTTATCCTTGCTCTTATTTAATTGAATTCGTATATCATTGTCATCTTCCTCATGTTTATATTATGATGAAAGTCATCTTTGGCCCGTAGTGCATAGATGGACTGTTGATTGGTAAGATTATGACCAGAGATTATTCGGTATAATCATGATATGTAATGTTACAAATGATGTGGTAAAAGTCCTCATTAGCCCGTAATGCATTGATGGACAGTTGTTGGCATGATCATGATCATTGGTGATAACACGAATATCCTTGGCCCTTAGGCATGAATAATTTATGGATGTGATACTATTGAATATCATTGGCCCGTAGTGCATGGATAATTCAGTGATGTAGATTATTTATTGAGCCGAGTCTCAGCGATAAAATTGATGATAAACTTTTTAAATCATAGAAGATAGTAGATATCATGCTCTACTTGACTCTTCTAATGGATTGTTTGTTCCACTGCAGTTAAACTTGTTGTTTATTGTATTCTATCAGTTTAACACTGTTGAAATCTAACGATAATTTATTCTGCATTGTCTTAGTTATAATATTTCTTACTGAGCTAGTTGAGCTCACCCTTTTGCTTTCATTGTTCTCTTCAGAAAATGAGAACGTAGCCGGGACTAGTCGGAGAATGAAGCGACGGTTCGAGATGGTGGATGTAGTAGTCCTCACTATTTTATAAAATTGTGTGATAATAATTGTAAAGAGGACTCCATTTGAGTTTGAATATTGTCTAGGAGACAATATTCGTGTTAAAACTCTCAGCTCATGTTGTATAATTAAGTTTATATTTGTATTATGTACTATGTATTTGGCGACTCAAAATGGGCAATGTATACCTATTTTGGGGGCGTCACAGTATCTCACGTTATTGATTCAATTATTGTCACAATATTTTATATTATTAAATCAATAATTGAGACGACAAAGTTATTCATATTATTATTTACATTATTGACGATGTCTAGAATGTTCTGTCGAGGAAAGGGGGTTGGTCACCTAATTGCGCGCCAATAGGGAGAAATCCTTATTAGAAAGTCCCCTCTTTCTTGGGAATGATCTGGTTGTTAATGTTAGAAGTTATAATATTAATGATGAATAATTGTTGTTCAAAAATGTGTTTATTGAAGTCTTGTGGTTTGTGATAAATAGAGGAATTTTTATTGAAGTATTTGTTGTAAATTTTACTTATTATATGGACCCCCACTTACCCATTTTTTAAAACTGTCGGTAAAAATTATCTCAATTTTGTTATATATATATATATATATATATATATATATATATATATATATATATATATATATTATAATAAGTTTTGTTTTTTATGTAAAGTAGAATATATTATATTTTATTGTTTGCATAGTACTGCATATTAAAATAAAAAAATTTAGAATTATGCCCGTGATTTCGTTCGAAAGTTTTACTGTGGAGTCTGTGATTTTATTTTTCTAAATAGTATCCTTCCATTCTCCTATAAATAGAATGCTCAGTTTAGAAATAAAAATTACACCAAAATCAGAGAATTCTTCTTCTATAATATTGAGCGTATTTCTTTAGAGTTTAAGAAAGCTTTGAGTGTAGAAAATAGTATAATCTTTCTTCAAAAATATCCCCGTTATACCAGTCAGAATTGCTCTCTTTCTAAGGTAAGTGATATTATTTATTTCATATTCGCTTACGATATTATTTTTCGTATTCATAAGGAATATTATTGTCGTTCAAATATTCGTAAAAAAGATTATTTTCGTACAATATTTGTAGGGATATTGTCTTCGTTCAATATTCGTAAGGGATATTATTTTCGTTCAATATTCGTAAGGGATATTATTTTTGTTCAATATTCGTAAGAAATAATATTTTCTTCCATACTTTGTAATATGTAAGTAAGATTATTTCGTTTCAGATTCCGAATTCTACACTTATTTTGTTAAGTATTGCTTCTATACTCCTTGAAATTAGTAAAATATCCTTAAAATTTGCGCTTCATCTAGTATCGTTTCATAAGAATATATTTCTGAGCATTCTTGTTAAATTTTCAGCTTTTCATGCTGGAGTACTATTCATACATACGGCACTATTCATACGTACAGTACTATTCACGAAGTACTATTCACGGGGTACTATTTACTCGGATACAATTCACCCGGGGTACTAATTATGACAAAAATTGATTTCTTTTCTGTCCAAATTATTTTTGATACGTGAATATTATTCTTGAATTTTACTCCACAAAGCAGTATCATGTTGACAATTTGGATATTTTTAAACTCTGGATAAATTGAATTATAAATCTTTAATATTTATTCTTGATCTCGTTTGATTGAATTCTTATATCATTGTCATCATCCTTATGCTTATATTATAATGAAAGTCATCTTTGGCCCGTAGTACATAAATGGACTGTTGAATTGTATGATTATGATCAGGAATTATTCGATATAATCATGACATGTAATGTTACAAATGATGTGGTAAAAGTTCTCATTGGCCCGTAGTGCATTGATGGACAGTTGTTGGTATGATCATGACCATGGGTTTTCTTCGCCCAAGGGTGTAAAGATGAATTATTGTTTGGCATGATCATGACCATTGGTGATAATAACGAATATCCTTGACCCGTAGTGCATGGATGACTCGTGGATGTGATAATAATGAATATCCTTAGTGTGACACCCCCAAAATTAGGTATAAATCACCCATCTTGGGTCGTCAGATACATGGTACAGAATACAAATACAACTTACTAATACAACTGTCGTGTACAATACGACAAAACATAACTGTGAGTTTGAATACAATTATTGTCTACTAGAGACTATACAAACTCAAAAGGACTCCTCATTACAATTATTGTCACACTATTTAACAGAATAGAGAGGACTACTAATACTATCATCTGGTCCATCACTCCGTTTCCCGACTCGTCCTAGCTATATTCTCATTTCCTGAAGAGAACAGTGAAAGAAAGGGTGAATTCAACTAGCCCAGTAAGAAATATTATGACTAAGATAATGCAGAATAAATTATCATTAGCCTTCAATAGTGTTAAACTGATAAAATATAACGAACATCAAGTTTAACTCAGCGGAACAAGCAATCCATTAAAAGAGTCAAGTAGAAAATAAAATCTACTATCTTCTATGATTTAAAAGGTTTTTCAACACTGTTATCGCTGGGACTCAGCTTAATAAAATAATCCACATCATCGAATCACCCCTGCACTACGGTCAAGGATATTCGTGTATTCATTAATGGTCATGATCATGCCAACAACTGTCCATCAATGCACTATAGGCCAATAAGGACTTTTAGCACATCATTTATAATATTACGGTCATGATTATACCGAATAATCCCTGGTCATAATCATACCAAGTCCATCTATGCACTACAGGCCACAGATGACTTTTAACATCTTATAAACATGAGGATGATGACAATGATATAAGAATTCAATAAAACAAGTTCAAGAATTAATTTATCCAAGAATTAACGTCCAAATTGTCAACATGATACTGCTTTGTAGAGTAAAATTCAAGAATGCTTAGAAGAATATTTTCATGAAAAGATACTGGATGAAACGCAATTATCAAGGATATTCCACAAATTTCATGGAGTATAGAAGTCAAAACTTAACCAACTGAGTATAATAAAGAATGAAATAACAAAAAAAATCACCATGCATGCGATAGACCGCACAGACAGGTTATTCCAACAGAATAATAAATAATGGAACCAGGTCTGGCATAAACCGCACAGACAGAATATTCCAACAGAATAATAATAAAGACGGAACCAGGTCTGGTGTAAAACATACAGACAGGATATTCCAACAGAATAATAATAAAGACGGAACTAGGTCTGGTGTAAAACACACAGACAGGATGTTCCAACAGAATAATAATAAAGACGTCACTAAGTATAGGGTAGACCGCGTATACAGGTTATTCCAACAGAATAATAAGAAATAGAATAACAACAGTTCTCTTCATGAATAATAAAGAATAACACCCCTTACCGTTTTAAAGAAGAACTGAAATAAGGAAGTAGTTAAGTAGCAGAATACTTTTCTTCTCTCTCTCTATAGTTTCTCTCTATAGTTTCTCTCTCTAGAGTTCAGTGAATTCGTAAGAAATAATGAAGGAATGAGCTGCTATTTATAGAAAAATGGAATGCATAATAACTAATCCATGAACGGTCCAGATTGATTACTTTAATCTGACGGTCCATATTTAAAGAAAAATCTTTTAAATAAAATATAATATATTCTATTTATAGAATAACTTTAATAAAGTATTCTGTTTTATATAAAAAGATGTTTCTGTTTTATTACGTTAATAATACGAATAAAACAAAACTTCATTATCGCTAAATAATTCATATTATTAACTGACAATAATTGAATCAAACTGAGTGACTTCTCATATAAGCATTAATAATCAATACCGTGTGCTACTATACAACCACACGTATTATTGTACTTTTACTACCGAGTAGTTCAACAGTATCAATGGTAAAACTTCCGCCGTTACTTTTAATAAAATATTTTTATCGTTTTCTCAATCCGATAATAATTCCGTTGCGAGGTCCACCAATGATTGTGCCGTTTTACGAATATTCCCTGTTAAAATGAATATTTCCCGACCAATCGAATATTATATAACAACTTGTGTACTTTGCAAAATTTATAAATATTACTCACAACTATAACATTATATCAAATTAACTCCATAATATTCAAAAATGATATTTATAGAAAATTAATCTTTATTTATAAAAGTTGGAGTCTTACAACCTCCCCTTCTTATGAAATTTTGCCCTCGAAATTAGGGTACGTACCTGGTATGTCGAAGAGGTAAGGATACATTGACTTCATTTCAGATTCTAACTCCCAAGTCATTTCCTCAACATCGTGATTTCTCCACAAAACTTTGACTTGAGGTATAACCTTGGAGCGTAGAATATGTTCCTTCTTATCCAAGAATTGAACAGGAACTTCTTTATACGTCAAATTCTCTGCTATTTCGTCCGGTTCTAACTCAATAATGTGGTTCGGGTCTTCCACATATTTACGTAACATGGATATGTGAAAAAAATTATGAACACGAGACATACTTGGCGGTAAAGCGAGTCTATAAGCCACAGTTCCTACTTGATCGAGGATTAAAAATGGAGCGATGAATCGAGGATTGAGCTTTCCTCTCTTTCTAAATCTCGTAACTCCTTTCCATGGAGCAACACGTAAGAACACATGATCTCCTATATCAAATTCCACTTCCTTTCGATGAAGATCAGAATAACTCTTTTGTCGATCTTGTGAGGTTATTATACGTTGTCGGATCGTTTGAATCTTTTCTGTAGTCATACGTACCAACTCCGGTCCCAACAACGTTGCTTCACCCACCTCATCCCAGCATACTGGAGAACGACACTTTCTTCCATACAACGCTTTGAATGGAGCCATGCCAATACTTTCTTGATAACTGTTGTTGTAGGAAAACTCCACCAATGATAAGAACTTATCCCAACTTCCCTTGAATTCAAGGACACAGAGTCTTAATAAATCTTCCAGAGTTTGAATAGTCCTCTCTGATTGTCCGTCCGTCTGAGGATGATATGCCAAACTAAATCGTAAATCCGTGCCCATAGCTTTTTGTAAGCTAACCCAAAATCGTGAAGTGAATCTTGGGTCTCGGTCAGAAACTATGGATATTGGTATACCATGCAGTCTTACAACCTCGTTTATGTACATACGAGCAAGACGTTCAAGTGTATAAGTTTCTCGTATCGATAAAAAATGAGCAGACTTGGTCAATCTATCAACAATGACCCAAATCGCATCAATACCTTGAGAAACCTTAGGAAGACCGGTAACGAAATCCATGGTAATGTGCTCCCACTTCCATTTTAGAATTTCAAGTGGTTGCAATGGACCTTTTGGTACTTGATGCTCCGCCTTGACTCGTTGACAAGTTAGACACTTTGAGATAAACAGCGCTATCTCTCGCTTCATATTGCTCCACCAAAATATATGACGAAGATCATGATACATTTTGGTACTCCCAGGATGGATTACAAACGGTGTGTTGTGCGCCTCCATCATGATTTCATACTTTAAATCAGGGTCGTTAGGAACACAAAGTCTGGAGTTGACTCGAAGTATTCCTTCTTCATCGATTCTTGCTTCCGGCATAGCACCTTCTTTCACTTTCTTCCTCATACGCATCAGCTCCAGGTCTGTAGCTTGAGCAGCTTTAACTTTATCGATTAAAGTCGGTTCTACTCGTATATTCGCCATCATCACATGGGTCCCTGGAGTCTTTAACTCTATCTCTATCCTTTGCAAGTCACACAAAATGGGCCTTTGTGTTGACAATATCGCACTCGTACTTGCATATGATCTTCTACTCAATGCGTCAGCTACCACGTTCGCTTTTTCAGAATGGTATTGAATGGTATGATCATAATCTTTCAATAGTTCAAGCCAACGTCGTTGTCGCATGTTGAGTTCCTTTTGAGTGAAAAAATATTTGAGGCTTTTATGATCCGTAAAGATCTCCACCTTCTCTCCATAACAAGTAATGCCTTCAAATTTTAAGTGCAAAGACAACAGCTGCCAACTCTAGATCATGAGTAGGATAATTCCTCTCATATTCCTTGAGTTGTCTTGATGCATAGGCTATGACTTTTTCATGTTGCATGAGAACGCATCCCAACCCTTTGCTCGAAGCATCACTGTAGATGACAAATCTCTCCGAGCCAGATGGTATTGTTAGAACAGGTGCTGAAATGAGTCTCCTCTTGAGTTCTTGAAAACTCTTATCACATTCTTCGCTCCAACCGAACTTTGTATCTTTCCGAGTCAGCTGAGTTAGTGGAGTAGCGATTCGAGAAAATCCTTCCACGAATCTCCAATAATAACCAGCTAAACCGAGAAAGCTACGTACTTCGGTTACTGATTTAGGTTGCTCCCAGCTTTGAATAGCTTCAATCTTTGCCGGGTCAATAGATATTCCACGAATTGATACTACATGCCCAAGGAATGCTACCTCCTCCAGCCAGAACTCGCATTTCTTCAACTTGGCATAAAGCTTGTATTCACGAAGCTTTTGGAGTACCAGCCTCAAGTGTTGCTCATGATCTTCACGACTTTTGGAATAAATAAGGATGTCATCAATAAAGACGACCACAAAGTGATCTAAATATTCCTTGAATACCCGGTTCATCATATTCATGAAGGCAGCAGGAGCATTAGTCAATCCAAAGGACATGACTAGGAATTCATAATGCCCGTACCGAGTTCTAAAAGTTGTCTTTGGAATATCCTCAGTTCTAACCTTTAGCTGATGATATCCAGAACAAAGATCGATCTTTGAAAAGAATTGTGCTCCTTGCAACTGGTCAAACAGGTCATCAATACGTGGCAATGAGTACCTGTTTTTGATGGTGACATGATTCAACTTCCGATAATCAATACAAAGTCGCATACTTCCATCTTTCTTCTTCACGAATAGAACAGGAGCACCCCAAGGAGAAGTACTAGGACGAATAAAGCCAATGTCTAACAATTCCTGCAGTTGGATCTTTAACTCCTGAAGTTCAATAGGAGTCATTCGATATGGGACTTTGGAAATAGGTTTTGTATCGGGTTCAAGGTCGATACAAAATTTAATTTCACGCTCTGGGGGTAGGCCAGGAAGTTCTTCAGGGAATACGTCAGGGAATTTATTAACAATAGAAATATCATTCAAAACTGACGTATTTTTGTTTAGATCCGTGACATGAGCTAAAAAAGCTTGACATCCGTTTTTTAATAAACGAATAGCTTTATGGCTTGAGATGACAACGATTGATTTTAATAGTTTGGTTGCTTGAATTTGCATAATAGGTCGATTAGGAATATGAAAGCTAACAACCTTACGAAAATAATTAATTTTTGCATAATGAGTAATTAACCAATTAATCCCTAGAATCACGTCAAATGCAAGTATTTTTAATGAAATCAGATCGACAGGTAATGTGTGGGTGCCAACTTGAACCAAACAAGACTTATAAACCGTGGATGTAATGAAGGTTTCTCCCAATAGAGTTTCAACAGATAAGTCAAAGTCTAATTTCTCCGGAGTCAAATTTAATCGATGAGCGCAAGTAGGAGAAATAAAAGAATAGGTAGAACCGGTATCAAATAAAGCATAGACTTCGTTAGAGTTTATGATAAGCTTACTCGTGATGACCTTATTCGGGTTCCTTGCTTTCTGGGAGGTCACAACAAACGCTCTCCCTTGCACTACCGGTTTTGACTTTTCTAGGACAGCCTTTGGTGCCTCCATCCTGGTTGAACTTATTTTTGGTAAACGACAAAATCGAGCTAAATGACCTTCTCTTCCACAATTATAACATGCTTTAGACGGCATCACGCAGTTTGGACTGATGTGCCCCTCCCCTCCGCATTTGAAACATATGATAGGTGGTCGTTCTCCTTCCTTAACAACGGGTGCTGGTGCTGATGTCTTTCCATCATTGTTGAATCTCCTCTTCTTGAAATGACCATTCTTATTATTTTGGCCCTGATTACCACCGAAGTGGTTACCATTTCTAGCATGTTTATTCCCACCACGCTTGTTGTCACCGCTTCGATGACTGCTCTCACTTGTATTATCATTTTGCCGACTGCTCTCTTTTGGTTGCGTTGACTCGTTATCGCGCTCCACTAACTGAGCCCTATTCACAACATCTGAATACAAACACAATTTATGAGAAATAAGATATTGACGTATCTCAGGTTTCAACCCTCACAAAAATATTCGCGTCATTCGCTCTTCATTATCCACCAAGTGGGACGCAAACCGGGACAACTCAGCAAATTTAGCCTCATACTGCGACACGGTCATATTATTCTGCTCCAATTTGATGAACTCCACCTCCTTCATGTGTCGAACACTTTCGAGAAAGTATTTGTCATTGAACAGCTCTTGGAACTTCTCCCAAGACATCTTCAGTGCGGCAGGTTGAGTACGCTTAATCGATTCCCACCAGTAATCTGCCTCTCCTCGCAACATAAAGACGGCAAAGGGAACCTTTTGCTCCTCGGAGCATTCTAAGACATCAAATATCTTGGTGATCTGCTTTATCCATGTTTCCGCTATAAGTGGTTTTGGCTCTCCCTTAAACTCCGGTGGTCCCAGCTCCTTGAACTGTTTAGCGGTGACCGTCCGAGAGTTTTCAGTGTTTTCACCTATATTTTGAACAGGAGTCGCTCTCTCTTGCTGTTGCATGAACTGCATGAAGCTTTTGAACATTCCATCATTCATCATTTGGTTAGTATTATTGTTTGCATGAGGATTGTCGCCTTCCTGATGCACATTATCCCGATTATTGATATGTGGTGAATCAACAGTCGCCTGTGCTCCATTGCTATTCTCAACATTCTCAGATGTCATTTTCAGATATTGCCACAAAACAAAAGTTAATTGATATGTCATATATTATCCTTATATTCTGACCGACCAATTAAATACCATGCAAATAAACTTAGGTAGGTCATACTAGTGAAGGAATTCCCCGTCTCTCCCTTCCTAGTTCTATTCTCACATCTTAGCCAGGGATCATATCCCTAAGCTTTGATACCAACTGTGACGCCCCCAAAATTAGGTATAAATCACCCATCTTGGGTCGTCAGATACATGGTACAGAATACAAATACAACTTACTAATACAACTGTCGTGTACAATACGACAAAACATAACTGTGAGTTTGAATACAATTATTGTCTACTAGAGACTATACAAACTCAAAAGGACTCCTCATTACAATTATTGTCACACTATTTAACAGAATAGAGAGGACTACTAATACTATCATCTGGTCCATCACTCCGTTTCCCGACTCGTCCTAGCTATATTCTCATTTCCTGAAGAGAACAGTGAAAGAAAGGGTGAATTCAACTAGCCCAGTAAGAAATATTATGACTAAGATAATGCAGAATAAATTATCATTAGCCTTCAATAGTGTTAAACTGATAAAATATAACGAACATCAAGTTTAACTCAGCGGAACAAGCAATCCATTAAAAGAGTCAAGTAGAAAATAAAATCTACTATCTTCTATGATTTAAAAGGTTTTTCAACACTGTTATCGCTGGGACTCAGCTTAATAAAATAATCCACATCATCGAATCACCCCTGCACTACGGCCAAGGATATTCGTGTATTCATTAATGGTCATGATCATGCCAACAACTGTCCATCAATGCACTACGGGCCAATAAGGACTTTTACCACATCATTTGTAATATTACGGTCATGATTATACCGAATAATCCCTGGTCATAATCATACCAAGTCCATCTATGCACTACAGGCCACAGATAACTTTCAATATATTATAAACATGAGGATGACGACAATGATATAAGAATTCAATAAAACAAGTTCAAGAATTAATTTATCCAAGAATTAACGTCTAAATTGTCAACATGATACTACTTTGTGGAGTAAAATTCAAGAATGCTTAGAAGAATATTTTCATGAAAAGATACTGGATGAAACGCAATTATCAAGGATATTCCACAAATTTCATGGAGTATAGAAGTCAAAACTTAACCAACTGAGTATAATAAAGAATGAAATAACAAAAAAAATCACCATGCATGCGATAGACCGCACAGACAGGTTATTCCAACAGAATAATAAATAATGGAACCAGGTCTGGCGTAAACCGCACAGACAGAATATTCCAACAGAATAATAATAAAGACGGAACCAGGTCTGGTGTAAAACATACAGACAGGATATTCCAACAGAATAATAATAAAGACGGAACTAGGTCTGGTGTAAAACACACAGACAGGATGTTCCAACAGAATAATAATAAAGACGTCACTAAGTATAGGGTAGACCGCGTATACAGGTTATTCCAACAGAATAATAAGAAATAGAATAACAACAGTTCTCTTCATGAATAATAAAGAATAACACCCCTTACCGTTTTAAAGAAGAACTGAAATAAGGAAGTAGTTAAGTAGCAGAATACTTTTCTTCTCTCTCTCTATAGTTTCTCTCTATAGAGTTCAGTGAATTCGTAAGAAATAATGAAGGAATGAGCTGCTATTTATAGAAAAATGGAATGCATAATAACTAATCCATGAACGGTCCAGATTGATTACTTTAATCTGACGGTCCATATTTAAAGAAAAATCTTTTAAATAAAATATAATATATTCTATTTATAGAATAACTTTAATAAAGTATTCTGTTTTATATAAAAAGATGTTTCTGTTTTATTACGTTAATAATACGAATAAAACAAAACTTCATTATCGCTAAATAATTCATATTATTAACTGACAATAATTGAATCAAACTGAGTGACTTCTCATATAAGCATTAATAATCAATACCGTGTGCTACTATGCAACCACACGTATTACTGTACTTTTACTACCGAGTAGTTCAACAGTATCAATGGTAAAACTTCCGCCGTTATTTTTAATAAAATATTTTTATCGTTTTCTCAATCCGACAATAATTCCGTTGTGAGGTCCACCAATGATTGTGCCGTTTTACGAATATTCCCTGTTAAAATGAATATTTCCCGACCAATCGAATATTATATAACAACTTGTGTACTTTGCAAAATTTATAAATATTACTCACAACTATAACATTATATCAAATTAACTCCATAATATTCAAAAATGATATTTATAGAAAATTAATCTTTATTTATAAAAGTTGGAGTCTTACAACCTCCCCTTCTTATGAAATTTTGCCCTCGAAATTAGGGTACGTACCTGGTATGTCGAAGAGGTAAGGATACATTGACTTCATTTCAGATTCTAACTCCCAAGTCATTTCCTCAACATCGTGATTTCTCCACAAAACTTTGACTTGAGGTATAACCTTGGAGCGTAGAATATGTTCCTTCTTATCCAAGAATTGAACAGGAACTTCTTTATACGTCAAATTCTCTGCTATTTCGTCCGGTTCTAACTCAATAATGTGGTTCGGGTCTTCCACATATTTACGTAACATGGATATGTGAAAAAAATTATGAACACGAGACATACTTGGCGGTAAAGCGAGTCTATAAGCCACAGTTCCTACTTGATCGAGGATTAAAAATGGAGCGATGAATCGAGGATTGAGCTTTCCTCTCTTTCTAAATCTCGTAACTCCTTTCCATGGAGCAACACGTAAGAACACATGATCTCCTATATCAAATTCCACTTCCTTTCGATGAAGATCAGAATAACTCTTTTGTCGATCTTGTGAGGTTATTATACGTTGTCGGATCGTTTGAATCTTTTCTGTAGTCATACGTACCAACTCCGGTCCCAACAACGTTGCTTCACCCACCTCATCCCAGCATACTGGAGAACGACACTTTCTTCCATACAACGCTTTGAATGGAGCCATGCCAATACTTTCTTGATAACTGTTGTTGTAGGAAAACTCCACCAATGATAAGAACTTATCCCAACTTCCCTTGAATTCAAGGACACAGAGTCTTAATAAATCTTCCAGAGTTTGAATAGTCCTCTCTGATTGTCCGTCCGTCTGAGGATGATATGCCAAACTAAATCGTAAATCCGTGCCCATAGCTTTTTGTAAGCTAACCCAAAATCGTGAAGTGAATCTTGGGTCTCGGTCAGAAACTATGGATATTGGTATACCATGCAGTCTTACAACCTCATTTATGTACATACGAGCAAGACGTTCAAGTGTATAAGTTTCTCGTATCGATAAAAAATGAGCAGACTTGGTCAATCTATCAACAATGACCCAAATCGCATCAATACCTTGAGAAACCTTAGGAAGACCGGTAACGAAATCCATGGTAATGTGCTCCCACTTCCATTTTAGAATTTCAAGTGGTTGCAATGGACCTTTTGGTACTTGATGCTCCGCCTTGACTCGTTGACAAGTTAGACACTTTGAGATAAACAGCGCTATCTCTCGCTTCATATTGCTCCACCAAAATATATGACGAAGATCATGATACATTTTGGTACTCCCAGGATGGATTACAAACGGTGTGTTGTGCGCCTCCATCATGATTTCATACTTTAAATCAGGGTCGTTAGGAACACAAAGTCTGGAGTTGACTCGAAGTATTCCTTCTTCATCGATTCTTGCTTCCGGCATAGCACCTTCTTTCACTTTCTTCCTCATACGCATCAGCTCCAGGTCTGTAGCTTGAGCAGCTTTAACTTTATCGATTAAAGTCGGTTCTACTCGTATATTCGCCATCATCACATGGGTCCCTGGAGTCTTTAACTCTATCTCTATCCTTTGCAAGTCACACAAAATGGGCCTTTGTGTTGACAATATCGCACTCGTACTTGCATATGATCTTCTACTCAATGCGTCAGCTACCACGTTCGCTTTTTCAAAATGGTATTGAATGGTATGATCATAATCTTTTAATAGTTCAAGCCAACGTCGTTGTCGCATGTTGAGTTCCTTTTGAGTGAAAAAATATTTGAGGCTTTTATGATCCGTAAAGATCTCCACCTTCTCTCCATAACAAGTAATGCCTTCAAATTTTAAGTGCAAAGACAACAGCTGCCAACTCTAGATCATGAGTAGGATAATTCCTCTCATATTCCTTGAGTTGTCTTGATGCATAGGCTATGACTTTTTCATGTTGCATGAGAACGCATCCCAACCCTTTGCTCGAAGCATCACTGTAGATGACAAATCTCTCCGAGCCAGATGGTATTGTTAGAACAGGTGCTGAAATGAGTCTCCTCTTGAGTTCTTGAAAACTCTTATCACATTCTTCGCTCCAACCGAACTTTGTATCTTTCCGAGTCAGCTGAGTTAGTGGAGTAGCGATTCGAGAAAATCCTTCCACGAATCTCCAATAATAACCAGCTAAACCGAGAAAGCTACGTACTTCGGTTACTGATTTAGGTTGCTCCCAGCTTTGAATAGCTTCAATCTTTGCCGGGTCAATAGATATTCCACGAATTGATACTACATGCCCAAGGAATGCTACCTCCTCCAGCCAGAACTCGCATTTCTTCAACTTGGCATAAAGCTTGTATTCACGAAGCTTTTGGAGTACCAGCCTCAAGTGTTGCTCATGATCTTCACGACTTTTGGAATAAATAAGGATGTCATCAATAAAGACGACCACAAAGTGATCCAAATATTCCTTGAATACCCGGTTCATCATATTCATGAAGGCAGCAGGAGCATTAGTCAATCCAAAGGACATGACTAGGAATTCATAATGCCCGTACCGAGTTCTAAAAGTTGTCTTTGGAATATCCTCAGTTCTAACCTTTAGCTGATGATATCCAGAACAAAGATCGATCTTTGAAAAGAATTGTGCTCCTTGCAACTGGTCAAACAGGTCATCAATACGTGGCAATGAGTACCTGTTTTTGATGGTGACATGATTCAACTTCCGATAATCAATACAAAGTCGCATACTTCCATCTTTCTTCTTCACGAATAGAACAGGAGCACCCCAAGGAGAAGTACTAGGACGAATAAAGCCAATGTCTAACAATTCCTGCAGTTGGATCTTTAACTCCTGAAGTTCAATAGGAGTCATTCGATATGGGACTTTGGAAATAGGTTTTGTATCGGGTTCAAGGTCGATACAAAATTTAATTTCACGCTCTGGGGGTAGGCCAGGAAGTTCTTCAGGGAATACGTCAGGGAATTTATTAACAATAGAAATATCATTCAAAACTGACGTATTTTTGTTTAGATCCGTGACATGAGCTAAGAAAGCTTGACATCCGTTTTTTAATAAACGAATAGCTTTATGGCTTGAGATGACAACGATTGATTTTAATGGTTTGGTTGCTTGAATTTGCATAATAGGTCGATTAGGAATATGAAAGCTAACAACCTTACGAAAATAATTAATTTTTGCATAATGAGTAATTAACCAATTAATCCCTAGAATCACGTCAAATGCAAGTATTTTTAATGAAATCAGATCGACAGGTAATGTGTGGGTGCCAACTTGAACCAAACAAGACTTATAAACCGTGGATGTAATGAAGGTTTCTCCCAATAGAGTTTCAACAGATAAGTCAAAGTCTAATTTCTCCGGAGTCAAATTTAATCGATGAGCGCAAGTAGGAGAAATAAAAGAATAGGTAGAACCGGTATCAAATAAAGCATAGACTTCGTTAGAGTTTATGATAAGCTTACTCGTGATGACCTTATTCGGGTTCCTTGCTTTCTGGGAGGTCACAACAAACGCTCTCCCTTGCACTACCGGTTTTGACTTTTCTAGGACAGCCTTTGGTGCCTCCATCCTGGTTGAACTTATTTTTGGTAAACGACAAAATCGAGCTAAATGACCTTCTCTTCCACAATTATAACATGCTTTAGACGGCATCACGCAGTTTGGACTGATGTGCCCCTCCCCTCCGCATTTGAAACATATGATAGGTGGTCGTTCTCCTTCCTTAACAACGGGTGCTGGTGCTGATGTCTTTCCATCATTGTTGAATCTCCTCTTCTTGAAATGACCATTCTTATTGTTTTGGCCCTGATTACCACCGAAGTGGTTACCATTTCTAGCATGTTTATTCCCACCACGCTTGTTGTCACCGCTTCGATGACTGCTCGCACTGGTATTATCATTTTGCCGACTGCTCTCTTTTGGTTGCGTTGACTCGTTATCGCGCTCCACTAACTGAGCCCTATTCACAACATCTGAATACTAACACAATTTATGAGAAATAAGATATTGACGTATCTCAGGTTTCAACCCTCACAAAAACATTCGCGTCATTCGCTCTTCATTATCCACCAAGTGGGACGCAAACCGGGACAACTCAGCAAATTTAGCCTCATACTGCGACACGGTCATATTATTCTGCTCCAATTTGATGAACTCCACCTCCTTCATGTGTCGAACACTTTCGAGAAAGTATTTGTCATTGAACAGCTCTTGGAACTTCTCCCAAGACATCTTCAGTGCGGCAGGTTGAGTACGCTTAATCGATTCCCACCAGTAATCTGCCTCTCCTCGCAACATAAAGACGGCAAAGGGAACCTTTTGCTCCTCGGAGCATTCTAAGACATCAAATATCTTGGTGATCTGCTTTATCCATGTTTCCGCTATAAGTGGTTTTGGCTCTCCCTTAAACTCCGGTGGTCCCAGCTCCTTGAACTGTTTAGCGGTGACCGTCCGAGAGTTTTCAGTGTTTTCACCTATATTTTGAACAGGAGTCGCTCTCTCTTGCTGTTGCATGAACTGCATGAAGCTTTTGAACATTCCATCATTCATCATTTGGTTAGTATTGTTGTTTGCATGAGGATTGTCGCCTTCCTGATGCACATTATCCCGATTATTGATATGTGGTGAATCAACAGTCGCCTGTGCTCCATTGCTATTCTCAACATTCTCGGATGTCATTTTCAGATATTGCCACAAAACAAAAGTTAATTGATATGTCATATATTATCCTTATATTCTGACCGACCAATTAAATACCATGTAAATAAACTTAGGTAGGTCATACTAGTGAAGGAATTCCCCGTCTCTCCCTTCCTAGTTCTATTCTCACATCTTAGCCAGGGATCATATCCCTAAGCTTTGATACCAACTGTGACGCCCCCAAAATTAGGTATAAATCACCCATCTTGGGTCGTCAGATACATGGTACAGAATACAAATACAACTTACTAATACAACTGTCGTGTACAATACGACAAAACATAACTGTGAGTTTGAATACAATTATTGTCTACTAGAGACTATACAAACTCAAAAGGACTCCTCATTACAATTATTGTCACACTATTTAACAGAATAGAGAGGACTACTAATACTATCATCTGGTCCATCACTCCGTTTTCCGACTCGTCCTAGCTATATTCTCATTTCCTGAAGAGAACAGTGAAAGAAAGGGTGAATTCAACTAGCCCAGTAAGAAATATTATGACAAAGATAATGCAGAATAAATTATCATTAGCCTTCAATAGTGTTAAACTGATAAAATATAACGAACATCAAGTTTAACTCAGCGGAACAAGCAATCCATTAAAAGAGTCAAGTAGAAAATAAAATCTACTATCTTCTATGATTTAAAAGGTTTTTCAACACTGTTATCGCTGGGACTCAGCTTAATAAAATAATCCACATCATCGAATCACCCCTGCACTACGGTCAAGGATATTCGTGTATTCATTAATGGTCATGATCATGCCAACAACTGTCCATCAATGCACTACAGGCCAATAAGGACTTTTAGCACATCATTTATAATATTACGGTCATGATTATACCGAATAATCCCTGGTCATAATCATACCAAGTCCATCTATGCACTACAGGCCACAGATGACTTTTAACATCTTATAAACATGAGGATGATGACAATGATATAAGAATTCAATAAAACAAGTTCAAGAATTAATTTATCCAAGAATTAACGTCCAAATTGTCAACATGATACTGCTTTGTAGAGTAAAATTCAAGAATGCTTAGAAGAATATTTTCATGAAAAGATACTGGATGAAACGCAATTATCAAGGATATTCCACAAACTTCATGGATTATAGAAGTCAAAACTTAACCAACTGAGTATAATAAAGAATAGAATAACAAAAGAAATCACCATGCATGCGATAGACCGCACAGACAGGTTATTCCAACAGAATAATAAATAATGGAACCAGGTCCGGCGTAAACCGCACAGACAGGATATTCCAACAGAATAATAATAAAGACGGAACCAGGTCTGGTGTAAAACACACAGACAGGATGTTCCAACAGAATAATAATAAAGACGGAACCAAGTCCGGTGTAAAACACACAGACAGGATGTTCCAATAGAATAATAGAAGAATGTCACCAAGTATAGGATAGACCGCGTATACAGGTTATTCCAACAGAATAATAAGAAATGGAATAACAACAGTTCTCTTCATGAATAAGAAAGAATAACACCCCTTACCGTTTTAAAGAAGAACTGAAATAAGGAAGTAGTTAAGTAGCATAATACTTTTTTTCTCTCTCTCTATAGTTTCTCTCTCTAGAGTTCAGTGAATTCGTAAGAAATAATGAAGGAATGACCTGCTATTTATAGAAAAATAGAATGCATAGTAACTAATCCATGAACGGTCCAGATTGATTACTTTAATCTGACGGTCCATATTTAAAGAAAAATCTTTTAAATAAAATATAATATATTCTATTTATAGAATAACTTTAATAAAGTATTCTGTTTTATATAAAAAGATGTTTCTGTTTTATTATAATAATAATACGAATAAAACAAAACTTCATTATCGCTAAATAATTCATATTATTAACTGACAATAATTGAATCAAACTGAGTGACTTCTTACATAAGCATTAATAATCAATACCGTGTGCTACTATGCAACCACACGTATTACTGTACTTTTACTACCGAGTAGTTCAACAGTATCAATGGTAAAACTTCCGCCGTTATTTTTAATAAAATATTTTTGTCGTTTTCTCAATCCGACAATAATTCCGTTATGGGGTCCACCAATGATTGTGTCGTAGTACGAATATTTCCTGTTAAAACGAATATTTTCCGACCAATCGAATATTATATAACAACTTGCGTACTTTGCAAAATTTATAAATATTACCCACAACTATAACATTATATCAAATTAACTTCATAATATTCAAAAATGATATTTATAGAAAATTCATCTTTATTTATAAAAGTTGAGGTCTTACACTTGGCCCGTAGTGCATGACTAATTTAGTGATGTGGATTATTTATTGAGCTGAGTCTCAGTGATAAAAATGATGATAAACTTTTAAATCATAGAAGATAGTAGATATCATGCTCTACTTGACTCTTCTAATGGATTGTTATTTTCGCTTCAGTTGTTGATCTAAAACTTGTTGTCTATTGTATTCTATCAGTTGTTATATTGTTGAAGGTTAACGATAATTTATTCTGCATTATCTTAGTCATAATACTCTTTATTGGGCTAATTTAGCTCACCATTTTCTTTCATTATTTTCTTCAGGAAATGAGAATATAGTTGGGACTAGTCAAGGAATGGAGTGATGGTCCAAGATGATTGTTATAGTAGTACTCACTATTCTATAAGAATAGTGTGATAATAATTGTAATGAGGATTTATTTTGAGTTTGGATATTGTCTAGGAGACAATATTTGTATTAAAACTACAGGTTATGTTTTGTCGTATTCTGCACGACACTTAACAATTGTATAAATTAAGTTTGTATTTGAATTATGTACCATGTATTTGACGACTTAGAATGAGTTGTGTATACCTATTTTGGAGGCGTCACAGATATGCTTCTTATGTAAGCAAATATATATTAATTAAGTTTAAATATATATAAAAGTTTCAGTAACCTTTATATGTTATATACTTCTTTATAAGTCGATAAATCAGTTAAGATCAAATAAAAGTTTCCCAAATATGTTTCTTTGTTAGCATATATATATCAGTTCAAAACAAGTAATTTGCTTTTAAGTAAGCATATATATCAATTAAGACATTTGATTAACTTATATATATATATATATATATATATATATATATATATATATATATATATATATAGCCCACGGATCAGGTCCGGGAGTCCGGATCTTATTAAAATGCGAACCAAATTTTATTTTTATTTAAAAACAACTAAAAAAAAGTTTAATATTTTATGGAACTGAAATTTTTTCATAATATAGTGTTTTTGGCGTGATTTAGATACATATAACAAAACAGTCTGCACTATTTTGTTATATGTATCTAAATCTTGCCCAAAATACTGTATTATTGAAAAATTTCAGTTCCATAAAATATTAATTTTTTTTTTAGTTGTTTTAAAAAAAAAGCAAAAAAGAAAAGAAAAAAGAAGGTCCGTATTTTAAGAAAGTCTGGGAGTCTGAACTGGAACCGGACCCTATATATATCAATTCGGTACGGTATATACGGTTTGAAAAATAATAGATACCTATATTAATATCGATCGGTATATATCAATTTTTTATATCGTTACTAGACCGATTTTAAATTTTACTGAATCGTTCATATCGAGCTAGTCGGTATCGGTAAAAAATCGATTTTATCATTATCAAATTGATTGCAGTCTTTTTCTGTTCGTCTCTGCCTGTTCGAAGAGCGACAATTAATGGTCTTAAAGGATCACCTATTTGCCTGATTGGAAAACAATCCGCAAGGGTTGCACTCGGCCGATAAATGAGACTTTCAATGTTTGAATCGAATACTGTAAGACTTATTTGATTTTATTAGTTGTTATAATTTTTTTTGACACCCCTAACAACAACGTTAGTGGACACTATATAAACTCCTGAAATTCAGTCATACCCAAATAATAATAATAAAATATGTAGATCTTGATTGGTTTTCAACACGAGCAACAAAAGAACAAGCCACTATGATAACACCACATCTAAATCTGAACAATCTATTTTCAACAATTTATGCACGGTAAAAGTCTCACGATCAGAAAAAAAAATTCTCCCAAACTGAGAAAGTTATATCTCCCCGGAGATGATAGTAAAATCTGCTCATAAAAGAGAAAGAATGTGTCTATGAATGATGAGAGTCTCTTAAAGAAAACAAGTCTCACAAAAGGAGAAAACAAACTCCACAAAAAAAAGAGAATAATTTATTTGATCAAAACAAGAGAGATTTAGGGGAGGGTATCTCTAAAATGAGAGTCCTTCCCAAAATTTAAGATGGAGACTAGGGTTCTTAAGTAGAGAGAAAATAGTAGGGGGGGGGGGGAAAGACATAGTAGTTGCACTCAATTAGGATTTAAACTTACAATTCTACGAAAAGTTAATACTCCCTCCCGTCTCAGGATAAAAGTCTTAATTGATTTTTTGTGCATAATAAGAAACAGAATAAAACGACAAAATTATTCATATTTAAATTCTTATTTAATTACATAGTTTTTTATACATGACTAGTGATGTTCAATAAATATGTATAGAAAATAAAAATATGAGAATTAATATTAAAGGTATTATAAATAAATTATTGTAAAAAATAAATTATTTAAGATATATAGATATTTAATTTGAAACTATGTAAAATAGTAATAAAGATTTTTATCTTAGGAGAGAGGGGAGTAAACTATTTTTGGGTCAACACAATTTATATCTTAAGTTCTAAGGGCATTTATTATAGTGGTGACTGATGAAAAAGACATGAATTCATTTCAAATCAACATTATTAGGGCATAGGTTCAGTGAAAATGAAACCATAGGTCAAACTCTTTCATCCATTACTAAATAAATTGGGTAGAATCAGAATAATTCTAATCAAAATTTGGAGCCATTTACTAAAAGTTCAATTATACACAAGTGCTAGGAATTGTCAAGTCTAGGGGAGTGGTTATTAGTACCAGAAAAAATATAAGAAAACATTTTTGTTTTATTAATGAAAAAAGAAGCATATTATATTTACCAAAACATTTAATAATATCTAGAATTTGCAGATACAAGAACATTAGAAGAAGAAAAAGGCATCTAAAGAAAAACAAGTATGACAAGGAATAATCATCAAGAAATCAGGGTAAAACAGAAAACAAATATTGCATATAATCACAAGCTGAAGGAAATGAATACAGACATTACCAATGTAGTATATAAGTTACATATGTTTAGGAATATATCCAGCTATAACCATATTATAATGCTACATTTGTATCAAAAAATTGAACACACTTTTGCACCATATCTTCTGCAAATAAATCCAAATCATCTCCATTAAAATGAAGAATATATTGTGGTATATGATTTAGCTTTACCTCATTTCAGTTTTCACCATTTCAGAGAAAACCTTACTCATTGATATACCAGCAAGATCAGCCACACTACCAGCACTAAATTGCGCAGACGAAACACTGTTCTCAAAGTGATTGTTTGAGAGCTGATCGTTCGAGCTTCGCCTTACAGAAATGCCTTGAAGTTGGAGGGCACATTCCAATTTCCATAATATTTCTCCCATTGCAGGTCGATCAACACCGCGTCCTGCCAAACATTTCTCGGCTATCTCTCCAAACTCTCGCAAAGACTCGGGCTTTATCTCCCCCGCAAGATGAGGGTCAACAATATTTTCGTACTCGCCTGTCTTAATCCACTTCATTGCCCACTCGACTAAATTTACCATCTCCTTTGGCTGTGATGGATCGATAACAGGTCTCCCAGATAGGATTTCAAGCATAACAACACCAAAGGAATACACATCTGATTTGTCGGTCAATTGTTGTCGTATCAAATATTCTGGATCAAGGTAACCGAAACTTCCTTTCACTGCTGTACTAACATGAGTATGATCAATCTCAGGACCATTCTTTGACAGCCCAAAATCAGCAACTTTAGCCATGAGATTCTCGTCGAGAAGTATATTTGCAGACTTGACATCACGATGAATGATTGACTTTGTGGAACCAGTGTGAAGATAGTGTAGTCCTCTGGCTGAACCCATGCAGATCTCAAGCCTTTGTCTCCAATTCAATTTGGGAAGATCAGAGCCATACAAATGATTCTTGAGTGTCCCATTGTCCATGTACTCATAAATTATGATCATCTCATTTTGCTCATCGCAGTACCCTATGAAAGATACCAAATGGCGATGACGAAATTGAGATAACATTTCAATTTCTGTCCGAAATTCTGCTACTCCCTGTTGAGATTGAGGAACTCCTCTCTTCACAGCAACCTTTGTCTCATCCCTCAAAACCCCCTTGTAAACCTTCCCAAAACCACCAACACCAATGATTAAACTTTCACTGAAATTATCAGTAGCCTCTTTGACTACAAAAAAAGGAAAGCGATACCCAATTTTTGATCTGGAAATCATTGCTGTCCCATCAGTATATATACTCTCCTTTTTTCCGTACGAGGCAAAGTGATCCTGTGTTGAGCGGCTCACATGAGATAGTTTACTTCTTCTTCTCCATACTATGAAAAGAACTAAAGCCAAAATCCCAACAAACAAAATCCCAACAAGGGAGCCTGCTATCGTCCAGAATTTCAGCTTGGATCTTGAAGTTGAGGTTTGCATTTTAGAGTCATTAAAATCAAGGCTGCCCCTAGAATTGCTAATTTTCATGATCTCTAGCCCATTAAGAATGCCATCTGGGTAAGCATTATGTTCAACATTAGGTCCAATGCTCACATTCAGCTTATTACTATTGCTTGATCTTGTGACAAAATCCATGTAATATGGGGAGCGCAGAACGTTCGACGTTAGCTTACTAAGATCAAGATCCCTATAAACTAACAAGGAGTTGATATAAACATTAAAGAACATCTTATTTAGCTCAGGGCTTACTATATCACAGAAATGAAACCGGACAAAATACTCAAAACCAGGATCAATCTCAAACAACCAGGTCATGTTGACAAGAGTGTTGGGATCAGATTCTGAATCCAACCTAGTTGCCGTGCCATAGACAGAAGGAGGAGCAATATCCTTAGTAGGCCATCCTGTGTAATTTACAGGCACAACTCCAATATTTGGTACGAACTTGACAAGATTTCCGTGTTTCAAATAGCTAAAATCAGAAACCCAAAGTCTCGACAAGGTGTCATTTTGAGGGGACACCATTTGGTTACCCATATTCACCCTCGCAATCGTCTCTAGTGCTTGTTTCCACAAATTATTGTGATCTCCCGGAGGATCAAAGGTTTTTGCACTATCAGGTATAAGAATATCTGGGATTGAAACAACTTCTATAGCATTCAAAAAAGCAAATGAATCCTTAGAAGGCACAATATTGAGGACAAGACTACCATTAGTGATGTTCAAAGAGTACTCCTTAACAACAGGGACACTTGGCGGTCGGAAATCTCTAAGAAGGGTAAAATCTTGGGCATAAATTGAGAATCTAGCAGTGCTTAGATTGTACTTATCATACACAAAAGGGTAGAAATAAAGGCGAATCCAGTGCCCTCCTTGTTTCTTGATTGCAAAGGTGTAATTGGAGGTTCCATTGAAAATTCTAGCACTTTGATACAAAGCTAAATCAGTGGTAGATGAATTGGGCTTTGAATTTGTATTGACAAATAGTGTTTGTGCGGTTGAAAGACTAGTGGCATTAGAGCTATCAGCCATGAAAAGGCGATTGCCTACTGATTTACTCATGGTGGATCCACAGTCTATCAGATAGTTATCTACAGGATCAAATTCTAAGGAACAGCATATCAAACACAAAATGTACAACACCCAAATAAGCAATTTCCCCATCATAATAAATCCTGAACAGAATCAGACAAACAAGATACAAGTGAAGTACAAACTATTTCAACAACAGCACTTGATATGAATCTATAGAGTATAAACCCATCAGTACCCAGAAAAAAAACATGACCAAATAGAGAAAATCAAGAACATAAACGGAATAGATACCAAAAAGGGTCACCTTTGATATCACCTGAGCATCAATACAGAAAAGACCCAAATTCTTTTCTTCACACCTAACTGAGAAAAACCCAGAATTTTCTTTTCACAATAAAGTGTTCTTGAAAAATAAAAACACAACCCACAGCTTCTATTATTGTGTTTGGTATTGACAATAATGTGGACAGACCAAGATTTTATCTTGTTCTATAGTTCTTACATTTTATTAAGACTAGCAACTATGTTTTTATTTGACAAATTCATTTATTCAAAACGGACCCAAAAAATACGTAATACTAATCAAAGTACAGTCAATGGACTCGTATACAAACATACGTGTGTACGCATCAAAACTATGGAAATTGATAAGATTGAGGAAGACAGCTAATACTGGGGGCTCACCTTTTCTATAACAACAAACATCTTCATGGTGTATAATGATTGAAAACAGAGGGGAAAAAAAAGAGTAAGCATACATTTATATTCTATTTTATGTAACTAAGCATTTAAGAGAAGAAGTTTCCTTGTTGCTGCTTCTCAAAGGATTAGGGACTTGTTTGCGGCAGCTTATTTGGAACAATTTATTAAGCAGTACCTCCAATTCATAATAATAGTAATATTATCATTTAAAAATTAAAATTTGTATAAAATTTTATCATTATTCTTTTATAGAAAATTAACAACTATTAATATAGGGGGAAAAAATTTAATGAGACAATGAGAAAAGTTAAGAGTAATATAGAAAAATAAATAATTTATTATTCTAAAAAATTATAAACGATAAATAAATTAGAATAATTCTTTTTTAAAAAAAAAAGTTAATTATTATGGAATGGAGATAGGATTATATACTCCATATAGTATTAAAAAATAAGTTGAGATAAGTGGATTTGTCACAACTAATTTTAAATAATTTCTAATATTTGTACAATACATCTCTACTTCTGGGGTCTAGGCTGCGCTTATTTGTAGATATAATAGATGAGATATTTTATTTTTTTTGAAAAGATAATAGATGAGATATAATTATATTTTTTTGTATTAAAATGTGTGATCCTCCCTAACAAACTAAGTGGAGTCATCTTATCTCACCCACCATATGCTCACTTAAAAGATCATAAGTGAATGTACTATTATTAATAAATCTTTTAAGGTGAGAGTGGGGTATTATAATATAACACTTTTTCATATTGAATTATAATTTATCAGTTAATGCCTTTAAAAACGATAAACATAATCGATGTAATTGAATAACGGACTAATTATAAAATAAAATAATCCATAATTATAATAAATTAATTCAAATAGTCATATCTCCTCAATCATTTTTACAAACATAATCATACTATACAAACTAGTCCCCATACTTTTTTCTACCTTATAGCTTTTTCATTATTTTAAGTAATCACTTTTAATTTATTAGTCAAACATAACCATTTTTAATTATACAATTTGTTTTTAAAAAAAAAGTTGTGACAAACTTATTAAATACTGTGATAGTACTATAAAAAGAGTCTCATTTAATTTTGATTCTAGATTAATTTATATAATTTTAAATTTTAAATTTTAAATTTTAAATTATAATATAAATTTATTTTAATTTTAAAATAATAATATTGCACTTTTCTAATTTTTAATGATATCTGACTACTAGTGTCGTTGTTATGAAGTTGACTAACACGCGGTTTCTTTAAGTGGCAAACATAAAGGGTGACAAATTTATATGTTTGTTATGATTCCAATTTGTCCAGATTAGTTGTTGGCTGTTTGCAATTTTTCGTACTCCCACCAGCTCACTACTACAAAATTTACTTGACCTTTTTTAAGTTTTTGTAAAATCCAAAACTCAATCAATTCCTCACACTTTAATGGGAGGACTATTTTAATTTTCACAACAATAAATAAAGGGACATTATATATATATACTGTCTGAATCTTAAGCTCATCCCTTATTCAACTCACTCAAGCTCATTTCCCTTTAGCGACGGACCCGGCGACGGTTCGGTCATACAACCGTCGTCTATACTTTTAGCGACGCTATATGTTATTCATCGCTAAAAGTATAGACGACGGTTGTATGACCGAACCGTCGCCGGGTCCGTCGTTAAAAGGGGTAAGCTCGGGTGAGTTGAATAAAGGGTGAGCTTAAGATCCGGACTATATATATATATATATATATATATATATATATATATATATATAGCCTGGCTCTCTCCAGTAAACTGGAGAGAGCGAACCGGCTATAGTGACGATTTTTTCCGTCACAATAACATAAAAAACCGGCTTTCTATGCTATAGCGACGGAAAAAATCGTCGCTATAGCTGGTTCGTTTTTAATTCGCTTCTTCCAGTTCGCTGGAGAAGTAATGTAATACCCCGGTCTCACATCGAAAGATAGAAAAAAAATTTGTCTGCATATAAGGAAATAAGTTACTACCAATAGTACCTTCAAGTCATGACTTTTTGGGCGAGCATGTGGTGGGCTACGATGACCCAAGAAGATACTATTTGGCCAGTGGTTTGAGGCCTTATTTTGATGGATTTGATTCGATTCGGACTTAGGATTTGACCCGAGATTTGTTCCGGACTCGGGATTTGACCCGGATTGTTTCATATAGTATCAGAGCCGGTTCTCGAAAGCTCGGGTCGGGTTATTCTATCGGATTGCCGGAGGTGGGGACACGAAGGCTGGTGGTATTATCCCACAATGGAGAGATGGATGTTCGGAGGTGGGGACAAGAAACTAGCCGGTATTATCCCACAATGGCTAGAGAGACAAAGATTTTTGGGCCGTGTGTGTGATCGGTTCTGACGGGGACGTCAAAAATTTAAGTGGGAGAGTTTGTAACATCCCAGTCCCACATAAAAGAGAAAAATTTATTTGCATATAAGGAAATAAGTTACTACCAATAGTACCTTCAAGTCATGACCTTTTGGGTGAGCCTATGGTGGGTTACGATGACCCAATAAGATACTATTAGACCAGTGATTTGAGGCCTTATTTTGATGAATTTGATTAGATTCGGACTTGAAATTTGACCCGAGATTTGTTCCGGACTCGGGATTTGACCCGGGTTGTTTCAAGCAAACTATATATATATATATATATATATATATATATATATATATATATATATATATATAAATTACATTCGTGTTATTTTTTTCGAAATTTCTTTAGTTTAAAGTAATAAAATTGAAAAAAATAATAATAAGAGGAACTTGAGATAATGGAGACGGGTTAAATACACTTTTTTTTACTCTACCCGACCTCGAATTACAAATGCATCACTGGACTAAAAAAATTTACGGTCAAGTTGTGACGCCCCCAAAATAGGTATACATCACGCATTCTGAGTCGCCAAATATATGGTACATAATTCAAATACAAACTTAATTTATACAACTGTTCAATGTCGTGTAGAATACGACAAATCATAAGCTGTGAGTTTTAATACAAATATTATTTTCTAGACAGTATTCAAACTCAAAATAAGTCATCATTACAATTATTATCACATTATTTCATAGAATAGTGAGGACTACTAATACAAACATCTGGACCGTCACTCCGTTCCCTGACTAGTCCCAGCTATATTCTCATTTCCTGAAGAGAACAATGAAAGCAAAGGGTGAGCTTAACTAGCCCAGTAAAAAATATTATGACTAAGATAATACAGAATAAATTATCGTTAGCCTTCAACAGTGTTAAACTGATAAAATATAATAAACATCAAGTTTAACTGCAGCGGAACAAACAATCTATTAGAAGAGTCAAGTAGAGCATAAAATTTACTATCTTCTATGATTTAAAAGTTTATCATAAATGAGACTCAACTTAATAAATAAACCAAATTATCGAATCATCCATGCACTACAGGCCAATGATATTCATTAGTATCACGATCACAAATTATCCATGCACTACAGGCCAAGGATATTCGTGTTTTCATCAATGGTCATGATCATGCCAACAACTGTCCATCAATGCATTACAGGCCAATGAGGACTTTTACCACACTATTTGTAACATTACGGTCATGGTTATACCGAATAATCCCTTGTCATAATCATACCAATCAACAGTCCATCTATGCACGTAAGCCAAAGATGACTTTCATCATAATATAAGCATGAGGATGATGACAATGATATAAGAATTCAATTAAAAAAAAGCAAAGGATAAATTTTAAAGATTTATAATTTAATTTATCCAGAATTCAATAATGTCCAAATTGTCAACATGATATTGCTTTGTGGAGTAAAATTCAAGAATAATAGTATATCAAAAATAATTTGGACCGTAAAGATATCAATTTTTGTTATGAATAGTACCCCCGGTGAATAGTATCCGAGTGAATAATACCCCGTAAATAGTACTTCGTGAGTATTACCTTGTGAATAGTACTCCGGCACGAAAAAGTTAAAACTTATCAAGAATGTTCAGAATAATATTTACATGAAAAGATACTGGTTGAAGCGCAAATTTTAAGGATATTCTACTAATTTCATGGAGTATAGAAGCCAAAACTTTATAAAATGAGTATAGAATTATGAATATGAAAACGAAATAATATTACTTACATACTACAGAGTATGAAAAAAATATTATTTCATATAAATATTGAATAAAAATAATATCCCTTATCTTAAAAAGGAGAATATTCTAACTGGTATAGCGGGGATACTCTTGAAGAAAACTTTCACTGTTTTCTACGCTCAAAGTTTCTTAAAACTCTAAAGAAATACGCTCAATATTATATATAGAAGAAGAATTCTTTGATTCTGGTGTAATTTTCAATTCTAACTAAGCATCCTATTTATAGGAGAATGAAAGGATATTATTTATAATATTTCACGGACCAACAGTTGAAGGAATTCACGGGCTGAACTCTGCTGATCATCAGACGCCCATCTTTTAAAATTTTTAAATAAAACAAACTTATAGTATATATATATATATATATATATATATATATATATATATATATATATATATATATAACCTTTGCCATACGGCAAAGGCAAACTCACACACCCACATTAAATTTCATACACACACACACATAAACCTGCACCCACCCACCTTTCACTTTCCCACCCACATGTCACTTTCACACACATACCACTCACACACATATAAATATATATATATATATATATATATATATATGTTGAATAATTTTCTACCGATTATTTTAAAAAATGAGCAAGTGGGGGTCCATATAATAAGCAAAATTTACGACAAATACTTCATAAAAATCTCCTCAATATTTTAAACAACATTTATTCATATTATTATAACTCACAATATTAACAATCAGATCGTTCCCAGGAAAGAGAGGACTTTCCGATAAGAATTTTTTCCTATTGGCACGCAATTAGGTGATCAAACCCTTTTCCTCGACAGAACTTTATAGACATTGTTAATTATGCAGATAATAATATGAATAACTTGTCATCTCAATTATTGATTTAATAATATAAAATACTAACAATAATTGAATCAAATAACGTGAAATACTATACAGCAATTACTGTAGCAATAATTGAGTATAACTGAGTGACTTCTCACGTAAGCATCAATAATCAATACCGTGTGCTACTATGCAACCACGCGTATTACTGTACTTTTACCACCGGGTATTCCAATAGTTGACGGTAAAACTTTTGTTATTACTTTTATAAAAAGATATTTCTGTCGTTTTCTAACTCATACAATAATTTCGTTATGGGGTCCACCAATGATTGTGCCGTCGTACGAATATTTTCTCTTAAAACGAATATTCCCCGACCAATCGAATATTATATAACAACTTGCTTACTTTGTAAAATTTATAAATATTACCCACAACTATAACATTATAACAAATTCACACCATAATATTTAAAAATATATTTTGAGAAAAATTAATCTTTATTTATGAAAGTTGGGGTCTTAAAACCTACCCTTCTTATGAAATTTCGACCTCAAAATTAGAGTACATACCTGGTATGTCGAAGAGGTGAGGATACCTTGATTTCATTTCAGATTCTAACTCCCAGGTCATTTCCTCAACATTGTGGTTTCTCCACAAAACTTTGACTTGAGGTATAACCTTGAAGCGTAGAATATGTTCCTTCTTATCCAAGATTTTAACATGTATCTTTTCATACGTTAAATCTTCCGCTATCTCGTCTAGTTCTAACTCAATAATGTGGTTTGGGTGTGACGCCCCCAAAACAGGTATACATCACCCATCTTGGGTCGCCAGATACATGGTACATAAATCAAATACAAACTTAATTATACAACTCTCGTGTACAATACGACAAAACATATCTGAGAGTTTAAACAAGAATATTGCCTTCTAGACAATATCCACACTCAATGGAGTCCTCATTACAATTATTATCACACTTATTCTATAGAATAGTGAGGACTACTAAAGGCACTTATACTAGATCATCACTCCATTCCCCGACTCGTCCCAGCTATATTCTCATTTTCTGAAGAAAACAATGAAAGAAAAGGTGAGCTCAACTAGCCTAGTAAGAAATATTATGACTAAGATAATGCAGGATAAATTATCATTAGCCTTCAACAGTATAGCAACTGATAGAATACAATAGACAACAAGTTTTAGATCAACAACTATAACGGAAATAAGCAATCCATTAGAAGAGTCAAGTAGAGCATAAAATCTACTATCTTCTATGATTTAAAAAGTTTTTCATCAACTTTATCACTGAGACTCAGCTTAATAAATAAACCACATCATCGAATCATCCCTGCACTACGGGCCAAGGATATTCATGAAATCATCAATGGTCATGATTATACCGAATATTCCTGGTTATAATCATATCAATAACTGTCCATCAATGCACTACAGGCCAATAAGGACTTTTACCACATCATTCATTATATTACGATCATGATTATACCGAATAATCCTTGGTCATAATCATACCAAGTCCATCTATGTACGTAAGCCAAAAATACTCATCAATCAATAGTTCATCTTTTCACGTAAGCCAAAGATATACAACTGTAAAACCAATAATCAACAGTCCATCTTTGCACGAAAGCCAAAGATATACAACTGTAAAACCAATAATCAACAGTCCATCTTTGCACGTAAGCCAAAGATATACAACTGTAAAACCGATAATCAACAGTCCATCTTTGCACGTAAGCCAAAGATATACAACTGTAAAACCAATAATCAACAGTCCATCTTTGCACATAAGCCAAAGATGACTTTTATCATAATATAAGCATGAAGATGATGACAATGATATAAACATTAATCAAATGAAATCAAAGATAAATATTAAAGACTTTAAATTTATCCAGAGTTTAAAAATATCTAAATTGTCAACATGATACTGCTTTATGGAGTAAAATTCAAGAATAATATTCATGTACCAAAAATAATTTGGACAGAAAAGAAATATATTTTTCAGGTAAATAGTACCCCGTGAATAGTACTCTATGAATAGTACTTCAGGAATAGTACCTCGTGAATAGTACTCCAGCATGAAAAGTACTCCAAATATCCGAGTGAATAATATTCAGGTGAATAGTAAATTAGGTGAATAGTAACTCGTAAATAGTACTCTGACACAAAAAGTGCCCCGAATACCCGAGTGAACAATACTAGAGTGAATAGTAACTGGGTGAATAGTAACCCGTGAATAGTAACTCGTAAAAAAAATACCAAAGAAATGATATTCTATGACGAGTACAAAAGAAATGATATCTCATACGAGTATAATAGAATATACGAAACTTCAAATGGATTTTCACCCGCCATGCGGTAATCCACGTAGACAGATCATTTTCACAATTTAATAAAGAATGAATACGAAGGATCATTCACCATGCATGCGGTAGTCCACATAGACAGGTTATTTTAAGAGAATAATAAAGAATGGAATATGTAAGACCCCGAATTTTATGAAATATAAGTATTTAATTTTTCTTATAATTACTATTCAGTAAATGGTTAAATTGATAAAAGTTAGAGTTAAGGGTGATATATGAAATTTTTTTCAAAATACGCAAGTGGTTATACATTATTCATTGTTGTCAGAGAATATTCGTGGAATATTCTTTCTGTCGGGAAATATTCGTACGACGGCGCAGCTATTTGTGGGCCCCATAACGGAAAACGGTCGGATGAAGATAACGACAAAATTGAGTTTTTATAAATAACGGCGTAGTTGTTACCGTTAACACTGTTGGAATATCTGGTGGTTAAAATACAGTAATACGCGTAGTTGCACAGTAGCACACGGTATTGCACAGTATTTTTTTCAATTATTGATTCTTACGTGAGAAGGCACTACTCAATAATTGTTACAGTAATTACTGTTCAATATTTTATTTTATTGATTCAATAATTGCTACGTTAAAATTTTATATTATTGTTGTTCAATAATTGTTGCTGCACAGTATTTTCCTTTATCAGATCAATAATTCATATTATTTGAATAATATTATTAGATAACATTATTGGCAATGTCTAGAAAGTTCTGTCGAATGAGAGGTTTGGTCATCTAATTGCGCGCCAGTAAGGAGAAATCCTTATTGGAAAGCCCCCTCTTTCCTAGGAACGGCCTGGTTGTCATAAATGTGATTCTGTAATATTATTTGTGAATAATTAATTATTGATTCATATGATAAGGAAATATTTATTTTATGTGGATATAAATGAGGGATATATTTTTGTGGTTAAAAATGAAGGAGTTAATATTGAGGTTTTTATCAGTATTTTTGTCGGAATGGAGGTATTAAAAATCAGGGTTTTTGAGATATTTTGCAGGGGTTATAATTTTTAATCCGACCGTTGGATCGTGGTAATTTTTGGATATGCTATACATATATAAGTTGAGTATATGTCCACAAATTTTGAACCGTTAAAAATGAACGTATGATTTGTTATGAATTTTACGAGATGACTGGTTCATAAATTGTTGAATTTTCGGAGTTTATCATTTTGGTAAAAAATTCTAGAATTGGTGGGCCCCACTCTTGGTTGGTGAAGAAATGTGCTGAGATTTTTTTTCAAATATGGTGGGTGGGAATAGTAGCAGGTAAAGCCATCAGGTTACAGGTTAAGTCTGCTTCGGCGTGCTAACATTTTCCTATAAATAGAGGGCTAAGTTAGAATTAAAAATCACACCAGAAACATAAGCTTTCTCTCTTTCTCTCTCTATATTATGAAGCATATTTTGTGAGTATTTAGATATTTTGAGAGTTACTATTCAGTGCAAGTTTCCTTCGGCTTTGCATTCCAGTCAGAAATACTGCACTTTTGAGGTATGGGATAGTAAGGGATAGTAAGAGATTTTAAGGGTTGTTATATTTTCCAGTTTCGTAATTTTTCTGACTTTCAAAAATTCTAGAAAAATTTGAAATGATATTTTGATGAATTTTCTTGATTGTGTCCGAAAATGGTGATTTTTGGATGTATAGATTGAGAGTTATGAATTTTATGAGAAAAGACTATTTTAAAAGTAACCGCTTATAATTCCTTTTGGTTAACTCCAAAATTGATGAAATTTTTATTGGGAGTACATGTATATGATAGAAGTATACTCTGTAAATTTCAAAATTTTTGGATAAAAGTATAATTTTTGATAAATGTCTAAATATTCGGCTGTTTTGGCTATATGAAAAATAGTAAATGACTTTTAAAAATTCTGAGAAAAATATATGTTCACTATGGGACTATATTATGCTAAATCCCAGAAAAAAAATATTTTTAGAACTGATTTGGTATTTTTCATGAAAATGGTCTAGTTATGAGTAAATGAATTAAATATGTTTTGTGAAGTAAGAAAATTAGAAAATAAGATTTTATGGCTTGAGAATCCTATATGAGGTATATGCAGATTTTTAATGAGGGTTTTGGTTAATGGTGATGAAATCTTATGAGTTTGGCATTTTAGAATGATTAAATGCATTATTTAGTAAAGTGTAAACAATTAAAATAAATTGTTTATAAGCTTAAGAAATATTATTCTTTCAATATCATTATACCGAAATATTGGTATGTATTTTATTGTGAAATTTCTACCTTTTTGTGTCGGGTTTACTATTTATGATTTACTATTCATGACAAAATTGGTTTCTTTTTCTAACCAAATTATAGTTGATTTATGAATATTACTCTTGAGATTAAATCTAGATGTTTTGATTAGATTGTTGGTATGGTCATGACTATGGGTTCTCTTTGGCCAGTAGTGTAAAGTTGAATTATTGTCTGGTATGATCATGACCATTGAATTTATAACTGAATATCTTTAGCTTAAGTGCAAAGGTGAATTGATCAACATGGTTATAATTATTGTTTATATAATTCTGAATTGATTATATATTTCTTTGAAATATTAATATATTTGGCCTGTTGTGCAAATATGAACTGTTGAGGAATATCTTTGGTCTGTAGTGTAAAGATGAATTGTTGATGAATATATTTGGCCCGTAGTGCAAAGATGACCTGTTGATGAATATCTTTGGCCTGTAGTGCAAAGATGGTCTGTTGATGAATATCTTTGGCCCGTAGTGCAAAGATGAAATTGTTAGTATGATTATAAACATGAACTGTGATTTGGTATAACCATGATGTTTGATGTTTCAGGTGATGAAAATTATCTTTGTCCTGGATGAGAAAAGGAATTTAGAACTACAGTTATGATTATGAGTTATTCATATGATTGTGGACCAGAATTGTTGATTGATGTTACAGGGATAAAACATTGTTGGTGGATTTTTAACATGGAGAAGATAATAAACTTTATAGTCTATTTGACTTTTCTAATGGATTGCTCGTTCCGCTGCAACTATGGTTGAAATTTTTATTATTTACCATATGTTCTAAATCTCTGATTTATTATTGATGAAGGCTATTGATAATTTAATTATCTTTAGTCATGATATTCTTTACTGAGCTAGTTGTGCTCACCCTTTTGCTTCACAATTCCTTTCAGGTAATAAGAGTGTAGCTGGGTCGAGCGAGGGTAACGGGGAAATAGAACGGTGGTCTCTAGCTGTGGATGTTCTCCCGAAGCAGTATAGAAAAGTTTATTTAGTAGTTTTATTTGGTGAATCCAATAGGGTAAGGTGTACCCAATGTTGGAAGGGTGGTTTGCCACTATCATACAAGATGTCTAACGACATACAACCTCGTGTCATCATAAGACAAGGATGTGCTCATCCACTTGCTGAGTATATATACAAGCACGACTTATATAATCTTGGTGTTTGTTTGAAGTATAATTCTCAATTAGAGACAGTAGAGATAATGATATGTCAAGAGAAGACTCACCGTTGGGAAGAATATGATAGTAATTTTCTCGTTTTTCTTTGGGGTCTATTGGGTCAACCAAGGATAATTCTATGGTCATATGCTATCTATTATAACCTAGACGCATGGCCTCCCATGTACGAAGGTTTCCTTGAGCACTTTCCAAATATTCTAATTTTTAAAACAATTTTTGACTATACCTTTATGTAAGGTGTCATTGTGAGGTGATGTCCACGGTTGGAACATGAGTCACATTTGGTATATATTTGTATCCAAACTCACCGTATATGTGTTGTTGTATTTTGTACGACAATTATTGTAATAAAGTTGTAGTTATTTTCTGTACCATATATTTGGCGACTCCAAATGGGTTGGATGGTATGGACCTATTTTGGGGTTGTCACAGAATAACAAAAAAATTCACCAAGCATGCGATAGACCGCACAGACAAGTTATTCCAACAGAATAATAAATAATGGAACCAGGTCATACGTAATCCGCACAGACAGGATATTCCAACAGAATAATAAAGAATGGAACCAGGTCGTGCGTAATACGCATAGACAGGATGTTCCAACAGAATAATAAAGAATGGAACCAGGTTATGCGTAATCCGCACAGACAGGATATTCCAACAGAATAATAAAGAATGGAATAACAGAATAATTTTACAATGTATACGGTAGTCCGTGTATACAGGTTATTCCAACAGAATAATAAGGAATAAAATAACAATAGCTCTCTTCATGAATACGAAAGAAATAATACCCCTTACCATAATAATAATATCCTTTACCATAATAATAATATCCCTTACCTTAGAAGAAAACTGGATACTGGAATAGTGAGGTAGCAGACTTCTCTTCTTCTTTCTCTCTATAATAATTGCTCTATAGCTTTAGTGAATTGGTGAGAAATGAAGAAAGAATGAGCTTCTATTTATAGGAAAATATAGTTTTAATAATTGCACGTTTTGGGGCTCGAAATATTACAGTATAATATCTTTCTCTTTTTCTTCTTTTTTAATTTAGTCCTGCAAGTATTACCAAACTTGCACCACCTCCCCTAATAGTAAATCATGTGAATTAATAGTTCATTTATGTGACTCAATAGTATAATCATGTAAAAAAATTAATTACAGTATAGTACCTCCATCTATACCTCCATTTTTAACTTAGTCATGCAAGTATTATCAATCTTGCACCAACTCCCCTAATAGTACAAGAATGTGAATCAATAATACACACATGTGAATATATAGTTATAAGCATGTGAATTAATAGCATATAATTGCTCATTTATCCGGTTAATTACCCGATTGGTTAATATAACCTCCAGACATCAATTATTATCGAAATAAATGTCGATTTTCACGAACACTAATAATTTCAACACAATAGAACTATCAAATTCATCTTTAATCAATACGAACTTATTCATTATTAATATTATAACTCACAATATTTAACAACCAGATCATTCCCAGAAAAGAGGGGGCTTTCCGATAAGGATTTCTCCTTATTGGTGCGCAATTAGGTGACCAAACCTCTCCTTGACAGAACTTTCTAGACATTGTCAATATTGTATATAATAATATGGATAACTTTGTCATTATAACATATTATACAGATGATACTGTGATAATAATTGAATTAATAATATGAGAGATATGATGCAGCAATTACTATAGCAATAATTGAATATAACTGAGTGACTTCTTACGTAAGCATCAATAATCAATACCGTGTGCTACTATGCAACCACGCGTATTATTGTACTTTTACTACCAGGTAGTTCAACAGTTTTAACGGTAACACTTTCGCCGTTATTTTTATAAAATGATAATTCTGTCATTTTTTTACTACGACAATACTTCTGTTGTGGGGTCCACCAATGATTATGCCTTCGTACGGATATTTCCCGATAAAAAGAATATTTCCCAACCAACGAATATTTTATAACAACTTTGTAAGACCCCGAATTTTATGAAATAAAAGTATTCAATTTTTCTTATAATTACAATTTAGTAAATGGTTAAATTGATAAAAAAATTAAAGTTATGGGTGAAATGTGAAAATTGTTCAAAATAAGCAAGTGGTTATAAAATAATCATTGTTGTCGGGGAATATTCGTTTGGTCGTGGAATATTCTTTCTGTCGGGGAATATTCGTATGACGGCGCAGCTATTTGTGGGCCCCATAACGAATAACTGTCGGGTGAAGAAAATGACAAATTTGAGTTTTTACAAATAACGGCGAAATTGTTACCGTTAACACTGTTGGAATACCCGGTGGTTAAAATACAGTAATACGCGTTATTGCACAGTAGCACACGGTATTGCATAGTATTTTTGAAATTATTGATTCTTACGTAAGAAGGCACTACTCAATAATTGTTACAGTAATTACTGTTCAATATTTTATTTTATTGATTCAATAATTGCTGCGTTGATATTTTATATTATTGTTGTTTCAATAATTGTTGCTGCACAGTATTTTTCATTATCATATCAATAATTCATATTATTTGAATAATATTATTAGATAACATTATTGGCAATGTCTAGAAAGTTCTGTCTAAGGAGAGGTTTGGTCATCTAATTGCGCGCCAGTAAGGAGAAATTCTTATTGGAAAGCCCCCTCTTTCCTGGGAACGGCCTGGTTGTCATAAATGTGATTCTGTAATATTATTTGTGAATAATTAATTATTGATTCATATGATAAGGAAATATTTATATTATGTGGATATAAATGAGGGATATATTTTTGTGGTTAAAAATGAAGGAGTTAATGTTGAGATTTTTATCCGTATTTTTATCGGAATGGAGGTATTAAAAATCAGGGTTTTTGAGATATTTTGCGGGGGTTATAATTTTTAATCCGACCGTTGGATCGTGGTAATTTTTGGATATGTTATACATATATAAGTTGAGTATATGCCCACAAATTTTGAACCGTTAAAAATGAACGTATGATTTATTATGAATTTTACGAGATGACTGGTTCAGAAATTGTTGAATTTTCGGAGTTTATCATTTTGGTGAAAAATTCTAGAATTGGTGGGCCCCACTTGTGGTTGGTGAAGAAATGTGCTGAATTATATTTCAAATGTGGTGGGTGGGAATAGTAGCAGGTAAAGCCATCAGGTTGCAGGTCAAACCTACCAAAATTTTCCTATAAATAGAGGGCTAAGTTAGAATTGAAAATCACACCAGAAACATAAGCTTTCTCTCTTTCTCTCTCTATATTATGAAGCATATTTTGTGAGTTTTTAGATACTTGGTGAGTTGCTATTCATCAGTGCAAGTTTTCTTCAGCATCATATCCGATATCCAGTCAGAAGTACTGCTCTTTTGAGGTAAGGGATAGTAAGGGATATTAAGGGATTTTAAGGGTTGTTATGATTTTCAGTTTCGTAATTTTTCTGATCTTCAAAAATTCTGGAAAAATTTGAAATGATATTTTGATGAGTTTTCTTGATTGTGTCCAAAAATGGTGATTTTTGGATGTATAGATTGAGAGTTATGAATTTTATGAGAAAAGACTATTTTAAAAGTAACAGCTTATAATTCCTTGTGGTTAACTCCAAAATTGATGAAATTTTTATTGGAAGTACATGTATATGATAGAAGTATACTCTGTAAATTTCAGAATTTTTAGACAAAAGTACAATTTTTGATAAATGTCTAAATATTCGGCTATTTTGGCCATATGAAAAATAGTAAATGACTTTTAAAAATTCTGAGAAAAATATATGTTCACTATGGGACTATATTATGCTAAATCTCAGAAAAGAAATATTTTTGGAACTGATTTGGTATTTTTCATAAAAATGTTCTAGTTATGAGTAAATGAATTAAATATGTTATGTGAAGAAAGAAAATTGGAAAATAGGATTTTATGGCTTGAGAATCCTATATGAGGTATATGCAGATTTTTGATGAGGGTTTTGGTTATTGATGATGAAATTGTAAGAGTTGGCATTTTATGATGATTAAATGCATTAATTAGTAAAGTGTAAACAATTAAAAAAAATTGTTTATAAATTTAAGTAATGTTATTCTTTCAATATCATTATACCGAAATATTGGTATGGATTTTATTGTGGAATTTCTATCTTTTGTGTCGGGGTTACTATTCATGAGTTACTATTCACGATTTACTATTCATGAGTTACGAATATTACTCTTGAGATTAAAACTATATGTTGATCATATTATTTTTATCATCATATATAACATTTTTATAACCCTGATGTTGAGATTCTCTTTCACTGGAGTGTAAAGATGGATAGATTATTGGTATGATCATGACTAGGGTTCTCTTTGGCCTGTAGTGCAAAGTTGAATTGTGACTGGTATGATCATGACCATTGAATTTATAATTGAATATCTTAAGCTTAAGTGCAAAGGTGAATTGATCAACATGGTTATAATTATTGTTTATATAAATTCTGAAATGATTATATATTTCTTTGAGATATGAATATATTTGGCCTGTAGTGCAAATATGAATTGTTGATGAATATCTTTGGCATGTAGTGCAAAGATGGCCTGTTGATGAATATCTTTGGCCTGTAGTGCAAAGATGAACTGTTGTTGAATATCTTTGGCCCGTAGTGCAAAGATGGTTTGTTGATGAATATCTTTGGCCCGTAGTGCAAAGATGGATTTGTTAGTATGATTATAAACAGGAACTGTGATTTGGTATAACCATGATCTTTGATGTTTCAGGTAAAGACAGGTGATGAAAATATTCTTCGTCCTGGGTGCGAAGAAAAATTTATAGTCACAATTATGATTATGAGTTATTCATATGATTGTGGAAAGGAATTGTTGAGTGATGTTACATGGATAAAACATTGTTGGTGGATTTTTAACATGGAAGAGATAATAGACTTTATAGTCTATTTGACTCTTCTAATGGATTGCTGTTCCGCTGCAACTATGGTTGAAATTTTTATCATTTACCATATGTTCTAAATCTCTGATTTATTATTGATGAAGGCTATTGATAATTTAATTATCTTTAGTCATGATATTCTTTACTGAGCTAGTTGTGCTCACCCTTTTGCTTCACAATTCCTTTCAGGTAATAAGAGTGTAGCTGGGTCGAGCGGGGGTAACAAGGGAATAGAACGGTGGTCATCATTTAGTAGTTATATTTGGTGAAGAAAATAGGGTGAAGCGAACCCAACGTTGGAAGGGTGTTTTGTCACTATCATACAAGATGTCTAATGACATACAACCTCGTGTCATCATAAGACAGGGTTGTGCTCATCCACTTGCTGAGTATATCTACAAGCACTACCTATATAATCTTGGTGTTTGTTTGAAGTATAATTCTCAATTAGAGACAGTGGAGATAATGATAAGTCAAGAGAAGACTCACCATTGGGAAGAATATGATAGTAATCTTCTCGTTTTTCTTTGGGGTCTATTGGGTCAACCAAGGATAATTCTGTGGCCATATGATATCTATCATAACCTAGACGCGTGGCCTCCCATGTACGAAGGTTTCCTTGAGCACTTCCCAAAGATTCTAATTTCTAAAACAGTTTTTGACTATACCTTTATGTAAGGTGTTATTGTGAGGTGATGTCCACGGTTGGGACATGTGTCACATTTGGTATATATTTATATCCAAACTCACAGCATATGTGTTGTTGTATTTTGCACGACAATTGTTGTAATAAAGTTGTAGTTATTTTCTTTACCATGTATTTGACGACTCAGAATGGGTTGGATGGAATGGACCTATTTTGGGGTTGTTACATTTGGTATCAGAGCTTATGGATATGATCTCTGGTGGAGATCGGGGAATAGGACTAGGAAGGGAGAGATGAGTAAATCCTTCGCTAGTGTGTCTTGCCTAAGCTTATTGTTGGTCAGTCATAATATCGGGATATTATGTGTTAAATTAACCCTTGTTTTGAAGCTGTATTCTAGAATGATATTTGAAATACAGGAGATGAGCAATGGAGAAATCATGATGACAGGAAAGATGGAATCTGAAATGAAAGCAAGGTATTCTCAACTATTTGAAATACCAGGTACGTAAATTTCGGGGATGAAATTTCATAAGGAGGGGAGATTGTAAGACCCCGAATTTTATGAAATAAAAGTATTCAATTTTTCTTATAATTACAATTTAGTAAATGGTTAAATTGATAAAAAAATTAAAGTTATGGGTGAAATGTGAAAATTATTCAAAATAAGCAAGTGGTTATAAAATAATCATTGTTGTCGGGGAATATTCGTTTGGTCGTGGAATATTCTTTCTGTCGGGGAATATTCGTATGACGGCGCAGCTATTTGTGGGCCCCATAACGAATAACTGTCGGGTGAAGAAAACGACAAATTTGAGTTTTTATAAATAACGGCGTAGTTAACACTGTTGGAATACCCGGTGGTTAAAATACAGTAATACGCGTTATTGCACAGTAGCACACGGTATTGCATAGTATTTTTGAAATTATTGATTCTTACGTAAGAAGGCACTACTCAATAATTGTTACAGTAATTACTGTTCAATATTTTATTTTATTGATTCAATAATTGCTGCGTTGATATTTTATATTATTGTTGTTTCAATAATTGTTGCTGCACAGTATTTTCCATTATCAGATCAATAATTCATATTATTTGAATAATATTATTAGATAACATTATTGGCAATGTCTAGAAAGTTCTGTCTAAGGAGAGGTTTGGTCATCTAATTGCGCGCCAGTAAGGAGAAATTCTTATTGGAAAGCCCCCTCTTTCCTGGGAACGGCCTGGTTGTCATAAATGTGATTCTGTAATATTATTTGTGAATAATTAATTATTGATTCATATGATAAGGAAATATTTATTTTATGTGGATATAAATGAGGGATATATTTTTGTGGTTAAAAATGAAGGAGTTAATGTTGAGATTTTTATCCGTATTTTTGTCGGAATGGAGGTATTAAAAATCAGGGTTTTTGAGATATTTTGCGGGGGTTATAATTTTTAATCCGACCGTTGGATCGTGGTAATTTTTGGATATGTTATACATATATAAGTTGAGTATATGTCCACAAATTTTGAACCGTTAAAAATGAACGTATGATTTATTATGAATTTTACGAGATGACTGGTTCAGAAATTGTTGAATTTTCGGAGTTTATCATTTTGGTGGAAAATTCTAGAATTGGTGGGCCCCACTTGTGGTTGGTGAAGAAATGTGCTGAATTATATTTCAAATGTGGTGGGTGGGAATAGTAGCAGGTAAAGCCATCAGGTTGCAGGTCAAACCTACCAAAATTTTCCTATAAATAGAGGGCTAAGTTAGAATTGAAAATCACACCAGAAACATAAGCTTTCTCTCTTTCTCTCTCTATATTATGAAGCATATTTTGTGAGTTTTTAGATACTTGGTGAGTTGCTATTCATCAGTGCAAGTTTTCTTCAGCATCATATCCGATATCCAGTCAGAAGTACTGCTCTTTTGAGGTAAGGGATAGTAAGGGATATTAAGGGATTTTAAGGGTTGTTATGATTTTCAGTTTCGTAATTTTTTTGATCTTCAAAAATTCTGGAAAAATTTGAAATGATATTTTGATGAGTTTTCTTGATTGTGTCCAAAAATGGTGATTTTTGGATGTATAGATTGAGAGTTATGAATTTTATGAGAAAAGACTATTTTAAAAGTAACAGCTTATAATTCCTTGTGGTTAACTCCAAAATTGATGAAATTTTTATTGGGAGTACATGTATATGATAGAAGTATACTCTGTAAATTTCAGAATTTTTAGACAAAAGTACAATTTTTGATAAATGTCTAAATATTCGGCTATTTTGGCCATATGAAAAATAGTAAATGACTTTTAAAAATTCTGAGAAAAATATATGTTCACTATGGGACTATATTATGCTAAATCCCAGAAAAGAAATATTTTTGGAACTGATTTGGTATTTTTCATGAAAATGTTCTAGTTATGAGTAAATGAATTAAATATGTTTTGTGAAGAAAGAAAATTGGAAAATAGGATTTTATGGCTTGAGAATCCTATATGAGGTATATGCAGATTTTTGATGAGGGTTTTGGTTATTGATGATGAAATTGTAAGAGTTGGCATTTTATGATGATTAAATGCATTAATTAGTAAAGTGTAAACAATTAAAATAAATTGTTTATAAATTTAAGTAATGTTATTCTTTCAATATCATTATACCGAAATATTGGTATGGATTTTATTGTGGAATTTCTATCTTTTGTGTCGGGGTTACTATTCATGAGTTACTATTCACGATTTACTATTCATGAGTTACGAATATTACTCTTGAGATTAAAACTATATGTTGATCATATTATTTTTATCATCATATATAACATTTTTATAACCCTGATGTTGAAATTCTCTTTCACTGGAGTGTAAAGATGGGTAGATTATTGGTATGATCATGACTAGGGTTCTCTTTGGCCTGTAGTGCAAAGTTGAATTGTGACTGGTATGATCATGACCATTGAATTTATAATTGAATATCTTAAGCTTAAGTGCAAAGGTGAATTGATCAACATGGTTATAATTATTGTTTATATAAATTCTGAAATGATTATATATTTCTTTGAGATATGAATATATTTGGCCTGTAGTGCAAATATGAATTGTTGATGAATATCTTTGGCATGTAGTGCAAAGATGGCCTGTTGATGAATATCTTTGGCCTGTAGTGCAAAGATGAACTGTTGTTGAATATCTTTGGCCCGTAGTGCAAAGATGGTTTGTTGATGAATATCTTTGGCCCGTAGTGCAAAGATGGATTTGTTAGTATGATTATAAACAGGAACTGTGATTTGGTATAACCATGATCTTTGATGTTTCAGGTAAAGACAGGTGATGAAAATATTTTTCGTCCTGGGTGCGAAGAAAAATTTATAGTCACAATTATGATTATGAGTTATTCATATGATTGTGGAAAGGAACTGTTGAGTGATGTTACATGGATAAAACATTGTTGGTGGATTTTTAACATGGAAGAAGATAATAGACTTTATAGTCTATTTGACTCTTCTAATGGATTGCTGTTCCGCTGCAACTATGGTTGAAATTTTTATCATTTACCATATGTTCTAAATCTCTGATTTATTATTGATGAAGGCTATTGATAATTTAATTATCTTTAGTCATGATATTCTTTACTGAGCTAGTTGTGCTCACCCTTTTGCTTCACAATTCCTTTCAGGTAATAAGAGTGTAGCTGGGTCGAGTGGGGGTAACAAGGGAATAGAACGTTGGTCATCATTTAGTAGTTATATTTGGTGAATCATCTAGGGTGAAGCGAACCCAACGTTGGAAGGGTGTTTTGTTACTATCATACAAGATGTCTAATGACATACAACCTCGTGTCATCATAAGACAGGGTTGTGCTTATCCACTTGCCGAGTATATCTACAAGCACTACCTATATAATCTTGGTGTTTGTTTAAAGTATAATTCTCAGTTAGATACAGTGGAGATAATGATAAGTCATAGGTCCACCGAATTATCCTTGGTTGACCCAATAGACCCCAAAGAAAAATAAGAACATTACTATCATATTCTTTCCAATGGTGAGTCTTCTCTTGGCATATCATTATCTCCACTGTCTCTAATTTAGAATTATACTTCAAACAAACACCAAGATTATATAGGTAGTGCTCGTAAATATAATCAGCAAGTGGATGTACACAACCCTGTCTTATAATGACACGAGGTTGTATGTCATTAGACATCTTGTATGATAGTGACAAAACACCCTTCCAATGTTGGGTTCGCCTCACCCTATTTGATTAACCAAATATAACTACTAAATAATGACCACCGTTCTATTCCCCTGTTACCCCCGCTCGACCCAGCTACACTCTTATTACCTGAAAAGAATTGTGAAACAGAAGGGTGATCATAACTAGCCCAGTAAAGAATATCATAACTAAAGATAATTAAATTATCAATAGCCTTCATCAGTAACAAATCAAAGATTTAGAACATATGGTAGATGATAAAACTTTTCAACTATAGTTGCAGCAGAATGAGCAATCCATTAGAAGAGTCAAATAGACCATAATGTCTATTATCTTCTCCATATTAAAAGTTCACCAACAATGTTTTATCCCTGTAACATTAATCAACAGTTCCTTTCCACAATTATATGAATAACTCATAATCATAATTGTGATTCTAAATTCCTCTTCGCATCCAGAACGAAGATAATTTTCATCACATGTCTTTACCTGAAACATCAAAGATCATGGTTATACCAAATCACAGTTCCTGTTCATAATCTTACTAATAAATTCATCTTTGCACTACGAGCCAAAGATATTTATCAACAGTTCATCTTTGCACTACTGGCCAAAGATATTCAACAACAGGTAATCTTTGCACTACGGGGCAAAGATATTCATCAACAATTCATCTTTGCACTACAGGCCAAAGATATTCCTCAACAGTTTATATTTGCACTATAGGCCAAATATATTAATATCTCAAAGAAATATATAATCATTTCAGAATTTATATAAACAATAATTATAACCATGTTAATCAATTCATCTTTACACTTTAGCTAAAGATATTCAATTATAAATTCAGTGGTTATGATCATACCAGTTAACAATTTATCTTTGCACTACTGGCCAAAGAGAACCCATAGTCACAATCATACCAATAATCTACCCATCTTTACACTCAAGTGAAAGAGAAATTCAACATTAGAGTTATAAAAATGTTATATATGATAATAAAAATAATATGATCAACACATGAATTTAATTTCAAGAGTAAGATTCATAAATCAACGATAATTTGGTCAGAAAAAGAAACCAATTTTTTTTCGTGAATAGTACCCGTGAATAGTAACTTGTGAATAGTAATTCGTGAATAGTAACTCGTGAATAGTAACTCGTGAATAGTACTCCGTATTCGTATATAGTATCGTATACGTAAATAATGTCATATACACAAATAGTGCCATATACATAAATAGTGTCGTATACGTGAATAGTGCCGTATACGTGAATAGTAATCCCGACTCAAAAAGGTAGAAATTACACAATAAAATCCATACCAATATTTCAGTATAATGATATTGAAAGAATAACATCATTATGAAGAATATAACATTCCTTAATATCCCTTACTATCCCTTACTATCCCTTACAATCTCTTAAAATCCCTTACTATCCCTTACCTCAAAAGAGCAGTACTTCTGACTGGATATCGAATATGACGCTGAAGGAAACTTGCACTGATGAATAGCAACTCACCAAGTATCGAAATATTCACAAAATACGCTCGATAATATAGAGAGAGAAAGAGAGAAAACTTGTTTCTGGTGTATTTTTCAATTCTAACTAAGCACCCTATTTATAGAAAAATGTTAGAATGCCAAAGCAGACTTGACCTGCAACCTGATGGCTTTACCTACTACTATTCTATCCACTAAAAATCAGCCATCTTCTCTAACTACCAAAAGTGGGGCCCACCCATATTTTTAATAAAAATATTTTAATTCCCGAAACTTCAGTAATTCATAATAAATAGCCATGTTATCAGAAAAATACAAATTTTATGTCCATTCCACACGAAATCAAATTTTCTACAACTCTTTAGCTTTAAGTTTTCCAAATTTCAGACAGAAAATATCCGAAATCCACAAACAGACAATTTTCAACACCTTTTAAAATTCATAAGAAATCATGTGTTAATTTTCAACGGTTCAAAATTTGTGGATATATACTCAACTTATATATGTATAACATATCTAAAAATCACAACGATCCAACGGTCGGATCAAAATTATAACTCACACAATATAGCTTTAAGAACACCGATTTGATATTTTAATACCTCCAATCCGATAAAATACTGATAAAACACCTCAACATTAACTCCTTCATTTATAACCACATAAATAAATCCATCATTTATATCCACATCAAATAAATATTTTCTTATCATATAAATCAATAATTAATTAATCACAAATAATACTACAGAATCACAATTATAACAACCAGGCCGTTCCCAGGAAAGATGAGACTTTCTAATAAGGATTTCTCCTTATTGGCGCGTAATTAGATGACCAAACCTCTCCTTAGACAGAAATTTTTAGACATTGCCAATAATGCTATCTAATAATATTATTCAAATAATATGAATTATTGATCTGCTAATGGAAAATACTGTGCAGTGACAATTATTGAAACAACAATAATATAAAATATCAACGCATCAATTATTGATTCAATAAAATAAAATATTGAACAGTAATTACTATAATAATTATTGAGTAGTGCCTTCTTACGTAGGAATTAATAATTGGTGCAATACCGTGTGCTACTGTGTTTTAACCGCCGGGTATTTCAACAGTGTTAACGGTAACGATTACGCCGTTATTTGTAAAAACTCAAATTTGTCATTTTCTTCATCCGACAGTTATTCTGTTATGGGACCCACAAATAGTTGCGCTGTCGTACGAATATTCCCCGACAGAAAGAATATTCCACGACCAAACGAATATTCCCCGACAACAATGAATATTTTATAACCACTTGCGTATTTTAAAAAAAAAATTCATATATCACCCTTAACTTTAATTTTTTATCAATTTAACCATAGCATTATATCAAATTAACACCTTATTATTCACAATAATAAATAGAGAAAATTCGATTTTATTCATTAAAAAGTTGGGGTCTTACAACCTCCCCTCTTTACGAAATTTCGTCCCCAAAATTTACGTACCTGGTATTTCGAAGAGTTGAGAATACATTGCTATCATTTCAGATTCTATCTTCCCGGTCATCATGATTTCTTCATTGCTCATCTCTCGTGATAACTTCATTTGGGTTCCTCACTTGTTGGGAAGTCATGACAATCGCTCTCCCTTGAACTAGTCGGCTTTGACTTGTGTGGGGCAGCATTTAGTGTCATCACTACCGTTGGAATATACTTTTCTATAGGGCATATTCCACCCTCAACTGTTTCGTCGTACTCTTGATTCATGATCTGAATCATCAATCTTCGATCCATATCGAATTGAGGTTGACCGCTCTGTATAGGGTAATTCAAAACTCAATGTTGGGTTCTCCCAATTGCTGTCCAAAAAGAGAAATTTATATCATCTATTTTAGCCTTCTTAGATCGGACATCTATTTCCACAATATCAACGCGTCGTGCGGCTTTTACCCATGCATCACTCACTCTCACTTGTTCAATTTTTTCTTCTTTCAGCTCAGATTCTAGCTTTATCATCTTATACTCTGCCAAAGAATATTTTTGTTCAAGCATCACATATCGGGTAACACAAGCTTGAATTGTTGCGTCCTTTTGTTCCACGACCGCCTACCGTTCTTCAGTCTGCTCTTCTAACTCATGAACACGATTTTGCAATTCTACATTTCGATCATAAAATTCTTTTAATAAATTCTCCTTAGGTTCTTCTTCTTCCTCACTCTCAGCTGCTACCTCTGCGATTAACTCGGGTGTAACTATTAATTCTTCCCTCACCACAAGAATATCTCTAATTCCTTCTTCGCTTAACATCATATTATCATGGTTGGTGATTATAGGTATCCCCACAGTCTCATTCACTCCATTATTAACATTTTCAGCAGCCATTCTCAAATGCTGCCATAAAACAAGGGTTAATTAAACAAATTAACATATCACATAATATACCGATATTATGACTAACCAACAAATAAGCTTAGGTAGGGCACACTAGCGAAGGATTTACTCATCTCTCCCCTCCTAGTTCTATTCCCTGATCTCCACCAGAGACCATATCCCTAAGCTCTGATACCAACTGTGACAACCCCAAAATAGGTCCATTCCATCCAACCCATTCTGAGTCGCTAAATACATGGTACAGAAAATAACTACAACTATATTACAATAATTGTCGTGCAAAATACAACAAATCATGTGTTGTGAGTTTTGATACAAATATATATCAACTGTGGCTCTCATCCCAACCTTGGATAGCACGTCATAATGACACCTTACATAAAGGTATAGTCAAAAACTGTTTTAGAAATTAAAATCTTTGGGAAGTGCCCAAGGAAACCTTAGTACATGGGAGGCCATGCGTCTAGGTTATGATAGATATAATAGGTCCACCGAATTATCCTTGGTTGACCTAATAGACTCCAAAGAAAAATGAGAAGATTACTATCATATTCTTTTCAATGGTGAGTCTTCTCTTGACATATCATTATCTCAACTGTCTCTAATCGAGAATTATACTTCAAACAAACACCAAGATTATATAGGTAGTGCTCGTAAATATACTCAACAAGTGGATGTACACAACCCTGTCTTATGATGACACGAGGTTGTATGTCATTAGACATCTTGTATGATAGTGGCAAAACACCCTTCCAACGTTGGGTTCACCTCATCCTATTTGATTAACCAAATATAACTACTAAATAATGACCACCGTTCTATTCCCCTGTTACCCCCGCTCGACCCAGCTACACTTTTATTACCTGAAAGGAATTGTGAAACAGAAGGGTGATCACAACTAGCCCAGTAAAGAATATCATGACTAAAGGTAATTAAATTATCAATAACCTTCATCAGTAATAAATCAGAGATTTAGAATATATGGTAGATGATAAAACTTTTCAACTATAGTTGCAGCGGAACGAGCAATCCATTAGAAGAGTCAAATAGACCATAAAGTCTATTATCTTCTCCACATTAAAAGTTCATCAACAATGTTTTATCCCTGTAACATTAATTAACAGTTCCTTTCCATAATTATATGAATAACTCATAATCATAATTGTGATTCTAAATTCCTCTTCGCATCTAGGACGAAGATAATTTTCATCACATGTCTTTACCTGAAACATCAAAGATCATGGTTATACCAAATCACAGTTCATATTCATAATCTTACTAATAGATTTATCTTTGCACTACGGGCCAAAGATATTCATCAACAGTTCATCTTTGCACTACTGGCCAAAGATATTCAACAACAGGTCATATTTGCACTACGAGACAAAGATATTCATCAACAATTCATCTTTGCACTACAAGCCAAAGATATTTCTCAACAGTTCATATTTGCACTATGGGCCAAATATATTAATATCTCAAAGAAATATATAATCATTTCAGAATTTATATAAACAATAATTATAACCATGTTAATCAATTCATCTTTACACTTAAGCTAAAGATATTCAATTATAAATTCAATGGTCATGATCATACCAGTTAACAATTCATCTTTGCACTACTGGCCAAAGAGAACCCATAGTCACGATCATACCAATAATCTACCCATCTTTACAGTCAAGTGAAAGAGAAATTCAACATCAGGGTTATAAAAATGTTATATATGATAATAAAAATAATATGATCAACACATGGATTTAATTTCAAGAGTAAGATTCATAAATCAACGATAATTTGGTCAGAAAAAGAAACTAATTTTTTTTCGTGAATAGTACCCGTGAATAGTAACTTGTGAATAGTAACTCGTGAATAGTAACACGTGAATAGTAACTCATGAATAGTAACTCGTGAATAGTACTCCGTATTCGTATATAGTACCGTATACGTAAATAATGTCATATACATAAATAGTGTCGTATACGTGAATAGTAGTCCCGACTCAAAAAGGTAGAAATTCCACAATAAAATCCATACCAATACTTCAGTATAATGATATTGAAAGAATAACATCATTATGATGAATATAACATCTCTTATATAAGTTGAGTATATGTCCACAAATTTTGAACCGTTAAAAATGAATGTATGATTTGTTATGAATTTTACGAGATGACTGGTTCAGAAATTGTTGAATTTTCGGAGTTTATCATTTTGGTGGAAAATTCTAGAATTGGTGGGCCCCACTTGTGGTTGGTGAAGAAATGTGCTGAATTATATTTCAAATGTGGTGGGTGGGAATAGTAGCAGGTAAAGCCATCAGGTTGCAGGTCAAACCTACCAAAATTTTCCTATAAATAGAGGGCTAAGTTAGAATTGAAAATCACACCAGAAACATAAGCTTTCTCTCTTTCTCTCTCTAGATTATTGAGTGTATTTTGTGAGTATTTAGATACTTGGTGAGTTGCTATTCATCAGTGCAAGTTTCCTTCAGCCTTATACCGATCAGAAGTACTGCTCTTTTGAGGTAAGGGATAGTAAGGGATATTAAGGGATTTTAAGGGTTGTTATGATTTTCAGTTTCGTAATTTTTCTGATCTTCAAAAATTCTGGAAAAATTTGAAATGATATTTTGATGAGTTTTATTGATTGTGTCCAAAAATGGTGATTTTTGGATGTATAGATTGAGAGTTATGAATTTTATGAGAAAAGACTATTTTAAAAGTAACTGCTTATAATTTCTTGTGGTTAACTCCAAAATTGATGAAATTTTTATTGGGAGTACATGTATATGATGGAAGTATACTCTGTTAATTTCAGAATTTTTGGACAAAAGTATATTTTTTTATAAATGTCTAAATATTCGGCTGTTTTGACCATATGAAAAATAGTAAATGACTTTTAAAAATTCTGAGAAAAATATATGTTCAATATGGGACTATATTCTGATAAATCCCAGAAAAGAAATATTTTTGGAACTGATTTGATATTTTTCATGAAAATGGACAAGTTATGAGAAAATAAATTAAATATGTTATGTGAAGTAAGAAAATTGGAAAATAGGATTTTATGGCTTGAGAATCCTATATGAGGTATATGCAGATTTTTGATGAGTGTTTTGGCTATTGATGATGAAATCTTAAGAGTTGACATTTTATGATGATTAAATGCATTAATTAGTAAAGTGTAAACAATTTAAATAAATTATTTATAAGCTTAAGAAATGTTATTCTTTCAATATCATTATACCGAAATATTGGTATAGATTTTATTGTGGAATTTCTACCTTTTTGAGTCGAGGTTACTATTCATGAGTTACTATTCACGACAAAATTGGTTTCTTTTTCTAACCAAATTATAGTTGATTTATGAATATTGCTCTTGAAATTAAATCCATGTTTTGACCATATTATTTTTATAATCATATATAACATTTTTATAACCTTGATGTTGAAATTCTCTTTCGCTTGAGTGTAAAGATGGGTAAATTATTGGTATGATCATGACTATGGGTTCTCTTTGGCCAGTAGTGCAAAGTTGAATTGTTGACTGGTATGATCATGACCATTGAATTTATAATTGAATATCTTTAGCTTAAGTGCAAAGGTGAAATGATCAACATGGTTATAATTATTGTTTATATAAATTCTTAAATGATTATATATTCTTTGAGGTATTAATATATTTGGCATGTAGTGCAAATATGAATTGTTGAGGAATATCTTTGGCCTGTAGTGCAAAGATGAATTGTAGATGAATATCTTTGGCCCGTAGTGCAAAGATGACCTGTTGTTGAATATCTTTGGCCAGTAATGCAAAGATGAACGGTTGAGGAATATCTTTGGCCTGTAGTGCAAAGATGAATTGTAGATGAATATCTTTGGCCTGTAGTGCAAAGATGGTCTGTTGATGAATATCTTTGGCCGTAGTGCAAAGATGACCTGTTGTTGAATATCTTTGGCCAGTAATGCAAAGATGAACTGTTGACGAATATCTTTGGCCTGTAGTGCAAAGATGACTTGTTGATGAATATCTTTGGTCGTAGTGCAAAGATGAAGTTATTAGTATGATTATGAACAGGAACTGTGATTTGGTATAACCATGATCTTTGATGTTTCAGGTAAAGACAGGTGATGAAAATATTCTTCGTCCTGGGTGCGAAGAAAAATTTAGAGTCACAATTATGATTATGAGTTATTCATATGATTGTGGAAAGGAACTGTTGATTGATGTTACAGGGATAAAACATTGTTGATGGATTTTTAACATGGAGAAGATAATAGACTTTATAGTCTATTTGACTCTTCTAATGGATTGCTCGTTCCGCTGCAACTATGGTTGAAATTTTTATCATTTACCATATGTTCTAAATCTCTGATTTATTGTTGATGAAGGCTATTGATAATTGAATTATCTTTAGTCATGATATTCTTTACTGGGCTAGTTGTGCTCACCCTTTTGCTTCACAATTCCTTTCAGGTAATAAGAGTGTAGCTGGGTCGAGCGAGGGTAACGGGGAAATAGAACAGTGGTCTCTAGCTGTGGATGTTCTCCCGAAGCAGTATAGAAAAGTTCATTTAGTAGTTATATTTGGTGAATCCAATAGGGTAAGGTGTACCCAACGTTGGAAGGGTGGTTTGCCACTATCATACAAGATGTCTAACGACATACAACCTCGTGTCATCATAAGACAGGGATGTGCTCATCCACTTGCTGAGTATATATACGAGCACTACCTATATAATCTTGGTGTTTGTTTAAAGTATAATTCTCAATTAGAGACAGTAGAGATAATGATATGTCAAGAGAAGACTCACCATTGGGAAGAATATGATAGTAATCTTCTCGTTTTTCTTTGGGGTCTATTGGGTCAACCAAGGATAATTCTGTGGCCATATGATATCTATCATAACCTAGACGCGTGGCCTCCCATGTACGAAGGTTTCCTTGAGCACTTCCCAAAGATTCTAATTTCTAAAACGGTTTTTGACTATACCTTTATGTAAGGTGTTATTGTGAGGTGATGAGTCACATTTGGTATATATTTGTATCCAAACTCACAGTATATGTGTTGTTGTATTTTGCACGACAATTGTTGTAATAAAGTTGTAGTTATTTTCTGTACCATGTATTTGGCGACTCAGAATAGGTTGGATGGAATGAACCTATTTTGGGGTCGTCACACTTATGTACTGTAAATTTCATGGATTTAGATAACTCTTTATTAATTCAACTAAAATTTAATCTTTATCGAGGATTCAAAGTGAATCTGAATTAAACTCAAATGCCAAAAACTATTATTGTTGGCCGATTGAAAAACTTTAACCCAAATTAATTTACACATAAAATCGTCCTCAAATAGTCAATATTCAAATTTGAAGAGAAAGAAGAAAGGTTTCAAATTAAAGAAAAAAAAAGCGTCAACCATTGGATGCATCATGCAACTTCGTTCTCCCTCTTCGAAAAGTCAGATCCGTTAGATGGAATGAGAAAATATCCAGATTTGCAGAAAATATGTGAAATATTTCTCATTATACCCTTTGAGCTCTGTTTGGGCACCATAACCCATTTATATTGTTTCTCAATATTGGAATACCCTCTGAGCTTTGTTTGGGCACCATAACCGATTGATTTGAGCTCTTGATTACCGCCATTTTCTGAGTTGGTTTAATGGCTCTTATGTTAGTCTTGGCGGCGGGGAGCTTCTTTTTCCATTTAGTTGTCGGTGGCTCGATTCTCTAAGACACCCAACTTCTCCGGTGCTCGATGACTGGACAATTTTTTTTTTGAGAAACAGATCTGCAGTTTAGATAGACTTAAGGTTGTGTTTGATTATATCTGAATGCCTCTTAATAGATGTGTCTCTGATTCGGTCAGAGGCTAAATTTATTTGGTAATTTTTATGTTGCCTCTTAATACTTCTTAATCAGTAAGAGACAAATATAATTCTAAACCATTTAGAGACACATCTGAATGAGTTTATATTTTTTTGGACAAAAGTAACCTCATCAATATTACAAAATCCCTCTGATAAAATACACAACCCACAATCATCACCATCGCCGACATCTTTGATCTGCAAGTCGAAATTTACCATATCCGGCGAGGTTCAACCCACTCCTCACCCCATCTCCGACGAAAAATACTGAACTCGGATCTGATTAAAGACAGAGGTTAATACTTTTTTTATACTTGGAGAGAAAAACACCATCGAAGCAAGAAGAGGTAGCTGAAGAAAACTTGAAGGAGGAAAGAGAATGACGGATCGACGATGTCATTGGTATAATTCGCACCATCTCACTTTCTAAGATAAACTCTGATTACTACTTCTTCTCTTTGTATATGTATGTGTATATTTCCTAAAGAGAGAAAGTGGTGATTCTTCATTGATTAAATGAAATTGAAAGAGAAGATAATTGAATTGATGTAAAATTAAAATTAAAAGAAAATTAAGGAGTGAATTTTAACAAGTTTTGCTTAAATAGTTTAGAGGGTTAAAATGGTAAAATACTGTTGTTAAGACATTTTGAAAAAATTATTACCAAACAACATTTCTTTATTCAGATACAATTTTAAACAGACGATTTATATTATTCAGACGTCTTGTAAGATCCCAACTTTTATTAATAAAGATTAATTTTTCTCTAAATGTTATTTTGAATAATAAGGTGTGGATTTGATATAATGTTATAGTTGTGGATAATATTTATAAATTTTGCAAAGTAAGCAAGTTGTCATAAAATATTTGTTTGGTCGAGGAATATTCGTTTTATCAGGAAATATTCGTACGACGACACAATTATTGGTGGACCCCAAAACGGAATTACTATCGGAGTTAGAAAACGACATAAATAACTTTTTATAAAAATAACGGCAAAAGTTTACCGTTAACTGTTGAAATACCCGGTGATAAAAGTACAGTAATACGCGTGGTTACATAGTAGCATACGGTATTATATATAAAATAACAAAAGTACTCCCCCCCCCCGTGAATCATGTTTCCCTCCCCCCCTCCCCCACGACATATTATATATATATATATATATATATATATATATATATATATATATATACAAAACAAAAATTGAGATAACTTTCTACTAATAGTTTTGAAAAATGGGTAAGTGGGGGTCCATATAATGAGCAAAATTTACAACAAATACTTCATAAAAATCTCCTCTATTTATCTCAATTCAATTTGCTTCACAAAATACATTTTTAATAACATTCATCATTAATATTATAACTCACAATATTAACAACCAGATCATTCCCAGAAAAGAGGAGGCTTTCTGATAAAGATTTCTCTCTATTGGCTCGCAATTAGGTGACCAAACCCTTTTTCTCGACAGAACTTTCTAAAACTCGTCAATAATGCAAATAATAATATGAATAACTTTGTCGTCTCAATTATTGATTTAATAATATAAAATATTATGACAATAATTGAATCAATAACGTGAGATACTATACAGCAATTACTGTAGCAATAATTGAGTATAACTGAGTGACTTTTCACGTAAGCATCAATTATCAATACAATGTGCTACTATGCAACCATGCGTATTACTGTACTTTTATCACCGGGTATTTCAATAGTTAACGGTAAAACTTTTGCCGTTATTTTTATAAAAAGAGATTTATGTCGTTTTCTAACTCCGACAATAATTCCGTTGTGAGGTCTACCAATGATTGTGCCGTCGTACAAATATTCTCTGATAAAACGAATATTCTCCGACCAATCGAATATTTTATGACAACTTGCATACTTTGTAAAAATTATAAATATTACCCACAACTATAAAATTATATCAAATTCACACTATAATATTCAAAATGATATTTCGAGAAAATTAAATTATTATTCATAAAAGTTAGGGTCTTACATATGCTTTTCTATCTTTGGGGCGAAGTTCAATTGTAAAGAGAATAAGGGTCTAAATTGGCCTGATATATGCTTTAATTGAAAATTTGAATTTGTTTTTGTGCTTATTTCTTTAGTTCCATTAAATTCTTTGTTGAGGTTCTAAATTGATGTTTGGTTTGATAATACAGACTTCTGAAAAGACCTTAGATGCTCCTGATCTTGTAGATGATGTTCGGTACAATCGGCTCGGTTCGGTATATACCGATCGAGCCAAACTCCCTACAGTAACCGGCCTCGAAAATTCGACATGTATCGGTTTCGTGTACCATTCCCGAATCGGTTACTATTTGTCTCAAAACGACCGGTTCGGTTTCCCTAAAAACCGAATATACCAATTTTTTTGCACACCCTTACTTATGATCGTCGGGAATTGCTCACTTTATAAAGTAGATTTTCTTGATGATACCATATGAAAAATTAGCATATTTTCTTGTGAAACCAATAATTTTTGTAAAATAAAATTACAATCCATGGTTTTAAAAATCGAATCGGACCGCCGGTTTGATCGGTAAAAACCGAAACCGGTTGACACTCCGGTCCGGTTTGAACAAAAAAATCAATTTGATCAAAATTTGGTTGACCCACCAGTGCCTCGATTTTTTTTTATACCAAAGAATTTTTAATATTAAAATTAATCACTTTTAGAAATATTGTAACTCAACTTTAATTTGTTTTAGTTCATAAAAAATGAAATTTTTTAAAATTTTATTAATTATTAATAATATATATTTTTATATATTAATGATATCACTGAGTCAAAATAGTTCGATCACTATGACTCATCCATCCATCCGATACTTTTTCTGATTGAATGATTGGTCAGGATGTGCCAACCTTGTTACAATCTAGTTTTTCTATGTTTTATTTCAATCTAATGAAATTGAAAAAGACTAGCCATGTGACAAGTGTGGAGGGGCAGACAAGTTTTATGTAAGGCAGGCAATTGGCTACGTTGATTTTTGGAAGAAAGTTATGTTAGAAATTAATGAAATATCAACCGCGTAATTAAAGAGTCAAGCAAACTTGTTTCAAAAGGAGAGAGAGAGACTTATTGTTTGATTAGAATAAATAATATAATTGGTCCATATTTTTGGAAGAAATTACACTTGAAGTTGGTCCCTCCTAGTTTTGATACTAAAATATGATTCTTATTCTTAAAAGATTATCGTTTTAGAAGAAAAAATTTGTTTCAAAAAATTTATCGTTTACAACTTTTGAAGAAAATATCCTATATTATCTCTACATTTTCTCATTGTCTCAAGAAATTCTTTCCCTTATATTAATAGTTTTTAATTTTCCATAAAGGGGTAGTGATGGAATTTCAAACAAATTTTACTTGGTAAATGATACTTTTTTAATCCATGTGCCAAAATTTTAAACGACAATCTTTTAAGAACAGTGGGAGTATTAAAAACAAATATTAAGAGTATTTAATGTTCACTTCAAAATGTATTAAAAATAAATATTAAAAGTAATAACATCAATTATCATATTCCTGCAGTTTATTTTTACCAAAAGGAATTGCGTAATGCTATTAGATGGTTGAGATAAAAACAACGAAAGTTGGACAACTAAGGAGTGTTTGATAAAAATTAAATGAATCTAAAATCTGAATTTGAATCTGAATGAAAAAAATTGTATGATAATTAATGTCTGAAACATCTAAATGACAAAATTTTATTATTTTATCCCTCTAAAAAAATTCAAAGTTGTTGTAAATTTATTTAATATTACTTAATACAATAGTTAATATTTTTTAAAATTTTTAAATTTTTTTACTTTATTCTGCTGCTCATTCAACCAAAAAAATTTGATTTAACCATTCAGCTCAATCATCTGATCGATTCAGCCATTCAGACGATTTTTTTTCAAAATAAACGCAATTAATGGCTGATCCCATTCAACCATAAACAAGTCCGACACATGTAAGTTTATTTGAAGTGGTGTGTGTGTGTGTGTGTATATATATATATATATATATATATATATATATATATATATATATATATATATATATATAGCGCGGATCAGGGACAGTACTCTTAAGTGACATACTTTTGTTAAATGACATTCCTACTTAAATAAGTATGAGTTTTATTTTCTCTCTCCTCACTTGACCCTGTAATTTCGCTACTCCCTCCTCTGAAAAACCTCTTCCAAATTCTCCTCCCAACTCATCCAGATTCCTCGCTAGATTTTAATCTCATCCAAACTCATCCTCCCAACTCATCTAAACTGTCCTAACTCTCCTCCAAACACGGCCATTCGGTAAACCCAGACACCAGAGTCGCGACGAAATTCTAAAGGGGAAATTGAACGCAAAACACCATATCTAAACGAGATTTGGTAAACCCTCAACTATTTTTTCGATTTTGTTAAGATTTAAACAGATTTTTCGATTCCATGTTTTGATTCGATTTGGGAATTTCTAATATGGGAATTAGCCCTAATTTCTTCTTTTTTTTTCTTTTTTTTTTTGGGATGAACATGAGAATATGTTTATTGAACTGTAACTATGCAATGGTGGTTGCTGAATCATTTATTGGGAGAATCTATTCATACTTTAAAAGAAATTTATTTCAATCAATTTTTTAGCTCTTGTATGCAAGAAAAAACCGTCAAGCATGCAATTAATTAAGAAAATAATATATGTCACATAGATCAGGGGCAGGCAATTCATTTGTTATCTAAGAAAGTAACAATATCAAAAAGTTGGGCCAAAGTTTAAAGATTAATTAAATCCCCTTTGCTTTTTGGGCCATTGACATTGTTTGAGGTAGGAAATGCCTTTACAAACTCAGAGGTCTCTCTGAGATTGAGCTTGCAAAGTGGGTCTGGGAAGGTATCTACTTTGTTTCTTTTGCAAAAATTGTGGCTGCCTTCTAAGGGCGCTTCCTGAAATCAAGAAATTAAATTTTTTTTTATAAGTTTCAGTTAAAACAAGCATAATAAAAAATATGTTATAGACTTCTTTATTTGAAGAATTCTTTTATAATGGTTGGAGTAGAAGTATCAAAGCATCATTGTAGTTCTTGTGATGTCGTTTTGCTCTCATTTTTTTTTTGCACGTCTTCTTGATGGACATTTATCTCTTATTGATTGTGTTGTCAAATTTTAAATTATTCGAGTCTGTTTCTGGGCATGGAAGTGCCAGCCTTATCTCAAAATTGGTCATTTCTAATTTTACATTGCTCGACAGACAAATTTTTCAACCAATTCAAATTTTTTGCTGTTAAATAGGTGTTAAATTTTATTGTATTGGTAAACCTTTTGCATACATGCATAATCCCAAGTATTATAACATGCCCAATTAGTGTAATACTGATAATGTTATAGAATTGTACAATTGACATCCACCGTCTTTTAAAGGCATAGATTTTTTTGCAACTTTCTAGAATTGGAGAAAATCAACTTTTGTATTTTCAAGTAGCATAAACTCGGAACAATTTCATTTTACAAGCAATGGAAAAAAGATTTAATAGTTTGTGTTGAATTTTAGTGTACATTCTTGTTATTTTCTAATTATTTAACAAAAGTATGTCATTTACTTGTGTTGGAAGCTCTGTGGAGTGAAGTAGATGGAACAAATTCAAGCGCAACAATGACAAAGGTATTGTACAAAAGAAAAATCAAGAGTTGGTGGCAAAAATTGAGGAGATAAAATGGAACAGTGAAGGATTGAATAAAATAGTGGTGTATTGGGTGTTTGTTTTTTCTTTCATGTTGTGGTTTTTGTTGTTTATAATGAAGTTGTAGTTGTTTTGTAATGAAATTGTTAAATGTAATGGATGTGGTTTTCCCTTATGATGAATTGAAATGTCATGTACTTAAAGTTTCAAGGATATAGTTTCCATTTGATACGAGAGCAATGTACAATGAAAAACTAGTTGAATTGTTGAGCTTATATATAACTTACTTTTTCATTCAAGTATCATTTATTGTATTTCAATTAAAATTAATTAATCAACCCTTTTCCATTGTTCTTCTGTTGTTTCCAGAACTAAATATTTGTAATAAGTTGTTCTATGCTCATAAATGCACACCCATAAAATGAATGATGCAATGGCAATTGTTCCTTTACTAGCCATTGAACAATAATTAATAAACAAGCAGTCCTATATTATTCTTAGATCATTCTTGTTATTGGCTAGATGTCACATTTAGTTGGATGGTAATCTCCATTTGTAACAACTGCCAATAAGTTAGTAAATGAATGTGAATGATGATCAAAGTGAGGGGGTTGAACTAAGTGGTGATTAATTGCCCAAAGTGAAGGAATTGTCCAAGCCTAATTAGAACATTACAAAAACAATTACACTAATTCACCATCTCATGCAGATGAGCCAACATTTTCTCTACAATCTACAACCGCACACAAAACCTTCCATATGGGAACTAACACTTTTACTGCATGATGCAACTCCTGAATAACAAACTTCAACACTATGAGCCACACAAATAAGCTACTTTAACACTACAAGTCACACAAACAAACTTCAACACTATGACTCACTGTATTGAAAAGAAAAAGAAATGATTCTGCTAGTTAGTATCACTATCATTTCTGTCAAGAAAAAGAAATGATTCTGCTAGATAAATTCCACAAGTTAATTTGTCAAGATCACCTGTCAAGATTTATCCCAACTACAAATGCTTCAAAATCTGTTAAACATATCCCAAGCTTTTAACAAGATAAACATAATCAATAAACTGGATAGATACAAATTATCACAAGTCACTCCCATGATTACTGCAATTCTAAAATTCTGAAGCATCCCAAGTATAGTCACTTCCATGATTAGTGCAATTCTGAAGCCCACTCTGTAAAATAAATACAAATTAATACAAAAATATAGATATGCAAATGTTGTTATAGCAATGTCAGTTGCACCTGTGGGTGAATCACTATCATCATCTACACTTGGATCCTGAGTAGCATCAGCATTTGATGCTCCAGTTCTACATTTAAACAAATAGCAAAGTCAAATTTAAACAATTGCCAAAATCAAATTTAAATTGGCTGCAAAGTTAAAATAAGTCAACTTGTTTACCGATTATTAAGCACCGGGCAGTTTCTTTTATCGTGTGTCACGCCAACTTTGCCACATCCATGACAACGTCTAACCTTGGAATTTTTTTGTTTCCCCAAAGCCTTTTCTTTGCCACCCTTTAGCCTTTTGCCACACCCTTTTGCTCGCACTTGGTTCGGCTTAATGTAACTATGATCAAAAGTAGAAGTCATGTTTACTGACTTGGAGACACTCATTCCACCACACTCCATTTCATTGTTTCTTTTTGAACCATTCTTTCCAATAATTTGATTGATCTTTTCATCCGCATTTCCTAAACATTCTTTTAAAACATTTGTGGCTTCTTCATTTGTGAGAGCCCTATCAATCAAATCTAAAGAATGTTGAATCAATTGACTCCGCAAGAGTAAGTATGGCTTGTCATCTTTTATCGCCACACCATTATCATCAATTACACCACTAGATTTTGTCGTCTTTGTCCACCTCTTCAGAATGTATTTTGTAGGCAATTTATCAAGATCATGATACTTATTCAAGTAAGCTATCACATGTCGACATAAGATTCCCGAACTCTCAAACCTTTTGCAAGTACATGTTGCATAATCCAAAGATTTGTCACAATGAATTTCTCTTACTTTAAACTTGCTGACATTTCTTCGATAAATCTTATATACATGGTAGTTGACATCCTCCTTCATAAATTCAAACCTATAATTCAAGCTGTCACACAACTCTTCTTCAAATTTGTAATATATAGAGTGTGTATAAATGTCGACCATTTGAATTAAGAAGTCATGGCCAATTTTCATTTTGGGCCTCTCTATCAAGTCTTTGTTATCCGCCACCAACTCTACATGTCGTTGATGCTGAAGGCCACGGCCAAAATGAATCATAAAATCCACTAAAGAATTTGTTTTAGAAACAAATTTCTTAAAAAATGAATGAGAACTCTCCGCTCATTGACTACTTGATATGTCAGCTGAGAAAACATGATTCATATGTGCGGGTACCCATTTAGAACGGATGTCATACATTGATTGTAGCCATTTATTATCATTCAACCCACTTTTCTTCATCAGCTCCACCCAAGTGAAGTCAAACTCTTCCACAGTCTCCGAATTCCAAATGCATTCTGAAAACTCTTTATAATAAGCACTGAATTTTACTGAATCAATCTTCTCTGAAAACTTTGTCAAAATGTGCCAACTACAATACCGATGAAATGTATTAGGAAGGATCTGTGAGATGGCATTTGTCATAGCTGGATCCTGATCAGTGATAATCATCTTAGGTGCATCACCTGGCATTGCATTCAAAAAACACTTGAAAAGCCAAACAAAGGTATCTATGGTCTCATCACTTAAGAAAGCACAACCAAATACAGTAGTTTGACCGTGATTATTAACCCCCCTTAGTGGTGCAAATATCATTCCGTAACGATTAGTATTGTATGTGGTATCAAAAATGACAACATCACCGTAAAATCTATAAGCTCGTCTAGAAGTTGCATCGGCCCAAAAACAACGAGTAATCCTTTTTTCATTGTCTATGTCAATTGTGAAAGTGAATGAAGGATTCTTTTGTTGTTCTAATTTCAAGTACTCATTCAACATATCGCCATCATGCCCCTTCAACTCATTGCGCTTGTCTCTTTCAAAGTTATACAAATCTTATTGCGTGCAACCAATATTTTCAAACCCTCCCGCCTGCACTGCAAGAAATTTGTATTGTTGGCATTGTGGTATATTAACCATTCTAAGTTGTTGACTCAAAGATTTTTGGGCAGTTGACACGTTACGGTGCCATCGTAAAAGATGCCTTTTATGCGGGGTTGACAATGGGTGACTATGACCCTCTTCAATTTTAGTAAGTACGTATACGTCATTTCTTTTTAGCACTATTATTCTTGCACTACAACCTTCTTTTGTGGATCCACGTTTTCTTTTTACATTCACATTGGCTAATAGTTTGCCCTTTCCTTGCTTATAACACACATACTCCTTCCTACAAATCTCATCGCTTCCCACCCTTTTTTTTCATTAAACTTTCGCACACTAAAACCAACATGCATTGCATATGTATTGTAAAAAGTGTGCACATCATCTAATGCTTGAAATTCTTGACCTAGCTTAGGTGTAAACTCATCGACTACTTGAGGATAATAGACACAAGTTTTAGCATTGTTCACATCTAACTCCTCCGCACTCAAGTCATCCCCCTCTAAATCCATTTCAGCATTTTATGACCACAACTGTAAGACCCCGAATTTTATGAAATAAAAGTATTCAATTTTTCTTATAATTACAATTCAGTAAATGGTTAAATTGATAAAAAGTTAAAGTTATGGGTGAAATGTGAAAATTTTTCAAAATAAACAAGTGGTTATAAAATAATCATTGTTGTCGGGAAATATTCTTTGGTCGTGGAATATTCTTTCTGTCGGGGAATATTCGTACGACGGCGCAGCTATTTGTGGACCCCATAACGGAAAACGGTCGGATGAAGATAACGACAAAAATTGAGTTTTTATAATTAACGGCGTAGTTATTACCGTTAACACTGTTAGAATACCCGGTAGTTAAAATACAGTAATACGCGTTATTACACAGTAGCACACGGTATTGCACAATATTTTTGAAATTATTGATTCTTACGTAAGAAGGCACTACTCAATAATTATTACAGTAATTACTGTTCAATATTTTATTTTATTGATTCAATAATTGTTATGTTGAAATTTTATATTATTGTTGTTCAATAATTGTTGCTGCACAATATTTTTCATTATCAGATCAATAATTTATATTATTTGAATAATATTATTAGATAGCATTATTGGTAATGTCTAGAAAGTTCTGTCTAAGGAGAGATTTGGTCATCTAATTGCGCGCCAGTAAGGAAAAATTCTTATTGGAAAGCCCCCTCTTTCCTGGGAACGGCCTGGTTGTCATAAATGTGATTCTGTAATATTATCTGTGAATAATTAATTATTGATTCATATGATAAGGAAATATTTATTTTATGTGGATATAAATGAGGGATATATTTTTGTGGTTAAAAATGAAGGAGTTAATGTTGAGGTGTTTTATCTGTATTTTTGTCGGAACGGAGGTATTGAAAATCAAATTAGGATTTTTAAGATATTTTGCGAGGGTTATAATTTTTAATCCGACCGTTGGATCGTGGTAATATTTGGATATGTTATACATATATAAGTTGAGTATATATCCACAAATTTTGAACCGTTAAAAATGAACATATGATTTGTTATGAATTTTACGAGATGACTGGTTCAGAAATTATTGAATTTTCGGAGTTAATCATTTTGGTGGAAAGTTCTAGAATTGGTGGGCCCCACTCTTGGTTGGTGAAGAAATGTGCTGAGATTTTTATTCAAATATGGTGGGTGAGAATAGTAGCAGGTAAAGCCATCAGGTTGCAGGTTAAGTCTGCTTCGGCATTCTAACATTTTCCTATAAATAGAGGGCTAAGTTAGAATTGAAAATCACACCAAAATTCATAAGTTTTCTCTCTTTTTCTCTCTAGATTATCGAGTGTATTTTGTGAGTATTTAGATACTTGGTGAGTTGCTATTCATCAGTTCAAGTTTCCTTCAGCGTCATATCCGATATCCAGTCAGAAGTGCTGCTCTTTTGAGGTAAGGGATAGTAAGGGATTTTAAGAGTTGTTATATTTTTCATGTTCGTAACTTTTCAGACCTTCAGAAAATTCTGAAAAAATTTAAAATGATATTTTGATGAGTTTTATTGATTGTGTCCAAAAATGGTGATTTTTGGATGTATATATTAAGAGTTATCAATTTTACGGGAAAAGACTATTTTAAAAATAACCGCTTATAACTCCTTGTGGTTAACTCCAAAATTGATAAAAATTTTATTAGAAGTATATATATATATAATATCAGTGTACTCTGTGAATTTCAAAATTTTTGGATAAAAGTATAATTTATGATAAATGTCTAAATATTCGGCGGTTTTGGCCATATGAAAAATAGTAAATGAATTTTAAAAATTTTGAGAAAAATATATGTTCAATATGAGACTATATTCTGCTAAATCCTAGAAAAGAAATATTTTTGGAACTGATTTGATATTTTTTATGAAAATAAACTAGTTATGAGAAAATGAATTAAATATGTTATGTGAAGTAAGAAAATTGGAAAATAGGATTTTATGACTTGAGAATCCTATATGAGGTATATGCAGATTTTTGATGAGGGTTTTTGATTATTGGTGATGAAATCTTATGCGTTTGGTATTTTAGGATGATTAAATTCATTATTTAGTAAAGTGTAAACAATTAAAATAAATTATTTATAAGCTTAAGAAATATTATTCTTTCAATATCATTATACCGAAATATTGGTATGTATATTATTGTGAAATTTCTACCTTTTTCATGTCGGGGTTACTATTCATGAGTTACTATTCACGAGTTACTATTCACGAGTTACTATTCATGAGTTACTATTCACGAGTTACTATTCACGATAAAATTATTTTTTTTCTGACCAAATTATAGTTAATTTATGAATATTACTCTTGAAATTAAATCTATATTTTGATCATATTGTTTTTATTATCATATATAATATTTTTATAACTCTGATGTTGAAATTCTCTTTCACTTGAGTGTAAAGATGGGTAAATTGTTGGTATGATCATGACTATGAGTTCTTTTTGGCCAGTAGTGTAAAGTTGAATTGTTGACTGGTATGATCATGACCATTGAATTTATAACTGAATATCTTTAGCTTAAGTGTAAAGGTGAATTGATCAACATGGTTATAATTATTGTTTATATAATTATGAAATAATTATATATTTCTTTGAGATATTAATATATTTGGCCTGTAGTGCAAATATGAATTGTTGATGAATATCTTTGGCATGTAGTGCAAAGATGGCCTGTTGATGAATATCTTTGGCCTGTAGTGCAAAGATGAACTGTTGTTGAATATCTTTGGCCCGTAGTGCAAAGATGGTTTGTTGATGAATATCTTTGGCCCGTAGTGCAAAGATGGATTTGTTAGTATGATTATAAACAGGAATTGTGATTTGGTATAACCATGATCTTTGATGTTTCAGGTAAAGACAGGTGATGAAAATATTCTTCATCCTGGGTGCAAAGAAAAATTTAGAATCACAATTATGATTATGAGTTATTCATATGATTGTGGAAAGGAATTGTTGAGTGATGTTACAGGGATAAAATATTGTTGGTGGATTTTTAACATGGAGAAGATAATAGACTTTATAGTCTATTTGACTCTTCTAATGGATTGCTCGTTCCGCTGTAACTATGGTTGAAATTTTTATCATCTACCATATGTTCTAAATCTCTGATTTATTACTGATGAAGACTATTGATAATTTATTTATCTTTAGTCATGATATTCTTTACTGGGCTAGTTGTGCTCATCCTTTTGTTTCACAATTCCTTTCAGGTAATAAGAATGTAGCTGGGTCGAGCGGGGGTAACAAGGGAATAGAACGGTGGTCATCATTTAGTAGGTTATATTTGGTGAAGAAAATAGGGTGAGGCGAACCCAACATTTGAAGGGTGTTTTGTCACTATCATACAAGATGTCTAATGACATACATCCTCGTGTCATCATAAGACAGGGTTCTGCTCATCCACTTGCTGAGTATATTTACGAGCACTACCTATATAATCTTGGCGTTTGTTTGAAGTATAATTCTCAATTAGAGACAGTGGAGATAATGATAAGTCAAGAGAAGACTCACCATTGGGAAGAATATGATAGTAAACTTCTCATTTTTCTTTGGGGTCTATTGGGTCAACCAAGGATAATTCTGTGGTCATATGATATCTATCATAACCTAGACGCATGGCCTCTCATGTACGAAGATTTCCTTGAACACTTCCCAAAGATTCTAATTTCTAAAACAGTTTTTGACTATACCTTTATGTAAGGTGTCATTGTGAGGTGCTGTCCACGGTTGGGACATGAGTCACATTTGGTATATATTTGTATCCAAACTCACAGCATATATGTTGTTGTATTTTGCACGACAATTGTTGTAATAAAGTTGTAGTTGTTTTCTGTACCATGTATTTGACGACTCGGAATAGGTTGGATGGAATGGACCTGTTTTGGGCAACAACTCCCTATTTCATGGTCCATGTCATCCATTTTCAATAAACCTGAAAATAAACCTGAAAATTAGAAATGACCAATTTTGAGATAAAGCTGGCACTTCTATGCCCAGAAACAGACTCGAATAATTTAAAATTTGACAACACAATCAATAAGAGATAAATGTCCATCAAGAAGACGTGCAAAAAAAAATGAGAGCAAAACGACATCACAAGAACTACAATGATGCTTTGATACTTCTACTCAAACCATTATAAAAGAATTCTTCAAATAAAGAAGTCTATAACACATTTTTTATTATGCTTGTTTTAACTGAAACTTATCAAAAAAAATTTAATTTCTTGATTTCAGGAAGCGCCCTTAGAAGGCAGCCACATTTTTTGCAAAAGAAACAAAGTAGATACCTTCCCAGACCCACTTTGCAAGCTCAATCTCAGAGAGACCTCTGAGTTTGTAAAGGCATTTCCTACCTCAAACAATGTCAATGGCCCAAAAAGCAAAGGGGATTTAATTAATCTTTAAACTTTGACCCAACTATTTGATGTTGTTCCTTTCTTAGATAACAAATGAATTGTTTGCCCCTGATCTATGTGACATATATTATTTTCTTAATTAATTGCATGCTTGACGATTTTTTCTTACATACAAGAGCTAAAAAATTGATTGAAATAAATTTCTTTCAAAGTATGAATAGATTCTCCCAATAAATGATTCAGCAACCACCATTGCATAGTTACAGTTCAATAAACATATTCTCATGTTCATCCCAAAAAAAAAGAAAAAAAAGAAGAAATTAGGGTTAATTCCCATATTAGAAATTCCAAAATCGAATCAAAACATGGAATCGAAAAACCTGTTTAAATCTTAACGAAATCGAAAAAATAGTTGAAGGTTTACCGAATCTCGTTTAGATATGGTGTTTTGCGCTCAATTTCCCCTTTAGAATTTCGTCGCGACTCTGGTGTCTGGGTTTACCGAATGGCCATGTTTGGAGGAGAGTTAGGACAGTTTAGATTAGTTGGGAGGATGAGTTTGGATTAGAGTTAAAATCTAGCGAGGAATCTGGATGAGTTGGGAGGAGAGTGTGGGAGGAGAATTTGGAAGAGGTTTTTCAGAGGAGGGAGTAGCGAAATTACAGGGTCAAGTGAGGAGAGAGAAAATAAAACTCATACTTATTTAAGTAGGAATGTCATTTAACAAAAGTATGTCACTTAAGAGTATTGTCCCTGATCCGCGCTGTGTGTGTGTGTGTGTGTGTATATATATATATATATATATATATATATATATATATATATATATATATATATATATATATATATATATGAGAAATGATCCATGAAAAACGTTAGTTTTGAGCACTGTTTCAACTAACTGTTATCCAGCCGTCCAAAATTAGAGTGAATGCCTGAGATGAGGCCCAACCGCTACTCCTTCTAGCGGCCAGCCAAATTCTTTTATGTTGGCCACTACTCCCTCTAACGGCCAGTCAAAACGACTGTGTTTTTTGATTGGCCGCTAGAGGGAGTACCGACCAACCTAAAAGAATTTGACTTAATGACTGCTTATCCTTATACATACTATTTATTAATCAGTAAAATAAAATAATAAAAAAATTATAAGTATAATCAATAATTATCCTCATACTTATTAATAAAATAAGTATGTATATAAGAGTAATTACTGATTATCGTCTTATGATTTTTTATTATAAATAGGAATCACTATTTTCTATTTATAATAAAAAATCATTTGACGATAATCAGTAATTAATCTTATATACATACTTATTTTATTAATAAGTATAAGGATAAATATAAAGATAATTACTGATTATCCTTATAATTTTTTATTATTTTATTTTACTAATTAATAAGTAGTATGGATAAAGATAATCAGGATAATCATTAATTAAGCCAAATTATTTTATATTGGCCGCTACTCCCTTTAGCGGCCATTCAAAACACGGTCATTTTAACTAGCCGCTAGAGGGAGTAGCAGTTGGGCCATCTCAACCATTCACTCTAATTTTGGACGGCTGGATAACAGATAGTTGAAACAGTGTCCAGAACTAACATTTTTCATGAATCTTTTTTCTATATATATATATTAATTGTATCTCCTTACTGTACGAGTTGTTTCCAAATTTTTGTCCATTTTAAAAATTGTTAAATGGTCATCCTAGAGTGATATTTGATATTTTCAACTATGCATAAACAACATGTGTGCTATGCTTTTAGAAAAGTTCACAAGTACTTGATATTTGGTTACTGAGCACTTAATTGTCTTTTTTACCTAAACACCCTTTCATCTAAAAATAATAATTATTTATAATATAGTAATGTACTATACTTTTATATTTGTCGGTAAACACTTTATTGTCTTTTACACCTAAACACCGTTCTATCTAAAAAAATAATTATTTATAATATAGTAATGATTAAATATCATACAAAACATATTAAACTAATTATGCACAATCAAATTATTAAAAAATTTAATATAAAACATCACCCGTGGTAAGAAAGCTAGTAATTAGAAAAGTCTGTCAACTATATGTAATTAAAAACTCTAAATTGATTGGTCCTTCCCATCTATTATTACTATATTTATTACTCTTCCGTCTCAGGATAAAAATACTAGTGAATTTTTCACGCATATTAAGAAGAGGAATGAAATGACAAACTTGCCCATAATAATGTCATTAATCATTTTCAATATAGGTGAGAGAGTGACTTTCTAGCTTTTCAATTCAAAATATTTTCAACACATAACTAATTATACTTATTGAATATGGAGAAAGAATTAGAATAAGAAAAATATGAGATATTTAATGCTACGGGTATAATAAGAAAAATGATGTAAAAATTTAGTTATTAAAGGAAAGTGAACATTTAACATGGGACTACCCAAAATAGTAATAATGACTTTTATCCTGGGACGAAGAAAGTACTATATAATAATAAGGCAATTAGAGATCTTATCCAAATTAACTGAGTTATTTTGGTTGGTCACCGAGTTAGTTCCGAGTTGATATCAAATTAGTCCCGAGTTCATCATCCCTACTAATACAATATATATCATGTTCATAATTATACCAAACTTTTTGTATTGTTTAAAGTACTATTTCAAGAATGTATATGCATGTAATAAAAAACATATACAATAATTTTAATATATATACAATTATTCAATTTCAAATTTAATGTATTACTACCATTTATACTATACTCCCTCCGTCCCAAATTATCTGTTTTTCTAGAGTTTCACACACATACCAATATGTGTAATAAAAATACTAAAATACCCTTATGTGCTGACTTTTTTGTTTTCTGCGCATGATTCCTTATTGGTGAGAATATGAAAAGATGCTTAAAAAAGAGGAGAGACATGAATGAGAGTAATGACTATCATTAATTAGGGTAAAGAGGCAAACTTGGAAAATAAAGGAAAAAATGCATTGAAATCTTGAAAAAGCAGATATTGTGGGACAAATTTTTTTTGCTAAAACAGCAGATAATTTGGGACGGAGGGAGTACTATTTGTACTCAAATTATAATACTAAATATCACACCACAATTTTAGATTGTATTATCGATACTAACTCGTGCTTTGTACGTATTATCATCTAGTATATAATAATAAATTAAATGGACATCTTATCTTGAATCGATTAGTAAAGGCTTAAATATAATTTACTACCCTAAACTATAGGTTATATTCCACTTCAGTGATCCACATTTCAATTTTGTCAATTAGTTGATTGAACTATTAATTTTTTTCAATTCTAACAAATTTAGCATACCACGTCAGAAATTGCTAACGTGGCTATCTGGGTGGACCATTATTTTGTTATTGAATATTTTTAATATATTCAAGGGTAAAATCGTCACACAATAATTAAAAGCATCAAACCATCACAATCGATCTCAACCAAACATTGCCTCTTTCTTCACTTCTCAGATCTAGTAGATCTCAACCAAATCTTGCCTCTTTGCATACCCAGATCCAAAAAAGAAGAAATCAAAGCAAAGTCATTTTTGGCATCTCAAATTGGGATCCAGGTCCTCTATGAGGATTTCTCTATGAAAATCTTGTGAGGGTTTTGTTGTGGAGTTGACAACACATTAAAAAAGAGATCCAATGGCTCACAACTCTTTTTTTTGTCTGTGTATCAAAATGACGTCGTTTTGATAGGAATTTTTTTTACAAGTTGATAGAAAATTGGAAGCCACCAAACGCCGTTTACTTTTACCAAACAAACGAAGTAAAGTAAAAAGAGTATATTTAAAATAGTATTTGATTTGTGATGGTGATTAACTCCGTTGAGCAGTGAATTAAGAGAGGTAAAGTAAAACGATTATTAATAATAAAAAAAGATATAAAGGAATATGTAAATAATAATAATTGATAGGTCTAGAATATTTTTTTGGTTGACCCAGTCAACCCAATGGTTAGAGTAAATAATAATAATACTTTCAATGGTGAGAGTAAACTCTTTTTATGGAACAGATAAATACAAATTATAATAATAATAAATAATAATATAAATAAACAAACAAAAACAGTAATAAATGAAAAATAACTAAAGCCACATTGAAAATATTAACGATAATTATAACCGATATATTTATTCATTTTTTTAGCCAAGTTTATAGTTATCCTAATATTAATAGCAAGCTAAGTTATTAAATATAAAAAAAATTATATACAGAATAATCAACAAATTTAAAATAATTATATGTAAAATTAAACGGCGTTTGGTGGCTTCTAATTTCTGTCAACTTGTAAAAAAAATTCATATCAAAACGACGTCGTTTTGATACACAGACGAAAAAAAGAGCTGTGAGCCATTGGATTTTCTTTTTGATGTGTTGTCAACCCCACAGCAAAACCCTCACAAGATTCTCACAGAGAAATCCTCATAAAGGATCCTGATCCCTCAAATTGACGACCTAAGTAGAGCTAGGCACGTCGACGAATAGAAGGTCATCTCTTTGATGATTGCTTGAATATTGGGTTGATTTGTAGTGAGAGGAATAAAGAATTTGGGTGAGATTTATGTGACGACCCCAAAATAGGTTCATTCCACCCAACCCATTCTGAGTCGTCAAATACATGGTACAGAAAACAACTACAACTTTATTACAACAATTGTCGTGCAAAATACAACAACACATATGCTGTGAGTTTGGATACAAATATATACCAAATGTGACTCATGTTCCAACCGTGGACATCACCTCACAATAACACCTTACATAAAGGTATAGTCAAAAACTGTTTTAGAAATTAGAATCTTTGGGAAGTGCTCAAGGAAACCTTCGTACATGGGAGGCCACGCGTCTAGGTTATGATAGATATCATATGGCCACAGAATTATCCTTGGTTGACCCAATAGACCCCAAAGAAAAACGAGAAGATTACTATCATATTCTTCCCAATGGTGAGTCTTCTCTTGACTTATCATTATCTCCACTGTCTCTAATTGAGAATTATACTTCAAACAAACACCAAGATTATATAGGTAGTGCCCATAGATATACTCAGCAAGTGGATGAGCACAACCCTGTCTTATGATGACACGAGGTTGTATGTCATTAGACATCTTGTATGATTGTGACAAAACACCCTTCCAACGTTGGGTTCGCCTCACCCTATTTTCTTCACCAAATATAACTACTAAATGATGACCACCGTTCTATTCCCTTGTTACCCTCGCTCGACCCAGCTACACTCTTATTACCTGAAAGGAATTGTGAAGCAAAAGGGTGAGCACAACTAGCTCAGTAAAGAATATCATGACTAAAGATAATTCAATTATCAATAGCCTTCATCAACAATAAATCAGAGATTTAGAACATATGGTAAATGATAAAAATTTCAACCATAGTTGCAGCGGAACGAGCAATCCATTAGAAGAGTCAAATAGACTATAAAGTCTATTATCTTCTCCATGTTAAAAATCCACCAACAATGTTTTATCCCTGTAACATCAATCAACAGTTCCTTTCCACAATCATATGAATAACTCATAATCATAATTGTGATTCTAAATTTTTCTTCGCACCCAGGACGAAGAATATTTTCATCACCTGTCTTTACCTGAAACATCAAAGATCATGGTTATACCAAATCACAATTCCTGTTTATAATCATACTAACAAATCCATCTTTGCACTACGGGCCAAAGATATTCATCAACAAACCATCTTTGCACTACGGGCCAAAGATATTCAACAACAGTTCATCTTTGCACTACAGGCCAAAGATATTCATCAACAGGCCATCTTTGCACTACATGCCAAAGATATTCATCAACAATTCATATTTGCACTACAGGCCAAATATATTCATATCTCAAAGAAATATATAATCATTTCAGAATTTATATAAACAATAATTATAACCATGTTGATCAATTCACCTTTGCACTTAAGCTTAAGATATTCAATTATAAATTCAATGGTCATGATCATACCAGTCACAATTCAACTTTGCACTACAGGCCAAAGAGAACCCTAGTCATGATCATACCAATAATCTACCCATCTTTACACTCCAGTGAAAGAGAATTTCAACATCAGGGTTATAAAAATGTTATATATGATGATAAAAAAAATAATATGATCAACATATAGTTTTAATCTCAAGAGTAATATTCGTAACTCATGAATAGTAAATCGTGAATAGTAACTCATGAATAGTAACCCCGACACAAAAGATAAAAATTCTACAATAAAATTCATACCAATATTTCGGTATAATGATATTGAAAGAATAACATTACTTAAATTTATAAACAATTTATTTTAATTGTTTACACTTTACTAATTAATGCATTTAATCATCATAAAATGTCAACTCTTACAATTTCATCATCAATAACCAAAACCCTCATCAAAAATCTGCATATACCTCATATAGGATTCTCAAGCCATAAAATCCTATTTTTCAATTTTCTTTCTTCACAAAACATATTTAATTCATTTACTCATAACTAGACCATTTTCATGAAAAATACCAAATCAGTTCCAAAAATATTTCTTTTCTGGGATTTAGCTTAATATAGTCCCATAGTGAACATATATTTTTCTCAGAATTTTTAAAAGTCATTTACTATTTTTCATATGGTCAAAAAAGCCGAATATTTAGACATTTATCAAAAATTGTACTTTTGTCCAAAAATTCTGAAATTAACAGAGTATACTTCTATCATATACATGTACTCCCAATAAAAATTTCATCAATTTTGGAGTTAACCACAAGAAATTATAAGCGATTACTTTTAAAATAGTCTTTTCTCATAAAATTCATAACTCTCAATCTATACATCCAAAAATCACCATTTTTGGACACAATCAATAAAACTCATCAAAATATCATTTCAAATTTTTCCAGAATTTTTGAAGTTCAGAAAAATTACGAAACTGAAAAACATAACAACCCTTAAAATCCCTTAATATCCCTTACAATCCCTTACTATCCCTTACCTCAAAGAGCAACACTTCAGATTGGATATCGGATATGACGCTGAAGGAAACTCGCACTGATGAATAGCAACTCACCAAGTATCTAAATACTCACAAAATACACTCAATAATCTAGAGAGAGAAAGAGAGAAAACTTATGTTTCTGGTGTGATTTTCAATTCTAACTTAGCCCTCTATTTATAGGAAAATTTTGGTAGGTTTGACCTGCAACCTGATGGCTTTACCTGCTACTATTCCCACCCACCACATTTGAAATATAATTCAGCACATTTCTTCACCAACCACAAGTGGGACCCACCAATTCTAGAATTTTCCACCAAAATGATAAACTCCAAAAATTCAACAATTTCTGAACCAGTCATCTCGTAAAATTCATAACAAATCATACGTTCATTTTTAACGGTTCAAAATTTGTGGGCATATACTCAACTTATATATGTATAACATATCCAAAAATTACCGCGATCCAATGGTCGGATTAAAAATTATAACCCCCGCAAAATATCTCAAAAACCCTGATTTTTAATACCTCCATTCTGACAAAAATACGGATAAAAATCTCAACATTAACTCCTTCATTTTTTAACCACAAAAATATATCCCTCATTTATATCCACATAAAATAAATATTTTCTTATCATATGAATCAATAATTAATTATTCACAAATAATATTACAGAATCACATTTATGACAACCAGGCCGTTCCCAGGAAAGAGGGGGCTTTCCAATAAGAATTTCTCCTTACTGGCGCGCAATTAGATGACCAAACCTCTCCTTAGACAGAACTTTCTAGACATTGACAATAATGTTATCTAATAATATTATTCAAATAATATGAATTATTGATCTGATAAAGGAAAATACTGTGCAGCAACAATTATTGAAACAACAATAATATAAAATATCAACGCAACAATTATTGAATCAATAAAATAAAATATTGAACAGTAATTACTGTAACAATTATTGAGTAGTGCCTTCTTACGTAAGAATCAATAATTTCAAAAATACTATGCAATACCGTGTGCTACTGTGCAATAACGCGTATTACTGTATTTTAACCACCGGGTATTCCAACAGTGTTAACGGTAACAACCACGCCGTTATTTGTAAAAACTCAAATTTGTCGTTTTCCTTCACCCGACAGTTATTCGTTATGGGGCCCACAAATAGCTGCGCCGTCGTACGAATATTCTCCGACAGAAAGAATATTCCACGACCAAACGAATATTCCCCGACAACAATGATTATTTTATAACCACTTGCTTATTTTGAAAAAAAATCATATTTCACTCATAACTTTAAACTTTTATCAATTTAACCATTTACTGAATAGTAATTATAAGAAAATTGAATACTTTTATTTCATAAAATTCGGGGTCTTACAATCTCCCCTCCTTATGAAATTTCGTCCCCGAAATTTACGTACCTGGTATTTCAAAGAGTTGAGAATACCTTGCTTTCATTTCAGATTCCATCTTCCCTGTCATCATGATTTCTCCATTGCTCATCCCCTGTATTTCAGATATCATTCTAGAATACAGCTTCAAAACAAGGGTTAATTGAACAAATTAACATATCACATAATATCCCGATATTATGACTGACCAACAAATAAGCTTAGGTAGGACACACTAGCGAAGGATTTACTCATCTCTCCCCTCCTAGTTATATTCTCCGATCTCCACCAGAGATCATATCCCTAAGCTCTGATACCAACTGTGACGACCCCAAAATAGGTTCATTCCACCCAACCCATTCTGAGTCGTCAAATACATGGTACAGAAAACAACTACAACTTTATTACAACAATTGTCGTGCAAAATACAACAACACATATGCTGTGAGTTTGGATACAAATATATACCAAATGTGACTCATGTTCCAACCGTGGACATCACCTCACAATAACACCTTACATAAAGGTATAGTCAAAAACTGTTTTAGAAATTAGAATCTTTGGGAAGTGCTCAAGGAAACCTTCGTACATGGGAGGCCACGCGTCTAGGTTATGATAGATATCATATGGCCACAGAATTATCCTTGGTTGACCCAATAGACCCCAAAGAAAAACGAGAAGATTACTATCATATTCTTCCCAATGGTGAGTCTTCTCTTGACTTATCATTATCTCCACTGTCTCTAATTGAGAATTATACTTCAAACAAACACCAAGATTATATAGGTAGTGCCCATAGATATACTCAGCAAGTGGATGAGCACAACCCTGTCTTATGATGACACGAGGTTGTATGTCATTAGACATCTTGTATGATAGTGACAAAACACCCTTCCAACGTTGGGTTCGCCTCACCCTATTTTCTTCACCAAATATAACTACTAAATGATGACCACCGTTCTATTCCCTTGTTACCCTCGCTCGACCCAGCTACACTCTTATTACCTGAAAGGAATTGTGAAGCAAAAGGGTGAGCACAACTAGCTCAGTAAAGAATATCATGACTAAAGATAATTCAATTATCAATAGCCTTCATCAACAATAAATCAGAGATTTAGAACATATGGTAAATGATAAAAATTTCAACCATAGTTGCAGCGGAACGAGCAATCCATTAGAAGAGTCAAATAGACTATAAAGTCTATTATCTTCTCCATGTTAAAAATCCACCAACAATGTTTTATCCCTGTAACATCAATCAACAGTTCCTTTCCACAATCATATGAATAACTCATAATCATAATTGTGATTCTAAATTTTTCTTCGCACCCAGGACGAAGAATATTTTCATCACCTGTCTTTACCTGAAACATCAAAGATCATGGTTATACCAAATCACAATTCCTGTTTATAATCATACTAACAAATCCATCTTTGCACTACGGGCCAAAGATATTCATCAACAAACCATCTTTGCACTACGGGCCAAAGATATTCAACAACAGTTCATCTTTGCACTACAGGCCAAAGATATTCATCAACAGGCCATCTTTGCACTACATGCCAAAGATATTCATCAACAATTCATATTTGCACTACAGGCCAAATATATTCATATCTCAAAGAAATATATAATCATTTCAGAATTTATATAAACAATAATTATAACCATGTTGATCAATTCACCTTTGCACTTAAGCTTAAGATATTCAATTATAAATTCAATGGTCATGATCATACCAGTCACAATTCAACTTTGCACTACAGGCCAAAGAGAACCCTAGTCATGATCATACCAATAATCTACCCATCTTTACACTCCAGTGAAAGAGAATTTCAACATCAGGGTTATAAAAATGTTATATATGATGATAAAAAAAATAATATGATCAACATATAGTTTTAATCTCAAGAGTAATATTCGTAACTCATGAATAGTAAATCGTGAATAGTAACTCATGAATAGTAACCCCGACACAAAAGATAAAAATTCTACAATAAAATTCATACCAATATTTCGGTATAATGATATTGAAAGAATAACATTACTTAAATTTATAAACAATTTATTTTAATTGTTTACACTTTACTAATTAATGCATTTAATCATCATAAAATGCCAACTCTTACAATTTCATCATCAATAACCAAAACCCTCATCAAAAATCTGCATATACCTCATATAGGATTCTCAAGCCATAAAATCCTATTTTTCAATTTTCTTTCTTCACAAAACATATTTAATTCATTTACTCATAACTAGACCATTTTCATGAAAAATACCAAATCAGTTCCAAAAATATTTCTTTTCTGGGATTTAGCTTAATATAGTCCCATAGTGAACATATATTTTTCTCAGAATTTTTAAAAGTCATTTACTATTTTTCATATGGTCAAAAAAGCCGAATATTTAGACATTTATCAAAAATTGTACTTTTGTCCAAAAATTCTGAAATTAACAGAGTATACTTCTATCATATACATGTACTCCCAATAAAAATTTCATCAATTTTGGAGTTAACCACAAGAAATTATAAGCGATTACTTTTAAAATAGTCTTTTCTCATAAAATTCATAACTCTCAATCTATACATCCAAAAATCACCATTTTTGGACACAATCAATAAAACTCATCAAAATATCATTTCAAAATTTTTCAGAATTTTTGAAGTTCAGAAAAATTACGAAACTGAAAAACATAACAACCCTTAAAATCCCTTAATATCCCTTACAATCCCTTACTATCCCTTACCTCAAAGAGCAACACTTCTGACTGGATATCGGATATGACGCTGAAGGAAACTTGCACTGATGAATAGCAACTCACCAAGTATCTAAATACTCACAAAATACACTCAATAATCTAGAGAGAGAAAGAGAGAAAACTTATGTTTCTGGTGTGATTTTCAATTCTAACTTAGCCCTCTATTTATAGGAAAATTTTGGTAGGTTTGACCTGCAACCTGATGGCTTTACCTGCTACTATTCCCACCCACCACATTTGAAATATAATTCAGCACATTTCTTCACCAACCACAAGTGGGACCCACCAATTCTAGAATTTTCCACCAAAATGATAAACTCCAAAAATTCAACAATTTCTGAACCAGTCATCTCGTAAAATTCATAACAAATCATACGTTCATTTTTAACGGTTCAAAATTTGTGGGCATATACTCAACTTATATATGTATAACATATCCAAAAATTACCACGATCCAACGGTCGGATTAAAAATTATAACCCCCGCAAAATATCTCAAAAACCCTGATTTTTAATACCTCCATTCTGACAAAAATACGGATAAAAATCTCAACATTAACTCCTTCATTTTTTAACCACAAAAATATATCCCTCATTTATATCCACATAAAATAAATATTTTCTTATCATATGAATCAATAATTAATTATTCACAAATAATATTACAGAATCACATTTATGACAACCAGGCCGTTCCCAGGAAAGAGGGGGCTTTCCAATAAGAATTTCTCCTTACTGGCGCGCAATTAGATGACCAAACCTCTCCTTAGACAGAACTTTCTAGACATTGACAATAATGTTATCTAATAATATTATTCAAATAATATGAATTATTGATCTGATAAAGGAAAATACTGTGCAGCAACAATTATTGAAACAACAATAATATAAAATATCAACGCAACAATTATTGAATCAATAAAATAAAATATTGAACAGTAATTACTATAACAATTATTGAGTAGTGCCTTCTTACGTAAGAATCAATAATTTCAAAAATACTATGCAATACCGTGTGCTACTGTGCAATAACGCGTATTACTGTATTTTAACCACCGGGTATTCCAACAGTGTTAACGGTAACAACCACGCCGTTATTTGTAAAAACTCAAATTTATCGTTTTCCTTCACCCGACAGTTATTCGTTATGGGGCCCACAAATAGCAGCGCCGTCGTACGAATATTCTCCGACAGAAAGAATATTCCACGACCAAACGAATATTCCCCGACAACAATGATTATTTTATAACCACTTGCTTATTTTGAAAAAAAATCATATTTCACTCATAACTTTAAACTTTTATCAATTTAACCATTTACTGAATAGTAATTATAAGAAAATTGAATACTTTTATTTCATAAAATTCGGGGTCTTACAATTTATAGTGGGGATTTTAGCAAAGAGAGAAAAGTGAGTGAGTGGAGAAGAAGAAACCAGACGCGATTTTTTTAGTACACAATTTAATCCGACAGAGGCGGTCATGTAGTTCGATCAATGGTGATGGTTGATAGACACGTAATTCATACATTTAATTATCCCTAATTTTGTCCTTTTAATTATATTAGTTTATTAAATTAATATGTTTTATTTTATTTTGTAGGATTTAATATTTATTGCAATAAAGTCAAAATCTTGATGATCAAGGGATATTTAATGCTTTTATTCATATAAGGAATATCCAAGAAGAATCCTACAAGGAGTAGGAAAGAGGTTGAACAATCTTGGTGTGCAAGACAAACCCAACAAGAGAAGAAAAGTATATCTAGAAGATCTTTTTAAGAAGTTGATTGGGGACAAAACTGTCCAAGTTCAATTAGGGTTCTAAGTTATTTTCCCTATAAATAGGCCTCTTGTTTTAGAGAGAAGGGCACCACTTGTTATTTTCTTTTTCTTAGTTCTTCACTAGAGTAGAAGGGAGTAACATATTTAAAGTTTGTTTTTCTCTTATTCCAATCACGTGTGAAACTACTGTCAGGGAGTATTTGTATCTTTCTTTTATTTATATAATAGAAATTCTCTTTTTAATTATTGTTCTTATTTCATGCGAATTGTAGTACTAATATTATTTGTTTTTATTTTTAATTCCATGGCTAGCTAAATTTCTAATACCTGATGAAACTAAGTATTTCATAATAATATTTTCTTTCCGTTCCAAAATTAATGCATAATTATTTTCGCCTTCATATTTTCCTCCGCATAAATTGCATGTGATTTTTATATTGATTGCGAGGTTTTGATAAGTTATAGTTAATCTGTGAATTTTTCATAACTTATGCTTGCCCATATTAATTATATGAATCATTATTTTTAAAGAGACGGGAGAATAATTTGGGAATTGATTTAGGAAATAAGAAATTATTTATTATGTTAATATTTGGTGGATTCTGATTCCTAGGTATCTTTTCTCATTAATAGTTTTCGTTATTAATTAGTAGTTTGAATAATTTAGTTAATAAATTTTCTCCACCATATTTATTTCTAATTCGCCTAAAATATTAATTAAGGATATATTAAAGAATTAATCTAGTCTCTGTGGGTTCGACATGTACTTGCCAGTTCTTCAATTTGATACTGTGCACTTGCAGTTACATATTTTTATCACATCAAGTTTTTGGCGCCACTGCCGGGGACTGGAATTAATTATTAATTATTCCTTAATTTTTATTTATTCGAACTAGCTTTAACTCTATATTTTTTTTTCCAGGATTATTGAAGTTGGTCGAAGGAGCGAAAAGATAAAAATTTTGTTGCTGCGCTTTCTTCGGTACTTCGTATCTCCATATTTAAAAAAAATAGTTTAGTTTTTATTATTATTAATATTTTTTTTATTTGCCGCATTCATGCATTCACTCACGTAGAGCACATCCTGTTAGGTTTTTATTTTTATTTATTATTATTTTTTTTTTGTCAAATATAAACTGTGGTGATTACTGGAGGATTGAGGTACGTCAAAATTTCTCATTCTTTCGTAATTCACATAGTTTTAGGACACTTTATTTGTTTACAGTTTTTTTTATTATTTGTGCATTTTCATCTTTAATCTAACAATAAGGGCACAACCTTTAACAAGATAAGGTGGGGATTTCATCACCCTTCATTGGCCCACAAACAACCCAATTTGTATTTTGCATGACCATGACCTAATAAAATCAAGTAGACGTTGGCCCCTAGGACCCTCGAGCTCAATTAGGACAAGAAACTCCAAGAGGAGTCTGAATTTTAAATTAATCAAACTACTAGTGTCTAGGCAAGTGGTTCAAAAGGTATACGCCTAAAGATTGTGTGGTTAATCAATTAGTCACCGTTTCTACGGAGAGACTCCCACCTTTCTTACACTTACCTGGCTAGTGATGTGATTAATTTCGAATTTGGTGGACCTTGCGGTGTAACTTGGAACAGTTAGGAGCTGTCTAGATTTTAATTAGGTTGACCTTAGAAGTAAATTTATTGTTATTTTTATTTTTTTTGTTTTTTTTGTGCTTATCTGCTTATTTGTTAAGTAGTGTATGCAAAAAGTGTGGATTAGGGACGAAACATCCTGATTAGTGAGAACACTTGATTTTTCGGATTTCACTTTAAAAGATCTCACTTTAAGAAAAATGGAGGGCGCACAAACTGTTTCTTTAAGGGATCGATGTTATCCTTCCCGCTCTGCCCAACCTTCATGTATCAGTCTACCACCGGTAACTGGTAACAATTTTGAACTTAAGCCACATTTTATAAATATGTTACCTAGGTTCACAGGGATAGAAGATGCATATTTATTTATTCAGGAATTTGAGGAAGTTTGTGCCCTAATGAAAATTCAACAATTGTCTGATGACTCAATTAGGCTAAGATTTATAACATTTGCTTTAAAAGATAATGCTAAAAAATGGTTATACAGCCTACCAAATAATTCCATATCAACCTGGGAGGGATTTGTTGTTACATTTCTAAAAAAATATTTTCCAAATCATAAAACTACTAAAATTAGGACTGCAATTCATCAATTTTGCCAACTTGAAAAAGAGTCCTTTTGGAAATATTTTGATATATTTAAAAATTTGTTATCCCAGTGCCCACACCATGGAATTGAGAAATGGAGATTGTGTCAAATTTGTAAGACCCCGAATTTTATGAAATAAAAGTATTCAATTTTTCTTATAATTACTATTCAGTAAATGGTTAAATTGATAAATGTTAAAGTTAAGGGTGATATATGATTTTTTTTCAAAATAAGCAAGTAGTTATAAAATATTTATTTTATCGGAGAATATTCGTTTGGTCGTGGAATATTCTTTCTGTCGGGGAATATTCGTACGACGGCGTAGCTATTTGTGGGCCCTATAACGGAAAACGGTCGAATGAAGATAACGACAAAAATTGAGTTTTTATAATTAACGACGTAGTTGTTACCGTTAACACTGTTGGAATACCCGGTGGTTAAAATACAGTAATACGCGTTATTGCACAGTAGCACACGGTATTGCACAGTATTTTTGAAATTATTGATTCTTACGTAAGAAGACACTACTCAATAATTGTTACAGTAATTACTGTTCAATATTTTATTTTATTGATTCAATAATTGCTACGTTGAAATTTTGTATTATTGTTGTTTCAATAATTGTTGCTGCACAGTATTTTCCTTTATCAGATCAATAATTCATATTATTTGAATAATATTATTAGATAACATTATTGGCAATGTCTAGAAAGTTCTGTCTAAGGAGAGGTTTGGTCATCTAATTGCGCGCCAGTAAGGAGAAATTCTTATTGGAAAGCCCCCTCTTTCCTGAGAACGGCCTGGTTGTCATAAATGTGATTCTGTAATATTATTTGTGAATAATTAATTATTGATTCATATGATAAGGAAATATTTATTTTATGTGGATATAAATGAGAGATATATTTTTGTGGTTAAAAATGAAGGAGTTAATATTGAGGTTTTTATCAGTATTTTTGTCGGAATGGAGGTATTAAAAATTAGGGTTTTTGAGATATTTTGCGGGGGTTATAATTTTTAATCCGACCGTTGGATCGTGATAATTTTTGGATATGTTATACATATATAAGTTGAGTATATGCCCACAAATTTTGAACCGTTAAAAATGAACGTATGATTTATTATGAATTTTACGAGATGACTGGTTCAGAAATTGTTGAATTTTCGGAGTTTATCATTTTGGTGGAAAATTCTAGAATTGGTGGGCCCCACTTGTGGTTGGTGAAGAAATGTGCTGAATTATATTTCAAATGTGGTAGGTGGGAATAGTAGCAGGTAAAGCCATCAGGTTGCAGGTCAAACCTACCAAATAAATAGAGGGCTAAGTTAGAATTGAAAATCACACCAGAAACATAAGCTTTCTCTCTTTCTCTCTATATATTATGAAGCATATTTTGTGAGTTTTTAGATACTTGGTGAGTTGCTATTCATCAGTGCAAGTTTCCTTCAGCATCATATCCGATATCCAGTCAGAAGTACTGCTCTTTTGAGGTAAGGGATAGTAAGGGATAGTAAGGGATTTTAAGGGTTGTTATGATTTTCAGTTTCGTAATTTTTCTGAACTTCAAAAATTCTGGAAAAATTTGAAATGATATTTTGATGAGTTTTATTGATTGTGTCCAAAAATGGTGATTTTTGGATGTATAGATTAAGAGTTATGAATTTTATGGGAAAAGACTATTTTAAAAGTAACCGCTTATAATTCCTTGTGGTTAACTCCAAAATTGATGAAATTTTTATTGGGAGTACATGTATATGATAGAAGTATACTCTGTAAATTTCAGAATTTTTAGACAAAAGTACAATTTTTGATAAATGTCTAAATATTCGGCTATTTTGGCCATATGAAAAATAGTAAATGACTTTTAAAAATTCTGAGAAAAATATATGTTCACTATGGGACTATATTATGCTAAATCCCAGAAAAGAAATATTTTTGGAACTGATTTGGTATTTTTCATGAAAATGGTCTAGTTATGAGTAAATGAATTAAATATGTTTTGTGAAGAAAGAAAATTGGAAAATAGGATTTTATGGCTTGAGAATCCTATATGAGGTATATGCAGATTTTTGATGAGGGTTTTGGTTATTGATGATGAAATTGTAAGAGTTGGCATTTTATGATGATTAAATGCATTAATTAGTAAAGTGTAAACAATTTAAATAAATTGTTTATAAGCTTAAGAAATGTTATTCTTTCAATATCATTATACCGAAATATTGGTATGAATTTTATTGTGGAATTTCTACCTTTTTGAGTCGGTGTTACTATTCACGAGTTACTATTCATGAGTTACTATTCACGAGTTACTATTCACGACAAAATTGGTTTCTTTTACTAACCAAATTATAGTTGATTTATGAATATTACTCTTGAGATTAAATCTATATGTTGATTATATTGATTTTATTATCATATATAACATTTTTATAACTCTGATGTTGAATTTCTCTTTCACTGGAGTGTAAAGATGGGTAGATTATTGGTATGATCATGACTAGGGTTCTCTTTGGCCTGTAGTGCAAAGTTGAATTGTGACTGGTATGATCATGACCATTGAATTTATAATTGAATATCTTTAGCTTAAGTGCAAAGGTGAATTGATTAACATGGTTATAATTATTGTTTATATAAATTCTGAAATGATTATATATTTCTTTGAGATATGAATATATTTGGCCTGTAGTGCAAATATGAATTGTTGATGAATATCTTTGGCCTGTAGTGCAAAGATGAATTGTTGATGAATATCTTTGGCCTGTAGTGCAAAGATGAATTGTTGATGAATATCTTTGGCCTGTAGTGCAAAGATGGTATGTTGATGAATATCTTTGGCCCGTAGTGCAAAGATAAACTGTTGTTGAATATCTTTGGTCGTAGTGCAAAGATGGATTTATTAGTATGATTATGAACAGGAACTGTGATTTGGTATAACCATGATCTTTGATGTTTCAGGTAAAGACATGTGATGAAAATATTCTTCGTCCTGGGTGTGAAGAAAAATTTAGAATCACAATTATGATTATGAGTTATTCATATGATTGTGGAAAGGAACTGTTGATTGATGTTACAGGGATAAAACATTGTTGATGGATTTTTAACATGGAGAAGATAATAGACTTTATAGTCTATTTGACTCTTTTAATGGATTGCTCGTTCCGCTACAACTATGGTTGAAATTTTTTCATTTACCATATGTTCTAAATCTCTGATTTATTATTGATGAAGGCTATTGATAATTTAATTATCTTTAGTCATGATATTCTTTACTGAGCTAGTTGTGCTCACCCTTTTGCTTCACAATTCCTTTCAGGTAATAAGAGTGTAGCTGGGTCGAGCGAGGGTAAAGGGGAAATAGAACGGTGGTCTCTAGCTGTGGATGTTCTCCCGAAGCAGTATAGAAAAGTTCATTTAGTAGTTATATTTGGTGAATCCAATAGGGTAAGGTGTACCCAACGTTGGAAGGGTGGTTTGCCACTATCATACAAGATGTCTAATGACATACAACCTCGTGTCATCATAAGACAGGGATGTGCTCATCCACTTGCTGAGTATATATACGAGCACTACCTATATAATCTTGGTGTTTGTTTAAAGTATAATTCTCAATTAGAGACAGTGGAGATAATGATAAGTCAAGAGAAGACTCACCATTGGGAAGAATATGATAGTAATCTTCTCGTTTTTCTTTGGGGTCTATTGGGTCAACCAAGGATAATTCTGTGGCCATATGATATCTATCATAACCTAGACGCGTGGCCTCCCATGTACGAAGGTTTCCTTGAGCACTTTCCAAAGATTCTAATTTCTAAAACAGTTTTTGACTATACCTTTATGTAAGGTGTTATTGTGAGGTGATGTCCACGGTTGGAACATGAGTCACATTTGGTATATATTTGTATCCAAACTCACAGCATATGTGTTGTTGTATTTTGCACGACAATTGTTGTAATAAAGTTGTAGTTGTTTTCTGTACCATGTATTTGACGACTCAGAATGGGTTGGATGGAATGGACCTATTTTGGGGTTGTCACAGGTGGTATCAGAGCTTGGGGATATGATCTCTGGCGGAGATCGGGGAATACAACTAGGAGGGGAGAGATGAGTAAATCCTTCGCTAGTGTTTCCTAACTTATTTGCTTATTTGTTGGTCAGTCATAATATCGGGATATTATGTGATATGTTAATTTGTTAAATTAACACTTATTTTGAAGCTGTATTCTAGAATGATATCTGAAATACAGGAGATGAGCAATGGAGAAATTATGATGACAGAGAAGATGGAAATTGAAATGAAAGGAAGGTATTCTCAACTCTTTGAAATACCAGGTACGTAAATTTCGGGGACGAAATTTCATAAGGAGGGGAGATTGTAAGACCCCGAATTTTATGAAATAAAAGTATTCAATTTTTCTTATAATTACTATTCAGTAAATGGTTAAATTGATAAAAGTTAAAGTTAAGGGTGATATATGATTTTTTTTCAAAATAAGCAAGTGGTTATAAAATATTCATTTTGTCGGGGAATATTCGTTTGGTCGTGGAATATTCTTTCTGTCGGGGAATATTCGTACGACGGCGCAGCTATTTGTGGGCCCCATAACGAAAACTGTCGAATGAAGAAAACGACAAAAATTGAGTTTTTATAAATAACGGCGTAGTTGTTACCGTTAACACTGTTGGAATACCCGGTGGTTAAAATACAGTAATACGCGTTATTGCACAGTAGCACACGGTATTGCACAGTATTTTTGAAATTATTGATTCTTACGTAAGAAGGCACTACTCAATAATTGTTACAGTAATTACTGTTCAATATTTTATTTTATTGATTCAATAATTGCTACGTTGAAATTTTATATTATTGTTGTTTCAATAATTGTTGCTGCACAGTATTTTCCTTTATCAGATCAATAATTCATATTATTTGAATAATATTATTAGATAACATTATTGGCAATGTCTAGAAAGTTCTGTCTAAGGAGAGGTTTGGTCATCTAATTGCGCGCCAGTAAGGAGAAATTCTTATTGGAAAGCCCCCTCTTTCCTGGGAACGGCCTGGTTGTCATAAATGTGATTCTGTAATATTATTTGTGAATAATTAATTATTGATTCATATGATAAGGAAATATTTATTTTATGTGGATATAAATGAGGGATATATTTTTGTGGTTAAAAATGAAGGAGTTAATGTTGAGGTTTTTATCAGTATTTTTGTCGGAATGGAGGTATTAAAAATCAGGGTTTTTGAGATATTTTGCGGGGGTTATAATTTTTAATCCGACCGTTGGATCGTGGTAATTTTTGGATATGTTATACATATATAAGTTGAGTATATGCCCACAAATTTTGAACCGTTAAAAATGAACGTATGATTTATTATGAATTTTACGAGATGACTGGTTCAGAAATTGTTGAATTTTCGGAGTTTATCATTTTGGTGGAAAATTCTAGAATTGGTGGGCCCCACTTGTGGTTGGTGAAGAAATGTGCTGAATTATATTTCAAATGTGGTGGGTGGGAATAGTAGCAGGTAAAGCCATCAGGTTGCAGGTCAAACCTACCAAATAAATAGAGGGCTAAGTTAGAATTGAAAATCACACCAGAAACATAAGCTTTCTCTCTTTCTCTCTCTATATTATGAAGCATATTTTGTGAGTTTTTAGATACTTGGTGAGTTGCTATTCATCAGTGCAAGTTTCCTTCAGCATCATATCCGATATCCAGTCAGAAGTACTGCTCTTTTGAGGTAAGGGATAGTAAGGGATAGTAAGGGATTTTAAGGGTTGTTATGATTTTCAGTTTCGTAATTTTTCTGAACTTCAAAAATTCTGGAAAAATTTGAAATGATATTTTGATGAGTTTTATTGATTGTGTCCAAAAATGGTGATTTTTGGATGTATAGATTAAGAGTTATGAATTTTATGGGAAAAGACTATTTTAAAAGTAACCGCTTATAATTCCTTGTGGTTAACTCCAAAATTGATGAAATTTTTATTGGGAGTACATGTATATGATAGAAGTATACTCTGTAAATTTCAGAATTTTTAGACAAAAGTACAATTTTTGATAAATGTCTAAATATTCGGCTATTTTGGCCATATGAAAAATAGTAAATGACTTTTAAAAATTCTGAGAAAAATATATGTTCACTATGGGACTATATTATGCTAAATCCCAGAAAAGAAATATTTTTGGAACTGATTTGGTATTTTTCATGAAAATGGTCTAGTTATGAGTAAATGAATTAAATATGTTTTGTGAAGAAAGAAAATTGGAAAATAGGATTTTATGGCTTGAGAATCCTATATGAGGTATATGCAGATTTTTGATGAGGGTTTTGGTTATTGATGATGAAATTGTAAGAGTTGGCATTTTATGATGATTAAATGCATTAATTAGTAAAGTGTAAACAATTTAAATAAATTGTTTATAAGCTTAAGAAATGTTATTCTTTCAATATCATTATACCGAAATATTGGTATGAATTTTATTGTGGAATTTCTACCTTTTTGAGTCGGTGTTACTATTCACGAGTTACTATTCATGAGTTACTATTCACGAGTTACTATTCACGACAAAATTGGTTTCTTTTACTAACCAAATTATAGTTGATTTATGAATATTACTCTTGAGATTAAATCTATATGTTGATTATATTGATTTTATTATCATATATAACATTTTTATAACCCTGATGTTGAATTTCTCTTTCACTGGAGTGTAAAGATGGGTAGATTATTGGTATGATCATGACTAGGGTTCTCTTTGGCCTGTAGTGCAAAGTTGAATTGTGACTGGTATGATCATGACCATTGAATTTACAATTGAATATCTTTAGCTTAAGTGTAAAGGTGAATTGATTAACATGGTTATAATTATGGTGTATATAAATTCTGAAATGATTATATATTTCTTTGAGATATGAATATATTTGGCCTGTAGTGCAAATATGAATTGTTGAGGAATATCTTTGGCCTGTAGTGCAAAGATGAATTGTTGAGGAATATCTTTGGCCTGTAGTGCAAAGATGAATTGTAGATGAATATCTTTGGCCTGTAGTGCAAAGATGGTATGTTGATGAATATCTTTGGCCCGTAGTGCAAAGATAAACTGTTGTTGAATATCTTTGGTCGTAGTGCAAAGATGGATTTATTAGTATGATTATGAACAGGAACTGTGATTTGGTATAACCATGATCTTTGATGTTTCAGGTAAAGACATGTGATGAAAATATTCTTCGTCCTGGGTGTGAAGAAAAATTTAGAATCACAATTATGATTATGAGTTATTCATATGATTGTGGAAAGGAACTGTTGATTGATGTTACAGGGATAAAACATTGTTGATGGATTTTTAACATGGAGAAGATAATAGACTTTATAGTCTATTTGACTCTTCTAATGGATTGCTCGTTCCGCTGCAACTATGGTTGAAATTTTTATCATTTACCATATGTTCTAAATCTCTGATTTATTATTGATGAAGGCTATTGATAATTTAATTATCTTTAGTCATGATATTCTTTACTGAGCTAGTTGTGCTCACCCTTTTGCTTCACAATTCCTTTCAGGTAATAAGAGTGTAGCTGGGTCGAGCGAGGGTAAAGGGGAAATAGAACGGTGGTCTCTAGCTGTGGATGTTCTCCCGAAGCAGTATAGAAAAGTTCATTTAGTAGTTATATTTGGTGAATCCAATAGGGTAAGGTGTACCCAACGTTGGAAGGGTGGTTTGCCACTATCATACAAGATGTCTAATGACATACAACCTCGTGTCATCATAAGACAGGGATGTGCTCATCCACTTGCTGAGTATATATACGAGCACTACCTATATAATCTTGGTGTTTGTTTAAAGTATAATTCTCAATTAGAGACAGTGGAGATAATGATAAGTCAAGAGAAGACTCACCATTGGGAAGAATATGATAGTAATCTTCTCGTTTTTCTTTGGGGTCTATTGGGTCAACCAAGGATAATTCTGTGGCCATATGATATCTATCATAACCTAGACGCGTGGCCTCCCATGTACGAAGGTTTCCTTGAGCACTTTCCAAAGATTCTAATTTCTAAAACAGTTTTTGACTATACCTTTATGTAAGGTGTTATTGTGAGGTGATGTCCACGGTTGGAACATGAGTCACATTTGGTATATATTTGTATCCAAACTCACAGCATATGTGTTGTTGTATTTTGCACGACAATTGTTGTAATAAAGTTGTAGTTGTTTTCTGTACCATGTATTTGACGACTCAGAATGGGTTGGATGGAATGGACCTATTTTGGGGTTGTCACAGGTGGTATCAGAGCTTGGGGATATGATCTCTGGCGGAGATCGGGGAATACAACTAGGAGGGGAGAGATGAGTAAATCCTTCGCTAGTGTTTCCACCTAAGCTTATTTGTTGGTCAGTCATAATATCGGGATATTATGTGATATGTTAATTTGTTAAATTAACACTTATTTTGAAGCTGTATTCTAGAATGATATCTGAAATACAGGAGATGAGCAATGGAGAAATTATGATGACAGAGAAGATGGAAATTGAAATGAAAGGAAGGTATTCTCAACTCTTTGAAATACCAGGTACGTAAATTTCGGGGACGAAATTTCATAAGGAGGGGAGATTGTAAGACCCCGAATTTTATGAAATAAAAGTATTCAATTTTTCTTATAATTACTATTCAGTAAATGGTTAAATTGATAAATGTTAAAGTTAAGGGTGATATATGATTTTTTTTCAAAATAAGCAAGTGGTTATAAAATATTCATTTTGTCGGGGAATATTCGTTTGGTCGTGGAATATTCTTTCTGTCGGGGAATATTCGTACGACGGCGCAGCTATTTGTGGGCCCCATAACGAAAACTGTCGAATGAAGAAAACGACAAATTTGAGTTTTTATAAATAACGACGTAGTTGTTACCGTTAACACTGTTGGAATACCCGGTGGTTAAAATACAGTAATACGCGTTATTGCACAGTAGCACACGGTATTGCACAGTATTTTTGAAATTATTGATTCTTACGTAAGAAGGCACTACTCAATAATTGTTACAGTAATTACTGTTCAATATTTTATTTTATTGATTCAATAATTGCTACGTTGAAATTTTGTATTATTGTTGTTTCAATAATTGTTGCTGCACAGTATTTTCCTTTATCAGATCAATAATTCATATTATTTGAATAATATTATTAGATAACATTATTGGCAATGTCTAGAAAGTTCTGTCTAAGGAGAGGTTTGGTCATCTAATTGCGCGCCAGTAAGGAGAAATTCTTATTGGAAAGCCCCCTCTTTCCTGGGAACGGCCTGGTTGTCATAAATGTGATTCTGTAATATTATTTGTGAATAATTAATTATTGATTCATATGATAAGGAAATATTTATTTTATGTGGATATAAATGAGGGATATATTTTTGTGGTTAAAAATGAAGGAGTTAATGTTGAGGTTTTTATCAGTATTTTTGTCGGAATGGAGGTATTAAAAATTAGGGTTTTTGAGATATTTTGCGGGGGTTATAATTTTTAATCCGACCGTTGGATCGTGGTAATTTTTGGATATGTTATACATATATAAGTTGAGTATATGCCCACAAATTTTGAACCGTTAAAAATGAACGTATGATTTATTATGAATTTTACGAGATGACTGGTTCAGAAATTGTTGAATTTTCGGAGTTTATCATTTTGGTGGAAAATTCTAGAATTGGTGGGCCCCACTTGTGGTTGGTGAAGAAATGTGCTGAATTATATTTCAAATGTGGTGGGTGGGAATAGTAGCAGGTAAAGCCATCAGGTTGCAGGTCAAACCTACCAAAATTTTCCTATAAATAGAGGGCTAAGTTAGAATTGAAAATCACACCAGAAACATAAGCTTTCTCTCTTTCTCTCTCTATATTATGAAGCATATTTTGTGAGTTTTTAGATACTTGGTGAGTTGCTATTCATCAGTGCAAGTTTCCTTCAGCATCATATCCGATATCCAGTCAGAAGTACTGCTCTTTTGAGGTAAGGGATAGTAAGGGATAGTAAGGGATTTTAAGGGTTGTTATGATTTTCAGTTTCGTAATTTTTCTGAACTTCAAAAATTCTGGAAAAATTTGAAATGATATTTTGATGAGTTTTATTGATTGTGTCCAAAAATGGTGATTTTTGGATGTATAGATTAAGAGTTATGAATTTTATGAGAAAAGACTATTTTAAAAGTAACCGCTTATAATTCCTTGTGGTTAACTCCAAAATTGATGAAATTTTTATTGGGAGTACATGTATATGATAGAAGTATACTCTGTAAATTTCAGAATTTTTAGACAAAAGTACAATTTTTGATAAATGTCTAAATATTCGGCTATTTTGGCCATATGAAAAATAGTAAATGACTTTTAAAAATTCTGAGAAAAATATATGTTCACTATGGGACTATATTATGCTAAATCCCAGAAAAGAAATATTTTTGGAACTGATTTGGTATTTTTCATGAAAATGGTCTAGTTATGAGTAAATGAATTAAATATGTTTTGTGAAGAAAGAAAATTGGAAAATAGGATTTTATGGCTTGAGAATCCTATATGAGGTATATGCAGATTTTTGATGAGGGTTTTGGTTATTGATGATGAAATTGTAAGAGTTGGCATTTTATGATGATTAAATGCATTAATTAGTAAAGTGTAAACAATTTAAATAAATTGTTTATAAGCTTAAGAAATGTTATTCTTTCAATATCATTATACCGAAATATTGGTATGAATTTTATTGTGGAATTTCTACCTTTTTGAGTCGGTGTTACTATTCACGAGTTACTATTCATGAGTTACTATTCACGAGTTACTATTCACGACAAAATTGGTTTCTTTTACTAACCAAATTATAGTTGATTTATGAATATTACTCTTGAGATTAAATCTATATGTTGATTATATTGATTTTATTATCATATATAACATTTTTATAACCCTGATGTTGAATTTCTCTTTCACTGGAGTGTAAAGATGGGTAGATTATTGGTATGATCATGACTAGGGTTCTCTTTGGCCTGTAGTGCAAAGTTGAATTGTGACTGGTATGATCATGACCATTGAATTTATAATTGAATATCTTTAGCTTAAGTGCAAAGATGAATTGATTAACATGGTTATAATTATGGTGTATATAAATTCTGAAATGATTATATATTTCTTTGAGATATGAATATATTTGGCCTGTAGTGCAAATATGAATTGTTGAGGAATATCTTTGGCCTGTAGTGCAAAGATGAATTGTAGAGGAATATCTTTGGCCTGTAGTGCAAAGATGAATTGTAGATGAATATCTTTGGCCTGTAGTGCAAAGATGGTCTGTTGATGAATATCTTTGGCCCGTAGTGCAAAGATAAACTGTTGTTGAATATCTTTGGTCGTAGTGCAAAGATGGATTTATTAGTATGATTATGAACAGGAACTGTGATTTGGTATAACCATGATCTTTGATGTTTCAGGTAAAGACATGTGATGAAAATATTCTTCGTCCTGGGTGTGAAGAAAAATTTAGAATCACAATTATGATTATGAGTTATTCATATGATTGTGGAAAGGAACTGTTGATTGATGTTACAGGGATAAAACATTGTTGATGGATTTTTAACATGGAGAAGATAATAGACTTTATAGTCTATTTGACTCTTCTAATGGATTGCTCGTTCCGCTGCAACTATGGTTGAAATTTTTTTCATTTACCATATGTTCTAAATCTCTGATTTATTATTGATGAAGGCTATTGATAATTTAATTATCTTTAGTCATGATATTCTTTACTGAGCTAGTTGTGCTCACCCTTTTGCTTCACAATTCCTTTCAGGTAATAAGAGTGTAGCTGGGTCGAGCGAGGGTAAAGGGGAAATAGAACGGTGGTCTCTAGCTGTGGATGTTCTCCCGAAGCAGTATAGAAAAGTTCATTTAGTAGTTATATTTGGTGAATCCAATAGGGTAAGGTGTACCCAACGTTGGAAGGGTGGTTTGCCACTATCATACAAGATGTCTAATGACATACAACCTCGTGTCATCATAAGACAGGGATGTGCTCATCCACTTGCTGAGTATATATACGAGCACTACCTATATAATCTTGGTGTTTGTTTAAAGTATAATTCTCAGTTAGATACAGTGGAGATAATGATAAGTCAAGAGAAGACTCACCATTGGGAAGAATATGATAGTAATCTTCTCGTTTTTCTTTGGGGTCTATTGGGTCAACCAAGGATAATTCTGTGGCCATATGATATCTATCATAACCTAGACGCGTGGCCTCCCATGTACGAAGGTTTCCTTGAGCACTTTCCAAAGATTCTAATTTCTAAAACAGTTTTTGACTATACCTTTATGTAAGGTGTTATTGTGAGGTGATGTCCACGGTTGGAACATGAGTCACATTTGGTATATATTTGTATCCAAACTCACAGCATATGTGTTGTTGTATTTTGCACGACAATTGTTGTAATAAAGTTGTAGTTGTTTTCTGTACCATGTATTTGACGACTCAGAATGGGTTGGATGGAATGGACCTATTTTGGGGTTGTCACAGGTGGTATCAGAGCTTGGGGATATGATCTCTGGCGGAGATCGGGGAATACAACTAGGAGGGGAGAGATGAGTAAATCCTTCGCTAGTGTTTCCACCTAAGCTTATTTGTTGGTCAGTCATAATATCGGGATATTATGTGATATGTTAATTTGTTAAATTAACACTTATTTTGAAGCTGTATTCTAGAATGATATCTGAAATACAGGAGATGAGCAATGGAGAAATTATGATGACAGAGAAGATGGAAATTGAAATGAAAGGAAGGTATTCTCAACTCTTTGAAATACCAGGTACGTAAATTTCGGGGACGAAATTTCATAAGGAGGGGAGATTGTAAGACCCCGAATTTTATGAAATAAAAGTATTCAATTTTTCTTATAATTACTATTCAGTAAATGGTTAAATTGATAAATGTTAAAGTTAAGGGTGATATATGATTTTTTTTCAAAATAAGCAAGTGGTTATAAAATATTTATTTTGTCGGGAATATTCGTTTGGTCGTGGAATATTCTTTCTGTCGGGGAATATTCGTACGACGGCGCAGCTATTTGTGGGCCCCATAACGAAAACGGTCGAATGAAGATAACGACAAAATTGAGTTTTTATAATTAACGACGTAGTTGTTACCGTTAACACTGTTGGAATACCCGGTGGTTAAAATACAGTAATACGCGTTATTGCACAGTAGCACACGGTATTGCACAGTATTTTTAAAATTATTGATTCTTACGTAAGAAGGCACTACTCAATAATTGTTACAGTAATTACTGTTCAATATTTTATTTTATTGATTCAATAATTGCTACGTTGAAATTTTGTATTATTGTTGTTTCAATAATTGTTGCTGCACAGTATTTTCCTTTATCAGATCAATAATTCATATTATTTGAATAATATTATTAGATAACATTATTGGCAATGTCTAGAAAGTTCTGTCTAAGGAGAGGTTTGGTCATCTAATTGCGCGCCAGTAAGGAAAAATTCTTATTGGAAAGCCCCCTCTTTCCTGGGAACGGCCTGGTTGTCATAAATGTGATTCTGTAATATTATTTGTGAATAATTAATTATTGATTCATATGATAAGGAAATATTTATTTTATGTGGATATAAATGAGGGATATATTTTTGTGGTTAAAAATGAAGGAGTTAATGTTGAGGTTTTTATCAGTATTTTTGTCGGAATGGAGGTATTAAAAATTAGGGTTTTTGAGATATTTTGCGGGGGTTATAATTTTTAATCCGACCGTTGGATCGTGGTAATTTTTGGATATGTTATACATATATAAGTTGAGTATATGCCCACAAATTTTGAACCGTTAAAAATGAACGTATGATTTATTATGATTTTTACAAGATAACTGGTTCAGAAATTGTTGAATTTTCGGAGTTTATCATTTTGGTGGAAAATTCTAGAATTGGTGGGCCCCACTTGTGGTTGGTGAAGAAATGTGCTGAATTATATTTCAAATGTGGTGGGTGGGAATAGTAGCAGGTAAAGCCATCAGGTTGCAGGTCAAACCTACCAAAATTTTCCTATAAATAGAGGGCTAAGTTAGAATTGAAAATCACACCAGAAACATAAGCTTTCTCTCTTTCTCTCTATATATTATGAAGCATATTTTGTGAGTTTTTAGATACTTGGTGAGTTGCTATTCATCAGTGCAAGTTTCCTTCAGCATCATATCCGATATCCAGTCAGAAGTACTGCTCTTTTGAGGTAAGGGATAGTAAGGGATAGTAAGGGATTTTAAGGGTTGTTATGATTTTCAGTTTCGTAATTTTTCTGAACTTCAAAAATTCTGGAAAAATTTGAAATGATATTTTGATGAGTTTTATTGATTGTGTCCAAAAATGGTGATTTTTGGATGTATAGATTAAGAGTTATGAATTTTATGAGAAAAGACTATTTTAAAAGTAACCGCTTATAATTCCTTGTGGTTAACTCCAAAATTGATGAAATTTTTATTGGGAGTACATGTATATGATAGAAGTATACTCTGTAAATTTCAGAATTTTTAGACAAAAGTACAATTTTTGATAAATGTCTAAATATTCGGCTATTTTGGCCATATGAAAAATAGTAAATGACTTTTAAAAATTCTGAGAAAAATATATGTTCACTATGGGACTATATTATGCTAAATCCCAGAAAAGAAATATTTTTGGAACTGATTTGGTATTTTTCATGAAAATGGTCTAGTTATGAGTAAATGAATTAAATATGTTTTGTGAAGAAAGAAAATTGGAAAATAGGATTTTATGGCTTGAGAATCCTATATGAGGTATATGCAGATTTTTGATGAGGGTTTTGGTTATTGATGATGAAATTGTAAGAGTTGGCATTTTATGATGATTAAATGCATTAATTAGTAAAGTGTAAACAATTTAAATAAATTGTTTATAAGCTTAAGAAATGTTATTCTTTCAATATCATTATACCGAAGTATTGGTATGAATTTTATTGTGGAATTTCTACCTTTTTGAGTCGGTGTTACTATTCACGAGTTACTATTCATGAGTTACTATTCACGAGTTACTATTCACGACAAAATTGGTTTCTTTTACTAACCAAATTATAGTTGATTTATGAATATTACTCTTGAGATTAAATCTATATGTTGATTATATTGATTTTATTATCATATATAACATTTTTATAACCCTGATGTTGAATTTCTCTTTCACTGGAGTGTAAAGATGGGTAGATTATTGGTATGATCATGACTAGGGTTCTCTTTGGCCTGTAGTGCAAAGTTGAATTGTGACTGGTATGATCATGACCATTGAATTTATAATTGAATATCTTTAGCTTAAGTGTAAAGATGAATTGATTAACATGGTTATAATTATGGTGTATATAAATTCTGAAATGATTATATATTTCTTTGAGATATGAATATATTTGGCCTGTAGTGCAAATATGAATTGTTGAGGAATATCTTTGGCCTGTAGTGCAAAGATGAATTGTAGAGGAATATCTTTGGCCTGTAGTGCAAAGATGAATTGTAGATGAATATCTTTGGCCTGTAGTGCAAAGATGGTATGTTGATGAATATCTTTGGCCCGTAGTGCAAAGATAAACTGTTGTTGAATATCTTTGGTCGTAGTGCAAAGATGGATTTATTAGTATGATTATGAACAGGAACTGTGATTTGGTATAACCATGATCTTTGATGTTTCAGGTAAAGACATGTGATGAAAATATTCTTCGTCCTGGGTGTGAAGAAAAATTTAGAATCACAATTATGATTATGAGTTATTCATATGATTGTGGAAAGGAACTGTTGATTGATGTTACAGGGATAAAACATTGTTGATGGATTTTTAACATGGAGAAGATAATAGACTTTATAGTCTATTTGACTCTTCTAATGGATTGCTCGTTCCGCTGCAACTATGGTTGAAATTTTTTTCATTTACCATATGTTCTAAATCTCTGATTTATTATTGATGAAGGCTATTGATAATTTAATTATCTTTAGTCATGATATTCTTTACTGAGCTAGTTGTGCTCACCCTTTTGCTTCACAATTCCTTTCAGGTAATAAGAGTGTAGCTGGGTCGAGCGAGGGTAAAGGGGAAATAGAACGGTGGTCTCTAGCTGTGGATGTTCTCCCGAAGCAGTATAGAAAAGTTCATTTAGTAGTTATATTTGGTGAATCCAATAGGGTAAGGTGTACCCAACGTTGGAAGGGTGGTTTGCCACTATCATACAAGATGTCTAATGACATACAACCTCGTGTCATCATAAGACAGGGATGTGCTCATCCACTTGCTGAGTATATATACGAGCACTACCTATATAATCTTGGTGTTTGTTTAAAGTATAATTCTCAATTAGATACAGTGGAGATAATGATAAGTCAAGAGAAGACTCACCATTGGGAAGAATATGATAGTAATCTTCTCGTTTTTCTTTGGGGTCTATTGGGTCAACCAAGGATAATTCTGTGGCCATATGATATCTATCATAACCTAGACGCGTGGCCTCCCATGTACGAAGGTTTCCTTGAGCACTTTCCAAAGATTCTAATTTCTAAAACAGTTTTTGACTATACCTTTATGTAAGGTGTTATTGTGAGGTGATGTCCACGGTTGGAACATGAGTCACATTTGGTATATATTTGTATCCAAACTCACAGCATATGTGTTGTTGTATTTTGCACGACAATTGTTGTAATAAAGTTGTAGTTGTTTTCTGTACCATGTATTTGACGACTCAGAATGGGTTGGATGGAATGGACCTATTTTGGGGTTGTCACAGGTGGTATCAGAGCTTGGGGATATGATCTCTGGCGGAGATCGGGGAATACAACTAAGAGGGGAGAGATGAGTAAATCCTTCGCTAGTGTTTCCACCTAAGCTTATTTGTTGGTCAGTCATAATATCGGGATATTATGTGATATGTTAATTTGTTAAATTAACACTTATTTTGAAGCTGTATTCTAGAATGATATCTGAAATACAGGAGATGAGCAATGGAGAAATTATGATGACAGAGAAGATGGAAATTGAAATAAAAGGAAGGTATTCTCAACTCTTTGAAATACCAGGTACGTAAATTTCGGGGACGAAATTTCATAAGGAGGGGAGATTGTAAGACCCCGAATTTTATGAAATAAAAGTATTCAATTTTTCTTATAATTACTATTCAGTAAATGGTTAAATTGATAAATGTTAAAGTTAAGGGTGATATATGATTTTTTTTCAAAATAAGCAAGTAGTTATAAAATATTTATTTTATCGGAGAATATTCGTTTGGTCGTGGAATATTCTTTCTGTCGGGGAATATTCGTACGACGGCGTAGCTATTTGTGGGCCCTATAACGGAAAACGGTCGAATGAAGATAACGACAAAAATTGAGTTTTTATAATTAACGACGTAGTTGTTACCGTTAACACTGTTGGAATACCCGGTGGTTAAAATACAGTAATACGCGTTATTGCACAGTAGCACACGGTATTGCACAGTATTTTTAAAATTATTGATTCTTACGTAAGAAGACACTACTCAATAATTGTTACAGTAATTACTGTTCAATATTTTATTTTATTGATTCAATAATTGCTACGTTGAAATTTTGTATTATTGTTGTTTCAATAATTGTTGCTGCACAGTATTTTCCTTTATCAGATCAATAATTCATATTATTTGAATAATATTATTAGATAACATTATTGGCAATGTCTAGAAAGTTCTGTCTAAGGAGAGGTTTGGTCATCTAATTGCGCGCCAGTAAGGAGAAATTCTTATTGGAAAGCCCCCTCTTTCCTGGGAACGGCCTGGTTGTCATAAATGTGATTCTGTAATATTATTTGTGAATAATTAATTATTGATTCATATGATAAGGAAATATTTATTTTATGTGGATATAAATGAGAGATATATTTTTGTGGTTAAAAATGAAGGAGTTAATGTTGAGGTTTTTATCAGTATTTTTGTCGGAATGGAGGTATTAAAAATTAGGGTTTTTGAGATATTTTGCGGGGGTTATAATTTTTAATCCGACCGTTGGATCGTGATAATTTTTGGATATGTTATACATATATAAGTTGAGTATATGCCCACAAATTTTGAACCGTTAAAAATGAACGTATGATTTATTATGAATTTTACGAGATGACTGGTTCAGAAATTGTTGAATTTTCGGAGTTTATCATTTTGGTGGAAAATTCTAGAATTGGTGGGCCCCACTTGTGGTTGGTGAAGAAATGTGCTGAATTATATTTCAAATGTGGTAGGTGGGAATAGTAGCAGGTAAAGCCATCAGGTTGCAGGTCAAACCTACCAAAATTTTCCTATAAATAGAGGGCTAAGTTAGAATTGAAAATCACACCAGAAACATAAGCTTTCTCTCTTTCTCTCTATATATTATGAAGCATATTTTGTGAGTTTTTAGATACTTGGTGAGTTGCTATTCATCAGTGCAAGTTTCCTTCAGCATCATATCCGATATCCAGTCAGAAGTACTGCTCTTTTGAGGTAAGGGATAGTAAGGGATAGTAAGGGATTTTAAGGGTTGTTATGATTTTCAGTTTCGTAATTTTTCTGAACTTCAAAAATTCTGGAAAAATTTGAAATGATATTTTGATGAGTTTTATTGATTGTGTCCAAAAATGGTGATTTTTGGATGTATAGATTAAGAGTTATGAATTTTACGGGAAAAGACTATTTTAAAAGTAACCGCTTATAATTCCTTGTGGTTAACTCCAAAATTGATGAAATTTTTATTGGGAGTACATGTATATGATAGAAGTATACTCTGTAAATTTCAGAATTTTTAGACAAAAGTACAATTTTTGATAAATGTCTAAATATTCGGCTATTTTGGCCATATGAAAAATAGTAAATGACTTTTAAAAATTCTGAGAAAAATATATGTTCACTATGGGACTATATTATGCTAAATCCCAGAAAAGAAATATTTTTGGAACTGATTTGGTATTTTTCATGAAAATGGTCTAGTTATGAGTAAATGAATTAAATATGTTTTGTGAAGAAAGAAAACTGGAAAATAGGATTTTATGGCTTGAGAATCCTATATGAGGTATATGCAGATTTTTGATGAGGGTTTTGGTTATTGATGATGAAATTGTAAGAGTTGGCATTTTATGATGATTAAATGCATTAATTAGTAAAGTGTAAACAATTTAAATAAATTGTTTATAAGCTTAAGAAATGTTATTCTTTCAATATCATTATACCGAAGTATTGGTATGAATTTTATTGTGGAATTTCTACCTTTTTGAGTCGGTGTTACTATTCACGAGTTACTATTCATGAGTTACTATTCACGAGTTACTATTCACGACAAAATTGGTTTCTTTTACTAACCAAATTATAGTTGATTTATGAATATTACTCTTGAGATTAAATCTATATGTTGATTATATTGATTTTATTATCATATATAACATTTTTATAACTCTGACGTTGAATTTCTCTTTCACTGGAGTGTAAAGATGGGTAGATTATTGGTATGATCATGACTAGGGTTCTCTTTGGCCTGTAGTGCAAAGTTGAATTGTGACTGGTATGATCATGACCATTGAATTTACAATTGAATATCTTTAGCTTAAGTGTAAAGATGAATTGATTAACATGGTTATAATTATGGTGTATATAAATTCTGAAATGATTATATATTTCTTTGAGATATGAATATATTTGGCCTGTAGTGCAAATATGAATTGTTGAGGAATATCTTTGGCCTGTAGTGCAAAGATGAATTGTAGAGGAATATCTTTGGCCTGTAGTGCAAAGATGAATTGTAGATGAATATCTTTGGCCTGTAGTGCAAAGATGGTCTGTTGATGAATATCTTTGGCCCGTAGTGCAAAGATAAACTGTTGTTGAATATCTTTGGTCGTAGTGCAAAGATGGATTTATTAGTATGATTATGAACAGGAACTGTGATTTGGTATAACCATGATCTTTGATGTTTCAGGTAAAGACATGTGATGAAAATATTCTTCGTCCTGGGTGTGAAGAAAAATTTAGAATCACAATTATGATTATGAGTTATTCATATGATTGTGGAAAGGAACTGTTGATTGATGTTACAGGGATAAAACATTGTTGATAGATTTTTAACATGGAGAAGATAATAGACTTTATAGTCTATTTGACTCTTCTAATGGATTGCTCGTTCCGCTGCAACTATGGTTGAAATTTTTTTCATTTACCATATGTTCTAAATCTCTGATTTATTATTGATGAAGGCTACTGATAATTTAATTATCTTTAGTCATGATATTCTTTACTGAGCTAGTTGTGCTCACCCTTTTGCTTTACAATTCCTTTCAGGTAATAAGAGTGTAGCTGGGTCGAGCGAGGGTAAAGGGGAAATAGAACGGTGGTCTCTAGCTGTGGATGTTCTCCTGAAGCAGTATAGAAAAGTTCATTTAGTAGTTATATTTGGTGAATCCAATAGGGTAAGGTGTACCCAACGTTGGAAGGGTGGTTTGCCACTATCATACAAGATGTCTAATGACATACAACCTCGTGTCATCATAAGACAGGGATGTGCTCATCCACTTGCTGAGTATATATACGAGCACTACCTATATAATCTTGGTGTTTGTTTAAAGTATAATTCTCAGTTAGATACAGTGGAGATAATGATAAGTCAAGAGAAGACTCACCATTGGGAAGAATATGATAGTAATCTTCTCGTTTTTCTTTGGGGTCTATTGGGTCAACCAAGGATAATTCTGTGGCCATATGATATCTATCATAACCTAGACGCGTGGCCTCCCATGTACGAAGGTTTCCTTGAGCACTTCCCAAAGATTCTAATTTCTAAAACAGTTTTTGACTATACCTTTATGTAAGGTGTTATTGTGAGGTGATGTCCACGGTTGGAACATGAGTCACATTTGGTATATATTTGTATCCAAACTCACAGCATATGTGTTGTTGTATTTTGCACGATAATTGTTGTAATAAAGTTGTAGTTGTTTTCTGTACCATGTATTTGACGACTCAGAATGGGTTGGATGGAATGGACCTATTTTGGGGTTGTCACAGGTGGTATCAGAGCTTGGGGATATGATCTCTGGCGGAGATCGGGGAATACAACTAGGAGGGGAGAGATGAGTAAATCCTTCGCTAGTGTTTCCACCTAAGCTTATTTGTTGGTCAGTCATAATATCGGGATATTATGTGATATGTTAATTTGTTAAATTAACACTTATTTTGAAGCTGTATTCTAGAATGATATCTGAAATACAGGAGATGAGCAATGGAGAAATTATGATGACAGAGAAGATGGAAATTGAAATGAAAGGAAGGTATTCTCAACTCTTTGAAATACCAGGTACGTAAATTTCGGGGACGAAATTTCATAAGGAGGGGAGATTGTAAGACCCCGAATTTTATGAAATAAAAGTATTCAATTTTTCTTATAATTACTATTCAGTAAATGGTTAAATTGATAAATGTTAAAGTTAAGGGTGATATATGATTTTTTTTCAAAATAAGCAAGTAGTTATAAAATATTTATTTTATCGGAGAATATTCGTTTGGTCGTGGAATATTCTTTCTGTCGGGGAATATTCGTACGACGGCGTAGCTATTTGTGGGCCCTAATCAAAAACCTTATCATGCTAATTCAGATGAAAACAACCAGGTCAATCATGTGAATTCTATAATTTCTTTAAGGTCTGGAAATTATTTTAATAATCATTCTGTCATTGATAATGAAGAAGAGAAAAATTTAAATGTTGAATCTAACAATCCATCTTCAAAGTCAGCCCTACCTGAAAAGCCCACAAACTCTGAGTCAGTAGGCCCACCTACTAAGCTTGTGTCAAAAGATGATCAAACCACACCTTATGAGTCAATTGAAAAAGTCTTTAAACCAAAAGCCTCATTCCCTCAAAGACTTATTTCAAACAAGCAGTCAGCCCAGTTGGACAAAATTCTAGAAGTGTTCAAACAAGTTAAAATTAATATTCCTCTTCTAGATGCCATTCAACAAGTTCCCTCATATGCTAAATGTCTAAAAGATTTGTGCACACATAAAAGAACCACTCATGTTCCTAAAAAAGCTTTTCTAACAGCCCATGTTAGTTCTATCTTGTCATGTCAAGTCCCTGTGAAGTATAAGGACCCCGGTTGTCCTACAATTTCATGCATCATAGGTGACACGTTAATTGAAAAAGCTTTGCTTGATTTAAGAGCTAGTGTGAACCTGTTACCATTTTCTGTGTATCAAACCTTAGGCTTAGGGGAGTTGAAAAAGACAAGTGTCACACTCTAACTAGATGACCGTTCTGTTAAAGTACCAAAAGGAATAGTTAAAGATGTACTCATTAAGGTTGGTGCTTTTGTCTTCCCTGTTGACTTTATTATCCTTGAAACCCAGCCTGTTGCCAATCCCAAGAGTCAAATTCCTGTCATTTTAGGTAGACCATTTCTAGCAACTTCTAATGCGTTAATCAATTGTAGAAATGGACTAATGAAATTGACATTTGGGAACATGACGATTGACTTAAATGTGTTTAATGTGGGAGAGCAACCTAGTGATTTGTTTGACCAGTCCGTTGAAGTGAACATGATTCAACAAATATTGGGAAATGAACTTATGGGGGAAGATGAAATTATTAACTTTTGTCAAAATCATTTTGGTCAAAATTGGGATGAAACTGAATACTTGAATGAGGTCAATGAGATGTTAGACTCCACAGCCCAAAAATCTTACTCTAGATTGGAACCTATAGTTGAATCAAGTTTGACACATTTTGAGCATTTTCACGAGAATCAAATTGACCTTCAATCCTCTTATGATCATTTTAAGTCTACCTTGGGTCCATCGACGCGCTTTCCAGAAATACTAAATGTGATTTAACAAATGAACAAAAGGTTGTGGACAATGATAATCTTCCATGTTTAGATAATGAGATCATATCTCCCATTTCAGATAATGCATGTGTTAATCAAGTGGTGTCTAAACATCTTGGTCTAACAGTTATTCAAAATGATGAAAATGTTTTAGTGCCCCATGGTAACAAATATGGATGGCAAGTTTGGATAGATTTTATGAAGTTAGAATTTTTCAAAAGGAACCTTCATTTTTCGTTATCATTATCTGACTCAATTTTAAAAGAATCAGTCGGGTATGCTCACAATTGTTCTTATGTTGCAAATTCCAACTATTTCCAATTACCCAGACCTCCTGAAAATCATACGCACTCCACTCTAGGTTGTCTGTTTGTATCCCTGATCATTTACAGTCGCATAGTTTTTAGGATGCATAAAATTTGTAGATATGTACATTTATTTTCTTTCTCACCACATTTTCTTGTAGAACAAATGCCTCGCATACAAGGTATAATTCTTTCATATCTTTGTTCTCTTTTCTTCATTTGCATACATTGAGGACAATGCATGATTTAGGTATGGGGGGGTTTGTTTGTATTATTGTATTAGATTTTTTTTATTTTTTATTTCTCTTTTTAGGAAAAAATAGTAAAATAAAAACACAAAAAAATAAAAATAAAATTTTTTTTGACTTTTTATGGGTTGAATTAATTCTAATAAGTATTTGTGGAGCAAAACTCATGAGTAAGATTGAAAGATTTAGAACTCTTAAATTTTTGATAAAATGCGAAATCTTAGTTCAAAACATCATCCGGATTAAAATTGATTTCACAAGTATTTTTGCACTTCACGTTTGCTCTAATTCTTAGTTGTGGGGTATAAACCATGATTCGAGTAATTTCAAAAAAAAAAAAGAAAAGAAGAAAGTACGAAAAAAAATGAAGTTGAAAAAAGTTAAAAAAAAAGAAGGAATAAGTAACTGCTTCAATGTTCATTAAATGAAATAACTGGGTATCCAAGCCTCGAGAAGCATCGATATTCACACTGAAAAGTGTGATGGAAAAAAGCAGTTTGACTAGTCTAATTTTGTGGCCTTTGTTACTCGAGTAAGTAAGTCCTTAGGGGTGTCTCTACACCTAGTGCCCTAAAGCCATCTGGTTTGGGAGTCATTGGTCCAACGATCGCTCTACATGGGTAACTCTGAAAAGCCTAAGAAAATGAGACATTGCACAAGTCAAGAATCAAAATTGAAAAAAATGGAAAAATGGTAAAAAAGAAAAAGAAAAATGAGCTTTCTTGATTTTCATGGTAAAAATCCCTACTAAGAGTTACATCACATACACATGCATGCATCACATGAAATTGATTTAATGAAGGATGATGTCAAAAATAAAAAGATTGAGTATTTTTGATAAGGTGAAAGTGTGATTTTGAATTTAATCTTGCTTATGTATAATGCTCATAAATATTTAGAAGTTTTCTTTCAATTTCATAATTTGTTGAACCCAAAAAAATATATTTTTGAATTTTGTGGGTATATTCACTGCAAACCCTCACGAGACACAACTCGTCCACTTGGGTAACCTTGGGGTTTAAAGGCTTGTTGCACATGCTAAGTGCAATCGTGTTTCCTACAGAAATGGGGTAGTGTAATTTTTATTTTATTTTATTTTTATTTTACTCGAGGACGAGCAAAAGTTAGGTATGGGGGTATTTGATAGACACGTAATTCATACATTTAATTATCCCTAATTTTGTCCTTTTAATTATATTAGTTTATTAAATTAATATGTTTTATTTTATTTTGTAGGATTTAATATTTGTTGCAATAAAGTCAAAATCTTGGTGATCAAGGGATATTTAATGCTTTTATTCATATAAAGAATATCCAAGAAGAATCCTACAAGGAGTAGGAAAGAGGTTGAACAATCTTGGTGTGCAAGACAAACCCAACAAGAGAAGAAAAGTATATCTAGAAGATCTTTTTGAGAAGTTGATTGGGGACAAAACTGTCCAAGTTCAATTAGGGTTCCAAGTTATTTTCCTTATAAATAGGCCTCTTGTTTTAGAGAGAAGGGCACCACTTGTTATTTTCTTTTTCTTAGTTCTTCACTAGAGTAGAAGGGAGTAACATATTTAGAGTTTGTTTTTCTCTTATTCCAATCACGTGTGAAACTACTGTCAGGGAGTATTTGTATCTTTCTTTTATTTACATAATAGAAATTCTCTTTTTAATTATTGTTCTTATTTCATGCGAATTGTAGTACTAATATTATTTGTTTTTGTTTTTAATTCCATGGCTAGCTAAATTTCTAATACCTAGGATTATGATGAAACTAAGTATTTCATAATAATATTTTCTTTCCGTTCCAAAATTAATGCATAATTATTTTCGCCTTCATATTTTCCTCGGCATAAATTGCATGTGATTTTTATATTGATTGCGAGATTTTGATAAGTTATAGTTAATCTGTGAATTTTTCATAACTTATGATTGCCCATATTAATTATATGAGTCATTATTTTTAAAGGGACGGGAGAATAATTTGGGAATTGATTTAGGAAATAAGAAATTATTTATTATGTTAATATTTGGTGGATTCTGATTCCTAGGTATCTTTTCTCATTAATAGTTTCCGTTATTAATTAGTAGTTTGAATAATTTAGTTAATAAATTTTCTCCACCATATTTATTTCTAATTCGCCTAAAATATTAATTAAGGATATATTAAAGAATTAATCTAGTCTCTGTGGGTTCGACCTGTACTTGTCAGTTCTTCAATTTGATACTGTGCACTTGCAGTTACATATTTTTATCACATCAATGGTGGATTTGTGAGTTTTTTATGGTGTAATTATTTATGTTTTTTGGTACAAAAATATGTTTATCCTTCAGAGATGTAATAGTTTGCAGCGTATACGAACCATAGGACAGACTCTCTTCCCCATAATATGTGAAAACTTTTTGAATAGTTGGACATTTGGAATGGATTTACGACTATGAGGGGAATTTTAGAAAACATTTATTTCTGAAGAAAGTTTTGCATTGTCTTCTAGTTTATGGTTCTGTTTGAATTCGCTAACAACTTGACAATGTGACGGCGTCACTTATGTTCTATTGTTGCCAACTAACCTCACGATCACTAACCTCATGATCACTTATATTCTGGTGTTGTCTGTAAGACCCCAACTTATTCATAAATAAAATCGAATTTCCTCTAATTATAATTTTGAATAATAAGGTGTTAATTTGATACAATGCTTTGGTTATGGGTGAAATGTGCAAATTTTACAAAATAAGCAAGTAGTTATAAAATATTCATTGTTGTCGGAAAATATTCATTTGGTCGTGGAATATTCTTGCTGTCAAGGAATATTCGTACGACGGTGCAACCATTTGTGGGCCCCATAACGGAAAAAGGTCGAATGAAGAAAATGACAAGTTTGAGTTTTTACAAATAACGACGTAGTAGTTACCGTTAACACTGTTAGAATACCCGGGGGTTAAAATACAGTAATACGCGTGGTTGCACAGTAGCACACGGTATTGCACAGTATTGTTGAATTATTGATCCTTACGTAAGAAGGCACTTCTCAATAATTGTTATAGTAATTACTGTTAAATATTTGATTTTATTGATTCAATAATTGCTACGCTGATATTTTATATTATTGTTGTTTCAATAATTGTCACTGCACAGTATCTCCATTATCAGATCAATAATTCATATTATTTGAATAATATTATTAGATAATATTATTGGCAATGTCTAAAAAACTTATGTTTAAGGAGAGATTTGGTCACCTAATTGCGCGCCAGTAAGAAGAAATTCTTATCGGAAATCCCCCTCTTTCTTGGGAACGACCTGGTTGTCATAATTGTGATTCTGTAATATTATTTGTGAATAATTAATTATTAATTTATATGATAAGAAAATATTTATTTTATGTGGATATAAATGATGGATATATTTATTTTTGTGGATATAAATGAAGGAATTAATGCTGAGGTATTTTATCAGTATTTTATCGGATTGAAGGTATTAAAAATCGTCCATATGTGGATTTCAGACATTTTCTGTTTGGAATTTGAAAAAAAATTCTTCTACAAATTTGTAGAAAATTAAATTTTCTATGGAAAGCACATGAGATTTAAATTTTTCTGATAAAAGAGCTATTTATTATGAATTATTGAAGTTTTAAAAATTAAATATTTTTATTAAAATTATGGGTGGGACCCACTTTTATTTTTCAAAACATGTGGGCTGAAATTTTTCCAAGATGGCTTGCTTTGATGTTTCAAAAGAGGTTGGCGTAGAATGTAGAAAAAAAAATATATTATTTTATTAATTTAGTCTCCTTTGGCGTTCTAGCATTTTCCTATAAAAATGGTGCTTAGTTAGAATTGAAAATCACACTAGAAACAAGTTTTCTCTCTCTATATATTATCAAGCGTATTTTGTGAGTATTTAGATACTTTGAGAGTTGCTATTCAGTGTAAGTTTACTTCGGCTTTACATCCGATATTTCGATCAGAAATACTGTTATTTTAAGGTAAGAGATGTTATTTTCTTCGTAAATGATATTATCTTCTTCAATATCATTATGCTGAAATATTGATATAAATTTTATTGTGGAATTTCTACCTTTTTGTGTCAAAGTTATTATTCACGTATACGGCACTATTCACGTATACGGCACTATTCACGAATACGATACTATTCACCGAAAAATAAATATTTTCTCCTTTTTGTCCAAGTTGTCTATTATGGTTACTATTTTTGATTGTATCCATGTTTTGATCTTCATTCTTGAATTTTGCTCCACAATTGATTATTATAAGGTATTTTTGAACTTGGATAAACTAAAGTACGAATCCCTAATCTTTGATCTTTTATCTCACTGGATTCATTTTTTTTAAGATATTTTTCATCATCCTCAGTCCTAAATGATAATATTACTGAATATCTTTGGCATGTAGTGTAAAGATGAATGATTAACTGATGAATATCTTTGGCCCGTAGTGCAAAGATAAACATGTGTTGAGATGAACATGACCAACTGGTGATACAAAAGAATATCTTTGGCCAGTAGTGCAAAGATGAATATTTGATTCAAGATGTATATTGAATGATGTTACAGAGATAAAATATTGATGATGGACTTTTAAATCTTAGAAGATAGTAGAATTCATTCTCTACTTGACTCTTCTAATGGATTGTTATTTTCACTGCAGTTGTTGATTTAAAATTTGTTGTCTATTATATTTTATCAGATTTTTTCCTGTTGAAGACTAATGATAATTTGTTGTATATTATCTTAGTCATAATATTCTTTACTGGCTAGTTGAGCTCACCCTTTTCCTTTTTGTTCCATTTTTCTTCTCAAGAGGTGAGAATATAGCAGGAACTAGCTGGGGTATGGAGTGATGGTTCTAGAAAGTTATTTTAGCAGTCCTCACTATTTTTGTAAAATAGTGTATCAATAATTGTAATGAGAACTCCTTTTGAGTTTTAATACTGTCTATTAGACAATATTTGTATTTAAACTCACAGTATATGTGTTATCGTATTTTGCACGACAATTGTATTAATGAAATTGTATTTATTTTTGTACCATGTATTTGACGACTCAGAATTGGTGATGTATACCTATTTTTGGGGCGTCACATTGTCAACTTGACAACTAACCTCATGATCAGTGCTTCCTTCCGAATTTCTGGATTGAACTAACTCTTAAAACATCTGTCTCTGTAGCTCTTAAAAATTTCTTGTGGAATTTTTTCTTTTGGTGGTGTAATGTTGGTGATAATGGCGGGCAGAGGTGATGATAGTGGTGGGCACGTGTTGTGGTGATATGGAAGATGAGTGGGCTTGGCAAATTTGCCTAATTTCTTAAATCTATAATTTCAGTAAATAATAATTTTTTGTATTTTGATATTTCATTTTGGTTTGGGTTTCATTTGATTGTTGGTTTGGATTTGCAATTTTATTGCTGGTTTGAGTTTGCAATTAGGATTTCTGTTTTGTTTATGTTGTCTAGGGTTTATACTTGGAATTTTTTGAATATTTTGATTTTTGTAGCAATGGTTGGGTGAGCGATGAAGGAGACAAATCTGTGGAAGTTTTCGTCGTTAAACAGCTTTTCCATTCAATCCATTGTTTTTTATTAGTATTAATGTCTAATATAAAGTGATTTGACGAGTTTGCCCTTTAAATGTGTTAAGAAAAAATAAAATATTATTTTTAGTTACAACTCAGCTAACTAATAGCCCACTCAAATAGTCACGTCAGCGATTTCTGACGTGACAGACTCAAGTTGTTGCAATTGAAAAAAATTAATAGTTCAATCGTATAATTGACAAAATTAAAATGTGGATCACCGAAGTAGAATATGACCTATAATTTAAGATAATAAATTATATTTAAGCCATTAGTAAATTGACCAATTCATTTTAGTTAATCACATGTTAACCCTGAGTTAATCCCAAGTTAGTCTCGAGTTCATCACATATGTTAATAAAATTCATGTCACATCATATTCATAATCATACCAAACTTTTTGTATCATATATTGTATTATTTCAATAATGTACATGCATGCATTAGAATATATATACAATAATTTTGATATACATTATATTACAATTTCTCTATTTCATGTTCAATGTATTATAATCATCGGGTTAAATTCATTTTTCCCAATGTGTACTCGATTCTGATTAAATGGATTACTGGACTGAAATTTTTAACGATCAATCCATTAAAATGCTTATTTTTTATAAATCGTAATAAATTCTGTTTAAACAAGTTGACTTTTACAGGCAAAAAATTAAAATTTTTATTTTCATACAGTTGTCTACGTGGACATGCAATAGCCAAGTAATTAACATTTGAGTTACACAAATTTGTCCATGTGGCCAATAAATAGAAAATTTATATGTTAAAATTATTTAAAAATTTATAAAACGTTAAAAATCTATCCAAAAATATATAAATAAATTACAGAGTTTAAAAAATTTAAAAAGTTGAGTATTAAGTGAGATACAATAATAGAAGAAGTTAACTTAATCAAACAACTTAAACACTTTAAATTTAAACCCATCCGGTTTAATAGGTTTTATTAAATTATTTAAGTTGCTTAAATAATTACATATTGTTCTTTATTTAATTGATTGAGATATATTTTATTTTGAAAATAAAATTTCTTTCATGTTTTTCTCAAGTTAATAGAATTATTAAAATATATGTTTTTCTTCAATGATTTCATTTATTTAATTTTAATTGTTTAATTTATTTCAACTTTTAGATTTACTTTTCTTTTTCACAGATTTTTAATGTGTGGATATTATTTGACAAGCCCACGTGAATAACTAGCTTAAATTATTAATTTTTTAATTTTACCATTAAAAATTAATTTATTTAAACGGAATTTGTAACGGTTTATAGAAACGAAACAGTTCAATGAGGTGACCGTTAAAAATTTAAGTCAAGTGATACATTAACCCTATAATCATCCATACTATATTATTAATACTCAAATTATAACACCAAATGACACACACCATACCTTTAAATTACACTATCGATACTAACCCGTGCCTTACTGGGTTATCAACCTAGTATAATTAAAAGCTCTATTACTTTAATTAAACTCTTATATATAAATAATTAAGCATTCTATGTAGGTTAATTCAAAACGCTATATAAATGATAAAAAAATTAATTCGTTGATATAGGTAATTAAAAATTATATATGCTTAAATAAAAATTAACTTGGTTGATCCAATTATTTATGTTGAACATTTTCTTCTAATTTTCATTAAATTGAAATGACTTGCAAAATAAGTAATGTATTCCTCTTAATAAGTCAATTATTAAGTTTGGTACACCTGATAGTTTTGGTACAATATCCCCATCATGTTGACTCAGAATATTTTCAACATCGATCACAATTAAACCTTAACCTATAGGCCTCCCTTTTTTTTTTCTTTTTTTTTTAAAAGGAAAAGACCTTCAAAAAAATCCAGTTAATCTGAATGGTTAGAAATTAAAACTTGAACCTCTGCCAAGAGTTTTCTTTATATCCATTGGCAACTGATAGGCAGCACATATTTGTTTGCAAATATTATAATCTCGGATTATAATTTCAAAATTATTAATTTTAAAATTAAATAATCTCAATCACATGTTTATTTTTTATGAGATTAATCATGGGATAAGTTAAAATAATCTCATATTATGTTCGTTTTTTCCGGGATTAATTAAAGAATTGGATAAAAAAATATCATTTGGACTATTATTGTGACGCCTCCAAATTCAGATACATGTACCTCGAATCTGGTGCTAACTTATACAACATACTAATAACACATACAATAGAATAATATAATTATTTACATTGATCATAATTATTCTCATCCCAAGTCTCGAAATTATTACTAATACACTTCATAACTTAATCCAAAACATAACTTAATGCATAAAATTAATTAAGTCTTAATACATCGTAAGAATAAAATCCTAGCATAGAAGAACAAAGTTACTCCGTAGCTTTACCTTTGCCTTTGATCCTTTATGAGGTCCCACCATATTCTGTCTTAACTAAAATGTTTAAAAAAGTAAGAATGGGTAACAAATTTGTCCAACAAGTAATATAACAATAAATGTGAACTTGTGTATATAAGATTCATAATCTCAATTGATAGCTCAAGAGTTTAAATAAGAATGTTGTGATCAAGGTAAATATAAATGGTTCCAAATCTATCCTTTGAATTTAATAAAGAGTCACTATGGACCGAAAAGTGATTAAAGAGATTCAAAGATTTCAATAATTTCAAGTGAATGAATATTTATCATTGAGTGATCACTATGGACCAAGAATTATTAGAAGAATCCAAAGATTTCAGCAATTTCAAGTTAATAAATATTGAACACTGAGTAGTCGTTGTGGACCATGAACTTCTACAAGAATTACCAAAAATATTTCTGGTAACCCAATTTCTACTAGAATCACCAGGAAAAACTCCTGGTAACTCAAACAAGTACAATAGGTGATCAGCCTGACGTACCTAGTGTTATGCATAACATGATGTTCGCGCGAATGTCGGTTTCCCTACGTTGTATAGTTTTTCCTTTTATGAGGGTTGTTCATCTCAGCAAATTATAAAAATCCGCACCAAAACAATTGATTTGGATCGCTTTCTAATTCATAGATATTGGTCTAACCAATTCAAATGACATAGACGCTCTTCTCAACACAATTAGGAATAATTAATACGTTTAACGTTCGCAACGAGATTTAAAGAATCATTTTCAAAGAAGTAAGTATGATTTAAATCAAGCTTCAGAGTATGAATAATGAATTTAGATAACACGAGGATTATTCTATAGAACAAGTTGCCTATACGATCAATAAATGTACACGTCCAGATATTGGCTTAATATATATGGTTGATATAACAACGATTAAAAACTTACACAATATCTAAGGTTGTGTAAGTTAGAGAACTAGCCTGAGTCGTTGATTATATCCAACCTTGACTTCTTATCCTTTGAATAACATATTTTTATCATAACGGTTAATCTCTATTAACCCATAAATATAAATCTTAATCAATCTAATATATTGGCCTTAAATGACTAAGACTTCACAAAATAATTTATTTTATTAATTGTTGTTTTATTCCTCACTCTCTTTATTTTCGTATTTATTTCATAAGATAATCTTTTATTATCTTAATTATTCATTTAAGGTTTCACACCTTATTGTATTCATAAAGTATTCTTACTTCCTTTATTTAATTATTCTTTAAGTAATTTCCTTAATTACTCCTCATACTTTATTAGTCTACAATTAATTTGTTATTACTTCCAATTATAATTAGAGATATCTCTTTATATCACTCTAATTATTTATGTCGCACTTGACCACAATCAAATAATCTTGTAAGTATTTAATTGTTTATTATTATTATTATTATTATTATTATTATTATTATTATTATTATTATTATTATTATTATTATTATTATTATTCCATAGTTAAAGTAATTATTACCTTTTAATATCATTTTAATAGTACACAATTAAAATGTTCTTAATGTCATTTTCTGTGACGCCCCCAAAGTAGGTATACATCACCTATTCTGAGTCGCCAAATACATGGTACAGAATACAAATATAATCTTTAATATACAACAAGAGAACTGTGAGTTTTAATACAAATACTGTCATCTAGACAATATCCACTCTCATAATAAGTCCTCATTACATTTATTGTCACACTATTTAACAGAATAGTGAGGACTACTAAAACTATCATCTGGTCCATCACTCCGTTCTCCAACTCGTCACAGCTATATTCTCATTTCCTAAGAGAACAGTGAAAGAAAGGGTGAGCTCAACTAGTTCAGTAAGAAATATTATGACTAAGATAATGCAGAATAAATTATCATTGGCCTTAAACAGTGTTAAACTGATACAATATAACAAACATCAAGTTTAACTGCAGCGGAACAAGCAATCTATTAAAAGAGTCAAGTAGAGAATAAAATCTAATATCTTTTATGATTTAAAAGGTTTTTCATCACTTTTATCGCTGGGACTCAGCTTAATAAATAATCAACATCATCGAATCACCCATGCACTACGGCCAATGATATTCTTTAGTATCACGACCACAATTATCCATGCACTACGGGCCAAGAATATTTATGTATTCATTAATGGTCATGATCATGCCAACAACTGTCCATCAATGCACTACGGGCTAATGAGGACTTTTACCACATCATTTGTAACATTACGGTCATGATTATACCGAATAATCCCTGGTCATAATCATACCAAGTCCATCTATGCACTACAGGCCACAGATGACTTTCAACATAATATAACATGAGGATGATGACAATGATATAAGAATTCAATAAAACAAGTTCAAGAATTAATTTATCCAGGAACTAATAACGTCCAAATTATCAACATGATACTTCTTTGTAGAGTAAAATTCAAGAATGCTATGAAAAGATACTGGATGAAGCACAAATATCAAGGATATTCCACTAATTTCATGGAGTATAGAAGTCAAAACTTTAACCAACTGAGTATAATAAAGAATGGAATAACAAAAGAAATCACCATGCATGCGGTACTTCGCATAGACAGGTTATTCCAACAGAATAATAATAACGGAACCAGGTCAGGCGAAATTTGCACCGACAGGATGTTCCAACAGAATAATAAAGAATGGAATAACAACAGAAATCACCATGCATGTGGTACTTCGCATAGACAGGTTATTCCAACAGAATACTAAATAATGAACCAGGTCAGGCGTAATACGCATCGACAGGAAGTTCCAACAGAATAATAAAGACGGAATCAGGTCCGGCGTAAAACGCACAGACAGGATATTTCAACAGAATAATAAAGAATGGAATAACAGAAGAGTTTTACCAAGTATAGGGTAGCCCGCGTAAACAAGTTATTCCAACAGAATAATAAAGAATGGAATAACAGAAGTTCTCTTCATGAATACAAAAGAAATAATACCCCTTACCGTAAAAAAAACTTGATATCGGAGTAGTGAAGTAGCAGAATACTTTTCTTCTCTCTCTATAATTTCTCTCTCTAGAGTTTCAGTGAATTCGTAAGAAAATAATGAAGGAATGAGCTTCTATTTATAGAAAAATGGACTGCATAGTAACTAACTCATAAACGATCTAGATTGATTTACTTTAATCTGACAGTCCATATTTAAAGCAAAAAATTTTAAATAAAATATAATATATTCTATTTATAATCTAATAAAACGAATAACTTTATAAAAGATTTTACTATGCAAACAATATGCAGGTACTATACAAATACTATGCATAATAAAATATAATATATTCTAATAATTGTCTAATAAAACAGATAACTTTATAAAAGTATTCTGTTTTATATAAAAAGATTTTACTATTAGCCTAATAAAACGAATAACTTTATAAAAGTATTTTGTTTTATATAAAAAGATGTTTCTGTTTTATTACGTTAATAATACGAATAAAACAAAACTGAGTGACATATCACGTAAGCATCAATAATCAATACCGTGTGCTACTATGCAACCACGCGTATTACTGTACTTTTACTACCGAGTAGTTCAACAGTATTAATGGTAAAACTTCTGCCGTTATTTTCAATAAAATATTTTTGTCGTTTTCTCAATCCGACAATAATTCTGTTGTGGGGTCCACCAATGATTGTATCGTCGTACGAATATTCTCTGTTAAAACGAATATTCTCCGACCAATCAAATATTATATAACAACTTGCGTACTTTGTAAAATTTATAAATATTACCCACAACTATAACATTATATCAAATCTACACCATAATATTCAAAAAAATATTTCTAGAAATTTAAATCTTTATTCATAAAATCTGGGGTCTCACATTTTCATTGTTCACACTTCATTAATTTCACAATAGAAATAGTCTTTACTATTAGTCTAATTGTTTATTATTTATTAAACCACGTTATTATTCACAGGGTTTAAGCTTACAATTAAAATAAGTATTATTTTAATTCATTATTAATTCCACAATTAAAGTCACCTTTAGTTTTAATTATTAAATTATAGTTTAGGAATTCCTTAAAGAAATCATCTTTAATTAAAATAATCTTTTAATTATTTATTATAGAAAAAATTTTATTTCTGACCCGGTTTGACCCGACTTGTCCCGTTTCATTATGACCCGACCCGATTTGACACGGATCTTGGTCAACTGTGAAAAGGGTCCGACGCGGGGCGCGCCGGTTTGAGTGCACATGCAATGCGAGGAGCGCTTGTCATGCAGAGTTTTTGGTTCACTGGCGTGGGGCGCGCCAATTCGCACTTAAAGGTGGCGCGGGTCGTGCCGACCTTACAGAATTTTTATTGAGGCTTTTCAAAATTTTGATTTTCTAACTCTTTTGGTTCAGTTTTGCATAACTTGTTCATTTTACATCCAAATGAGCTCAAACCACTTCCATTATCTTATTAACTTACATATCTTCAATATTTGATATCTTGAACAATTTTCCAAAATATTTATTCAATCAAATTATTGATCTTTCCAAGCTAGGGTTCACACTTGGACATGTTCTACTAAATGTTTCGCTACGAGTTCGTTTCATGTCCGAATATGATGATTCCACTTTGGTTATGTTCGTATTTCATATATGTCCAACATAACATTTTTTAGATCAAACATAAAGCATACACATTTTAGTTCATTTAACAGCAACTAACATGCTTTCAAGTGTTCTAGCTATGTTTCATGCTTACATGTTTTATTCTTGTTTCATAGGTTCTAAAATCATATACAAGTCGCACATACCATATAATCTCCTTCCAATATCCATCCTTATAACTTCGGATCCATCATGATCCCACAACACATAAAATCCCACAACCAATCATGCATTTTCCTACCTAGAACAATATACTACTTATCTTCCAAAATTAAAACTAGGTTGTGAACCTACCTCTTTGATGCTTTCTTCCTCTTAGCTAAAAGGTTTAAATAGATCTTCACCTTTGCTCCTTCTTGGATTCCACCAAAATGCAATAACTCTCCTATGTTTTCTTCTTTTTCTCTCAATTTTCTCTAGCTCTCTTATATCATCTAACACTTAGCCAATGAAACCAACTCTAGCAAATGTGCTGGGAAATCCTATTTATAAGCAAATCCATATACCATATACATGTACTAACACATGTCTAATAATTATATTTTATACACCCAATTAGTTATTACCCATTGGTAAAAGTTAATTAGGTAAAAAGGTTTTACCTAATCCTACCTAACCATCTCCTTTATCATCATTATCATCACATGGGCTAAGCTTGCACCTTTACACCAAATTTTCAGCATTTTAGCAAAAATGAGAGAGGAGTGGATGGCTGGGAGGGAGTATCTATATACATATATTATATTTTTGTCCTTTGCTAGCTAATTCATGCACATACACACATATATATCTATACATATACATATATACAGTTCAGATCTGGTCCGGGCTCCCTAATTTTAGTTAAAATCCAAACTTTTGATTTTAGCCATAGGATGATATCCAACGGCCTAGGAAAGGAAATTGTTGGGGGGGGGGGGAAACGCGGAGCTTAGCGGGTCAAAATCAAAACGAACGGGTAACGGGTTAAGAAGATCTGGACTCCATTTCGTCACAACCATCACTAAAAGAAAAAGCTTTATTAGCGACCGCCTATCAGCGACCGCCTATCAGCGACCGCATACAGTCGCAGAAACCCATCAGCGACCGCATGTTGTTGCTAAAAGGCATCGCTCAAAATCTGGTCGTTGAGATGGACATCAGCGACCACTATTAGCGACCGATATATCTGCGACCGCTATGCGCGACCGGAATAACAAATTCGGTCGCTAAGCTTAGTCAGCATGGTCCAGGGCCAAAGCTGACGTGTTCCACGTGTCAGCGACCGGTATCAGCGACAGGATGCAGTCGCTGTCATCCATAAATAGTATCCGTCACTATTACCCTACCAGCAACCGCATGCGGTCGCTGATATGGAAAAATAAAAAAATAGAATCTTGCTGTTTTGCAGAAATCCCAAAATTCTGTACCTGTTTTGTACCTGTTTTATCCCAACACACATACCCAACAACAACATACACAACAATATAAACATCCATCGTCCACCAACACATACACCAAACTAGTATATAAACCATTCAAAACCAATATGATTTTGAATAAATATAATAATATTTCAAAATTTGTTTAAGTAACATACAAACATCCTAAGAATGAATATACAAGTACAAACTTATACTATAACTATAAAACTAATCTAAAGCAGGTACGTCAAGCATCACCGCCTCCTTGATCACCCTGTAATTAACAAAATAATAAAACAGGTTAGAAATATATACTAATTGTGTTAATATTGGTATATTACGATAATATACAACAAATTGATTTTATACCTCGTCGTCATCCCCATGTTGTGATGTTGCTGCTGTCGCTACTGCTTCAGCTAACTCCTCAGCACTCAGAGCCCCCAGATGTCCGCCCAGTATCTTCAGAAGATCCCGATCTTGACATATAGCTCTCACACAGTCAGCCGGAGTATGAACAGCTGGATGGCTCGATGACTGTGTAGACTGGGTAGAAGAGCAGCCTGAGCCACTGAAGGATGGGCGTCGTCGTTGTCCTTGACCTTTAATGTAGTTCTTCTTCACAACAGACGCCCTCTCCCATAACTCTTGATCGATAGACGGACGTGGAGTGCCTTCAGGATAGCGCTCATTCAATAAACACTTATAAGTGTCCTGTCATCATGTTAACAATTAAATAGTTAAAAATAAATTAATTCTGTAAGCATTAATTAAAGATAAAGTTGTTAAAATTTATTACCGCTATCTGGATAGCCTCAGGCAGACCATCACGGGTGGCCACGTACACATCCAGCCAATGGATAGGCTGACCTTGAGACTGAGACTCCTATACAAAAATAACACAATATTACTAAGTAAAAATGGGATATATTTTCTACAATTCATGATTGAAAACATATTAAAACTTGTAAATACGTACCCTGGCAGTGATATGCTGCAACTGTGAAATACTGCCGCCCTTGTATGTTCCTTTAGCCTTTGTGCCATCGGATACACCCGAGGCTCTGTTGGTGGCTTCGTCTTTTCACCCAGCTCTCAGCTCTCCATTGGGCACACATCTCAGCCCATATGGACTGGGTGCACCACCAGGGGCTATGCTCGTGCATATAATCCTCTCCCTGGCCTGGATGGTCGATCTCGACATTGTGAATGGCTTTTTGTCGTTCTTTATTCAAGTTGTCCTTGATGCGGACCGCGCACTTCTGCCAGAATAATGTCTGAATCACCAAAGCATGTGCGTCCTCCCATCTATACCTTTTCTGCAAATAAAACAACAATAATAACATTACTAAATAATTATCCTTTGAATATTATATTAATATTATCTATCATAATTAAAAAAATATACCTAAAATTCTGCCCAAACAGCATCCTTGTGGGCGATAGGTGTGCTCACCCATGTAATCACAGCTGTAGGCCAATTCTGTAAACACAGCTGTGATATGCACTTGACGATTTTATTATCTGAAAAATCACTATAATATACAACATCAATTAGCATATATTAAAGCAATTTACATCTAAGTTATAATACTTATGAATATTTTTCAAACTTATACTTATATAATACTTAAAAAAATTCGCCAAAGTCTCCCCTATAATATGGACTAGCCACATGCACGATGACATGCATATATGGACATTTCTAGGCACCCAAGACACAAACCAATATAATATCAATCAAAACATTACCAATATACAATAAATGGAGTCTTAAATGCTTATATAAAATTGATATATGCGGGACGTACGTGCTATTCGGAGGAGGGCGAATCTGAATAAGAATTCGATCATCCGGATTAGTAGGGGCCTTGGGCACATGATTAGGCCCCCTACCCAAGCCGCGCTTTTTCTGCGTTGCTTCAGAAGCCATCTGTATATTACAAATTTCAAGATATTTTGCAGAGTCATATTTGATTACATATATATATATATATATATATATAAATATATATGACAATAAACATGACAGTGATATAAACATGTATATATATGAATATAAAATGACAATAAACAAAAATTACATTTAAATAGTTTAGTACATAAACATGACAGTGATTTAAACATGTAAATATATATATATATATATATATATATATATATATATATATATATATATGAATATAAAATGACAGTACATTAAAAAATCTCATATGAAGTGAACTGCACCCAACTCCAAACAAATATACATTCACTTTTTAAACAAAAATAATATAAGAATAACAAAGTAGAACCTATCTAGGCACTTGACTTTCGTCGTGCTATCCAACTAGGTCTGAATAGAGGTCCATGATTCCACGGTACCTACTACAGACAACATGAGCTTATTAATCATATAACTTGAGCATACTTGTAAGCATGCATATGATTAACATTTAAGCATACTTGTAAGCATATGACTTGAGCATACTTGTAACCATATGACTTGAGCATACTTGTAAGCATATGAGTATCATTTAAGCATACTTGTAAGTAAATGACTTGAGAGCATATATACTTGTAATCATATGATTTAAGTATACTTGTAAGCATATGATTAATATTTAAGCATACTTGTTTTTATTATTTATCGTAAGTGAATACGTAAGGTATTTCATTCATGCTAGCTTTATATCAGAGTTTGCTAACTCATTTATACAACTTTAAAGCCAAAACAGTCTCTTTATTGACCAAGTGTGTTTAGTTACCTTCTCTGTTGCACTAACAGTTCCCTAGCATTGTCTATTTTGGCTTAACAGCCCCCTAACAACCAAGCTTGGCTTGGCCCCGTGAGGCTTAGCTAAGCTTGGCATGGATTCGTGTGGCCTCGCGGCCCCAAGCCTAGCCCATCAGCTCCAACATCCCCTTAATAGGCTCTAGTGGATCACCAATAGGCTCGTTAATAGTATAAACGTTCGCAACTAACCCGACCAATAAAAATATTTCGCCAGAGTCTCCCCTGTAATATGGACTAGCCACATGCACGACGGCATGTATATAAGGTCATTTCTAGGAACCCAAGACATAAACCAACAGTCCATATGAGATACCATAGGAATTGGATGGAAATTATGAACTTATCGGAATCCCAATGCTCATAAAAAGAATTACTATCCGCAAACAGTTTTAATCTAGAGATTTACTACAAAAGAGTTTTGCAGGTATCCGCAGCATGTGAGGATCAAACTTGCAAACTTTAAAACCCAATCATTTTTTGTGGGAGCAATTATTCATGTTTTGATTCACATTATGATGTCAATGTCAAGTTCTCAGTCTACAAATGAGTTTTTCACAATGACCAATATAATTGGTTAAACTACAAACATAAACATGGGATTCACGAGTCTATATCATGTGCATGACTTCTTATAATAACCAAACTGTTACTACCTCTATTGCATAAAAAGAATCCCAAAATATAAATTTTATACTAACTACAATCTAATACATTCATCCTATTACCCAAATCAAGTTACCCAAAATATAAATTTTATACTAACACCATCCTATCACTAATCAAGTTAACCAAACTGACATAAATTAACAAAATCAAATTACCCAAAGTACTGCGTATTACCCAAATAAATTTTAATCTAATCAAATCTTATAAACCAAACATAATCTTATTACCCAAATCGACTTCAAATACTAATAAAATCATAATCATATTACCCAAAATATGATTTAAGCATGCTAGCCATATTCATTCATTCAACTCTTTGTAATAAATTAACTCTTAAAACACAAATTCGTAGCAAACATACTGATTTGGAGGAGAACGAACAAAAATAACAAACAACCAAAAAAATTAAAGAAGAAGAACTTAAAAAGTAGCTCTTACCTCTACAATTAGTCTCTAATTTGAAGAAGAATGAACGAAAATTGCTTCTCCTTCTTCTTTTCTCCCCCCTTTCTCCCTCTTCTCTCTATTTCGGTGACCTCCCTCTTTTTTTTCCCTTCTGTGCTCTGTGTCGAGCGAACTGGTTACTGAATTCATTTAGTTTGATCAGCGACCGCTGTCTGCAACCGCATGCGGTCGCTGAATTTTAATGACATGGACTTATCAGCGACCGCATGCGGTCGCTGTTTTGAAGTGGTCGCAATAAAACTACGCGCCAACTTTTCCTGCCAAATTTGGGGGGGGGAATTTGTTCTAGCGACCGAGCTGCGACTGCAGTCGGTCGCTGATATATATTAGCGACTAGAATATAGGTTGGTCGCTGATATCGGTCGCTATTAAGAATATCAGCGACCGAATATGTGGTCGCTGATATAATTGGTCGCTGATAGACCTTTTTTTTGTAGTGCATGTCTCTCTTTCACAAAGCTCCGGACGAAAAAATTGCGTCTCTCTGTCACAAAGCTTCCGGCCGAAAACTCCCAAGAACTGGATCTCTCTGTCTTTGTCTCCCAAGAACAACCGCGTCTCTTTGTCTCCCAAGGTATTTTCTAATTTTCTGTTTGAACCAAATGAATGAAATCTAAGGTAAGGCAGTAAATTTGTGATCTGTCACTTACCCAGTTTATGATTGGCTTGCTTGGAGCATTTTGATTTGATGTCTCTGTCTAAGAATTGCATAATTGTGTAGATTTTTCTGTGATGATATGGGTTGCCTTTCATGTGTATTATCAAGGTTTCATAAATTTAATGGTGAACCAATTGAAGTTAAATTGAATGTTTAAAAAGTTTTGCAAAATCCATTATTACAACATAGTTTCACTGCAGAATTCTTCGACTTAATAGCAAATAATATACTTGTTGATTCTTTCACTAGTCCTTCACAGTGATGGTCTTTTCTAGCTGCTGGCTTGTTGATTCTAAGTTGTATACTTATTGGGTTTGCAGAATGCAGCATTGTGTAGAAGAGATAGAAATGGTATCATCTGGTAATTCTTCTCAACAACTTTACACTCCGCAAGTTAAAAACGAGTTGATACCGAAAATTAGGCAATATTTTCACAATTTAGGTGATGTTCGTGACTTTTATAACAACTATGGTAGAGAAGGTGGATTTGGTACGCGGTTAAATTCTAGTAAGAAGAGTCCTAACGGTGAAATAATTAGAAAGGAATTTGTTTGTTATAAAGAAGGGTTGAGGAGAATTGTGCCCAATAAAACTCAATAGTTGTACGAAAATGGGGCCTAACTAGAGCTGATTGTGGTGCGAGAGTGGTAGTTGTGAAAGATCGAACTGATGCAGGGGGCGGTTTGTTATTAGACAATTTGTTGAGGGTCATAACCATCCTCTTACGACCCCAAGAAATGTAAATTTGTTGCACTCTCATCGTGTAGTGACACTTGCCAAAAGAAATTTAACAGAACAACTATCAAAAGCTAATGTGCCAACATGGCAACAAATGAGTATTTTAGAGATGGAAGTTGGAGGTCTTGAAAATGTTGGATGTACAACAAGAGATCTTTATAATGCTGAAAGAGATAAGAGGAGTGTTTTAAAGGGACATGATGCTAATCTGTTGTTTGAGTATTTTAAGGATGAAAAAAAAAAGAATCCCGATTTTATTTTTACATTCGAGCAAGAGGAGGGTGTCATGATTCATTATTTTTGGGCGGATGCTGTAAGACCACAACATTTTTATAAATAAAATCAAATTTTCTCTAATTATTATTTTGAATAATAAGGTGTTAATTTGATATAATGCTTTGGTTATGGGTGAAATGTGCAAAGTTTGCAAAATAAGCAAGTGGTTATAAAATATTCATTGTTGTCGGGGAATATTCGTTTGGTCGTGGAATATTTTTACTGTCGGAGAATATTCGTACGATGGCGTAGCTATTTGTGAGCCCCATAACGGAAAACGGTCGGATGAAGAAAATAACAAGTTTGAGTTTTTATAAATAACGGCGTAGTTGTTACCGTTAACACTGTTGAAATACCCGATGGTTAAAGTACAGTAATTCGCGTGGTTGCACAGTAGCACACGGTATTGCACAGTATTGTTGGATTATTGATTCTTACGTAAGAAGGCACTACTCAATAATTGTTACAGTAATTACTGTTCAATATTTTATTTTATTGATTGTTACGTTGATATTTTAAATTATTGTTATTTCAATAATTGTCACTGCACAGTATTTCCCATTATCAGATCAATAATTTATATTATTTGAATAATATTATTAGATAGAATTATTGGCAATGTCTAAGGAAGTTCTGGCTAAGGAGAGGTTTGGTCACCTAATTGCGCGCCAGTAAGGAGAAATCCTTATCGGAAAGTCCCCTCTTTCCTAAGAATGACCTGGTTGTCATAATTGTGATTCTGTAATATTATTTGTGAATAATTAATTATTAATTTATATGATAAGGAAATATTTATTTTATGTGAAAATAAATGAAAGAATTAATGATGAGGTGTTTTATTAGTATTTTGTTGGAATGAAGGTATTAAAAATCATCCGTATGTGAATTTCGAATATTTTCTGATTGAAATTTAGAAAAACTTTCTTTTTCAAAGTTGTTGAGAAATAAATTTCCTATAAAATAGATATGAGACTCAAATTTTTCTAATAAAAAGGTTATTTATTATGAATTATTGAAGTTGCTGATTATTGTTTAAATTTAAAATATTTTAGAAATTTCTAGAATGGGTGGGCTCCACTTTTGGTTGTGAGAAATGTGCTGAAATTTTATTTCAAAAGTGGTGGGCGTGAATAGTAGCAGGTAAAGCCATCAGGTAGTAGGTTAGTCTACTTTGGAGTTCGAGCATTTTTCTATAAATAGGGTGCTTAGTTAGAATTGAAATTCACACCATAATCATAAGTTTTCTCTCTTTATATTATCGATCATATTTTTGTGAGTATTTAGATACTTTGAGAGTTGTTATTCAGTACAAGTTTTCTTCAGCCTTATACATGATATTTCAGTCGAAGGTACTGTTTTTTGAGGTAAGAGATGTTATTTTCTTCGTAAATTATATTATTTCCTTCAATATCATTATGTCGAATTATTGATATGAATTTTATTATGAAATTTCTACCTTTTTGGGTCAAAGTTATTATTCACGTATACGGCGCTATTCACGTATACGACACTATTCACGAATACTACACTATTCACAGAAAAATAAATTTTTTCTTTTTTTGTCCAAGTTATCTATTGTGGTTACTATCTTTGATTGTATCCATGTTTTGATCTTTATTTTTGAATTCTGCTCCATAATTGATTATTATAGAGTATTTTTGAACTTGGATAAACTGTAGTACGAATCTCTAATATTTGTCCTTTTGTCTCACTGGATTCGTTTTCTTTAAGATATTTTTTCATCATCCTCAGTCCTAAATAATGATATTACTGAATATTTTTGGCCTGTAGTGCAAAGATGAATGATTAACTGATAAATATCTTTGGCCCGTATTGTAAAGATGAACAGGTGCTGATAAGAACATGACCAACTGGTAATACAAATGAATATCTTTAGCCTGTAGTGCAAATATAAATATTTGATTCAAGATATATATTGATTGATGTTACAGAGATAAAATATTGATGATGGACTTTTAAATCTTAGAAGATAGTAGAATTCATTCTCAACTTGACTCTTCTAATGGATTGCTATTTTCGCTGCAGTTGTTGATCTAAAACTTGTTGTCTATTATATTCTATCAGATTTTTCCCTGTTAAAGACTAATGATAATTTGTTATATATTATCTTAGTCATAATATTCTTTACTAGGCTAGTTGAGCTCACCCTTTTCTTTTTTATTTCATTTTTCTAAGGAGGCGAGAATATAGCGGGAACTAGTCGGGATAATGTAAGACCCCGAATTTTTTTTTTTAATAAAATAGAATTTTCTTTATTTATTACTTTGAAATAGTAAGGGTTTATTTGATTAATGTGGTTAGTTATGGGTAAAATGCGCAAATATTTTTTTAATAAGCAGGTGGTTATAAAATATTCATTGTTGTCGGATAATATTCGTTTGGTCATGGAATATTCTTGTTGTCGGGGAATATTAGTACGATGGCACAGTCTTTTATGGGCCCCATAACGGAAAGCGATTGGATGAAGAAAACGACAAGTATAAGTTGTTTATAAATAACGGCGTAGTTATTACCGTTAACACTGTTGGAATACCCGGTGGTTAAAACACAGTAATACGCGTTGTTGCACAGTAGCACACGGTATTGCACCAATTATTGATTCTTACATAAGAAGGCACTACTCAATAATTGTTACAGTAATTACTGTTCAGTATTTTATTTTATTGATTCAATAATTGCTGCGTTGATATTTTATATTACTATTGTTTCAATAATTGTCACTACACAGTATTTTCTATTATCGAAGCAATAATTCATATTATCTGAATAATATTATTAGATAACATTATTGACAATGTCTAGAAAGTTCTATCTAATGAGAGGTTTGGCCACCTAATTGCGTGCCAGTAAGGAGAAATCCTTATTGGAAAGCCCCCTCTTTCTTGGAAACTGCCTGGTTATCAGTATTATGATTCTGTAATATTATTTGTGAATAATTAATTATTGATTTATATGATGAGAAAAATATTCATTTTATGTGGATATAGATGAAGAAAATTTTTAAAGTGACAATTACTGAAAATCGATATTTTATCTTTTCTGATAAAATAATATTTTATTATATTATTATTATATAATAATGGTGATATTTTTACAATGAATGTGGGATATATGAGTATATGAGGAGGAAGAGTATTTTTGTTGTAAAAGTTGTTTAAAACATATTAAACATGTTGATGGACCCATTTCTTTACTGAAATTTGATTATAGCCTGTAGAATCGCCCGTTTGTAGATTTCGGTCAATTTCTGTTTAGAATTTGGAAAAACTTTCTTCTACAAAGTTGTAGAGAATTGAATTTCCTATAAAAAGTCGCTAGATTCGAATTTTCTGATAAAAGGGCTATTTATTATGAATTATTGAAGTTCTGAAATTTCGGGTTAATTGATTTTTAGAAGTTTTAATTGTTTTAATTAACAAAAACATTTTTGTTGTCTTTGGAACATGTGTGGCTAATTTGTTGACCAAAGAAGAGGGTGCGTAGGAATTTAATATATATATATATATATATATATATATATATATATATATATATATATATTAAAATTATATTAAATTTTCTGCTTTGGTGTTCTAAGTATTTTCCTATAAATAGGGTGCTTAGATTAGAATTAAAAATTACACCAGAAACTAAAGTTTTCTATCTCTTTCTCTCTCTATATTATCTAGCGTATTCTTGTGAGTATTTTGATATCTTGAGTGTTGTTATACAGTGCAAGTTTCTTTTAGCATTATATCTGATATTCCAGCCAGAAGTATTATTCTTTTGAGGTAAGAGATGTTATTTTCTTCATAAATGATATTATTTCTTCAATATCATTATGCCGAAATATTGGTTGGAACTTTTTATCAAATTTAGAACTTTTTCATGTAAAAATTACTATTCATGAGTTACTATTCACGAGTTACTATTCACGAAGCGTGATGATATTTTTTGTGAAATTTCTATCTTTTGGTATCGGAGTTACTATTCACGTATACGGCACTATTCACGTATACGACACTATTCAGGAATACGATACTATTCACAGAAAAATTAAATTTTCTTTTCTGTGTCCAATATTGTCTGTTATGATTCCTATCTTTGATTGGATCTATGTTGTGGTCTTCATTCTTGAATTTTACTCCAATTTGGTTATTTATGAAATATTTTTGAACTTGGATTGTTTAAAGTACGAATCCTTAATATTTGTTCTTTTGTTTCACTGGATTCGTTTTCTTTAAAATATTTTTCATCATCCTCAGTCCTAAATGATGATATAACTGAATATCTTTGGCCTGTAGTGCAAAGATGAATGATTTCTGATGAATATCTTTGGCCTGTAGTGTAAAGATAAATGATTTCTGATGAATATCTTTGGCCCGTAGTGCAAAGATGAACAGGTGTTTAGATGAACATGACCAACTGATGAATATCTTTGGCCAGTAATGCAAAGATGAATATTTGATTCCAGATATATATTGATTGATGTTACAGGGATAAAATGTTAACGATGGACTTTTAAATTCATATATAGAAGATAGTAGATTTTATTCTCTACTTAACTCTTCTAATGAATTATTATTTCCGCTGCGAATATTGATTTAAAACTTGTTGTCTTGTATTCTATTAGATTTTTCCCTGTTGAGGACTAACGATAATTTGTTTTATATTATCTTAGTCATAATATTCTTTATTGGGCTAGTTGAGCTCACCATTTTCCTTGTTGTTCTATTTTTCTTCTCAGGAGGCGAGAATGTAGCGAGTACTAGTCGGGGTATGGAATGATGGTTCTAGAAGTTGTTCTAGTAGTCCTCACTATTTTGTAAAATAATGTATTAATAATTGAAATGAGAACTTATTTGAGTGTGGATATTGTCTAGATGACAATATTTGTATTTAAACTCACAGTTTTTATGTTGTACTAATAAAATTGTAGTTGTTTCTGTACCATGTATTTTGACGACTCAGAATGGATTTTGTATACCTGTTTTGGGGGCGTCACAGTTGGCATCAGAGCTTAGGGATATGATCTCTGGCGGAGATCGGGGAATAGAACTAGGAGGGAAAAGACGAGTAAATCCTTCGCTAGTGTGTCCTACCTAAGCTTATTTGTTGGTCGGTCATAATATAGGGGTATTATGTGATTTGTTAATTTGTTAAAATAACCCTTATTTTATGGCAGTATTTGAGAATGTCGACTGGGAATGTTAACAGTGGAGTAAATGAGACCATGGAGACACCTTTGCTCACCAACGAGGAGAACGTGCAACAGGCTGGCAATATTCCTCCTGTGAACAACACCACTAAGCAGATGACGAACGATGGTATGTTTAGGAGTTTTTTGTAGTTCATGCAAAACCAGACGAGGGAGACTCGTTCACAAAATACAGGTGAAAATGATAGCAACGTACGGTTTGTTACAGCCAAACAATTTAAAGAGTTGGGACCACCAGAATTCTGGGGAAAATCGGACCCGATTAAGGTGAAAACGTGGGTCAAGCAAATTACCAAGATATTCGATGTCTTGGGATGCACGGAGGAACAGAAGGTTTCATTCGCCACCTTTATGTTCCGTGGCGAGGCAGACTACTGGTGGGAGTCTGTGAAACGGACCCAGCCTGCCGCACTCAACATGTCTTGGGAAACGTTTCAAAAATTGTTCAATGACAGTACTTTCCTGAAAGTATTCGTCATATGAAGGAGGTAGAGTTTATTAGATTAGAGCAGAACAACATGATGGTGTCCTAGTACGAAGCGAAGTTCACGGAGTTATCCAGGTTTGAACCTCGTTTGATGGAGAATCAGAAACGTATGACGCGGATGTTTTTGAGAGGTTTGAAACCCGACATACGTCAATATCTCATTTCTCATAAATTTTCTCTATATTCAGATGTTGTGAATAGGGCTCAGTTATTAGAGCGCGATAATAAGTCAGTTCAATCGAAGAATAACGACCTACAACTCGATGATAATCGTACCGATGGCAACGGTCATCAGAACAAGGATAACCATCGTGGAGGAAATTATCGTGCCAGAAATGGTAACCACTTTGGTGGTAATCATGGCCAAGATAATAGAAGAAATAACTCAAGTGGAAATTTCAAGAAGAGAAGATTTAACGATGACGGGAAGATGTCGGCAGCAGCACCAGCAACAAATTCTAGGGGAGGAAAACGAATGTCAGTTAGATGCTACAAATGCGGAGATGAGGGACATATAAGTTCAAACTGTTCACAGTCTTCCAAGGTATGTTATAATTGTGGGAAAGAAGGTCATATCGCTTGAGATTGTACGGTAGCGAAACCCAGTCCTGCGGGGATGGTGACTCAAAAGGCTGTCCCAGAAAAGTCAAAGTCAACGGTTCCTGGAAGAGCGTTTTTCGTGACTGGTCAGAATGCGAAGAACCCGAACGAAGTTAGCACGGGTTAGTTAATTATAAAATTTTGTGAAATCTATACCTTATTAGATACCGATTCTACCCATTCTTTTATTTCTCCTGCTTGTGCTCAACGTTTAAACTTGACTCCGGAGAAGTTAGACTTTGACTTATCTATTGAATCTCCGTTAGGAGAAACTTTCATCACATCCACTGTTTATAAATTTTGTTTGATCCAAGTTGGCACCATCACATTACTTGTTGACCTTATTTCTTTAAAGATACTTGCTTTTGATGTGATTTTAGGGATTGATTAATTAACTACTCATCATGCCAAAATTGATTACTTTCGTAAGGTTGTTAGTTTTCATATTCCTAAGCAACCTGTTATTCGAATTCAAGCAACCAAACCATTGAAGTCAAACTCTTTCATATCAAGCCATAAAGTCATTCGTTTATTGAAAAACGGATGTCAAGCTTTCTTAGCCATGTTATGGACTTGAACAAAAATACGTCAGATTTGAATGATATTTCTGTTGTTAGTAAATTTCCAGACGTATTTCCTGAAAAATTTCTTGGCCTACCTCCAGAGCGTGATATTGAATTTTGTATCATCTTTGAATCCGGTACAAAACCCACTTCTAAAATCTCATATCGAATGGCTCCTATTGAACTTCAGAAGTTAAAAATTCAACTACAGAATTTGGTACCTGAGCCTCTATCTGGCGACTTTCTTTGTGGAATGCACCGAAGCCAGACTCTTCGTAGGGGACGCCATATTTGTGTGGTAGTAAACTGATAGGTACTATTGTGATGTGCTATCCAAGATTGGAATATGAGTCATAGTTGAGAGCGACCTAAGTCAGTAATCGAAATACGTAACTTTCTAGGCTTAGTTGGTTATTATCGGAGATTCGTGGAAAGATTTTCTCGAATCGCTACTCCATTAACCCAGCTGACTCGTAGAGATATAAAATTCGAATGGAGCAAGGAATGTGGGAAGAGCTTCGAAGAACTTAAGGGGAGACTCAATTTGGTACATGTTCTGACCATACCATCTTGGAAAAGCGAACGTGGTAGCTGATGTGTTGAGTAAAACATAGTATACGAGTACAAGTGCGATATTATCAAAGACCCATTTTGTATGACTTACAAATGATAGAGATAGAGTTGAAGACTCTAGGTACCCATATGATGATATACGAGTAGAATCGACTTTTATCGATAAAGTTAAAATCGCTCAAGCTACACACCGGAGCTGATAAATAAGAAGGAGGAGGTGCAAGAAGTTGTTATTCTAAAAGTGAGAATTGGCGATGTGAGGAAAGCTCAAACCTTTGATTTATTAGTCCATTTAAAATCCTCGATCGAATAGGAATTGTGGCCTATAGACTCGTTTTACCGCCAAGTATGTCGCGTGTTCATAATATTTTTCACGTATCGAAGTTACGAAATTATGTGGACAACCCGAACCATGTCATTGAGTTAGAATCGAACGAGATAGCCGAAGACTTAACGTATGAGGAGGTACCAGTCAAGATCTTGGATAGGAAGGAGCATGTCCTACGTACGTCAATTTCGAGGACGAAATTTCATAAGGAGGGGAGGTTGTAAGACCCCAAATTTTTTGTTTTTAATAAAATGGAATATTCTTTATTTATTATTTTGAAATAGTAAGGGTTTATTTGATTAATGTGGTTAGTTATGGGTAAAATGCGTAAATATTTTTTTAATAAGCAGGTGGTTATAAAATATTCATTGTTGTCGGGGAATATTCGTACGACGGCGCAGTCTTTTGTGGGCCCCATAATGGAAAGCGATTGGATGAAGAAAACGACAAGTATAAGTTGTTTATAAATAACGGCGTAGTTGTTACCATTAACACTGTTTGAATACCCGGTGGTTAAAACACAGTAATACGCGTTGTTGCACAATAGCACACGGTATTGCACCAATTATTGATTCTTACGTAAGAAGGCACTACTCAATAATTGTTATAGTAATTACTGTTCAGTATTTTATTTTATTGATTCAATAATTGCTGCGTTGATATTTTATATTACTATTATTTCAATAATTGTCACTACACAGTATTTTCTATTATCGAAGCAATAATTCATATTATCTGAATAATATTATTAGATAACATTATTGACAATGTCTAGAAAGTTCTGTCTAAGGAGAGGTTTGGTCACCTAATTACGCGCCAGTAAGGAGAAATCCTTATTGAAAAGCCCCCTCTTTCCTGGGAACTGCCTGGTTGTCAGTATTGTGATTCTGTAATATTATTTGTGAATAATTAATTATTAATTTATATGATGAGAAAAATATTCATTTTATGTGGATATAGATGGAGAAAATTTTTAAAGTGACAATTACTGAAAATCGATAATTTATCTTTTCTGATAAAATAATATTTTATTATATTATTATTATATAATAATGGTGATATTTTTACAATGGTTGTGGGATATATGAGTATATGAGGAGGAAGAGTATTTTTATTGTAAAAGTTGTTTAAAACATGTTAAACATGTTGGTGGACCCATTTCTTGACTGAAATTTGATTATAACCTGTAGAATCGCCCGCTTGTGGATTTCGGTCAATTTCTGTTTGGAATTTGGAAAAACTTTCTTCTGCAAAGTTGTAGAGATTTGAATTTTCTGATAAAAGGGATATTTATTATGAATTATTAAAGTTCTGAAATTCTGGAATAATTAATTTTTGGAAGTTTTAATTGTTTTAATTAACAAAAACGTTTTTGTTGTCTTTGGAACATGTGTGGCTGATTTGTTGACCAAAGAAGAGGGTGCGTAGGAATTATATATATATATATATATATATATATATATATATATATATATATATATATATATATTATTAATATTAATATTATATTAAATTTTCTGCTATTAAATTTTCTGCTTTGGTGTTCTAAGCATTTTTCTATAAATAGGGTGCTTAGGTTAGAATTAAAAATTACACCAGAAACTAAAGTTTTCTCTCTATATATTATCGAGCGTATTCTTGTGAGTATTTTGATATCTTGAGTGTTGTTATACAGTGCAAGTTTCTTTCAGCATTATATCTGATATTCCAGCTAGAAGTATTATTCTTTTGAGGTAAGAGATGTTATTTTCTTCATAAATGATATTATTTCTTCAATATCATTATGTCAAAATATTGGTTGGAACTTTTTATCAAATTTAGAATTTTTTTCATGTCAGGGTTACTATTCATGAGTTATTATTCACAAATTACTATTCACGAGTGCTATTCACGAAGTGTGATGATATTTTTTGTAAAATTTCTATCTTTTGGTGTCGGAGTTACTATTCACGTATACGGCACTATTCACGTATGCGATACTATTCACGAATACGACACTATTCACAAAAAAATTAAATTTTCTTTTCTGTGTCCAAGATTGTCTGTTATGATTCCTATCTTTGATTGGATCTATGTTGTGGTCTTCATTCTTGAATTTTACTCCAATCTGATTATTTATGAAGTATTTTTGAACTTAGATTGTTTAAAGTACGAATTCTTAATATTTGTTCTTTTATTTCACTGGATTCGTTTTCTTTAAAATATTTTTTATCATCCTCAGTCCTAAATGATGATATAACTGAATATCTTTGGCCTGTAGTACAAAGATGAATGATTTCTGATGAATATCTTTGGCCTGTAGTGCAAAGATGAATAATTTCTGATGAATATCTTTGGCCCGTAGTGCAAAGATGAACAGGTGTTTAGATGAACATGACCAAATGATGAATATCTTTGGCCTGTAGTGCAAAGATAAATATTTGATTCCAGATATATATTGATTGATGTTACAGGGATAAAATGTTGACGATGGACTTTTAAATTCATATATAGAAGATAGTAGATTTTATTCTTTACTTAACTCTTCTAATGAATTATTATTTCCGCTGCGAATATTGATTTAAAACTTGTTGTCTATTGTATTCTATTAGATTTTTCCCTGTTGAGGACTAACGATAATTTGTTTTATATTATCTTAGTCATAATATTCTTTACTAGGCTAGTTGAGCTCACCCTTTTCCTTGTTGTTCCATTTTTCTTCTCAAGAGGCGAGAATGTAGCGAGTATTAGTCGGGGTGTGGAATAATAGTTCTAAAAGTTATTCTAGTAGTCCTCACTATTTTGTAAAATAGTGTATTAATAATTGAAATGAGGACTTATTTGAGTGTGGATATTGTCTAGATGACAATATTTGTATTTAAACTCACAGTTTTTATGTTGTATTAATAAAGTTGTAGTTGTTTCTGTACCATGTATTTTGACGACTCAGAATGGGTGTTGTATACCTGTTTCATTGGCATCACAGGTGTGGAGTGATGTTTCTAGTCATTGTGTTAGCAGTCCTCACTATTTTATAAAATAATGTGATAATAATTGTAATAAGGACTTATTTGAGTGTGGATATTGTCTAGAAGATAATATTTGTATTTAAACTCACAGTATATGTGTTGTCGTATTTGCACGACAATTGTATTAATGAAATTGTATTTATTTCTGTACCATGTATTTGGCGACTCAGAATGGGTGATGTATACCTATTTTGGGAGCGTCACAGTTGGTATTAGAGCTTAGGAATATGATCTCTGGAGGAGATCGAGGAATAGAACTAGGAGGGGAGAGACGAGTAAATCTTTCGCTAGTGTGTCCTACCTAAGCTTATTTGTTAGTCGGTCATAATATGGGGGTATTATGTGGTATGTCAATTTCTTTAATTAACCCTTGTTTTATGGCAATATTTGAGAATGACAGCTGAGAATGTTAACAATAGAGTGAATGAGACCGTGGAGACACTTTTAATCACCAACCAGGGGAACGTGCAACAGGAAGGCAATATTCCTCCTGTAAACAACACTACCGAACAAACAATGAATGATGAAATGTTTAGAAACTTTTTGCAGTTCATGCAAAATCAGACGAGGGAGACTCGTGTACAAAATACGGGTGAAAATGATAGCAAAGCGCGGCTTGTCACAGCCAAGCAGTTCAAAGAGTTTAGACCACCAGAATTTATGGGAAAGCCGGATCCGATCAAGGCGGAAATATGGATTAAACAAATTATCAAGATATTTGATGTCTTGGGATGCACGGAGGAACAGAAGGTTCCATTAGCCACCTTTATGTTCCGTGGTGAGGCAGACTACTGGTGGGAGTCTGTGAAGCGTACCCAGCCAGCCACACTCAATATGTCTTGAGAAACGTTTCAGAAACTGTTCAATGATAACTACTTTCCTGAAAGTATTCGTCATATGAAGAAGGTAGAGTTTATTAGATTGGAACAGAACAACATGACTATGTCCCAGTACGAGGCTAAGTTCGTAGAGTTATCTAGGTTTGCACCTCATTTGGTAGAGAATAAGGAATGTATGACATGGATATTTCTGAGAGGTTTAAAACCTGAAATTCGGCAATATCTTATCATTCATAAATTTTCTCTATATTCAGATGTTGTTAAATAGGGCTCAATTATTAGAGCCAGATAATGAGTATGTTCAACTGAGGGACCACAACCAGGGTTATACCGGTGGCAGCAGTCATCGGAGCAATGACAACCACCGGGGAGGAAAATATTCGGACAAAAGCGGTAACCACTCTAGTGGTAATCGTGGCCATGATAATAGAAGAAGCGAGTCGGAGGGAGATTTCAAAAAGAGAAGGTACAACAATGATAACGTGAAGATCACCGGTCATTTGTTACAAATGCGGGAAAGAGGGACATATCAGCCCAAACTGCCCATATAAACCTAAGGTGTGTTATAACTATGGAAAGGAAGGTCATATAGCTAGAGATTGTCTTGTAGCGAAACCAAGTCCAGCTGGAATGGTGACTCCGAAGGCTGTTCCGGAAAAGTCAAATTCAGCGGTTTCTGGTAGAGCGTTTGTCGTGACTAGCCAAAACGCGAAGAACCCGAACGAGGTGATCATGGGTAAGCTAATCATAAACTCTTGGGAAGTATATACCTTATTAGATATCGGTTCTACCCATTCTTTTATTTCTCCTACTTGTGCTCAACGTTTGAACTTGACTTCGGAGAAATTAGACTTTGACTTATCTGTTGAGACTCCGTTAGGAAAAACTTTCATTGCATCTACTGTTTATAAATCTTGCTTGATCCAAGTTGGTACCATCACATTACCTGTCGATTTTATTTCTTTGAAAATACTTGCATTTGATGTGATTTTAGGGATTGATTGGTTAACTATTCATCAAGCCAAAATTGATTTTTTTTGTAAGGTTGTTAGTTTTCATATTCCTAACCAACCTGTGATGCGAATTCAAGCAACCAAACCACTAATGTCAATCACTGTCATATCAAGCCATAAAGTTATTCGTTTATTGAAAAACGGATGTCAAGCTTTCTTAGCCCATGTCACGAACTTGAACAAAAACACGTCAGATTTGAATAATATTTCTATTGTTAGTGAATTTCCTGACGTATTTCCTGATCGTGAAGTTGAATTCTTTATTGACCTTGAACCTGGTACAAAGCCCATTTCTAAAATCCCATATCGAATGGCTCCTATTGAACTTCAGGAGTTAAAGGTCCAACTACAGGAGTTGTTAGACATTGGTTTCATTCGTCCTAATACATCTCCTTGGGGTGCTCCTGTTTTATTCATAAAGAAGAAAGACGGGAGTATGCGATTTTGTATTAACTATCGGGAATTGAACCATGTCACCATCAAGAATAGGTATCCGCTACCTCACATTGATGACCTGTTCGACCAGTTGCAAGGAGCACAATTCTTTTCAAAGATCGATCTTCATCTGGATATCATCAGCTGAAGATTAAAACTAACGATATTCCAAAGACTGCCTTCAGAACTAGTTACGGGCATTACGAATTCCTAGTCATGTCTTTTGGATTGCCTATGCTCTTGCGGCTTTCATGGATATGATGAACTGTGTGTTCAAAGAATATTTGGATCAGTTCGTTGTTGTCTTTATTGATGACATCCTCATCTATTCCAAAAGCCATGAAGATCATGAGCACCATTTGAAGCTAGTACTTCAAAGGCTTAGCGATAATAAGCTATATGCCAAGTTGAAGAAATGCGAGTTCTGGCTTGAGAAAGTAGCATTCCTTGGGCATGTGGTGTCAAAACATGGAGTATATGTTGACCCGGCGAAGATTGAAGCCATACAAAGTTGGGAGCAACCGAAGTCGGTGATCGAAGTACGTAGTTTTATGGGCTTAGCTGGTTATTATCGGAGATTCGTGGAAGGATTTTCTCGAATCGCTACTTCGTTAACTCAGCTGACTCGGAAAGATACAAATTTCGTATGGAGAGAGGAATGCGAGAAGAGTTTTCAAGAGCTCAAGAGGAGACTCATTTCAGCACCTGTTCTGACAATACCATTTGGTTCGGATGGATTTGTTATCTACAGCAATGCTTCAGGTAAAGGGTTAGGGTGTGTTCTTATGTAACATGAGAAAGTCATAGCCTATACCTCGCGACAACTCAAAGAATATGAGAAGAATTATCCTACTCATGATTTGGAGTTGGCAGCAATCGTTTTCGCGTTGAAGATCTGGAGACACTACCTGTATGGGAGAGAAAGTGGAGATTTATACGGATCATAAGAGCCTTAAATATTTCTTCACCCAAAAGGAACTCAACATGCGGCAACGACGTTAGCTTGAGCTGTTGAAAGATTACGATCATACCATCCAATACCATCCTAGAAAAGCGAACGTAGTAGCTGACGCATTGAGTAGAAGATCATATGTGGGTACGAGTGCGATATTGTCAACGCAAAGGCCCATTTTGTATGACTTGTAAATGATGGAGATAGAGTTAAAGGCTCCATGTACCCACGTGATGATATCAAACATACGAGTAGAACAGACTTTAATCAATAAAGTTAAAGCTGCTCAGGCCATAAATCCGGAGCTAATGCATATGAAGAAGAAAGTGCAAGAAGGTGCTATTCCAGAATCAAGAATCGATGAAGAATGAATACTTCGAGTCAACTCCAGACTTTATGTTCCTAACGATTCTGACTTGAAGCATATAATCATGATGGAGGCACACAACACACCATTTGTAATCCATCTTGGGAGTACCAAAATGTATCATGATCTTCGACATATATTTTGGTGGAGCAATATGAAGAGAGAGATCACGAAGTTTATCTCGAGGTGTTTAACTTGTCAACGTGTAAAGGCAGAGCATTAAGTGCCAAAGGGTCCATTGCAACCACTTGAGATTCTGAAATGGAAGTGGGAACACATTACTATAGATTTTGTTACGGGTCTTCCCAAGGTTTCTCAAGGCATAGATGAGATTTGGGTTATTGTTGATAGATTAACCAAGTCTGCTCATTTCTTGCTTATACGGGAGACTTATTCCCTTGAACGTCTTGCTCGTATATACATGAATGAGATTGTGAGATTGCATGGCATGCCAGTATCCATAATTTTAGATCGTGACCCAAGATTCACTTCACAATTTTGGGTTAGCTTGTAGAAAGCTATGGGCACGGATTTACGACTCAGTTCGGCATACCATTCTCAAACAGACGAGCAATCAGAAAGGACTATTCAAACTCTTGAAGATTTATTAAGACTATGTGTCCTAGATTTCAAAGGAAGTTGGGATAAGTACTTGCCATTGGTGGAATTCTCCTACAACAACAGTTATCAAACAAGTATAGGCATGGCTCCATTCGAGGCGTTGTATGGAAGAAAATGTTGTTCTTTAGTATGTTGGGACGAGGTGGGTGAAGCAACATTATTGGGAACAGAATTGGTACGCATAACTACAGAAAAGATCCAAACGATTCGACAACGTATACAAACGGCACAGGATCGACAAAAGAGTTATGCGGATCTTCATCGAAAAGACGTGAAATTTAATATTGGGGATCATGTATTGTTACGTATTGCTCCATGGAAGAGAGTTACAAGATTTGGGAAGAGAGAAAAGCTTAATCCAAGATTTGTTGGTCCATTTGAGATTCATGACCGAATAGGAAATGTGGCCTATAGACTCGTATTACCTCCAAGCATGTCTCATATTTATAATATTTTTCACATATCTATGCTTCGTAAATATGTGAAAGACCCGAACCGCATAATTGAGTTAGAACCAGACTAGATAGCCGAAGATTTAACGTACGAGGAGGTACCTGTTAAGATATTGGATAGGAAATAGCATGTCCTACGTACCAAGGTTATACCACAAGTTAAGATTTTGTGGAGGAACCATGCTATTGAAGAAATGACCTGGAAGTTGGAATCAGAAATAAAAGCGAGGTACCATCACCTTTTCGAAATACTAGGTACGTACGTCAATTTCGAGGACGAAATTTCATAAGGAGGGGAGGTTGTAAGACCCCAACTTTTTTATAAATAAAATCGAATTTCCTCTAATTATTATTTTGAATAATAAGGTGTTAATTTGATATAATACTTTGGTTATGGGTGAAATTCTGCTCCATAATTGATTATTATAGAGTATTTTTGAACTTGGATAAACTGTAGTACGAATCCCTAATATTTGTCCTTTTGTCTCACTGAATTCGTTTTTTTTAAGATATTTTTTCATCATCCTCAGTCCTAAATGATGATATTACTGAATATCTTTGGCTTGTAATGCAAAGATAAATGATTAACTGATGAATATCTTTGGTTCGTAGTGCAAAGATGAACATGTGTTGAGATGAACATGACCAACTGGTAATACAAATGAATATCTTTGGCCTCTAGTGCAAAGATGAATATTTCATTCAAGATGTATATTGATTGATGTTACAGGGATTAAATATTGATGATAGACTTTTAAATCTTAGAAGATAGTAGAATTCATTCTCTACTTGACTTTTCTAATGGATTGTTGTTTCCGCTGCAGTTGTTGATCTAAAACTTGTTGTCTATTATATTATATCAGATTTTTCTCTGTTGAAGACTAATGATAATTTATTGTATATTATCTTAGTCATAATATTCTTTACTGGGCTAATTGAGCTCACCCTTTTCCTTTTTGTTCTATTTTTCTTAGGAGGCGAGAATATAGCGGGAACTAGTCGGGGTGTGGAGTGATGTTTCCAGTCAGTTGTGTTAGCAGTCCTCACTATTTTATGAAATAGTGTGATAATAATTGTAATGAGGACTTATTTGAGTGTGAATATTGTCTAGAAGATAATATTTGTATTTAAACTTACAGTATATGTGTTGTCGTATTTGCACGACAATTGTATTAATGAATTTGTATTTATTTCTGTACCATGTATTTGGCGACTCAGAATGGGTGATGTATACCTATTTTGGGGGCGTCACAGATGCAACATGTAAAAAGTAATACAAAATGTTTGGGGATGTTGTTGTGTTTGATATAACTTACAATACGAACGCTACAATTTGATTTTCGCACCTATAGTAGGGGTTAATCACCATGGGCACGCAACTCTTTTAGGGTGTGCATTATTAAGTGGTGAAAAAATTGATGCTTTTAATTGGTTTTTAAAGGAATGGTTGAAAGCGATGCCGGGTAGGCCGCCCAAAATGATCATAACTGATCAAGATCCGGCCATGCGAAATTCAATTCATGTTATGCTTCCAAATACTTTTCATAGGTATTGCATTTGGCACATTTTGAAAAAAATTTCTGAAAAATTAGGTTCAATTCCCTACAAAGAACATTATGACGAGTTGAGTTATTGTATATGAAAATCTGAGAGCCCAGACGAGTTTGAAAGAAGATGGGCGGAGGTTGTAGGAAAAGCTACATTTGACACGAATAATTGGTTACAGGAGATGTACGAAATCTGCAAGCGATGGGTTCCGGCATTTTCGAGACATATTTTTTGTGCCCACATGACTAGCAGCCAAAGAGTTGAAGGGGCTCATGCCTTTTTCAAGAAGTATGTGTCTCTTCAAAACTCAATGTTGGATTTTGTGACGTGGTTTAATAGGGGACTTGCAAAAATGCGACATAATGAACTAGATTTTGATTATAAGGATGTCAATGAAAAGCCAAAAACATTAACTGGGCAGGTCATGGAATACCAAATGAGTGAGTTGTACACACATACTATTTTTTACAAGTTTCAAGAGCAACTGCTGGCAAGTATGTGGTAACACGTACATTTAAAGATGAAAACAACTGTATGTACAATGTTCAGAGGGTAAAGGAGGGTTATTCTAATGACCGTAAGCTTTCGTTTGACAAGTTATCAAACTTTTTTAAATGTAGTTATCAAATGTTTGAGAGTGATGGAATTCTCTGTAGGCATATGTTGGCATATTTCACAAAAAAATAGGTTATGGAATTACCTAATCAGTACATCTTGCGGAGGTGGACAAAATCTGTGAAATCTGGCAGAGTTATGGATGACTTGGGTGGGAGGGTGAGTGAAATATGTGATACTTCTGTGTTACTGAGGCATAGTAGTCTCTTCCAAATTGAGTCTAATGTTATTGATGAAGCTGCATTAAGTGAAGATGATACAAAAGAGTTGAAAGAATTGTTGTTATCAACTCAAAGGAGGTTTGCAGCCATGAATCATGGTAGCATAGATGCGGAAGGGAGTATTAACATGCCCATTTCTCTTGAGAGCCAACAACTAAGTCTCAAAGAACCATTTTCGGTAAGGACAAAGGGTTGTGGTAAACGACTTAAGGGAGGAAAAGAGAAGGCTATCAAGAAGGCTAGGAAATTCAAATGGTTGTAGGATTGTTGGAGTGTCTCATGATAAAATAAATTGTACAAAACTAGTTAGAGTGTACGATGAGGAGGACATTGACATTAACGATGATTGTAAGTCTTTATTTGATTGTTTTCCTTATTGCAATTTTGTCTCCATCTTGTAGTTAACATTGATGATATTTTCGTGTTTCAGGATGTGAGTCTTTGTGGCAGGGGCTGCTTTCATTAGTTTCTTTGGTGCTTGTTTAGGAATTTGTATTTTTCTGTATTTTAATTAGTTTCTTTGATGTGTGGATCTACGATGTCTGTAATATGCCAAATTGTTGATATAAGCTATTATTGTTGTGTATCAAATTGCTGATATCAGGTTTCATGCCATTTCTTTTACTATCTTTAGCAGATCCGAATCTTGTTTTTTTCACTATGTTCGCTCTTTTTTGCATTTAGAAGGACATGGATTTTAAAACACATTATAGTTGAGGTATGATCCTGATGATTATGTGGCTGCAATTATGCTATATATATGTATATATATATAATGGAAGAATGATTTGAGGCTTCATGTTAAGAAATGATTTGGCTGCTTTGTAGATACGAATCCGCAGCAACCACTTGTATTATTTCAAAGTAGATAGAGCTAATGCACAAAATGCGTGCTGGATCATTAAGCATGTTCTCTTATCTGACCCGATCTAGAATGACATGATGATCGCTACTAACTTTCATTGTATGTAATTCATACCCCCTCCATTCCTGCTGAAAAGGCACGAGATGAGCTGCTCTCAACCAAAACACATTTAACTTTTGGGTCCACTGACATACCAAAACACATTTTTATTCAAATTTGAAAACAACTGGCATATCAAAATCTACGTCAAAGTAACATAATATACTTAACATCCATATTTTCAACAAGACAATCATCCAGTGCTTTCTTAACCCAGTTGCAACAAGACAATCATTACAATCACTTAACAAGACAATGAAAACAGTCATTAAAGTTAGGGTAACAGAGTACACAATCATTACAATCACTTGACAAGTGCCATAACCGACACTTCCAAGGCTAGCCCACAAAAGAACACGATGATATTGATGATGTGTTTAAGATTTGCCACATTGATTTCAATGACTCCAAGTCGAGCATTATCATTGCTACGCAGCTGCACATGTGCTTCAACAGCGGAGTTGGGTTCGCCATATCCAATTGGATTGCACCAGTCCCAAAACTTACATTTTCCTTTGTCCTTCTCCCTTGGACAGTCATAGTAGAGCTTTCCAGGATTCTTCTCTGATTCAGATATTCTCACAGCAGCTCTCAGGCGACAATAACACATCTTGTTTCGGAATCGGGTATCATGAGTTTGAATGCTCATGTTGCTTGAAGTAGACATGCCTTTGTTGAACCTTATCTGCCAAAACCACCATAAGATTGCAATGTTTTAGAGACATTCCATAGTTCGTAATCCACAGATCATTAGAGTTACACATGAACAAAAATAGTTTAGTGTTACAGTGTAGAAAGATACCCAAATGGTTAAAGAGTCCATCTTTAGTTTTTTTTAAAGAAAATCTAACAGTACTTCTACAAAGTGAATGAAAAAAAATATTAAGGCTTGTAAATTTTCCCAAGATATCACGCAAATGACCACATACAGAAATTGCAAATTCAATTTAACTTTAATTGGTTCACCATTAAATTTATGAAACCTTGATAATACACAAGAAAGGCAACCCATATATCATCACAGAAAAATCTACACAATTATGCAATTCTTAGACTGAGACATCAAATCAAAATGCTCCAAGCAAGCCGATCATAAACAGGGTAAGTAACAGATCACAAATTTATTGCCTTACCCTAGATTTCATTCATTTGGTTCAAACAGAAAATTAGAAAATACCTTGGGAGATAGAGAGACGCGGTTGTTCTTGGGAGACAGAGACAGAGAGCTCAGTTCTTGGGAGTTTTCGGTCGGAAGCTTTGTGACAGAGAGACGCGATTTTTTCGTCCGGAGCTTTGTGAAAGAGAGACACGGTTGTGACGAAATGGAGTCCAGATCTTCTTAACCCGTTACCCGTTCGTTTTGATTTTAACCCACTAAGCTCTGCGTCTTTTTTCCGCCCTACAATTTCCTTTCCTGGGCCGTTGGAAATCATCCCATGGCTGAAATCAAAAGTTCGGATTTTAACTAAAATCAGGGAGCCTGGACCAGATCTGGACTGTATATATATACTTACACTTTATTCATTTTCATTACACATTAGGCTTGACCAATTAATATCTATTGGGCTCCTAACATAATTCAACTTGGGTCATGGATACTTGCATATACACATTGGGCTCAATTACTCCCTAGCAACATTTATCATTTAGGCCAATTCCTAACACTTTGAAATTATTCACATTGGGCTTACGGATATTTGTTAATCCATTATATTATATCCATATCTTAGTTAATCCAATTACTTGGACCACATTTTCTAACACTTGTAATTTAGTCACATTGGGATTGGATATATCCCTTAGCTCAATACATTATTAAATTATTTTTCAATTAAGTAATTAATTATGCCACACAAGGCTTATCATTTAAGCTTAATTAATTATAACCAATCTTATCATTATCATCACTATACTTCTCAATCATCTCATGCTCAATTCAATTCATATATATATATACATGAAATCAAATAATTTTCAAACATCTTCCTTTTCGTTACTAATATTATTCATAAAATTCTCGGGTATTATAATTATACCGTTATTAATAATAACATATTTTAAACTATAATTTAAACTTGTTTATACATCAAAAAATGATGAATAATAAGTTATTTACGAATAAACTACTTAAATAAGTTTTAACAAACAAAAGACCAATATTTAAATATGACTAGGACTAGTAAGTTTTTTTTACCAATAAGATGTTTAAATAACAAGTTGTTTACTAATAATAAGTTGTTTACAAATAATAAGTTATTTACCAATAAACTGCTTAAATAATAAGTTATTTACTAATAATAAGATTATTGGTAAGTTATTTACTAATAATAAGTTGTTTAAAAATAAGTTTTTACCAATAATAAGTTGTTTAAATAATAAACAATTTATCAATAATAAGTTGTTTACCAATACTAAGCTTATTGATAAACAACTTATTAGTAAGCTATTTACCAATAAGTTGTTTACCAAAAATAAGTTATTTACTAATAAGTTGTTTAAATCGTAAGGTGTTACTAATAAGATGATTAAATAATAAGTTGTTTACCGATAATAAGCTGTTTACCAATAATAAGCTGGTTACCAATAAGTTGGTTACCAATTAGATGTTTACCAATAATAAGCTTATTAGAAATAATAGGATATTATGGTTATTTTAAAAAAAGGTTAAGAATAATTTTGTTAGAAATTTTTAGTCCCAATGGTGGAGGTTATAATACATAGTTGAACATGGTATTAAATAATTTCTTATATTAAGCCATTTTATAATCTGTGAACTAATAGTCTCAAGTTCAAATTTAAAAAAAAAACAAGACATTTAGAATTAATAATCATATCTCAAATATAATCATTTCAAACAAATTTAACCTAAGTCTCTAACAACCCATTTTTGTGATTTTATTTTCTTTAATTTCATCTGTTGCAACTTTATTAAAATAAAGTCCACTATCATGTACTAATACTCATAGTACCACAATACCATCATTATTACATAGGTACTTGGACCCGATGGCACACGTGTTGTATGTGTAACGTAAGACCTTAACTTTTTATGAATAAGATTTATTTTTTTTAAAATATTATTCTAAATAGTAAGAAGTTGATTTAATAAATGTTATATTTATAGGTGATATTTGTAAATTATACGAAGTAAACAGTTGTTTGGAAATATTCGTTTTGTCGAGAAATATTCGTTTTGTCGAGAAATATTCTTTTTGTTGGAAAATAACGGCGCCAAAATAAACAATCGTTGGTGGGCTCTACAACGGAATAATTATCGGATATAAGAAACGACAAAAATAAATTTTTTAAAAATTGGCGGCAGAACTTTTACCATTAACTATTGAAATACCCGATGATAAAAGTACAGTTAACAACCTCAGATCAATCAATCGAATATTAATACGTAATCGATCGATCGAACACTGTTCTTCTGCTTAGAAACAAAATGTTCCATGTATCTCTAATTTTGCAAGGGGGAGGGCACCATATATATATTGATCTAGAATAGAGTATCAAACAACAACAGAAGGGGTCATTCTCTTATACTTGCTCAGATATCATTTAAGACATTACTGTAACAAGAATTTGCATAAATCTGTAAAATTAGGATTCAGCTATGGCTAGAAGTTTCACAAGGGAAATACATTGATAATAAAAATTATGAAAAGTTCTCTTTCATTAAGATAAATATTCCAGGCCAAAATAAAAGTTCATTCAACTGGGCTAGCAACTAAAACAAACCTTATGCACATGATCATAATAGGTTTCGAAACTAACAATCATTCTTCATGCAACAAAATATGACAGAATAATGAAACTTCTAATTTTATTCTCAGAAAACATTTTCCAATCTAGCCAGCTAGAGTCAGCACCTCAACACTGAATTCTGTTAATTACTAGCCATCTTCCCCCCACATCAAGCAGCCTTGTCATCAAACTTCTTCAACAAGTCCGAAACCCGTACTGCCAAACTCTGCCTTGCTTCTGGGGAAACACCATGCTTGCCAATAATCGACTCCAGAATTGCTTCTGCCAAGTGTTTATTCTTTATTACCGCGTTACCACCTTCTGGCATAGAATGATCTTTGGAAAAGCTAATCTGTACTTGGACAAACAAATTAGCGACAAAAAGAGAGAGAGGAAGAATCAAAGTTGTGATTTGATTGTTATTTTGTCATTGATGATTTGATTGTTATTTGGTACTGTAACCAAGTGAAAAATATGGTACAAGGATATATGGCTATTATCTTTCATCAAATATAAGTCTAATTTCCAAATACTTGAAATGGTTAAAACTAAATTAATCATTATATTGTATGACAACTGTTTTCAAGAAACAAGCCAGACCCTTCAATATGAGAAGGAACCCTAAAAAGTTTTGAAAGCCCATTATTACATGATTATCTGGCTGGTGTTTCCGCCAGGTCTAGTTGCTCCACAAGAAGAAGAAAAAGTTGAGCAATATAAAAAGTGTAATGTTTATTCTTTATAGAACTTATAGATAAATCATAGATGTTCTTTCAGTAGTACACATGGTTACAACTCATCAGTTCAAAATTCATGCTGAGAGTAAGTATATGTATAGTTGAGATATGATCAGACAATGCAGCATCAAATAAATAACTTCTTCAAATTTAAAGCTTTAAAGCACATACCGTCAATGATCCATCTGGTAATTGTGTGAAGAGAATAGAGGAGCCAGGTTGGAAGGTTTGATCCTTAAAAGCCTCAAGAAACTTTTCAATGGCTTTTGCCTCTGCATCAGTATGGATACCGACAGCTTTCCAATGCGCAACGCAGTTTTCTGCCACCTTCTCTGAATATTGTTTACCAGTCAATGGCAAGATCATTGTCACCTGCGTAAATTTCTCAAACGAACCTGCAAAATAGGCCATAAAAACTAATGAAACAAAATAATCGAGTCAAAAAACTAATCTAGCATCACATTAAAATTCGAATCCAAATATTTTTTTATGAAATTTCAATATACTAACCATCAATGGGTAACCTCCACTAATCCATTTAGGTAAAAAGCATACAATGCAGTCCTTTATAAAAAGTAATTAAGCCATAAATTATCATCCTCCCAATTATTCTAAATGCAAATAAGTGAATAAAATCAACTGGAAACAAAATTATCAAACCAAGGAAATCATACAAAAACATGCCGAGGATAAGGGTTTCAAAGTCCTAAGAACATTGGAGACAAGTTTGAATTTTAGGATATGAATCTATTACACACTTTCTCTCCAAAAATAAGTCTTGCACCATGTGGTCTCCCATCCCCTATTTAGCTCCTTACCTACCACCACAAGAAACTTTGGTTCCATGTTTGCCATTACTCAAAATATTTTCCGTCCTCAAAAGAATGTGTAAGGTATATGTTTCGGTAATGCTAAGGTCTCAAATTTTTCGTAGGGTCTCAAATGATGTGACACCGTTACATTGGTCAGATAAATCAATTATATTATAAAATATATCCTGTCTTATTCAATACCATATCATTTGAGACCTCTAACATTATTCATATTATCAATTTTATTATTTAAGCATACTTTTGACAGGTCTTCAGTAGAAGTGAGATATCGCAAAGCTGTTAATGATTAATTAATAAAATAAGTTACTAGTTCAAAATTGTAACTACCATAATAAAGTCACAGTATCACTGTTCCAATAAAATTACTGAAATAGTAAATGCCCGCCCCCACCACAGAGAAAGCTAAGAATCAGTAACGAACCCGTAACCACATCCCTGAAGAACTCAACGGACTCCGTTAACTCCTCCGCAGTCTTGCCCTTCCACTTAACGGCGAGTGATCCCACGGCGGAATCTTCCAAGTACACACCAATGGCGGTAAACTTCACAAATTTCCCCTGAATATCCAAGCCTCTCGCCCCTGCACACATTAGCAACAATCAGAATCAGATCAAACCAAACCAAATCAAATCGATCCGTGGCAGTGAAATCAGTTGTACGTTTCTTAATCAATAAATAAATATGATACTCCTTTGGTTTCGCAAAAATTGGCTTAATTTGATTTTCAGTCAAATTTAACATTTTTATAATCAAAATTTATAACAAATTTTTTAAAAATCAATTTGGGATAATTCTTTATACGAGTAGTACTAGGTATATACTAACTAAAATTAAAGAAATCATGTCAATTTAATTTTAAATTTAAAAATATATTAAGTTGGCTCATAAAATTAACAATGGTCTTATATTATGGATTGAGGTAGTATTATTTTGTTTTTGTAAATAGAGATTGAGAAACATGGACAAATTTACTATCACATTTTCATAAATTTTAAAAATATAAATACATATGCTTAATTCTTAATTCAAAAACCGGTCAAGTTAGATAAAAAAAAATAATCAAACAAATCCAAATTTGTAGTGTACCAAGGCAAAGGGAGTACCTGCGCCGGCAAGGAACAAGGTATTCGTCGTTCCCGGAGGCTTCACTGTCGGAGGGAACAATTGGGTCTCGACCTGAACTCCGGTGACCGACGGCGACTTCGACATGGGTAACTGTTACTAGTACAGAATCTAGAGAAGATGACAATGGCGGTGGGTTTTAGTAATTATATTTGATTGAATGAATTTTTGAATAGAGAGAGCATGGATTTATAGGGGAGTGAGAGATTGAGATATGGGGTGGTTGTTGTGGCTGTGGCAAGTAAGCACGATTCAAAACTTGCATTGAAGATTGGATGACGGAGGGGGTTAAGTATGGGTTTATATAGTTTCATTATTTATTTATTTTTTTATATAGATGGTTTGGTGGATTATGTGGCCCTGGTTGTTGCATTATTAATTAACTACATGTGTCTAAGGATGTAAACGAGCTAACACAATTCGGATTTGATTCGGTCTCGACTTGAAAAAATACGAGCGAAACTCGGATTTGTTAATAATATGATCCAAATCTGAGCATTAAAAATAGTTCTAATAAAAATATGAGTAGAATCTGAGCAAGGTTATACTCGACTCGTTTAAGATTCAAACTACTCGAATTTTTTATTATAATTCGATACATACTCGGTTAATACATATTCGATTAGATGTTCGATACATTCTCTTATAATATATATATATATATATATATATACAAATTTAAATCAAATTAGGATAATTAGTTATTATTTTGTTTTGTTTTTAATTTTAATTGTGATTTTATATTTGTAAAGTGTAATAATAAATATATTTTCTCATTTTTAAGTAAAATAACAAATTCAATTTATAATTATATTTATTATAAAACTAGTTATTATGTGGAGATTCGAATTCGAGCTTGAATTTGAAGCTCGCGAGTAGTTTGAATAAATATTCGGGTCGAGTCGGATTGAATTCGAGTAATAAATATTCGAGTCGAGTCGAATCTGAGTATGATTTTTCAAATATAATTCGAATTCGAGCCGAATTCGAGTACGAAATTATTTTTTCGAGTCGAATTTGAGTAGCTCTCTGTTCGCTCCGATTCGACTCGTTTACGCCCTTACCTGTGTCCCGTGACTCTGGAATTTATTCCAAACTTTGAATGACCCAGATAATTTATTGGGATGAGCAAAAAATTCAAAATCAGTTGTATTTTGTAAGACCCCGAATTTTATGAAATAAAAGTATTCAATTTTTCTTATAATTACAATTCAGTAAATGGTTAAATTGATAAAAGTTTAAAGTTATGGGTGAAATATGAATTTTTTTTCAAAATAAGCAAGTGGTTATAAAATAATCATTGTTGTCGGGGAATATTCGTTTGGTCGTGGAATATTCTTTCTGTCGGGAAATATTCGTACGATGGCGCAGCTATTTATGGGCCCCATAACGAATAACTGTCGGGTGAAGAAAACGATAAATTTGAGTTTTTACAAATAACGGCGTAGTTGTTACCGTTAACACTGTTAGAATACCTGGTGGTTAAAATACAGTAATACGCGTTATTGCATAGTAGCACACGGTATTGCATAGTATTTTTGAAATTATTGATTCTTACGTAAGAAGGCACTACTCAATAATTATTACAGTAATTACTGTTCAATATTTTATTTTATTGATTCAATAATTGCTACGTTGAAATTTTATATTATTATTGTTTAATAATTGTCACTGCACAATATTTCCCATTATCAGATCAATAATTCATATTATTTGAATAATATTATTAGATAACATTATTGGCAATGTCTAGAAAGTTCTGTCTAAGGAGAGGTTTGGTCACCTAATTGCGTGTCAGTAAGGAAAAATTCTTATTGGAAAGCCCCCTCTTTCCTAGGAACGGCCTGGTTGTCATAAATGTGATTCTGTAATATTATTTGTGAATAATTGATTATTGATTCATATGAAAAGGAAATATTTATTTTATGTGGATATAAACGAGGGATATATTTTTGTGGTTAAAAATGAAGGAGTTAATGTTGAGGTATTTTATCTGTATTTTTGTCGGAACGGAGGTATTGAAAATCAAATTAGGGTTTTTAAGATATTTTGCGAGGGTTATAATTTTTAATCCGACCGTTGGATCGTTGTAATTTTTGGATATGTTATACATATATAAGTTGAGTATATGTTCACAAATTTTGAACCGTTAAAAATGAACGTATAATTTGTTATGAATTTTACAAGATGACTGGTTCAGAAATTGTTGAATTTTCAGAGTTTATCATTTTGATGGAAAATTCTAGAATTGGTGGGCCCCACTTGTGGTTGGTGAAGAAATGTGCTGAATTATATTTCAAATGTGGTGGGTGGGAATAGTAACAGGTAAAACCATCAGGTTGCAGGTCAAGCCTATTAAAATTTTCCTATAAATAGAGGGCTAAGTTAGAATTGAAAATCACACCAGAAACAAGTTTTCTCTCTTTATCTCTCTATATTATGAAGCATATTTTGTGAGTATTTAGATACTTTGAGAGTTGCTATTCAGTGAAAGTTTCCTTCGGCTTTGCATACCGATCAGAAGTACTGCTCTTTTGAGGTAAGGGATAGTAAGGAATTTTAAGGGTTGTTATGTTTTTCAGTTTCGTAATTTTTCTGACCTTCAAAAATTCTGGAAAAATTTGAAATGATATTTTGATGAGTTTTCTTGATTGTGTCCAAAAATGGTGATTTTTGGATGTATAGATTGAGAGTTATGAATTTTATGAGAAAAGACTATTTTAAAAGTAACCGCTTATAACTCCTTGTGGTTAACTCTAAAATTGATAAAATTTTTATTGGGAGTACATGTATATGATAGGAGTATACTCTGTGAATTTCAGAATTTTTAGAGAAAAGTACAATTTTTGATAAATGTCTAAATATTCGACTGTTTTGGCCATATGAAAAATAGTAAATGACTTTTAAAAATTCTGAGAAAAATATATGTTCACTATGGGACTATATTATGCTAAATCTCAGAAAAGAAAATATTTTTGGAACTGATTTGGTATTTTTTATGAAAATAGTCTAGTTATGAGTAAATGAATTAAATATGTTTTGTGAAGTAAGAAAATTAGAAAATAGGATTCTATGACTTTGAGAATCCTATCTAAGGTATATGCAGATTTTTAATGAGGGTTTTGATTATTGGTGATAAAATCTTATGAGTTTGGTATTTTAGAATGATTAAAATGTATTATTTAGTAAAGTGTAAATAATTTAAATAAATTGTTTATAAGCTTAAGAAATATTATTCTTTCAATATCATTATACCGAAATACTGGTATAGATTTTATTGTGGAATTTTTACCTTTTTGTGTCGGGTTTACTATTTATGAGTTACTATTCACGATAAAAATTAGTTTCTTTTTCTAACCAAATTATAGTTGATTTACGAATATTACTCTTGAGTTTAAAACTAAATGTTGATCATATTATTTTTATTATTATATATAACATTTTTATAACCCTAATGATGATATTTCTCTTTGACTTGAGTGTAAAGATGGGTAGATTTTTGGTATGATCATGACTATGGGTTATCTTTGGCTAGTAGTGCAAAGTTGAATCGTTGATTGGATTGATCATGACCATTGAATTTATAAGTGAATATCTTTAGCTTAAGTGCAAAGCTGAATTGATCAACATGGTTATAATTATTGTTTATATAAATTCTGAAATGATTATATATTTCTTTGAGATATTAATATCTTTGGCCTGTAGTGCAAAGATGAAATATTGATGAATATCTTTGGCCTGTAGTGCAAAGATGAATTGTTGATGAATATCTTTGGCCAGTAGTACAAAGATGAACAGATGTTGAGATAAACAAGACCAACTGGTGATACAAATGAATATCTTTGGCCGTAGTTGTGACGCCCCCAAAATTTGGTATACATCACCCATCTTGGGTCGCCAGATACATGGTACAGAAATTAAATACAACTTACTAATACAACTGTCGTGTACAATACGACAAAACATAAACTGTGAGTTTGAATACAAATATTATCTTCTAGAGAGTATTCATACTCAAAAGGAGTCCTCATTACATTTATTAACACACTATTACATAGAATTGTGAGGACTACTAACTAATACTATCATTCGGACCATCACTCCGTTCCCCGACTTGCCCCAGCTACGTTCTCATTTCCTGAAGAGAACAACGAAAGAAAGGGTGAGCTCAACTAGCCCAGTAAGAAATATTATGACTAAGATAATGCAGAATAAATTATCATTAGCCTTCAACAATGTTAAACTGATAAAATATAATAGACATCAAGTTTAACTGCAGCGGAACAAGCAATCCATTAAAAGAGTCAAGTAGAAAACAAACTCTACTATCTTTTATGATTTAAAAGGTTTTTCAACACTGTGATTGCTGAGACTCAGCTTAATAAAATAATCTACATCATCGAATCACCCCTGCACTACGGCCAAGGATATTCGTGTATTCATTAATGGTCATGATCATGCCAACAACTGTCCATCAACGCACTACGGGCCAATGAGGACTTTTATCACATCATTTGTAACATTACGGTCATGATTATACCGAATAATCCCTGGTCATAATCATACCAAGTCCATCTATGCACTACAGGCCACAGATGACTTTTAACATTTTATAAACATGAGGATGATGACAACGATATAAGAATTCAATAAAACAAGTTCAAGAATTAATTTATCCAAGAATTAACAACGTCCAAATTGTCAACATGATACTACTTTGTGGAGTAAAATTTAAAAATGCTTAGAAGAATATTTTCATGAAAAGATACTGGATGAACCGCAATTCTCAAGGATATTCCACAAATTTCATGAAGTATAGAAGTCAAAACTTAACCAACTAAGTATAATAAAGAATGGAATTACAAAAGAAATCACCATGCATGCGATAGACCGCACAGACAGGTTATTCTAATAGAATAATAAATAATGGAACCAGGTCCGGCGTAAAACGCACAGACAGGATATTCCAACAGAATAATAATAAAGACGGAACCAGGTCCGGTGTAAAACACACAGACAGGATGTTCCAACAGAATAATAGTAAAGACGGAACCAGGTCCGGTGTAAAACACACAGACAGGATGTTCCAACAGAATAATAATAAAGACGGAACCAGGTCCGGTATAAAACACACAGACAGGATGTTCCAACAGAATAATAGAAAAATGTCACCAAGTATAGGGTAGACCGCGTTTACAGGTTATTCCAACAGAATAATAAGAAATGGAACAACAACAGTTCTCTTCATGAATAAGAAAGAATAACACCCCTTACCGTTTTAAAGAAGAGCTGAAATAAGGAAGTAGTTAAGTAGCAGAATACTCTTCTTCTCTCTCTATAGTTTCTCTCTATAGTTTCTCTCTCTAGAGTTCAGTGAATTCGTAAGAAAATAATGAAGGAATGAGCTTCTATTTATAGGAAAATGGAATGCATAGTAACTAATCCATGAACGGTCCAGATTAATTTACTTTAATCTGACGGTCCATATTTAAAGAAAAATCTTTTAAATAAAATATAATATATTCTATTTATATAAAAAGATTTTTACTATGCAAACACTATGCATAATAAAATATAATATATTCTATTTATAGAATAACTTTAATAAAGTATTCTGTTTTATATAAAAAGATGTTTCTGTTTTATTACGTTAATAATACGAATAAAACAAAACGTCATTATCGTTATAATAACTCATATTATTAATCAACAATAATTGAATCAAACTGAGCGACTTCTCACATAAATATCAATAATCAATACCGTATGCTACTATGCAACAACGCGTATTACTGTACTTTTACTACCGAGTAGTTCAACAGTATCAACGGTAAAACTTCCGCCGTTATTTTCATAAAGTATTTTTTGTCGTTTTCTCAATCCGACAATAATTTCGTTATGGAGTCCACCAATGATTGTACCGTCGTACGGATATTCCCCGACAAAAAGAATATTTCCCGACCAATTGAATATAATATGACAACTTGCATACTTTGCAAAATTTATAAATACTACCCATAACTATTATATCAAATCCACACCATAATATAAAAAAATTATTTCGAGAAAAATTAAATATTTATTCATAAAATCTGGGGTCTCACAATCTCCGTTCCTTATGAAATTTCGCCCTCGAAATTTACGTACGTACTTGGTATGCCGAACATGTGAGGATACCTTGACTTCACTTCAAATTCTAACTCTTGAGGTATAACCTTTAAGCATCGAATATGATCCTTCTTATCTAAGATGTTAACACGTATCTCCTCATACGTTAAATCTTTCGCTATCTCGTCCGGTTCTAAATTAATAATGTGGTTTGGGTCGTCCACATATTTACGTAACATCGATACGTAAAAAAAATATTCTGAACACTCAACATACTTGGCGGTAAAATGAGTCTATAGGCCACAGTTCCTACTTCATCGAGGATTTCAAATGGGCCAATTAAATCGAGAGTTGAGATTTCCTCTCTTCGTCGATTCTTGCTTCTAGAATAACGCCCTCTTGAACCTTCTTCTTCACATTTATCATCTCTGAGTATGTAGCTTGAGCGGCTTTAACTTTATCGATTAAAGTCGATTTTAATCGTATATTCGTTATCTTCACGTGGGTTCGTATATTCGCACTTGTAACCGTATACGATCTTCTACACAACGCGTCAGCTACCACGTTCGCTTTTTCACGATGTTATTGAATGGTACGATCGTAATCTTCAACAGCTCGAGCCAATGTCTTTGGCGCATAATACGTTCGTTTTAGTTGAAGAAATATTTGAGGGTTTAAGAAATGGGTTTTGTACTGGGGTCAATACAAAATTCAATTTTACGCTCTGGGGTAGGCTAAGAAGTTTTCAAGAATACGTCAAGAAATTTATTAACAATAGAAATATCGTTTAAAACTGTGACCCTCATCCAAGACTTGGATAACACGTCACATTGATACCGATCAACTTGCCATCGTCATTTACAACGTCTCCTACGGAAAGTCTAGCTTCGGTGCATTCCACACCAGAAAGTCAACAACGAAAGGAACGGGGATTTTTACGTATGGCTTGATATGACAATGATTGACTTTAGTGATTTGGTTACTTGAATTCGCATAATAGGTTGGTTAGGAATATGAAAGCTAACAACCTTACGAAAAACATGATGAGCAGTTAACCAATCGTTTCCAAAAATCACATCAATGCAAGTATTTTCAAAGAGATAAGATCAACAGGTAACGTGAAAGTGTTGATTTGAACAAGATTTATAAATAGTGGAGGTAACAAAGGTTTCTCCTAACGGAATTTCAACAGATAAATCAAAGTCTAACTTCTCCGGAGTTAAGTTCAAACATTGAACACAACTAGGTGAAATAAAAGAGTGAGTAGAACCGGTATCTAACACGGTATAGACTTCGCAAGAGTTTATGACTAACATACCCGTGATAATTTTATTCAGGTTTCTCGTCACGAAAAAAAACGCTCTCTCTTAAACTACTGGCTTTGGCTTTTCTGGGACGGTCTTTGGTGCCTCCATCCTATCTGAACTTGTCTTCGGTGAACGACAAAATCGAGCTAAGTGACATTCTCTTCCACAATTATAGCATGCTTTGGATGGCATCGCGCAGTTTGAACTGAAGTGTCCCTCCCATCCGCATTTGAAGCATATGATAGGTGGTCGTTCTCCTTCCTTAACAACGGGTGCTGGTGCTGACGTCTTTCCATCATTGTTGAATTTTCTCTTCTTGAAATGTCCATTCTTATTGTTTTGACCATGATTACCATTGAAGTGGTTACCATTTCTGGCATGTTGATTCCCTCCATGCTTATTGTCACCACTTTGATGACTGTTATCACCAGTATTATCATTTTTCCGGCTGCTCTCTTTTGGTTGCGTTGACTCGTTATCGCGTTCTACTAATTGAGCCCTATTTACAACATCTGAATACAGACACAGTTTATGAGAAATAAGATATTGACGTATCTCCGGTTTCAAACCTCTTAAAAACATCCGCGTCATTCTCTCTTCATTATCCACCAAGTGGGATGCAAATCGGGACAACTCGACAAACTTGGCTTCGTACTGCGACACGGTCATGTTGTTTTGCTCCAACTTGATAAATTTCACCTCCTTCATGTGACGAATACTTTCGGGAAAGTATTTGTCATTGAACAGTTCTTGGAACTTCTCCCAAGACATCTTGAGTGCGTCAGGCTGGGTACGTTTTACAGATTTCCACCAGTAATCTGCCTCTTCACGCAACATAAAGGTGGCAAAGGGAACCTTTTGCTCCTCGGAGCATCCCAAGACATCAAATATCTTGGTGATCTGCTTTAACCACGTCTCCGCCTTAAGTGGTTCTGGCTTTCCCAAAAACTCCGGTGGTCCTAGCTCCTTGAATTGCTTAGCGGTGACCAACCGTGGGTTGTCATTGTTTCCTCCTTCATTTTGGATAGGAGCCGCTCTCGCCCGTTGTTGCATGAATTGCTCCTTGAACTGCTTAGCAGTGACCGTCCGAGAGTTATTTTGTTGTTGCGTGAATCGCATAAAGTCTCTGACCATACCATCATTCACCATTTCATCGGTGTTATTATTTTTATGAGGATTATTGTCCTCTGGTTGCACATTACCCTGAGCATTGATCATTGGTGATTCAATGGTCTCATGTGCTTCATTGTTTATCTCAACATTTTTGGATGCCATTTGCAAATACTGCAACAAAACAAGGGTTAATTAACATATAACATATTATCCATATACTTTGACCGACCAATTAAATACCAAATAAACTTAGGTAGGTCATACTAGCGAAGGAATTCCCCGTCTCTCCCCTCCTAGTTCTATTCTCACATCCTAGCCAGGGATCATATCCCTAAGCTCTGATACCAACTGTGACGCCCCCAAAATTTGGTATACATCACCCATCTTGGGTCGCCAGATACATGGTACAGAAATTAAATACAACTTACTAATACAACTGTCGTGTACAATACGACAAAACATAAACTGTGAGTTTGAATACAAATATTATCTTCTAGAGAGTATTCATACTCAAAAGGAGTCCTCATTACATTTATTAACACACTATTACATAGAATAGTGAGGACTACTAACTAATACTATCATTCGGACCATCACTCCGTTCCCCGACTTGCCCCAGCTACGTTCTCATTTCCTGAAGAGAACAGCGAAAGAAAGGGTGAGCTCAACTAGCCCAGTAAGAAATATTATGACTAAGATAATGCAGAATAAATTATCATTAGCCTTCAACAATGTTAAACTGATAAAATATAATAGACATCAAGTTTAACTGCAGCGGAACAAGCAATCCATTAAAAGAGTCAAGTAGAAAATAAACTCTACTATCTTTTATGATTTAAAAGGTTTTTCAACACTGTGATCGCTGAGACTCAGCTTAATAAAATAATCCACATCATCGAATCACCCCTGCACTACGGCCAAGGATATTCGTGTATTCATTAATGGTCATGATCATGCCAACAACTGTCCATCAACGCACTACGGGCCAATGAGGACTTTTATCACATCATTTGTAACATTACGGTCATGATTATACCGAATAATCCCTGGTCATAATCATACCAAGTCCATCTATGCACTACAGGCCACAGATGACTTTTAACATTTTATAAACATGAGGATGATGACAACGATATAAGAATTCAATAAAACAAGTTCAAGAATTAATTTATCCAAGAATTAACAACGTCCAAATTGTCAACATGATACTGCTTTGTGGAGTAAAATTTAAAAATGCTTAGAAGAATATTTTCATGAAAAGATACTGGATGAACCGCAATTCTCAAGGATATTCCACAAATTTCATGAAGTATAGAAGTCAAAACTTAACCAACTAAGTATAATAAAGAATGGAATTACAAAAGAAATCACCATGCATGCGATAGACCGCACAGACAGGTTATTCTAATAGAATAATAAATAATGGAACCAGGTCCGGCGTAAAACGCACAGACAGGATATTCCAACAGAATAATAATAAAGACGGAACCAGGTCCGGTGTAAAACACACAGACAGGATGTTCCAACAGAATAATAGTAAAGACGGAACCAGGTCCGGTGTAAAACACACAGACAGGATGTTCCAACAGAATAATAATAAAGACGGAACCAGGTCCGGTATAAAACACACAGACAGGATGTTCCAACAGAATAATAGAAAAATGTCACCAAGTATAGGGTAGACCGCGTATACAGGTTATTCCAACAGAATAATAAGAAATGGAACAACAACAGTTCTCTTCATGAATAAGAAAGAATAACACCCCTTACCGTTTTAAAGAAGAGCTGAAATAAGGAAGTAGTTAAGTAGCAGAATACTCTTCTTCTCTCTCTATAGTTTCTCTCTATAGTTTCTCTCTCTAGAGTTCAGTGAATTCGTAAGAAAATAATGAAGGAATTAGCTTCTATTTATAGGAAAATGGAATGCATAGTAACTAATCCATGAACGGTCCAGATTAATTTACTTTAATCTGACGGTCCATATTTAAAGAAAAATCTTTTAAATAAAATATAATATATTCTATTTATATAAAAAGATTTTTACTATGCAAACACTATGCATAATAAAATATAATATATTCTATTTATAGAATAACTTTAATAAAGTATTCTGTTTTATATAAAAAGATGTTTCTGTTTTATTACGTTAATAATACGAATAAAACAAAACGTCATTATCGTTATAATAACTCATATTATTAATCAACAATAATTGAATCAAACTGAGCGACTTCTCACATAAATATCAATAATCAATACCGTGTGCTACTATGCAACAACGCGTATTACTGTACTTTTACTACCGAGTAGTTCAACAGTATCAACGGTAAAACTTTCGCCGTTATTTTCATAAAGTATTTTTTATCGTTTTCTCAATCCGACAATAATTTCGTTATGGAGTCCACCAATGATTGTACCGTCGTACGGATATTCCCCGACAAAAAGAATATTTCCCGACCAATTGAATATAATATGACAACTTGCATACTTTGCAAAATTTATAAATACTACCCATAACTATTATATCAAATCCACACCATAATATAAAAAAATTATTTCGAGAAAAATTAAATATTTATTCATAAAATCTGGGGTCTCACAATCTCCGTTCCTTATGAAATTTCGCCCTCGAAATTTACGTACGTACTTGGTATGCCGAACATGTGAGGATACCTTGACTTCACTTCAAATTCTAACTCTTGAGGTATAACCTTTAAGCATCGAATATGATCCTTCTTATCTAAGATGTTAACACGTATCTCCTCATACGTTAAATCTTTCGCTATCTCGTCCGATTCTAAATTAATAATGTGGTTTGGGTCGTCCACATATTTACGTAACATCGATACGTAAAAAAAATATTCTGAACACTCAACATACTTGGCGGTAAAATGAGTCTATAGGCCACAGTTCCTACTTCATCGAGGATTTCAAATGGGCCAATTAAATCGAGAGTTGAGATTTCCTCTCTTCGTCGATTCTTGCTTCTAGAATAACGCCCTCTTGAACCTTCTTCTTCACACTTATCATCTCTGAGTATGTAGCTTGAGCGGCTTTAACTTTATCGATTAAAGTCGATTTTAATCGTATATTCGTTATCTTCACGTGGGTTCGTATATTTGCACTTGTAACCGTATACGATCTTCTACACAACGCGTCAGCTACCACGTTCGCTTTTTCACGATGTTATTGAATGGTACGATCGTAATCTTCAACAGCTCGAGCCAATGTCTTTGGCGCATAATACGTTCGTTTTAGTTGAAGAAATATTTGAGGGTTTAAGAAATGGGTTTTGTACTGGGGTCAATACAAAATTCAATTTTACGCTCTGGGGTAGGCTAAGAAGTCTTCAAGAATACGTCAAGAAATTTATTAACAATAGAAATATCGTTTAAAACTGTGACCCTCATCCAAGACTTGGATAACACGTCACATTGATACCGATCAACTTGCCATCGTCATTTACAACGTCTCCTACGGAAAGTCTAGCTTCGGTGCATTCCACACCAGAAAGTCAACAACGAAAGGAACGGGGATTTTTACGTATGGCTTGATATGACAATGATTGACTTTAGTGATTTGGTTACTTGAATTCGCATAATAGGTTGGTTAGGAATATGAAAGCTAACAACCTTACGAAAAACATGATGAGCAGTTAACCAATCGTTTCCAAAAATCACATCAATGCAAGTATTTTCAAAGAGATAAGATCAACAGGTAACGTGAAAGTGTTGATTTGAACAAGATTTATAAATAGTGGAGGTAACAAAGGTTTCTCCTAACGGAATTTCAACAGATAAATCAAAGTCTAACTTCTCCGGAGTTAAGTTCAAACATTGAACACAACTAGGTGAAATAAAAGAGTGAGTAGAACCGGTATCTAACACGGTATAGACTTCGCAAGAGTTTATGACTAACATACCCGTGATAATTTTATTCAGGTTTCTCGTCACGAAAAAAAACGCTCTCTCTTAAACTACTGGCTTTGGCTTTTCTGGGACGGTCTTTGGTGCCTCCATCCTATCTGAACTTGTCTTCGGTGAACGACAAAATCGAGCTAAGTGACATTCTCTTCCACAATTATAGCATGCTTTGGATGGCATCGCGCAGTTTGAACTGAAGTGTCCCTCCCATCCGCATTTGAAGCATATGATAGGTGGTCGTTCTCCTTCCTTAACAACGGGTGCTGGTGCTGACGTCTTTCCATCATTGTTGAATTTTCTCTTCTTGAAATGTCCATTCTTATTGTTTTGACCATGATTACCATTGAAGTGGTTACCATTTCTGGCATGTTGATTCCCTCCATGCTTATTGTCACCACTTTGATGACTGTTATCACCAGTATTATCATTTTTCCGGCTGCTCTCTTTTGGTTGCGTTGACTCGTTATCGCGTTCTACTAATTGAGCCCTATTTACAACATCTGAATACAGACACAGTTTATGAGAAATAAGATATTGACGTATCTCCGGTTTCAAACCTCTTAAAAACATCCGCGTCATTCTCTCTTCATTATCCACCAAGTGGGATGCAAATCGGGACAACTCGACAAACTTGGCTTCGTACTGCGACACGGTCATGTTGTTTTGCTCCAACTTGATAAATTTCACCTCCTTCATGTGACGAATACTTTCGGGAAAGTATTTGTCATTGAACAGTTCTTAGAACTTCTCCCAAGACATCTTGAGTGCGTCAGGCTGGGTACGTTTTACAGATTCCCACCAGTAATCTGCCTCTTCACGCAACATAAAGGTGGCAAAGGGAACCTTTTGCTCCTCGGAGCATCCCAAGACATCAAATATCTTGGTGATCTGCTTTAACCACGTCTCCGCCTTAAGTGGTTCTGGCTTTCCCAAAAACTCCGGTGGTCCTAGCTCCTTGAATTGCTTAGCGGTGACCAACCGTGGGTTGTCATTGTTTCCTCCTTCATTTTGGATAGGAGCCGCTCTCGCCCGTTGTTGCATGAATTGCTCCTTGAACTGCTTAGCAGTGACCGTCCGAGAGTTATTTTGTTGTTGCGTGAATCGCATAAAGTCTCTGACCATCCCATCATTCACCATTTCATCGGTGTTATTATTTTTATGAGGATTATTGTCCTCTGGTTGCACATTACCCTGAGCATTGATCATTGGTGATTCAATGGTCTCATGTGCTTCATTGTTTATCTCAACATTTTTGGATGCCATTTTCAAATACTGCAACAAAACAAGGGTTAATTAACATATAACATATTATCCATATACTTTGACCGACCAATTAAATACCAAATAAACTTAGGTAGGTCATACTAGCGAAGGAATTCCCCGTCTCTCCCCTCCTAGTTCTATTCTCACATCCTAGCCAGGGATCATATCCCTAAGCTCTGATACCAACTGTGACGCCCCCAAAATTTGGTATACATCACCCATCTTGGGTCGCCAGATACATGGTACAGAAATTAAATACAACTTACTAATACAACTGTCGTGTACAATACGACAAAACATAAACTGTGAGTTTGAATACAAATATTATCTTCTAGAGAGTATTCATACTCAAAAGGAGTCCTCATTACATTTATTAACACACTATTACATAGAATAGTGAGGACTACTAACTAATACTATCATTCGGACCATCACTCCGTTCCCCGACTTGCCCCAGCTACGTTCTCATTTCCTGAAGAGAACAGCGAAAGAAAGGGTGAGCTCAACTAGCCCAGTAAGAAATATTATGACTAAGATAATGCAGAATAAATTATCATTAGCCTTCAACAATGTTAAACTGATAAAATATAATAGACATCAAGTTTAACTGCAGCGGAACAAGCAATCCATTAAAAGAGTCAAGTAGAAAATAAACTCTACTATCTTTTATGATTTAAAAGGTTTTTCAACACTGTGATCGCTGAGACTCAGCTTAATAAAATAATCCACATCATCGAATCACCCCTGCACTACGGCCAAGGATATTCGTGTATTCATTAATGGTCATGATCATGCCAACAACTGTCCATCAACGCACTACGGGCCAATGAGGACTTTTATCACATCATTTGTAACATTACGGTCATGATTATACCGAATAATCCCTGGTCATAATCATACCAAGTCCATCTATGCACTACAGGCCACAGATGACTTTTAACATTTTATAAACATGAGGATGATGACAACGATATAAGAATTCAATAAAACAAGTTCAAGAATTAATTTATCCAAGAATTAACAACGTCCAAATTGTCAACATGATACTGCTTTGTGGAGTAAAATTTAAAAATGCTTAGAAGAATATTTTCATGAAAAGATACTGGATGAACCGCAATTCTCAAGGATATTCCACAAATTTCATGAAGTATAGAAGTCAAAACTTAACCAACTAAGTATAATAAAGAATGGAATTACAAAAGAAATCACCATGCATGCGATAGACCGCACAGACAGGTTATTCTAATAGAATAATAAATAATGGAACCAGGTCCGGCGTAAAACGCACAGACAGGATATTCCAACAGAATAATAATAAAGACGGAACCAGGTCCGGTGTAAAACACACAGACAGGATGTTCCAACAGAATAATAGTAAAGACGGAACCAGGTCCGGTGTAAAACACACAGACAGGATGTTCCAACAGAATAATAATAAAGACGGAACCAGGTCCGGTATAAAACACACAGACAGGATGTTCCAACAGAATAATAGAAAAATGTCACCAAGTATAGGGTAGACCGCGTATACAGGTTATTCCAACAGAATAATAAGAAATGGAACAACAACAGTTCTCTTCATGAATAAGAAAGAATAACACCCCTTACCGTTTTAAAGAAGAGCTGAAATAAGGAAGTAGTTAAGTAGCAGAATACTCTTCTTCTCTCTCTCTATAGTTTCTCTCTATAGTTTCTCTCTCTAGAGTTCAGTGAATTCGTAAGAAAATAATGAAGGAATTAGCTTCTATTTATAGGAAAATGGAATGCATAGTAACTAATCCATGAACGGTCCAGATTAATTTACTTTAATCTGACGGTCCATATTTAAAGAAAAATCTTTTAAATAAAATATAATATATTCTATTTATATAAAAAGATTTTTACTATGCAAACACTATGCATAATAAAATATAATATATTCTATTTATAGAATAACTTTAATAAAGTATTCTGTTTTATATAAAAAGATGTTTCTGTTTTATTACGTTAATAATACGAATAAAACAAAACGTCATTATCGTTATAATAACTCATATTATTAATCAACAATAATTGAATCAAACTGAGCGACTTCTCACATAAATATCAATAATCAATACCGTGTGCTACTATGCAACAACGCGTATTACTGTACTTTTACTACCGAGTAGTTCAACAGTATCAACGGTAAAACTTCCGCCGTTATTTTCATAAAGTATTTTTTGTCGTTTTCTCAATCCGACAATAATTCCGTTGTGGGGTCCACCAATGATTGTACCGTCTTACGGATATTCCCCGACAAAAAGAATATTCCCCGACCAATTGAATATAATATGACAACTTGCATACTTTGCAAAATTTATAAATACTACCCATAACTATTATATCAAATCCACACCATAATATAAAAAAAATTATTTCGAGAAAAATTAAATATTTATTCATAAAATCTGGGGTCTCACAGTAGTGCAAAGATGAAGTTATTAGTATGATTATGAACAGGAAATGTGATTTGGTGTAACCATGATCTTTGATGTTTCAGGTAAAGATAGGTGATGAAAATTATCTTCGTCCTAGATGAGAAGAGGAATTTAGAACTACAGTTATGATTATGAGTTATTCATATGATTGTGGACCAGAATTGTTGATTGATGTTACAGGGATAAAACATTGTTGATGAATTTTTAACATGGAGAAGATAATAGACTTTATAGTTTATTTGACTCTTCTAATGGATTGCTCGTTCCGCTGCAACTATGGTTGAAATTTTTATCATTTACCATATGTTCTAAATCTCTGATTTATTATTGATGAAGACTATTGATAATTTATTTATCTTTAGTCATGATATTCTTTACTGGGCTAGTTGTACTCACCCTTTTGCTTCACAATTCCTTTCAGGTAATAAGAGTGTAGCTGGGTCGAGCGAGGATAACGGGGAAATAGAACGGTGGTCTCTAGCTGTGGAGGTTCTCCCGAAGCAGTATAGAAAAGTCCATTTAATAGTTTTATTTGGGGAATCCAATAGGGTAAGGTGTATCCAACGTTGGAAGAGTGTTTTTGCCACTATCATACAAGATGTCTAACGACATATAACCTCATGTCATCATAAGACAGGATTGTGCACATCCGCTTGCTGAGTATATCTACGAGCACTACCTATATAATCTTGGTGTTTGTTTGAAGTATAATTCACGATTAGAGACAGTGGAGATAATGATAAGTCAAGAGAAGACTTACCATTGGAAACAATATGATAGTAATCTTCTTGTTTTTTTTTTGGGTCTATTGGGTCAACCAAGAATAATTTTGTGGCCATATGATATCTATCATAACCTAGACGCATGGCCTCCTATATACGAATGTTTCCTTGAGCACTTCCCAAAGATTCTAATTTCTAAAACAGTTTTTGACTATACCTTTATGTAAGGTGTCATTGTGAGGTGATGTCTACGGTTGGAACATGAGTCACATTTGGTATATATTTGTATCAAAACTCACAGCATATGTGTTGTTGTATTTTGCACGACAATTGTTGTAATAAAGTTACAGTTGTTTTCTGTACTATGTATTTGGCGACTCAGAATAGGTTGGATGGAATGTACCTATTTTGGGGTCGTTACATATTTTGATAGATAGATGATATTATGCATGTACATTACAATGTAATGTAATAGATGTGATAATAAATTATTTTTAAAATATACTTATTAATTTTTAAAATATAATATAAGAAAATAAATAAATAAAAATTTCCTACTAAATTTAAAAAATGTCATGTAGTTTTCTTTTACAATATGTCTCAATTTACTCATAATTTTAAAAATTTGCTTTTAATTTTGACTTTCTAAATGTTATTAATTAGAGGGTGTTTAGGATCGTTTATAAACAGATAAACATGTTTATAATTAATTGTAAGAAGCAAAAACTATTTGGTAATCTAATTTTAAAATTGTTTATAATTATTTTTTACGTAAATAATCAAAAACTCCAATTTGAAGTTTTTGACGATTTGTCAAATCTAATAATTAAGTTAACCAAGTATATTACTAACATATCTCTATTTATTTCAATAATTCCAACTATTAATCATCTTTATTTTTCAAAACAATTTTATTTAGTAATTTACGCTTAAAATAAATGATTAGCAAATTTTTTAACACCCAATATTTTTTATTTTTGTAATCCCTATTGTACTTTTACATTATAAACACAACAAAATTAATATAAAGGTTAAAATAGTATTTTAAATATAAAACTTAATAACATGAAAGACCCGACAAACAAGTGGACTGGGTCACCCGATGACCGGATTGTTATGGATCAGATTTTTTGGGTTGGGTCAAAAAGATTTGTTTTTTAATGGGTCATATCTTCATAAACCCTAACCTATACGTTAATGGGTTGGGTGACACGTGAATTTATTACTTTTGTTTTTTAGATATATTTTTTAAATGTTCTTAAATAATAGAACAAAAATTATCTCAAGTTCTTTTGAACAATAAGTATTCTAAATGATAAAATTTAACTTATTTCAAAACATGAAGAAAATCATAAAATTATTTGCAAAATAAAATATTATTATCTCGAGTTATATTTTCACCATTGTCGTATTCGGATCCGGTTAGCATGAAGTTCGTTTTTGAGTCAGTTGGTCAATTGACCAATAAAATACTAACACACATAGAGTCTCGTCTGCATGTCAGCACTCTATTGATCAATTGACCAACTTACTCAAAAATAAATTCCATGCTAACCACTCCCGTCGTATGAATAGATTGTACTAGTAACCGCAAAAAGGATTAAGGACGAGTATCCAACTAATTATAAAGAGAAAACGAAATAGTTAAGATTAACTTATTAGTGAATACGAATAGGATAAATTTTAAATAAAAATAATATTAAATATTAACTTTTTAGTATACTTGCAATTGTTTTTTATCTCCTACTTTCACTCTCATCCCTAAGTTATCTCTCCCGACTATAGTGACGATTTTTCCAGTTCGTTCCTTATGCTTTGCTGAAGAGAGTCCGCCTAGCTATATATATATATATATATATATATATATATATATATAGATGTATCATTAAACTTTAGTTTTCTAATTTTATTTAACTTAGTATTCTATAATAATTTTATCTTTTATAAAAATCTTTTAATTAATTAGTCATTAAATTTTGTTTTTCTGAACAAAATTTGTAAATTTTTTAATGACAATAGTAAGTTAATTTGTGAAATTTAAAAAATATTTTATAATTATTATTATAAAATAAAAATTTAACCCGTACTTAATTAGTAAAATAGAAAATTCAATTTTTCTGTGTTTTTTTTAGTAATGCTGCGAACACAACCTATTTTACAAATTACAAATGTGACATACTCCATTATATTGATCAAACAAATTATTTCAAAGTAGCTTTCGATCTCATACAATATGCTGAGATAAAGTATGTCACATGAGTAATTCATAAAATATTTTTAGAATAATTTGTGTCTTTAATATTTTTTTTTATCGTTAGATTTTAAAACTCGAGTAACATAGCGTTACGGATAAGCTAAAACGACATCATTTTGAATGGTGAAACTGACTCGTCAACTCCAGTTCTCCCCCATTTTGCCAAAAACTGTCCAAAACCCCTCAAAACACCTTGCAGTTGCATGCAAAATTCATTCCTTTCTCTCTCTCCCTTTATCTGTCACTACCACGAATTGACAAGTTTTTCTCGGTCATCTCATTTTCTCTCTCTATACTTACATATACATATACATTTGTACAAATAATTATATCTCAATCTCAGTAACCTGTATCTATTTAGCCCTAGGAAGGAACAATAAAAAGAGGGCAACGGCAGTTTGTTGCTGGAAAATGTCGTGGTTGCGGACGGCGGTGAATAAAGCGGTGGAGGCTGGGAATAAGAACAACCTCACTCGTGCTGTCAAGAGCTATGCCGATTCCGTTGTCCATCAAGCCGGTCAAGCCGTGGCCGAGGGCGCCAAACTTCTTCAAGATCGCATTGTACGCTTAATTTTTAATTTCCTGTGCTTGGTTCATTTCAATTTAGTATTTACTACTATGTGCTATGAATATTGAACACTTTTTTTGGTGATTCATATGGTATTACTGTATTAGACAATGATTTAATATTTTAATTTTGCAATGTTTTGGATATAAGTTGGGATATGGATATTTGGGATATTTATTGCATACGAGTATTTCATTTTGATATCCGTTATGTATCCAGATTCCAGATATGAAAATATAAGTTTACAGCGCTATGATGTTCTTGGTGGAAATTAGAACTGATAATAAGCTTAAACAGCTGCCTTACAGCTGACATAGGCTCCTCTAGAATCACCAAACAAAGCTACATTTAGTAGAAATGGGTAGTTTTGAAATCATATTTATTGAAAAGGTTGTTGTGGAATCATCGAGCAGGTTGTTGCTATTAGGATTTAATATTAATTGAACTTTCATTTGTTTGCGGTTGTCAATATATTTGATGTACTTGTAAACAAATAGGCATTAGAGGTTACAAATATACCTTTTTTACTAAACCAATTACTCCATCAGCAAATAAAGTTGAAAGTTTAAATAATTGACAATTAAATCATCTTATTTTGTTAAGTCTCATGCGGAAGGGGGGATTTGGTGTTACATGTCATACCAATTGAAGGCTTGCATAGAATTTGATGTATTTATATACTTCATTACGTCCAATAAAGAGTGCTTATTTTTTTTGGGAAGTCTCCTTTTTGAGGATTCTAAAAATCTAAATCCCTTTTGAAAAGTTAAGTTACAAAAAGAATGTGATGTTATAAATTTTCAATCCAATTTATGCAACTTGAACAAGTTTATTTGGTAGTTTGTAACATCTCGAATTAATGAATGGTAAATGATAATTTAAAAGTTTAAACTTTCCTTAAAAGAATTCGGTATTGAATGGAGTTTTTTATTTTTTTTCTTTAATATACTTTTTTTATCTTCTTCCTTTTGGGAACTGAGGGAGTATATCTGATGTACTATAATTATGTTATCATTTTTTGACAAGTAATCAAGTATATAAGTATATAAGAAGGGCATCAAAAGAGAATGCCACCACACCAGCTACTATAGTTTTATGATAGAACGTTATTCCCATGATTTGGATCTCTTGTCTGGTATGCGTCCTTTCATTATTGATTATCGTAATTCACTTTTTATTATTTCTTTCTTTCTGCGATGTCCTAGAATGGTAGCACCTTTAGAGTTTTATATTGCAATGTTAATCTGAATGAATTAATCTTCCTTATTTTTACATTGAAGTTGGTGTAACACCGCAGGTATAATACTGCTACTACATTTTAGGAAATCTAAATTTTTCTGGAAACACAATTGACTTATCTAATTACTTTAGGAGGGAGAATTTGATTCATCCAAATTTACAAAATTATTTTACATGTATATATATGTACATATATATTCAGGGTGCCCGGAGTTTCAAAAGCTTTAGGCAGACAATTAAAAGATTAGAAGAAGCTTCTGTTTCTTGCCGAGGCCCAGAAAGAATTCAGCTGATGGGAAGGTGGTTGATTGCACTTAAAGAAACTGAGAAATTATTTGGTGGTCCCATGGAAGATAAGGAAAAGAGTCTCGACAAGCATCGTTCTTCTGAAGAACGAAAGGATAATATGAAAAAACCCTCCATTGTGAGTATCTTGTTATCTAAATTACACTTTCAATTCCCGATATGACATCACTTGTGTGTTCCTGTATTGCTTTAGCTTAGGTCTCACTTCAGTTTGATAGAGTAACATGCTAATCGTCATATATGTGTATATTTGTATGTATGATTCTTTTGTTAATGTACTCGATCTACCATCTAATAACTAAATTCAATAGCTTTATAATCTGTTTTTGTTTTAGCAGATAAAGTGATTTTAGAAACAGACTTTTTTCATGGGTAAATAGTTCACAATCTAATCATGTAATCCATCTATATTTATAATTTTTCTTCTTGTATTATTTATAAGTATGGAAGTTAAATTTATACTTGTATTTCTTAAAAAGTTAAAATATGATTAAGAACACACGTTGATTGAAAGAGAAAGAAGTATTAGGAAGTTTTCTCATGACTTATGTTAACTATTATTTGAATTATTTGAATCATGTAACTTTCTATGATGTAGGAAGTACTACCTCTGTCTCTCAAAGAATGACATGCTTACTAGAAAATTGTCCATAAAAAAATGACTCAAGTACAAAACTGAAAGGTATAATAACCCATACTTGTGCTATAATTATATGGGGTCCATTAGTATTGTACTAAAACCAAATAAAAGGGTATAGTAAGAAGTTATAGTCTTTGTCCTAAAAAATGGCAAAGACTATAGTAACCCATACTTGTGCCATAATATATGGGGCCCATTAGTATTGTATTAAAACCAAATAAAAGGGTATAGCAAGAAGTTATTTTATGCCATCTCTAATTTGACATTCCTGATTTGTGTATAAAATTGTACTTGAGCTATTCGTTGGAGGTCGGGGTAGTACATTAGTAATTTTTCTATCATAAAATTGTTTTAGATAGAGAAAATAGATAGAAGAGAGAAGCTATATGAAGGGGGTGGGATGGAAGTATCCACCCAACCTAAAAAAACAAATTACTAGGCAAAGTGCAGCTCACTGTTCCTACACGGACCACACAAATAGATTATCCTAAAAGTTTCTGTAGCATTGTCTGTAATGAGGTAAGAAAACTAACCTTCCATCTCAACTGGTTAAAAGATATGCAACTCCTTTTAAAGAGCTTTGCATTCTGTTCATACCAAATCTCCCGTAGAACTGAAAGGAAATCTTTCTTCGAAAGCAACTTAGTAGCCTTTCTACCGCAAGACCACGGAAATTATATCCCCTTCCAACCATAGCGAAGGCACAACCACTCCCCCATAAACTTGAAACAGAGTTCCACTAACTTCAAGCAATAGGACAGTACAAGAACAAAGGAAAGTATGTCTCATACTCTCATCATGGAATATTATATAATAGTGCACAATTTTTCTCCTTAATAATAAAATCACTAAAACTGTTTTTGGTCTTCATCCCTTTGTAATGTTTCCCACTTCCAGTTTCCTTTTTTGGGAGAGGGGTTCCATCTTGGTGAATTCCCATTTCATCCTTAACCTGAATGATGGGGAAGATGAGGATTTGCGTTCAATAATGTCGCTTTGAGTTCTTGTTCTTTGTCTCCTTAACCTGATTGGGTGAAATCAGACATGATTTCTTTTGGGCTGTTATTATTTATTTAAGAATATATTTATACAACCTTTTCTTCATTCCTCATTGGTTGGCGGTGGTGTGATAAAAATATGTAACTGCAAGTGCACAGTATCAAATTGAAGAACTGGCAAGTACAGGTCGAACCCACAGAGACTAGATTAATTCTTTAATATATCCTTAATTAATATTTTAGGCGAATTAGAAATAAATATGGTGGAGAAAATTTATTAACTAAATTATTCAAACTACTAATTAATAACGGAAACTATTAATGAGAAAAGATACCTAGGAATCAGAATCCACCAAATATTAACATAATAAATAATTTCTTATTTCCTAAATCAATTCCCAAATTATTCTCCCTTCCCTTTAAAAATAATGATTCTTATAATTAATATGGGCAGGCATAAGTTATGAAAAATTCACAGATTAACTATAACTTATCAAAACCTCGCAATCAATATAAAAATCATATGCAATTTATGCGGAGGAAAATATGAATGCGAAAATAATTAGGCATTAATTTTGGAACGGAAAGAAAATATTATTATGAAATACTTAGTTTCATCATAATCCTAGGTATTAGAAATTTAGCTAGCCATTGAATTAAAAATAAAAACAAATAATATTAGTACTACAATTCGCATGAAATAAGAACAATGAGTAAAAAGAGAATTTCTATTATATAAATAAAAGAAAGATACAAATACTCCCTGACAGTAGTTTCACGCGTGATTGGAATAAGAGAAAAAAAATAAACTCTAAATATGTTATTCCCTTCTACACTAGTGAAGAACTAAGAAAAAGAAAATAATAAGTGGTGTCCTTCTCTCTAAAACAAGAGGCCTATTTATAGGGAAAATAACTTGGAACCCTAATTGAACTTGGACAGTTTTGTCCCCAATCAACTTCTCAAAAAGATCTTCTAGATATACTTTTCTTCTCTTGTTGGGTTTGATTTGCACACCAAGATTGTTCAACCTCTTTCCTACTCTTTGTAGGATTCTTCTTGGATATTCCTTATATGAATAAAAGCATTAAATATCCCTTGATCACCAAGATTTTGACTTTATTGCAACAAATATTAAATCCTACAAAATAAAATAAAACATATTAATTTAATAAACTAATATAATTAAAAGGACAAAATTAGGGATAATTAAATGTATGAATTACGTGTTTATCAGGCGGCCTATTGCCCCTTTCCCTCTTGCCTATTATATTTGAGAGTCCAAATTTCCGTATATGATCGAAGGTTTTACTTGGTTTTTTAGTCCCTCTGTAGGCTCAGCAACAAAGACAAATGCTTATGTACATTGACCTTATAAATATTTTCTCCAAATATTTGTAGTTTATGTGCACAAGCTAGACCCACTCTCATCTATATCATCACCGTGGCTTACAAATTCACTACTTTAGTCAGGGTGTTTGAGAAAGCTTGGTATGTGCTTCAGTGAGGCTGTGCTTCTTACTAGTCTCAACGATTTTGTATGCCCTCTCACTTGTTGAGGAAAAAAAGAGTAATAGTTTTTAAGTCTCTTTGGATTCTCCTCTTTGGGTGCTTTTAGAGGTTTTGGTCTATGTATCAATAGGATTGAAGTGCAATCCTTCGTTGAGAGTTTGTTTTTTGCACTTTTCTTTAGGTTGAGATGCCTTTTATAGAGTGTTTTAATTTGTCACTTTTAAGTTTTTTGATTGGACTTTTTGTCTGCCCGGATCGTAACTTCTCTCTTTTATGAGTAAAATCTTCACTTGCTTTAAAGAGAATTAGGTCATCAATATTTTTAGTCGACTTTACCTTTGCTACTGGAAACTTTGTGGATACTCTTAGTAGATTGACTATTAATAGGGAGTATGTAGGGTTAGTAAACAACTGTACCCCAGGTAGAGATTGGGTAGTGCATCTCCGGCTCAGTTTGCGGATGATACCATTCTCTCTTTCAGAGTGATCTAGGAACCTTGATATTATTCTTTCTTTGCTTCAGGTTTTCTCTTCCATTGATGGGCTTAATGTAAATTTTTTCAAGTGTTGTCTAGACGGGATAAATATGGAGCAGCGGTTCTATTTGGATAAGGTTTCTTTAGTTGGTTGTGGTTTTCAGTCTTTTCTGAGGACTTGTGTTGGGGTTTCTTTAGAGGGGTGTCAGATATCTCAATAGAAAATAGGGATTGAAGGGAAACCCATTTTTTGTGGTTTGGCCTTTTCCGATCTTCTTTTGTTTTGAAGAGATGCCTATTCTTACTGGGTGGACTCCTTCTCCCATGTTGTAATTTCTCTAATATCAATAAAATTTTCTTTTGCTTTAAAAATAAATAAAATTAGGTCTTCTAGATTTTTGGTGGACTATACTATTCTAACTGGAAACTTTGTGGATGGTATTTGTAGATTATTAGTTTGAGTGAGGAGGCAGGGTTAGTAGAAGGATGTGCTGTACAGAGGGGGGAGGTTAGAGTCTCTTGCATTCAGTTTGCAGAGTATACCATTCTCCTTCTGTCAGAGGGTCATGGAGTTTTAAGAACATAATTTCTTTGCTTCAGATTTTTGAGTGCATTATGGTCTTAAGATTGAATCTTTCCAATTGTTGTCTTCTGATATAAACATGTAGATGCAGTCCATTTTGAATTAAGCTTCTTTAGTTGGTTGTGGTTCTCAGTCTTTGCCGATGAACTTAGCATTTCCTGTAGGTTTTTGTTCTACTGTATTGTTATTAAAAGAATATCTAAGGGGTTTGAAAGTTGGAAGGGAGCTTAAGTTTCTTTGGGTTGTAGGATCACTTTGATTCAGCCAAGGCTGTTGAGCAATCCTCTCTCTCTCTCTCTCTCTCTCTCTCTCTCTTTTATGTTTCATTATTTTGACTTGCAGTTGGGGTCACTATGAGATTATAGAAAATCATGAGGCTTTTTTACAGCAGGGGCAGGGGAGAAGCAGCAAGAATGTCTAGTGGGGCGGAAGTTGGTTTCTGGACCTAGATAGAATGGGGGTTAAGGTTAGGGAACTTGGTCTTCAAGAACATTTCTGTAGTGGGCATATGGCTAGGCGTTTCCCTCGAAGCCCAGCTCTCTTCAGATTAGTGTTAGAAGCAAGTAAAGTCTGGAACAGAATGGGTGGGGTACCAAAGCTTTGACTTTGAGTGCCTCGGTGTTGTTCCCCCTTTCGTGTTGAGCTATTCTCTCTCTATGTTCTCTAACAGAGCAGGAGGGATACCTGAACTCTTATTTGGTTTCTCATGAGTGTCTTATATTAGTAAAAAAATGAACAAGCATATCATTTTGAGTGGATTATTAAATTTCTATGACAAATTTACATGAAAAACGAGTTGCATTCTTATGGTATGGATGTTCCTCAATTTTCTATTATCTATTATGATATTTTGACATGTCTAAAAATATATGGCCTCCTTTTGATGATTTTTTTTTTGTTTTAATCTTTGTTAATTTTGGCAGGTTCTGTATTATGACTATGAGTTGGGGGGTGAGCCGATGAATTTTCGTGATGTCTTTCTTTACAGTCAAGCTTTGGAGGGCATTACAATTTCAATGGTACAAGATTTTTTTATAGTATTTTCTCTTTTGTACTAAATATTTGCCGACTAGAAGCACATTTGTTTCGCACTGTTGATTTAATAGTATATATATTATCATTTTTTTTGAGTGAAGCCGTGCACTAGTAAAGACAGTCACGATTAGCACTTGCAAGTTCAAATTGTTTCCAAAGGTGTCAGAGGAAATGATGTAGTAAGTAAGTGAGTGGTGGAAGCTCTAAGCATGAGTTGTAAATCTCACGAGGATAATGTTTTTTCTGTTCCGTTTATCTTAAAATATCTTATCTGAAATCAAGTACATAGTTGAGGAATGGCTGGAGTTTTTTGGTTTGCCTGGTCAGTACTTGTAGACATTTTACAAGATTCTCAAGTTTCCATGATGCATTTTTATGGTCAAATTTTATTTTGGGCTTTTTCTGAATACAGAACTCAACCCTAGGGTAACTCTTTTGCTTGATTCAGATTCTTCAAGCACCAAATGAGGAGGAAGTTTCTCTACTCCTTGTGTTGTTTGGGTAAACATGCTTACTTTTGTATTTTGCATTCTTGCCTGCAGCTTGACCTGGAATTTGTGGAAATAAGTTCTCTAGTTTGAGCATACGGCAATATGAGATACTATATGTTTGAACATGCAGGTTTTGTCTTACTGGAGGGAAAGAAGTTCATCATGCAATAGTGAGCAGTATTCAGGATCTTGCTAAAGTTTTTTCCAGCTACCACGACGAAGTTCTGGTAAATGCCTGAATCATTTTGCTACATTATGAACATTTAATCAACATAAGTGCAAACTTGAAGGGCGTGCTTATGTTGTATTGCCTTAAATGTAAAATTTCTATTGAAGTTCCTCGAAACAAAATGATATAAAGCAAATGGTATCTGCTTATCTTGTGGCAATGCATCCTCATATGCTGCACAATGCTGGTTGACTGGAAAAGTAAAATTCCATGTAAACTTGAGGGAAAATGGCCACTATATTTGAACCAATGCAGAAAAAAGACGTATCAATGTAACCGGTGTTTAGAATTAGCGTAATACTAGACTGTTTACAGGAAGTTGCTCATCTTTTAAGCTGTTGAGTGCTAGGGTTATTTTTCTTGATTCTCTTTGGGCTTATGATATGTGGGCTTTTAGAGGTATATGTGTGATTGATTTGTTTAGTAATTGGAGGATTGCACATTTTTGGCATTTGGTTTTGTTTTCTTTAGTCTAGTGAGGGTGGACCATTTGGTTACTTACTAATTTTTTAATTGGTATTTGGCTATTTATTACTCCCTCGGTCCTGAAATAAACGTCTTAATTAGTTTCGACACAGATTAATAATATATATTTTTTTACCTAAATTGCTCTTTTGAATTACTTATTAATTGAAGTAGTTCTCTACTTTACTATGAAGTATTACTTCTTACAATGTGAATTATTCTCTAGATCATTTTTTTGTTATTCACACATTCCCAATAAGTACTAAAAGCTAGAATGAATAGAGAAAAAGAGTTTAGAGAGTCATTAAATAGAAAACATGTTATACTGGTAATACAGTATAATATGAGAGAGAAAGTGGTATAATAATTCTACAGTTCCCAATGTAAACCTTCTCATTTTAATTTCCAACAAAAGTCGAGTAAAAATATTATGAGGGTATAAGTGGAAAAATAGGATAAAAGTAGTTACAAATATAAAAATAGGACATTTATTGTGGAACATCCTAAAAAAGAAATTAGGACGTTTAATACGGGACGGAGGGAGTAAATTGTTTTGACTAATATTTAGCTACTTATTAGTTTTTATTTATTGGTATTTGACTACTTATTAATTTTTTAAAATTTTTATATCAATTCAGATGATTCACTTGTCGGGAAATCTGTAACTGTAGATGAGAAAGGTTTCTATTATATTTCTATGATCTATGTAGAGTTAGTGAAGCATATAGGAAAAAATATGAGATGTTCTTGGGGATATAAGTGCAACCGCGCAAGTATGTTGATCAAACTAAAAATTGAAAACTAGATGATTTGGAGATCAGCTTTTGGAGAAAGGAATATCAAACAAAGGTTATTTTGGAGATCATTGTATGGACCATTTATATGTGTACCTATGTAACTACAAGATGGTGTCCTCTATGTTGGGTATTCTATTGAATTATTTAAGTAAAATTTATCTGAAGAAATTGCCAAGGGACACAACCCAAAAACAGACCCAAAAGGAAAGCTACTAGAGCAGAAAATAACTATACACTACCTCATCGGGAACTATACACTCAGGACCACTGAACAATCACTAACTCATCGAGAACTCCTCTAAAGGGTGCAAAAGTGGCATCAAAGGGCCCTAACAACACAACACAAAAACAGACCCCAAAAGGAAGGCTACTAGAACAGAAAAAAACTATGCACTACCTCATCGGGAACTATACACTCAGTACCACTGAACAAACACAGCGAGAATCCCTCTAAAGGGTGCAAAAGTGGCATCAAAGCCCCTGACACTATTCATTGACCCAAAAAGTAGAAGATTCAGTATCATCTCTTTCACTTTCCAACTATGATAATCCAACCCCTCAAAACAGTGAGGTTCCAGCTTAGCCTTTGTTCCTTTCTGAAGATGGAATCAGATATTCACCTATTGCTTCCAAGTTCTAATTAAGACAGAACTATTCAACTTTGCGGATTGAACATTACTTTGGGTATTGAAATTAAGCGCACATCTCATACGAACAAAAAAAACCCATTGTACCACAAGGTCCACAAGATCACAACCCTATAATTTACAGGGTTGGACTTAATAATATTTGTATATGGGTTGAGTGATATACCATGCGTCAATTATGTTTTCATACGGTATAGTATTGCTTTGTATTTATACCGGTGTTCTGGTGTCACTTTTGTACCTCAGATATATTTGATACTTGCCCATTTTGCAGATATGCCTCCACTTTTGAAACCATATATATTCTTTCTCACCTCGGTTTCCCTTCAATTCATGCTCGTGCTTATAATCTTCTTCTGTTCTCACAAGTCAAAACTGAGTTTTACATACTATTGGCTTACAGTTATATTGGATTTTTTCTTTCCAGGTCAAGCGAGAGGAATTGCTCCAGTTTGCACAAGTTGCTATATCAGGATTGAAAATGAATTCTGAGATTGGAAGGTAAGTAAAAAGCTTACATTTTTCTGACAGTACCACCTTTTAGTTAAGTAAGAACCATGGTCTTTGTTATGAATAGTAGCCTGGAGGTCTCGTATTTTGTGATGTTACTTACACTCAATTACTACACCATTTTCCATCTGAAAAACAAACATTTTCTGGCAGTACTACCTGTAAAACCTATAATGCATTTTTCTATGGTGGCTTTTCTCACATACACACGAGCACACCCCTCAAAAATTCAAGAACTTAAAACAGAATCAACTATCTTATTGTTCAAGATGCAGTTGCTATGAGGACAGAAAAGTGGGTGTGCAAGTTGTATTCATAACCCCTCCCACTTATCGGTCTGATTCATAGATATACATTCTGGAGTCTGAACTAATTGTAGCCAATAGGTAAAGCTAATTCATTAAGTTATATCTTCCTGTTTGTTGATCTGCTTTCTGTTCACAGAATAGATGCTGAAGCCTCTATACTAAGGAAAAAGCTTGCTGAAATAGCGGCAACAGGGGAGCCTATAGGTGAAGGCCATGAAGCAGCTTCCAAAGGAACTACTGTTACTACAATACAGGTAAGTCTGGTTACTGCTACCTCTATTTTATTTTCTTTTTTTTCTTTGGTTTTGTGTTTTGGTTGAGGGGGTTGATATAACTTGAATAACACTTGGTTAAGTTCTACTTCTACAGTTGTGAGATACTGGTAAACTTTAACTTTAATTAGCATGTGCTAATTAAACTCGGTTTATAATGCAAAAAAATGTAATTATGATTTATGACGTATTCCTTCTTGATTTCAGTTTTTTGTCTAATTATATTTCTGCAAAATCATATACTTTAAGTGTTTATATTGAAAGTTGAAACTGCTTTCTATATTCAGACCAGTGTGCAGCTTCCGTGTATTACCAGTGTATTATAATACAAGTACATTTCCTAACTTTATTCTTTAATTTTCTTTTCATTGATAAGTAGTTAAATACATGTCCATATCTTTTTACCCACCAACCCTTTTATTTAATATGGCATCATTATCTTTGTATGGAACTTGACGTAGGACGAACCTGCAAAACATGGTTGAGAAATATAAAAGCCTTTGGAAGTCCATGCTATAGAGTCCCATCTACCAGAGTTTTATAGAATTTAACTTGATTTAAATTTGTTGTTTTAGTAGTTATTATATTAGAATTGTAGTTGGTTAGGCAAGTTTAACAGTTTATTATTAATAGGATGTACTCGTTAAAAGGCAGATAATTAGTACTAGAATTTGAGATTATATTGATTTTGTGTTTTCTTCCCCTCTTTGCCAAATTTCCCACCAATCCTAAATCCTAAATGACATCCCTGTCATGGCTCTTGATCGAAGGAACTTGCCTTCTACTTAATAATGATATTTGCTATAAATCAGCACGAACGCAACCAATACGTTTGATGTATGCATAATGGAATCAACATTTATTTTGGATGTTATGGACAACAGAACTTTTACTCAAAATGTCAACTTGGTTTCTGGCCCAACTCCTCTTAAATTTAGGCTTATACTAGTTAAAGAAGAAAAGAAAAATATAAAAATATAAAAAGATGTTATAATTTTTCTCAGTTCTTTTTCCTATGGGGCATGATGAGTGTATTTGGAATCTAATTATCTCATTCTTTAGTAGGCTCTAAAAGAAGCTCTTGCTCACATACGAGTTTGCTCTAGACTAGAAGAGCTTTTACTGAAGAAGAAATTTCTTGGTAATGGGGACTCTCCTGAGGTTCATGGTCAAAAGGTATATTTTACTTTGTGCCTTCTATTTACCTTTTTTAATTGTTGAGTTTGCAACGTCATAGATTTTTGTGGATGCCATCCTTATATCTTGTGTTATTTCTCTCTATCTGTCCTTTTGTTCTCTACACTTGTCTGGGCAACGGTCATTTATCTATGCATCAGGCTATTCCAGACGCTTGCAACTGCGTCTATTTATAATTTATATGCCCTTTATTCCAATTTAGATATAATTCTTTCCTTTCTAAATGTCCCAACACAATGTCACTTTCTTTTTAATTGCAGAACATTTAGTTTCATTATCATTTCATCCATGAGCTTTAAATGCTTGGGGTCCATGAGTAGTCCCATCAATTCACCCCATAAACAATTAATATGAAGGTGGACGCATGAAGAGTACCATGTACAAATGAAATCACTGCTGGTACTTTAATCTCCCGACATGCCAAGTTTCCTTAAAGGATGTAACAATGTGATTAGGGTGTTCAAAATTTTCGGTTTTAAGTTAAACCGGACCGGACCGGACCGGTCCGGCCAGTTCGGGATAGAGAAAACAGGTTTGTGACTGGTTCGGTACAAATCGGTTTTCGGTACCCGTTCCGGCGGTAACCGAACCGGTTGTACCGGTCCAAGCCCTTTCTTTAGACTTTCTTGCTTAACCTTTAAAGTCTCCTCTATTTATAAAATAGAGGTAACACATATATTAGACAATTTGGGACTTGATGAAATTTGTATTGGTGGTCTCTATTTATAAAATAGAGGTAAGATGAGAACACATATTAGACAATATGAGACTTATTGGTAATGTGCTATCCTTTGAAAAGATATGATTTTTATCAAAGGATAAAATTTCTATACCAATTTAATTTGATCGATTAGCAGTTCCGTGTTAGAAAGTGTTTTCTATAGAAGGGATGGCACACCTCTCCAGTAGATTGTCCATAACCAGCATAATCATATTTGATTTAAGAACAAGCATTCAAATTTATACCCAAAAATTGTACCGATATCATATACATTAATTTCACAAGCACACTATTGTTTTTATGCCACATATGTAATATGGACTGACCCCATGACATTGCCACAAAGTTGATCACATAGTTTAGTTGAGAACTTAAACATCTGGCCTATGTCGGCAGCGTTTGCGTTTCCATGCGAGTAAAACACTGTCAATTTTGCTAATGCATTCTTCACTTATTGTATATATGGTTGTTTTTAAATCCCCACATTGATTAGATGATACAAATTTAAGGAAGTTTTTCTTATAAAAAGACTACCAATTGAAGGCCTTAATAGTTGGTGGTCTTCAAGTCGCACATTGGTTAATTGGTAAAAGTTTAGGGAAGTTTTCCTTATAAAATGACTACGAAATGTAGATTAACAAATGACTACCAAGTCTTGGGCTGCTCTAGTCCTTGGGCCGAACTTTGACTTAAAGACGGCCTTGGGCTGTTCTAGGCCTTGGGCTTAAAAACTCCTTGGGCCGAATTTTGGGCTTTTAAAAAAGTCAGGCCGGTACAAGTTTCGGTACCGACCGGTTCAACTGGTATCGGTACCCAATTTTGGATACTTTCGATAACCGGTTCTGACCAGTTCGGTATTTTACCGATGAACACCCCTAATTGTGATGACTAGAGTTATTTATTAAGTGTAATGCAACCCAATGCAGGTTGATAAGTTGAAAGTCTTGTCAGAATCTCTTGCTAGCTCCACAGCAAAAGCTGAGAAGCGCATTTCAGAACAAAGGTATGGACTCAGAACCACAAGTTGCTTTCCTATGTGATTACTTGTGACACCCCAAACCTGATCTTACACGAGTTCAGTTTAGGTTATTTATCAAAAGAACTCAAATGTAGACATATTACATTAGAAAATACCTTTTTTAAAAAACTAAAGGGGTCAAAATCTAATATCATTGTATTTCCTTTCAAAGTCAAGGGGGCCAACTTAACACTGATAAAATTTATCTTTTCCATATTAACTTGGGTAATTGCCCACAATGGCTAAAGGGTAGCTCTGCCCTCTGTTTGTAGTTGTAGAGAAAACCTGACATTGATAAGAACATCTGCAGATTTCTTATGTGATGAGGGATTAATCTTGTGTCTTTAAATTGTTAATCTTGAAGTAGCTAATGATATTATTAGAACTCCCATGAATTGATATTTTTTTATGGCATGGTTTCTGTCTTTCTGGTTTATATATGATATGAGGTATCTCAGAGAGTCACACATGACTCAAATAATTACTTACATGGGCTTGATGAAATGCCATGTGTCATTTGACGATCTATGTTAAGATAATTAGTTGTTCATTATTTTAGCGGCTAGAAGACATTATTTTCTCCATAGATGATGAATGGAGTTGAATGATTCAATGATACAACACGAGCAAATTCTTCAGTCCTATGGCAAGTTTCATAACCGGGATTTTTTTTAAAAATCTTTTGTAATTATGAATCTATGATAATAAGGTGCAAACTGCCTTAATATCCTTTCAATAGGTTGGATTGAAAAAGAATAAATCATTTTGGAGTGTGCATTGATGTTTCTTCTTAATTTCCTTCCTCTACTTTATGAATTTACCCGCGTGCTTAAAAGAAGCCATGTGTTTGCATTCAGGTGGTGTATCTGACAGGTCCTAAATGGCCTTTTTAAAAGAACATCTAAACCATTAACTTAATTGTTGTTTCTCATAAATCAAAATAGTGAACCTCGTGCAGCTTTTTGATATTGTGGGAGATTTATTTGTTAGTAATTCTTAGAAAGTAATATTTACTCTTTATGTTTGATTACTTACTTTCTGCTTGTAAATGATTTTCTAATTTTCTTTCAAACTGAATCACTGACTAGCACTTTATCCCTAACATTTGGTATATTGAGGAATTATTCAGAAAAGTACTTTTTCGATATGGAGTGTCTTGTAGTTTTTACTGGGAATTCATATTAAAACGACGCCCTGAAATTTTGATTTTTTTGTTATATTTTCGTATTTGGGCAGAGTGCAGAAAGAAGAGGCGTTAAAATTTCGCGTTACCAAAGCAAGTGAAGCCAGTGAAATGGAGAAGGTATTCTGCTTTTGGCAAAGTTTAAAAGCGTTGGCTTCTTTAGCACTGCAAGATCCCAGAAGACATTTTTTAGTGATGTTATTTTTCGTTAACAGGTTCACAGACACACAATTACTTTTAGGAAGGATCGGTTTTCATTTGTTCATGCTTCTATTTTTTCTATATATTTGTTTCTTGTATCAATACATCTTTTTCTGATCAATTGTTGTACTGTAGAGTTTGGTATTTCATAATACTCCTCTTTTTGGCTCAAGGAAGTTTTCCTGGGTCCTCTTACTCTTTTTCTAGTTTATTAAGTGAATAATATAGGCAGCTGGTGGTAATTTCTTCTTCTACTATTATTCTTTTTTAACTTGTTTTTTTTGTGTGTTCTTATTTTCTTAGATGGGGCTCGGTCTTTTGTTATGCCTGGTTGATATATTTTATCTGCTACCTGTGTTCCCGGCCCCACACCCCCTTAATGATTTGCCGTTTCTTAATATGCATTTTTGCTACTTTTAAGAAAGATTTTCTCTTAGTTGGCTGTTAAGCAATAAATTCATATTGTATCAAATTTTGAAGTCTTTTCTATTGTCGATTACATGTAGAACTATGCATTATTGTATAAATATTTTCCTGGATAAAGTTTTACCTGTATCTAAATTTAATAATATTTAGGTTTAGTTGCACATTATTTCTCTCTAGCTTTTAAATTAAGGGGCCCATCATGGTCTGAGCATTCAGAATAACTGATGGGATTTCTGTATCTCCATTAGATATCATAATGTTGTCCATTCCCCGGGTCATTTCATTCATTCAAAAGCCATTCAAGAAATCTCTTTTACTTTGATCGTTTGAGCTTTGTGAGTCATACGATTTAGATGATCATACATGCTTCAGTGCTACTGGAATTACTTGCTAGGTGATTAATTTGTTTGAGGCAAATGTAAGATTTTGCGTATATGGTTTTTTCAGGAATTAACTGCTGAGATTGCTGATCTTGAGAAGCAGAGGGATGAACTTGAAGCTGCATTGAAGAAGGTTTTTATTTTATTATGTTGATCTTTTTCTTCTGTTATAGATTTGTTTAATGATCTTGCCAACACGCAGCTGCATTCTGTAGTTCAGACATTCACACATACCCTTGGGATTTCCCATTTTTGCCCTTATTTTCTTTAGAACCCGTGTGAGGTGTTGTCCAATTTATATAATGACAATTCGTGCAAGTATACACGGTCAATCAAGTAATATAGAGATAAGAAGGATGTTTGTTCTCGCTAATAATTATCCTAATATTAATGTTTTATCAATCTACTCATATTTAAACGGTCACCACAATTGATTGTGAAATTAAATTGATTCAAATTAAACTAACAAAAATTGATCACCAGTTAGTTGATTAAACTATAGGAATACAATTTTCTCAATTCCGTTCCAAATAATCACCTCACCTTATTTCCACTTTATTAATTCAATGAGTTGCTAATTATGATTGCCTATCAATTTATTAATATATTTCAATGATTAATAAAAAGACCTATTTCATTTATGTTGCTATTTCATGCAAGACAGTTAAAATAGATACATTAAGCACAAACTCCTACACAGGTTACACATGACATACAAGTATTCTCATCTTATACACTGTTATGTTATTCTCGAAAGAATCAACAAATTCATGCGTTATTATATTATTATATTCAGATCTTATATTAGATTTCCTATTTCAATTCCATCAAAGATATCAAATTAATTATTGGCCAAACAATTAATAAATTAAGCACAGAATATAGCAATCAACTTAAACAGTATCAATAAGTGAAAATAATATAATTAAATTAATGCATTGCAAAAGGTTCCATTGTATCCCTAATTGGAAATTAGTTCATCATACTCAAGAAAACTAGCATATTTAAAATAAATAACATCCCAAGTACAGATAATGAAATTAAGAGAAGAAGAAAACTCTATCGAGAATCTCCGACTCTTCGTGTTCTCTAATTTAATCTCCAAGTCTCCGTAAGCTAGCTCTCAATTGCTTGCAGTCCAAAACCCTAATACATTAGGTAAATTAAAATTCTATACTAGCTCAACTTCGAATTTAAGGAAACTACAATCAACATTGAATCTCTGCCCGCCTGATTTCGGAGCGCCCCGCGTTCGGTATCTTCAATCCTCCCAGCACGCCCCGCACCGGATCCTATACAAAGCTAGCGCGCCCTGGGCTCAACTTGTCCAGCCTTTCTTTTCTTCAGCTTCCAAGATCACCCTTGCCCTTTTCCTGCAAAATGACAAAAAAACATAAGAAGTCACAAACAAAATACTTAGGAACTCACAATATTAAGTTAAAAAACACTAGATTCATAGGACTCATCGTGAGTAATTGCACTTATTTTAGGATTGAAAGGGGGATACTTTGGGGACACAGTTGAAAGAGTTTTGCAGCTCACCTCATTCCTAACATCAAAGACAACAATGAACTGACAAAAAAAAAGGAATTCATGTTATCAACGAGCTTATGGTACAACAAATACAATCTAAGGTATATCGTAGGGGGGAGGGTGATGGTCTTGATGACCAGAAGAGTGTGCACAACAAAGAGTACACAGTTAGAAATAAGTTTTATTAGAAGTGTGCGCGTGTGGCGGGAGATATAATGCTATTATAAGGAATTTTTTTTAAAAAATATCTAATTCTATTATTGCAAATAAATCAAACAATTCGGTTTTTATAGATTCGTTTAGTTTATTATACTAGTTTTTCTTCTTTTTTACCCCCAAGAATTTTATTGCATTGCTTGAAAATAAACATAGGCCATGCCTTCATCAACTACAGATCATCACCTCAATGATGGGACTTTCTTTCTTCTTCTTTTTTTGAGGATGAGTGAATATTAATAGCATTATGCTGATATACTGTTGTATCGTTTATTTTGCCCCTTTTAAGCTAACTATGCTCCATTTGACTTTGTAGACTATATAAATCATTTCAAAGTGATAGTCCCTAGAATTGTACACTGCTGTGTCTTTCAGACTTCCAGTCCTAGTGTATAATATAGCAGACATCTTTTAACCTGGACATATGGAATAGGTCAACATCTCGCTGTCAGCTGCTAATGCGCGCCTTCACAATGTTAGGGAAGAGAGGGACCAGTTCTACGACGCTAATGATCAGATTGTTGCACACTTGAAAACAAGGGTCTGTACTTTTTTCCCCTTTAATCTATGTTATATTTCTCCATTTTTCTTCGAAGTTGAAATTATTATACGTTTGATTATATGCTTTGCTGGGTAAATCTAGTTTAGCCTATGTTCACTTTTAATATGCCTTTCTAAATGTGTGTGTGTGTATATGTATGTATGTGTGTATATATATAGGAAGATGAGATATCAAGATCCGTGGGATCATGTTCGCTAGAAGCAGATGTTCTTAGAACTTGGATCAATTTCTTAGAAGATACTTGGGTTCTGCAATCCTCAAACACAGAGACTAAGGAGAAGGAAGTCAGGTATATACTTGAACTTTTCAGTTAGGTCATGGAAATTATCTTGTATTATTACTTATCTTTGGTTTAGATATAAATCTTACTTTGAGGTTGCTAATATTAATTTTGTGTAATGGTTCTGTATTTATTTTTGTGCCAATTTTTATAGTGAGATTTATGTCATAATACCTTGAACTTCTGCTGTTACTAATTACTTCATGCATTTTCAAGTGCTGAACTGGAGAGAAATGAGTATTATTTTGTGAACCTGGTTATCCAACTCCTCTCTACTTATGAGGTAGTGTTTTGATTCTTCCATTAGAATCTTGTACTCCAGAATGAAACCTTTCCTATGATTTGCAGTTAATACTCTTTTTCTTGCACTGATTTACATACAATCTTGTAATTTTTGTACAGAAAGGGTTGAAGCCTTCTATTGATCGTATTGGGAAATTTGTGGAGAATTTGAAGAGTTTAAGCCAAGGGTAATGTACTTACTGTACTTGTGAGTGTGCGTGCGTGCGTGCCTGTGTATACACACACACACACACACACATAGGGGTGTGACGGTAAATTACCGTACCGAACCGTACCCAATACCAAAGTTACCCAAAAATGGGTACCGAACCGTTAATACCAGATTTTTTTAAAACCTGCAATTTAAAATGTCCGGCCCAAAATATAAGCCCATCTTGAGACCAAAGAGACATAACTGTTGGTACAAATTTTTTTTAAACCTATATGTCATGCCATTTAATTTATTTAAAATGTCCAACCTAAAATATAAGCTCATTTTGAGACCAAAGAGACGTAACGTTAATCCAAATAAAACCCAGGTCCCTAGCTTCTCCTTCCTTCCTCAACGCATCCCCACATCTGATTTGTTATGAATACTCACACTGAAGTTTGAAAATTGAAGAAGATCGAAGAAGTGAAGTGAAGAAGAAAATAACATGGGCAAGAAGCTATGAATACTCGCACTGAAGTTGGAGAAGCCATCCCTTCATCATATATATATATATATATATATAAAACATCATTTGGTATACTGATTTCGGTTCGGTAAATCCGAAAATGGAAAAGGAGGTACTGCTACCGTGTCGAAAAGTTCGGTATTTACCGGTTTTTTATACCGTTACCGGACCGGTGTCAAAATATACCGAACCTGTCGGTTCAGTTGAGCCGGTTTCGGTAAAAAACCGATTGTACCGTTGGATTTTGAACAGCCCTATATACACACACACATATACATATATGTATCATACATGTATACATATATACATATATGTATATATGGGATAACTTGGTTGTGACAACTGATCAAATGACGTAGTTTGGTATTTCATTAACGACAACTGTCATTTCACCAACTTTACTAATAGTAATTTTGACACTATTTTATTACTGCAAAGTCAGAACTACGTCATATTGGGCTTTTACAGCCACATTTCTCCCATATGTACACACACACACACACACATAAATATGCCTCCTTTTGACAAGGTTACTAAGTCTTTGTCCTAAGACAGATTAGAGGATCCATCTGGTGTGGATAATGAGGATTCCAAAGTATTACACCCCAGGAGAAATCTTGAGGAGGAATATCTGGAGTATGAAGCAAAGGTTTATAACTAAATATACATGATCAATCTTTTGTCTCTAAACGCAGAATGTAGACTTAATTTCCATTATTAAGCTATTTTGCTAATCAAATTCTACTTCCTCTACTATACTTCATTAATTATATAGTTATGGAGACCAGTTTATGACACAAGTTTGATTACATTCTCCTTTAACATTCTAATAAAGGATTGCAAGTTTGAATGTGTGATGCGGTAAAAGAAATCACCTATATTCAAAATTTGTGATTCTACACATTTCTTCATTATATATTATGACAATGAGTTTATTTGTCAAATTTTATGCTATATATTAGAATAACATGATTTAAATCATTCTTGCAAAATGTGCTTCCGTTTAATGTTCTTGCTCCCTGTCATCCATGCGTCTATATTGTTTTCCTATAAAATCAATTTATTCTACAGACATTAATTCAATCATCTAGATTATTTAGGCCTCTAACCTTCCCATTTCATATGATTTTCCCAATTCCTTGATATTTTATTTCAAACATTTTCAACTCTTATTTTTCATAGTACTTGAGAATTTGGTGTCCCAGAAAATGTGGTGTTGCATTTCTTTTTAAAACAGAGGGAATGAGCACCACATGATATTGTTTGTGCTTTCTTTTCCGATGGCAGATTATTACAACCTTCAGTGTAGCGGATAATATGAAAGAGCAATTCTATTCTCAACAAGGGGCAAGTTCCAGGTGCTACTATGAGCTTTGGTTACTGCTTATGTAATTTATATTGGCACTACTTTTCCATGTTATATCCATTAAATTTCCTGAATGGGGAATGTTTGGTTCTTCATTTAGGAAAGAGAATCCAAGGGTCAAAGAGCTATTTGATAATATTGAAAAATTAAGGGAGGAGTTTGAAGCTATTGAGAGACCAATTTTAGAGCTGGAAACTCCACCGAGTGCCGTGGAAACTCGCAGCACAGAGTCAGAAACACCATCTTCTGCTAAACCAGAAGATAGTCCATCAAATCCTGCATTGCAGGCTGCAGAGATACCAGAGGCTAATAAAAATAAGCGCCCAGAGTCGCCTTCTGTTAAGCCAGAGCAAGTTCTTGACCACGAGGCAGAATTAGCAAAGTTGGAGTCTGAATTTGGGAAAGTTAATCCAGACTACTCTGCAGAAGAGATCGGTGGCTGGGAATTCGATGAGCTTGAGAGGGAGTTGATATCTGGCAACTCAACGACGAGTAAATAGATCAAAAGAGTATACTAAAGTATTTGACTATGTATCCAATTCCAATAAACCAGTCTGCAGTTTGTATATGATAAAAGTCAGTCCTGGCCTCCCCAAGTGTCGTGTATTCGGTTGGGAGCTTTACTTTGTAAAGCATTTGATAAATGTCAGTCTGTGAATGATTCAAATATTTTGTTATCCTGATACATTGCCTCTAGTGTATTGTATTATAAAACAGTATCACTTATTACAAAAATACTTAAGCTGATCGTGGAATATCGAAGTAAGTTTAGGCTATTGTTTGCCTGGAGTGTGGACTGTGGATTGGTCTCCCACCACAATAGATGGTTCTGATTTTTCTCCTTAGTTTGTAAATTTAGAAATAGAGAAGGAAAACAAAAGCACCATATTGCCAAACTTGGGTCATCTACTCAAGTCTTCGAAAGTTTGGGCGTGATGTCTACCTCAAACTCTTATGAACTTGCGTCCAAGTATATCAGTCACGCACATGCATCTAAAATCATTTTGATGTGGCTGCCAATAGTCTTTCATTACTGCTGGCTGGATATGCTAGACCTTGCTTTGTCACAGCTTATTTGGTGTAGTTTATAGATTTTTATTTTAAAAATAAGCTAAAAAGGTATGTTTGACAGACCTTATATAAACTAACAAGTTATAAGTTGAGTACAACCCATTCAATACAAGAAACAAAAATATGTTAAAGAGTTATTTTTTCTTTTTCTCCAGCTTATAGCCTATTCGGTATTTTAAGTAGACATGTTCAACTTATTTGCCAAACATAACAATTTATTTTGCAATAAGCTTTTCTAAAAAAAGTTTGCCCTATACAAAATATTCTAGCTTATTGAAAAAGCTGCTTAAATTATGTTAATGGATGTTAAAGATGACTTATCATTTCATGCAAAAGGATGTTATCCAATTATTCTTTGATTCCAAATTCTGTGTTTTTGAAAAAAGATTCAGTTTTGCTATTCTCCACAAATCTCTCTCTGAGCCACCCACCCAAGCACACAGAGATCTAGAGAAATCTCATTATTTCATGCAAAATGGATGGTGTTAAAGAATTTCAAAATTTGCCACTAAGGTTTCAAAGTGGGGAATACTATTTATTTGATGATATTTAAAATGGACCCCTTATGCTTCTTACAGGGTATGGAATTGATGGAGCAAAAAGCTTTCCTGATATAGAAAATGAAATCTATATTCCCCCTTGAGGGGCACCATCATTGTTCAGGGGCTACCCATGCTATCAACCAAAGGGCACAAATGCTGGTGGATTTAAAGCCCCCCAAACCCTAATCTTGAATTGTCAGTTTCAAAAACAATGTCAAACAAAGGGGTTTATGGGTACAATCCTTTTGAGCAACTGTAACATTTCCTTCTGCCTTATTATGGTGCCGGACGGTCGGTAGGACACCTGGCAATGAAGGTCATGTAATCTAATTGCAGAGGGGTATGCATACAAGTTGCTCCTTAAACCAATCAAGACCAACATTTTGATCCTGATTTTTTGGGTTGTAGGCCACTTGGGAAGATTTATTAATGGTTGGCCTTGTTCTATTTTCTTTTCCCGATAATTTTGAGATATATAACACAATGTTGCAGTCATTATGATGATATATTTCATTCAAAAGTCTACTTTATACTTGAGGTGTAACAATAGCATCTTCAAGAATTTATTTGTAATTTCCGTTGGTGCTCGAGTGTATGCCCCGACTATGATTTTATTTGCGTTTCTGAGTTAAATAAGGCAAACACGATTTTAGAATACATTTGAATTTTCAAACACTCCAAACGCCCTCTAACCAACAAGTACTATAGCTTGTGGATGAGTAAAATACTTTGAAAATTTACAACACAGTCACCAATCAATCCAAAAGGTATTTTATATTTTTGATCAATATTCAATGCTATGAAGCACAACCACCATGAACTTCCACCGATCAGCAGCATGTCCTTGGCTTGGTCGCTTGGTAGAACAGTTTTCAGAAAATAAACATTCATGGCTCAAAGAACCTGTCCATAAAGTGACTCTGTTAGAGCTGATTCCAGTTTGGTAAATATATTGCAACAGCTCTATATATAAGTTCAAACTTAAAAAGAATGATCCCTGTTAGCTTTTCATAGTAAATTGTGATAAAGAGAACTCAAATGTGGGGGCTGTGTTTAAAATAAGAACAAACAAATATCTCGAGCATCGCAGACATCCCTGGCTTTCCTTGCCTACCCCACCATCATGTCGGATAATAGTGTTATTTCTTAATCTCAAGTCAACAACCATCTCCTGCTCTATAAAAAACACATACATATATAAATGTAAATACACACACACACACACTCTTATGTGTGTACAGTGGAGTGATAGTAGTGCTTGCTATCACACTATTTGAGCAAATACATCTCTGTCTTGCCATAAGAGAACGGACGGTACACATTTAAAATTTTTAATCCTTCTACTACTATTGGCAGCGGATAGCACTGTTTTTTAAAATCTGGGCTGTTTATTTCTCCTATGGACGGCCAGAGATGTGTTTGCCCGAATAGTGTCATATATATATATATATATATAGAGAGAGAGAGAGAGCATGTATTGATCAATTTACAGTAAGTGCTACCATAGAAAAGTCATGGGGAATTTCTATTAATGATAAGATCAGAAAGTTCAAGACAAACCAGAAATCCAGTAAAAGTAGGAAAACTAGGTAAAGCATTAAGTGGTTCTTTAGCTCTTAAATAACATAATTATTACACGCGCGCAAAACGTAGACAATAATTTTTTCTTAAAGACAAAAAAGGAGGAGATTATTATACACTTAAATAGCAGAAAATCAGGTTTTGAGCAATGGGATTATTTTAAATGAGTTTAGTTAGGCAAGGTGCATATTTCAGAAGAAACAAAGGTCTAGGTATAACTTTTTAGTTGCATGATTTAATAGACGAAGCAATCAAGTAGAAGTGGGCCTTCAGACCTTCTACTACCCCACTCATTTAGTCATCCATATCACTAATATTTTATATACTCACTACATAAATTTCTACCATTTATTACATGAATTGTTACTTAAAAATCAAATGTATGAATTAAAAATATGTTCTTAGTATGAGAGGCTCAACCAACAAAGCCAGGTCAAAATACAGCTTTTCATGCATCTTCGGTTTTCCATATAACAGTGTGCACAAACACTACCACCCCAATTATTGAATAATAAAAAAATAATGGAAAAAATTAATAAATCAATAATTTAAATCGTAGGACCCACAAACTATTTTTTTCTTTCTGTTTGTGGACAACTGTTTGTCCATAATTTGTTCACATAGAACTACTCTTTTCTGTATTTTTATTCTCATTGTATTGTTTTTAATGCAATCACATTGTTATGGTTACCAAAAAAATAAAACCTAAAGATAGACTAAACTCAAATACCTTGGATTAATACAATCAAACCTCAAATATCACCCAACGATTCTCTTCACAGTATTTTCATTTTTCATTTTTCTTTTTTCAAAGTAGAAATATTAAAAGGAGCAGAACAATTATAAAACAATGAAAATTATAAGCTACAAAAAGTCATTCAGGGAAGAAGACATGGACCACTGCCAGGCAATAAAAATCCTTTATGAATTTTATACCCAAGAGAACTGAAATAATTTCTTAAACCTAACAGTTCAAGAAAGTAACTTTCTTTTCCACAATTTCCAATTTTAGAACACTTGAAAAAATCTAAAAAGAAAAAAAAAGCACTTTCCCTACTGACCCTTTATAAAACTCAGCTTCCCAGTTCCCACAACTATAACCTACACATTATACAACCACAGCAACATTAGGGAGAGGGAGACAGTGTAATGGCAACAAATTTCCTTTCATGCGACCATGCAGATGAAGACTACATTGACATGGAAGTGAACTCACACAGCAATATTTTCAGTCAAGACATGAGCTTTCCTCCACACCCAAGAGAATTTGAGTTCCAAATGTTTTCTAGCTCTTCAGAAAGAGACACAACAACTTCTCCAGCTGATGAACTCTTCTACAAAGGGAAGCTTCTTCCGCTCCACCTTCCTCCACGTTTACAGATGGTTGAAAAATTGCTGCAGAACTCCATCTCCTATGAAAAATATACGGATACTTTTGATGAAATTTTTAGCACTCCATTTGAAAACACCACTCCTGCAAGTAATACACCCTTTGAATCCTGCAATATCTCACCTTCTGAATCTTGCGCGGTTAGTAGAGAACTGAACCCTGATGAGTACTTCTTTGAGTATTCAAATGAAGTGAGTGGTTTCATCGGAGACCACCAAAAAAAATCCTGGACCAGAAAGCTTAAGCTGATCAAGCAATCGTCCCTTGGTTCAAAGCTGAAGGCTTCCCGTGCCTATCTGAAGTCTTTGTTTAGTAAATCTGGTTGCTCGAATGAGTCCTCTGCAGCAGCTTCAGTAAATATAGACGAACGATCAATTCCAATGGCAAAGGAGTGTGTAAGCAAAAATTACAGGAAAGTAGCGAAGAACACATTGGGACAAATTCAGAGAGACAGATATCAAATGTCAGCCAGAGTCATGAGGAGCTTCAACAAGGGAGAAAATACTGAGAATGGTGGTGGTTGTCATAGAAGGTCCTTCTCCGGGGCTATCAAGCGGCTTTCAACTACCAAGTCTTCGTCTTTCTCCTTTTCATCTGGCTCTTCTTCATCTTCAAGCTCAAGTACTTCAAATGGGTGTCATGAATTGCAATCTTTCAAAAGAAGCATCAGCTCGAATTTAGATATTGAAAGTTCAATTCAGAGTGCAATTGCTCATTGCAAAAGTTCGCAGCAGCAGCTTCATTCAACAAAGAGTGGAAGTGATATGGGGTTCTGTTCATTGTCGGCTTCCAGGATAATATATGAGGATCAAGAAAGACAGGAACTTTGCAGAGGTTGAAGATCACAGAGAGAGAGAGAGAGGAATTAATTACTAAGTACAAATGTTGATGGAGTTATAATATATTTTCTTCTTTCTTCTATATCTTTGTGTAATGGTACCTTTCAGTTCTTACAAGAATCAAAATTGACATGTTTATCTGGTGTTCTAGACCAGACCATCTTCCAAAAGTTTAAAAAAATCAAGAACAAAAACTTCCCTTCCTTGAGATAGTTGGTAGGAATTACAGGACATTCAAGTTCAATTCAGGAAGGAACATTTTCTGCTGATGTTCCTTATTAAGCTTATTCGCACATTATGGTTATTAGTTGTTTCCTTATAACAGAATAGCATGGCTCCCTCTTCCATGTTTTTTTTAATATTCTTTTCGGAAAAGAGAAAGTGAATAAGAACCTACTTTAGGCCTTGAGCAATTTACCATCGTCCCTTTTGAATGAAATTTCTTCCAACTTAGAAAAATTTAACACAGCTTTCAGGTAGTTCGTTTCAGTACTGCAAATTAGAGAATTTGGATCCATGAGTGAGGTATCTCTGCTAATTCTTCCTAAGAAATATTATGGAACGTAGTCCTATAGATTAATTTAAAACTACAACAACTAACAATTTTAAACTATTAGAAATTATAGTAACAACTAACAAGAATATAATTATCAATTTATCAGTAATCTCCTTTGGCATTCGAGTAAGGAGAAGCACTTAAAGAGGTAAGGAATATAAATGGAAACACTTGAATCTTTTTTTTCTATTATTTATTTATTCATCATGTTTTCTACTTTTGATCCCATGAGGTGTTGAGGATTTTGGTGTGGATAGAAATGATGTCCCAGCTATCATACAATGCAAAGTCTAGTACTCTACAATTAGTTTCTATAAGAGTGACAGATATCTCTACTTTCTGTCATATTTCACGGATTTCTAATAAATCCCTGAGCAAATTATCAATATTTGAAATAAATTCAAAAGTTCCTTCAATCATATAGTTTAATACTTTATTTCTCATTCATGAGTCGGAATAATAAATTCATAATTCTTCAAGGAAGATTAGTTCTGATGTGTCCAGAATCCAGACTACAGATCCAAAAACACCATCCAGCGACAACTCAAACAGATTGCAAACTTATGCATTTGCAAATTCTCATTAAATAAAATTGAGAATATAATACGAAATGATAATCTTCATATGATAAAAACTAAGGATGTTACATTGCTTACCTGTAAAGTGCAATCTCCTAGCTCAAGAGACAAAAATACTATGAGCTGACATGGATAACACCTGAACCAGAAATAAATTAAAGTACCAGAGTATAGGTAAAAATATATTATAATTACCTTGCATCTAATTAAACAATAAGAGATTAATCATGAAAGTGGTATCAATACCCACCTGTCTGCTTCTTAAGAACAACCTGAGCCACCAGACTACATATAGGATGTTATTATAAATTGATTTTAAAGTAAAATGATTCTAAAGCCGAAGATAAAAAGTAAGGAAGAGAAGATCTCCAAATGCAGACAAACAGCCTTTAATTAGTGTCTTTTAACCTTATTTTAATTTTCAAGTGGATACAGTAAACCTTAAACTAAGTGAATTTGCCAGCTAGATCTTTGACAAGTTTAAAGCAAAAGAAAGCACGTAAAAGTTTGATTTGATGATGTTTAGCACTATAGGGCACCAATAAGCATAAAACAAGAAAGATTTTTCTCTACCCAACTTCCACAAATGCCTGAACAATGAAAGAAGGTAAATCCATGCATCATAGCTGTAATGGACTTTTTTTAGAGCTACTTAGAATCATAAACTTATTTTGTTGTGCAAAGTCCTGAAAAGAACAGCACAGCAAAAGTAAAGGAGCGCATTATCAATGTGTATACCCCTTAGGTTGAGGAGAGATTATAAGTTTGGAAAGCTTACACAGTTCAAGTACATGAAGTCATTCTACCTCATAATTGTGTATGCCACTATCACATATATTTTTCTTTGCCAGTGAGCCGTACTTTTAGAAAGGATTCATTCAATCAACACTGTTAATGCTGGAATAAGGGTAAAATCACTTCATTAAACATCCATCATGTTGCATTTGTTTAGGTGAAAAATGAATAGTTTAGGGGCAGTCCTTTGCCATACACAACACTGAGTGGCTCTTAAAAGAACATGGAGTTCACAAGAAACTAGTGTAATCATTGGTATCTTCATTAATGCCCTTTCCATAAAAATTTCAGGTAGACATGCCAAATGCCTGATAAAATTTTCAGAGCTCAAAGAGGTGCCATGTAACTAGGCTTCATGCAAGTATGCAACTAGAAACAAAACTAGTTCTGCACGCTATGACCATTATTCCCCAATACAAAGCTATCAAGAAAATCAATATGACTATTTTCTACCTGTGTTATTCTTGCTTGGAGCAATGGAACACAACCGGATCATTGAATACAGAACCCATAAAGGCTTCTTATCCTTAACAGTAACACCAAGGCAACATGAATTAACAAATGTAACTTTCTGACAAAAAACAGACACCATCAAGCAAATTATTTTCCCCAAAGCAATATGCATAGTAACAGCAATTAGATGATTTCAGTATGTTTATCACTATATAGAAAAAGGGCAGAAATTGCCAATCCAGAATCTCCTTCGTTTTCCTTCCAGTTCCAGATATTTATTACTGAAAGTTTTGTCTAAAACTCTTTCCCCATTTCCACACTTCCCCGTACAAACAATTCAAGAGAAATCAAGAAAGAGTAGGGTATGGTTTCTGTCATCTTTGTTTGGATCATCCTTCAAAAAATTTCTTCCAATTTTGTCCTCTATGTTCTGTCAGACTACAGATTGAACTATTTTTTATCTTTAATATACATCATTATATATTTCTCTTCACGTATAACTAGTGATGCTCATAGGACACCTGAAGACTGACACAGGCGGAAGCGACGGGGGCTAGATATTGTTTGCGCTGGCGAAACCTAGAATCCACAAGGTGAAATAACCCTAAAATCCACTAGGGGCTCTTGAATCCACAAGGAAAATAATTGTCTAGAATGCACAAGCAAAAGTAGATAAAACCCAAAGGATATTTTATTATTAATCCAGAGTTCCTTAGAATGTAAAATTGTTAACCATTATATAAGAAGGGGTAATTACAACTTAAAGGAAAGTCAAGTGAATATTCAAAACATAATATAATTCTCTAAGATCATGCCTAAAATCTTCCTAATTGATACTAATTTGAAATCCCTTATTAAAGATTAAAAACTAGCTTAAATTAGTGCTAAAAATATCCTAGCAACTAAAAATCTGAATATTACAATTAAATACAATATAACAAAATATCTTCCTCCATCAAAGAGAAAAAATTGAATCAAATGTTTCTCTAATTGGCTTGGAAGGAAAAGCTTAGGGGATAGAGACTTGGTAGATAAGAGAGCTTATACAATTGCAATCCCAATTTATACCGAAAGTCATGCTAATGCTTCACAAACATTCTTATTTTCTTGGGAAGTGGATTGACGTATTTTGAAAACCTGGAACTTTTAACGATAGTTTGTTAACCATTGGATTACATAATTGAATGAACTTCTATCAGTGAAACACCAAAGTGTTGCAGCATAGGCTACTAGATACACGTGCATATGTGCAAGGGAAAGAATATTTTGTCCCTCTTAAACTTTAATTGGTAGACTTAGTAAATAGTTCAAAAGCAGAGTAAATCTTCTGTTACAAATAAAGTATATTTAGCCACTTTAGGTGGAGAGATAAGGTATGAAGTGACAAAGACAAAAAGTTATAAGTTATATTTAACTGAAAATGACTCCATCTCCTCTGTTAGAGCATGGAGTGAATACTTCCTCTCAACTAAAGGTGCCGAACAACAAATATAATCAATTTTCTATATCAGTTCCAAAGTAATTAACTCTATAAATAACAAAATTCATATAAAATATCTAGTGACAAGGGGTTGATTAGGTGATAAAATGAGACTTATATTTCCTTCCAATTTCATTTGTCTAATGGAAAAATCTCAATAATTCTTTTCGGACATATTTCAACCAAAAGAAAATCCCACACCCACTTTCCTTTTAGGTGGGGGACAAAAGAAGTAACAATGATCACAAAAGGAAAGCAACAAGTTTGTAGCCAGATGATCAATAATATCTCATGAAAGACGTTATTAATTCTTTCCATTCATATGCTTTGAAGGATACATTAAAATCACATTTAAACTTGCAATCCAATTTCTTTTAATTGCAAGTTTGAAATCAACCGTCACAAGAAAATTTACAAATAGGATTTCACAATTTATAATTAAATCATTAAAAAATAAAGACCACATTAATGGCCAACAAAATCTGGAAGCGCAAGGACCTTGCCTTCAGTAAGCATGCACCAAACTTGAATATGACATCCACAATCTTCTTGCAACACATACCTTTATATTGGGAGGACGATACAGAAGAGAAGACATTAGGGATATCTATTGATACAAATTTACTGATGTATGTAGGCAGGGAGACATGTGCCAGTAGATGGAAACCCATTTGTTAGTGTAAATTACCACAAATTTGTGGTAGTTGTGTATAGACTCATTTAATAGGATAGTACCTTTCTTCTTATAATGCATATTTTAAAATATCGGGTGTTATATTATCACTAAGATCCACTTGCTGCATCAAAAATAAACAGCAACTGAATTTATTTAGAGATACCTATATGAAACCAAACTTTATGAACTATAAATGTCAAGAGTTGGAGTGAAGTAACTATTACTTAACTGAACACATACATGTTTGAGCTGGCTGATTGCAACATGAACACAATCTGCCATAATAGATAACAAAGACGTAAGAGGTCTTCAAGAAGAATGGAATGCATTGACACTGAGGTACACATACCTTTGTTTTCATTTTTTCCGATATATTGACATAATCTATTACCCCCTCAAGATCTCTTTCCCAGCCCACCAAAATTGGGTCCTCTTCAAGAAGTTACATGTCTGTAAATTACATAATTTCATTACGCATGCATGTGTATTGAATATGTTTTGGTGGGATTCAAAAAGACTCAATTATAATATAGACAAAGGAATTAGGAGGCAGAACAATATAATCACATTTTATTTTGTATATGCATGTGTTATGGCAACTCTATTTTGGTAAATTTTAAAAAGTAGCAGGGATATGTCTCACTGTTGGTAGATTTATCATCAATTTTGCAGAAACAATCAAAAATTAATGTCTTGGACTAGTTGCCTCAAGCTTATATAGCATTGGGCAGGACAAACTATAAAAATAGGACATGAAAGTTCGCCAATATGAAATCTCAAAGGTCGCAACTGAATGCTCTAAGGACATATTAACGTGGAATATAATACAGGGAACTGATATTTCCACATGGTCTCTCTCACAAGATTAGTGACTAGTGGATCTCACATCCATGTGAAAGAGACAGGATAATTGCGTCGAAATATCATTTTTTCATGCGGAAATAGAAGTTTCCTATAATATTTTCATAAAGTTAAATTTGAAACTACCTCTATCATAACTTAATGACTCTTCCATTTTGAAGCTCATCCCTTTACGTAATGCATTGATTTTGTCAATCTCAAAAGCATTTTTATTGTAAAACAGTTAAGGTAGCATGCAGCAGCACTAGAAGATTCTAATTACTTTAGTAGTTATGATATTCAGTACCTTTTTGGACATTAAGAAATTCTCTATGATATTTTTTTGGCAGGGTTCTATCGATTTTGTCATTTTGGTCCAAATTCTTTCCTTATGCATTTAAAGAAGGAAATAGACTGCATACTCCAGAAGGTTCATAAGAGGATGAATTATACTATATCAGCTATAGGGATTTTACAAAATAATCGAAAAAGTTTGTACTCACCACCATCATTCATTGAGAAGGTAGCAGGTTAATTGATATTTTAGTCACTGTACTAAAGGTCGATTTTCATTGTGGTGACCGAATTTATTTTTTATTACAAACACATTACTACACTCAAAAAAGGTTACAAAATTGTCATTGTTTAACATTCCGTCCAAAAAAGTGAACGGAAGTACTAACTAGACTAACAGTTAACAGGTGTTAATTATGTGGCAGGTGACGTGGATCGAGTTAATTTATGTTTTGGTCATTGTACTATGGGTCGATTTTTATTATGGTTACTGAAACTTTTTTTGTTACATTCTCGCTATCTAAGAAAACAAAATATTACAAATTCATGATTTTATAATTATCCGTCCAAAATATTAATTAAAAAGCTTACTTGGCAAACATTTGACATATAGATGTGAAATATTCTAATGAGGTAACATGTGTAGGTCAATTTGTAAAAAAAAAATGCTCACCTAGAAGAAAAGAAAAAAGCTAAAGTCAAACTAATTATTTTAATACTCCATAATATTATAAGAAGATAATTAAAATTTTAAGAAAAAAGAAACATAATTTAAAGAAACAAAAACAATTAAAAATCAAAGATCATCTTCCTCTTATAACCACGAACGGTGGACTTATCGGAAAAAAAATGGTGTTTTACACTTTATCTACATTAACTCTGTCTCTCACCGTGGACCAAGTTGGAACTACAGTTTCTCGTCGGAAATCTAGCTTAGAAAATAGGTTCTTCTTATACCTCTATAAACTCGCCAAAAAAGAAAAATGGAGAAAAGAAGAGCGGCAAATTGATAATAGCAACGTCTAAAGCTACTTGTTTCACTTTGAAATGAGAGTGAAATAGTCTCTATTAAACCGATTTTTGCAGTAGTCAGCAGATCTGAGGACGTTTATTGAGTCAATTTTGTCCTTTATTGTGCAGTTTGGTTTGGTGTTTAGAAGGTTCCAAATTAAATATGATTTTAAAAATTTATAAATTTAAATTAGTTATGATGTACTCTCTTCATACATGTTGTAATATTCTGTAATAAAATCACTAATCTGTAATATTTTTTGTACTTCGATAACGAGAATGTAACAAAAAAAAGTTTCAGTAACTAAAATGAAAATCGACCCCTAGTATAATGACCAAAACATCAATTAACTCGATTCACGTCACCTGTCATATAATTAACACTTGTTAAACGTTAGTCTAGTCAGCACTTCCATTCAATTTTTTGGACGGAATGTTAAGCAATGATCATTTTATAACCTTTTTTGAGTATAGTAATGTGTTTGTAATAAAAAAAATTCAGTAACCATGTGACTAAACCATCAATTAACCCAGCTGTAAATTTGGATCCTTTGAACATAAACAGGTTGCATGGTCGTTGGTTTAGCTCATTGGGACCGAGTTCATATTATTTGATCTCAAAAAACCCAATGCTGCAAGTGGTTATGCATCTTTTGTGCATTGAATTTTCATATTTTGATAACCTAAGAAAACCTAACCTACTTACTAATGACAATTGCAAAAAAGTTGAGCAAAGCAAAAGGAGTGGTATATATTCAAAATTCAAACATCTAACATATACGGAACTCAAATTCGATACTAGTTGCCTAAAATAATTATGCTACTGATATCATATTTATCTATCAAACTGCATTTGAAGAAGAAAGAAAGAATGTAAGCTGATGAGTTTGACACTAATTCCCGTACTAGGGTTTTGAGGAAGAATTAACCTTTTGGATTTGGACTGAAGATTTCGCAATTTCAATCACGTCTTTGGCGATTTGGTCGATAATTGAAGTACTTTGACAACAGACGAACTCCTCCCCATTTTCCATTTTTTCTCCCCTCCTCAGTAACACGCTTGACGCTTCTCCCCATGAATTCGAACGTCTCTCCAATCCAAGTTTATACAGCAAGGTGTTTGATCATACAAGTGACGTATTTTATGCGCTTTTCTAGTTTGAACAGGAACAACTTATTTTTCCCAATTTTATTTATTGAAATTGGGGAGTCTGAATAACTCATTTAGCGTCTGTCATCCCAGCTTTCTACGGAGTATAAGATTAATGTCATAGATACAAATTATACTTCAAAAAATTATGCACAAACAGTGTATTAAATGATACATAAATCGTATTCTTTGAACATTATTCCCGCTATATTCGCAACAAAATAGGGCTATTTAAAGTTTCACAATCTTGTTTTAAAATAACGATTCCGTAACTTAATTTCCAAGTATATTTTTCAATTTTATGATTGCATTTGATGGTGACATATTCATGAAAATATGTCTTTTGCACTGCCTAATATTCCGAGGTACAGTCGGACAACGAAACGGGGATCAAGAAAGTTTGTTACATTCACAAGGACCAAAAATCCTTGTACGTGAAAATATTAAAAATACATCTGAAAATATCAGTTCTCATATGGAAAAGCCAACTAGCTCATAATTCCTTTATATCTGATGCATTAGTCTTTTGCTTGAAGATTAAATTACCCATCAATTTCACACAAGAATTTGGATTCCACATCATAGATAAAATTTCAAAACTCGAACAATATCATTTTAGCCTTTCCAGATGCAAATATATCGGCATTAAGCAACAAATCGCCATTTCTCCCCTTCATTTAGTCAATAATACAGCGAATAGGCTAACATAACTATATAAGCAAAGCACCCACAACATTCGCACTTGTGCCAGCCGCAGACACTTGAGAATAGATCAAGATGCTCAGAACACACGAACTTCAGGGGCCTTTTAGTAACTGCTCGTTTACAAATGTTTCCAATGTTAAAAGAGCCTTTAGAAGTTAAACCCCAAGGTTAGAACCCTATCATCTTAAATTGCAAAAATCTTGTCAATTTCTTCTGAATGGGAAAAGTCAGAATGATGCCATGAGTTGGAGCCGCTCCTTGCATGCTTCTCTTTCTTCCTCATTGATCGATTTCTCTTAGACTTCACAACATAATAAGTCATGGTGCCAAGAACCCCGGCCATTATCACTCCCCCCACAGCTGTAACCAAAATTGCGGCCCATTCGTACTTTCGACCGACCACTATATAAGACGATGCCATAAATGCCACAGAAGTGCACACAGAAGCTAACCACATCAACTTGTTAATCACTTCTACTACCCGTCTTTCTGCTTTTGTCTCACCTCTGACTAATGTAATTTGAACAACCACAACAGCTAAGGACGTGAAAAGTGCAATGGCATTAAAGATGAAGAAGATTTTAAAAGAAGCACGGCTCACCACTACAGCCATCCCATGGTTGTCATCTCCACCAGGTACAGTAAAAATAGCTGCGAATGCAACTGTTGCAAAAAGCACGGCAACCACGGTCACCGAGTTGGTGGCGTTATTGATCCCTTCTCGGTGAAGTTTTCTGAGCTCTTTAGCAATTCCGTGAACATTCTTGTTTGTCCTCTTGGTTTGCTCAAGCTGGGTGTGAACATCTTTTTTAATTTGAGTCACAGTATTCCTCAACTCATCCCTTGGTTGGTTCAGCTCATTAGCTCTAACAGCACCACAACGAAAGAGGCATGCCTTAATATCTGAGGATTCTTCAGAGAGAGGAAGCCCTTCAGCAATGTCGAGAGCTGTTTTGTGATCTCTGGTCAGCGCATTAACATTGGTATCAGGGAGACATAACAACTCGTTCACTATCTGCAAGACAAGAAGATGAAGCTATCAATTTTTTTGGTTTTTGTACTTTTCTAATTTGTAGTATCGATACGAGACAATGTTCCAAACTTTTGACTAGTAGATGGTGGCATAAAATGAAGGAAGCTAATACTGACTTGAAATATGAAGGCAAAAGTCAAGACGAATCTATACTTGACATTATACAGCATCAGTGTGGCTTCAAATGGATTATCTATTTAATATAATATCCGAGGTTATGCAGAAAATAATGCACACTTAATCAAATTCACACCCTTAGTATAAATGGCATCTTGTAGCTTCTAACAGATATACTTCTCCAAAATGAAATCATTTAAGCAAACTTCGTAAGAGATGATAAGTAATCTTCAAGTACAAAGTAATAATTTATCATCCCAAAGGGATAAAATAGCTGAATAATATATTAATATTCAATGTACTGAGCTCTGTGTACATATAACAGTGTATATCAAATCTAAACATAAGACCAAGTAACTAGACTAAAATATCGGTAGTAAGTAAGATGGGTGCAGATCAGCAGGCTGGTCACCTAGGCCAACCAGTCGGTTCCCTGGATGCTCCCCAAATATATCTCGCCAGGTTACCAAGAGAGGCCAGCTGGCTGCTCACTCTCTGAAAGGACTACTACTAACACATCTTATAACAACTTGAGTCATGCACATGTAAATCTAATTGATGGGGACAATACGAAAACTACTGTCACCTGCAACCAAGTTCAGCTCCCCCTCCCACACTTCTCATTAAGATCATTTCACAAGTGTTTTTGTGATTTTTATTAATATGCGGAAACTACTTTCAACTGCAACCTAATCGAAGATTGTAAGAAAACTCTTTGAGCAAGAAAAATGATTTTCCATTGTAAAGCACTTTAGTTGGTACAAACATAGCATTAGTATGAAAATTTAGCATCATATTTATATACCTCTGCTCGCTTTTTCCTGGTGGCTACATGCAACGCTGTGTTACCATACTTGTCCGGGAGCATCACAATAGCTGCATCCGCCTCAAGCAGCAGTTTCACCACCTCACAGCTAACCCCTTTTACAGCCATATGCAATGCAGTCTGTCCTTTTTTATCTGTTCTTCTTGCCAACTGCGGATCTTTGTCGAGCAATGACTTTACAATGTCTACATGTCCCTGTCTGGCGGCTAGATGCAATGCATTTTTCCCGTTGGATCTGGCAATCTCTAACAAACTACAATCTTTTGACAGCAGCTCATTCACTACAGCTGTATGTCCTCTTGAAGCCGCAGATATAAGAGGGGTTGCATGTGATGGGCCAATTGTTTTGCTTAGCTCAGGGTCATGGTCTAGCAGCACTTGGACAATAGCTGCAATAAAAAAAAGGCAAACATAATTAGCTGATTTGTATAAAAACATGCTCAGTGGATACTAACTATGACAATATTACATGCACTGACGTCCAACATACACAATGACCTAAGTTAGCTCTTAATCTCAAAAATTAAAAATCGCATAGTTCACCAAGAAAACAGTGAATCATATATATGAAAGTACACATCTGTTTCCTAGTATTTGCCACATGATACCCTTAAAACACCAGGTCAGCCCCTTCAATCCCTATGCGGTCTCAAATATGTTGCTAAATATTGAAACAACCAGTAGAAACCTTTTGTAGCAAACGGATCAAAAGTTGACATGGTGGCATGGCAAACTCCACTCAAAACATTTTCATCTAGAATTTACCAAAATTATAGGGCACTCAAACATATTCTTCAAATATTTAACCAAAACTTATACACAATTTTATTTAAAACTCATCAAATCTCTAACAAGCTTAGAAGGTGGTACTTTCACTATAAATACAGCTAAAGCATAATTCAGATAAAGTAATTCTACATTCAAATTCACAAAACCAATCAATACAGAGAGAAATTAGAAATGACTAAATTAACAAAGCTCAAGAGCCTCACCATGATGTCCTTGACTAGCAGCTATATGCAAAGGATCAAACATAGACCGATTCTTTTTAGTCAATGTTTCCTTATTCGAATACTTCAACAACTCCTTTACAACATCAAGATGCCCCTTCTCGGCCGCTGTAAACATTGCGGTTTCCCCTAATTCATTCACCTCACTCACAACTGATGCCCTAATTTCTGCTACCTCAGCATCTAAATCCGCTCCACTAAAAGACCCAACCATTTGGTTCACTATATCATCAAGTATTTGCTTCACAGCAGTAAGATCGCCTCGCTGAGCAGCCAAATGCAGCTCGGTATCATTGTGCCGACCAGTCACTTGCTTCACATACTTCTTTTTTCCGGCCTGATCGATCCTCTTGCCGGAATTAGAGAGCACCAGGGCCGGCGCCGTCGCTGAGGAAGGAGACGGCGTCGGTGATGGCTCGGCCAGAGGATTTTGACTAACAGTTGGACTCATGAGGCCTTTTTCCAAGTCTCTATCACCTACTGAATAATCAAGTGCTCAATAAATCAATAAGAGAGTTCAATCAAAACTCAAAACAACAAATGAATCGCAATTTTTGTGTTTCTATCAAGTGAAAATATTAAAAAATTCCTATATATTCTATTTCATAACTGATGAGCTGCACATCGTCTTAATATTAATTAAATTCTTCAATAGGTGGAGATTTTTTATTTTATTTTTCTCTGGATTATTTATATATGGCAAAATTAAACTGAGAAATTTAAAGGGTATGGATGGATTAGCCAACAGAAATGATTTTTGAATGATGTTCAAGATGATCATTAGAGAAATAAGAAATATAAAGAGAAAGAAACTTACCTTCTTCGATGGCAGAAGTCATTTTTGGAGAGACAAACTGCCGTAAGCTCCTAACAAATTGGTTGAGTGAAGTAGAGAATTAGGAAGTTTGTTTTCTGACTTGTGAGGAAGGTGAAGATAATCATAGGGAAAGAAGAAGAAGAAGAAGACAGGAAAGATGAAAGTGTTGAGAAGGTATTGAGTTAGAAGATATTTTTTGATATTAGGCCCTTGCTCTTTACAATTATTCCTACAACTACTTCTAAATGAAATCATTTTCTCAAATTTGGTGATTTTTTTATTGTAAAATATTACTTGCAAAATGGACAATATATTTTGTAAATTTTAGATTTAGAAAATTAGATTAATTTAACTAAAATGAGCATATGTTCCATTTGAAATTTAGTAAAAAATATATCACCTCCATTTTAGATATAAATATATTTTCTTATGTGAGTATGTCTTTTTTAAAATATAAAAACAAGTCATATTATAATTTGAATATAAATAGAATTATATTTCACTATAAACATATACTTATTTTATATGTAGTAAAAAATTACATTGTTCACTTTTACTGCAATATTAAGGGTTATATGCGTTAAATAATATGGAACTGATATTTCCACGTAAAAAGTTAATATTTTCATATATGATCTATTTTACATGAATAGTTAGTGGGTCCCATCTTCATGTGAGAAAGACTCGTATGAAAATATCATTTTAATATATAAAAATATCAAATTTCTAAATAATACTTTGTTTTTAGTAAGAGTTTTCAATTGACCTTATCAATATAAAAAGTGGTAACTTCTCATGTCCAATATTAAGTACTCTAACTTTTTCAAAATTATAGATACATTTTGACTTTTAAGATTAAATGACTGAACATTAAAGTTTAAATTAATGTAAATTTATTTAATTTTAATTAATATAACTATTATAATTGTATAGTATATAACAAAAATTATTAATCTTAAAATTTATTTTATTCTAAATTTTTATGAATCATACTATTTTTAAATTTTACAATTTAATTTTAAAAATTAATATATATTTTTAATTTTGAAACGAAGGTAGTATAACATAAATACAAATACTCAATTGAAATTCATACATTGAAAAATGTGATGATTCATGGTGGAACACAATTAATAATAAGCTATAGTATAAGGATCCCAGTGCAATTATAAAATGTTGTCATCTTTTGATCATTGGGTCAAGGTTTATCAAATGCTTTCCACGTCACAAGAAACTGGACCACTATATATATATAGAAAAATATATATACCTAACTATATAGTATACAATCGTCTATAACGACAATTTTTTTGAATTATAGCGACGATTCACCTGTCACTATAATTATTTTGGTTTATGGCGACAGGTGAATTGTCGTTATAGCCCAAAAAATCGTCGTCATAAGTATCTGTGTACTACAAGTAAGGCTGTAAAATGAGCAAATAGTTCGTATTCGATTCGTATTCGCTAGACTAAAAATTCGATTCGAGTTCGTCTCGAAATATAAATGAGTCAAATATGAGCATATTTTAAAGTTTGATAAATTACTCGAACCTCTTTAAATTATAATTTATTATTGATACTCGGGTCATATTCGTTAAAAAAGTCCAAACTGCTCGGGCTCGATTCAGAATCGTGCTCGACTCGATAGCTAAATGAGCCTCAATCAAATCTTATTTTATACTCGATAAATTTTGTGAACCAAATCTGAGCAACTCATTACTCGGATCGATTCGATTTATTTACATCCTTAACTACACGATTATATATATACATATAATCCATATATATATATATATATATATATATATATATATATATATATATATATATTCTGTAATTATTTATTTGGAGTTTGGACTGGTTTGCCTTTCTCACGTGGCTTGCTTGGCTCTAGTCAAATTGGTCTTCTAAATTAGAATTTTACTAGTACTAAATAAACAAACAGAACCAATTAACATTAAAATAAAAAAACAAACAAGTATATAACCACGTGATCTTTTTTATTGGCCTATGTCTACATCAAAGAATGAAATAGAACTTTAAATAAAGCATGTTAGAACTAAATAAAATAATTTATTTATTGATTATTGCTATCTTTATTTCAGAAACAGTTTGATTTGTCAATGTTTTTATTATGTTGGTTATTAGATTCAAACAGGTGCGTCATGGAGCGGTCCAGCTGATAGATATTCACATAGTTTATTGTTTAGATACAATAAATATGTGGGTTAATATACGAGAGTTACATATATTTATATATGAGAATTATATATATTTATATGTGGAAGTTACTCATATTTATATGAGAGTTATATACGGAGTCGTTCTCCAACGGACCGGTCCGTTAACGGATCAGTCTTTAACGACGGATTATCTGTTGTTAAAATCCATAACATTACCTGTTATGAGTTTTAGCGACAGATAGTCCGTCGTTAAAGGCTGGTCCGTTAACGGACCAGTCCGTTCTTGAACTATTCCAGAGTTATATATATATATATATATATATATATATATATATATATATATATATATATATATACACACACACACATACAGAAATGATCAAGAGTAGAACTCTTAAGTAGTAGAACTCCCTTAAATAATAGATTTGTATCAAAACGACGTAGTTTTGATAAGACGCGGTGACATTTTTGTAAATACCATGCCACCACGTATTTACAAAAATACCACCGCATCTTATCAAAACTACGTCGTTTTGATACAATTCTATTATTTAAGGGAGTTCTACTACTTAAGAGTTCTACTCTTGATCATCTTCATATATATATATATATATATATATATATATATATATATATATATATATATATATATATATATATATATATAGTTTCACTCCTCTTGTATATATATAAATATAGTGTTGATCTTTAGAGATACACTAACACAAGATAAAATTAGCATGTTATCATATAAGTCATTGAAAGCCTTTTGGAAAGCTTGAAAGCTTTGTAGCTACTCGGACTGTGGAGTGTAGACATTCGAAATTTTATTTTCCTGTTATTAACTATGCAGGAGGACAAAAGCGTCTTTTTTACACTCCAAAGATAATCCTGGAAGACACAACATCAAATCCAACCCCAAAGACAGCACCAAGGGACATTAAATCAACCTCGGAGATAACACTGAGAAAATACATAGTCAACAACAGTCAAACCCTGAAAATAACCCTGAAGAAAGACAACTGCAACATATCAAACCCGGAGGGGAAAAATAGTAATTTTATCAACTCAACATCAAATCAAGTCAAATCAAATCACTGCTATGAAGGTCATGCAGAACCATAACGTCAATCCCGAGTGAAAACAACACAAGATAGCTCAATGGACGAACTGCAAAGACTCGAAGATCTGGTCATGGACTCATCTTGCCGGATTCGAAAAAGGTCAAATCCCATGTAAATTTGTAGCTCTCGGAAAGGGCTTTCCAAAAAGATATAGCACGCCTCCACCGGACTCTCGGATTGAAAGTTATGAAGGTTCAAGCAGACGACACGTTGGTTTGAGCACACGTACTTCGAGACAATGAGACCCACGGGGTCGGGCTTGTGAAGCCCCTAAAATAGGTGTTGGGTCGTGATATTTCTCATATTGGACCTTGTGGATTGGGTTTAATTATCCAATTAATCTATTAGGTCTCGAATATTGGGCCTAACTTTCACATTATATCTCCTTAATATTGGGCCGGATCAATGGATTGGTCCATTAGATCTTTTAATATCTCTATCTTTGACTTGTAATGATGAAAAAGGAAGGCTGTTGACCAAAGGTCTGCAGATCATTACTGTGGATGGGAATATAACCGGCCGGCGGTATGCACAGTGGAGAAAAAGATGACAACCTGCATGCAGTCGACAGTGATCACTGAGGAATGGGGGGCTGTGTCAGAGGGGAGTGGGTGGCACGGTAAACCAGGCAAGAGAGTATAACCTAGCAAAGAAGTCTCTAAGGAAAGGTACGCATACACACGACCCACGATTTTTATCTCTCTTGAGACACCAAATATTTTATCCTCCATTGTTAAACCTTGAATGGCCTGTACTGACTCTCACGCCGGAGCTATCCCCCGACGGTCCAGCCGTCAAGCTTTTGGTGTTGACTGTGTTTACTGTGCAGGATTAGGGCATCTTACGTGATTGGGACGTCACCAAAGATCTTGGCGTTAACATTGGCGCTAGAAGGAGGACTGAGTTCTAGTGTCTTGAGTATTTTTTTTTTCAATCACACACATTGTGGTCGTTCTACGTCAGTGTTCATGGGGAAGAGTAGAACGCCAACACCCGAAGGGCAAGCGATGGCTGTGAGCTCGTCGTTGCCCCGTATTTCGGTAAAGGATCGTTTGGGTCCTTCTAAAAGTGCTCACGATAGCACGGCCTCCAAGTACGATTCGGGAGACCTTCGTCCGAAGATTCATGGTAAGGCCAGACGGAGGCTCGTCTTTGATATAGATAAAGAGCGAGATCATAGTCAAGGGCGAGCAGAAGGTTCACCGACCAAGACTCATCGCCGAAATGGTCAGGAGGACAGAGCTGTCAAGTTGGCGAGGATGGCAGACGAAGCGGATAGGGCCTTAGAAGTCCTTTTAAAACAGAGAGAAGATATAGCCGAACAAATGCTTCGGGTGGCCGAATTGAGAGACGAGACATCCAGGCATGTACAGTCCGAAAGACGGAGTAGGCATAAGGAAATGCAACGGCGAGAGGGGAAAGAGCCGGAGCATTCTGTACACGTATCTAGGGGTCGTTCTCACGACAGAAGAAGGTCCAGGAGCAGAACTCCCTTGGCCTCGAAGAAGGCACTAATGGTCGTTAATTCTCAGCATCGAGACAGCAACAGGCAAATGAGTAGGTCAAGGGAAATCGAGCCAGAAATCAGAAGGAGAGAGCACCAACGTGAGTATTTTCGACATGAGAATAAAATTGTACGCAGGAGTAGATCCAGGAGTCCAACAAAGGCAGAAGGGTCAGGTGGAAGAGGTCAGTCTGTTAGGGATCAGAAGTTTTCCCAGGAGATGGAAGTCTCCTCGCAGCCAGAAGGTGTAGATTTTCTGGCAAAAGAATTGAAAGAGTTTAGAAAGCAGTTAGCGGAGTTCCAACAGGCAAAGGACACCCCGGGGAAGAAGGCATCTCCTTTCTCCTCAAACATTCCTAAGGAAAAGGCAGACGTCACTAAGAAGCTGCCACGAATGGAGAGTTACGACGGATCTGGAGATCCTTATGACCATAGCCAGGCGTTCGATCGGCTGATGGATTATTATGACTTTACCGATGCTGCCAAGTGTCACACGTTTGTCACAACACTAAGAAAAAATGCGAGGCAATGGATGGGAACTTTACCGTCAGATTCAATTTCTTCTTGGACCGAGCTCTGTGACAAGTTCCATGTCCGCTTTGGGAGCAACCGAAGAAGAGGAAAACCTACAGGTTCTTTAGCCCAGGTCAGACAGTTCACCAACGAATCCTTAGGCCAATATGTGAAGAGATTCAGAGAAGCAGTTGGTCAGGTGTCCGATTTAAATGATCTCCAAGCGGTAGGGTTGTTTCAGAATGGGTTAGATCTGGTGAAGTCTGAAAAGCTAGTGAAGAAATTGATGTTCCATCATCCGAAGAGCCTGGCAGAAGCTTTCGACAAGGCAAAAGGTTATATTGTTGTGGAAGAGGCCATGAATAGCCTGAAGCGTCCTTCCTCGGACCAAATGAAAGAGGCAGATATTCCTAAGATTGAAGGCGATCAGAGGAAGATGGGGGGATATAATGATCGGCCAGAGGGCAGTTCGAAGAAGTACAACAACTCATGGCGACAGGGGAATAGTCGTCCACCTGCGTCCTCCCCTAAAGTGAATAAGGTTTACACCAGACTGAATACGGATAGGTCGGTAATTTTGGACCAGATCAGGAACCAGCCATTCTTCGAGCCACCTCGTGATAATTACAGGACAGGGCAGGGAAACTCTCACAAATATTGTGGCTATCATCAAGCCGCGGGTCATGATACTAATGAGTGTTGCAATCTGAAAGATTTTGTGGAGAAAAAGATTCAAAGCGGTTTGCTGGTTCAGTTTGTGGCAGGGAGGGACCGACAAGATCAGCAGAATGTGAATCATACTGTTCAAACGGTTCAAATGGTTCCGCCCGTCCAAAATGCTCCAATACCACCGCCAAGGCACGTCGTCGATGTGATAACCGGTGGGACAATAGGTAAAATAGTAGGAAAGAAGAGGAGAGGATATTTAGATGCAGTCATGTCCGTGGCGGGCACTCCCCCAAAGACCGACAGAGCATTTCCCGGAACTGTTATTTCTTTTACCGATGCAGATTATCCTTCGGAGCCCATCGAGCCACACGAAGGAGCGTTGGTGATCACTGCACAAGTGGGTTCGATAGATATGAAACGAATGATGATAGACAACGGGTCTTTGGTGGACATTCTGTATGCCCATGCTTATCATAGGATGCATCTCGAGGGACGAAAGATGGAGGTTGGGCAGGAGGCTCTTTTGTACGGTTTTAGCAACGATCCAGTCAGGGTTACAGGCACTATTGAACTTCCAGTAGTCTTCGGCACAGCTCCTCAGCAGGTAGAAATAACATGTAAATTTTCTATTGTGCATGTAGATTCGGCTTACAACGCCATACTGGGAAGACCTACCTTGATGGCTCTCCAAGCAGTGACTTCCATCCCTCATTTTAAAATCAAGTTCCCTACGGCACATGGAGTGGGAGAGGTAGCAGGGGATTTGGATCTGGCCCGACGTTGTTATCAGAATGCTATTATTTCCTCAGGAGTAGGGGTCAGCAAGTAGAAACAAATCATGGCAATCGAGATCGAACCCTTTACTGAAAGCAGTTCGGAGCCGTTGGTTATTCCCACAGGAGATACAGAGGAGATCGAGCTGGTTCTTGGAAAGAAGGACAAAACCGTGAAGATTGGTTTAGGCTTGCCGGAGCCTCTTCGGACAAACCTTATGGAACTTCTTCGTTGTTATGCAGATATCTTTGCATGGGAGCCACAGGACATGCCCGGGATCAGTCGAAAGATTGCCGAGCATCGGCTGGATGTGGATCCATCAAAGCAGCCAGTTCGACAGAAAAGACGGATCTTTGCACCTGAACGACAAAGGATCATTGATGAAGAGATCGCGAAGCTGATAGCTGCTGACTTCATCTTCGAGATAGAAATGTAGTGTTGGTATAGAAGCAGAATGGGAAATGGCGGGTTTGCATCGACTACACCGACCTGAATAAAGCTTGTCCGAAGGACTTCTATCCCTTACCCCATATTGACCAACTTATTAATGCGACTTCGGGGTATGCACTACTAAGCTTTATGGATGATTTTTCAGGTTATCACCAAATTTCCATGTGCGATGAGGACATTCCAAAGACAACATTCATCACACACCGTTCGGTGTATGCCTATAAGAAGATGACCTTCAGCCTGATTAATGCTGGAGCCACCTACCAGAGAATGATGAATTTTGTCTTCCAGAAGCAGCTAGGAAGGAACATGGAGGTGTATGTAGATGATATGATCGTGAAGACCACGACGACTCAGAAGCATTTAGATGATCTGGAGGAATGCTTTCAGACAGTCCGCCATCGCAAGTTGAGGCTCAATCCTACAAAGTGTACCTTCGGACTCGGTGCGGGGAAATTCCTAGGTTATCTGGTCAGTCAGTGGGGCATTGAAGCCAATCCAGAGAAGATCCAGGCTATTCTAGACATGAAGACTCCTCAGTCGTTCAAAGACGTTCAACGTCTGACCGGTAGGATTACAGCTTTAAGTAGGTTCATATCCAAATCTGCAGAGAGATGCTTACCATTCTTCAACACACTGAAGGGACCGAAGAACGCAAAGACATTCCAATGGACTTCGGAGTGTGAAGACGCCTTCCAAGGCATAAAGACCTATTTGTCTTCTACTCCCCTATTGGTGAAGCCTACCCCAACAGAGACCTTGTATTTGTACCTTGCGACGAGTTCGTTAGCGGTTGGAGTAGTGCTGGTTCGGGAGGTCAGTGGAAAGCAACATCCGGTCTATTATGTCAGCCATGTCCTAAGAGATGCTAAAACCAGGTATCCAAATATTGAAAAATCTGCTTTTGCTTTAGTAATTGCTAGCCGAAAGGTTCGGCAATATTTTCAAGGCAGGCTCTTGATCGTCTACACGGATCAACCATTGAAGAAGGTAATGGGTAAGCCAGAAGTTTCGGGAAGGTTAGCAGCATGGACCATGGAATTATCCTAATTTTTTATTGAATATCATCCCCGAACTGCTATCAAGGGGCAAGCCTTGGCCGATTTTATGGTGGAATATTCATTCTCCGAAGCGGATGCTGAGCTGCCAGAAACAGAGACATCCGATCGAACAGTTACAGTTCTTCAACACGGTCAGAGTGCATGGACGCTGTATATAGATGAGTCTTCTACGGTGAATGTTAGTGGGGCAGGGATTATCTTGACGAGTCCAGAGGGATTCAAGGTGCAGCAGGCCATCAGGTTTGGATTTAAGGCTACAAACAACGAGGCCGAATATGAAGCAGTGTTGGCGGGAGTTCGGCTGGCGAAGAGTCTAGAAGTACAGAAGTTGATTATTTACAGTGACTCTCAGTTGGTCGTCAAGCAGTTATCGGGAGATTATGAGGCTCGTGGGACAAGGATGATCAAATATTTGGCGGAGTTGAAAGACATACTTCAACACTTTGTCTCTTATGAGTTTCAGGGCATCGAGCGTAACGACAATTTTATCGCCGATGCATTGTCAAAGTTAGCCACCACGGATGCCGTTGTTTTTAATGGGTCAGTCTATTTGGAGGTCTTGCAGCACCCGAGTATCCAACACGAAGCAGTAATGTGCATTGAGAGATCTAACTGTTGGATGACTCCCTACATCGAATATTTGGCAGATGGCGTCCTTCCTTCGGATCAGATGCTCGCGAAGAAGGTCAAGTATAAGAGTGCGAACTTCGTCCTTATTGATGGGGATCTTTATCGAAGGGCATTTTCGTCACCATTATTGAAGTGTTTGGTTCCGTCTGAAGCAGAGTATACCCTTTGGGAGGTTCATGAAGGCATCTAAGGAAGCTACTGAGTATGTGAAGAAGTGTGACAAGTGTCAGCTCAATAGTCCGATCCCACATCAGCCACCAGAAGAGCTATACTCGATCTTATCTCCTATACCCTTCGCTGTCTGGGGGGTTGATATACTGGGGCCTTTGCCAAAAGCTAAAGGACAGGTCAGTTTTGTTATAGTTGCTATTGATTACATGACCAAATGGGTAGAGGCGAAACCACTTCGGCTGATAACGAAACAGGAGTGTCTGAAGTTTATGAAAGAGTCCGTAATGTTTCACTTCGGAATTCCTAAGGTGGTGATATCAGACAACGGATGCCAGTTTGTGGGATCGAAATTTGAAGGATTTCTGAAAGAATTAGGGGTCCAACACAGGAAGACTTCGGTGGCTCATCCACAATTAAATGGGCAGGTCGAGGTGACTAACAGAACACTTCTGAACGGGATCAAGCGCAGATTAGACGAAGCCAAAGAAAGATGGCTGGAAGAGCTACTCAGTGTATTATGGGCTTACAGGACTACACCGAGGACAACAACAGGAGATTCACCTTTCAGACTGGCCTATGGTACTGATGCCTTAGTCCCAGTCAAAATTTGATCTCCAAGTCTTCGTGTTAGTCAATTCAGAGAGATCTACAATGACGAAGGACTGAAGGCCAACTTGGATCTATTAGAAGAAGTCAGAGAAGTGGCTTTGATCAAATTAGCAGCCTACCAGAGGAGAGTTGCCAAGCATTACAACAAAGGGGTAAAACTCCGAAGGTTTGAGGTGGGAGACTTCGTCCTCAGAGAAGCCGAAGCATCTACACCACAGAACACGGGGAAGCTAATGCCGAATTGGGAAGGACCATATGAAGTAACTGAAGTACCAAAGCCCGGGACGTACCGACTGAAGGCATTGGATGGATCCGAAATAAAGAACACGTGGCACGCTGGCAGACTTCGGAAATATTTTCAGTAGAGATCGAGTCAGTAAGCCAGAAGTCTGTATATAGTTGTTCAAAATCAATAAAATTCACTTTTTTACGATTGATGTTCTTCCTATTTGGCAATAAGTTCACACTAAAGTAAGGAGGTATGGTCGGACTCGCTGGCCATTCGATGGCAGCCTATTCATTCGTTACCCCGTGTGGTAGTCGAATCCTATGATCCTTTTTAATATTGTTTTTACCCCGAGTGGTAAATCAATGGGCAGCGAAGTAAGGAGGTATGGTCGGACTCGCTGGCCATTCGATGGCTGCCTATTCATTCGTTATCCCGTGTGGTAGTTGAATCCTATGATCCTTTTTAATATTATTTTTACCCCGAGTGGTAAATCAATGGGCACCGAAGTAAGGAGGTATGGTCGGACTCGCTGGCCATTCGATGGCAGCTTATTCATTCGTTACCCCATGTGGTAGTCGAATCCTATGATCCTTTTTAATGTTGTTTTTACTCCGAGTGGTAAATCAATGGGCACCGAAGTAAGGAGGTATGGTCGGACTCGCTGGCCATTCAATGGCAGCCTATTCATTCGTTACCCCGTGTTGTAGTCGAATCCTATGGTCCTTTTTATATTGTTCTACCCCGAGTGGTAAACAGATGTCCTTATATACTTGTTCTACCCCGAGCGGTAAGCAGGATCTTGATGGTGCAAAGAGGATCAGCCGAATACACCTTACACATAACCGATCTCATACTTCGGTACAAACGTACATCACTTTGTTTTATGCAAGTGATGAGTTCGGTTCAGTTCATTTAATTCAGTTCATTTCATTCTTTAACTTAACTGTTATATGCCTTATATGATTCACTATCTAAGTTAAATTCACACAGATTAATTGATGCTGAATAACTGACAAGGAACGAATCAAAACAGAAGTCATAATCGAACATAAATGGTGGTTCATTGATAAATTCAAACATTCATCCATCTATTCAGTCCTAACAATTAACTATTACAAAGAGTAAAGAATTACTTGGTAAAGTTTTTTAAAATAACCTTAAAAAAGACATAGTTTTTACAAATCATCAAAATATCAGAAAAAAGCAAAAAAGACTTTCAAGCACCGCCTTCACCTTCGGAGTCAATCAGAGCTGGGTCTAGCTGAGCAGCAGCCAACTTTTTCTTACCCCGCTCCCGACAATCTTCATACCCTTCGTAATATACCTTCAGAATCTCTGCGCCAAGCTCGTCAGACGCACGATAATCCGCCTGTATCTGTTTACGCAGTTCTTTGGTCAGAGGAGGATCTCGTTCTTCAAGTACCTTTATCTTGCCACGAAGTTTGCGACGTTTGGCCTTATGGATTTTTCTATCACCCCGAGCCTTCGTCTGGACTTCGCCGAGGTGTATTGATAGGTTTTGATTTATTGTAGCAAGACCCTCATTGGTAGTCTTCAGGGCTTCGGTTTCTGCAACAAATCTAATATTCATATTGGCCAATTTCTGTTCACTAGCTTTTGTCGTCTTCAGTTCTTCTCTGACCGAGCTCAGCACCTCGTACGTTTCCCTCAGATCCCCCTTGGTTTGGGCCAACTCCCTCTGAAGGCTTTCATTAACATGAAGATTGGCTTCATGTTCATTTCTCTCCCGGACCAGTGTAGCTTTCAACAGGTTGTTCTCCCTTCGCAGAGTCTCCTCATCGGATTCAGCATTTATATGTTTGGGACGTAAACGTCCGAAGACTTCATTTGCCTTCACATATGTGACGATATCCAGTTAATCTCAGATATTTAAACAAGAAAAGAAATATTTAACCAAGAAAATTGTCATTTACCTTTGCCAGATAACTCATGCCTTCGTCAAGAAAATTCCCGTTCGTATGGTTATCGAATCGGCGATTGTCAGTCTCTTGAACGAAGGCATCGAAGAGCCGGAAAGGAAAATTCACGTTGTATCGGGGCCATAAGGTCGGCATTCCTGTAGCCTCTTCATGGAATTTTTGGGATGAAGGCCTTGGAAGGTAAGGCATACGTTGATCACGAGGAGGAGAGGGATCCGTATATATATTCTCTAGGGAGAGAGATCGAGCCGGAGACAGGACGCTGTCATAAGGTTGCTTTCTCTTTCGAGATGGTGTTATAGTGGGTTCAGTTCGTTCTTCCTCAATAGTGGTTCGAGTCTCCATTTGGGTTATTGTGGGAGGAACACCCGAAGAAGGTACCCTAAGCTCGTCGGAGGTTAAGGGGGTAACTTGGGTTCTCAACTTCTTGATCCGAATAAGCTGCCTTTGATTGCCTGCAGGTAGATCTAATAGACTTTTTCGGGCTGGTAGAGTCGGGTTGATAATCGGTGGTGTCGAGTCGATAATTGGCTGAGTTGGGCCAATGACTGATGGTGTTGGATCGACAGTTGGTGGTATCGAATCAATAGCTGAGGGTGTTGGGTTGACAGTTGGTTCAGTTTCGGAAAGGGCTTCGGAATCAGATGGGATAAAAATTGGTCGAAGTCCTCGAGTGGCTCTTCTTTTTCGACGAGGTCGAAGGACTTCTTCAGGGATAATAGGTTCATCATCCGCAGGTGTTTGGATTGGGGGCTCAGTAATATGGGTTTCAACAGTTGGTATCTCAGTAGGGAGTTTGAACTTGGAAGAAGCTTCCGGATGTGGAGTGTCGGCGTCGACGTCTGCAGTTTTTCTGGCTGAGTTACCTTCGGAAGGGACTTCCTATTGGGAGGATTCGACAGTAACTTCTACGAACCTCCCAGCTAGAAAATCCTCCAACTCCTTCACCTCCGAAGACGATGGTTTGATCAAAGTTACTGCAGAAGATTAACAGTTTTACATCAAAATCAATATCACAGCAATTTTCAAAATATTGATAAAGTAAACCCATACTTACATTTGTGGTCGTATAACCACGCTTGCTTGGAGAGAAGTCCGTATTTCCATTCTTCCTTCGGGAAGTTGTCAAACAGTTCCATCATTTCAACCTCGCGTTCTTCAGAAACGTCTCCAAAATCAGCAGAGATCTTCTCATTAGTGGCCCAGTTTGGTAAGGAGGAAATTTTAGGTCCCTTGACGTAAAACCATTTTTCGTGCCATCCCCTATTACTAGAGGGGGTGTTAACCAACGAACGTCTCTCGAATTTCTCCCCTATCTTCGAGGAATGTTTGCTTATGGCCTTAAATCCTTTCTCTCTGGATTGACCGATCTTGTATACTGTGAAGAAGAAGTCGAGTGTAGGCTCTATACCTAACTCATGGCAGAAAGCGATGAACGCTAGGATGTGAATGTAAGAATTTGGCACCAATTGGGCGAACCCAACACCCAGAAACCCTAAGAAGGTCACTATGAAAGCATGGAGAGGAAACCGAACTCCCTTTTCCAGGATGGTCACTAGAGCAGCCGTCCATCCTTCAAGACGTTGGTACATTCGTTCTTCAGATCGGGGAGCTCTCACCAGATGGGTATTCGAAATATGGCAGCGAGTGTGAATCCTCTTCAAGTCAACCTCTATGATTGTTGATGGAATATTGGCATGTGTATACCGTTCCTTACTCCTGTAGAATGCGGAAGGGTTGGAAAGGGGTTTCATTACCGGATCCTTACTAGAAATTGTCGGTGTCGGATGGGAGGATGAGGCTCTTTGCCGGAGTTTGGGTTTGGTGGAATGGCCGTAATAGGAGTCGCCCGAATTGGAGAATTTTGACTAGTGATAAGGGTTGCCATTGATCGTATTTTGCAGAGAAGGTGAAGAAAGCTATGGAAGGAAGAAAAGAGCTCAAAGGTCTGAAATTCAAATTGGCAGGTAAAACTGTCAAATTTGGTATAGTTTACCTCTTATACTGATGGTTACACGAATTACGAAGGCGACACATTTAATTTCTGGCAATGATAAGAATTCGAATGGAGAGCGTCTGGGTTAATCCTCAGATATTTTATCAAATTGGGCCTCCCGTTTGGACTTCCGGTTTTTAGCCCATCTTTTTCAAATTTAACCTTTAACTGTTTGGGCCTTTTACGTTGGACATCCGGATATCCTCTGCCTTAACTTATGGATCAAATCGGGTATGTCTTAGTCACCCCTTATCATGGACCATTCATTGTTTTCTATTAAAAAATTCTGTTTAATTAAAAACTATGGGGCAATGTTAGGTCGTGATATTTCTCATATTGGGCCTTGTGGATTGGGTTTAATTATCCAATCAATCTATTGGGTCTCGAATATTGGGCCTAACTTTCACATTATATCTCCTTAATATTGGGCCGGGTCAATGGATTGGTCCATTAGATCTTTTAATATCTCTATCTTTGACTTGTAATGATGAAAAAGGAAGGCTGTTGACCAAATGTCTGCAGATCATTAATGTGGATGGGAATATAACCGGCCGACGGTATGCACAGTGGAGAAAAAGGTGACAACCTGCATGCAGTCGACAGTGATCACTGAGGAATGGGAGGCTGTGTCAGAGGGGAGTGGTGGCACGGTAAATCAGGCAAGAGAGTATAACCTAGCAAGAAAGTCTCTAAGGAAAGGTACACATACACACGACCAACGATTTTTATCTCTCTTGAGACACCAGATATTTTATCCTCCATTGTTAAACCTTGAACGGCCTGTACTGACTCTCACGCCGGAGCTATCCCCCGACGGTCCAGCCGTCAAACTTTTGGTGTTGACTGTGTTTACTGTACAGGATTAGGGCGTCTTACGTGATTGGCACGTCACCAAAGATCTTGGCGTTAACAATAGGTATACATCACCCATTCTGAGTCGCTAAATACATAGTACATAATTTAAATACAAATTTCCTTATACAATGTAGTTGAGAGTTTTTACACGAATATTGTCTAGTAGACAGTATTCAAACTCAAATGGAGTCCTCATTATATTTATTATCACACTATTTCATAGAATAGTGAGGACTACTACAGCCACAAACTCGGACCATCACTCCGTTTTTCGACTAGTCCCGGCTATGTTCCCATTTCCTGAAGAGAACAATGAAAGTAAAGGGTGAGCTCAACTAGCCAGTAAGAAATATTATGACTAAGATAATGCAGGATAAATTATCGTTAGCCTTCAACAGTGTTAAATTGATAAAATACAATAAACATCAAGTTTAACTGCAGCGAAATAAATAATCCATTAGAAGAGTCAAGTAGAGCATGATATCTACTATCTTCTATGATTTAAAAAAATTTATCATCAATTTTATTGCTGAGACTCAGCTCAATAAATAATCCACACCACTGAATTATCCATGCACTACGGGTCAAAGATATTCATTAGTATCACATCCACGAATTATCCATGCACTACGGCCAAGGATATTCGTGTTATCACTAACGGTCATGATCATGCCAACAACTGTCTATCAATGCACTACGGGCCAGTGAAGACATTTACCACATCATTTATAATATTATAGGTCATGATTATACCGAATAATTGTAAGATCCTGAATTTTATGAAGTGAAAGTATTTAATTTTCTTATAATTATTATTTTATTTAGTAAATGGTTAAATTGGTAAAGGTTAAATTTAAGGGTGACATTTGAAAATTTTGCAAAGTAAGTAAGTTGATATAAAATATTCGTTGTGTCGGGAAATATTCGATTGATCGGGGAATATTCGTTTTAACAGGGAATATTCGTACGACGGCACAATCGTTGGTAGACTCCACAACGGAGGTACTGTCGTAGTTAGAAAATGACTAAAATATTTTTAAAAAATAACGGCGAAAGTTTTACCGTTAAACTGTTGAACTACCCGGTAGTAAAAGTACAGTAATACGCGTGATTGCATAGTAGTACACTGTAAGACCCCAACTTATTATAAATAAAATTGAGTTTCTCTATTTATTATTTTGAAATAATAAGGATTAATTTGATATAATATTTTGATTATGGGTGAAATGTGCAAATTTTACAAAATAAACAAGTAGTTATAAAATAATCATTGTTGTCAGGGAATATTCATTTGATCGTGGAATATTCTTGTTATCGGGAATATTCGTACGACGGAGCAGTCATTTGTGGGCCCCATAACAGAATAACTGTCGGTTGAAGGAAAACAACAAAGTTTGAGTTTTTATAAATAACGGCGTAATTGTTACCGTTAACACTGTTGGGTTACCTGGTGGGTAAAATACAGTAATACACGTGGTTGCGCAGTAGCACACGGTATTGCACAGTATTGTTGAATTATTGATTCTTATGTAAGAAGGCACTACTCAATAATTGTTACAGTAATTACTGTTTAATATTTTATTTTATTGATTCAATAATTGCTGCGTTGATATTTTATATTATTGTTGTTTCAATAATTATCACTGCACAGTATTTCCCATTATCAGATCAATAATTCATATTATTTGAATAATATTATTAGATAACATTATTGGCAATGTCTAGAAAGTTCTGTCAAGGAGATGTTTGGTCACCTAATTGCGTGCCAGTAAGGAGAAATCTTTATTGGAAAGCCCCCTCTTTCCTGGGAACGGCCTGGTTGTTATAATTATGATTCTGTAATATTATTTGTGAATAATTAATTATTGATTTATATGATAAAGAAATATTTATTTTACGTGGATATAAATGAAGGAATTTTTGCATGAATTATTTGTTGAAAGTTTGACAATTATTTTTCTCCGATAAAATATTTATTACATTATAATAATGTGGTAATATAATAATATAATTTTTTATATATTTTAGCACGTGAATTTGTTAAGGGAAATGGAGGTGAGAAAGCTTGCTGAATTTCCTTGATTTTCATATTTGGTGTGCTACATTGTGTTTCAAACCATGTGCTGGTGAAATTTTCTTCCATGGGGGGCCATCTAATTTGTTGGTGGAGAAACTTTCCTGCAAAATTATTTTCAAAGGATGGCTCTACTAATTTTCTTCTTTCCTGGTGGGTGGTAGGTGTTATGCCAAATTATTTCAAAGTGTGGCCCCATCCATATGGAAAAACAAATAAAGTTAGGCTTTGAATGGAAAGTTAGGCAGAAGGAGAAAATAAAAATTCGGCAGAGTGCTTGTCTTATGCTTTCATATTGCACTATAAAAGGAAGGCAAACCTCCATCCTAAAATCACTCCATTTTCAAATTCTGAGATTCTTATTCTAAAGTATTGTGAGTATTTTCTTGAGTATAAGGATAGCTTGAGTGTAGTTTTTCTGCAAAATTTTTTCAAAATAGTATTCGATATTCTAGTCAAATCCAGTTTCTACCAAGGTAAAGGATATTATTTTATTGCAATACTCGTAAGAAATATTATTTTCTTTCATACTCCATAGTATGAAAGGAATATTATTTCATTTCGTATTCCTAAATTTAAACTTACTATAGTAAGTATTGCTTCTATAATTCCTGAAATGATTATAAATTTCGTTTCATCTAATATCATTTCATAGGAATATTGGTCTGAACTTTTTATCAAATTTAGAACTTTTCATGACTGGGTACTATTCACGGGTACTGTTCACAGTTACTGTTCACGAGTACTGTTCACGGTTACTATTCACGGGTATTGTTCACAAAAGAAATTTTTTTTCCTTCTTCCGAGTTATCTGTTGTGACCCTTATTCTTGAAATTTAATCCATGTTTTGATCTTCATTCTTGAATTTTACTCCACTATAGTTTATTATGGAGTATTATTGAACTTGGATAGACTGAAATATGAATCCTTAAAATTTGTCCTTCTGTCTTACTGAATTCGTTCTTTAGAATATTTTTCATCTTTCTCAGTCCTAAATGATGATATTACTGAATATCTTTGGCCCTTAGTGCAAAGATGAATGATTAACTGATGAATATCTTTGGCCCGTAGTGCAAAGATGAACAGGTGTTGAGATGAACATGACCAACTGGTGATACCAATGAATATCTTTGGCCTGTAGTGCAAAGATGAATATTTGATTCAAGATGTATATTGATTGATGTTACCGGGATAAATTATTGATGATGGACTGTTAAATCTTAGAACATAGTAGAATTCTTTCTCTACTTGACTCTTCTAATGGATTGTTGTTTCCGCTGCAGTTGTTGATCTAAAACTTGTTGTCTATTATATTTTATCAGATTTTTTTCTGTTGAAGACTAATGATAAATTATTGTATATTATCTTAGTCATAATATTCTTTACTGGGCTAGTTGAGCTCACCCTTTTCCTTTTTGTTTTATTTTTCTTCTCAGGAGGTGAGAACATAGCATGATCGAGTCTGGGTATGGAGTAATGGTTCTAGAAAGATGTTTTAGCAGTCCTCACTATTTCTGTAAAATAGTATTTTAATAATTATAATGAGGACTTATTTGAGTGTGGATATTGTCTAGAAGATAATATTTGTATTTAAATTCACAGTATGTATTGTCGTATTTCACACGACATTTGTATTATTAAAGTTGTAGTTTGCTTTATGTACCATGTATTTGACGACTCAGAATGGGTGTTGTATACCTATTTTGGGGGCGTCACATACACGATATTGATTATTGATACTTATATGAGAAGTCACTCAGTTATACTCAATTATTCTTACAGTAATTGCTGCATAATATCTCCCATATTATTGATTCAATTATTATCACATTATCATCTGTATAATATTTATTATTATTAAATCAATAATTGAGGCGATAAAGTTATTTATATTATTATTTGTAATATTGACGATGTTTAGAAAGTTCTGTCGAGGAGAGGTTTGGTCACCTAATTGCGCGCCAATAGGGAGAAATTCTTATCGGAAAACCTCCTCTTTCCTGAGAATGATTTGATTGTTAAATATTGTGAGTTATAATATTAATGATGAATAAGTTCGTGTTGATTAAAGATGAAATTGATAGTTTCATTGTGTTGAAATTATTAGTGTTAATGGAAATCGACATTTATTTCGATAATAATTTATTTCTAGAGGTTATATTGACCAATCGGGTAATTAATCGGATAAATAAGCAATTAATTGCTATTAATTCACATGCTTATAACTATTGATTCACATGCATGTACTATTTGGGGAGGTGGTGCAAGATTGATAATATTTGCATGACTAAATTAAAAATAGAGGTATAGATGAAGGTACTATACTGTAATTATTTTTTCACATGTATAGAACTATTGATTCACATGATGTACTATTATGGGAGTTGGTGCAAGTTTGATAATACTTGTACGACTAAATTAAAAATGAAAAAAAAATGAAGGTATTATACTGTAATAATTTGAGCCCCAAAATGTGCAATTATCGAAACTATGTTTTCCTATAAATAGAAGCTCATTCTTCTTTCATTCTCACCAATTCACTAAGACTCACAACAACAATTATAGAGAGAGAAGCTATAGAGAGAAAGAAGAAGAATAGTCTGCTACTTCACTATTCCAGTATCCAGTCTTCTTTCAAGGTAAGGAGTATTATTTATTTCATATTTTGAAGAGATATTATTTTTCGTATTCGTAGGAATATCATCTTCGTTCAATATTCGTAGGAATATTATTTTCGTTCAACAGTCGTAAGGGGTATTATTTCTTTCGTATTCATGAAGAGAGTTATTTTCTTTCAATACTCATAAGGGTTGTTATTCCATTCTTTATTATTCTGTTAGAATAATCTGTCTACGCGAACTACCGCATGCATGATGAAATTCTTCTGTTATTCCATTCTTTATTATTATGTTGGAATAACTTGTCTACGCGGACTACCGCATGCATGGTGAAATTCTTCTGTTATTCAATTCTTTATTATTCTGTTAGAATAATCTGTCTACGCGAACTACCACATGCATGGTGAATGACCCTTCGTATTCATTCTTTATTAAATTGTGAAAATGATCTGTCTACGTGGATTACCGCATTGCGGGTAAAAATTCATTTGCAGTTTCGTATATTCTATTATACTCGTATAAGATATCCTTTCTTTTATACTCGTCATGGAATATCGTTTTCTTTTATATTTTCCTTTTACGAGTACTATTCATGGAGTACTGTTCATGGGTACTATTTACGTATACGATACTATTCACGAGTTACTATTCACAAAGTATTATTCACAAAGTACTATAAACGAGTACTATTCACAAAGTACTATTCACGAGTACTATTCACAAAGTACTATTCACGGGATACTATTCCTGAAGTATTATTCACGGGATACTATTCACTCGGGTACTATTCATCCGGAGTACTATTCATGACAAAAATTAATTTCTTTTCGGTCCAAATCATTTTTGATACAATATTATTCTTGAATTTTACTCCACAAAACAGTATCATGTTGGCAATTTAAACATTATTGAATTCTGGATAAATTAAATTATAAAGCTTTAAATTTTTTTTTTCCTTTGTTTCTTTTAATTAAATTCTTATATCATTGTCATCATCCTCATGCTTATATTGTGATGAAAGTCATCTTTGGCTTACGTGCATAGATGAACTATTGATTGGTATGATTATGACCAGGGATCATTCGGTATAATTATGACCCGTAATATTACAAATGATATGGTAAAAGTCCTCATTGGCTTGTAGTGCATTGATGGATAGTTGTTGATATGATTATGACTATAAATTATTTGGTATAATCATAATCATTGATGATTACATGAATATCATTGACTAGTAGTGCATGGATGATTCGATGATGTGGTTTATTTATTAAGCCGAGTCTCTGCGATAAAATTGATGATAAACTTTTTAAATCATAGAAGATAGTAGATATCATAATCTACTTGACTCTTCTAATGGATTGCTTGTTCTGCTGCAGTTGTTGATCTAAAACTTGTTGTCTATTGTATTCTATTAGTTGTTATACTGTTAAAGGCTAAGGATAATTTATTCTGCATTATTTTAGTCATAATATTTCTTACTGGGCTAGTTGAGCTCACCTTTTTCTTTCACTGTTCTCTTCAGGAAATGAGAATATATAGCTGTGACTAGTCAGGGAATGGAGTGATGGTCCGAGATGGTGGCTATAGTAGTCCTCAATATTTTATGAAATAGTGTGATAATAAATATAATGAGAACTTCATTTGAGTTTGAATACTGTCTATGAGACAATATTTGTGTAAAAACTCTAAGCTACGATGTTGTCGAATTGTATAAATAAAGTTTGTATTTGATTTATGTACCATGTATTTGGCGACTTAGAATGGGTGATGCATACCTATTTTTGGGGCGTCACAGTTGGTATCAAATCTTAGGGATATGATCCCTGACTGAGATGTGAGACTAGAATTAGGAGGGAAGAGATGGGTAATTCCTTCGCTAGTATGACATGCCTAAGTTTATTTGTTATTTAATTGGTCGGTCAGAGTATAGGGATAATATGCGGCATGTCAATTAACCTTTGTTTTGTGACAGTGTTTAAGAATGGCATCTGAAAATGTTGAGATAAGCAATGAAGCACATGAGACTGTTGAGTCACCAACGATCAATACCCAGGATAATGTGCATCAGGAAGGCAATAATCCTCGTGTAAACAACAACACCGATCAGATGACGAGCGATGGGATGTTCAGATGCTTTATGCAATTCATGCAACATCAAGCGAGAGAGATTCCAGTTCAAAATACAGGTGGAAACACTAGTAACTCTCGAATGATCACCGCTAAGCAGTTCAAGGAGCTGGGACCACCGGAGTTTTTGGGAGAGCCAAAACCACTTAAGGCGGAGTCGTGGATAAAGCAGATCACCAAGATATTTGATGTCTTGGGATGCTCCGAGGAGCAAAAGGTTCCCTTTGCCACCTTCATGTTGCGAGGAGAGGCAGATTACTGGTGGAAATCAGTAAAACGTACTCAGCCTGCCGCACTGGAGATGTCTTGGGAGAAGTTCCAAGAACTGTTCAACGACAAGTACTTTCCCAAAAGTATTTGTCACATAAAAGAGGTAGAGTTTATCAAGTTAGAGCAAAACAATATGACAGTATCGCAGTACGAAGCTAAGTTTGCCGAGTTGTCCCGGTTTGCGTCCCACTTGGTTGATAATGAAGAGAGAATGACACGGATGTTTCTAAGAGGTTTGAAACCTGAGATACGTCAATACCTCATTTCTCATAAACTTTGTTTATATTCAGATGTGGTGAATAGGGCTCAGTTATTGGAGCGCGATAATGAGCCAGCCCAACCAAAAGATAATGACCAACAACACAATAATAATCGTACCGGTGGTAATGACCATCAGAACAATGATAACCATCGTGGAGGAAATTATCATGCCAGAAATGGTAACCACTTCGGTGGCAATCATGGCCAAGATAATAGAAGAAATGATTCAAGTGGAAAATTTAAGAAGAGAAGATTTAACGATGATGGGAAGACGTTGACAGTAGCACCAGAGCCAACAACAAATTCTAGGGGTGGAGAACGACCGCCAGTTAGATGCTACAGATGCGGAGAGGAGGGACACATAAGTTCAAACTGTTCACAGCCTTCCAAGGTATGTTTTAGTTGTGGAAAAGACGGTCACATAGCTCGATTTTGTCCTGTAGCGAAACCAAGTCCAGCTGGGACGATGGCACCAAAGGCGAAAACGGACAAAACAAAGTCGGTGGTTTCAAGAAGAGCGTTTTTTGTGACTTCTCAAAAAGCGAGTAACCCGAACGAAGTTATCACGGGTAAGTTAATCATAAACTCTAGCGAAGTCTATACCTTATTTGATACCGGTTCTACCCATTCTTTTATTTCTTTTACTTGCGCTCAACGTTTAAATTTGACTCCGGAGAAATTAGACTTTGACTTATCTTTAGAAACTCTATTAGGAGAAACCTTCATTACATCCACCGTTTATAAGTCTTGTTTGATTCAAATCGGTAACCGCACGTTACATGTCGATCTTATCTCTTTGAAAATACTTGCATTTGATGTGATTTTAGGGATTGATTGGTTAACTACTCATTATGCTAAAATCAATTATTTTCATAAAGTTGTTAGCTTTCATATTCCTAACCAACCTATTATGCGAATTTAAGAAACCAAACCACTAAAGTCAATTACTGTCATATCAAGCCATAAAGTTATTCGTTTATTGAAAAACGGATGTCAAGCTTTCTTAGCCCATGTCACGGATTTAAACAAAAATACGACAGTTTAGAATGATATTTCTATTGTTAATAAATTTCCTGACGTATTCCCTAAAGAACTTCCTAGCCTACCCCTGAGCGTGAAATCAAATTTTGTATCGACCTTGAACCCGGTACAAAATTCTCAAATATTTCTTCACACAAAACGAACGTAACATGCACCAAATACGGTGGCTCGAGCTGTTGAAGATTACGATAATACCATTCAATATTATCATGGAAAAAACGAACGTGGTAGCTGATGCATTGAGTAGAAGATCGTATGCGTTTATGATTGTAACGTTGTTAGCACAAATACCCATTTCATATGACTTACAAATGATAAAGATAGAGTTAAAGATTCTAGGTACCCACATGATGATGTCAAATCATACGAGTAGAATCGACGTTAATCGATAAAGTTAAAGCCGCTTAAGCTACACACCCGGAGCTGATGAATGTGAAGAAGAAGGTTCAAGAGGGCGTTATTCTAGAAGTAAGAATCGACGAAGAGAGTAAATCTAAACCCTCAATTTAATTGGGCCATTCGAAATTCTCGATGGAGTAGGAACTGTGGCCTATAGACTCGCTTTACCGCCAAGTATGTAGTATGTTCATAATATTTTTCACATATCTATGTTACGTAAATATGTGGACGATCCACATTATTGAATTAGAACTAGACGAGATAGCAGAAGATTTAACGTATAAGGAGATACTTGTTAAAATGTTGGATAAGAATGAATATATTCTACGCTCAAAGGTTATACCTCAAAAGTTAGAATCTAACGAGGTATCCTTATCTCTTCGACATACTAGGTACGTACGTAAATTTCGAGGGCGAAATTTCATAAGGAGGGAAGATTCTAAGACCCCAAATTTTATGAAGTGAAAGTATTCATGTAAGACCCCGGATTTTATGAAATAAAAGTATTCAATTTTTCTATTTAGTAAATAGTTAAATTGATAAAAGTTTAAAGTTAAGGGTGATATATGTAAATTTTTTAAAATAAGCAAGTGGTTATAACATACTAATTGTTGTCGGGGAATATTCGTTTGGTCGTAGAATAGTCTTACGACGGCGCAGCCATTTGTGGGTCCCGTAACGGAAAATTGTCGAATAAAGAAAACGATAAGAATGAGCTTTTTTCAAAAATAACTGTGTAGTTGTTACCGTTAACACTGTTGAAATACCCGGTGATTAAAGTACAGTAATACGCGGTGTTGCACAGTAACATACGGTATTGCACCAATTATTAATTCTTACGTAAGAAGACACTACTCAATAATTTTTACAGTAATTACTGTTCAATATTTTATTTTATTGATTCAATAATTGCTGCGTTGATATTTTATATTGTTGATTCAATAATTATCATTGCACAGTATTTCAAATTATCAGATCAATAATTTATATTATTTGAATAATATTATTAGATAGCATTATTGGCAATGTCGAAGGAAGTTCTGTCTAGGAGATGTTATTTAATTGCGTGCCAGTAAGGAAAAATCTTTACCGGAAGGCCCCCTCTTTCCTGAGAACGACCTGGTTGTCATTATTGTGATTATGTAATATTATTTGTGAATAATTAATTATTAATTTATATGATAAGGAAAATATTTATTTATGTGAATATAAATGAAGGAATTTTTAGAATAGTGGCAATTGTTGAAAATTAATATTTTATCTTTTCTGATAAAATAATTCATTCAAATATATTATTATATTACATTATAAATGTATAATGCGATAATATAATAATATAATAATGGTGATATTTTTATAATGAATGTGTGATATATGAATAAATGAGGAGGAAAAATATTTTTATTACAATAAATGCTAAAAACACGTTAAACATGTTGGTGGATCCCATTTTTTACTGAAATTTCATTATAGCCTGCAAAATCGTCCGTATGTGGATTTCGGTCAATTTTTATTTGAAATTTAGAAAAACTTTCTTCTGTAAAGTTGTAGAGAATTAAATTTCCCGTGGAATAGACATAAAATTTAAATTTTTCTAATAAAAGGGCTATTTATTATGAATTATTGAAGTTTCTGAATTTATAAATGATTTAAAATATTTTTGGTAGAGATTTCTAGAAGGTGGGCCCCACAATTGTACTTTTGCATGTGAAAAATGATGGAATCTGAATTCTAAGTGGGCGTAGGAATTTTTTTATAAATAATATTATTTTATTAAATTTTTTGCTTTGGTGTTATAAGCATTTTCCTATAAATAGGATGCTTAAGTTAGAATTAAAAATCACACCAGAAACTGAAGTTTTCTCTCTATACTATCGAGCACATTTTTGTGAGTATTTAGATTTCTTGAGTATTGCTATACAGTGCAAGTTTCCTTCACCGTTATATCCGATATTCTAGTCAGAAGTACTGTTCTTTTGTGGTAAGGGATTGTAAGGGATGTTATTTTTTTTCAAGTAAATGATGTTATTTCCTATAATATCATTATTCCGAAATATTAATATGAATTGTATTGTGAAACTTTATCTTTTCATGTCGGTGTTATTATTCACGTATACAACACTGTTCACGTATACGGCACTATTCATGTATATGACACTATTTACGTATACGACATTATTTAAGTATACGGTACTATGTACGAATACAGGTTACTAGTCACGAGATACTATTCACGAATTACTATTCACGATAAAATTAGTTTCTTTTTCTGACCAAATTATCTTTGATTTATGAATCTTACTCTTGAAATTAAACCCATATTTTGATTATATTGTTTTTATAATATTTTTATAATCACGGTGATGAAATTTCTCTTTCACTTGAGTGTAAAGATGGGTAAATTATTGGTATGATCATGACTATGTGTTCTCTTTGGCCAGTAGTGCAAAGATGAATTGTTGACTGGTATGACCATGACCATTGAATTTACAATTGAATATCTTTAGCTTAAGTGCAAAGGTGAATTGATCAACATGGTTATAATTATTGTTTATATAAATTCTGAAATGATTATATATTTCTTCGAGATATTAATATCTTTGGCTTGTAGTGCAAAGATGACTTGTTATTGAATATCTTTGGCATGTAGTGCAAAGATGAACTGTTGGTGAATATCTTTGGCCCGTAGTGCAAAGATGAATTTATTAGTATGATTGTGAACAGGAACTGTTGTAATGACCGTGAAATTTAAACTCCTTATTTAATTAAATATGTGATTTAATTTTTAATGAGTTAGTTTTGTGAGGTTATTTGAACCTTATGTGGTTATGTGGATTTATGAAATTATTAAAGGGAGTCACTAATAGTTTATTTAAATTAGTGGACTAGCCCTAAGAATTTAATATCAAAATTTGATAGGATTATTAATAAGTAAATATTTAATTTATTTGAATATAGTGGCAGGATGTGAATATATTTATTAATTTCAACTATGAGTAATTAATTGATAATGTGTTAATTAATAATTATTATAAATAAATAATAATTAATGAGTAAGAGATTAATAAATATAATATGATTATATTTACTTGATAAATTTGTGCAATATAGTAAACCTTTTTACATGGTAGTTAATTGTATATTTTATATTGTACAAGGTGGCACATTAATATGTCTATATATTATAGATATAGACGATATATTCAGAGTTATTGCATTTATGTGAGTACTTAAATAATCCCTAATTTTCCATCATGTTGTAGCATTAACACATTTATATTACATTTTGGAAATTATAGTAACCAACCCAAGCGTGATTGCTGAGATTTAATCCTTGTCCCAAATTAGAAGTCTCACCTATTAGCTACGTATTAGGCCAATGGCCTATTCCCTACCATTGCGTGAAGTTCAACAAGAACCAAAAGGCTATTATAGCCATGATCATGAGCTGAGAGATGGGAAGAGGGAGTTGGTGATCTCTTTCCACCAAACTCTCTCAATCCAATGAATTCTTCCTCTATCCCTTGGTTTGATTTCTTGGTGAATGACTTAGCATGGACAATAAACTTTCCATAAATTGAACACTTCTCTTTCTCATTCCTTGTTGCTGAGATTTTCTAAGGAGTGCATTAGTGAGTGTTACTTGCTGAACTATTAGGGAGTATTATCAGAGGAGAGAGGGAAATCAATTCAGCCTTCGAAGAGGTATAAAATCTAAGTTTTGTTCTTAATTCAAGTTTTGGCAAATTCTTGCAATTCTCTAGAATTCCCTGATAATTAATATAGATTAGCATGTCTCTATGTTGTTTGAGTTGGTTTGAATGCTCTGAAGTATTGTAGTTGGTCTGGTTACAGTATGGGCAATGCTTGTTTTAAGGCTCTACAAAAGTAGAGCCATTTTTTTGCCTCTGGACGAAGTGGCGCGGCCGCACCACTTCTATAACACAATACCATGCGGCCACGTGGGGTGTCAGCCTTAGATACTGACTTAGTTATCCTGTGCTATCCTGAAAAGGTTAAGTTGGCTGAACCATGCATGTAATTAACCTTAACACATGGAATGAGGTTACTTTAATTGTAGGTAGTATGTCATGTTAGTTTGAGTTTTCAAAGAACACTTATAAGTTTGGAAAACAAACCATGATTTCAAACCACCTTATTTGCATTTTGACCTTGTGAACATATGTAAATAACTTGAGTATGTGCACAAATACTTATGAAAGCATGAATTAGACAATAAAGACGTATCTTACATGTTTGAATGAATTTTACTAATGGAGACATAAAGTTTTGAAAATGAACTTGATAAACTAGATATACATTAAGTTGAGAACTTGTAAGTATGTTTTTGGATGTCTAGCATGTATATTTATGAAAGTATGATATATGGAAGGTAAAATTACTTACATGATTAATAGCTTAACTTGTGGAGTCTTGATTAAGTAAAAATAAATAATGACCTTTGATATGTTTGATGAAAGGTTAAAGTTAGTTATTCATATAATAACATGTGTGTTGTGCATGATTGTTTGTTTATGTGCAAGTCGTGTGTGCACTGGCTAATTGTTGAAGCAGTCATGTCTTGGTTTGCACCAAGAGCAGGACGACCGCACCACTCCTTAGTACAAACCAAGCGCGGTCGCGCGGTCATGTAGTGGGATCTGAGTTCTGTTATTAAATTGAGAACTAATGCATGCTTATATGATTACTCTAATCTGTAATGCATGTCCAGTATAGTAGTCATGTGTTAATAAGCATGTTATTGAAATATTCTATAATGAATTAGTGTTTGCAACTTTAAAGTCAATAGTGATGTCTACACCTGGCAAACGGGCGGGCGGGCCGGGGCCGGGCCGGGCCGAGCGCGGGCCGACCAAAAACGGGCCGGGCCAAAAACGGCCCGGGTTTTGGCGGGCCGAAAAAGTGAGGCCCGTGGCCCGGGTTGGGCGGGCCGGGCCGGCCCGCGGGCTTTTTTCTATTTTTTTTTTGCAAAATCTTAATACACCAAAAATAATAATAATAATAATTTTAATTACTTAAATTAACTACATATCTCAATCAATTAAAATTTTAATAGTATTATAATTTTAGATATTAAAATAAAGGCATGATTTGGGATAATGATTGATTTACTTTCCAAATAAGTAGGGAAAATGCATAATTAAGGGATAATGATTGATTTACTTTCCAAATGTACTACAATAAGTAAGGGGATTGCATAATTAAAGGATAAAATTATCTATATTATTGTGTATAGATTTTGGACTTGCAAAGTTGCAATCTAAAAAATTAGTGGTTGATTCGGATTATATATTGTTAGTAATTCAAAGTATATAATCAAATTTGATTCTTTAAAATTAATATAATTTATTTAACTTTTAAAAATAATAAATATTGTAATTAATACTAATATATAGATAATTTTAAATTTTTATAATTATATTATCTAACTTAAACTAATAATTGTTAGTTTAATAGTTTTATACTTTGAAATTATTAACTACATATCTCAATCAATTAAAATTTTAATAGTATTATAAATTAGTATTATTAATTAATTACCTACATTAACTACATATCTTAATTATAATTTTCAAATATAGTTAAAATTTATTGAAGATTGTATTAAAAACAAATAGTTGTTGTAGCTTAGTTGATTTGAACTCTTATTTATTTACTTACAAGTCTTGTGTTCAAGCCCTACAAGTAGCAAAATTTTATTAAAAAAAAAAAAACTCACGGATCACGGGCCGGGCCGGGCCGCCACGGGCTGGGCCAAAAACGGACCGGGCCGCCACGGGCCGGGCCAAAAACGCCCATGTTTTCATGGGCTAAAAAAGTTAAGCCCAAAGCCCAGTTTTTACGGGCCAGTCCGGCCCGGCCCGCGGGCCTGGGCCAATTTTGCCAGGTCTAGTGATGTCAACTATGACATAGTGTGCTAGAAACTAATCGGGTAATGTAATGACACATGTATAGAAGCATGCTATGTGGTGATTTATTTCTTGCAAGTGTGGACTCATATTAGTTTACACATACTAATTGGAAAGACCGACTTGTTAATGTTAGGTCGTTTCAATGTAAGTTAATTAAAGCTAGAATTATTATAGCTGAGCAAACAGGCAAGTATCTAAACCTTACGCACTACCTTTATTTTGTGTAAACAGGTATATGTTTATGCAAGTTTTCTTGAATCCTACTTTTATTGAGCAAGTTTCCTAAACTTGCTCAAATTATTATATTGAGCAAGTATCCGAACCCTATTTTATTGTATTACGAGTTCATAGCTTACACAACTTTAATTGTTGTGAAAGTTTCTTATCCTTCTCATATTGTATTGAGTAGGTTATTGTTGAATTGAAAGTTATTCATTTAAGCTTGAATCTTATTTTCAAGCATGTTATTAAGTGGTTTAATTACTTTACAATTATTACACATCGATATTATTGATATTCGCACTTGGTGCACTTGAGTTCGTACAGTATTGGACTTGTACATCATTTAAAGTTCTATAATTCTTGAACTGTGTCTGATAGAGTTTGAACCTTTGTTCGGTCAGACAAGTGTATGAAGTTTTTAAAAGCTATCCAAACCTATTGAGGGTAAGGATTCTTAGACTGAAAGAAAAACCCTTTCTATGATAGGGGAGTACCAGGTATCTAATATAAGATACACAGAGCATATTTAAATGTTATGCATATACATAGTGTACGTGAGGCTGATCCCCTCAAGTACTTATTCTGTAGCCAGTAACCAAAGGGTCAATCAGCTATTGATTCTATTGGAGTGTTATAGTTCAAAGTCTACTTGACTAGCAGTTGTTCTAAAAATAATCATTATCTTTGCTTCTAATATTCATATTGTTGAATCCTTCAGATATTCATATTGTTGAATTCTTTGTCAGATATTTTTTTTCCTTTCATCATGATATATCCTTATTATTTTATTTAAACTTGTTAAGCAAACTTGTTGCTCATCCTTGCTATATCATGAATTATATTGCAGCTAAGCCCGAGACCTCCGGAAAGGGCAAGGGTAAAGGGAAGATGTAGATTAGTCGCCAGGAGCAGACTTTACTATATGCCTAGTTTTAAATTACTATTGTGTAATATGAACCCTAATTACTATTATAGGGTTTATTTGTAAGACTTTATTAAGGTTATCGAATCTTGGGACTAGTAACACCTTTTGAATGAACGGCGTACGTTTATTATTTTTCGTATTTTAGTTATCGTATGTTGTTTAGAGGTGGATATTTGTATTTTATCGTGATGAGCGAACTGGGGTCAGAGGACCTGGTTTCGGTGGTGTCACAACTGTGATTTGGTATAACCATGATCTTTGATGTTTCAGGTAAAGATAGGTGATGAAAATTATCTTCGTCCTACGTGCGAAGAGGAATTTAGAACCACAATTATGATTATGAGTTATTCACATGATTATGGACAGGAACTGTTGATTGATGTTACAGGGATAAAATATTATTGGTAGACTTTTAACATGGAGAAGATAATAGACTTTATGGTCTATTTGACTCTTCTAATGGATTGCTTGTTCCACTGCAACTATGGTTGAAAAGTTTATTCATCTACCATATATACTAAATCTCTGATTCATTACTGATGAAGGCTATTGATAATTTAATTATCTTTAGTCATGATATTCTTTACTGGGCTAGTTGTGCTCACCCTTTTAATTCACAATTCCTTTCAGGTGATAAGAGTATAGCTGGGTCAAGCAGGGGTAACAGGGGAATAGAACGGTGGTCGATAGCTGTTGAGGTTTCCCCTAAAACAGTATGAAAATAATTTTATTAAGAACTTTAGATAAGTATGTTATATTTTATACGTCATTTAATAGTTATATTTGGTGAATCAAATAGGGCGAGGCGAACCCAACTTTGAAAGGGTGTTTTGCCACTATCATACAAGATGTCTAATGACATACAACTTCGTGTTATCGTAAGACAAGGTTATGCACATCCACTTTCTGAGTATATCTACGAGCACTACCTATATAATCTTGGAGTTTGGTTGAAATATAATTCTCAATTAAAGACAATGGAGATAATTATATGTCAAGAGAAGACTCATCATTGGAAAGAACATGATAGTAATTTTCTCCTTTTTCTTTGGGGTCTATTGGGTCAACCAAGGATAATTCTCCAGTCATATGATATCTATTATAACTTAGATGCATGGCCTCCCATGTACGAAGGTTTCCTTGAGCATTTTCTAAAGATTTTAATTTTTAAAACAGTTATTGACTGTACCTTAATGTAAGGAGCCATTGTGACGTGTTATCCAAGGTTGGGATATGAGTCACAGTTGATATATATTTATATTTAAACTCACAGTATATGTGTTGTCGTATTTTACACGACAATTATAATAATAAAGTTGTAGTTATTTTCTGTACCATGTATTTAGCGACCCAGAATGGGTTGGATGGAATGGACCTACTTTGGGGGCGTCACAATTTAATTTTCTTATAATTATTATTTTATTTAGTAAATGGTTAAATTGATAAAGGTTAAAGTTAAGGGTTTTGAAAATTTTGCAAAGTAAGTAAGTTGATATAAAATATTCGTTGTGTCGGGGAATATTCTGTAAGACCCCAACTTTTTGAATAAAGATGAATTTTCTATAACTATTATTTTTGAATATTATGGAGTTAATTTGATATAATGTTATAGTTGTGGGTAATATTTATAAATTTTACAAAGTACGCAAGTTGTTATATAATATTCGATTGGTAGGGGAATATTCGTTTTAACAGGGAATATTAGTACAACGGCACAATCATTGGTGGACCCCACAGTAAAATTATTGTCGGATTGAAAAAACGACAAAAATACTTTATGAAAATAACGGCGGAAGTTTTACCGTTAACTGTTGAAACACCTGGTGTTAAAAGTACAGTAATACGCGTAGTTAAATAGTAGCACACGGTTTTGATTATTGATGCTTATGAGATAAGTCACTCAGTTTTGTTCAATTATTGCTATAATATTTGTTGTAAATATTGGCGTATTATTTGGACCCCTACTTACTCATTTTTAAAATAACCAGTAGAAAATTATTCATTATATATATATATATATATATATATATATATATATATATATATATATATATATATACGGTTGGTGAATTATTTGGGGGGGGGTAATCTGATTGTGGGAGGGAATTATTATTAGTATTATTATATATATAAGGTACTAAAGTAATGTTTATATATATATATATATATATATATATATATATATATATATGCATTGATTTGAAAAGGTTGGCAGGGTGGATACTCACGGGGGTGACATCTAGCTGATAACTCACGGGTTGTCACCCCCGTGAGTATCCACCCTGCCAACCTTTTCAAATCAATGCATATATATATATATATATATATATATATATATATTATTTTATTTTATTTAAAGTTTTGTTTTATTAGAATATTTTATTAAATCAATCTGGACCGTCCGTTTAAAAATATATCAATCTGGACCGTTCATGGATTAGTTACTATGCAGTCCATTCTTCTATAAATAGAAGCTCATTCCTTCATAATTTCTTACGAATTCACTGAAGCTTTAGAGAGAGAAATTATAGAGAAGTTATAGAAAAGTATCCTGCTTCTTCCCTACTCTTATATTCAGTTTATTTTACGGTAAAGGATATTATTTCTTTTGTACTCATGAAGAGAACTTCTGTTATTCTATTCTTTATTATTCTGCTGGAATAACCAGTATACGCGGACTACCCTATACTTGGTGATATTCTTCTATTATTCCTTCTTTGTTATTATTCTGTTGGAATATCCTGTCTGTGCATTTACGCCGGACCTGGTTCCATCTTTATTATTATTCTGTTGGAATATCCTGTCTGTGCGTTTATGCCGGACCTGGTTCCATCTTTATTATTATTCTGTTGAAATATCCTGTCTGTGCGTTTACGCGGGACCTGGTTCCGTCTTTATTATTCTGTTGGAATATCCTGTCGGTGCAAATTTCGCCTGACCTGGTTCCGTTACTTATTAATATGTTGGAATAACCTGTCTGTGCGGTCTATCGCATGCATGATGATTTCTTTTGTTATTCCATTCTTTATTATACTCAGTTGGTTAAAGTTTTGACTTCTATGCTTCATGAAATTAGTGGAATATCCTTGATAATTGCGCTTCATCCAGTATCTTTTCATGAAAATATTCTTCTAAGTATTCTTGAATTTTACTCCACAAAGCAGTATCATGTTGACAATTTGGACGTTATTAGTTCTTGGATAAATTAATTCTTGAACTTGTTTTATTGAATTGTCATCATCCTCATGTTTATAATATGTTGAGAGTCATCTGTGGCCGGTAGTACATAGATGGACTTTGTATGATTATGAACAGGGGTTATTCGGTATAATCATGATCTTTAATGAATACACAAATATTCTTGGCCCGTAGTGCATGGATAATTGTGGTCGTGATACTAAAGAATATCCTTGGCCGTAGTGCAGGGATGATTTGATGATGTGGATTATTTATTAAGCTGAGTCTCAGCAATAACAGTGATGAAAAACCTTTTAAATCATAAAAGATAGTAGATTTTATTCTCTACTTGACTCTTCTAATGGATTACTTGTTCCGCTGCAGTTAAACTTGATATTTATTATATTTTATCAGTTTAACACTGTTGAAGGCTAATGATAATTTATTTTGCATTATCTTAGTCATAATATTTTTACTGAGCTAGTTGAGCTCACTCTTTCTTTCACTGTTCTCTTCAGGAAATGAGAATATAGCTGGGACGAGTCGGGAAACGGAGTGATGGACCAGATTATAGTATTAGTAGTTCTCACTATTCTGTTAAATAGTGTGACAATAATTGTAATGAAGACTTCTTTGAGTTTGTGTACTCTCTAGTAGACAATATTTGTATTCAAACTCATACTTTATGTTTTGTCATATTGTACACGACAGTTGTATTATTAAGTTATATTTGAATTTTGTACCATGTATCTGGCGACTCAAGATGGGTGATGTATACCTTATTTTGGGGGCGTCACATATTCGATTGGTCGAAAAATATTCATTTTAACAGGGAATATTCGTATAACGGCACAATCATTGGTGGACCCCACAACAGAGATATTGTTGTAGTTAGAAAACGACTGAAATATTTTTAAAAAATAAGGGCGAATGTTTTACCGTTAAACTGTTGAACTACCCGATAGTAAAAGTACAGTAATACGCGTGGTTGAATAGTAGCACACGGTATTGATTATTGATGCTTACATGAGAAGTCACTCAGTTATACTCAATTATTCTTACAGTAATTATTGTATAATATCTCTCATATTATTGATTCAATTATTGTCACAGTATCATCTGCATAATATTTATTATTATTAAATCAATAATTAAGACGACAAAGTTATTCATATTATTATTTGCAATATTGACGATGTCTAGAAAGTTATGTCGAGGAGAGGTTTGGTCACCTAATTGCACGCCAATAGGGAGAAATCCTTATCGGAAAGCCCCCTCTTTTCTGGGAATGATCTGGTTGTTAAATATTGTGAGTTATAATATTAATGATGAATAAATTCGTGTTGATTAAAGATGAAATTGATAGTTCCATTGTGTTGAGATTATTAGTGTTAGTGAAAATCGACATTTATTTCGATAATAATTAATTTCTGGAGGTTATATTGACCAATTGGGTAATTAATCGGATAAATGAGCAATTAATTGCTATTAATTCACATGTTTATAACTATTGATTCACATGCATGTACTATTAGGGGAGGTGGTGCAAGATTGATAATACTTGCATGACTAAATTAAAAATAGAGGTATAGATGAAGGTACTATATTGTAATTATTTTTTCATATGTATAGAACTATTGATTCACAGGATGTACTATTAGGGGAGATGGTGCAAGTTTGATAATACTTGCATGACTAAATTAAAAATAAAGAAAAAAGATGAAGGTTTTATACTGTAATAATTCGAGCCCCAAAACGTGCAATTATCGAAACTATGTTTTCCTATAAATAAAAGCTCATTCTTCTTTTACTCTTACCAATTCACTAAGACTCACAAGAGCAATTATAGAGAGAGAAGCTATAGAGAGAAAGAAGAAGAGTAGTCTGCTACTTCACTATTCCAGTATCTAGTCTTCTTCCAAGGTAAGGGGTATTATTTATTTCATATTTTGAAGAGATATTATTTGTCCTATTCGTAAGAATATCATTTTCGTTCAATATTCGTAGGAATATTATTTTCGTTCAACAGTCGTAAGGGGTATTATTTTTTTCGTATTCATGAAGAGAGTTATTTTCTTTCAATACTCGTAAGGGTTGTTATTCCATTCTTTATTATTATGTTAGAATAACCTGTCTACGCAGACTACTGCATGCATGGTGAAATTCTTTTGTTATTCCATTCTTTATTATTCTGTTGGAATAACCTGTCTACGCGGACTACCGCATGCATGGTGAATGACCCTTCGTATTCATTTTTTTTATTAAATTGTGGAAATGGTCTGTCTACGTGGATTACCGCATTGCGGGTGAAAATCTATTTGCAGTTTCGTATATTCTATTATACTCGTATGAGATATCCTTTCTTTTGTACCCATCATGGAATATTGTTTTCTTTTGTATTTTTCTTTTATGAGTACTATTTATGGAGTACAATTCATGGATACTATTCACGTATACGGTACTATTCACGTATATGAGTTCCTATTCACGAGTTACTATTCATGAAGTACTATTCACGAGTACTATTCACGGGGTACTATTACCGAAGTTCTATTCATGGGGTACTATTCACTCGGGTACTATTCATCCGAAGTACTATTCATGGCAAAAATTAATTTTTTTCGGTCCAAATCATTTTTGATACAATATTATTCTTGAATTTTACTCCACAAAGCAGTATCATGTTGACAATTTGAACATTATTGAATTCTGGATAAATTAAATTATAAATATTTAAAAAAAATTTCCTTTGTTTCTTTTAATTGAATTCTTATATCATTGTCATCATCCTCATGCTTATATTGTGATAAAAGTCATCTTTGGCTTACGTGCATAGATGGACTGTTGATCGGTATGATTATGACCAGGGATCATTCGGTATAATCATGACCCGTAATGTTACAAATGATGTGGTAAAAGTCCTCATTGGCCTATAGTGCATTGATGGACAGTTGTTGGTATGATTATGACCAGGGATTATTCGGTATAAACATGACCATTGATGATTACATGAATATCCTTGTCCCGTAGTGCAGGGATGATTCGATGATGTGGTTTATTTATTAAGCTGAGTCTCAACGATAAAATTGATGATAAACTTTTTAAATCCTAGAAGATAATAGATATCATACTTTGCTTGACTCTTCTAATGGATTGCTTGTTCCGCTACAGTTGTTGATCTAAATTTTGTTGTCTATTGCATATTATCAATTGTTATACTGTTGAAGACTAAGGATAATTTATTCTGCATTATCTTAGTTATAAAATTTCTTACTAGGCTAGTTGAGCTCACCCTTTTCTTTCACTGTTCTCCTCAGAAATTGAGAATATATAGCTAGGACTAGTCAGGGAATGGAGTGATGGTCCGAGATGGTGGCTATAGTAGCCCTCACTATTTTATGAAATAGTGTGATAATAAATATAATGAGGACTTCATTTGAGTTTGAATACTGTCTATGAGATAATATTCGTGTAAAAACTCTAAACTACGCTGTTGTCGTATTGTATAAATAAAGTTTGTATTTGATTTATGTACCATGTATTTGGCGACTCAGAATGGGTGATGTATACCTATTTTGGGGGCTTCATAATAATCTCTGGTCATAATCATACCAATTAACAGTCCATCTATGCACTATGAGCCAAAGATGACTTTCATCATAATATAAGTATGAGGATGATGACAATGATATAAGAATTCAATTAAAAGAAAGTAAATGGTAAATTTTTAAAGATTTATAAATCGATTTATCCAAAATTCAATAATGTCTAAATTGTCAACATGATACTGCTTTGTGGAGTAAAATTCAAGAATAATATTGTATCAAAAATAATTTTGACAGAAAAAAAATCAATTTTTATCATGAATAGTATCCCGGGTGAATAGTACCCCGGGTGAATTGTAATTCGAGAATAGTACTTTATGAATAGTATCTCGTGAATAGTACTTCATGAATAGTACTTTGTAAATAGTATCCCGTGAATGGTACTCCGGTATAAAAATTTAAAATTTAACAAGAATGTTTAGAACAATATCCTTGTGAAATGATACTAGATGAAGCGCAAATTTCAAAGATATTATACTAATTTCACCGAGTATAAAAACAATACTTTAACAAAATGAGTGTAGAATTAAGAATACGAAACGAAATAATATTACTTACATACTACAAAGTATGGAATAAAATATTATTTCATACGGATATTGAACAAAAATAATATCCCTTACCTTAGTAGAAGATTGGATACTGGAATAGTGAAGTAGCAGAATACTCTTCTTCTTCTTCCTCTCTATAGTTTCTCTCTATATAGTTGCTCTTGTGAGTCTTAGTGAATTGGTGAGAATGAAAGAAGAAATGAGCTTCTATTTATAGAAAAACATAGTTTCGATAATTGCACGTTTAGGAGCTCGAATTATTATAGTATAGTACCTTTATTTTTACCTCCATTTTTAATTTAGTCCTGCAAGTATTATAAATCTTGCACCACCTCCCCTAATAATACATGCATGTGAACCAATAGTTCCATACATGTGAACCAACAGTAATTTACATGTGAACCAATAGCAATTAATTGCTCATTTATCCGATTAATTGCTCGTTTGGTCAATTATAACAAAACCAGTCAATCACATAATTACCTCCACTGAGGGTAATTGGCTCACAGAAGAATTAAAGAAAACTAAATGAATAACATCTTTCTGTGACAACCTCAAAATAGGTCCATTCCACCCAACCCATTCCGAGTCGCCAAATACATGATACAGAAAATAACTACAACTTTATTACAACAATTGTCGTACAAAATACAACAACACATATACTGTGAGTTTGAATACAAATATATACCATCTGTGACTCGTGTCCCAACTGTAATGTGACAAATGTCCCAACCGTGGACATCACCCCACAGTGATACCTACATAAAGGTATAGTCAAAAACTGTTTTAGAAATTAGAATCTTTGGGAAGTGCTCAAGGAAACCTTCGTACATGGGAGGCCATGCGCCTAGGTTATGATAGATATCATATGTCCACAGAATTATCCTTGGTTGATTCAATAGACCCCAAAGAAAAATGAGAAGATTACTATCATATTCTTCCCAACGGTGAGTCTTCTCTTGACATATCATTATCTCCACTGTCTCTAATTAAGAATTATACTTCAAACAAATACCAATATTATATAGGTAGTGCTCGTAGATATACTCCGTAAGTGGATGTGCACAACCCTGTCTTATGATGACACGAGGTTGTATGTCGTTAGACATCTTGTATGATAGTGGCAAAACACCCTTTTAATGTTGGGTACACCTTACCCTATTGGATTCACCAAATATAACTATTAAATGAACTTTTCTATACTGCTTAGGGAGAACTCCACAGCTAGAGACCACCGTTCTATTCCCTTGTTACCCCCGCTCGACTCAGCTACACTCTTATTACCTGAAAAGGAATTGTGAAGAAAAAGGGTGAGCACAACTAGCCCAGTAAAGAATATCATGACTAAAGATAATTAAATTATCAATAGCCTTCATCAGTAATAAATCAGAGATTTAGAACATATGGTAGATGATAAAACTTCTCAACCATAGTTGCAGCGGAACGAGAAATCCATTAGAAGAGTCAAATAGACTATAAAGTCTATTATCTTCTCCACGTTAAAAGTCCACCAACAATGTTTTATCCCTGTAACATCAATCAACAATTTCTATCCACAATCACGTGTATAACTCATAATCGTAATTGTAGTTCTAAATTCCTTTTCTCATCCAGGACAAAGATAATTTTCATCACCTGAAACATCAAACATCATGATTATACCAAATCATAGTTCATGTTCATAATCATACTAATAAATTCATCTTTGCACTACAGCCCAAAGATATTCATCAACAAGTCATCTTTGCACTACATGCCAAAGATATTCAACAACAGGTCATCTTTGCATTACGAGCCAAAGATATTCATCAACAACTCATCTTTGCACTACAGGCCAAAGATATTCAACAACAAGTCATCTTTGCATTACGAGCCAAAGATATTTATCAATAATTCATCTTTGCACTACGGGCCAAAGATATTCATCAATAATTTATCTTTGCACTACAGGCCAAAGATATTCCTTAACAGTTCATATTTGCACTACAGGCCAAATATATTCATATCTCAAAGAAATATATAATCATTTTAGAACTTATATAAACAATAATTATAACCATGTTGATCAATTCACCTTTGCACTTAAGCTAAAGATATTCAATTATAAATTCAATGGTCATGATCATACCAGTCACAATTTAACTTTTCCATTACTGGCCAAAGAGAACCCTAGTCATGATCATACCAATAATCTACCCATCTTTACACTCAAGTGAAAGAGAATATCATCATTAGGGTTATAAAAATGTTATATATGATAATAAAAATAATATAATCAAAATATATAGTTTTAATCTCCAGAGTAATATTCATAAATCAACTATAATTTGGTTAGAAAAAGAAACCAATTTTTATCGTGAATAGTACCCATGAATAGTAACTCGTGAATAGTAACTCATGAATAGTAACTCATGAATAGTAACTCGTGAATAGTACTCCGTATTTGTACATAGTACCGTATAAATAAATAATGTCATATACATAAATAGTGCCATATGCATGAATAGTGCCGTATACGTGAATAGTGCCGTATACGTGAATAGTAATCCCGACTCAAAAAATTTTAAATTTGATAAAAAGTTCATACTAACATTTCGGTATAATGATATTGAAGAAAATATCATTTTAAGAAGAATATAACACCCCTTACTATCCCTTACCTCAAAAGAGCAGCACTTCTGACTGGATATCGGATATGACGCTGAAGGAAACTTGCACTGATGAATAGCAACTCACCAAGTATCTAAATACTCACAAAATACACTCGATAATCTAGAGTGAAAAAGAGAGAAAGCTTATGACTTCTAGCGTGTTTTTCAATTCTAACTTAACCCTCTATTTATAGGAAAATGTTAGCACGCCGAAGCAGACTTGACCTGTAACCTGATGGCTTTACCTGCTACTATTCCACCCACAAAAAATCAGCCACCATCCCCAACAACCAAAAGTGGGGCCCACCCATTTCTAGAATTTTCCACCAAAATAATTTATAAACCTAATTTCCGAATCAGTCACCTCTTAAAATTCATAACAAATCATACGTTTATTTTTAACGGTTCAAAATTTGTGGACATATACTCAACTTATATATGTATAACATATCTAAAAATTACCACGATCCAACGGTCGGATTAAAAATTATAACCCCCGTAAAATATCTCAAAAACCCTAATTTGATTTTTAATACCTCCATTCCGACAAAAATACTGATAAAACACCTCAACATTAATTCCTTCATTCATAACCACATAAATAAATCCATCATTTATATTCACATCAAATAAATATTTCCTTATCATATAAATCAATAATTAATTATTCACAAATAATATTACAGAATCACAATTATGACAACCAGACCGTTCCCAGGAAAGAGGGGGCTTTCCAATAAGGATTTTCCCTTACTGGCGCTCAGTTAGGTGACCAAACCTCTCCTTAGATAGAACTTTCTAGACATTGCCAATAATGCTCTCTAATAATATTATTCAAATAATATGAATTATTGATCTGATAATGAGAAATACTGTGCAGTAACAATTATTGAAGCAACAATAATATAAAATATCAATGCAGCAATTATTGAATCAATAAAATAAAATATTGAATAGTAACTACTATAACAATTATTGAGTAGTACCTTCCTACGTAAGGATTAATAATTCAACAATACTGTGCAATATCGTGTGCTACTGTGCAACCACGCGTATTACTGTATTTTAACCACCGGGTATTCAAACAGTGTTAGCGGTAATAACTACGCCGTTAATTATAAAAATTTAATTTTGTCGTTATCTTCATCTGACAGTTATTCGTTATGGGGCCCACAAATGGCTGCGCCGTCGTATGAATATTCCCCGATAGAAAGAATATTCCACGACCAAACGAATATTCCCCGACAACAATGAATATTTTATAACCACTTGCGTATTTTGAAAAAAAATTCATATATCACCCTTAACTTTAACTTTTTATCAATTTAACCATTTACTGAATTGTAATTATAAGAAAAATTGAATACTTTTATTTCATTAAATTTGGGGTCTTACAATCTCACCTCCTTATAAAATTTCGTCCCCAAAATTTACGTACCTGATAATTCAAAGAGTTGAGAATACCTTGCTTTAATTTCAGATTCAATCTTCCATGCCATCATGATTTCTCCATTGCTCATCTCCTGTATTTCAGATATCATTCTAGAATACAGCTTCAAAACAAGGGTTAATTGAACAAATTAACATATCACATAATATCCCGATATTATGACTGACCAACAAATAAGCTTAGGTAGGACACACTAGCGCAAGATTTACTCATCTCTCCCCTCCTAGTTATATTCCCCGATCTCCGCCAGAGATCATATCCCTAAGCCCTGATACCAAATGTGACAACCCCAAAATAGGTCCATTCCACCCAACCCATTCTGAGTCGCCAAATACATGGTACAGAAAAATAACTACAACTTTATTACAACAATTATCGTATAAAATACAACAACACATATGCTGTGAGTTTGGATACAAATATATACCATCTGTGACTCGTGTCCCAACCGTAATGTGACAAATGTCCCAACCGTGGACATCACCTCACAGTGATACCTACATAAAGGTATAGTCAAAAACTGTTTTAGAAATTAGAATCTTTGGGAAGTGCTCAAGGAAACCTTCGTACATGGGAGGCCATGCGCCTAGGTTATGATAGATATCATATGTCCACAGAATTATCCTTGGTTGATTCAATAGACCCCAAAGAAAAATAAGAAGATTACTATCATATTCTTCCCAACGGTGAGTCTTCTCTTGACATATCATTATCTCCACTGTCTCTAATTAAGAATTATACTTCAAACAAATACCAATATTATATAGGTAGTGCTCGTAGATATACTCCGTAAGTGGATGTGCACAACCCTGTCTTATGATGACACGAGGTTGTATGTCGTTAGACATCTTGTATGATAGTGGAAAAACACCCTTTCAATGTTGGGTACACCTTACCCTATTGGATTCACCAAATATAACTATTAAATGAACTTTTCTATACTGCTTAGGGAGAACTCCACAGCTAGAGACCACCGTTCTATTCCCTTGTTACCCCCGCTCGACCCAGCTACACTCTTATTACCTGAAAAGGAATTGTGAAGCAAAAGGGTGAGCACAACTAGCCCAGTAAAGAATATCATGACTAAAGATAATTAAATTATCAATAGCCTTCATCAGTAATAAATCAGAGATTTAGAACATATGGTAGATGATAAAACTTCTCAACCATAGTTGTAGCAGAACGAGAAATCCATTAGAAGAGTCAAATAGACTATAAAGTCTATTATCTTCTCCACGTTAAAAGTCCACCAACAATGTTTTATCCCTGTAACATCAATCAACAATTCCTGTCCACAATCACGTGTATAACTCATAATCGTAATTGTAGTTCTAAATTCCTTTTCTCATCCAGGACAAAGATAATTTTCATCACTTGAAACATCAAACATCATGGTTATACCAAATCACAGTTTATGTTCATAATCATACTAATAAATTCATCTTTGCACTACGGCCCAAAGATATTCATCAACAAGTCATCTTTGCACTACATGCCAAAGATATTCAACAACATAATATTCAAAAATATATTTTGAGAAAAATTAATATTTATTCATAAAAGTTGGGGTCTTATATGGTCCACCCGGGTCAGCCGCAGGTAGAACCGCGACTATTTTGGTCTATAAATAGACCCCCCATTAGCCATAAAAGAAAAAAAGAAGAAGAAGAAAATAAAGGAAATTCCGTCCATTTCAGCTTTTAACCCCTACTATAGTGTTCCAAACTTCAATATTCTTCTTTGTAAACACTTGTATACATATATACTACAACATATCAAATTTAACCGGTGGAAACGGAGTTTTTAAGGTTTAAAAGCGGTTTAAAGCTTTCCTCCCTAGACACTGTAAGATCCTTTCAGATATGAAGTTTTTACTCGCTTATATATATATATATATATATATATATATATATATATATATATATATATATATATATATAATCCGGATCTTAAGCTCACCTCTTATTCAACTCACCCGAGCTCACCCCCCTTTAGTGACGGATCTGGCTACGGTTCGGTCATACAACTGTTGTCTATACTTTTAGCGATGCTATATGTTGTCCGTCGCTAAAAGTATAGACGACGGTTGTATGACCAAAACGTCGTCGGGTCCATCGCTAAAAGTGAGGGTGAGCTCGGGTGAGTTGAATAAGGGGTGAGCTTAAGATCTGGACCGTATATATATATATATATATATATATATATATATATATATATATGTTGATAGTTAACTATGATTAAAATATATGCTTTAACTTTTTATTCAATGTAAAGCTGTGATATTAATGTTTGTGGACTAGATTTATCTAAATCTAGCCATATCTAACTTTTAACATATTCAAATGTTGTAAAACTGGAACCGTTAAGCTAGAATGGCTAAGATTTTTTTAAATCTAGTTTTCTTTCTATTTTTTTTGTAGATATTAAGGAACCATGTGTCCATAGATCCGTATCTAGAGGAAACGGGAAGCTTGGCTACACACATATAAGGATTTAACTGATGAATCTTGTGTTTTGCGTTGTTTAGATTAAGTATCTGTTTTATTATATTTGCTATGCAGGCTATCCACGTGACATTATGTGAGCCTAGGAGCTACAGGATCTAGGATCCAGGTTCATAAGAGTTACATATATTTATATATGGGAGTTATATATATTTATATGTGAGAATTACTTATATTTATATGAAAGTTATATATATATATATATATATATATATATATATATATATATATATATATATATATATATATATATATATAAGTTTCACTCCTCTTGTATATATATTTATCTAGTGTTGATCTTTAGAGATACACTAACACAAGATAAAATTAGCATGTTATCATATAAGTCATTGAAAGCCTTTTGGAAAGCTTGAAAGCTTTGTAGCTACTTGGACTCTGTGGAGTGTAGACACTTGAAATTTCGTTTTCCTGTTACTAACTATGCAGGAGGGAAAACACGCCTTTTTCAGAATCTAGAGATAACCTTGGAGGACCACAACATCAAATCCAACCCCGGAGACAGCACCGTGGTACATCAAATCAACCTTGAAGATAACTCTGAGAAAAGACATAGTCAACAACAGTCAAACCCCGAAAATAACTCTGAGGAAAGACAGCTGCAACATATCAAACTCGGAGACAACCTGGATGGGAAAATAGTAATTTTGCCAACTCAACATCAAATCAAGTCAAATCACTGCTATGAAGGTCGTGCAGAACCATAACATTAATCCCGAGTGAAAACAACACAAGATAACTCAGCGGACGGACTGCGAAGACTCGAAGATCTAGTCATGGACTCATCCTCCCGAATTCAAAAAAGGTCAAATCCCATGTCATTGTGTAGCTCTCGGAAAGGGCTTATCGGAAAGGTATAACACGCCACCACCGGACTCCCGGATTGAAAGTTATGAAAGTTCGAGTAGACAGCGCGTTGATTCGACTGCACGTACTTCGAGACAATGGGACCCACAGGGTTGGGCCCACTCGGGTCAGCCGCAGGTAGACCCGCAGCTATTTTGGTCTATAAATAGACCCCCCATCAGCCATAAAAGAAAAAAAAAGAAGAAAACAGAGGGAATTCTGTTCATTTCAGTTCTTAACCCCTCCTATAGCGTTCCAAACTTCGATATTCTTCTTTGCAAACACTTGTATATATATATACTACAACATATCAAATTTTAACAGGTGGAAACGAAGTTTTCAATATTTAAAAGCGGTTTAAAGTTCTCCTCACTATACACTGTAAGATCCTTTCAGATATGAAGCTTTTACTCGCTTTTCTATATATATATATATATATATATATATATATATATATATATATATATATATATATATATATATATATATATATAGCCATGTTGCCAGTAAGATTTCTTCAACTGTTCATCTGCAACCGTTTTCAAAATTTCTCTTTTATTCTTATTCAGAAGTCACCTGATTTACTGTAGTCCACCTAGTTCGTGTCAAACCATTGTAAGCCTCTTGAGTGAGCAGTGTCGGTTTTTGAACATAGGTACGAGTCTACTTAAGGTAATAGGGTATGAATGGAAGAATAATGAATAAAAATTTATTTTGAACTTGGTAAATATGAATAGATTGTTTAGATCTAACTCCTCAACTAGTAACCGACCAACTTTGCCTCCTGTCCCAGACATAGTTAACCAGGAAACCCACAGTTATGAAAATATCAGTAAAGCTTTGCACAATTGGAATATACCTAGGGTCTCCCCTAAGGAAATTTATCAGTCAACATTTTTAGACAATTTTAAAACAGATTATAATGTCAAAACTGTTGAAAAGGTTTATGCCATTAATAAAGAATACGAAAATTGTAGTCTTTTGGATCCAGAAGTTATCAAAAAACATAGAAAGAAAGGTTACAATTTTATTCACATTGGATTAGTTCAAGTGGCAGTCAAACTCTTAAACATTAAAGGAATTAATTCAAGTATTTATCTCTGCCTTAGAGATGCACGATTCTTGAATTATTATCCTAGCATGATCGGCGCAATGGAATCTAGTCTGCATAATGGACCAATCCATTTTAATTGCTTTCCTGATTTCACATTGAGCCTAAGTGATCAAAATTTATTAAAAGCCTTGACATTATACATTAAAACTGCTGGAGAAATTACTCAAATGATTGAGGGTTCTCAGCCGATAGCTTTGATTTACTGGATTTATTATAAGACCATGAAAACTAACCTAAACGTTCATGCTCTCAATAAAAGTCCAAAAGATCAAACTGTCTTAATTCAAAGTTCAACTAGTGATGCTAATATTCAGATCCCGAGAACCATCCTCTGGAAGGATATTACTCTCCCTAGTCAATGGACTTTACCTAGTGAAATACATGAACAACCTGTAGTTAACAACCTAATAAACCTTGAAAATGTTAACAATTTTTAGATGGAACTGTAAAAATATGTTTTGAACGCAGTAAAAGACCAGTTATTATTGAAGATTCTGCTAGTACTATAGCGTCTTCAAGAAGAGACACAGAAATTCTTAATAACCCTTCTTTAAGAGATCTTAAATTAAAAGGTATTTTAAATCAAGGTCAAGCTAGTCACCCATGTTACACTCAAAAGGATCTTGTAGAAGAAGAGAGTTCTTCCTCCCCTACTCCTTCTGAGCTTCCAACTCAGTCTGATTTTAAAATTCCCATTAACAATCAGTTAAGAGTTATTAAAAAAAAATTTATTTTTGAATGGGATAATCTTGTAAAAGATTTTAATTCCAAATCCAATAAAGAAAAAAGACATTTATTTCGTTCAAACCACTCAACAGAAAAGGAGCGAGATAAAATTGTTAATAGATGGAAACGATTCATAAAAAATGAAAAAATAAACATTACCTTTTATGACTGGTACGATCAATACCAAAGTAAGTGTAATGTTATAACCAAAAGTCAGTGGGTTAAAGAAGACAAGTCTAAGGTCTGTTCTAGTCATCCTCCACTAGAAACTGTTCTTATCCCAGTTAAAAACACATCTGTTGTTGCCAGTCCCTTTAAAATTTCAGATGGCAATAAAGATGATAAAAAAATTATTGAACAATTAAATTTCAGTAACCAATATCTAGCAACTGTTGGAAGACAGCTTGATAGAATTGAAGAAAAATTTGAAGAAACAAGTATTAAAAAACCAGATGCAAAAATTGAACATCCTTTGATTAACTTACCAAAAAATAAAAGTAAATTAGGGTTACCCAATGATGATAGAAACCTAATTAAATCTATTGACAAGTTATTCAAAAAACTAAAAACTGAACCTGGTCCAAGTGGTACTGTCTCTACTTTGGATCAAGTTGAAACTGAAGTTGAAAGTGATAGTCAAGTTGACTATTCTGATTCTACTTCAATCCCAGATTTTAATGACCAATTGAACAAGTTAACAGTCAAAAACACTAGTTTAACCAGGAATTGGTATTCTAGACCTACTCCTCCGGATCTACAATTCGAAGAGAGAAACCTAGATAAACAATTCTCTGTTTCAGCTAATAAAATTTATGAATGGAATATTGATGGTCTTAGTGAACAAGAAATTTTAAACAAATTAAATCACATGTCTATGGTAGCGAATAACTATATCACTAAATTCAACAATCTGTCACAACCAGAAATTGTTGAGTTAATAGCTAATGGATTCACTGGTATTCTCAGGTCTTGGTGGAAAAGACATCTCACTGTAGATACAAGAGTATTAATAATTCATGCTATCCAGTTAGACGATGACGGCAATCCCATATTCGATGAAGATGTCGGTGTTGGTCCGTCTGATGGAGTAAATATTTTAATTTTTACCATAATAAAACATTTTGTAGGAACTCCTAGTAACATAACAGAAAGAATTCATGATCAACTCAGTAATCTCACTTGTCCCACTCTAAGTGATTTTAGGTGGTACAAAGATGTGTTTACCTCTAGAGTTATGCTGCGAAATGATAGCAACAAGCCTTTCTGGAAAGAAAAGTTTGTAAATGGTTTGCCTTCATTGTTCGCTCACAAAGTTAGAGAAAAGTTGAGTAAAAACTTAGGATATATTGATTATGATAACCTCACTTATGGTGACATAATCAGTTATATTCAAAAAATTGGTTTAAAAATGTGTATTGATTTTAAATTAGCCAAGCAAGCTAGTAAAGACAAGAAAAAAGTTAATTATGAGTTAGGAACATTTTGTGAACAATATGGTTTGCCTCCTATTGCTCCCTCTAGAAGGAGCATAAACACAGACATATTGATCATCCTAAAACTCATAAACGCCACAAACGTAAACATACTCATAAAAAAGATAACAATCAAAACGATTATTATAATAAACCTAAACCAGTTAATAAAAAATATAATAAAAAATCTAAAAAATTTAATAAAAGTAAAATTGCTTGCCACAATTGTGGGCAGAAAGGCCACTACAAAAATGAATGTAAAGTAAAACAAAAATTATCTCAGTTAAATATCTCTAATGAAGATATTGAACAATTATTAGAGTTAATGAGAATAGAAAATAATGCAGATAATGATGAAGGATCTAACATCCCCTATTCTTCTAAAAGCAGTACTAGTAACAATGAATCTGATAGTAACGAAGAAGAAGTCACTATTTCTGCTGATAACTGTACTGAAAATTATTGTACTAAAAAATTAAGTGTAATTACCAAAGAGGATGAAGAAAGCTCTTTGTTAATCGACTTAATTAGTAAAATTTTTGACCCTGAACTTAAGATTCAATATACTAAGCAGTTAAAAGATTTATTAACCAAAGATACTAGAGTTAAAGACAAAATTTTTAAAGCTAAAGATAAACCAGTATTTAGCCTTAATAAAACTCTTGAAAGATTTAAAACTCCAGTTAAAGAAGTTACCCTTCCAGAATTAAATCAAGAAGTTAATAAACTTAAAAAAGAAATATCTAATATAAAGATTGAAGTCTCTAATTTAAGAAAAGACTTAGAGAGCCAAAAATCTGATCTTCAAGCTCATGATTCCTCCTCTAGTGATGAAGATCACGATGAGCCAGAATCTTCAGGAATCAAAGAAGAACCAGATCTATTCGTTCAAGGTCTTTCTCTTAAACGAGTTAAAGATATTACCATTCAAAAATGGTATATCTCTATGAAGGTGTCCCAGTCCTTCTCCAATTTGTTAGTAAATACAAAATTCCCTGGATCCTTCGATGGGAGTATCACATTCAACCCCCAACAGGTGAAATTAGTCACAATGCGTCTCCTTCGTCTCCCTCTGCTGATCCATTTCCACTAGTCACTCGTCAATGGTTTGTCAAATTGTGGGACAAATTTGATGTCAATAGAATTGTAGGCCAAGTTCAGTTAGAATTTCCAGTTCTTCTCTCAAGGTTCTCCCAGCCTCAACTACAGAACCTTCTAGTCAAAAATCAAAAGAGTCAAGTGTCAGTAAAAAATCAAAAGAGTCTAGAGTCAGTCCCACTGGTTCGTCTTGTTCCCGTAACATTTCCGATTTCAAAGATTGTTCTGGAAAAGAGTTAAAGTTAATTGCCCAGGCATTAAACAAAAAAATTAATGAATTGCATGAAGAAGCCTCTGCAGGTTCTTCATCGGATTCCCACAGTTACTATGAGGAAGATGATGACCCTTATGGCACCATCAACCTACAGGATGCTCAGGACCCATTTACCTGATATTTCTCCTCAGTGACATGCACCAGCTCCCTGCAGCCAGTCAAAAGATGCCTTCCGCCAAAAGCATATTCAGCTTTTCCACCGAAAGCATCCACTTTTTCGTCGAAAGCATTTCCCAAGTCAAAAGTTGTGCCCACTTTGTCAAAAGTTGCCAGACGCGTCGATGAATAGTAAAAAAGTCATCACTGTTCATGAATAGTAATTTTTGTCTGTAATCATTTATTTTCTAATAGTAACTTTGTAATAGTTCTTTCCTTATTCTATAAAAGGAAACCGAACTTAGTTATTAAGGTAGACTTTGAAAAACCCTGAGATCCTTCTCTGATGAATCTTTAGCCTCCACCGCTGTTAAGCCCCTCTTAGCCCCTCCTTCTACTCTTCTATTTTCTCAATGTTTTGAGTAAGTCTAGTCAATTCAATTTGTAATTTGTAATCAATTTATAATTTATAATCAGTTTGTACATTTGTAAAACAGTTTTATTTTCAATCAATAAAATTATATTTTTAGTAATTGAACTGTTATTATTTGCACCTCTGATTCATTATATATATATATATATATATATATATATATATATATATATATATGTTGATAGTTAACCGTGAATAAAATATCTACTTTAACTGTTTATTCAATGTAAAGTGGTGATATTAATGTTTGTGGACTAAATTTATCTAAATCTAGCCATATCTAACTTTTAACCGGTTTAAAGGTTGTAAAACTAGAACCGTTAAGCTATAATAGCTAAAATTTATTTAAATCTAGTTTTCTTTCTAATTTTTTTTTGTAAATATTAAGCAACCATGCGTCCCTAGATCTGTATCTAGAGGAAACGGGAAGCTTGGCTACGCTCATGCAAGGATTTAACTGATGAATCCTATTTTTTACGATGTTTAGATTAAGTATCTATTTTATTATATTTGCTATGCAGGCTATCCACGTGACATTATGTGAGCCTAGGAGCTACGAGATCTAAGATACGGCTGACGGATCTAGATCTGGTTCCCATGATGGACCCTTTTTAGTTGTACAGTTTGCTTGTAAATCATATTTACGATGCTCGGGTTACTTCGATGGCTTTCATGCCCATAAGGAGCTCGAAACTTGTATGCATATTATCTTATCGAAGATGCTTCACATCTTGAGAATAAAATCAAAATAAACCGAATACGAAATAAAATAGAAGTATCGAAGGCCTTAATTTCTATGTGAGCATAAGGGTTTGAAAACCTGTTTTCAAAATATCATTTTAAAACCCTTATATTAAAATTAAACTTTTATACAAAGTCAAACCATTTGTATATATGTGAAAATGAGGCATAACACTACTTTTAAATACTGCACTTAGACCCAATTAACTGTACACACACTTCAAATAATTAGGGAATTGAAAAGATGCGGTAACCGTATTTTCACGGAAGTCGGGGGGTGCCTAACACCTCCCCCCCCCCCGCTAAATCAAGCCCCCGAACTCAATGAATCTCGATTTCCAAGGCCTGTTAAACAGTGTCCAATAATTGGGCCTTTTTGCAAAACTTTTCAAATTCGGTTGAGTTGGTACAACCATTTCACTACTACCAACTGACGACTCTGAATTTTTGAATCGTTGACATTTTGTGTCGAACTCTTTTGCCAAACTCGCCTTTTCAAACAAAATTCAAGACACATATAGAGAACATAAAGAGTAGAAAGACTAAAAGAGGAATTCTGAAAAGGAAAATTTTTCCGACGTCAATAGGTGGCGACACTACTGGGGATAGTAGAGGGCTTAAGCCACATGTCAATCTTTTCAGATTCCCATTCTTGCATGTGTGTGAATGTTATCTTTACATTAAATGGATGTGAATGAATGTTCTATTTACTGCACTTTAGTGCCTCACACAATCTCTGCATTTTGTATTAGTGCCTCGCACAATGTCATTATTTCATACGGTGAGACACGATGTATGTGAATGTATGTTGTGTGATTCCTCCACCAGGAGGCGAACTCGTCGGTGTTTGATTACTGGACTCAACGGAGAATAATCCCGCAAGGCTAAAGAAAGGCACCACTTAGATTAGCTCCAATTGAAAGATAAGATTAACTTCCCATCTAGTAAATTGCGATGACTTGGGGACCTTCATGCCGAAAAGCCGCGAGAGTAACCTAAGATAGGTCTGCCTCTGATAAACCAAACACGAAGGGGAGTCTCTCTTCATGCCTTTCCCTTTTAATTCCATGTAAATTTTGATTCAATATAAATTACGATTCCATGTAAATGTAAAGAAAAAGAAAAGAAAAGAAAATGTGAATATCATTTCCATTCCTGTCAATGTTATTATTGTGCAGATATCAAATCTAGTCATGCTATCTTGTCATCAAAACAACTAACATTTGTTTTGTAGGAAAATATTAAAAACCATAAAAAATCAAGACATTGCATCAATACATGTTGTTAATGCTTATCAAGAATAAACTACCTACTCTTCTTATAGGCAAGATTAGTCTTATTACTAGATCGATATCTAAGAAGGCATAAGGCCTATCCACTGATATGATTGAAAGTACCTAACACGAATCAGGTTCCGTATCTCGAAAGGAGTTTGAGGGACTTAATAATCAAATAGCAGAATAGGCCATCCTCCTGAAAGAACAATGTAAAAGCACTCAGGGACATACAGTGCCTACTCAACCAAAGTCTTCCTCATAGGGTGGCAATCAAAGTGCTGACAGAAGGGGGGAAATATAGATACCTGAACCTCATTCCAATAAAGGAACCAACAAAACCCCTGAAATCATAAACCTCAGGGATGACCGAAAAACTGGGGATATAAGAAAGAAAGTCAAACAAATAGAGGAAACCATCCGATCGTCAATCAAAGGGACTGGAAACTATGGATGTGTCACCTATTCAGATCTCTGCATATTCCCAGGGGGCTCGATAGCCTGTCAAATTCCATGTCCTAGAGTTTGAAAAGTATAATGGGACAGGCGATCCCTATACGCACCTAAAAGTATACATTAGCGAGCTAGGGTCTTATGCTGAAGATGAAAGCCTCAGAATGCAGCTTTTCCAAAAAAGTCTAACTGGAAAGGCTAGAGCCTGGTATGTCCTACTTGACAATGCCAAAATCCACAACTGGGAAGAGTTAGCCCACGCCTTCTTAAACCAGTACAGCTTCCAGTCACAAATGGATCCAAACAGATATTAAATTACCAAAGTTAAAAAGAAGAACAATGAATCTTTCTGTGAATATGCCCAAAGATAGAGACGTCTGGCAGCGCAAGTCCTTCCATCAATGACATAAACTGTATGACCCCAACTTTTATAAATAAAAATTAATTTTTCTTGAAATATATTTTTAAATATTTTGGTGTGAATTTGATATAATGTTATAGTTGTGGGTTATATTTACAATTTTTGCAAAGTATGAAAGTTGTCATAAAATATTCGTACGATGGCACAATCATTAGTGAACCCCACAACGGAATTACTGTTGGAGTTAGAAAACGACAGAAATAATATTTTATAAAAATAACGGTAAAAGTTTTACCGTTAACTATTGAAAAACCCAGTGATAAAAGTATAGTAATACACGTGGTTGCATAGTAGCACACGGTATTGATTATTGATGCTTGCGTGAGAAGTCACTCAGTTTTATTCAATTATTGTCACAGTAATTGTTGCATAGTATCTCACGTTATTGATTCAATTATTGCACAATATTTTATATTATTAAATCAATAATTGAGACGATAAAGTTATTTATGTTATTATTTACATTATTGACGATGTCTAAAAAGTTCTGTCGAGAAAAGGGGTTTGGTCACCTAATTGAGCGCCAATAGGGAGAAATCCTTATCGGAAAGCCTCCTCTTTCATGGGAATAATTTGGTTGTTAATAATGCGAGTTATAATATTAATGATGAATATATATTGTTAAAAATATTGAGAAAATTTTTATGAAGTATTTGTTATAAATTTTGCTTATTATATGGACCCTCACTTACCCATTTTTCAAAACTGTCGGTAGAAATTATCTTTTATATATATATATATATATATATATATATATATAAAATGATTTTGGTCGGAGGGGGGGGGGGAAACAAGTTTTCACTGCAAGAAAAAAACTTAATTCCGACGGAATATTCCTTCGGATATAATCCTATTCAGTCGAAAATAGAGTATTTCCAACGGAATATTCCGTTGAAAATTTGGTCGTATATATACGCGTCGAAGATAAGATCCGTCAAAAAGTCCATCGGATCTATCTTATCTTCGACGAATTTATCTCCGATGGAATTGCGTCGAACATAAGCTATCTACGACTGAATAAATAGGACGGAACTTTCCGTCGAGTATAATATACCTTATTTTCGACGGACGTATTCCCTCGGAATTAACCTAGTTCCGACCAAAAATTAAAATAAATCAGTATTTATTAAAAATGGCTAATTATTAACTCCAACGGAGTTTTCGTCGGAGATATCTTATTTCCGACTGACATATTCCCTCGGAATTTACTTATTTTTGACTGAAAATTAAAATATACTTGTATTATTAAAAATTGGGTAATTTTTTAATCCAACGGAATTTCGGTCGGAAATACCTTATTCCGTCGGAATTAACTATTTTTTTAATGCAGATTTGAAAAGTTCAATTTCTAGGTGTTTAAACCCATTTATGTACCTATAACTTGTCACAACCCAATACACAGTAATATAAACATGTATCTCACATTTAAATATGCAACGTAGCGCTAAAACGTAATATCCACCAAAACGTAATCTTCAACTCATTATCATTCACATTCATATTCAAATATCCACCAAAACGTATTATAAGCTAATGTTCCATAAATATAAGCTAACCATTTACAAATATAAGCTAATGTTCCATAAATGATAAACAATATAATTTACAATACTTATACATATGCAATTAGACACTACAATATATACAAATGTTCTACAATACTTATACAGACGCAATTAGACACTACAATATATACAAATGTTCTACAATAACCAATAACATGAATACAAATGAACTATAAACTAGTAAAAGAATCATCATTGGGGCGGAGGTGAACGACGCTGGTCTGGTGTATGAAAAGTAGTGTCGTCCGCATGCTCGTCATCGCCAGTCTGCTCGTCATCGCCACCCTGTTGATAGAATCAAAAATATAAATCATTAGTCCATATATATATATGTGAGAATTAACAAACTAGCCTTAATTGAAAAAAACATAAATAATAAGAATACCTGAGCAGGCGGGGGCGGACGAAAAGCCTCCTTCAAGAGGGTAATCACCATCCGGAGCATCTCGCAGCTCCAAGCGACGAACTTGTCCAGCGGTAATCCCACACTCTCTGCGGAGGCCCCTGCTATAATCTCCTGAGAATTCTGGTGAAGACGAGAACTGAAAGGCAACTGCTGACGCTGAAAGACCGGATCGGTATCGAACCTATCCGACACGGCCCCTATCAACCGTCGGAATATATCGTAATCCAAGTCAGTGCCCGTATGAGATGGTCCGACATGTGCTCTCAAACACTGGCGCTGACTGGAGCCTATAAAAATATACAAATTCGATTACTAATAATAATTTATATAATGTGATAAATTCGGATGATTTACTGAAAAATAAAAAATATTATCTCCAGGAAGTGTATATGCGGGTATCCTCGGTAGACCCAACACTCGATATCTGCTGGTACTGCTAGTAGGGGGATCCTGAGACGCGACCCATAGTCTCAGCTCCTCATCCCGATCTAATACAATATCGAGAAGAGGGGTGGCGGAATCTAACGGCTCATAACCCCTCCTAATAGCCTCCAGCTCAGCTATACGCTCGTCCTGAAGCCTCTGAAATCGTTCATGTAATTTATTTTGTATACGTATGTTAATTATATCATTTTATTTACGATTGAATAGTAAGATGAGTTTTACTCGTATAGCTAAAGCTTCCTAAGACAAAGCACGCTCAGCCTTAGGCGTGTGGGCTCGATCCCAAAACTCTAAAATGGTGGGATCTCGGCCCAAGGTCCTCCTCAAGGCCGAATAAAAACATTCATAAAACATGTATTAAGTATTTGTGTGAGAACTTGATAACTAAATAACTAAATACAACACACTTACCATCTTCGCCTCCTCGAACGCCTGAGAACCAGTGGTGTGTACTATCCGGACCTGACCACGGTTCTTCTTTGCCTGCTCAGACTTTTTCTTGAAGTCATCAGCCTCCCAATGCGCACACATAGCCTCCCAGGCTAAATTTGAGACTATGCGAGGCTGATGATCTCTAATGGTGCTCCTAGACTGGTCCTCAACTGCCCGGGCTTGCCCTCTATCGCATCTCATACAGCCAGCCGGAGTAATTCGCAGAGATATGATGCTCAATCACATCGTCGCCAACTGACTGAGAGATGCTCGGGTCAAATCTATAATAAACTTATAACAAAAGTTTTAAAATTAGGAACAATTAATTTCGTCATCCTAATACACCTATGTAGTAATTAATATAATATGCTTAACTTACGTGGAACTCCCGCAAGACGGTCTGCATAAAAGTGGCATCGTACTGCCCATATTGGGTGAACTGCATGCACCCTCTTGGGAGATGCATCAAGCATATCGCGTGTAGGGTGTGCTTAGCCACCGGGTCTAGTATACTACAGAAAAAATATAGTAATATGTGTTATGTGAATTGTGTTTTGCAATAGCTGACAGAAATATTAACAAAATATTAACACTTACTATTTAGAATCGACATCCACCGGTACTGTAAGTGGAGCTGCTAGAGGACGACCAAAGATACTGAGGTTCATCCATCGGTGTTGTCGGTGAGGTGCATCTATAATAATTATATTTAACTGAGTCAATAAACATTGCAACTAATGCATCTTGAGATATATTTAAATCCTACTTTAGATAACTTATTAGCGCTTGAAGAAGAGCCTCCATTGTGGCTATCGTCTCCAATACCGGATTGGCCACCACCTCGGCGACCTCCACCGCTATGTCTAGCCATGAATATCCTACTGTAATAACCAAATTGGTAGATTATAAATATGTAAGGTTTAATAATATGTGGTATGTACTAATATGAATGCTCATTTTCAATTACGTATGTCATCAAACCCATCGGAATCAACGTGTATATCATTCTCAGATTCGGTATCTTCCTCATCCTCAGTTTCGAGATCAGTTTCGTCATCGTTATCATCCTCAACGACTACATAATCATTTATGTGTACATTTGCCTCGACATCCTCATCGTCAGTACGTCAATGACATCAGTACTCATCACATCTTCAGCATGGAATACTACGGCCAAAGGGTTGCTAACATCTTCTTGCAATGCCTCATCTATACTAAACATGTTATCAGCATTAAATGAACGTGTTTTAGTTGTGACTACTGTGTACCAGGGGCTTCGATACCAAACATGTTATCAGGTGAGACGTTCTGTGAGAACTACCCATTTGAGAAATTCAGAGTGGTGAGCTGTCTATGTCATGGATTGGACCCATATGGGGAGATGATTCATTCCTAGCAGAGAAGTGATCGTTCGCTCATCTAGAGGGTTGCTTAATCTAGAACTTTGTTTAACAACTTAATGGCACTCCTTCCGAATGTTGTCATCTGTTATGATGGAACAGTGAGGAATGTCCGCAGTAATTAATTCAATTGACTTTATTTTTCGAGTATAGGATACAAACAGGAACTACGACACCTTTTTTTTTAATTGCCGCCGAGGAACCGGTTGGAGTACTATCTCGCTGTAACTGCTATGTCGAACCCTGCATACAAGGAAGAGTACATATATGTAGGGAGAGTATTATTGTATTTATTAAAAATTGTGACAAACTAAGCAAATGCTACTTAGTTTATTTTGCAAATGATAAACTAAGTAAGTGGTACTTAGTTTATGAGAATTGTTATTTAGAATCTATAGAGACTACTGTTCGACAGTCACTCCTACTTGTCAAACGGGTTTCTAATTAAGTTCCAAAGTATATTATTTTATTTAATCGAAAACATTCTTATTCAGTTTATTTTAATTGCATCCCAACTAAGCAAATGCTACTTAGTTTATTATTTTATTTTATTTTTTATTATATTATATTATAGTATATAATTGGTTTATTTATCTATTAAATTAAATTAAATAAATTAAATTAAATTAAATCATTTTATTTTATTTTATTTTGCCAATAAAAAACTAAATAAGTGCTACTTAGTTTCTGAGAACTGTTATTTGGAATATATATAGAGACTACTATTAAATTAATTTATTTTATTTTATAAAATTTAATTGTATTTATTATTTTAAATATTATATTTTATTTTATTTTGTACTATAATATATAATATAATTTTTGATTATTTTATTAAATTAAATTAAATTCATTTTTTTATTTTATTAAATCAGATTTATTAAATTAAAATATTTTTATTATTTTATTAGTATTATTATTATTATTATTATTATTTAATTTAATTTAATTTATTTTCATTGTTTTATTAAATAATTAAATTAAATTAAATTAAATTTGTTTTATTTTATTCAATTTAATTTATTTAGTTTTATTTTATTAAATCGGAATAAATTTATTATTATGTTTTAATTAAATTAAATTAAATTCTTTAAATTAAATTTGTTAACCTATATACAGTATGCCCAATTTCAGCATAAATTATCACATTAAAACCAATATATATTAACCCTAAAAATTAATTTTGGGAATTTCAGTACCTTGAGAGTTCGCCGGAATGGAGGAGAATGAGCTGCCGGAATCGCCCGAGGAGAAAGGAAGAGCCGCCGCCGGAATGAAAGGAGGAGAGATGCCGCGGTAGGGGGGACGTGCATGTCTTTAGACTGGTCGGGAGGGGTGGTGGTGGTAGGGGGAGACGAGAGAGAGGAGGGAGAGCTAAGAGGAGAAAGGTAGAGGGAGAGCTGCAGTACGTGAGAGGTGAGAGGGAAATGAGAGAAATGAGACGTGGCTAGAAGAAGAGGATATACTAATTAGTCTTTTTAATTATTTCCGACGGAATATCCGTCGAATTTACTTCCCTCGAACTTACCTTTATTCCGATTCCGTCGGATTTACTTCCCTCGAACTTACCTTTATTCCGACGAAAATTCCCTCGGAAGTAACTATCATTCCGTCGAAGGTAGGGTTCGCGCTGGCGGGAGACTTGGCGCCAATGAGGATATTTTATTTTCGACGGAATTCCGTCGAGATAAGCTTATTTTTCAGGAACTAATCTTCGACGAAAACTTCCGTCGTAAATAGGCTTATTTCGACAGAATTAAATCCGTCGAGAATAATTTCGTCAAAGATAAGGGTTTTTCTTGTAATGTTTGTCACGGGGGAGTACATACGTCTAGACCGGTCGGGAGGGGTGGTGGTTGTAGGGGGAGATGAGAGAGAGGAGGGAGAACTGAGAGGAGAAGGGTAGAGGGAGAGCTGCAGTACGTGAGAACTGATAGGGAAATGAGAGAAATGAGACACGGCTAGAAGAAGAGGATATATGAATTAGGTTTTTTAATTATTTCCGTCGGATTTACTTCCCTCGAACTTTCCTTTATTCCGATGAAAATTCCCTCAGAAGTAACTATCATTCCGTCGAAGGTAGGGTTCGCGCTGGCGGGAAACTTGGCTCCAATGAGGGTATTCTATTTCTGACGGAATTCCGTCGGGATAAGCTTATTTTCGAGGAACTAATCTTCGACGAAAACTTCCGTCGTAAATAGGCTTATTTCGACATAATTAAATCCGTCGAGAATAATTCCGTCGAAGATAAGGGCTTTTCTTGTAATATTTGTCACGGGGGAGTACTAAATTATTATATATATATATATATATTATAATAAGTTTTTTTTATTTATGAAAAATAGAATATATTATATTTTATTATGTATAGTATTTGCATAGTGTCTATAGTGTTTGCATAGTAAAAATCAAAAAATTTGCTCCGATCGCCCTTGAATTCATCTGAAATTACTGTGCATCCGTGATTATTTTCTAAATAGTATCCTTCCATTCTCCTATAAATAGGATGCTCAGTTTAGAAATAAAAATCACACCAGAATCAAAGAATTCTTCTTCTATAATATTGAGCGTATTTATTTAGAGTTTAAGGAAGCTTTAAGCGTAGAAAATAGTATAAGTTTTCTCCAAGAATATATCCGCTATACCAGTCAGAAATACTCTTCTTTTGAGGTAAGGGGTATCATTTATTTCATATTCGCTTACGATATTATTTTTCGTATTCGTAAGAAATTTTATTTTGTTCAATATTCGTGAGGAATATTATCTTCATTTAATATTCGTGAGGAATATTATCTTCGTTCAATATTTGTAAGGAATATTATTTTCATTCAAAAGTTGTAAGGGATGTTATTTTTGTTCAATATTCATAAGAAATAATATCTTCTTCCATACTCTGTACTATGTAAGTAATATTATTTCGTTTCAGAATCCCAATTCTACACTCATTTTGTTGAGTATTGCTTCTATACTCCTTGAAATTAGTAGAATATCTTTGAAATTTGCGCTTCATCTAGTATCGTTTCAGAATGATATTTTTCTAAACATTCTTGTTCATTTTTAAGCTTTTCATGTCGGAGTACTATTCATGGGTACTATTCATTTATACGGCACTATTCATATGTACGTCATTATTTATACGTACAGTACTATTCATACGTACGGGTACTAGTCACGGGGTACTATTCACTCAGGTACTATTTATGACAAAAATTAATTTTTTTTCTGTCCAAATCATTTTTGATACAATATTATTCTTGAATTTTACTCCACAAAGCAGTTATCATATTGACAATTTGGACAATTTTAAACTCTGGATAAATTTAAAGTCTTTAATATTTATCCTTGATTTCGTTTGATTAATGCTTATATCATTGTCATCATCCTTATGCTTATATTTTGATAAAAGTTATCTTTAGCCTGTAATGCATAGATGGACTGTTGATTGGTATGATTATGACCAGGGATTATATGGTATAATCATGACCTGTAATGCTACAAATGATGTGGTAAAAGTTCTCATTGGCCCGTAGTGCATTGATGGACAGATGTTGGTATGATCATGACCATGCGTTCTCTTCGGCCAAGGGTGTAAAGATGAATTGTTGTTTGCCATGATCATAACCATTGTTGATAACACGAATATCCTTGGCCCGTAGTGCATGGATAATTCGTGGATATGATACTAATGAATATCCTTGGCCCGTAGTGCATGAATAATTCAGTGATGTGGATTATTTATTAAGCTGAGTCTCAGCGATAAAATTGATGATAAACTTTTTAAATCATAGAAGATAGTAGATATCGGCTCTACTTGACTATTCTAATGAATTGTTATTTTCGCAGCAGTTTTTGATCTAAAACTTGTTGTCTATTGTATTCTATCAGTTGTTATACTATTGAAGGCTAACGATAATTTATTCTGCATTATCTTAGTCATAATATTCTTTACTGGGCTAGTTGATCTCACCATTTTTTTTCATTGTTCTCTTCAGGAAATGAGAATATAGTTGTGACTAGTCAGGGAATTGAGTGATGGTGTGACACCCCCAAATCCTGGTACTTCATTTCCTCAAGATTTAGTGCTCACGTAATCAAAACATTCATTTACTAACTATCCATTCATAATAGAATTGAATAATAAAAAAAAACCTGCCCATACAGGATTAAACTTAAATAAAATCTCCCAGGTTATCTAACCTTTAACAACAATCATTCAAATGCGGATAATTAACTAACTTCATTACAATCATTAAACCAAAGTCTGAAAATTAACTATCAAACTATTACAAGTCTTCAACACTTATTCATCTTTCCTTTTCCCTTACTGGTGCTTAGTACGTCACTAGTTTCAACTTTAGCTGTAAGAATTTTACAGGCAAGAGTGAGCAAACAAGGCCCACTTGAAATAACAATAAGTAAATCTTTAAACTTTTACATCAATTGACAATATTAGTATCAATAGAACTGAACAATATATTCTATTAACTTTCTGAAAGTTATAACATTCACTGAGGGTCTAATGACCACGAATCATGTCCACAGTTATAAGTAATCTTTCAACTTTAACTTTAACAGTCATAAGACTATAAGGACTCCACGTACTTAGGGGGATCAACCCTTCGTACAATGTATTGTGCACAACCATTTCAACGCTAAGCGTAAACCTCTATTAAAAGAGTTGTTCATCTCAGTATTTAGAATACAAGTCCACACCAATGTAAGTTTGGTTTGGATAAGCTTTCAAGGTAATTTGGAATTCAACGAACATCAACTACGGAGTAGTTGAATAAAGTCCATGACATTATACTTATAGAATAACATACTTGAATTAATCATAGTAACTAAAATCATGCTTTACGAATAATCTAATAGCATACAATTTGAATACTATAGCATACCTTGCTTGAACAATACTAAGCCAAGGTTAATTAGAATTGAATATTAAACGTGCATAGAAATCTAGTTATGCATGCTAACTAAAAATTAAATTACAAGAATAACTTGTTCAACATCAAATAGTTCAATAAGACAAAGGATTAGAAAACTTGCTCAATTATAAAATAGAGTTAGAAAACTTGCCTTTAGCACAAGCTACACCCTTACCACTTGAATTTCAATACCCTAAACATATGTCATCATGACATAGTTAGTTATTATCACATAACCAATACATTCACCACGTAGGTTTGATTATTCAATCACATAACCAAATTATAACACAAGTTACTCCTTAATAACATATTTATTCACCGTATAGAAACATTAAAATCAATATTTTATAGTCCTACTATTATCATATAGTGTTTCTTAAAATTTTCGTGTACAAAAAGTACACTGTCAGACCATTCTGCTAACTCGCGCTGCGGCGCGGTGAATGAACTTACGAAGCCGCACTGCGGCATGGTGATGGCGCTGCGGCGCCACTAATGCACTGCTGGAGACGTGCCGCGGCGCGAAACTGCAGTTTCGACTGACAGCTTCGGCAACCGTGCAAGAAAAAGCCAAAATTGGCCTAAAAGCTCGAATCTAATAGACTGATTATCACGTAATTTACATATAAACTTCATATAAACATATTGTGAAGACTTCTAACATGTTTTTACTCATAAAATAATTTAAACATCAAATATACAACACTCAATTTCAATGTTTTTGGCAAAAACTCCATTTTTGATATTTTCAATGAAAATCAACACTGTGATTTTGTTTTTCAACCAAAACAGTAAATTCAAAACATCATAGTTATGATTATACATACTCTATCAATTTCTATAATCAATATATCAGTCTAACAACTAATTAAACCTTAATTTCTATTTTAAATTAAGTCATACTCATATATTTTTCATATGAACACTCTGTAATATAATTTCTTCACAAAACACATACATACATGAATTAATTTCTCTATAATCATGCATAAACTCATGAGATAACCTTATAATCAATAATCATACCAACTTATATACATAACAACAATTTATCTTTTGTAAAAAAAAAATTCACAGAAAACTTTTTGGGAAGAGGAAAACTAAACTTTTAAAGAGAAAGGTTAAGCTCCTACCTTTGATTAAGAAGATGATGGCTACTTTTGATTATCACTTCCTTTTCTCCAATTCCTTTATCAAAACCTGTTAGGATTTCTCTCAATTCCTCTCTAATTTTCTTCTTCTTCTTCTCTTTTTTTCACTGAGTCTTTCTTCCTAACTCTACTACGTATAATAATATAACGTATATAGTAATAATAGATATATTAAATATATAATATAATACTAACTTAACTGACATCAATTAAAAACTTTTAAAAATCAAAAGCCATAAGGATTTGTTTGGCTAACCACTAAAATATAACCCATTAATCCTTATGTCTTGTTTGGTAAAACACAATTATATTAAAGACTTAATATGCAATAAGACTTGTTTGGCCAAAACTAAAATACACTCTTTTAATTTATTTTAATAACTCCTTTATAGCAAGGTTATTAGTCATAATTTTATTTAATTAATAAATTACTTAAAACATTAATCTATTAAATTACTTTAGCACATAATTTAATATCACATAACTATAATTTCTTTTATAACTAGATACAAACCCGCACTTTGCGGCGGGATTATTCATTTTGTTAATAATAAATTTATACATGCAATTAATAAATTAAAATATAATAAGAAGATGGTAGATTGTTGTGCGATTATCAAATTTTAATAGCATATGTTATATAGTGTTGCATAAAAATTTTGTGCGCAAATACATATCCAAGTATATAATTAATCTGATCACTAAACCCTAGAACATTACATAACAGTAGTGTGTGTGTGTGTGTATATATATATTAATGTCTTGATAAAAATGTTTGTAATGTAACCAATATGATTAAAAATGGGTAACTATTTCATTCTAAAGCACTAACAAATATTTAGAATGTGTCATGTACAATATCATCGAATTGTTATATTGATATGATTGCTAGTAGGGGTGAGCAAATAAATCGGTTTTTTTCAGTTTTTGGACGAACCAGACCGGTCAGAACCGATCAGTTCGGTATAAATATAAACCGGTCCGATTCGGTACAAAAAACCGGTATATACCGATTTTTCGGTACCAATTTCGGTCCGGTGCTTTTATGGTTCGGTATAAACCGAACCGGACCGGTATATACCGGTTTTCTAATTTTTTTTTATTAATAATTTATTAATAATAATAATAATAATAATAATAATAATAATAGTAATAAAATATTGATTATAATAATAAAAATAATAATAATATTAATAAAAATAATAATAATAATAATAATAATAAAATAATAATAAAAATAATAAAATAATAATAAAAATAATAAAATAATAATAATAATATTAATTTTTGAAAAAAACTGGTACAGAATCGGTACTGTCAGTTCGACATACCGGTTCAACCGGTACCGGTATCGATACCTAAATTTGAGTAATTTCGGTACCGGTTCGGTTCGGTTCGGTACCGGTTCGGGTCGATTTTTACCGGTTGCCCACCCCTAATTGCTAGCGGTATATTTGAAGTCTGTTACACATTACACAAACCTCATCAAGCTTCAAATATCTTACACATGTACTTGATGCATTTTGAAGATCCATGTCTCGTATACGCTTACTTGCACCAGAATTTTAACATCCAAACAAAAGGGAAAACAACAAAAGAATGTCTCAGTTTCGGTCCTCAGACATGAAGGGAAAACACATGTTACATGCGAAAACTGAAAAGCATGAGAATTAATAATTATGTTGGATCTTCATGTCAAACAAATACCATGTCTAAAAACATAGCAGTATAGCATCGTGTCATACATAACACAAAGTTATTGTTAAAGAACGAATACATTACCTCATTAGTTTTTTTGTCAATTTTTGACAATTGTATAGGCACTCACAGTATTACCATAATGCCAAAAAAAAATATTAATGATGATGAAAATGATTTACCGGATGCTAGTACTTAACAAATCATGCAAAGTCACAATCCATATAATAGAATGCAATAAATGAAGAAGTCATAAATATAAACACTGTGGGATATAGTCCCCAAAATGAAGCCATAGCCCCTCCCATTGAATGCACTGTCCCATAATCTGAAGGTTTTTATATAACTCCTTTGCACTTTCAACAGTATTTAGAATTGTAGGGCGCAAAATTTTGTTGTGCTAAGCAGGATAAAATCCATGATGCACCTGAAATAATGCAAGAAGCACGACAACAAAAATTTAACTCTGCCAAGAACTACATACATCAAATTCATTGTCACATTACCATTGAACCATAGGTACCATGATTATCACATTTAAGCTTCTTCCAGTTTTGATCTTTTTAACAATCGTTGCAATCTTATAAATATTTACGACAGGAATCTGGACAATAATGAGATATAAAAATTTAGACATACTTAATAGTTGATTTCAACATTGCCTAAACTATCAACCAAATAAATTATTATCTTTCCACAACTCTTTTATAGGAAATAGTATTGCCCGAGATAAAAAAAGTCTCACACTTAGCTAAAAATTCATGTGTTTGTCGGATTGAAAATTAACAGAACTTAAAGGAATTTAACTCCTATATTAAATAAAAACGAAAAGAATTAGTGTAAAACACATACGAAATGGACTTACATAGAATTTCAAATATTGTCATCCAAAAAGTAAAAGACAAACCTATTATACACTTATTTAAAAGTTTTTCAATGGTTATACATGAATATATATACACAGACAAAAAAATGAATATACATAAACTCTACTCAGTACATCTATTAACAAAATTTCGAGTTGAAGTTATAATAAAAATTAAACAATTTTGTAAGGGGTAGTGTTGAGAGTTTGCCGATTTATTTTTGTCTTTGCAACTGGAATTTGGCTCGATCGAGATAGCTTTGTAAATGCATATCATAGATTTACCTAAAAAGATTCAAATACATTATAGTAATAATTTTATGAGATATAATAATAAAATAATCAGGGTTTACACTAATAATGAACAGCAAAAAGATAATAGCCAGAAACAGTCAAACCTTTCTATATTAAATTGTGAAAAATTTTCTGGAAAACTACATTCTTTGTAGTATTGTATGTTTGTCCATCTTTGTCACAAATTAGTATTTTTACACCACTATTGCTTGTAACTGTTGATACTGCTGCACACAATTGGTTATGAATAAAAATTGGACGTGACAGATACAGTCCAACATGTGAGAGAGATTGTCTCTGGCTCTTATTAATTGTCATGAAAAATCAAACAACTAAAAGAAATTGTCTTTGTTGAAATTTTAAAGGTAATCACATGTTTGACGGTGTTAAGACCAAGCGGGGTATGAAAACTTTATTTCCAAAATTGCTGACTGAAATTACTTTTGCTTTTATCAGATATATTTCCAATTAAGTTACTATTAATCTCATGACATTGCACAAACCAGATCACTGATCTATATTTCGAAGTAACATTACAGGAACCCCAATCTTTAACGTTATCTTGTGGTTTGACATTCCAGAAGATGTAATGTTATTCAAAAATTATAAGGTGTAAATGCCTTTATAGCTGTTTGAGTTTTCATCAACCTTACATAAGACATCTTAGATATGGTACTTCATCACCTGGCCATAAATACATCACATATTCGTTTACCTTATTTATAGCATCAAGTATAGGAGCAAGGATGGCATGGACTTGGAAATAAAAGTCATTCTCAAAATTTTCCAATAAATTAGGATATGTGATATCAACAATTGCTGCAAGGGGATTGATCGGATATTTGATAAGAAAATTAGGATAAATAATGGAGAGTAATGATAATAGCTCAATAATGATAATATCATAAAGTAGTGATTTTATGAGATAATAATTAAATTAGAAAATATAATATCAAAACAGTTTACATTACAAAAATAGTTTAGATTTGTAGTGATTTAGAGGATTATACATTTAAAATATTAATTTAGAATTAAAAAAAGTAGTGATTTTAGTAGATAATAATTAATTTAGTAATGATAATATTAGAACAGTTAACATTATTAGAACAGTTTAGATGTATAGTGATTTAAGGGATTATAAAATCAAAATAATAATGTTGGATTAAAAAGTAATGATTTTAGAAGATAATAATTACGTTACCATAATATAAAAATTGTTTAGATTGAAAAAGTAGTGATTTAGTAGATTATAAAATCAACATAGTAACTTATGATTTGTATTATTTGTTATTTTAATTTTGTTTTAAATGTTTTAAATTGTATAATATTATTTTGTAATATAATTATAAATGGTATAATATTATGTTGTAATATAATTAAATTAGTAATGATAATATCTGTATTGTTTAGATAAGTAGTGATTTTATTATATACGTGTATTATAATATTATACCATATATGTATGATATAATGTATGGTATAATTATGAATGTTATAATATTAGAAAAGTAATTATTTTAAGATATAATAATTATGTTTTAACATAATTAAATTAGTAACAGTTTAGAAAAGTAGTGGATTTTAGTGTTTATAAAATAAACATATTAGTACCGGATTATATATATGTATGATAATGTATGGTATAAGATTATAAATGGTATATAATACTGTAAAATTCTAAAAAACGGATTTATTGGGTTGTCACTGTTAGTAATGTTGGAACTTATATATATGCATGGTATAATATTATAAAAGGTATAATATTATAAAATTCAAAAATTAGTGTAATTATGTAACAATTGACATTACTAAAACAGTTTAGATTTATAGTGATTTAGTAGATTATAAATTCAAAATATTAATTTGGGATTAAAAAAATAGTGATTTTAAGAGATAATAATTAAATTAGAAATGATAATATCAGAAAAGTTGACATTATTAAAACAGTTTAGATTTGCAGTGATTCAGGAGATTATAAAATAAAAATATTAATTTGGGATTAAAAAATAGTGATTTTAGGATATAATAATTAAATTAAAAAGGATAATATCAGAACAGTTGACATTACCAAAACAGTTTAGATTTGTTGTGATTTAGTGGATTATAAATTCAAAATATTAATCTTTCAAAATTAATATGAAAATATAATAAAAAATCTGAACCTTAATGGTTCATAATATGAAATTATTTAATTGGTATATTAAAATAAATATGAAAATTTCGAAATCTTAATTGAGCATAAGCTTACTTTCAAACTGCCCGATTCAATTTACAATTGGTCTAATTATTTAATAGATCATATTTCATGATTTAAGAAGCGGTCAATGAAATGATAATGAGTTGTCTATCCGAGTTGTTAAAAGTGATTAATTTTTTATTCATTTCGATCCATATTAAAAGTTCCTATTATTTAGTGAATTCTGTTTGAATCATTTCCTTAAGAACCATGACTTATTTATTGGAATAAATCAATTTGTAATAAGTTGATTGAATGTTATATTCCATAAAAATTATAAAAAGTTATCGATTACTTTGTTGATTGAATCCTTCAAGGATTTATTTTTTAAGTAGCATGATTCAATTGGATGAAAAAGTGTTGGTCGCGTAATTGGCACAAAGAATAAAATAATAAATATAAAAATATTTTAAAATGTTGATTTTTAGTACTTCTAATAATTGATGGAGTTGGTTAGAAAATAAGTTTTTAAAAAATTTATTATCTTTCATATATCTAACCAATATTATTTTCATAAATCTTGGGATGAGTTTTATATTATTTAAGTATTCCATAATTTATTAATTGATTGAGTTTTTTATAAATTGGTTAAGCAAATAAATTTTAATATCTTTAGAATCAATTAGCGTGGTTCAAATAATTGGAAGAATTTTTGGAAGCTAATAGATTGAAGTTTTAAAATGAATATGGAAATAATTTTTAATTACATAGAACTATGAAAGTAATTAATTAATCATAGAATAAATTTATTAGACACATGAAAAGTAGGTAAAATAAATAAAAGTCTAATATTAAAGGAAATTTACTTTTCAAATAATTAAAATTAATTTTTCATAAAAAGCAAGTTGGCCCTATCGTGTTTAAATTAATCCAATCTGGTTGTTGCCTAAGAGAGTTATCTAATTAATGGATCCTAAAATAACGTGGCTGTTGATAATATTCATAAAATAAGGTGATCAGTATATAATATCCTAAGTAATTGTCAAAGGCAATAAGAAGCATTAATTAAGATGAACATGTGTTAAATTTATAGTACATGTGTCAATATATTGTGTCATGTACTGCGATTTAGTATATATAATATAATAGATTAGCGTGTTTCAAATAATTAGAAGAATTTTTAGAAGCTAATAGATTGAAGTTTTAAAATGAATATGGAAATAATTTTTAATTACATGGAACTATGAAAGTAATTAAGTAATCATAAAATAAATTTATTAGGCACATGAAAAATAGGTAAAATAAATAAAAGTCTAGTATTAAAAGAAATTTACTTTTCAAATAATTAAAACTAATTTTCATAAAAAGCAAGTTGGCCCTATCGTGTTTAAATTGATCAAATCTGGTTGTTGCCTAAGAGAGTTACCTAATTAATGGATCCTAAAATAATGTGGCTGTTGATAATATCCATAAAATAAGGTGATCAGTATATAATATCCTAAATAATTGTTAAGGGTATTTTTGTTAAAGGCAATAAGAAGCATTAATTAGGATGGACATGTGTTAAATTTATAGAAGGACATGTGTCAATATATTGTGCAGTTTCGACTGACAGCTTCGACAACCGTGCAAGAAAAAGCCAAAATTGGCCTAAAAGCTCAAATCTAATAGCCTGATTATCACGTAATTTACATATAAACTTCATATAAACATAGTGTGAAGACTTCTAACATGTTTCTACTCATAAAATAATTTAAACATCAAATATACAACACTCAATTTCAATATTTTTGGCAAAAACTCTATTTTTGATATTTTCAATGAAAATCAACACTGTGATTTTGTTTTTCAACCAAAACAGTAAATTCAAAACATCATATTTATGATTATACATGCTCTATCAATTTTTATAATCAATATATCAATTTAACAACTAATTAAACCTTAATTTCTATTTTAAATTAAGTCATACTCATATATTTTTCATATGAACACTCTGTAATATAATTTCTTCACAAAACACATACATACATGAATTAATTTCTCTATAATCATGCATAAACTCATGAGATAACCTTATAATCAATAATCATACCAACTTATATACATAACAACAATTTATCTTTTGTAAAAAAAAATTCACAGAAAACTTTTTGGGAAGAGGAAAACTATACTTTTAAAGAGAAAGGTTAAGCTCCTACCTTTGATTAAGAAGATGATGGCTACTTTTGATTATCACTTCCTTTTCTCCAATTCCTTTATCAAAACCTGTTAGGATTTCTCTCAATTCCTCTCTAATTTTCTTCTTCTTCTTCTTCTTCTCTTTTCTTCACTGAGTCTTTCTTCCTAACTCTACTACGTATAATAATATAACGTATATAGTAATAATAGATATATTAAATTAAATATATAATATAATACTAACTTAACTGACATCAATTAAAAACTTTTGAAAATTAAAAGCTATAAGGCTTTGTTTGGCTAACCACTAAAATATAACCCATTAATCCTTATGCCTTGTTTGGTAAAACACAATTATATTAAAGACTTAATATGCAATAAGACTTGTTTGGCCAAAATTAAAATACACTCTTTTAATTTATTTTAATAACTCCTTTATAACAAGGTTATTAGTCACACTTTTATTTAATTAATAAATCACTTAAAAAATTAATCTATTAAATTACTTTAGCACATAATTTAATATCACATAACTATAATTTCTTTTATAACTAGATATAAACCCGCGCTTTGCGGCGGGATTATTCATTTTGTTAATAATAAATTTATACATGCAATTAATAAATTAAAATATAATAAGAAGATGGTAGATTGTTGTGCGATTATCAAATTTTAATAGCATATGTTATATAGTGTTGCATAAAAATTTTGTGCGCAAATACATATCCAAATATATAATTAATCTGATCACTAAACTCTAGAACATTACATAACAGTAGTGTGTGTGTGTGTGTACATATATATATATATATATATATATATATATATATATATATTAATGTCTTGATAAATGTGACGCCCCCAAAATAGGTATACAACACCTATTCTGAGTCGTCAATAACATGGTACAGAAACAACTACAACTTTATTAATACAACATAAAAACTATGAGTGTAAATACAAATATTGTCATCTAGACAATATCCACACTCAAATAAGTCCTCATTATAATTATTGGTACAATACTTTAAAAAAAATGGTGAGAACTACTAAAACAACTTCCTAGAACCTTCATTCCATACCCCGACTAGTACTTGCTACATTCTCGTCTCCTGAGAAGAAAATGGAACAACAAGGAAAAGGGTGAGCTCAACTAGCCCAGTAAAGAATATTATGACTAAGATAATATAAAACAAATTATCGTTAGTCTTCAACAGGGAAAAATTTAATAGAATACAATAGACAACAACTTTTAAATCAATATTCGCAGCGAAAAATAATAATTCATAGAAGAGTTACGTAGAGAATGAAATCTACGATTATCTATGAATTTAAAAGTCCATCATCAACATTTTATCCCTGTAACATCAATCAATAAATATCTTGAATCAAATAGTCATCTTTACACTACAGGCCAAATATATTCATCAGTTGGTCATGTTCACCTCAACACCTGTTCATCTTTGCACTACGGGCCAAAGATATTCATCAGAAATCATTCATCTTTGCACTACAGGCCAAAGATATTCAATTATATCATAATATAGGACTGAGGATGATGAAAAATATTTTAAAGGAAACGAATCCAGTGAAACAAAATAATAAATATTAAGGATTCGTATTTCAACTATTCCATGTCCAAAAATACCTCATAAATAATCTTAGTGGAGTAAAATTTAAGAGTGATCAAAACATGGATACAATCAAAGCTAGTATCCATAATAGATATTTTGGACAAAAAGAAGAAATTTTCATTTTTCGATGAATAGTAACTCGTGAATAGTAACTCATGAATAGTAACTCATGAATAGTAACCCCGACATGAAAAGTTTTAAATTTGATAAAAAGTTCAGATCAATACTTCGGCATAATGATATTGAAGAAAATAATATCATTTAAGAAGAAATAACATCCCTTACCTCGGAAAGACGGTACTTCTGACTGGAATACTAGATATAGTGCTGAAGGAAACTTGTACCGTATAGCAACACTCAAAGTATCAAATACTCACAAGAATACACTCGATATAGAGAGAGAAATAGAGAGAAACTTGTGTTTCTGGTGTGATTTTCAATTCTAACCTAAGCACCCTATTTATAGAAAAATGCTTAGAACACCAAAGCAGAAAATTTAATATATTATTAATATATATATATATATATATATATATATATATATAATTTTCAAGCCCACCTCAAGACCATCTGAACTCAGCTCATTATGCACATGTTGTAGCCCACAAAACAAACAAAAAACGTTTTCTTTGAAAAAAATAATTAAAACTTCCAAAAATCAATTATTTCGGAACTTCAGAACGTCAATAATTCATAATAAATAGCTCTTTTATCAGATAATTCGAATCTCGCGTGTTTTTATAGGAAATTCAATTCTCTACAACTTTGCAGAAGAAAGTTTTTCCAAATTCCAAACAGAAATTAACTGAAATCTATAAACGGATGATTTTACAGTCAATAATAAATTTTCGGTCAAGAATTATGTCCACCAACACACAAAACATGTGTTAATCATTTAATGCCACAAAAATACTCTTCCTCCTCATATACTCATATATCCCACATTTATTGTAAAAATACCATCATCAATATATTATTAAAATAATATATTTAAATGAATTATTTTATCAGAAAAAGATAAAATATTAATTTTCAACAATTGTCACATTAAAAATTTTCTCCATCTATATCCACATAAAATCAATATTTTTCTCATCATATAAATCAATAATTAATTATACACAAATAATATTACAGAATCACAGTACTAGCAACCAGGCCGTTCCCAGGAAAGAGGGGGCTTTCCAATAAGGATTTCTCCTTACTGGCGCGCAATTAGATGACCAAACCTCTCCTTAGACAGAACTTTCTAGACATTGCCAATAATGTTATCTAATAATATTATTCAGATAATATGAATTATTGCTCTGATAATAGAAAATACTGTGTAGTGACAATTATAAAATATCAACGTAGCAATTATTTAGTCAATAAAATAAAATATTGAACAGTAATTACTGTAATCATTATTGAGTAGTGCCTTCTTACGTAAGAATCAATAATTGGTGCAATACCATGTGCTACTGTGCAATAACGCGTATTACCGTGCTTTAACCACCGGGTATTCCAACAGTATTAACGGTAACAACTACGCCGTTATTTATAAACAACTTATTTTTGTCGTTTTCTTCATCCAATCGCTTTTCGTTATGGGGCCCACAAAAGACTGCGTCGTCGTACGAATATTCTCCGACAATAAGAATATTCCACGACCAAGCGAATATTCCCCGACAACAATGAATATTTTATAACCACTTGCTTATTTAAAATATTTGCGCATTTTACCCATAACTAACCACATTAATCAAATCAACCCTTACTATTTCAGAATAATAAATAGAGGAAATTAAATTTTATTTTATTAATAATTTGGGGTCTTACAACCTCCCCTCCTTATGAAATTTCGTCCTCAAAATTGACATACGTACCTGGTGTTTCGAAAAGATGAGGATACCTCGCTTTCATTTCCGTTTCTAACTCCCAGGTCATTTCCTCAATAGCATGGTTTCTCCACAAAACTTTAACTTGTGGTATGACCTTCGTGCGTAGGACATGCTCCTTCCTATCCAGGATCTTGACAGGTACCTCCTCGTACGTTAAGTCTTCGGCTATCTCGTCCGGTTCTAACTCAATAACGTGGTTCGGGTCTTTCACATATTTACGAAGCACGGATATATGAAAAATATTATGAACACGAGACATACTTGGAGGTAACGCGAGTCTATAGGCCACATTTCCTACTCGGTCAAGAATCTGAAATGGACCAATAAATCGTGGATTGAGCTTTCCTCTCTTCCCAAATCTTGTAACTCCTTTCCATGGAGCTACACGTAATAATACATGATCCCCAATGTCAAATTCTACGTCCTTTCGATGAAGATCCACATAACTCTTTTGTCGATCCTGTGCCGTTTGTATACGTTGTCGAATCGTTTGGATCTTCTCTGTAGTCATTCGTACCAACTTTGGTCCCAACAACGTTGCTTCTCCCACCTCATCCCAACATACTGGAGAGCGATACTTTCGTCCATACAATGCTTCAAAGGGAGCCACACCTATACTTGCCTGATAACTGTTGTTGTAGGAGAATTCCACCAATGGTAGGTACTTATCCCAACTTCCTTTGAAATCTAGGACACAAAGTCTTAATAGATCTTCAAGAGTTTGAATAGTCCTCTCTGATTGCCCGTCCGTTTGAGGATGGTATGTCGAACTGAACCGTAAATCCGTGCCCATAGCTTTTTGCAAGCTAACCCAAAATCTTGAAGTGAATCTTGGGTCACGATCCGAAACAATGGATACTGGCATGCCATGCAACCTTACAATCTCATTCACGTACATACTAGCAAAACGTTCAAGGGAATAAGTCTCCCGTATCGGCAAGAAATGAGCAGACTTGGTTAATCTATCAACTATAACCCAAATAGCATTTATGCCTTGAGAAACCGTGGGAAGACCCGTAACGAAATCCATGGTAATGTGTTCCCACTTCCATTTTGGAATCTCAAGTGGTTGCAATGGACCCTTTGGTACTTGATGCTCCGCCTTTACACGTTGACAAGTTAAACACCTCTAGATAAACTTTGCAATCTCTCTCTTCATATTGTTCCACTAAAATGTATGTCGAAGATCACGATACATTTTAGTACTTCTAGGATGGATTGCAAATGGTGTATTGTGTGCCTCCATCATAATCCTGTACTTCAAATCAGAATCGTTAGGAACACAAAGTCTGGAGTGGACTCAAAGTATTCCTTCTTCATCGATTCTTGCTTCTGGAATAGCACATTCTTGCACTTTCTTCTTCATACGCATCAGCTCCGGGTCTGTAGCTTGAGCAACTTTAACTTTATCGATTAAAGTTGGTTCTACACGTATACTTAACATCATCGCACTCGTTCCTGCATATGATCTTCTACTCAACGCGTCAGCTACCACGTTTGCTTTTTCAGGATGGTGTTGAATAGTGTGGTCGTAATCTTTCAACAGCAAGAGCCAACGTCATTGCCGCATGTTGAGTTCTTTTTGAGTGAAGAAATATTTGAGGCTTTTATGGTCTGAATATATCTCCACCTTCTCCCCATATAGATAGTGCCTCCAGATCTTTAGCGCGAAAACGACTGCTGCCAACTCTAGATCATGAGTATGATAATTTCTCTCATATTCTTTAAGTTGTCGCGAGGCATAGGCTATGACTTTTCCACGTTACATGAGAACACATCCTAACCCTTTGCCTGAAGCATCGCTGTAGATAACAAATACATCCGAACCAGATGGTATTGTCAGAACAGGTGCCGAAATGAGTCTCCTCTTAAGCTCTTGGAAACTCTTCTCACATTCTTCGCTCCATACGAATTTGATATCCTTCCGAGTCAGCTGAGTTAACGTGGTAGCGATTCGAGAAAACCCTTCTACGAATCTCCGATAATAACCAGCTAAGCCTAGAAAGCTACGTACATCGGTCACCGTCTTCAGTTGCTCCCAGCTTTGTATTGCTTCAATCTTCGCCGGGTCCACAGATACTCCATGTTTTGACACCACGTGCCCTAGGAATGCTACTTCCTCAAGCCAGAACTCGCATTTCTTCAACTTAGCATATAACTTGTTTTCACGCAACCTTTGGAGTACCAGCTTCAAATGGTGCTCATGATCTTCACGGCTTTTGGAATATATGAGGATGTCATCAATAAAGACAACAACGAACTGATCCAAATAATCCTTGAATACTCGGTTCATCATATCCATGAAAGCCGCAGGAGCATTAGTCAATCCAAAAGACATGACTAAGAATTCATAATGCCTGTACCGAGTTCTAAAGGCAGTCTTCGGAATATCCTCAGTTTTAACCTTCAGCTGATGATATCCAGAACGAAGATCAATTTTTGAAAAGAATTGTGCTCCTTGTAACTGGTCAAACAGGTCATCAATACGAGGTAGCGGATACCTATTCTTGATAGTGACATGGTTTAATTCCCGGTAATCGATACAAAGTCGCATACTCCCGTCTTTCTTCTTTACAAATAAAACAGGAGCACCCCAAGGAGATGTACTAGGACGAATGAAGTCGATGTCCAACAACTCTTGTAGTTGGACTTTTAACTCCTGAAGTTCAATAGGAGCCATTCGATATGGGGTTTTAGAAATAGGCTTTGAACCAGGTTCAAGATCAATAAAGAATTTAACTTCACGTTCCGGGGGTAGACCGGGAAGTTCTTCAGGAAATACGTCAGGAAAGTTACTAACAACAGGAATATTATTCAAATTTGACGTGTCTTTATTCAAATCCATAACATGGACTAAGAAAGCTTGACATCCGTTTTTCAATAAACGAATGGCTTTATGACTTGATATGACAGTGATTGATTTTAATGGCTTTGTTGCTTGAATTCGAACAACAGGTTGATTAGGAATATGAAAACTAATCACCTTACGAAAACAATCAATTTTGGCATGATGAGTAGTTAACCAATCAATTCCTAAAATCACGTCAAATGCAAGTATCTTTAAAGAGATAAGGTCAACAGGTAAGGTGATGGTACCAACTTGGATCAAACAAGATTTATAAATAGTGGATGTGATGAAAGTTTCCCCTAACGGAGTCTCCACAGATAAATCAAAGTCTAATTTCTCCAGAGACAAGTTTAAACGTTGAGCACAAGCAGGAGAAATAAATGAATGGGTAGCACCGGTATCTAGTAAGGTATAAACTTCACATGAATTTATGATTAGCTTACCCGTGATCACCTCGTTTGGGTTCCTCGCATGTTGACCAGTCACGACAAACGCTCTTCCAGGAATCGTTGACTTTAACTTTTTTGGGGCAGCCTTTTGAGTCACCGTCCCCGCTGAACTTGGTTTCGCTATCGTACAATCTCGAGCGATATGTCCTTCCTTTCCACAATTATAGCATACCTTGAACTTTTGTGGATAGTTTGGGCTGATATGTCCCTCTTTTCCACACTTATAGCATATGACCGGTGGTCGTTCTCCTCCCTTAGAACCAGTTGCTGCTGGTGCTGACGTCTTCGTATTGTCATTGTTGAATCTCCTCTTTTTAAAATCTCCTCCCGACTCGTTTCTTCTATTTTTATAGCCACGATTACTACCAGAGTGGTTACCGTTCTTGTCTGTATTTTTCTTTCTCCGCTGTTTTTTATTGTTCTGATGACTGTTGTCACCGATATGATCCTGGTTGTGATCCCTCGGTTGACCGTACTCGTTATCTCGCTCTAATAATTGAGCCCTGTTGACAACATCTGAATAGAGAGAAAATTTATGAGAAATGAGATATTGACGTATGCCGGGTTTCAAACCTCTCAGAAACATCTGCGTCATACGTTCCTCATTCTCCACCAAATGAGGTGCAAACCTGGACAACTCTGCAAACTTCGCCTCGTACTGGGACACCGTCATGTTATTCTAATCCAATCTAATAAACTCTACCTCCTTCATATGACTAATACTTTCAGGAAAGTACTTGTCATTGAATAGTTTCTGAAATATCTCCCAAGACATACTGAGTGCGGCTGGATGGGTACGCTTCACAGATTTCCACCAGTAGTCTGCCTCGCCACGGAACATAAAGGTGGCGAATGGAACCTTCTGTTCCTTCGTGCATCCCAAGACATCAAATATCTTGGTAATTTGCTTGACCCATGTCTCCGCCTTAATCGGATCCGGCTTTCCCCAGAATTCTGGTGGTCCCAACTCTTTGAACTACTTGGCTGTGACCAGCTGTGCGTTGCCATTGTTTCTTCCTATATTTTGAACAGGAATCTCCTTCGTCTGGTTTTGCATAAATCGCAAAAAGCTTCTAAACATCTCATCGTTCACCGTCTGCTCAGTGGTGTTGTTCACAGGAGGAACATTACCAGCCTGTTGCATGTTCTCCTCGTTGGTGAGTACAGGTGTCTCCACGGTTTCATTTACTCCACTGTTAACATTCTCAGTCGACATTCTAAAATACTGCAATAAAACAAGGGTTAATTTAACAAATTAACAAATCACATAATATCCCTATATTATGACCAACCAACAAATAAGCTTAGGTAGGACACACTAGCGAAGGATTTACTCGTCTCTCCCTTCCTAGTTCTATTCCCCGATCTCCGCCAGAGATCATATCCCTAAGCTCTGATACCAACTGTGACGCCCCCAAAATAGGTATACAACACCCATTCTGAGTCGTCAATAACATGGTACAGAAACAACTACAACTTTATTAATACAACATAAAAACTATGAGTGTAAATACAAATATTGTCATCTAGATAATATCCACACTCAAATAAGTCCTCATTACAATTATTGGTACAATACTTTACAAAAAAAAATGGTGAGGACTACTAAAACAACTTCCTAGAACCTTCATTCCATACCCCGACTAGTACTTGCTACATTCTCGCCTCCTGAGAAGAAAATAGAACAACAAGGAAAAGGGTGAGCTCAACTAGCCCAGTAAAGAATATTATGACTAAGATAATATACAACAAATTATCGTTAGTCTTCAACAGGAAAAAATTTAATAGAATACAATAGACAACAACTTTTAAATCAATATTCGCAGCGGAAAATAATAATTCATAGAAGAGTTACGTAGAGAATGAAATCTACGATTATCTATGAATTTAAAAGCTCATCATCAACATTTTATCCCTGTAACATCAATAAATAAATATCTTGAATCAAATAGTCATCTTTGCACTACAGGCCAAAGATATTCATCAGTTGGTCATGTTCACCTCAACACTTGTTCATCTTTGCACTACGGGCCAAAGATATTCATCAGAAATCATTCATCTTTGCACTACAGACCAAAGATATTCAATTATATCATCATTTAGGACTGAGGATGATGAAAAATATTTTAAAGGAAACGAATCCAGTGAAACAAAATAATAAATATTAAGGATTCGTATTTCAACTATTCCATGTCAAAAAATACCTCATAAATAATCATAGTGGAGTAAAATTCAAGAATGATCAAAACATGGATACAATCAAAGCTAGTATCCATAATAGATATTTTGGACAAAAAGAAGAAAATTTCATTTTTCGGTGAATAGTAACTCGTGAATAGTAACCCCGACATAAAAAGTTTTAAATTTGATAAAAAGTTCAGATCAATACTTCGGCATAATGATATTGAAGAAAATAATATCATTTAAGAAGAAATAACATCCCTTACCTCGGAAAGACGGTACTTCTGACTGGAATACTAGATATAGTGCTGAAGGAAACTTGCACCGTATAGCAACACTCAAAGTATCAAATACTCACAAGAATACGCTCGATATAAAGAGAGAAATAGAGAGAAACTTGTGTTTCTGGTGTGATTTTCAATTCTAACCTAAGCACCCTATTTATAGGAAAATGCTTAGAACACCAAAGTAGAAAATTTAATATAATATTAATATATATATATATATATATATATATATATATATATATATAATTTTCAAGCCCACCTCAAGACCATCTGAACGCAACTCATTATGCACATGTTGTAGCCCACAAAACAAACAAAAAATGTTTTCTTTGAAAAAAATAATTAAAACTTCCAAAAATCAATTATTTCGGAACTTTAGAACGTCAATAATTCATAATAAATAGCCCTTTTATCAGAAAATTCGAATCTCGAGAGTTTTTATAGAAAATTCAATTCTCTACAACTTTGCAGAAGAAAGTTTTTCCAAATTCCAAACAGAAATTGACCGAAATCCATAAACGGGCGATTTTACAGTCAATAATAAATTTTCGGTCAAGAATTATGTCCACCAACACACAAAACATGTGTTAATCATTTAATGCCACAAAAATGCTCTTCCTCCTCATATACTCATATATCCCACATTCATTGTAAAAATATCATCATCAATATATTATTAAAATAATATATTTAAATGAATTATTTTATCAGAAAAAGATAAAATATTAATTTTCAACAATTGTCACATTAAAAATTTTTTTCATCTATATCCACATAAAATCAATAATTTTCTCATCATATAAATTAATAATTAATTATACACAAATAATATTACAGAATCACAGTACTAGCAACTAGGCCGTTCCCAGGAAAGAGGGGGCTTTCCAATAAGGATTTCTCCTTACTGGCGCGCAATTAGATGACCAAACCTCTCCTTAGACAGAACTTTCTAGACATTACCAATAATGTTATCTAATAATATTATTCAGATAATATGAATTATTGCTCCGATAATGGAAAATACTGTGTAGTGACAATTATAAAATATCAACGTAGCAATTATTTAATCAATAAAATAAAATATTAAACAGTAATTACTGTAATCATTATTGAGTAGTGCCTTCTTACGTAAGAATCAATAATTGGTGCAATACCGTGTGCTACTGTGCAATAACGCGTATTACCGTGCTTTAACCACCGAGTATTCCAACAGTATTAACGGTAACAACTACGCCGTTATTTATAAACAACTTATTTTTGTCGTTTTCTTCATCCAATCGCTTTCCGTTATGGGGCCCACAAAAGACTGCGCCGTTGTACGAATATTCTCCGAAAGTAAGAATATTCCACGACCAAGCGAATATTCCCCGACAACAATGAATATTTTATAACCACTTGCTTATTTAAAATATTTGCGCATTTTACCCATAACTAACCACATCAATCAAATCAACCCTTACTATTTCAGAATAATAAATAGAGGAAATTAAATTTCATTTATTAATAATTTGGGGTCTTACAATAAAAATGTTTATAATGTAACCAATATGATTAAAAATGAGTAACTCTTTCATTCTAAAGCACTAACAAATATTTAGAAAGTGTCATGCACAATGTCATCGAATTGTTATATTGATATGATTGCTAGTAGGGGTGGGCAAATAAACTGGTTTTTTCGGTTTTTGGACGAACCAGACCGGTCAGACCGGTCGGTTCGGTATAAATATAAACCGGTCCGATTCGGTACAAAAAACCGGTATATACCCGTTTTTCGGTATCGATTTCGGTTCGGTGCTTTTTTGGTTCGGTATAAATCGAACCGGACCGGTATATACCGGTTTTCTAATTTTTTATTATTAATAATAATAATAATAATAACAATAATAATAATATTAATAAAATATTGATTATAATAATAAAAATAAAAATAATATTAATAAAAATAATATTAATAAAAATAATAAAAATAATAAAAATAATAAAATAATAATAAAAATAATAAAATAATAATAAAAATATTAATAATATTAATTTTCGGTAAAAATTGGTACCGAATCAGTACCGCCGGTTCGGCATACCGGTCCAACCGGTACCGGTATCGGTACCTAAATTTGAGTAATTTCGTTATCGGTTCGGTTCGGTACCGGTTCGGGCCGATTTTTATCGGTTGCCCACCCCTAATTGTTAGCGGTATATTTGAAGTCTGTTACACATTACACAAACCTCACCAAGCCTCAACTATCCGACACATGTACTTGATGCATTTTGAAGATCCATGTCTCGTATACGCTTACTTGCACCAGAATTCTAACATCCAAACGAAAGGGAAAACAACGAAAGAATGTCTCAGTTTCGGTTCTCAAACATGAAGGGAAACCACATGTTACATGCGAAAACTGAAAAGCATGAGAATTAATAATTATGTTGGATCTTCATGTCAAACAAACACCATGTCTAAAAACATAGCAGTATAGCATCGTGTCATACATAACACAAAGTTATAGTTAAAGAACGAATACATTGCCTCATTAGTTTTTTTATCAATTTTTGACAATTGTATAGGCACTCACAGTATTACCATAATGCCAAAAAAAATATTAATGATGATGAAAATGATTTACCGGATGCTAGTACTTAACAAATAATACAAAGTCACAATCCATATAATAGAATGCAATAAATGAAGAAGTCATAAATATAAACACTGTGGGATATAATCCCCAAAATGAAGCCATAGCCCCTCCCATTGAATGCACTGTCCCATAATCTGAAGGTTTTCATATAACTCCTTTGCACTTTCAACAGTATTTAGAATTGTAGGGCGCAAAATTTTGTTGTGCTAAGCAGGATAAAATCCATGATGCACCTGAAATAATGCAAGAAGCACGACAACAAAAATTTAACTCTGCCAAGAACTGCATACATCAAATTCATTGTCACATTACCATTGAACCATAGGTACCATGATTATCACATTTAAGCTTATTCCAGTTTTGATCTTTTTAACAATCGTTGCAATCTTATAAATATTTACGACAGGAATCTGGACAATAATGAGATATAAAAATTTAGACATACTTAATAGTTGATTTCAACATTGCCTAAACTATCAACCAAATAAATTATTATCTTTCCACAACTCTTTTATAGGAAATAGTATTGCCCGAGATAAAAAAAGTCTCACACTTAGCTAAAAATTCATGTGTTTGTCGGATTGAAAATTAACAGAACATAAAGGAATTTAACTCCTATATTAAATAAAAACGAAAAGAATTAGTGTAAAACACATACGAAATGGACTTACATAGAATTTCAAATACTGTCATCCAAAAAGTAAAAGACAAACCTGTTATACACTTATTTAAAAGTTTTTCAATGGTTATACATGAATATATATACACAGACAAAAAAATGAATATACATAAACTCTACTCAGTACATCTATTAACAAAATTTCGAGTTGAAGTTATAATAAAAATTAAATAATTTTGTAAGGGGTAGTGTTGAGAGTTTGCCGATTTATTTTTGTCTTTGCAACTGGAATTTGGCTCGATCGAGATAGCTTTGTAAATGCATATAATAGATTTACCTAAAAAGATTCAAATAGATTATAGTAATAATTTCATGAGATATAATAATAAAATAATCAGGGTTTATACTAATAATGAGCAGCAAAAAGATAATAGCCAGAAACAGTCAAACCTTTCTATATTAAATTGTGAAATTTTTTTTGGAAAACTACATTCTTTGTAGTATTGTATGTTTGTCCATCTTTATCACAAATTAGTATTTTTACTCCACTATTGCTTGTAACTGTTGATACTGCTACACACAATTGGTTATGACTAAAAATTAGACGTGACAGATGCAGTCCAACATGTGAGAGAGATTGTCCCTGGCTCTTATTAATTGTCATGAAAAATCAAACAACCAAAAGAAATTGTCTTTGTTGAAATTTTAAAGGTAATCTAATGTTTGACGGTGTTAAGACCAAGCGAGGTATGAAAACTTTATGTCCAAAATTACTGACTGAAATTACTTTTGCTTTTATCAGATATTTTTCCAATTGAGTTATTATTAATCTCATGACATTGCACAAACCAGATCACTGATCTATATTTCGAAGCAACATTACAGGAACCCCAATCTTTAACGTTATCTTGTGGTTTGACATTCTAGAAGATGTAATGCTATTCAAAAATTATAAGGTGTAAATGCCTTTATAGCTGTTTGAGTTTTCATCAACCTTACATAGGACATCTTAGATATGGTACTTCATCACCTGGCCATAAATACATCACATATTCGTTTACCATATTTATAGCATCAAGTATAGGAGCAAGGATGGCTTGGACTTGGAAATAAAAGTCATTCTCAAAATTTTCTAATAAATTAGGATATGTGATATCAACAATTGCTGCAAGGGGATTGTTCGGATATTTGATAAGAAAATTAGGATAAATAATGGAGAGTAATGATAATAGCTCAATAATGATAATATCATAAAGTAGTGATTTTATGAGATAATAATTAAATTAGAAAATATAATATCAAAACAGTTTACATTACCAAAATAGTTTAGATTTATAGTGATTTAGAGGATTATACATTTAAAATATTAATTTGGAATTAAAAAATGTAGTGATTTTAGTAGATAATAATTAATTTAGTAATGATAATATTAGAACAGTTAACATTATTAGAACAGTTTAGATGTATAGTGATTTAAGGGATTATAAAATCAAAATAATAATATAGGATTAAAAAGTAATGATTTTAGAAGATAATAATTACGTTACCATAATATAAAAATTATTTAGATTGAAAAAGTAGTGATTTAGTGGATTATAAAATCAACATAGTAACTTATGATTTGTATTATTTGTTATTTTAATTTTGTTTTAAATGTTTTAAATTGTATAATATTATTTTGTAATATAATTATAAATGGTATAATATTATGTTGTAATATAATTAAATTAATAATGATAATATCTGTATTGTTTAGATAAGTAGTGATTTTATTATATACGTGTATTATAATATTATACCATATATGTATGATATAATGTATGGTATAATTATGAATGTTATAATATTAGAAAAGTAATTATTTTAAGATATAATAATTATGTTTTAACATAATTAAATTAGTAACAGTTTAGAAAAGTAGTGGATTTTAGTGTTTATAAAATAAACATATTAGTACCGGATTATATATATGTATGATAATGTATGGTATAAGATTATAAATGGTATATAATACTGTAAAATTCTAAAAAACGGATTTATTGGGTTGTCACTGTTAGTAATGTTGGAACTTATATATATGCATGGTATAATATTATAAAAGGTATAATATTATAAAATTCAAAAATTAGTGTAATTATGTAACAATTGACATTACTAAAACAGTTTAGATTTATAGTGATTTAGTAGATTATAAATTCAAAATATTAATTTGGGATTAAAAAAATAGTGATTTTAAGAGATAATAATTAAATTAGAAAGGATAATATCAGAAAAGTTGACATTATTAAAACAGTTTAGATTTGCAGTGATTCAGGAGATTATAAAATAAAAATATTAATTTGGGATTAAAAAATAGTGATTTTAGGATATAATAATTAAATTAAAAAGGATAATATCAGAACAGTTGACATTACCAAAATAGTTTAGATTTGTTGTGATTTAGTGGATTATAAATTCAAAATATTAATCTTTCAAAATTAATATGAAAATATAATAAAAAATCTGAACCTTAATGGTTCATAATATGAAATTATTTAATTGGTATATTAAAATAAATATGAAAATTTCGAAATCTTAATTGAGCATAAGCTTACTTTCAAACTGCCCGATTCAATTTACAATTAGTCTAATTATTTAATAGATCATATTTCATGATTTAAGAAGCGGTCAATGAAATGATAATGAGTTGTCTATCCGAGTTGTTAAAAGTGATTAATTTTTTATTCATTTCGATCCATATTAAAAGTTCCTATTATTTAGTGAATTCTGTTTGAATCATTTCCTTAAGAACCATGACTTCTTTATTGGAATAAATCAATTTGTAATAAGTTGATTGAATGTTATATTCCATAAAAATTATAAAAAGTTATCGATTACTTTGTTGATTGAATCCTTCAAGGATTTATTTTTTAAGTAGCATGATTCAATTGGATGAAAAAGTGTTGGTCGCGTAATTGGCACAAAGAATAAAATAATAAATATAAAAATATTTTAAAATGTTGATTTTTAGTACTTCTAATAATTGATGGAGTTGGTTAGAAAATAAGTTTTTAAAAAATTTATTATCTTTCATATATCTAACCAATATTATTTTCATAAATCTTGGGATGAGTTTTATATTATTTAAGTATTCCATAATTTATTAATTGATTGAGTTTTTTATAAATTGGTTAAGCAAATAAATTTTAATATCTTTAGAATCAATTAGCGTGGTTCAAATAATTGGAAGAATTTTTGGAAGCTAATAGATTGAAGTTTTAAAATGAATATGGAAATAATTTTTAATTACATAGAACTATGAAAGTAATTAATTAATCATAGAATAAATTTATTAGACACATGAAAAGTAGGTAAAATAAATAAAAGTCTAATATTAAAGGAAATTTACTTTTCAAATAATTAAAATTAATTTTTCATAAAAAGCAAGTTGGCCCTATCGTGTTTAAATTAATCCAATCTGGTTGTTGCCTAAGAGAGTTATCTAATTAATGGATCCTAAAATAACGTGGCTGTTGATAATATTCATAAAATAAGGTGATCAGTATATAATATCCTAAGTAATTGTCAAAGACAATAAGAAGCATTAATTAAGATGAACATGTGTTAAATTTATAGTACATGTGTCAATATATTGTGTCATGTACTGCGATTTAGTATATATAATATAATAGATTAGCGTGTTTCAAATAATTAGAAGAATTTTTAGAAGCTAATAGATTGAAGTTTTAAAATGAATATGGAAATAATTTTTAATTACATGGAACTATGAAAGTAATTAAGTAATCATAAAATAAATTTATTAGGCACATGAAAAATAGGTAAAATAAATAAAAGTCTAGTATTAAAAGAAATTTACTTTTCAAATAATTAAAACTAATTTTTCATAAAAAGCAAGTTGGCCCTATCGTGTTTAAATTGATCAAATCTGGTTGTTGCCTAAGAGAGTTACCTAATTAATGGATCCTAAAATAATGTGGCTGTTGATAATATCCATAAAATAAGGTGATCAGTATATAATATCCTAAATAATTGTTAAGGGTATTTTTGTTAAAGGCAATAAGAAGCATTAATTAGGATGGACATGTGTTAAATTTATAGAAGGACATGTGTCAATATATTGTGTCATGTACTGTGATTTAGTATATATAATAGATTATAATTTTATTTAACCAACTAATATTTTAAATTACAATTTTCCATTTAAAATATTATAATTTATTTAAATCACGATAAGCTCTCTAGCTTACTTAATAAATTCAATTATTATATAATCTCATAACAACTAATTTTCTTATCTCCTTAATTATTTATTCAACAAATAAATAACTAAATCACATCAACTCAATTTGCCATATAATTCAATAAATATTTAATATTACAAATAAATATTTAATATTTAATATTTAATTATTTATTCAACAAATAAATAACTACACCACATAAACTCAAATTGAACAATTATTTATTCAACAGTAAATATATCCATTAAATACTTATATAAATCAATAAATATTTAATATTACATTTTAAAATTCTGAAATGTTACATCATTCCCTCCTTACAAGGATTCTGTCCTCAGAATCACAACTCAAACAAATCATTCGTTACAGATGGTCCAAGATGATTGTTATAGTAGTCCTCACTATTCTATAAGAATAGTGTAATAATAATTGTAATGAGGACTTATTTTTTGTTTGGATATTGTCTAGGAGACAATATTTGTATTAAAACTCACAGCTTATGTTTTGTCGTATTCTGCACAACACTTAACATTTGTATAAATTAAATTTGTATTTGAATTATATACCATGTATTTGGCTAATCAAAATGAGTGATGTATACTTATTTTGGAGGCATCATATAAACTGAGATGGTAATGACATTCATTGATATCCAAGAGGCACTTTACTACGAGAGAATCATAGCAGGCATAGGAAAGTCATTCTCGGAGATGATCAAACACGACGATATGGCAGAGATGGGCCTGAAAGCAGGCAAGATTAAAGATTTCATGGCATTAGAAGCAGTCACTGAGCATATACAGTCTGGCAACTATGCAAGCAATCACAAGAGGGTACTCGATAAAGGCAATGAAGATGTATCCCTCTTTTTACAGGGGTAAGCTAGGAGACCAACCTATAGTCCCCCCCCCCCCTCTATTTGGAAGAAGCAAGACAATTTGCCATTTCAACAACAGGCTGCATTCAACTAATGTCGGGACAAAAAAAGAAAATTTGAAAAAACAGAAAATCGGGTGTTCACTTCACTGGGTGATTCCCTTGAAAATGTATTGGTGATGTTAATAGATCACAAGAAAATTACCGAACTGACTCCACCTTTAGATCCAGGAAGCAAAAGATACAGTCTAAGTCAGAGATGTGTTTACCACTCAGGGTCTCTGGGACACGATACACAAGATTGTTGGTCCTTAAAACATAAAATTCAAAATCTGATCGAAAGTGGCAGTATTGTGGTTCAACGACTTGACCAGCAAAATGTCAATACCAACCTTCTGTTGCAGCATGATACGGAGGGAGTAAACATGATCGGGTCAGGAAGCGCTAAAATGTATCCAAATTGTAAGTACATACGAAGGATGAAGGAATACCCCTAAAGGAACAGAACAAATGTCCTAGAGTGGGAAAATTCAGAGGAATATAGAATAGTAAGTCAAAAATTTATGCACACATTTCACGTTTACTATGTGTATAATTTTGTCCAATAATGAAGTTTATAGGACTTGTCATTTGAAAAGAAAAACTATATGGTTATAAATCCTCATCCTCATATAAACTTATCACGTCAATCCATTGAGATATGATATGCTACAAGTGAATTTTTGCGACAAGAAATGAATCCTAAATTTAGAATGACTGACCCCTTTAATCTAGTTCATATAATGTCTTTTTCGGAAGCTAGATGCCACAAACCCCCAATTATTGGATCTAATCCTCCGCGAAAAGTAAGAAATTTCGCATATTTTGACCACACATAGCTCCTAAGTGATAAAAGAAAGAAGATGAGTTCTTCTTTCTTTTTTGATTACCTTCATTGCGTATGTACAAGACCGAATCCATTCGATTTCTAAAACATGAAAACGTAACTAAATTGGTCGTAGTTACTATTCGGGACGGAGTAAAAGAAAACTGATTCTTGAACCCCTTTCACGCTCATGTCACGTCGAGGTATTGCAGAAGAAAAAACTACAAAATTCGATCCAATTTATCGTAATCGATTAGCAACAAAAAGAAGGAAAATGATTGAATAGAGGAACTCCCGAACATTTGGCGATCTCAGATGTGTCGATATCAATGGCGACTCATTATTTCAATAAATCCTTTCTTCTGAAAGATAAGTGGATATAAGAAGTAGTGCTGTTGAGATCTATCTAGCTCTAAATATCTTTGGAATTCCTCCATTTAAAATTATAGGATAATAAAAAATATGGTTATAAATCCTCCATATATGCACAGAAGGAGGAACAATGGTGGTTGTTGAAAAAGTAATCAAAAGTTGACTGACACCTACAATTTATAATAATAAGATAGAACCCAATTTGAATTTGGGTAGGAAAACACAAGAATGGTTTATATTCATTCTAATTGATTTGGGCAGAAAGCATAAGGACGGTTCAGATTAATTCTAATTTTCAGATTGTTGAAACGGAGAGAGAGGGATGCACGGGGAGAGAGGAAGAATTTCGTTACACCGTGCCTTTAGGCACGCGCAATTACTAGTATAACAATACAGTAATCCCGAATCAAATAGCACAACCACCATACAATACACTCCCACCACTTTCCTTTCAATCCTCCGACAAACAGTGGCGAAGCCAGAAATATTTTTTAGTGGGGTCAAAATTATTATTAAGCTATAAATAATTTGGCGGAGGTTCGGGGCCAGTGCCCCCGAGCTAATTATTTTTAATATTTTTGTACTTTCGGGTCACCCCCCCCACACACACAGATATATATATATATATATATATATATATATATATATATATATATATTACAATGACAATATAATAAGTAATAATATATATGGTATATATACACTATATTGACTCATAATAGAATTTTTTAATCACAACTGTTCATAAGTAAGTAATTCATTATTTATTTTTAAAAATAATATAAATTAGATTATTATTTAGTTTAAAATATTATAGAGTGATACATATATTGAGATGATATGAGTCATATGTGGTTAAAATTTGATTGACAAAGTTATAAATTTTTAATTTGACCTCTTATAATAAAAAATTTATAAAATTTTAGTGGGGTCAATTCATATATAATACTTAAAATTTTAAAAATTTACCTTACATTATAAAGTATTTTTTTTTCAGTGGGATCAATTGACTCCACAGCCTTGTATGTGGCTTCGCCATTGCCGACTAATACCTCCTACTTATCTACTACCTGCCATGCCATACCAACCTTCTTCCCTTCTCTCTCTAGAATCCACCACTCATTTCTTTTCAAAAATTTTACTATCTGCTCATCCCAATGGATCCTCAAAGGGTGAGATCTGCTCATTGCCTCATCTTGCCATACCCAATGCAAGGCCACATAAACCCAATGCTCAACTTCTCCAAATCTTTACAACAAAAAGGAGTCAAAGTGACCCTAGTAACAACAAACTTTATATTCAAATCCCTTCATAAAATATCCAACACTTCCATCCCCATCCCAATCCAAATCATTTCTGATGGATACGACAAGGCGGAAGGCGGAAGGCGGAAGGGCTCAGGCACCGAGCCCTTCCGTCTACTACGCTAAATTTCAACAAATTGGCTCAGAAACTCTAACCAAACTTATTGAAAATCTTAAAACCCATCACCAATCTTGCCCGATTGATTGTATTATTTACGACGCGAATTTGCCTTGGCTAATTGGCGTCGTAAAAAACGTTAAATTAATTGTCGCTGCATTTTTCACACAATCATGCGCTGTAGGCAACATATACCATCAGCTGCAGCAGGGCCTAATTAGACTTCCTCTAGTCGGGCAGGAGGTTGTAGTTCCTGGACTGCCACCACTAGAGCCTGCAGATATGCCATCCTTCGTTTATCGGCTCGAATCAGATATTTTGGATATACTACTGAATCAATTTGCACAAATTGATAAAGTGGATTGGGTGTTTTTCAACACTTTCTACAAGTTGGAGGAAGAGGTAATTAATTAACTTGCCAGACTAGTGATTAATTTTATTCTAATTCTTTTTATTCCATTAGCTTCACAAAAGAGTCACTTTTTTGTGAAATAAATATTTTTATAAATAAGAAAATTATTACTATTTTTTTTTTAAAAAAACCTTGGGAATATTTCTTCCCTAAATACAAAAGAACCAATGAAACGGAAGTGATTAGTATGAAGTGAACTTCATGGTAAATTCACTTTATGCTCAATATAGCTCTGACACGCAGGCGGAGAGATCATCCTCCCGCCTGCATGTCAACACTGTATTGGGCATAAAGTGAACTTACCATGAAGTTCATGTTCATTTTCGTTTGTTCGCGTTCATCGGAGAACCGGATATATATATATATATATATATATATATATATAATTTAAATTGTAGTACTAAATATCATTAAAAATGTAATGCATAGGTGATCAATTGTATGTCGAAGCTGTTGTCAGTGACAACTATTGGACCTACCATCCCACTGAAATATTTGCAGGATCAGCAAAAAGTACTCAACGACGATCAATTAGACTTCGATGTGCATCTGTATGAGCCAAAAACTAGCGCTTGCATAAATTGGCTAAATCAACGACAAAACGAGTCCGTCGCCTATGTGTCATTTGGGAGTTTAGCTCAACTAGATGCTGAACAAATGGAAGAATTAGCTTGGGGATTAAAGAAAAGTGACAAATATTTTTTATGGATCGTTAGGGAATCCGAAGAGGCAAAATTACCAAAAGGTTTTGTGGAAGAAACATCCGATAAGGGATTAATTGTTCGCTGGTGCTCCCAATTGGAAATTCTAGCACATAAGGCCATAGGGTGTTTTGTTACGCATTGTGGGTGGAATTCGATTTTGGAGGCGATTAGTTTGGGGGTTCCAATGGTGGCAATGCCTCATTGGTCGGACCAAAGCACGAATGCTAAATTTGTAGCGGATGTTTGGAAAATAGGGGTTAGGGTTAAGGGCGACGGTCGAGGGATAATTGTGCGAGAAATGGTGGGAAGTTGCATAAAAGAAGTTATGGATGGAGAGGGAGGGGAGGGGATAAAAAGAAATGCAAGAAATTTGATGGAAATGGCAAGAGAGGCTGTTAAAGAAGGGGGAAGTTCTGATACAAGTACAAATGAATTTGTCGCAAAGTTAATTCAGTATTGTTTTTGATATTTTGGTACCAAAATTTGAAGTTTCATTCTCACTATTTACTTGCCAAAACAAAATAAGGTATGAGATTAGAATAAAGAATAAAGGAAATTAAGTTGTAAGGTTTTTTGCACATATGTATTGATTGGATAATTTGATGTCCATCAATTTTGTGGATTGAGTAGGTACCGAATGTCCTATGTATGCAATTTTTATTATACATCTTGTATATAAAAAGTTAAATCATCAATTTTTATAAAATATATATAGAAGAGTTATGTTATATAGGTTCGGATCTTAAGCTTACCCCTTATCTAGTTCACCTTGCTCACCCTCCTTTAGCGACGGACCGGACGAAGATTCGGTCCGTCGCTATATGTTGTTCGTCGCTAAAAATTAAGACGACGATTCTACATATAGCGACGGACCGAATCGTCGTCCGATCCATCGTTAAAGAGGGGGTGAGCAAGATGAGCTAGATAAGGGATAAGTTTAAGATCCGGACAGTATGTTATATAGGAAAAAGTTCTACTGGATGTATTTAATTGTTGCATATAGCAGTAATATTTGTTTGTAATTGGGGTGCAAAAGTTTGGCAGGGTGAGATTTGTAAGATGTGGACAAAATTTAATATTCTGATCCACTAGATCTTATCTGTCTATTATATAATGGGAGAGGGAAAAAATAACTATAGTAGAATCTCTATAAATTAATATTCGATAAATTAATAATTTTTTTAAAATAATTTTTTTTTTCAATTTCGAGTTGATCTAATGGGATAAATTAATATTTTTTATAAAATAATAATTTTTAAAAAGACCCTTATATAAATATATGATCCCATCAAAATCATAAATTAATAATTCTTTTAAATTACAAATATATCTAGGGTAATTTTGTAAAATATGATTCTATTCTCGTTTGTTTTGTCTTGAAATTTAAATTTAATTGAATTTCATCCTTAATTTTTCTCACTGCATCCAAAAGTTCAGGTATTGCATTCTCGAATTATAATAAAAACTTGTGAAGAGTTGTTGACGCTATGAGTACTTCCTTTCGCGTTATTGGCTCCAAAGGTATTGTATTAAATTCTCCGCTTCATACATGGAATGTATTAAATTCTAGTACAATGAACTTATATATACAAATTAATTAAACTTAATGTGAATATAATATTTTTTTGAAATAAAATGTGAATGTAATTTGAAAATTGGATACAATGAACATTATTTAATTATTAAAAGTAATTAATATCATTTACAATGAATTCTATTATTACATTAATTTAATAAGTATGATACATTGCATTAAAAAAAGTATGATATAAACATCAATAAAATGCAATAATTTTAATGTAATTAAATTTATGTTCACCGAATAGAAAAACACTCTTTAAATTAATAAATTATTAATTTATCGATTAAATAATAACTCTCCAAATTAATAAAAAATTTCCAGTCCCAACAATATTAATTTATAGAGGTGCTACTGTACTTTTATTGAAGCTGTACAACACTTGTGATTTAAAAAATAATATTGCAGTTTTTTATCTCGTACTTTCTCTCTCATTCTTAAAGAGTCGGACCGAGAAATATCAAGAATCGAAAGCATTAATGCTACGTTTGAATTGAGAAAATAGAATATAGGAAAGAATGAAATAGAAATAATGTATTTGATGGTCATTTTAAAAGATAAATCATTCCAATATAATAAAAATTAATTATATTACTTTGTTTTTTTTATTCCATATGGAGAAGATGAAATAAAAATCTATTTTAATAGAATGAATATATGTGATAATTTTGTAATTATAGGACAACGCCCACCACCTCTAACAACTAAACATACACTTAAAATACCTTAAAATCATTCTATTCCGTTCTCTATTTCAATTCATTCTTTCAATCCAATGTCAGGCATAATAGCGGAACCAGAGTTTGTATTATCTGTGATTTAAATCTGATATAAAATAAATCCTTAGGAAGAGAAGAGAAGAGACATTAAATGTAATAAGAACATGTGGAATATTCGGAACATGTGAGATATTTAAATGTATGTAACATTGATGATCGGTTCCTTTCTTTGATATATATTATATTAAGAGATGGACAAGACTATTCCTTAGCTGGTGGTGGGCCAAATAATCCTGATATCAAAGACGTTAAAAAACAAAAAAAAATAGGAACAATTACATATAATAGTACAATTTACTAAAATATTACAAAAAAAAGTGCACGAACAAAATAATTATAAAAAGAGTGCATATGCAATATTTAATTACAAAAAAAGTGCAATCTTATCCCTTTTATTTAGTTGACTGATTTAATGTGTTATTGATAATGGTCATGTTTGTAGGGATTTAAATTTTCTCTCTCTCATCAACCTCCATATTCTTATCTAACAAATCAATGGAGTAACCGTCTTCTTCTTCCTCTTCGGTCGTCGCCTTTTTCCTCCTCTGCCGCAGTCGCAATCTTCTTCCTCACCTTCGCCCCCCTCCACTGCTCCACCGGCAGCCGCCCCACCCTCGCCACTGCCACTACTCCTCCCGCCCCCGCCCCCGCCCCCGCCCCTACCCCACACCCTCTCCTTCCCCTTCATCCGCCTCCCTTCTCCTATCCCGCCCACGCTCACCACCTCCCTCCGCCTCCCACCTCCATCCCCCTCCTCTCGCCCCCCTTTCTCCTCCCAACCCCACCCCACCTTACCCCCTCCCCTCCGCCTCCCCTCCCCTTCCTCTTCCTCCGCCTTCTCCTGCCCCCCTTTCTCCTCCCAACCCCACCCCTCCCCTCCCCTCCCCTCCCCTCCCCTTCCTCTTCCTCCGCCTCCTCCCGCACCCTTTCTCCTCCTCCCCCAAATCGATCCAAGGTGACCGTCGGTGGAGGCCCCGCCACTGGCCACGATGGAGGCCCCTCCACCATCCGTTGCTTCCCCTCCACCACCGGTCCGTTCTCCAATTTCAGCGGTAATCAAACCTTAATATGTTGGTAACCAAATAGGCATACCAAGGTAACCAAACCTTCATAACAAGGTAACCGAATCTTAATATAAAGGTTTCCTTGTTATGAAGGTTTGATTACCTTATTATGAAGGTTTGGTTACATTGGTATGAAGGGTTGGTTACCTTGGTATGAAGGTAACCAAATTTCATGTAGTTGGTTACCAAATCATTTGATAAGGTAACCAATTCAGTTTTATTAGCTTACTAATTTATTTTATATGTGATGCAGTTGGTAACCAAATTTCATGTAGTTGGTTACCAAATCATTTGATAAGGTAACCAATTCAGTTTTATTAGCTTACTAATTTATTTTGAATGTGATACAGTTGGTAACCAAAATTTATGCAGTTGGTTACTAAACCTTCCGATAAGGTAACCAATTTAGTTTTATTAGGTTACTAATTTATTTTAGATGTGATGCTGTTGCCGGTGGTGGTGGCGACGGCGGCAGCGGTGGCGGCGAGAGAGGAGGATGATGAACATTAGCTCCTTCATAATTTTTTATTTTTAATTTTCCCATTTTGATTTGAATTTTGAAATATAGATTTGAAATTGTTGTTAGAGACAAAAGATTTGAATTTGAATTATTAATTATGGTAGTTAGTTGTCCTTGATTTTGGGTTTTTTTATTAATGTGAATTGTACTATTTTTGTAATATGAGTCTTAATTACACTCTTTTTGTAATTATTTAGTTGATGCACTTTTCTTGTAATTACTTTCTATTTGTTGTATACTTATGTAAAGGACCCAAAAAAATAATGAGCTTTTGAGCTGTTGTCATTGTAATAACAATGAAACTATTTCCCGAGTTCATGCTGAGATTAATAAATACTCATTCCGTTTCTTAATATAAATTATTTTTGAGTTATGTATAAGTATTAACAAAATAATTATAAAACATTAAATATACTATCAATTGTCTATATTGTCCTTATATTCAAAAAAGAGAATGTTATTTATTGAGCAAAAAATAGTGAGACAACCAAAATTATATTTATTACTTGGGGTAATATTAGAAACTAAGCAATTAATACTTATTTAAAATTCTCAAACGACTTATATTTAGAAACAATTTTTTTTTAAAACGACCTATATTAAAGAACGGAATGAGTAAGAAAAATGATAGCTAGCTAGCTAGATAATTTTTGTCTTGTTAACTAGACGAAGCTTTAGTTAGTTATACTGTACGACCAGTCAATATTCATTATGTATTAGCAGGTTATAAAATACGACTAAATAAAGTATATTCTTATATATACTAAAACTATATCAAATGAAATATACTCTTACGAGTCATTCTATATATTGCGATAAATTTACGTTAAATTATAATTGCGAATATTATCGATATATGACATTTGTAAAAATTATAAAAAGGCCTTAATTATTACACATCTCTCTAAAAAAATTATTACTAATACTTATCTACGTAACTGACCATCAAAAAATCAACCTGAATATTCCCAATAAATCTTATGTATACACATACATGTAAAAAGTTAAACACAACTTCATGCATCCTAACTCGACTATATATATATATATATATATATATATATATATATATATATATATATATATATATATATATATATATAAAGCTAAAAACGAGTCGGACGGGTCGGGCTCGGATCGAAGCCGACTCAGAAAAAATCTAACGGGACTCGAGTTCGTATATGGGCAAGTCGATTTTGAGCAATCTTTATTATTCGACTCTTTAAACGATCTGAATGTGAGAGGAGTACTACTCTGCTCGTTTTCTACATGAGCAGCTCGATAGATTTCGAATCATTCGTCAGGAATTCGATCGAATACGTTCGATTATGGTTCGCAAGTATGAATATATGTAAAGTTAAGTTGATTTTTTGGGTGATTCGAAAAAAATCCTTCCACGAATCTCCGATAATAACCAGCTAAGCCCAGAAAGCTACGTACTTCGGTAACTGACTTAGGTTGCTCGCAACATGAAGGTGACAAAGGGGACGTTTTGCTCCTCAGAGTATCCCAAGATATCAAATATCTTAGTAATCTGCTTTATCCACGTCTCCGCCTTAAGTGATTTTGGCTCTCCCAAAAACTCTAGTGGTTCCAGTTCCTTGAACTACTTAGCGGTGACCAACCGAGAGTTGACAGTGTTTCCACCTGCATTTTGAATAGGAGTTTCTCTTGCCTGATGTTGCACGAATTACAGAAAGCTCATAAACATTACGTTGTTCGCCATTTGGTCAGTGTTGTTGTTCACTTGAGGATTATTATCTTCCTGATGCACATTATCCTGGGTATTGATCAGTGGTGACTCAACAGTCTCATGTGCTCCATTGCTTAACTCGACATTTTTGGATGCCATTTTCAAACATTGCCACAAAAGAAGGGTTAATTGACATGCCACATATTATCCCTATATTATGACCGACTAATTAAATAACAAATAAACTTAGGTAGGTCATACTAGCGAAGGATTTTCCCATCTCTCCCCCTAGTTCTAGTCTCACATCTTAGCCATGGATTATATACCTAAGCTTTGATACCAACTGTGACGCCCCCAAAATAGGTATACATCACCCATCTTGAGTCGCCAAATGCATGGTACGGAATTTAAATACAAACTTCGTTTATACAGTACGACAAAACGTAGCTGAGAGTTTCAACACGGATAATATCTCGTAGAGAGTATCCAAACTCAAATAAAGTCCTCATTACAATTATTATCACATTATTTCACATAATAGTGAGGACTACTATAGCCACCTGTCTAGACCATCACTCCATTTCCCGACTCGTCCCAGCTATATTCTCATTTCCTGAAGAGAACAATGAAAGCAAAAGGGTAAGCTCAACTAGCTCAGTAAGAAATATTATGACTAAGATAATGCAGAATAAATTATCATTAGCCTTCAACAGTGTTAAAATGATAAAATACAATAAACATCAAGTTTAACTACAGCGGAACAAGCAATCCATTATAAGAGTCAAGTAGAGCATGATATCTACTATCTTTTATGATTTAAAAAGTTTATCATCAATTTTATCGCTGGGACTCAGCTAAATAAATAATCCACATCACTGAATTATCCATGCACTACGGGCCAAGGATATTCATTATTATCACCAATGGTCATGATTATACCAATAACTGTCCATCAATGCACTACGGGCCAATGAAGACTTTTACCACATCATTTGTAACATTTCGGGTCATGATTATACCGAATGATCCCTGATCATAATCATACCAATCAATAGTCCATCTATGTACTACGGCCAAAGATGACTTTTATCATAATATAAGCATGAGGATGATGACAACGATATAAGAATTCAATTAAATGAGAGTAATGATAAATTTTAAATATTTATAATTTAATTTATCCAGAATTCAATAATGTCTAAATTGCCAACATGATACTGCTTTGTGGAGTAAAATTCAACAATAATATTGTATCAAAAATAATTTGGACATAAAAAAATTAATTTTTATCATGAATAGTATCCCGTGAATAGTACTTCGTGAATAGTACCCTGCGAATAGTACTCCGGTATGAAAAAATAAAACTTTAACAAAAATATTCAGAAAAATATCTTTGTGAAACGATACTAGATGAAGCACAAATTTCAAAGATATTCTACTAATTTCAAGGAGTATAGAAGCAATACTTAACAATATGAGTGTAGAATTCAGAATCTGAAACAAAATAATATTACTTACATACTACAGAGTATAGAAGAAAATATTATTTCATATGAATATTGAACAAAAATAATATCCCTTACGAATACGAAATAAATAATACTCCTTACCTTAGTAGGAGATTGGATACTAAAATAGTGTAGTAACAGCATACTCTTCTTCTTTCTCTCTGATTCTCTCTCTATAGAATTCTCTTATGAGTCATAGTGAATTGGTGAGAATGAAATAAGAAATAAGCTTTTATTTATAGAAGATTTCTAGCTTAGCCCTTGCAATGTGAAGAGGCAAGTGGCTTGACGACTGGTGATATGAAAAGAAAAGTAGTTTGACGCCTGTAATATGAAACGACAAGTAGTTCGACGCCTGTAATATGAAACGACAAGTGGTTCGACGTCTGGTAAAGGCAATTACTATTAGCGAAAGTGACTCTTAGATGATGACATATGGCCCCCTATAAAATAAACCAAATTTGCCACAAACGTATCATAACAGACTTCTTATTTATATCAAAGATTGAATAAATATTACCACAAATCAGTTTATCTTTAATCAACACATTTTTTAATCTTCTAACAATTATTCATCATTAATATTATAACTCACAATATTTAACAACCAGATCATTCTCAGGAAAGAGGGGGCTTTTCGATAAGGATTTTTCTCTATTGACGCGCAATTAGGTGACCAAACCTCTCATCGACAGAACTTTCTAGACATCGTCAATATTGCAAATAATAATATGAATAACTTTTTCGTCTCAATTATTGATTTAATAATATAAAATATTATGCAGATGATGCTGCGATAATAATTGAATCAATAATATGAGATACTATGCAGCAATTACAGTAGCAATAATTGAGTATAACCGAGTGGCTTCTTACGTAAGCATCAATAATCAATACCGCGTGCTACTATGAAACCACGCGTATTACTGTACTTTTACCACCGGGTATTTCAACAGTTAACGGTAAAACTTTCGCCGTTATTTTTATAAAAAGATATTTCTGTCATTTTCTAACTCCGACAATAATTCTGTTGTGGGGTCCACCAATGATTGTGCCATCGTACGAATATTCTCCGACAAAAAGAATATTCTCCGACCAAAAGAATATTTTATAACAACTTGCTTACTTTGTAAAATTTATAAATATTACCCACAACTATAACATTATATCAAATTCACACCATAATATTCAAAATGATATTTAGAGAAAAATTAATCTTTTTTCATAAAAGTTAGGGTCTTACAATTGTTGTTTCAATAATTGTCACTGCACAGTATTTCTCATTATTAGATCAATAATTCATATTATTTGAATAATATTATTAGATAGCATTATTGGCAATGTCTAAGGAAGTTCTGTCTAAGAAAGGGGTTTGGTCACCTAATTGCGCGCCGGTAAGGAGAAATCCTTATTGAAAAGCCCCCTCTTTCCTGGGAACGACCTGGCTGTCATTATTGTGATTCTGTAATATTATTTGTGAATAATTAATTATTAATTTATATGATAAGAAAATATTTATATTACATGGATATAAATAAAAGAATTAATGCTGAGGTATTTTATCAGTATTTTGTCAGAATGGATGTATTAAAAATCATCCGTATGTGAATTTCGGTCATTTTCTGTTTGAAATTTGGAAAAACTTTCTTCTACAAAGTTGTAGAGAATTAAATTTCCTATGAAATGGACATAAAATTTGTATTTTTCTAATAAAAGGGCTATTTATTATGAATTGTTAAAGTTTCAGAAATAAATATTTTTATTAAAAATATGAGTGGGCCCCACTTTTATTTTTTGTGGAAAAATGCTAAATTTCAAAGGTGGTGTGCGTGAATAGTAATAGGTGGAAGCCACCGGTAGCAGGTTAATCAGCTTTGGCGTTCTAAGTATTCTTCTATAAATAGGGTGCTTAGGTTAGAATTAAAAATCACACCAGAATCAGAAATTTTCTCTCTCTATAATATCGAGCGTATTTTTGTGAATATTTAGATACTTTGAGAGTTGATAAGCAGTGTAAGTTTTTTTCAGCATTATTTCTGATATTTCGGTCAGAAGTACTATTCTTTTGAGGTAAAAGATGTTATTTTGTTCGTAAATGATGTTATTTTTTTTAATATCATTATACCGAAATATTGGTATGAATTTTATTATGAAATTTTTACCTTTTCATGTCAAGGTTACTATTCACGTATCACGAAGTATGATTTTTTTTATGAAATTTTATCTTTTTGTGTCGGGGTTACTATTCACATATACAATATTATTTACGAATACGGCACTATTTACAGAAAAATTAATTTTTTTTTCTTGGTCCAAGTTGTCTATTATGGTTACTATCTTTGATTGTATCCATGTTTTGATCTTATTCTTGAATTTTGCTCCACAATTGATTAGATAAACTGAAGTACGAATCCTTAACTTTGTCCTTTTATCTCACTGGATTCGTTTTCTTTAAAATATTTTCATCATCCTCAGTCCTAAATGGTGATATAACTGAATATCTTTGGCCTGTAATGCAAAGATGAATGATTACTTAATGAATATCTTTGACCCGTAGTACAAAGATGGACAGGTGTTGAGATGAACATGACCAACTGGTGATACAAATGAATATCTTTGGCCCGTAGTGTAAAGATGAATATTTGATTCAGGATGTATATTGATAGATGTAACAGGGATAAAATATTGATGATAAACTTTTAAATCATAGAAGATAGTAGACTTCATTCTCTACTTAACTCTTCTAATAAATTATTATTTTCGCTGCGAATATTGATCTAAAACTTGTTGTCCATTATATTTTATCTGATTTATTGAAGGCTAACGATAATTTGTTCTACATTATCTTAGTTATAATATTCTTTACTGGACTAGTTGAGCTCACCCTTTTCTTTTTTGTTCTATAATTCTTCTCAGGAGGCGAGAATATAGCGAAAACTAGTCGGGGTGTAGAGTGATATTTCAGGGCAGTTATTTTAGCAGTCCTCACTATTTTATAAAATAGTGTATCAATAATTATAATGATGACTTATTTGAGTTTGGATATTGTCTAGAAGATAATATTTGTGTTTAAACTAACAGCATATGTGTTGTCGTATTTTGCACGACAATTATAATAATGAAGTTGTGGTTGTTTTCTGTACCATGTATTTGGCGACTCAGAATGGATTTTGTGGACCTATTTTGTGGGCGTCACAAAAGACTTATTTTGATATAGGGTTTTCAATTTCGTTCAGAGATCATTCGCAGTCTTCTCCCCAGAAACATTAACTAGGGCGTTATCAGTAAGGCAGAGTCAAATTAGTCTACGAGCCTTTCGATCCAACTTCTCCCATTCATTAATTTTCTCTTTCAACTTCGTTTCAGTAGAAGACATCCCCTCTTTCTAAAGGGTAACAGTTGGCTTTGGATCTTCAATTACTATCCAAAAATAATTTCTATCTACGAGCATATCCTCCATCTTTAGTTTCCAGCTAGAGTTCAAAACTCTTTCTGTTAAACTTAATAATTTCAATTCGTGATGACCATGCATTCGACATCTTAAATTCGCCAATCCTAGAACCTTCAAATAGTAGCTTTGATATCAAATGTTAGAATTTAAGAACAAATCACACAATAATCTCACAGAAAAATAGATGAAGAACGAAAAATAATACACACAATATACCCAGGTTCAACAAATTGGCTAATTCTGCTTGTATATATGATATATTTATTAGATGTCTCACAGACTCTACAATGTTCCACACATGAAACAATGTTTTAAAGTTTTTATTCTATATTTTTACAATAATTTTGGGGCTTAATTTGATAAGATATCGTGTGAAGCTACTACTTCATTCGATTAGTTCAGTTTTGAGTGAAAGTAACAGTAAAGCTGAGTTGTTGTATCTTGTAGGCGACACGTCAAAACCCTTCTGCACCTATCACAATATATTTGAGAGGAGATGCATATCGTCTTAAGAGAGCGACCTAATCTGAGCCACACCTAACTGAAACCTGTTTGAGATAAACAGTATTTTTTTTACATCAGTTATTATTATTTCCAACACATGGGCCGGCTCAAGCTCAATACATTAGTAAAATATAAGATCAGACTACTAATAAATCCCCAAACCCAATTGCACCTTGCACTTGACTACCCTATCCTAGCGGCCATTAGTCGAACCAGCAAAAGTATGAGTAAATCCCAGAAATGACTTAAAAGTACCCCAAAAAAAAATTAATTAAAAAAATTGATATTTCCACAACATTTTTTGATATTTTTACATAAGAAGTGTCGCTATAGATGTATAGCGACGGTGAAAACCGTCGCTATAGTATCTATAACGACGGTTTTTATGTTGAAAAATATTATTTTTTATTGTGAATTTATCAATTTCTTTAATTAAATACCGACTTAATACCAACTTTCGCCGAATCTATAGAGGAAGAATAACCATGTGTTCCAACTTTCTCCCTCTCATGTCATTCTATCGTTCGTCTGACATTAATATGTGCAACCATAGCTCTGATTCCAGTGCAACCATCGTTTAACCGATCTCTCTCTCTCTATTGTATTTATTATTGACATGATGTATATATAGAGAACCATTTGACTTACTTTACTGAAAGCAACTTTACATCTCCAAAAGTGCCTAAAAATGGCAATTGGATTATTTACCCTATCTGAGTTCTTAACAAGAGCAGATTTTCTGTCCCCAAATTCCCTGTCTCCCTCCCCACTTAAATTTTGACACATGTCCTTTTATTTAATTTTAGAATTAATTAGTGTTAAGTAAGAGACTATGTGTCAAAATTTAAGTGGGGGAACACAAAGGGACAAAGAATTTGGGGACATAGGATCTGCTCTCGTTCTTAACATGCAAATTCAAACAAATATTCATTCCGGAGGATAAACTGGTTGGTTAGGATCATTAAGAGGGGGGAGAGAATATTGGTATTAATATTCATGAATCATTATTATATGCATGTACAGAGTAAAGACCAGTTTGGTGGAAATTTATGAAATTAAAAGGACCAATCAAGTTGTACTCATTTGCTGAGATACAATACAACCAGACACTTGATCATCATCTAAACGGCAATGCCGATTAATTGAACCACTTCATTCAATGGAAAGAGTTTACAAGTACTACTTTTCATGTTCTTAGGGTTTAAGATACAGAAACTTTTAGGGTTTCACTTCCCAATGTTGCTCTTTACATGATTTCACAATTTTTTAAAAATTTAAAGTTATATAATGAGAATAAGATAGTTATGACAACCATAAGCACAACTAACATGGTTGTGCTTAGTGAATTGTTAAACTAAAAGTAGTTTTATTGGTTCACCATTTCATTAGATAAAATTACTTCATTGTAGGCTAATTCTCATAACCAAGTTGATTGCGACAACCCCAGCCTCACTTTTATAATTAATCCTTCATTCTTAGTACGTAGGCATGAAAATTCCCGAATGCACTATAACGGTGTGTACGCAATTTTTTAAAATTCTTCACACTCAATAACGGTGTGTACGGAGGAGAGATTTTAAAATTCATCCGTTAAATCTTATATGTAACCAAATCACACACAACACTTTTTTAAAAAAAACTTTCAATTCCAAAAATTATTATACATTTTTTATTAGTTATGTTTTTTTTATAAAAAAAAAGGCAGGGTGAGCTCGGGGTGAGCTCAATAAGGGTGAGCTTAAGATCCTTGCTCTATATATATATATATATATATATATATATATATATATATATATATATATATATATATATAAACAAAATGACCAAAACCACATAAAAACACCCCTTCCATCTCTTTATCTCCATAATATACATGTTAAACATATTATGGACACCACTACAAAACAATAAATAGACAACGCGAAAAAAACGTTGTGGTTTTAGTCAGAAAAACGTCGTTGTGACGCTCCGAAAATTAGGTATACATCACCCATCTTGGAACGCCAGATACATGGTACAGAATTCAAATACAACTTACTAATACAACTGTCGTGTACAATACGACAAAACATAAACTATGAGTTTGAATACAAATATTGTCTACTAGAGATTATACAAACTCAAAAGGAATCCTCATTACAATTATTATCACACTATTTCACATAATAGTGAGGACTACTAATACAATCCTCTGGACCATAACTCCGTTTTCCTACTCGTTCAAGCTATATTCTCATTTCCTGAAGAGAACAGTGAAAGAAAGGGTGAGCTCAACTAGCCCAGTAAGAAATATTATGACTAAGATAATGCAGAATAAATTATCATTAGTCTTCAACAATGTTAAACTGATAAAATACAATAGTCATCAAGTTTAACTACAGCGAAACCAGCAATACATTAAAAGAGTCAAGTAGAGAATAAAATCTACTATCTTTTATAATTTAAAAGGTTTTTCATGACTTTTATCGCTGGGACTCAGCTTAATAAATAATCCACATCATCGAATCACCCCTGCACTACGGCCAAGGATATTCTTTAGTATCACGACAACGAATTATCCATGCACTACGACTAAAGATAATCATGTTTTCATCAACGGTCCTAATCATGTCATAAAATAATTCGTCTTTGCACTACGGCCAAAGAGAATCTATAGCCATAATCATACCAAAAACTGTCCATCAATGCACTACGGGCCAATGAGGACTTTTTCCACATCATTTGTAATATTACGGTCATGATTACACCAAATAATCCCAGGTCATAATCATACCAAGTCCATCTATGCACTACAGGCCATAGATGACTTTCAACAAAATATAAACATGAGGATGATGACAATGATATAAGAATTCAATAAAACAAGTTCAAGAATTAATTTATCCAACTAAGTATAACGTTCAAATTGTCAACATGATACTGCTTTGTAGAGTAAAATTCAAGAATGCTCAGAAGAATATTTTCATGAAAAGATACTGGATGAAACGCAAATATCAAGGATATTCCACTAATTTCATGGAGTATATAAGTCAAAACTTTAACCAACTAAGTATAATAAAGAATGGAATAACAAAAGAATTCACCAAACATGCGATAGACCGCACAGACAAGTTATTCCAACAGAAAAATTTTGACGCCCCCAAAATTAGGTATACATCACCCATCTTGGGTCGTCAGATACATAGTACTGAATACAAATACAACTTAATAATACAACTGTCATGTACAATACGACAAAACATAAACTGTGAGTTTGAATACAAATATTATCTTCTAGAGAGTATTCATACTCAAAAGGAGTCCTCATTACATTTATTACCACACTATTACATAGAATAGTGAGGACTACTAACTAATACTATCATTCGAACCATCACTCCGTTCCCCGACTTGCCCCAGCTACGTTCTCATTTCCTGAAGAGAACAGTGAAAGAAAGGGTGAGCTCAACTAGCCCAGTAAGAAATATTATGACTAAGATAATGCAGAATAAATTATAATTAGCCTTCAACAATGTTAAACTGATAAAATATAATAGACATCAAGTTTAACTGCAGTGGAACAAGCAATCCATTAAAAGAGTCAAGTAGAAAATAACTCTACTATCTTTTATGATTTAAAAGGTTTTTCAACACTGTTATCGCTGTGACTCAGCTTAATAATCCACATCATCGAATCACCCCTGCACTACGGCCAAGGATATTCGTATATTCATTAATGGTCATGATCATGCCAACAACTGTTCATCAATGCACTACGGGCCAATGATGACTTTTACCACATCATTTGTAACATTACGGTCATGATTATACCGAATAATCCCTAGTCATAATCATACCAAGTCCATCTATTCACTACATGCCACAGATGACTTTCAACATTTTATAAACATGAGGATGATGACAATGATATAAGAATTCAATAAAACAAGTTCAAGAATTAATTTATCCAAGAATTAATAACGTCCAAATTGTCAACATGATACTGCTTTGTGGAGTAAAATTCAAGAATGCTTAGAAGAATATTTTCATGAAAAGATACTGGATGAAACGCAATTATCAAGGATATTCCACAAATTTTATGGAGTATAGAAGTCAAAGTTTTAATCAACTGAGTATAATAAAGAATGCAATAACAAAAGAAATCACCATACATACGATAGACCGCACAGACAGGTTATTCCCACAGAATAATAAATAATGGAACCAGGTCCGGCGTAAAACGCACAGACAGGATATTCCAACAGAATAATAATAAAGACGGAACCAGGTCCGGTGTAAAACACACAGACAGTATGTTCCAACAGAATAATAATAAAAACGGAACCAGGTCCGGTGTAAAACACACAGACAGGATGTTCCAACAGAATAATAATAAAAACGGAACCAGGTCCGGTGTAAAACACACAGACAGGATGTTCCAACAGAATAATAGAAGAATGTCACCAAGTATAGGGTAGACCGCGTATACAGGTTATTCCAACAGAATAATAAGAAATAGAATAACAACAGTTCTCTTCATGAATAAGAAAGAATAACACCCCTTACCGTTTTAAAGAAGAGCTGAAATAAAGAAGTAGTTAAGTAGCAGAATACTCTTCTTCTCTCTCTCTATAGTTTCTCTCTATAGTTTCTCTCTCTAGAGTTCAGTGAATTCGTAAGAAATAATAAAGGAATGAGCTGCTATTTATAGAAAAATAGAATGCATAGTAACTAATCCATGAACGGTCCAGATTGATTACTTTAATCTGACGGTCCATATTTAAAGAAAAATCTTTTAAATAAAATATAATATATTCTATTTATAGAATAACTTTAATAAAGTATTCTGTTTTATATAAAAAGATGTTTCTATTTTATTACGTTAATAATACGAATAAAACAAAACGTCATTATCGCTAAATAATTCATATTATTAACTGACAATAATTAAATCAAACTGAGTGACTTCTCACATAAGCATTAATAATCAATACCGTGTGTTACTATGCAACCACACGTATTACTGTACTTTTACTACCGAGTAGTTCAACAGTAACAATGGTAAAACTTCCGCCGTTATTTTTAAAAAAATATTTTTGTCGTTTTCTCAATCCGATAATAATTCCGTTGTGGGGTCCACCAATGATTGTGTCGTTGTACGAATATTCCCTGTTAAAATGAATATTCCCCGTCCAATCGAATATTATATAACAACTTGCGTACTTTGCAAAATTTATAAATATTACCCACAACTATAACATTATATCAAATTAACTCCATAATATTCAAAAATGATATTTATAGAAAATTCATCTTTATTTATAAAAGTTGGGGTCTTACAACCTCCCCTTCTTATGAAATTTCGCCCTCGAAATTAGGGTACATACCTGGTATGTCGAAGAGATAAGGATACCTTGATTTCATTTCAGATTCTAACTCCCAAGTCATTTCCTCAACATCGTGATTTCTCCACAAAACTTTAACTTGAGGTATAACCTTGGAGCGTAGAATATGTTCCTTCTTATCCAATATTTGAACAGGAACTTCTTCATACGTCAAATCCTCCGCTATTTCGTCCGGTTCTAACTCAATAATGTGGTTCGGGTCTTCCACATATTTGCGTAACATGGATATGTGAAAAACGTTATGAACACGAGACATACTTGGCGGTAAAGCGAGTCTATAAGCCACAGTTCCTACTCGATCGAGGATTAAAAATGAACCGATGAATCGAGGATTGAGCTTTCCTCTCTTTCCAAATCTCGTAACTCCTTTCCATGGAGCAACACGTAAGAACACATGATCTCCTACATCAAATTCCACGTCCTTTCGATGAAGATCAGCATAACTCTTTTGTCGATCTTGTGAGGTTTTTATACGTTGTCGGATCGTTTGAATCTTTTCTGTAGTCATACGTACCAACTCCGGTCCCAACAATGTTGCTTCACCCACCTCATCCCAGCATACTGGAGAATGACATTTTCTTCCATACAATGCTTCGAATGGAGCCATGCCAATACATGCTTGATAACTGTTGTTGTAGGAAAACTCCACCAATGGTAAGAACTTGTCCCAACTTCCCTTGAAGTCAAAGACACAGAGTCTTAATAGATCTTCAAGAGTTTGAATAGTCCTCTCTGATTGTCCGTCCGTCTGAGGATGATATGCTGAACTAAATCGTAAATCCGTGCCCATAGCTTTTTGTAAACTAACCCAAAATCGTGAAGTGAATCTTGGGTCTCGATCAGAAACTATGGATACAGGCATACCATGCAGTCTTACAATCTCGTTTATGTACATACGAGCAAGACGTTCAAGTGTATAAGTTTCTCGTATCGGTAAGAAATGAGCAGACTTTGTCAATCTATCAACAATGACCCAAATCGCATCAATACCTTGAGAAACCCTAGGAAGACCGGTAACGAAATCCATGGTAATGTGCTCTCACTTCCATTCTGGAATTTCAAGTGGTTACAATGGACCTTTTGGTACTTGATGCTCCGCTTTGACTCGTTGACAAGTTAGACACCTTGAGATAAACAACGCTATCTCTCTCTTCATATTGCTCCACCAAAATGTATGACGAAGATCATGATACATTTTGGTACTTCCAGGATGGATTGCAAACGGTGTGTTGTGCGCCTCCATCATGATTTCATACTTTAAATCAGGGTTGTTAGGAACACAAAGTCTGGAGTTGACTCGAAGTATTCCTTCTTCATTGACTCTTGCTTCCGGCATAGCACCTTCTTGCACTTTCTTCCTTATACGCATCAGCTCCAGGTCTGTAGCTTGAGCAGCTTTAACTTTATCTATTAAAGTCGGTTCTACTCGTATATTCATCATCATCACATGGGTCCTTGGAGTCTTTAACTCTATCTCCATCCTTTGCAAATCACACAAATTGGGCCTTTGTGTTGACAATATCGCACTCGTACTTGCATATGATCTTCTACTCAATGCGTCAGCTACCACGTTCGCTTTTCCAGGATGGTATTGAATGGTATGATCATAATCTTTCAACAGTTCAAGCCAACGTCGTTGTCGCATGTTGAGTTCCTTTTGAGTGAAGAAATATTTAAGGCTTTTATGATCCGTAAAGATCTCCACCTTCTCCCCATACAAGTAATGCCTCCAAATTTTAAATGCAAAGACAACAGCTGCCAACTCTAGATCATAAGTAGGATAATTCCTCTCATATTCCTTGAGTTGTCTTGATGCATAGGCTATGACTTTTCCATGTTGCATGAGAACACATCCCAACCCTTTTCTCGAAGCATCACTGTAGATGACAAATCCCTCCGAGCCAGATGTTATTATTAGAACATGTGCTGAAATGAGTCTCCTCTTAAGTTCTTGAAAACTCTGCTCACATTCTTCGCTCCAACCGAACTTTGTATCTTTTCGAGTCAACTGAGTTAATGGAGTACCGATTCGAGAAAATCCTTCCACGAATCTCCGATAATAACCAGCTAAACCAAGAAAGCTACGTACCTCGGTCACTAATTTAGGTTGCTCCCAACTTTGAATAGCTTCAATCTTTGCCGGGTCAACCGATATTCCACGACTTGATACTACGTGCCCAAGGAATGCTACCTCTTCCAGCCAGAACTCGCATTTCTTCAACTTGGCATAAAGTTTGTACTCACGAAGCTTTTGGAGTACCAACCTCAAGTGTTGCTCATGATCTTCACGGCTTTTGGAATAAACAAGGATGTCATCGATAAAGACGACCACAAAGTGATCCAAATATTCCTTGAATACCTTGTTCATCATATCCATGAAGGCAGCAGGAGCATTAGTCAATCCAAAAGACATAACTAAGAATTCATAATGCCCATACCGAGTTCTGAAGGCAGTCTTTAGAATACCCTCAGTTCTAACCTTCAGCTGATGATATCCAGAACGAAGATCGATCTTTGAAAAGATTTGTGCTCCTTGCAACTGGTCAAACAGGTCATCAATACGTGGCAATGGGTACCTATTTTTGATGGTGACATGATTCAACTTCCGATAATCAATACAAAGTCGCATACTCCCATCTTTCTTCTTCACGAACAGAACAGGAGCACCCCAAGGAGAAGTACTAGGACGAATAAAACCAATATCTAACAATTCCTGCAGTTTGGTCTTTAACTCCTGAAGTTCAATAGGAGCCATTCGATATGGGGCTTTGGAAATGGGTTTTGTACCGGGTTCAAGGTCGATACAAAATTCAATTTCACGCTCTGGGGGTAGGCCAGGAAGTTCTTCGGGAAATACGTCAGGAAATATATTAACAACCGAAATATCATTCAAAGCTGACGTATTTTTGTTTAGATCTGTGACATGAGCTAAGAAAGCTTGACATCCATTTTTCAATAAACGAATAGCTTTATGGCTTGAGATGACAGCGATTGATTTTAATAGTTTGGTTGCTTGAATTCGCATAATAGGTCGATTAGGAATATGAAAGCTAACAACCTTACGAAAATAATCAATTTTTGCATGATAAGTAGTTAACCAATCAATCCCTAGAATCACGTCAAATGCAAGTATTTTTAATGAATTAAGATCGACAGGTAATGTGTGGGTACCAACTTGAACCAAACAAGACTTATAAACCGTTGATGTAATGAAGGTTTCTCCCAATGGAGTTTCAACTGCTAAGTCAAAGTCTAATTTCTCCGGAATCAAATTTAATCGATGAGCGCAAGTAGGAGAAATAAAAGAATGGGTAGAACCGGTATCAAATAAAGTATAGACTTTGTTAGAGTTTATGATAATCTTACCCGTGATGACCTCATTCGGGTTCCTTGCTCTCTGGGAGTTCACAACAAACGCTCTCCCTTGCACAACTGGTTTTTACTTTTCTGGGACGGCCTTTGGTGCCTCCATCCTAGTTGAATTTGTCTTCAGTAAACGACAAAATCGGGCTAAATGACCTTCTCTTCCACAATTATAACATGCTTTGGACGGCATCGCGCAGTTTGGACTGATGTGCCCCTCCCCTCCGCATTTGAAACATATGATAGGTGGTCGTTCTCCTTCCTTAACGACAGGTGCTGGTGCTAACGTCTTTCCATCATTGTTGAATCTCCTCTTCTTGAAATGCCCATTCTTATTGTTTTGGCCCTGATTACCACCGAAGTGGTTACCATTTCTGGCCTGTTGATTCCCTCCATGTGACGCCCCCAAAATTAGGTATACATCACCCATCTTGGGTCGTCAGATATAAAGTACAGAATACAAATACAACTTACTACTACAACTGTCGTATACAATACAACAAAACATAAACTGCGAGTTTGAATACAAATATTATCTTCTAGAGAGTATTCATACTCAAAAGGAGTACTCATTACATTTATTAACACACTATTACATAGAATAGTGAGGACTACTAACTAATACTATCATTCGAACCATCACTCCGTTCCCCGACTTGCCCCAGCTACGTTCTCATTTCCTGAAGAGAACAGTGAAAGAAAGGGTGAGCTCAACTAGCCCAGTAAGAAATATTATGACTAAGATAATGCAGAATAAATTATCATTAGCCTTCAACAATGTTAAACTGATAAAATATAATAGACGTCAAGTTTAACTGCAGCGGAACAAGCAATCCATTAAAAGAGTCAAGTAGAAAATAAAATCTACTATCTTTTATGATTTAAAAAGTTTTTCAACAATGTGATCGCTGAGACTCAGCTTAATAAAATAATCCACATCATCGAATCACCCCTGCACTACGGCCAAGGATATTCGTGTATTCATTAATGGTCATGATCATGCCAACAACTGTCCATCAATGCACTACGGGCCAATGAGGACTTTTACCACATCATTTGTAATATTACGGTCATGATTATACCGAATGATCCCTGGTCATAATCATACCAAGTCCATCTATGCACTACAGGCCACAGATGACTTTTAACATTTTATAAACATGAGGATGATGACAATGATATAAGAATTCAATAAAACAAGTTCAAGAATTAATTTATCCAGGGGTTAACAACGTCCAAATTGTCAACATGATACAGCTTTGTGGAGTAAAATTCAAGAATGATCAGGAGAATATTTTCATGAATAGATACAAGATGAAGAGCAAATATCAAGGATATTTCACTAATTTCATGGAGTATAGAAGTCAAAATTTAACCAACTGAGTACAATAAAGAATGGAATAACAAAAGAAATTACCATGCATGCGATAGACCGCACAGACAGGTTATTCCAACAGAATAATAAATAATGGAACCAGGTCCGGCGTAAACGCACAGACAGGATATTCCGACAGAATAATAAATAATGGAACCAGGTCCGGCGTAAACGCACAGACAGGATATTCCGACAGAATAATAAAGAACAGTATAATAAATAATGGAACCAGGTCCGGTGTAAAGCACACAGACAGGATAATCCGACAGAATCATAATAAAGACGGAACTAGGTCCGGTGTAAAACACACAGACAGGATGTTCCAACAGAATAATAATAAAAACAGAACCAGGTCCGGTGTAAAACACACAGACAGGATGTTCCAACAGAATAATAGAAGAATGTCACCAAGTATAGGGTAGATCCGCGTATACAGGTTATTCCAACAGAATAATAAGAAATGGAATAACAGAAATTCTCTTCTTGAATACGAAAGAATAATATCCCTTACCGTTTTAAAGACGAGCTGAAATAAGGAAGTAGTTAAGTAGCAGAATACTCTTCTTCTCTCTCTCTATAGTTTCTCTCTCTAGAGTTCAGTGAATTCGTAAGAAATATTGAAGGAATGAGCTGCTATTTATAGAAAAATAGAATGCATAGTAACTAATCCATGAACGGTCCAGATTGATTACTTTAATCTGACGGTCCATATTTAAAGAAAAATCTTTTAAATAAAATATAATATATTCTAATTATAGAATAACTTTAATAAAGTATTCTGTTTTATATAAAAAGATATTTCTGTTTTATTACGTTAATATTACGAATAAAACAAAACGTCATTATCGCTAAATAATTCATATTATTAACTGACAATAATTGAATCAAACTGAGTGACTTCTCACATAAGCATTAATAATCAATACTGTGTGCTACTATGCAACCACACGTATTACTGTACTTTTACTACCGAGTAGTTCAACAGTAACAATGGTAAAATTTTCGCCGTTATTTTTAATAAAATATTTTTGTCGTTTTCTCAATCCGACAATAATTTCGTTGTGGGGTCCACCAATGATTGTGTCGTTGTACGAATATTCCCTGTTAAAACGAATATTCCCCGACCAATCGAATATTATATAACAACTTGCGTACTTTGTAAAATTTATAAATATTACCCACAACTATAACATTATATCAAATTAACTCCATACTATTCAAAAATGATATTTATAGAAAATTCAACTTTATTTATAAAAGTTGGGGTCTTACAACCTCCCCTTCTTATGAAATTTCGCCCTCGAAATTAGGGTACGTACCTGGTATATCGAAGAGGTAAGGATACCTTGATTTTATTTCAGATTCTAACTCCCAAGTCATTTCCTCAACATCGTGGTTTCTCCACAAAACTTTGACTTGAGGTATAACCTTGGAGCGTAGAATATGTTCCTTCTTATCCAAGATTTGAACAGGAACTTCTTCATACGTCAAATCTTCCGCTATTTCGTCCGGTTCTAACTCAATAATGTGGTTCGGGTCTTCCACATATTTGCGTAACATGGATATGTGAAAAACGTTATGAACACGAGACATACTTGGCGGTAAAGCGAGTCTATAAGCCACAGTTCCTACTCGATCGAGGATTAAAAATGAACCGATGAATCGAGGATTGAGCTTTCCTCTCTTTCCAAATCTCGTAACTCCTTTCCATGGAGCAACACGTAAGAACACATGATCTCCTACATCAAATTCCACGTCCTTTCGATGAAGATCAGCATAACTCTTTTGTCGATCTTGTGAGGTTTTTATACGTTGTCGGATCGTTTGAATCTTTTCTGTAGTCATACGTACCAACTCCGGTCCCAACAATGTTGCTTCACCCACCTCATCCCAGCATACTGGAGAATGACATTTTCTTCCATACAATGCTTCGAATGGAGCCATGCCAATACATGCTTGATAACTGTTGTTGTAGGAAAACTCCACCAATGGTAAGAACTTGTCCCAACTTCCCTTGAAGTCAAAGACACAGAGTCTTAATAGATCTTCAAGAGTTTGAATAGTCCTCTCTGATTGTCCGTCCGTCTGAGGATGATATGCTGAACTAAATCGTAACTCCGTGCCCATAGCTTTTTGTAAACTAACCCAAAATCATGAAGTGAATCTTGGGTCTCGGTCAGAAACTATGGATACTGCCATACCATGCAGTCTTACAATCTCGTTTATGTACATACGAGCAAGACGTTCAAGTGTATAAGTTTCTCGTATCGGTAAGAAATGAGCAGACTTGGTCAATCTATCAACAATGACCCAAATCGCATCAATACCTTGAGAAACCCTAGGAAGACCGGTAACGAAATCCATGGTAATGTGCTCCCACTTCCATTCTAGAATTTCAAGTGGTTGCAATGGACCTTTTGGTACTTGATGCTCCGCTTTGACTCGTTGACAAGTTAGACACCTTGAGATAAACAACGCTATCTCTCTCTTCATATTACTCCACCAAAATGTATGACGAAGATCATGATACATTTTGGTACTTCCAGGATGGATTGCAAACGGTGTGTTGTGCGCCTCCATCATGATTTCATACTTTAAATAAGGGTTGTTAGGAACACAAAGTCTGGAGTTGACTCGAAGTATTCCTTCTTCATCGATTCTTGCTTCCGGCATAGAACCTTCTTGAACTTTCTTCCTCATACGCATCAGCTCCAGGTCTGTAGCTTGAGCAGCTTTAACTTTATCGATTAAAGTCGGTTCTACTCGTATATTCGCCATCATCACATGGGTCCTTGGAGTCTTTAACTCTATCTCCATCCTTTGCAAATCACACAAAATGGGCCTTTGTGTTGACAATATCGCACTCGTACTTGCATATGATCTTCTACTCAATGCGTCAGCTACCACGTTCGCTTTTCCAGGATGGTATTGAATGGTATGATCATAATCTTTCAACAGTTCAAGCCAACGTCGTTGTCGCATGTTAAGTTCCTTTTGAGTGAAGAAATATTTGAGGCTTTTATGATCCGTAAAGATCTCCACCTTCTCCCCATACAAGTAATGCCTCCAAATTTTAAGTGCAAAGACAACAGCTGCCAACTCTAGATCATGAGTAGGATAATTTCTCTCATATTCCTTGAGTTGTCTTGATGCATAGGCTATGACTTTTCTATGTTGCATGAGAACACATCCCAACCCTTTGCTCGAAGCATCACTGTAGATGACAAATCCCTCCGAGCCAGATGATATTGTTAGAACAGGTGCTGAAATGAGTCTCGTCTTAAGTTCTTGAAAACTCTGCTCACATTCTTCGCTCCAACCGAACTTTGTATCTTTCCGAGTCAGTTGAGTTAATGGAGTAGCGATTCGAGAAAATCCTTCCACGAATCTCCGATAATAACCAGCTAAACCAAGAAAGCTACGTACCTCGGTCACTGATTTAGGTTGCTCCCAGCTTTGAATAGCTTCAATCTTTGCCGGGTCAACCGATATTCCACGGCTTGATACTACGTGCCCGAGGAATGCTACCTCTTCCAGGCAGAACTCGCATTTCCTCAACTTGGCATAAAGGTTGTATTCACGAAGCTTTTGGAGTACCAACCTCAAGTGTTGCTCATGATCTTCACGGCTTTTGGAATAAACAAGGATGTCATCGATAAAGACGACCACAAAGTGATCCAAATATTCCTTGAATACCCTGTTCATCATATCCATGAAGGCAGCAGGAGCATTAGTCAATCCAAAAGACATAACTAAGAATTCATAATGCCCATACCGAGTTCTGAAGGCAGTCTTTGGAATATCCTCAGTTCTAACCTTCAGCTGATGATATCCAGAACGAAGATCGATCTTTGAAAAGAATTGTGCTCCTTGCAACTGGTCAAACAGGTCATCAATACGTGGCAATGGGTACCTATTTTTGATGGTGACATGATTCAACTCCCGATAATCAATACAAAGTCGCATACTCCCATCTTTCTTCTTCACGAACAGAACAGGAGCACCCCAAGGAGAAGTACTAGGACGAATAAAACCAATGTCTAACAATTCCTGCAGTTGGGTCTTTAACTCCTGAAGTTCAATAGGAGCCATTCGATATGGGGCTTTGGAAATGGGTTTTGTACCGGGTTCAAGGTCGATACAAAATTCAATTTCACGCTCTGGGGGTAGGCCAGGAAGTTCTTCGGGAAATACGTCAGGAAATTTATTAACAACAGAAATATCATTCAAAGCTGACGTATTTTTGTTTAGATCTGTGACATGAGCTAAGAAAGCTTGACATCCGTTTTTCAATAAACGAATAGCTTTATGGCTTGAGATGACAGCGATTGATTTTAATGGTTTGGTTGCTTGAATTCGCATAATAGGTCGATTAGGAATATGAAAGCTAACAACCTTACGAAAACAATCAATTTTTGCATGATGAGTAGTTAACCAATCAATCCCCCTAGAATCACGTCAAATGCAAGTATTTTTAATGAAATAAGATCGACAGGTAATGTGTGGGTACCAACTTGGATCAAACAAGACTTATAAACCGTGGATATAATGAAGGTTTCTCCCAATGGGGTTTCAACTGCTAAGTCAAAGTCTAATTTCTCCGGAATCAAATTTAATCGATGAGCGCAAGTAGGAGAAATAAAAGAATGGGTAGAACCGGTATCAAATAAAGTATAGACTTCGTTAGAGTTTATGATAAGCTTACCCGTGATGACCTCATTCGGGTTCTTTGCTCTCTGGGAGTTCACAACAAACGCTCTCCCTTGCACAACTGGTTTTGACTTTTCTGGGACGGCCTTTGGTGCCTCCATCCTAGCTGAATTTGTCTTCGGTAAACGACAAAATCGGGCTAAATGACCTTCTCTTCCACAATTATAACATGCTTTGGACGGCATCGCGCAGTTTGGACTGATGTGCCCCTCCCCTCCGCATTTGAAACATATGATAGGTGGTCGTTCTCCTTCCTTAACGACAGGTGCTGGTGCTGACGTCTTTCCATCATTGTTGAATCTCCTCTTCTTGAAATGCCCATTCTTATTGTTTTGGCCCTGATTACCACCGAAGTGGTTACCATTTCTGGCCTGTTGATTCCCTCCACGCTTGTTGTCACCGCTTCGATGACTGCTCTCACTGGTATTATCATTTTGTCGGCTGCTCTCTTTTAGTTGCGTTGTCTCGTTATCACGCTCCACCAACTGAGCCCTATTTACAACATCTGAATACAAACACAATTTATGAGAAACAAGGTGTTGACGTATCTCCGGCTTCAAACCTCTTAAAAATATCCGCGTCATTCTTTCTTCGTTATCCACCAGGTGGGACGCAAACCGGGATAACTCCGCAAATTTTGCCTCGTACTGCGACACGGTCATATTATTCTGCTCCAATTTGATGAACTCCACCTCCTTCATGTGACGAATACTCTCGGGAAAGTATTTGTCGTTAAACAGCTCTTGGAACTTCTCCCAAGACATCTTCAGTGCGGCAGGTTGAGTACGCTTTATCGATTCCCACCAGTAATCTGCCTCTCCACGCAACATAAAAGCGGCAAAGGGAACCTTTTGCTCCTCGGAGCAACCCAAGACATCAAATATCTTGGTAATCTGCTTTATCCATGTTTCAGCTACAAGTGGTTTGGGTTCTCCCTTAAACTCCGGTGGTCCCAGCTCCTTAAACTGTTTAGCGGTGACCGCCTGAGAATTTCCAGTATTTCCACCTACGTTGTGGACAGGAGCCGCTTTCACCTGTTGTTGCATGAATTGCATAAAATCTCTGAACATTCTATCATTCATCATCTGGTCAGTGTTGTTGTTTGCATGAGGATTGTCACCTTCCTGATGAACATTATCCTGATTATTGATATGTGGTGAATCAATAATCGTTTGTGCTCCATTGCTATTCTCAACATTCTCAGATGTCATTTTCAGATACTGCCACAAAATAAAAGTTAATTGATATGTCATATATTATCCTTATATTATGATCGACCAATTAAATACCATGCAAATAAACTTAAGTAGGTCATACTAGCGAAGGAATTCTCCGTCTCTCCCCTCCTAGTTCTATTCTCACATCTTAGCCAGGGATCATATCCCTAAGCTCTGATACCAACTTTGACGCCCCCAAAATTAGGTATACATCACCCATCTTGGGTCGTCAGATACATAGTACTGAATACAAATACAACTTAATAATACAACTGTCATGTACAATACGACAAAATATAAACTGTGAGTTTGAATATAAATATTATCTTCTAGAGCGTATTCATACTCAAAAGGAGTCCTCATTACATTTATTACCACACTATTACATAGAATAGTGAGGACTACTAACTAATACTATCATTCGAACCATCACTCCGTTCCCCGACTTGCCCCAGCTACGTTCTCATTTCCTGAAGAGAACAGTGAAAGAAAGGGTGAGCTCAACTAGCCCAGTAAGAAATATTATGACTAAGATAATGCAGAATAAATTATCATTAGCCTTCAACAATGTTAAACTGATAAAATATAATAGACATCAAGTTTAACTGCAGTGGAACAAGCAATCCATCAAAAGAGTCAAGTAGAAAATAACTCTACTATCTTTTATGATTTAAAAGGTTTTTCAACACTGTTATCGCTGTGACTCAGCTTAATAATCCACATCATCAAATCACCCCTGCACTACGGCCAAGGATATTCGTATATTCATTAATGGTCATGATCATAACAACAACTGTCCATCAATGCACTACGTGTAAGACCCTAATTTTTATAAATAAAGATGAATTTTTCATAAATATCATTTTTGAATATTATGGAGTTAATTTGATATAATGTTATAGTTGTGGGTAATATTTATAAATTTTGCAAAGTAAGCAAGTTGTTATAAAATATTCGTTTGGTCGGAGAATATTCTTTTTGTCAAGGAATATTCGTACGACGGCACAATCATTGGTGGACCCCACAACGGAATTATTGTCGGATTGAGAAAACGACAGAATTATCTTTCTATAAAAATAACGGCTGAGGTGTTACCGTTAAAACCGTTAAAACTGTTGAACTACTCGGTAGTAAAAGTACAGTAATACGCGTGGTTGCATAGTAGCACACGGTATTGATTATTGATGCTTACGTGAGAAGTCACTCAGCTATACTCAATTATTGCTACAGTAATTGCTGCATCATATCTCTTAAATTATTGTCATAATATCATCTGTATAATATGTTATATTATTAAATCAATAATTGAGACGTTGTGGTAAGTTTGGTTATTTTATGGGGGGCCATATGTCATCATCTAAGAGTCTCTTCGTCAATAGTAATTACCGTCGTCAATAGTAATTACCGTCGTCAATAGTATTTACCTTGGTCAATAGTAATTACCTTCGTCAATAGTATTTACCTTGGTCAATAGTAATTACCTTCGTCAATAGTATTTACCTTGGTCAATAGTAATTACCTTCGTCAATAGTATTTACCTTGGTCAATAGTAATTACTTTCGTCAATAGTAGTTGTCCCTTCAATATTACCAAGAGTCATTTGACCCTTCGTTAAGACCAAGAGTCATTTGACCCTTCGTTAAGACCAAGAGCCACCCTCGGTTTTTCTATAAATAGAGGCCTAGGGCTTCATTATTTTTCACGAATTCATTCAAGCTATAGAGAGAGAAAGTATAGAGAGAATAAGAGAGAGAGAATAAAAGTATTCTGCTACATCACTTTTCCAATATCCAGTTCTTTTAAGGTAGGGAATATTATTTCTTTTATATTCATGAAGAGAACTTCTGTTATTCCATTTTTTATTATTCTGTTGGAATAACCAGTATACGCGGTCTACCCTATACTTGGTGACATTCTTCTATTATTCTGTTGGAACATCCTGTCTGTGTGTTTTACACCGGACCTGGTTCCGTTTATTATTCTGTTGGAACATCCTGTCTGTGTGTTTTACACCGGACCTGGTTCCGTTTTATTATTATTCTGTTGGAATATCCTGTCTGTGTGTTTTACACCGGACCTGGTTCCATTATTTATTATTCTGTCGGAATATCCTGTCTGTGCGTTTACGCCGGACCTGGTTCCATTATTTATTATTCTATTGGAATAACCTGTCTGTGCGGTCTATCGCATGCATGGTGATTTCTTTTGTTATTCCATTCTTTATTGTACTCAGTTGGTTAAGTTTTGACTTCTATACTCCATGAAAGTTGTGGAATATCCTTGATAGTTGCGTTTCATCCAGTATCTTTTCAAGAAAATATTCTTCTAAGCATTCTTGAATTTTACTCCACAATGCAGTATCATGTTGACAATTTGGACGTTGTTAATTCCTGGATAAATTAATTCTTGAACTTGTTTTATTGAATTCTTATATCATTGTCATCATCCTCATGTTTATAAAATGTTGAAAGTCATCTGTGACATGTAGTGCATAGATGGACTTGGTATGATTATGACCAGGGATTATTCGGTATAATCATGACCGTAATGTTACAAATGATGTGGTAAAAGTCCTCATTGGCCCGTAGTGCATTGATGGACAGTTGTTGGCATGATCATGACCATTAATGAATATACGAATATCCTTGGCCGTAGTGCAGGGGTGATTCGATGATGTGAATTATTTTATTAAGCTGAGTCCCAGCGATCACAGTGTTGAAAAACTTTTTGAATCATAAAAGATAGTAGAGTTTATTTTCTACTTGACTCTTTTAATGGATTGCTTGTTCCGCTACAGTTAAACTTGATGTCTATTATATTTTATCAGTTTAACATTGTTGAAGGCTAATGATAATTTATTCTGCATTATCTTAGTCATAATATTTCTTACTGGGCTAGTTGAGCTCAACCTTTCTTTCACTGTTCTCTTCAGAAAATGAGAACGTAGCTGGGGCAAGTCGGGGAACGGAGTGATGGTCCGAAGAATAGTATTAGTTAGTAGTCCTCACTATTCTATGTAATGGTGTGTTAATAAATGTAATGAGGACTCCTTTTGAGTATGAATACTCTCTAGAAGATAATATCTGTATTCAAACTCACAGTTTATGTGTTGTCGTATTGTACACGACAGATGTATTAATCAGTTGTATTTGTATTCTGTACTATGTATCTGACGACCCAAGATGGGTGATGTATACCTAATTTTGGGGGCGTCACAGTTGGTATCAGAGCTTAGGGATATGATCCCTGGCTAAGATGTGAGAATAGAACTAGGAGGGGAGAGACGGGGAATTCCTTCGCTAGTATGACATACCTAAGTTTATTTGCATGGTATTTAATTGGTCGGTCATAATATAAGGATAATATATGACATATCAATTAATTTTTATTTTGTGGCAGTATCTGAAAATGGCATCTGAGAACGTTGAGAATAGCAATGGAGCACAGACGACTGTTGATTCACCACATATCAATAATCAGGATAATGTGCATCAGGAAGGTGTCAATCCTCATGCAAACAACAACACTGACCAAATGATGAATGATCAAATGTTCAGAGGCTTTATGCAATTCATGCAACAACAGGTGAAAGCGGCTCCTGTCCACAACGTAGGTGGAAATACTGGAAACTCTCTGGCGGTCACCGCTAAACAGTTTAAGGAGCTGGGACCACCGGAGTTTAAGGGAGAACCCAAACCACTTGTAGCTGAAACATAGATAAAGCAGATCACCAAGATATTTGATGTCTTGGGTTGCTTCGAGGAGCAAAAGGTTCCCTTTGTCGCCTTTATGTTGCGAGGAGAGGCAGATTACTGGTGGGAATCGATAAAGCGTACTCAACCTGCCGCACTGAAGATGTCTTGGGAGAAGTTTCAAGATCTGTTTAACGACAAATACTTTCTCGAGAGTATTCGTCACATGAAGGAGGTGGAGTTCATCAAATTGGAGCAGAATAATATGACCGTGTCGCAGTACGAGGCAAAATTTGCGGAGTTATCCCGGTTTGCGTCCCACCTGGTGGATAATGAAGAAAGAATGACGCGAATGTTTTGAAGAGGCTTGAAGCCGGAGATACGTCAACAAGATGGGTGATGTATACCTAATTTTGGGGGCGTCACACTACGGGCCAATGATGACTTTTACCACATCATTTGTAATATTACGGTCATGATTATACCGAATAATCCCTGGTCATAATCATACCAAGTCCATCTATGCACTACAGGCCACAGATGACTTTCAACATTTTATAAACATGAGGATGATGACAATGATATAAGAATTCAATAAAACAAGTTCAAGAATTAATTTATCCAAGAATTAATAACGTCCAAATTGTCAACATGATACTGCTTTGTGGAGTAAAATTCAAGAATGCTTAGAAGAATATTTTCATGAAAAGATACTGGATGAAACGTAATTATCAAGGATATTCCACAAATTTCATGGAGTATAGAAGTCAAAGTTTTAATCAACTGAGTATAATAAAGAATGGAATAACAAAAGAAATCACCATGCTTGCGATAGACAGCACAGACAGGTTATTCCCAAAGAATAATAAATAATGGAACCAGGTCCGGCGTAAAACGCACAGACAGGATATTCCAACAGAATAATAATAAAGACGGAACCAGGTCCGGTGTAAAACACACAGACAGGATGTTCCAACAGAATAATAATAAAAACGGAACCAGGTCCGGTGTAAAACACACAGACAGGATGTTCCAACAGAATAATAGAAGAATGTCACCAAGTATAGGGTAGACCGCGTATATAGGTTATTCTAACAGAATAATAAGAAATGGAATAACAACAGTTCTCTTCATGAATAAGAAAGAATAACACCCCTTACCGTTTTAAAGAAGAGCTGAAATAAGGAAGTAGTTAAGTAGCAGAATACTCTTCTTCTCTCTCTCTATAGTTTCTCTCTATAGTTTCTCTCTCTAGAGTTCAGTGAATTCGTAAGAAATAATGAAGGAATGAGCTGCTATTTATAGAAAAATAGAATGCATAGTAACTAATCCATGAACGGTCCAGATTGATTACTTTAATCTGACGGTCCATATTTAAAGAAAAATATTTTAAATAAAATATAATATATTCTATTTATAGAATAACTTTAATAAAGTATTCTGTTTTATATAAAAAGATGTTTCTGTTTTATTACGTTAATAATACGAATAAAACAAAACGTCATTATCGCTAAATAATTCATATTATTAACTGACAATAATTGAATCAAACTGAGTGACTTCTCACATAAGCATTAATAATCAATACCGTGTGCTACTATGCAACCACACGTATTACTGTACTTTTACTACCGAGTAGTTCAACAGTAACAATGGTAAAACTTCCGCCGTTATTTTTAATAAAATATTTTTATCGTTTTCTCAATCCGACAATAATTCCGTTGTGAGGTCCACCAATGATTGTGTCGTTGTACGAATATTCCCTGTTAAAACGAATATTCCCCGACCAATCGAATATTATATAACAACTTGCGTACTTTACAAAATTTATAAATATTACCCACAACTATAACATTATATCAAATTAACTCCATAATATTCAAAAATGATATTTATAGAAAATTCATCTTTATTTATAAAAGTTGGGGTCTTACAAAAATAAATAGTGGAACCAGGTCATGCGTAAATGCACCGACAGGATATTCCGACAGAATAATAAATAATAGAACCAGGTCCGGCATAAATACACAAACAGGATATTTCGACAGAATAATAAATAATAGAACCAGGTCCGGCGTAAAGCACAGACAGGATATTCTGATAAAATAATAAATAATGGAACCAGGTCCAGCGTAAACGCACAGACAGAATATTCTAGTAGAATAATAATAAAGACGGAATAATAGAAGAATGTCACCAAGTATAGGGTAGTCCGCGTATACTGGTTATTCCAGCAGAATAATAAAGAATGGAATAACAGAAATTCTCTTCATGAATACAAAAGAAATAATACCCCTTACAGATACAACAAATAATATCCCTTACCTTGAAAGGAAGAGTACTGGATATAGGAGTAGTGAAGTAGCAGAACACTTTTTTTTTCTCTCTATAATTTTCTCTCTCTAGAGTTTCAGTGAATTCGTAAGAAATAATGAAGGAATGAGCTTCTATTTAAAAAAAATTGACTGCATAGTAACTCATGAACGGTCTAGATTGATTTACTTTAATCTGACGGTCCATATTTAAAACAAAATCTTTTAAATAAAATATAATATATTCTATTTATAATCTAATAAAACGAATAACTTTATAAAAGATTTTACTATGCAAATACTATCCAGGCACTATGCAAATACTATGTATAATAAAATATAATATATTCTAATTATTATCTAATAAAACAGATAACTTTATAAAAGTATTTTGTTTTATATAAAAAGTTTTTCTGTTTTATTATATTAATAATACCAATAAAACAAAACTGAGTGACTTATCACGTAAGCCTCAATAATCAATACCGTATGCTACTATGCAACCACACATATTACTGTATTTTTACTACCGAGTAGTTAAACAGTATTAATGGTAAAACTTCCGCCGTTATTTTTATAAAATATTTTTGTCGTTTTCTCAATCCGACAATAATTCCGTTGTGGGGTCCACCAATAATTGTGCCGTCGTACGAATATTCTCCGATAAAAATAATATTCCCCGACCAATCGAATATAATACAACAACTTGCATACTTTGCAAAATTTATAAATACTACCCACAACTATAATATTATCTCAAATTCACACCATAATAGTTAAAAAAATATTTCGAAAAAATTAAATCTTTATTCTTAAAATCAGAGGTTTCACAATCTCCCCTCCTTATGAAATTTCGCCCTCAAAATTTACGTACGTACCTGGTATGCCGAACAGATGAGGGCACTTCGTCAGATTATAACTCTTCAGGTATAACCTTTGAGTGTTGAATACATTCCAAGATTTTAACAGGTACATCTTCATACGTTAAATTATCCGCTATCTCGTCCGGTTCTAAATCAATAATGTAGTTCGGGTCGTCCACATATTTACGTAACATCAATACGTTAAAAGTGTTTAGAACACGCGACATACTTGGCGGTAAAACGAGTCTATAAGTCACAGTTCCTGCTCGATCGAGGATTTCAAATGGGTCAATTAAATCGAGGGTTGAGATTTCCTCTCTTCATCGATTCTTGCTTCTAGAATAACGCCCTCTTGAACCTTCTTCTTCACATTCATCAGCTCTGAGTATGTAGCTTGAGCGGCTTTAAATTTATCGATTAAAGTCGATTCTAATCGTATATTCGTTATCTTCACGTGGGTCCCTAGAGTCTTTAACTCTATCTTCATCATTTGTAAGTTATACGAAATGGGTCTTTGTGTTAACAACATCTCACTCGCATACGATCTTCTACTCAACGCGTCAGCTACCACGTTCGCACTTCTACGATGATATTGAATGGTACGATCGTAATCTTCAACAGCTCGAGCCAACGTCTGTGGCGCATAATACGTTCGTTTTAGTTGAAGAAATATTTAAGGGTTTAAGAAATGGGTTTTGTACTGGGGTCAATACAAAATTCGATTTCACGCTCTGGGGTAGGCTAAGAAGTCTTCACGAATACGTCAAGAAATTTATTAATAATAGAAATATCATTCAAAACTGTGACCATCATCCAAGACTTGGATAGCACGTCACATTGATACCTATCAACTTGCCATCATCATTCACGACGTCGTCTACAAAAAGTCTGGCTTCGGTGCATTCCACACAAGGAAGTCACCAGATAAAGGCTCAGGGCTTTTTACTTATGGCTTGATATGACAATGATTGACTTAGTGGTTTGGTTACTTTGAATTCGCATAACAGGTTGGTTAGGAGTATGAAAGCTAACAACCTTACAAAAAAAACATGATGAGTAGTTAACCAATCGATTCTTAAAATCACATCAAAGGCAAGTATTTTCAAACAGATACGATCGACAGGTAACGTGAAAGTGTTGATTTGAATCAAACAAGATTTATAAATAGTGGAGGAAACGAAGGTTTCTCCCAACGGAATTTCAACAGATAAATCAAAGTCTAACTTCTCCGGAGTTAAGTTGAAACATTGAACACAACTAGGTGAAGTAAAAGAGTGAGTAGAATCGGTATCTAACACGGTATAGACTTCACAAAAGTTTATGACTAACATACCTGTGATAATTTTATTCAGGTTCCTTGTCACGAAAAAAAATGCTCTCTCTTAAACTACCGGCTTTGACTTTTCTGGGACGACCTTTGATGCCTCCATCTTAGCTGAACTTGTCTTCGGTGAACGATAAAATCGGGCTAGGTGACCTTCTTTTCCATAATTATAACATGCTTTGGACGGCATTGCATAGTTTGGACTGATGTGTCCCTCTCCTCCGCATTTGAAGCATATGATAGGTGGTCGTTCTCCTTCCTTAACAACGGGTGCTGGTGCTGACGCCTTTCCATCATTGTTGAATCTCCTCTTCTTGAAATGTCCATTCTTATTATTTTGACCATGATTACCACCAAACTGGTTACCATTTCTGGCATGTTGATTCCCTCCATGTTTATTGTCACCGCTTTGATGACTGTTATCACCGGTATTATCATTTTATCGGCTGTTCTCTTTTGGTTGCTTTGACTCGTTATCGCGCTCCACTAACTGAACCCTATTTACAATATCTGAATACAAACACAGTTTATGAGAGATAAGATATTGACGTATCTCCGGTTTCAAACCTCTTAAAAACATTCGTGTCATTATCTCTTCATTATCAACCAAGTGGGACGCAAATCGGGACAACTCGGTAAACTTGGCTTCGTACTACGACACGGTCATGTTATTTTGCTCCAACTTGATAAATTCTACCTCCTTCATGTGACGAATGCTTTAAGAAAAGTACTTGTCATTGAACAGCTCTTAGAACTTCTCCCAAGACATCTTGAGTGCGTCAGGCTGGGTACGTTTTACAAATTCCCACCAGTGATCTGCCTCTTCAAGCAACATAAAGGTGGCAAAGGGAACCTTTTGCTCCTCGGAGCATTCTAAGATATCAAATATCTTGGTGATCTGCTTTAACCACGTCTCCGCCTTAAGTGGTTCTGGCTTTTGCAAAAACTTCGGTGGTCCCAACTCCTTGAATTGCTTAGCGGTGACCAACCGTGGGTTGCCATTGTTTTCTCCTGCATTGCGAACAGGAGCCGCCTTCACCTGATATTGCATGAATTCAAAAAAATTCCTAAACGTACCGTCGTTTGTCAATTGATCAGTGTTGTTGTTTACATGAGGATTATTGTCTTCCTGTTGCACATTGTCCTGATTATTGATCTGTGGAGACTCAACGGTTTCCTGTGCTCCATTGCTTATCTCAACATTTTCAGATGTCATTTTTAAATACTGCCACAAAATAAGGGTTAATTAACATATCACATATTATCTCTATACTCTGACCGACCAATTAAATAACAAGTAAACTTAGGTAGGTCATACTAGCGAAGGAATTTTCCGTCTCTCCCCTCCTAGTTCTTATCTCACATCTCAGCCAAGGATCATATCCCTAAGCTCTGATACCAACTGTGACGCCCCCAAAATAGGTATACATCACCTATTCTGAGTCGCCAAATACATGGTACAGAATTCAAATACAAACTTAATTATACAACAGTCGTGTAAAATATGACTAAACATATGCTGTGAGTTTTAATACAAATATTGTCATCTAGACAATATCCACACTCAATAGAGTCCTCATTATATTTATTGTCACACTATTTAACAGAATAGTGAGGACTACTAATACTATCATCTGGACCATCACTCCGTTTCCCGACTCGTCCTAGCTATATTCTCATTTCCTGAAGAGAACAGTGAAAGAAATGGTGAGCTCAACTAGCCCAGTAAGAAATATCATGACTAAGATAATGCAGAATAAATTATCATTAGTCTTCAACAATGTTAAACTGATAAAATACAGTAGACATCAAGTTTAACTACAGCGGAACCAGCAATCCATTAAAAGAGTCAAGTAGAGAATAAAATCTACTATCTTTTATAATTTAAAAGGTTTTTCATGACTTTTATCGCTGGGACTCAGCTTAATAAATAATCCACATCATCAAATCACCCCTGCACTACGGCCAAGGATATTCTTTAGTATAACGATCACGAATTATCCATGCACTACGACTAAAGATAATCATGTTTTCATCAATGGCCCTGATCATGCAATAAAATAATTCATCTTTGCACTACGGTCAAAGAGAATACATAGCCATAATCATACCAAAAACTGTCCATCAATGCACTACGGGCCAATGAGGACTTTTTTCATATCATTTGTAACATTACGGTCATGATTACACCGAATAATCCCTAATCATAATCATACCAAGTCCATCTATGCACTACAGGCCATAGGTGACTTTCAACAAAATATAAACATGAGGATGATGACAATGATATAAGAATTCAATAAAATAAGTTCAAGAATTAATTTATCTAGGAACTGATAACGTTCAAATTGTCAACATGATACTGCTTTGTAGAGTAAAATTCAAGAATGCTCAGAAAAATATTTTCATGAAAAGATACTGGATGAAGCGCAAATATCAAGGATATTCTATTAATTTCATGGAGTATATTAGTCAAAACTTTAACAACTGAGTATAATAAAGAATGGAATAACAAAAGAATTCACCAAGCATGCGATAGACCGCACAGACAGGTTATTCCAACAGAAAAATAAATAGTGGAACCAGGTCATGCGTAAATGCACCGACAGGATATTCCGACAGAATAATAAATAATGGAACCAGGTCCGGCGTAAATGCACAGACAGGATATTCCGACAGAATAATAAATAATTGAACCAAGTCCGGCGTAAAGCACAGACATGATATTCCGACAGAATAATAAATAATGGAACCAGGTCCGGCGTAAACGCACAGACAGAATATTCCAATAGAATAATAATAAAGACGGAATAATAGAATAATGTCACCAAGTATAGGGTAGTCCGCGTATACTAGTTATTCCAGCAGAATAATAAAGAATGGAATAACAGAAGTACTCTTCATGAATACAAAAGAAATAATACCCCTTACAGGTACAACAAATAATATCCCTTACCTTGAAAGGAATAGTACTAGATATAGGAGTAGTGAAATAGCAGAACACTTTTCTTCTCTCTCTATAATTTTCTCTCTCAAGAGTTTCAGTGAATTCGTAATAAATAATGAAGGAATGAGCTTTTATTTATAGAAAAATTGACTGCATAGTAACTAACTCATGAACGGTCTAGATTGATTTACTTTAATCTGACGGTCCATATTTAAAACAAAATCTTTTAAATAAAATATAATATATTCTATTTATAATCTAATAAAATGAATAATTTTACAAAAGATTTTACTATGCAAACACTATGCAGGTACTATGCAAATACTATGCATAATAAAATATAATATATTCTAATTATTATCTAATAAAACAGATAACTTTATAAAAGTATTTTGTTTTATATAAAAAACTTTTCTGTTTTATTACATTAATAATATCAATAAAACAAAACTGAGTGACTTATCACGTAAGCCTCAATAATCAATATCGTATGCTACTATGCAACCACACGTATTACTGTACTTTTACTACCGAGTAGTTCAACAGTATTAACGGTAAAACTTTCGCCGTTATTTTTATAAAATATTTTTGTCGTTTTCTCAATCTGACAATAATTCCGTTGTGGGGTCCACCAATAATTATGTCGTTGTACGAATATTCTCCGATAAAAATAATATTCCCCTACCAATAGAATATAATACAACAACTTGCATACTTTGTAAAATTTATAAATACTACCCACACCTATAATATTATCTCAAATTCACACTATAATATTTAAAAAAATATTTCGAAAAAATTAAATCTTTATTCATAAAATCTGGGGTTTCACAGTCGTGGTTAAGGGTGTTATCTATTTGACACCCTTACACAACGTTTTTAAAACGTTGTAGTTAAGCACAATACACAACGTTTTTTAGGGAAAAAACGTTGTAGATTTTTTTAAAAAAATTAGCAGATGCTTAAAAACGTTGTAGAAGATATGATTTCACAACATTTTTTGGATAAAAATGATGTTGTTTACTATATCAGACAACGTTTAGGCACATTTACACAACATTTTTAAAATATTGTAGATTAAAAAAAAGAAAAAAAAGTTGTGGTTCACCTACATTACCAATGCACCTGCAGTATGCTAATGCCATGATATATAACTAAAAGGTCTAAATTCTCATTTAAATTTAAAGCCAAAATGTATCAACCATTCAAAATACATCCCAATAATACCATTCATTTACAGTTTCAAATTACTACATCCACAAAATATATACCGAAAATCTTTGTGGGGGAACTACAAAAATATATAACTCTGTATTACATCTGAATACAGTGAATACCTTTTTCCTTCCTATTTGAAAAACATCTTCAGTATTTGGAATAAAGCCATTGTCCTTTGGAGGTGATGAAAACTGCTCCTGTTTTCCTTGGTGAGATAATGAACTAACACTAGATACCTGCAACTGAGCACTATATTCCCAAGATAATTGTCCATTTCCTTGCATGAATGGTGATCTTTTCACACAGGTTCCGTCAACAGGCAAATCATAGAAGTGAGATGGACTTGTATATGCAAAGCTGCTTCAGTAAATGCTGGTTTGGCTTCCACAAAACCTTTGGTTCCACCTGATACTTCAAGACCTCGTTCATTTGTTATCATGTGTCCTTTTAATGCAACACTTTGCTTTTTCAAAAAAGCAGCGGAGAAACCTGAAGCCCATACCTAAGGAGAAGTAAAGAGGATTAAATTCAACAATTTCTAACAAATTCATGAATAACATGCTAAGGCTAAATGATAAACTTGGTCATCCCAAGCTTCAAATATTGTATAAACATCATAGAGACAACCATATGCTTAATATACCAATGCTCACTTTTTCTTACTTCCCCTTCATTTAGAAATGGAAAGAACAAAGAAAAATAAAGAAAGCCTAATAGGAGTTCAATTGAAGCTCCAATTATTGGAAACTGTTCTTAAAATAATAGTGTATAGCTATATAAATTACAAACAGAAGGCATTTTTTGGCGAGTGCTTAATTTCTTTTGTTTTCAAGTTAATCTTTTATACATGTATATAAAATATTAGTGAAACAGTCTAGAAAACCATGTAAAGCTATGAGATCCACAAAAGCTATGTAGATAAGTATACCCGAAGATAAAGAGCCTAACAAACCTTCAAGAAACAGTGCATTACGGCTATGGTAATCGTAACCAGTCACCGAGAACACAAGCATTCTGTAAAATCCCAAATTTTACGAATAAGATTTAATTTTCTCGAAATAAATTTTTTTAATATTATGGTGTGGATTTGATATAATGTTATAGTTGTGGGTAGTATTTATAAATGTTACAAAGTATGCAAGTTGTTGTATAATATTCGATTGGTCGGGAAATATTCGTTTTAACAGGGAATATTCGTACGACGGCACAATCATTAGTGGACCCCACAACAGAATTATTGTCGGATTGTGAAAACGACAAAAATATTTTTATGAAAATAACGACGGAAGTTTAACCGTTAAAACTGTTGAACTACTCGGTAGTAAAAGTACAGTAATACGCGTGATTGCATAGTAACACATGGTATTGAGTATTGATGTTTACGTGAGAAGTAACTCAGTTTTGTTCAATTATTGCTATAGTAGTTGGTGCATAGTATCTCACGTTATTTGATTCAATTATTGTTGATTGTATATATATATATATATATATATATATATATATTATATAAATTTTGTTTTATTAGTATTATTAATGTAATAAAACAGAAAAACTTTTTATATAAAACAGAATATTTTTATAAAGTTATTCGTTTTATTAGGCTAATAGTAAAATCTTTTTATATAAAACAGAATACTTTTATAAAGTTATCTATTTTATTAGACAATAATTAGAATATACTATATTTTATTATGCATAGTGTTGCATAGTGCCTACATAGTATTTTGCATAGTAAAATCTTTTTATATAAAATAGAATATTTTTATAAAGTTATTCATTTTATTAGATTATAAATAGAATATATTATATTTTATTTAAAATATTTTGCTTTAAATATGGACCGTCAGATTAAAAATAAATCAATCTGGACCGTTCATAAATTAGTTACTATGCAATCCATTCTTCTATAAATAGAAGCTCATTCCTTCATTATTTCTTACGAATTCACTGAAACTCTAGAGAGAAAATTATAGAGAGAAATAAGAAGAGAAGTCTGCTACCTTTCTTTTCCTATATTCAGTTTCTTTTACGATAAGGGATATTTTTTTTTGTACCCTTAAGGGGTATTATTTCTTTTGTATTCATAAAGAGAACTTCTGTTATTCCATTATTTATTATTCTGTTGGAATAACATGTATACAAGGGCTACCCTATACTTGGTGAAATTCTTCTGTTATTCCATTCTTTATTATTCTGTTGAAATATCCTGTCTGTGCGTTTTACGCCGGACCTGGTTCTGTCTTTATTATTATGTTGGAACATCCTGTCGGTGCGAATTTCGTCTGACCTGGTTCCGTTACTTATTATTCTGTTGGAATAACATGTCTATGCGAAGTACCGCATGCATAGTGATTTCTTTTGTTATTCCATTCGTTATTATACTCAGTTGGTTAAAGTTTTGACCTTTATACTACATGAAATTAGTGAAATATCCTTGATATTTGCGCTTCATCCGTTATATTTTCATGAAAATATTCTTCTGATCATTCTTGAATTTTACTGCACAAAGCAGTATCAAGTTGATAATTTAGACGTTATTGGTTACTGAATTAATTAATTCTTGAACTTGTTTTATTGAATTCTTATATCATTGTCATCATCCTCATGTTTATATTTTATTAAAAGTCATATGTGGCTTGTAGTGCATAGATGGACTTGGTATGATTATGACCAGGGATTATTCGGTATAATCATGACTGTAATGTTACAAATGATGTGGTAAAAGTCCTTATTGGCCCGTAGTGCATTGATGGACAGTTGTTGGCATGATCATAACCATTGATGAATACACGAATATCCTTGGTTGTGGGGCATGGATAATTTGTGATTGTGATACTAATGAATATTCTTGGCCGGAGTGCAGGGATGATGTGGATTATTTATTAAGCTGAGTCTCAGCAATAAAAGTCATGAAAAACCTTTCAAATCATAGAAGATAGTAGATTTTATTCTCTACTTGACTCTTTTAATGGATTGTTTGTTTCGCTGCAGTTAAACTTGATGTTTGTTATATTTTATCAGTTTAACACTGTTGAAGGCTAATGATAATTTATTCTGCATTATCTTAGTCATAATATTTCTTACTGGGCTAGTTGAGCTCACCCTTTCTTTCACTGTTCTCTTCAGGAAATGAGAATATAGCTAGGACGAGTCGGGAAACGGAATGATGGTCCAGATGATAGTATTAGTAGTCCTCACTATTCTGTTAAATAGTGTGACAATAAATGTAATGAGGACTCTATTGAGTGTGGATATTGTCTAGATGACAATATTTGTATTAAAACTCACAGCATATATTTAGTCATATTTTACACGACTGTTGTATAATTAAGTTTGTATTTGAATTCTGTACCATGTATTTGGCGACTCAGAATAGGTGATGTATACCTATTTTGGGGGCGTCACAGTTGGTATCAGAGCTTAGGGATATGATCATTGGCTGAGATGTGAGATAAGAACTAGGAGGGGAGAGACGGGAAATTCCTTCGCTAGTATGACCTACCTAAGTTTACTTGTTATTTAATTGGTCGGTCAGAGTATAGAGATAATATGTGATATGTTAATTAACCCTTATTTTGTGACAGTATTTAAAAATGACATCTAAAAATGTTGAGATAAGCAATGGAGCATAGGAGACCGTTGAGTCTCCACAGATCAATAATCAGGACAATGTGCAACAGGAAGACAATAATCCTCATGTAAACAACAACACTGATCAATTGACGAACGACGGTATGTTTAGGAGTTTTTTAAAATTCATGCAACATCCGGCGAAGGCGGCTCCTGTTCATAATGCAGGAGGAAACAATGGCAACCCACGGTTGGTCACCGCTAAGCAGTTCAAGGAGCTGGGACCACCAGAGTTTTTGGGAAATCCATAACCACTTAAGGCAGAGACATGGTTAAAGTAAATCACCAAGATATTTGATGTCTTGGAATGCTCAGAGGAGCAAAAGGTTCCCTTTGCCACCTTTATGTTGCGTGAAGAGGTAGATTATTGGTGAAAATCTGTAAAACGTAACCAGCCTGACGCACTCAAGATGTCTTGAGAAAAGTTCCAAGAGCTGTTCAATGACAAGTACTTTTCTGAAAGCATTCGTCACATGAAGGATGTGAAATTTATCAAGTTGGAGCAAAACAACATGACCGTGTCGCAGTACGAAGCCAAGTTTGCCGAGTTGTCCCGATTTACGTCCCATTTGGTTTATAATGAGGAGAGAATGACGCGAATGTTTCTAAGAGGTTTTAAACCTGAGATACGTCAATATCTTATCTCTCATAAACTGTGTTTGTATTCAGATTTTGTTAATAGGGCTCAGTTATTGGAGCTCGATAACGAGTCAACCCAACCAAAAGAGAGCAGCCAACAAAATGATAACACTGGTGATAACAGTCATCAAAGAGGTGACAATAAGCATGGAGGGAATCAACATGCCAGAAATGGTAACCACTTCGGTGGTAATCATGGCCAAAACAATAATAATGAACATTTTAAGAAGGGAAGGTTCAACAATGACGTGAAGACGTCGGCACCAGCACCCATTTCAAAGGAAGAAGAACGACCATCGGTCGTATGTTTCAAGTGCGGACAGGAGGGACACATCCGTCTAAACTGTAAGCAGCAATCCAGAGCGTGTTTTAATTGCGGAAGAGAAGGTCACCTAGCTCGATTTTGTCGTATTATGAAGTCAAGTCCAGCTGGGATAGTGATGCCAAAGAATGTCCCAGACAAGCCAAAGCTGGTAGTTTAAGAGAGAGCATTTTTTTTTTCGTGACGAGGAACCTGAATAAAATTATCACGGGTATGTTAGTCATAAACTCTTTTGAAGTCTATACCGTATTAGATACCTGTTTTACTCACTCTTTTATTTCACCTAGTTGTGTTCAATGTTTGAACTTAACTCCGGAGAAGTTAGACTTTAATTTATCTGTTGAAATTCCATTGGGAAAAACCTTCGTTACCTCCACTATTTATAAATCTTGTTTGATTCAAATCAACACTTTCACATTACATGTCAATCGTATCTCTTTGAAAATACTTGCCTTTGATGAGATTTTAGGAATCGATTGGTTAACTACTCATGTTTTTTTTGTAAGGTTATTAGCTTTCATACTCCTAACCAACCTGTTATGCGAATTCAAAGTAACCAAACTACTAAAGTCAATTATTGTCATATCAAGCCATAAGTAAATAGCCCTGAGCCTTTATCTGATGACTTCCTTGTGTGGAATGCACCGAAGCCAGACTTTCTGTAGGCGACGTCGTGAATGACGATGGCAAGTTGATAGGTATCATTGTGACGTGCTATCCAAGTCTTGGATGAGGGTCACAGTTTTGAACGATATTTCTATTGTTAATAAATTTCCTGACGTATTCTTGAAGACTTCTTAGCCTACCCCAGAGCGTGAAATCGAATTTTGTATTGACCCCAGTATAAAACTCATTTCTTAAACCCTCAAATATTTTTTCAACTAAAACGAACGTATTATGCGCCAAAGACGTTGGCTCAAGCTGTTGAAAATTACGATCGTACCATTCAATATCATCGTGGAAGTGAGAACGCGGTAGCTGACGCGTTGAGTAGAAGATTGTATGCGAGTGAGATGTTAACACAAAGACCCACGTGAATATAATGAATATACGATTAAAATCGACTTTAATCGATAAAGTTAAAGCCGCTCAAGCTACATACTCAGAGCTGATGAATGTGAAGAAGAAGGTTCAAGAGGGCGTTATTCTAGAAGCAAGAATCGATGAAGAGAGGAAGTCTCAACCCTCGATTTAATTGACCCATTTGAAATCCTCGATCGAGTAGGAACATTGGCTTATAGACTCGTTTTACCGCTAAGTATGTCGTGTGTTCATAACGTTTTTAACGTATCGACGTTACGTAAATATGTGGACGACCCGAACCACATTATTAATTTAGAACCGGACGAGATAGCGGATGATTTAACGTATGAGGAGATACGTGTTAAAATCTTGGATAAGAAGGATTATATTCGACACTCAAAGGTTATACCTCAAGAGTTAGAATCTGAAATGAAGTCAAGGTATCCTCACCTGTTCGGCATATTAGGTACGTACGTAAATTTCGAGGACGAAATTTTATAAGGAGGAGAGATTGTAAAACCCCAAATTTTACGAATAAGATTTAATTTTCTCGAAATAAATTTTTTTAATATTATGGTGCGGATTTAATATAATGTTATAGTTGTGGGTAGTATTTATAAATGTTGCAAAGTATGCAAGTTGTTATATAATATTCGATTGGTAGGGGAATATTTATTTTAACAGAAAATATTCGTACGACGGCACAATCATTGGTGGACCACAACAGAATTATTGTCGGATTGAGAAAACGACAAAAATATTTTTATGAAAATAACGGCGAAAGTTTTACCGTTAAAACTGTTAAACTACTCGGTAGTAAAATTACAGTAATACGCGTGGTTGCATAGTAACACACGGTATTGAGTATTGATGTTTACGTGAGAAGTCACTCAGTTTTGTTCAATTATTGCTACAGTAGTTGCTGCATAATATCTCACGTTATTTGATTCAATTATTATTGATTGTTATATATATATATATATATATATATATATATATATATGTATAAGTTTTGTTTTATTAGTATTATTAATGTAATAAAACAGAATATTTTTATAAAGTTATTCGTTTTATTAGGCTAATAGTAAAATCTTTTTATATAAAACAGAATACTTTTATAAAGTTATCTATTTTATTAGACAATAATTAGAATATACTATATTTTATTATGCATAGTGTTGCATAGTGCCTACATAGTATTTTGCATAGTAAAATCTTTTTATATAAAATAGAATATTTTTATAAAGTTATTCATTTTATTAGATTATAAATAGAATATATTATATTTTATTTAAAATATTTTGCTTTAAATATGGACCGTCAGATTAAAAATAAATCAATCTGGACCGTTCATAAATTAGTTACTATGCAATCCATTCTTCTATAAATAGAAGCTCATTCCTTCATTATTTCTTACGAATTCACTGAAACTCTAGAGAGAGAAAATTATAGAGAGAAAGAAGAAGAGAAGTCTGCTACCTTTCTTTTCCTATATTCAGTTTCTTTTACGATAAGAGATATTATTTTTTTATACCCTTAAGGGGTATTATTTCTTTTGTATTCATAAAGAGAACTTCTGTTATTCCATTATTTATTATTCTGTTGGAATAACTTGTATACAAGGGCTACCCTATACTTGGTGAAATTCTTCTGTTATTCCATTCTTTATTATTCTGTTGGAATATCCTGTCTGTGCGTTTTACGCCGGACCTGGTTCCGTCTTTATTATTCTGTTGGAACATCCTGTCGGTACGAATTTCGTCTGACCTGGTTCCGTTACTTATTATTCTGTTGGAATAACATGTCTATGCGAAGTACCGCATGCATGGTAATTTCTTTTGTTATTCCATTCGTTATTATACTCAGTTGGTTAAAGTTTTGACCTTTATACTACATGAAATTAGTGGAATATCCTTGATATTTGCGCTTCATCCGTTATATTTTCATGAAAATATTCTTCTGATCATTCTTGAATTTTACTGCACAAAACAATATCAAGTTGATAATTTAGACGTTATTGGTTACTGAATTAATTAATTCTTGAACTTGTTTTATTGAATTCTTATATCATTGTCATCATCCTCATGTTTATATTTTGTTAAAAGTCATATGTGGCCTGTAGTGCATAGATGGACTTGTTATGATTATGACCAGGAATTATTCGGTATAATCATGACTGTAATGTTACAAATGATGTGGTAAAAGTCCTTATTGGCCCGTAGTGCATTGATGGACAGTTGTTGGCATGATCATAACCATTGATGAATACACGAATATCATTAGCTGTGGTGCATGGATAATTTGTGGTTGTGATACTAATGAATATCATTGGCCGTAGTGCAGAGATGATGTGGATTATTTATTAAGCTGAGTCTCAGCGATAAAAGTCATGAAAAACCTTTTAAATCATAGAAGATAGTAGATTTTATTCTCTACTTGACTCTTTTAATGGATTGCTTGTTCCGCTGCAGTTAAACTTGATGTTTGTTATATTTTATTAGTTTAACACTGTTGAAGGCTAATGATAATTTATTCTACATTATCTTAGTCATAATATTTATTACTGAGCTAGTTGAGCTCATCCTTTCTTTCACTGTTCTCCTCAGGAAATGAGAATATAGCTGGGACGAATCGGGGAACGGAGTGATGGTCCAGATGATAGTATTGGTAGTCCTCACTATTCTGTTAAATAGTGTGTCAATAAATGTAATGAGGACTCTATTGAGTGTGGATATTGTCTAGATGACAATATTTGTATTAAAACTCACAGCATATATTTAGTCGTATTTTACACGACTGTTTTATAATTAAGTTTGTATTTGAATTATGTACCAGACGACTCAGAATAGGTGATATATACTTATTTTGGGGGCGTCACGCGTTCCCAACACAATCCCCATCGGCGTCGTGGTGAAAACATGAAGCACATGTATGCTGTTGTCCCAAACCTGAACCCCGCCTGCATTGTACATATATAATATTGCTAGATTTCAGATAACAAGATTCAAGGCTATGGAAAAAAAAAAGATATTTTCGTACAAATCTCATATAAACAGGATCAAGATGATACAACCATTAAAATCCTTCCATAGAAATGTGTGATAATTTCTGAATAAGGATAAAGTGATAAAAAATTCCCTTGTTTCCTGAAGTTCCCTTGGATTTTTTGGTTGGAGTCCTGTCCTTTCCATCAGGTACTTTTTCTTCTGATTCTCCAGTTGTTGGTGCTATGCTTGGATTCTAAGGGATGCATGTATTATAAGAGACAAATTAGAACAAAAGTAGAAGTAAACATACATATTTTAAAAGACCAATTAACTTTAATTTTTTTTTTCAGAAGCTTTAATAATACATAATGTAATTGAATAAGAAAGACTTTCATCTTCGTTTTTGAGTACATTCAACCAAAAATTTGTTAAAAGTTATCTTCATTATCTTCATCTGCCTAAAAGTTAAAATATTTTTATGAAAAAGTCACTTGTCTAGTTAGGCATACTATAATCTGATACACATAATCTGTTATCATGTAGATATCCATCAAGATGAGAATAGGAATGGCAAGAAATAAACAAGATTCAGAAATAAACCTCTGGAAGCTCAGTATCAGGTGGTCGCTCCTGGAACATGAAGAGTATAGTCTGGACCAAAGTACTCATAATACTCGTGTTGTGGCATCTTATCCTCAAGTTCTGTCCCAAGTGCTACTCCAGACTGCTCAAAAAATAAATGTATAATAATTAATATAAGGCAAACTTCAATCAGCCTCAAGGTAACCAGGAAATTGCACTTTGCCTCCCTGGGGTTTGAGCACAGATGCAAATAACCATTGCTGTACAAAATCACCAAATAACTAGTAACCACCTTTATGTGTTAAAGTGCTACTTGTTACACGGGGTTAAATGAATATGCAGAAAGTCTATAATGCGCCCAACATTATTTCATCATTTCCTCTCTATAAAAACAACTACAAGGAAAAGAAAAATGAAAAATTAAATAAAAATTGTTGAGCATGAAGGTGAATATTTGAATTTTGTTTTGGAAAACCTCCAACTACCTATAATTAGTACTCTCTCCATCCTGCAAATAATGTTAGAAAGAAGGTTCTCCTCTTATATTTGGAACAATTTTCTTCTGAAAATCATGAGGAATGTTAAACCAACAGTGGATATTCCAGAATGAGGTACGACCCATACAAATGACAATTTCAACATTCAATTTTTTGGACAAGAGCAATGACAATTTCAACATTATCTCTTCCATCATATCTCTCACCTCAAAGCAGATAAAAAGCCATTACACCCACTTTGGAGAATCTTCTCTGTTGGTGTATCTTTTTTTAATAAATCAGAAAGAAAGCAGGAAATATATTTTGAGAATCTTAACAGTTACCAATAGTTAACCAAATGCACATTAAACTTCCATTGGAGGTTAGCCCTTTTTACCTTGCAGGGCAGCAGAAGACAGACAATTGTGAAATTCTATATCAATTTGTTTTTGTTCATTGCAGACAAGCAGTTAGGCATACCGGTGAGCATTACATAAGCAGTCAATTTTGTCCATGGTCCTTCATCAAAAGCTTATCACGAAGGTTAAAATGGATAAAAGTTCTAATTATATACAGGAAAACTAGTCGCCTTTCAATTAAAATTACCAAGCGTGCTGCAATTAATGAACAACAGTGTATACAAGTCAAGCTCTAATGCAAATAATGACTAATGCAAGGAAACACACAGTTCATCCCTTACCTTCTTAGGGTTGAGCAAGTAATCATACAGAGTCACCGCCGGAACCGGTTGTCTGTCCACTCAACAAATCTAGGGTTCCTTTAGAAATCAAATTCCCCGGCAGAAACGCATACTTATCCGGCACATCGCCCGTCACCGACGCCCCGTCGAGCAAAATCGTCTCCTTCGGGGGACGATTGGACCAATTAGGGTTCGAATCGTTAAGCTGGAGGTACTGATCAGGCCTCGTGTAGGAGGCGACGAGGTCGAGAAAGTCAGAGACGTCGATGGTAACGTGGAAGAGTGACTCAGCGGCGAGCTGGACACCGACGAGAGGTGAAGAACAAATCAGCCTAAGAGAACGGAGAAATAGCGAGAGCTGTCAAGAGATCAGTCACTTGACGTACTTAAGATGAAGAACAAATCCAAAGAGATAGAACTTACGATGAAAACCTAGCATAAGAGAACGGAGAAATAGTATCTTTTTAATTTTAAGTTTTCACTTTAGCGCCTTTTTTTTGCTCCATGATTTTGTAGATAGATAACATTTTTAAAAAAAACTTTATCTAGTTTAAAACCAAAATATGCCCTTTTAAATAAATAACGTTTTTTCATATATATATCTACAACGTTTTGTTAAAAAATGTTGCAAAAAAAAATACCACAACGTTTTTTATAAAAACGTTGTTGTTTAAGTGTTGTCTATTTACTAGTGAGAGATCTTATTCATCATAAATCTATGTATTCTTCTAGTTGTACTACTATATTTCCTCTCATTTCTATACCAATATTGTATAAAAAAACCCATGTTGCTACATACTTCACTACGAATGCTTCAAACCCACCAATGACCGGAAACTCACCACCGAAACCTCCGGCGACATCGTAATGCGGAACAAGAACCTTGGTACGCAAGAATACAAGTTTCTACTACGTACCATTGTCAGTTCTGGTATCGGAGAGGAAACTTACGGCCCAAGTAACATAATCGCCGGCCGGGAAACCTCTCCAACCCTGACCGATTCCATATCAGAAATGGAAGATTTCTTTTTCGCAACCTTAGATGATCTTTTTCACAAATCCGGAGCTTCTCCGTCGGAGATCGATGCTCTTGTAGTGAATGTCTCGATGCTTGCATCTGTCCCATCTCTATCGTCACGAATAATCAATCATTACAAAATTAAGGACAATATTAAAGCATTTAATCTCTCTGGAATGGAATGTAGTGCAAGTTTAATATCTATAAATCTCGTGCAAAATGTCTTTAATTCTCATAAAAATGCATTTGCTATTGTTGTTACCTCAGAATCGATAGCTCCGAATTGGTACACTGGAAATGACAAGTCTATGATTCTCTCAAATTGTTTGTTTCGATCCGGAGGGTGTTCGATTCTATTAACAAACAATAATGCACTAAGAAATCGAGCAATTTTTGGATTAAAGTGTTTGGTTCGTACTCATCTAGGCTCATTTGATGATAAAGCATATGATTCTTGCATGCAAAAGGAGGATGATAATGGAAGATTAGGGTTCCACGTGGGGAAATACATACCGGCTGCAGCGTCTCTAGCTTTCTCCCAAAATTTGAGAGAATTAGCACCAAAGGTATTACCAACAAAAGAGTTATTCAGATACATTGTTTTAACAAGCTTTCAAAAAATATTGACAAAATATAGTGGAAAAGGTTTCGGCAAAATGGTAAGTTTGAACTTTAAGAGTGGTGTTGATCATTTTTGCTTGCATCCGGGCGGGACTGTGGTGATTCAAGGTATAAGAAAGGGGATGGGGCTGAGTGAGGATGATGTGGAGCCATCAAGAATGACATTGCATCGATTTGGAAACACGTCGGCTAGTAGTTTGTGGTCTGTTTTGGGGTATATGGAGGCTAAGAAGAGGCTTAAAAAGGGTGAAAGGGTTTTGATGATTAGTTTTGGAGCTGGATTTAAGTGTAATACTTGCTTGTGGGAGGTGGTTAGGGATTTGGAAGATGGTAATGTTTGGGAGGATTGTATAGGGAATTATCCTCGAAAAACCCTAGATAATCCTTATTTGGAGAAGTTTGGTTGGATCTATCGAGAAGATTAATCCCTTCTCTTTTTTTAAGAAATCAAGAAGATTAATTATCTTAATTGTGAGGTTTAGGTTTCATACTTAGTGAACTTGATCCTATGATTTCATTATTCAACTTTCCTCGTTCACCATAAAGTTTCAATCTTTTTATTAAATTTTATTGATTATTCTATATATATATATATATATATATATATATATATATATATATATATTCTTTTTAATTTCATAATTTGTCATGTTGGAGTGGTATATTTCAATAATTCCCTCATTTTCTTGATTTTGTTTGCTAAAATATGTTGCTAGATGCCCTAAAATTCATCAGATCACAATTCACAGTGTTAAAAACTATGTTTTTTGATAGTCAATACTAAATTATAGGCGCTGTGTGTTGATATATTTTTACCATAAGCAAGCTTCCCGGAGCCATCTTGATCCCACTTCATTCGATTCGAATCAAATTTTATTGTGTAGTAACAAACGCATGAGTGAACCTTTGTGCTTCACCTGACTCAACTCTATTTGCTTCACTGTGCAGAGAGAGTAACGGGGCCTACGATTGCTCCACCATGAAGTTTCAACTAATTTTGTTTGCTAAAATATATATGTTGCTAAATGCCCTAAAATTTATTAGATAACAGTGATAAACTCTATCTTTTCCTATAGTTAATGTATGATACTCTGTGACGCCCCAAAAAATAGGTATACATCACCCATCTTGGGTCGCCAGATACATGGTACAAAATACAAATACAAACTAATTATACAACAATCGTGTAAAATACGACAAAACATATGATGTGAGTTTTAATACAAATATTGTCATCTAGACAAGATCCACACTCAATGGAGTACTCATTACATTTATTATTATACTATTTCACAAAATAGTGAGGACTACTAATGCACCATCTAGGGCCATCACTCTGTTCCCCGACTAGCCCCAGCTACGTTCTCATTTTCTGAAGAGAACAATGAAAGAAAGGGTGAGATCAACTAGCCCAATAAGAAATATTATGACTAAGATAATGCAGAATAAATTATCATTAGTCTTCAACAATGTTAAACTGATAAAATACAATAGACATCAAGTTTAACTGCAGCGGATTAAGCAATCCATTAAAAGAGTCAAGTAGAGAATAAAATCTACTATCTTTTATGATTTAAAAGATTTTTCATGACTTTTATTACTGAGACTCAGCTTAATAAATAATCCACATCATCGAATCACCCCTGCACTACGGCCAACGATATTCTTTAGTATCACGACCACGAATTATCCATGCACTACGGCTAAAGATAATCATATTTTCATCAACGGTCCTAATCATGCCATAAAACAATTCATCTCTGCACTACGGCCAAAGAGAATCCATAGCCATAATCATACCAAAAATTGTCCATCAATGCACTACGGGCCAATAAGGACTTTTTTCACATCATTTGTAACATTACGGTTATGATTATACCGAATAATCTCTGGTCATAATCATACCAAGTTCATCTATGCACTACAGGCCACAGATGACTTTCAACATAATATAAGCATGAGGATGATGACAATGATATAAGAATTCAATAAAACAAGTTCAAGAATTAATTTATCTAAGGAACTGATAACGTCCAAATTGTCAACATGATACTGCTTTGTAGAGTAAAATTTAAGAATGCTCAGAAGAATATTTTCATGAAAATATACTGGATGAAGCGCAAATATCAAGGATATTTCACTAATTTCATGGAGTATAAAAGCCAAAACTTTAACCAACTGAGTATAATAAAGAATGGAATAACAAAAGAAATCACCAGGCATGCGATGGACCGCACAGACAGGTTATTCTAATAGAATAATAAATAATGGAACCAGGTCATGCGTAAACGCACTGACAGGATATTCCGACAGAATAATAAATAATGGAACCAGGTCTGGCGTAAACGCACAGACAGGATATTCCAACAGAATAATAAATAATGGAACCAGGTCCGGCGTAAAGCACAGACAGGATATTCTGACAGAATAATAAATAATGGAACCAGGTCCGGCGTAAAGCACAGACAGGATGTTCCAACAGAATAATAAAAATGTAATAACAGAAGAATTTTACCAAGTATAGAGTAGTCCGCGTATACAGGTTATTCCAACAGAATAATAAAAAATGGAATAACAGAAGTTCTCTTCATGAATAAGAAAGAAAGAATACCCTTTATGAGTACAACAAGTAATATCCCTTACGATTACAACAAATAATATCCCTTACCTTGAAAGGAAGAGTACTGGATATAGGAGTAGTGAAGTAGCAGAACACTTTTCTTCTTTCTCTCTATAGTTTCTCTCTCTGGAGTTTCAGTGAATTCGTAAGAAAATAATGAAGGAATGAGCTTCTATTTATAGAAAAATAGACTGCATAGTAACTAACTCATGAACAGTCTAGATTGATTTACTTTAATCTGATGGTCCATATTTAAAGCAAAATCTTTTAAATAAAATATAATATATTCTATTTATAATCTAATAAAACGAATACCTTTATAAAAGATTTTACTATACAAATACTATGCAGGAACTATGCAAACACTATGCATAATAAAATATAATATATTCTAATTATTGTCTAATAAAACAGATAACTTTATAAAAGTATTCTGTTTTATATAAAAAGATTTTACTATTAGCCTAATAAAACGAATAACTTTATAAAAGTATTCTGTTTTATATAAAAAAAATTTCTGTTTTATTACATTAATAATACTAATAAAGCAAAACTGAGTGACTTATTATGTAAACCTCAATAATCAATACCGTATGCTACTATGCAACCACACATATTACTGTACTTTTACTACCGAGTAGTTCAACAATATTAACGGTAAAACTTCAGCTGTTATTTTCAAAAAATATTTTTGTCTTTTTTTCAATCCGACAATAATTCTGTTATGGGGTTCACCAATAATTGTGTCGTCGTACGAATATTCTCCGACAAAAAAATAATATTCCCTGACCAATCGAATATAATACAACAACTTGCATACTTTGTAAAATTTATAAATACTACCCACAACTATAACATTATCTCAAATTCACACCATAATATTTAAAAAAATATTTCGAAAAAATTAAATCTTTATTCATAAAATCTGGGGTTTCACAATCTCCCCTCCTTATGAAATTCCGCCCTCGAAATTTACGTACGTACCTGGTATGCCGAACAGATGAGGACACTTCGTCAGATTCTAACTCTTGAGGTATAACCTTTGATTGTCGAATATAATACTTCTTATCCAAGATTTTAACACGTATCTCCTCATACGTTAAATCATACGCTATCTCTTCCGGTTCTAAATTAATAATGTGGTTCGGGTCATCCACATATTTACGTAACGTCGATATGTTAAAAACGTTATGAACACGCGACATACTTAGCGGTAAAACGAGTCTATAAGCCACAGTTCCTACTCGATCGAGGATTTCAAATGGGTCAATTAAATCGAGGGTTGAGATTTTCTCTCTTCATCGATTCTTGCTTCTAGAATAACGCCTTCTTGAACCTTCTTCTTCACATTCATCAGCTCTGAGTATGTAGCTTGAGCGGCTTTAACTTTATCGATTAAAGTCGATTCTAATCGTATATTCGTTATCTTCACGTGGGTCCCTAGAGTCTTTAACTCTATCTTCATCATTTGTAAGTTATACGAAATGGGTCTTTGTGTTAACAACATCTCACTCGCATACGATCTTCTACTCAACGCGTCAGCTACCACGTTCGCACTTCCACGATGATATTGAATGGTACGATCGTAATCTTCAACAACTCGAGCCAACGTCTGTGGCGCATAATACGTTCGTTTTAGTTGAAGAAATATTTGAGGGTTTAAGAAATGGGTTTTGTACTGGGGTCAATACAAAATTCGATTTCACGCTCTGGGGTAGACCAGGAAGTCTTCAAGAATACGTCAAGAAATTTATTAACAATAGAATTATCATTCAAAACTGTGACTCTCATCCAAGACTTGGATAACACGTCACATTGATATCTATCAACTTGTCATTGTCATTCACAACGTCTCCTATGGAAAGTCTGGCTTCGGTGCATTCCACACAAGGAAGTCAACAACGAAAGGATCGAGGCTCTTTATTTATGGCTTGATATGACAATGATTGACTTTAGTGGATTGGTTACTTTGAATTCGCATAACAGGTTAGTTAGAAATACGAAAGCTAACAACCTTACGAAAAGCATGATGAGTAGTTAACTAATCGATTCCTAAAATCGCATCAAAGGCAAGTATTTTCAAAGAGACAAGATCGACATGTAACGTGAAAGTGTTGATTTAAACAAGATTTATAAATAGTGGAGGTAATGAAGGTTTCTCCCAACTGAGTTTAAACAGATATATCAAAGTCTAACTTCTCTAGAGTTAACTTCAAACATTGAACACAACTAGGTGAAATAAAAGAGTGTGTAGAACCGGTATCTAACACGGTATAGACTTCACAAGAGTTTATGACTAACATACCCGTGATAATTTTATTCAGGTTCCTTGTCACGAAAAAAACGCTCTCTCTTAAACTACCGGCTTTGACTTTTCTGGGACGGCCTTTGGTGCCTCCATCTTAGCTGAACTTGTCTTCGGTGAACTATAAAATCGAGCTAAGTGACCTTCTCTTCCACAATTATAATATGCTTTAGACGGCATCGCGCAGTTTGGACTGATGTGTCCCTCCCCTTCGCATTTGAAGCATATGATAGGTGGTCATTCTCCTTCCTTAACAACGGGTGCTGGTGCTGACGTCTTTCCATCATTGTTGAATCTCCTCTTCTTGAAATGTCCATTCTTATTATTTTGACCATTATTACCACCGAAGTGGTTACCATTTTTGGCATGCTGATTCCCTCTATGTTTATTGTCACCGCTTTGATGACTGTTATCACCGGTATTATCATTTTGTCAGCTGCTCTCTTTTGGTTGCGTTGACTCGTTATCGCGCTCCACTAACTGAGCCATATTTACAATATCTGAATACAAACACAGTTTATGAGAAATAAGATATTGACGTATCTCCGGCTTCAAACCTCTTAAAAATATTCGCGTCATTCTTTCTTCATTATCAACCAAGTGGGACGCAAATCGAGATAACTCGGCAAACTTGGCTTCGTACTGCGACACGGTCATGTTGTTTTGGTCCAACTTGATAAATTCCACCTCCTTCATGTGACGAATGCTTTCGGGAAAGTACTTGTTATTTAACAGCTCTTGGAACTTCTCCCAAGACATCTTGAGTGCGTCAGGTTGGGTACGATTTATAGATTCTCACCAGTGATCTGCCTCTTTATACAACATAAAGGTGGCAAAGGGAACCTTTTGCTCATCAGAATATCTCAAGACATCATATATCTTGGTGATCTGCTTTAACCATGTCTCCGCCTTAAGTGGTTCTGGCTTTCCCAAAAACTCCGGTCGTCCCAGCTCCTTGAATTGCTTAGCGGTGACCAACCGTGGGTTGTCATTGTTTCCTCCTGCATTATGAACAGGAGCCGCCTTCGCCTAATATTGCATGAATTCTAAAAAACTCCTAAACGTATCGTCGTTCGTCAATTGATCAGTGTTGTTGTTTGCATGAGGATTATTGTCTTTCTTTTGCACATTGTCCTGATTATTGATCTGTGGAGACCGAACGGTCTCCTGTGCTCCATTGCTTATCTCAACATTTTCAGATGTCATTTTCAAATACTGCAACAAAACAAGGGTTAATTAACATATCACATATTATCCCTATACTCTGACCGACCAATTAAATACCAAATAAACTTAGGTAGGTCATACTAGCGAAAGAATTCTCCCGTCTCTCCCCTCCTAGTTCTTGCCTCATATCTCAGCCAGGGATCATATCCCTAAGCTCTGATACCAACTGTGACGCCCCCAAAATTAGGTATACATCACCCATCTTGGGTCGCCAGATATATGGTACAAAATACAAATACAAACTAATTATACAACAATCGTGTAAAATACGACAAAACATATGCTGTGAGTTTTAATACAAATATTGTCATCTAGACAAGATCCACACTCAATGGAGTACTCATTACATTTATTATTATACTATTTCACAGAATAGTGAGGACTACTAATGCACCATCTAGGACCATCACTCTGTTCCCCGACTAGCCCCAGCTACGTTCTCATTTCCTGAAGAAAACAATGAAAGAAAGGGTGAGCTCAACTAGCCCAGTAAAAAATATTATGACTAAGATAATACAGAATAAATTATCATTAGTCTTCAACAATGTTAAAGTGATAAAATACAATAGACATCAAGTTTAACTGCAGCGGATTAAGCAATCCATTAAAAGAGTCAAGTAGAAAATAAAATCTACTATTTTTTATGATTTAAAAGATTTTTCATGACTTTTATCGCTGAGACTCAGCTTAATAAATAATCCACATCATCGAATCACCCCTGCACTACGGCCAAGGATATTCTTTAGTATCACGACCACGAATTATCCATGCACTACGGCTAAAGATAATCATGTTTTCATCAACGGTCCTGATCATGCCATAAAATAATTCATCTCTGCACTACGGCCAAAGAGAATTCATAGTCATAATCATACCAAAAACTGTCCATCAATGCACTACGGGCCAATGAGGACTTTTGTCATAACATTTGTAACATTACGGTTATAATTATACTGAATAATCTCTGGTCATAATCATACCAAGTCCATCTATGCACTACAGGTCACAGATGACTTTCAACATAATATAAGCATGAGGATGATGACAATGATATAAGAATTCAATAAAACAAGTTCAAGAATTAATTTATCTAGGAACTGATAACGTCCAAATTGTCAACATGATACTGCTTTGTGGAGTAAAATTCAAGAATGCTCAGAAGAATATTTTCATGAAAATATACTGGATGAAGCGCAAATATTAAGGATATTCCACTAATTTCATGGAGTATAAAAGCCAAAATTTTAACCAACTGAGTATAATAAAGAATGGAATAACAAAAGAAATCACCAGGCATGCGATGGACCGCACAGACAGGTTATTCCAATAGAATAATAAATAATGGAACCAGGTCATGCGTAAACGCACTGACAGGATATTCTGACAGAATAATAAATAATGGAACCAGGTCTGGCGTAAACGCACAGACAGGATATTCCAACGGAATAATAAATAATGGAACCAGGTCCGGCGTAAAGCACAGACAGGATATTCTGACAGAATAATAAATAATAGAATCAGGTCCGGCGTAAAGCACAGACATGATGTTCTAACAGAATAATAAAAATATAATAACAGAAGAATTTCACCAAGTATAGGGTATCCCGCGTATACAGGTTATTCCAACAAAATAATAAAGAATGGAATAACAAAAGTTCTCTTCATGAATAAGAAAGAAAGAATACCCTTTACGAGTACAACAAGTAATATCCCTTACGATTACAATAAATAATATTCCTTACCTTGAAAGGAAGAGTACTGGATATAGGAGTAGTGAAGTAGCAGAACACTTTTCTTCTTTCTCTCTATAGTTTCTCTCTCTGGAGTTTCAGTGAATTCGTAAGAAAATAATGAAGGAATGAGCTTCTATTTATAGAAAAATGGACTGCATAGTAACTAACTCATGAACGGTCTAGATTGATTTACTTTAATCTGATGGTCCATATTTAAAGCAAAATCTTTTAAATAAAATATAATATATTCTATTTATAATCTAATAAAACGAATAACTTTATAAAAGATTTTACTATGCAAACACTATGCAGGCACTATGCAAACACTACGCATAATAAAATATAATATATTCTAATTATTGTCTAATAAAACAGATAACTTTATAAAAGTATTCTGTTTTATATAAAAAGATTTTACTATTAGCCTAATAAAACGAATAACTTTATAAAAGTATTCTATTTTATCTAAAAAGCTTTTTTGTTTTATTACATTAATAATACTAATAAAACAAAACTGAGTGACTTATCACGTAAGCCTCAATAATCAATACCGTATGCTACTATGCAACCACACGTATTACTGTACTTTTACTACCGAGTAGTTCAACAGTATTAACAGTAAAACTTCAGCCGTTATTTTCAAAAAATATTTTTGTCGTTTTCTCAATCCGACAATAATTTTGTTGTGGGGTCCACCAATAATTGTGTCGTCGTACGAATATTCTCCGATAAAAAAATAATATTCCCTGACCAATTGAATATAATACAACAACTTGTATACTTTGCAAAATTTATAAATACTACCCACAACTATAATATTATCTCAAATTCACATCATAATATTTAAAAAAATATTTCGAAAAAATTAAATCTTTATTCATAAAATCTGGGGTTTCACATACTTCCTCCGTTTCTAAAAGATTGTCGTTTTAGAAGAACAAATTTGTTCCAAAAAGTTTGTCGTTTATAACTTTCGAGAAAAATAAATTATTTACTTTCCTATATTACCCCTACCTTCTCTCATTATCTCAAGAAATTATCTCCCTTGTATTAATAGTTTTCAACTTCCCATAAAGGGGTAGTGATGAAATTTCAAACAAATTTTACTTAGTAAATGATACTTTCTTAATCCATGTGCCAAAACCTTAAACGACAATCTTTTAAGAACGGAGGTAGTAATATATTTTTAACCTAAGCAGGCTTCCCGGAGCCATCTTAATATCGCTGCATTCGACTCAAATTATTCACTGCTTAGTAATAATTAATGAAGGAGTGATCCTTTGTGTGCCACATGTCTCAACTCTACTTACTCCATCGTAAAGAGAGAGTAACACGAAGCTTGCGAATGCTCCACCATGGAGTTTCAACTTGACTGGTCCAACAAGTATATGTTGAATCACCTCTTTACCCAAAAGATTAACCTATTAGGTTAATTGAGGTTCCATCATACTTATTAAATCATCTATACTTTTGAATTTTTTTCAATATGTGAAATATCCCAACACTAATCCTCTGTTTGTTTCGAGCAAAAAATTTGATTAAAAAAAATCATTCATGAGAAAAAGACTTGTGTTGTTTCCCTGAAACGAACACTTTTTGAGGTCATATTTTTCAATATTTCTTAGAAACGAATAAATTAAGTATGGGTGTAGTTGTATACCCATAGAAATTCGACCTAGTCCATTTAACTATTTTTCAGTGTCACACCAAGCACTAGAATATATAATGGAAAAGTATTTTCGGAAACTGGCCTGGGCCTAATTCTGCATGCCTATACAAACAATAATTTTGGTGCAGTAGTTGAGCGAAAGAGCAGATCCTCTGTCCCTATTTTATCTGTTTCTCACTTAAATTTTTGACACCTGATCCCTTACTTAACACTAATTAACTCTAAAATAAAGTCAGGTGTCAAAAATTTAGGTGGGAAACAGAGAAAAGACAGGCAAAATGGGGACAGATGATCTGCCCTCGTTGAGTGAAAATAAATAGGGTCCTTTACATAAGTATACAATATTTAGAAAGTAATTACACTATTAGTGCACTCATAAAAAATTTATATAATTAATACACTTTCTATATTTATTTACAATATTAGTGCAATTAAGATTCCTTAATTTAGGGAATTAGTATAGGATTCAATTCATAATAATAAGGAAACCTAAAATCAAGGAGAAATAACTACCATAATTAATAATTCAAATTCAAATATCTTAGATCTAACAAACAAAACAAATTCAAATTCAAAAATAATAATTAAAATTTAATTATTCAAAGTTTGGCAACGTCATCTTCCTCCTCCCCTTCGCCGCCGCCGCTTCAACATCATAGACGCCGACCATCTTCCTCCGCTTCACCATGGACGCCGGTCATCTTCCTCCGCTTCACCATGGACGTCGTCGCTTCGACACCATGGACGCCAGCCACAACTGCCATTATGACGAAAGTTGATTTAACCAGAAATTAAAAGGAGAAAAAGATAAATTTTAGTGCAGTTGGTATCCAAATATTTATACAAAGGTAACCATTTTAGTTTTTGTGGGTAACCAAGCGAAATTTCAGTACAGTTGGTAACCAAAACTTTCAAAGGTAACAATTTTAGTTTTTGTTGGTTACATTTGTATTAAGGTTTGGCTACCAACTGCACTATGAAAAAAAAATCTTTAATAAAATTTTTATAATTAATTGGTAACCCAATAAAACTGAATTGGTTACCTTTGTATTAAGGTTTTGCTACCAACTGTATTATAAAAAAAAATTTACAATAGATTTTTTTTAATTAATTGGTAACCCAATATAACTGAATTGGTTACATTTGTATAAAGTGTTAGCTACCAACTGCACTATTAAAAAAAACTATAAAAATATTTTAAAAAAAATAAATTAGAAACCTAATAACACTAAATTGGTTACCTTGGTATGAATGTTTGACTACCAACTGTACTATAAAAAAATCGCAGATGGAGACTCTAATCAATGTTTTCCATAGAACTTGAAAAATACCAAATCAGCAACGAAGAAGATCACCATGCCGACGGCAGATCACCAAACCTTCATCTTTCTCTCTCTCACTATCCATCTTCTCTCTCTACATTTGTGTCTTTCTCTCTTTAAACTAGAATATCCAGACAAAAACTAAGAGAGAGATTGGGTAGGCGGGGCTGTTACTGCATCTGAACTCGTACTCCCCATGCGGAGCGTTGAAGGAGAGGTGGTGGTTGTGGCAGCGGTGAGAGGCGGTGGCCCAGAGATGGTGGAGGTGGAACATAAGGTTGTGAAGGGTTTTGCCGACGATTTTGCCACGTTTCATCATCATGTTGAGATCAAGCATTAATTTCCTTTTGGATATGCCTTTCCTTATCATGAAGAACAATACACGTACTATACTCCATATTTTTTTTGCTGTAACCGGTAGATTTGGTTCCATTTTAATTTGATATATAGATATTAGATATAGCTAGGTAGGTAGGTAATTAAAAAGATTGAGAGAAGGAATAATTACTTAGAGATAATTTTTTAATATGTAGATATATTAATTACTTAATTTAATTAGTAAATTAATACTAATCTCCTAAATTAAGGAATCCTAATTGAATACTAATTCTCTAAATTAAGAAATTTTAATTGCACTAATATTGTAAATAAATATGAAAGTGTATTAATTGTGTAAATATTTTATGAGTGCACTATTATTGTAATTATTTTTTAAAATATAATAGAATATGTAATTGATCCAAATAAATAAGTGTTGTTGGAATGATCTTGTGGATCTTTGGTACGTACATTTATCATAAATATATAATCAATTGTCCATCCAAAAAAAATCAAAAAGAAAACATTTAATTGTGTACAGAAAACTACTTTGTTTCTTCTTCGTGTTCTTCTCTTAGCTATTATGAAATCTGGAGTGGTTAATTATTTAAGATTGTAACTGCTTGGTGCATGGGGTCTTTTTCATATATTAAATGATTCATCAGTTGGACAGCTAGCTAGCTCTCTGTTCTGTTTTTATGGCGCACTATCAGGGATAATTTCGACGGAATAAGATTATTTTCGACCGAATATTTCACGACAATTTCATATAATTTTATAATATCGTCGGAGATTAGTCTGTCGAGGATAGGGGTAGTTATATAGTCGAACTATTATATTTAGTTGACTTTTATAAATAAAAATAAAAAATTCTTGTAATTACTATTCTTTATTTTAAAATTAAAAATATTTTCTTTTCTAACGTGAAATTCCTAAAATATTATAACTTTTATTTTGATTGATTGAGTATCATTATACCACTGCTACTACGGTTTTACATAGACTTATAGATATATTTGGAAAACAAATTTCTTAAAAAACTTTTTTCTTCAAATATATCTCAAAATTTGGAATGGGGTCGGACATTATTTTAATAAACACAATTTTAGAATATAAAAATTGTATTATCAAAAAATTAAATAAAATTGTGATTTATTAAAAATAACTCAAATCAGTGCTTCTCCCTCACTCACTGCTTCTTCTTCACACATTCTTAATTTTCAAAAGAAAAAAAAACTCAATTAACTTTAATTTTTTAAATTGCTCTTAAAATTACGTTACCCTGAAGTTTAAAGGAAATACACGACGGTAGCTATATATGATACACTCACTGATATGGGTGTTTAACCGATAAAAATTGGTCCCAACCGGATCGGTACCGAATCGAATCGGTATTGAAATCGACCAAATATTGATACCGATACCGGAACCGGTTGGACCGGTATACCGAATCGGCAGTACCTGTTCGATACCGGTTTTACCAAAAATTAATATAATTATTATTTTTATTATTATTTTATCATTATTTTATTATTAATATTATTATTTTTATTAATATTATTTTTATTTTTATTATTATAATCATTATTTTATTATTATTATTATTATTATTTTATTATTATTATTACTTTTATTAATATTATTATTATTATTATTATAATCATTATTTTATTATTATTATTATTATTAATATTATTAATAAATTAGAAAACCGGTATATATTCAGTTTTTACCTAACCATAAAAACGCCGAACCGAAACCGGTACCGAAAAACCGGTATATACCGGGTTTTTTGTACCGAACCGGACATGTTCTTTTTTATACAGAACCGACCGGTTTGGTCCGGTTCAAACAATCGAAAAATCGATCCAAATAAACAGCCCTACTCACTGATACATAATGTGTGCAGTTTTGTACCATAATAATAGAAATTAAATATCATAAATAATCTATTTAATTGAATCATAATAATAATAAGCTTGTAATTTAAAATATGGGTTGGCATATATTTGACCAATAATTAAATAATTTCAACCCACGTTACCTATTTTTAGTTCTTAAATAGAATCATGACCAAATTTTGTAAATCAAAACTAATCCATATAACTAAATTTTGAAAACCAAAACTAACTCATAATTCTTGTAATTCAAACGTAACATTATTGTGATATTAAAGTCCTTTTATTCCCATTCATCTCCACTGGAATATCATGGAAAGTGGTCCTCCAGACCACACCCAGACTGTTGTCAGACCTAATTCTTGTAATCCAAACGTAACATTATTGTGATATTAAAGTTTTTTTATTCCCATTCATCTAACATTATTCTGAAATTAAAGTCATTTTATTCCCGTTCATCTCCACCCAAATATATATCTACTCAACCACCCCAATCGCAAAACGGCTTTCATTATTTATAGCAAAATCAAGGTTCCACATATTATTATAGACTTGCTCAACTACTTATTGAGTCCTTGGGGAAAACCTGATTACCAGATTTTGAATGTGATGCAGTGGGTAGTCAAACCTTCATACCAAAGTAACCAATTCAGTTTTATCAAGTTACCAATTTATTTTGAGTATGATGCAGTTGGTAGCCAAACCTTTATGCAGTTGGTTGCCAAACTTTCAGACCAAGGTAACCAATTCATACTGTAGGTGTGGAGGTAGATTGGTTACCTTGATATAAATATTTGGTTACCTTGGTATAAAAATTTGGTTAACTTGGTACGAAGGTTTGGTTATCAATATTATATTACACATCACTCTCTTATCTCTCTCTCTCTTTTCTATGCAGTGTTCTTATTTTCCTTTGGACATGAAGAAATTGTAAAAACTCAAATATCCACCTCCTTTCTCCATCCCATCAACCATTTTGTGATTGACTCTCGCTCTGTTTCACCGGTGAAGGGGGAGGAGGAAGATGACGTTGCCAAACCTTCAGACCAATGTAACTAATTTAGTTTTATTAAGTTACCAATTTAGTTTGAATGTGATGCAGTTGGTAGCCAACCATTCATACAAAGGTAACCATTTTAGTTTTTGTGGGTAACCAAATAGTCATAAAAAATTTAAAACAGTAAGAGTTACATCTATTTATTTTTAAACTTTTTGTAGGGCGAATCTTCTTCTTCTTCTCATTGGCGTTTTGGACAAAGGAAATTCGCGGAGGAGTAGCGGAGGAGATGGCAAACTGTGAAGAAAGAGATTCGCGACAGAATAACGGAGGAGAGGGCTACTGTGAGGGAGATGAAGATTTGAATTTGAATTATTATTTTGAATTTGAATTTATTTTTGTTGTTAGATCTCAGATATTTGAATTTAAATTATTAATTATGGCGGTTATTTCTCCTTGATTTTAGGTTTCCTTATTAATGTGAATTACGTTATTTTTATAATTATTTTGTGGATGCACTAATAGTGTAATTACTTTCTAATTGTTGTATAGTTAAGGACCCAATATGTTTTCCTTTGCATGTCTTTGCTGAATTTAAAAGGGTCCACTTGATATAGAAAGTAGACTTGCATGTAGCTTAAAACAAATCCTCCCTCAATCCGTGTACTGGTCCACATGTACTGAATTAAATTAGGAGTCCTTAACACTAATATACAACAATTAGAAAGTATTTATAAAAACAATACATACATAAAATAATTACAAAAATAACGTAATTCACATTAATAAGAAAATCTAAAATCAAGGAGAAATAACTAGCATAACTAATAATTCAAATTTAAATATCTGGGATCTAACAACAAAAACAAATTTAAATTCAAAATAATAATTTAAATTCAAATATTTAAATTCATATCTTGATCTCCCTCACAGTAGCTCTCTCAGTCGCAACTCCGTCGTTACTCCGTTGTCCAAAACACCAATAAGAAGAAGAAAATTCGCCCTACAAAATGTTTTAAAATAAATAGTTGTAACTCTTACTATTCTGAAATTTTTTTATGACTATTTAGTTACCCACAAAAATTAAAATGGTTACCTTTGTATGAATGATTGGTTACCAACTGCATCACATTTAAACTAAATTGGTAACTTAATAAAACTGAATTGGTTACCTTGGTTTGAAGGTTTGGCAATATCATCTTCCTCCTCCCCTTCACCGGTGAGACAGAACGAGAGTCAACCACAAAATGATCGATAGGATGGAGAAAAGAGGTGAATATTTGATTTTTAACAATTTCTTCATGTCCGAAAATTTCAATTCCAATTTCATGTCTAAAAGAAAATAAGAATACTGCAAAGGAAAGAGAAAGATAAGAAAGTGATGTGTAATGTAATGTTGATAATCAAACATTCGTATCAAGGTAACTAAACTTTTATATCAAGGTAATCAAACCTTTATACCAAGATAACCACTCTACCTCCACACATGCAGTATAAATTGGCTACCTTGGTCTGAAAATTTAGCAGCCAACTGCATGAAGGTTTGGCTACCAATTGTATGACATTCAAAATAAATTGGTAACTTAATAAAACTAAATTGGTTACTTTGGTATGAAGGTTTAGCTACTCACTGCATGAAGGTTTGGCTACCAACTGCATCACATTCAAAATAAATTGATAACATAATAACACTGAATTGGTTACCATGATATGAATGTTTGGCTACCAACTGCACTATGAAAAAATTGCAGGTATGGATTGGTTACCTTGGTGTGAAGGTTTGGTTACCTTGGTGTGAAAATTTAGTTACCAACTGCTCTATAAAAAAATTGAAAGTGTGGAAGTGAAATATTATCATCATATATATGATATGAACAACATCCCCATTGCCTTAACCGATAAGAGGAGAGATTAAATAATTTTCTTAAGTAGTCATACTCCTGTATATGCCTCGTGATTTGATAAAAACAAGATGGAAAAAAATGTCCCATTTATTTGTTTGGCAAAAATGCACACAGATGGCCCATTTATTTATTTGTAATTCCCGTCACACTTATAATTGTTACTATTAATGTCGGAACTGGTTAGCATGAAGTTCATTTTTGAGTAAGTTGGTCAATTAACCAATATAGTGTTGACACGCAGACGAGACTCTATGTGTGTCTGCATTCTATTGGCCAATTGACTAACTTACTAAAAAAATAAACTTCATGCTAACCGGATCCATTAATGTCGAAATCCCCATGATTATGAATATGTACTTTAATTAACAGGAAAATGTTAAATATCTTCCTGGCGTAAAGCTTGGCAAAAATGTTGTTGCTGTCGCAGACCTTGAACACGCAGGTACCCCATTTCCTTCTATACCATATAACTTCTCGTGCTTATACCCCTGAAATGTCAACCATCGTCCTGCCGGTGACGATGGATTCGACGGTAATTTCTATGGTTACTATAAATCACTACTGGTATGTCCTATAATTGAATTTGAATTGGAAAGAGAGAGATTTGAGATTGCCACTATGGCTGAAAAATTCGTCAATCAAAAAGAGAGGGATGAGTGATTGCAGTGTTGAGAGTGAATGAATCTACGTCTGATAGAGAGATGCCAACCTGAAAATTAATTTGGGAAATAATAATAAACGGAAAGAGATAAGGGAGATAATCATGTGCCACGATTAAAGGAATCCTAATTGCACTAATATTGTAAATAAATATGAAAAAATGTATTATTTTTGTAATTATTTTATGGATGCACCATTATTGTAATTATTTCAAAAAATGTACTAAAATATGCAATTAATTCTTAAATTAGTCGCTCCCTTGGTTCAATAATATTTGGGTAAAATTCATTAATTGAAGCACAACTATTTTACAGAATTTTCTTGAATAACTTTTAGCCCAATTACTTGAAATCATTTGTTGAACCCTTAACACTCGGGTCGATAAATTAACGAAAAATTCTGACTCGGTCAGTCTGTTGTCAAGCCTAATTCTTTTAATCCAAAGGTAACATTATTGTGATATTAAAGTTTTTATTCTCATTCATCTCCACCGGAATACATGGAAAGTGGTCCTCCAGACCACACCCATGCTGTTATCAGACCTAATTCTTTTAATCCAAACGTAACATTATTGTGATATTAAAGTTTTTTTATTCCCATTCATCTAACATTATTCTGAAATTAAAGTCCTTTTATTCCCGTTCATCTCCACCCAAATATATATCTACTCAACCACCCCAATCCCAAAACGGCTTTCATTATGTATAGCAAAATCAAGGTTCCACATATTATTATAGGCTTGCTCAGCTACTTATTGAGGCACAACAAGTAGACGTCAATTTTAAATAGTCAAAGGTGAAATAGAGCATAGAGGTTTGGATAATGGCAAGGAATTGATGATGAAGAAATTGTTAATGATGCAATTAAGTATGGTATAGCATTAATGATGCAAAACGACCCAAGGACCTGTGTGTGATCAGCAGAGATGTGATGGAGGGATTTGGCCTCGGAGAATTTACGATGGGTGAAACGGGGTGGGAGGATGTAGGAAAAGGGGGCCAAAAAAACAAAAAAAAAACCCAAAACGACCGAAACACCTGCGTTTTGAAAAGTAGGGTGTAAATTGGATGCGTGTATAGATTTACTCATAGTCCCAAGTGCAAATTTGAAAACAAACGCTGCTTTGAATTAATAGTCCTATCTAAAAGCACATATAGATGAAGAATAAACAACAGTAACACAAGTGCCTTTTCATTTTCATAGTAAAACAACTAGAATTCTAGATCTGAAGAGAACTATTAGTTTACTTGTCATATAATTGAACAAAAACACAAGTCCGCTAGGATCCACCACTATAGGATAATTGTAAGCAAATCTCATAATTCAAATTTGGAATGAGATTTACAGACACAAACTAGTAAAATCTCCTCCAATAGATTCTACCCTACACCTTAATAGCATACTTTCTCAAGGGGAAGTACTTCTCCTTCTTCTTCTCTCGTTCAGTCTTCAACGATGCCTAGGCAAATAAAACAAACAGACACCAATTCAAAAAAGATCAACTTCCAAAAAGCCTCAACTTTGAAAATACAATTCAGTAAAGATTTCCCCAAGATTAAGATCATCAAAATAATAATATATCAGCGCATTACAGAATATAATAAACAACAAAAGGTCAAAGTGCTACTGCAAGAAGTGGTATTTTTGTTGAATGTCAACATTTTTTTCAAATATTGAAAAAATTTCATTAGTTCCACTTAAAAAACTTTTCCAACGTTTTAATTTGATGAGTGACCACCAATCTTACCTTCTCAGTTATCAGTAATAAAGTATTCCGAGTTACAAGTTCCAACAAGGTATTAATTTACTTGGAAATAATTAGCCATGAATTTTTTTTGGAAAATTCAACAAAGATTTAAATTTTCCATGAATGAAACTTATTCTAATTAACCAAGAAAAAGTAAATTCTAAGTGTAATAAAGAAATGAACAATAAGATAAGTATATACCTACTAGAAAAAGGAAGCAATAATTCTAAAAGCATAAAAGCTGAAAATTAAAGTAAAACAATACCTGGTGTTTGGTAAGACGCCTGCGGATGGCTCTCGTTTTTTTGGGACGCAAATCAAGCGGCACGTGTTTCTTGTTCTTGTAGGCTTCCCTCAGCGCAGCCTTTTGTTTCTGTCGCATCACAGTCAACACCTGCGCAATTGACAATCTCACAACTTTTCTGCAACCACAAAAACACAAATCATGAAGAATGATCTTAGTTAACATATACACAAGCATAATATGAATAAAGTTATATTAATCGACAATTAAAAAATTTATAACTACCAATCGAACACTTGTAGGTATGCACTAATCTCATCAAAATTGACTAGCATCATAAAAAATTGTACATAGTGTATCTAAATCCATGAATGTTCAACTAATTTCAAATCAGTCCTTGTATAAAGAGATCATTTCCACCCCGACAACACTGATGATTTGTTTGAAACACCGAAAGTTTAACAGAACATAGGAATAGAGAAGGAAATGGTAACTGTAAAAGTATACTCCTACATTAGAAAAAAATTACAGTCTATTACACTTGATAGCAGTATGATCAGAGATATATGTGTACAAATAGTTGAATTAATTGTATACACTAAAGAGGGCTTGAATTTTTACTTTTTCATTTTTTCTTCATTTCCTCACTATTTCTATGTTCAAAACGAAGTAGATTGTACCAGAAACGCCTTGATACTCATAATGAGACAAGTACGGTTGAAAAGTATCTCATACCTTCACATACTAAACATATCAAAAGAAATAGTTCTTCCGTAAATTACCAGCATTCAAATTGTGTATAATGTCTTAAAGGGACTAATTTAAGCCATTAATGTAAACAGATAAGAGAAGTAAACACCACTAAAGGGAAATACCCAAATTGACTCAATTGCAAATATAACAAGTAAAATAAAGGCCTACATGAATGGTGAAAAAAATATTACTTATATGCACATATGCATGTAATGCAAGTGTAGCAGAAAACTAAAATTGAAGGAAACTTATAAGATATAAGCTTTAAATCTCTACCTTTGAATTATCAGAAGTAACTATAATTCATTAAGTTGCATTTAACTAGTACTTTCACATACATGATTTACATATATACAAATACTGAGAAAAAATAATTTAGGGTCTGAGATAAAAAAAATATTGTAGAGAACTAACATCTTGGACAGCTTGTTAGAGGCGCCGCCGGTGACCTTGGCAACACGGAGAAGAGAAAGCTCAGCCTTGAGATCCTTAAGTTGATTCACCATATCCTGCTTCGATTTGGCCCTCAGCTCAGGTACCTTGATCCTCGCTGTTACATCAAATCATTGGAATTTTTTATTTCAGAATTGGCAATTGAATAATCCATAACATACTATTGATTACTTCAAAAAAAGCATTAAACTGAAATCGAAATTACAGAGGTGGAGAGATTTGGGGCAGGCTTACCCATTGCAGACTTTGCAGTTGGTAGCTGCTTGTTCTTTGCTCCGAAAGGCCTAATACGAATTGGGAGGGATTTAGGGTTTTATTTCCAACACTTTGTATATCGCTCGGACTGTATGCTGAATTTGGCTGTACTTGTGATCGGGTTTAGATAATTTGGATTTAAGACTATCTAAGCCCATATTAGGGGTTAAATGCTTTTGAAACAATTACATATTCTATTATATTTTTAAAAATAATTACAACAATAATTCACTCATAAAATATTTACATAATTAATACATTTTTATATTTATTTATAATATTAGTGCAATTAAGAATCCTTTATTTAGAGAATTAGTATGCAATTATAATTTCTTAATTTAGGAGATTAATATTGATTTATTTATTAAATTAAGTAATTAATAAGCAAATTATATAGCACACCTTCCCTTTCCTTAATAAAAATCACGCTTCATTCGCCTTTGTCAGTCTTCTCCTCCTCCACCATTAACAGTCCCAACTTGTTAACGCCATCCTCCGCCCTCCTCCACCATTAACGCCCTTCTCCTCCGTCCTCCTCCACCATTAACGTCCTCCTCCACCATTAACCTAGACAGTCCCCATCCTCCGCCCTCCTCCACCATTAACGCTCTTCTCCTCCGTCCTCCTCCACCATTAACACCCTTCTCCTATGCCCTCCTACACCATTAACGCTATCCTCTACCATTAACCTAGACAGTCTCAACTTGTTAACGTCATCCTCTACCTGCGATTTTTTCATAGTACAGTTGCTTCAATTTTTTTATAGTACAGTTGGTACCTAAACATTCATACCAAGGTAACCAATTCAGTGTTATTAGGTTTCTAATTTATTTTTAAAAAATCTATTATAGTTTTTTTTATTTAATAGTGCAGTTGGTAGCTAACACTTTATACAAATGTAACCAATTCAGTTTTATTGGGTTACTAATTAATTAAAAAAAATATATTGTAGATTTTTTTTATAATGCAGTTGGTAGTCAAACCTTAATACAAAGGTAACCAATTCAGTTTTATTGGGTTGCAAATTAATTATAAAAAATCTATTATAGATTTTTTTTATAGTGCAGTTGGTAGCGAAACCTTAATACAAATGTAACTAACAAAAACTAAAATTATTACCTTTGAAAGTTTTGATTACCAACTGCACTGAAATTTTTCTTGGTTACCCACAAAAACTAAAATGGTTACCTTTGTATAAATATTTGGATACCAACTGCACTAAAATTTATCTTTTTCTCCTTTTAATTTCTGGACTAAATCAACCTTCGTCACAATGGCAGCTGTGGCCGTAATGGATGAGGAGATCGGCGTCCATGGTGTTGAAGCGGCGGCGAAGGAGAGGAGGAAGATGACCGGCGAAGGGGAGGAGGAAGATGACGTTGCCAAACTTTGAATATTTGAATTTTAATTATTATTTTTGAATTTGAATTTGAATTTGTTGTAAGATCCAAGATATTTGAATTTGAATTATTAATTATGGTAGTTATTTCTCCTTGATTTTAGGTTTCCTTATTATTATGAATTAAATCCTAATTGCATACTAATTCCCTAAATTAACGAATCCTAATTGCACTAATATTATAAACAAATATAGAAAATATATTAATTGTGTAAATATTTTATGAGTGCACTAATAGTGTAATTACTTTCTAAATATTGTATATTATTGTAAAGAACCCAATGCTTTTTCAGTCACCGTACTATATGTCAACTTACAGATGGATAACTAAACTTTTTTTTCTTACAGTCAACTCATTGTACTCGATTTTACTAACAAAAAAATTAAAAAACCGTTAAGTCAAGGTTAACTTAACGAAAGTGATGATGTGGCAACTGACTTGTCTAAAAAGAAGCCTATGTGGCAGTTAGTATGCGACGTGACAGTGATTATGTGAATTTGGAGGAAAATTTTTATGAAAAAATAGAAAAAAATATTTTAAAGTATAATATAAATTATAAAAATTAGCCAAAAAAATAAGAAAATAAATAAATAAAAATAATTATTTTTAATAAAAATTAAAAAACGAAGTTTTTTTGATTTTTTATTAAAAAAAATTTAAAAACGCATTTTTTTTAAATAAAAATAAATTTTTTTATTTTTATTAAAAAAAATTTAAAACGCAGTTTTTTTTAATAAAAATAAATATTTTTAATAAAAATAATAAAAATGCAGTATTTTTAATAAAAATAAAAAAAAGTAGTTTTTTTTAATAAAAATAATTAAAAACGCAGTTTTTTTTAATAAAAAAAATTAACAGATTAATTTTAAAATTTTTTTAATTAAGAGATTTTAAATTTTTAACAGTTTTAAAATTAAAAATATTTTAAAATTAATCTGTTAATTTTTTTTATAAAAAAAATTGCATTTTTTTAATTAAAAAAAACTATTTAAGAGATTAAAAAAATTGAATTTTTAAATCTGTTAACAGTTTAAAGAGATTTTTTTATTAAAAAAAATACATTTTAAGTCAACCTTGACTTAAAAAAAATTAATTATTTTTTTTTATAATACAATTAATCTGTTAACTTTTTTTATTAAAAAGACTGCGTTTTTAATTATTTCTATTAAAAAAAAGCTAAAAAAAATTTTATTATAAAAAAAACTGCATTTTTAATTTTTATTAAAAAAAGCTGCATTTTTAATTTTTATTAAAAAAACAGCATTTTATTTTTTTTAATAAAAAAAGAAAAAAACTTCTTAAAAAAAATTGCGCTTTTTTTATTAAAAAAAATTGCGTTTTTTATTATTTTTATTAAAATAAAACTACATTTTTTTTATTAAAAAAAACTACATTTTTTTTATTTTTATTAAATATATTTACTTTTATTAAACTAAACTGCGTTTTAATTTTTTTTTAATAAAAATTAATAAAAATTTATTTTTATTAAAAAAATGCGTTTTAATTATTTTTTAATAAAAAATAAAAAAAACTGCATTTTATTAATTTTTATTAAAAATAATTTTATTTATTTATTTATTTATTTTCTTGTTTTTTGGCTAATTTTTATAATTTATATGATACTTTAAAATATTTTTTTCTATTTTTTCATAAAAACTTTCCTCCAAATCTTCATCATCACTGTCATGTCGCACACTAACTGCCACATAGGTTTTTTTTTAGATAAGTCAGCTGCCACATCATCACTTCCGTTAAGTCAACCTTGACTTAACGGTTTTTTTAATTTTTTATTTGTAAAATCGAGTAAAATGAGTTGACTGTAACAAAAAAAAGTTCAGTTATTCATATGTAAGTTGACATATAGTATGGTAATTGAAAAAATATTTAACCCCCCATACCCCCCATATTAGTTAACACCCCCCAAAAGTTAGCCCACTATGACATTTCTGTTTTTTGTCCGAGTGTGAATGATAATTTCAAAAAATATTTTAATGGGTTCTTTACACTATTATACAACAATTAGAAAGTAATTACAAGATTAGTGCATCCACAAAATAATTACAAAAAGAATACAACACAATAATTTTTCAGTAGAATTTTCGTACAACGTAGGAAATCCAACGGGCTTGGGTATGTGACCGTGACGGATGTACCGATAAGCGACAACTACCAGAGGAAATCTGGAATTGTAATAATATCCATTTCCGTTCGCAGTATGTGAAGATGAGTGAGATTTTGGCGAAGTGGAGGTTGTTGAAGGAGGAGATGTTTTTTTTGAGAGTGAAAGGAATGCTCTGATCTTTAAAGACGACGGCGAGATGAAGCTCGATCGTACTGTTCGATGATATTCGCAAGATCCTCATCTGAGGTTAGCGAAATTATTGCATCTAAGTCTTCCGTCGACAACTGATACCGTAAACTAACGGATGTTCCACACAATTCTTCAAGCTTTACCAATAGCTCTATAACTAATAAAGTATATATACATCTTAGTAATTTTTTCTAAAAATATACTAGGAAGTGTAAATAACCCAATCAAAATCGGTATTTACGAAAAGATTGTAAGATTTGGAAACCGACATTCTGCTGTAGAGACTGAATTTTTTTTATGACTACTTGGTTACCTACAAAAACTAAAATGGTTACCTTTGTATAAAGGTTTGACTACCAACTGTACCATATTTAAAATAATTTTATTTTTAAAAGGTTATTTATAAATAACCAGCAACTACATAAATGAAAACTTTTACATGGCATTTCGGATACCATCTACATATTCTGTTAAAAAAAATTAATCATACATACATTACCATCACTATAAAATTAATCATTCGAGATACTTTAATGAGATTTATTGGTCACTACATATTGGACAATTGGACACATGTTTATTGCGTTGTCTAATTGAGGTATATTATACATTGAAATTTCGACATACCATAACTGAATACTTTCAAATTAAGATTCAGAAAACACTATAAATTGAATAAGTAATAATGGAATTCCTCAATATGTTTAATATGTTAAAATAATCAAAAGGTACATAGTAACCAATATGATGAAGTTCTGTCACTCACTAATACGCATTTGGTTACCTCCAAAGAAAAGAGTCCAAAAAATTCAATATGAACAAACAAAGAATGTCAAACAACTGGTAATAGAAACAAACACCAATCAGTAGTATCCAAATATATAAGCACTAGTAACCAAAACACAATCAACAAGTTTCCAAAATTAATTTAATCAACCTGCATATTGTCAAAAAGTATATAGTAACCAAATCAGAATATAACATTAACCAAACGAAACAGTGGCGACGACCACAAATGAACCAAACGAAGCAGCGGCGTCTGAAAACTTAGAAACAGAGCAAATGCATAAATCATGGGCATGGTCCTGCAGCAATCTTGTGTCGAATGAATCATCTAATTGCAATAACTATGTACACTGTGTGTGTGTGTGTTGGCCCACCCAACATGGGGTGTAATGAACTGCTGATCGAAGTGATTTTCAAGTAATTTCTGTCGAGACTGTTGCAAAGTTCTTACACTGATAAAACGCAGTCCACAAATTACTACGAGCAGTCCTTTGAAAATCCCAACAAAATTTTTAAAGCCCGTCACTCAATGAATGAATTACTATCCCTTCACAAATTGATTCAGATGGTAATCCTTAGTGTTTTATTTCAGCGACTACATCCATGAGAACAACTATGTACTGGAAATCAATACTTGAATCCATCATCATAAAATCCCATTTAGCACCCTCTGATAATAATCATATTGACGTGTTCGCGAGATATCTAAGCTACTGCTAATGAGAGAGAGCACCAATGATACACATTGTTGCTAATTATTCAAATGCACTAATTTTATAAATAAAATATTGAAAATGTATTAATTTTGTAAATATTTTCTAGATGCACTTTTGTTATAATTTTTTCTAAAAATGTACTAGGAAGTGTAAATAACCCTATTTAATTGGTTGTCAATGGATCGAATAGGGTGTAAATATATTAAATTTAAAAGAAATTTTCTCAAGAAAACCAATTATCCTACTCTTCGATTTTTTATCACTAAAGAGAATTCTTTAAGGAATATTTTATCACCTTGGGCCTGTTCGGGAATGACTTATTTTAAATGATTTATAAGTTAAAATATAAATTGACTTATAATTTATTTTAAGTTATGACTTATAAATAAAAGTGTTCGACATCAATTTGACTTATAAGTCAAAAATTAAGTTAAAACAAGTTATGAAAGTATTCGGCTCATAATGATTTATAAGTTAAAATAAATATAAATATTACTAAAAATGACATTAATAAAAAGAGGGGCAAAATAGACATTACATTTGGTCAAATTAACTTATTTTAAAATGACTTATAGTCATTTTAAAATAAGTTACAAATACTTACTTTTTTTTTACTTAAAACTCAACTTATAAGTAGAAAAATAAATTATTATCGAACATGTGAATAATAACAAATGACTTATAAATTTATTTAACCAACTTATGAGTCATTCCCGAACAGGCTCTTAGTCGATTCGTTTCGTTGAATTCAAATTTAAAATTGAACCTAAAAGATCCTAGGCATTGGAATTTGAACGTGTGGTTGATTTTAAGTGAAAATTTAAAATTTAAATGTAGATGTATGTAGCTTTGTATATATCTCGATTACAAGATTATTATATCATACCCTGGTACATGGTTAGACCTGACAAACAAGCGGGGCGGGCCGGGCCGGGCCGGGTCGGGTCGAGCGCGGGCCAGGCCAACGGCGGGCCGGGCCGAAAAGGCCCGGATTTTGGCGGGCCAGATTTCTTAAGCCCGTGGCCCGGGTTGGGTGGGCTGGGCCGGCCCGCGGGCTTTTTCCTATTTTTTTTTTTGCAAAATCTTGATACACCAAAAATAGTAATAATAATAAATATTAAAAATAATAAACAATAATTCTAATTACTTAAATTAACTACATATCTCAATCAATTAAAATTTTAATAGTATTATAATTTTAGATATTATTCTAAAGGCATGATTTGGGATAATGATTGAATTACTTTCCAAATAAGTAGGGGGAATGCATAATTAAGGGATAATGATTGATTTACTTTTCAAATTTACTACAATATGATTCTTTAAAATTAATATAATTTATTTAACTTTTAAAGATAATAAATATTGTAATTAATACTAATATATAGATAATTTTAAATTTTTATAATTATATTATCTAACTTAAACTAATAATTGTTAGTTTAATAGTTTTATACTTTGAAATTATTTACTACATATTTCAATCAATTAAAATTTTAATAGTATTATAAATTAGTATTATTAATTAAGAATAATAAAATTACAATAAAATCAAATTTATAGCGACATAAAAAAAAATTATGACACAATCTTAAAGAGATACTGTTATACACTAATAAATACATGAAATAAAATATAATACTATATTATAAAGACACTCACGCTATTTTACAAAAATAAAAAACTATATGTATGAATATTAAGATTATGTTTTTTGTATGCTTTTAAAATAATAAATTGTTAATTTAATATTGCTGTGCAATTATGTGTTATTTTACATAATTATATATCACTAAAATAATACACTTTATTTATATAAAAAATTATATAAATAAAGTGTATTATTTAAGTTTTACTTATTATAAATGCACGATTTAAGTAAGTATTAATTGTTTAGTTTTATATTATAAATGCACGATTTAAGTTTTACTTTTTAAGAATAGTAAATTTGAACAAAAGTAAAGAAACAATATATTAAAGATTGCATTAAAAATAAATAATTGTTGTAGCTCAGTTGGTTTGAACTCTTATTTATTTATTTATAAGTCTTGTGTTCAAGCCCCACAAGTAGCAACAATTTGTTTAAAAAAAAAAGTTACGGGCTGCGGTCCGGGCCGCCATCACGGGCTGGGCCAAAAACGGGCCGGGCCAAAACGGTCCAGCTTTTCCTGGGCTAGAAAACTGCAGCCCATAGCCCAGCCCGGCCCGCGGGCTTGGGCCAAGTTTGCCAGGTCTATACATGGTTTAGATAATATGTTAGATTTAAATTGTATTTTAATTATATATATGTAAATTAATGAGCATAACAAATTGAGGAACTTGAATGTAAAAATATAAAATTGACTTAAAAGAATAATATATTAAATTGTAACTGAAATTTTAATTATAATTCGAATTTGAACCTAGCTATAACCTTGTTTTGAACTTGAACCAATAATCTTAAGTTAAATGATTCTGTTTTAATCATATCATTTGGCGACTTAAGTTAAATAATTTGAACCAATAATCTTAAGTTAAATAATTTTAATAATGTTTAAAAAAATTTAAATTCCTTAATACTATTGAACCTCATATTTTGTTTCTTCCTCCACACAACTATAGGGAACTTTTTTGCAATGTTACTGTTTATTTTATTTTTAAGCACGATGCACTAAATAATAATTCTCATGATGAGTAAAAAATGGAGGAAGTTTGAGACAATTTGAATGGCGTTTCATTGTCCTAACGGAAAATATTAGGATTGGTATACAAAAACTTGAGTCTAGTGTAGAAATTCAAAATAGTGTACCTTAAACAAACCACATTTTAGAAAAATAATTTATGACAAAAAACTTATATATTTATTAATTTTATATGTTGTAAGACTCCGCATTTTATGAAATAAAGGTATTCAATTTTTCTTATAATTACTATTTAGTAAATGGTTAAATTGATAAAAATTTAAAGTTATGGGTGAAATGTTAAAATTTTTCAAAATAAGCAAGTGGCTATAAAATAATCATTGTTGTCGAAGAATATTTGTTTGGTCGTGAAATATTCTTTCTGTCGGGGAATATTCGTACGACTACGCAGCTATTTGTGGGTCCCATAACAGAATAACTGTCGGATGAAGAAAACGACAAATTTAAGTTTTTATAAATAACGACGTAATTGTTACCGTTAACACTGTTGGAATACCCGGTGGTTAAAATACAGTAATACGCGTTATTACACAGTACCACACGGTATTGCACATTATTTTTGAAATTATTGATTCTTACGTAAGAAGGCACTACTCAATAATTGTTACAGTAATTACTGTTCAATATTTTATTTTATTGATTCAATAATTGCTACGTTGAAATTTTATATTATTGTTGTTCAATAATTGTCATTGCACAATATTTCCTATTATCAGATCAATAATTCATATTATTTGAATAATATTATTAGATAACATTATTGGTAATGTCTAAAAAGTTCTGTCTAAGGAGAGGTTTGGTCACCTAATTGCGCGCCAGTAAGGAGAAATTCTTATTGGAAAGCCCCCTCTTTCCTGGGAATGGCCTGGTTGTCATAAATGTGATTCTGTAATATTATTTGTGAATAATTAATTATTGATTCATATGATAAAGAAATATTTATTTTATGTGGATATAAATGAGGGATATATTTTTGTGGTTAAAAATGAAGGAGTTAATGTTGAGGTATTTTATCTGTATTTTTATCGGAATGGAGGTATTAAAAATCAAATTAGGGTTTTTGAGATATTTTGCGAGGGTTATAATTTTTAATCCGACCGTTGGATCGTTGTGATTTTTGGATATGTTATACATATATAAGTTGAGTATATGTCCACAAATTTTGAACCGTTAAAAATGAACGTATGATTTGTTATGCATTTTACGAGATGACTGGTTCAGAAATTGTTGAATTTTCGGAGTTAATCATTTTGGTGGAAAATTCTAGAATTGGTGGGCCCCACTTGTGGTTGGTGAAGAAATGTGTTGAGATTTTTATTCAAATGTGGTGGGTGAAAATAGTAGCAGGTAAATCCATCAGGTTGCAGGTTAAGTCTGCTTCGGCGTGCTAACATTTTCCTATAAATAGAGAGCTAAGTTAGAATTGAAAATCACACCAGAATTCATAAATTTTCTCTCTTTCTCTCTCTATATTATGAAGCATATTTTGTTAGTATTTAGATACTTTGAGAGTTACTATTCAGTGTAAGTTTCCTTCGGCTTTGCATTCCAGTCAGAAATACTGCACTTTTGAGGTAAGGGATAGTAAGAAATTTTAAAGGTTGTTATGTTTTTCAGTTTCGTAATTTTTCAGACCTTCAAAAATTTTGAAAAAATTTAAAATGATATTTTGATGAGTTTTATTGATTGTGTCCAAAATGGTAATTTTTAGATGTATAGATTAAAAGTTATGAATTTTATGAGAAAATACTATTTTAAAAATAATCGCTTATAACTCCTTGTGGTTAACTCCAAAATTGATGAAATTTTTATTAGGAGTACATTTATATAATATCAGTGTATTCTGTGAATTTCAGAAATTTTGGACAAAAGTATAATTTATGATAAATGTCGAAATATTCGGCGGTATTGGCCATATGAAAAATAGTAAATAAATTTTAAAAATTCTGAGAAAAATATATGTTCAATATGGGACTATATTCTGCTAAATCTCAGAAAAAAAATATTTTTGGAATTGATTTGGTATTTTTCATAAAAATAGACTAGTTATGAATAAATGAATTAAATATGTTATGTGAAGTAAGAAAATTGGAAAATAGGATTTTATGGCTTGAGAATCCTATATGAGGTATATGCAGATTTTTTATGAGGGTTTTGGTTATTGGTAATGAAATCTTATGCGTTTGACATTTTAGGATGATTAAATGCATTATTTAGTAAAGTGTAAACAATTAAAATAAATTGTTTATAAGTTTAAAAAATGTTATTTCAATATCATTATACCGAAATATTGGTATGAATTTTATTGTAAAATTTTTACCTTTTTGTGTCGGGTTTACTATTCATGAGTTACTATTCATGAGTTACTATTCACGAAATTACTATTCATGGGTTACTATTCACGAGCTACTATTCATGACAAAATTAGTTTCTTTTTCTAACCAAATTATAGTTAATTTATGAATATTACTCTTGAAATTAAATCTATATTTTGATCATATTATTTTTATTATCATTTTTATAACCCTGATGTTGAAATTCTCTTTCACTTGAGTGTAAAGATGGGTAGATTGTTAGTATGATCATGACTATGAATTCTCTTTGGCCAGTAGTACAAAGTTGAATTGTTGACTGGTATGATCATGACCATTGAATTTATAACTGAATATTTTTTGCTTAAGTGTAAAGGTGAATTGATCAACATGGTTATAATTATTGTTTATATAATTCTGAAATGATTATATTTTTTTTTGAGATATTAGTATATTTGGCCTATAGTGCAAATATGAACTGTTGAAGAATATCTTTGGCCTGTAGTGCAAAGATGAATTATTGATGAATATCTTTGGCCTGTAGTGCAAAGATGAACTGTTGATGAATATCTTTGGTCTGTAGTGCAAAGATGAATTATTGATGAATATCTTTGGCCTGTAGTGCGAAGATGAACTGTTGTTGAATATCTTTGGCCCGTAGTGCAAAGATGGTTTGTTGATGAATATCTTTGGTCGAAGTGTGAAGATGGATTTATTAGCATGATTATGAACAGGAACTGTGATTTGGTATAACCATGATCTTTGATGTTTCAAGTAAAGACATGTGATGAAAATATTCTTCGTCCTGGTTGTGAAAAAAAATTTAGAATCACAATTATGATTATGAGTTATTCATATGGTTGTGGAAAGGAACTATTGAGTGATGTTACATGGATAAAACATTGTCGGTGAATTTTTAACATGGAGAAGATAATAGACTTTATAGTCTATTTGACTCTTCTAATAGATTGCTCGTTCTGCTGCAGCTATGGTTAAAATTTTTATCATCTACCATATGTTCTAAATCTCTGATTTATTACTGATGAAGACTATTGATAATTTATTTATCTTTAGTCATGATATTCTTTACTGGGCTAGTTGTGCTCACCCTTTTGTTTCACAATTCCTTTCAGGTAATAAGAGTGTAGCTGGGTTGAGCGGGGGTAACAAGGGAATAGAACGGTGGTATTTAGCGGTGGAGTTCTCCCTAAGCAGTATAGAAAAGTTCATTTAGTAGTTATATTTGGTTAATTCAATAGGGTAAGGCGTACCCAACGTTGGAAGGGTGTTTTGCAACTATCATACAAGATGTCTAACGACATTAAATCTCGTGTCATCATAAGACAGGGTTGTGCACATCCACTTGCTGATTATATCTATGAGCACTACCTATATAATCTTGGTGTTTGTTTGAAGTATAATTCTCAATTAGAGACAGTGGAGATAATGATATGTCAAGAGAAGACTCACCATTGGAAAGAATATGATAGTAATCTTCTCGTTTTTTTTGGGGTCTATTGGGTCAACCAAGGATAATTCTGTGGCCATATGATATCTATCATAACCTAGAAGCATGGCCTCCCATGTACGAAGGTTTCCTTGAGCACTTCCCAAAGATTTTGATTTCTAAAACAGTTTTTGATTATACCTTTATGTAAGGTGTCATTATGAGGTGATGTCCACGGTTGGAACATGAGTCACATTTGGTAAATATTTGTATCCAAACTCACAACATGTGTTGTTGTATTTTGCACGACAATTGTTGTAATAAAGTTGTAGCTATTTTCTGTGCCATGTATTTGGCGACTCAGAATAGGTTGGATGGAATGGACCTATTTTGGGGTCGTTACATTTTGGTATCAGAGCTATAAGTAAAGAGCCCCGAGCCTCTCGCTGGTGACTTCCTGTTGATGGGGGATGCACCGAAGCCAGACTCTCCGTAGGGGACGCCATTCTGCGGTGGCAAACTGATAGGTATCAATGTATGGTGCTGACATAGGTTGGTGTCCAGAGTTATATTTTGGTATCAGAGCTTAGGGATATGATCTCTGGCGGAGATCGGGAAATAGAACTAGGAGGGGAGAGATGAGTAAATCCTTCGCTAGTGTGTCCTACCTAAGCTTATTTGTTGGTCAGTCATAATATCGGGATATTATGTGATATGTTAATTTGTTAAATTAACCCTTGTTTTGAAGCTATATTCTAGAATGATATCTAAAATACAGGAGATGAGCAATGGAGAAATCATGATGACAGGGAAGATAGAATCTGAAATGAAAGCAAGGTATTCTCAACTCTTTGAAATACCAGGTACGTAAATTTCGGGGACGAAATTTCATAAGGAGGGGAGATTGTAAGACCCCAAATTTTATGAAATAAAGGTATTCAATTTTTCTTATAATTACTATTTAGTAAATGGTTAAATTGATAAAAGTTTAAAGTTATGAGTGAAATGTTAAAAATTTTTAAAATAAGCAAGTGGCTATAAAATAATCATTGTTGTCAGAAAATATTCGTTTGGTCGTGGAATAATCTTTCTGTCGGGGAATATTCGTACGACTACGCAGCTAATTGTGGGCCCCATAACAGAATAACTGTCGGATGAAGAAAACGACAAATTTGAGTTTTTATAAATAACGGCGTAATTGTTACCGTTAACACTGTTGGAATACCCGGTGGTTAAAATACAGTAATACGCGTTATTGCACAGTAGCACACAGTATTGCACAGTATTTTTGAAATTATTGATTCTTACGTAAGAAGGTACTACTCAATAATTGTTATAGTAATTACTGTTCAATATTTTATTTTATTGATTCAATAATTGCTACGTTAAAATTTTATATTATTGTTGTTCAATAATTGTCACTGCACAATATTTCCTATTATCAGATCAATAATTCATATTATTTGAATAATATTATTAGATAACATTATTGGCAATGTCTAGAAAGTTCTGTCTAAGGAGAGGTTTGGTCACCTAATTGCGCGCCAGTAAGGAAAAATTCTTATTAGAAAGCCCCCTCTTTCCTGGGAACGGCCTGGTTGTCATAAATGTGATTCTGTAATATTATTTATGAATAATTAATTATTGATTCATATGATAAAGAAATATTTATTTTATGTGGATATAAATGAGGGATATATTTTTGTGGTTAAAAATGAAGGAGTTAATGTTGAGGTATTTTATCTGTATTTTTATCGGAACGGAGGTATTAAAAATCAAATTAGGGTTTTTAAGATATTTTGCGAGGGTTATAATTTTTAATCCGACCGTTGAATCGTTATGATTTTTGGATATGTTATACATATATAAGTTGAGTATATGTCCACAAATTTTGAACCGTTAAAAATGAACGTATGATTTGTTATGAATTTTACGAGATGACTGGTTCAGAAATTGTTGAATTTTCGGAGTTAATCATTTTGGTGAAAAATTCTAGAATTGGTGGGCCCCACTTGTGGTTGGTGAAGAAATGTACTGAGATTTTTATTCAAATATGGTGGGTGGGAATAGTAGTAGGTAAAGCCATCATGTTTCAGGTTAAGTCTACTTCGGCGTGCTAATATTTTTCTATAAATAGAGGACTAAGTTAGAATTAAAAATCACACCAGAATTCATAAGTTTTCTCTCTTTCTCTCTCTATATTATGAAGCATATTTTGTGAGTATTTAGATACTTTGAGAGTTGCTATTCAGTGCAAGTTTCCTTCGGCTTTGCATTCCAGTCAGAAATACTGCACTTTTGAGGTAAGGGATAGTAAGAAATTTTAAGGGTTGTTATATTTTTCAATTTCGTAATTTTTTAGACCTTCAAAAATTTTGAAAAAATTTGAAATGATATTTTGATGAGTTTTATTGATTGTGTCTAAAAATGGTGATTTTTGGATGTATAGATTAAGAGTTATGAATTTTATGAGAAAAGACTATTTTAAAAATAATCGCTTATAACTCCTTGTGGTTAACTCCAAAATTGATAAAATTTTTATTGGGAGTACATTTATATAATATCAGTGTACTCTGTGAATTTCAGAATTTTTGGACAAAAGTATAATTTATGATAAATGTCTAAATATTCGGCGATTTTGGCCATATGAAAAATAGTAAAAGAATTTTAAAAATTCTGAGAAAAATATATGTTCAATATGGGACTATATTCTGCTAAATCCCAGAAAAAAAATATTTTTGGAACTGATTTGGTATTTTTCATAAAAATAGACTAGTTATGAATAAATAAATTAAATATGTTATGTGAAGTAAGAAAATTGGAAAATAGGATTTTATAGCTTGAGAATCCTATATGAGGTATATGCAGATTTTTGATGAGGGTTTTGGTTATTGGTAATGAAATCTTATGCGTTTGACATTTTAGGATGATTAAATGCATTATTTAGTAAAGTGTAAACAATTAAAATAAATTATTTATAAGTTTAAAAAATGTTATTTCAATATCATTATACCGAAATATTAGTATGAATTTTATTGTAAAATTTTTACCTTTTTGTGTCGGGTTTACTATTCATGAGTTACTATTCACGAAATTACTATTCATGGGTTACTATTCACGAGTTAGTATTCATGACAAAATTAATTTCTTTTTCTAACCAAATTATAGTTAATTTATGAATATTACTCTTGAAATTAAATCTATATTTTGATCATATTATTTTTATTATCATTTTTATAACCCTGATGTTGAAATTCTCTTTCACTTGAGTGTAAAGATGGGTAGATTGTTAGTATGATCATGACTATGAATTCTCTTTGGCCAGTAGTACAAAGTTGAATTGTTGACTGGTATGATCATGACCATTGAATTTATAACTGAATATTTTTTGCTTAAGTGTAAAGGTGAATTGATCAACATGGTTATAATTATTGTTTATATAATTCTGAAATGATTATATATTTCTTTGAGATATTAATATATTTGGCCTATAGTGCAAATATGAACTGTTGAAGAATATCTTTGGCCTGTAGTGCAAAGATGAATTATTGATGAATATCTTTGGCCTGTAGTGCAAAGATGAACTGTTGATGAATATCTTTGGTCTGTAGTGCAAAGATGAATTATTGATGAATATCTTTGGCCTGTAGTGCGAAGATGAACTGTTGTTGAATATCTTTGGCCCGTAGTGCAAAGATGGTTTGTTGATGAATATCTTTGGTCGAAGTGTGAAGATGGATTTATTAGCATGATTATGAACAGGAACTGTGATTTGGTATAACCATGATCTTTGATGTTTCAAGTAAAGACAGGTGATGAAAATATTCTTCGTCCTGGTTGTGAAGAGAAATTTAGAATCACAATTATGATTATGAGTTATTCATATGGTTATGGAAAGGAACTATTGAGTGATGTTACAGGGATAAAACATTATCGGTGAATTTTTAACATGAAGAAGATAATAGACTTTATAGTCTATTTGACTCTTCTAATGGATTGCTTGTTCCGCTGCAACTATGGTTGAAATTTTTATCATCTACCATATGTTCTAAATCTCTGATTTATTACTGATGAAGACTATTGATAATTTATTTATCTTTAGTCATGATATTCTTTACTGGACTAGTTGTGCTCACTCTTTTGTTTCACAATTCCTTTCAGGTAATAAGAGTGTAGCTGGGTTGAGCGGGAGTAACAAGGAAATAGAACGGTGGTATTTAGCGGTGGAGTTCTCCCTAAGCAGTATAAAAAGTTCATTTAGTAGTTATATTTGGTGAATCCAATAGGGTAAGGCGTACCCAACGTTGGAAGGGTGTTTTGCAACTATCATACAAGATGTCTAACGACATTAAACCTCGTGTCATCATAAGACAGGGTTGTGCACATCCACTTGCTGAGTATATCTATGAGCACTACCTATATAATCTTGGTGTTTGTTTGAAGTATAATTCTCAATTAGAGACAGTGGAGATAATGATATGTCAAGAGAAGACTCACCATCGGAAAGAATATGATAGTAATCTTCTCGTTTTTCTTTGGGGTCTATTGGGTCAACCAAGGATAATTTTGTGGTCATATGATATCTATCATAACCTAGAAGCATGGCCTCCCATGTACGAAGGTTTCCTTGAGCACTTCCCAAAGATTCTAATTTCTAAAACAGTTTTTGACTATACCTTTATGTAAGGTGTCATTATGAGGTGCTGTCCACGGTTGGGACATGAGTCACATTTGGTATATATTTGTATCCAAACTCACAACATGTGTTGTTGTATTTTACACGACAATTGTTGTAATAAAGTTGTAGTTATTTTCTGTACCATGTATTTGGCGACTCAGAATAGGTTGGATGAAATGGACCTATTTTGGGGTTGTTACATATGTGAATTGCGACTAACGTGTAAGGCTATTCCTGAGTACCGGCGGGAGGGTAGACCGCCGTGACACCCTGATTAGGGGGCCCATATATATATATATATATATATATATATATATATATATATATATATATATATATATATATAGTGCAGATCTTAAGCTCACCTCTTATCTAACTTCCCCGAACTCACCCCCTTTAGCGACGGACCTGGCGACGGTTCGGTCATACAACCGTCGTCTATACTTTTAGCGACGAACAACATATAGCGTCGCTAAAAGTATAAACGATGGTTGTATGACCGAACCGTCGTCGGGTCCGTCGCTAAAGGGGGGTGAAGCTCGGGTGAGTTGAATAAGCGGTGAGCTTAAGATCTGGACCGTATATATATATATATATGTGTGTGTGTGTGTGTGTGTGTGTGTGTGTGTGTGTGTGTGTGTGTGAAATCCCAGATTTTATGAAAAAATATTTAATTTTTGAAATATTTTGGTTTGAATTTGAGATAATGTTATAGTTGTGGGTAGTATTTATAAATTTTTTAAAGTATGCAAGTTGTTGTATTATATTCTATTGGTCGGAAAATATTATTTTTGTCGGGGAATATTCGTACGACGACACAATTATTGGTGGACCCCACAACGGAATTATTGTCGGATTAAGAAAACGACAAAAATGTTTTATGAAAATAACGGCGGAAGTTTTACCGTTAATACTGTTGAACTACTCGGTAGTAAAAGTACAGTAATATGTGTGGTTGCATAGTAGCACACGATATTGATTATTGAGACTTACGTGATAAGTCACTCAGTTTTGTTTTATTAGTATTATTAACGTAATAAAACAGTAAATTTTTTTTATATAAAACATAATACTTTTATAAAGTTATTCGTTTTATTAGACAATAATTAGAATATACTCCCTCCGTCCCAAATTAACTGCTCAATTTTGACTTTTTTAAGTCAAATTGACTATTCTTAGAATTAATAATTAAGCACATATAAATATATTTCTAAAATTATAAAAATTAGGATTAGTAATAAATTGTATATACTTTCTTTTGGTTATAATCTCTTCACCTATATTTTAGCAAAAATAGTAAAAATATTAGTTTTAAAAATGGTCAATTTGACTTTAAAAAGTCAAAACTGAGCAATTAATTTGGGACGGAGGGAGTATTATATTTTATTATGCATAGTGTTGCATAGTGCCTACATAATATTTTGTATTGTAAATTTTTTTTATATAAAACAAAATATTTTTATAAAGTTATTCATTTTATTAGCTTATAAATAGAATATATTATATTTTATTTAAAAGGTTTTATTTTAATTATGGACCGTTCGATTAAAGTAAATCAATCTAGACCGTTCATGAATTAGTTACTATGCAGTCCATTCTTCTATAAATAGAAACTCATTCCTTCATTATATTCTTACGAATTCACTGAAACTCTAGAGAGAAAAATTATAGAGAGAAAGAAGAAGAGTATTCTGCTACTTCACTACTCCGATATCAAGTTTCTTTTACGGTAAGGGATATTATTTGTTGTACCTGTAAGGGGTATTATTTCTTTCGTATCCATGAAGAGAACTTCTGTTATTCAATTCCTTATTATTATGTTGGAATAACCTGTATACGTGGACTACCCTATACTTGGTGAAATTCTTCTGTTATTCCATTCTTTATTATTATGTTGGAATAACCTGTCTATGCGAAGTACCGTATACATGGTGAAATTCTTCTGTTATTCCATTCTTTATTATTATGTTGGAATAACCTGTCTATGCGAAGTACCGCATACATGGTGAAATTCTTCTGTTCTTCTATTCTTATTATTCTGTTGGAATAACCTGTTTATGCGAAGTACCGCATACATGGTGAAATTCTTCTAATATTCTGTTCTTTATTATTCTGTCGGAATATCCTGTCTGTGCGTTTACGCCGGACCTGGTTCCATTATTTACTATTATGTCGAAATATCATGTCTGTGCGTTTATGCCGGACCTGGTTCTATTATTTATTATTCTGTCGGAATATTCTGTCTGTGCGTTTATGCCGGACCTGATTCAATTATTTATTATTCTGTTGGGAATAACCTGCCTGTGCAGTCTATCGCACGCATGGTGAAACCTTCTGTTATTTCATTATTTATTATTCTGTTGGAATAACCTGTCTATGTGGATTACCACATGCATGGTGAATGATCCTTTGTATTCATTCCTTATTAAATTGTGAAAATGATCTGTATACGTGGATTACCGCATGACGGGTGAAAATCTATTTGCAGTTTCATACATTCTATTATACTCAGTTGGTTAAAGTTTTGGCTTCTATATTCCTTGAAATTAGTGGAATATCCTTGATATTTGCTCTTCATCCAGTATCTTTTCATAGAAATATTCTTCTGATCAATCTTGAGTGTGACGCCCCCAGAATAGGTATACAACACCCATTCTGAGTCGCCAAATACATGGTACAGAAAGCAAACTACAACTTCAATAATACAATTGTCGTGCAAAATACGACAACACATACTGTGAGTTTAAATACAAATATTGTCTTCTGGACAATATCCACACTCAAATAAATCCTCATTACAATTATTCAAACACTATTTTACAGAAATAGTGAGGACTGCTAATACATCTTTCTAGAACCATCACTCCATACCCCGACTAGATCCTGCTATGTTCTCACCTCCTGAGAAGAAAAATGGAACAAAAAGGAAAAGGGTGAGCTCAACTAGCCCAGTAAAGAATATTATGACTAAGATAATATACAACAAATTATCGTTAGTCTTCAACAGGGAAAAATCTGATAAAATATAATCGACAACAAGTTTTAGATCAACAACTGCAGCGGAAACAGCAAACCATTAGAAAAGTCAAGTAGAGAAAGAATTCTACTATCTTCTAAGATTTAAAAGTCCATCATCAATATTTTATCCCTGTAAAATCAATTAATAATCATCTTTAACCAAATATTCATCTTTGCACTACAGGCCAAAGATATTCATTTGTATCATCAGTCGGTCATGTTCATCTCAACACCTGTTCATCTTTGCACTACAGGCCAAAGATATTCATCAAGTAATTATACATCTTTGCACTACAAGCCAAAGATATTCAGTAATATCATCATTTAGGACTGAGGATGATGAAAAATATCTTAAAGAGAACGAATCCAATGAGACAGAAGGACAAATAGTAGGGATTCGTATAACAGTTTATCCAAGATCAATAATACTTCATAATAATCAATTGTGAAGCAGAATTCAAAAATAAAGATCAAAACATGGATACAATCAAAGATAGTAACCATAATAGACATCTTGGACAAAAAGGGAAAATTTTATTTTTCGGTGAATAGTGCCGTATTCGTGAATAGTGCCGTATACGTGAATAGTGCCGTATACGTGAATAGTACCCCCGACACAAAAAGTTCCAAATTTGATAAAAACTCATATCAATATTTCAGCATAATGATATTGAAGAAAATAATATCATTTAAGAAGAAAATAATATCCCTTACCTCAAAATATCAGTACTTCTGGTCGGAATACCGGTATAAGGCTGAAAGAAACTTGCTCTGATGAATAGAAACTGTAAAAGTATCTAAATACTCACAAAATACACTCAATAATCTAGAGAGAGAAAGAGAGAAAACTTGTTTCTGGTGTGATTTTCAATTCTAACTTAGCCCTCTATTTATAGGAAAATTTTGGTAGGTTTGACCTGCAACCTGATGGCTTTACCTGCTACTATTCCCACCCACCACATTTGAAATATAATTCAGCACATTTCTTCACCAACCACAAGTGGGGCCCACCAATTCTAGAATTTTCCATCAAAATGATAAACTCCGAAAATTCAACAATTTCTAAACCAGTCATCTTGTAAAATTCGTAATAAATCATACGTTCATTTTTAACGGTTCAAAATTTGTGGACATATACTCAACTTATATATGTATAACATATCCAAAAATTACCACGATCCAACGGTCGGATTAAAAATTATAACCCCCGCAAACTATCTCAAAAACCCTGATTTTTAATACCTCCATTCCGACAAAAATACTGACAAAAACCTCAACATTAACTCCTTCATTTTTAACCACAAAAATATATCCCTCATTTATATCCACATAAAATAAATATTTCCTTATCATATGAATCAATAATTAATTATTCACAAATAATATTACAGAATCACATTTATGACAACCAGGCCGTTCCCAGGAAAGAGGGGGCTTTCCAATAAGGATTTCTCCTTACTGGCGCGCAATTAGATGACCAAACCTCTCCTTAGACAGAACTTTCTAGACATTGCCAATAATGTTATCTAATAATATTATTCAAATAATATGAATTATTGATCTGATAAATGAAAATACTGTGCAGCAACAATTATTGAAACAACAATAATATAAAATATCAACGCGGCAATTATTGAATCAATAAAATAAAATATTGAATAATAACTACTGTAACAATTATTGAGTAGTGCCTTCTTACGTAAGAATCAATAATTGGTGCAATACCGTGTGCTACTGTATTTTAACTACCGGGTATTCCAACAGTATTAACGGTAACAACAACTTATACTTGTCGTTTTCTTCATCCAATCGCTTTCCGTTATGGGGCCCACACAAGGCTGCGTCGTCGTACGAATATTCCCCGACAGCAAGAATATTCCACGACCAACCGAATATTCACCGAGCAAAAATAAATATTTTATAACCACTTGCTTATTTTGTAAAATTTGCACATTTCACCCATAACCAAAGTATTATATCAAATTAACCCTTTATTATTCACAATAAAATTTAGAGAAAATTTGATTTTATTCATTAATAAGTTGGGGTCTTACAACCTCCCTTCCTTATAAAATTTCGTCCTCGAAATTGACGTACGTACCTGATGTTTCAAAAAGGTGAGGATACCTCGCTTTCATTTCTGATTCCAACTCCCAGGTCATTTCTTCAATAGCATGGTTTCTCCACAAAACCTTAACTTGTGGTATAACCTTCGTGCGTAGGACATGCTCTTTCCTATCCAAGATCTTAACAGGTACCTCCTCGTACGTTAAATCTTCAGCTATCTCGTCTGGTTCTAACTCAATAATGTGGTTCGGGTCTTTAACATATTTACGAAGCATAGATATGTGAAAAACATTATGAACACGAGACATGCTTGGAGGTAATGCGAGTCTATATGCCACATTTCCTATTCGCTCAAGAATCTCAAATGGACCAACAAATCTTGGATTGAGCTTTCCTCTCTTCCCAAATCTTGTAACTCCCTTCCATGGTGCAACACGTAACAATACATGATCCCCAATATTAAATTCCACGTCCTTCCGATGAAGATCCGCATAACTCTTTTGTCGATCCTGTGCCGTTTGTATACGTTGTCGAATCGTTTGGATCTTCTCTGTAGTAATGCGTACCAATTCTGGTCCCAACAATGTTGCTTCACCCACCTCGTCCCAGCATACTGGAGAACGACATTTTCTTCCATACAACGCCTCAAATGGAGCCATACCTATGCTCGCCTGATAACTGTTGTTGTAGGAGAATTCCACCAATGGTAGGTACTTATCCCAACTCCCTTTGAGATCTAAGACACAAAGTCTTAATAGATCTTCAAGAGTTTGAATAGTCCTCTCTGATTGTCCGTCCGTTTGAGGATGGTATGCTGAACTGAATCGTAAATCCGTGCCCATAGCTTTCTGCAAGCTAACCCAAAATCGTGAAGTGAATCTTGGGTCACGATCCGAAACTATGGATACTGGCATGCCATGCAATCTCACAATCTCGTTCACGTACATACTAGCAAGACGTTCAAGGGAATAAGTCTCACGTATCGGCAAGAAATGAGCGGACTTGGTTAATCTATCAACAATAACCCAAATCGCATCTATGCCTTGAGAAACCTTGGGAAGACCTGTAACAAAATCCATAGTAATGTGTTCCCACTTCCATTTCGGAATCTCAAGTGGTTGCAATGGACCCTTTGGTACTTGATGCTCCGCTTTTACACGTTGACAAGTTAAACATCTCGAGATAAACTCCGCGATCTCTCTTTTCATATTGCTCCACCAAAATGTATGTCGAAGATCGTGATACATTTTGGTACTCCCAGGATGGATTGCAAACGGTGTGTTGTGTGCCTCCATCATTATTCTATGCTTCAAGTCAAAATCGTTAGGAACACAAAGTCTGGAGTTGACTCGAAGTATTCCTTCTTCATCGATTCTTGCTTCTGGAATAGCACCTTCTTGCACTTTCTTCTTCATACGCATCAGCTCTATATCCGTAGCTTGAGCAGCTTTAACTTTATCGATTAAAGTCGGTTCTACTCGTATATTTGATATCATCATGTGGGTACTTGGAGCCTTCATCTCTATCTCCATCCTTTGCAAGTCATACAAAATGGGCCTTTGTGTTAAAAACATTGCACTCGTACCCGCATATGATCTTCTACTCAATGCGTCAGCTACTACGTTTGCTTTTCCAGGATGGTATTGGATGGTATGATCGTAATCTTTCAACAGCTCAAGCCAACGTCGTTGCCGCATGTTGAGTTCCTTTTGGGTGAAGAAATATTTGAGGCTTTTATGATCTGTATAGATCTCCACTTTCTCCCCATACAGGTAGTGTCTCCAGATCTTCAACGCAAAAACGACTGCTGCCAACTCCAAATCATGAGTAGGATAATTCCTCTCATATTCTTTGAGTTGTCGTGAGGCATAGGCTATGACTTTCCCATGTTGCATGAGAACACATCCTAACCCTTTGCCTGAAGCATCGCTGTAGATAACAAATCCATCCGAACCAGATGGTATTGTCAAAACAGGTGCCGAAATGAGTCTCCTCTTGAGTTCTTGGAAACTCTTCTCGCATTCCTCACTCCATACGAATTTTGTATCTTTCCGAGTCAGCTGAGTTAACGGAGTAGCGATTCGAGAAAATCCTTCCACAAATCTCCGATAATAACCAGCTAAGCCCAGAAAGCTACGTACTTCGGTTACCGACTTCGGTTGCTCCCAACTTTGTATGGCTTCAATCTTCGCCGGGTCGACAGATACTCCATGTTTTGACACCACGTGCCCAAGGAATGCTACTTCCTCAAGCCAGAACTCGCATTTCTTCAGTTTGGCATATAGCTTGTTTTCACGAAGCCTTTGCAGTACCAGCTTCAAATGGCGCTCATGATCTTCACGGCTTTTGGAATAGATGAGGATGTCATCAATAAAGACAACAACGAACTGATCCAAATATTCTTTGAATACACGGTTCATCATATCCATGAAGGCAGCAGGAGCATTAGTCAATCCAAAAGACATTACTAAGAATTCATAATGCCCGTACCGAGTTCTGAAGGCAGTCTTTGGAATATCCTCAGTTTTAATCTTCAGCTGATGATATCCAGAACGAAGATCGATCTTTGAAAAGAATTGTGCTCCTTGCAACTGGTCAAACAGGTCATCAATGCGAGGTAGCGGATACCTATTTTTGATGGTGACATGGTTCAATTCTCGATAGTCAATACAAAGTCGCATACTCCCGTCTTTCTTCTTTACGAATAAAACAGGAGCACCCCAAGGAGACGTACTAGGACGAATAAAACCGATGTCCAACAACTCCTGTAGTTGGACTTTTAACTCCTGAAGTTCAATAGGAGCCATTCGATATGGGGTTTTAGAAATGGGCTTTGTACCGGGTTCAAGGTCAATAAAGAATTCAATTTCTCGTTTCGGGGGTAGACCGGGAAGTTCTTCAGGAAATACATCGGGAAATTCTCTAACAATAGAAATATTATTCAAATCTGACTTGTCTTTGTTCAAATCCATAACATGGGCTAAGAAAGCTTGACATCCGTTTTTCAATAAACGAATAGCTTTGTGGCTTGATATGACAGTGACTGATTTTAGTGGTTTAGTAGTTTGAATTCGTATGACAGGTTGGTTAGGAATATGAAAACTAACAACCTTACGAAAACAATCAATTTTAGCATGATGAGTGGTTAACCAATCAATTCCTAAAATCACATCAAAAGCAAGTATCTTTAAAGAGATAAGATCAACAGGTAATGTGATAGTGCCAACTTGGATCATGCAAGATTTATAAACTGTAGATGTAACGAAGGTTTCACCCAACGGAGTTTCAACAGATAAGTTAAAGTCCAATTTCTCCGGAGTCAAGTTTAAACGTTGAGCACAAGCAGGAGAGATAAAAGAATGGGTAGAACCGGTATCTAGTAAAGTATAAACTTCGCAAGAATTCAAGATTAGCTTACCCGTGATCACCTCGTTCGGGTTTCTCGCGTTTTGGCCAGTAACGACAAACGCCCTTCCAGGAACCGCTGATTTCGACTTATCCGGGACAGCTTTTGGAGTCACCATCCCCGCTGAACTTGGTTTTGCTACAGAACACTCTCGAGCTATATGACCCTCCTTTCCACAGTTATAACATACCTTGGATTGTTGTGGGCAGTTTGGGCTGATATGTCCCTCTTTCCCACATTTGTAACATACGACCGGTGGTCGTTCTCCTCCCCTAGAAATAGTTGATGTTTGTGCTGACGTCTTCACGTTATCATTGTTGTACCTTCTCTTCTTGAAATCTCCTCCCGACTCGCTCCTTCTATTATCACGACCACGATTACCACCAGAGTGGTTACCGCTTTTGTCCGAATGTTTTCCTCCCTGCTGGTTTTCATTGCTTCGATGACTGCCGCCACCGGTATGACCCTGGTTGTGGTCCCTCGGTTGCACATACTCATTATCTCGCTCTAATAATTGAGCCCTGTTTACAACATCTGAATATAAAGAAAATTTATGAGAGATAAGATATTGCCGAATCTCGGGTTTTAGACCTCTCAGAAACATCCTTGTCATTCGTTCCTCATTTTCGACCAAATGAGGTGCAAACCTGGATAACTCTGCAAACTTCGCCTCGTACTGGGACACCGTCATGTTGTTTTGTTCCAGTCTAATAAACTCAACCTCCTTCATATGACGAATACTTTCAGGAAAGTACTTGTCATTGAACAGTTTTTGAAATGTTTCCCAGGACATGTTGAGTGCGTCAGGCTGGGTACGCTTCACAGACTCCCACCAGTAGTCTGCCTCACCGCGGAACATAAATGTGGCGAATGGAACCTTCTGTTCCTCCGTGCATCCCAAGACATCAAATATCTTGGTAATTTGCTTGACCCACGTTTCCGCCATGATCGGATCCGGCTTTCCCTTAAATTCTGGTGGTCCCAATTCTTTGAACTGCTTAGCTGTGACAAACCGCGCGTTGTTATCATTTCCACCCGTATTCTGCACACGAGTCTCCCTCGTCTGATTTTGCATGAACTGCAAAAAGCTCCTAAACATTCCATCATTCATCGTTTGCTCGGTAACGTTGTTTACAGGAGGAATATTGCCTTCCTGTTGCACGTTCCCCTGGGTAGTGATCAAAGGTGTCTCCACGGTCTGATTTACTCCATTATTAACGTTCTCAGCTGCCATTCTTAAATACTGCCATAAAACAAGGGTTAATAGTCATGTCATATATTATCCCTATACTCTGACCGACCAAATAAACACCAAATAAACTTAGTCAGGTCATACTAGCGAAGGAATTCCCCGTCTCTCCCCTCCTAGTTCTTGTCTCACATCTCAGCCAGGGATCATATCCCTAAGCTCTGATACCAACTGTGACGCCCCCAGAATAGGTATACAACACCCATTCTGAGTCGCCAAATACATGGTACAGAAAGCAAACTACAACTTCAATAATACAATTGTCGTGCAAAATACGACAACACATACTGTGAGTTTAAATACAAATATTGTCTTCTAGACAATATCCACACTCAAATAAATCCTCATTACAATTATTCAAACACTATTTTACAGAAATAGTGAGGACTGCTAAAACATCTTTCTAGAACCATCACTCCATACCCCGACTAGATCCTGCTATGTTCTCACCTCCTGAGAAGAAAAATGGAACAAAAAGGAAAAGGGTGAGCTCAACTAGCCCAGTAAAGAATATTATGACTAAGATAATATACAACAAATTATCGTTAGTCTTCAACAGGGAAAAATCTGATAAAATATAATCGACAACAAGTTTTAGATCAACAACTGCAGCGGAAACAGCAAACCATTAGAAGAGTCAAGTAGAGAAAGAATTCTACTATCTTCTAAGATTTAAAAGTCCATCATCAATATTTTATCCCTGTAACATCAATTAATAATCATCTTTAACCAAATATTCATCTTTGCACTACAGGCCAAAGATATTCATTTGTATCATCAGTCGGTCATGTTCATCTCAACACCTGTTCATCTTTGCACTACAGGCCAAAGATATTCATCAAGTAATTATACATCTTTGCACTACAAGCCAAAGATATTCAGTAATATCATCATTTAGGACTGAGGATGATGAAAAATATCTTAAAGAGAACGAATCCAATGAGACAGAAGGACAAATAGTAGGGATTCGTATAACAGTTTATCCAAGATCAATAATACTTCATAATAATCAATTGTGAAGCAGAATTCAAAAATAAAGATCAAAACATGGATACAATCAAAGATAGTAACCATAATAGACATCTTGGACAAAAAGGGAAAATTTTATTTTTCGGTGAATAGTGCCGTATTCGTGAATAGTGCCGTATACGTGAATAGTGCCGTATACGTGAATAGTAACCCCCGACACAAAAAGTTCCAAATTTGATAAAAACTCATATCAATATTTCAGCATAATGATATTGAAGAAAATAATATCATTTAAGAAGAAAATAATATCCCTTACCTCAAAATATCAGTACTTCTGGTCGGAATACCGGTATAAGGCTGAAAGAAACTTGCTCTGATGAATAGAAACTCTCAAAGTATCTAAATACTCACAAAATACACTCAATAATCTAGAGAGAGAAAGAGAGAAAACTTGTTTCTGGTGTGATTTTCAATTCTAACTTAGCCCTCTATTTATAGGAAAATTTTGGTAGGTTTGACCTGCAACCTGATGGCTTTACCTGCTACTATTCCCACCCACCACATTTGAAATATAATTCAGCACATTTCTTCACCAACCACAAGTGGGGCCCACCAATTCTAGAATTTTCCATCAAAATGATAAACTCCGAAAATTCAACAATTTCTGAACCAGTCATCTTGTAAAATTCGTAATAAATCATACGTTCATTTTTAACGGTTCAAAATTTGTGGACATATACTCAACTTATATATGTATAACATATCCAAAAATTACCACGATCCAACGGTCGGATTAAAAATTATAACCCCCGCAAACTATCTCAAAAACCCTGATTTTTAATACCTCCATTCCGACAAAAATACTGACAAAAACCTCAACATTAACTCCTTCATTTTTAACCACAAAAATATATCCCTCATTTATATCCACATAAAATAAATATTTCCTTATCATATGAATCAATAATTAATTATTCACAAATAATATTACAGAATCACATTTATGACAACCAGGCCGTTCCCAGGAAAGAGGGGGCTTTCCAATAAGGATTTCTCCTTACTGGCGCGCAATTAGATGACCAAACCTCTCCTTAGACAGAACTTTCTAGACATTGCCAATAATGTTATCTAATAATATTATTCAAATAATATGAATTATTGATCTGATAAATGAAAATACTGTGCAGCAACAATTATTGAAACAACAATAATATAAAATATCAACGCAGCAATTATTGAATCAATAAAATAAAATATTGAATAATAACTACTGTAACAATTATTGAGTAGTGCCTTCTTACGTAAGAATCAATAATTGGTGCAATACCGTGTGCTACTGTATTTTAACCACCGGGTATTCCAACAGTATTAACGGTAACAACAACTTATACTTGTCGTTTTCTTCATCCAATCGCTTTCCGTTATGGGGCCCACACAAGGCTGCGTCGTCGTACGAATATTCCCCGACAGCAAGAATATTCCACGACCAACCGAATATTCACCGACCAAAAATAAATATTTTATAACCACTTGCTTATTTTGTAAAATTTGCACATTTCACCCATAACCAAAGTATTATATCAAATTAACCCCTTATTATTCACAATAAAATTTAGAGAAAATTTGATTTTATTCATTAATAAGTTGGGGTCTTACATTGAGTTTTACTCTACAAAGAAGTATCATGTTGATAATTTGGACGTTATTGGTTCCTGGATAAATTAATTCTTGAACTTGTTTTATTAAATTATTATGTCATTGTCATCATCCTCATGTTTATATTATGTTGAAAGTCATCTGTTGCCTGTAGTGCATAGATGGACTTGGTATGATTATGACCAGGGATTATTCGGTATAATCATTACCGTAATATTACAAATGATGTGGAAAAAGTCCTCATTGGCCCGTAATGCATTGATGGACAGTTTTTGGTATGATTATGACTATGAATTCTCTTCGGCCAAGGGTGCAAAGATGAATTATTTTATGGCATGATCAGGACCGTTGATGAAAATACGATTATCTTTGGCCCGTAGTGCATGGATAATTTGTGGTCATGATACTAAAAAATATCCTTGGCCTGTAGTGCAGGGATGATTTAATGATATTGATTATTTATTGAGCTGAGTCTCAGCGATAAAAGTGATGAAAAATCTTTTAAATCATAAAAGATAGTAGATTTTATTCTTTACTTGACTCTTTTAATGGATTGCTTGTTCCGCTGCAGTTAAACTTGATATCTATTGTATTTTATCAGTTTAACATTGTTGAAGACTAATGATAATTTATTCTGCATTATCTTAGTCATAATATGTGAAATCCCAAATTTTATGAATAAAGATTTAAATTTTTCTAAATATTTTTTTCAATATTATGGTGTGAATTTGAGATAATGATATAGTTATGGGTAGTATTTATAAATTTTACAAAGTATGCAAGTTATTGTATTATATTCGATTGGTCGGCGAATATTATTTTTGTCGGAGAATATTCGTACGACAACACAATTATTGGTGGACCCCACAACAGAATTATTGTCGGATTGAAAAAATGACAAAAATATTTTATGAAAATAACGGCGGAAGTTTTACCGTTAATACTGTTGAACTACTCGGTAGTAAAAGTACAGTAATTCGTGTGGTTGCATAGTAGCATACGGTATTGATTATTGAGGCTTACGTGATAAGTCACTCAGTTTTTTTTATTGGTATTATTAATGTAATAAAACAGAAAAGCTTTTTATATAAAACAAAATACTTTTATAAAGTTATTCGTTTTATTAGGCTAATAGTAAAATCTTTTTATATAAAACAAAATACTTTTATAAAGTTATCTGTTTTATTAGACAATAATTAGAATATATTATATTTTATTATACATAGTATTTGTATAGTGCCTGCATAGTATTTGCATAGTAAAATCTTTTATAAAGTTATTCGTTTTATTAGATTATAAATAGAATATATTATATTTTATTCAAAAGATTTTGCTTTAAATATGGACCGTCAGATTAAAGTAAATCAATCTAGACCGTTCATGAGTTAGTTACTATGTAGTCCATTTTTCTATAAATAGAAGTTCATTCCTTCATTATTTCTTACGAATTCACTGAAACTCTAGAGAGAGAAAATTATAGAGAGAGAGAGAGAGAAAAAGTGTTCTGCTACTTCACTACTCCTATATCCAGTACTCTTCTTTTCAAGGTAAGGGATATTATTTGTTGTACCCGTAAGGGATATTATTTCTTTTGTATTCATGAAGAGAACTTCTGTTATTCCATGTTTTATTTTTCATGATGGACTTGGTATGATTATGACCAGGGATTATTCGATGTAATCATGACCGTAATATTACAAATGATGTGAAAAAAGTTCTCATTGGCCCGTAATGCATTGATGGACAGTTTTTGGTATGATTATGGTTATGGATTCTCTTCGGCCGTAGTGCAAAGATGAATTATTTTATGGCATGATCAGGACCGTTGATGAAAATATGATTATCTTTTGCCGTTGTGCATAAATAATTCGTGGTCGTGATACTAAAGAATATCCTTGGCCGTAGTGCAGGGGTGATTCGATGATGTGAATTATTTATTAAGCTGAGTCCCAGCGATAAAAGTCATGAAAAACCTTTTAAATCATAAAAGATAGTATATTTTATTCTCTACTTGACTCTTTTAATGGATTGCTGGTTCCGCTGCAGTTAAACTTGATGTCTATTGTATTTTATCAGTTTAACATTGTTGAAGACTAATGATAATTTATTCTGCATTATCTTAGTCATAATATTTCTTACTGGGCTAGTTGAGCTCACCCTTTCTTTCACAGTTCTATTCAGAAAATGAGAATATAGTTAGGACGAGTCGGGAAATGGAGTGATGGACCAGATGATAGCATTAGTAGCCCTCACTATTCTATGTAATAGTGTGATAATAATTGTAATGAGGACTCCTTTTGAGTATGGATACTCTCTAGAAGATAATATTTGTATTCAAACTCACAGTTTATGTTTTGTCGTATTGTATACGACAGTTGTATTATTAAGTTGTATTTAAATTCTGTACCATGTATCTGGCGACTCAAGATGAGTGATGTATACCTAATTTTGGGGGTGTCACAGTTGGTATTAGAGCTTAGGGATATGATCCCTGGCTGAGATGTGAGACAAGAACTAGGAGGGGAGAGGCGGGGAATTCCTTCGCTAGTATGACCTACCTAAGTTTACTTGTTATTTTATTGGTCGGTCAGAGTATAGAGATAATATGTGATATGTCAATTAACCCTTATTTTGTGACAGTGTTTGAAAAAGACATCTGAAAATATTGAGATAAGCAATGGACAAAATAATATGATCGTATCGCAGTACGAGGCTAAGTTTGCGGAGTTATCCGGGTTTTCATCCTATTTGATCGATAATGAGGAGCGAATGACGCGAATGTTTCTAAGAGGTTTGAAACCTGATATACGTCAATACCTCATTTCTCATAAACTTTGTTTATATTCAGATGTTGTGAATAGGGCTCAGTTATTGGAGCGCGATAATGAGTTAGCACAACCAAAAGGTAACGACCAACAACACGATAATAATCATACCGGTGGCAACGACCATCGGAACAACGATAACCATCGTGGTAAAAATTATCATGACCAAGATAATAGAAGTGAAAATTTCAAGAAGAGAATGTCATTTAGCTCGATTTTGTCGTGTAGTGCGGTCAACTCCAGCTGGGATAGTGATGCCAAAGGATGTCCCAGACAAGCCAAAGTCGATAGTTTAAGTGAGAGCGTTTATTGAGGAATCCGAACGAGGTTATTACGGGTAAGTTAATCATAAACTCTTGTGAAGGTTATACTTTGTTTAATACCGGTTCTACCCATTCTTTTATCTCTCTTGCTTGCGTTCAACGTTTAAATTTGACTCCGGAGAAGATAGACTTTGACTTATTGGTTGAAACTTCGTTAGTAGAAACCTTCGTTACCTCTACTATTTATAAATCTTGTTCAAATCAACACTTTCACGTTACCTGTCGATCGTATCTCTTTGAAAATACTTGTCTTTGATGTAATTTTAAGAATCGATTGGTTAACAACTCATTATGTTTTTTTTGTAAAGTTGTTAGCTTTCATACTCCTAACCAACCTGTTATGCGAATTCAAAGTAACCAAACCACTAAAGTCAATCATTGTCATATCAAGCCATAAGTAAAGTGCCCGATCCTTTCGTTGTTGACTTCTTTGTGTGGAATGCACCGAAGCTAAACTTTCTGTAGGCGATATCGTGAATGACGATGACAAGTTGATAGGTATCAATGTGACGTGCTATTCAAGTCTTGGATGAGGGTCACAGTTTTGAATGATATTTCTTGAAAGTAATATGCATACAAGCCAATCATGTATGATGATAAAGCATATACTTTGTAATAAATCTTATTTATTTATTAATAAAAGAATTATTTATAAAGGCATTTATTATCAACATGGTGATGTTTTAATAATATGTGATAAACCCATAGTTTTAAGCAATACTTTTAGAATCATGATGAGATCATGCTAATGAGATCTAAATTCTTAGATAGCTTAAAACTAAAATATTCTCAATCAATGGATTACTAAAAAGGGGATTAGTGAATCCAGATAGATTGGTACATATGTTGCTTGCTCATTGGATAACGATGATTGATCTCATGATCATTTGTGTGGAGACACTAAAGCAAGTATGTAGGTGCTTATTAGAGAATAAGTTCACTGAACGTGACTCGCTAAGGAATACCTAATGGAGTTTTACTTACCTGTCAATAGGAATTCCTGTAGTCATAGTAGTACAAATGATCCTTAGACTTGAGATCATCATAGTATCTTATATATAATTAATTACACTTTGACTTATTCCTTAAGACTCTTAGAGTATATCAAAGGATATGCTTGTTATTTATGAAGATAATGAATGATAAATAAAGAATCTATCACTTCTAGGAAAAGAACAGAAATGTCCTATGTGATTCGATAAATAACAACCCAGGAATCCTTGGCCAAGGTGGAATGAAATTAAAAAGTAGTTTCTAATTTGCATTCATTAGGAGTTGTGCATTAAGAAATCGAAATACATATAATTAAATAAAATAAGACTTGACAGTAATTCCATGTCTTATATTTAATTGGAACATTGTATGGTGGAAGGATTGAATTGTACGGTAACTATTAACTCAAAGGTTCTTTTATGATTAATGTTAAAATCTATATTATCTGGAACGTCGTTGAATGCTAGGGAGGCTTATCCCTATTGTAGAATAAATATTATTTATTTAAATAAATTAATCGTTTAATTTATTTATTTAAATAAGATTAGAATTGTTCTAATTGATTTATTCACAACCGGTTTAATATGGAGAACCTAAAGGGTCACACCATAAAAGGAAGAATAATTATTTAAGAAGTTAATGTTATAATCGTAATAATATGTTAAGTATATTTAATTTAATCTATGGTGATAGAATAAATTAAATAGCTTAATATTTATTATTTAATATTTTAGAAATATTAAATATAAATTAATAAGAAGAGTTTTATTAATATTATTACAATTATTATTATTTTAATTTCTAAAAAGAGTTTAGAAATTAATTTAATATAAGCACTCTCATTTATTCCTAATAGGATTAGGAGGAAAAATTAGTTAAAGGAGTTTAATTAATTATCCCTAATAAGATTAGGGAGCCCATTTAATTAAAAGAGTTTAATTAAATAAATAATACCTTATTTTAATTAAATAGGGTTACCTGATATCTTTATAAGAGGAGTCTTATATCAGATATCAAAGATATACGTAATTCCATTAGTTGGAGAGTACGCCCCCTTTTCTATAGAGATAGAAAAAATAAGAGTTTAAGTCAATACACCCTTCTTCTTAAAAATTCTTCTTCCTTGGTGGATCACCTCTAGAGGCCATACACTTGGGTGGCTTACATTGATCAAAGGAAGAAATCTACCCGGAGTTTCAAGAAGATCGTGGAGAAGTAGGAGGTGAACTCGTACCTGAGGAAGCTCGTTTCTACAAGGGTATGAATTCATAATTTCTTATTCTTCGTTTAATTAATAATATGCATAAAGGATGATCCGGGTAATTGGTTTGTGATTTTTTTTTTAAAATCTGATTTTATTTTGCTTCCGCTATTTTTTACAATTTGATTGCTACTTTGATTTTCACAAAACCTAACAGTGATATCATGAGCTAAACTTTATGCGAATTATTAATTGTTTTGATTCTATATATGTATGAGTATGTATTGGGCATAATTTATTGTATAAAATTATTATTTTATGGAAAAAAAATTGTCGGAGAAAAAAAAGTTTTGAAAACGTTTTTTTTTAATGCACCCGTGGTGATTTCTTTTTCAAAACTTATCATCTTGATTCATGCCTCTTATTCCTGACTCTGTTAACCCTTTTACATGTTATTCACGTGACAAGGGAGCAGGAGGTATAATAAATAGTATTATATATATATTGTGAAACCCCAGATTTTATGAATAAATATTTAATTTTTCTCGAAATAATTTTTTTTATATTAATGTGTGGATTTGATATAATAGTTATGGGTAGTATTTATAAATTTTGCAAAGTATGCAAGTTGTCATATTATATTCAATTGGTCGGAGAATATTCTTTTTGTCGGGGAATATCCGTACGACGGTACAATTATTGGTGGACCCCACAACGGAATTATTGTCGGATTGAGAAAACGACAAAAATACTTTATGAAAATAACGGCGGAAGTTTTACCGTTGATACTGTTGAACTACTCGGTAGTAAAAGTACAGTAATACGTGTGGTTGCATAGTAGCACACGGTATTAATTATTAATGCTTATGTGAGAAGTCACTCAGTTTGATTCCATTATTGTCAGTTAATAATATGAATTATTTAGCGATAATGACGTTTTGTTTTATTCGTATTATTAACGTAATAAAACAGAAACATCTTTTTATATAAAACAGAATACTTTATTAAAGTTATTCTATAAATAGAATATATTATATTTTATTTAAAAGATTTTTCTTTAAATATGGACCATCAGATTAAAGTAATCAATCTGGACCGTTCATGGATTAGTTACTATGCATTCCATTTTCCTATAAATAGAAGCTCATTCCTTCATTATTTCTTACGAATTCACTGAACTCTAGAGAGAGAAACTATAGAGAGAAACTATAGAGAGAGAGAAGAAGAGTATTCTGCTACTTAACTACTTCCTTACTTCAGCTCTTCTTTAAAACGGTAGGGAATATTATTTCTTTTATATTCATGAAGAGAACTTCTGTTATTCCGTTCGTTATTATTCTGTTGGAATAACCAGTATACGCGGTCTACCCTATACTTGGTGACATTCTTCTATTATTCTGTTGGAACATCCTGTCTGTGTGTTTTACACCGGACCTGGTTCCGTTTATTATTCTGTTGGAACATCCTGTCTGTGTGTTTTACACCGGACCTGGTTCCGTTTATTATTCTGTTGGAACATCCTGTCTGTGTGTTTTACACCGGACCTGGTTCCGTTTATTATTCTGTTGGAATATCCTGTCTGTGTATTTTACACCGGACCTGGTTCCATTATTTATTATTCTGTCGGAATATCCTGTCTGTGCGTTTACGCCGGACCTGGTTCCATTATTTATTATTTTATTGGAATAACCTGTCTGTGCGGTCTATCGCATGCATGGTGATTTCTTTTGTTATTCCATTCTTTATTGTACTCAGTTGGTTAAGTTTTGACTTCTATACTCCATGAAATTGTGGAATATCCTTGATAGTTGCGTTTCATCCAGTATCTTTTCAAGAAAATATTCTTCTAAGCGTTCTTGAATTTTACTCCACAATGCAGTATCATGTTGACAATTTGGACGTTGTTAATTCCTGGATAAATTAATTCTTGAACTTGTTTTATTGAATTCTTATATCATTGTCATCATCCTCATGTTTATAAAATGTTGAAAGTCATCTGTGGCATGTAGTGCATAGATGGACTTGGTATGATTATGACCAGGGATTATTCGGTATAATCATGACCGTAATGTTACAAATGATGTGGTAAAAGTCCTCATTGGCCCGTAGTGCATTGATGGACAGTTGTTGGCATGATCATGACCATTAATGAATACACGAATATCCTTGGCCGTAGTGCAGGGGTGATTTGATGATGTGGATTATTTTATTAAGCTGAGTCTCAGCGATTGCAGTGTTGAAAAACCTTTTAAATCATAAAAGATAGTAGAGTTTATTTTCTACTTGACTCTTTTAATGGATTGCTTGTTCCGCTGCAGTTAAACTTGATGTCTATTATATTTTATCAGTTTAACATTGTTGAAGGCTAATGATAATTTATTCTGCATTATCTTAGTCATAATATTTCTTACTGGGCTAGTTGAGCTCACCCTTTCTTTCACTGTTCTCTTCAGGAAATGAGAACGTAGCTGGGACAAGTCGGGGTACGGAGTGATGGTCCGAATGATAGTATTAGTTAGTAGTCCTCACTATTCTATGTAATGGTGTGTTAATAAATGTAATGAGGACTCCTTTTGAGTATGAATACTCTCTAGAAGATAATATTTGTATTCAAACTCACAGTTTATGTTTTGTCGTATTGTACACGACAGATGTATTAATCAGTTGTATTTGTATTCTGTACTATGTATCTGACGACCCAAGATGGGTGATGTATACCTAATTTTGGGGGCGTCACAGTTGGTATCAAAGCTTAGGGATATGATCCCTGGCTAGGATGTGAGAATAGAACTAGGAGGGGAGAGACGGGGAATTCCTTCGCTAGTATGACCTACCTAAGTTTATTTGCATGGTATTTAATTGGTCGGTCATAACATAAGGATAATATATGACATATCAATTAATTTTTATTTTGTGGCAGTATCTGAAAATGGCATCCGAGAATGTTGAGAATAGCAATGGAGCACAGACGACTGTTGATTCACCACACATCAATAATCATGATAATGTGCATCAGGAAGGTGTCAATCCTCATGCAAACAACAACACTGACCAAATGATGAATGATCAAATGTTCAGAGGCTTTATGCAATTCATGCAACAACAGGTGAAAGCGGCTCCTGTCCACAACGTAGGTGGAAATACTGGAAACTCTCAGGCGGTCACCGCTAAACAGTTTAAGGAGCTGGGACCACCGGAGTTTAAGGGAGAACCCAAACCACTTGTAGCTGAAACATGGATAAAGCAGATCACCAAGATATTTGATGTCTTGGGTTGCTCCGAGGAGCAAAAGGTTCCCTTTGCCGCCTTTATGTTGCGAGGAGAGGCAGATTACTGGTGGGAATCGATAAAGCGTACTCAACCTGCCGCACTGAAGATGTCTTGGGAGAAGTTCCAAGATCTGTTTAACGACAAATACTTTCCCGAGAGTATTCGTCACATGAAGGAGGTGGAGTTCATCAAATTGGAGCAGAATAATATGACCGTGTCGCAGTACGAGGCAAAATTTGCGGAGTTATCCCGGTTTGCGTCCCACCTGGTGGATAATGAAGAAAGAATGACGCGGATGTTTTTAAGAGGTTTGAAGCCGGAGATACGTCAACATCTTGTTTCTCATAAACTGTGTTTGTATTCAGATGTTGTAAATAGGGCTCAGTTGGTGGAGCGCGATAACGAGATAACGCAACCAAAAGAGAGCAGCCGGCAAAATGATAATACCAGTGAGAGCAGTCATCGAAGCGGTGACAACAAGCGTGGAGGGAATCAACAGGCCAGAAATGGTAACCACTTCGGTGGTAATCAGGGCCAAAACAATAAGAATGAACATTTTAAGAAGAGGAGATTCAACAATGATGGAAAGATGTCAGCACCAGCACCTGTCGTTAAGGAAGGAGAACGATCACCTATCATATGTTTCAAATGCGGAGGGGAGGGGCACATCAGTCCAAACTGCGCGATGCCGTCCAAAGCATGTTATAATTGTGGAAGAGAAGGTCATTTAGCCCGATTTTGTCGTTCACCGAAGACAAGTTCAGATAGGATGGAGGCACCAAAGACCGTCCCAGAAAAGCCAAAGCCAGTAGTTTAAGAGAGAGTATTTTTTTTTCGTGACGAGGAACCTGAATAAAATTATCACGGGTATGTTAGTCATAAACTCTTGCGAAGTCTATACCGTGTTAGATACCGGTTCTACTCACTCTTTTATTTCACCTAGTTGTGTTAAATGTTTGAAGTTAACTCCGGAGAACTTAGACTTTGATATGTCTATTTAAACTCAGTTGGGAGAAACCTTCGTTACCTCTACTATTTATAAATCTTGTTCAAATCAACACTTTCACGTTACATGTCGATCTTATCTCTTTGAAAATACTTGCCTTTGATGTGATTTTTTTGAAACGATTGGTTCACTACTCATCATGCTTCTCGTAAGGTTGTTAGCTTTCATATTCCTAAACAACCTGTTATGCAAATTCAAAGTAACCAAACCACTAAAGTCAATCATTGTCATATCAAGCCATAAGTAAAAATCCCCGTTCCTTTCGCTGTTGACTTCCTGGTGTGGAATGCACCGAAGCTAGACTTTCCGTAGGAGACGTTGTAAATGATGATGGCAAGTTGATAGGTATCAATGTGACGTGTTATCCAAGTCTTGGATGAGGGTCACAGTTTTGAACGATATTTCTATTGTTAATAAATTTCTTGACGTATTCTTGAAGACTTCTTAGCCTACCCCAGAGCGTAAAATTGAATTTTGTATTGACCCCAGTACAAAACCTATTTCTTAAACCCTCAAATATTTCTTCAACTAAAACGAACGTATTATGCGCCAAAGACGTTGGCTCGAGCTGTTGAAGATTACGATCGTACCATTCAATAACATCGTGGAAAAGTGAACGTGGTAGCTGACGCGTTGTGTAGAAGATCGTATACGGTTACAAGTGTGAATATTCGAACCCACGTGAAGATAACGAATATACGATTAAAATCGACTTTAATCGATAAAGTTAAAGCCGCTCAAGCTACATACTAAGAGCTGATAAATGTGAAGAAGAAGGTTCAAGAGGGCGTTATTCTAGAAGCAAGAATCGACGAAGAGAGGAAATCTCAACTCTCGATTTAATTGGCCCATTTGAAATCCTCGATGAAGTAGGAACTGTGGCCTATAGACTCGTTTTACCGCCAAGTATGTTGCGTGTTCAGAATATTTTTTTTTACGTATCGATGTTACGTAAATATGTGGACGACCCGAACCGCATTATTAATTTAGAACCGGACGAAATAGCGAAAGATTTAACGTATGAGGAGATACGTGTTAACATCTTGGATAAGAAGGATCATATTCGATGCTTAAAGGTTATACCTCAAGAGTTAGAATTTGAAGTGAAGTCAAGGTATCCTCACATGTTCGGCATACCAAGTACGTACGTAAATTTCGAGGGCGAAATTCTATAAGGAGGGGAGATTGTGAAACCCCAGATTTTATGAATAAATATTTAATTTTTCTCGAAATAATTTTTTTTATATTAATGTGTGGATTTGATATAATAGTTATGGGTAGTATTTATAAATTTTGCAAAGTATGCAAGTTGTCATATTATATTCAATTGGTCGGAGAATATTCTTTTTGTCGGGGAATATCCGTACGACGGTACAATTATTGGTGGACCCCACAACGGAATTATTGTCGGATTGAGAAAACGACAAAAATACTTTATGAAAATAACGGCGGAAGTTTTACCGTTGATACTGTTGAACTACTCGGTAGTAAAAGTACAGTAATACGTGTGGTTGCATAGTAGCACACGGTATTAATTATTAATGCTTATGTGAGAAGTCACTCAGTTTGATTCCATTATTGTCAGTTAATAATATGAATTATTTAGCGATAATGACGTTTTGTTTTATTCGTATTATTAACGTAATAAAACAGAAACATCTTTTTATATAAAACAGAATACTTTATTAAAGTTATTCTATAAATAGAATATATTATATTTTATTTAAAAGATTTTTCTTTAAATATGGACCATCAGATTAAAGTAATCAATCTGGACCGTTCATGGATTAGTTACTATGCATTCCATTTTCCTATAAATAGAAGCTCATTCCTTCATTATTTCTTACGAATTCACTGAACTCTAGAGAGAGAAACTATAGAGAGAAACTATAGAGAGAGAGAAGAAGAGTATTCTGCTCCTTAACTACTTCCTTACTTCAGCTCTTCTTTAAAACGGTAGGGAATATTATTTCTTTTATATTCATGAAGAGAACTTCTGTTATTCCGTTCGTTATTATTCTGTTGGAATAACCAGTATACGCGGTCTACCCTATACTTGGTGACATTCTTCTATTATTCTGTTGGAACATCCTGTCTGTGTGTTTTACACCGGACCTGGTTCCGTTTATTATTCTGTTGGAACATCATGTCTGTGTGTTTTACACCGGACCTGGTTCCGTTTATTATTCTGTTGGAACATCCTGTCTGTGTGTTTTACACCGGACCTGGTTCCGTTTATTATTCTGTTGGAATATCCTGTCTGTGTGTTTTACACCGGACCTGGTTCCATTATTTATTATTCTGTCGGAATATCCTGTCTGTGCGTTTATGCCGGACCTGGTTCCATTATTTATTATTTTATTGGAATAACCTGTCTGTGCGGTCTATCGCATGCATGGTGATTTCTTTTGTTATTCCATTCTTTATTGTACTCAGTTGGTTAAGTTTTGACTTCTATACTCCATGAAATTGTGGAATATCCTTGATAGTTGCGTTTCATCCAGTATCTTTTCAAGAAAATATTCTTCTAAGCGTTCTTGAATTTTACTCCACAATGCAGTATCATGTTGACAATTTGGACGTTGTTAATTCCTGGATAAATTAATTCTTGAACTTGTTTTATTGAATTCTTATATCATTGTCATCATCCTCATGTTTATAAAATGTTGAAAGTCATCTGTGGCATGTAGTGCATAGATGGACTTGGTATGATTATGACCAGGGATTATTCGGTATAATCATGACCGTAATGTTACAAATGATGTGGTAAAAGTCCTCATTGGCCCGTAGTGCATTGATGGACAGTTGTTGGCATGATCATGACCATTAATGAATACACGAATATCCTTGGCCGTAGTGCAGGGGTGATTCGATGATGTGGATTATTTTATTAAGCTGAGTCTCAGCGATCGCAGTGTTGAAAAACCTTTTAAATCATAAAAGATAGTAGAGTTTATTTTCTACTTGACTCTTTTAATGGATTGCTTGTTCCGCTGCAGTTAAACTTGATGTCTATTATATTTTATCAGTTTAACATTGTTGAAGGCTAATGATAATTTATTCTGCATTATCTTAGTCATAATATTTCTTACTGGGCTAGTTGAGCTCACCCTTTCTTTCACTGTTCTCTTCAGGAAATGAGAACGTAGCTGGGACAAGTCGGGGTACGGAGTGATGGTCCGAATGATAGTATTAGTTAGTAGTCCTCACTATTCTATGTAATGGTGTGTTAATAAATGTAATGAGGACTCCTTTTGAGTATGAATACTCTCTAGAAGATAATATTTGTATTCAAACTCACAGTTTATGTTTTGTCGTATTGTACACGACAGATGTATTAATCAGTTGTATTTGTATTCTGTACTATGTATCTGACGACCCAAGATGGGTGATGTATACCTAATTTTGGGGGCGTCACACATATATATATATATATATATATATATATATATATATATATATATATATATAGTACTACCATGATCCTGGAATATCAAAAGTAGTAAGATGGTGGCTAGAACGTGACTCATTGTTCACATGATATATATATATATATATATATTATATATAATGTACGGCTATATTATATATATATATATATATATATATATATATATATGTAATATTTTAATAATTTTATAATTAAAATAAAGTGTTTATTTTATTCTTGAAATTAGATTTCATGCAATATAAAAATGCCCATTAAATAATATTCATATATATTTGGAATGATTTTATTTATTGATACATATGATGATATGTATGATAATAAATAGGATTGATTATGGACTATTGACCAATGCGTTTGGATTTATTTTAGTAGGATGTTTGAATGAATGAGTTTTATTAAATGGGGTCTACGTACCTCGTCTTTTCTGATTTTCTTCTTGATGTAAATTCTATCTCTCTCCTATGTACTTCCCCTGATGATTAAGGTTTCTATTTAAATTAAAAGTTTAATTGTATATGATTAGTTAGAATTTTTTAAAGAATCGGAGATCAAGGAGCAATGAGCGCTCGCAGACCCGTTTGTAATGGAGCCCGAGTTTAAATGTAATAGTTATATTTAAATATTTATTCTTACACCCTAGGGTTTGACCTTTTGATTCACTTGGTGGCTCTAGTGAACCAAACTAGAATAAATGTCCATAATCAATCCGGATAGAATATAGTATTCTATATGTGCATGCAATTATTATATATATTATATATTATGCAAACATGCTTCGCATGTTTAATAATATGACGCGTATTTTATAAATATATTTGCATGCGCGCTAAATAAGATGAGACTAATAATAACAAACCCCTCAATGAAATTATATTAAGTTGTAACGTTCAAAGATATTTGGAATATCGAGCGTCGCCTTCTAGCATGATAAAAATAATAGAGCATTGAATATTTAATATGAGTTTGTTGTGCACACACAAGGCGAGTATTAAATATTTGAGATGTTGTGTGACGCCCCCAAAATTAGGTATATATCACCCATATTGGGTCGTCAGATACATAGTACAAAATACAAATACAACTTACTAATACAACTGTCGTGTACAATACGACAAAACATAAACTGTGAGTTTGAATACAAATATTATCTTCTAGAGAATATTCATACTCAAAAGGAGTCCTCATTACATTTATTAACACACCATTACATAGAATAGTGAGGACTACTAACTGATACTATCATTCGGACCATCACTCCGTTCCCCGACTTGCCCCAGCTACGTTCTCATTTCCTAAAGAGAACAGTGAAAGAAAGGGTGAGCTCAACTAGCCCAGTAAGAAATATCATGACTAAGATAATGCAGAATAAATTATCATTAGCCTTCAACAGTGTTAAACTGATAAAATATAACGAACAACAAGTTTAACTGCAGCGGAACAAGCAATCCATTAAAAGAGTCAAGTAGAAAATAAAATCTACTATATTCTATGATTTAAAAGGTTTTTCAACACTGTTATCGCTGAGACTCAGCTTAATAAAATAATCCACATCATCGAATCACCCCTGCACTACGGCCAAGGATATTCGTGTATTCATTAATGGTCATGATCATGCCAACAACTGTCCATCAATGCACTACGGGCCAATGAGGACTTTTACCACATCATTTGTAACATTACGGTCATGATTATACCGAATAATCCTTGGTCATAATCATACCAAGTCCATCTATGCACTACAGGCCACAGATGACTTTCAACATTTTATAAACATGAGGATGATGACAATGATATAAGAATTCAATAAAACAAGTTCAAGAATTAATTTATCCAAGAATTAACAACGTCCAAATTGTCAACATGATACTGCTTTGTGGAGTAAAATTCAAGAATGCTTAGAAGAATATTTTCATGAAAAGATACTGGATGAAACGCAATTATCAAGGATATTCCACAAATTTCATGGAGTATAGAAGTCAAAACTTAACCAACTGAGTACAATAAAGAATGGAATAACAAAAGAAATCACCATGCATGCGATAGACCGCACAACAGGTTATTCCAACAGAATAATAAATAATGGAACCAGGTCCGGCGTAAACGCACAGACAGGATATTCCGACAGAATAATAAATAATGGAACCAGGTCCGGTGTAAAACACACAGACAGGATATTCCGACAGAATAATAAATAATGGAACCAGGTCCGGTGTAAAACACACAGACAGGATGTTCCAACAGAATAATAATAAAAACGGAACCAGGTCCGGTGTAAAACACACAGACAGGATGTTCCAACAGAATAATAATAAAAACGGAACCAGGTCCGGTGTAAAACACACAGACAGGATGTTCCAACAGAATAATAGAAGAATGTCACCAAGTATAGGGTAGACCGCGTATACAGGTTATTCCAACAGAATAATAAGAAATGGAATAACAACAGTTCTCTTCATGAATAAGAAAGAATAACACCCCTTACCGTTTTAAAGAAGAGCTGAAATAAGGAAGTAGTTAAGTAGCAGAATACTCTTCTTCTCTCTCTCTATAGTTTCTCTCTCTAGAGTTCAGTGAATTCGTAAGAAATAATGAAGGAATGAGCTGCTATTTATAGAAAAATAGAATGCATAGTAACTAATCCATGAACGGTCCAGATTGATTACTTTAATCTGACGGTCCATATTTAAAGAAAAATCTTTTAAATAAAATATAATATATTCTATTTATAGAATAACTTTAATAAAGTATTCTGTTTTATATAAAAAGATGTTTCTGTTTTATTACGTTAATAATACGAATAAAACAAAACGTCATTATCGCTAAATAATTCATATTATTAACTGACAATAATTGAATCAAACTGAGTGACTTCTCACATAAGCATTAATAATCAATACCGTGTGCTACTATGCAACCACACGTATTACTGTACTTTTACTACCGAGTAGTTCAACAGTAACAATGGTAAAATTTCTGCCGTTATTTTTAATAAAATATTTTTGTCGTTTTCTCAATCCGACAATAATTCCGTTGTGGGGTCCACCAATGATTGTGTCGTTGTACGAATATTCCCTGTTAAAACGAATATTCCCCGACCAATCGAATATTATATAACAACTTGCGTACTTTGCAAAATTTATAAATATTACCCACAACTATAACATTATATCAAATTAACTCCATAATATTCAAAAATGATATTTATAGAAAATTCATCTTTATTTATAAAAGTTGGGGTCTTACAACCTCCCCTTCTTATGAAATTTCGCCCTCGAAATTAGGGTACGTACCTGGTATGTCGAAGAGGTAAGGATACCTTGATTTCATTTCAGATTCTAACTCCCAAGTCATTTCCTCAACATCGTGGTTTCTCCACAAAACTTTGACTTGAGGTATAACCTTGGAGCGTAGAATATGTTCCTTCTTATCCAAGATTTGAACAGGAACTTCTTCATACGTCAAATCTTCCGCTATTTCGTCCGGTTCTAACTCAATAATGTGGTTCGGGTCTTCCACATATTTGCGTAACATGGATATGTGAAAAACGTTATGAACACGAGACATACTTGGCGGTAAAGCGAGTCTATAAGCCACAGTTCCTACTCGATCGAGGATTAAAAATGGACCGATGAATCGAGGATTGAGCTTTCCTCTCTTTCCAAATCTCGTAACTCCTTTCCATGGAGCAACACGTAAGAACACATGATCTCCTACATCAAATTCCACGTCCTTTCGATGAAGATCAGCATAACTCTTTTGTCGATCTTGTGAGGTTTTTATACGTTGTCGGATCGTTTGAATCTTTTCTGTAGTCATACGTACCAACTCCGGTCCCAACAACGTTGCTTCACCCACCTCATCCCAGCATACTGGAGAACGACATTTTCTTCCATACAATGCTTCGAATGGAGCCATGCCAATACTTGCTTGATAACTGTTGTTGTAGGAAAACTCCACCAATGGTAAGAACTTGTCCCAACTTCCCTTGAAGTCAAAGACACAGAGTCTTAATAGATCTTCAAGAGTTTGAATAGTCCTCTCTGATTGTCCGTCCGTCTGAGGATGATATGCTGAACTAAATCGTAACTCCGTGCCCATAGCTTTTTGTAAACTAACCCAAAATCGTGAAGTGAATCTTGGGTCTCGGTCAGAAACTATGGATACTGGCATACCATGCAGTCTTACAATCTCGTTTATGTACATACGAGCAAGACGTTCAAGTGTATAAGTTTCTCGTATCGGTAAGAAATGAGCAGACTTGGTCAATCTATCAACAATGACCCAAATCGCATCAATACCTTGAGAAACCCTAGGAAGACCGGTAACGAAATCCATGGTAATGTGCTCCCACTTCCATTCTGGAATTTCAAGTGGTTGCAATGGACCTTTTGGTACTTGATGCTCCGCTTTGACTCGTTGACAAGTTAGACACCTTGAGATAAACAACGCTATCTCTCTCTTCATATTGCTCCACCAAAATGTATGACGAAGATCATGATACATTTTGGTACTTCCAGGATGGATTGCAAACGGTGTGTTGTGCGCCTCCATCATGATTTCATACTTTAAATCAGGGTTGTTAGGAACACAAAGTCTGGAGTTGACTCGAAGTATTCCTTCTTCATCGATTCTTGCTTCCGGCATAGCACCTTCTTGCACTTTCTTCCTCATACGCATCAGCTCCAGGTCTGTAGCTTGAGCAGCTTTAACTTTATCGATTAAAGTCGGTTCTACTCGTATATTCGCCATCATCACATGGGTCCCTGGAGTCTTTAACTCTATCTCCATCCTTTGCAAGTCACACAAAATGGGCTTTGTGTTGACAATATTGCACTCGTACTTGCATATGATCTTCTACTCAATGCGTCAGCTACCACGTTCGCTTTTCCAGGATGGTATTGAATGGTATGATCATAATCTTTCAACAGTTCAAGCCAACGTCGTTGTCGCATGTTGAGTTCCTTTTGAGTGAAGAAATATTTGAGGCTTTTATGATCCGTAAAGATCTCCACCTTCTCCCCATACAAGTAATGCCTCCAAATTTTAAGTGCAAAGACAACAGCTGCCAACTCTAGATCATGAGTAGGATAATTCCTCTCATATTCCTTGAGTTGTCTTGATGCATAGGCTATGACTTTTCCATGTTGCATGAGAACGCATCCCAACCCTTTGCTCGAAGCATCACTGTAGATGACAAATCCCTCCGAGCCAGATGGTATTGTTAGAACAGGTGCTGAAATGAGTCTCCTCTTGAGTTCTTGAAAACTCTGCTCACATTCTTCGCTCCAACCGAACTTTGTATCTTTCCGAGTCAGCTGAGTTAATGGAGTAGCGATTCGAGAAAATCCTTCCACGAATCTCCGATAATAACCAGCTAGACCGAGAAAGCTACGTACTTCGGTTACTGATTTAGGTTGCTCCCAGCTTTGAATAGCTTCAATCTTTGCCGGGTCAACAGATATTCCACGACTTGATACTACGTGCCCAAGGAATGCTACCTCTTCCAGCCAGAACTCGCATTTCTTCAACTTGGCATAAAGTTTGTATTCACGAAGCTTTTGGAGTACCAGCCTCAAGTGTTGCTCATGATCTTCACGGCTTTTGGAATAAACAAGGATGTCATCGATAAAGACGACCACAAAGTGATCCAAATATTCCTTAAATACCTTGTTCATCATATCCATGAAGGCAGCAGGAGCATTAGTCAATCCAAAAGACATAACTAAGAATTCATAATGCCCATACCGAGTTCTGAAAGCCGTCTTTGGAATATCCTCAGTTCTAACCTTCAGCTGATGATATCCAGAACGAAGATCGATCTTTGAAAAGAATTGTGCTCCTTGCAACTGGTCAAACAGGTCATCAATACGTGGCAATGGGTACCTATTTTTGATGGTGACATGATTCAACTCCCGATAATCAATACAAAGTCGCATACTCCCATCTTTCTTCTTCACGAACAGAACAGGAGCACCCCAAGGAGAAGTACTAGGACGAATAAAACCAATATCTAACAATTCCTGCAGTTGGGTCTTTAACTCCTGAAGTTCAATAGGAGCCATTCGATATGGGGCTTTGGAAATGGGTTTTGTACCGAGTTCAAGGTCGATACAAAATTCAATTTCACGCTCTGGGGGTAGGCCAGGAAGTTCTTCAGGAAATACGTCAGGAAATTTATTAACAACAGAAATATCATTCAAAGCTGACGTATTTTTGTTTAGATCTGTGACATGAGCTAAGAAAGCTTGACATCCGTTTTTCAATAAACGAATAGCTTTATGGCTTGAGATAACAGCGATTGATTTTAATGGTTTGGTTGCTTGAATTCGCATAATAGGTCGATTAGGAATATGAAAGCTAACAACCTTACGAAAACAATCAATTTTTGCATGATGAGTAGTTAACCAATCAATCCCTAGAATCACGTCAAATGCAAGTATTTTTAATGAAATAAGATCGACAGGTAATGTGTGGGTACCAACTTGAACCAAACAAGACTTATAAACCGTGGATGTAATGAAGGTTTCTCCCAATGGAGTTTCAACTGCTAAGTCAAAGTCTAATTTCTCCGGAATCAAATTTAATCGATGAGCGCAAGTAGGAGAAATAAAAGAATGGGTAGAACCGGTATCAAATAAAGTATAGACTTCGTTAGAGTTTATGATAAGCTTACCCGTGATGACCTCATTCGGGTTCCTTACTTTCTGGGAGTTCACAACAAACGCTCTCCCTTGCACAATCGGTTTTGACTTTTCTGGGACGGCCTTTGGTGCCTCCATCCTAGCTGAATTTGTCTTCTATAAACGATAAAATTGGGCTAAATGACCTTCTCTTCCATAATTATAACATGCTTTGGACGGCATCGCACAGTTTGGACTGATGTGCCCCTCCCCTCCGCATTTGAAACATATGATAGGTGGTCGTTCTCCTTCCTTAACAACTGGTGCTGGTGCTGACGTTTTTCCATCATTGTTGAATCTCCTCTTCTTGAAATGCCCATTCTTATTATTTTGGCCCTGATTACCACCGAAGTGGTTACCATTTCTGGCCTGTTGATTCCCTCCACGCTTGTTGTCACCGCTTCGATGACTGCTTTCACTAGTATTATCATTTTGCCGGCTTCTCTCTTTTGGTTGCGTTATCTCGTTATCGCGCTCCACCAACTGAGCCCTATTTACAACATCTGAATACAAACACAATTTATGAGAAACAAGATGTTGACGTATCTCCGGCTTCAAACCTCTTAAAAACATCCGCGTCATTCTTTCTTCATTATCCACCAGGTGGGACGCAAACCGGGATAACTCCGCAAATTTTGCCTCGTACTGCGACACAGTCATATTATTCTGCTCCAATTTGATGAACTCCACCTCCTTCATGTGACGAATACTCTCGGGAAAGTATTTGTCGTTAAACAGCTCTTGGAACTTCTCCCAAGACATCTTCAGTGCGGCAGGTTGAGTACGCTTTATCGATTCCCACCAGTAATCTGCCTCTCCTCGCAACATAAAGGCGGCAAAGGGAACCTTTTGCTCCTCGGAGCAACCCAAGACATCAAATATCTTGGTGATCTGCTTTATCCATGTTTCAGCTACAAGTGGTTTTGGTTCTCCCTTAAACTCCGGTGGTCCCAGCTCCTTAAACTGTTTAGCGGTGACCGCCTGAGAGTTTCCAGTATTTCCACCTACGTTGTGGACAGGAGCCGCTTTCACCTGTTGTTGCATGAATTGCATAAAACCTCTGAACATTCCATCATTCATCATCTGGTCAGTGTTGTTGTTTGCATGAGGATTGTCACCTTCCTGATGAACATTATCCTGATTATTGATATGTGGTGAATCAATAATCGTCTGTGCTCCATTGCTATTCTCAACATTCTCAGATGCCATTTTCAGATACTGCCACAAAATAAAAGTTAATTGATATGTCATATATTATCCTTATATTATGACCGACCAATTAAATACCATGCAAATAAACTTAGGTAGGTCATACTAGCGAAGGAATTCCCCGTCTCTCCCCTCCTAGTTCTATTCTCACATCTTAGCCAGGGATCATATCCCTAAGCTCTGATACCAACTGTGACGCCCCCAAAATTAGGTATACATCACCCATCTTGGGTCGTCAGATACATAGTACAAAATACAAATACAACTTACTAATACAACTGTCGTGTACAATACGACAAAACATAAACTGTGAGTTTGAATACAAATATTATCTTCTAGAGAGTATTCATACTCAAAAGGAGTCCTCATTACATTTATTAACACACCATTACATAGAATAGTGAGGACTACTAACTAATACTATCATTCGGACCATCACTCCGTTCCCCGACTTGCCCCAGCTACGTTCTCATTTCCTGAAGAGAACAGTGAAAGAAAGGGTGAGCTCAACTAGCCCAGTAAGAAATATTATGACTAAGATAATGCAGAATAAATTATCATTAGCCTTCAACAGTGTTAAACTGATAAAATATAACGAACATCAAGTTTAACTGCAGCGGAACAAGCAATCCATTAAAAGAGTCAAGTAGAAAATAAAATCTACTATCTTTTATGATTTAAAAGGTTTTTCAACACTGTTATCGCTGAGACTCAGCTTAATAAAATAATCCACATCATCGAATCACCCCTGCACTACGGCCAAGGATATTCGTGTATTCATTAATGGTCATGATCATGCCAACAACTGTCCATCAACGCACTACGGGCCTATAAGGACTTTTACCACATCATTTGTAACATTACGGTCATTATTATACCGAATAATCCCTGGTCATAATCATACCAAGTCCATCTATGCACTACAGGCCACAGATGACTTTCAACATTTTATAAACATGAGGATGATGACAATAATATAAGAATTCAATAAAACAAGTTCAAGAATTAATTTATCCAAGAATTAACAACGTCCAAATTGTCAACATGATACTGCTTTGTGGAGTAAAATTCAAGAATGCTTAGAAGAATATTTTCATGAAAAGATACTAGATGAAACGCAATTATCAAGGATATTCCACAAATTTCATGGAGTATAGAAGTCAAAACTTAACCAATTGAGTACAATAAAGAATAGAATAACAAAAGAAATCACCATGCATGCGATAGACCGCACAAACAGGTTATTCCAACAGAATAATAAATAATGGAACCAGGTCCGGCGTAAACGCACAGACAGGATATTCCGACAGAATAATAAATAATGGAACCAGGTCCGGTGTAAAACACACAGACAGGATATTCCGACAGAATAATAAATAATAGAACCAGGTCCGGTGTAAAACACACAGACAGGATGTTCCAACAGAATAATAATAAAAACGAAACCAGGTCCGGTGTAAAACACACAGACAGGATGTTCCAACAGAATAATAATAAAAACGGAACCAGGTCCGGTGTAAAACACACAGACAGGATGTTCCAACAGAATAATAGAAGAATGTCACCAAGTATAGGGTAGACCACGTATACAGGTTATTCCAACAGAATAATAAGAAATGGAATAACAACAGTTCTCTTCATGAATAAGAAAGAATAACACCCCTTACCGTTTTAAAGACGAGCTGAAATAAGGAAGTAGTTAAGTAGCAGAATACTCTTCTTCTCTCTCTCTATAGTTTCTCTCTCTAGAGTTCAGTGAATTCGTAAGAAATAATGAAGGAATGAGCTGCTATTTATAGAAAAATAGAATTCATAGTAACTAATCCATGAACGGTCCAGATTGATTACTTTAATCCGACGGTCCATATTTAAAGAAAAATCTTTTAAATAAAATATAATATATTCTATTTATAGAATAACTTTAATAAAGTATTCTGTTTTATATAAAAAGATGTTTCTGTTTTATTACGTTAATAATACGAATAAAACAAAACGTCATTATCGCTAAATAATTCATATTATTAACTGACAATAATTGAATCAAACTGAGTGACTTCTCACATAAGCATTAATAATTAATACTGTGTGCTACTATGCAACCACACGTATTACTGTACTTTTACTACCGAGTAGTTCAACAGTAACAATGGTAAAATTTCTGCCGTTATTTTTAATAAAATATTTTTGTCGTTTTCTCAATCCGACAATAATTCCGTTGTGGGGTCCACCAATGATTGTGTCGTTGTACGAATATTCTCTGTTAAAACGAATATTCCCCGACCAATCGAATATTATATAACAACTTGCGTACTTTGCAAAATTTATAAATATTACCCACAACTATAACATTATATCAAATTAACTCCATAATATTCAAAAATGATATTTATAGAAAATTCTTCTTTATTTATAAAAGTTGGGGTCTTACATGTTGTTTTTATTACATTTGATGTTTATAAGGAACTGAACATTACAGCTTTATTGTGCACACACAAGGGCTGTAGTTTTCTCTTCACTTATATGAAAATGCTGGGTATGACTTAACTTAAATCATTTTAGTTCGGATGTGCACACACTTGTCCATTGTGATTTAAGAGGTAAAATATAAGGAGTTACATGATGATGTAATTGATAAGAGTTGTCTATCTATTTATTTATATATAGTTTGTTGTGCACACATGTGACAACCCCAAAATAGGTCCATTCCACCCAACCCATTCTGAGTCGTCAAATACATGGTACAGAAAACAACTACAACTTTATTACAACAATTATCGTGCAAAATACAGCAACACATATGCTGTGAGTTTGGATACAAATATATACCAAATGTGACATTGGACACCATCATGTATCAGCACCTCACAAAGGTATCTTACATAAAGGTACAGTCAAAAACTATTTTAGAAACTAGAATATTTGAGAAGTGCTCAAGAAAACCTTAGTACATGGGAGGCCATGCTTCTAAGTTATGATAGATATCATATGGCCACAGAATTATCCTTGATTGGCCCAATAGACCCCAAAGAAAAACAAGAAGATTACTATCATATTCTTCCCAATGGTGAGTCTTCTCTTGACTTATCATTATCTCCACTGTCTCTAATTGAGAATTATACTTCAAACAAACACCAAGATTATATAGGTAGTGCTCGTAGATATACTCAGCAAGTGGATGAGCACAACCCTGTCTTATGATGACACGAGGTTGTATGTCATTAGACATCTTGTATGATAGTGACGAAACACCCTTCCAACGTTGGGTTCGCCTCACCCTATTTTCTTCACCAAATATAACTACTAAATGATGACCACCATTCTATTCCCTTGTTACCCCCGCTCGACCCAGCTACACTCTTATTATCTGAAAGGAATTGTGAAACAAAAGGGTGAGCACAACTAGCCCAGTAAAGAATATCATGACTAAAGATAAATAAATTATCAATAGTCTTCATCAGTAATAAATCAGATATTTAGAACATATGGTAGATGATAAAAATTTCAACCATAGTTGCAGCGGAACAAGCAATTCATTAGAAGAATCAATAGACTATAAAGTCTATTATCTTCTCCATGTTAAAAATCCACCAACAATGTTTTATCCCTGTAACATCAATCAACAATTCTGGTCCACAATCATATGAATAACTCATAATCATAACTGTAGTTCTAAATTCCTCTTCTCATCCAGGACGAAGATAATTTTCATCACCTATCTTTACCTGAAACATCAAAGATCATGGTTACACCAAATCACATTTCCTGTTCATAATCATACTAATAACTTCATCTTTGCACCACGGCCAAAGATATTCATTTGTATCACCAGTTGGTCATGTTCATCTCAACACCTGTTCATCTTTGCACTACTGGCCAAAGATATTCAACAACATGTCATCTTTGCACTACGGGCCAAAGATATTCATCAACAATTCATCTTTGTACTACAGGCCAAAGATATTCATCAATAATTCATCTTTGCACTACAGGCCAAAGATATTCATCAATAATTTATCTTTGCGCTACAGGCCAAAGATATTCATCAACAGTTCATATTTGCACTACAGGCCAAATATATTCATATCTCAAAGAAATATATAATCATTTCAGAATTTATATAAATAATAATTATAACCATGTTAATCAATTCATCTTTACACTTAAGCTAAAGATATTCAATTATAAATTTAATGGTCATGATCATACCAGTTAACAATTCATCTTTACACTACAGGCCAAAGATATTTTTCAGTCACGATCATACCAATAATTTACCCATCTTTACACTCAAGTGAAAGAGAAATTCAACATCAGGGTTATAAAAATGTTATATATGATAATAAAAATAATATGATCAACATATAGTTTTAATCTCAAGAGTAATATTCATAAATCAACTATAATTTGGTCAGAAAAAGAAACCAATTTTTTCTGTGAATAGTAACTCGTGAATAGTAACTCATGAATAGTAACTCATGAATAATAACTCATGAATAGTAAACCCGACACAAAAAGGTTGAAATTCCACAATAAAATACATACCATTATTTCGGTATAATGATATTGAAAGAATAATATTTCTTAAGCTTATAAACAATTTATTTTGATTGTTTACACTTTACTAAATAATGCATTTAATCATCCTAAAATGCCAAACTCATAAAATTTCATCACCAATAACAAAAACTTTCATAAAAAAATCTGCATATACCTCATATAGGATTCTCAATCCATAAAATCCTATTTTCCAATTTTCTTATTTCACATAACATATTTAATTCATTTACTCAAAACTAGTCTATTTTTATAAAAAATACCAAATCAGTCCCAAAAATATTTCTTTTCTGAAATTTAGCAGAATATAGTCCCATATTGAACATATATTTTTCTCAAAATTTTTAAAACTCATTTACTATTTTTCATATGGCCAAAACAGCCGAATATTTAGACATTTATCATAAATTGTAATTTTATCCAAAATTTCCGAAATTCACAGAGTACACTTATATTATATAGATATACTTTCAATAAAAATTTCATCAATTTTGGAGTTAAGCACAAAGAGTTATAAGCTGTTACTTTTAAAATAGTATTTTCCCGTAAAATGCATAACTCTTAATCCATACATCCAAAAATCACCATTTTTGGACACAATCAATAAAACTCATCAAAATATCATTTCAAATTTTTTCAGAATTTTCTGAAGGTCAGAAGAATTACGAACTGAAAAATATAATAACCCTTAAAATCCCTTACAATCCGTTACTATCCCTTACCTCAAAAGTGCAGTATTTCTGACTGGAATGCAAAGCCGAAGGAAACTTGCACTGAATAGCAACTCTCAAAGTATCTAAATACTCACAAAATATGCTTCATAATATAGAGAGAGAAGGAGAAAAAGCTTATGAATTCTGGTGTGATTTTCAATTCTAACTTAACCCTCTGTTTATAGTAAAATGTTAGCACGCCGAAGCTGACTTAACTTGCAACCTGATGGCTTTACCTGCTACTATTCCCACCCACCACATTTGAATAAAAATCTCAGCATATTTCTTCACCAACCAAGAGTGGGGCCCACCAATTCTAGAATTTTCTACTAAAATGATAAACTCCAAAAATTCAACAATTTTTAAACCAGTCATCTCGTAAAATTCGTAACAAATCATTCGTTCATTTTTAACGGTTCAAAATTTGTGGACATATACTCAACTTATATATGTATAACATATCCAAAAATTACCACGATCCAACGGTCGGATTAAAAATTATAACCCTCACAAAATATCTCAAAAACCATAATTTGATTTTCAATACCTCCGTTCTGACAAAAATACAGATAAAATACCTCAATATTAACTCCTTTATTTTTAACCACAAAAATATATCCCTCATTTATATCCACATAAAATAAATATTTCCTTATCATATGAATCAATAATTAATTATTCACAAATAATATTACAGAATCACATTTATGACAACCAGGTCGTTCCCAGGAAAGATGGGGCTTTCCGATAAGGATTTCTCCTTACTGGCGCGCAATTAGATGACCAAACCTCTCCTTAGACAGAACTTTTTAGACATTGTCAATAATGCTATCTAATAATATTATTCTAAATAATATGAATTATTGATCTGATAATGCAAAATACTGTGCAGCAACAATTATTGAAACAACAATAATATAAAATATCAACGCAGCAATTATTGAATCAATAAAATAAAATATTGAACAGTAATTACTGTGACAATTATTCAGTAGTGCCTTCTTACGTAAGAATCAATAATTTTAAAAATACTGTGCAATATCGTGTGCTACTGTGCAATAACGCGTATTACTGTATTTTAACCACCGGGTATTCCAACAGTGTTAACGGTAACAACTACGCCGTTAATTATAAAAACTCAATTTTTATCGTTATCTTCATCCGACCATTTTCCGTTATGGGGCCCACAAATAGCTGCGCCGTCGTATGAATATTCTCCGACAGAAAGAATATTCCACGACCAAACAAATATTTCCCGACAACAATGATTATTTTATAACCACTTGCTTATTTTGAAAAAAAAATTCACATTTCACCAACAACTTTAAACTTTTATCAATTTAACCATTTACTGAATAGTAATTATAAGAAAAATTGAATACTTTTATTTCATAAAATTCGGGGTCTTACAACACACAAGGCTAAATACATTTGAAATGGGATCCTTATTTTCACTAGCAAATCTTTAATTAGATATTGCCGAACTATATTCATGAGGGTAATATAGTTTGAAGAAAATAGTGGGAGATACCAATATAAAATAAGACCTAATTTATTTTGGTAATTAATTAAATGAATGTTTGCTAAAATATTGTCTTTTTAACATGCAGAATTTTGAAAATGTCACATTCACTAATTTCACTGCGTAGCATACTTGATGCTAACAAACTGACCGGACCGAATTACACGGACTGGTTAAGGAATCTGAGAATTTTTTTCATTGCTGAAAAGATTTTTTATGTCCTAAATTCGCCCGTACCTGCAAAAGTTGCAGAGACAGCCTCTGAGGAAGAGATTGCTACTTTTAAACAGTGGCAAAATGATGCATCTGTGGCTCAATGTATCATGCTCGCATCCATGAGTAACGAGCTTCAGCGTCAGCATGAAACCATGGATGCTTCTACTATACTGCTGCACCTGCAAGAGCTGTATGGTGAGCAAAGTAGGACTGCTAGATATGAGATATCTAAGAAGCTCTTTTGATCTCGGATGACCGAGGGCATTACCGTTGAGACTCATGTCTTAAATATGATCAATCTGATTGAACGTCTTGGACAGCTTGGGTTCGTCATGGATGGGGAGTTGAGTCAAGATTTAGTCTTGCAGTCACTCCAGACACCTTCTCACAATTTGTTGTGAATTTTCACATGAATAAGTCAGATGTCAGCTTGCCTGAATTACTTAACATGTTGAAAACTGCTGAAGGTCACTTCCCATCCAAGAAGATCCATGTCTTACTGGTGGATGATTCTTCCAAGAAAAGGAAGAGGCCCAATGTAAGACCCCAAATTATTAATAAATGAAATTTAATTTCTTCTATTTATTATTCTGAAATAGTAAGAGTTGATTTGATTAATGTGGTTAGTTATGGGTAAAATGCGCAAATATTTTAGTGGTTATAAAATATTCATTGTTGTCGGAGAATATTTATTTGATCGTAGAATATTCTTGTTGTCGGGGAATATTCGTACGACGGCGCAACCTTGTGTGGGCCCCATAACAGAAAGCGATTGGATGAAGAAAACGATAAAAATAAGTTATTTATAAATAACGGCGTAGTTGTTACCGTTAATACTGTTGGAATACCTGGTGGTTAAAACACGGTAATACGCGTAGCACACGGTATTGCACCAATTATTGATTCTTACGTAAGAAGGCACTACTCAATAATTGTTACAGTAATTATTATTCAATATTGTATTTTATTGATTCAATAATTGCTGCGTTGATATTTTATATTACTGTTGTTTCAATAATTGTCACTACGCAGTATTTTTCATTATCGGAGCAATAATTCATATTATCTGAATAATATTATTAGATAACATTATTGGCAATGTCTAGAAAGTTCTGTCTAAAGAGAGGTTTGGTCATCTAATTGCGCGCCAGTAAGGAGAGATCCTTATTGGAAAGCCCCCTCTTTCCTGGGAACGGCCTGGTTGCTAGTACTGTGATTCTGTAATATTATTTGTGTATAATTAATTATTGATTTATATGACGAGGAAAATAGTGATTTTATGTGGATATAGATAGAGAAAAATTTTAATGTGACAATTGTTGAAAATTAATATTTTATCTTTTTCTGATAAAATAATTCATTTAAATATATTATTTTAATAATATATTGATGGTGGTATTTTTACAATGAATGTGGGATATATGAGTATATGAGGAGGAAGAGTATTTTTGTGGCATTAAATGATTAACACATGTTTTGTGTGTTGGTGGACATAATTCTTGACCGAAAATTTATTATTGACTATAAAATTGCCCGTTTGTAAATTTCGGTCAATTTCTGTTTGGAATTTGGAAAAACTTTCTTCTGCAAAGTTGTAGAGAATTGAATTTCCTATAAAAATTTGCGAGATTCGAATTTTCTGATAAAAGGGCTATTTATTATGAATTATTGAAGTTCTGAAGTTCCGAAATAATTGATTTTTGGAAGTTTTATTTATTATTTTGAAGAAAAACGTTTTTTGGCATTTAAGTGGGCTAACATGTGATATAAATGGGCTGAGATCAGATGTCTAGAGGTGGGCTAAGGAAAATTTGATAAATATATTATTATTATATTAAATTTTCTGCTTTGGTGTTCTAAGCATTTTCCTATAAATAGGGTGCTTAGGTTAGAATTGAAATCACACCAGAAACACAAGTTTCTCTCTATTTCTCTCTCTATAACGAGCGTATTCTTGTGAGTATTTGATACTTTGAGTGTTGCTTTACGGTGCAAGTTTCCTTCAGCACTATATCTAGTATTCCAGTCAGAAGTACCGTCTTTCCGATGTAAGGGATGTTATTTCTTCTTAAATGATATTATTTTTTTGAATATCATTATGCCGAAGTATTGATCTGAACTTTTTATCAAATTTGAAACTTTTCATGTCGGGGTTACTATTCATGAGTTACTATTCACGAGTTACTATTCACCGAAAAATGAAATTTCTTTCTTTTCGTCCAAATATCTATTCTGGATACTAGCTTTGATTGTATCCATGTTTTGATCATTCTTGAATTTTACTTCACTATGATAAGGTATTTTTGGACATGGATAAACTGTAATACGAATTCCTAATATTTGTTCTTTTGCTTCATTGGATTCGTTTTCATTAAAATATTTTTCATCATCCTCAGTCTTAAATGATGATATAACTGAATATCTTTGGCCTGTAGTGCAAAGATGAATAATTTCTGATGAATATCTTTGGCCCGTAGTGCAAAGATGAACAGGTGTTGAGGTGAACATGACCAACTGATGAATATCTTTGGCCTGTAGTGCAAAGATGACTATTTAATTCAAGATATTTATTGATTGATGTTACAGGGATAAAATGTTAATGATGGGCTTTTAAATTCATAGATAATTGTAGATTTCATTCTCTACGTAACTTTTCTATGAATTATTATTTTCCGCTGCGAATATTGATTTAAAACTTGTTGTCTATTGTATTCTATTAAATTTTTCCCTGTTGAAGACTAACGATAATTTGTTGTATATTATCTTAGTCATAATATTCTTTACTGGGCTAGTTGAGCTCACCCTTTTCCTTGTATTTCCATTTTCTTCTCAGGAGGCGAGAATGTAGCAGGTACTAGTCGGGGTATGGAATGAAGGTTCTAGGAAGTTGTTTTAGTAGTCCTCACCATTTTTTTTGTAAAATATTGTTCCAATAATTGTAATGAGGACTTATTTGAGTGTGGATATTGTCTAGATGATAATATTTGTATTTACACTCACAGTTTTTATGTTGTATTAATAAAGTTGTAGTTGTTTCTGTACCATGTTATTGACGACTCAGAATAGGTGTTGTATACCTGTTTTGGGGGCGTCACAGTTGGTATCAGAGCTTAGGGATATGATCTCTAGCGGAGATCGGGGAATAGAACTAGGAGGGGAGAGACGAGTAAATCCTTCGTTAGTGTGTCCTACCTAAGCTTATTTGTTGGTTGGTCATAATATAGGGATATTATGTGATTTGTTAATTTGTTAAATTAACCTTTGTTTTATGGCAGTATTTGAGAATGTCGACTGAGAATGTTAACAGTGGAGTAAATGAAACCGTGGAGACACCTGTACTCACCAACGAGGAGAACGTGCAACAGGCTGGCAATGTTCCTCCTGTGAACAACACCACTGAGCAGATGGTGAACGATGAGATGTTTAGAAGCTTTTTGCGATTCATGCAAAACCAGACGAAGGAGATTCCTATTCAAAATATAGGAAGAAACAATGGCAACGCACAGCTGGTCACAGCCAAGCAGTTCAAAGAGTTGGGACCACCAGAATTCTGGGGAAAGCCGGATCCGATTAAGGCGGAGACATGGTTCAAGCAAATTACCAAGATATTTGATGTCTTGGGATGCACGGAGGAACAGAAGGTTCCATTCGCCACCTTTATGTTCCGTGGCGAGGCAGACTACTGGTGGGAATCTGTGAAGCGTACCCATCCAGCTGCACTCAGCATGTCTTGGGAGATATTTCAGAAGCTATTCAATGACAAGTACTTTCCTGAAAGTATTCGTCATATGAAGGAGGTAGAGTTTATTAGACTGGAGCAGAATAACATGACGGTGTCCCAGTACGAGGCGAAGTTTGCGGAGTTATCCAGGTTTGCACCTCATTTGGTGGAGAATGAGGAACGTATGACACGGATGTTTCTGAGAGGTTTGAAACCCGGCATACGTCAATATCTCATTTCTCATAAATTTTCTCTCTATTCAGATGTTGTCAACAGGGCTCAATTGTTGGAGCGAGATAACGAGTACGGTCAACCGAGGGACCACAGCCAGGATCATATCGGTGACAACAGTCATCAGAACAATGATAATCAGCGGAGAAAGAAAAGTACAGACAAGAACGGCAATCACTCTGGTGGTAATCGTGGCTATGAAAATAGAAGAAGCGAGTCGGGAGGAGATTTTAAAAAGAGGAGATTCAACAATGATAATACGAAGACGTCAGCACCAGCAGCAACTGGTTCCAAGGGAGGAGAACGACCACCGGTCATATGCTATAAATGTGGAAAAGAGGGACATATCAGCCCAAACTGTCCACAACAGTTCAAGGTATGCTATAATTGTGGAAAGGAAGGACATATCGCTCGAGATTGTACGATAGCGAAACCAAGTTCAGCGGGGATGGTGACTCAAAAGGCTGCCCCAAAAAAGTCAAAGTCAACGGTTCCTGGAAGAGCGTTTGTCGTGACTGGTCAACATGCGAGGAACCCAAACGAGGTGATCACGGGTAAGCTAATCATAAATTCATGTGAAGTTTATACCTTACTAGATACCGGTGCTACCCATTCATTTATTTCTCCTGCTTGTGCTCAACGTTTAAACTTGACTCCGGAGAAATTAGACTTTGATTTATCTGTGAAGACTCCGTTAGGGGAAACTTTCATCACATCCACTGTTTATAAATCTTGTTTGATCCAAGTTGGCACCATCACCTTACCTGTTGACCTTATCTCTTTAAAGATACTTGCATTTGACGTGATTTTAGGAATTGATTGGTTAACTACTCATCATGCCAAAATTGATTGTTTTCGTAAGGTGGTTAGTTTTTATATTCCTAATCAACCTGTTGTTCGAATTCAAGCAACAAAGCCATTAAAATCAATCACTGTCATATCAAGTCATAAAGCCATTCGTTTATTGAAAAACGGATGTCAAGCTTTTCTAGCCCATGTTATGGATTTGAATAAAGACACGTCAAATTTGAATAATATTCCTGTTGTTAGTAACTTTCCTGACATATTTCCTGAAGAACTTCCCGGTCTACCCCCAGAACGTGAAGTTGAATTCTTTATTGATCTTGAACCTGGTACAAAGCCCATTTCTAAAACCCCATATCGAATGGCTCCTATTGAACTTCAGGAGTTAAAAGTCCAACTAGAAGAGTTGTTGGACATCGGTTTCATTCGTCCTAGTACATCTCCTTGGGGTGCTCCTGTTTTATTTGTAAAGAAGAAAGACGGGAGTATGCGACTTTGTATCGATTACCGGGAATTAAACCATGTCACCATCAAGAATAGGTATCCGCTACCTCGTATTGATGACCTGTTTGACCAGTTACAAGGAGCACAATTCTTTTCAAAAATTGATCTTCGTTCTGGATATCATCAGTTGAAGGTTAAAACTGAGGATATTCCGAAGACTGCCTTTAGAACTCGGTACGGGCATTATAAATTCTTAGTCATGTCTTTTGGATTGACTAATGCTCCTGCGGCTTTCATGGATATGATGAACCGAGTATTCAAGGATTATTTGGATCAGTTCGTTGTTGTCTTTATTGATGACATCCTCATATATTCCAAAAGCCGTGAAGATCATGAGCACCATTTGAAGCTGGTACTCCAAAGGCTGCGTGAAAACAAGTTATATGCTAAGTTGAAGAAATGCGAGTTCTGGCTTGAGGAAGTAGCATTCCTAGGGCACGTGGTGTCAAAACATGGAGTATCTGTGGACCCGACGAAGATTAAAGCAATACAAAGCTGGGAGCAACCGAAGACGGTGACCGATGTACGTAGCTTTCTAGGCTTAGCTGGTTATTATCGGAGATTCGTAGAAGGGTTTTCTCGAATCGCTACCCCGTTAACTCAGCTGACTCGGAAGGATATCAAATTCGTATGGAACGAAGAATGCGAGAAGAGTTTCCAAGAGCTTAAGAGGAGACTCATTTTGGCACCTGTTCTGACAATACCATCTGGTTCGGATGGATTTGTTATCTACAGCGATGCTTCAGGCAAAGGGTTAGGATGTGTTCTCATGCAACGTGGAAAAGTCATAGCCTATGCCTCGCGACAACTTAAAGAATATGAGAGGAATTATCCTACTCATGATCTAGAGTTGGCAGCAGTCGTTTTCGCACTAAAGATCTGGAGGCACTATCTATATGGGGAGAAGGTGGAGATATATTCAGACCATAAAAGCCTCAAATATTTCTTCACTCAAAAAGAACTCAACATGCGGCAACGACGTTGGCTCGAGCTGTTGAAAGATTACGACCACACTATTTAATACCATCCTGGAAAAGCAAACGTGGTAGCTGACGCGTTAAGTAGAAGATCATGTGCAGGAACGAGTGCGATGATGTCAAGTATACGCGTAGAACCAACTTTAATCGATAAAGTTAAAGTTACTCAAGCTACAGACCCGGAGCTGATGCGTATGAAGAAGAAAGTGCAAGAAGGTGCTATTCCAGAAGCAAGAATCGATGAAGAAGGAATACTTCGAGTCCACTCCAGACTTTGTGTTCCTAACGATTCTGATTTAAAGTACAAGATCATGATGGAGGCACACAATACACCATTTGCAATCCATCCTGGAAGTACTAAAATGTATCGTGATCTTCGACATACATTTTGGTGGAACAATATGAAGAGAGAGATTGCAAAGTTTATCTCGAGGTGTTTAACTTGTCAACGTGTAAAGGCGGAGCATCAAGTACCAAAGGGTCCATTGCAACCACTTGAGATTCTGAAATGGAAGTGGGAACACATTACCATGGATTTTGTTGCGGGTCTTCCCACGGTTTCTCAAGGCATAAATGCTATTTGGGTTATAGTTGATAGATTAACCAAGTCTGCTCATTTCTTGCCGATACGGGAGACTTATTCCCTTGAACGTCTTGCTAGTATGTACGTGAATGAGATTGTAAGGTTGCATGGCATGCCAGTATCCATAGTTTCGGATCCTGACCCAAGATTCACTTCAAGATTTTGGGTTAGCTTGCAAAAAGCTATGGGCACGGATTTACGGTTCAGTTCGGCATACCATCCTCAAACGGACGGGCAATCAGAGAGGACCATTCAAACTCTTGAAGATCTATTAAGACTTTGTGTCCTCGATTTCAAAGGAAGTTGGGATAAGTACCTACCATTGGTGAAATTCTCCTACAACAACAGTTATCAGGCAAGTATAGGTGTGGCTCCCTTTGAAGCATTGTATGGACAAAAGTGTCGCTCTCTAGTATGTTGGGATGAGGTGGGAGAAGCAACGTTGTTGGGACCAGAGTTGGTACGAATGACTACAGAGAAGATCCAAATGATTCGACAACGTATACAAACGGCACAGGATCGACAAAAGAGTTATGTGGATCTTCATCGAAAAGACGTGGAATTTGACATTGGGGATCATGTATTATTACGTGTAGCTCCATGGAAAGGAGTTACAAGATTTGGGAAGAGAGGAAAGCTCAATCCACGATTTATTGGCCCATTTCAGATTCTTGACCGAGTAGGAAATGTGGCCTATCGACTTGCGTTACCTCCAAGTATGTCTCGTGTTCATAATATTTTTTATATATCTGTGCTTCGTAAATATGTGAAAGACCCAAACCACGTTATTGAGTTAGAACCGGACGAGATAGCCGAAGACTTAACGTACGAGGAGATACCTGTCAAGATCATGGATAAGAAGGAGCATGTCCTACGCACGAAGGTCATACCACAAGTTAAAGTTTTGTGGAGAAACCATGCTATTGAGGAAATGACCTGGGAGTTGGAAACGGAAATGAAAGCGAGGTATCCTCATCTTTTCGAAACACCAGGTACTTATGTCAATTTCGAGGACGAAATTTCATAAGGAGGGGAGGTTGTAAGACCCCAAATTATTAATAAATGAAATTTAATTTTCTCTATTTATTATTCTGAAATAGTAAGAGTTGATTTGATTAATGTGATTAGTTATGGGTAAAATGCGCAAATATTTTAGTGGTTATAAAATATTCATTGTTGTCGGAGAATATTTGTTTGATCGTGGAATATTCTTGTTGTCGGGGAATATTCGTACGACGGCGCAGCCTTGTGTGGGCCCCATAACAGAAAGCGATTGAATGAAGAAAACGACAAAAATAAGTTGTTTATAAATAACGGCGTACTTGTTACCGTTAATACTGTTGGAATACCCGGTGGTTAAAACACGGTAATACGCGTAGCACACGGTATTGCACCAATTATTGATTCTTACGTAAGAAGGCACTACTCAATAATTGTTACAGTAATTATTGTTCAATATTGTATTTTATTGATTCAATAATTGCTGCGTTGATATTTTATATTACTGTTATTTCAATAATTGTCACTACGCAGTATTTTTCATTATCGGAGCAATAATTCATATTATCTGAATAATATTATTAGATAACATTATTGGCAATGTCTAGAAAGTTCTGTCTAAGGAGAGGTTTGGTCATCTAATTGCGCGCCAGTAAGGAGAGATCCTTATTGGAAAGCCTCCTCTTTCCTGGGAACGGCCTGGTTGCTAGTACTGTGATTCTGTAATATTATTTGTGTATAATTAATTATTGATTTATATGACGAGGAAAATAGTGATTTTATGTGGATATAGATAGAGAAAAATTTTAATGTGACAATTGTTGAAAATTAATATTTTATCTTTTTCTGATAAAATAATTCATTTAAATATATTATTTTAATAATATATTGATGGTGGTATTTTTACAATGAATGTGGGATATGTGAGTATATGAGGAGGAAGAGTATTTTTGTGGCATTAAATGATTAACACATATTTTGTGTGTTGGTGGACATAATTCTTGACCGAAAATTTATTATTGACTATAAAATTGCCCGTTTGTGAATTTCGGTCAATTTCTGTTTGGAATTTGGAAAAACTTTCTTCTGCAAAGTTGTAGAGAATTGAATTTTCTATAAAAACTCGCAAGATTCGAATTTTCTGATAAAAGGGCTATTTATTATGAATTATTGAAGTTCTAAAGTTCCGAAATAATTGATTTTTAGAAGTTTTATTTATTATTTTGAAGAAAAACATTTTTTGGCATTTAAGTGGGCTAACATGTGATATAAATGGGCTGAGATCAGATGTCTAGAGGTGGGCTAAGGAAAATTTGATAAATATATTATTATTATATTAAATTTTCTGCTTTGGTGTTCTAAGCATTTTCCTATAAATAGGGTGCTTAGGTTAGAATTGAAATCACACCAGAAACACAAGTTTCTCTCTATTTCTCTCTCTATAACGAGCGTATTCTTGTGAGTATTTGATACTTTGAGTGTTGCTTTACGGTGCAAGTTTCCTTCAGCACTATATCTAGTATTCCAGTCAGAAGTACCGTCTTTCCGAGGTAAGGGATGTTATTTCTTCTTAAATGATATTATTTTTTTCAATATCATTATGCCGAAGTATTGATCTGAACTTTTTATCAAATTTAGAACTTTTCATGTCGGGGTTACTATTCATGAGTTACTATTCACGAGTTACTATTCACCGAAAAATGAAATTTCCTTCTTTTCGTCCAAATATCTATTCTGGATACTAGCTTTGATTGTATCCATGTTTTGATCATTCTTGAATTTTACTTCACTATGATAAGGTATTTTTGGACATGGATAAACTGTAATACGAATTCCTAATATTTGTTCTTTTGCTTCATTGGATTCGTTTTCATTAAAATATTTTTCATCATCCTCAGTCTTAAATGATGATATAACTGAATATCTTTGGCCTGTAGTGCAAAGATGAATAATTTCTGATGAATATCTTTGGCCCGTAGTGCAAAGATGAACAGGTGTTGAGGTGAACATGACCAACTGATGAATATCTTTGGCCTGTAGTGCAAAGATGACTATTTAATTCAAGATATTTATTGATTGATGTTACAGGGATAAAATGTTAATGATGGGCTTTTAAATTCATAGATAATTGTAGATTTCATTCTCTACGTAACTTTTCTATGAATTATTATTTTCCGCTGCGAATATTGATTTAAAACTTGTTGTCTATTGTATTCTATTAAATTTTTCCCTGTTGAAGACTAACGATAATTTGTTGTATATTATCTTAGTCATATTATTCTTTACTGGACTAGTTGAGCTCACCCTTTTCCTTGTTGTTCCATTTTCTTCTCAGGAGGCGAGAATGTAGCAGGTACTAGTCGGGGTATGGAATGAAGGTTCTAGGAAGTTGTTTTAGTAGTCCTCACCATTTTTTTTGTAAAATATTGTTCCAATAATTGTAATGAGGACTTATTTGAGTGTGGATATTGTCTAGATGACAATATTTGTATTTACACTCACAGTTTTTATGTTGTATTAATAAAGTTGTAGTTGTTTCTGTACCATGTTATTGACGACTCAGAATAGGTGTTGTATACCTGTTTTGGGGGCGTCACACCCAATATATCTTCTGAAAAGAAGAAATCCAAGAAGGCTAAGGGAATGGCAAAAGTGAAGGATCAAAAGAAACCTGATCTAGCTAGCAAAGGAATTTGCTTCCATTGCAACAAGCCGGGTCACTGGAAGAGGAACTGTAAGGATTATCTTGCTGAACAAAAGCAGAAGAAGCTTGGAGAAGCTTCAAATCCTAATCAAAGTTTGTTTATGATTGAAATTAATTTTTTTGAAAGTCAATCTTCTACTTGGGTATTGGATACCGGCTGTGGTTCTCACATATGTAATAATATGTAGGGACTGGTCAGAAGTAGAAAGCTGAGTAAGGATGAGGTCGTCGTACGAGTGGGAAATGTAGCAAAGGTTGCTGCATTAGCTGTAGGGACTTATTGTTTAGCACTGCCTACAGGCAAATCCATTAGTTTAAATAATTGTTATTTTGTTTCGTCACTTATTAGAAACATTATTTCAATATCTGTATTGGATATGGATGGTTTTGACATTATAATAAAGAATAATAGTTGTTCTATTTATAATAATAATGTTTTATATGGTGTTGGTAATTTATGAAATGGACTTTACATTCTTGACTTGCATGAAAATATACTTCAAATTGAACAAACTAAGAAAAGAAAAAGAGATGATGTTAATTATACCTATATGTGGCATTGTAGACTCGGTCATATTAATGAAACAAGATTATCCAAGTTGCATAAAGATGGGCTCCTAGAGCTATCGAATTATGAATCATATCCAACTTGTGAATCTTGTCTCATGGGAAAAATGACTAAATCTCCTTTTAGTAGAAAAGGAGAAAGAGTTACAGAGTTGTTAGCGTTGGTACACACAGACCAAGATGATAGTAAATCCGTTTCGGGGTATGTGTTTACCTTAAACGGTGGCGCAGTGAGTTGGAAGAGTTCCAAACAGCAAACAGTTGCTGATTCAATGACAGAGGCAGAGTACATAGCTGCAAGTGAAGCTGCAAAGGAAGCTGTTTGGATGAAGAAGTTCATTACCGAACTTGGTGTGGTTCCTAGTATTACATGACCAGTACCTTTATTCTGTGACAACACCGGAGCTGTTGCGCAGGCTAAGGAACCCAGGTCTCATCAGAAATCCAAACACGTGTTGCGGCGATTTCATTTGATCAGAGAGATCATTGAAAGAGGAGACGTCACCCTGGAGCGTGTGGACTCTCAAGACAATATTGCAGATCCATTTACTAAAGCGTTAACACAACATCAGTTTGATCATCACTTAGAGAAGATGGGTATGAGATACCAAGGCGATTGGCTTTAATGCAAGTGGGAGATTGAAAGTAATATGCATACAAGCCAATCATGTATTATGATAAAGCATATACTTTGTAATCAATCTTATTTATTTATTAATAAAAGAATTATTTATAAAGGCATTTATTATCAACATTGTGCTGTTTTAATAATATGTGATAAACATATAGTTTTAAGCAATACTTTTAGAATCATGATGAGATCATGCTAATGAGATCTAAATTCTTAGATAGCTTAAAACTAAAATGTTCCCAATCAATGGATTACTAAAAATGGGATTAGTGAATCCGGATAGATTGGTACATATGTTGCTTGCTCATTGGATGAGGATGATTGATCTCATGATCATTTGTGTGGAGACACTAAAGTAAGTATGTAGGTGCTTATTGGAGAATAAGTTCACTGAACTTGACTCGCTAAGGAATACCTAATGGAGTTTTATTTACCTGTCAATAGGAATTCCTGTAGTGATAGTAGTACAAATGATCCTTAGACTTGAGATCATCATAGTATCTTATATATAATTAATTACACTTTGACTTATTTCTTAAGACTCTTAGAGTATATCAAAGGGTATGCTTGGGTGTAATAAGTTATTTATGAAGATAATGAATGATAAATAAAGAATCTACCACTTCTAGTAAAAGAAGATAAATGTCCTATGTGATTCGATAAATGACAACCCAGGAATCCTTGGCCAAGGTGGAATGAAATTAGAAAGTAGTTTCTAATTTGCATTCATTAGGAGTTGTGCATTTAGGAATCGAAATACATATAATTAAATAAAATAAGACTTGACAGTAATTCTATGTCTTATATTTTATTGGGACATTGTATGGTGGAAGGATTGAATTGTACGATAACTATTAACTCAAAGGTTCTTTTATGATTAATGTTGAAATCTATATTATCTAGAACGTCGTTGAACGCTAGGGAGGCTTATCCCTATTGTAGAATAAATATTGTTTATTTAAATAAATTAATCGTTTAATTTATTTATTTAAATAAGATTAGAATTGTTCTAATTGATTTATTCACAACCGGTTTAATATAGAGAACCTAAAGGGTCACACCATAAAAGGAAGAATAATTATTTAAGAAGTTAATGGCATAATCGTAATAATATGTTAAGTATATTTAATTTAATCTATGGTGATAGAATAAATTAAATAGCTTAATATTTATTATTTAATATTTTAGAAATATTAAATATAAATTAATAAGAAGAGTCTTATTAATATTATTACAATTATTATTATTTTAATTTCTAAAAAGAGTTTAGAAATTAATTTAATATAAGTACTCTCATTTATTTCTAATAGGATTAGGAGGAAAAATTAGTTAAATGAGTTTAATTAATTATCTCTAATAATATTAGGGAGCCCATTTAATTAAAAGAATTTAATTAAATAAATAATACCTTATTTTAATTAAATAGGGTTACCTGATATCTTTATAAGAGAAGTCTTATATCAGATATCAAAGATATACGTAATTTCAATAGTTAGAGAGTACGCTCCCTTTTCTATAGAGATAAGAAAAATTAGGGTTTGAGCCAATACACCATTCTTTCTGAAAATTCTTCTTCCTTGGTGGATCACCTCTAGAGGCCATACACTTGGGTGGCTTACATTGATCAAAGGAAAGAATCTACCCGGAGTTTCAAGGAGATCGCGGAGAAGTAGGAGGTGAACTCGTACCTGAGGAAGCTCGTTTCTACAAGGGTATGATTTCATAATTTTTTATTCTTCATTTAATTAATAATATGCATAAAGGATGATCCGGGTAATTGGTTTGTGAATTTTTTTTAAAATCTGATTTTATTTTGCTTCCGCTATTTTTTGCAATTTGATTTCTATCGTTAATAAAGTTCCTGACGTATTCTTGAAGACTTCTTGGCCTATCCTAGAGCGTGAAATCGAATTTTGTATTGACCCCAGTACAAAACTCATTTCTTAAACCCTCAAATATTTCTTCAACTAAAACGAACGTATTATGCGCCAAAGACGTTGGCCCGAGTTGTTGAAGATTACGATCGTACCATTCAATATCATCGTGGAAGTACGAACGTGGTAGCTGACGCGTTGAGTAGAAGATCGTATGCGAATGAGATGTTGTTAACACAAAGACCCATTTCGTATAACTTACAAATGATGAAGATAGACTTAAAGACTCTAGGGACCCACGTGAAGATAACGAATATACGATTAGAATCGACTTTAATCGATAAAGTTAAAGCCGATCAAGCTACATACTCAGAGCTGATGAATGTGAAGAAGAAGGTTCAAGAGGGCGTTATTCTAGAAGCAAGAATCGATGAAGAGAGGAAATCTCAACCCTCGATTTAATTGACCCATTTGAAAACCTCGATCGAGTAGGAACTGTGGCTTATAGACTCGTTTTACCTCCAAGTATGTCGCGTGTTCATAACATTTTTAACGTATTGATGTTACGTAAATATGTGGATGACCCGAACCACATTATTGATTTAGAACCGAACGAGATAGCAGATAATTTAACGTATGAAGATGTACCTGTTAAAATCCTGGAATGTATTCAACACTCAAAGGTTATACCTCAAGAGTTAGAATCTGACGAAGTATCCTCATCTGTTCGGCATACCAGGTACGTACGTAAATTTCGAGGGCGAAATTTCACAAGGAGGGGAGATTGTGAAACCCAAGATTTTATGAATAAAGATTTAAATTTTTCTAAATATTTTTTTAAATATTATAGTGTGAATTTGAGATAATGTTATAGTTATGGGTAGTATTTATAAATTTTACAAAGTATGCAAGTTGTTGTACTATATTCGATTGGTCGGAGAATATTATTTTTGCCGGGAAATATTCGTACGACGGCATAATTATTGGTGGACCCCACAACGGAATTATTGTCGGATTGAAAAAATGACAAAAAATATTTTATGAAAATAACGGTAGAAGTTTTACCGTTAATACTGTTGAACTACTGGTAGTAAAAGTACAGTAATACGTGTGGTTGCATAGTAGCATACGATATTAATTATTGAGGCTTACGTGATAAGTCACTCAGTTTTATTTTATTGATATTATTAATGTAATAAAATAAAAAAGCTTTTTATATAAAACAGAATCATTTTATAAAGTTATTCGTTTTATTAGGCTAATAATAAAATCTTTTTATATAAAACAAAATATTTTTATAAAGTTATCTGTTTTATTAGACAATAATTAGAATATATTATATTTTATTATGCATAGTATTTGTATAGTGCCTGCATAGTATTTGCTTAGTAAAATCTTTTATAAAGTTATTCGTTTTATTAGATTATAAATATAATATATTATATTTTATTTAAAAGATTTTGTTTTAAATATGGACCGTCAGATTAAAGTAAATCAATCTAGACCGTTCATGAGTTAGTTACTATGCAGTCCATTTTTCTATAAATAGAAGCTCATTCCTTCATTATTTCTTACGAATTCACTGAAACTCTAGAGAGAGAAAATTATAGAGAGAGAAGAAAAGTGTTCTGCTACTTTACTACTCCTATATCCAGTACTCTTCCTTTCAAGGTAAGAGATATTATTTGTTGTACCCGTAAGGGATATTATTTCTTTTGTATTCATGAAGAGAACTTCTGTTATTCTATTTTTTATTATTCTGTTGGAATAACCTGTATATGTGGGCTACCCTATACTTGGTAAAATTCTTCTGTTGTTTCATTCTTTATTATTCTGTTGAAATATCATGTCTGTGCGTTTACGCCGGACCTGGTTCCATTATTTATTATTCTGTCAGAATATCATGTCTGTGCATTTTACGCCGGACCTGGTTCCATTATTTATTATTCTGTCGGAATATTCTATCTGTGCGTTTTACGTCGAACCTGGTTCCATTCTTTATTATTCTGTTGGAATATCCTGTCTGTGCGTTTTACGTCGGACCTGGTTCTGTTATTCATTATTCTGTTGGAATAACCTGTCTATGCGATCTATCGTATGCATGGTGATTTTCTTTGTTATTCCATTCTTTATTATACTCAGTTGGTTAAAATTTTGACTTCTATACTCCATGAAATTAGTGGAATATCCTTGATATTTGCACTTCATCCAGTATCTTTTCATGTAAATATTCTTCTGAGCATTCTTGAATTTTACTCTACAAAGCAGTATCATGTTGACAATTTAGACGTTATCAGTTCCTAGATAAATTAATTCTTGAACTTGTTTTATTGAATTCTTATATCATTGTCCTCATGCTCATGTTTATATTTTGTTAAAAGTCATATATGGCCTGTAGTGCATAGATGGACTTGGTATGATTATGACCAGGGAATATTCGGTGTAATCATGACCGTAATGTTACAAGTGATGTGGAAAAAGTCTTCATTGGCCCGTAGTGCATTGATGGACAGTTTTTGTTATGATTATGGCTATGAATTCTCTTTGGCCGTAGTGCAAAGACGAATTATTTTATGGCATGATCAGGACCGTTGATGAAAATATGATTATCTTTAGTGCATGGATAATTCGGCATTATCTTAGTCATAATATTTCTTACTGGGCTAGTTGAGCTCACCCTTTCTTTCACAGTTCTCTTCAGAAAATGAGAATATAGTTGGGACGAGTCGAGAAACGAAGTGATGGACCAGATGATAGCATTCGTAGTCCTCACTATTCTATGTAATAGTGTGATAATAATTGTAATGAGGACTCCTTTTGAGTATGGATACTCTCTAGAAGACAATATTTGTATTCAAACTCACAGTTTATGTTTTGTCGTATTGTACATGACAGTTGTATTATTAAGTTGTATTTGAATTTTGTACCATGTATCTGGCGACTCAAGATGAGTGATGTATACCTAATTTTGGGGGCGTCACACAATATTTCTTACTGGGCTAGTTGAGCTTACCCTTTATTTCATTATTCTCTTCAGGAAATGAGAACGTAGCTGGGGCTAGTCGAGGAACAAAGTGATGGTCCTAGATGGTGCATTAGTAGTCCTCACTATTTTGTGAAATAGTGTAATAATAAATATAATGAGTACTCCATTGAGTGTGGATATTGTCTAGATGACAATATTTGTATTAAAACTGAGAGCATATGTTTTGTCGTATTTTACACGATTGTTGTATAATTAGTTTGTATTTGTATTCTGTATCATGTATCTGGCGACCTAAGATGGGTGATATATACCTATTTTTGGGGGAGTCACAATATATGTAAGACCCTAACTTATTAATGAATAAAATAAAATTTTCTCTAATTATTATTGTGAATAATAAGGTGTTAATTTGATATAATATTTTGGTTATGGGTGAAATGTGTAAATTTTGCAAAATAAACAAGTGGTTATAAAATATTCATTTTGTCGGGGAATATTCGTTTGGTCGTGGAATATTCTTTCTGTCGGAGAATATTCGTATGACGGCGCAGCTATTTGTGGGCCCCATAACGGAAAATGATTGGATGAAGATAACGATAAATTTGAGTTTTTATAAATAACGGCGTAGTTGTTATCGTTAACACTGTTAGAATACCTGGTGTTAACAGTAATACGCGTAGTTGCACAGTAGCACACGATATTGCACAGTATTTTTTCAATTATTGACTCTTATGTGAGAAGACACTACTCAATAATTGTTACAGTAATTGCTGTTCAATATTTTATTTTATTGATTCAATAATTGCTACATTGATATTTTATATTATTATTGATTCAATAATTGTCACTGCACGATATCTCCATTATCAGATCAATAATTCATATTATTTGAATAATATTATTATATAGCATTATTGGCAATGTCTAGAAAGTTCTGTCAAGGAGAGGTTTGGTCACCTAATTGCGCGCCAGTAAGGAGAAATCCATATCGGAAAGCCCCCTCTTTCCTGGGAACTACCTGGTTGTCATTATTGTGATTCTGTAATATTATTTGTGAATAATTATTTATTGATCTATATGATAATGAAATATTTATTTGCTGTGGATATAAATGATGGATTTATTTATGTGGTTATAAATGAAGGAATTAATGTTGAGTTATTTTATCAGTATTTTGTCGGATTGAAGGTATTAAAAGATCAAATCAGTGTTCTTACAACATTATTGTGTGAGTTATAATTTTTAATCTGACCGTTGGATCGTTGTGATTTTTGGATATGTTATACATATATAAGTTGAGTATATATTCACAAATTTTGAACCGTTAAAAATGAACGAATGATTTGTTATGAATTTTAAGAGGTGACTGATTCGAAAATTAGGTTTATAAATAATTTTGGTGCAAAATTCTAGAAATGGGTGGGCCCCACTTTTGGTTGTTGGGGAAGATAGCTGATTTTTGGTGGGTGGAATAGTAGCAGGTAAAGCTATCAGGTAGCAGGTCAAGTCTGCTTCGGTGTGCTAACATTTTCCTATAAATAGAGGGCTAAGTTAGAATTGAAAATCACACCAGAATTCATAAGTTTTCTCTCTTTTTCTCTCTAGATTATCGAGTGTATTTTGTGAGTATTTAGATACTTGGTGAGTTGCTATTCATCAGTGCAAGTTTTCTTCAGTGTCATATCCGATATCCAGTCAGAAGTGATGCTCTTTTGAGGTAAGGGATAGTAAGGGACTTTAAGGGTTGTTATGTTTTTCAATTTCGTAATTTTTCTGACCTTCAAAAATTCTGAAAAAATTTAAAATGATAATTTGATGATTTTTCTTGATTGTGTCCAAAAATGGCGATTTTTGGATGTATAGATTAAGAGTTGTGAATTTTATGAGAAAAGACTATTTTAAAAGTAACCGCTTATAACTCCTTGTGGTTAACTCTAAAATTGATTAAATTTTTATTGAGAGTACATGTACATGATAGAAGTATACTCTGTAAATTTTGGAATTTTTGGATAAAAGTATAATTTTTGATAAATATCTAAATATTCGGCTGTTTTGGCCATATGAAAAATAGTAAATAATTTTTAAAAATTCTGAGAAAAATATATGTTCAATATGGGACTATATTCAACTAAATCTCATAAAAGAAAACTTATTTGTACTGATTTAATATTTTTTATGAAAATAGACTGGTTATGAGTAAATGAATTAAATATGTTATGTGAAATAAAAAAATTAAAAAATAGGATTTTATGGCTTGAGAATCCTATATGAGGTATATGCAGATTTTTTATGAGGGTTTTGGTTATTGGCGATGAAATCTTATGAGTTTGGAATTTTAGGCTGATTAAATGTATTATTTAGTAAAGTGTAAACAATTAAAATAAATTATTTATAAGTTTAAGAAAAGTTATTTCAATATCATTATACCGAAATATTTGTATGAATTCTATTGTGAAATTTCTACCTTTTTGTGTCGGGTTTACTATTCACGAGTTACTAATTATAAGTTACTATTCATGAGTTACTATTCACGAAGTTACTAATCATGGATTACTATTCACGAGTTACTATTCATGACAAAATTAGCTTCTTTTTTTAACCAAATTATAGTTGATTTATGAATATTACTCTTGAGATTAAATCTAGATGTTTTGATTATATTGATTTTACTATTATATATAACATTTTTATAACCCTAATGATGATATTTCTATTTAACTTGAGTGTAAAGATTGATAATTTTTGGTATGATTATAGCCATGGACTCTCTTTGGCCAAGGGTGCAAAGATGAATTATTTTATGGCATGATCATGACCGTTGATGAAAACACGATTATCTTTGGCCCGTAGTACAGGGATGATTCGATGATGTGGATTATTTATTAAGCTGAATCTCAGCAATAAAATTGATGATAAATCTTTTAAATCATAAAAGATAGTAGGTTTTATACTCTACTTGACTCTTCTAATGGATTGTTTTTTCCGCTGCAGTTGTTGATCTAAAACTTGTTGTCTATTATATTTTATCAGATTTTTTTTCCTGTTAAAGACTAATGATAATTTGTTGTACATTATCTTAGTCATAATATTTCTTACTAGGCTAGTTGAGCTCACCCTTTCTTTCATTGTTCTCTTCAGGAAATGAGAATATAGCTGGGACTAGTCGGGGAATGGATTGGCGGTCCAGATGGTTGCATTAGTAGTCCTCACTATTCTGTGAAATAGTGTGATAATTGTAATGAGGACTCCATTTGAGTTTGTATACTCTGTAGTAGACAATATTTGTATTCAAACTCACAGTATATGTGTTGTCGTATTCTGCACGACAATTGTATTACTGAAGTTGTATTTGTTTCTGTACCATATATTTGGCGACTCAGAATGGGTGATGTATACCTATTTTGGGGGCGTCACATATATATATATATATATATATATATATATATATATATATATATATATATATATATATATATAAGGAAAATGATCTATAAAATACGTTAGTCAGAGGGACTGTTTCAACTAACGCTCATCCAGCCGTCCAAAATTAGAGTGAATGGCTGAAATGAGGGCCCAGCCGCTACTCCCTTTAACGGCTAGCCAAAAATTTTTTTGTTGCCCGCTACTCCCTCTAGCGGCCAGTCAAAACGACCGTGTTTTGACTGGCCGTTAGAGGGAGTAGCGGCCAACAAAAAAAATTTAGCTTAATTACTGATTATCCTCATACATACTAATTATTAATCAGTAAAATAAAATAATATAAAATTATAAGGATAATTAGTAATTATCTTTATACTTATCCTTATTCTTATTAACAGATTATCCTTATACATATTACTTATTGATCAGTAAAATAAAATAATAAAAAATTATAAGGATAATCAGTAATTATCTTTATACTTATCTTTATACTTATTAACAAAATAAGTATGTATAAGAATAATTACTGATTATCGTCTTATGATTTTTAATTATAAATAGGAAATAGTGATTGAGTTTATATATTTGAGTAGGAATATAATATAAATTCAATCACTATTTCCTATTTATAATTAAAAATCATAAGACGATAATTATTAATTATTCTTATACTTATATTTTTTTATTAATTTATTTTACTGATTAATAAGTAGTATGTATGAGGATAATCAGTAATTAAGCCAAATTTTTTTTGTTGGCCGTTACTCGGTCTAGCGGTCAGTCAAAACACAGTTGTTTTGACTGGCCGCTAGACGGAGTAGCGGGCAACAAAAAAAATTTGGCTAGCCGCTAGAGGGAGTAGCGGCTGGGCCCTCATCTCAGCCACTCACTCTAATTTTGGAAGGCTGGATGAGCATTAGTTGAAACAGTCATTCTGGCTAACGTATTTTATGGATCATTTCCTATATATATATATATATATATATATATATATATATATATATATATATATATATATATATATATATATATATATATTGTAAGACCCCGAATTTTATGAAATAAAAGTATTCAATTTTTCTTATAATTACTATTCAGTAAATGGTTAAATTGATAAAAGTTTAAAGTTATGAGTGAAATATGATTTTTTTCAAAATAAGCAAGTGGTTATAAAATAATCATTGTTGTCGGGGAATATTCGTTTGGTCGTGGAATATTCTTTCTGTCGGGAAATATTCGTACGACGGCGCAGCCATTTGTGGGCCCCATAACAGAATAACTGTCGGACGAAGAAAACGACAAATTTGAGTTTTTACAAATAACGGCGTAGTTGTTACCGTTAACACTGTTGGAATATCCGGTGGATAAAATACAGTAATACGCGTTATTGCACAGTAGCACACGGTGTTGCATAGTATTTTTGAAATTATTGATTCTTACGTAAGAAGGCACTACTCAATAATTGTTACAGTAATTACTGTTCAATATTTTATTTTATTGATTCAATAATTGCTACGTTGAAATTTTATATTATTGTTGTTCAATAATTGTCACTGCACAGTATTTCCCATTATCAGATCAATAATTCATATTATTTGAATAATATTATTAGATAACATTATTGGCAATGACTAGAAAGTTCTGTCTAAGGAGAGGTTTGGTCACCTAATTGCGCGCCAGTAAGGAGAAATTCTTATTAGAAAGCCCCCTCTTTCCTGGGAACGGCCTGGTTGTCATAAATGTGATTCTGTAATATTATTTGTGAATAATTAATTATTGATTCATATGATAAGAAAATATTTATTTTATGTGGATATAAATGAGGGATATATTTTTGTGGTTAAAAAATGAAGGAGTTAATGTTGAGGTTTTTATCAGTATTTTTATCGGAATGGAGGTATTAAAAATCAGGATTTTTGAGATATTTTGCGGGGGTTATAATTTTTAATCCGACCGTTGGATCGTGGTAATTTTTGGATATGTTATACATATATAAGTTGAGTATATGTCCACAAATTTTGAACCGTTAAAAATGAACGTATGATTTATTATGAATTTTACGAGATGACTGGTTCAGAAATTATTGAATTTTCGGAGTTTAATATTTTGGTGGAAAATTCTAGAATTGGTGGGCCCCACTTGTGGTTGGTGAAGAAATGTGCTGAATTATATTTCAACTGTGGTGGGTGGGAATAGTAGCAGGTAAAGCCATCAGGTTGCAGGTCAAACCTACCAAAATTTTCCTATAAATAGAGGGCTAAGTTAGAATTGAAAATCACACCAAAAAAATATAAGCTTTCTCTCTTTCTCTCTCTATATTATGAAGCATATTTTGTGAGTTTTTAGATACTTGGTGAGTTGCTATTCATCAGTGCAAGTTTTCTTCAGCATCATATCTGATATCCAGTCAGAAGTACTGCTCTTTTGAGGTAAGGGATAGTAAGGGATAGTAAGGGATTTTAAGAGTTGTTATGTTTTTCAGTTTCGTAATTTTTCTGAACTTCAAAAATTCTGGAAAAATTTGAAATGATATTTTGATGAGTTTTATTGATTGTGTTCAAAAATGGTGATTTTTGGATGTATAGATTGAGAGTTATGAATTTTATGAGAAAGACTATTTTAAAAGTAACTGCTTATAATTCCTTGTGGTTAACTCCAAAATTGATGAAATTTTTATTGGGAGTACATGTATATGATAGAAGTATACTCTGTAAATTTCAGAATTTTTAGACAAAAGTATAATTTTTGATAAATGTCTAAATATTCGGCTATTTTGGCCATATGAAAAATAGTAAATGACTTTTAAAAATTCTGAGAAAAATATATGTTCACTATGGGACTATATTATGCTAAATTTCAGAAAAGAAATATTTTTGGAATGGATTTGGTATTTTTCATGAAAATAGTCTAGTTATGAGAAAATGAATTAAATATGTTATGTGAAGTAAGAAAATTGAAAATAGGATTTTATGGCTTGAGAATCCTATATATGAGGTATATGCAGATTTTTTTTATGAGGGTTTTGGTTATTGATGATGAAATCTTAAGAGTTGGCATTTTATGATGATTAAATGCATTAATTAGTAAAGTGTAAACAATTTAAATAAATTGTTTATAAGCTTAAGAATATTATTCTTTCAATATCATTATACCGAAATATTGGTATGTATATTATTGTGGAATTTCTACCTTTTTCATGTCAGGGTTACTATTCACGAGTTACTATTTATGAGTTACTATTCACGAGTTACTATTCACGACAAAATTGGTTTCTTTTTCTAACCAAATTATAGTTGATTTATGAATATTACTCTTGAGATTAAATCTATATGTTGATCATATTGTTTTTATTATCATATATAACATTTTTATAACCTTGATGTTGAAATTCTCTTTCGCTTGAGTGTAAAGATGGGTAAATTATTGGTATGATCATGACTATGGGTTCTCTTTGGCCAGTAGTGCAAAGTTGAATTATTGACTGGTATAATCATGACCATTGAATTTATAAGTGAATATCTTTAGCTTAAGTGCAAAGGTGAATTGATTAACATGGTTATAATTATTGTTTATATAAATTCTGAAATGATTATATATTTCTTTGAGATATTAATATATTTGGCATGTAGTGCAAATATGAACTGTTGAGGAATATCTTTGGCCTGTAGTGCAAAGATGAATTGTTGATGAATATCTTTGGCCCGTAGTGCAAAGATGACATGTTGTTGAATATCTTTGGCCAGTAGTGCAAAGATGAACAGATGTTGAGATAAACATGACCAACTGGTGATACAAATGAATATCTTTGGCCGTAGTGCAAAGATGGATTTATTAGTATGATTATGAACAGGAAATGTGATTTGGTATAACCATGATCTTTGATGTTTCAGGTAAAGATAGGTGATGAAAATTATCTTCGTCCTGGATGAGAAGGGGAATTTAGAACTACAGTTATGATTATGAGTTATTCATATGATTGTGGACCAGAATTGTTGATTAATGTTACAGGGATAAAACATTGTTGGTGGATTTTTAACATGGAGAAGATAATAGACTTTATAGTCTATTTGACTCTTCTAATGGATTGCTCGTTCCGCTGCAACTATGGTTGAAATTTTTATCATTTACCATATGTTCTAAATCTCTGATTTATTGTTGATGAAGGCTATTGATAATTGAATTATCTTTAGTCATAATATTCTTTACTGGGCTAGTTGAGCTCACCCTTTTCCTTTTTGTTCTATTTTTCTTCTCAGGAGGTGAGAACATAGCAGGATCTAGTCGGGGTATGGAGTGATGGTTCTAGAAAGATGTTTTAGCAGTCCTCACTATTTCTGTAAAATAGTGTTTGAATAATTGTAATGAGGATTTATTTGAGTGTGGATATTGTCTAGAAGACAATATTTGTATTTAAACTCACAGTATGTGTTGTCGTATTTTGCACGACATTTGTATTATTGAAGTTGTAGTTTGCTTTCTGTACCATGTATTTGGCGACTCAGAATGGGTGTTGTATACCTATTTTAGGGGCGTCACACACACACACACACACACACACACACACACACACACACACACACACACACACACACACACATATATATATATATATATATATATATATACGGTCCGGATCTTAAGCACACCATTTATCTAGCTCACTTTGCTCACCCCCTTTTAGCGACGAACCGTAAGCGACGGGCCGGGCAACGATCCGGTCCGTCGCTATATATTATTCGTCGCTAAAAGCTAAGACGATGGTTCTATATATAGCGACGGACCAAATCGTCGCTCGGTCCGTCGCTAAAGGGGGTGAGCAAGGTGAGTTAGATAAGGGGTGAATTTAAGATCCGGACCGTATACATATATATATATATATATATATATATATATATATATGTGTGTGTGTGTGTGTGTGTGTGTGTGTGTGTGTGTGTGTATGTGTTTGAACATTTGATTGAAGATTTTACCTTTAGGAATACTAGAGAAAGTATCTTTCAATGAATGTATTATCATATATTTTGTTGTAGTCAAACTATTTGGTCGAAGTTCTTATATATTTTGTTATAGTCGAAGTTCTCATATATTTTATTGTGGTCGAACTATTATGTTTTAAGTTACAGAAAGACAGTTTTTTGGATACAACATGTATTTTTTATTTATTTATTTTTACTCTTTTTTTTAGTGAAGACAATATTTCTCGAACAGAATCTCGTTTTCATTTTTCGTTATAAGACACCAAAATCTCTACTAACGTGAAATTCAAAGTGACAAAATAAAATAGTAATATATACATTGATATTTAATATTAATATAAATTTATGGTCATATTTAATTTTTTAAAAATCTTAAAGTAGAAAAGAGTCCAACCTAAGCTGGACACTAGTAGTTGGGCAAATATAGTTTTCAGAATAATGGTCATCCTCTTCAATTTGCCAAGGGCCTCAAATGGGTTCCCAAATATGAAACAGAGGAGGAGGAACCCAATATATTTGGGGTCCTTTACATAAGTATACAACAAATAAAAAGTAATTACGAGAAAAGTGTATCAACCAAATAATTATAAAAAGAGTATAATTAGGACTCATATTACAAAAAATAGTACAATTCACATTAATAAGGAAACCTAAAATCAAGGACAAATAACTGTCATAATTTATAATTTAAATTCAAATATTTGGATCTAACAACAAAAACAAGTTCAAATTTAAAATAATAATTCAAATTCAAATCTTTATCTCTCTTACATACATTTTAAAATAATAGTCCACCGCTACACCGCCGTTACACCTCACATACTCTGCCGCTACACCGCCGCTGTTGACCTAGTCATCTTTTATCCTTATGTTATGATGATGAATTATTCGTATGCTAAATTATTTTATGGCATTTCAGGTATCTGATGATAAGGAACATTTGTTGGAGTGAAGAATTTTTTTTTACTAGGAAAACCAATGTAAGATCAGTTGCACAATAATTGATTTTTCATTTAAAGGCTCTAGGACATATTATTGCATTATATCTTGTTATATGTCTTAAATGAAAAATGTTTTAAATATCCTATGAAAAAGGTTTTTCAAAAAGTAAGCTCAGATTAATCAAATACAAAAAGTGATTTGATATAGTATTTCATTATTTATGTATCTCATATGTTAGTCCAAATGTCTTGAAGTTTATTGATATTTTTTTGGACTATTGCTATGCATGATTTCCTAGAAATAATGAAGAGCAGCAGCTAAGTTGTTTATGAGTTGTTACATATATATTAGCTCTATTTATTGGAAAGGTTATATGTGATATACGTGGAAATGAGTTACTAAAATGGCGGCAGTTGTATATCTTGATGATTTGATGTCTACATGTTTCAACGAAAAGGAATTATGGTCACTTTAAATAGCTTAAGTCTTGGAAATGATAAAGCAACTGTTTATTCTCCTAATCTCACGCAACCTAATATTTGAGTTTGAGAGATAAAATTAAAGTTGTTTGTGCTGGATATATATTGACTCTTTACTATTGTATTAACATCTTCTATATTGACTTGAACAAACAGTGACTTATCTTTATTGATGAACGGTAATATATGGTTGGCTATAAAAGCAGTATTCTCGTGTATGGAAAAGATACAACTCTCACAAAATTAATACGTGCACTAATTACTGTTATTTCCGAGCAAATTGATTTTATCAAGTGCAACATCTGAGAAGCTAAGCAATTAATTTTTTGATATTATTTAAGCTGGTATTTGGTAAGAAATTAATTGTTTACTTATTTTGTGCTAATTGATCATTGCATATAATTTGAGCCTTTAATTGTTAAATTGATTATTCTTGCATTGATCATAGACTTCTATATCTGTATTAAGTTTCTATTTTAGACTAAGTGTAGTCTAAAGGTTATAATCCTAGGGGATTAGAGAAAAGGTTTACAAACAGGTTCAAGGAAGCAAAGGTGCTTGAAGAGTGCATAGGTGCACAAGGAGCAAGTGAGCTCAAGAAAAATTAATTGTTAATTAATTTTTGTTGAAATCTGTTTTAATCTTTATTTATTTATAAAGAAATAAATAAAGTGAGTCTCCAATACTAGTTGGTATTGGACGTGGACTAGGCTATTATTATAGAGGGTAATAGCTGAACCACGTAAAAAATCTTGGTGTTGATTTTATTATTTGCTTTACTTTAAAATCACATAAGTTACTTAATTATCTTAATTTGATTACTTGCATTATATTAAGATAATTCATTAACATCAAGTATTTTATTTAATAGGCTATATTAATTCAGTAAGCTGATTTCAATCATTATAGTTGCTTGAAATTAATAATTTTTAAAAGTTGGTCATAGATTGCTCCTACACTTATTCAACTCCCCCTTCTAAGTGTGCCTAGTTAAATTTTAGCCGCGAATCTCAGTTGTCCAAAACGTCAATGAGAATATATAAGAAGAATATTGGACGTGGACTAGGCTATTATTATAGAGGGTAATAGCTGAACCACGTAAAAAATCTTGGTGTTGATTTTATTATTTGCTTTACTTTAAAATCACATAAGTTACTTAATTATCTTAATTTGATTACTTGCATTATATTAAGATAATTCATTAACATCAAGTATTTTATTTAATAGGCTATATTAATTCAGTAAGCTGATTTCAATCATTATAGTTGCTTGAAATTAATAGTTTTTAAAAGTTGGTCATAGATTGCTCCTACACTTATTCAACTCCCCCTTCTAAGTGTGCCTAGTTAAATTTTAGCCGCGAATCTCAGTTGTCCAAAACGTCAATGAGAATATATAAGAAGAATATTCGTCCTACAAAAAGTTTAAAAATAAATAGATGTAACTATTAATGTTCTGAAATTTTTTTTATAACTATTTTGTTACTCATAAATAATAAAATGGTTACCTTTGAATGAATGGTTGGCTACCAACTGCATCACATTCAAATGAAATTGGTAACTTAATAAAATTGAATTGGTTACCATGGTCTGAAGGTTTGGTTACCAACTGCACTATGAAAAAATTACGGGTGTGGATGTGATTTAGTTACTTTGGTATGAAGGTTTTGTTACATTGGTACGAAGGTTTGCTTACCTTAATCTGAAAGTTTGGTAACCAACTGTACTAAGAAAAAAATTAAAAGTATGGAGGTTGATTGGTTACTTTGATATGACAGTTTGGTTATCTAGGTATGAAGGTTTGGTTACCATCATCCAGTATTCAAATTCACCGCCATCATCCAGTATTCATATCCACCGCCACCACCGCCTGAATCTTCATACCCACCTTCATTTTGACCCTTCATTTTGCACCCTTTATTTTGAGAAGCTACTGGAGATATACTCTTCATTTTGGAGCGGTGACGCTGGCCGGAGATGGTGGTGATGGAGTGGTGTTTGAACCTGGGGCGGGAGGAGTGGCGCCGGAGGAAGGTACCGGAGGTGTGGCAAAAGATGATGGGGAAGGACTGGAGGCTGCCGGTGTAGGAGTGGCGACGGGCGAAGGGGCGGCTGCCGGTGGAGGAGTAGATGCGGCTGCCGGTGGATGAGTGGCGGAGGGTGAAGGTGTAGGTGCCAGAGGAGGAGTAGATGCGGCGGCCGCCGGTGGAGGAGTAGATGCGGCATACCTTGTTTTGCCAGACTGATATCTATGAATACGTTGAATGAAGAAGAAGGGTGATGACTAACTGCAGTTGTTATAGATGATGAGAGAGAGAAGAAGTCATGGGTATAACTAATCCCTAAATTAAGGAATTTTAATTGAATACTAATTCCCTAAATTAAGGAATCCTAATTGCACTAGTATTATAAATAAATATGGAAGTGTATTAGTTGTGTAAAGATTTTATGAGTGCACTATTGTTGTAATTGTTTTTAAAAATGTAATAGAATATGTAAATCATCCATATATTTGTGGTCCATATTGCAAAAATTTGTTGGTTGCTCTGCTTTAATTTATACTTTAATAATCTAGGCATAATATTTAGTATTAATTAGGTTCTTAACTTCTTTTGGCCTTTTATTTATCTAAATATCTAATCAATTAGCTTTAATTATTAATATTATTGAAACAAATTGAGATTAGGATTGAGAGTGTAAATGAACCGAGTCGAGACGAGAATCGAGTTGTTCAGATTTGGTTTACAAATCTATCGAGTATAAAATAAAGTTTGCTTGAGTACCGAGTCGAGCACGATCTCGAGCAGTTTGAACTTTTCGAACGAACATGATCCGAGTATCAATAGAAAATTACAATTTGAAAAGGTTCGAGTAATTTATGAAACTTTAATATTTGCTCATATTTGAATCATTTATATTTCGAGTCGAGCTCGAATCAAACTTTTAGTCGAGCGAATACAAATCGAGCCCGAACTGTTTGCTCATTTTACAGTCTCACTCGCAAGGTTCAAAAACTCCTCATATCAAAAAAAATTAATAATAATAATTGTACCACTAGTGTATAATAATTATTATAATTTTATCACAAATTAAAATACTTCCTCTATCTCGAGTCTTATTTTATTTATAAGAAAACTCTTAATACCTACTTCGACATTATTTTTAACATTTACTTTGAAGGTTGAAATTAGTGGGCTACTTTTATAACTAAAATATTATTAAAAGAAAAATATGTATAAGCACTTTTGTATGTAAATCTTAATATTTAAAAGAATTAAGTAGAACTCTCATTTATAAATGGATATACTACTCTTTTTTCTTGAGAATTTAGATTTTTCTTACAAAAACTAAAAAAAATAATATTGATAAGTGTAAAAGAAGATCTTCAAAATTAATTAAGTGTCACCAGCTCATAATCTGGCTGTGAAGGCTAGTGTGCCTTCAAAATATTTTGTTATTTAATATAGACAAAAAGTAGGATTAAAACGTAAGTATGCCTAGTCTTTAAATATTCTGCTATTAATTTATAATAATTTCCTTAATTTTACAGGTGTCTTCTGATTTAATTTTTTATTTGTCTCAAATTAATACTCTAATCCATTCCAAAATTAGATATACAATTTGACTTTTAAAGTCAAACAATAACATATTAAACTTTAAAATTCTACGTTTAACAACTAGCAATTCGTTATGAGAATAAATTACATATGGATGGCGGGAAAATTAGAGTTTTACGCTCTCAAATATTAAATAACCCGCCAAGTAAGAAATTTAATAGAAAATTAAGGAATTTAAAATTCAATATAATTAGTAAAATATTTTTATCATAATAAATAGTAAATACAAATTTTGTCAATGTAATTAAAATTCCGTAATTTTTTCCCTAAATTCTCTATATGACATGTTATATATTAGAGGGTGTAATTTATTCTCATTAGTTATTATTTGGTAATTACAGGTTTCCCAAATTAGTGATATATATTACTTGCTCACAGTTTTATTTTATTTTAATACCATCCTTGAGTTATTAATTTTATTAAACATAAGTCATGTCTCATGTGTACTATTAAATTATCTTTTGCGTGACATATTAAAAGATATTGGTGATTTAAGTAATCAGTCAAATATATAAAAATAAGGGAGTGTTTTATAAAAATTGAATGAATCTGAATTTAAATCTAAATTTGAATAAGTTGAATCTGAATCTGAATAAAAAAAATTATTTGATAATTAACATGTCTGAAACAGCTGAATGACAGAATTTTATTATTTTATTCCTCTGAAAAAATTCAAAATTATTGTAAATTTATTTAATATTACTTAATATAATAGTTAATATATATTTTTTAATTTTTTTAATTTTTTAATTTTTTAATTTTTTTACTTTATTCAGCTACTCATTCAGCAAAAAAAATCTGACTTAGCCATTCAGCTCAATCATCTGACCGATTCAGCCATTCATGCAATTTTTAACGCACTTAATGGTAGGTCGATTCAATCATTCAGATATATTTAGTTCTAAACAAACAGTCCATAAGCCATGCAAATCTTTTATTGTTTAATTTTAACTATTTGGTGGTGGCTCTTTTAATTTATTTAAAAAACTGTACATGAAGAAAAATAGAACTTAGTGACCTCATTGATCCACAAATGTGGGATGTGCATGAGTTAAGTATTAGACTTTTGTATATAATGTAATGTATTTAAATTGACAGAAGTTTGAAATAAATATTCAATAGTCATAATAATTTTAGGTGTTATCATGTCTATTTATGTTTGGACTATTTTTGTTGCCAAGTAAAGGTGACAACGACTAATGTTACGGTGACAAAAAATAAATACAAAAAAACGGATATAAAATAATTTGTCGGATTATAACTGGTGAATATTCTATTATACGTGAGTGAATATAAAAAATATATATAAAATGATGTGTATAATAGTGATTGGTTATAATCATTGAACCGACTGATGTATGGTGAAATATCAACTAATTATAATCCGACACTATTTTGTATCCATTTTTTTGTAATCATCTTTAATTTGTCACCATAACATTACTCACGTGACAATTACACTTATTTTTTTTTATTATATACATGCGTACACATATATACAGTCCGCTTCTTCAGCGAACTGGAAGGAGTGAACTAAAAATGAACCGACTATAACGACGGTTTTTTCCGTAGTTATAACATAGAAAGTCAATTTTTTATGCTATAGCGACGAAAAAAACCGTCTTTATAACCGGTTCGCTCTTAGTTCACTCCCTCCAGTTCGCTGGTGAGAGTCGGGCCATATATATATATATATATATATATATATATATATATATATATATATATATATATATATTCTGATTTTAAAATATATAAAAAGAATATAAAATAATGTGTATAATTATGATTAGTTATAATTACTGGATCTATCTATGAGGTGGAATATCCACTAATTATATCCTATGCATCATTCCAAATTTATTTTTTTGTAATTATATTTTGTCATCGTAATATTGTTCACGTGACAATCACACTTATATTTTATTATATACATGCAGGCACATATTTATGTATAAATGTATTTTGTTTAAAAAAAATGTAAAAATTCAATTATTTGTAAAAAATAATAGAAAATACTTTTTTGAAATGGAGTATAAATTGGGATACTCAACCCATACGCCATAGTACGTTGACCAAGAGGGAGACATAGAAAATGATAGTAAGTTGGTAAAGTAGGGATGTATCTTCAATATAGTTGACCCAAAGAAAATAAATAGTAACATTTTAATTAATTAATTATTAATATGCAATTATTAATAATTACTCCAAGTCACATCGAATTTTATTTATTTATTAAAGTTTGAGATTTTCCATCGCCTACAAGACTTTCTATTCATTGGTTGATTTTGGGGTATAGTTTACAAACTAAAGTTATTTAAAGTTAGATATTTAAATAAATATTACTATTTAAATTCTCAATGTATATAATTTTTCACTCATATTTTAGGGAAAGTGATTGAAATATAGATAAATTTACCATAATATTAAATTGTGACCCTCATAAAATTCTAAGCGATAAGATAATATAAACAGAGTGATACTATTTTTAATTCTTTCATATATTAAATATATACATAAAAAAGTATTTGCGATTAATCTCAGCCGTTGGCACAATATTTCAAATGACGTTCCGGGATGAGCCGTAGGCCCAAACATGTTGGGATCGAATCCCACTTGCAACAATTACTTGCAACAATTATGAAAGGCAGAAATGCTGAAATATGCGCAAGCTCGGACTAAGGGATTAGTCAGATTGCAATTCAGAAACTCCACATTATCAAAAAAAAAAGTATTTACGATAGACATAAATTTAAGATTTTTTACTAGTAAATGAGATTATTAATTTAGGATAAAAGTGAGATAAGTGATCACTTAACTTATTTTTGTAAGAAATAAGTCAAAATTATATTTTATTATGATTCAAAATGAATGCATTACTATAGTAGTTTAATTTTTTAGGGTTAAGTTCAGATGACCACCTGGGGTTTGGGCGATTTTTCACTTAACCACCTGTAGTCAGTAAAGCTACATTTAAACACCCGACTTTTTGAGGTGAAGTGAAAACGTCATTTTTTCCGTCTAAATTAACCGTGCTTGTAAGTCAAACACCAAAAGCGCGTGAGAAAGGAATATAACAGTCAAAAAAGACAGTTAAATGTCTGAATTACCCTTCATCTTCCTTAAACCTCATTCCTCTCTCTCATTTCTCACTCCATGCGTCCTCTCTCTCAAAACTGACTAGAATGGCGACCCAACGCCACTGATTTACCACCGCTGCACCTCCAACTGACCCCTCAAGACGCTCGTAAAATACTCGAGCCCTTCACTAATGAACAGCTCCTTGAAATCGTCGAATCTGCCATCGCCCGCGACCCGGTCACCCTCTCCTCCGTTCGCTCCATCGCCGATCGAAGATCCCTTTTCAAAAAAATTCAAAAATGAGCAGAGCTACTTGAAAGATTGCCGATAATTCTACTACTTTCTTTAGAAGCTCAAGTAATTGTTGCTCAATAACAAATCAGAAAACCCTAGATTAAGGGTTTGGATCTGATCTGGTTATCTTTGGATATTTTTGGCTGATTCGTTATTGCTCTATTTATTTGTTCAAATTGGATGTTTTCCTATTTAATTAGTACTAGTATAATGGTTTATGTATTTGTGTTTTTGAAATTTGGAAGTGGGAGACTTTGAAACTGAGTTGAATTTGGTGAATTTGGGTTTTGGGGATAGCCGTTAGGCTAGGGCTGGGTGGTGTTACAAAGTGGTGCTGCAATGGCAGGGCCTGAGCTTGAAGAAGGCGAGGCTTGGTGTCACAAGGCGAGGCTTTCTAAGGGAGATTGTTGAATACCACCAGTTGACTATCCGAGTGCATCTATTAGACTTTTAGTTAAGAGAGATCAAGGCACTCCTTTGGAAAAAACACTCCTTTGTTTTTAATACTTGAGTTTGTATAGGTTATGCAATTTTCAGGTACAAGTGATGGCAAGCAGTGAACTGAGAAACAGGGGATCAACAATACGCATACCAAATCAAATTTCTGTTCTGATTTCAATTTCTCCAGTTTTGGATTTCAACTTGTTGAATGATTTCAATTTCTCTGTTTTAGTCAATGGTTATATTCTTCGATTACAAATATATCATGTTTCTATTATATATTATATAGAAGTTCAAATCTCTATGGAAATTGAAGAATACTTGATAAATAAAGCTAAAATTATTTGAATTTTAAGCAGGTTGTGAGAAAGAGTCGGTCAAAGAATTTTCGAATTTCTGACTGTCGCAAAGTTAGTTCCGGCACTCGCATAAACGTCATTTTTTGTGATGAATTCTTGCTGCAATTGCTTTCCTAGTTTCCCCCAATTCAATTGTTAACTGTATTTTTCTTATGGTATGCTTGAATTAAATTTGGAATGGAGGAGATTAGAGAGCCTATTTTTCTTTCTTTTCTTTGGGTCGAATGAAAGGGAGCACCGGAGCAGGGGCTCTGTTTGTGAAATTGGAGGGTAAATAAGTCATTAGCCAACTCACAGTTAATTTAGACGGAAAAAGTGACGTTTTCACTTCACTTCAAAAAGTCGGGTGTTTAAATGTAGCTTTACTGACTACAGGTGGTTAAATGAAAAACCGTCGAAATCTCAAGTGGTCATCTGAACTTAACCAAATTTTTTATTTAACAAGTAATCCTCGATAAGGCCTTTTCTATAAAGAAACCTTAGATAAACATGCATTTTGCTTATTAGATGTCAAACATATATTCATGTCTTTTACTGTTGTCCGAACCTCTTTCAATATTTTTGTTTCTTTAAGGTATATATATAATTATATATAAATCACTCATCCTAAACTGTTAAGGTAAATACATAAGGAAAATAATATTTACATTTATTTATATTAAAAAGACAATATGCAAATTAAGATTTTCTTAAAAAAAAAAAATCAATTCTACTTCACAACTTTAAATGTTTTTCGAGTAGGAGAAGTAATATTTAGATACTAAAAATAATTTCACACATATTAAACGTTTGAAAAAAAAATTAGAACACAATAGTAAAATTCTATAACTTAATCAAATATGTGTAATAATCATGGTTTTCAGAACAGGATCGATCATTAAACCAGAAAAGGTGCATGTTGGATGGATCACTGGTTCAACCAGTGATCAAACCATTATTGACCATGTGACATCATTACTATATAAAAATATATTCCTTCCTATTCAGATTAAATGTCTTTTTAGAGTTAAGCACACTTATAAAGAAATAACACAAAATATCTTTTGTATCCCTAATTAATTATTTCTCTCTCCATAATGGTCCATGGAATTGCATTTACTAAGCATATTAAATAGATGGGTAAATTAGGAAAAAATAGTGCAATATTGCGTAGGGATTCCAAAACGACACTTATATAGAATAAAATGAAACTCTCTAAAAAGACATTTAATCTGAATATGAGGGAGTATATTATTATTAAATAATAAAATTTTAAAAAATCTCGTTTTTAATGAAATAAAATATAATAAAGTTGAGTTATAATATTACTAAAATTGGTTAATTTTAATATTAAAATTATTTTGACAAAAAAATTAAAAATCGGTTCAACTAACCGATTTTATTGGACTAATTTTTGACCAAAACCAAATGGTCCAAACCGGATCAGAGCGTAAATCGATTCTGATTTTTATAAGTTTGACTGCCGGTCAGGACCCATTTTTAAAACCATGGTAATAACTCGGGTAGAGTCTCATCTTCATTTATTCTTTCGTTACATTATTAGTAAGGCCTAGGGAAATACCTCCTACCCAAGAATTCTCGTTATTTTTTTTTCTTATTGTTTTTTTTTAAAAAAAAAATCATTTTTAACCTATTAAAACCTACCAAATACGCAAAAATTTCGTTGAACTTGTGTAGGGAAATTTTAGAATAATGCTACATTCCAAATATTGCATTAATATTAGGATTTAACATGACAGTCAAAATAAAATTAGATCGGTGATAATATCAGAGTAATAATTATGCTGTCAAAATAATAAGTATTGTTGAAAGTTTAAAATATTATTAAAATAAGTGTAAATGTGTGATCAAATATGTATTTGTTCTGAATGCGTCTGTGACGGTCCTAAATTCAGATACATGTACTTCGAATCTTGTGTTTCACAATCTAACTCTAATAACATACTAAAATCTCATAAAACGGAATAATAGAATAATTTATAATGATATAACATAAATATTCTGGTCTCAAGTCTCAAGTCTCGCAACCACGACTAATATATTACATAACGTAAACCATAGCATACTTAATACATAACCAAACTTGTCTTAATACAAGATGATAATTAAAATCCTAACATAGACGACTAAAGGTACTCCATAGTCTTACCCTTTCTCTTATCCTTGCATGATGTTTCACACGGTTCTACCTTAACAGAAATGTTTAAGAAAAATAAGAGTGAGCAACAAATTTGTCCAGCAAATTATATAACAACAAATGTGAACATGAATAAATATAAAGCTAATAATCTCAAATGATTAATGATAAAGGGTAGCTCGGGAATTTAAAGAATAATGTTGTAACAAAGAAGTCACAATAGTTCCAAATTCGTCTTTTGAATTTTAAACAATGAGTCATTATAGTCCGAAAGATTATCAAAATAATTCAAAGGTTTCAACGTTTTCCAATGGGTAAAATTTTAATACTGAGCAATCACTATGAACCAAGAACTCCTGCTAGAATTTATAATATTTCACTGATAATCTAATAAAAACAAGTACAATAGGTGATTAGCCCAAAGTACCCTACATTATGCATAATATTTAAACATGTTATTTGCGCGCATGTCGGTCTCTCGATAATATATAATTTCTCATTCTATGAGGGTTTTTCATCTCAGCAGATTATAAAAATCTGCACCAAGGCAATTGGTTTGAATAGCTTTCTAACTCGTAGATATTGATCTAGTCGAATCAAATGGCTTAAACACTTTTTTCTCAAAACACTTGGGAACAATTTATAAGTTCAAAGTTTGCTACATGATTCAAAGGATATAATTGTGATTCCAAATCAAGCTTCAAAGTATAAATAATATTTTTCAAGAATTTAGATGGCACAAAAGTTATTCTATAGAACGATTATACAATCAACAAGTATATTTGATTAAATATATAGTTGATATAACAACAATTAAAAACTTGCACAATATTCAAGGTTGTGTAAGTTAGGGAACTTGTATTCAATAGGAAAATCAAATAAAGTTAAGAAATTTGCACAAAGAAACATTTGAAGAGAGTCAGGGAACTTGCCTTTCGCGTAGATTACCAATTAACAACTTAATGTCACCTCAATGTCTTATATTATCATATTCATGTATATATATACACATTAGTTATACATACTTGACACAAAACCAACAATCCTACACATCTATCATACACATGATTAGCCATGTACGTTATATACATACACCCATCCACATATTCGACACACATTCAAATCACATTGATGCATATTTAATCATGTCTTTGCTTTATTTAGAAACTAGTTAAATTTTGATTCTATATAGTCATTATATGTTTGTATATTGGAAACATCACTTTAATCATGTATTATACCTTAAGATAGTATTATACACATATTTCAAGTCTTGGATCACAGTTAAAACAATCAGACAGCTTTGCGTTGCGCGGCTGCGCTGCATTATGACCTGGGAGTGGCGCGACCGCACTGCTCCCTGATCAGACCAGAGTTGAGTTTAAGTTTTCAATTACACATATCAGTTCTTAGCATACAATGACACTGATACATATCATATACTCATGTCAAGAAGGTCTTGGGTTAGATTTGATATCTCTTGTGCTTACTTTAAGCTTTCTTTCAAATTATATAGTTTTTATATTAAAGGTTTCAATCAACAAGGCTTAATGGGTTCATTTTACAAGGACCTACTATAACACTTCGTAATCCATATGATGTAGATATGTACATCAACCTTTAGTACGCATCCTCAAATGTATTCAAGTCATTTAATCATGGTTAGCATAACTTTACATTTAAAAACTTACTTTTAAATCTTGCTAGAACGGTTTATATCATGTCTAACTAAATGTGTGACACTCCCAAAATAGGTATACATCACCCATTCTGAGTCGCCAAATACATGGTACATAATACAAATACAAACTTCATTTATACAATACGACAAAAGCGTAGCTGAGAGTTTTTACATGAATATTGTCTCATAGACAATATCCAAACTCAAATGAAGTCCTCATTACATTTATTATCATAATATTTCATAGAATAGTGAGGACTACTATAGCCACCATCCTGGACCATCACTCCATTCTCTGACTCGTTCCACCTATATTCTTAATTCCTGCAGAGAACAATGAAAGCAAAGGGTGAGCTCAACTAGCCCAATAAAGAATATTATGACTAAGATAATACAGAATAAACTATCATTAGCCTTCAACAGTGTTAAACTGATAGAATACAATAGACAACAAGTTTAACTGCAGCGGAACAAATAATCCATTAGAAGAGTCAAGTTGTAAGACCCCAACTTTTATGAATAAAGATGAATTTTTCTCGAAATATATTTTTGAATATTATGGAGTGAAGTTGATATAATGTTATAGTTGTGGGTAATATTTATAAATTTTGCAAAGTATGAAAGTTGTTATAAAATATTCGATTGGTCGGGGAATATTCGTTTTAACAGGGAATATTCGTACGACGACACAATCATTGGTGGACCCCACAACGAAATTATTGTCGGAGTTAGAAAACGACAGAAATATCTTTTATAAAAATAATGGCGAAAGTTTTACCGTTAACTGTTGAAATACCCGGTGATAAAAGTACAATAATATGCATGGTTGCATAGTAGCACACGGTATTGATTATTGATGCTTACGTGAGAAGTCACTCAGTTATATTCAATTATTGCTATAGTAATTACTGCATAGTATCTCACGTTATTTGATTCAATTATTGTAAATATTTTATATTATTAAATCTATAATTGAGATGACAAGTTATTCATATTATTATTTGTATTATTGACAATGTCTGAAAAATTCTATCGAGGAAAGGGGTTTGGTCATCTAATTACGCACCAATAGGGAGAAATCCTTATCGGAAAGCTCCCTCTTTCCTGGGAATGATCTAGTTGTTAATATTGCAAGTTATATTATTGATGAATAAATGTTGTTAAAAATATTGAGGGAATTTTTATGAAGTATTTGTTGTAAGTTTGGCATATTATTTGGATCCCCCACTTACTCATTTTTTAAAATAATCGATAAAAAGTTATAAAGTATATATATATATATATATATATATATATATATATATATATATTATAAGTTTTATTTTTTTATGAAAAATAGAATATATTATATTTTATTATGCATAATGTTTGCATAGTGTCTGTATAGTATTTGCATAGTAACTGCATAGTAACTCAGAAAAATTCAGTCGAACGAATTCGGCGTCCGTGATTTCCAAAAACTGTGCGTCCGTGATTATTTCTAAACAGTACCCCTTCTATTCTCCTATAAATAGGATGTTTAGTTTAGAATTGAAAACCACACCAGAATTAGAAAATTCTTCTTCTATAATATTGAGCGTATTTTTTTCGAGTTTTAGGAAGCTTTGAGTGTAGAAAACAGTACAAGTTTTCTTCAAGAATATCCTCGCTATACCAGTCGGAATACTCTTCTTTTTAAGGTAAGAGATATTATTTTTGTTCAGTATTCGTAAGAAATAATATTTTCTTCCATATTCTATAGTATGTAAGTAATATTATTTCGTTTCATATTCTAAATTCTACACTCATTTTGTTAAAGTTTTGGCTTCTATACTCCATGAAATTAGTAGAATATCCTTAAAATTTACGTTTCATCCAGTATCTTCTCGTGGAAATATTATTATGAACATTCTTGATAATTTTTAATCTTTTCATGTCGGAATACTATTCACGGGGTATTATTCCTAAATTACTATTCACGAGGTGCTATTCACTTAGGTACTATTCACCTGGGTATTATTCATGATAAAAATTAATTTATTTCGGTCTAAATAATTTTTTTACAATATTATTCTTAAATTTTACCCCATAAAGCAGTATCATATTGACAATTTGGACATTATTGAATTCTGGATAAATTAAATTATAAATCTTTAAAATTTATCCTTTGCTTTCATTTAATTGAATTCTTATATCATTGTCATCATCCTCATGCTTATATTATGATGAAAGTCATCTGTGGTCGTAATGTATAGATGGACTGTTGATTGGTATGACTATGACCAGGGATTATTCGATATAATCATGACCGTAATATTACAAATGATGTGGTAAAAGTCCTCATTGGCCCGTAGTGCATTGATGGACAGTTGGCATGATCATGACCATTGGTGAAAACACGAATATCCTTGGCTCGTAGTGCATGGATAATTTGTGGTCGTAATACTAATGAATATTCTTGGCCCGTAGTGCATGGATAATTCAGTAATGTGGATTATTTATTAAGTTGAGTCTCAGCGATAAAATTGATGATACACTTTTTAAATCATAGAAGATAGTAGATATCATGCTCTACTTGACTCTTCTAATGGATTGCTTATCCCGCTGCAGTTAAACTTGATGTTTATTATATTTTATCAGTTTAACACTGTTGAAGGCTAACGATAATTTATTCTGCATTATCTTAGTCATAATATTGTTTACTGGGCTAGTTGAGCTCACCCTTTGCTTTCATTTTTCTCTTCAGGAAATGAGAATATAGCTGGGACTAGTTAGAGAACGGAGTGACGGTCCAGATGTTTGCATTAGTAGTCCTCACTATTCTTTGAAATAGTGTGATAATAAATGTAATAAGGACTCCATTGAGTTTGGATATTGTATAGAAGACAATATTCGTGTTAAAACTCTCAGTTCATGTTGTATATTTAAGTTTATATTTGTATTATGTACCATGTATTTGGCGACTTAGAATGAGTGATGTATACCTACTTTGGGGGCATCACAGTTGGTATCAAAGCTTAGGGATATGATCCCTGGATGAGATGTGAGACTAGAACTAGGTCGGGAGAGACGGGTAATTCATTCGCTAGTATGACCTACCTAAGTTTATTTGTTATTTAATTGATCGGTCTGGATATAGGGATAATACGTTGCATTTCAATTAACCCTTATTTTGTGGCAGTGTTTGAAAATGACATCCGAGAATGTTGAGAATAGCAATGGAGCACATGAGATCGTTGAATCACCGATGATCTAACCAGGATAATGTGCATCAAGAAGGCAACAATCCTCATGCAAATAACAACACCGACCAAAAGATGAACGACGGAATGTTTAGGAGCTTTCTGCAATTCGTGCAATATCAGGCAAAAGAGAATCCTATTCAAAATGTAGGTGAAAACACTGGCAACTCTCGGACGGTCACCGCTAAGCAATTCAAGGAGCTGGGACCATCAGAGTTTTTAGGAAAGTCAGAACCACTTAAGGTGGAGACGTGGATAAAGCAGATCACCAAGATATTTGATGTCTTGGGATGCTATGAGGAGGAAAAGATTCTCTTTGCCACCTTCATGTTGCAAGGAGAGACAAATCATTGGTGGGAATCTGTAAAACATACCCAGTCTGCCGCACTGAAGATGTCTTGGGAGAAGTTCCAAGAACTGTTCAACGATAAGTACTTTCTTAAAAGTATTCGTCACATGAAGGAGGTAGAGTTCATCAAGCTGAAGCAAAATAATATGACCGTGTCATAGTACGAAACTAAGTTTTTTGAGTTGTCCCGGTTTGCGTCCCACTTGGTTGATAATGAGGAGAGAATGACACGGATGTTTCTAAGAGGTTTGAAACCCGAGATACGTCAATACCTCATTTCTCACAAACTTTGCTTGTATTCAGATGTTGTGAATATGACTCAGCTATTGGAGCGCGATAATGAGTCAACCCAACCAAGAGATCAGCCGACAAAATGATAATACCAGTGCTAGCAGTCATCGAAGCAGTGACAACAAATGTGGAGGGAATCAACATGCCAGAAATGGTAACCACTTTAGTGGTAATCATGGCCATGACAATAGGAGTGGAAATTTTAAGAAGAGAAGATTCAACAATGATGGAAAGACGTCTGCACCAGCACCCGTTGTTAAGGAAGGAGAACGACCACCTATCATATGCTTCAAATGCGAAGGGGAGGGACACATCAGTCCAAATTGCACGCAGCAGTCCAAAACGTGTTACAATTATTGAAGAGAAGGTCACCTAGCTCGATTTTGTCATGCAGTGAAGCCAAATCCAGTTGGGATGGTGACACCAAATACCGTTCCAGACAAGTCAAAGTCAGTAGTTTAAAGGAGAGCATTTGTCGTGACCTCCCAAAAAGCGAGGAATCCGAACGAGGTCATCACGAGTAAGCTAATCATAAACTCTTGTAAAGTCTATACCTTATTTGATACCGGTTCTATCCATTCTTTTATTTCTCCTACGTGCACTCAACGTTTAAATTTAACTCTAGAGAAATTAGACTTTGACTTATCTGTTGAAACTCTATTGGGAGAAACCTTCATTACATCCACTGTTTATAAGTCTTGTTTGGTTCAAATCGGCACCCTCACATTACCTGTCGATCTTATTTCCTTAAAAATACTTTCATTCGATGTGATTTTAGGGATTGATTGGTTAATTACTCATCATGCAAAAATTGATTATTTTCGTAAAGTTGTTAGCTTTCATATTCCTAACCAACCTATTATGCGAATTCAAGCAACCAAACCACTAAAGTCAATCACTGTCATATCAAGCCATAAAGCTATTCATTTATTAAACAATGGATGTCAAGCTTTCTTAGCCCATGTCACAGATTTAAACAAAAATACGTCAGATTTGAATGATATTTCTATTGTTAATAAATTTCCTGACGTATTCCATAAAGAACTTCCTGGCCTACCCCCAGAGCGTGAAATTGAATTTTGTATCGACCTTGAACTCGGTACAAAACCCATTTCCAAAGTCCCATATCGAATGGCTCTTATTGAACTTCAGGAGTTAAAAACCCAACTACAAGAGTTGTTAGACATCAATTTCATTCGTCCTAGTACGTCTCCTTGGGGTTCTCCTGTTCTATTCGTAAAGAAGAAAGATGGGAGTATGCGACTTTGTATTGATTATCGGGAGTTGAATCATGTCACCATCAAAAATAGGTACCCGTTACCTCGTATTGATGACCTGTTTGACCAGTTGCAAGGAGCCAAATTCTTTTCAAAGATCGATCTTCGTTTCGAATATCATCAGTTAAAGATTAAAACTGATGACATTCTAAAGACTGCTTTCAGAACTCGGTACGAGAATTATGAATTCCTAGTCATGTCTTTGAAATTGACTAATGCTCTTGCTGCCTTCATGGATATGATGAACCGAGTATTCAAAGAATATTTGGATCATTTTGTGGTTGTCTTTATTGATGACATCCTTATTTATTCCAAAAGTCATGAAGATCATGAGCAACACTTGAGGCTAATACTCCAAAAGCTTCGTGAAAATAAACTTTATGTCAAGTTGAAGAAATGCGAGTTCTGGCTTGAGGAAGTAGCATTTCTTGAGCACGTGATATCAAATCACGAAATATCTGTTGACCCAGCAAAGATTGAAGCAATACAAAGCTAGGAGCAACCTAAGTTAGTGACCGAAGTACGTAGCTTTCTAGGCTTAGCTGGTTATTATCGGAGATTCTTAGAAGGATTTTCTCGAATCGCTACTACATTAACTTAGCTGACTCGAAAAGATACAAAATTCGGTTGGAGCGAGGAATATGAGAAGAATTTTTAAGAACTCACGAGGAGACTCATTTTAGCACCTGTTCTGACAATTCCATCTGGCTCGGAGGGATTTGTCATCTACAGTGATACTTCAGGTAAAGGGTTAGGATGTGTTCTAATGCAACATGAAAAAGTCATAGCTTATGCCCCACGACAAATCAAAGAATATGAGAGGAATTATCCTACTCATGATCTAGAGTTGGCAGCAATCGTTTTTGCACTTAAAATTTGGAGGCATTACCTGTACGGGGAAAAAGTGGAGATCTATACGGATCATAAAAGCCTCAAATATTTCTTCACTCAAAAGGAACTCAACATGCGGCAACGATATGAGTAGAAGATCATATGCGGGTACAAGTGTGATATTGTCAACGCAAAAGCCTATTTTGTATGACTTGCAAAGGATGGAGATAGAGTTAAAGACTCCAGGGACACACATGATGATGTTAAATATACGGGTAGAACGTACTTTAATCGATAAGGTTAAAGCTGCTCAAGCTACAGACTTGGAGCTGATGCGTATGAAGAAGAAAGTGTAAGAAGGTGTTATTCCGGAAGCAAGAATCGATGAAGAAGGAATACTTCGAGTCAACTCCAGACTTTGTGTTCCTAACGACTCTGATTTGAAGTATAAAATTATGATGAAGGCGCACAACACACCGTTTGCAATCCATCCTGGGAGTACCAAAATGTATCGTGATCTTCGACATACGTTTTGGTGGAGCAATATGAAGAGAGAGATAGCGAAGTTTATCTCAAGGTGTCTAACTTGTCAACGAGTCAAGGCGGAGCATCAAGTGCCAAAAGGTCTATTGCAACCACTTTAAATTCCAGAATAGAAGTGGGAACATATTAACATGAATTTTGTTACTGGTCTTCCCAAGGTTTCTTAAAGAATATATGCAATTTGGGTCATTGTTGATAGATTGACCAAGTCTGCTCATTTTTAACTTATACAAGAAACTTATACACTTGAACGTCTTGCTCGTATATACATAAATGAGATTGTAAGACTGCATGGTATGCCAGTATCAATAGTTTCTGATCGAGACCCAAGATTCACTTTACGATTTTGGGTTAGTTTGCAAAAAGCTATGGGCACGGATTTACGATTCAGTTCTGCATATCATCCTCAAATGGACGGGCAGTCGGAGAGGACTATTCAAACTCTTGAAGATCTATTAAGACTCTGTGTCCTTGACTTCAAAGGAAGTTGGGACAAGTTCTTACCATTAGTGGAATTCTCCTACAATAACAGTTATCAAGCAAGTATCGGCATGGCTCCATTTGAGCCGTTGTATGGAAGAAAGTGTCTTTCTCCAGTATGCTGGGATGAGGTAGGTGAAGCAACGTTTTTGGGACCAGAGTTGGTACGTATGACTACGAAAAAGATTCAAATGATCTGATAACTTATAAAAACCTCACAAGATCGACAAAAGAGTTATGCTGATCTTCATTGAAAGGACGTGGAATTCAATGTTGGAAATCATGTGTTATTACATGTTGCTCCATGGAAAGGAGTTACAAGATTTGCAAAGAGAGGAAAGCTCAATCCTCGATTCATTAGTCCATTTGAAATCCTCGATCGAGTAAGAATTGTGGCATATAGACTCGCCTCACCGCTAAGTATTTCTCGTGTTCATAACATTTTTTACATATCTATGTTACGTAAATATGTGGAAGACCTGAACATTATTATTGATTTAGAACAGGACAAAATAGCAGAAGATTTGACGTATGAAGAGGTACCTGTTAAAATCTTGGATAAGAAGGAACATATTCTACGCTCAAAGGTTATACCTCAAGTCAAAATTTTGTGGGGAAACCACGATGTTGAGGAAATGACCTGAGAGTTAGAATATGAAATTAAATCAAGGTATCATCACCTCTTCGTCATACCAAGTACGTACATTTAACTGCAGTGAAACAAACAATCCATTAGAAGAGTCAAGTTGTAAGACCCCAACTTTTATGAATAAAGATGATTTTTTCTCGAAATATATTTTTGAATATTATAGAGTGAAGTTGATATAATGTTATAGTTGTGGGTAATATTTATAAATTTTGCAAAGTAAGAAAGTTGTTATAAAATATTTGATTGGTCAGGGAATATTCGTTTTAACAGGGAATATTCGAACGACGACACAATCATTAGTGGACCCCATAACGAAATTATTGTCGGAGTTAGAAAACGACAAAAATATCTTTTTATAAAAATAACGACGAAAGTTTTATCGTTAACTGTTAAAATACCCGGTGATAAAAGTACAATAATACGCGTGATTGCATAGTAACACACGATATTGATTATTGATGCTTACGTGAGAAGTCATTCAATTATACTCAATTATTACTACAATAATTGCTGCATGGTATCTCATGTTATTTGATTCAATTATTGTCAATATTTTATATTATTAAATCAATAATTGAGATGACAATTTATTTATATTATTATTTATATTATTGACAATGTCTAGAAAATTCTGTCGAGAAAAGGGGTTTGGTCATCTAATTGCGCGTCAATAGAGAGAAATCCTTATCGAAAAGTCCCATCTTTCCTTGGAATGATCTGATTGTTAATATTGCAAGTTATATTATTAATGAATAAATGTTGTTAAAAATATTAAAAAGATTTTTATGAAATATTTGTTATAAGTTTGACATATTATTTGGACCCCACTTATTCATTTTTTAAAATAATCGGTAGAAGTTATAATATATATATATATATATATATATATATATATATATATATTTATATATTATATGTTTTATTTTTTTATGAAAAATAAAATATATTATATTTTATTATGCATAGTATTCGCATAGTATTTGCATAGTGACTGTATAGTAACTCAGAAAAATTCAGCCGATCGAATTCGGCGTCTGTGATTTCCAAATACTGTGCGTCCGTGATTATTTCTAAATAGTGCCCCTTCCATTCCCTTATAAATAGGATGCTTATTTTAGAATTAAAAATCACACCAGAATCAGAGAATTCTTCTTCTATAATATTGAGAGTATTTCTTTCGAGTTTTAGGAAGATTTGAGTGTAGAAAACAGTACAAGTTTTCTTCAAGAATATCCCCGCTAAGGTAAGGGATATTATTTTTGTTCAGTATTCGTAAGAAATAATATTTTCTTCCATACTCTGTAGTATGTAAGTAATATTATTTCGTTTCAGATTTTAAATTCTACACTCATTTTGCTAAAGTTTTGGCTTTTATACTCCATGAAATTAGTAGAATATCCTTAAAATTTGCGTTTCATCCAGTATCTTTTCATGAAAATATTATTCTGAACATTCTTGATAATTTTTAATCTTTTCATGTCGGAATACTATTCATGGGGTACTATTCCCGAATTACTATTCACGGGATACTATTCACTTGGGGTACTATTCATGATAAAAATTAATTTATTTTCGGTCCAAATCATTTTTTTATAATATTATTCTTGAATTTTACCCCACAAAGTATCATGTTGACAATTTGGACATTATTAAATTCTAGATAAATTGAATTATAAATCTTTAAAATTTATCATTTGCTTTCATTTAATTGAATTCTTATATCATTGTCATCATCCTCATGCTTATATTATGATGAAAGTCATATGTGGCCGTTGTGCATAGATGAACTGTTGATTGGTATGACTATGAACATGGATTATTCGGTATAATCATGACCGTAATGTTACAAATGATGCGGTAAAAGTACTCATTGGTCCGTAGTGCATTGATGGACAATTGTTGGCATGATCATGACCATTGGTGAAAACACGAATATCCTTGGCCCGTAGTGCATGGATAATTCGTGGTCGTGATACTAATGAATATCCTTGGCCCGTAGTGCATGGATAATTCAGTGATGTAGATTATTTATTAAGTTGAGTCTCAGCGATAAAATTGATGATAAACTTTTTAAATCATAGAAGATGGTAGATATCATGCTTTACTTGACTCTTCTAATAGATTACTTATTCTGCTGCAGTTAAACTTAATGTTTATTATATTTTATCAGTTTAACACTATTGAAGGCTAACGATAATTTATTCTGCATTATCTTAGTCATAATATTTTTTACTGGGCTAGTTGAGCTCACCTTTTGCTTTCATTGTACTCTTCAGAAAATGAGAATATAGTTGGAACTAGTCGGGAAACGGAGTGACGGTCCAGATGTTTGCATTAGTAGTTCTCACTATTCTGTGAAATAGAGTGATAATAAATGTAATGAGGACTCCATTGAGTTTGGATATTGTCTAGAAGAAAATATTCGTGTTAAAACTCTCAGCTCATGTTGTATATTTAAGTTTATATTTGTTGTAAGACCCCGAATTTTATGAAATAAAAGTATTCAATTTTTTTTTATAGTTACTATTCAGTAAATAGTTAAATTGATAAAAGTTAAAGTTAAGGGTGATATATGAAATTTTTTCAAACTACGCAAGTGGTTATAAAATATTCATTGTTGTCGGGGAATATTCGTTTGGTCGTGGAATATTCTTTCTGTCGGGGAATATTCGTACGACGGTGCAGCTATTTGTGGGCCCCATAACGAGTAACTGTCGGGTGAAGAAAACGACAAATTTGAGTTTTTACAAATAACGGCGTAGTTGTTACCGTTAACACTGTTGGAATACCCGGTGATTAAAATACAGTAATACGCGTTATTGCACAGTAGCACACGGTATTGCACAGTATTTTTGAAATTATTGATTCTTACGTAAGAAGGCACTACTCAATAATTATTACAGTAATTACTGTTCAATATTTTATTATTGATTCAATAATTGCTGCATTGATATTTTATATTATTGTTGTTTCAATAATTGTTGCTGCACAGTATTTTCCATTATCAGATCAGTAATTCATATTATTTAAATAATATTATTAGATAGCATTATTGACAATGTTTAGAAAGTTCTGTCTAAGGAGAGGTTTGGTCATCTAATTGCGCGCCAGTAAGGAGAAATCCTTATTGGAAAACCCCCTCTTTCCTGGGAACGACCTGGTTGTCATAAATGTGATTCTGTAATATTATTTGTGAATAATTAATTATTGATTCATATGATAAGAAAATATTTATTTTATGTGGATATAAATGAGGGATATATTTTTGTGGTTAAAAAATGAAGGAGTTAATGTTGAGATTTTTATCCGTATTTTTGTCGGAATGGAGGTATTAAAAATCAGGGTTTTTGAGATATTTTATGGGGGTTATAATTTTTAATCCGACCGTTAGATCGTGGTAATTTTTGGATATGTTATACATATATAAGTTGAGTATATGCCCACAAATTTTGAACCGTTAAAAATGAACGTATGATTTGTTATGAATTTTACGAGATGACTGGTTCAGAAATTGTTGAATTTTTGGAGTTTATCATTTTGGTAGAAAATTCTAGAATTGGTGGGCCCCACTTGTGGTTGGTGAAGAAATGTGCTGAATTATATTTCAAATGTGGTGGGTGGGAATAGTAGCAGGTAAAGCCATCAGGTTGCAGGTCAAACCTACCAAAATTTTCCTATAAATAGAGGGCTAAGTTAGAATTGAAAATCACACCAGAAACATAAGCTTTCTCTCTTTCTCTCTCTATATTATGAAGCATATTTTGTGAGTTTTTAGATACTTGGTGAGTTGCTATTCATCAGTGCAAGTTTCCTTCAGCATCATATCCGATATCCAGTCAGAAGTACTGCTCTTTTGAGGTAAGGGATAGTATGGGATAGTAAGGGATATTAAGGGATTTTAAGGGTTGTTATGATTTTCAGTTTCGTAATTTTTTTGATCTTCAAAAAAAAATTCTGGAAAAATTTGAAATGATATTTTGATGAGTTTTCTTGATTGTGTCCAAAAATGGTGATTTTTGGATGTATAGATTGAGAGTTATGAATTTTATGAGAAAAGACTATTTTAGAAGTAACAACTTATAATTCCTTGTGGTTAACTCCAAAATTGATGAAATTTTTATTGGGAGTACATGTATATGATAGAAGTATACTCTGTAAATTTAAGAATTTTTAGACAAAAGTATAATTTTTGATAAATGTCTAAATATTCGGCTATTTTGGCCATATGAAAAATAGTAAATGACTTTTAAAAATTCTGAGAAAAATATATGTTCACTATGGGACTATATTATGCTAAATCCCAGAAAAGAAATATTTTTGGAACTGATTTGGTATTTTTCATGAAAATGTTTTAGTTATGAGTAAATGAATTAAATATGTTTTGTGAAGAAAGAAAATTGGAAAATAGAATTTTATGACTTGAGAATCCTATATGAGTATATGAAGATTTTTGATGAGGGTTTTGGTTATTGATGATGAAATTGTAAGAGTTGGCATTTTATGATGATTAAATGCATTAATTAGTAAAGTGTAAACAATTAAAATAAATTGTTTATAAATTTAAGTAATGTTATTCTTTCAATATCATTATACCAAAATATTGGTATGAATTTTATTGTAGAATTTCTATCTTTTGTGTCGGGGTTACTATTCATGAGTTACGAATATTACTCTTGAGATTAAAACTATATGTTGATCATATTATTTTTATCATCATATATAACATTTTTATAACCCTGATGTTGAATTTCTCTTTCACTGGAGTGTAAAGATGGGTAGATTATTGGTATGATCATGACTAGGGTTCTCTTTGGCCTGTAGTGCAAAGTTGAATTGTGACTGGTATGATCATGACCATTGAATTTACAATTGAATATCTTTAGCTTAAGTGTAAAGATGAATTGATTAACATGGTTATAATTATGGTGTATATAAATTCTGAAATGATTATATATTTCTTTGAGATATGAATATATTTGGCCTGTAGTGCAAATATTAATTGTTGAGGAATATCTTTGGCCTGTAGTGCAAAGATGAATTGTAGATGAATATCTTTGGCCAGTAGTGCAAAGATGAACTGTTGATGAATATCTTTGGCCTGTAGTGCAAAGATGACTTGTTGATGAATATCTTTGGCCCGTAGTGCAAAGATGAAATTATTAGTATGATTATGAACAGGAACTGTGATTTGGTATAACCATGATGTTTGATGTTTCAGGTGATGAAAATTATCTTCGTCCTGGATGAGAAGAGGAATTTAGAACTACATTATGATTATGAGTTATTCATATGATTGTGGACCAGAATTGTTGATTGATGTTACAGGGATAAAACATTGTTGATGGATTTTTAACATGGAGAAGATAATAGACTTTATAGTCTATTTGACTCTTCTAATGGATTGCTCGTTCCGCTGCAACTATGGTTGAAATTTTTATCATTTACCATATGTTCTAAATCTCTGATTTATTGTTGATGAAGGCTATTGATAATTGAATTATCTTTAGTCATGATATTCTTTACTGAGCTAGTTGTGCTCACCCTTTTGCTTCACAATTCCTTTCAGGTAATAAGAGTGTAGCTGGGTCGAGCGGGGGTAACAAGGGAATAGAACGGTGGTCATCATTTAGTAGTTATATTTGGTGAAGAAAATAGGGTGAGGCGAACCCAACGTTGGAAGGGTGTTTTGTCACTATCATACAAGATGTCTAATGACATACAACCTCGTGTCATCATAAGACATGGTTGTGCTCATCCACTTGCTGAGTATATCTATGGGCACTACCTATATAATCTTGGTGTTTGTTTGAAGTATAATTCTCAATTAGAGACAGTGGAGATAATGATAAGTCAAGAGAAGACTCACCATTGGGAAGAATATGATAGTAATCTTCTCGTTTTTTTTGGGTCTATTGGGTCAACCAAGGATAATTCTGTGGCCATATGATATCTATCATAACCTAGACGCGTGGCCTCCCATGTACGAAGGTTTCCTTGAGCACTTCCCAAAGATTCTAATTTCTAAAACAGTTTTTGACTATACCTTATGTAAGGTGTTATTGTGAGGTGATGTCCACGGTTGGAACATGAGTCACATTTGGTATATATTTGTATCCAAACTCACAGCATATGTGTTGTTGTATTTTGCACGACAATTGTTGTAATAAAGTTGTAGTTGTTTTCTGTACCATGTATTTGACGACTCAGAATGGGTTGGATGGAATGGACCTATTTTGGGGTTGTCACAGGTGGTATCAGAGCTTAGGGATATGATCTCTGGCAGAGATTGGGGAATACAACTAGGTGGGGAGAGACGAGTAAATCATTCGCTAGTGTGTCCTACCTAAGCTTATTTGTTGGTCAGTCATAATATCGGGATATTATGTGATATGTTAATTTGTTAAATTAACCCTTGTTTTGAAGCTGTATTCTAGAATGATATTTGAAATACAGGAGATGAGCAATGGAGAAATTATGATGACAGAGAAGATGGAATCTGAAATGAAAGGAAGGTATTCTCAACTCTTTGAAATACCAGGTACGTAAATTTCGAGGACGAAATTTCATAAGGAGGGGAGATTGTAAGACCCCGAATTTTATGAAATAAAAGTATTCAATTTTTTTTTATAGTTACTATTCAGTAAATGGTTAAATTGATAAAAGTTAAAGTTAAGGGTGATATATGAAATTTTTTCAAAATAAGCAAGTGGTTATAAAATATTCATTGTTGTCGGGGAATATTCGTTTGGTCGTGGAATATTCTTTCTGTCGGGGAATATTCGTACGACGGCGCAGCTATTTGTGGGCCCCATAACGAATAACTGTCGGGTGAAGAAAACGACAAATTTGAGTTTTTACAAATAACGGCGTAGTTGTTACCGTTAACACTGTTGGAATACCCGGTGGTTAAAATACAGTAATACGCGTTATTGCACAGTAGCACACGGTATTGCACAGTATTTTTGAAATTATTGATTCTTACGTAAGAAGGCACTACTCAATAATTGTTACAGTAATTACTGTTCAATATTTTATTATTGATTCAATAATTGCTGCATTGATATTTTATATTATTGTTGTTTCAATAATTGTTACTGCACAGTATTTTCCATTATCAGATCAATAATTCATATTATTTGAATAATATTATTAGATATCATTATTGACAATGTCTAGAAAGTTCTGTCTAAGGAGAGGTTTGGTCATCTAATTGCGCGCCAGTAAGGAGAAATCCTTATTGGAAAGCCCCCTCTTTCCTGGGAACGGCCTGGTTGTCATAAATGTGATTCTGTAATATTATTTGTGAATAATTAATTATTGATTCATATGATAAGAAAATATTTATTTTATGTGGATATAAATGAGGGATATATTTTTGTGGTTAAAAAATGAAGGAGTTAATGTTGAGATTTTTATCCGTATTTTTGTCGGAATGGAGGTATTAAAAATCAGGGTTTTTGAGATATTTTATGGGGGTTATAATTTTTAATCCGACCGTTGGATCGTGGTAATTTTTGGATATGTTATACATATATAAGTTGAGTATATGCCCACAAATTTTGAACCGTTAAAAATGAACGTATGATTTGTTATGAATTTTACGAGATGACTGGTTCAGAAATTGTTGAATTTTTGGAGTTTATCATTTTGGTGGAAAATTCTAGAATTGGTGGGCCCTACTTGTGGTTGGTGAAGAAATGTGCTGAATTATATTTCAAATGTGGTGGGTGGGAATAGTAGCAGGTAAAGCCATCAGGTTGCAGGTCAAACCTACCAAAATTTTCCTATAAATAGAGGGCTAAGTTAGAATTGAAAATCACACCAGAAACATAAGCTTTCTCTCTTTCTCTCTCTATATTATGAAGCATATTTTGTGAGTTTTTAGATACTTGGTGAGTTGCTATTCATCAGTGCAAGTTTTCTTCAGCATCATATCCGATATCCAGTCAGAAGTACTGCTCTTTTGAGGTAAGGGATAGTATGGGATAGTAAGGGATATTAAGGGATTTTAAGGGTTGTTATGATTTTCAGTTTCGTAATTTTTCTGATCTTCAAAAAAAAATTCTGAAAAAATTTGAAATGATATTTTGATGAGTTTTCTTGATTGTCTCCAAAAATAGTGATTTTTGGATGTATAGATTGAGAGTTATGAATTTTATGAGAAAAGACTATTTTAGAAGTAACAACTTATAATTCCTTGTGGTTAACTCCAAAATTGATGAAAATTTTATTGGGAGTACATGTATATGATAGAAGTATACTCTGTAAATTTCAGAATTTTTAGACAAAAGTATAATTTTTGATAAATGTCTAAATATTCGGCTATTTTGGCCATATGAAAAATAGTAAATGACTTTTAAAAATTCTGAGAAAAATATATGTTCACTATGGGACTATATTATGCTAAATCCCAGAAAAAGAAATATTTTTGGAACTGATTTGGTATTTTTCATAAAAATGTTCTAGTTATGAGTAAATGAATTAAATATGTTTTGTGAAGAAAGAAAATTGGAAAATAGGATTTTATGGCTTGAGAATCCTATATGAGGTATATGCAGATTTTTGATGAGGGTTTTGGTTATTGATGATGAAATTGTAAGAGTTGGCATTTTATGATGATTAAATGCATTAATTAGTAAAGTGTAAACAATTAAAATAAATTGTTTATAAATTTAAGTAATGTTATTCTTTCAATATCATTATACCGAAATATTGGTATGAATTTTATTGTAGAATTTCTATCTTTTGTGTCGGGGTTACTATTCATGAGTTACGAATATTACTCTTGAGATTAAAACTATATGTTGATCATATTATTTTTATCATCATATATAACATTTTTATAACCCTGATGTTGAATTTCTCTTTCACTGGAGTGTAAAGATGGGTAGATTATTGGTATGATCATGACTAGGGTTCTCTTTGGCCTGTAGTGCAAAGTTGAATTGTGACTGGTATGATCATGACCATTGAATTTACAATTGAATATCTTTAGCTTAAGTGCAAAGATGAATTGATCAACATGGTTATAATTATGGTGTATATAAATTCTGAAATGATTATATATTTTTTTGAGATATGAATATATTTGGCCTGTAGTGCAAATATTAATTGTTGAGGAATATCTTTGGCCTGTAGTGCAAAGATGAATTGTTGATGAATATCTTTGGCCAGTAATGCAAAGATGAACTGTTGATGAATATCTTTGGCCTGTAGTGCAAAGATGACTTGTTGATGAATATCTTTGGCCCGTAGTGCAAAGATGAAATTATTAGTATGATTATGAACAGGAACTGTGATTTGGTATAACCATGATCTTTGATGTTTCAGGTGATGAAAATTATCTTCGTCCTAGATGAGAAGAGGAATTTAGAACTACAGTTATGATTATGAGTTATTCATATGATTGTGGACCAGAATTGTTGATTGATGTTACAGGGATAAAACATTGTTGATGGATTTTTAACATGGAGAAGATAATAGACTTTATAGTCTATTTGACTCTTCTAATGGATTGCTCGTTCCGCTGCAACTATGGTTGAAATTTTTATCATTTACCATATGTTCTAAATCTCTGATTTATTGTTGATGAAGGCTATTGATAATTGAATTATCTTTAGTCATGATATTCTTTACTGAGCTAGTTGTGCTCACCCTTTTGCTTCACAATTCCTTTCAGGTAATAAGAGTGTAGCTGGGTCGAGCGGGGGTAACAAGGGAATAGAACGGTGGTCATCATTTAGTAGTTATATTTGGTGAAGAAAATAGGGTGAGGCGAACCCAACGTTGGAAGGGTGTTTTGTCACTATCATACAAGATGTCTAATGACATACAACCTCGTGTCATCATAAGACAGGGTTGTGCTCATCCACTTGCTGAGTATATCTATGCTCACTACCTATATAATCTTGGTGTTTGTTTGAAGTATAATTCTCAATTAGAGACAGTGGAGATAATGATAAGTCAAGAGAAGACTCACCATTGGGAAGAATATGATAGTAATCTTCTCGTTTTTTTTTTGGGTCTATTGGGTCAACCAAGGATAATTCTGTGGCCATATGATATCTATCATAACCTAGACGCGTGGCCTCCCATGTACGAAGGTTTCCTTGAGCACTTCCCAAAGATTCTAATTTCTAAAACAGTTTTTGACTATACCTTTATGTAAGGTGTTATTGTGAGGTGATGTCCACGGTTGGAACATGAGTCACATTTGGTATATATTTGTATCCAAACTCACAGCATATGTGTTGTTGTATTTTGCACGATAATTGTTGTAATAAAGTTGTAGTTGTTTTCTGTACCATGTATTTGACGACTCAGAATGGGTTGGGTGGAATGGACCTGTTTTGGGGTTGTCACATTTGTATTATGTACCATATATTTGGCGACTCAGAATGGGTGATGTATACCTATTTTGGGGGCGTCACACAAGTAGAGCATGATATATACTATTTTCTATTATTTAAAAGTTTATCACCAATTTTATCGCTGAGACTCAGATTAATAAATAATTCACATCACTGAATTATCCATGCACTACGGGCCAAGGATATTCATTAAAATCACATCCACAAATTATCTATGCACTACGGGCCAAGGATATTCGTGTTATCACCAATGGTCATGATTATGCCAACACCTGTCCATCAAAGCACTACGGGCCAATGAGGACTTTTACCAGATCATTTGTAACATTATAGGTCATGATTATACCGAATAATCCCTGGTCATAATTATACCAATCAACGGTCCATCTATGCACTACGGGCCAAAGATGACTTTTATCACAATATAAGCATAAGGGTGATGACAATGATTTGAGAATTCAATTAAATGAGAGCAAGGATAAACTTTAAAGATTTATAATTCAATTTATCCAGAATTCAATAATGTCCAAATTGTCAACATGATACTGCTTTGTGGAGTAAAATTCAAGAATAATATTCCGAAAATAATTTGGACAGAAAAAAAATTAATTTTTGTCATGAATTGTACCATGGGTGAATAGTACCCCGTGAATAATACTTCGTGAATAGTATCCGGTGAATAATACCTCAGCATGAAAAGATAAAAATTTAACAAGAATGTTCAGAAAAATATCCTTGTGAAACGATACTAGATGAAGCGCAAATTTTAAGGATATTCTACTAATTTCAAGGGGTATAAAAACAATACTTTAACAAAATGAGTGTAGAATTCGGAATCTGAAACGAAATAATAATACTTACATACTACAGAGTATAGAAGAAAATATTATTTCTTACGAATATTGAACAAAAATAATATCCCTTATATTAAAATGAGAGTATTTCTGACTGGTATGGACTGATGCAGCGGATATATTCTTGAAGAAAACTTATACTATTTTCTACAGTTAAAGCTTCCTTAAACTCAAAAGAAATACGCTCAATATTATAGAAGAAGAATTTTCTAATTCTGGTGTGATTTTTATTTCTAAACTAAGCATCTTATTTATAGGAGAATGACATGATACTATTTGAATTTAGAAAATCACGGACGCACATTAATAGTCACGGGAATCGACTGAAATTTTTTGATTTTATTATGCAAACACTATGCAAATATTATGCATAATAAAATATAATATATTCTGTTTTTCATAAAAAAAATAAAACTTATTAATATATATATATATATATATATATATATATATATATATATATAATAAAATTGAGATAACTTTCTCCTGATAATTTTGAAAAATGAGTAAGTGGGGGTCCATATAATTAGAAAAATTTACAACAAATACTTCAATAAAAATCCCTCTATTTATCTCAACTCACTTAGCTTCACAAAACACATTTTTTATAACATTTATCATTAATATTATAAATCGCAATATTAACAACCAGATCATTTTCAGGAAAGAGGGGGGCTTTCCGATAAAGATTTCTCCCTATTAGCGTGCAATTAGGTGACTAAACCCTTTCCTCGACAGAACTTTTTAGACATCGTCAATAATGCAAATAATAATATGAATAATTTTTTCGTCTCAATTATTGATTTAATAATATAAAATATTGTGCAGATGATACAGTAACAATAATTGAATCAATAATGTGAGATACTATGCAGCAATTACTATAGCAATAATTGAGTATAATTGAGTGACTTCTCATGTAAGCATCAATAATCAATACCGTGTGTTACTAGGCAACTACGCGTATTACTGTACTTTTATCACCGGATATTTCAACAGTTAACGGTAAAATTTTCGCCGTTATTTTTATAAAAAGATATTTATGTCGTTTTCTAACTCCGACAATAATTCCGTTGAGGGGTCCACCAATGATTGTGCCATCGTACGAATATTCCCTGATAAAATGAATATTTCCCGACCAATCGAATATGTTATGACAACTTGCTTACTTTGTAAAATTTATAAATATTACTCACAACTATAACATTATATCAAATCCATACCATAATATTCAAAATGATATTTAGAGAAAATTATTCTTTATTCATAAAATTTGGAGTCTTACAAAATGGGTCAACATATTAGTCATGCTTAGAAGTATAAAGAGTTCTACTATACATGCTCAAAAGGTTAGAATGCAAAGGACACAGTACTCATCAATATTAGTTTTCAAATCTTCTAAGTTTCCTTTTAAACTCATACTAAACCAAGCTAGTACAACTTATTATATGCAAAACAACTTGAATCACATATGTCAGATGTGAGATCAAAAATTTTATGAAATGAAAGTATTCAATTTTCTTATAATTATTATTTTATTTCATAAATGGTTAAATTGATAAAAGGTTAAAGTTAAGGGTGATATGTGAAAATTTTTTAAAGTAGACAAGTTGTCATAAAATACCCAGTTACTATTCACTCTAGTATTGTTCACTCAAGTATTTGGGGTACTTTTTGTGTCGAAGTACTATTCACGAGTTACTATTCATGAGTTCACGAGTTATGTGACGCCCCCAAAATTAGGTATACATCACCCATCTTGGGTCGTCAGATACATAGTACAGAATACAAATACAACTGATTAATACATCTGTCGTGTACAATACGACAAAACATAAACTGTGAGTTTGAATACAAATATTATCTTCTAGAGAGTATTCATACTCAAAAGGAGTCCTCATTACATTTATTAACACACCATTACATAGAATAGTGAGGACTACTAACTAATACTATCATTCGGACCATCACTCCGTACCCCGACTTGTCCCAGCTACGTTCTCATTTCCTGAAGAGAACAGTGAAAGAAAGGGTGAGCTCAACTAGCCCAGTAAGAAATATTATGACTAAGATAATGCAGAATAAATTATCATTAGCCTTCAACAATGTTAAACTGATAAAATATAATAGACATCAAGTTTAACTGTAGCGGAACAAGCAATCCATTAAAAGAGTCAAGTAGAAAATAAACTCTACTATCTTTTATGATTTAAAAAGTTTTTCAACACTGTAATCGCTGAGACTCAGCTTAATAAAATAATCCACATCATCGAATCACCCCTGCACTACGGCCAAGGATATTCGTGTATTCATTAATGGTCATGATCATGCCAACAACTGTCCATCAATGCACTACGGGCCAATGAGGACTTTTACCACATCATTTGTAACATTACGGTCATGATTATACCGAATAATCCCTGGTCATAATCATACCAAGTCCATCTATGCAATACAAGCCACAGATGACTTTCAACATTTTATAAACATGAGGATGATGACAATGATATAAGAATTCAATAAAACAAGTTCAAGAATTAATTTATCCAGGAATTAACAACGTCCAAATTGTCAACATGATACTGCATTGTGGAGTAAAATTCAAGAATGCTTAGAAGAATATTTTCTTGAAAAGATATTGGATGAAACGCAACTATCAAGGATATTCCACAAATTTCATGGAGTATAGAAGTCAAAACTTAACCAACTGAGTACAATAAAGAATGGAATAACAAAAGAAATCACCATGCATGCGATAGACCGCACAGACAGGTTATTCCAATAGAATAATAAATAATGGAACCAGGTCCGGCGTAAACGCACAGACAGGATATTCCGACAGAATAATAAATAATGGAACCAGGTCCGGTGTAAAACACACAGACAGGATATTCCAACAGAATAATAATAAAACGGAACCAGGTCCGGTGTAAAACACACAGACAGGATGTTCCAACAGAATAATAAACGGAACCAGGTCCGGTGTAAAACACACAGACAGGATGTTCCAACAGAATAATAGAAGAATGTCACCAAGTATAGGGTAGACCGCGTATACTGGTTATTCCAACAGAATAATAACAAATGGAATAACAGAAGTTCTCTTCATGAATAGAAAAGAAATAATATTTCCTACCTTAAAAGAACTGGATATTGGAAAAATGATGTAGCAGAATACTTTTATTCTCTCTCTCTTATTCTCTCTATACTTTCTCTCTCTATAGCTTGAATGAATTCGTGAAAAATAATGAAGCCCCAGGCCTCTATTTATAGAAAAACCGAGGGTGGCTCTTGGTCTTAACGAAGGGTCAAATGACTATTGGTCTTAACGAAGGGTCAAATGACTCTTGGTAATATTGAAGGGACAACTACTATTGACGAAGGTAATTACTATTGACCAAGGTAAATACTATTGACGAAGGTAATTACTATTGACCAAGGTAAATACTATTGACGAAGGTAATTACTATTGACCAAGGTAAATACTATTGACGAAGGTAATTACTATTGACTAAGGTAAATACTATTGACGACGGTAATTACTATTGCGAAGAGACTCTTAGATGATGACATATGGCCCCCCATAAAATAACCAAACTTACCACAACGTCTCAATAATATAACATATTATACAGATGATACTATGACAATAATTTAAGAGATATGATGCAGCAATTACTGTAGCAATAATTGAGTATAGCTGAGTGACTTCTCACGTAAGCATCAATAATCAATACCGTGTGCTACTATGCAACCACGCGTATTACTGTACTTTTACTACCGAGTAGTTCAACAGTTTTAACGGTTTTAACGGTAACACCTCAGCTGTTATTTTTATAGAAAGATAATTCTGTCGTTTTCTCAATCCGACAATAATTCCGTTGTGGGGTCCACCAATGATTGTGCCATCGTACGAATATTCCCCGACAAAAAGAATATTCTCCGACCAAACGAATATTTTATAACAACTTGCTTACTTTGCAAAATTTATAAATATTACCCACAACTATAACATTATATCAAATTAACTCCATAATATTCAAAAATGATATTTATAGAAAATTCATCTTTATTTATAAAAATTGGGGTCTTACAAGTTACTATTCACCCGTAAGATATATTTCTTTTTGGTCTAAATCATTTTTGGGTACAATATTATTCCATGAGGAGATGTGCTAATTTTTCAGACCGTTGGTTGAAATTATATTAGTAAATCAATATGGATCGTTGGTTTAAAGTTTTAATAGTAAATCAATATGGATCGCTGGTTTAAAGTTTTAATAGTGAATCAGTATGGACCGTTGCTTTAAGTTTTAATAATAAATCAATATGGACCGTCCGTTTAAAAGTAAATAAATATGGACCGTTCATGAGTTAGTTACTATGCAGTCCATTCTTCTATAAATAGAAGCTCATTCCTTCATTATTTTCTTACGAATTCACTGAAACTCTAAAAAGAGAAATTATAGAGGGAAAGAAGAAAAGTATTCTGATACTGCACTACTCATATATCCAGTACTCTTCTTCTTAAGGTAAAGGGTATTATTTCTTTTGTATTCATGAAGAGAACTTTTGTTATTCCAGTATTTATTATTCTGTTTGAATAACCTGTATACGCGGGCTACCCTATACTTGATGAAATTCTTCTGTTATTACATTCTTTATTATTCTGTTGGAATATCCCGTCTGTGCGTTTTATGCCGGACCAGGTTTCGTCTTTATTATTCTGTTGGAATATCCTGTCTGTGCGTTTTATGCCGGACCTGGTTCCGTCTTTATTATTCTGTTGGAATATCCTGTTTGTGCGTTTTATGCCGGACCTGGTTCCGTCTTTATTCTGTTGGGAATAACCTGTATGTGCGGTCTCTATCGCATGCATGGTGAATCCTTCTGTAATTTTATTCTTTATTATTCTATTGGAATAACCTGTCTATGTGGATTACCACATGCATGGTGAATGATCCTTTGTATTTCATTCATTATTAAATTGTGAAAATGATATGTTTACGTGAATTATGATGAAAGTCATAACAAAAGTATTGGACGGATAAAAATCATGGGTATATGTGGTATTAGTAAGTGTTATGATGAGTTATGTTGGTTATTATGTGAAAACTTGAAAGTTTCTTAAAAATCACAAAGGGTTGAAAATTAGATTTTGGTGAAAATGGAACATGAAATTCAATTGACCATATCTCCCATTATATTTTGAATTTTTGAGTGAGGTCAAGTTCTAGAGTTAGGTCTATGAGTTTTGTAATTTATCCAAGTGGAATCACTGGAAAAAGTGTTGTAGATTTTCGTGTGGACTAATTTTAGCAAAGGAGTCAAAAGCTACAATTTAAGAAAAAGCTACTGCCCAGATTTTTAAAAGGGCATTTTCGGCCACTTAATTTGTGAGAAAAATTCTTACCTTTTGGGACATGAAAGTATATGGTATAAAGTACCTCCTGTCCAAAAATGAGCTCATTCCGACTTAAAATAAGCAAGTTATGACCATTTCAATATTTAGGTTTTTCCGACGAAAAACGCTATAATCGGAGTTCTATAACTTCGATGACCATGAAATTTAAACTGGAAGCTCACGTTAACAGGTGTAAGATCCTGTTAAGATTTGGGAATTTCTGGAGTTAAACTTAAGGTAGCTAATTTCTTAAGGAATTAATTAGAAATTGATTTTTAAAAAATAGTAAATGAATTTTAAAAATTCCGAGAAAAATATATGTTCAATATGGGACTATATTATGCTTAATCCCAGAAAAGAATAACTTTTGGGACTGATTTGGTATTTTTCATGAAAATAGTTTAGTTACGAGCATATGAGTTAAATATGTAATGTGAAGTTGAAGAATTTGTAAATAGGATTTTAGGTCTTAAAAATTCTATATAAGGTATATGCATATTTTTGATGAGTAATTTGAATATTGGTGATAAAATCTTATGAGTATGACATTTTTGAATGATTAAATGTATTATTTGTAAAAATATAAATAATTAAATGTAATTGTTTATAAGTTTAAGAAGTGCTTAAAATATTGTTATAGTATTAAAAATATTAGATTATGATTTTATTAGGTGAATGATAATGTCTGGATAAATTTAAAGTCTTTAATATTTATCCTTGATTTAGTTTGATTAATGCTTATAATATTGTCATCATCCTCTTATTTATATTATGTTGAAAGTCATTTGTGGCATGTAGTGCATAGATAGACTTGGTATGATTATGACCAGGGATTATTCGGTATAATCATGACCGTAATATTGCAAATGATGTGGAAAAAGTCTTCATTGGCCCGTAGTGCATTGATGGACAGTTTTTGGTATGATTATGACTATGAATTCTCTTCGGCCAAGGGTGCAAAGATGAATTATTTTATGGCATGATCAGGACCGTTGATGAAAATACGATTATCTTTGGCACGTAGTGCATGGATAATTCGTGGTCGTGATACTAAACAATATCCTTGGCCTGCAGTGCAGGGATGATTCGATGATGTGGATTAATTATTGAGCTGAGTCTCAGCAATGAAATATTAATTCATGGATGTGATAATAATGAATATCCATGGCCGTAGTGCATGGATAATTCATGGATGTGATATTAACGAATATCCTTGGCCGTAGTGCAGGGGTGATTCGATGATGTGGATTATTTATTAAGCTGAGTCTCAGCATTATTGGTTTTATAGTTGTATATCTTTGGCCGTAGTGCAAAGATGAATTTAATTAGTATGATTATGAGCATGAATTGTGATTTGGTATAACCATGATTTTTGATGTTTCAGGTAAAGATAGGTGATTAAAATGATCTTCGTCCTGGGTGCGAAAAGAAATTTAGAATCACAATTATGATTATGAGTTATTCATATGATTGTAGACAGAAATTGTTGATTGATGTTACAGGGATAAAACATTATCGGTAGACTTTTAACATAGAGAAGATAATAGATCTGATGGTCTATTTGACTCTTTTAATGGATTGCTCGTTCTGTTGCAACTATGGTTGAAAAGTTTTATCATCTACCATATGTTCTAAATCTCTGAGTTATTATTGATGAAAACTATTGATAATGTAATTATCTTTAGTCATGATATTCTTTACTGGGCTAGTTGTGCTCACCCTTTTGCTTCACAATTCCTTTCAGGTAATAAAAGTGTAGCTGGGTCGAGCGGGGTATTAAGAGGATTAGAACGGTGGTCTCTAGCTGTGGAGGTTCTCCCTAAGCAGTATAGAAAAGTTCATTTAGTAGTTATATTTGGTGAATCCAATAGGGTGAGGTGAACCCAACTTTAAAAAGGTGTTTTGCCACTATCATACAAGATGTCTAATGACATACAACTTCGTGTTATCATAAGACAAGGTTGTGCATATCCACTTGCCGAGTATATCTACGAGCACTACCTATATGATCTTGGAGTTTATTTGAAATATAATTTTTACTTGGAGACAACGGAGATAATTATATGTCAAGAGAAGACTCACCATTGGAAAGAAGATGATAGCAATCTTCTCGTTTTTCTTTGGGGTCTATTGGGTCAACCAAGGATAATTCTGTAGACATATGATATATATCATAATTTAGACGCATGGCCTATCATGTACGAAGGTTTCCTTAAGCACTTCCCAAATATTTTAATTTTTAAAACAGTTTTTAACTATACTTTTATGTAAAGTATCATTGTAAGGTTGTGGTCGAGGTTCCATGAGAGTTACATACATTTGTATTAAAACTCATAGTTAACTGTGGTCATATTCTATACGACAGCTCAACAGTTGTATAAATAAAGTTTATATTTGATTTTTATAGTATGATATCTGGCGACTCAGAATGGGTTGTGTGGTGTGACGCCCCCAAAATAGGTATACAACACCCATTCTGAGTCGCGAAATACATAGTACAGAAAGTAAACTACAACTTCAATAATACAATTGTCGTGCAAAATACGACAACACATATTGTGAGTTTAAATACAAATATTATCTTCTGGACAATATCCACACTCAAATAAATCCTCATTATAATTATTCAAACACTATTTTACAGAAATAGTGAGGACTACTAAAACATCTTTCTAGAACCATTACTCCATACCCCGACTAGATCCTGCTATGTTCTCACCTCCTGAGAAGAAAAATGGAATAAAAAGGAAAAGGGTGAGCTCAACTAGCCCAGTAAAGAATATTATGACTAAGATAATATACAACAAATTATCGTTAGTCGTCAACAGGGAAAAATCTGATAGAATATAATCGACAACAAGTTTTAGATCAACAACTGCAGCGGAAACAGAAAACCATTAGAAGAGTCAAGTAGAGAAAGAATTCTACTATCTTCTAAGATTTAAAAGTTCATCATTAATATTTTATCCATGTAACATCAATCAATATACATCTTGAATCAAATATTCATCTTTGCACTACAGGCCAAAGATATTCATTTGTTACACCAGTTGGTCATGTTCATCTCAACACATGTTCATCTTTGCACTACAGGCCAAAGATATTCATCAGGTAATCATACATCTTTACACTACAGGCCAAAGATATTCAGTAATATCATCATTTAGGACTGAGGATGATGAAAAATATCTTAAAGAAAACGAATCCAGTGAGACAGGAGGACAAATAGTAGGGATTCGTATAACAGTTTATCCAAGATCAATAATACTTCATAATAATCAATTGTGAAGCAGAATTCAAAAATAAAGATCAAAACATGGATACAATCAAAGATAGTAACCATAATAGACATCTTGGACAAAAAGGAAAAATTTTATTTTTCGGTGAATAGTGTCGTATTCGTGAATAGTGTCGTATGCGTGAATATTAACGTATACGTGAATAGTAACCCCGACACAAAAAAGTTCTAAATTTGATAAAAACTCATGTTGATATTTCAGCATAATGATATTGAAGAAAATAATATCATTTAAGAAGAAAATAATATCCCTTACCTCAAAATATCAGTACTTCTGGTCGGAATACCGGTATAAGGCTGAAAGAAACTTGCTCTGATGAATAGAAACTCTCAAAGTATCTAAATACTCACAAAATACACTCAATAATCTAGAGAGAAAAAGAGAAAAAACTTGTTTCTGGTGTGATTTTCAATTCTAACTTAGCCCTCTATTTATAGGAAAATGTTAGCACGCCGAAGCAGACTTAACCTGCAACCTGATGGCTTTACCTGCTACTATTCCCACCCACCACATTTGAATAAAAATCTCAGCATATTTCTTCACCAACCAAGAGTGGGGCCCACCAATTCTAGATTTTTCTACCAAAATGATTAACTCCGAAAATTCAACAATTTCTGAATCAGTCATCTCGTAAAATTCATAACAAATCATACGTTCATTTTTATCGGTTCAAAATTTGTGGACATATACTCAACTTATATATGTATAACATATCCAAAAATTACCACGATCCAACGGTCGGATTAAAAATTATAACCCCCGCAATATATCTCAAAAACCCTGATTGATTTTTAATACCTCCATTCCGACAAAAATACTGATAAAATACCTCAACATTAACTCCTTCATTTTTAACCACAAAATATATCCCTCATTTATATCCACATAAAATAAATATTTTCTTATCATATGAATCAATAATTAATTATTCACAAATAATATTACAGAATCACATTTATGACAACCAGGCCGTTCCCAGGAAAGAGGGGGCTTTCCAATAAGGATTTCTCCTTACTGGCGCGCAATTAGATGACCAAACCTCTCCTTAGACAGAACTTTCTAGACATTGCCAATAATGTTATCTAATAATATTATTAAAATAATATGAATTATTGATCTGATAATAGAAAATACTGTGCAGCAACAATTATTGAAACAACAATAATATAAAATATCAACGCAGCAATTATTGAATCAATAAAATAAAATATTGAATAATAACTACTGTAACAATTATTGAGTAGTGCCTTCTTACGTAAGAATCAATAATTGGTGCAATACCGTGTGCTACTGTATTTTAACCACCGGGTATTCCAACAGTATTAACGGTAACAACTACGCCGTTATTTATAAACAACTTATACTTGTCGTTTTCTTCATCCAATCGCTTTCCGTTATGGGGCCCACACAAGGCTGCGCCGTCGTACGAATATTCCCCGACAGCAAGAATATTCCACGACCAAACGAATATTCCCCGACAAAATGAATATTTTATAACCACTTGCTTATTTTGCAAAATTTGCACATTTCACCCATAACCAAAGTATTATATCAAATTAACCCCTTATTATTCACAATAATATTTAGAGAAAATTTGATTTTATTCATTAATAAGTTGGGGTCTTACAACCTCCCCTCCTTATGAAATTTCGTCCTCGAAATTGACGTACGTACCTGATATTTCAAAAAGGTGAGGATACCTCGCTTTCATTTCTGATTCCAACTCCCAGGTCATTTCTTCAATAGCATGGTTTCTCCACAAAACCTTAACTTGTGGTATAACCTTTGTGCGTAGGACATGCTCTTTCCTATCCAAGATCTTAACAGGTACCTCCTCGTACGTTAAATCTTCAGCTATCTCGTCTGGTTCTAACTCAATAATGTGGTTCGGGTCTTTAACATATTTACGAAGCATAGATATGTGAAAAATATTATGAACACGAGACATGCTTGGAGGTAATGCGAGTCTATATGCCACATTTTTTATTCGCTCAAGAATCTCAAATGGACCAACAAATCTTGGATTGAGCTTTCCTCTCTTCCCAAATCTTGTAACTCCCTTCCATGGTGCAACACGTAATAATACATGATCCCCAATATTAAATTCCACGTCCTTCCGATGAAGATCCGCATAACTCTTTTGTCGATCCTGTGCCGTTTGTATACGTTGTCGAATCGTTTGGATCTTCTCTGTAGTAATGCGTACCAACTCTGGTCCCAACAATGTTGCTTCACCCACCTCGTCCCAGCATACTGGAGAACGACATTTTCTTCCATACAACGCCTCGAATGGAGCCACACCTATGCTCGCCTGATAACTGTTGTTGTAGGAGAATTCCACCAATGGTAGGTACTTATCCCAACTCTCTTTGAGATCTAGGACACAAAGTCTTAATAGATCTTCAAGAGTTTGAATAGTCCTCTCTGATTGTCCGTCCGTTTGAGGATGGTATGCCGAACTGAATCGTAAATCCGTGCCCATAGCTTTCTGCAAGCTAACCCAAAATCGTGAAGTGAATCTTGGGTCACGATCCGAAACTATGGATACTGGCATGCCATGCAATCTCACAATCTCGTTCACGTACATACTAGCAAGACGTTCAAGGGAATAAGTCTCACGTATCGGCAAGAAATGAGCGGACTTAGTTAATCTATCAACAATAACCCAAATCGCATCTATGCCTTGAGAAACCTTGGAAAGACCCGTAACAAAATCCATAGTAATGTGTTCCCACTTCCATTTCGGAATCTCAAGTGGTTGCAATGGGCCCTTTGGTACTTGATGCTCCGCTTTTACACGTTGACAAGTTAAACATCTCGAGATAAACTCCGCGATCTCTCTTTTCATATTGCTCCACCAAAATGTATGTCGAAGATCGTGATACATTTTGGTACTCCCAGGATGGATTGCAAACGGTGTGTTGTGTGCCTCCATCATTATTCTATGCTTTAAGTTAAAATCGTTAGGAACACAAAGTCTGGAGTTGACTCGAAGTATTCCTTCTTCATCGATTCTTGCTTCTGGAATAGCACCTTCTTGCACTTTCTTCTCCATACGCATCAGCTCCATGTCCGTAGCTTTAACAGCTTTAACTTTATCGATTAAAGTCGGTTCTACTCGTATATTTGATATCATCATGTGGGTACTTGGAGCCTTCATCTCTATCTCCATCCTTTGCAAGTCATACAAAATGGGCCTTTGTGTTAACAACATTGCACTCGTACCCGCATATGATCTTCTACTCAATGCGTCAGCTACTACGTTTGCTTTTCCAGGATGATATTGGATGGTATGATCGTAATCTTTCAACAGCTCGAGCCAACGTCGCTGCCGCATGTTGAGTTCCTTTTGGGTGAAGAAATATTTGAGGCTTTTATGATCTGTATAGATCTCCACTTTCTCCCCATACAGGTAGTGTCTCCAGATCTTCAACGCAAAAACGACTGCTGCCAATTCCAAATCATGAGTAGGATAATTCCTCTCATATTCTTTGAGTTGTCGTGAGGCATAGGCTATGACTTTCTCATGTTGCATGAGAACACATCCTAACCCTTTGCCTAAAGCATCGTTGTAGATAACAAATCCATCAGAACCATATGGTATTGTCAGAACAGGTGCCGAAATGAGTCTCCTCTTGAGTTCTTGAAAACTCTTCTTGCATTCCTCACTCCGTACGAATTTTGTATCTTTCCGAGTCAGCTGAGTTAACGGAGTACCGATTCAAGAAAATCCTTCCACAAATCTCCGATAATAACCAGCTAAGCCCAGAAAGCTACGTACTTCGGTTACCGACTTCGGTTGCTCTCAATTGTGATTTATATCCCAATCTTGGATAGCACGTCACAATGGCACCTATTGTTTTACCACCACACAAATATAGAGTCCCTTACGGAGAGTCTGGCTTTGGTGCATTCTACAAAGGAAGTCACCAGATAGAGGCTCGGGTACCAACTTCTATAGTTGGGTTTTTAACTCCTGAAGTTCAATAGGAGCTATTCAATATGAGATTTTAGAAATGGATTTTGTATCGGGTTGAAGATCAATACAAAAATTTAATATCACGCTCTGGGTTAGGCCAGGAAATTCTTCAGGAAATACGTCAGGAAATTCACTAACAACAAAAATATCATTCAAATCTGATGTATTTTTGTTCAAGTCCATGACATGGGCTAAGAAAGCTTGACATTTGTTTTTCAATAAACGAATGGCTTTATGGCTTGGTATGACAGCGATTGATTTTAGTGGTTTAGTAGTTTGAATTAGTATGACAGGTTGGTTAGGAATATGAAAACTAACAACCTTACGAAAACAATCAATTTTAGCATGATGAGTGGTTAACCAATCAATTCCTAAAATCACATCAAAAGCAAGTATCTTTAAAGAGATAAGATCAACAGGTAATGTGATAGTGCCAACTTGGATCATGCAAGATTTATAAACTGTAGATGTAACGAAGGTTTCACCCAACGGAGTTTCAACAGATAAGTTAAAGTCCAATTTCTCCGGAGTCAAGTTTAAACGTTGAGCACAAGCAGGAGAGATAAAAGAATGGGTAGAACCGGTATCTAGTAAAGTATAAACTTCGCAAGAATTCAAGATTAGCTTACCCGTGATCACCTCGTTCGGGTTTCTCGCGTTTTGGCCAGTCACGACAAACGCCCTTCCAGGAACCGCTGATTTCGACTTATCCGAGACAACTTTTGGAGTCACCATCCCCGCTGAACTTGGTTTTGCTACAAAACACTCTCGAGCTATATGACCCTCCTTTTCACAGTTATAACATACCTTGGATTGTTGTGGACAGTTTGGGCTGATATGTCCCTCTTTTCCACATTTGTAACATACGACCGGTGGTCGTTCTCCTCCCCTAGAAACAGTTGATGTTTGTGCTGACGTCTTCACGTTATCATTGTTGTACCTTCTCTTCTTGAAATCTCCTCCCGACTCGCTCCTTCTATTATCACGACCACGATTACCACCAGAGTGATTACCACTTTTGTCCGAATGTTTTCCTCCCTTCTGGTTTTCATTGCTTCGATGACTGCCGCCATCGGTATGACCCTGGTTGTGGTCCCTCGGTTGCACATACTCATTATCTCGCTCTAATAATTGAGCCCTGTTTACAACATATGAATATAAAAAAAATTTATGAGAGATAAGATATTGTCGAATCTCGGGTTTTAGACCTCTCAGAAACATCCTTGTCATTCGTTCCTCATTTTCGACCAAATGAGGTGCAAACCTAGAAAACTCTACAAACTTTGCCTCGTACTGGGACACCGTCATGTTGTTTTGTTCCAGTCTGATAAACTCCACCTCCTTCATATGACGAATACTTTCAGGAAAGTACTTGTCATTGAACAGTTTTTGAAATGTTTCCCAGGACATGTTGAGTGCGTCAGGCTGGGTACGCTTCACAGACTCCCACCAGTAGTCTGCCTCACCGCGGAACATAAAAGTGGCGAATGGAACCTTCTGTTCCTCCGTGCATCCCAAGACATCGAATATCTTGGTAATTTACTTGACCCACATTTTCGCCATGATCGGATCCGGCTTTCCCTTAAATTCTGGTGGTCCCAATTCTTTGAACTGCTTGGCTGTGACAAACCGCGCGTTGTTATCATTTCCACCCGTATTCTGCACACGAGTCTCCCTCGTCTGATTTTGCATGAACTGCAAAAAGCTCCTAAACATTCCATCATTCATCGTCTGCTCGGTAACGTTGTTTATAGGAGGAATATTGCCTTCCTGTTGCACGTTTCCCTGGGTGGTGATTAAAGGTGTCTCCACAGTCTCATTCACTTCATTGTTAACGTTCTCTGCTGCCATTCTCAAATACTGTCACAAAACAAGGGTTAATTGACATGTCACATATTATCCCTATACTCTGACCGACCAAATAAACACCAAATAAACTTAGTCAGGTCATACTAGCGAAGGAATTCCTCGTCTCTCCCCTCCTAGTTCTTGTCTCACATCTCAGCCAGGGATCATATCCCTAAGCTCTGATACCAACTGTGACGCCCCCAAAATAGGTATACAACACCCATTCTGAGTCGCCAAATACATGGTACAGAAAGTAAACTACAACTTCAATAATACAATTGTCGTGCAAAATACGACAACACATACTGTGAGTTTAAATACAAATATTGTCTTCTGGACAATATCCACACTCAAATAAATCCTCATTACAATTATTCAAACACTATTTTACAAAAATAGTGAGGACTGCTAAAACATCTTTCTAGAACCATTACTCCATACCCCGACTAGATCTTGCTATGTTCTCACCTCCTGAGAAGAAAAATGGAACAAAAAGAAAAAGGGTGAGCTCAACTAGCCCAGTAAAGAATATTATGACTAAGATAATATACAACAAATTATCGTTAGTCTTCAACAGGGAAAAATCTGATAGAATATAATCGACAACAAGTTTTAGATCAACAACTGCAGCGGAAACAGAAAACCATTAGAAGAGTCAAGTAGAGAAAGAATTCTACTATCTTCTAAGATTTAAAAGTTCATCATTAATATTTTATCCCTGTAACATCAATCAATATACATCTTGAATCAAATATTCATCTTTGCACTACAGGCCAAAGATATTCATTTGTAACACCAGTCGGTCATGTTCATCTCAACACCTGTTCATCTTTGCACTACAGGCCAAAGATATTCATCAGGTAATCATACATCTTTGCACTACAGGCCAAAGATATTCAGTAATATCATCATTTAGGACTGAGGATGATGAAAAATATCTTAAAGAAAATGAATCCAGTGAGACAGGAGGACAAATAGTAGGGATTCGTATAACAGTTTATCCAAGATCAATAATACTTCATAATAATCAATTGTGAAGCAGAATTCAAAAATAAAGATCAAAATATGGATACAATCAAAGATAGTAACCATAATAGACATCTTGGAAAAAAAAGAAAAATTTTATTTTTCGGTGAATAGTGCCGTATTCGTGAATAGTGCCGTATACGTGAATAGTAACGTATACGTGAATAGTAACCCCGACACAAAAAAGTTCCAAATTTGATAAAAACTCATGTTGATATTTCAGCATAATGATATTGAAGAAAATAATATCATTTAAGAAGAAAATAATATCCCTTACCTCAAAATATCAGTACTTCTGGTCGGAATACCGGTATAAGGCTGAAAGAAACTTGCTCTGATGAATAGAAACTCTCAAAGTATCTAAATACTCACAAAATACACTCAATAATCTAGAGAGAGAAAGAGAGAAAACTTGTTTCTGGTGTGATTTTTAATTCTAACTTAGCCCTCTATTTATAGAAAAATGTTAGCACGCCGAAGCAGACTTAACCTGCAACCTGATGGCTTTACCTGCTACTATTCCCACCCACCACATTTGAATAAAAATCTCAGCACATTTCTTCACCAACCAAGAGTGGGGCCCACCAATTCTAGATTTTTCTACCAAAATGATTAACTCCGAAAATTCAATAATTTCTGAATCAGTCATCTCGTAAAATTCATAACAAATCATACGTTCATTTTTAACGGTTCAAAATTTGTGGACATATACTCAACTTATATATGTATAACATATCCAAAAATCATAACGATCCAACGGTCGGATTAAAAATTATAACCCCCGCAATATATCTCAAAAACCCTGATTGATTTTTAATACCTCCATTCCGACAAAAATACTGATAAAACACCTCAACATTAACTCCTTCATTTTTAACCACAAAATATATCCAACATTTATATTCACATAAAATAAATATTTCCTTATCATATGAATCAATAATTAATTATTCACAAATAATATTACAGAATCACATTTATGATAACCAGGCCGTTCCCAGGAAAGAGGGGGCTTTCCAATAAGGATTTCTCCTTACTGGCGCGCAATTAGATGAACAAACCTCTCCTTAAATAGAACTTTCTAAACATTGCCAATAATATTATCTAATAATATTATTCAAATAATATGAATTATTGATCTGATAATAGAAAATACTGTGCAGCAATAATTATTGAAACAACAATAATATAAAATATCAACATAGCAATTATTGAATCAATAAAATAAAATATTGAATAATAACTACTATAACAATTATTGAGTAGTGCCTTCTTACGTAAGAATCAATAATTGGTGCAATACCGTGTGCTATTGTATTTTAACCACCGGGTATTCCAACAGTATTAACGGTAACAACTACGTTGTTATTTATAAACAACTTATAATTGTCGTTTTCTTCATCCAATCGCTTTCCGTTATGGGGCCCACACAAGGCTACGCCGTCGTACGAATATTCCCCGACAGCAAGAATATTCCACGACCAAACGAATATTCCCCGACAAAATGAATATTTTATAACCACTTGCTTATTTTGCAAAATTTGCACATTTCACCCATAACCAAAGTATTATATCAAATTAACCCCTTATTATTCACAATAATATTTAGAGAAAATTTGATTTTATTCCTTAATAAGCTGGGATCTTACATGTGGACCTATTTTGGTGGCGTCACATCAGACCTATTTTATACATAACCAAGTCAAATACACTTGCCTAACATGTCAGAATGAACTAAAACAGTTTTCAATCACTTGTGACCAACGAGGCCGCGCTGGTTTTGACTTGGGAAGTGGCACGTGAGACAAACTTAGGATGGCTCTGTTTTTACAGAACTCAGAAAACATAACATAAAAACCTTTGAACCTGCATACTTAGGCCAAACACGTTGATTCCAAAATGTTCAGGCATCTCAGATATGCAAATGTTGACAATTTCCAAATCAATTTCCAAGCAATCCTTACTAAATTCTATGAATTTTATCTAATTTGAAATCATTACAAGTATACACATTCTTACATTGTGATCACATAATTTACCCAACTTTGATATTCTGCAACTAATTCAAACTCACAGAAACATAGAGATTGAGAATTAAGTACATTTGATGATCTCTTCTATTTAGCAAGATTCTCCTTCTTCTTACTGCAATGCCAAATTGTAAGAGCTTCCTTGGTTTTCTCTACTACTCTAATTCACTCTCTAAATTAAACTTAGCAGAAAATCTTGCAACTTGAATTTGTGAAGGGGAGCTCCTATATATAGCAAAACTTTTGCCCAATTGCTGGATTTTGCCCCAAGGATTGAACTAACTTGAATTTGAAAAAGTCATCAGATAAGAAAAGTTTGGTAGAAAGTTTCCATTGTTCCTATCCAGACCACACCCCTAGCCATCATTCACAACTCTGATAATAAGCAATGTAGGGGGATAGGCCATTGGCCTAATTACGGCTGAAGTAAAAATGGAACTAAAAATGGGACTAATGTATATATTATTATTACTCCATATCAGTAAACTTATAAGGCTTACCCTCTCAAATTTGATGGGTTTATTATTGGACCATTATTATTCTTCAATCAGTTGGGCTAGGATATAAATTAGTTGGGTACTAACAATCCATTATTCCATAAGACTTATTCTTTTAATTATTGTAAGACCCCAATTTTTTATGAATAAAGATTTAATTTTTTCTAAATATTATTTTGAATAATTAGGTGTACATTGATTTGATACAATGCTATAATTATGGGTGATATGTGCAAATTTTTCTAAGTAAGCAAGTTGTCATAAAATATTCGTTTGGTCGGGGAATATTCTTTTTATCGGAGAATATTCGTACGACGGTACAATCATTGGTGGACCCCACAATGGAATAACTGTCGGATATAGAAAGCGATAAAAATAATATTTTCATAAAATAACGGCAAGACTTTTACCGTTAAACTGTTGAAATATCCGATGATAAAAGTTTAGTAATATGCGTTGTTGCATAGTAGCACACGGTATTGCACAATATCTCTGATTATTGATGCTTACGTAAGAAGTCACTCAGTTTTATTCAATAATTACCACAATAGTTGGTGCATAGTATCTCATATTATTGATTTTATTATTGTCACAATATCATCTGCACAATATTTTATATTATTAAATTAATAATTAAGGCGACACAGCTATTCATATTATTATTTGTATTATTGACAATGTCTAGAAAGTTCTGTCGAGCAAAGGGGTTATGTTATTTAATTGCGCGCCAATAAGGATAAATCCTTATCGAAAAGTTTTCTCTTTCCTGGGAAGGATCTGGTTGTCAATATTGTGAGTTATAATATTAATCAGGAATAATTGTTGATAAAAATATTTTCATTGTGTTGGGAATATTAATGTTAGTGGAAACCGATATTTATTTCGATAATAGTTGATTTTTAAATGTTAAATTGACCAAACGAGTAATAAATCGGATAAATGAGCAATTAGTTGATATTAGTTCACATGCAAGGAACTATTGGTTCACATGCAAGTACTATTAGGGGAGGTTATGCAAGATTAATAATACTTGAGGGACTAAATTAAAAATAGAGGCAAAGATGAAGGTACTAAAGTATAATTAACTTTGTAATTTGCCACATTTTTCTAGCCTATAAATACTCCTCCATCCATTCATTATTTCTTGGCCAAAGTTATATTCACAAGTTATAGTGAGAGAAACTATGGAGAGAGAAAGAAGAAGAGTATTCTGCTACTACACAATTGCAGTATCCAATCTCCTACTAAGGTAAGGGGTATTATTTCATTCGTATTCGTAAAGGTTGTTATTTTCTTTATACTCATAAGGGTTGTCATTTCATTCTTTATTAATCTGTGGAAATTACCTATCTACGCAGACTACAACATGCCTGGTGAATAACCCTTCATATTCATCCTTTATTAATCTGTGGGTATAACTTGTATACGCGGATTACTGCATACCTGGTGAATAACCTTTCGTATTCATTATTTATTAATCTATGGAAATAATCTGTCTACGCGAATTACTGTATTTCTGGTGAATAACCTTTTGTACTCATTCTTTATTATTCCGTGGGAATAACCTGTCTACGCGGACTACCACATGCCTAGTGAATAACTTTTCGTATTCATTCTTTATTAAGTTGTGGAAGTGATCTGTCTATGTAGATTACCGCATGACGGGTGAAAATCTATTTGCAGTTTCTTGTATTATTTCATTTCATATTCCTAAATCTAAACTTACTATTGCTTCTATAATTCCTGAAATGATTAGAAATTTTTTGAGGTTTGTGATCCATCTAATATCATTTCACTGGAATATTGGTCTGAACTCTCTTCTTGAAATTTAATCTTCTCATGTTGGGGTACAATTCATTAAGGGTAATATTCATACGATATTATTCATGGGTACTATTCATACAGTACTATTCATGAGTACTATTCACAATAAAATTTAAATTTTTTTCTATCCAAATTATTTTTGATACATGAATATCATTCTTGAATTTTACTCCACAATTGTGATCATGTTGACAATTTGGACATTCTTGAACTCTAGATAAATTGAACTATAAATCTCTAATATTTATCCTTGATCTCACTTAATTGATTCTTTATATCATTTCATGTTTATATTGCGGTGAAAGTCATATTTAACCCGTAGTGTATAGATGGACTGTTGATTAGTATGATTATGACAATGAATTATGTATTGGTATAATCATGATCTGTAATGTTACAAACAAAGGTTTGTGAAGAAAGTCCTCTTTGACCCGTAATGCATAGATGGACAGTTGTTTGGCATGATCATGACCACTGGTGATACAAACGAATATCTTTGGCCCGTAGTGCATGGATAATTTGTTGATTTAGAACATTTATTGATTGGTGTTACAGGGATAAAATGACCACTGGTGATACAAACGAATATTCTTAGCCCGTAGTGCATGGATAATTTGTTGATTTGAAACATTTATTGATTGGTGTTACGGGAATAAAATATTATGATGGACTTTTAAATCATAGAAGATAGTAGACATCATGTTATACTTGACTCTTCTAATGGATTGCTATTTTTGCTGCAGTTGTTGATCTAAAACTTGTTGTCTATTGTATTCTATCGAATTTTTTACTTTTGAGTACTAAAGATAATTTGTTCTTCAATATCTTAGTCATAATATTATTTACTGGGCTAGTTGAGCTTACCCTTTTCTTTTTGGTTCCATTGTTCTTCTCAGGAGGTGAGAATGTAGCTGAGACTAATCGGAGAGTGGAATAATAGTCCAAGATGGTTATTATAGTAGTACTCACTATTTTGTAAAATAGTGTGACAATAATTATAATGAGAACTTTATTTGAGTTTGGATATTGCCTACAAGATAATATTTGTATTGAAACTCTCAGCTTATGTGTTGTCGTATTTTACACGACAGTTGTATAAATAAAGTTTGTATTTAAATTCTGTACTATGCATTTGACAACTCAGAATGGGTTGTGTGGACCTATTTTGGGGGCGTCACAATTATACATTATGTCATAGTCATAATTAATATCAAACATTTATTTTCTTAAAATCAATTCTTTTCCATAATTCTAATTAAACTTTCAATTGGTCCATCATGAATTTTTATGCCACAAAAGGCTCATTTCTTCCAAGCTTAACTAATTTACATAACTCAGCTTATTTTCACAATATAGTCTTACATAATGATTATTCTCATATATAATATTATTCTTAATATTTCATCTTATAATTTATGCATGATGAAATTTTATTGCATTAATTATTTATGTGATCACACAACACACATAATTGCACTTAACAAATAAATAATTAAAATAATAATAATAATAATAATTACTCATTAGTCCAATATATTACAAAATCATCTCTTAATTAATTTAATTAAGAAATTACTTATTCTATTATTATGACACACTAGACATATCTCATAAGCTTAATTAAGGTCATCATCATTGTTTCTTCATTTCTTAATTATCATATACTTAATTCGATTTAAATTGAATTACCACATTTCAAGACACACATAAATATATATGTATTCACATAAATATTCAAACATCTTTATTTTCAATACTAATATTATTTATAAATTTCACGGAGATTACATCGTCAATATTATTTTGACATTATTAACAATCCAAAATTAGCTCGTTATTACTATATCAAAGATTGATCATGTGATAATAATAATAATAATAACATTATGTAAATTTTAAAGTTAATATTATATAGTACCTCTTCGAATATTCCCTTAAAAAAATAGTACATTTTCAAATAGGTACACAAATTTATTTAAATTAAGATATTAAACTATTCATATTCCCTTAAAAAAATAGTACCTTTTCAAATAGGTACACAATTTTTTTTAAACTAAGAAATTAAACTATTGATAGGATAAAGGTACCTGAGGATAAGACCCCGAATTTTATGAAATAAAAGTATTTTAATTTTTCTTATAAATATTATTCTAAATAGTAAGGTGATAATTTAATAAATGCTATAATTAAAGGTGATATGTGCAAATTTTATAAAGTAAGTTGTCATAAAATATTCATTATGTCGGAGAATATTCGTTTGGTCGGAAAATATTTGTACGACGACGCAATCATTGGTGGACTCCACAACGGAATAACTGTCGGATATAGAAAGCGACATAAATAACCTTTTTATAAAAGTAACGACAAAACTTTTACAATTAAACTGTTGAAATACCCGGTGATAAAAGTACAATAATATGCGTTGTTGCACAGTAGCACACGGTATTGCACAATATCTCTTATGATTGATGCTTACGTAAGAAGTCACTCAATTTCATTCAATAATTGCTACAGTAGTTGCTACATAGTATCTTATATTATTGATTCAATTACTGTCTCAGTATCATCTACACAATATTTTATATTATTAAATCAATAATTGACACGACACAGTTATTCATATTATTATTTGCATTATTGACAATGTCTAGAAAGTTATGTTGAGGAAAGGGGTTAGGTTATTTAATTGCGCGCTAATAAGGAGAAATCCTTAATGGAAAGCCCCCTCTTTCCTAGGAACGATCTGGTTGTCAAAATTGTGAGTTATAATATTAATGATGAATAATTGTTAAAAGATTAAAAATGTGTTGATTGAAGATAAGTGAATTGTGGTAAATATTTATTCAATTTTTGATATAAATAGAGGGGTTTGTCATGAGACGTTTGTTGTAAATTTGGTTTATTCTATGGGACCCATAGGTCATCATCTAAGAGTCACTTTTGCCAATAATACTTGCCTTTACCAGACGTCAAACAACTTGTCTTTTCACATTACAGGCGTCAAACTACTTATCTTTTCACATTACAGGTGTCAAACCACTTGCCTTTTCACATTACCAGGGATCAAATCACTTACCTCTTCACATTGCAAGGGCCAAGCTGTAATTCTTCTATAAATAAAAGCTCATTTCTTCATTCATTCTCACTAATTCACTAAAGCTATAGAGAGAGAATAAGATAGAAAGAAGAAGAGTATTCTGCTACTACATTATTGCAGTAAACAATCTCCTACTAAGGTAAGGGGTATTATTTCTTTTGTATTCGTAAAGGATATTATTTTCTTTCAATACTCGTAAGTGTTGTCATTCTATTTTTTATTAATATGTGAGAATAACCTGTCTACGCGGACTACCGCATGCATGGTGAATAACTATTCGTATGCATTCCTTATTAATATGTGGGAATAACTTGTCTACGCGGACTAACGCATGTCTAGTGAATAACCTTTCGTATTCATTCTTTATTAAGTTGTGGAAATGATCCTTCTACACGGATTACTGCATGACGGGTGAAAATTTATTTGCAGTTTCTTGTATTATTTCATTTCATATTCCTAAATCTAAACTTATTTTGCTTCTATAATTCTTGAAATGATTAGAAATTCTTTGAAGTTTGTGTTTCATCTAATATCATTTCACTGGAATATTGGTCTGAACTCTCTTATTGAAATTTTAATCATTTCATGTCGTGATACTATTCATTCGGGGTACTGTTAATACGAAACTATTCATAGGTACTATTCATGAGTACTATTCACAATGGAATTTAATTTTTTTTTCTTCGTCCAAGTTATCTTTTATAAATTTTATTCTTGAAATTGAATTCATGTTTTGATCTTCATGTTGACAATTTGGACTTTCTTGAACTCTGGATAAATTGAATTATAAATCTCTAATATTTATCCTTGATCCCACTTGATTCATTCTTTATATCATTGTTATAATCCTCAAACTTATATTTGTGTTGGAAAGTTATCTTTGGCCCGTAGTGCAAAGACGAACTGTTGATTGATATGATTATGACCAGAAATTGTGTATTGGTATAATCATGACAATTGGTGTTACCGTTGTATGTCTTTGACTCGTAGTGCAAAGATGGGCTGTTGATTATTGATTTTACAGTTGTATGTCTTTGGCCCGTAGTGCAAAGATGGACGGTTGATTATTGATTTTATAATTGTATGTCTTTGGTCCGTAATGCAAAGATAGACTATTGATTATTAGTTTTACAGTTGAACATCTTTGGCCTGTAGTGCAAAGATAGACAATTAATTAATATGATCATAACCATTGATATTACAGTTGAATATCTTTGGCTCGAAGTGCAAACATAAACAATTGATTAGTATAATCATGATCACTATTGTTACATTTGAATGTCTTTGGTGTAGGGTGTAAAGACAAATGATTATTGAGTGTCTTTAGCCTTTGTGGCAAGGACATTGAGTGAAAATTTTATTAAACCTTTGTGGCAAGGAGAAATTGTTGATTTATATTATTATAAACATGAATTGTGAATTTAACTATAATCTTTGGTAGTTCAGGTAAAAACATGTGATGAAAATTCTCTTTGTATTGGATACAACAAAGAACTGTTGGGTATTACATGAATGAAATATTAATGATGGACTTTTAATTTAGAGGAGATAGTAGACATTATGTTCTACTTGACTTTTCTAATAGATTGTTGATTCCGCTGCAATTATGGTTGAACACTTTTATCATCTACCATATGTTCTAAATATCTAATTTATTACTGATGAAGGATATTGATAATTTGATTATCTTTAATCATAATATTCTTTACTGGGCTATTTGTGCTCACCTTTTTTGCTTCACAATTTCTTTCAGCTAATAAAAGTGTAGCTGTGTCGAGCAGAGATAACAAGGGAATAGAGTGATGATATGTGACTGTTGAAGTTTCTCAATACATTATAAAACAGCATGACAATATATAATTGTATTGAGGACTTAAAATATGTGCGTCATTTTTTATGTCATTTAATAGTTAATTTTGGTGAACAACAATAGGGTGATGAGTACTCGACTTTGAAAACGTCAAAAATGCACCTCCACTAGATTGAGGAGGACAGAATTGTACTGAGAGCTTAAATGGTGTGTTGTCACTATCATACATGATATCTAACTACATACAAATTAGTGTTATCATAAGATATGGTTGTGCACATCCACTTATTGATTATATCTATGAACACTACTTATATAATCTTGGAGTATTGTTAGAATATAATTCTCAGTTTAAGACAATGAAGATAATTATATAACAAGAAGATATATACGATTGGAATTAGGGATGTGCAACCGGTAAATATCGGCCCGAACCGGACCGGTACCGAATCAGCCAAATTCTAGTACCGGTACTGGTTGGACCGGTATACCGAACTGATTTACCGATTCGGTACCGTTTTTTACCGAATAAATACTAAAAATTAATATAATTATTTTTATTATTATTATTTTTATTAATATTTTTTTATTATAGTCATTATTTTTATTATTATTATTATTATTATTAATTAAAAAAAATAGAAAACAGGTATACACCGGTATGGTTTTCTAATACCGATCCATAAAAACTCGGTACCAAAATCGGTACCAAAAAATCGGTATATACCGATATTTTTTATACCGAAACCGAACTGGTTATTTTTGTAACGAACTAGCCGGTTCGGTCTAGTCCGAAAAATAGAAAAAACCAGAAATATCAAAAATTATGCCCACCCCTAATTGGAATGAACAGTATTGTAATCTTCTCGTTCTTCTTTGCGGTCTATTGGGTCAACCAAGGTTAATTCTCAAGTTCCATCATATCTATTATAACTTAGATGCATTGCCTCCCATGTATAAATGTTTTCTTGAGTATTTTTCAAATATTTTAATTCCTAAAATAAATATCGACTGTACATTTATGCAAAATATCATTGGTTTGGAGTGTGAGTACTGTTATTTGTATTGAAACTTACAACTTATGTGTTGTCATATTTTACACGACAGTTTAATAATTATAAATTGGAAAATTTGCATTTGAATTCTATAGTGTGTATTTGGGGACCCAGAATGGGTTGTGTAGACCTATTTTAAGGCGTCACATAAGAGTTTAGGGCTCTTCATAAAATTTATAGGGGAGTGTCTAAACATAATTTATTAATAGAAACAAATAAAAAAAAGACTATTTTTATATTAAAAAGATTAAAAATCTTATTTCATCCGTCCCATAATATATGATGTTTTAGAGTTGTGTACAAGAATTAAGAAAATGATTGTATAGTATTAAATATAATATCAATTGTCTTTAATACCCTTAAATTTTCATAATTATCATATATATCTCATTTTTTGTCTCATCTTTAACATTTTTTCATAAGGTGTAATTTTAGAAATATTGTAATTAATTCTTCTAGATTATTATTGATTTTTTTTAAAATTGACTATAATAGGTAGGCAATGACTTATTTACATAGTTAAGGAATGGTTAGTATGAAGTTAACTTTCGTCAATTGACTAATATAATGTTGACACGTAAGGCGGGAGATAATCTCTCTGCGTGTCAATACTGTATTGGTCAATTGATCAACTTACCATGAAGTGAAGTTCATAATAACCAGATCCCATACTTAAAACAGCTTGGCAAAAAGACTCTAAATTACAATTAGAGTAATTTAGGGTAGTAGTTGTCTCTTAATTTCTCCTCCGTATATAAGTAATCCTCATTCCTCATAATTCTCCATCTCCAAATCTTCCTTTCTTTAACAAATTTGTTCTTCATATCTTTCTATATCAGAAACAACTTTCTTTTCTTTTCTTTTCTTTCCATTTCCTTCCTTTCGTCTCCCCCCATCTCAGAAACAGAGTACTTCCTACTTTTATTATTCTCAGAAACGGAGTACTTCATAATTTTCTAAATGGTAGATTTATTTTTGTCCGATCATTATAAAAGTATTAATATCTCTATCCCTTTAATCATTTTTGTTTTTTTTTTAATTTTGTTTTTCTGTGTTTTTTCAGGCTATTGAAACAGGAAGTGTCAGATATGAAGAGGTATGTATTGCATAACTTTATTTGTGTATCCACTGTTATATATATATATATATATATATATATATATATATATATATATATATAGTTTTTCCTTAATGAATCAATCATGTGTGACCCTTCTAAAGGTTTTTTCTGATTTTAAATGTTTATACAGGAATTCATATTGAATTCACGAGGAATGAAGCTTTTTACTTGTAGATGGCTACCTAATTCTGAACCAAAAGCTTTAATCTTTCTCTGCCATGGTTATGCCATGGAGTGCAGCATCTCCATGAGAGGTAAATATCCATCTATTCATACACACACACACACACACACACACACACACATATATATATATATATAACAGTACATGAGGAATATATTAACAAGGAGAGGATTGAAACTGCAGATGCAGGGACTAGACTTGCAAAGGCAGGATTTGCAGTTTATGGTATGGACTACGAAGGCCATGGAAAGTCATCTGGGCTGCAGGGTTTGGTCGCAAATTTTGATAATCTGGTTACAGATTGTTCTGATCATTTTACCAGCATTTGTGGTAAAAAAATTAATAATAAATCATTATTTCCTTCTCATAATCATATTTGTTATTTATTATTGATTGATATATTCATGAAAAAAGAAGTAATTTTAGGATCTTGACTTTTATTTTTTTGAATTTTGAATTTTCCCCTACAATTATAGCTTCTGTATAATTTTAGTATTGTTTGACTATAATACCATGTTCATAGGACTATAACTTTGATTTTTTCTTCCTGTGGGAGGAGGCAGAGTCCTCTTTCCGTGAATCCGTTGCCACGAAATTAACTTAATGATAAGTTGTTCAATTAATCAATACAGTACTGACACGCAGAGAAAAAAATCACATTCCGACCTGCATATTAACGTTCACTCGTTTTCTATATTTAAAACATTTGGCAAAAAAAGAAATAATCTTCTTCTTCTTCTTTTTCGATATAAAAGTAATTAATTAATTTATGGGTTAAACTTTAATTATTATATTGTGCAGAAAGGAAGGGAAACTCAAAGAAGTTGAGAATTTTAATGGGAGAATCAATGGGAGGAGCAATGACTCTCCTTGTGCACAGGAAAAAGCCAGCCTATTGGGATGGTGCAGTCTTGGTTGCTCCCATGTGCAAGGTCATACTCTTTATTTTATTTTAATATGCAAAAAAGAAAGGAATTTTAATATGCAAACAAATCAGTTATGGAACATGATCTCACACCCCGTGTGATCCGACGGTTCTAAGATGTGCTATCTATTTTTAGGCGCAATCATTTCCATAGCAGCATTTTTGGAATAATTTACACAAAGAATACATGGAAAAGAAAAAAAAAATCTAAATAAGTTGATGTAAAATTTCTGAAAGGGTGATTTAGGGCATGTTCGGAACGAATTATTTTAAATGATTTATAAGTTAAAATATAAATTGATTGATAAGTTGTTTTAAGTTATGAATTATAAGTAAAAGCGTTCGGCATCAATTTAACTTATAAGTCAAAAATTAAGTTATGAAAGTGTTCGGCTTATAATGAATGACTTATAAGTTAAAATAATGTAAAGATAATTACAAAAGACATGAATATAAAGAGGGGCAAACTAAACATTACATTTGGTCAAACTAACTTATTTTAAAATGATTTATAAATCATTATAAAATAATTTACAAATACTTATTTATTTTGACTTAAAGCTCATCTTATATATAAGTAGAAAAATAAGTCACTTCCGAACATGAGATATGTAACAAATGACAAACAAACTTATAAGTCATTCTCGAACAGGCTCTAAAGAGGTTTATGCATTTCAAGAACTACCAAAAGAGAGTTGAAAACCAAGCAATTTTATTCGACTTATATGTAGACTAATTTTATATCGAACATGGACTACGACTAACATGGAACTATAAGCGATGAAATAGAATAATAATATGTGAATCTCTTTTTAACACCCTTCTATTCACGTGTATCCGCGCATACATTTATATTTAATACCAATATAAATATGTCGTCATATATAGTAATACCAATTTATCTCGCAAAATGAAGCAATTTTTGTGAATATAATTGGTACTTGTTGAAATATTATTGGCTTGATCAGTACGGGAGTGGTTAGCATAAAGTGAACTTCATGATAAGTTCACTTCATTTTCAATACAGTGTTGACACGTATGTAGAGAGATCATCCTCCCATATATGTATCAGCACTGTATTGGACATAAAGTGAACTTACCATGAAGTTCACTTCATGCTAACCGGATCCGATCAGTACATTTATGTTGACATCTTAACATAATTTTGTTGTCTAAATATTCAGATTGCAGATGATATAAAGCCAAGTCCAATTGCAATTAGTGTTTTGACCAAACTTACCCGGGTAATTCCAACATGGAAAATCGTCCCAGGTCCAGATATTATTGATATTGCCTTCAGAGATCCTGCAGTAAGAAAAGAGGTAAAATACTAACATACTCTATAAAATCTTACCCTGAAACTGTAAAAAGAAAATTTGAATTTTTTTTAAAAAAAAACTAAAATAAATAAAAAGACTAAGTAAAACTAATTAGTTTTCTTTTTATTATGTCAGATTCGATCCAATCCTTATTGCTACAAAGGGCGCCCTCGTCTTCAGACTGGTTATCAACTATTTAGAGTCAGCATGGATCTTGAAAAAAGACTTGAAGAGGTTAATAATAGTGTCTCTTCTTCTTCTTTTTTTTTTTTAATTCTAATTCTTGATTATTTTAATGCTTAACTCGCTCCTGTAAAATGAACCAAACAGTTCGGGCTTATTCGTACTCGCTTGACTAAAAGTTTAATTCGAGCTCGACTCGAAATATAAATGATTTAAATATGAACAAATTTTAAACTTTTTCAAATTGTAATTTTTTATTGATATTCGGATCATATTCGCTCGAAAAGTTCAAACTGTTTGGGCTCGATTCGAGATCGTGCTCGACTCGGTAATTAAACGAGTCTTAATCAAACCTTATTTCATACCCGATAAATTTTGTGAACCACATCTGAGCAACTCTATACTCGGTTCGACTCAGTTCATTTACGTCCCTACTCTTATGTATTGTCTTATTGATTTAATCAGGTTTCATTACCTTTCCTCGTTGTCCACGGCGGAGATGATAAAGTGACTGATCCAGCAGTGAGCAAACTTCTGTACGAAAAGGCTTCCAGTTCAGACAAGACCTTCAAGTTGTACCCTGGAATGTGGCACGCTCTAACTTATGGAGAAACAGTTGAAAATACAGATACTGTGTTTTCAGATATTATCAAATGGTTAGACCAGAAAGAAGCCTTAGGCAATGCAAGACTAGAAAGAGAACTGAAATTCGGAAACGATCCTTTTGACACGGCAAGCTCCAGCCAGGGGCGAAGCTAGGTGTAGTACTGTAGGGTCAATGAATATTATATATATATATATATATATACACACGATGTAATAGATTTTTTGTAAGTTTAATTTAATAATTTGACCCCACTGAAATGAGTACCGAAAAAACTTCCTCTCTTGGTTTTCACAAGCCACGATATCATCAACTTTTTTTACTTCATAAATCACAAATGGTGGAGGTACCGGAACGGGGAGAAAGTCTTGAAATCAATATCTGGTGCAATTTCTAGAGAGTTCTTGCACTCTGTGGACGACTGGACGGTGGACTCCATAATTAAATTGGCAAAATTTTCTAATATTTATCTTGTTTTCTGCTGGAATTTGACGAATTAGTTGTTTCACTTTGTGGGTTTTGCTTGTTGCTATTTCTCAGTTGGGTTGGATGTGATTTTATGTTTTAGTTAATGGGTTTTGGTTTTGGGCAGTCGCAGTGATTGTTTGATTTGTTTCTTTATTAAAACTATAGGTTAGAACTTGGAACTAGGAAAGAGTTGGGGAAACAAAAAGCAAAAATAGAAAAAGAATTCTTATTGAATACAAAATACTAGTAAAATATTAGTAGTATACTTTTTTACAGCATAATTATCAATAATTTTATGCTTGGAACTTGGGAGATAGGATAGAAAATATGAGAAAATGAAATATGAAACTTTATTCACTTTAATGATATAGTTGATAATTTTTTGAAGTATTGATTGTGAAAGAGTTTGTTTTTAGAAATATTTTTCCAGCAAGAATAAAATGAACTGCAACTACTTAAAGAAATGTGGTTGGTGTATATCAGTATATGTATTTGAGTGTTTATATTTTCATGAAATGAAAACCCCGGAAAGATTATCTAAATGAAAATCTCAGTAGTCAGAACTTTGTTTTTTGTTGTAATTAAGTGCATAATATCTTTAAATAACCAATAAGTAAGTATTTATGGATAAATTTGTAAAAAAGCTTTTGCATTTGAAGAATCATGTTCTAATAAAAATCAGAAAAATGATGATGATAAACTAAATTTAGGAAATCTTGAAGCAGACCCTGAGTTGCGAAAGAAATATCAAAGTATCATCCTAATATTCAAGATGAAGTAAGAAGAGCACTCATGCTAAAGGGTCCTTGTCAGCCTCTCAAACATAACTTCTCACATACATAAATTGGGGAATACTTACGTAGATTTAATCTTTTTTGGTTTAAAGAATATGAAAATTGGTTGGAGTATAACATAGATATTGATGCAGCATTTTGCTTATGTTGTTATCTATTTAGGCTGAACATTGGAAAACAAACGGGTGTTGATTCTTTCAGTACTAACGGCTTCACAACGTGGAACAAGAAAAAGAGATTTGATATTCATGTTGGAGGGCCTAATAGTGTTCATAACCAAGCTTGGAGTAAATGTTAAGATTCGATGAAACCAAAGCAAAACATTCAGAATGTTTTTATTAAACAATATGAACAAACAAGACTTGAATATCGAAATCGCTTAAATGCATCACTTGATTGCATAAGATTTCTTTTGCGTCAAGGGTTATCCTTGCGTGGTCATGATGAAGATGAGAATTCGAATAATAGAGGAAATTTCTTACAGCTTCTACAATTTCTTGTTGATCACAATGAAAGTATCAATAATGTTGTGTTGCAAAATGCTCCAAAAAATCCGAAATTGGTGCCAAGTGATATTCCCAAAGATATTATAAATTGTGTTGCATTACAAACTACCATTGTTATCATTAGTGATATTGGAGATGATGTGTTTGCAATATTAGTTGACCAGTCTCGTGATATTTCAATCAAAGAACAGATGGCCATAGCTTTACGCTATGTGGATAGAAAGGGATGTGTTGTTGAACGTTTTATTGGTATAGTTCATGTTACTAGTACCATTGCTTCATTGTTTAAAGAAGCAATTGAGACCTTTTTCTAAAGTCACAGACTAAGTTTATCAAGAATACGTGGTCAAGGGTACGATGGAGCTAGTAAAATGCGAGGTGAATTTAATGATCTCAAAACCTTAATCATAGATGAGAATCCTTTTGCATTTTATATCCATTGTTTTGCTCATCAACTCCAATTAACTATTGTAGCTGTTGCTAGTAAGCATAAACACATTGCATGGTTTTTTAACAAGGTTTCTGAGTTGTTAAATGTGGTTGGAGCATCATGCAAGCGTCGAGATAGTCTTCGAGAGAAAGAAGCTGCTAGAGTCGGAGAAGTATTGATGAATAATGAACTTCAAAGTGGGAAAGGTTTACATCAAGAAACTAGTCTTAAACGGGCAGGTGACACACGTTGGGGATCACATTATGAGACACTTTTGAACTTGATTCGTATGTTCTCCTCAATGATTGATGTACTTGAGGAGGTTTCAGATGATGGTTTGGTATACTAACAAAAAGATATTGCTTTTGGTTTATTATAATCATTGCAATCATTTAGTTTTGCATTTGATCTAATATTGATGAAAAAGATTTTGGGAACAAATGAATGATCACAAGCATTGCAAAGAAAGGATCAAGACATTGTAAGAGCATTCACAACAGTTTTTCCAATAGACTCTCTATCCCCACATTTGAAGAATATATCAATAAATCAGTATCCAACAGCTTCCTTATCCTTATATAATTCTCTATTTTAATCCCTATATATGATTTGACTCCTCAGAGTGAGGGAATCAAAAGAGCGTTCCCTATTTATGTAAAATGACATTTCACACCCTATTTATTGCGATTTTATGTTGGTTAAAGGATCTTATCTCACTTAATTACTGATTTGGGTAAGCCTATCAAATTCACTCATTTTTATTTTTTAAACAGAGGATTTAGAGAAGAAAAAGAACTATAAAAAAATTAAAAATCAGTCAAATTTTAATTTTGATCATTTTTGTAAAAAAATTTACTACTAATTATAAATTTTATTATTTTACAATTAAAATAATGTTATTTTAGTTCTCATAAACACATAATGACCGTTGCACATTTTGATTTCTAGCAATATCTATTTTTAAATTAAAATAATTGCAATTTTTAAATTCAAACAACAATTACTTTTAAATAAAAAATAGTTGCAACGTTCAAAACATGATTTGACAGTTGGAATTTTTAAATTTTAAATTTTAAATTTCAAAATTTAATATTTAAGGAATCAATATAAGGAACATGTTAGGTACATAGTGAAAAAATTGAATCTCTATCCTACAGAATGACAAATGCTATGGAATTAGTTAAAGTGTCTAAGCAACTATTGAAGGCTATGAGAGATGAGGGATGTGAGAAGCTACTTGATGAAGTTTGTTTATTTTGCAACAAACGCAAAATTGACATTATAGATATGAATATTTTATTCTATAGATCAAGTCAAAAATCTCAGGATATTACAAAGTTTCACCATTATTATGTTGAGATATTTTGAATTGGCAACTTCAATAATTAAATGATCGTTTTACGAAAGCAAGTACTAACGTGTTTTATCAGTGGCATGCTTAAATCCTAGTGATTGTTTCGCTAATTTTGATAAGGACAAATTGATTCATCTCGTTAGCTTTTATTCGAATGACTTTTCTCCAACGAATCTTATGAAACTTGATAGTCAACTAGATAATTACATTTCTGATATGCGGACAAATCAAGAATTTTCGGAAGTTCAAGAGATTAACGGTCTTGCAAGAAAGTTCGTAGGTACTAAGAAATATATTGTATTTCCTTTGATATATCGGCTTTTAAAGTTGGCATTAATCTTACCTGTTGCGACTGCTACTGTTGAAAGAGTTTTTTTTTTTGCAATGAAGATAATTAAAAGTAGGTTGCGCAATTTCATGGAAGATCAACTGATGAATAATTGCTTAATTACATACATGGAGAAGGATGTATTTGATTGCATTGACAATGAAATAAAAACGTACGGAGGAAAATTGTGCTTATTATATTATACTAGTTATTTTTTTTAGATAAGTTTGATGGCTACAACAATAACATATATTATATTTTCTTGATTATATATTTGAGTCAATTTTTGTTACTATAATTATTAATTTTGCTCTAATAATTACTCAACTGTCAACAATTTCTGACTTCGCCACTGGGTCTCCAGCAAAACAGTACTTGAAGCCTAATACAAATCAAATCTAATTGTTCTATAGCAGTGACAAAGTTTATGTAAATAGCCTAATACAATGTCATTGTGTTATCTTTATGAAACCAGCAGATGTTTGTTTTCTTCTAGATGGATCTTAGACAGACAGACAATGCAACTTTTGAACTAGATTAATAATCAGTGACAATTTGATTAACTAAAACAATTCATAATTCTAAAATGAGCTCTTCCATAGAATATCATGGGTGGCTTATTAAAAAAGAAAGTAAAATTAAATATAAAATAATATTCACCTAATCTTTGGATGGTGAAAATGATCTCTTATTCAACGATAACAACTATCAAAAATATGATCACCTCTTAACCAATGATTCCAAAGGTGACCAACTACTTTCACATAAATCTCATAAAGCATGACCCCCAAAAAAAAAGTCTGAAGAGGAAATAAGATGGGGTGAAATTACTTTTACACCTTTTCCATAGAAAATAAAAAAGAAAATTTAACAAATTAAAAAACCGTAGCACTATTTCCGCGTGTGTTTTTAATATTTCCACATGATTCCTTCTCACATAAAGATAAATATGAGACCCACTATATCATGTGGAAATATCATAAAAGACCCCATTTTTAAACCAGAAAAGCTAATCAATCACCACCATAGTACACTGGTAATGAACAAGACCCCATTTTTAAACCAGGATAAACTTTCAAAGCTGAAAGATTATGTAAGCAAAGCATATGCTGTGAGAAAAACTGCACATCTAGGACTGACATATACATCATACTATTTTCTTGGAGCACTTGTACTAAACCTAGATGTAGTACATGAGCAATTTCTATTATAACAGACTTTGGAGTATTATTTTGTTGTTGTAACAGAGACATAACAATATCAAGATCATTTAAAGCTGGGATCAAGGTGAAACAGAAGTAGTCTGCAGTTCCAGATCTCCAAAAGGCAGGCAGTAGTTTTGTCCAACATTGAAAAATGGCCATCTTTCAGACCTTCACCATGCACGGTTAGTTTCCACTAGGAATTATAACAAGGTGCATCATTTATTTTTATACTTCACTTTCCAGAGTAACATCTAGCAGGCCACAGACACAAACATCACAGAGAAGGAAAGCACGAGACTGATTTTTTTCAATGGTATTTTTGCAAAATTTTATAATTAATATCATACACCTTGGGGCAGTATAGACAAAGTTACACCCAAGTTCAGTTATACTTGGGGACTATAAAAAATATATAAAAGAATCAGCTACAAAATGATTAAGTTAGTGTGCCCGTGGGTACAATATCTTTGTAATCCCAGCCTTCAAAACCCGCTAAGCTTATATCAGAAGCAGGTTCATAACCTTCATCCTTCATTAGCTTGCTTAACCGTAGTAAACCAGCCCGTATTTCCTTAATTTGTGGGTGCAATTGGTCTCCAACAACAAACACATGCACATGATTCTTCAGATCAATCCAGCTACACCCAGGCTCCTTGCTCACCCCTCGAAGGTTCATCATCTTTCTTACTCGTTCCACATCTTCCCGCCTGTCCAACGCTGTATAAATACTAGACAACAACACATAAGCAGATGATTCTTCTGAGCCCAACTCCATCAATTTTTCTCCTGCATAAGCCCCCAGTTCGTAATTACGGTAATTCCGACAGGCACTTAACAAAATGCGCCACAAACAGACACCATGATCTGAAGTTGCCGTTTCAATCAACTCTTTTGCTTCATAGAGCTTCCCGGCACGGCTCAGAATATCAACCATGCATGCAAAGTGTTCCAGTCTTGGAACAATACCAAATTCATCAGACATCATCTTGAAATAAGCCCAACCTCTATCTACAAAGCCCATATGGCTACAAGCAGTGAGAACGTTGACAAAAGTAACACTGTCTGGTTTTGTGCCCTCTAGTCGCATCTCTTCAAAAAGTTCAAGCGCTTCATCACCAAGTCCATTTTGAGAAACACCGGAAATCATTGAGTTCCATGACACGACGTCCCTTGCAGGCATCCTCCTGAAGATGAGGTTTCCATCTTCAAGACTTCCACACTTTGCATACATAGTTAACAGAGCACTTCCAATTGGAACTTCAAGACCAAATCCAAACTTGATGGTATGGGCATGTATCTGTTTTCCTTGCTCAAAAGCAGCAAGACTAGAACAGGCTTTTAAGACACTGGCCATAGTCAACTCATTGGGCAATATACCCTCAATTTGCATTTTACAATACAAGTCCATAGCACTTTCATTCTCCCCATTTTGAACATACCCTCCAATCATGGAAGTCCACAAGACCATATCAGGTTCCCGTAAATAATAAAACCCCTTCCTAGCATCATCGATACAACCACATTTAGCATACATGTCAACTAAAGCTGTCATTATATAAATTTGTGATTCGAATCCCGACTTTACAAGATATCCATGGACTTGCTTTCCTTTTTTCCCGCCACCACTATCACTGCAAGCATTCAGGACTCCAACAAGGGTAAACTCACTAGCCTTCATGCCAGCAAACTGCATTTTGGAGAATAAAGTCAACGCCTTTTCACAATCCCCAGATTGTGCGAAACCAGTGATCATTGCCGTCCACGTAATAGAGTTCTTATCACTCGCCAACTCAAACGACTGAAACGCGTCATCCAAGTTCCCACACTTTGCATACATTGTAACAATAGCATTCCCAACAGATGCAACCGATAAAATCCCAAATTTGATCACAAGTCCATGAAGTTGTCTACCAACATTAATAAATTCACGCAATGTAAAAGCACTAAAAACACTAGTCAACACAAACGCATTAACACCTTCCTCCTCTTCCCACAACATCATTTTAAAAAGTTCCAAAGCATAACCAGCAAGCCTCTGCATAGCATACCCAGAAATCATCGTACTCCAAGTAATCGAATTCCTATCAGGCATTTCATCAAACACCTTGCGAGCATCATAAACAAGACCGGACTTACAATACAAATTAACCAAAGAACTACCCACAAATACATCATCACAACTCGCAATCTTTATAGCAAGCGAGTGAGCTTGCTGCCCGCCAAATGGGTCTAACAAAATCGACGCGGCAGTGAAAACGCCGCAAAGAGTATGACCATTTGGGAACAACCCATTTTCCCTCCTTAAGCGTTTGAAAAGTTTCATAACAAAGATTGAATTTTGAGACCCACCCAGTTGAGAATAGCCATTGATGAGGGAGTTCCATGAGACAATGTCTTTGTCTTGTATTTCTTCGAAAGCGAGATTGGCTTCGGGTAAGTGCTCGCATTTGGCGTAGAAGTTGACGAGGCTGCTGGCGAGATACGTGCAGGAAGATTTACCAGTCTTGATGATTTGGGCATGCAAGGTTTTGCCTTTTGGGAGGTTCTTGATTTGGGTGTATTGAAGAATTTGATTGAAAAAAGATTGATTTGAATGTGCCATCAACGGCTCGAATTCTGGGTTTTAAGGAGTTCGCGAATAGAGCATATTTTACAGGTCACTTAAAAGTTATAAGCCCGTGAACATTTTCAAAACTCTGCATAAGGAAATGGAAGCACGAACCAGTAACGGGCCAGGCAATACCAGTTTATGAATTTTAATAGAAAGTCCGTTAAATTTTAATGGCTTCAAGTGCCAAAAAACAAATATGGAATCTCATGTTGCTGGGTTCGGATTGAATGAATAGAATAGAGGACAAAATTAAATAATTTTAAAATATTTTAAGTGCATGTTTAGTTGTTAGTGGTGGTGACGGTGGTCAAAATACAGTTATTAAAAGTTGAAGGCTTTATTAATAGAAATAAATATAGGGTTTTCCAAAGATTTTGTTAATAATTTGGTCTCTTCGTTCTCCCCAAAAATTAAAATATAAAAGTATAAATTGCTAAAGAAAAAGATGCACCTTTTGTTTGTTTGTTTGTTTGCAACTACTTACTCTATTATTAATTTTTAAACATTTATTTCATTTCACTTTTATGTAACATAAAAAAACAATATAAATAACCTTTTTCCCCATTAGACACAACCTCTCACACTTGGATCTTATCCTTTATTTATAGGTTACTATTTCCAAATAAAATTACAAAACTCTTCTAAATAAAATATATTAACCTTTAGGAAGTTAAACCAGCTACTCACCAAAAAGATCAGTGAAAGCACTCATATAAGTTGATCACGATTAAATGCATAAAAAATAAAAATAATAATTAGTACGGATAACTTTTTATGCGATTATCCGTTTCTTGTAATATTGATATGCATGCGTATAGACCTGGCAATATAGTTGATTAATTATCGGGTCAATCCATATTAACCGGAACCAAATGAGTTGGTTAACTATTTTTATTTATTTGGGTTGGGTAAAGTTTGGAACCATATTATTTAAAAAAAATATAGGTCCAACCCGGTTAACCATTTTTCTACCTATATTTTATTTCAAATTCAAATTAAAAGTTATTTCCACTTATATTTACATATTCAAGAAGCTCAACCACCACCCCACCCACCCAACCTCACCCCACCCCACACCACCCCACCCCTAACCCACACCCTCACCCCACCAAAAAAAATAATATTATGTGATTATGTATATACTCCTTATCACCCACCCCACCCCACCCCACCCCACCCCACCCCACTCAACCCAACCCCCCATCCACCCCACCCCACCTCACCCAAAAAAATAATATTATGTGATTATGTATACACCCCTTATCCTTCCACCTACCCCACTCCACCCACCCCCAACCCCCCCACCACCACTCCCACTCCCACTCCCACTCCCACCCAAACTCAAAAAAATTAATATTATGTTATTATGTATACACCCCTTATCCCCCCACCCCACCTCCCACCCCCACCTCACTCAAAAAAAATAATATGTATACACCACCCACCCCACCCCACCCCCACTCCCACTCCCACTCCCACCCCTCTCACCCCCCACCACTCCCTCCCAAAAAAAATTAATATTAAGCGATTATGTATACATCACCCACCCTCTACCCCCATCCACTTCACCCACCCTCCCAAAAAAAATAATATTAATCGATTATGTATACACCACCCACCCCACCCACCCCACCCACCCCCACACCCTATCCCCACCCACCCACCCATTCACCCACCTAACACTCCCTCTCAAAAAAAAATTATTAAGCGATTATGTATACACCACCCACCCCACCCCCACTCCTTCCAAAATAAAATAATATTTAGTGATTATGTATAAATGATATATCTAATAATAATTTATTTAATTTGATCATAATAATGGTATATTTGAAATTTAAAATATAGATCGACCTATATTTGAACAATAACCATATGGTTCCAACCCACATAACCCGTATTAAAAATGGTTAATATGGTTTTAGTTCTTAAATGGAACTATAACTATATTTTGAAAACCAAAATCAACTCATAACCATATTTTGTCATGCCTACATGCGTAGTACGCGTTGTAAGCTTTCCAACGATATATTATACGTTTAAATCGGAGTTATATAGACTAAGATATGGCTTCTTAAAATTTGGATCACGAAAGGATAAATCTGAAAATTTCTGAATTCTAAAGGTTGAAAGAGAAGTGCAAGTTTCAGTCTCGAACAGAAATATGTGCACTACACCTACCTCATGGAAGCTCTTAAAATAGAGTTTGAGCATACCATTGGACTTAGAAAAAGGAGTCGATCAGAACTGTGCAATCACCGCTGCGAAGAACAGTCGGGAAGCCGCCGCGTGGAGCTCACACGTGCTAGAGCGCTGCGTTGCCCATGCGCGGTTGCTGCTTATTCAGCCACACGACTGGTTTGACTTGTTGACTGGTTCGCCCGATCCAACTCGCTCCAGATCTACTTGATCGATCCGGTCTTGACCTGCGCCTTGACCCGGTCCAACAGATTTAATTATTTTTTTATTTTAATTCCAGAAATTGTTTTAATAATTAATAAATTAATGGAAATTAATTAAAAAAATAGCTATAATGATTATTTAATTCTAGAATATTTACAAAAATTAATTATTAGCGTATAATTAATATTTCTACAGAAATTTTGAAATATTAATATATTTGGATAATTTTTGTTTAATTTACAATCTATTAAGCAATGATTTATTAATTATGAAAATTAGCAAATTTATCAAAAAAAAATCCAGGAAAATTATAGTACTCTTTTTATGATGTTAAGATATTGTTGTAAAGATTTCGAAAGAAATTAATACATTTGGTTATTTTTGGTTAATTTCCAATTATTTATGCGATGTTTAATTAATTGTGAAAATTAACAAACTTATCATAAAAATTCCAAGAAAATTACAATACTCTTTTTACGATGTTAAGATATTTGTAAATTTTTTGGGAAGAAATTGATATATTTGGGTATTTTGGTTAATTTCTAATTAATTATGCAATGATTAATTAATTATAATAATTAGCATAATTATCAAAAAAAATCAAAAAAATACAGTAATCTTTTATGATGATAAGCTAATGTTGAAAATATTTTGGAAGTCTTTTATTGTGTTTATAGCATACTTGGTATATAATTGAGTAATATTGCATATTATTTAATTCTCTTTTTTTATATTTTGAAATAATAATCATTGGTTCTTAGAATTAAATTATCATGCTATAATTACACATAACCTTGTTCCTAGTGGGAGTAATTTAGGTGGTAGTAATTTAATTAAGTTATTCCCTAAATTATATGTCTTATGCGCTAAAAAATTAAATTTAAATAATTAGGCATTCATACAAATTGTGATTCCAAAGCCTAGTAAAAGTGTCTCTTTTGTATTTTTGTCCCGTTATTTTTATGTTAATTTGGCTTATGCGGCAAAGATGATTTATATACTGTGGTGAACTAATCGAATATCTCTAATAAGATTCTCACCCTTTTCTTTTCCCAAAAAAATGGATATGGCTAGATTGCATCTCTTAACTACCAATATGATTGAAATGTTAGGAGTTGTTGGCAACCCTTTGTCAGATGAACAACAAATTTGAACAATGATACGCTCATTTCACGACAATTGGAACAATCTCAAGGTTAACATAGCTCAAAATGATAACATTAAATCTTTGAAAGATATTTTTTATCACCTTGAGCGCTTAAAAGCTGAGCAATTGGTGGTTGAGCATTTAAGGACTAAACGACTAGAAGAAGAACGCCTAAATACTCAACAAATAGAGATTGCTAATGCTAATGAGCCTCAGAAGGTTGCAGAGGCAGGTGAGAAGGACAATGCCAAGTTGATTTGTTACAACTGTGGCACAGCAGGACACTTCACTCGTGACTGCACCGAGTCGAAGAAGGTAATCACTTGTCTTAATCAAACTATGTGTTTAGTGTCTGTCTTCCACTGTATTCGTTGCTCATTCTCTTAATGTGTGAATTGTAGAATCTGGAGCAACGGACCACATAACACGTGATCGGACAGGGTTCGTAGAGTATCATGGAGTTCTAACTAGCAAAAAAATACTAATGGGAAATGACTCTAGTGTTAATGTGTTAGGAATTGACACTTACAAATTGAAGGTGTGAGAATGCTCTGCATTGATTCTTCATAATATATTCTAAGCACCAGATGTGCGACAAAATTTATTTTTTATTCTTGCAGTACTTAGTTTAGACTACTCTATTCGTTTTGAGAATAATGGTGGTGTAATTTCTCGTAGGACTGAAATTTATGGATATGAATTTATTTCTAATGGTTTTATGGTTTTAGATACTATTAATTATAGCGTTAATAGTAATGATTCTTATTCCTTGATGATCATGGTAGTTCAATTAAATAGCATGCTAAATTAGATCATATTGGACAGAATAAAATGACTAGGTTAGCTTGAACAGATCTTTTAAGCCCACTCGCTAAGATCAATCTACCCACTTGTGAACATTGTGTTAGTAGGAAAATCAACTACAAAACCATGAAATCAATTACAAAACCATTTGGTAAAGTCATTAGGGTAGAAACACCCTTGCAACTCATTCACTCGGACATCTATAGTTGTGGCCCTATGAATGTGAAAGAAAGACATGAACATTCCTATTTTTTCACAATGATAGATGACTATACGCACTTCGGGTACAATTTCTTAATCTCTCATAAGTCTGAGACATTAAATTGCTTTAGACATTATTTAATTGAAATCGAGAAACAGTTGGACAAATGTGTCAAGACACTTCGAACTGACCACGAGTATCTGTCAGATTAGTTTAAAAAACTGTGTGAGGAAGCAATGTTATAGCCTCCTCTACACATGTTGTAACAAAATTAATACAACTAATATCACCAAACCATAAGTGCTACTATCCCAACCTAAATTCACCATAATTTACACCTACTAAAAGTGAGACATATAATATAAAGATCAAAACATATAAAAAGATGATTGAAGAATATGGAAAAAGGCATGATGAGGTTTTTGGCACTGCAAAATAAATTACAACATTAAACAATCCAAAGACAGCAAGAAAAACAAAAATCTCCTCCCCAAGCAATGATCAATTTACCACATGCTTCACCTTGTACACATCGTGACCTATGCACAAGAAAACTCAAATTCAGAGATGTTTAGTGAAGCATTATTTACCCCACCCTCGGGGTGGGGATGGGGGTGGGGGTGGGGGTGGGGGTGGGATAAGAGATGGAGAGAAAATCACCCAACAAAGAATATAAGATGCAACTAGAAGTATAGCATATGAAAACATCAAGAAGCGTGAACGAAAGACAAATTTGTCAAAAAATAGTGATGACGTTGTCATCATGTTTGAACTAAAAGTACAAGGCTCACATCCAATAAACCTATATGTATAAAATGAAATCAACAAAGCATGTTTAAGTTGGGTGGTACTGGGTCTTTAGTGCACTGCACCTTCTATGTAAGCATTCTCAGACAATTTTATTGCGAATTTCTTCAAGTTTTTTCAAGATCTCTCCTGGAGTTCTATCCAATTCATCTGCAATTTTCCGTTGCAAATCCAATGGCAATGTTGGGTACTGCTCACACAAATCTCCATCGACCACATCCTACAAAATCATGCCCAAAGTTTGTTGTTATTCCAGCATTCTTAAAAATCAGCCCAAATATTCACAAATATTACATCGAAAGATAGTTGATGCAATTTTCCAAACATATTCTGCAAAAAACTCGTGAACAAAAATATAAGTAATATCAGCAACAACTACTACTGCATGACCAGGTCAATAGTTTGCAACTAGAGCCTTTCTTGTCCCAAAATGTGATTTCTTCATACACAATCAAAGGCACGAGAGGTGTGCTTGATTATTCCAAGGAAAACCAATAATATCACAAATAGACTGACCTTTTGATAAAATAACCAATATCTCCCAAGAGAAAATGAGAAACAAGATAAACCCCATGAAAATGAGCACAATTTCATGTGCTCTCAGTGTACTTCATCCACACAAACACACAGATGGAGAGAGGTTGTTGTTTTTTTTTTTGGGGGGGGGGGGGGGGGGTTGTTTAGGAACTACGATGCCAGAGCATCAAACCTCTTGTAGAAACTTAACAAAGGAAAAAGTTGAAATCCCACCTCCCTCCATAATGTGAAACTCATAATTGTGAATACACAATTTTTTTAAGTAGAGAAGGTTATTTATTTGTTTATGTCTTATCACGGAGACAGAAGTATTAGAATGAAATTAATGTTGCAAGGGACAAAAAAGAAAAACTGGTTAGTACCAATGGAATAGAACAACCTCCAACATATGAAATTTTACACCCATTATGTTCAAATAAATGATAATCCCTCCATAAATTAAGAGTTACGATACTCTACGCCATTGCACACATTATTTTGCGCTCCGTGATCCTACTCATCCAGAGAGAGAAAGAAGGGGAGGAAGTGTGGGAAGGAGGAACTGTAATGCATGAGCATATCACTTCCTGCTCAGAGCCAAGCAATTTTTAAACTACTAAATCTAAAAGCAAAACTATAGCCCCTTTACCAACATAATATAATACTCAGAGATCTTATTGACAATATAATAAATCAAACTAGTGATGATGTAAAACATGATGCATATATTGGTTCACATAAATGGATATTCTCTCTGGTACGAGAGCTTGAATGTGCAGTGCACAAGGGAAACACAAAGCTTACCTTAACAGGAAAATATGTGGATCTATATGCCATGTGGTCTCTTCCACACAAAGGTGGATGTTCCTGCCTCATATGCATCTCCAAATGGTTGAAGAAGTCAACATCATCCCTAGAATTGAATGCAACCAATGCCCCTAAGCTCCCCATCACAGTTCCATAAATGATAGACTCCCGACCTCCAGGAATTAGGGATGCTTTCTGCAAGGATGTTATAACATCACCAACATGAAACTGCACTATTTCTTCCACTTTGTTCGGGGCTCCATTCAGCTTCCCCTGCTCCCATTTTATCTTTCCACCAGTTGGATCTTCTTCGATCTCATCAGAGACATCCTGTGGTAACCGCACAAAATAGATATTCCCAAACTTGTCTCCACCAGCCATGGTGTCAAAATCTATATGGTATGATGCAGTAAGCCATCTTGGGACAGAATCATCAGCAAATATATACAGCTCATTGTCATCACGTCTATACTTGCAATAATGAAATGACTGTAAAGAATGGAAAACACCAAGAAATAGTGCAATCAGTAGACAGATATAGAAGTAAAAATAATAATTTATTTGAGCATCAAATCAAACCAGAAGTAGTAGTTGTGAGTTGCAACAAATTGAGGGCAAACAACATAAAAAAATCGAGAATTTTTTTTATCTTCATCTTCTAAGATTTTAAAAGTAGAAATATATAACATCTTGCTTCCTATCAAAATGAAACTGCCTTAAGACCAGTTAAGGAAAGTTCTTTTTTAAGCATGTCTGGGGATTTAACTGCATGTATTTTAGCATAGACCCTGTTTAGAGTCTTTAAAGTTTAGATTATGGGAAGCATTCTTATAAAAATTTCCTTTATTATGTTTATATAATAAATTTTGAGAGAGAATAGAAAGAAAAAAAATCAAAAACAATTTAGAAGATTTTTGCTGTAGAGAAATTAAAAACTTGCTTTTGAAAGAAAAAAAGTTAAAATAATCTAGAATGCATTATTTGGAAAAGTTAAAAATGCAGATGATGAAGATTTATAATGGAGGAGAATGCATTATACAATGGCAGTTGCAAAATGAGGATTACATTCATTAAATGAACAACTGTTAGATAGCTTAGCTGCGAATTGAAGCATAATTTAACTTGTACTCAATTTGTTGGCAACCTTAAATTCACTTTATAATGATATTGCAATAAAGGGCTGCTCAACTTGTTTGTTAAATAAAAATGTAAGTAAGCGAACAGGAAAATATCGGAGATTGGTGCTTAGATGGATGAGAGGCAAGCCTCGAAAGGATAACTAAAATATATTTCAAGTATATAACCAGTGAAACTTCTAGAGGGAAGAGGCCAATAAAGCAGTAAAGTAAGCACTACAGCAAATGTCATGACGAATAATATAAAGTCATTGCGAGTCTGACAACCACCACATGGTCAATTGAATCCTCTATATGCTATTGGGTATGGACATGCAAATGCTCCTAAGAGACAATACAAGATCCTCCAAATCAAAGCTTAAAGTTATAATAGAAAATCAATTATATATTATGAAGTCTAGATATCGTAAGAGAGTATACCTCCTGAATATCACCCACATAAATCCGATCACGATAGGTGAGAATAGAGGTGATTGTGTTGGGGAATAATTTATTCTCACATTTTCTAAGCAATCTCCTCTTCCCCAAATCAGACAATCTAAGCACAGGTCCAATTCCGGCAAGTAATCTTCCTTGGAACTGGGACAACACAAGAGGGACACCATCAACTTGTGTCTTGTGCAAAAGTTCAAGGGACCTCCCATCTTTTAGAAACCGATAAATATGAACGTATCCGGCTGAGAAAGATCTTTTGGGCCAAAATTGCAGGCCTTTTGCTGTACCAACAGCCAAAAGAGTTCCATACTCTTTATCATGGAAGTTCACTGTGCATATACTGAAGGCAGCTTCATTATCCTGTAGCTCCAGCAGACAAGTTGTTTCTGTTGTCCTTGGGTCAAGGACTCTGATACAAGAAACCCACTTGTCTGACTCTGCTTTAGGATAACCATACTGCTCATCAGAGAGGGGATCATCCTTATCCTCGTCCTCACCACCATTCTCCGTCTCCATTCTTCCATTTTCACCAATTCCAGCAGCCTCAAAGCACTCCTTTCTTGCTGCTTCACGCTCTTCAGCTGCAAATGCTCCCTGATCACTCTCAATGATAACCAAAAGTTTCCTCTTGGGTTGAAGCACAAACTTTCTTGGTGTATACCTTAAAGGAATTGTAGTTTCATTAAATGTTTCTCCTAATCTCTCAATGGTAAAAACCCTTAAAGCATCTCCAGCAACAGCAACAACACCTTCGGCACACTGATCAGAAGAAAATGAGGCTGCATATTCAAGAGTCTCATATGACAAGGGAGTAAGCAAAAAATGCCCTTGGTGTATATAACCAAGCCATGTTCTACTCGATAAACAAAGCATAGCACGCCGTCCTCTCACAGCAACAGAGAAGAGCTTTGGGGCTCTCAGTCCTAAGAATCGGGAGCGAGCATCTGACAGCTGGCCTGTCACCATGTCCACCACTGTTCTGAATAAAACCCCACTCTGTAAACCAGCATTAAGAAAAAGGCTTGCAGGGTGGTCTGCACCATCCTCCCCACCTATAGAGGCCTGAACTTCAAGAAAGAGGAGAGATTCTGGGGTTGAAGAGACACTTTGAAGGCTCAGAATCTGCATACAGTCATCAGGATCTAATGATAAGATACGGATAGTGTTGTCATATGATCCTACTGCAAGGAAGCGGGATCTTCGTCTTCCTTCAGGAACGGGCGCAATGTCCAAACAAGCTATATCCCCGGACATTTCGTGTTTCTCAACCTCCATTAACTGGCCAGTCATATCCACCTCAAAGTATATAAGTTCTCCTCCACTCAGGGCAATAACCACCTCAAGCCTATTAGACCCAACCTTAACAATGGTTCTTTTTCCAGGAGTTCTCCATTCATTTATACGCCCATCTTCCCTTATATGCCTAATACCACTTGGATGAACTTGCATTAGTGAATCATCACCTATCAAAGATACAGCAAGCGAAGGGGTAGTATCAAGGAACCCACTATCACTAACTTCTTCAACTGTCTCACCAATAGAGAGGACAAGAGTAGCATTAGCAAAAGAAACAACAATATAAGCATCAAATTCATCATTGACATTCTTTTTCACAGTCCAAACTGCACTTGGAACACCAGGAAGCTGGGACACAGCCATTTCACTAATAGCCAAACCTGGTCTTAGTATCCTTAGCGAAGAACGAGGACCCCGCCCACAAAGTGAAAATATCTGAGGAGTTTCTTCCTCAAAGAGATTTGTTACTTTCATGTCCATGATTGGCATCAAGCTCTCAACTTGGTCAATTCTAACAAGGTTCTTCAGGCCCCTGGGCTGGAAAAACACGGGCTGAAAACCTTCCTCTGTTTCCATTAGTGTAGAAGACGAAGATTCCACGTCAGGATCATCTCCAATTGCCTGGAACTGATACAAACCATGATTCCCAATCTCTGATGCAGCAAAGAGAAACCCAGATTTCAGCACACACAATGAAGCTGTAACCGGGATAGTATCAAAATACTTGATTTTTAACTCAGAAACACGTTCATTATCATGTTCCAGTGTTACCTTAAAGACATCCCCATACTCTGTTTGCAAGAAAAAGAAAAACATGGACTTCTGTTTGTGCATAGCAGCAGAAACAATAAGAACCCCACGTTCAGCCGGCAAATCTGCTCGTCTAGGAATCACAGCTCGCACATCCGGGTAACCCTGATTCTTATATATTACAAAATTTTCAGCACATACGAGTACACCACTAGGGCCATCCCCACCACCCGGCACTGTAACAAGCATATTAGCACCATTATCAACCAGCTCCGACCACTTCCTCAAAACGTGGTTAAGCCCTAAATCTAATTAATAAAATGTAAGGTGTTTTTGTGCCTCACTTGCAGCCTGCCCAGTAGAATCCTGGTCAGCTTCCATGTAATCCAACTCAATTGCCGCAAATATTGGATTATCAAACCCACAATCAACCCCAGTAATAGAATACACAATAGTATGTGACTTGTGCGCCTCTAAAGGCGACGAAATTGTTAACCTAGCTGAAGTATCTCTATTCAACACATAAACAAGCTTTTGCTTTTCACAAGCCCCAAACATTAAAGCGCGACCTTTCGGGTCAATTGCCAAGTACTGACCAGGAACAATCCGGCGACAGCCCGATTTTCCAAAAGTTTCTTGGTGAATTTTATCAAACACATTCTTTTCTTTGTTGTATTCAAGGATTACAATGCGACCCGAATCAGAACCAACAACAATGTAATCTTTCTGAGCACCAGTTAAACGAAATTGAGCTAAAGAACGAATAGCACTAAATACTTCAACTGAGAGAATAGTTTGGATCTTACCATTATCGTCAGGTCGCATGAGATCGAGGACTTTGCCGCGAGCAACCACGATTTCTTGGGATTTTCCGCCGGTGAAGCTGCCGTTAATGGCGCAGACTATGCCGGTGGCTTGTTGCAGAGTGAGATTGTAGAGATACATAGCTAAAACCCTAGAAATGAATTTGAAAAAAAAAACATTAGGGTTTATATAGAAATACTTGGAAGAAGATACTAAACCCTATAAATCAAAAATGAAAGAGAAGACATCAAAAGCCCCTGTTAAAGACTAAAGAGAGAGAAAGGGTTTTAGCAAATGACAGTCAGAAACCGAGTTTTGAACTTCTGGTTTGAGGCGGTTTTTTTGTGACAGTTAGCCAGTTAGGGCGGTATAAAAATTTAGAATATGTATCAATACTTAAAATCTGGAGTAGTTTATAATTAATTTTTCGGGAACTTTTGCTACCTGTATTAGGACACAATTTATAATTTAGTAACGAAATGAAAAAAGTTACAAACTGGTGATTATACTCAAAAAATATTACACTCCGTTAAACAGTAGAGACGTGACTTACAATTTAGTACATGTTGGGCCATAATACTTTTCATACTGGGCCAGGCCGAATGGGCTTGTTATTTGGACTATGTCACTTTTGTTGTGTCGGGTCAAACAACTTAGGCCTCGTTACTTGATTATAATATTGGGCTTAGTCATTGGATTGGTCCAGTATGTGAGGTGTTACTTATCCTATCTTTGACCGGTAATCATCACAAAAGTAGTAGTTGACTGTTATGTCTGCCACCTTTCTGCATGGCATTAATGAGGATGTGACTCCGATTACCGGCGGGAGGTAACAGTGGTAGTAGGTGGGAAAATAAGTTGTACACTTTCGGCTGAGATGACCGGGGGTGAGAGGAGGTGTCAGGAGATAGTGGGTGGCACAGTGAATCGGGTCTTGAGAACGTATGGGGCAAGGATCACAAAAGGGAAAGAGGTAACAAAACACTACACACAACATTATCATTTCACACACACTCAGACACTAGTGAATATTTTTCTCCATTGTTAAACTTGTGATCGCCTGTACTGACTCTCACGCCGGAGCTATCCCCCGACGGTCAGGCCGTCAAGCTTTTGGTGTTGACTTGTTGAACTGTGCAGGATCAAAGCGTCTTACGTGATTGGGACGTGGGAGAAGATCTTGACGTTAACATTGGCGCTAGAAGGAGGGCTGAGTTTTAGTGTCCTGAGTATTTTTCAATCGCAAACTGTGTTCGTTCTACGTCGGTGTTCATGGGGAAGAGTAGGACACCTACGCCGGAGGGGCAACCGATGGCTGCCAGTGAATCATTACCACGAGTATCTGTCAAGGACCGTTTGGGACCTGCACTAAGTGTTCATGCCAGCACGGCGTCCAAATGATCGCATGGAGATTCTCGTCCGAGAGCTGTGAGCAAAGCCAAGCGACATCTAATTTTTACAACGGAGAAAGGGTCCGGTCATGACCGGAAATGAGTAGAAGGCACCTCGCCTAGAACTCGATACCGGGACGACCAAGACGAAAAGGTTGCCCGTTTGGCTAAGATGGCAGATGAAGCTGATAGGGCCATGGAGGCGCTTGTGAAACAACGACGGGATATAGCTGAGCAGATGTCTCGAATGGCAGAGTTGAGGGACGAAGCTTCCAGCTATGTCCAATCTGAAGAACGGGGGCATCGGAGCGGGAAAGAGCCTGCTCATTCCTGGCGTGAATATCAGGATCGACCTCGGGAAAGAAGAAGGTCCAGAAGCCCTACTCCTCAAAGATTGAAGAGGGCACATCACCCTGTCGGTTCTAAGGAGCTGGGTCGAAGTGAACGAAGAGGTCGATCCAGAGAACGTACTCCGGAGAATACTAAGGGGGCGCTCGTTGTTGCGCATTCCCACCACGGCAGCCGGGTACTGAGACGAAGCAGATCTAGAGGTCGTACACCCGAAAGTCCACCGAGGGCACTCCGCTCTGTGGACCATCATCGTCATAAAAGCCCTTTGAAAGTTGGGGGTTCTATTGTAAGGAACCGGTCCACTCAGAAGAGGGAGGGGTCACCGGAAAAAGAAGCATCGCCCCAACCCGAGGGCGTGGAGTATCTGGTAAAAGAGGTGAAGGAGCTTTGGAGGCAGCTCGCCGAGGTACAGAAAGTGAAAGATACTTCGGGAAAGAAGGCATCCCCTTTTTCCGCGGAGATTCTGAAAGAGAAAGCTGACCCCACCAAGAGGTTGCCTCATATTGAAAGTTATGACGGATCGGGGGATCCCTATGACCATAGCCAGGCGTTCGACCAACTGATGGATTATTACGACTTTAGCGATGCTGCTAAGTGTCATACTTTTGTCACGACACTCCGAAAGGATGCCAGACAATGGATGGGAACTTTGCCCTCGGATTCGATTTCATCTTGGGCGGATATGTGCAGTAAGTTCCACGCCCGCTTCGGGAGCAACAGAAGAAGAGGGAAACCAACGGGCTCACTAGCTCAGGTTCGGTAGTTCTCGAATGAGTCTTTGGGTCAGTATGTGAAGCGATTCCGTGAAGCAGTCGGCCAAGTGATAGACCTGAACGATCTACAAGTCGTGGGACTGTTTCAGAATGGTTTAGATATGGTCAAATCGGAAAAATTGGTGAAAAGTTGATGTTTCACCACCCGAAGAGTCTCGCCGAAGCCTTCGACAAAGTAGAAGGCTATATTGTGGTAGAGGAGGCCATGAATAGCCTCAAGCGTCCCTCTTCGGATCGGCTTAAGGAGACAGATCGGGACAGAACAGAGGGAGACCAGAGTAAGAATGACGGAAACAAAGGTCGTCATGACGGCCGATTAAAAAAATACAACAATAATTGGAGGCAGGGTGGAGAACGCTCGTCCACTCCCGCTCAAAGGGTAAACAGGACATATACAGCACTCAACGCCGACATGGCTGTTATCTTGGAGCAGATCAAGAATCAACCTATCTTCGAGCCACCTCGAGATAACTTTAAGCCCGGGAAAGGGAATTCTCGTAAGTATTGTGACTATCATCAAGCCTCGGGTCACGATACGAACGACTGTGCTAGTCTGAAAGATTTTATTGAGAGAAAGGTGCAAGACGGGGCTTTAGTTCACTATGTGGCCGCCCGAACGAACCAGCAGCAGAATAGAGGACCCGTTCAGGTAGCCCAACCAGTTCAGCAAGTGTTCCCCGCTCCTGAACTGCCCGCAAGGCAAGTGATAGATGTTATCACTAGGGGTACTTCGGGCAAGCTTGTTGGGAGGAAGCGCCGAAGCTATCTGGATTTGGTCATGTCAGTGGCGGGTACCCTCCCGAAGACTGACAGACCTTTCCCGGGTACGGTAATTTTCTTTACAGATGAGGATTACCCTTCGGAAACGATCGAACCGCACGAGGGATCATTGGTCGTGACAGCACAAGTGGGTTCGGTGGATATGAAGCATATGATGATCGACAACGGGTCTTCTGTGGATATCCTATATGCTCATGCTTATCAGAGGATGCATCTTGATGGGGAGAAGATGGAGAACGGACAGGGGGCCCCTTTATACGGCTTCAGCAACGATCCGGTCAAAGTGGCAGGAACCATTGAACTGTCGGTTATCTTCGGAACGGCCCCCCAACAGGTAGAAATTATTTACAAGTTTTATGTTGTGCATGTCGATTCCGCTTATAATGCTATTTTGGGGAGGCCCACTTTAACTGCTTTGCAAGCTGTAACCTCTATCCCTCATTTCAAAATCAAATTTCCTACGGCTCATGGGGTTGGGGAGGTAAAAGGAGATCTGGATCTGGCCAGAAGATGTTATAAAAATGTCGTGATCACTTCGGGAGTAGGGGTGTCGAAGCAAAAATAGACCATGGCAATAGAGATCGAACCCTTCACGGAAAACAGCTCAGAACCGTTGGTCATGTCAGCCGAAGAAACAGAAGAGATAAAGCTCATCCCAGGAAAGGCTAGTAAGACGGTGAAAATAGGTTCGGGTCTACCAGAACCTCTCAGAAAGAACCTCATTGAACTCCTGCAGTGCTATGCTGACATCTTCGCCTGGGAGCCTCGAGATATGCCGGGAGTGAGTAGGGATATCGCAGAGCATCGGCTAGAAGTGGACCCGTCGAAGAAGCCAGTTCGGCAAAAGAGGAGGATATTCGCGCCCGAGCGCCATAGAATCATCGATGAAGAGATTGCGAAGCTGCTAGCTGCTGACTTCATCTTCGAGATCGACTATCCGCAGTGGATGGCAAACGTGGTACTGGTCCAGAAGCAGAACGGGAAATGGCGGGTCTGCATCGACTATACAGACCTGAATAAAGCTTGTCCGAAGGATTTTTATCCATTACCCCACATTGACCAGCTCATCGATGTAACTTCAGGGTATGCCTTGTTGAGCTTCATGGATGCATTCTCTGGCTATCATCAAATCTCCATGTGTAAAGAGGATATACCGAAGACGGCGTTCATTACGCATCGTTCGGTATATGCCTACAAGAAAATGACCTTCGGCCTCATCAACGCCGGGGCCACTTACCAGAGGATGATGAACTATGTCTTCAGGCGTCAGTTGGGCAAGAATATGGAAGTATATGTGTATGACATGAGTGTTAAGAGCATGTTGGTGCACAAACATCTGGATGACCAGGAGGAATGCTTTCAGACAGTCCGTCACCACAAATTGAGGCTGAATCCTGCCAAGTGCACCTTCGGATTAGGGGCTGGCAAGTTTCTGGGTTATCTGGTCAGCCAGAGGGGAATTGAAGCCAATCCAGAGAAGATTCAAGCGATCCTGGACATGAAGACTCCTCAGTCGTTCAAAGATGTTCAGCGTCTGACTGGAAGGATTGCAGCTTTGAGGAGGTTTATGTCCAAATCGGCAGAAAGGTGTTTGCCGTTTTTTGACACGTTGAAAGGGCCGAAGAATGCCAAGACGTTCCAATGGACTTCAGAATGCGAAGACGCCTTTCAGAGCATCAAGTCCTACTTATCTTCGACGCCTTTGTTGGTGAAGCCCGCTCCTGCTGAGCCTTTGTATTTGTACTTAGCAGCTAGTTCGTTGGCAGTAGGAGCAGTTTTGGTGCGAGAAGTTGGGGGTAAGCAGCACCCGGTTTATTATGTAAGCCATGTCATTCGGGATGCCGAAACAAGGTACCCAAATATTGAAAAGTTTGCTTTTGCTTTAATAACTGCTAGTCAGAAGCTTAGGCAATACTTCCAGGGTAGGTTGGTAATAGTCTACACAGATCAGCCTTTGAAGAAAATTATGGGCAAACCTGAGGTATCGGGGAGATTAGCTACATTGACGATGGAGTTGTCTCAGTTCTTCGTTGAATATCATCCCCGAACTGCCATCAAGGGGCAGGCCTTAGCTGATTTTGTGGTCGAGTGTTCGTTTTCTAAAGCTGATGAAGCTGTGGCAGAAGCTGGAGGATCTAATAGCATAGTGGTGGTTCTTCAGCAGGAGCAAAGTTCGTGGACACTGTATGCAGATGAGTCTTCTACCGCGGACGTCAGCGGAGCAGGGATTATTCTGACCAGCCCGGAGGGATTCAAGGTGCAGCAGGCCATCAGATTTCAGTTTAAAGCGACGAACAATGAAGCAGAGTACGAGGCAGTGTTGGCGGGTTTGCGACTAGCTAAGAGTCTCGAAGTGCAAAGAATAATTATCTTCAGCGACTCTCAGTTAGTCGTTAAACAAGTCTCCGGGGAATACGAAGCCCGAGGTCATAGAATGATCAAGTATCTGGCAAATTTCCAGTTCTACGAGTTTCAGGGGGTCGAACGTGACAACAATTCCATTGCCGATGCACTCTCCAAATTAGCCACTACGGATGTTAATGTTTTTGATGGGTCGGTTTACTTGGAAATTTTGCAACATCCTAGTGTTCATCATGAATCGGTAATGTGCGTTAACCGAACCAACTGCTGGTTGACTCCGTATCTGGAGTATCTGGCAGATGGCGTTCTACCTTCGGATCAGATGCTGGCCAAGAAAATCAAGTACAAGAGTGCTAATTTCGTTCTGATAGATGGGGATCTGTTTCGAAGGGCTTTCTCGTCTCCACTGTTAAAGTGTTTGACTCCGTCCGAAGCTGATTATGCTCTTCGGGAAGTTCACGAGGGCATCTGCGGCGACCATATGGCTGCTAAGTCATTAGCGTACAAAGTACTTCGTCAGGGATACTACTGGCCTACCATCTTCAAGGAAGCGACTGAATACGTCAAAAAGTACGAGAAATGTCAGCTCAACAGTCTGATCCCACATCAGCCACCAGAAGAGTTATACTCGATCTTATCTCCCATACCCTTCGCTGTCTGGGGGGTTGATATACTAGGTCCGCTACCGAAAGCAAAAGGTCAGGTCAGCTTTGTTATAGTTGCCATCGACTACATGACCAAGTGGGTAGAAGCAAAGCCGCTCAGGTTAATAACGGAACAGGAATGCTTAAAGTTCATCAAGGAGTCGGTAGTATTTCGGTTCGAAATTCCTAAGGTGGTGATTTCAGACAATGGACGTCAGTTCGTAGGAGCAAAATTCGAAGCATTTTTGAAAGAACTGGGGGTCCAGCATAGAAAGACTTCGGTAGCTCATCCTCAGTCTAATGGACAAGTCGAAGTGACCAACAGAACGCTGCTGAATGGGATCAAGCGCAGATTGGACGAAGCTAAAGGAAGATGGCCAGAAGAGCTGCTCAGCGTATTATGGGCCTATCGGACCACTCCGAGGACCACAACGGGGGATTCACCCTTCAGACTGGCCTATGGTACTGATGCCTTAGTCCCAGTTGAAATTGGATCTCCAAGTCTTCGAGTTGGCCAGTTCAGAGAAATATACAACGATGAAGGGCTGAAAGCCAACCTTGATTTACTTGAAGAAGTCAGGGAAACAGCCTTGGTCAAACTAGCCGCCTATCAGCGAAGAGTAGCTAAGCATTATAACAAGGGGGTAAAGCTTCGCAGGTTCGAAGTAGGGGATTTCGTTCTCAGAGAAGTCGAAGCATCTACGCCTCAGAATTTGGGAAAGCTGATGCCGAATTGGGAAGGGCCATATGAAGTCATAGAAGTACCGAAGCCGGGGACTTATCGGTTGAGGGCTTTGGTAACGAATAAGTATTCCTTTACTTTATTGCCTAAATTTTTCTAAGTGTTGAGTTCGGAAGGCCACATTCTTTAACTTCATCTTACCTGTTATACGACTTGCCTAGTTGTTAATTAACAGTTTAAGTTAAGTCCGCGAAGGAGCTTGTACATTTTTTATGATTGGATCGATATTGAAGTGTTGATAAACAGTAAATACACCGAAGTCATAAGGAATAATGTTGATATTTTATTTACATAATGATGTTTACAAAACGATAGAAACTTTTACAGAAATCCTATAGCTAAGGGAAAAGAGAATCATCTTCAGGGATCAGCTTCGTCTTCCGAAGAGTCCAGAATGGTCGGGTCAACCTTGGCAGCGACAAGTCTTGCCTTGTCTTTGCTTCGGCATTCGTCGTATCCATCCGAGAACATCTGGACGATCTCCTCGTTCAACTCAGCTGATCTCCGGTATTCTTGTTGAACTTCTCTCCGAAGATCTCCGGTTAGAGGAGGACCCAAATCTCTCAAAGCCCGAAGTTCACGGAGCTCCTCTTCAAGTTTTGCCCGCTCCTTCAGATGTCTCAAATCCCTGGCTTCAAGATCATGTACTTGTACCGCCAGGCTCTTATTGGTCTTCACCATCGTTTCGTTCTTCCCAACAAGGACCTCGTTTCGACGAACCAGGTCTATGTTCGTAGTAACGGTCAGTTGGTGGGTGGCCTCGGCTGTCTCCAGTTTCTCTTTTAAGTTATTTACATCCTTCTGGAGGCATTCATTATTAAAGAGAGTGGTACCGCGGGCCCTTCTCTCTCTCTCCAGAGCCGACGCCAGAGTAGCATTCTCTCGCCTGGCTGCATCTTCTTCGGCTTCGGACTCTTTGTATCGGGGAAGAAGCCTCCCGAAGACAGCATTGGCCTATAGACATTCAAAGATAACCGGTAAATTATTAGAAGAAACAAATAATTTCCAAATATTTCAAATTGAACAAACTCACCTTAGCCTGGTAACTCATGCCTTCTTCGATCAAATCCCTGATTGAGCTGTTCCCGAACCGATTGTCATCAGTCTCCCGGACAAAGGATTCGAACAGCTGGAAAGGGAAGTGGGCATTAAACTCCGGCCATATGGTGGGAGAGGATGCGGCTTCTCGCCTGAAGGCGGAAGGAGAAGATCTTGCCGAAGAGGGCATTGATGGTTCGGGGGGCAGTGGTGGTTGATCTTCGGAAGGTTGCTTCCTTTTACGAGACAGAAGTGGAGACTCGGTTGGGATTTCGAGCTCGTCTTCGGAAACGTGAATCTCCACAGGAATAATGGTAGGAGGATCAACTGCAGCAGGAGGAACCTGAAGCTCATCGGCGGACAGAGGAGTCACTTTGGTCTTCCTCTTTTTGATACGAAGAGCTTGCATTCGCTCGTTCGCAGGCATGTCAATCAAACTCGCTGCAGAAGCTGATTGAGATCCTTGAGGATTTGACCGGACTTTCCGAACTGCCCTCTTCTTCTGTTGAGGTCGGCTAGGTTCCTCCGCAGTTTCTGATCCATAGAAGACTTCCGCGTTATGGGCTTCCAAAGCTGGAAGTTCTTCCCGTGGGATGTCGGTGGGGGATGATGATGATTTACCCAAAAGGAATTTATCCAATTCCCTTCGGTCGATCGATGTTGGTTTTATCAAAGACAGTTTATGGTCATATAATCATGCTTGCTTGCTCAGGAGTCCGAAGCTCCACTCCTTCAGGGGAATCTTTTCGAGAATGCTCACCATTTCTTTGACACGCTCCTCTGGAATGTCCCCGAAGTCCGCAGAAATCCGCTCGGAGGTGGTCCATTCCGGGATAGACGGGATTTCAGGCCCCTTCACGAAAAACCATTCTCTGTGCCACCCCTTGTTGCTCGAAAGAGTATCCATCAAAGGTCGCTTCTCGAACTTGGCGTTGGGCTTGGGGAACTGTTTGCTCAGCACTTTGAAGCCTCGTTCCCGAGACTTCCCAGCAGAGAAGAGAGTGAAAAAAGAATCAACTGTTGGGGGTATCCCCAACTCATAACAGAACGCTATGAAGGCCAGGATGTGGATGTATGAATTAGGCACCAGTTGGGCGAATCCCACTCCGATAAATTCCAGGAGAGTAACAAGGAAGGAGTGAAGAGGGAATCTAACTCGCTTCTCTAGAACAGTTACCGGTACGACCGTCCACCCGTCCGGTCGTTGGTACATCCGTTCGTGCGGTGCCGGAGCCCTCACCAGGTGGGTGTCCGGAATCTGATACCGACTTCTGATGGCACGCAGCTCGATCTCGGTGACGATAGATGGAGTATTGGCGTGAGGGTATTGTTCTTCACTCTCAAAAAACTCTGAGGGGTTGGGTAGGGGGTTTGAAGGGTTCCCGGCGGGGCTATCCATGATTTGGGGGTTGGGGTTTGGAACCGACTCGGTGAGGTTGTGACTGAGAGGAGTGGTGGAAATCGGAACAGCAAGAATAGGGGTGGAGTTGTCAGAATCTTGGACCGCCATTGCTACTGAGATCTTGCAGGAGAGAAAGAAATCGGAGAAAAGAAGAAAACACTGTATATCAAATTTAAATTAAGCCGGTAAAGTAGTCAGAATTGGGGAAAATAGGCTTTTATAGCGGTCTTTTCAAATTTTACACGAAAACTGAGGGCGGCGCATTAATTGGAGGTAATGATGTGGGAGAGGAAGGGGTAACGTCCGATTTTGATTTTAATGGGTTATCCAAGGTGGGCCGGCGCTTGTTGGATCACTTTTCACTATGGACTCACACTATTTACAGTCTTCCACTAAACATCCTGTTTAATAAAAGACTGGGGGCAATGTTGGGCCATAATACTTTTCATACTGGGCCAGGCCGAATGGGCTTGTCCTTTGGGCTATGTCACTTTTATTGTGTTGGGTCAAACAACTTGGGACTCGTTACTTAATTATAATATTGGGCTTAGTCATTGGATTGGTCCAGTACGTGAGGTGTTACTTATCCTATCTTTGACCGGTAATCATCACAAAAGTAGTAATTGACTGTTATGTCTGCCACCTTTCTGCATGGCATTAATGAGGATGGAACTCCGATTACCGGCGGGAGGTAACAGTGGTAGTAGGTGGGAAAATAAGCTGTACACTTTCGGCTGAGATGACTGGGGGTGAGAGGAGGTGTCAGGAGATAGTGGGTGGCACAGTGAACCGGGTCTTGGGAACGTATGGGGCAAGGATCACAAAAGAGAAAGAGGTAACAAAACACTACACACAACATTATCATTTCACACACACTCAGACACTAGTGAATATTTTCCTCCATTGTTAACCTTGTGATCGCCTGTATTGACTCTCACGCCGGAGCTATCCCCCGACGGTCAGGCCGTCAAGCTTTTGGTGTTGACTTGTTGAACTGTGTAGGATCAGAGCGTCTTACGTGATTGGGACGTGGGAGAAGATCTTGGCGTTAACAGTACCCGAAGTGAAAAAAGTTACAAACTGGTGATTGTACTCGAAAATATTGTCATCTGGTGCTTGTACTTTCTAATTTTTAAATAATCGTTAAAATTAATCCAACGGGATAGACAAACATACAGAGAGAGAAGCGAAGAAGATCTTTGATGTTTTGTTCAATATTTTCTTGCCTCTCACATTCGCACCATTGCTTCACAGTGGCGCCGATTTGGGAACTCTGGTGTATTTCATTCATTTTTGTTGCATGAACTACAATCTTCTTCCCCGATTTCATTTACAATTTCACTCCAAGACGAGCTCATCCTTTCAATTAAACACTGAAAACCTTTTAATAAATATATGAGAACCAGTAATCAATGGAGAATCGAGATGAGAAGAATGAGAGAAGAAGAAGGACATAAGAAGATAACCCTAATTTTCAAACAGATTAAAGATGAAACCCTAATGTTTAACGGAGTGTAACATTTTTCGAGTACAATCATCAGTTTATAACTTTTTTCACTTAGGATATCAAATTATAAGTCGTATTTCTACTGTTTAACGGGGTGTAACATTTTTCGAGTACAATCACCAGTTTATAATTTTTTTCATTTCGGGTACCAAATTATAAATCGTGTCCCAGTACAGGTACCAAAAGTTGATTTATCCCTTAATTTTTCTATAGTAAAATGAAATTTTAGTTTAGAAATTCATATTGTGAGAATAATCTGGGTCCTGATTATAAGATTTTAAAAAAAATTATATTTAAAATAATCCTACGTTGCTTAAGAAAGAAAAATAATGGTCTTACGTCATTCTGTATACGACTTGTGTTGTGACGCCCCCAAAATTAGGTATACATCACCTATCTTGGGTCGTCAGATACATAGTACAGAATACAAATACAACTGATTAATACATCTGTCGTGTACAATACGACAAAACATAAACTGTGAGTTTGAATACAAATATTATCTTCTAGAGAGTATTCATACTCAAAAGGAGTCCTCATTACATTTATTAACACACCATTACATAGAATAGTGAGGACTACTAACTAATACTATCATTCGGACCATCACTCCGTACCCCGACTTGTCCCAGCTACGTTCTCATTTCCTGAAGAGAACAGTGAAAGAAAGGGTGAGCTCAACTAGCCCAGTAAGAAATATTATGACTAAGATAATGCAGAATAAATTATCATTAGCCTTCAACAATGTTAAACTGATAAAATATAATAGACATCAAGTTTAACTGTAGCGGAACAAGCAATCCATTAAAAGAGTCAAGTAGAAAATAAACTCTACTATCTTTTATGATTTAAAAAGTTTTTCAACACTGTAATCGCTGAGACTCAGCTTAATAAAATAATCCACATCATCGAATCACCCCTGCACTACGGCCAAGGATATTCGTGTATTCATTAATGGTCATGATCATGCCAACAACTGTCCATCAATGCACTACGGGCCAATGAGGACTTTTACCACATCATTTGTAACATTACGGTCATGATTATACCGAATAATCCCTGGTCATAATCATACCAAGTCCATCTATGCACTACAGGCCACAGATGACTTTCAACATTTTATAAACATGAGGATGATGACAATGATATAAGAATTCAATAAAACAAGTTCAAGAATTAATTTATCCAGGAATTAACAACGTCCAAATTGTCAACATGATACTGCATTGTGGAGTAAAATTCAAGAATGCTTAGAAGAATATTTTCTTGAAAAGATACTGGATGAAACGCAACTATCAAGGATATTCCACAAATTTCATGGAGTATAGAAGTCAAAACTTAACCAACTGAGTACAATAAAGAATGGAATAACAAAAGAAATCACCATGCATGCGATAGACCGCACAGACAGGTTATTCCAATAGAATAATAAATAATGGAACCAGGTCCGGCGTAAACGCACAGACAGGATATTCCGACAGAATAATAAATAATGGAACCAGGTCCGGTGTAAAACACACAGACAGGATATTCCAACAGAATAATAATAAAACGGAACCAGGTCCGGTGTAAAACACACAGACAGGATGTTCCAACAGAATAATAAACGGAACCAGGTCCGGTGTAAAACACACAGACAGGATGTTCCAACAGAATAATAGAAGAATGTCACCAAGTATAGGGTAGACCGCGTATACTGGTTATTCCAACAGAATAATAACAAATGGAATAACAGAAGTTCTCTTCATGAATATAAAAGAAATAATATTCCCTACCTTAAAAGAACTGGATATTGGAAAAGTGATGTAGCAGAATACTTTTATTCTCTCTCTCTTATTCTCTCTATACTTTCTCTCTCTATAGCTTGAATGAATTCGTGAAAAATAATGAAGCCCTAGGCCTCTATTTATAGAAAAACTGAGGGTGGCTCTTGGTCTTAACGAAGGGTCAAATGACTCTTGGTCTTAACGAAGGGTCAAATGACTCTTGGTAATATTGAAGGGACAACTACTATTGACGAAAGTAATTACTATTGACCAAGGTAAATACTATTGACGAAGGTAATTACTATTGACCAAGGTAAATACTATTGACGAAGGTAATTACTATTGACCAAGGTAAATACTATTGACGAAGGTAATTACTATTGACCAAGGTAAATACTATTGACGAGGTAATTACTATTGACGACGGTAATTACTATTGACGAAAAGACTCTTAGATGATGACATATGGCCCCCCATAAAATAACCAAACTTACCACAACGTCTCAATTATTGATTTAATAATATAACATATTATACAGATGATACTATGACAATAATTTAAGAGATATGATGCAGCAATTACTGTAGCAATAATTGAGTATAGCTGAGTGACTTCTCACGTAAGCATCAATAATCAATACCGTGTGCTACTATGCAACCACGCGTATTACTGTACTTTTACTACCGAGTAGTTCAACAGTTTTAACGGTTTTAACGTAACACCTCAGCCGTTATTTTTATAGAAAGATAATTTTGTCGTTTTCTCAATCCGACAATAATTCCGTTGTGGGGTCCACCAATGATTGTGCCGTCGTACGAATATTCCCCGACAAAAAGAATATTCCCGACCAAACGAATATTTTATAACAACTTGCTTACTTTGCAAAATTTATAAATATTACCCACAACTATAACATTATATCAAATTAACTCCATAATATTCAAAAATGATATTTATAGAAAATTCATCTTTATTTATAAAATTGGGGTCTTACAACCTCCCCTTCTTATGAAATTTCGCCCTCGAAATTAGGGTACGTACCTGGTATGTCGAAGAGGTAAGGATACCTTGATTTCATTTCTGATTCTAACTCCCAAGTCATTTCCTCAACATCGTGGTTTCTCCACAAAACTTTGACTTGAGGTATAACCTTGGAGCGTAGAATATGTTCCTTCTTATCCAAGATTTGAACAGGAACTTCTTCATACGTCAAATCCTCCGCTATTTCGTCCGGTTCTAACTCAATAATGTGGTTCGGGTCTTCCACATATTTGCGTAACATGGATATGTGGAAAACGTTATGAACACGAGACATACTTGGCGGTAAAGCGAGTCTATAAGCCACAGTTCCTACTCGATCGAGGATTAAAAATGGACCGATGAATCGAGGATTTAGCTTTCCTCTCTTTCCAAATCTCGTAACTCCTTTCCATGGAGCAACACGTAAGAACACATGATCTCCTACATCAAATTCCACGTCCTTTCGATGAAGATCAGCATAACTCTTTTGTCGATCTTGTGAGGTTTTTATACGTTGTCGGATCGTTTGAATCTTTTCTGTAGTCATACGTACCAACTCCGGTCCCAACAACGTTGCTTCGCCCACCTCATCCCAGCATACTGGAGAACGACATTTTCTTCCATACAATGCTTCGAATGGAGCCATGCCAATACTTGCTTGATAACTGTTGTTGTAGGAAAACTCCACCAATGGTAAGAACTTGTCCCAACTTCCCTTGAAGTCAAAGACACAGAGTCTTAATAGATCTTCAAGAGTTTGAATAGTCCTCTCTGATTGTCCGTCCGTCTGAGGATGATATGCTGAACTAAATCGTAACTCCGTGCCCATAGCTTTTTGTAAACTAACCCAAAATCGTGAAGTGAATCTTGGGTCTCGATCAGAAACTATGGATACTGGCATACCATGCAGTCTTACAATCTCGTTTATGTACATACGAGCAAGACGTTCAAGTGTATAAGTTTCTCGTATCGGTAAGAAATGAGCAGACTTGGTCAATCTATCAACAATGACCCAAATCGCATCAATACCTTGAGAAACCCTAGGAAGACCGGTAACGAAATCCATGGTAATGTGCTCCCACTTCCATTCTGGAATTTCAAGTGGTTGCAATGGACCTTTTGGTACTTGATGCTCCGCTTTGACTCGTTGACAAGTTAGACACCTTGAGATAAACAACGCTATCTCTCTCTTCATATTGCTCCACCAAAATGTATGACGAAGATCATGATACATTTTGGTACTTCCAGGATGGATTGCAAACGGTGTGTTGTGCGCCTCCATCATGATTTCATACTTTAAATCAGGGTTGTTAGGAACACAAAGTCTGGAGTTGACTCGAAGTATTCCTTCTTCATCGATTCTTGCTTCCGGCATAACACCTTCTTGCACTTTCTTCCTCATACGCATCAGCTCCAGGTCTGTAGCTTGAGCAGCTTTAACTTTATCGATTAAAGTCGGTTCTACTCGTATATTCGCCATCATCACATGGGTCCCTGGAGTCTTCAACTCTATCTCCATCCTTTGCAAGTCACACAAAATGGGCCTTTGCGTTGTTAATATTGCACTTGTACCCGCATATGATCTTCTACTCAATGCGTCAGCTACCACGTTCGCTTTTCCAGGATGGTATTGAATGGTATGATCATAATCTTTCAACAGTTCAAGCCAACGTCGTTGTCGCATGTTGAGTTCCTTTTGAGTGAAGAAATATTTGAGGCTTTTATGATCCGTAAAGATCTCCACTTTCTCCCCATACAAGTAATGCCTCCAAATTTTAAGTGCAAAGACAACAGCTGCCAACTCTAGATCATGAGTAGGATAATTCCTCTCATATTCCTTGAGTTGTCTTGATGCATAGGCTATGACTTTTCCATGTTGCATGAGAACGCATCCCAACCCTTTGCTCGAAGCATCACTGTAGATGACAAATCCCTCCGAGCCAGATGGTATTGTTAGAACAGGTGCTGAAATGAGTCTCCTCTTGAGTTCTTGAAAACTCTGCTCACATTCTTCGCTCCAACCAAACTTTGTATCTTTCCGAGTCAGCTGAGTTAATGGAGTAGCGATTCGAGAAAATCCTTCCACGAATCTCCGATAATAACCAGCTAAACCAAGAAAGCTACGTACCTCGGTCACTGATTTAGGTTGCTCCCAGCTTTGAATAGCTTCAATCTTTGCCGGGTCAACCGATATTCCACGACTTGATACTACGTGCCCAAGGAATGCTACCTCCTCCAGCCAGAACTCGCATTTCTTCAACTTGGCATAAAGCTTGTATTCACGAAGCTTTTGGAGTACCAGCCTCAAGTGTTGCTCATGATCTTCACGGCTTTTGGAATAAATAAGGATGTCATCAATAAAGACGACCACAAAGTGATCCAAATATTCCTTGAATACCCGGTTCATCATATCCATGAAGGCAGCAGGAGCATTAGTCAATCCAAAGGACATGACTAGGAATTCATAATGCCCGTACCGAGTTCTAAAAGCCGTCTTTGGAATATCCTCAGTTCTAACCTTCAGCTGATGATATCCAGAACGAAGATCGATCTTTGAAAAGAATTGTGCTCCTTGCAACTGGTCAAACAGGTCATCAATACGTGGCAATGGGTACCTATTTTTGATGGTGACATGATTCAACTCCCGATAATCAATACAAAGTCGCATACTTCCATCTTTCTTCTTCACGAATAGAACAGGAGCACCCCAAGGAGAAGTACTAGGACGAATAAAGCCAATGTCTAACAATTCCTGCAGTTGGATCTTTAACTCCTGAAGTTCAATAGGAGCCATTCGATATGGGGCTTTGGAAATGGGTTTTGTACCGGGTTCAAGGTCGATACAAAATTCAATTTCACGCTCTGGGGGTAGGCCAGGAAGTTCTTCAGGGAATACGTCAGGGAATTTATTAACAATAGAAATATCATTCAAAACTGACGTATTTTTGTTTAGATCTGTGACATGAGCTAAGAAAGCTTGACATCCGTTTTTCAATAAACGAATAGCTTTATGGCTTGAGATGACAGCGATTGATTTTAATGGTTTGGTTGCTTGAATTCGCATAATAGGTCGATTAGGAATATGAAAGCTAACAACCTTACGAAAACAATCAATTTTTGCATAATGAGTAGTTAACCAATCAATCCCTAGAATCACGTCAAATGCAAGTATTTTTAATGAAATCAGATCGATAGGTAATGTGTGGGTACCAACTTGAACCAAACAAGACTTATAAACAGTGGAGGTAATGAAGGTTTCTCCCAACGGAGTTTCCACAGATAAGTCAAAGTCTAATTTCTCCGGAATCAAATTTAATCGATGAGCGCAAGTAGGAGAAATAAAAGAATGGGTTGAACCGGTATCAAATAAAGTATAAACTTCTTTAGAGTTTATAATAAGCTTACCCGTGATGACCTCATTCGGGTTCCTTGCTCTCTGGGAGTTCACAACAAACGCTCTCCCTTGCACAACCGGTTTTGACTTTTCTGGGACGGCTTTTGGTGCCTCCATCCTAGCTGAATTTGTCTTCGGTAAACGACAAAATCGGGCTAAATGACCTTCTCTTCCACAATTATAACATGCTTTGGACGGCATCGCGCAGTTTGGACTGATGTGCCCCTCCCCTCCGCATTTGAAACATATGATAGGTGGTCGTTCTCCTTCCTTAACGACAGGTGCTGGTGCTGACGTCTTTCCATCATTGTTGAATCTCCTCTTCTTGAAATGTCCATTCTTATTGTTTTGGCCCTGATTACCACCGAAGTGGTTACCATTTCTGGCCTGTTGATTCCCTCCACGCTTGTTGTCACCGCTTCGATGACTGCTCTCACTGGTATTATCATTTTGCCGGCTGCTCTCTTTTGGTTGCGTTGTCTCGTTATCGCGCTCCACCAACTGAGCCCTATTTACAACATCTGAATACAAACACAGTTTATGAGAAACAAGATGTTGACGTATCTCCGGCTTCAAACCTCTTAAAAACATCCGCGTCATTCTTTCTTCATTATCCACCAGGTGGGACGCAAACCGGGATAACTCCGCAAATTTTGCCTCGTACTGCGACACGGTCATATTATTCTGCTCCAATTTGATGAACTCCACCTCCTTCATGTGACGAATACTCTCGGGAAAGTATTTGTCGTTAAACAGCTCTTGGAACTTCTCCCAGGACATCTTCAGTGCGGCAGGTTGAGTACGCTTTATCGATTCCCACCAGTAATCTGCCTCTCCTCGCAACATAAAGGCGGCAAAGGGAACCTTTTGCTCCTCGGAGCAACCCAAGACATCAAATATCTTGGTGATCTGCTTTATCCATGTTTCAGCTACAAGTGGTTTGGGTTCTCCCTTAAACTCCGGTGGTCCCAGCTCCTTAAACTGTTTAGCGGTGACCGCCTGAGAGTTTCCAGTATTTCCACCTACGTTGTGGACAGGAGCCGCTTTCACCTGTTGTTGCATGAATTGCATAAAGCCTCTGAACATTTGATCATTCATCATTTGGTCAGTGTTGTTGTTTGCATGAGGATTGACACCTTCCTGATGCACATTATCCTGATTATTGATATGTGGTGAATCAACAGTCGTCTGTGCTCCATTGCTATTCTCAACATTCTCAGATGCCATTTTCAGATACTGCCACAAAATAAAAATTAATTGATATGTCATATATTATCCTTATATTATGACCGACCAATTAAATACCATGCAAATAAACTTAGGTATGTCATACTAGCGAAGGAATTCCCCGTCTCTCCCCTCCTAGTTCTATTCTCACATCTTAGCCAGGGATCATATCCCTAAGCTCTGATACCAACTGTGACGCCCCCAAAATTAGGTATACATCACCCATCTTGGGTCGTCAGATACATAGTACAGAATACAAATACAACTTATTAATACAACTGTCGTGTACAATACGACAAAACATAAACTGTGAGTTTGAATACAAATATTATCTTCTAGAGAGTATTCATACTCAAAAGGAGTCCTCATTACATTTATTAACACACCATTACATAGAATAGTGAGGACTACTAACTAATACTATCATTCGGACCATCACTCCGTACCCCGACTTGTCCCAGCTACGTTCTCATTTCCTGAAGAGAACAGTGAAAGAAAGGGTGAGCTCAACTAGCCCAGTAAGAAATATTATGACTAAGATAATGCAGAATAAATTATCATTAGCCTTCAACAATGTTAAACTGATAAAATATAATAGACATCAAGTTTAACTGTAGCGGAACAAGCAATCCATTAAAAGAGTCAAGTAGAAAATAAACTCTACTATCTTTTATGATTTAAAAAGTTTTTCAACACTGTGATCGCTGAGACTCAGCTTAATAAAATAATCCACATCATCGAATCACCCCTGCACTACGGCCAAGGATATTCGTGTATTCATTAATGGTCATGATCATGCCAACAACTGTCCATCAATGCACTACGGGCCAATGAGGACTTTTACCACATCATTTGTAACATTACGGTCATGATTATACCGAATAATCCCTGGTCATAATCATACCAAGTCCATCTATGCACTACAGGCCACAGATGACTTTCAACATTTTATAAACATGAGGATGATGACAATGATATAAGAATTCAATAAAACAAGTTCAAGAATTAATTTATCCAGGAATTAACAACGTCCAAATTGTCAACATGATACTGCATTGTGGAGTAAAATTCAAGAATGCTTAGAAGAATATTTTCTTGAAAAGATACTGGATGAAACGCAACTATCAAGGATATTCCACAAATTTCATGGAGTATAGAAGTCAAAACTTAACCAACTGAGTACAATAAAGAATGGAATAACAAAAGAAATCACCATGCATGCGATAGACCGCACAGACAGGTTATTCCAATAGAATAATAAATAATGGAACCAGGTCCGGCGTAAACGCACAGACAGGATATTCCGACAGAATAATAAATAATGGAACCAGGTCCGGTGTAAAACACACAGACAGGATATTCCAACAGAATAATAATAAAACGGAACCAGGTCCGGTGTAAAACACACAGACAGGATGTTCCAACAGAATAATAAACGGAACCAGGTCCGGTGTAAAACACACAGACAGGATGTTCCAACAGAATAATAGAAGAATGTCACCAAGTATAGGGTAGACCGCGTATACTGGTTATTCCAACAGAATAATAACAAATGGAATAACAGAAGTTCTCTTCATGAATATAAAAGAAATAATATTCCCTACCTTAAAAGAACTGGATATTGGAAAAGTGATGTAGCAGAATACTTTTATTCTCTCTCTCTTATTCTCTCTATACTTTCTCTCTCTATAGCTTGAATGAATTCGTGAAAAATAATGAAGCCCTAGGCCTCTATTTATAGAAAAACTGAGGGTGGCTCTTGGTCTTAACGAAGGGTCAAATGACTCTTGGTCTTAACGAAGGGTCAAATGACTCTTGGTAATATTGAAGGGACAACTACTATTGACGAAAGTAATTACTATTGACCAAGGTAAATACTATTGACGAAGGTAATTACTATTGACCAAGGTAAATACTATTGACGAAGGTAATTACTATTGACCAAGGTAAATACTATTGACGAAGGTAATTACTATTGACCAAGGTAAATACTATTGACGACGGTAATTACTATTGACGACGGTAATTACTATTGACGAAGAGACTCTTAGATGATGACATATGGCCCCCCATAAAATAACCAAACTTACCACAACGTCTCAATTATTGATTTAATAATATAACATATTATACAGATGATACTATGACAATAATTTAAGAGATATGATGCAGCAATTACTGTAGCAATAATTGAGTATAGCTGAGTGACTTCTCACGTAAGCATCAATAATCAATACCGTGTGCTACTATGCAACCACGCGTATTACTGTACTTTTACTACCGAGTAGTTCAACAGTTTTAACGGTTTTAACGGTAACACCTCAGCCGTTATTTTTATAGAAAGATAATTTTGTCGTTTTCTCAATCCGACAATAATTCCGTTGTGGGGTCCACCAATGATTGTGCCGTCGTACGAATATTCCCCGACAAAAAGAATATTCCCCGACCAAACGAATATTTTATAACAACTTGCTTACTTTGTAAAATTTATAAATATTACCCACAACTATAACATTATATCAAATTAACTCCATAATATTCAAAAATGATATTTATAGAAAATTCATCTTTATTTATAAAAATTGGGGTTTACCAACTGTGACGCCCCCAAAATTAGGTATACATCACCCATCTTGGGTCGTCCGATACATAGTACAGAATACAAATACAACTGATTAATACATCTGTCGTGTACAATACGACAAAACATAAACTGTGAGTTTGAATACAAATATTATCTTCTAGAGAGTATTCATACTCAAAAGGAGTCCTCATTACATTTATTAACACATCATTACATAGAATAGTGAGGACTACTAACTAATACTATCATTCGGACCATCACTCCGTACCCCGACTTGTCCCAGCTACGTTCTCATTTCCTGAAGAGAACAGTGAAAGAAAGGGTGAGCTCAACTAGCCCAGTAAGAAATATTATGACTAAGATAATGCAGAATAAATTATCATTAGCCTTCAACAATGTTAAACTGATAAAATATAATAGACATCAAGTTTAACTGTAGCGGAACAAGCAATCCATTAAAAGAGTCAAGTAGAAATTAAACTCTACTATCTTTTATGATTTAAAAAGTTTTTCAACACTGTAATCGCTGAGACTCAGCTTAGTGAAGAAGAAAGATGGAAGTATGCGACTTTGTATTGATTATCGGGAGTTGAATCATGTCACCATCAAAAACAGGTACCCATTGCCACGTATTGATGACCTGTTTGACCAGTTGCAAGGAGCACAATTCTTTTCAAAGATCGATCTTCGTTCTGGATATCATCAGCTGAAGGTTAGAACTGAGGATATTCCAAAGACGGCTTTTAGAACTCGGTACGGGCATTATGAATTCCTAGTCATGTCCTTTGGATTGACTAATGCTCCTGCTGCCTTCATGGATATGATGAACCGGGTATTCAAGGAATATTTGGATCACTTTGTGGTCGTCTTTATTGATGACATCCTTATTTATTCCAAAAGCCGTGAGGATCATGAGCAACACTTGAGGCTGGTACTCCAAAGCTTCGTGAATACAAGCTTTATGCCAAGTTGAAGAAATGCGAGTTCTGGCTGGAGGAGGTAGCATTCCTTGGGCACGTAGTATCAAGTCGTGGAATATCAGTTGACCCGGCAAAGATTGAAGCTATTCAAAGCTGGGAGCAACCTAAATCAGTGACCGAGGTACGTAGCTTTCTTGGTTTAGCTGGTTATTATCGGAGATTCGTGGAAGGATTTTCTCGAATCGCTACTCCATTAACTCAGCTGACTCGGAAAGATACAAAGTTTGGTTGGAGCGAAGAATGTGAGCAGAGTTTTTAAGAACTCAAGAGGAGACTCATTTCAGCACCTGTTCTAACAATACCATCTGGCTCGGAGGGATTTGTCATCTACAGTGATGCTTCGAGCAAAGGGTTGGGATGCGTTCTCATGCAACATGGAAAAGTCATAGCCTATGCATCAAGACAACTCAAGGAATATGAGAGGAATTATCCTACTCATGATCTAGAGTTGGCAGCTGTTGTCTTTGCACTTAAAATTTGGAGGCATTACTTGTATGGGGAGAAAGTGGAGATCTTTACGGATCATAAAAGCCTCAAATATTTCTTCACTCAAAAGGAACTCAACATGCGACAACGACGTTGGCTTGAACTGTTGAAAGATTATGATCATACCATTCAATACCATCCTGGAAAAGCGAACGTGGTAGCTGACGCATTGAGTAGAAGATCATATGCGGGTACAAGTGCAATATTAACAACGCAAAGGCCCATTTTGTGTGACTTGCAAAGGATGGAGATAGAGTTGAAGACTCCAGGGACCCATGTGATGATGGCGAATATACGAGTAGAACCGACTTTAATCGATAAAGTTAAAGCTGCTCAAGCTACAGACCTGGAGCTGATGCGTATGAGGAAGAAAGTGCAAGAAGGTGTTATGCCGGAAGCAAGAATCGATGAGGAAGGAATACTTCGAGTCAACTCCAGACTTTGTGTTCCTAACAACCCTGATTTAAAGTATGAAATCATGATGGAGGCGCACAACACACCGTTTGCAATCCATCCTGGAAGTACCAAAATGTATCATGATCTTCGTCATACATTTTGGTGGAGCAATATGAAGAGAGAGATAGCGTTGTTTATCTCAAGGTGTCTAACTTGTCAACGAGTCAAAGCGGAGCATCAAGTACCAAAAGGTCCATTGCAACCACTTGAAATTCCAGAATGGAAGTGGGAGCACATTACCATGGATTTCGTTACCGGTCTTTCCAGGGTTTCTCAAGGTATTGATGCGATTTGGGTCATTGTTGATAGATTGACCAAGTCTGCTCATTTCTTACCGATACGAGAAACTTATACACTTGAACGTCTTGCTCGTATGTACATAAACGAGATTGTAAGACTGCATGGTATGCCAGTATCCATAATTTCTGATCGAGACCCAAGATTCACTTCACGATTTTGGGTTAGTTTACAAAAAGCTATGGGCACGGAGTTACGATTTAGTTCAGCATATCATCCTCAGACGGATGGACAATCAGAGAGGACTATTCAAACTCTTGAAGATCTATTAAGACTCTGTGTCTTTGACTTCAAGGGAAGTTGGGACAAGTTCTTACCATTGGTGGAGTTTTCCTACAACAACAGTTATCAAGCAAGTATTGGCATGGCTCCATTCGAAGCATTGTATGGAAGAAAATGTCGTTCTCCAGTATGCTGGGATGAGGTGGGCGAAGCAACGTTATTGGGACCGGAGTTGGTACGTATGACTACAGAAAAGATTCAAACGATCCGACAACGTATAAAAACCTCACAAGATCGACAAAAGAGTTATGCTGATCTTCATCGAAAGGACGTGGAATTTAATGTAGGAGATCATGTGTTCTTACGTGTTGCTCCATGGAAAGGAGTTACGAGATTTGGAAAGAGAGGAAAGCTAAATCCTCGATTCATCGGTCCATTTTTAATCCTCGATCGAGTAGGAACTGTGGCTTATAGACTCGCTTTACCGCCAAGTATGTCTCGTGTTCATAACGTTTTCCACATATCCATGTTACGCAAATATGTGGAAGACCCGAACCACATTATTGAGTTAGAACCGGACGAAATAGCGGAGGATTTGACGTATGAAGGAGTTCCTGTTCAAATCTTGGATAAGAAGGAACATATTCTACGCTCCAAGGTTATACCTCAAGTCAAAGTTTTGTGGAGAAACCACGATGTTGAGGAAATGACTTGGGAGTTAGAATCAGAAATGAAATCAAGGTATCCTTACCTCTTCGACATACCAGGTACGTACCCTAATTTCGAGGGCGAAATTTCATAAGAAGGGGAGGTTGTAAGACCCCAATTTTTATAAATAAAGATGAATTTTCTATAAATATCATTTTTAAATATTATGGAGTTAATTTGATATAATGTTATAGTTGTGGGTAATATTTATAAATTTTACAAAGTAAGCAAGTTGTTATAAAATATTCGTTTGGTCGGGGAATATTCTTTTTGTCGGGGAATATTCGTACGACGGCACAATCATTGGTGGATCCCACAATGGAATTATTGTCGGATTGAGAAAACGACAAAATTATCTTTCTATAAAAATAACAGCTGAGGTATTACGTTAAAATCGTTAAAACTGTTGAACTACTTGGTAGTAAAAGTACAGTAATACGCGTGGTTGCATAGTAGCACACGGTATTGATTATTGATGCTTACGTGAGAAGTCACTCAGCTATACTCAATTATTGCTACAGTAATTGCTGCATCATATCTCTTAAATTATTGTCATAGTATCATCTGTATAATATGTTATATTATTAAATCAATAATTGAGACGTTGTGGTAAGTTTGGTTATTTTATGGGGGGCCATATGTCATCATCTAAGAGTCTTTTCGTCAATAGTAATTACCGTCGTCAATAGTAATTACCTTCGTCAATAGTATTTACCTTGGTCAATAGTAATTACCTTCGTCAATAGTATTTACCTTGGTCAATAGTAATTACCTTCGTCAATAGTATTTACCTTGGTCAATAGTAATTACTTTCGTCAATAGTAGTTGTCCCTTCAATATTACCAAGAGTCATTTGACCCTTCGTTAAGACCAAGAGTCATTTGACCCTTCGTTAAGACCAAGAGCCACCCTCAGTTTTTTTATAAATAGAGGCCTAGGGCTTCATTATTTTTCACGAATTCATTCAAGCTATAGAGAGAGAAAGTATAGAGAGAATAAGAGAGAGAGAGAATAAAAGTATTCTGCTACATCACTTTTCCAATATCCAGTTCTTTTAAGGTAGGGAATATTATTTCTTTTATATTCATGAAGAGAACTTCTGTTATTCCATTCGTTATTATTCTGTTGGAATAACCAGTATACGCGGTCTACCCTATACTTGGTGACATTCTTCTATTATTCTGTTGGAACATCCTGTCTGTGTGTTTTACACCGGACCTGGTTCCGTTTATTATTCTGTTGGAACATCCTGTCTGTGTATTTTACACCGGACCTGGTTCCGTTTTATTATTATTCTGTTGGAATATCCTGTCTGTGTGTTTTACACCGGACCTGGTTCCATTATTTATTATTCTGTCGGAATATCCTGTCTGTGCGTTTACGCCGGACCTGGTTCCATTATTTATTATTCTATTGGAATAACCTGTCTGTGCGGTCTATCGCATGCATGGTGATTTCTTTTGTTATTCCATTCTTTATTGTACTCAGTTGGTTAAGTTTTGACTTCTATACTCCATGAAATTTGTGGAATATCCTTGATAGTTGCGTTTCATCCAGTATCTTTTCAAGAAAATATTCTTCTAAGCATTCTTGAATTTTACTCCACAATGCAGTATCATGTTGACAATTTGGACGTTATTAATTCCTGGATAAATTAATTCTTGAACTTGTTTTATTGAATTCTTATATCATTGTCATCATCCTCATGTTTATAAAATGTTGAAAGTCATCTGTGGCCTGTAGTGCATAGATGGACTTGGTATGATTATGACCAGGGATTATTCGGTATAATCATGACCGTAATGTTACAAATGATGTGGTAAAAGTCCTCATTGGCCCATAGTGCATTGATGGACAGTTGTTGGCATGATCATGACCATTAATGAATACACGAATATCCTTGGCCGTAGTGCAGGGGTGATTTGATGATGTGGATTATTTTATTAAGCTGAGTCTCAGCGATTACAGTGTTGAAAAACTTTTTAAATCATAAAAGATAGTAGAGTTTAATTTCTACTTGACTCTTTTAATGGATTGCTTGTTCCGCTACAGTTAAACTTGATGTCTATTATATTTTATCAGTTTAACATTGTTGAAGGCTAATGATAATTTATTCTGCATTATCTTAGTCATAATATTTCTTACTGGGCTAGTTGAGCTCACCCTTTCTTTCACTGTTCTCTTCAGGAAATGAGAACGTAGCTGGGACAAGTCGGGGTACGGAGTGATGGTCCGAATGATAGTATTAGTTAGTAGTCCTCACTATTCTATGTAATGGTGTGTTAATAAATGTAATGAGGACTCCTTTTGAGTATGAATACTCTCTAGAAGATAATATTTGTATTCAAACTCACAGTTTATGTTTTGTCGTATTGTACACGACAGATGTATTAATCAGTTGTATTTGTATTCTGTACTATGTATCTGACGACCCAAGATGGGTGATGTATACCTAATTTTGGGGGCGTCACAGTGTTGTAAGACCCCAATTTTTATAAATAAAGATGAATTTTCTATAAATATCATTTTTGAATATTATGGAGTTAATTTGATATAATGTTATAGTTGTGGGTAATATTTATAAATTTTACAAAGTAAGCAAGTTGTTATAAAATATTCGTTTGGTCGGGGAATATTCTTTTTGTCGGGGAATATTCGTACGACGGCACAATCATTGGTGGACCCCACAATGGAATTATTGTCGGATTGAGAAAACGACAAAATTATTTTTCTATAAAAATAACAGCTGAGGTATTACGTTAAAATCGTTAAAACTGTTGAACTACTTGGTAGTAAAAGTACAGTAATACGCGTGGTTGCATAGTAGCACACGGTATTGATTATTGATGCTTACGTGAGAAGTCACTCAGCTATACTCAATTATTGCTACAGTAATTGCTGCATCATATCTCTTAAATTATTGTCATAGTATCATCTGTATAATATGTTATATTATTAAATCAATAATTGAGACGTTGTGGTAAGTTTGGTTATTTTATGGGGGGCCATATGTCATCATCTAAGAGTCTCTTCGTCAATAGTAATTACCGTCGTCAATAGTAATTACCTTCGTCAATACTATTTACCTTGGTCAATAGTAATTACTTTCGTCAATAGTAGTTGTCCCTTCAATATTACCAAGAGTCATTTGACCCTTCGTTAAGACCAAGAGTCATTTGACCCTTCGTTAAGACCAAGAGCCACCCTCAGTTTTTCTATAAATAGAGGCCTAGGGCTTCATTATTTTTCACGAATTCATTCAAGCTATAGAGAGAGAAAGTATAGAGAGAATAAGAGAGAGAGAATAAAAGTATTCTGCTACATCACTTTTCCAATATCCAGTTCTTTTAAGGTAGGGAATATTATTTCTTTTATATTCATGAAGAGAACTTCTGTTATTCCATTCGTTATTATTCTGTTGGAATAACCAGTATACGCGGTCTACCCTATACTTGGTGACATTCTTCTATTATTCTGTTGGAACATCCTGTCTGTGTGTTTTACACCGGACCTGGTTCCGTTTATTATTCTGTTGGAACATCTTGTCTGTGTGTTTTACACCGGACCTGGTTCCGTTTTATTATTATTCTGTTGGAATATCCTGTCTGTGTGTTTTACACCGGACCTGGTTCCATTATTTATTATTCTGTCGGAATATCCTGTCTGTGCGTTTACGCCGGACCTGGTTCCATTATTTATTATTCTATTGGAATAACCTGTCTGTGCGGTCTATCGCATGCATGGTGATTTCTTTTGTTATTCCATTCTTTATTGTACTCAGTTGGTTAAGTTTTGACTTCTATACTCTATGAAATTTGTGGAATATCCTTGATAGTTGCGTTTCATCCAGTATCTTTTCAAGAAAATATTCTTCTAAGCATTCTTGAATTTTACTCCACAATGCAGTATCATGTTGACAATTTGGACGTTGTTAATTCCTGGATAAATTAATTCTTGAACTTGTTTTATTGAATTCTTATATCATTGTCATCATCCTCATGTTTATAAAATGTTGAAAGTCATCTGTGGCCTGTAGTGCATAGATGGACTTGGTATGATTATGATCAGGGATTATTCGGTATAATCATGACCGTAATGTTACAAATGATGTGGTAAAAGTCCTCATTGGCCCGTAGTGCATTGATGGACAGTTGTTGGCATGATCATGACCATTAATGAATACACGAATATCCTTGGCCGTAGTGCATGGGTGATTTGATGATGTGGATTATTTTATTAAGCTGAGTCTCAGCGATTACAGTGTTGAAAAACTTTTTAAATCATAAAAGATAGTAGAGTTTAATTTCTACTTGACTCTTTTAATGGATTGCTTGTTCCGCTACAGTTAAACTTGATGTCTATTATATTTTATCAGTTTAACATTGTTGAAGGCTAATGATAATTTATTCTGCATTATCTTAGTCATAATATTTCTTACTGGGCTAGTTGAGCTCACCCTTTCTTTCACTGTTCTCTTCAGGAAATGAGAACGTAGCTGGGACAAGTCGGGGTACGGAGTGATGGTCCGAATGATAGTATTAGTTAGTAGTCCTCACTATTCTATGTAATGGTGTGTTAATAAATGTAATGAGGACTCCTTTTGAGTATGAATACTCTCTAGAAGATAATATTTGTATTCAAACTCACAGTTTATGTTTTGTCGTATTGTACACGACAGATGTATTAATCAGTTGTATTTGTATTCTGTACTATGTATCTGACGACCCAAGATGGGTGATGTATACCTAATTTTGGGGGCGTTTGTCGGGGAATATTCGTACGACGGCACAATCATTGGTGGACCCCACAATGGAATTATTGCCGGATTGAGAAAACGACAAAATTATCTTTCTATAAAAATAACAGCTGAGGTATGACGTTAAAATCGTTAAAACTGTTGAACTACTTGGTAGTAAAAGTACAGTAATACGCGTGGTTGCATAGTAGCACACGGTATTGATTATTGATGCTTACGTGAGAAGTCACTCAGCTATACTCAATTATTGCTACAGTAATTGCTGCATCATATCTCTTAAATTATTGTCATAGTATCATCTGTATAATATGTTATATTATTAAATCAATAATTGAGACGTTGTGGTAAGTTTGGTTATTTTATGGGGGGCCATATGTCATCATCTAAGAGTCTTTTCGTCAATAGTAATTACCGTCGTCAATAGTAATTACCTTCGTCAATAGTATTTACCTTGGTCAATAGTAATTACCTTCGTCAATAGTATTTACCTTGGTCAATAGTAATTACCTTCGTCAATAGTATTTACCTTGGTCAATAGTAATTACCTTCGTCAATAGTATTTACCTTGGCCAATAGTAATTACTTTCGTCAATAGTAGTTGTCCCTTCAATATTACCAAGAGTCATTTGACCCTTCGTTAAGACCAAGAGTCATTTGACCCTTCGTTAAGACCAAGAGCCACCCTCAGTTTTTTTATAAATAGAGGCCTAGGGCTTCATTATTTTTCACGAATTCATTCAAGCTATAGAGAGAGAAAGTATATAGAGAATAAGAGAGAGAGAGAATAAAAGTATTCTGCTACATCACTTTTCCAATATCCAGTTCTTTTAAGGTAGGGAATATTATTTCTTTTATATTCATGAAGAGAACTTCTGTTATTCCATTCGTTATTATTCTGTTGGAATAACCAGTATACGCGGTCTACCCTATACTTGGTGACATTCTTCTATTATTCTGTTGGAACATCCTGTCTGTGTGTTTTACACCGGACCTGGTTCCGTTTATTATTCTGTTGGAACATCCTGTCTGTGTATTTTACACCGGACCTGGTTCCGTTTTATTATTATTCTGTTGGAATATCCTGTCTGTGTGTTTTACACCGGACCTGGTTCCATTATTTATTATTCTGTCGGAATATCCTGTCTGTGCGTTTACGCCGGACCTGGTTCCATTATTTATTATTCTATTGGAATAACCTGTCTGTGCGGTCTATCGCATGCATGGTGATTTCTTTTGTTGTTCCATTCTTTATTGTACTCAGTTGGTTAAGTTTTGACTTCTATACTCCATGAAATTTGTGGAATATCCTTGATAGTTGCGTTTCATCCAGTATCTTTTCAAGGAAATATTCTTCTAAGCATTCTTGAATTTTACTCCACAATGCAGTATCATGTTGACAATTTGGACGTTGTTAATTCCTGGATAAATTAATTCTTGAACTTGTTTTATTGAATTCTTATATCATTGTCAACATCCTCATGTTTATAAAATGTTGAAAGTCATCTGTGGCCTGTAGTGCATAGATGGACTTGGTATGATTATGACCAGGGATTATTCGGTATAATCATGACCGTAATGTTACAAATGATGTGGTAAAAGTCCTCATTGGCCCGTAGTGCATAGATGGACAGTTGTTGGCATGATCATGACCATTAATGAATACACGAATATCCTTGGCCGTAGTGCAGGGGTGATTTGATGATGTGGATTATTTTATTAAGCTGAGTCTCAGCGATTACAGTGTTGAAAAACTTTTTAAATCATAAAAGATAGTAGAGTTTAATTTCTACTTGACTCTTTTAATGGATTGCTTGTTCCGCTACAGTTAAACTTGATGTCTATTATATTTTATCAGTTTAACATTGTTGAAGGCTAATGATAATTTATTCTGCATTATCTTAGTCATAATATTTCTTACTGGGCTAGTTGAGCTCACCCTTTCTTTCACTGTTCTCTTCAGGAAATGAGAACGTAGCTGGGACAAGTCGGGGTACGGAGTGATGGTCCGAATGATAGTATTAGTTAGTAGTCCTCACTATTCTATGTAATGGTGTGTTAATAAATGTAATGAGGACTCCTTTTGAGTATGAATACTCTCTAGAAGATAATATTTGTATTCAAACTCACAGTTTATGTTTTGTCGTATTGTACACGACAGATGTATTAATCAGTTGTATTTGTATTCTGTACTATGTATCTGACGACCCAAGATGGGTGATGTATACCTAATTTTGGGGGCGTCACAGTGTTGTAAGACCCCAATTTTTATAAATAAAGATGAATTTTCTATAAATATCATTTTTGAATATTATGGAGTTAATTTGATATAATTTTATAGTTGTGGGTAATATTTATAAATTTTACAAAGTAAGCAAGTTGTTATAAAATATTCGTTTGGTCGGGGAATATTCTTTTTGTCGGGGAATATTCGTACGACGGCACAATCATTGGTGGACCCCACAATAGAATTATTGTCGGATTGAGAAAACGACAAAATTATTTTTCTATAAAAATAACAGCTGAGGTATTACGTTAAAATCGTTAAAACTGTTGAACTACTTGGTAATAAAAGTACAGTAATACGCGTGGTTGCATAGTAGCACACGGTATTGATTATTGATGCTTACGTGAGAAGTCACTCAGCTATACTCAATTATTGCTACAGTAATTGCTGCATCATATCTCTTAAATTATTGTCATAGTATCATCTGTATAATATGTTATATTATTAAATCAATAATTGAGACGTTGTGGTAAGTTTGGTTATTTTATGGGGGGCCATATGTCATCATCTAAGAGTCTCTTCGTCAATAGTAATTACCGTCGTCAATAGTAATTACCTTCGTCAATACTATTTACCTTGGTCAATAGTAATTACTTTCGTCAATAGTAGTTGTCCCTTCAATATTACCAAGAGTCATTTGACCCTTCGTTAAGACCAAGAGTCATTTGACCCTTCGTTAAGACCAAGAGCCACCCTCAGTTTTTCTATAAATAGAGGCCTAGGGCTTCATTATTTTTCACGAATTCATTCAAGCTATAGAGAGAGAAAGTATAGAGAGAATAAGAGAGAGAGAATAAAAGTATTCTGCTACATCACTTTTCCAATATCCAGTTCTTTTAAGGTAGGGAATATTATTTCTTTTATATTCATGAAGAGAACTTCTGTTATTCCATTCGTTATTATTCTGTTGGAATAACCAGTATACGCGGTCTACCCTATACTTGGTGACATTCTTCTATTATTCTGTTGGAACATCCTGTCTGTGTGTTTTACACCGGACCTGGTTCCGTTTATTATTCTGTTGGAACATCCTGTCTGTGTGTTTTACACCGGACCTGGTTCCGTTTTATTATTATTCTGTTGGAATATCCTGTCTGTGTGTTTTACACCGGACCTGGTTCCATTATTTATTATTCTGTCGGAATATCCTGTCTGTGCGTTTACGCCGGACCTGGTTCCATTATTTATTATTCTATTGGAATAACCTGTCTGTGCGGTCTATCGCATGCATGGTGATTTCTTTTGTTATTCCATTCTTTATTGTACTCAGTTGGTTAAGTTTTGACTTCTATACTCCATGAAAATTGTGGAATATCCTTGATAGTTGCGTTTCATCCAATATCTTTTCAAGAAAATATTCTTCTAAGCATTCTTGAATTTTACTCCACAATGCAGTATCATGTTGACAATTTGGACGTTGTTAATTCCTGGATAAATTAATTCTTGAACTTGTTTTATTGAATTCTTATATCATTGTCATCATCCTCATGTTTATAAAATGTTGAAAGTCATCTGTGGCCTGTAGTGCATAGATGGACTTGGTATGATTATGACCAGGGATTATTCGGTATAATCATGACCGTAATGTTACAAATGATGTGGTAAAAGTCCTCATTGGCCCGTAGTGCATTGATGGACAGTTGTTGGCATGATCATGACCATTAATGAATACACGAATATCCTTGGCCGTAGTGCAGGGGTGATTTGATGATGTGGATTATTTTATTAAGCTGAGTCTCAGCGATTACAGTGTTGAAAAACTTTTTAAATCATAAAAGATAGTAGAGTTTAATTTCTACTTGACTCTTTTAATGGATTGCTTGTTCCGCTACAGTTAAACTTGATGTCTATTATATTTTATCAGTTTAACATTGTTGAAGGCTAATGATAATTTATTCTGCATTATCTTAGTCATAATATTTCTTACTGGGCTAGTTGAGCTCACCCTTTCTTTCACTGTTCTCTTCAGGAAATGAGAACGTAGCTGGGACAAGTCGGGTACGGAGTGATGGTCCGAATGATAGTATTAGTTAGTAGTCCTCACTATTCTATGTAATGGTGTGTTAATAAATGTAATGAGGACTCTTTTTGAGTATGAATACTCTCTAGAAGATAATATTTGTATTCAAACTCACAGTTTATGTTTTGTCGTATTGTACACGACAGATGTATTAATCAGTTGTATTTGTATTCTGTACTATGTATCTGACGACCCAAGATGGGTGATGTATACCTAATTTTGGGGGCGTCACAGTGTTGTAAGACCCCAATTTTTATAAATAAAGATGAATTTTCTATAAATATCATTTTTGAATATTATGGAGTTAATTTGATATAATGTTATAGTTGTGGGTAATATTTATAAATTTTACAAAGTAAGTAAGTTGTTATAAAATATTCGTTTGGTCGGGGAATATTCTTTTTGTCGGGGAATATTCGTACGACGGCACAATCATTGGTGGACCCCACAATGGAATTATTGTCGGATTGAGAAAACGACAAAATTATTTTTCTATAAAAATAACAGCTGAGGTATTACGTTAAAATCGTTAAAACTGTTGAACTACTTGGTAGTAAAAGTACAGTAATACGCGTGGTTGCATAGTCGCACACGGTATTGATTATTGATGCTTACGTGAGAAGTCACTCAGCTATACTCAATTATTGCTACAGTAATTGCTGCATCATATCTCTTAAATTATTGTCATAGTATCATCTGTATAATATGTTATATTATTAAATCAATAATTGAGACGTTGTGGTAAGTTTGGTTATTTTATGGGGGGCCATATGTCATCATCTAAGAGTCTCTTCGTCAATAGTAATTACCGTCGTCAATAGTAATTACCTTCGTCAATACTATTTACCTTGGTCAATAGTAATTACTTTCGTCAATAGTAGTTGTCCCTTCAATATTACCAAGAGTCATTTGACCCTTCGTTAAGACCAAGAGTCATTTGACCCTTCGTTAAGACCAAGAGCCACCCTCAGTTTTTCTATAAATAGAGGCCTAGGGCTTCATTATTTTTCACGAATTCATTCAAGCTATAGAGAGAGAAAGTATAGAGAGAATAAGAGAGAGAGAATAAAAGTATTCTGCTACATCACTTTTCCAATATCCAGTTCTTTTAAGGTAGGGAATATTATTTCTTTTATATTCATGAAGAGAACTTCTGTTATTCCATTCGTTATTATTCTGTTGGAATAACCAGTATACGCGGTCTACCCTATACTTGGTGACATTCTTCTATTATTCTGTTGGAACATCCTGTCTGTGTGTTTTACACCGGACCTGGTTCCGTTTATTATTCTGTTGGAACATCCTGTCTGTGTGTTTTACACCGGACCTGGTTCCGTTTTATTATTATTCTGTTGGAATATCCTGTCTGTGTGTTTTACACCGGACCTGGTTCCATTATTTATTATTCTGTCGGAATATCCTGTCTGTGCGTTTACGCCGGACCTGGTTCCATTATTTATTATTCTATTGGAATAACCTGTCTGTGCGGTCTATCGCATGCATGGTGATTTCTTTTGTTATTCCATTCTTTATTGTACTCAGTTGGTTAAGTTTTGACTTCTATACTCCATGAAATTTGTGGAATATCCTTGATAGTTGCGTTTCATCCAGTATCTTTTCAAGAAAATATTCTTCTAAGCATTCTTGAATTTTACTCCACAATGCAGTATCATGTTGACAATTTGGACGTTGTTAATTCCTGGATAAATTAATTCTTGAACTTGTTTTATTGAATTCTTATATCATTGTCATCATCCTCATGTTTATAAAATGTTGAAAGTCATCTGTGGCCTGTAGTGCATAGATGGACTTGGTATGATTATGACCAGGGATTATTCGGTATAATCATGACCGTAATGTTACAAATGATGTGGTAAAAGTCCTCATTGGCCCGTAGTGCATTGATGGACAGTTGTTGGCATGATCATGACCATTAATGAATACACGAATATCCTTGGCCGTAGTGCAGGGGTGATTCGATGATGTGGATTATTTTATTAAGCTGAGTCTCAGCGATCACAGTGTTGAAAAACTTTTTAAATCATAAAAGATAGTAGAGTTTAATTTCTACTTGACTCTTTTAATGGATTGCTTGTTCCGCTACAGTTAAACTTGATGTCTATTATATTTTATCAGTTTAACATTGTTGAAGGCTAATGATAATTTATTCTGCATTATCTTAGTCATAATATTTCTTACTGGGCTAGTTGAGCTCACCCTTTCTTTCACTGTTCTCTTCAGGAAATGAGAACGTAGCTGGGACAAGTCGGGGTACGGAGTGATGGTCCGAATGATAGTATTAGTTAGTAGTCCTCACTATTCTATGTAATGGTGTGTTAATAAATGTAATGAGGACTCCTTTTGAGTATGAATACTCTCTAGAAGATAATATTTGTATTCAAACTCACAGTTTATGTTTTGTCGTATTGTACACGACAGATGTATTAATCAGTTGTATTTGTATTCTGTACTATGTATCTGACGACCCAAGATGGGTGATGTATACCTAATTTTGGGGGCGTCACAGTTGGTATCAGAGCTTAGGGATATGATCCCTGGCTAAGATGTGAGAATAGAACTAGGAGGGGAGAGACGGGGAATTCCTTCGCTAGTATGACATACCTAAGTTTATTTGCATGGTATTTAATTGGTCGGTCATAATATAAGGATAATATATGACATATCAATTAATTTTTATTTTGTGGCAGTATCTGGAAATGGCATCTGAGAACGTTGAGAATAGCAATGGAGCACAGACGACTGTTGATTCACCACATATCAATAATCAGGATAATGTGCATCAGGAAGGTGTCAATCCTCATGCAAACAACAACACTGACCAAATGATGAATGATCAAATGTTCAGAGGCTTTATGCAATTCATGCAACAACAGGTGAAAGCGGCTCCTGTCCACAACGTAGGTGGAAATACTGGAAACTCTCAGGCGGTCACCGCTAAACAGTTTAAGGAGCTGGGACCACCGGAGTTTAAGGGAGAACCCAAACCACTTGTAGCTGAAACATGGATAAAGCAGATCACCAAGATATTTGATGTCTTGGGTTGCTCCGAGGAGCAAAAGGTTCCCTTTGCCGCCTTTATGTTGCGAGGAGAGGCAGATTACTGGTGGGAATCGATAAAGCGTACTCAACCTGCCGCACTGAAGATGTCCTGGGAGAAGTTCCAAGAGCTGTTTAACGACAAATACTTTCCCGAGAGTATTCGTCACATGAAGGAGGTGGAGTTCATCAAATTGGAGCAGAATAATATGACCGTGTCGCAGTACGAGGCAAAATTTGCGGAGTTATCCCGGTTTGCGTCCCACCTGGTGGATAATGAAGAAAGAATGACGCGGATGTTTTTAAGAGGTTTGAAGCCGGAGATACGTCAACATCTTGTTTCTCATAAACTGTGTTTGTATTCAGATGTTGTAAATAGGGCTCAGTTGGTGGAGCGCGATAACGAGACAACGCAACCAAAAGAGAGCAGCCGGCAAAATGATAATACCAGTGAGAGCAGTCATCGAAGCGGTGACAACAAGCGTGGAGGGAATCAACAGGCCAGAAATGGTAACCACTTCGGTGGTAATCAGGGCCAAAACAATAAGAATGGACATTTCAAGAAGAGGAGATTCAACAATGATGGAAAGACGTCAGCACCAGCACCTGTCGTTAAGGAAGGAGAACGACCACCTATCATATGTTTCAAATGCGGAGGGGAGGGGCACATCAGTCCAAACTGCGCGATGCCGTCCAAAGCATGTTATAATTGTGGAAGAGAAGGTCATTTAGCCCGATTTTGTCGTTTACCGAAGACAAATTCAGCTAGGATGGAGGCACCAAAAGCCGTCCCAGAAAAGTCAAAACCGGTTGTGCAAGGGAGAGCGTTTGTTGTGAACTCCCAGAGAGCAAGGAACCCGAATGAGGTCATCACGGGTAAGCTTATTATAAACTCTAAAGAAGTTTATACTTTATTTGATACCGGTTCAACCCATTCTTTTATTTCTCCTACTTGCGCTCATCGATTAAATTTGATTCCGGAGAAATTAGACTTTGACTTATCTGTGGAAACTCCGTTGGGAGAAACCTTCATTACCTCCACTGTTTATAAGTCTTGTTTGGTTCAAGTTGGTACCCACACATTACCTATCGATCTGATTTCATTAAAAATACTTGCATTTGACGTGATTCTAGGGATTGATTGGTTAACTACTCATTATGCAAAAATTGATTGTTTTCGTAAGGTTGTTAGTTTTCATATTCCTAATCGACCTATTATGCGAATTCAAGCAACCAAACCATTAAAATCAATCGCTGTCATCTCAAGCCATAAAGCTATTCGTTTATTGAAAAACGGATGTCAAGCTTTCTTAGCTCATGTCACAGATCTAAACAAAAATACGTCAGTTTTGAATGATATTTCTATTGTTAATAAATTCCCTGACGTATTCCCTGAAGAACTTCCTGGCCTACCCCCAGAGCGTGAAATTGAATTTTGTATCGACCTTGAACCCGGTACAAAACCCATTTCCAAAGCCCCATATCGAATGGCTCCTATTGAACTTCAGGAGTTAAAGATCCAACTGCAGGAATTGTTAGACATTGGCTTTATTCGTCCTAGTACTTCTCCTTGGGGTGCTCCTGTTCTATTCGTGAAGAAGAAAGATGGAAGTATGCGACTTTGTATTGATTATCGGGAGTTGAATCATGTCACCATCAAAAACAGGTACCCATTGCCACGTATTGATGACCTGTTTGACCAGTTGCAAGGAGCACAATTCTTTTCAAAGATCGATCTTCGTTCTGGATATCATCAGCTGAAGGTTAGAACTGAGGATATTCCAAAGACGGCTTTTAGAACTCGGTACGGGCATTATGAATTCCTAGTCATGTCCTTTGGATTGACTAATGCTCCTGCTGCCTTCATGGATATGATGAACCGGGTATTCAAGGAATATTTGGATCACTTTGTGGTCGTCTTTATTGATGACATCCTTATTTATTCCAAAAGCCGTGAAGATCATGAGCAACACTTGAGGCTGGTACTCCAAAAGCTTCGTGAATACAAGCTTTATGCCAAGTTGAAGAAATGCGAGTTCTGGCTGGAGGAGGTAGCATTCCTTGGGCACGTAGTATCAAGTCGTGGAATATCGGTTGACCCGGCAAAGATTGAAGCTATTCAAAGCTGGGAGCAACCTAAATCAGTGACCGAGGTACGTAGCTTTCTTGGTTTAGCTGGTTATTATCGGAGATTCGTGGAAGGATTTTCTCGAATCGCTACTCCATTAACTCAGCTGACTCGGAAAGATACAAAGTTTGGTTGGAGCGAAGAATGTGAGCAGAGTTTTCAAGAACTCAAGAGGAGACTCATTTCAGCACCTGTTCTAACAATACCATCTGGCTCGGAGGGATTTGTCATCTACAGTGATGCTTCGAGCAAAGGGTTGGGATGCGTTCTCATGCAACATGGAAAAGTCATAGCCTATGCATCAAGACAACTCAAGGAATATGAGAGGAATTATCCTACTCATGATCTAGAGTTGGCAGCTGTTGTCTTTGCACTTAAAATTTGGAGGCATTACTTGTATGGGGAGAAAGTGGAGATCTTTACGGATCATAAAAGCCTCAAATATTTCTTCACTCAAAAGGAACTCAACATGCGACAACGACGTTGGCTTGAACTGTTGAAAGATTATGATCATACCATTCAATACCATCCTGGAAAAGCGAACGTGGTAGCTGACGCATTGAGTAGAAGATCATATGCGGGTACAAGTGCAATATTAACAACGCAAAGGCCCATTTTGTGTGACTTGCAAAGGATGGAGATAGAGTTGAAGACTCCAGGGACCCATGTGATGATGGCGAATATACGAGTAGAACCGACTTTAATCGATAAAGTTAAAGCTGCTCAAGCTACAGACCTGGAGCTGATGCGTATGAGGAAGAAAGTGCAAGAAGGTGTTATGCCGGAAGCAAGAATCGATGAAGAAGGAATACTTCGAGTCAACTCCAGACTTTGTGTTCCTAACAACCCTGATTTAAAGTATGAAATCATGATGGAGGCGCACAACACACCGTTTGCAATCCATCCTGGAAGTACCAAAATGTATCATGATCTTCGTCATACATTTTGGTGGAGCAATATGAAGAGAGAGATAGCGTTGTTTATCTCAAGGTGTCTAACTTGTCAACGAGTCAAAGCGGAGCATCAAGTACCAAAAGGTCCATTGCAACCACTTGAAATTCCAGAATGGAAGTGGGAGCACATTACCATGGATTTCGTTACCGGTCTTCCTAGGGTTTCTCAAGGTATTGATGCGATTTGGGTCATTGTTGATAGATTGACCAAGTCTGCTCATTTCTTACCGATACGAGAAACTTATACACTTGAACGTCTTGCTCGTATGTACATAAACGAGATTGTAAGACTGCATGGTATGCCAGTATCCATAATTTCTGATCGAGACCCAAGATTCACTTCACGATTTTGGGTTAGTTTACAAAAAGCTATGGGCACGGAGTTACGATTTAGTTCAGCATATCATCCTCAGACGGACGGACAATCAGAGAGGACTATTCAAACTCTTGAAGATCTATTAAGACTCTGTGTCTTTGACTTCAAGGGAAGTTGGGACAAGTTCTTACCATTGGTGGAGTTTTCCTACAACAACAGTTATCAAGCAAGTATTGGCATGGCTCCATTCGAAGCATTGTATGGAAGAAAATGTCGTTCTCCAGTATGCTGGGATGAGGTGGGCGAAGCAACGTTGTTGGGACCGGAGTTGGTACGTATGACTACAGAAAAGATTCAAACGATCCGACAACGTATAAAAACCTCACAAGATCGACAAAAGAGTTATGCTGATCTTCATCGAAAGGACGTGGAATTTGATGTAGGAGATCATGTGTTCTTACGTGTTGCTCCATGGAAAGGAGTTACGAGATTTGGAAAGAGAGGAAAGCTAAATCCTCGATTCATCGGTCCATTTTTAATCCTCGATCGAGTAGGAACTGTGGCTTATAGACTCGCTTTACCGCCAAGTATGTCTCGTGTTCATAACGTTTTCCACATATCCATGTTACGCAAATATGTGGAAGACCCGAACCACATTATTGAGTTAGAACCGGACGAAATAGCGGAGGATTTGACGTATGAAGAAGTTCCTGTTCAAATCTTGGATAAGAAGGAACATATTCTACGCTCCAAGGTTATACCTCAAGTCAAAGTTTTGTGGAGAAACCACGATGTTGAGGAAATGACTTGGGAGTTAGAATCAGAAATGAAATCAAGGTATCCTTACCTCTTCGACATACCAGGTACGTACCCTAATTTCGAGGGCGAAATTTCATAAGAAGGGGAGGTTGTAAGACCCCAATTTTTATAAATAAAGATGAATTTTCTATAAATATCATTTTTGAATATTATGGAGTTAATTTGATATAATGTTATAGTTGTGGGTAATATTTATAAATTTTGCAAAGTAAGCAAGTTGTTATAAAATATTCGTTTGGTCGGGGAATATTCTTTTTGTCGGGGAATATTCGTACGACGGCACAATCATTGGTGGACCCCACAACGGAATTATTGTCGGATTGAGAAAACGACAAAATTATCTTTCTATAAAAATAACGGCTGAGGTGTTACGTTAAAATCGTTAAAACTGTTGAACTACTCGGTAGTAAAAGTACAGTAATACGCGTGGTTGCATAGTAGCACACGGTATTGATTATTGATGCTTACGTGAGAAGTCACTCAGCTATACTCAATTATTGCTACAGTAATTGCTGCATCATATCTCTTAAATTATTGTCATAGTATCATCTGTATAATATGTTATATTATTAAATCAATAATTGAGACGTTGTGGTAAGTTTGGTTATTTTATGGGGGGCCATATGTCATCATCTAAGAGTCTCTTCGTCAATAGTAATTACCGTCGTCAATAGTAATTACCTTCGTCAATAGTATTTACCTTGGTCAATAGTAATTACTTTCGTCAATAGTAGTTGTCCCTTCAATATTACCAAGAGTCATTTGACCCTTCGTTAAGACCAAGAGTCATTTGACCCTTCGTTAAGACCAAGAGCCACCCTCAGTTTTTCTATAAATAGAGGCCTAGGGCTTCATTATTTTTCACGAATTCATTCAAGCTATAGAGAGAGAAAGTATAGAGAGAATAAGAGAGAGAGAATAAAAGTATTCTGCTACATCACTTTTCCAATATCCAGTTCTTTTAAGGTAGGGAATATTATTTCTTTTATATTCATGAAGAGAACTTCTGTTATTCCATTCGTTATTATTCTGTTGGAATAACCAGTATACGCGGTCTACCCTATACTTGGTGACATTCTTCTATTATTCTGTTGGAACATCCTGTCTGTGTGTTTTACACCGGACCTGGTTCCGTTTATTATTCTGTTGGAACATCCTGTCTGTGTGTTTTACACCGGACCTGGTTCCGTTTTATTATTATTCTGTTGGAATATCCTGTCTGTGTGTTTTACACCGGACCTGGTTCCATTATTTATTATTCTGTCGGAATATCCTGTCTGTGCGTTTACGCCGGACCTGGTTCCATTATTTATTATTCTATTGGAATAACCTGTCTGTGCGGTCTATCGCATGCATGGTGATTTCTTTTGTTATTCCATTCTTTATTGTACTCAGTTGGTTAAGTTTTGACTTCTATACTCCATGAAATTTGTGGAATATCCTTGATAGTTGCGTTTCATCCAGTATCTTTTCAAGAAAATATTCTTCTAAGCATTCTTGAATTTTACTCCACAATGCAGTATCATGTTGACAATTTGGACGTTGTTAATTCCTGGATAAATTAATTCTTGAACTTGTTTTATTGAATTCTTATATCATTGTCATCATCCTCATGTTTATAAAATGTTGAAAGTCATCTGTGGCCTGTAGTGCATAGATGGACTTGGTATGATTATGACCAGGGATTATTCGGTATAATCATGACCGTAATGTTACAAATGATGTGGTAAAAGTCCTCATTGGCCCGTAGTGCATTGATGGACAGTTGTTGGCATGATCATGACCATTAATGAATACACGAATATCCTTGGCCGTAGTGCAGGGGTGATTCGATGATGTGGATTATTTTATTAAGCTGAGTCTCAGCGATTACAGTGTTGAAAAACTTTTTAAATCATAAAAGATAGTAGAGTTTATTTTCTACTTGACTCTTTTAATGGATTGCTTGTTCCGCTACAGTTAAACTTGATGTCTATTATATTTTATCAGTTTAACATTGTTGAAGGCTAATGATAATTTATTCTGCATTATCTTAGTCATAATATTTCTTACTGGGCTAGTTGAGCTCACCCTTTCTTTCACTGTTCTCTTCAGGAAATGAGAACGTAGCTGGGACAAGTCGGGGTACGGAGTGATGGTCCGAATGATAGTATTAGTTAGTAGTCCTCACTATTCTATGTAATGGTGTGTTAATAAATGTAATGAGGACTCCTTTTGAGTATGAATACTCTCTAGAAGATAATATTTGTATTCAAACTCACAGTTTATGTTTTGTCGTATTGTACACGACAGTTGTATTAATCAGTTGTATTTGTATTCTGTACTATGTATCTGACGACCCAAGATGGGTGATGTATACCTAATTTTGGGGGCGTCACAGTTGGTATCAGAGCTTAGGGATATGATCCCTGGCTAAGATGTGAGAATAGAACTAGGAGGGGAGAGACGGGGATTTCCTTCGCTAGTATGACATACCTAAGTTTATTTGCATGGTATTTAATTGGTCGGTCATAATATAAGGATAATATATGACATATCAATTAATTTTTATTTTGTGGCAGTATCTGAAAATGGCATCTGAGAATGTTGAGAATAGCAATGGAGCACAGACGACTGTTGATTCACCACATATCAATAATCAGGATAATGTGCATCAGGAAGGTGTCAATCCTCATGCAAACAACAACACTGACCAAATGATGAATGATCAAATGTTCAGAGGCTTTATGCAATTCATGCAACAACAGGTGAAAGCGGCTCCTGTCCACAACGTAGGTGGAAATACTGGAAACTCTCAGGCGGTCACCGCTAAACAGTTTAAGGAGCTGGGACCACCGGAGTTTAAGGGAGAACCCAAACCACTTGTAGCTGAAACATGGATAAAGCAGATCACCAAGATATTTGATGTCTTGGGTTGCTCCGAGGAGCAAAAGGTTCCCTTTGCCGCCTTTATGTTGCGAGGAGAGGCAGATTACTGGTGGGAATCGATAAAGCGTACTCAACCTGCCGCACTGAAGATGTCCTGGGAGAAGTTCCAAGAGCTGTTTAACGACAAATACTTTCCCGAGAGTATTCGTCACATGAAGGAGGTGGAGTTCATCAAATTGGAGCAGAATAATATGACCGTGTCGCAGTACGAGGCAAAATTTGCGGAGTTATCCCGGTTTGCGTCCCACCTGGTGGATAATGAAGAAAGAATGACGCGGATGTTTTTAAGAGGTTTGAAGCCGGAGATACGTCAACATCTTGTTTCTCATAAACTGTGTTTGTATTCAGATGTTGTAAATAGGGCTCAGTTGGTGGAGCGCGATAACGAGACAACGCAACCAAAAGAGAGCAGCCGGCAAAATGATAATACCAGTGAGAGCAGTCATCGAAGCGGTGACAACAAGCGTGGAGGGAATCAACAGGCCAGAAATGGTAACCACTTCGGTGGTAATCAGGGCCAAAACAATAAGAATGGACATTTCAAGAAGAGGAGATTCAACAATGATGGAAAGACGTCAGCACCAGCACCTGTCGTTAAGGAAGGAGAACGACCACCTATCATATGTTTCAAATGCGGAGGGGAGGGGCACATCAGTCCAAACTGCGCGATGCCGTCCAAAGCATGTTATAATTGTGGAAGAGAAGGTCATTTAGCCCGATTTTGTCGTTTACCGAAGACAAATTCAGCTAGGATGGAGGCACCAAAAGCCGTCCCAGAAAAGTCAAAACCGGTTGTGCAAGGGAGAGCGTTTGTTGTGAACTCCCAGAGAGCAAGGAACCCGAATGAGGTCATCACGGGTAAGCTTATTATAAACTCTAAAGAAGTTTATACTTTATTTGATACCGGTTCAACCCATTCTTTTATTTCTCCTACTTGCGCTCATCGATTAAATTTGATTCCGGAGAAATTAGACTTTGACTTATCTGTGGAAACTCCGTTGGGAGAAACCTTCATTACCTCCACTGTTTATAAGTCTTGTTTGGTTCAAGTTGGTACCCACACATTACCTATCGATCTGATTTCATTAAAAATACTTGCATTTGACGTGATTCTAGGGATTGATTGGTTAACTACTCATTATGCAAAAATTGATTGTTTTCGTAAGGTTGTTAGTTTTCATATTCCTAATCGACCTATTATGCGAATTCAAGCAACCAAACCATTAAAATCAATCGCTGTCATCTCAAGCCATAAAACTATTCGTTTATTGAAAAACGGATGTCAAGCTTTCTTAGCTCATGTCACAGATCTAAACAAAAATACGTCAGTTTTGAATGATATTTCTATTGTTAATAAATTCCCTGACGTATTCCCTGAAGAACTTCCTGGCCTACCCCCAGAGCGTGAAATTGAATTTTGTATCGATCTTGAACCCGGTACAAAACCCATTTCCAAAGCCCCATATCGAATGGCTCCTATTGAACTTCAGGAGTTAAAGATCCAACTGCAGGAATTGTTAGACATTGGCTTTATTCGTCCTAGTACTTCTCCTTGGGGAGCTCCTGTTCTATTCGTGAAGAAGAAAGATGGAAGTATGCGACTTTGTATTGATTATCGGGAGTTGAATCATGTCACCATCAAAAACAGGTACCCATTGCCACGTATTGATGACCTGTTTGACCAGTTGCAAGGAGCACAATTCTTTTCAAAGATCGATCTTCGTTCTGGATATCATCAGCTGAAGGTTAGAACTGAGGATATTCCAAAGACGGCTTTTAGAACTCGGTACGGGCATTATGAATTCCTAGTCATGTCCTTTGGATTGACTAATGCTCCTGCTGCCTTCATGGATATGATGAACCGGGTATTCAAGGAATATTTGGATCACTTTGTGGTCGTCTTTATTGATGACATCCTTATTTATTCCAAAAGCCGTGAAGATCATGAGCAACACTTGAGGCTGGTACTCCAAAAGCTTCGTGAATACAAGCTTTATGCCAAGTTGAAGAAATGCGAGTTCTGGCTGGAGGAGGTAGCATTCCTTGGGCACGTAGTATCAAGTCGTGGAATATCGGTTGACCCGGCAAAGATTGAAGCTATTCAAAGCTGGGAGCAACCTAAATCAGTGACCGAGGTACGTAGCTTTCTTGGTTTAGCTGGTTATTATCGGAGATTCGTGGAAGGATTTTCTCGAATCGCTACTCCATTAACTCAGCTGACTCGGAAAGATACAAAGTTTGGTTGGAGCGAAGAATGTGAGCAGAGTTTTCAAGAACTCAAGAGGAGACTCATTTCAGCACCTGTTCTAACAATACCATCTGGCTCGGAGGGATTTGTCATCTACAGTGATGCTTCGAGCAAAGGGTTGGGATGCGTTCTCATGCAACATGGAAAAGTCATAGCCTATGCATCAAGACAACTCAAGGAATATGAGAGGAATTATCCTACTCATGATCTAGAGTTGGCAGCTGTTGTCTTTGCACTTAAAATTTGGAGGCATTACTTGTATGGGGAGAAAGTGGAGATCTTTACGGATCATAAAAGCCTCAAATATTTCTTCACTCAAAAGGAACTCAACATGCGACAACGACGTTGGCTTGAACTGTTGAAAGATTATGATCATACCATTCAATACCATCCTGGAAAAGCGAACGTGGTAGCTGACGCATTGAGTAGAAGATCATATGCGGGTACAAGTGCAATATTAACAACGCAAAGGCCCATTTTGTGTGACTTGCAAAGGATGGAGATAGAGTTGAAGACTCCAGGGACCCATGTGATGATGGCGAATATACGAGTAGAACCGACTTTAATCGATAAAGTTAAAGCTGCTCAAGCTACAGACCTGGAGCTGATGCGTATGAGGAAGAAAGTGCAAGAAGGTGTTATGCCGGAAGCAAGAATCGATGAAGAAGGAATACTTCGAGTCAACTCCAGACTTTGTGTTCCTAACAACCCTGATTTAAAGTATGAAATCATGATGGAGGCGCACAACACACCGTTTGCAATCCATCCTGGAAGTACCAAAATGTATCATGATCTTCGTCATACATTTTGGTGGAGCAATATGAAGAGAGAGATAGCGTTGTTTATCTCAAGGTGTCTAACTTGTCAACGAGTCAAAGCGGAGCATCAAGTACCAAAAGGTCCATTGCAACCACTTGAAATTCCAGAATGGAAGTGGGAGCACATTACCATGGATTTCGTTACCGGTCTTCCCAGGGTTTCTCAAGGTATTGATGCGATTTGGGTCATTGTTGATAGATTGACCAAGTCTGCTCATTTCTTACCGATACGAGAAACTTATACACTTGAACGTCTTGCTCGTATGTACATAAACGAGATTGTAAGACTGCATGGTATGCCAGTATCCATAATTTCTGATCGAGACCCAAGATTCACTTCACGATTTTGGGTTAGTTTACAAAAAGCTATGGGCACGGAGTTACGATTTAGTTCAGCATATCATCCTCAGACGGACGGACAATCAGAGAGGACTATTCAAACTCTTGAAGATCTATTAAGACTCTGTGTCTTTGACTTCAAGGGAAGTTGGGACAAGTTCTTACCATTGGTGGAGTTTTCCTACAACAACAGTTATCAAGCAAGTATTGGCATGGCTCCATTCGAAGCATTGTATGGAAGAAAATGTCGTTCTCCAGTATGCTGGGATGAGGTGGGCGAAGCAACGTTGTTGGGACCGGAGTTGGTACGTATGACTACAGAAAAGATTCAAACGATCCGACAACGTATAAAAACCTCACAAGATCGACAAAAGAGTTATGCTGATCTTCATCGAAAGGACGTGGAATTTGATGTAGGAGATCATGTGTTCTTACGTGTTGCTCCATGGAAAGGAGTTACGAGATTTGGAAAGAGAGGAAAGCTAAATCCTCGATTCATCGGTCCATTTTTAATCCTCGATCGAGTAGGAACTGTGGCTTATAGACTCGCTTTACCGCCAAGTATGTCTCGTGTTCATAACGTTTTCCACATATCCATGTTACGCAAATATGTGGAAGACCCGAACCACATTATTGAGTTAGAACCGGACGAAATAGCGGAGGATTTGACGTATGAAGAAGTTCCTGTTCAAATCTTGGATAAGAAGGAACATATTCTACGCTCCAAGGTTATACCTCAAGTCAAAGTTTTGTGGAGAAACCACGATGTTGAGGAAATGACTTGGGAGTTAGAATCAGAAATGAAATCAAGGTATCCTTACCTCTTCGACATACCAGGTACGTACCCTAATTTCGAGGGCGAAATTTCATAAGAAGGGGAGGTTGTAAGACCCCAATTTTTATAAATAAAGATGAATTTTCTATAAATATCATTTTTGAATATTATGGAGTTAATTTGATATAATGTTATAGTTGTGGGTAATATTTATAAATTTTGCAAAGTAAGCAAGTTGTTATAAAATATTCGTTTGGTCGGGGAATATTCTTTTTGTCGGGAAATATTCGTACGACGGCACAATCATTGGTGGACCCCACAACGGAATTATTGTCGGATTGAGAAAACGACAAAATTATTTTTCTATAAAAATAACAGCTGAGGTATTACGTTAAAATCGTTAAAACTGTTGAACTACTTGGTAGTAAAAGTACAGTAATACGCGTGGTTGCATAGTAGCACACGGTATTGATTATTGATGCTTACGTGAGAAGTCACTCAGCTATACTCAATTATTGCTACAGTAATTGCTGCATCATATCTCTTAAATTATTGTCATAGTATCATCTGTATAATATGTTATATTATTAAATCAATAATTGAGACGTTGTGGTAAGTTTGGTTATTTTATGGGGGGCCATATGTCATCATCTAAGAGTCTCTTCGTCAATAGTAATTACCGTCGTCAATAGTAATTACCTTCGTCAATAGTATTTACCTTGGTCAATAGTAATTACCTTCGTCAATAGTATTTACCTTGGTCAATAGTAATTACTTTCGTCAATAGTAGTTGTCCCTTCAATATTACCAAGAGTCATTTGACCCTTCGTTAAGACCAATAGCCACCCTCAGTTTTTCTATAAATAGAGGCCTAGGGCTTCATTATTTTTCACGAATTCATTCAAGCTATAGAGAGAGAAAGTATAGAGAGAATAAGAGAGAAAGAATAAAAGTATTCTGCTACATCACTTTTCCAATATCCAGTTCTTTTAAGGTAGGGAATATTATTTCTTTTATATTCATGAAGAGAACTTCTGTTATTCCATTCGTTATTATTCTGTTGGAATAACCAGTATACGGTCTACCCTATACTTGGTGACATTCTTCTATTATTCTGTTGGAACATCCTGTCTGTGTGTTTTACACCGGACCTGGTTCCGTTTATTATTCTGTTGGAACATCCTGTCTGTGTGTTTTACACCGGACCTGGTTCCGTTTTATTATTATTCTGTTGGAATATCCTGTCTGTGTGTTTTACACCGGACCTGGTTCCATTATTTATTATTCTGTCGGAATATCTTGTCTGTGCGTTTACGCCGGACCTGGTTCCATTATTTATTATTCTATTGGAATAACCTGTCTGTGCGGTCTATCGCATGCATGGTGATTTCTTTTGTTATTCCATTCTTTATTGTACTCAGTTGGTTAAGTTTTGACTTCTATACTCCATGAAATTTGTGGAATATCCTTGATAGTTGCGTTTCATCCAGTATCTTTTCAAGAAAATATTCTTCTAAGCATTCTTGAATTTTACTCCACAATGCAGTATCATGTTGACAATTTGGACGTTGTTAATTCCTGGATAAATTAATTCTTGAACTTGTTTTATTGAATTCTTATATCATTGTCATCATCCTCATGTTTATAAAATGTTAAAAGTCATCTGTGGCCTGTAGTGCATAGATGGACTTGGTATGATTATGACCAGGGATTATTCGGTATAATCATGACCGTAATGTTACAAATGATGTGGTAAAAGTCCTCATTGGCCCGTAGTGCATTGATGGACAGTTGTTGGCATGATCATGACCATTAATGAATACACGAATATCCTTGGCCGTAGTGCAGGGGTGATTTGATGATGTGGATTATTTTATTAAGCTGAGTCTCAGCGATTACAGTGTTGAAAAACTTTTTAAATCATAAAAGATAGTAGAGTTTAATTTCTACTTGACTCTTTTAATGGATTGCTTGTTCCGCTACAGTTAAACTTGATGTCTATTATATTTTATCAGTTTAACATTGTTGAAGGCTAATGATAATTTATTCTGCATTATCTTAGTCATAATATTTCTTACTGGGCTAGTTGAGCTCACCCTTTCTTTCACTGTTCTCTTCAGGAAATGAGAACGTAGCTGGGACAAGTCGGGGTACGGAGTGATGGTCCGAATGATAGTATTAGTTAGTAGTCCTCACTATTCTATGTAATGGTGTGTTAATAAATGTAATGAGGACTCCTTTTGAGTATGAATACTCTCTAGAAGATAATATTTGTATTCAAACTCACAGTTTATGTTTTGTCGTATTGTACACGACAGATGTATTAATCAGTTGTATTTGTATTCTGTACTATGTATCTGACGACCCAAGATGGGTGATGTATACCTAATTTTGGGGGCGTCACAGTTACATGTGTATATAGTAGAATAATTGCTTACGAAACTTGTACATAATTATAAGAAAGTCTCACTTATTATGCATCTTTTCACAAAAATTATCACTAATATTTATCTAGATAACTAACAAACAATTAATGGACATAAAAAATTCGCAATATATAGATCAAATAATCAACATAAAACATTCGCAATATATATCGTTATCTTACCTGGTATTAATAATATAAATAATTAATGAATGAGTACTATAATAAAACCTCTATTTAGGAATAAACTTGGGATCAAACTATTTGTATCCTAATTGAGAGGTTATTACTAAATAGAGGTATTGATACAAAATATTTTCCAAACACCCAAAAATATCCATTTTAACAAAAATATAGATTTTAAAACAAAAATTAAAGAAAACATAAATTATTTAGATTTTTAAACTAGAAAAATATAGTCTTTTATAGAAAATGTGGTCTTTTTATAGAAAAATGTGATCTTTTATAAGAAATGTAGTCTTTTATAGGAAAATGTAGTCCTTTATAGAAAATATAGAAAATGTGGTCTTTTATAAGAAATGTAGTCTTTTATAGGAAAATGTAATCCTTTATAGAAAATGTAGTCCTTAAAATGTAGTTCTTTATAGGAAATGCAGTTCTTTATAGAAAATATAGTATTTTAAAATTAATATTGTCTGTCTCTCATATATATATATATATATATATATATGAAACTATTACTATATAGAGGTATAGTTTCTTAATACTATATAGATGTATAGTTTCTTAATACGGGACTTATGAAATTATTACTATATAGAGGTATAGTTTCTTAATACGGGACTTAAAAAGTATATAACATATTACAATTTAGAGGTTATTCCTATTTATAACTGGCCCAAATTAGGACCAATTTTTTTTATAATATTATAGAGGTTATTCTTATATAGAGTATTCCTAAATACGGGTTTTACTGTACTATTGTTTAGGTTTTCTACTAGTAGCTAGAGACAAAATCATGGATTTTTTTATTTTACTTTTGAAAGAGAAAATCATGGATTTGGTTAAAGATTAACAATTTTTATTTTTCTTCTTTTCTTTTTGGCTGCCAATATTAACAAGTTCGTAGAATCATATGATATGATCATTTGACACATCTAACCACCCATACAACCAAACCACATTCCAATACTCTATTCCTTTCTCACCCCATTTATGTACCAGTACCAACAAAATAGTGCAAAAACAAAAGCACTTGGCCTATTATTCCAATGGATATTATTCTCAAGTTCCCCTCTAACCTCACTATAGCTTGGTTCCTACTTCTCTTGACCACCGTGCGCCGCTCTCTTTCCGCTCGAACCCTTAACAATCCGCCACCACGCCGCCACCACAACAACCATCATCCAATCACATTTTACATGCCAGAAAAACTAACCAACACGCACCCCTCACCAACAAATGCAAATACTAACCAGCGCTTGCCCTTTTCAAAACCACTAGGCTTTTTTCCACCTAGTGGGGGAATACTAATTCCCATGCCAAATTATAACCCCACCATTTCCACCCAAACAGTAACTTTCCCTGGAATTGGCGTTTCCTTTCCTGCCAGAGCCACTCTGGAGGAATTGGAGCTCGGGACCGTCACGGTAATCGAGGAGGATTTGTTTGGGACAGCATTGCTTGGAAAAGCCAAAGGGATGTATGTTGTTAGCTCTGAAGATGGGATAAGTAGTCATATGATGGCATTGACAGCTAGTTTTGCTAGTGGTGAGTATAAAGATGGCCTAAGGTTTTTCGGGGTGTACCCAAAAGGTGTGTCCGAGTCTCATATTGCAGTCATTGGTGGCACTGGCAAATATCATGGCGCCAACGGCTACGCCACGATTAAGGCTGTGAATGTCAGCAGTTCTCATGCTACGAGGAAGGAAAGTGCAGCCGGAAACAAGTTTCTTTTGTTCAATGTTTATCTTGGTTGAAGGGATATTTGCTTTCCAAATAACAAAGAAACATGAGAATATAAATTGGATATGTTTGTAATTTTCACTTTATACTAAGATTTTTATTTAGATTGGAGTTAGGAATCTCATCAGTTTCTCATGAATGTTGAAATATTTGTGCTATATTTTTATATAGAAGGAAGAAAGAAATTTCTGAAAATTATGAGAAAATTGGCTGTCTAATGTAATGTTTTGCATACATCGCTGCTGCTTAGGGAACTGATATTTCCACATGATCCCTCTCCCCATAAATAGTGAGTGAGTCCCACCTCCACGTGAGAGAGACTCGTGTGGAAATATCATTTTGTTTCCGGCGGCTTAATATCATCCAAAATAACTTGTTAAGCTCTTTGAGAGAGAGATCCTCTGTTCTCTGATACATAACAACTGATAAATACAGATTAAAATTCAAGCTCAAATGAGATTAGGCAGCTTTGATAACCAAACTTTGGCGCGTCGCAATCACGACAACCATTTCAAGATTATTGTCACATGTACACCCAAAGACTACTCCCTCTGAGATTCCTAATTGATTTTTAAAATATATTAAGGCACGCTTAGGACACAGTTGGATATAATTTCTTCAAAGGGTGAGTTTGTTAAAATATTGAGACAAAGATGGGACTCTCATTTTGTTTTGTAGCAAGGCAGTAAGAAGTTTGGCAATCATCCAATAACTGAAGCTCTGAAAACTGAAAAGCTCAACTCATTTCTGTTGAGCTGAAAGACCTGAATTATACTTTAACCATCATATAAATTCGCAGACAAGTTCATGCTACTACCTCCTCAGCCTGGTTTAGGTTTGCCACCAAGTCCTAATATAATTTCCATGGCAACTTTTTTTTAACTTGTGTAATCTTTAGCCTACAGTAACTAAGCTATAATTTAAGAGCATATATATGAATATATCCCAAGATGCTCAAGATTTTTTTATAATATTATGCTTTTAATCCAACTGCAGGTCATGTTGCATGTAAATAAACCTTTGCTAACAGCTGATGAAACAACTCAACAAGTGAGGATTACTTGTTCTGCTAGAAATTACTAGCAGCAAATGTAAATTGTGATGATTAATGAAAGGAAATAAAAACAAATCCTCCTTGTCTTATGTTTTTAATAAGGTCATCTAGTGGTAACTTTTTCACAGCTAGAGAATTAACCACTGTCAAAAAATGGAAGGCTATCTTTCATAAAGAGGAAGCTTTTATTATTGGGCAAGTGAGCAAATGCACTTTCAATAGAATATTACAACTTTTCAGGTTGAGCAAAACAGCTGCATAATAGGAATTAGGTAATTTTAACTGAACACACCTTACAAAAACAAGTATATGCATTATGCAACAACTCCATCACATCAGCTCCACTTCTCATACTAAACTGACTTGCCTCAAAACTATAAAATATGCACATACACACTCCTCTCAATATACCCAACACAAGTCTCTTCATCACTATTCCCTTCATATCTTCACATTTCTCTTCACAAACCTAAAAATGGCCAAACTTCAGCTACACAGCTCAAGCATACTCAAAACCACCATCTGCCTCTTGCTGCTAGCCACCACCCTTGGTTGTGCCAGCTCAGCTCGGATCCTCGATGAAGCGGACCCACAATCTCCAGTATTAGCATCGGACCCTTCCGAAATTGATGACCCTGATGTGGCACCTGAGGTGGGCCCTACCACCACATTGCCAAATGGCCAAATCCCAGTCACTGGTTCCATCCCACCTGTTGGTGGCTTGGCTCCTCTAGCTGGCCCTGCCATCCCATTACCTAGTGTACCTGGACCAGTCATTCCACCGGGCACCACCGTGGCACCAATAGCAACCCCAGCCACCACATTACCAAGTGGGCCCCCAGGAGTCACCGCCGCCGGAGCCACCGCCGGAGCAGCCACCGGAGCCACCACCGGAGCCGCCTACGCTGCAAATGTCGAACCTCCATTGGCCTTCTTTATGCACGACATCCTAGGCGGGACCCACCCTTCTGGCCGAGTGGTCACCGGGATCATAGCCAACTCCCAAGACAATGGTCTCCCATTCTCCAAAGCCAATAGTCAAGTCTTCCCAATCAACGGAGGTGTCCCACTCAACAACATAAACGGCATAGTCAACAACAACAATGTCCCATTCCTTGTAGGCCTAAATGGTTCCCCAACCTCCACAACTTTCCAAAACAGTGGCAACAACAATGTAGTCAGTGGTGGCAACAACCTACCCTTCGTCTCCGCAGGCCAGCTCCCGGCCGGATTAACCCTCCAACAGCTCATGTTTGGCTCCATAACGGTGGTCGATAATGAGCTAACTGAAGGGCATGAGCTTGGATCATCTGTGCTAGGGAAAGGACAAGGATTTTACTTGGCAAGCTCTTTGGATGGTACTACCCACACACTTGCACTAACAACATTGTTCCACGGTGGTGATCACGACCACGTGGACGATACAATTAGCTTCTTTGGGGTCCACCGGACAGGCTCACCGGTGTCTCACATTGCTGTTATTGGAGGGACTGGAAAGTATGAGCATGCAAAAGGGTATGCAACTATTGAGACTCTTCATCAGGGGGATCAGCACACAACTGATGGGATTGAAACAGTTACGCATTTCACTGTTTACCTCACTTATCCATAGACTACTATTCTATCTATTTTATGTTCTTGTTTTTCTCTTAAGTTTCTGTATTTCATGATCTGATGTATCTTGCAGTGTGTTTTAATTGAATGTTCAGTTATGAACAACTCTTGAGTTTTTCTCTATTTGTATGTCCCATCTTTTTCAATCTGCACAAGCATTGCCTTGTTAGAATAACAATGCATCGAATTAAAAACAAAAGATTTACATGGTTGAACCAAAACATTTGGGTTAGTCCACGGTCAGCGGCTGACAATTTCACTATCGAGTTACCTTTTGGATAGTTTTACAATCACCTCTGAATTAAAGTTTAGATCAGGTTTCACCAATAACATGCATTCCCTTTAAATCGTGCTCAACTTCAATTTGCATCTTATCTAGAGGAACTTCGAATACTTGGTCATTTGATGATGGACTATATTTTTTCATTTCTTTAGGCCATTTGATGACGTACTATAATCTCAAGTGGAGATTTGGCATTAAATCCCTGATTGAAGTATCAAATAACCTTAGAAATAGTAACAAATAGTCCGTCTGATTAAATAATGGACGTTCATAGATAAAATAGTCCATAGAGTTATTAAATTTTTATGAATAGTCATATCCCAGTATCATTTTGCAAACAAATATAGCCTTTTAAACTCCACACAGTGCTGCTTGGAAACAATTTATTGGAGTTTTATCAGCCTTTCATTACACTACAGTCTACACTCTAACATTATAGTTGATATAGAAAAAAATTATATAGAGTTACAAAGTCAAAGTCCTCTCTCTTGCTAATTGAAGTTTTGTACTTTCTAGCTAGCTGAATATTTGAAAAGAGAACTAATTAGATAAAATATCAACAAAAAAAATGGCTATAATACTTGTTTACTGCCATAAAGAACTTATAATCTTTTCTGTTCTACAAATTGTATAGGCATTAGATGAAAGAAAGAACTATCTTTCTGGCAGAAACAATTTTCGAATCTCACAATTGTGGAAAATAGCATTTGCTAGGACCTTTTCTTTAGGTTTATGTTTGGAAACTGAAAAAATTGAGCGAAATCGAGATATTTATTGGAGCTATTTAAAAATCATCACATTATACTTGAAAAAATAAGTAAATAAACTAATGTTCATTAATATAACTTTTTTCTCCGGGTTTTTTAAGTTAAAAACACAGGCTTGCTGTTGTTTTCTTAACATATGGAATAAATTTTGGTTCTGCACTTGCAAGAATCTCATGGAAATATCTTTTTAAACACCCTTCTCAATGATCACAACATGTTGTATTAGTCTGTTCAGATTTCATGAAAATTCAAATTAATACAAAGTATTCTTTTTTCTTGGAAAGGAAAATACAAGGGAATCTCAAATCACAAAACAAGAAAACATTGATTTTTTTCCCTCTGTCATGACTTATGCAGAGAGTTCAACATATATTCAAAACTTAACATACTTCAAAAACAAAAACAAAAATATTACCCACAAAGAAAATACAATCAGTAAGCAATATAAACAGTAAACTCCAGCAGCGACTCCAGGCCATCGATATTGTGCTGGTTGACAGATGGAAGGGTCTTAACGATAGCAAATCCCTTTGCATTAACATATTTCCCAGTTCCACCCATAATGGCTAGCTGAGACTGTGAGACTGCAGTACGATGAACTCCGAAAAAGCTAAGACTATCTACATAATTTCCATCCTCAAACATAGCAGTAAATGCCATAGTTTGGCTACTTCCATCTTCAGAGCTAGCCACATAAAACCCTTGTGCCTTTCCAACCAAACCAGACCCCAGCTCATGCCCTTCAGTCAGCTCATCATCAATCACTGTCATGGTGCCAAACATGAGCTTCTGGAGGGCGGGACCAGCCGGGAGCTGGGCCCCAGGAAATCCGAATCCGCCATTGTTGTTACCATTGTTTTGGATCACGTTAGAACTAGTGCTGCCACCAAGGCCGGTGAGGAATGGAATGTTATTGTTGATAAGTCCACTGTTCCCGTTATTCTGGGGTACCCCATTGTTCCCTGGGAGGACTACACCGTTTGGCTTGGCGAATGGAATTTGACCATTGACAGCAGGATTTGTGACTACTCCAGTAATGGCTCGAGCCGAAGGATTTGATCCCCCTAGTATGTCATGCATAAAAAATGACAAGGTATGGTGGGGTCCAGTACTAGCCACAGGGGCACTAGTTGCTGCCCCACCAGTGTTGGGTTGTGTTGATATAGGCGTCAAAACTGGACCTGCATCAGCAACTGGTTCCTCAGGGGGCGCTACGGGGGACAGGGCTTCTTCATCAAGAATTCTAGCAGAGGAAACAGAAGCAATAAATAGGGTCAAGAACAATATGAAGGCTGTGAACTTGGTTTTCGAGGCTGTGAATGTAAGGATTGCCATATGATGATTTTGGGAGAAAGATGATGGTTTCAAGCTGATTGGCAATGTATCTTTGATGATGATGATGATTATGGATTGAATGGTGTGGAATTATGTACATATATTTATATTATTTGTATCAGGGTTTAAGACAGGAGTTGATGATATGGAGTTGGTACCTGAGTTTCTATTTCTAGTGTTTTGGTTAAAACAACTACCAAATAAATGGATGCCGAGGAATGGTTGGGGGTAGGCACAGAGGACTGAACATGTGGGAGAATGATTTATTCCCTATTTTAATTTGCAACCAACAAGAATTGAAACAGAAAATTAAGGGACATTCCTTTTTCCACCCATTAGTAAAATATATAGATAGCATGACAGCTTAATACACCCTGGCTGAAGAACATTATCACATCAGTTTGATCTCCTTTCATCCAACAAACACCACTCAAAACTGAAGCTCAGTTAGTAGCAGTCATGCTCTTAAACCGCGTGACAATTAACAACAAAGTTTCTAGTGTTTCAAACTCCCGTTTCTTGGAAAAAGTGCATTTGCTTTTAGTGGACTCCGTCAGTCCCGAAAAAAGAGTCAATACTTTTTGTAATTTCCATCGGAAATGGTACTCTTTTTTCTAGACAGACGTATTATATTCATGTGCATTACAGATTGAAGAATGGAGGAGCAAGCCAGGAAAATTATGTCCCTTTATATCTATAGGAGTAAGCAAGGTCAGTGATAAAAACCAATTTCAAGCTGCTTCACTCAAAACATCACCCTTTGTATTTCTTTCCAAAACCAGATAACAGCAACCTTATTGCATTACAAACTATAATTACACATACCACGGCTCTAGCTTTTACTGTAGTTCTATTGACATTATATAAATTTGCCAATAACAAAAAACACCTGATTTCAAAACTCTATCTCAACTAAACGCCTTTTAAAAAACTCTATGTACTATCTAATTCTGTCGCAAGCTCATCAAACAAAAATTTCTCTGTTTCGCTAACAATGAAATCAATATCATCTCCCAACTCTAACCACCTTGTGTCACCTCCCAGGGTTTTCTCTGACAAGCTCTTGCCCACTTCCTTTTCCTGGCTAGCCAACAAGTTCCACAATTCTTCTTCAACCACATCCCTCCTTACTTGGGTGCCAATCCTTTTCCTCGAAGGATTTGCCCACTTACGGATATCCATGCATGGCTGCAAAATCTCCATCAATCCCGACTTTATGCGGTCAAACAGAAGCCTTCTTTCGGACTTCTTCCAAGATATCTGCTCTCCGTATTTCTTCTCAAGCACCTCAAACACTGAGGGGTTCACTGCGCATTCTGGAGAATGCAATATCTCGAAATTTATTTCCCAGTTTGCATCATAGAACCCAGCCTCATCCAAAACATCAACTAGGTAGGAGAAATTCCTACTTTCTTCGGCTTTGAATACTCCCATTAACTTTCTATTTTCTTTTGAAAAATCAACAGATCCCTCTCCGGTACCTTCATCACTCGACACCATCATTCCTGGCCCTTCTGAATGTGTGTCTTCAGCCTCTGATTTAAGAAGCTGGAGTTGCATCCACAGACCTAGCAAAACAGATGGTAAAGGTCTTATCCAAAAGTAATTTTAAAAAAAAAAATTGACAGTTAAAAATACTCTTTCTAGTTTACCAACCTTGGAGATTAGAACTAACACTTTCAAAAATTTCAGAGTCCGATAAAATCTCTTGCTCGAAAGGTGGTTCCAGAATCGAGTTTGGACTGGGCTGATATGAGTCCCTTGAACTAGCAGCAAATTCTGGGTCGATTTTTGAAAAAATCAATTCCTCTTCAGGAGACCCTAATGATGATTCCTGAAGTGAAAAAAGAAAATTTTAGCTACAAAAATGGAACCAACGGAAATAACATCAAGGCCAAAATATAGATATGATAAAAATGAAAACAATAGAAAAAGATTACATGTTGGGGAAAGAGAAAATAAAAAAAATTGGAAAAAAGGAGGCAATAAGAGCGTAAAAATTTTGCTAATAAAGTTTGCCAAGATTGCTTTACTTTGAACTACATTTAGGAGAAAATTAGACTGTATTTCACATCGCAGATGAATGGTAGCCAAATGGAAAGAGAACTTTTGACTTATTATTTCTTCCATATAGCCCTTCCCAAGAAAACGGAGCATAAAACATAAGTAGAAGTAATATCAAAGCAGATGAAGAAGCCATTAACTGATCATGAACAGTCGAGGTCCATTTGCTCCAGTTCACAATTTTATGGTGATATTTTGGCCTGGCATTCCACAACTCAGTTTTCTATTCAAAAATTGTTAATCTTAAAACTTTTGACATAAAAAATTGACAACCTAGTTTAATATACAAGGGTTCAAGTACTAGATGCAAACTATTGTAGGTAAGGGGTCTATAGCATATCAAGAAAAGCATGTCAGAAGAAATGCTTATCCTTCCATGATCAATTCATATCCAATTTTTCTGAAAGCAGTCATTAACTAAGATGAGGAGGCAAAAATAAAGGCTGTACTCCCAAAAAACCCTCCTACAAGAAAACAGCCCCAACCAAAAAAATAAAAAAGAAAAAGACCAAGCCTACTCAATCCACTAGGCACAAGAGAAAAAAAAAACTTGTAGTGCCAGCTTTGCTAGGAAGGACATGATATCTCTGTTATAGACTATATATATATTTAAATCAACTTATCTTGTAGAAAATAATTTGTCAAGGCTAGTACTTGGTACTATGTTCTTAAGACAATTATGCCATCCGTCTGGTGATTAAAGTTGATAGCACTTATCTCCCAAGATACAATGACACTGTATACTTTAACAGCACTACAAAAAGTATACACTACGAACAAAATCAAATGCTCTAACTCTCTCTTTAAATAACTATGACTAATGGAAATTAAATGCTTAATGCTTGTGAATGAGTGAGTTTGAAGGCTGCCCCCTCCTATCTATTTATAGGAGGGGTTGGTGACCCTTCAGATGAGCACTTCACCCCTGAAAAGGCATGGGGTGCTTCTGAAAAAGTATTGTTTGTATCTTTTGGTCAAAGCGACGTAGTTTTGATCATTTGCAGAATAGGCGCATCTATTCAGACCCTTAAAATGGCGTAGTTTAAGTATTAGTAGAACCAAAACTATGTAGTTTTAGGCTTATAAGAAAAGGCACGACAAAAACGTCGTAGTTTTGAGCCGTCCGTTCAGACTTATACCCTTTCAGCAGATACCGCTTTTCAAAACGACACAGTTTTGATAATATTAATAAATACCGCTTGTCAAAACGACACAGTTTTGATAATAGAATTAAATAAATTTTAATTAAAAATTTAAATAAATTTTGTCTAAAAAATTATATACACGACCCAGGCCGGCCGGTCGGTCGGCGGCGCACGGGTTCGGACCTAGCTAGGTCATCTCCCTTCCACAAAAGTGGGGCGCCCCTTGGGGCCCAAACTCAAGAGCATTTTCCTTGTATATAAACATATGAAAACTTTAATTCCTAACCTATGTGGGACTTAGTTTTTCCCACATGTATTTATTATCATTTATTATTTCCAAGTGTGATCTTTGGGAGTTAATATATCATTCATTACTCCATAGATTTGAGCTTCCAAATACTTAATTTAATCTATTCATGGAGTAGAACACATTAATATATGAAATCATTAAAAATAATTAATGACATCCATATTTATTTAGGCTCAAATACTAACAATCTCTCCCGGATAAACCTCGCGAAAATACACATCAGAAAAGCAAATTCAGCTTCAATGTTCATATAAGGAAAGGATGACTCACAAATTGGTCGGAGGGAGTATCATATTTTACATTGATTTTATACGAATTCATAAGCCGGAATAGATTCAATGGATTTAAACAAAGTTTAAGTCATAAAACCCTCAATTATAATATTACCATAATCATACACAAGCATAAAAGCATTTATGACAAGCAATCAATAAATTTTCAAATGGATCCTAATTCACATACAAAGGCCCCGACACCACATTATGCTTAGACATTCTATACATACAAGAATTCAAAATACCAAAATCAATCATTTTGCACAACCCTTGTCATTCTCTCCTCTTTTCTACAATGGCAGCTCTCCAAGTACAGGGCCTTGGCCCTAGTATATACTAGTTCAAAGAAGCTATCTGATTACGGACTTCTTTTTGCTGGGCCTACATTAACCACCCCACAACTAACTTATAAGGCTATAGCTATAGGCGCACATCCACAACCACCATAACTTTATCAGGCTAGCTCACATGTCTCACTAAATGGACCATATTCACAAACCCAATTTTCATAAACCAACAAACAATGGAAGCCCAATAAAGATAAAATCTAGCATATACATATCGTGTATATATGTTATCTATTGATGCTTTAATAAGGTTTTTTTTATCAAGGATTGTAAAATTCATAACAAGGCTTCATTTACCGATGCTCATATTAAATGCATAATCATGTGAACTCTACAAGACCAAGATCTATTAACGTGCTGAAAGAAGGCATAGGGTACCGTTAGTCCCTTAGTGGGTTGCCACGGATTTGGCATGCTTGATGGCCAGACAACGTGCCAACACTTGGAATTGACACTCAACTCGTGTGGGGGCAAGGCAGCGCGCTAAACTTGTGGGGCAAGGCTGGACACTGGCTAAACTAGTATATCCAAGGCATATACATTATGATTCCTCAAGCATACCTGATGTCTGTTGCTGACAATTTGAAAATTTTCTTAATGTCTGCTATAGGTGGGAGGGGTGGTCCGTGAAGTCCACCCAGGTCATGGGCAGACTGCAGAATGCCATGGCCTATGCGTGCGGGGCATTAGGATAATGTTGGGCTCCCTTAATAACAATGCTAGCATATGGATTGGTGGCTTGGATTGAATCAAAAGACCCATCATGGGTTGGGCATGATTGGACAGGAACATTGCATGTTGGGCATGTTCTTCGTGGGTAGCACCTTAGGCAAGTGTGTTTGGCTTGGTTTGGTTGGAATTTTGTGTGGGCTAGTTTGGCATAGCTTAAGGGCAAAAGTTGGACATATTCGTGGGCTGAGGACAACAAAAATGTGGGTTGGCTTCGTGGGTTAGTTTGGATGTTGGGTTGGATGGGTTGACAACAAGGCTGGCAGCAGTTTCAAGCAGTTGTGGGCAAGGAAAACATCAAACACACGTGGGCTTGTCATGGTGGTTGATCAAACATATCTATGGGCAGTTGGCTTGGCAGTTTATTATTTGAATTGAAATGTTTGTTGGCCATTGGCTGAAATTCCTAGGCAGTTGGGATTGTCAACTGCATGCCTATTTTGCATTATTTATATGCATTGCTAGGGCTGTGTATTGCAGACAATTAGAGCGAGTCTTGCAAGCCCTTAGCCGGTATATCCTTTGTATTGAGAGTGCAATAAAAGTTTGGGACGTTGTCCTGTAAAGTGTGGCTTTGTGTGTGTGTGTGGCTTGTGTGTTTCTTTGCATTACATTTGTGAATTGTACGTGCATGTGTGAAACGTTGCTGACTGGTTTGAGTGTGCAAATTAGTGCATCACTAGGTTGGTTTGGTGCAGAAAATTTAGTGTCAAACATAGACCCTGTGACAGGTACCATACTTGTATACGCCTGTGACAGGTACCATGCTCGTATAGCATGGTAAGCTCCCTTTAGATCCCTTTAGTAATATAACAAATATGAATCAAACAGGAAGGCTATGATACATGTGCTTGTGTGTAGAGTCTATAGACGTGTGGAGAGAGAGAGAAAACACCAACTTTATAATTTCATTACTTCCTGCAACTATTACCAATTTACCAGGCTACTGAAACGACCAGACAATTTCTGACCTTAAATACATGCATCTATCTCAGTACTTCATATGATTGACAGAGACAGAGAATAATTATATGAAATCTTTTACTGATTACTTACGTGCATATGTCACCCAAGTATTTTTGAGAATCTTTACTTGCTAAATAGAGATAAGACGACAAAAAGTCAAACCTGGCCAACTGAAGTGTCCGAGACACGAGAAGAAGAAATGCCATCTTTCGCCATCAATTTGCATCCAGTTGGTCCAGACTGCTGTTCATTGGGTTCTTTACAAGAAAACTCAACATCCACTGTTTCTATAGCTGTTACCAGGTCTTGTTCCTCTATTTCTGCAATCATACTTCCAGAGGCAGTTGAACTACCTGATGACTTGTCTGAAGAATTATTTCCATAGGTTTTCAACATAATGCTCTCCTCAAAACTGTTGTCCAACTCATCCTGAATCACCGAAGCCTTTTGTACACGGTAATCAAATTCTGAATCCGAGTAAGGAACATGACTACCAGACAAATCAGAAACCAAAGAATTTTCTTCAGATAGCTTTTTATCCTCCAGTCTGTTTTCAAGCTCATTCAAAATTATTTGAGTTTCTTGTACACTTTGATTATTTTCTAAATCTGTATAACTAGATGATTGTGATGTCTCACAGCTAAATTCTGTGTCTCCAGGTTTTGACTTACCTTTCTTGTAAAAGTTTTGGTTACTTAAACTGTTCCCTGCCACAGTAACAGCTTCTTCCAGCCTCAGACTCTCACCATTATGAAAAGCTTCATTATGGTTCCTAGATATAGGGCTTCCAATGGCATCAGAAGATGCAGAAAATGATCTGAATCTTGATAACATTGTGAGAAAATCATTCTTCATACCATCCTTGCTGCTAATACCTAAAGGACTACTCAAATCTAAATGTTTACCATTCAGACTAAATTTATTGCACAAACCATGTTTCTCAAGTTTGCAGTTCAACTTTCTTGGCCTTGTTTTCTGATCAGATGAAGATAGCATTTCACCAAGCGTGCGACACCTATTAGTTGTTCCAACTTCTTGGATTCTTTTGACCATCTTCCATCGTTCAGAGAATTGCTTGGCTACCCTGGTGAATGATGGTTGGTTTTGGTTCTTCCAGTCAAAGAAACTGGAATAAGAAGGCATTATCACATCATTCTCATTCACAGAAGTGTCATCAGCACCAACTTCTGATCTTGATAACTTTGTAGAACCGGTAATAATGACTTGTGTTCCTAGTCGGGTAAGTCCCTTTTCCTTTGCAGTTCCCCCAGAAATTCTAAAACCGCGCCTAGAAGGTTCCAAATTCGTTACTGGCTTTTCTACGATTCTTACTTCATACAGTTCTCCATTTACAAGTCGAGGAATCCCCTTCTTTTTATCACCAAACTGAGAACCTAAACAAGATCTAGGTGAAAAGGAAGACTTTGCAGAATATTTTGTGTTTCCTGGATTTGGCTTTAGATCAAAAATCCTTTTAGGGGATTGGCATGTATCATCCTTCAACTTCAATCGCGTTTTCAAAAAGTTTTGCATTTCAATATGATGATCCTCTAAGGTATCTTTCCTAGAATCATTCTTTAGTTTCTGAAGTGATCTCAAAACATTCCGTTGTGCAGTTGTCTTCTCTAATTTCCAGCATTTTTCATTTTTCCTATAGTTAGGATTAATAAATGACTTAAAGACTGCTATTCGACCTGGCGGAGAATGTGGTTGAAAACCTTGCTGATCATGTGGGTGATTGGGAAACAAAATATTTCTTTGCTGGATACGTTTCAACAAAATATCCTTGTCAGAAGGTATATTTTCCAGCATGTTGTCAAATTCCATTATATCCAGAATCTTCTTGTCCATTTCAACACATTTTGCATCTGAAAATTTTAGCTCTTCAAATGTCATTCTTTCCTTTGTTGCACTTGGACTTTCCTTTTCCTTTGGAATTGACTGAATAAAATGTATCTCCTTTTGCTGCACTTCAAACACATCCTTAAATTCTGGCTGTTTCCGACTGCTCATCCTAGACGATCGTCCACCATAAAATGATTGCTTCTCTCGTAAACCTATAGAAGCACTTTTGCGAAGATAGTCCTCAGACAGCACTCGCTGTTGTTTATGGATTGGCTTCTGAGGCGGCAGTTCATCCAGACCCATCAGTCTAGCAATAACACTTGGTGTTTGCTGTTTGATTCCCATAGCTTCTGACATGTTCTCAGCAAGTTGCCTTTAGACCATTTAAACTCGAGCACTGCTCAGAAAGCATAAGCATGAACTCTCATAAGCTCAGAAAGAATATAGAGGATGATAAACACATAATGAATTGAACTAAAATCACAATTATCCTCTAGCTACATTAGAAGATGAGTAACAGAAAAGCTTTTACTTTGTTTTAACATGTATATGACAGCAAGAAACAGGAAAATCACTTACCTTATCATCTTCTGAAAACACAACCTTAACTCTAGAATCAGATGTCTAATTTGAAAGGCCTCCATGTTTTCAAGTCCTCCATTTCCCCGGAAATCAAACTATCATATTTTATCAACAAACAGGAATCAACTATTATTACATTATACAAACTGAATATTAATCCAAGTTACATTATACAAAAAGGTCTACACTCGAAAACTTTTACATACTTCCGATCTTTCAACATTGAAAACTCCAGAGTTCGAACTATTATCTAAAATCTTTAAATAAATAAAGACAAATAATAAAGAAGAATAACTTAAGAGTGACTGTTAAAAATCAAGACTCAACTGATATGCACATATCATTTGAACAAACAAAGGGCCAAATATAATAGATTTCCAACACGGCAACAGATAGCATTTGAGGCTGAACCACAACGACACCAGTAAGCAATCAGCTAGTATCTCATAACTCAGCACATTTCTACCAAGATCCTCTTAGTACAAAATTCCCAGAAGAGAATAAGAAAGACGGAAAAACTATGTGTTAAAGGGGGGGATTCCAACCCCAAAATAAATACACGGTTAAGTTCCAAGGACAGAATTAGATCAATTTGTCAGAACAGCTAGAAAACAAGTGGACCAAACCATCATCATCATCACAAATAAAGAAGAGGACATACTCATTCAAACAATTAAAGTCAACAGTCTACCATCATATGAAATACTAATTACAAAAAAACAAAAGCAAAAAAATCAATTCGGAACTAGTAATAATCATGACATTACTGCATTATACTAATTAACAAACAACAACAAAAGCCATGTTAGACAAATTAATCCCACAATTATCAATTAACATCAATACATCCATAAACACATGTATATATACTATAATTCGACAAAAGAAAAAACACCCAGAAATCAAATTCCAAAATTCAATAAAATCATCGCATATTACAATAACCCAGAAAAGAAAATGAATCAAAAACAACAAAAAAATCCATTCTACCTTTTTGATAGCTATTCTTCTTTCTTATTGACCCTCAATAAATACTTTCTCCACCTCATGATTATGCTCAATTAGTTAACAAATCAATGATTATAACTGATAACAAATTGAAGAAAAAGCGCATGCACGCCTACATAGTTGGAGGAATCCGAGGAAATTATAGGATCAGACAAAGGTTCTTGAGTTAGGATTATTTGGAGAAAGACCCAATTGGGAATCGGGTCATAAATGTATAATATATAATTATAAATTGAGTCAAATATGGCTATCTATCTATATATAGTAGTAGAAGTTTGTTGGTTTATTTAGACGAAAAGACCTCGAGTGAAAATGGTGGCTCTGTTTTTAAAATTTACACTACGCGCCGACCGACTTTAATGCCGTCAACCCTTCAGTATAAACCTGAATTACTATTTCCACTCTAACCTCTCTTCTCTCCCTAACCGTCTCGTCTTAATTCTCTTTTGAGAATAATTATCATTTTATTCATTTCTAACAGTTTTCCGTCCTTTTTGTAAAACTAACAAATTTTCTCGTTATTTTTAAAACTTTTTTTTTTGTTACATTCATCTCTACTTTTAATTTTAAATATTAATTCTCAAATATATATATATATATATATATATATATATATATAAGAATAATGGTCATACACAACTGTATATATTTTATTTGTGCATAGTTTGTAAAAACTACGTCGTTTTGACAATTTTATTTTTGATTTCTGATTTGAGAGGGGAGAACTTATTTTTTTTTAAAAAAAATAAAAATTCAAAACGACCTAATTTTGACAGACTGTGCACAAATAAAACATACACAACTATGTATGACCATATTTCTCATATATATATATATATATATATATATATATATATATATATATATTAGAAAGGATCAAGGACACACTATTTTATCCAACATACCTTGCATATCCCATTTAGCGACGGACCAAATTATTGTCCGGTCTATCGCTAAAAGGAATATGCAAGATATGTTAGATAAAATTGTATACCCTTAAAATGGACTAATATATATAGAGATAGAAGGGGCCGGATCTAAAACACGTCTCTTAAATAGCACTCTTTTATTAAAACTACGTCGTTTTGGAGGTTCTTTGTGAGGTCGCAGATGGTATTTTTATAAATAAAAGTAAAATAAGTAGAACCACTCTATTTTAATATTATTTTATATTTTAAAAGAATCTCTAAAAGAACATAATTTTAATAAAAAAATATTATTTTAAAGAGAGTGTTATTTAAGAGTAATATTTTAAATTCGTTCGGTATATATATATATATATATGATTACAAATTTAAATGTATACTAAATCGAGTAATAAATTCAATCAGTGTTATATAATAAAAGTAAGTTATCTTAATATTTCCTCTTGATTTGTCCTTCCTACAAGAAATGTCTATATTGACCGAGCAATATTAGGAAAATATAGGATAAAGTAAAAAAAAAAAAAAAGAGTGGTATAATGATAATTTCATATACTACTAGTATTAGAATAGAATATCCCATCACAAGATGTGGCACGTGCGGCCGCCAATCAGTTCGGAGCCGTCACTTGCATTACGCGCGGGGATCACGTATGTATCACACGTTACTGGGCTCCTTCTCGACGTTTAATTTAGGCTCATTTTTATTCTACTCTAATTCTAATTTATCTTTTATTGAAAGAAAAATAAATTAAAGTTCTAGCAAGTAATCGCCAATAAAATAAAATTACTTCAAATTTCAATAACCTGTTTGATTTTTTTTATTTTTATTTTACATTATCTTGAGCATATTAAGATTTATAACTAATTGTCATTCATATATATAATTTTTCAATCACAAAGTATATTTTTAGAATTTAATATTGCAAAAGTAAAAACTATCCTTATAAAATTATTGTAATCGGAATTTTGACAAAATCTTAAGTGACGGTGGGCCGGTGACAAAATCAATTATAGATTTGATTAATTTGAATTTTAAAATTATAATTAATGTATTTGTGTGCATGGCCATATAAATTGTCCCCATTAATATATAAATGGTCATATATGGTCATATATTTGCGTCGCATAATATATGACATTTTACATAATTTTATTTTTTTAAAATTAATTAACGTTTTATATAATCAATGAGAATTAGTTATAATCTTTCTAAAAACATTACAAATAAGAGAGAAAGTATGAGATAAGTATATATGATAAATGATATTATAGACAGTTAATATTATATTTAATATTATACAATTATTTCTTTACTTTTTGTGTACAACTCTAAAACATCATATATTATTGTGCACAACTCTAAAACGTCATATATATATATATATATATATATATATATATATATATATATATATAGAGTCCGGATCCTATACAGGATCCCAGACGTTCTTAAAATGAGGACCATTTTTTTTTTAAAAAAAGTTCGCATTTTAACAAAATTTGGACTCCCGCACCTGATCCCCCACATATATATATATATATATATATATATATATATATATATATATATATATATATATATATATATATATATATATATATATATATATATATATATCCAGATCAAGGGCATACCCCATATACAACATACCCAATATACCTATTTAAACTCCCCTTATTTCTTCTCTCTCCTCACAATCTTATCAGCCAAAACAAATGTGAGATCCCGAATTTTATGAAATAAAAATATTTATTTTTTCTTATAATTATTATTTTATTCAGTAAGTGATTAAATTGATAAAAGGTTAAAGTTATGGGTGATATGTGAAAATTTTACAAAGTAAGCAAGTTGTCATAAAATATTCGTTGTGTCGGGAAATATTTGTTTGGTCGGAGAATATTCTTTTTGTCGGGGAATATTCGTACGATGGTGCAATCATTGGTGTACCACATAACGAAATAACTGTTGGATATAGAAATTGACAGAAATAACCTTTTTATAAAAAAATAAAAGCAAAACTTTTACCGCTAACTATTGAATTACCCGGTGATAAAAGTACAGTAATACGCATTATTGCACAGTAGCACACGGTATTGCACAGTTTCTCTGATTATTGATGTTTATGTAAGAAGTCACTCAATTTTATTCAATAATTGCCACAGTAGTTGTTGTATATTATCTCATATTATTGATTCAATTATTGTTACAGTATCATCTGCACAATATTTTATATTATTAAATCAATAATTGAGACGACACAGTTATTCATATTATTATTTGTATTATTGATAATGTCTAGAAGATTCTGTCGAGAAAAGGGGTTAGGTTATTTAATTGTGCGCCAATAAGGAGAAATCTTTATCGAAAAGCCCCCTATTTCCTGAGAATGATCTGGTTGTCAATATTGTGATTCTATAATATTAATTAGGAATAATTATTGAAGGATTGAAGAGTTGTAAATAATTGATGAATAAAAAATTATGGATAAATATGACAGATAAATATTTGTTCAATTTTAATATAAAATGGAGGAATTTTAGCATGAAACATTTGTTGAAAGTTTGACATATTTTTTATGAAATCACAACTATTTTCTCCGATAAAATATTCATTCAAATTTATTATTATAATATTACATTATAATAGTATAATGTGATAATATAATAGTATAATTTTATAATTTAAATGGTAATATTTTTATTAATAATATATAATTTTTAGCATGTAAATAAAAGTAGAGTGAAGGTTATCATTTTGGTTTTGAATTCCTTTTCCAAAACTATTTCGTGCACGTCTACTTTTCAATTCTCCTGCAATTCTTTTCTTCCAAAATGTGGACTCTAAACCAATAAGAAATAAAGGTTAGGCAAAGAAAGAAAGAAAGTAAGAAAGTTAGGCAAGTTAGGCGGAGAAAGAGAAAAAAAAAATTAGGTAGGTTGTTTATAATTTTCCTCCGTGCTGCACTATAAAAGGAGAGGTAACCCTCCATCCTAAACACACCAGAATCAGAAAATTCTTTCTCTATAATATTGATCGTATTTCTTGTGAGTATAAGGATATTTTGAGTGTTGATAATAGTCCAAGATTTTCTCAACATAATCTCCGTTATTTCAGTCAGAACTACTTTCCTATTAAGGTAAAAGATATTATTTTTCTCGTAAATGATATTATTTTCTTTCAATACTCGTAAGGGGCATTATTTTCTTTTATACTCCATATTATGTAAGTGATAGTATTTCATTTCATATTACTATTCATACGATACTATTCATACGGTACTATTCATGAGTACTATTTATACGGTACTATTCATGAGTACTATTCACAACAGAATTGAATTTCTTTTTCTTTGTCCAAATTATCTTTTATGAATCTTATTCTTGAAATTGAATCCATATTATGATCTTCATGTTGAAAATTTGGATAAATTGAATTACAAATCTCTAATATTTATCCTTGAACTCACTTGATTGATTCTTTATATCATTGTCATCATCCTCATGCTTATATTATTCTGAAAGCCATCTTTGGCCCGTAGTGCAAAGATGGACTGTTGATTGGTATGATTATGACCAAAAATTATGTATTGGTATAATCATGACATTTAATGTTACAGATAAAGTGTTAGTTCTCAGATGCACAATAGTTATCTAGAAGGGGGGTTGAATAGATATTTTAAAATTCTTTTACAAAATACTTGTTAGATAATGATTTAAACACAACAGAATTGAGATTTGTTTGTTTTCCCTTTAAGATATAATGAGTTAATAGAAGTTAAGCAGTTATGGCAATTATAGCAATTATGACAAGAATATAAGAGACACGGTGATTTTAAATGGTTCAGAGCACTCAAAGCTCCTAGTCCACTCTTCTACTCCTTGAATAGGAAATCCACTAAGGATGTGACGCCCCCAAAATAGGTATACAACACCCATTCTGAGTCGTCAATAACATAGTACAGAAATAACTACAACTTTATTAATACAACATAAAAACTGTGAGTGTAAATACAAATATTGTCATCTAGACAATATCCATACTCAAATAAGTCCTCATTACAATTATTGGTACAATATTTTACAAAAAAAATGGTGAGGACTACTAAAACAACTTCCTAGAACCTTCATTCCATACCCCGACTAGTACTTGCTACATTCTCGCCTCCTGAGAAGAAAATGGAACAACAAGGAAAAGGGTGAGCTCAACTAGCCCAGTAAAGAACATTATGACTAAGATAATATAAAACAAATTATAGTTAGTCTTCAACAGGGAAAAATCTAATAGAATACAATAGACAACAAGTTTTAAATCCATATTCGCAGCGAAAAATAATAATTCATAGAAGAGTTACGTAGAGAATGAAATCTACTATTATCTATGAATTTAAAAGTCCATCATCAATATTTTATCCATGTAACATCAATTAATAATCATCTTTGCACTACAAGCCAAAGATATTCATCAGTTGGTCATGTTCATCTCAACACCTGTTCATCTTTGCACTACGGGCCAAAGATATTCATCATAAATCATTCATCTTTGCACTACAGGCCAAAGATATTCATTAATATCATCATTTAGGACTGAGGATGGTGAATTTTTTTTTAAAGAAAACGAATCCAGTGAAGCAAAAGAACAAATATTAGGGATTCGTATTACAATTTATCCATGTCCAAAAATACCTCATAAACAATCATAGTGGAGTAAAATTCAAGAATGATCAAAACATGGATAGTATTCATGTTTTGATCATTCTTGAATTTTACTCCACTATGATTGTTTATGAGGTATTTTTGGACATGGATAAATTATAATACGAATCCCACTGGATTCGTTTTCTTTAAAATATTTTTCATCATCCTCAGTCTTAAATGATGATATTAATGAATATCTTTGGCCTGTAGTGCAAAGATGAATGATTTATGATGAATATCTTTGGCCCGTAGTGCAAAGATGAACAGGTGTTGAGATGAACATGACCAACTGATGAATATCTTTGGCTTGTAGTGCAAAGATGATTATTGATTGATGTTACAGGGATAAAATATTGATGATGAACTTTTAAATTCATAGATAATAGTAGATTTCATTCTCTACGTAACTCTTCTATGAATTATTATTTTCCGCTGCGAATATGGATTTAAAACTTGTTGTCTATTGTATTCTATTAGATTTTTTCTTGTTGAAGACTAACGATAATTTGTTTTATATTATCTTAGTCATAATGTTCTTTACTGGGCTAGTTGAGCTCACCCTTTTTCTTGTTGTTCCATTTTCTTCTCAGGAGGTGAGAATGTAGCAAGTACTAGTCGGGGTATGGAATGAAGGTTCTAGGAAGTTGTTTTAGTAGTCCTCACCATTTTTTTTGTAAAATATTGTACCAATAATTGTAATGAGGACTTATTTGAGTATGGATATTGTCTAGATGACAATATTTGTATTTACACTCACAGTTTTTATGTTGTATTAATAAAGTTGTAGTTGTTTCTGTACCATGTTATTGACGACTCAGAATGGGTGTTGTATACCTGTTTTGGGGGCGTCACAGTTGGTATCAGAGCTTAGGGATATGATCTCTGGCGGAGATCGGGGAATAGAACTAGGAGGGGAGAGACGAGTAAATCCTTCGCTAGTGTGTCCTACCTAAGCTTATTTGTTGGTCGGTCATAATATAGGGATATTATGTGATTTGTTAATTTATTAAATTAACCCTTGTTTTATGGCAGTATTTGAGAATATCGACTGAGAATGTTAACAATGGAGTAAATGAAACCGTGGAGACACCTATACTCACCAACGAGGAGAACGTGCAACAGGCTGGCAATGTTCCTCCTGTGAATAACACCACTGAGCAGACGATGAACGATGAGATGTTTAGAAGCTTTTTGCGGTTCATGCAAAACCAGACGAAGGAGATTCCTGTTCAAAATATAGGAAGAAACAATGGCAACGCACAGCTGGTCACAGCCAAGCAGTTCAAAGAGTTGGGACCACCAGAATTTAAGGGAAAGCCGGATCCGATCATGGCAAAAACGTGGGTCAAGCAAATTACCAAGATATTCGATGTCTTGGGATGCACGGAGGAACAAAAGGTTCCATTCGCCACCTTTATGTTCCGTGGCGAGGCAGACTACTGGTGGGAGTCTGTGAAACGTACCCATCCAGCCGCACTCAGCATGTCTTGGGAGACATTTCAGAAACTGTTCAATGACAAATACTTTCCTGAAAGTGTTCGTCATATAAAGGAAGTGGAGTTTATTAGACTGGAGCAGAACAACATGACTGTGTCCCAATACGAGACGAAGTTTGCAGAGTTGTCCAGGTTTGCACCTCATTTGGTGGAGAATGAGGAACGTATGACGCGGATGTTTCTGAGAGGTTTGAAACCCGGCATACGTCAATATCTCATTTCTCATAAATTTTTTCTCTATTCATATGTTGTCAACAGGGCTCAATTATTAGAGCGAGATAATGATTATGGTCAACCGAGGGACCACAACCAGGATCATACCGGTGACAACAGTCATCAGAACAATGATAACCAGCGGAGAAAGAAAAATACAGACAAGAACGGCAACCACTCTGGTGGTAATCGTGGCCATGAAAATAGAAGAAGCGAGTCGGGATGAGATTTTAAAAAGAGGAGATTCAACAATGATAATACGAAGACGTCAGCAGCAGCAGCAACTGGTTCCAAGGGAGGAGAACGACCACCGGTCATATGCTATAAATGTAGAAAAGAGGGACATATCAGCCCAAACTGTCCACAACAGTTCAAGGTATGCTATAATTATGGAAAAGAAGGACATATCGCTCGAGATTGTACGGTAGCGAAACCAAGTTCAGCGGGGATGGTGACTCAAAAGGCTGCCCCAGAAAAGTCAAAGTCAACGGTTCCTGGAAGAGCGTTTGTCGTGACTGGTCAACATGCGAGGAACCCAAACGAGGTGATCACGGGTAAGTTAATCATAAATTCATATGAAGTTTATACCTTACTAGATACCGGTGCTACCCATTCATTTATTTCTCCTGCTTGTGCTCAACGTTTAAACTTGACTCCGGAGAAATTAGACTTTGATTTATCTGTGGAGACTCCGTTAGGGGAAACTTTCATCACATCCACTGTTTATAAATCTTGTTTGATCCAAGTTGGCACCATCACCTTACCTGTTGACCTTATCTCTTTAAAGATACTTGCATTTGACGTGATTTTAGGAATTGATTGGTTAACTACTCATCATGCCAAAATTGATTGTTTTTGTAAGGTGGTTAGTTTTCATATTCCTAATCAACCTGTTGTTCGAATTCAAGCAACAAAGCCATTAAAATCAATCACTGTCATATCAAGTCATAAAGCCATTCGTTAATTGAAAAACGGATGTCAAACTTTCTTAGCCCATGTTATGGATTTGAATAAAGACACGTCAAATTTGAATAATATTCCTGTTGTTAGTAACTTTTCTGACGTATTTTCTGAAGAACTTCCCGGTCTACCCCCAGAACGTGAAGTTGAATTCTTTATTGATCTTGAACCTGGTACAAAGCCTATTTCTAAAATCCCATATCGAATGGCTACTATTGAACTTCAGGAGTTAAAAGTCCAACTACAAGAGTTGTTGGACATCGGCTTCATTCGTCCTAGTACATCTCCTTGGGGTGCTCCTGTTTTATTTGTAAAGAAGAAAGACGGGAGTATGTGATTTTGTATCGATTACCGGGAATTAAACCTTGTTACCATCAAGAATAGGTATCCGCTACTTCGTATTGATGACCTGTTTGACCAGTTACAAGGAGCACAATTCTTTTCAAAAATCGATCTTCGTTCTGGATATCATCAGCTGAAGGTTAAAACTGAGGATATTCCGAAGACTGCCTTTAGAACTCGGTACGGGCATTATGAATTCTTAGTCATGTCTTTTGGATTGACTAATGCTCCTGCGGCTTTCATGGATATGATGAACCGAGTATTCAAGGATTATTTGGATCAGTTCATTGTTGTCTTTATTGATGACATCCTCATATATTCCAAAAGCCGTGAAGATCATGAGCACCATCTGAAGCTGGTACTCCAAAGGCTGCGTAAAAATAAGCTATATGCTAAATTGAGAAAATGCGAGTTCTGGCTTGAGGAAGTAGCATTCCTAGGACACGTGGTGTCAAAACATGGAGTATCTGTGGACCCGGCGAAGATTGAAGCAATACAAAGCTGGGAGCAACCGAAGACGGTGACCGATGTACGTAGCTTTCTAGGCTTAGCTGGTTATTATCAAAGATTCGTAGAAGGGTTTTCTCGAATCGCTACCCCGTTAACTCAGCTGACTCGGAAGGATATCAAATTCGTATGGAGTGAAGAATGCGAGAAGAGTTTCCAAGAGCTTAAGAGGAGACTCATTTCGGCACCTGTTCTGACAATACCATCTGGTTCGGATGGATTTGTTATCTACAGCGATGTTTCAGGCAAAGGGTTAGGATGTGTTCTCATGCAATGTAGAAAAGTCATAGCCTATGCCTCGCGACAACTTAAAGAATATGAGAGGAATTATCCTACTCATGATCTAGAGTTGGCAGCAGTCGTTTTCGCGCTAAAGATCTGGAGGCACTATCTATATGGGGAGAAAGTGGAGATATATTCAAACCATAAAAGCCTCAAATATTTTTTCACTCAAAAAGAACTCAACATGCGGCAATGACGTTGGCTCGAGCTGTTGAAAGATTACGACCACACTATTCAATACCATCCTGGAAAAACAAACGTGGTAGCTGACGCGTTGAGTAGAAGATCATATGCAGGAACGAGTGCGATGATGTCAAGTATACGCGTAGAACCAACTTTAATCGATAAAGTTAAAGTTGCTTAAGCTACAGACCCGGAGCTGATGCGTATGAAGAAGAATATGCAAAAAGGTGCTATTCCAGAAGCAAGAATCGATGAAGAAGGAATACTTCGAGTTCACTCCAGACTTTGTGTTCCTAACGATTCTGATTTGAAGTACAAGATCATGATGGAGACACACAATACACCATTTGCAATCCATCCTGGAAGTACTAAAATATATCGTGATCTTCGACATACATTTTGGTGGAACAATATGAAGAGAGAGATTGCAAAGTTTATCTCGAGGTGTTTAACTTGTCAACGTGTAAAGGCGGAGCATCAAGTACCAAAGGGTCCATTGCAACCACTTGAGATTCCGAAATGGAAGTGGGAACACATTACTATAGATTTTGTTACGGGTCTTCCCAAGGTTTCTCAAGGCATAGATGCGATTTGGGTTATTGTTGATAGATTAACCAAGTATGCTCATTTCTTTCCGATACGGGAGACTTATTCCCTTGAACGTCTTGCTAGTATGTACGTGAATGAGATTGTGAGGTTGCATTGCATGCCAGTATCCATAGTTTCAGATCGTGACCCAAGATTCACTTCAAGATTTTGGATTAGTTTGCAAAAAGCTATGGGCACGAATTTACGGTTCAGTTCAGCATACCATCCTCAAACGGACGGGCAATCAGAGAGGACTATTCAAACTCTTGAAGATCTATTAAGACTTTGTGTCCTAGATTTCAAAGGAAGTTGGGATAAGTACCTACCATTGGTGGAATTCTCCTACAACAATAGTTATCAGGCAAGTATATGTGTGGCTCCCTTTGAAGTATTGTATGGACGAAAGTGTCGCTCTCCAGTATGTTGGGATGAGGTGGGAGAAGCAACGTTGTTGGGACCAGAGTTGGTACGAATGACTACAGAGAAGATCCAAACGATTCGACAACGTATACAAACGGCACAGGATCGACAAAAGAGTTATGTGGATCTTCATCGAAAGGACGTGGAATTTGACATTGGGGATCATGTATTATTACGTGTAGCTCCATGGAAAGGAGTTACAAGATTTGGGAAGAGAGAAAAACTCAATCCACGATTTATTGGTCCATTTCAGATTCTTGACCGAGTAAGAAATGTGGCCTATAGACTCGCGTTACCTCCAAGTATGTCTCGTGTTCATAATGTTTTTCATATATCTGTGCTTCGTAAATATGTGAAAGACCCGAACCACGTTATTGAGTTAGAACCGGACGAGATAGCCGAAGACTTAACGTACGAGGAGGTACCTGTCAAGATCTTGGATAGGAATGAGCATGTCCTACGCACGAAGGTCATACCACAAGTTAAAGTTTTGTGGAGAAACCATGCTATTGAGGAAATGACCTGGGAGTTAAAAACGGAAATGAAAGTGAGGTATCCTCATCTTTTCGAAACACCAGGTACGTATGTCAATTTCGAGGACGAAATTTCATAAGGAGGGGAGGTTGTAAGACCCCAAATTATTAATAAATGAAATTTAATTTCTTCTATTTATTATTTTGAAATAGTAAGGGTTGATTTGATTAATGTGGTTAGTTATGAGTAAAATGCGCAAATATTTTAAATAAGCAAGTGGTTATAAAATATTCATTGTTGTCGGGGAATATTCGTTTGGTCGTGGAATATTCTTACTGTCGGAGAATATTCGTACGACGGCGCAGTCTTTTGTGGGCCCCATAACGGAAAGCGATTGGATGAAGAAAACGACAAAAATAAGTTATTTATAAATAGCGGCGTAGTTGTTACCGTTAATACTGTTAGAATACCCGGTGGTTAAAGCACGGTAATACGCGTTGTTGAACAGTAGCACACGGTATTGCACCAATTATTGATTCTTACGTAAGAAGGCACTTCTCAATAATGGTTACAGTAATTACTGTTCAATATTTTATTTTATTGATTAAATAATTGCTACGTTGATATTTTATAATTGTCACTACGCAGTATTTTCTATTATCGGAGCAATAATTCATATTATCTGAATAATATTATTAGATAACATTATTGATAATGTCTAAAAAGTTCTGTCTAAGGAGAGATTTGGTCATCTAATTGCGCGCCAGTAAGGAGAAATCCTTATTGGAAAGCCCCCTCTTTCCTGGGAACGGCCTGGTTGCCAGTACTGTGATTCTGTAATATTATTTGTGTATAATTAATTATTGATTTATATGATGAGGAAAATATTGATTTTATGTGAATATAGATGGAGAAAATTTTTAATGTGACAATTGTTGAAAATTAATATTTTATCTTTTACTGATAAAATAATTTATTTAAATATATTATTTTAATAATATATTGATTGTGATATTTTTACAATGAATGTGGGATATATGAGTATATGAGGAGGAAGAGTATTTTTGTGACATTAAATGATTAACACATATTTTGTGTGTTGGTGGACACAATTCTTGATCGAAAATTTATTATTGACTGTAAAATCGTCCGTTTGTGGATTTCGGTCAATTTCTGTTTGGAATTTGGAAAAACTTTCTTCTGTAAAGTTGTAGAGAATTTAATTTCCTATAAAAACTCGCGAGATTCGAATTTTTTGATAAAAGGGATATTTATTATGAATTATTGAAGTTCTGAAGTTCCGAAATAATTGATTTTTGGTAGTTTTATTTATTATTTTGAAGAAAAATATTTTTTGGCATTTAAGTGGGCTAACATGTGATATAAATGGGCTGAGATCAGATGTCTAGAGATGGGCTAAGGAAAATTTGATAAATATATTAATATTATATTAAATTTTCTGCTTTGGTGTTCTAAGCATTTTCCTATAAATAGGGTGCTTAGGTTAGAATTGAAAATCACACCAGAAACACAAGTTTCTCTCTATTTCTCTCTCTATATCGAGCGTATTCTTGTGAGTATTTGATACTTTGAGTGTTGCTATACGGTGCAAGTTTCCTTCAGCACTATATCTAGTATTCCAGTCAGAAGTACCGTCTTTCCTAGGTAAGGGATGTTATTTCTTCTTAAATGATATTATTTTCTTCAATATCATTATGCCGAAATATTGGTTGGAAATTTTTATCAAATTTGGAACTTTTCATGTCGGAGTTACTATTCATGAGTTACTATTCACGAGTTACTATTCACGAGTTACTATTCATTGAAAAATAAAATTTTCTTCTTTTTGTCCAAAATATCTATTATGGATACTAGCTTTGATTGTATCCATGTTTTGATCATTCTTGAATTTTACTCCACTATGATTATTTATGAGGTATTTTTGGACATGGATAAACTGTAATACGAATCCCTAATATTTGTTCTTTTGCTTCACTAGATTCGTTTTCTTTAAAATATTTTTTATCATCCTCAGTCCTAAATGATGATATAAATGAATATTTTTGGCCTGTAGTGCAAAGATGAATGATTTATGATGAATATCTTTGGCCCGTAGTACAAAGATGAACAGGTGTTGAGATGAACATGACCAACCGATGAATATCTTTGGCTTGTAGTGCAAAGATGATTATTGATTGATGTTACATGGATAAAATATTGATGATAGACTTTTAAATTCATAGATAATAGTAGATTTCATTCTCTACGTAACTCTTCTATGAATTATTATTTTCCGCTGCGAATATGGATTTAAAACTTGTTATCTATTGTATTCTATTAGATTTTTTCCTGTTGAAGACTAACGATAATTTGTTTTATATTATCTTAGTCATAATGTTCTTTACTGGGCTAGTTGAGCTCACCCTTTTCCTTGTTGTTCCATTTTCTTCTCAGGAGGCGAGAATGTAGCAAGTACTAGTCGGGGTATGGAATGAAGGTTCTAGAAAGTTGTTTTAGTAGTCCTCACCATTTTTTTTGTAAAATATTGTACCAATAATTGTAATGAGGACTTATTTGAGTATGGATATTGTCTAGATGATAATATTTGTATTTACACTCACAGTTTTTATGTTGTATTAATAAAGTTGTAGTTGTTTCTGTACCATGTTATTGACGACTCAGAATGGGTGTTGTATACCTGTTTTAGGGGCGCCACATCATGAATGTCAGAGTTCTTCTTATCCTTTGCATGTTTGGTCATCAGACAAAGATTTGTCATTTGAGGGTCTTCATCATCTCCAGATTCGGGAGTTAAGTCGTTGTCTGAGTCACTCCACGATCCTCCGACCATAAGACCTTTGTCTTTCTTCTGGGGCCTCTTGTTGCCTTTGAATTTTTTCTTTGAATTTGATTTCCTCTTTAGTTCTTCTCTAAGAGGTTTGTTGCAGTTTGCAATAAAATGGCCAGGCTTCTTGCAGTTGTAGCATAAGTCATTTATCTGCTCATGGCTGTTGTAGTTGTTGACTTTCTTAGGTTTGCTGCTTCTTCCTTGACGCAAGAACCTTTTGAGTCTTCTTACCAGCATTGCAAAGTCCTCATCATCATCTTCATCAAAGCCAGAGTCATTTTCTTTGGAGATGTTATCTGTTGCTTTGAGAGCAACCCCTTTGTCCTCCTTTCTTCCTTTAGATAGAGTTTCTGCTCGTTAAGTCAGCTCCAGTTCATATGTGAGAAGGTTGCCATATAACTGTTGAACATTCATTTCATGGAGATTCTTTGATTCTCTGATGGTAGTGGTTTTGGCATCCCACTTGCTGGGTAAAGCTTTCATGAACTTGATGATTAGATCTTTATTTGGATAGATCTTTCCAAAGGCTCGAAGAGAGTTGAGCAGAACATTAAATCTTTCGTAGGTGGAAGTGACATTTTATCCTGGAACGTGGGAAAATATTTCATATTGCTGAGTTAGAAGAGATTGCTTGTTTTCTTTGACTTCTTCTGTTCCTTCATGCATGATGAGTAATGCTTCCCATACTTCCTTTGATGTTTTGCTGTTGACCATATTCTCAAATAGGTCATCTTCTAAAGATTGGAACAAAATATTCTTAGCCTTTTTGCTGAGTTGGACAACTTTCTTTTCGTTGTCAGTCCATTCTGCTTTGACCTTGATTTGAATTCTGTTTGGATCGTCTGAAGTTGGTGCAAGCTTTGTAGCAACGTAGGGCCCGATCTGAACAGTTTCAAATAGATCTTCATTTATTGAATCCATGTAGGCTTGCATAAAAACTTTCCAGTTGGCGAATTTATCTTTGTTGCACATAGGTGGCTTGCTGCCTCCTCCAGTATTTGATTCGCTTATCAGATGTGCCATTGGATCTACTTAAGCTTTGTAGGCTGTTTGATAGAACCTGCTCTGATACCAATTGTTAGTTCCAAGAGGCACAATAGTTATCTAGAAGGGGGGTTGAATAGATATTTTAAAATTCTTTTATAAAATACTTGTTAGTTATGATAATGATTTAAACACAGCGGAATTGAGATTTGTTTGTTTTCCCTTTCAGATATAATGAGTTAATAGGAGTTAAACAGTTATGGCAGTTATAGCAGTTATGATAAGAATATAAGAGACACAGTGATTTTAAGTGGTTTAGAGCACTCAAAACTCCTAGTCCACTCTTCTACTCCTCGAGTAGGAAATCCACTAAGGATATCTTTATAATCTTTGAATCTCACAGATTCCTTCAAGACCAGCAGTCTTGGAACTTCTTAGTTCACTATTGAACTCTTCAAGTTCAACAGACTTGGTACTTCTCAGTTCACTTAGAACTCTTCAAATCCTTCTGACTTGGAACTTCTTACTTCACTTGATGATAGTTGAGTTCTTGTATGGTGCTACTCAGTTATCGTTAAGCTTGTGTTCGAAAGAACTGAGTAGCTGAGCAAGCTTTCTTTTTCAGATCGTAGAGTTGAGCGTTGAGTGTTCTTCAGCATTTTTGTTCAGTGCTTGCTTGATCTTTTCATCTGCTTCTGTTTTGCATATATGATGTGACGCCCCCAAAATAGGTATACAACACCCATTCTGAGTTGCCAAATACATGGCACAGAAAGCAAACTACAACTTCAATAATACAATTATCGTGCAAAATACGACAACACATACTGTGAGTTTAAATACAAATATTGTCTTCTGGACAATATCCACACTCAAATAAATCCTCATTACAATTATTCAAACACTATTTTACAGAAATAGTGAGGACTGCTAAAACATCTTTCTAGAACCATCACTCCATACCTCGACTAGATCCTGCTATGTTCTCACCTCTTGAGAAGAAAAATGGAACAAAAAGGAAAAGGGTGAGCTCAACTAGCCCAGTAAATAATATTATGACTAAGATAATATACAACAAATTATCGTTAGTCTTCAACAGGAAAAAATTTGATAGAATATAATCGACAACAAGTTTTAGATCAACAATTGCAGCGGAAACAACAAACAATTAGAAGAGTCAAGTAGAGAAAGAATTCTACTATCTTCTAAGATTTAAAAGTTCATCATCAATATTTTATCCCTGTAACATCGATTAATAATCATCTTTAACCAAATATTCATCTTTGCACTACAGGCCATAGATATTCATTTGTATCACCAATCGGTCATGTTCATCTCAACACCTGTTCATTTTTGCACTACGGGCCAAAGATATTTATCAGTTAATCATTCATCTTTGCACTACAGGCCAAAGATATTCAGTAGTATCATCATTTAGGACTGAGGATGATAAAAAATATTTTAAAGAAAATGAATCCAGTGAGACAGAAGGACAAATATTAGAGATTCGTATAACAGTTTATCCAAGATCAATAATACTTCATAATAATCAATTGTGAAGCAGAATTCAAAAATAAAGATCAAAACATGGATACAATCAAAGATAGTAACCATAATAGACATCTTGGACAAAAAGGGAAAATTTTATTTTTCGGTGAATAGTGCCGTATTCGTGAATAGTACCGTATACGTGAATAGTAACCCCGACACAAAAAATTCCAAATTTGATAAAAACTCATATCAATATTTCAGCATAATGATATTAAAGAAAATAATATCATTAAGAAGAAAATAATATCCCTTACCTCAAAATATCAGTACTTCTGGTCGGAATACCGGTATAAGGCTGAAAGAAACTTGCTCTGATAAATAGAAACTCTCAAAGTATCTAAATACTCACAAAATACACTCAATAATCTAGAGAGAGAAAGAGAGAAAACTTGTTTCTGGTGTGATTTTCAATTCTAACTTAGCCCTCTATTTATAGGAAAATATTAGCACGCCGAAGCAGACTTAACCTGCAACCTGATGGCTTTACCTGCTACTATTCTCACCCACCATATTTGAATAAAAATCTCAGCACATTTCTTCACCAACCAAGAGTGGGGCCCACCAATTCTAGAATTTTCCATCAAAATGATAAACTCCAAAAATTCAACAATTTCTGAACCAGTCATCTCGTAAAATTCATAATAAATCATACGTTCATTTTTAACGGTTCAAAATTTGTGGACATATACTTAACTTATATATGTATAACATATCCAAAAATTACCACGATCCAACGGTCGGATTAAAAATTATAATCCCCGCAAAATATCTCAAAAATCCTGATTTTTAATACCTCCATTCCGACAAAAATACTGATAAAAACCTCAACATTAACTCCTTCATTTTTAACCACAAAAATATATCTCTCATTTATATCCACATAAAATAAATATTTCCTTATCATATGAATCAATAATTAATTATTCACAAATAATATTACAGAATCACATTTATGACAACCAGGCCGTTCCCAGGAAAGAGGGGGCTTTCCAATAAGGATTTCTCCTTACTGGCGTGCAATTAGATGACCAAACCTCTCCTTAGATAGAACTTTCTAGACATTGTCAATAATGTTATCTAATAATATTATTCAAATAATATGAATTATTGATATGATAATGGAAAATACTATGCAGCAACAATTATTGAAACAAAAATAATATAAAATATCAACGCAGTAATTATTGAATCAATAAAATAAAATATTGAACAATAACTACTGTAACAATTATTGAGTAGTGCCTTCTTACGTAAGAATCAATAATTGGTGCAATACCGTGTGCTACTGTATTTTAACCACCGGGTATTCCAACAGTATTAACGGTAACAACTACGTCGTTATTTATAAACAACTTATACTTGTCGTTTTCTTCATCCAATCGCTTTCCGTTATGGGGCCCACACAAGGCTGCGCCGTCGTACGAATATTCTCCGACAGCAAAAATATTCCACGACCAAACGAATATTCCCCGACAAAATAAATATTTTATAACCACTTGCTTATTTTGCAAAATTTGCACATTTCACCCATAACCAAAGTATTATATCAAATTAACCCCTTATTATTCACAATAATATTTAGAAAAAATTTGATTTTATTCATTAATAAGATGGGGTCTTACAACCTCCCTCCTTATGAAATTTCGTCCTCGAAATTGACGTACGTACCTGATGTTTCAAAAAGGTGAGGATACCTCGCTTTCATTTCTGATTTCAACTCCCAGGTCATTTCTTCAATAGCATGATTTCTCCACAAAACCTTAACTTGTGGTATAACCTTCGTGCGTAGGACATGCTCTTTCCTATCCAAGATCTTAACAGGTACCTCCTCGTACGTTAAATCTTCAGCTATCTCGTCTGGTTCTAACTCAATAATGTGGTTCGGGTCTTTAACATATTTACGAAGCATAGATATGTGAAAAATATTATGAACACGAGACATGCTTGGAGGTAATGCGAGTCTATATGCCACATTTCCTATTCGCTCAAGAATATCAAATGGACTAACAAATCTTGGATTGAGCTTTCCTCTCTTCCCAAATCTTGTAACTCCCTTCCATGGTGCAACACGTAACAATACATGATCCCCAATATTAAATTCCACGTCCTTCCGATGAAAATCCGCATAACTCTTTTGTCGATCCTGTACCGTTTGTATACGTTGTCGAATCGTTTGGATCTTCTCTGTAGTAATGTGTGACGCCCCCAGAATAGGTATACAACACCCATTCTGAGTCGCCAAATACATGGTACAGAAAGCAAACTACAACATCAATAATACAATTGTCGTGCAAAATACGACAACACATACTGTGAGTTTAAATACAAATATTGTCTTCTAGACAATATCCACACTCAAATAAATCCTCATTACAATTATTCAAACACTATTTTACAGAAATAGTGAGGACTGCTAATACATCTTTCTAGAACCATCACTCCATACCCCGACTAGATCCTGCTATGTTCTCACCTCCTGAGAAGAAAAATGGAACAAAAAGGAAAAGGGTGAGCTCAACTAGCCCAGTAAAGAATATTATGACTAAGATAATATACAACAAATTATCGTTAGTCTTCAACAGGGAAAAATCTGATAAAATATAATCGACAACAAGTTTTAGATCAACAACTGCAGCGGAAACAGCAAACCATTAGAAGAGTCAAGTAGAGAAAGAATTCTACTATCTTCTAAGATTTAAAAGTCCATCATCAATATTTTATCCCTGTAACATCAATTAATAATCATCTTTAACCAAATATTCATCTTTGCACTACAGGCCAAAGATATTCATTTGTATCATCAGTCGGTCATGTTCATCTCAACACCTGTTCATCTTTGCACTACAGGCCAAAGATATTCATCAAGTAATTATACATCTTTGCACTACAGGCCAAAGATATTCAGTAATATCATCATTTAGGACTGAGGATGATGAAAAATATCTTAAAGAGAACGAATCCAATGAGACAGAAGGACAAATAGTAGGGATTCGTATAACAGTTTATCCAAGATCAATAATACTTCATAATAATCAATTGTGAAGCAGAATTCAAAAATAAAGATCAAAACATGGATACAATCAAAGATAGTAACCATAATAGACATCTTGGACAAAAAGGGAAAATTTTATTTTTCGGTGAATAGTGCCGTATTCGTGAATAGTGTCGTATACGTGAATAGTGCCGTATACGTGAATAGTGTCGTATACGTGAATAGTGCCGTATACGTGAATAGTAACCCCGACACAAAAAGTTCCAAATTTGATAAAAACTCATATCAATATTTCAGCATAATGATATTGAAGAAAATAATATCATTAAGAAGAAAATAATATCCCTTACCTCAAAATATCAGTACTTCTGGTCGGAATACCGGTATAAGGCTGAAAGAAACTTGCTCTGATGAATAGAAACTCTCAAAGTATCTAAATACTCACAAAATACACTCAATAATCTAGAGAGAGAAAGAGAGAAAACTTGTTTCTGGTGTGATTTTCAATTCTAACTTAGCCCTCTATTTATAGGAAAATTTTGGTAGGTTTGACCTGCAACCTGATGGCTTTACCTGCTACTATTCCCACCCACCACATTTGAAATATAATTCAGCACATTTCTTCACCAACCACAAGTGGGGCCCACCAATTCTAGAATTTTCCACCAAAATGATAAACTCCGAAAATTCAACAATTTCTGAACCAGTCATCTTGTAAAATTCGTAATAAATCATACGTTCATTTTTAACGGTTCAAAATTTGTGGACATATACTCAACTTATATATGTATAACATATCCAAAAATTACCACGATCCAACGGTCGGATTAAAAATTATAACACCCGCAATATTTCTCAAAAACCCTGATTTGATTTTTAATACCTCCATTCCGACAAAAATACTGATAAAACACCTCAACATTAACTCCTTCATTTTTAACCACAAAAATATATCCCTCATTTATATCCACATAAAATAAATATTTCCTTATCATATGAATCAATAATTAATTATTCACAAATAATATTACAGAATCACATTTATGACAACCAGGCCGTTCCCAGGAAAGAGGGGGCTTTCCAATAAGGATTTCTCCTTACTGGCGCGCAATTAGATGACCAAACCTCTCCTTAGACAGAACTTTCTAGACATTGCCAATAATGTTATCTAATAATATTATTCAAATAATATGAATTATTGATCTGATAATGGGAAATACTGTGCAGCAACAATTATTGAAACAACAATAATATAAAATATCAATGCAGCAATTATTGAATCAATAAAATAAAATATTGAATAATAACTACTGTAACAATTATTGAGTAGTGCCTTCTTACGTAAGAATCAATAATTGGTGCAATACCGTGTGCTACTGTATTTTAACCACCGGGTATTCCAACAGTATTAACGGTAACAACTACGCCGTTATTTATAAACAACTTATACTTGTCGTTTTCTTCATCCAATCGCTTTCCGTTATGGGGCCCACACAAGGCTGCGTCGTCGTACGAATATTCCCCGACAGCAAGAATATTCCACGACCAACCGAATATTCACCGACCAAAAATAAATATTTTATAACCACTTGCTTATTTTGCAAAATTTGCACATTTCACCCATAACCAAAGTATTATATCAAATTAACCCCTTATTATTCACAATAATATTTAGAGAAAATTTGATTTTATTCATTAATAAGTTGGGGTCTTACAACCTCCCCTCCTTATGAAATTTCGTCCTCGAAATTGACGTACGTACCTGATGTTTCAAAAAGGTGAGGATACCTCGCTTTCATTTCTGATTCCAACTCCCAGGTCATTTCTTCAATAGCATGGTTTCTCCACAAAACCTTAACTTGTGGTATAACCTTCGTGCGTAGGACATGCTCTTTCCTATCCAAGATCTTAACAGGTACCTCCTCGTACGTTAAATCTTCAGCTATCTCGTCTGGTTCTAACTCAATAATGTGGTTCGGGTCTTTAACATATTTACGAAGCATAGATATGTGAAAAACATTATGAACACGAGACATGCTTGGAGGTAATGCGAGTCTATATGCCACATTTCCTATTCGCTCAAGAATCTCAAATGGACCAACAAATCTTGGATTGAGCTTTCCTCTCTTCCCAAATCTTGTAACTCCCTTCCATGGTGCAACACGTAACAATACATGATCCCCAATATTAAATTCCACGTCCTTCCGATGAAGATCCGCATAACTCTTTTGTCGATCCTGTGCCGTTTGTATACGTTGTCGAATCGTTTGGATCTTCTCTGTAGTAATGCGTACCAATTCTGGTCCCAACAATGTTGCTTCACCCACCTCGTCCCAGCATACTGGAGAACGACATTTTCTTCCATACAACGCCTCAAATGGAGCCATACCTATGCTCGCCTGATAACTGTTGTTGTAGGAGAATTCCACCAATGGTAGGTACTTATCCCAACTCCCTTTGAGATCTAAGACACAAAGTCTTAATAGATCTTCAAGAGTTTGAATAGTCCTCTCTGATTGTCCGTCCGTTTGAGGATGGTATGCTGAACTGAATCGTAAATCCGTGCCCATAGCTTTCTGCAAGCTAACCCAAAATCGTGAAGTGAATCTTGGGTCACGATCCGAAACTATGGATACTGGCATGCCATGCAATCTCACAATCTCGTTCACGTACATACTAGCAAGACGTTCAAGGGAATAAGTCTCACGTATCGGCAAGAAATGAGCGGACTTGGTTAATCTATCAACAATAACCCAAATCGCATCTATGCCTTGAGAAACCTTGGGAAGACCTGTAACAAAATCCATAGTAATGTGTTCCCACTTCCATTTCGGAATCTCAAGTGGTTGCAATGGACCCTTTGGCACTTGATGCTCCGCCTTTACACGTTGACAAGTTAAACACCTCGAGATAAACTCCGCGATCTCTCTTTTCATATTGCTCCACCAAAATGTATGTCGAAGATCGTGATACATTTTGGTACTCCCAGGATGGATTGCAAACGGTGTGTTGTGTGCCTCCATCATTATTCTATGCTTCAAGTCAAAATCGTTAGGAACACAAAGTCTGGAGTTGACTCGAAGTATTCCTTCTTCATCGATTCTTGCTTCTGGAATAGCACCTTCTTGCACTTTCTTCTTCATACGCATCAGCTCTATATCCGTAGCTTGAGCAGCTTTAACTTTATCGATTAAAGTCGGTTCTACTCGTATATTTGATATCATCATGTGGGTACTTGGAGCCTTCATCTCTATCTCCATCCTTTGCAAGTCATACAAAATGGGCCTTTGTGTTAAAAACATTGCACTCGTACCCGCATATGATCTTCTACTCAATGCGTCAGCTACTACGTTTGCTTTTCCAGGATGGTATTGGATGGTATGATCGTAATCTTTCAACAGCTCAAGCCAACGTCGTTGCCGCATGTTGAGTTCCTTTTGGGTGAAGAAATATTTGAGGCTTTTATGATCTGTATAGATCTCCACTTTCTCCCCATACAGGTAGTGTCTCCAGATCTTCAACGCAAAAACGACTGCTGCCAACTCCAAATCATGAGTAGGATAATTCCTCTCATATTCTTTGAGTTGTCGTGAGGCATAGGCTATGACTTTCCCATGTTGCATGAGAACACATCCTAACCCTTTGCCTGAAGCATCGCTGTAGATAACAAATCCATCCGAACCAGATGGTATTGTCAAAACAGGTGCCGAAATGAGTCTCCTCTTGAGTTCTTGGAAACTCTTCTCGCATTCCTCACTCCATACGAATTTTGTATCTTTCCGAGTCAGCTGAGTTAACGGAGTAGCGATTCGAGAAAATCCTTCCACAAATCTCCGATAATAACCAGCTAAGCCCAGAAAGCTACGTACTTCGGTTACCGACTTCGGTTGCTCCCAACTTTGTATGGCTTCAATCTTCGCCGGGTCGACAGATACTCCATGTTTTGACACCACGTGCCCAAGGAATGCTACTTCCTCAAGCCAGAACTCGCATTTCTTCAGTTTGGCATATAGCTTGTTTTCACGAAGCCTTTGCAGTACCAGCTTCAAATGGCGCTCATGATCTTCACGGCTTTTGGAATAGATGAGGATGTCATCAATAAAGACAACAACGAACTGATCCAAATATTCTTTGAATACACGGTTCATCATATCCATGAAGGCAGCAGGAGCATTAGTCAATCCAAAAGACATTACTAAGAATTCATAATGCCCGTACCGAGTTCTGAAGGCAGTCTTTGGAATATCCTCAGTTTTAATCTTCAGCTGATGATATCCAGAACGAAGATCGATCTTTGAAAAGAATTGTGCTCCTTGCAACTGGTCAAACAGGTCATCAATGCGAGGTAGCGGATACCTATTCTTGATGGTGACATGGTTCAATTCTCGATAGTCAATACAAAGTCGCATACTCCCGTCTTTCTTCTTTACGAATAAAACAGGAGCACCCCAAGGAGACGTACTAGGACGAATAAAACCGATGTCCAACAACTCCTGTAGTTGGACTTTTAACTCCTGAAGTTCAATAGGAGCCATTCGATATGGGGTTTTAGAAATGGGCTTTGTACCGGGTTCAAGGTCAATAAAGAATTCAATTTCTCGTTCCGGGGGTAGACCGGGAAGTTCTTCAGGAAATACATCGGAAAATTCTCTAACAATAGAAATATTATTCAAATCTGACTTGTCTTTGTTCAAATCCATAACATGGGCTAAGAAAGCTTGACATCCGTTTTTCAATAAACGAATAGCTTTGTGGCTTGATATGACAGTGACTGATTTTAGTGGTTTAGTAGTTTGAATTCGTATGACAGGTTGGTTAGGAATATGAAAACTAACAACCTTACGAAAACAATCAATTTTAGCATGATGAGTGGTTAACCAATCAATTCCTAAAATCACATCAAAAGCAAGTATCTTTAAAGAGATAAGATCAACAGGTAATGTGATAGTGCCAACTTGGATCATGCAAGATTTATAAACTGTAGATGTAACGAAGGTTTCACCCAACGGAGTTTCAACAGATAAGTTAAAGTCCAATTTCTCCGGAGTCAAGTTTAAACGTTGAGCACAAGCAGGAGAGATAAAAGAATGGGTAGAACCGGTATCTAGTAAAGTATAAACTTCGCAAGAATTCAAGATTAGCTTACCCGTGATCACCTCGTTCGGGTTTCTCGCGTTTTGGCCAGTAACGACAAACGCCCTTCCAGGAACCGCTGATTTCGACTTATCCGGGATAACTTTTGGAGTCACCATCCCCGCTGAACTTGGTTTTGCTACAGAACACTCTCGAGCTATATGACCTTCCTTTCCACAGTTATAACATACCTTGGATTGTTGTGGGCAGTTTGGGCTGATATGTCCCTCTTTCCCACATTTGTAACATACGACCGGTGGTCGTTCTCCTCCCCTAGAAACAGTTGATGTTTGTGCTGACGTCTTCACGTTATCATTGTTGTACCTTCTCTTCTTGAAATCTCCTCCCGACTCGCTCCTTCTATTATCACGACCACGATTACCACCAGAGTGGTTACTGCTTTTGTCCGAATGTTTTCCTCCCTGCTGGTTTTCATTGCTTCGATGACTGCCATCACCGGTATGACCCTGGTTGTGGTCCCTCGGTTGCACATACTCATTATCTCGCTCTAATAATTGAGCCCTGTTTACAACATCTGAATATAAAGAAAATTTATGAGAGATAAGATATTGCCGAATCTCGGGTTTTAGACCTCTCAGAAACATCCTTGTCATTCGTTCCTCATTTTTGACCAAATGAGGTGCAAACCTGGATAACTCTGCAAACTTCGCCTCGTACTGGGACACCGTCATGTTGTTTTGTTCCAGTCTAATAAACTCAACCTCCTTCATATGACGAATACTTTCAGGAAAGTACTTGTCATTGAACAGTTTTTGAAATGTTTCCCAGGACATGTTGAGTGCGTCAGGCTGGGTACGCTTCACAGACTCCCACCAGTAGTCTGCCTCACCGCGGAACATAAATGTGGCGAATGGAACCTTCTGTTCCTCCGTGCATCCCAAGACATCAAATATCTTGGTAATTTGCTTGACCCACGTTTCCGCCATGATCGGATCCGGCTTTCCCTTAAATTCTGGTGGTCCCAATTCTTTGAACTGCTTAGCTGTGACAAACCGCGCGTTGTTATCATTTCCACCCGTATTCTGCACACGAGTCTCCCTCGTCTGATTTTGCATGAACTGCAAAAAGCTCCTAAACATTCCATCATTCATCGTTTGCTCGGTAACGTTGTTTACAGGAGGAATATTGCCTTCCTGTTGCACGTTCCCCTGGGTAGTGATCAAAGGTGTCTCCACGGTCTGATTTACTCCATTATTAACGTTCTCAGCTGCCATTCTTAAATACTGCCATAAAACAAGGGTTAATAGTCATGTCATATATTATCCCTATACTCTGACCGACCAAATAAACACCAAATAAACTTAGTCAGGTCATACTAGCGAAGGAATTCCCCGTCTCTCCCCTCCTAGTTCTTGTCTCACATCTCAGCCAGGGATCATATCCCTAAGCTCTGATACCAACTGTGACGCCCCCAGAATAGGTATACAACACCCATTCTGAGTCGCCAAATACATGGTACAGAAAGCAAACTACAACTTCAATAATACAATTGTCGTGCAAAATACGACAACACATACTGTGAGTTTAAATACAAATATTGTCTTCTAGACAATATCCACACTCAAATAAATCCTCATTACAATTATTCAAACACTATTTTACAGAAATAGTGAGGACTGCTAATACATCTTTCTAGAACCATCACTCCATACCCCGACTAGATCCTGCTATGTTCTCACCTCCTGAGAAGAAAAATGGAACAAAAAGGAAAAGGGTGAGCTCAACTAGCCCAGTAAAGAATATTATGACTAAGATAATATACAACAAATTATCGTTAGTCTTCAACAGGGAAAAATCTGATAAAATATAATCGACAACAAGTTTTAGATCAACAACTGCAGCGGAAACAGCAAACCATTAGAAGAGTCAAGTAGAGAAAGAATTCTACTATCTTCTAAGATTTAAAAGTCCATCATCAATATTTTATCCCTGTAACATCAATTAATAATCATCTTTAACCAAATATTCATCTTTGCACTACAGGCCAAAGATATTCATTTGTATCATCAGTCGGTCATGTTCATCTCAACACCTGTTCATCTTTGCACTACAGGCCAAAGATATTCATCAAGTAATTATACATCTTTGCACTACAGGCCAAAGATATTCAGTAATATCATCATTTAGGACTGAGGATGATGAAAAATATCTTAAAGAGAACGAATCCAATGAGACAGAAGGACAAATAGTAGGGATTCGTATAACAGTTTATCCAAGATCAATAATACTTCATAATAATCAATTGTGAAGCAGAATTCAAAAATAAAGATCAAAACATGGATACAATCAAAGATAGTAACCATAATAGACATCTTGGACAAAAAGGGAAAATTTTATTTTTCGGTGAATAGTGCCGTATTCGTGAATAGTGTCGTATACGTGAATAGTGCCGTATACGAATAGTGTCGTATACGTGAATAGTGCCGTATACGTGAATAGTAACCCCGACACAAAAAGTTCCAAATTTGATAAAAACTCATATCAATATTTCAGCATAATGATATTGAAGAAAATAATATCATTAAGAAGAAAATAATATCCCTTACCTCAAAATATCAGTACTTCTGGTCGGAATACCGGTATAAGGCTGAAAGAAACTTGCTCTGATGAATAGAAACTCTCAAAGTATCTAAATACTCACAAAATACACTCAATAATCTAGAGAGAGAAAGAGAGAAAACTTGTTTCTGGTGTGATTTTCAATTCTAACTTAGCCCTCTATTTATAGGAAAATTTTGGTAGGTTTGACCTGCAACCTGATGGCTTTACCTGCTACTATTCCCACCCACCACATTTGAAATATAATTCAGCACATTTCTTCACCAACCACAAGTGGGGCCCACCAATTCTAGAATTTTCCACCAAAATGATAAACTCCGAAAATTCAACAATTTCTGAACCAGTCATCTTGTAAAATTCATAATAAATCATACGTTCATTTTTAACGGTTCAAAATTTGTGGACATATACTCAACTTATATATGTATAACATATCCAAAAATTACCACGATCCAACGGTCGGATTAAAAATTATAACACCCGCAATATTTCTCAAAAACCCTGATTTGATTTTTAATACCTCCATTCCGATAAAAATACTGATAAAACACCTCAACATTAACTCCTTCATTTTTAACCACAAAAATATATCCCTCATTTATATCCACATAAAATAAATATTTCCTTATCATATGAATCAATAATTAATTATTCACAAATAATATTACAGAATCACATTTATGACAACCAGGCCGTTCCCAGGAAAGAGGGGGCTTTCCAATAAGGATTTCTCCTTACTGGCGCGCAATTAGATGACCAAACCTCTCCTTAGACAGAACTTTCTAGACATTGCCAATAATGTTATCTAATAATATTATTCAAATAATATGAATTATTGATCTGATAATGGGAAATACTGTGCAGTAACAATTATTGAAACAACAATAATATAAAATATCAATGCAGCAATTATTGAATCAATAAAATAAAATATTGAATAATAACTACTGTAACAATTATTGAGTAGTGCCTTCTTACGTAAGAATCAATAATTGGTGCAATACCGTGTGCTACTGTATTTTAACCACCGGGTATTCCAACAGTATTAACGGTAACAACTACGCCGTTATTTATAAACAACTTATACTTGTCGTTTTCTTCATCCAATCGCTTTCCGTTATGGGGCCCACACAAGGCTGCGTCGTCGTACGAATATTCCCCGACAGCAAGAATATTCCACGACCAACCGAATATTCACCGACCAAAAATAAATATTTTATAACCACTTGCTTATTTTGCAAAATTTGCACATTTCACCCATAACCAAAGTATTATATCAAATTAACCCCTTATTATTCACAATAATATTTAGAGAAAATTTGATTTTATTCATTAATAAGTTGGGGTCTTACAACCTCCCCTCCTTATGAAATTTCGTCCTCGAAATTGACGTACGTACCTGATGTTTCAAAAAGGTGAGGATACCTCGCTTTCATTTCTGATTCCAACTCCCAGGTCATTTCTTCAATAGCATGATTTCTCCACAAAACCTTAACTTGTGGTATAACCTTCGTGCGTAGGACATGCTCTTTCCTATCCAAGATCTTAACAGGTACCTCCTCGTACGTTAAATCTTCAGCTATCTCGTCTGGTTCTAACTCAATAATGTGGTTCGGGTCTTTAACATATTTACGAAGCATAGATATGTGAAAAATATTATGAACACGAGACATGCTTGGAGGTAATGCGAGTCTATATGCCACATTTCCTATTCGCTCAAGAATATCAAATGGACTAACAAATCTTGGATTGAGCTTTCCTCTCTTCCCAAATCTTGTAACTCCCTTCCATGGTGCAACACGTAACAATACATGATCCCCAATATTAAATTCCACGTCCTTCCGATGAAAATCCGCATAACTCTTTTGTCGATCCTGTGCCGTTTGTATACGTTGTCGAATCGTTTGGATCTTCTCTGTAGTAATGTGTGACGCCCCCAGAATAGGTATACAACACCCATTCTGAGTCGCCAAATACATGGTACAGAAAGCAAACTACAACATCAATAATACAATTGTCGTGCAAAATACGACAACACATACTGTGAGTTTAAATACAAATATTGTCTTCTAGACAATATCCACACTCAAATAAATCCTCATTACAATTATTCAAACACTATTTTACAGAAATAGTGAGGACTGCTAATACATCTTTTTAGAACCATCACTCCATACCCCGACTAGATCCTGCTATGTTCTCACCTCCTGAGAAGAAAAATGGAACAAAAAGGAAAAGGGTGAGCTCAACTAGCCCAGTAAAAAATATTATGACTAAGATAATATACAACAAATTATCGTTAGTCTTCAACAGGGAAAAATCTGATAAAATATAATCGACAACAAGTTTTAGATCAACAACTGCAGCGGAAACAGCAAACCATTAGAAGAGTCAAGTAGAGAAAGAATTCTACTATCTTCTAAGATTTAAAAGTCCATCATCAATATTTTAACCCTGTAACATCAATTAATAATCATCTTTAACCAAATATTCATCTTTGCACTACAGGCCAAAGATATTCATTTGTATCATCAGTCGGTAATGTTCATCTCAACACCTGTTCATCTTTGCACTACAGGCCAAAGATATTCATCAAGTAATTATACATCTTTGCACTACAGGCCAAAGATATTCAGTAATATCATCATTTAGGACTGAGGATGATGAAAAATATCTTAAAGAGAACGAATCCAATGAGACAGAAGGACAAATAGTAGGGATTCGTATAACAGTTTATCCAAGATCAATAATACTTCATAATAATCAATTGTGAAGCAGAATTCAAAAATAAAGATCAAAACATGGATACAATCAAAGATAGTAACCATAATAGACATCTTGGACAAAAAGGAAAAATTTTATTTTTCGGTGAATAGTGCCGTATTCGTGAATAGTGTCGTATACGTGAATAGTGCCGTATACGTGAATAGTGTCGTATACGTGAATAGTGCCGTATACGTGAATAGTAACCCCCGACACAAAAAGTTCCAAATTTGATAAAATCTCATATCAATATTTCAGCATAATGATATTGAAGAAAATAATATCATTAAGAAGAAAATAATATCCCTTACCTCAAAATATCAGTACTTCTGGTCGGAATACCGGTATAAGGCTGAAAGAAACTTGCTCTGATGAATAGAAACTCTCAAAGTATCTAAATACTCACAAAATACACTCAATAATCTAGAGAGAGAAAGAGAGAAAACTTGTTTCTGGTGTGATTTTCAATTCTAACTTAGCCCTCTATTTATAGGAAAATTTTGGTAGGTTTGACCTGCAACCTGATGGCTTTACCTGCTACTATTCCCACCCACCACATTTGAAATATAATTCAGCACATTTCTTCACCAACCACAAGTGGGGCCCACCAATTCTAGAATTTTCTACCAAAATGATAAACTCCGAAAATTCAACAATTTCTGAACCAGTCATCTTGTAAAATTCGTAATAAATCATACGTTCATTTTTAACGGTTCAAAATTTGTGGACATATACTCAACTTATATATGTATAACATATCCAAAAATTACCACGATCCAACGGTCGGATTAAAAATTATAACACCCGCAATATTTCTCAAAAACCCTGATTTGATTTTTAATACCTCCATTCCGACAAAAATACTGATAAAACACCTCAACATTAACTCCTTCATTTTTAACCACAAAAATATATCCCTCATTTATATCCACATAAAATAAATATTTCCTTATCATATGAATCAATAATTAATTATTCACAAATAATATTACAGAATCACATTTATGACAACCAGGCCGTTCCCAGGAAAGAGGGGGCTTTCCAATAAGGATTTCTCCTTACTGGCGCGCAATTAGATGACCAAACCTCTCCTTAGACAGAACTTTCTAGACATTGTCAATAATGTTATCTAATAATATTATTCAAATAATATGAATTATTGATCTGATAATGGGAAATACTGTGCAGTAACAATTATTGAAACAACAATAATATGAAATATCAATGCAGCAATTATTGAATCAATAAAATAAAATATTGAATAATAACTACTGTAACAATTATTGAGTAGTGCCTTCTTACGTAAGAATAAATAATTGGTGCAATACCGTGTGCTACTGTATTTTAACCACCGGGTATTCCAACAGTATTAACGGTAACAACTACGCCGTTATTTATAAACAACTTATACTTGTCGTTTTCTTCATCCAATCGCTTTCCGTTATGGGGCCCACACAAGGCTGCGTCGTCGTACGAATATTCCCCGACAGCAAGAATATTCCACGACCAACCGAATATTCACCGACCAAAAATAAATATTTTATAACCACTTGCTTATTTTACAAAATTTGCACATTTCACCCATAACTAAAGTATTATATCAAATTAACCCCTTATTATTCACAATAATATTTAGAGAAAATTTGATTTTATTCATTAATAAGTTGGGGTCTTACATAATGCGTACCAACTCTGGTCCCAACAATGTTGCTTCACCCACCTCGTCCCAGCATACTGGAGAACGACATTTTCTTCCATACAACGCCTCGAATGGAGCCACACCTATGCTTGCCTGATAACTGTTGTTGTAGAAGAATTCCACCAATGGTAGGTACTTATCCCAACTCTCTTTGAGATCTAGGACACAAAGTCTTAATAGATCTTCAAGAGTTTGAATAGTCCTCTCTGATTGTCCGTCCGTTTAAGGATGGTATGCCGAACTGAATCGTAAATCTGTGCCTATAGCTTTCTGCAAGCTAACCCAAAATCGTGAAGTGAATCTTGGGTCACGATCTAAAACTATGGATACTGGCATGACATGCAATCTCACAATATCGTTCACGTACATACTAGCAAGACGTTCAAGGGAATAAGTCTCACGTATCGGCAAGAAATGAGCGGACTTGGTTAATCAATCAACAATAACCCAAATCGCATCTATGCCTTGAGAAACCTTGGGAAGACCCGTAACAAAATCCATAGTAATGTGTTCCCACTTCCATTTCAGAATCTCAAGTGGTTGCAATGGACCCTTTGGTACTTGATGCTCCGCTTTTACACGTTGCCAAAGTTAAACATCTCGAGATAAACTCCGCGATCTCTCTTTTCATATTGCTCCACCAAAATGTATGCCAAAGATCGTGATACATTTTGGTACTCCCAAGATGGATTGCAAACGGTGTGTTGTGTGCCTCCATCATTATTCTATGCTTCAAGTCAAAATCGTTAGGAACACAAAGTCTGGAGTTGACTCGAAGTATTCCTTCTTCATCGATTCTTGCTTTTGGAATAGCACCTTCTTGCACTTTCTTCTTCATACGCATCAGCTCCATGTCCGTAGCTTGAGCAACTTTAACTTTATCGATTAAAGTCGGTTCTACTCGTATATTTGATATCATCATGTGGGTACTTGGAGCCTTCATCTCTATCTCCATCCTTTGCAAGTCATACAAAATGGGCCTTTGTGTTAACAACATTGCACTCGTACCTGCATATGATCTTCTACTCAATGCGTCAGCTACTACGTTTGCTTTTTCAGGATGATATTGGATGGTATGATCGTAATCTTTCAACAGCTCGAGCCAACGTCGCTGCCGCATGTTGAGTTCCTTTTGGGTGAAGAAATATTTGAGGCTTTTATGATCTGTATAGATCTCCACTTTCTCCCCATATAGGTAGTGTCCCCAGATCTTCAACGCAAAAACGACTGCTGCCAACTCCAAATCATGAGTAGGATAATTCCTCTCATATTCTTTGAGTTGTCGCGAGGCATAGGCTATGACTTTTCCATGTTGCATGAGAACACATCCTAACCCTTTGCCTGAAGCATCGCTGTAGATAACAAATCCATCCGAATCAGATGGTATTGTCAGAACAGGTGCCGAAATGAGTCTCCTCTTGAGTTCTTGGAAACTCTTCTCGCATTCCTTACTCCATACGAATTTTGTATCTTTCCGAGTCAGCTGAGTTAACGGAGTAGTGATTCGAGAAAATCCTTCCACAAATCTCCGATAATAACCAGCTAAGCCCAGAAAGCTACGTATTTCGGTTACCGACTTCGGTTGCTCCCAACTTTGTATGGCTTTAATCTTCGCCGGGTCGACAGATACTCCATGTTTTGACACCACGTGCCCAAGGAATGCTACTTCCTCAAGCCAGAACTCGCATTTCTTCAATTTGGCATATAGCTTATTTTCACGAAGCCTTTGCAGTACCAACTTCAAATGGCGCTCATGATCTTCACGACTTTTGGAATAGATGAGGATGTCATCAATAAAGACAACAATGAACTGATCAAAATATTCTTTGAATACACGGTTCATCATATCCATGAAGGCAGCAGGAGCATTAGTCAATCCAAAAGACATGACTAAGAATTCATAATGCCCGTACCGAGTTCTGAAGGTAGTCTTTGGAATATCCTCAGTTTTAATCTTCAGCTGATGATATCCAGAACGAAGGTCGATCTTTGAAAAGAATTGTGTTCCTTGTAACTGGTCGAACAGGTCATCAATATGAGGTAGCGGATACCTATTCTTGATGGTGACATGGTTCAATTCTCGATAGTCAATACAAAGTCGCATACTCTCGTCTTTCTTCTTTACGAATAAAATAGGAGCATCCCAAGGAGACATACTAGGATGAATAAAACCGATGTCCAATAACTCCTGTAGTTGGACTTTTAACTCCTGAAGTTCAATAGGAGCCATTCAATATGGAGTTTTAGAAATGGGCTTTGTACCGGGTTCAAGGTCAATAAAGAATTCAACTTCACGTTCTGGGGGTAGACCAGGAAGTTCTTCAGGAAATACATCGGGAAATTCTCTAACAATAAAAATATTATTCAAATCTGACTTGTCTTTGTTCAAATCCATAACATGGGCTAAGAAAGCTTGACATCCGTTTTTCAATAAACGAATAGCTTTGTGGCTTGATATGACAGTGACTGATTTTAGTGGTTTAGTAGTTTGAATTCGTATGACAGGTTGGTTAGGAATATGAAAACTAACAACCTTACGAAAACAATCAATTTTAGCATGATGAGTGGTTAACCAATCAATTCCTAAAATCACATCAAAAGTAAGTATCTTTAAAGAGATAAGATCAACAGGTAATGTGATAGTGCCAACTTGGATCATGCAAGATTTATAAACTGTAGATGTAACGAAGGTTTCACCCAACGGAGTTTCAACAGATAAGTTAAAGTCCAATTTTTCCGGAGTCAAGTTTAAACGTTGAGCACAAGCAGGAGAGATAAAAGAATGGGTAGAACCGGAATCTAGTAAAGTATAAACTTTGCAAAAATTTAAGATTAGCTTACACGTGATCACCTCATTCGGGTTTCTCGCATTTTGGCCAGTCACGACAAACGCCCTTCCAAGAACCGCTGATTTCGACTTATCCGGGACAACTTTTGGAGTCACCATCCCCGCTGAACTTGGTTTTGCTACAGAACACTCTCGAGCTATATGACCCTCCTTTCCACAGTTTTAACATACCTTGGATTGTTGTGGGCAGTTTGGGCTGATATGTCCCTCTTTCCCACATTTGTACCATACGACCGGTGGTCGTTCTCCTCCCCTAGAAACAGTTGATATTTGTGCTGACGTCTTCACGTTATCATTGTTGTACCTTCTCTTCTTGAAATCTCCTCCCGACTCGCTCCTTCTATTATCACGACCACGATTACCACCAGAGTGGTTACCGTTTTTGTCCGAATATTTTCCTCCCTGCTGGTTTTTATTGCTTCGTTGACTGCCGCCACCGGTATGACCCTGGTTGTGGTCCCTCGGTTGCACATACTCATTATCTCGCTCTAATAATTGAGCCCTGTTTACAACATCTGAATATAAAGAAAATTTATGAGAGATAAGATATTGCCGAATCTCGGGTTTTAGACCTCTCAGAAACATCCTTGTCATTCGTTCCTCATTTTCGACCAAATGAGGTGCAAACTTGGATAACTCTGCAAACTTCGCCTCGTACTGGGACACCGTCATGCTATTTTGTTCCAGTCTGATAAACTCCACCTCCTTCATATAACGAATACTTTCAGAAAAGTACTTGTCATTGAACAGTTTTTGAAATGTTTCCCAGGACATGTTGAGTGCGTCAGGCTGGGTACGCTTCACAGACTCCCACCAGTAGTCTGCCTCACCGCGGAACATAAAGGTGGCGAATGAAACTTTCTGTTCCTCCGTGCATCCCAAGACATCGAATATCTTGGTAATTTGCTTGACCCACGTTTCCGCCATAATCGGATCCGGCTTTCCCTTAAATTCTGGTGGTCCCAATTCTTTGAACTGCTTGGTTGTGACAAACCGCGCGTTGTTATCATTTCCACCTGTATTCTGCACACGAGTCTCCCTCGTCTGATTTTGCATGAACTGCAAAAAGCTCCTAAACATTCCATCATTCATTGTTTGCTCGGTAACATTGTTTACAGGAGGAATATTGCCTTCCTGTTGCAAGTTCCCTTGGGTGGTGATAAAAGGTGTCTCTACGGTCTGATTTACTCCATTATTAACGTTCTCAACTGCCATTCTTAAATACTGCCATAAAACAAGGGTTAATAGTCATGTCATATATTATCCCTATACTCTGACCGACCAAATAAACACCAAATAAACTTAGTCAGGTCGTACTAGCGAAGGAATTTCCCGTCTCTCCCCTCCTAGTTCTTGTCTCACATCTCAGCCAGGGATCATATCCCTAAGCTCTGATACCAACTGTGACGCCCCCAAAATAGGTATACAACACCCATTCTGAGTCGCCAAATACATGGTACAGAAAGCAAACTACAACTTCAATAATATAATTATCATGCAAAATACGACAACACATACTGTGAGTTTAAATACAAATATTGTCTTCTGGACAATATCCACACTCAAATAAATCCTCATTACAATTATTCAAACACTATTTTACAGAAATAGTGAGGACTGCTAAAACATCTTTTCAGAACCATCACTCCATACCCCGACTAGATCCTGCTATGTTCTCACCTCTTGAGAAGAAAAATGGAACAAAAAGGAAAAGGGTGAGCTCAACTAGCCTAGTAAAGAATATTATGACTAAGATAATTTACAACAAATTATCGTTAGTCTTCAACAGGAAAAAATCTGATAGAATATAATCGACAACAAGTTTTAGATCAACAACTGCAGCGGAAACAGCAAACCATTAGAAGAGTCAAGTAGAGAAAGAATTCTACTATCTTCTAAGATTTAAAAGTCCATCATCAATATTTTATCCCTGTAACATCGATTAATAATTATCTTTAACCAAATATTCATCTTTGCACTACAGGCCAAAGATATTCATTTGTATCACCAGTCGGTCATGTTCATCTCAACACCTGTTCATCTTTGCACTACAGGCCAAAGATATTCATCAGTAATCATACATCTTTGCACTACAGGCCAAAGATATTCAGTAGTATCATCATTTAGGACTGAGGATGATGAAAAATATCTTAAAGAGAACGAATCCAGTGAGACAGAAGGACAAATATTAGGGATTCGTATAACAGTTTATCCAAGATCAATAATACTTCATAATAATCAATTGTGAAGCAGAATTCAAAAATAAAGATCAAAACATGGATACAATCAAAGATAGTAACCATAATAGACATCTTGGACAAAAAGGGAAAATTTTATTTTTCGGTGAATAGTGCCGTATTCGTGAATAGTATCGTATACGTGAATAGTGCCGTATACGTGAATAGTAACCCCGACATAAAAAGTTTCAAATTTGATAAAAACTCATATCAATATTTCAACATAATGATATTAAAGAAAATAATATCATTAAGAAGAAAATAATATCCCTTACCTCAAAATATCAGTACTTCTGGTCGAAATATCGGTATAAGGCTGAAAGAAACTTGCTCTGATGAATAGAAACTCTCAAAGTATCTAAATACTCACAAAATACACTCAATAATCTAGAGAGAGAAAGAGAGAAAACTTTTTTCTGGTGTGATTTTCAATTCTAACTTAGCCCTTTATTTATAGGAAAATGTTAGCACGCCGAAGCAGACTTAACCTGCAACCTAATGGCCTTACCTGCTACTATTCCCACCCACAATATTTGAATAAAAATCTCAGCACATTTCTTCACCAACCAAGATTCGGGCCCACCAATTCTAGAATTTTCTATCAAAATGATAAACTCCGAAAATTCAACAATTTCTGAACCAGTCATATCGTAAAATTCATAATAAATCATACATTCATTTTTAACGGTTCAAAATTTGTGGACATATACTCAACTTATATATGTATAACATATCCAAAAATTACCACGATCCAACGGTCGGATTAAAAATTATAACCCCCGCAAAATATCTCAAAAATCTTGATTTTTAATACCACCATTCTGACAAAAATACTGATAAAAATCTCAACATTAACTCCTTCATTTTTAACCATAAAAATATATCCCTCATTTATATCCACATAAAATAAATATTTCCTTATCATATGAATCAATAATTAATTATTCACAAATAATATTACAGAATCACATTTATGACAACCAGGCCGTTCCCGGGAAAGAGGGGGCTTTCCAATAAGGATTTCTCCTTACTGGCGCGCGATTAGATGACCAAACATCTCCTTAGACAGAACTTTCTAGACATTGCCAATAATGTTATCTAATAATATTATTCAAATAATATGAATTATTGATCTGATAATAGAAAATACTGTGCAGCATCAATTATTGAAACAACAATAATATAAAATATCAACGCAGCAACTATTGAATCAATAAAATAAAATATTAAACAATAACTACTGTAACAATTATTGAGTAGTGCCTTCTTACGTAAGAATCAATAATTGGTGCAATACCCTATGCTACTGTATTTTAACCACCGGGTATTCCAACAGTATTAACGGTAACAACTACGCCATTATTTATAAACAACTTATACTTGTCATTTTCTTCATCCAATCGCTTTCCGTTATGGGGCCCACACAACGCTGCGCCGTCGTACGAATATTTCCCGACAGCAAGAATATTCCACGACTAAATGAATATTCCCCGACAAAATGAATATTTTATAACCACTTGCTTATTTTGTAAAATTTGCACATTTCACCCATAACCAAAGTATTATATCAAATTAACCCCTTATTATTCACAATAATATTTAGAGAAAATTTGATTTTATTCATTAATAAGCTGGGGTCTTACATATGATGTCTTTGAAATGTATCCGTTGAAGCATTAAATGCATTTGACATTTCTGAGCTCTGATGGAGACTTTCTGCACAACTTCTGATTAGCAGTCTGGCCCACTGACACAGCAGACTGCTATCTCACCTAATACTTGAAAAGGTGCTTTCTGCTGACCCATAGTACTTTTCTTAGCTTCTTCAATACGTCTCTTTGTTATATACTAAGGATGACTGTTGTGTCATTGGGACTCTCGAGGACTTCAATGTTTATACTCCATTCCACATTTGTTGTGATTTATTCTTAAATAAATGGGCAAGGCTCGATGATTCTGATACAGACTGATGATGCTCTACGATTATGATCGTGATGTCTTGCTACCTTGGTGCTTGATCCGATACTGATAGAAGAGAACACTACGATTTCTCTTAAGCATTAGCACACTACGATCTTTACTTGCTTGACTTGCAGACTCTACAATTCCAAGAGCACTCTACGATTCTTGAGTTTGGCTCGGCAGGCGTTTGGACTACTCTATAATTTCAGGAGAGGCCCTCCAAAGCAGACAGACTACGATTCGCGATGCTCTATGATTCTGCCGTGGCTTCTGCAATCTTTTGATCAGCTCGATAAACTACGATTCTGTTGAAGCCTATCTATTACATCTCAAGATATAAATCACCATAACATCTTTGATCTTCTCATCGATACATTCATTTACAGGATGATAAACATTAAAAGCTCATATCAACCTAACAAGTTTGATCTACCACTAAGTCCTTGTACATGTATTCCTTGAAGGACTTTTCATATAATCATGAATATTTACTTTTAACATCAAATTTAAATATGCAATCTCCCAACATAAAGGTTTATGGTGAAAGTCCTCTTTGACTTGTAGTGCATAGATGGACAGGTGTTTGGCATAATCATGACCACTGGTGATGTAAACGGTTATCTTTGGCTCGTAGTGCAAAGATAAACTGTTGACTAGTGAATATCTTTGACCCGTAGTGCAAAGATGATCTGTTGATTGATATCTTTGGCCCGTAGTGCAAAGATGATCTGTTGATTGATATCTTTGTCCCGTATTGCAAAGATGGACAAGTGTTTGACATGATCATGACCACTGATAATACAAATGAATATCTTTGGCCCGTAGTGCAAAGATAGATTATTTTTTGGAATGATAATTGGTTTTACAGTTGAACATCTTTAGCTCGTAGTGCAAAGATAGACAATTGATTGGTATGATCATGACCATTGCTGTTACATTTGAATATCTTTGGTGTAGGGTGTAAAGACGATATGATTATTGAGTGTCTTTAGTCTTTGTGGCAAGGGCATTGAGTGAAAGTTCTATTAAACCCTTGTGGCAAGGAGAAACTGTTGATTTACATTATTATAAACATGAATTGTGAATTTAACTATAATCTTTGGTGGTTCAGGTGAAGACAGGTGATGAAAGTTCTTTTTTTCTTGGGTATTACATAAATGAAATATTAATGATGGACTTTTAATGTGGAGGAAAAAGTAGACATTATGTTCTACTTGACTCTTCTAATGGGTTGTTGATTCTGCTGTAATTATGGTTGAAAACTTTTATTATCTACCATATGTTCCAAGTATTTGATTTATTACTAATAAAGGCTATTGATGATTTAATTATCTTTAGTCATAATATTCTTTACTGAGCTGTGACGCCCCCAAAATAGGTATACATCACACATTCTGAGTCGCCAAATATATGGTACAGAAACAAATACAACTTCATTACTACAATTATCGTGCAAAATACGACAACACATAAACTATGAGTTTAAATATAAATATTGTCTAATAGACAGTATTAAAACTCAAAAGGAGTCCTCATTATAATTATTGATACACTATTTTACAAAAATAGTGAGGACCGCTAAAACAACTTTTTAGAACCATCACTCCATACCCCGGCTAGTTCCTCCTATATTCTCACCTCCTGAGAAGAAAAATAGAACAAAAAAGAAAAAGGTGAGCTCAACTAGCCCAGTAAAGAATATTATGACTAAGATAATATACAACAAATTATCATTCGTCTTCAATAAGAAAAAATCTGATAGAATATAATAGACAACAAGTTTTAGATCAACAACTGCAACGGAAACAACAATTCATTAGAAGAGTTAAGTAGAGAATGAAATCTACTATCATCTATGAATTTAAAAGTCCATCATCAATATTTTATCCCTGTAATATCAATAAATATACATCTTGAATCAAATATTTATCTTTACACTACGGGACAAAGATATTCATTTGTATCACCAGTTGGTCATGTTCATCTCGACACCTGTTCATCTTTGCACTACGGGCCAAAGATATTCATCAGATAATCAATCATCTTTGCACTACAGGCCAAAGATATTCATCAAGTATCACCATTAAGGACTGAGGATGATGAAAAATATTTTAGAGAACGAATCCAGTACGATAAAAGGACAAGTTTAGAGATTCCTACTTTAGATAATTCAAGTTTAAAAAATACTCCATAATAAAATATAATGGAGAAAAATTCAAGAATGACGATCAAAACATGGATACAATCAAAGATAGTAACCATAATAGACATCTAGGATAAAGAAGAGAAAATTTTATTTTTCGGTGAATAATGCCGTATACGTGAATAGTAACTTCAACATAAGAAGTTCCAAATTTGATAAAAAGTTCAGACCAATATTTCGGCATAATGATATTGAAAGAAATAATATCATTTACGAAAAAATAACACACCTTACCTCAAAATACAGTATTTCTGACCGGAATATCAGATATGACGCTGAAAGAAACTTGCACTGCATAGCAACTCTCAAAGTATCTAAATACTCACAAAATACACTCGATAATATATATATAGAGAGAGAGAAAAAAAAAACTTGTTTCTGGTGTGATTTTCAATTCTAACTCAGCACCCTATTTATAGAAAAATGTTAGAACGCCGAAACAGACTTAACCTGCTACCTGATGGTTTTACCTGCTACTATTCCCGCCCACCACTTTTGAAATAAAAATTCAACACATTTCTCACCAATCAAAAGTAGGGCCCACCAATTCTATAAATTTTTAAAATATTTTAAATAATCAGTAACTTCAATAATTCATATAAAATAGTCCTTTTATCAGAAAAATTCGAATCTCATGTCCATTCCACACGAAATCAAATTCTTTACTAACTTTTTCCAAATTCCAAATCGAAAATATCCGAAATTCACAAACGGATGATTTTCAATGCCTCATAAAATTCATAACAAATCATACGTTAATTTTTAATGGTTCAAAATTTGTGGACATATACTCAACTTATATATGTATAATATATCCAAAAATCACAATGATCCAACGGTCAGATTAAAATTATAACTCACGTAATAGAGCTTTAAGAACACTATTTTGATTTTTAAAACCTCTATTCCGACAAAATACTGATAAAACACCTCAAAATTAAATCCTTCATTTCTATCCAAATAAAAATAAATATTTTTTTATCATATAAATCAATAATTAATTATTCACAAATAATATTACAGAATCACAATTATGACAACCAGGTCGTTCCCAGGAAAGAGGAGACTTTCCGATAAGGATTTCTCCTTACTGGCGCGCAATTAGGTGACCAAATTTTTTCTTAGACAGAACTTTCTTAGACATTGTCAATAATGCTATCTAATAATATTATTCAAATAATATAAATTATTGATCTGATAATGGAGATACTGTGCAGTGACAATTATTGAAACAACAATAACATAAAATATCAACGCAGCAATTATTGAACTAATAAAATAAAATATTGAACAGTAATTACTGTAACAATTATTGAACTTCTTACGTAAGGATCAATAATTCAACAATACTATGCAATACCGTGTGCTACTGTGCCCCCACGCGTATTACTGTATTTTAACCACCGGGTATTCCAACAGTGTTAACGGTAACTACTACGTCGTTATTTATAAAAACTCAAACTTGTCATTTTCTTAATCCGACCGTTTTTCGTTATGGGACCCACAAATGACTGCGCCGTCGTACGAATATTTTCCGACAGCAAGAATATTCTACGACAAAACGAATATTCCCCGACAAAATGAATATTTTATAACCACTTGCTTGTTTTGCAAAATTTACACATTTCACTCATAACCAAAGCATTATATCAAATTAACACCCTATTATTTAAAATAATAATTAGAGAAAATTTGATTTTATTTATAATAAGTTAGGTTCTTACAACCTCCACTCCTTATAAAATTTCGTCCTCGAAATTGACGTACATACCTGGTGTTTTGAAAAGGTGAGGATACCTCGCTTTCATTTTCGATTCTAACTCTCAGGTCATTTTCTCAATAGCATGGTTCCTCCACAAAACCTTAACTTGTGGTATAACCTTGGTGCATAGGACATGCTATTTCCTATCCAAGATCTTAACAGGTACCTCCTTGTACGTTAAATCTTCAGCTATCTCGTCTGGTTCTAACTCAATTATGTGGTTCGGGTCATTCACATATTTACGAAGCACAGATATGTAAAAAATATTATGAACATGAGACATGCTTGGAGGTAATACGAGTCTATAGGCCACATTTTCTATTCGGTCAAGAATCTCAAATGGACCAACAAATCTTGGATTGAGCTTTCCTCTTTTCTCAAATTTTGTAACTCCATTCCATGGAACAATACGTAACAATACATGATTTTCAATATTAAATTTCACGTCCTTTCGATAAAGATCCGCATAACTCTTTTGTCGATCATGTGCCGTTTGTATACGTTGTTGGATCATTTGGATTTTCTCTGTAGTCATACGTACCAATTCTGCCCCCAACAATGTTGCTTCACCCACCTTGTCCCAGCATACTGGAGAACAACATTTTTTTCTATACAATGCCTTGAATCGACCCATGCCTATATTTGCTTGATAACTGTTGTTGTAGGAGAATTCCACCAATGGTAGGTACTTATCCCAACTCCCTTTGAAAACTAGGACACAGAGTCTTAATAGATCTTAAAGAGTTTAAATAGTTCTTTCTGATTGCCCGTCCGTTTGAGGATGGTATGCTGAACTGAATCGTAAATTCGTGCCCATAGCTTTCTACAAGCTAACCCAAAATCGTGAAGTGAATCTTGGGTGACGATCCGAAACTATGGATACTGGCATGCCATGCAATCTCACAATCTCATTCACGTACATACGAGCAAGACGTTCAAGGGAATAAGTCTCCCGTATAGCCAAGAAATGAGCAGACTTGGTTAATCTATCAACAATAACCCAAATCACATCTATGCCTTGAGAGACTTTGGGAAGACCCGTAACGAAATCCATGGTAATGTGTTCCCACTTCCATTTCAGAATCTCAAGTGGTTGCAATGGACCCTTTGGCACTTGATGCTCCGCCTTTACACGTTGACAAGTTAAACACCTTGATATAAATTTCGAGATCTCTCTCTTCATATTGTTCCACCAAAATGTATGTCGAAGATCATGATACATTTTGGTACTCCAAGGATGGATTGCAAATGGTATGTTATGTGCCTCCATCATGATTCTATGCTTCAAGTCAGAATCATTAGAAACGCAAAGTCTGGAGTTGACTCGAAGTATTCCTTTTTCATCGATTCTTGCTTCTGGAATAACACCTTCTTGCACTTTCTTATTTATACGCATCAGCTCCATGTCCGTAGCTTGAGCAGCTTTAACTTTATCGATTAAAGTCGGTTCTACTCGTATGTTTGATATCATCACATGGGTACTTGAAGCCTTTAACTCTATCTCCATCCTTTGTAAGTCATACAAAATGGATCTTTGTGTCAACAACATCGCACTCGTACCCGTATACGATCTTCTACTCAACGCGTCAGCTACCACGTTCGCTTTTCCAGGATGGTATGGTCAAAATAGGTGCTGAAATGAGTCACCTCTTGAACTCTTAAAAAATCTTCTCGCATTCCTCGCTCCATACGAATTTTATATCTTTCCAAGTCAGCTAAGTTAACGGAGTAGCGATTCGAGAAAATCCTTTCACGAATCTCCGATAGTAACCAGCTAAGCCTAGAAAGCTAGATATTTCGATTACTGACATAGGTTACTCTTAACTGTGACTTATATCCCAATCTTGGATAGCACATCACAATGGCGCCTATCAGTTTACCACCGCACGAATGTCCCCTACGGAGAGTCTAGCTTTGGTGCATTTCACAAAAGAAGTCACTAGGTAGAGGCTCGGGTACCAACTTCTATAGTTAGGTTTTTAACTCCTGAAATTCAATTTGAGCCATTTGATATGGGGTTTTAGAGTTTTAGAAATGGGCTTTGTAGCCGGTTTAAGATCAATAAAGAATTTAACTTCACGTTCTGGGGGTAGACCAGGAAGCTCTTCAGGAAATACATCAGGAAATTCACTAACAACAGAAATATTATTCAAATCTGACATATTTTTGTTCAAGTCCATAACATGGGCTAAGAAAGCTTGACATCCGTTTTTCAATAAACGAATGGCTTTATGGCTTGATATGACAGTGATTGATTTTAGTGGTTTGGTTGCTTGAATTCGCATAATAGGTTAGTTAGGAATATGAAAATTAACAACCTTACGAAAACAATCAATTTTGGCATGATGAGTAGTTAACCAATCAATCCCTAAAATCACGTCAAATGCAAGTATCTTTAAAGAGATAAGGTCAATAGATAATGTGATGGTGCTAACTTGGATCAAACAAGATTTATAAACAGTGTATGTAATGAAGGTTTCTCCTAACGGAGTCTCCACAGATAAGTCAAAGTCTAATTTCTCCGAAGTCAAGTTTAAACGTTGAGCACAAATAGGAGAAATAAATGAATGGGTAGAACCAGTATCTAGTAAGGTATAAACTTCGCAAGAATTTATGATTAGCTTACTCGTGATCACCTCGTTTGGGTTCCTCGCATTTTGACCAGTCACGACAAACGCTCTTCCAGGAACCGTTGACTTTGACTTTTCTGGGACAACCTTTTGAGTCACCATCCCCGCTGGACTTGGTTTTGCTACAGTACAATCTCGAGCGATATGTCCTTCCTTTCCATAATTATAGCATACCTTGAACTGTTGTAAACTGTTTGGGCTGATATGTCCCTCTTTCCCGCATTTATAGCATACGACCGGTGGTCGTTCTCCTCCCTTAGAACCAGTTGCTGCTGGTGCTGACGTCTTCACATTGTCATTGTTGAATCTCCTCTTTTTAAAATCTCCCCCCGACTCGCTTTTTCTATTTTCATGGCCACGATTACCACCAGAGTGGTTATCATTTTTGTCCGTTTTTTTCTTTTCCCGCTGGTTATCGTTGTTCCAATGACTGCTGTCACCGGTATGACCCTGGTTGTGGTCCCTCGGTTGAACGTACTCGTTATCTTGCTCTAATAATTGAGCCCTATTTATAACATCTGAATATAAAGAAAATTTATGAGAGATAAGATATTGCCGAATCTCGGGTTTTAGACCTCTCAGAAACATCCGCGTCATTCGTTCCTCATTCTCTACCAAATGAGAATACTTCGCCTCGTACTGAGACATAGTCATGTTGTTTTGTTCTAGTCTGATAAACTCTACCTCCTTCATATGACGAATACTTTCAGGAAAATACTTATCATTGAATAGTTTCTGAAACGTTTCCCAAGACATGCTGAGTGCGGCAGGCTGGGTACGCTTCACAGATTCCCACCAGTAATCTGCCTCACCACGGAACATAAAGGTGGCGAATGGAACCTTATGTTCTTCCGTGCATCCCAAGACATCGAATATCATGGTAATTTGCTTGACCCACGTTTCCGCCTTAATCGGATCTGGCTTTCTCCAGAATTCTGGTGGTCCCAACTCTTTAAACTGCTTAGCTGTGATAAACCGCGCGTTGCTATCATTTTCACTCGTATTTTGTACACGAGTCTCCCTCGTCTGATTTTGCATGAACTACAAAAAACTTCTAAACATCCCATCATTCATCATTTGTTCTGTAGTGTTGTTTATAGGAGGAATATTGCCTTCCTATTGCACGTTCCCCTGGGTAGTGATCAAAGGTGTCTCCACGGTCTCATTTACTCCATTGTTAACGTTCTCAGCTGCCATTCTTAAATACTGCCATAAAACAAGGGTTAATTAAACAAATTAACATATCACATAATATCCCTATATTATGACCGACCAACAAATAAGCTTAGGTAGGACAAACTAGCGAAGGATTTTCTCATCTCTCCCCTCCTAGTTCTATTCCCCGATCTCCGCCATAGACCATATTTCTACGCTCTGATACCAACTGTGACGCCCCCAAAATAGGTATACATCACCCATTCTAAGTCGCCAAATACATGGTACAGAAACAAATACAACTTCATTTCTACAATTGTCGTGCAAAATACGACAACACATAAACTGTGAGTTTAAATACAAATATTGTCTAATAGACGGTATTAAAACTCAAAAGGAGTCCTCATTACAATTATTGATACACTATTTTACAAAAATAGTGAGGACCGCTAAAACAACTTTCTAGAACCATCACTCCATACCCCGGCTAGTTCCTCCTATATTCTCACCTCTTGAGAAGAAAAATGGAACAAAAAGAAAAAGGATGAGCTCAACTAGCCCAGTAAAGAATATTATAACTAAGATAATATACAACAAATTATCATTAGTCTTCAACAAGAAAAAATCTGATAGAATATAATACACAACAAGTTTTAGATCAACAACTGCAGCGGAAACAATAATTCATTAGAAGAGTTAAGTAGAGAATGAAATCTACTATCATCTATGAATTTAAAAGTCTATCATCAATATTTTATCCCTATAACATCAATAAATATACATCTTGAATTAAATATTCATCTTTACACTATGAGCCAAAGATATTCATTTGTATCACCAGTTGGTCATGTTCATCTCAACACCTGTTCATCTTTGCACTACGGGCTAAAGATATTCATCAGGTAATCATTCATCTTTGCACTACAGACCAAAGATATTCATCAAGTATCGCCATTAAGGACTGAGGATGATGAAAAATATTTTAGAGAACGAATCCAGTACGATAAAAGGACAAAGTTTATAGATTCGTACTTTAGATAATTCAAGTTTAAAAATACTCTATAATAAAACATAATGGAGAAAAATTCAAGAATGACGATCAAAACATGGATACAATCAAAGATAGTAACCGTAATAGACATCTGGGACAAAGAAGAGAAAATTTCATTTTTCGGTGAATAGTGCCGTATTCGTGAATAGTGCCCGTATACGTGAATAGTAACCCCGACACAAAAAGTTTCAAATTTGATAAAAAGTTCAGGCCAATATTTTGACATAATGATATTGAAAGAGATAATATCATTTACGAAAAAATAACATCCCTTACCTCAAAATACAGTATTTCTGACCGAAATATCGGATATGACGCTGAAAAAAACTTGCACTGAATAACAACTCTCAAAGTATCTAAATACTCACAAAATACACTCGATAATATATATATATAGAGAGAGAGAGAGAGAAAAAAAAAACTTGTTTCTGGTGTGATTTTCAATTCTAACTCAGCACCCTATTTATAGGAAAATGTTAGAACGCCGAAGCAGACTTAACCTGCTACCTGATGGTTTTACCTGCTACTATCCCTGCCTACCACTTTTGAAATAAAATTTCAGCACATTTCTCACCAATCAAAAGTGGGGCCCACCAATTTTAAAAATTTTCAAAATATTTTAAATAATCAGTAACTTCAATAATTCATATAAAATAGCCCTTTTATCAGAAAAATTCGAATCTCATGTCCATTCCACACGAAATCGAATTCTCTACAACTTTGTAGCTTTAACTTTTTCCAAATTCTAAACCGAAAATATCCGAAATTCACAAACGGATGATTTTCAATGCCTCATAAAATTCATAACAAATCATACGTTAATTTTTAATGGTTCAAAATTTGTGGACATATACTCAACTTATATATGTATAACATATTCAAAAATTACAACGATCCAACGGTCAGATTAAAATTATAACTCACGCAATAGAGCTTTAAGAACACTGTTTTGATTTTTAAAATCTCCATTCCGACAAAATACTGATAAAACACCTCAAAATTAAATGCTTCATTTATATCCACATAAAAATAAATATTTTCTTATCATATAAATTAATAATTAATTATTCACAAATAATATTACAGAATCACAATTATGACAACCAGGTCGTTCCTAGGAAAGAGGGGGCTTTCCGATAAGAATTTCTCCTTACTGGCGCGCAATTAGGTGACCAAACCTCTCCTTAGACAGAATTTTCTTCGACATTGTCAATAATGTTATCTAATAATACTATTCAAATAATATGAATTATTGATCTGATAATGGAGATACTGTGCAGTGACAATTATTGAAACAACAATAACATAAAATATCAACGCAGCAATTATTGAACCAATAAAATAAAATATTGAACAGTAATTACTGTAATAATTATTAAGCTTCTTACGTAAGGATCAATAATTCAACAATACTATGCAATACCGTGTGCTACTGTGCCCCCACGCGTATTACTGTATTTTAACCATCGGGTATTCCAACAGTGTTAACGGTAACTACTACGCCGTTATTTATAAAAACTCAAACTTGTCATTTTCTTCATCTGACCGTTTTTCGTTATGGGGCCCACAAATGACTGCGCCGTCGTACGAATATTTCCCGACAGCAAGAATATTCCACGACCAAACGAATATTCCCCGACAAAATGAATATTTTGTAACCACTTGCTTATTTTGCAAAATTTGCACATTTCACCCATAGCCAAAGCATTATATTTAATTAACACCCTATTATTCAAAATAATAATTAGACGAAATTTGATTTTATTTATAATAAGTTGGGGTCTTACATGGGCTATTTGTGTTCACCATTTTACTTCACAATTCCTTTTAGGTAAGAAGAGTGTAGCTGGGTCGAGCGGAAATAATAGCGGAATAGAGTGATGGTCTGTGACTATTGAAGTTTCTCAATACAGTATAAAATAGCATGACAATATATAATTGTATTGAGGACTTAAAATGTTTGTGTCGTATTTTATACGTCAATTAATAATTGATTTTGGTGAACAACAATAGGGGAATGAGAACCCGACTTTGAAAGCGTCAAAAATGCACCCCATTAGAATGAGGAAGACATAATTGTACTAAGAGCTTAAAGGATGTGTTGCCACTATCATACACTATGTCTAACCACACACAAATTCGTGTTATCATAAGATATGGTTGTGCGAATCCACTTGCCGACTATATGTATGAGAATTATTTATATAATCTTGGAGTATAGTTGAAATATAATCCTCAGTTTGAGACAATGGAGATAATTATATGGCAAGAAGATACACACCATTGGAATGAATAAGATAATAATCTTCTTGTTCTTCTTTGGGGTCTATTGGGTCAACCAAGGTTAATTTTTAAGTCCTATGATATCTATTATAACTTAGATGCATGGACTCCCATGTATGTAGGTTTTCTTGAGCATTTTCCAAAAAATTTAATTCCTAAAATAGTTATCGACTGTACCTTTATGTAAAGTATCACTGGTTTGGAGTGTGAGTACTGTTATTTGTATTAAAACTCACAGGTTATGTGTTGTCGTATTTTACACGATAATTTAATTGTTGTAAATAGGAAGTTTGTATTTGGATTCTGTGGTATGTATTTGGCGACTCAAATTGGGTTGTGTGGACCTATTTTGGGGGCGTCATAAGAAAAAATCTCCTCTTTCGACAAAATAGAAATCAGTCATCTCTCTCTCATCGATTCACAGTAGAAATAAGTCATCCCTCTTTCTCTCTCTTGTTGAATCACTGTGAGAACTTTTCCTATTTCGAAAAATTCTTCCGTGCCCGTAAGAGTTTCTTAATTCTTCCGTACCCGTAAGCCATCTCTCGATCCGTCGATTCACTACAAGGTAACAAAATATAAAGTGGATTTCTGGATTTTCTTGCTGTTAGTGTTAAATTAGGCTTAATTTTTAGATTTTGTGTTTTGGTTTTCAATAATTACTTCTTTTAAGTGTTTGACCCAGTTCAAATCATGAAAGTTTGATTGAGTTTTAGGGATTTTCTTGTAATCTTGGGTAGAGTAAACTGAGATGTTCAGAGGTCCAATTGGATATCATTGACAAATTTGACAAAACTTTTATTGAGTGTAAAACATTTTCAACTTTTCTACAGCTAAAATTAACCCCTTGTTTCAGAAAGAGTAATCTTTTAACTTGTTTTATTATTTTGTGATAAGTTAAGCCATCAATAGACTTATTAACATATATTGTTTATCATTTCAAATTTTATGTAAAAATAAAGAAAATAAACATCGCTATAGTTGCTTATATTACTTTGAAAACTTGTGATGATGATAACTTGTATTAAATTATTTTTTAGAATAAATAAACATTTTTGACAAATGCTTTGACATGGATTTCAACTTTTCTAAAGCTAAAATATGCTCTTTTTTTGAAGTCTATACTGTTTATTGTGATTTATGTGTTTCGAGTTAATTTATTATAAGTCTTGGTTACAAGAAACTAGGATGAGAACAATTAATTTATTTCTATTGAGTGTGAACCTAATCATTCTTTTAAATTTATTATTTGTAGTTTTTTTAAAAATGGAGACATGAATCATGAAATAAGGAGTTGTGGGGATAATGCGGAAATGAATTTAGATTGCATATACAATTTTGAAATGGATATAGAAATGGAGAGGGTTAACTTGAGTGAAGAGGGGTTAGATGTGAACAGTGCTAAAACTTTTGTCTACTATCCTCAAGTAGCCGATGAGTTTACGCCGCCTAAGATTGGTCAAATATTTCAAACATTAGATAATGTTCACACTTTTTACAATACATATGCAATTTATGCTGGTTTTAGTGTGTGAAAGTATAATGAGAAAAAGGGTGGGAAGCGGTGAGATTTGCAGGAAGGAGTATATGTGTTATAAGTAAGGAAAGGGCAAACTATTAGCCGATATGGATGCAAAAAGAAAATGTGGATCTACAAAAGAAGGTTGTAGTGCAAGAATTGTAGTGCTAAAAAGAAATGACTTGTTTATAGCTACTATAATTAAGGAGGGTCATTGTCACCCATTGTTAACCCCACATGAGAGGCATCTCTTACGATCGCACCGTAATGTGTCAATTGCCCAAAAATCTTTGAGTCAACAACTTGGCATGGTGAATATACCACAATGCCAACAATATAAATTTCTTCCAGTGCATGCGGGGGAGATTAAAAATATTGGTTGCACGCAACAAGATTTATATAACTTTGAAAAAGACAAACGTAATGAGTTGAAGGGGCATGATGGCGATATGTTGAATGAGTAATTGAAGTTAGAATAACAAAAGAATCCTTCATTCACTTTTACAATTGACACAAACGATGAAAAAAAGATTACTCGTTGTTTTTGGGCTGATGCAACTTCTAGACGAGCTTATAGATTTTACAGTGATGTTGTTATTTTTGATACCACATACAACACTAGTCGTTACGAAATGATATTTGCACCACTAATGGGGGTTAATAACCATGGTTAAACTATTGTATTTGGTTGTGCTTTCTTAAGTGATGAGACCATAGATACTTTTGTTTGGCTTTTCAAGTGTTTTTTTGAAGCAATGTCAGGTGATGCACCTAAGATGATTATCACTGATCAGGATCTGACTATGACAAATGACATTTCACAGATCCTTCCTAAGACATTTCATAGGTATTGTAGTTGGCACATTTTGACCAAATTTTCAGAGAAGATTGACTCAGTAAAATTCAGTGCTTATTATAAAGAGTTTTCAGATTGCATTTGGAATTCAGAGACTGTGAAATTTTTTGACTCCATTTGGGTGGAGCTGGTGGAGAAAAGTGGGTTGATTGCTAATAAATAGCTAAAATCAATGAATGACATCCGTTGTAGATGGGTTCCCGCACATGTGAATCATGTTTTCTCAGCTAGCATGTCAAGTAGCCAACGAACGGAGAGTTCTCATGCATTTTTTAAAAGATTTATTTTTGAAAGAAATTCAATAGTGGAATTTATGATTCAACTCAACGACATGTAGAGTTGGGCTTGGATAACAAAGATATTATTGAGAGACCGAATATGAAAATTGCCAATCACTTCTTAATTCAAATGGTTGACATTTATACATACTCTATGTATTATAAATTTGAAGATGAGTTATGTGAGAGCTTGAATTATAAGTTTGAACTTATTGTTTCTATAGTTTTCTTTACATATTACTAAAGAAAATTTGTCAAAACAAAACTTTAATAATCAAAATGACTATGAAGAGGGTGGTCAAATGTAGTAAATAGAGACTCAGGAACTTACAAATACAAGACAGGAAAGTACAATGAATCAGAATGGGAACGATCTATTTAATGAAATGAAACATCAATTTCTGAGCTTCAAAAAAAAAGTACTTGTAAGCAGCACATCACTATGGGCCATTCTTTTTCATAAATTGAAAGAAACATACTATCCTATTTATGTGTAATATTGTTTATTAATAGGAAAAACTTGGAACACTATCAAAATCTTGCCAAAAGTCAAGTCCCAAAGGTGATAATGGTTGCCTAGCCATGCTTATCATCTACTGTATAATTGTTTTTGTTATTTTGTATTTTACTATTTAGAACTTAGAAGAAAAAATGTAGCATACATGAGTTGTTGAAATTATCTTATATTAGTTCCCATCAGAAGCCATTGTTGCTATTTAGATGGTTGGAATTTAGTTTACTGACAATATCAAGAACAGTTCCTTGTGATTGCTTGTGCAGATTCTAGGGTTTGCCCCTCCAAAATTATAAACATGGATTTTAACCCGGTTTATATTATGAACGAGGTCAAACACCTAAAAGAAGCAATTATTGAAAATCAAAACACGAAATCTAAAAATTTAAGTCTAATTCAACACTAATAGCAAGAAAATCCAAAACCCACTTCAGATTTTGTTACCTTGCAATGAATCAACGGATCAAGAGATGGCTTACGGGCACAAAAGAATTCAGAAACTCTTACGGGCATGAAAGAATTTTTCGAGATAGGAAGAGTTCTCACAGTGAATCAACGAGAAAGAGAGAGATGGTTGATTTCTATTGTGTCGAGAGAGGGGGTTTTTGTTTTGGCTAATAAGATTGTGATGACATAGAAGAAATAAAGGGGGTTTAAATAGGTATGTTGGGTATGTTGTATAAGAGGTATGCCCTTGATCTGGATTATATATATATATATATATATATATATATATATATATATATATATATATATATACATATATATATTGAAAGTTGATGTTAACCCAAAATGTGCTCCCATATTATATGATATTTGTAACATAAATTAGGACTTTCATCAACTTTCTTTATAGCTTGTAATTAGTGGTGTTTGTTAGGTTTTGTAATAGTAAATCTAACTGATGGATATGCTTGTTTATATTTGTTGTTGGAGTAATTTTAATAAAATTATTTATTTTAATATTATGACTATTATTAATCTATTATTAATTGTGGGCATTATAAATACCTTAATCACTATTATTAACTATGAGCTGTTTATCGTGGGTGGGAGTAATAATGCCACAATAATGTTATAATTTGAGCCAAAATTAAAATGGATTTTATTAATTATTTAAAGTGAATCCACATATCAATGTGACGCCCCCAAAATAGGTATACATCACCCATTATGAGTCGCCAAATACATGGTACATAACTTAAATACAAACTTCATTTATACAATACGACAAAACGTAGCTGAGAGTTTTTAACACGGATATTGTCTCATAGACAGTATCCAAACTCAAATAAAGTCCTCATTATAATTATTATCACACTATTTTATAAAATAGTGAGGATTACTACAGCCACCATCTCGGACCGTCACTCCATTTCCCGACTAGTCCCGGCTACGTTCTCATTTCCTGAAGAGAACAATGAAAGCAAAATGGTGAGCTCAACAGGCCCAGTAAGAAATATTATAACTAAGATACTGTAGAATAAATTATCGTTAGCCTTCAACAGTGTTAAACTGATAGAATACAATAAACAACAAGTTTAACTGCAGTGGAACAAGCAATCCATTAGAAGAGTCAAGTAGAGCATGGTATCTACTATTGTCGGGTAAAATCTAGTTACGCAATACACGCAAGTATACGTGGTCAACAAGTAATATACTAGTAAGTAGAGTATCGTTCCCTCAGAGATTTAGTAAGAAATTAACTCTAACAATTACCAATTTTCTATTAATCCTAATTTTATTAAACTAATCAATTTCTAGTCTATAACTAAAGATATTAACAATATTAAAATCACCAAACAATCAACAAAACCCTAAAAACTGAATTTCAAATAAATATTGGAGAATTAGGCTTTCGACTTCACTCTAAGCATCACTCTGATCATTACACCTTTATTCCAGTTTACTTCACTATCCCAGTTTATTAATCAAGAACACGTATGTAGAACTAGCCACCTCTCGATGTACTAATATCGTATTAACTTCAATCCACAAATTAGATAGAACCAAGTTAAACACCTTAATCAACTAACTCACTATATCTCTATGTGAATTATAATTAAAGAAGGTTTAAGTTCAAGTTCTTTATCTAATTACATGCGATGTCAAGCATATCTCTACCCTAACATTCATCAAGATTCTGTTCATTCACAAAAATTCAAGAACACATGCTATATTAACTAAGCCTAGACTCGTTTTTCATCTCTCGAGTTCATACAAGTCCACAAAGAATCGTTGATCAGGCAATTCATAAATTCAAGCTCAAATCAATAAAAATAAACTGGATAATAGCTTATTAAACTGAAATCAAAGATCACATAATCATCGTTCCACTTAAAGATCCGTCTTAAGCCTAAAAATTATTTAGTTTATCATAAATGAAATAATAACTGAATAAATTAAAGATATCATCCTTAGATTACAAATATAAAACTAAAGAAGAAGAATAACGCAAAACACCCTTCACTTTAGCCTTAATCCGCAATCGATACGAACGTCCCTTCAAAATCTTCACTCCAAGCTTGATATGAAAATCTGTAGGTAATCTTCGTTAATTGCTTTGCATGATCATGATCTCGTTGTTTTTGATGTAGTTATATGTTTACAATCAAAATCTGCATGCAATCCTCTCTCCTTTAGAGTCCCAAAGCCATATAATTACTAAAACTCTCGTCCCAACAGTGTTGGCATCACATTAGGACTACCCAGACTTGGCTCCCCCCGCCCCAGCGGGGGTATATACATGTAAATGACCCGCCCCAGCGGGCTTAGCTCCTGTCTCGCAGACTTGAAGATCCCCCGCCCCGGCGGGGGTGTAAGGCTAAAACAGGCCCTCCCCGGCGAGCTATCACACTGACTTCTGACTTTACTTGTTCTTCATAATTGCTAAAATGTTGCTCCAAATGCCTCATTTCTTTATCACTTGCCACACTTTCACCCTTGTTTTGATCATGTGCCACACCACCATACCTACACAATAAAATAACACTAAACAGATAAAAATGAACATGAAAGCAAGGAATTAACATTAATTAAGCTTGAATTAGAAACCGATTCGTGGATATAAAATCCACTTATCAACTATCTTCTATGATTTAAAAAGTTTATCATCAATTTTATCGCTAAGACTCAGCTCAATAAATAATCCACATCACTAAATTATTCATGCACTACAGGCCAAAGATATTCATTAGTATCACATCCACGAATTATCCATGCACTACAGACCAAGGATATTCGTGTTATCACCAATGGTCATGATTATGCCAACAACTGTCCATCAATACACTACGGGCCAATGAGAACTTTTACCACATCATTTGTAACATTACAGGTCATGATTATACCGAATAATCATTTGTCATAATCATACCAATCAACAGTCCATCTGTGCACTACGAGCCAAAGATAACTTTCATCACAATTTAAGCATGAGGATGATAAAAATGATATAAGAATTCAATTAAATGAGAGTAAGGATAAATTTTAAAGATTTATAATTTAATTTATTCAGAATTCAATAATGTCCAAATTGTAAACATAATATTACTTTGTGGAGTAAAATTCAAGAATAATATTGTATCAAAAATGATTTGGACGGAAAAGAAATTAATTTTTGTCATTAATAGTATCCCAGGTGAATAGTATCCGAGTGAATATTATCCCGTGAATAGTACTACGTGAATTGCTCTCTGTGAATAGTACCCCGACATGAAAAGATTAAAAATTATCAAGAATGCTCATAATAATATTTCCATGAAAAGATATTAGATGAAGCGCAAATTTCAAGGATATTCTACTAATTTCAAGGAGTATAGAAGCAATACTTAAACAAAATGAGTGTATAATTCAGAATCTAAAATGAAATAATATTACTTACATACTACAGAGTATGGAAGAGAATATTATTTTTTACGAATATTGAACAAAAATAATATCCTTTACCTTAAAAGGAGAGTATTTCTGACTGGTAGTGCAGGGATATTCTTGAAAAAAACTTGCACTATTTTTTACACTCAAAGCTTCCTTAAACTCTAAAGAAATACGCTCAATATTATAGAAGAAGAATTCTCTGATTCTGGTGTGATTTTTATTTCTAAACTAAGCATCCTATGAGAATGGAAGGATACTATTTAGAATATTTCACGGACCAATAATTGAAAGAATTCACGGGCTGATTCTTCGAATTCACAGACGCCCAACTTTCGAATAAAACAAAATTTTATAACATATATATATATATATATATATATATATATATATATATATAACCATCATTTTCATCACCCACCACCACAATTCCTCCACCACACACACACACTCACACACACGACACACACACACACACACACCTTTCATATATATATATATATATATATATATATATATATATATATATACACTAACATACTTTATAACTTTCTACCGATTATTTTAAAAAATGAGTAAGTGTGGGTCCATATAATAAGTAAAATTTATAATAAATACTTCATAAAATATCCCTCTATTTATCTCAATTCACTTGGCTTTACAAAACATATTTTTTAATAACATTCATCATTAATATTATAACTTGCAATATTAACAACCAGATCATTCCCATGAAAGAAGGGGCTTTTCAATAAGGATTTCTCCCTATTGGCGCGTAATTAGGTGACCAAACCCCTTTCCTCGACAGAACTTTCTAGAAATTGTCAATAATACAAATAATAATATGAATAACTTTGTCGTCTCAATTATTGATTTAATAATATAAAATATTATGACAATAATTGAATCGATAACGTGAGATACTATGCAATAATTACTGTAGCAATAATTGAATATAACTGAGTGACTTCTCACGTAAGCATCAATAATCAAAGATACTATATAATACCATGTGCTACTATGCAACCATGCGTATTACTGTACTTTTATCACCGGATATTTCAACAGTTAACGGTAAAACTTATGCAGTTATTTTTAAAAAAAGATATTTATGTCATTTTCTAACTCCGATAATAATTCTGTTGTGGGGTCCACCAATGATTGTGTCGTCGTACGAAGATTTCCTGATAAAAATAAATATTTCCCGACCAATCGAATTTTTTATAACAACTTGCTTACTTTTCAAAATTTATAAATATTACCCGCAATTATAATATTATAACAAATTCACACCTTAATATTCAAAAATGATATTTAGAGAAAAATTCATCTTTATTCATAAAAGTTGGGGTCTTACATGGGTTCTTGTATATACTTTTTGGAAAAAAATTATTTAAATTTTGTTTATTTTATTTTAGTTCTATTATCAAAACTGTGTCGTTTTTTATAAATGTTATTTATTATCAATATTGTGTCATTTTGGGAAGCGTGGACGCGAATTTTTCTAATAAGCCTAAACTACATTGTTTTTGTTATGCTGAGTTTAAAACTACGTCGTTTTGTGGCCCGAACGGACACATCCTTTCTATTAAGGCTTAAAACTACACCATTTTGGCTAAACAATACATTTTCAAGGTGTTGTGTCACTTCTGATTAGTCACTAACCCCTACTATAAATAGATAGAAGGGTTGCCATTCGAATTCATTCAATTCACAAGCATTCAAGCATTATAGAACATTCAAGTCTTCATTTATTCATCAGCTTTCCATAGTTATTTTTTTAGAGAAAGTCAAAGCATTTATTTTGGTTTGTTGAATATACTATTTGTAGTGATACTATATTATATGTTGTCATTGTATCTTAGGAGATAAGTGCTATCAATTCTGAGCACCGTACAAATGACATAATTATCTTAAGGACACAGTACACTAGTCTTCACAAATCTTCTTTTGCAGTTTGTTTAATTTGAGATAAGTTGATATATATATATATATATATATATATATATATATATATATATATATATATATATATATATATATATTAGCCCAGTTTGCTTGAGTTTTTTTGACAGCTTCTAGGTTTTGGCATTTGAGGAGCTATGTGAGTGGTGTTTGTTTTAGCTTTTGGGTCCAAAAAATATCAAAAGTTAGAAGTTGGATACAAGTACTTAAATGCATATAAAAGGTGGAACCTAGAATCACCTATTTAGGTGTTTCTCAAATCAACTTCTCAACTCTTAATAAAATAAAATAATATTATTTATATATATACAACATATATGTTAATATAATATTTAAATAATATATATTAATAAAAAATTACTTATTAATATACATTTATAAGTAATTAAATATATAATATAAAATTAATATTTTAATATATATATATATATATATATATATATATATATATATATATATATATATTTGTATATATGTATATTTATATATTAATTTATAAAAATAACATATATCAATAAATAATTATATATTAATATGTATTTATATATAATTAACTATATAATATGCTAATATATATATATATATATATATATATATATATATATATTATTTATATATATAATTTATATTTTAATTATATATATGTATATATGTATATATTTATGTATATAAATATTAATAAAAATAATATATATCAATAAATAATTATATATTAATATATACTTATACATAATTAATTATATAATATTTTATTCCCAAAGGCATAAAAAGATTTAGAACGGGGCGGGGGGGGTTGAATATATATATTTTAAAACTTTTGGTTTAGAGAATTATTATCGATGTTAAATTAAACAAGTTAATTTATTGATCATGCAAAGCGGAATGATATTTTGAAAAGCTCCTTCAAAAATTAATAAAAAAATCACACCTCTATATTTAATGTAAAAAAGTGTAGACAAGTCACAGGGATAAAACGAAGAAAGACTTGAAGGCAAAACGTAGAGTGCAGTAAGTTTATGCCACAAAGTATATGACAGAGATTTTTAAAAGGTTTGGAATACAAAAGTTTTCTAGCCATCTTGTAAGATCCCAACTTTTATGAATAAAGATTAAATTTTTCTCTAAATATTATTATGAATAATAAGATGTAGATTTGATATAATGTTATAGTTGTGGGTTATATTTATAAATTTTACAAAGTAAGTAAGTTGTCATAAAATATTCGTTTGGTCGGAGAATATTCTTTTTATCAGAGAATATCCGTACGACGACACAATCATTGGTGGACCCCACAACGGAATTAATGTCTGATATAGAAGGCGACAGAAATAACCTTTTATAAAATAACAGCAAAACATTTACCGTTAACTATTGAAATACCCGGTTATAAAATTACAGTAATATGCGTGGTTGTACAGTATCTCTGATTATTGATGCTTACGTGAGAAGCCACACAGTTTTATTCAATTATTAAAACAGTAATTGATGCATATTATCTCGCATTATTGATTCAATTATTGTCACAATATTTTATTTTATTAAATCAATAATTGAGATGACAAAGTTATTCATATTATTATTTACATTATTGACAATGTCTAGAAAGTTCTGTCGAGGAAAGGGGTTTGGTCACCTAATTGTGCGCCAATAAGGAAAAGTCCTTATTGGAAAGCCCACTCTTTCCTAGGAATGATCTAGTTGTTAATATTGTGAGCTTATAATATTATTTATAAATAATTATTATGTGGTGGATATTGGTTCAATTTTGATATAAATGAAAAAAATTTAGCATGAAATAATTGTTGAAAGTTTGGCATATTTTCTGTGGAATAACAATTATTTATTTGATAAAATATTCATTCAAATATATTATTATAATATATTATAATTATTTAAATAATAATATAATTATAATAAAGATATATAAACATGTGATAAAAGGAGCAGAGGTTGGCAAATTGTAAACGAATGCTTATTTTCAAAAGCATTATAATAGCCTTGTCCTTTTTTCCAAGTTGTTTAATTCTCCTGCAAAAATTCCTTGTTTTTAAAGTTGTTAGGCGATTTGATTGGTGGAAATGGTTGGTGGATTTTGCCTGCCAAACTTGTTTTCAAAAGGTGGACTTTCTCCTCCGAGGTTGCACTATAAATAGGGGGTAACCCCTCCTTCCTAAAACACACCTTCAATATCAAAAACTCTTATTCTATAGTATTGTGAGTATTTTCTTGGGTATAAGGATACTTTGAGTGTAGCTTTTTGTATAAGATTTCTCAGAATAATATCTGATATTCTAGTCAAATCTAGTTTCTATTAAGGTAAAGGATATTATTTTATTGCAATACTCGTAAAAAATATTATTTTCTTTCATACTTCATATTATGTAAGGGATATTATTTTATTTCATATTTCTAAATTTAAACTTACGGTGGTAAGTATTGCTTCCATACTCCTTGAAATTAGTAGAATATCCTTGAAATTTGTGCTTTATCTATTATCGTTTTACAAGGATATTTTTTTAAACATTCTTGTTAAATTTTAATCTTTTCATGCCGGGGTACTATTCATGAAGTACTATTTACGGGGTACTATTCACTCAAGTACTATTCACCCGGGTACTATTCATGAAAAAAATTAATTTCTTTTTTGTCCAAATTATTTTTACATGAATATTATACTTGAATTTTACTCCACAAAGCAGTTACCGTGTTGACAATTTGGACATTCTTAAACTCTGAATAAATTGAATTATAAATCTTTAATATTTATCCTTGATCTCATTTGATTGAATTCTTATATCATTGTCATCATCCTCATGCTTATATTATGATGAAAGTCATCTTTGGCCTGTAGTGCATAGATGGACTGTTGATTGGTATGATTATGACCAGGAATTATGTATCGGTATAATCATGACCTGTAATGTTACAAATGATGTGATAAAAGTCCTCATTGGCCAGTAGTGTATTGATGGATAGTTGTTGGCATGATCATGACCATTGGTGATAATAACGAATATCATTGGCCCGTAGTGCATGGATATGATACTAATGAATATCTTTGACTCGTAATGCATGGATAATTCAGTGATATGGATTATTTAGTGAGTTGTATTACAGTGATAAAATATTGATGATGAACTTTTAAATCATAGAAGATAGTAGATATCATGTTATACTTGACTCTTGTAATGGACTGTTTATTCCGCTGCAGTTAAACTTGTTGTCTATTATATTCTATCAGTTTAACACTGTTGAAGGCTAACGATAATTTAATCTACATTATCTTAGTCATAATATTTTTTACTGGGCTAGTTGAGCTCACCCTTTGCTTTCATAGTTCTCTTCAAGAAATGAGAATATAGTTGGGACTCTTTGGGGAACGGAGTGATGGTCCGAGATGGTGGCTATATGTAAGACCCCAACTTTTATGAATAAAGATGAATTTTTTTCTATAAATATTATTTTTGAATATTAAGGTGTGAATTTGTTATAATGTTATAGTGGTGGGTAATATTTATAAATTTTGCAAAGTAAGCAAGTTGTTATATAATATTCGATTGGTAGGGGAATATTCGTTTTAACAGGGATTATTCGTACGACGGCACAATCATTGGTGGACTCTACAACGTAATTATTGTCGGAATGAGAAAATGACAAAAATATCTTTTTATAAAAATAACAGCGAAAATTTTACCGTTAACTGTTGAAATACCCGGTGTTAAAAGTACAGTAATACGCGTGGTTGCATAGTAGCACACGATATTGATTATTGATGCTTACATGAGAAGTCACTCAGTTTTGTTCAATTATTGCTACAGTAATTGTTGCATAGTATCTCACGTTATTTGATTCAATTATTGTCAATATTTTATATATTATAAAATCAATAATTAAGACGATACAGTTATTCATATTATTATTTGTAATATTGACGATGACTAAAAAGTTCTGTCGAGGAGAGGTTTGGTCACCTAATTGCGCGTCAATAGGGAGAAATTCTTATTGGAAAGCCCCCTCTTTCCTGAGAACGATCTGGTTGTTAATATTGAGAGTTATAATAATAATAACTAAATGTTGTTAAAAATATTGAGGAGATTTTTATGAAATATTTGATGTAAATGTTGCTTATTTTATGGACCCCCTATTTATCCATTTTTTAAAATAATATGTGTTATGAGTATGATAATATATATATATATATATATATATGTGTGTGTGTGTGTGTGTGTGTGTGTGTGTGTGTGTGTGTGTGTGTGTGTGTTGAAAGTAACATGTTTTGGTGGGGGGGATTATCACGGGTAGTAAGAAAAGAATTAAGGATGGTGTGATGGTGGGATTATATATATATATATATATATATATATATATATATATATATATATATATGACTTTGGTGGATTGATTTTGGTAATGAGAATGGGGGGCAGAAAGGTTGCCCGGCGGAAGAAGGTAAATTAATATTATATATTCTTATAAGTTTTGTTTTTTATGAAAAATAGAGTATATTATATTTTATTATGCATAGTGTTTGTATAGTGTCTGCATAGTAAGTGTATAGTAATAATTTAGAAAAATCAGACGATTTTTCTTCGACGCCCGTGAAATTCTTTCCTCCACACTGTGCAGTCCGTGAAAAACTTTTCTAAATAGTATCATTTCATTCTTCTATAAATAGGATGCTTAGTTAGAATTGAAAACCACACCAGAATCAGAGAATTCTTCTTTTATAATCTTGAACGTATTTCTTTAGAGTTTTAAGAAGCTTTGAGCGTAGAAAATAGTGAAAGTTCTTTTCAAGAATATCCCCGCTATACCAGTTGGAATACTCGCATTTTTAAGGTAAGAGATGTTATTTTTGTTCAGTATTCGTATGAAATAATATTTTCTTCCATACTCTGTAGTATGTAAGTAATATTATTTCGTTTCAGATTTTAAATTCTACACTCATTTTGTTGAAGTTTTGGCTTCTATACTCCATGAAATTAGTAGAATATCCTTAATATTTGCGCTTCATCCAGTATCTATTCATGAAAATATTATTCTAAGCATTCTTGATAAGTTTTAATTTTTTTTATATCGGAGTACTATTCACTCAGTTACTATTCACCCGGGGTACTATTTATGTCAAAAAAAATTATTCCTTTTCGGTCCAAATTATTTTTGATACAATATTATTCTTGAATTTTACTCCACAAAGCAGTATCATGTTAACAATTTGGACATTATTAAATTTTAGATAAATTAAATTATAAATCTTTAAAAATTTATCATTTGCTTTCTTTTAATTGAATTCTTATATCATTGTCATCATCCTTATGTTTATATTATGATGAAAGTCATCTGAGGCCCATAGTGCATAGATGGACTTGGTATGATTATGACCAGGGATTATTCGGTATAAACATGATCGTAATGTTACAAATGATGTGGTAAAAGTCCTCATTGGTCGTAATGCATTGATGAACAGTTGTTGGCATGATCATGACCATTGATGAAAACACGAATATCTTTGGCCCGTAGTGCATGGATAATTTGTGGTCGTGATACTAATGAATATCCTTGGCCGTAGTGCAGGGATGATTCGATGTTGTGAATTATTTATTAAGCTGAGTCTCAGCAATAAAATTAATGATAAATTCTTTTAAATCATAGAAGATAGTAGATTTCATGTTCTACTTGACTCTTCTAATGGATTGCTTGTTCCGCTGCAGTTAAACTTGATGTCTATTGTATTTTATCAGTTTAACACTGTTGGAGGCTAACGATAATTTATTCTGCATTATTTTAGTCATAATATTTCTTAATGGACTAGTTGAGCTCACCATTTTCTTTCATTGTTCTATTCAGAAAATGAGAATATAGCTGGGACTAGTCGGGAAACGGAGTGACAGTCCAAATGGTTGCATTTGTAGTCCTCACTATTCTGTGAAATAGTGTGATAATAAATATATTGATGACTTATTTTGAGTTTGAATACTGTCTAGAAGACAATATTTATATTAAAACTCACAGCTCATGTTGTATATTTAAGTTTGTGTTTGTATTTTGTACCATATATTTGGCGACCCAAGATGGGTAATGTGTACCTATTTTTGGGGCATCACACTATACTAGTCCTTACTATTCTATGAAATAGTGTGATAATAATTGTAATGAGGACTCCATTTGAGTTTGAATATTGTCTACGAGACAATATTCGTGTTAAAACTCTCAGCTACGTTTTTGTAGTATTGTATAAATGAAATTTGTATTTTAATTTTGTACCATGTATTTGGCGACTCAGAATGGGTTGTGTATACCTATTTTGGGGGAGTCACGATCCATATTGATTTACTATTAAAAACACAATCGACGGTCCATATTGATTTACTATTAAAACCTCAACCGACGGTCCATATTGATTTAATATTAAAACCACAATCGACGATCCATATTGATTTTACTATTAAAACCATAACCTACGGTCAGAAAAATTAGTATATCTCCCCATGAAATAATAAGTCAAATTTACAACAAACGCCTCATGACGAACCCCTCTATTTATATCAAAAAGTGAATAAATATTTACCACAAATCATTTATCTTCAATAAACACATTTTTAACATTTTAACAATTATTCATTATTAATATTATAACTCACAATATTGACAACCAGATCGTTCTTAGGAAAGAGGGGACTTTTCGATAAGGATTTCTCTTTATTGGCGAGCAATTAAATAACCTAACCCCTTTCATTGACAGAACTTTCTAGACATTGTCAATAATACAAATAATAATATGAATAAATGTGTCGTCTCAATTATTGATTTAATAATATAAAATATTATGCATATGATACAGTGACAATAATTGAATCAATAATATGAGATATTATGCAGCAACTATTGTTGCAATAATTGAATAAAATTGAGTGATGTGACGCCCCCAAAATAGGTCCATTCCACCCAACCCATTCTGAGTCGCCAAATACATGGTACAGAAAACAAATACAACTTTATTATTACAATTGTCGTGCAAAATACGACAACACATATACTGTGAGTTTAAATATAAATATTGTCTTCTAGACAATATCCACACCCAAATAAGCCCTCATTACAATTATTGATACATTATTTTATAAAAATGGTGAGGACTACTAAAACAACTTCTAGAACCATCATTCTATACCCCGACTAGTACTCGCTACATTTTCGCCTACTGAGAAGAAAAATGGAACAAAAAGAAAAAGGGTGAGCTTAACTAACCTAGTAAAAAATATTATGACTAAGATAATATAGAACAAATTATCATTAGTCTTCAACAGGAAAAAATCTGATAAAATACAATAGACAACAAGTTTCAGATCAATATTCGCAGCGGTAACGATCATTCATAGAAGAGTTACGTAGAGAATGAAATCTACTATTATCTATTAATTTAAAAGTCCATTATCAATATTTTATCTCTGTAACATCAATCAATATATATCATAAATCAAGTATTCATCTTTGCACTACAGGCCAAAGATATTCACCAGTTGGTCATGTTCATCTAAACACCTGTTTATCTTTATACTACGGGCCGAAGATATTCATCAGAAATCATTCATCTTTGCACCACAGGCCAAAGATATTCAGTAATATCATCATTTAGGACTGAGGATGATGAAAAAATATATTTTAAAGAAAATGAATCCAGTGAGACAAAAGAACAAATAGTAAATATTCGTATTTCAGTTTATCCATGTTTAAAAATACTCCATAATAAACAATTGTGGAACAGAATTCAAAAATAAAGATCAAAACATAGATCCAGTCAAAAATAGGAACCATAACAGACAATCTTGGACACAGAAAAGAAAATTTAATTTTTATGTAAATAGTGTCGTATTTGTGAATAGTATCGTATACGTGAATAGTGACGTATACGTGAATAGTAACTCCGACACTAAAAGGTAGAAATCTCACAAGAAAGATCATCATACTTCGTGAATAGTATTCGTGAATAGTAACTCGTGAATAGTAACTCCGACATGAAAAGATAAGAATTTTACAAGAAAAATCTTACCAATATTTCGGTATAATGATATTGAAAGAAATAATATCATTTATAAAAAAATAACATCCCTTATCTCGAAAAGACAGTACTTCTGACTGGAATACTGGATATAGTGCTGAAGAAAACTTGCACCGTATAGCAACACTCAAAGTATCAAAATACTCACGAGAATACGCTCGATAATATAGAGAGAGAAAGAGAGAGAAAACTTCAGTTTCTGGTGTGATTTTCAATTCTAACCTAAGCACCCTATTTATAGGAAAATGCTTAGAACACCAAAGCAGAAAATTTAATAAAATAATATATATATATATATATATATATATATATATATATATAATTTTCAAGCCCACCTTAGACAACTGATCTCAGCTCATTATGCACATGTTAGTGTAGCCCACAAAAAAAAATGTTTTTCTTAATAAACATAATTAAAACTTTCAAAAATCAATTATTTCGAAACTTCGGAACTTCAATAATTCATAATAAATAGCCCTTTTGTCAAAAAAATTCAAACCTTATGTTTTTTTCCATAGGAAATTTCATTATCTACAAGTTTATAAGTTTAAGTTTTTCTAAATTTCAAGCAGAAATTGACCGAAATTTACATACGAACGATTTTACAAGCTAAAATCAAATTTTAGTCAAAAATAGGGTCTACCAACACACAAAACATATGTTAAACATTTATTGCAACAAAAATACTCTTTCTCCTCATTTACTCATATATCACCCATTCATTATAAAAATATCACCATTATTATATTATTATAATATAATAATATATTTAAAAAAAATATTTTATCATAAAAGATAAAATATCAATTTTCAACAATTGTCACATTAAAAATTTTCTCCATCTATATCCACATAAAATCAATATTTTTCTCATCATATAAATCAATAATTAATTATTCATAAATAATATTACAGAATCACAATACTGACTATCAGGTCGTTCCCAAGAAAGAGGGGGCTTTCCAATAAGGACTTATCCTTACTGGCGCGCAATTAGGTGACCAAACCTCTCCTTAGACAGAACTTTCTAGACATTGCCAATAATATTATCTAATAATATTATTCAAATAATATGAATTATTACTTCGATAATGGAAAATACTGTGTAGTGACAATTATTGAAACAACAGTAATATAAAATATCAACGTAGCAATTATTGAATCAATAAAATAAAATACTGAACAGTAATTACTGTAACAATTATTGAGTAGTGCCTTCTTACGTAAGAATCAATAATTGGTGCAAACCGTGTGGTACTGTTTTTTAACCACTTAGTATTCCAACAGTATTAACGGTAATAATTACACCGTTATTTACAAATAACTTATACTTGTCATTTTCTTCATCCAATTGCTTTCCGTTATGGGGCCCACAAAAGGCTGCGCCGTCGTACGAATATTCCCTGACAGCAAGAATATTCCACGACCAAACGAATATTCCCCGATAACAATGAATATTTTATAACCACTTGCTTATTTAAAAATGTTTGCGCATTTTACCCATAACTAACCACATTAATCAAATCAACCCTTACTATTTCAAAATAATAAATAGAAGAAATTCAATTTTATTTATAAAAAGTTGGGGTCTTACAAGTGACTTCTTACGTAATCACCAATAATCAGAGATACTGTGCAATACCGTGTGCTACTGTGCAACAACGCGTATTACTGCACTTTTATCACCGGGGTATTTCAATAGTTTAATAGTAAAAGTTTTGCCGTTATTCTATGAAAAGGTTATTTTTGTCACTTTCTATATCCCACTGTTATTCAGTTGTGGGGTCCACCAATGATTGCGTCGTCGTACGAATACTTCTGAACAAAAAGAATATTTCCCGACCAAACGAATATTTTATGACTACTTGCTTACTTTGTAAAATTTGCACATATCACCCTTAACTTTTTATCAATTTAACCAATTACTGAATAATAATTATAAGAAAAACTGAATACTTTTATTTCATAAAATTTGGGGTCTTACAGCAGATGTAACCGTATATTTTTGTTCTTAGCAGATATAATTGTTAAACACAATTTCAATAACATCTTATCTTTATCGACAATCTTTGGGATGATAATTTAGTCCTAGGTGTATGACATTGTCATAACCTGTCGGAAGAAATAAACTCTACAATTTTACTTAATCGCATAGTTATATATTAAATAGTAGAGTAACTCGCCCTGAAGGCTTGACTTTACGATTGGTTTCCACGCTCTACGATCTTAGAATTAATACTTCCTCGTCATCAACTCTACAAACAGTCTTTAGACTTAACTCTTGAAAACTTAATAAATTTTATCCATACACAAAGTCTTTTTACATAATTTGCCTTTTTAAGGACTTTATAAAAGATATTAATTTTATAAATATACATTAAATTCTCATTTAATTATCAAATCAAACATATGCATAAGTTGTAGTACTAACATAATATGTTAATATATATATATATATATATATATATATATATATATATATATATATATATATATATATATACATAATTAACTATATAATATAAGATTTATATTTTAGATATATTTATTTATTTATATACAAATAAATATATTAATTAAAATTTTGTTATCAGAATCTAGCTTGTCAGATTATTAGACAAACACTCGTTAAGAGATTTTGGAGAATCAGAATCAGTTTAACAAACACTAGTTAACAACTTTTAAAGATTCAGAATCAACTTATTAGAATCAAAACTCAAAAGCAGAAGCAGAAACTTAAAATAAAAAAGTAGAGACAAACAGGGCCAATGTATTAAGCTAGCTTTATATTGATACTATAGGTAGTGATATATGAATACATGCATAAGAGAGATAATATATTATGTGAAATATATTATAAATTGGTATTGGGCAAAGAACGGTACAATGTTCATGGAGTTTCAGGTAATCTGAGTTGTAAGACCCCGAATTTTATGAAATAAAAGTATTCAATTTTTCTTATAATTACTATTCAGTAAATGGTTAAATTGATAAAAGGTTAAAGTTAAGGATGATATATGAATTTTTTTCAAAATACACAAGTGGTTATAAAATATTCATTGTTGTCGGAGAATATTCGTTTGGTCGTGGAATATTCTTTCTGTCAGATAATATTCGTACGACGGCGCAACTATTTGTGGGCCTCATAACGGAAAACGGTCGGATGAAGATAACGATAAAAATTGAGTTTTTATAATTAACGGCGTAGTTATTACCGTTAACACTGTTGGGAATACCCGGTGGTTAAAATACAGTAATACGCGTTATTACACAGTAGCAAACGGTATTGCACAATATTTTTGAAATTATTGATTCTTACGTAAGAAGGCACTACTGAATAATTGTCACAGTAATTACTGTTCAATATTTTATTTTACTGATTCAATAATTGCTGCGTTAATATTTTATATTATTATTGTTTCAATAATTGTTGTTGCATATCATCTCCATTATCAGATCAATAATTCATATTATTTGAATGATATTATTAGATAGCATTATTGGCAATGTCTAGAAAGTTCTGTCTAAGGAGAGGTTTGGTCATCTAATTGCGCGCCAATAAGGAGAAATTCTTATTGAAAAGCCCCTCTTTCCTGAGAACGGCCTGCTTGCCAGTACTGTGATTCTGTAATATTATTTGTGAATAATTAATTATTGATTTATATGATGAGAAAAATATTAATTTTATATGGATATAGATGGAAAAATTTTTTAAAGTGACAATTGTTGAAAATGATATTTTATCTTTTCTGATAAAATAATTTATTATTATATTTAATAATATAATAATGATGATAGTTTTACAATGAATATGAGATATATGAGTATATGAGGAGGAAGAGTATTTTTATTGTATTAAATGATTAACACATGTTTTGTGTGTCGGTGGACCCCATTTCTTGACTAAAATTTGATTATAGCCTGTAAAATCGTCCGATTATGGATTTCGGTCAATTTCTGTTTAGAATTTGGAAAAACTTTCTTCTGTAAAATTGTATAGAATTGAATTTCCTATAAAAAATTATGAAATTCGAATTTTCTGATAAAAGAGCTATTTTCAATGAATTATTGAAGTTTCGGAAAATAAAATGATATTTATTAATTTGTGGGTGGGACCCACTTTGGTTGTTGAACACATGTGGGCTGCTGGGATTTTTTTTTTCAGCCTTGACATGCTTTGATTGCTGATGGTTGGTGTGTAGAAAATAGAGAATAAATAATATTAATTTATTATTTTAGTCTACTTTGGCGTTCTAGCATTTTCCTATAAATAGGTGCTTATGTTAGAATTGAAAATCACACCAGAAACATAAGTTTTCTCTCTCTATATGATCAAGCATATTTTTGTTGGTATTTAGATATCTTGAGTGTTGCTATACGACGCAAGTTCGTTCAGCGTTATATCTGATATTCAAGTCAGAAATACTGCTCTTTTGAGATAAGGGATTTTAAGGGTTATTATATTTTTCAGTTCGTACTTCTTCCGACCTTCAGAAAATTCTAAAAAAATTTAAAATGATATTTTGATGAGTTTTATTGATTATGTCCAAAAATGGTGATTTTTGAATGTATAGATTAAGAGTTATGAATTTTACGGGAAAAGACTATTTTTAAAAGTAACCGCTTATTACTCCTTGTGGTTAATTCTAAAATTGATGAAATTTTATTTGGAAGTATATCTATATAATATCAGTGTACTCTGTGAATTTTAGAATTTTTAGATAAAATTACAATTTATGATAAATGTCTAAATATTCAGATGTTTTGGCCATAAAAAAAATAGTAAATGAGTTTTAAAAATTTCAAAAAAAATATATGTTCAATATGGGAGTATATTCTGCTAAATTCCAGAAAAGAAATATTTTTGAGACTGATTTGGTATTTTTCATAAAAATGGTCTAGTTATGAGTAAATAAATTAAATATGTTATGCGAAGAAGGAAAATTAGAAAATATGATTTTATGGCTTGAGAATCATATATGAGTTATATGCAGATTTTTGATGAGGGTTTTGGTTATTGGTGATAAAATTTTAAGAGTTTGCATTTTATGATGATTAAATGCATTAATTAGTAAAGTGTAAACAATTTAAATAAATTATTTATAAACTTAAGAAATATTATTCTTTCAATATCATTATACCGAAATATTGGTATGAATTTTATTATAGAATTTCTATCTTTTTGTGTCGGGTTTACTATTCATGAATTACTATTCACGAGTTACTATTCACAAAAAAATTAGTTTTTTTTTTTGACCAAATTATAGTTGATTTATGAATATTACTCTTGAGATTAAAACTCTATGTTGATCATATTATTTTTATTATCATATATAACATTTTTATAATCTTGATGTTGAAATTCTCTTTCACTTGAGTGTAAAGATGGGTAGATTATTGGTATGATCATGATTTTGGGTTCTCTTTGGCCAGTAGTGCAAAGTTGAATTGTTGACTGGTATAATCGTGACTATTGAATTTATAATTGAATATCTTTAGCTTAAGTGCAAAGGTGAATTGATCAACATGGTTATAATTATTGTTTATATAAATTCTGAAACGATTATATATTTCTTTGAGATATTAATATATTTGGCCTATAGTGCAAATATGAACTGTTGATGAATATATTTGGCCTGTAGTGCAAATATGAACTGTTATTAAATATCTTTGGTCTGTAGTGTAAAGATGAACTGGTGATGAATATCTTTGGCCCATAGTGGAAAGATGACCTGTGGTTGAATATCTTTGGCTAGTAGTGCAAAGATGAATTGTTGATGAATATCTTTGGCCCGTAGTGCAAAGATGACATGTTGTTGAATATCTTTGGCCAGTAGTGCAAAGATGAACAGGTGTTGAGATGAACATGACCAACTGGTGATACTAATGAATATCTTTGGCCGTAGTGCAAAGATGAAGTTATTAGTATGATTATGAACAGGAAATGTGATTTAGTGTAACCATGATCTTTGATGTTTCAGGTAAAGATAAGTGATGAAAATTATCTTCGTCCTGGATGAGAAGAGGAATTTAGAACTACAATTATGATTATGAGTTATTCATATGATTGTGGACCAGAATTATTAATTGATGTTACAGGGATAAAATACTGTTGGTGGATTTTTAACATGGAGAAGATAATAGACTTTGTTGTCTATATGACTCTTCTAATGGATTGCTCGTTCCGCTGTAACTATGGTTGAAATTTTTATCATCTACCATATGTTCTAAATCTCTTATTTAATTCTGTTGAAGGCTATTGATAACTTATTTATCTTTAGTCATGATATTCTTTACTGGGCTAGTTGTGCTCACCCTTCTATTTCACAATTCCTTTCAGGTAATAAGAGTGTAGCTGGGTCGAGCGGGGGTAACAAGAAAATAGAACGGTGGTCATCATTTAGTAGTTATATTTGGTGAATCATCTAGGGTGAAGCGAACCCAACGTTGGAAGGGTGTTTTGCCACTATCATACAAGATGTCTAATGACATATAACATCGTGTCATCATAAGACACGGTTGTCCACATCCACTTGCTGAGTATATCTACGAGCACTACCTATATAATCTTGGTGTTTGTTTGAAGTATAATTCACGATTAAAGACAGTGGAGATAATGATAAGTCAAGAGAAGACTCACCATTGGGAAGAATATGATAGTAATCTTCTCGTTTTTCTTTGGGGTCTATTGGGTCAACCAAGGATAATTCTGTGGCCATATGATATCTGTGACAACCCCAAAATAGGTCCATTCCATCCAACCCATTCTGAGTCGTCAAATACATGGTACAGAAAACAACTACAACTTTATTACAACAATTGTCGTGCAAAATACAACAACACATATGCTGTGAGTTTGGATACAAATATATACAAAATGTGACTCATGTTCCAACCGTGGACATCACCTCACAATAACACCTTACATAAAGGTATAGTCAAAAACTGTTTTAGAAATTAGAATCTTTGGGAAGTGCTCAAGGAAACCTTCGTACATGGGAGGCCACGCATCTAGGTTATGATAGATATCATATGGCCACAGAATTATCCTTGGTTGACCCAATAGACCCCAAAGAAAAACGAGAAGATTACTATCATATTCTTCCCAATGGTGAGTCTTCTCTTGACTTATCATTATCTCCACTGTATCTAACTGAGAATTATACTTCAAACAAATACCAAGATTATATAGGTAGTGCTCGTAGATATACTCGACAAGTGGATATGCACAACCATGTCTTATGATGACACGAGGTTGTGTGTCGTTAGACATCTTTTATGATAGTGGCAAAACATCCTTCCAACGTTGGGTTCGCTTCACCCTAGATGATTCACCAAATATAACTACTAAATGAACTTTTCTATACTGCTTCGGGAGAACCTCCACAGCTAGAGACCACCGTTCTATTTTCCTGTTACCCTTGCTCGACCCAGCTACACTCTTATTACCTGAAAGGAATTGTGAAGCAAAAGGGTGAGCACAACTAGCTCAGTAAAGAATATCATGACTAAAGATAAATTATCAATAGTCTTCAACAGTAATAAATCAGAGATTTAGAGCATATGGTAGATGATAAAACTTTTCAACCATAGTTGCAGCGGAACGAGCAATCCATTAGAAGAGTCAAATAGACTATAAAGTCTATTATCTTCTCCATGTTAAAAATCCATCAACAATGTTTTATCCCTGTAACATCAATCAACAGTTCCTTTCCACAATCATAAGAATAACTCATAATCATAATTGTGATTCTAAATTTTTCTTCGCACCCAAGACGAAGAATATTTTCATCACCTGTCTTTACCTGAAACATCAAAGATCATGGTTATACCAAATCACAGTTCCTGTTCATAATCATACTAATAAATTCATCTTTGCACTACGGCCAAAGATATTCATTTGTATCACCAGTTGGTCATGTTTATCTCAACATCTGTTCATCTTTGCACTACTAGCCAAAGATATTCAACAACATATCATCTTTGCACTACGGGCCAAAGATATTCATCAACAATTCATCTTTGCACTACAGGCCAAAGATATTCATCAATATTTCATCTTTGCACTACAGGCCAAAGATATTAATATCTCAAAGAAATATATAATCATTTAAGAATTTATATAAACAATAATTATAACCATGTTGATCATTTCACCTTTGCACTTAAGCTAAAGATATTCAATTATAAATTCAATGGTCATGATCATACCAGTCAACAATTCAACTTTGCACTACTGGCCAAAGAGAACCCTAGTCATGATCATACCAATAATCTACCCATCTTTACACTCTAGTGAAAGAGAATTTCAACATCAGGGTTATAAAAATGTTATATATGATAATAAAATCAATATAATCAATACATAGTTTTAATCTCAAGAGTAATATTCATAACTCAACTATAATTTGGTTAGAAAAAGAAACCCATTTTTATCGTGAATAGTAACTCGTGAATAGTAACTCATAAATAGTAAACTCGACACAAAAAGGTAGAAATTCCACAATAATATACATACCAATATTTCGGTATAATGATATTGAAAGAATAATATTTCTTAAGCTTATAAACAATTTATTTAAATTATTTACACTTTACTAATTAATACATTTAATCATCATAAAATGCCAACTCTTACGATTTCATCATCAATAACCAAAATCCTCATCAAAAATCTCCATATACCTCATATAGGATTCTCAAGCCATAAAATCCTATTTTTTAAATTTTTTTTTCTTCACAAAACATATTTAATTCATTTACTCATAACTAGACCGTTTTCATGAAAAATACCAAATCAATTCTAAAAATATTTCTTTTCTGAGATTTAGCATAATATAGTCCTATAGTGAACATATATTTTTCTCAGAATTTTTAAAAGTCGTTTACTATTTTTCATATGGCCAAAATAGCCGAATATTTAGATATTTATCAAAAATTGTACTTTTATCTAAAAATTCTGAAATTCACAGAGTATACTTCTATCATATACATGTACCCCCAATAAAAATATCATCAATTTTAGAGTTAACCACAAGGAATTATAAGCTGTTACTTCTAAAATAGTCTTTTCTCATAAAATTCATAACTCTCAATCTATACATCCAAAAATCACCATTTTTGGACACAATCAAGAAAACTCATCAAAATATCATTTCAAATTTTTCCAGAATTTTTGAAGTTCAGAAAAATTACGAAACTGAAAAACATAACAACCCTTAAAATCCCTTACTATCCCTTACTATTCCTTACTATCCCTTACTATCCCTTACTTCAAAAGAGCAGTACTTCTGACTGGATATCGGATATGATACTGAAGGAAACTTGCACTGATGAATAGCAACTCACCAAGTATCTAAAAACTCACAAAATATGCTTCATAATATAGAGAGAGAAAGAGAGAAAGCTTATGTTTCTGGTGTGATTTTTAATTCTAACTTAGCCCTCTATTTATAGAAAAATTTTGGTAGGTTTGACCTGCAACCTGATGGCTTTACCTGCTACTATTTCCACCCACCACATTTGAAATATAATTCAGCACATTTCTTCACCAACCACAAGTGGGGCCCACCAATTCTAGAATTTTCCATCAAAATGATAAACTCCGAAAATTCAACAATTTCTGAACCAGTCATCTCATAAAATTCATAATAAATCATACGTTCATTTTTAACGGTTCAAAATTTATGGACATATACTCAACTTATATATGTATAACATATCCAAAAATTACCACGATCCAACGGTCGGATTAAAAATTATAACCCCCGTAAAATATATCAAAAACCCTGATTTTTAATACCTCCATTCCGATAAAAATACTGATAAAAACCTCAACATTAACTCCTTCATTTTTAACCACAAAAATATATCCCTCATTTATATCCACATAATATAAATATTTCCTTATCATATGAATCAATAATTAATTATTCACAAATAATATTACAGAATCACATTTATGACAACCAGGCCGTTCCCAAGAAAGAGGGGGCTTTCCAATAAGAATTTCTCCTTACTGGCGCGCAATTAGATGACCAAACCTCTCCTTAGACAGAACTTTCTAGACATTGCCAATAATGTTATCTAATAATATTATTCAAATAATATAAATTATTGATCTGATAAAGGAAAATACTGTGCAGCAACAATTATTGAAACAACAATAATATAAAATATCAATGCAGCAATTATTGAATCAATAATAAAATATTGAACAGTAATTACTGTAACAATTATTGAGTAGTGCCTTCTTACGTAAGAATCAATAATTTCAAAAATACTGTGCAATACCGTGTGCTACTGTGCAATAACGCGTATTACTGTATTTTAACCACCGAGTATTCCAACAGTGTTAACGGTAACAACTACGCCGTTATTTGTAGAAACTCAAATTTATCGTTTTCTTCATCCGACAGTTATTCGTTATGGGGCCCACAAATAGCTGCGCCGTCGTACGAATATTCCCCGACAGAAAGAATATTCCACGACCAAACGAATATTCCCTGACAACAATGATTATTTTATAACCACTTGCTTATTTTGAAAAAAAATTCATATTTCACCCAATACTTTAAACTTTTATCAATTTAACCATTTACTGAATAGTAATTATAAAAAAAATTGAATACTTTTATTTCATAAAATTCGGGGTCTTACAATATCTATCATAACCTAGACGCATGGCCTCCCATGTACGATGGTTTCCTTGAGCACTTCTCAAAGATTCTAATTTTTAAAACAGTTTTTAACTATACCTTTATGTAAGGTGTCATTGTGAGGTGCTGTCCACGGTTGGGACATGAGTCACATTTAGTATATATTTGTATCCAAACTCACAGCATATGTGTTGTTGTATTTTGCACGACAATTGTTGTAATAAAGTTATAGTTATTTTCTGTACCATGTATTTGGCGACTCAGAATAGGTTGGATGGAATAGAACTATTTTGGGGTTGTCACATGAGTTGTGTAGTAGACTACGGGGTTATTTGATAAAAATTGAATGAATGTGAATCTGAATCTGAATGAACTGAATCTGAATAAACAAAGTTATTTGATAATTAACATGTCTCAAACATCTGAATGACAAAATTTTATTATTTTACCTCTCTGAAAAAAATTCAAAGTTGTTGTAAATTTATTTAATATTACTTAATATAATAGTTAATATTTTTTTACTTTATTCAGCTAAAAAAATCTGACTTAGCCATTCAGCTCAATCATCTGACCGATTCAGCCATTCAGGCGATTTTTTTTCAAAACAAACGCACTTAATGGCTAACCAATTCAACCATTCAGATGTATTCAGTCATAAACAAACAGCCCCAACGTTAATATTAACAAAGTGGAGGTCGGGTTGTTGTATCGTGACATGCCAGTGACTCGCTACACCGAATCGAGCATTGATGATGCGAATCACCTCAAAGAAAGCGTTTTTTCGTGCCTCAGTTTAGCTATTTTGGTTAATTTGAATTTACTATTCTTTACCTTTATATTTGTATTTTATTAATTTAAATTTATCTCTTTGTTCCTATATTTTTTATACCAAAAGAACAACATTTGCTAATGAAGTTTTCTATGTTCAAAAAAAATATTATCTACATGAGTTGAAGACTATAGTAGGGAAGTCTCTAAGAATATTACTATTTTTATTTAATTTTTGTAAATTAGTCTTAAAACAACATGTAGTTTTATAAAAGTTGTAGGACAATTAAAATGAAGTTTTGAACAAATTACAGGTTACTAATTTGAACAAATTATATAGTATGTGGGTACCTAAACATAAAAAGCCTTATAATAATGCTTAAAAAGTGCATTTGCAGGAATAACACGTTGACAGAGAAACAGCCTGTCCTGTCCACACCGGTTAAAAATTCTAGACCCCACTCCCTTTCACCTCACATTGATGACCCAGGAATTAATAATATGACAAATCAAATGCAAACAAGTGAAATTATTCTCCTATATGTATCGACGTGGATTAAAAAGTTATTTTTTAAAAAATAAATTAATAAATTATATATATGAAAATGGGAGTGTTTATTTATAGTTGAATGGAGCTGAATGACTGAATTGGTCAATGCGTTTATTTTGGTCTGAATGGCTGAATCGGTAAGATGGACGAGCTGAATGACTAAGTCAGATTTTTTTAGCTGAATGGCTGAATGAGCAACTGAATGAAATAAAAAAAAATTAAAAAATTAAAAAAAAAATATTAACTATTATATCAAGTAATATTAAATAAATTTACAACAATTTTGAATTTTTTCAGATGAATAAAATAATAAAGTTTTGTTATTCAGATATTTCAGACATGTCAATTATCAAACAGCTTTTTTCATTCAGATTCAGATTCAACTCATTTTGATTCAGCTTCAGATTCATTCACTTTTATTCAAACACCCTCTAACACTTGAATAATATAAAATTAATAAAAATATTGTGATTTTTTTTAAAAAAAATCTACTTGGAATAAATTAAACAAGATAATTTAAAATATTTTTAATTTTGTTGTATAAAGTTGGGAAAAAAATAATTTTACCCTATAAAGTTGTTACTGTTGGAGACAACTTTTAAAAATTACTTTTTAAAAACATATATATGATTTTAATTATCTTCTATTACACTTTTTTTTTCTTTAAATTTTATTTGAAATATAACTAAAATCAACACTGATCAATTAATTTATAATATTAAATATTTTTTTCATTCTCAAAAGAATGACTAATAATACAATTATTTTTATTCTCAAATAGATAAGATAAAGTACATAAAATAAAGAATAATTATTTTATTTAGTGGAGCGATTAGTATAAAAAAAATAAAATTATTCATTCATTTATAAATCAAATCTTGTGAGATTACTAAGAATCAATTTCGAAATTTTTTCACTATTTTTATTTTTTTAATATATGTAAAATTTGCACTTTACTTATTTTTAATAACGGAGAGAATAGTACTATATAATTATTTCATAATCTTTTATATATATATATATATATATATATATATGTATAATGTGAAAAGAAAACAAAACATAAGTTAAATAAATAAATAGTACAATTAATAGTAGTAAATTTTTTTCTTAGTTTCTTTTCCTACATCCAAATATACATAAATATGTTGTTTTCAGTAAAAAGTATTGTTATGTATTGTGATTAATTTATATTAAATTATAATTATAAAATTTATTAAAAAAATACACATAATACACAAACATAAAAAATATTAAAAAATATTTATCAAAGTAATTAATAATAAAAAAAATAACATAAATATTTATAATATGTGGGGTCGAAAATTATATATTGTGAACGTAAATTTCAGCTTTTTCATGTGGGGTTAAAGATTATACTAAAATAATTTATAGATCATATGCGATAGAATAATTTGTAAACCAAAGAAGTTTCTGGAGGAAAATAGCGTCATCAGCTCCGGGACAAAAGTATCTACATATATATATATATATATATATATATATATATATACATACAGAGTGATACACCACTATACAGCATCATCAGCCTCTGTGAGAAATAGCTCAGTATAGAAAGCATTTAGTATATAAGAAAATTTTCAATCGATGGCTGTTGAAGTCTGTGTTAAGGCCGCTGTTGGTGCCCCTGATATTCCCGGAGATTGTATGTAATCTCTCTCTAATGCACTAATTGAATGTTTTTCTTCTCCTTTTTTCATGGGTTTGTGTTCTAATTGTATAATTATGGGCGTGATGGGTTGACTTTTGTCATTGCTAGGTCCATTTTGCCAAAGGGTACTTCTTACTTTGGAGGAGAAGAAAGTTCCGTACAAGGCTCATCTGATTGATTTCAGCAACAAGCCTCAATGGTAAATTTCATGACAATTCATTTGAGAGTTCTAAGAAAATCCCCTTTCGTGTGTTGATAGATAGTGTTGTTAATTTGTTGAGGGTGGTGATAATTTGATTTGATTAGGCTTTTGGATGCAAACCCAGAAGGGAAGGTGCCTCTAATCAAATTTGGGGATGACAATTGGATTGCTGACTCTGATGTCATTGTTGGCATCATTGAAGAAAAATACCCTGAGCCTTCTCTTGCTACTCCTCCTGAGTTCTCCTCTGTGTATGCTGTCTCTCTCTCTATATATGTATATGTATATATATGTATATGTATATGTACACGCATGTTTATTGTAAGTATGTTTCTATGTGTGTGGAAAGTGATAATGTGTGTATATTTGCAAGCACAATGTTCATAAACGGTGTTTTTTTATTAGTTATTGTATGTGGTAATTATAGTTACAGTTTTCTCTATTCAAAAATAGTAGTACTGGGTTTAATGGATTTTTTGTACATCATTTTTTTTCCCAGTGTAATGGGAACAACTTCATTTACTCACTTTTCTCAAGTTCATTCATAATTTGCAGAAACTTTCTTTTCTTTGTTAGTTTTATTCGTGTATTGGTCTTGCTAAGGACAGATTTTAAATAACCAATGGCTTTCTCTTATTTCCTCTTCACTTGGTCTTGCAAGGAAAGAATTGAGTTAATATATGGATCTGAGTTGCTGATTTCTTTAATTAAATTTGATCTACAGTTTTCTTTGGCTAATTTCTTGATCTCCAACTATTGCAAGACTGTAGGGGGTCCAATATATTCTCTTCTTTTGTCAAGTTCTTGACGAGTAAGGATCCCAATGATGGGTTGGAGCAGCAGGCTTTGATTGACGCGCTGAAGGCCTTGGATGAGCACCTTAAGGCACATGTGCGTGTTTTTACATTTGAAACATTGAGCATCTTGTCATCCAAAAATACATTCAATTTTAACACACACAGAGACAAGCACACACCTACCCACACACACACACACACACACTATATATATATATATATATATATATATATATATATATATATATATATATATATTAGCCTTATGAATTTGAAGTTATTACTAATTCATAAACTGATATAAACAGGGACCATACATTAACGGGGAAAACATTAGTGCAGTTGATTTGAGTCTGGCACCGAAGCTGTACCATTTGGAGGTGGCTCTTGGCCATTTCAAGGGTTGGTCTGTTCCTGATAGCTTGATTAATGTGCTTAACTACAGTAAGGTATGCAGTTACATCTTTTCTCAGTTTGTTATCGTTTCAAGTTTGGTTTTCATTGTTTGTGCGGTTAGAACTCCGTCGATCCAAATTTTAGATCTGTAAGGTTATTGCACAATTGAAAAAATTGTTTTGGGAGCTTATGTCCAACGTAGTAAGTGGAGTTGTTGTTTTGTTTGTTGTAGTGTACGGTATATCGTCTAGCTTGGAATAATGGTAAGGCTTTCCTATATAATACTGTTACCATGTGCTTGAGCTCAGTAAGCACTCCACTTCATAGCCGTTGGATGCACTAAATGCCTAGTCTCTAGCGTGATCAAAGTACTCTGAAGTAGACAGCTTATTGATCACGTCGACCTAATCATAGCATTTTCCAAAAATAAAGAACTTTTTCTATAGGCTACTAGCTGCTTTGAAAAGAGAAATATATAAACAGAATCTGTAAGACATGCTCTGGTAACACGCAATCAGGTATGTTGCCATCATACGCAATATTTTCTTTAATTGTTTGACATCCCACAAAACAATTAGTGGTTCAGATAATTTTAATATCACTGTTATAGTTTCCTAGCATTTTTCTAATTTTCTGTGCTTAGGACTGCTATTCTCGCTATGTAAATCTTTGGGTTTGGCACTATTTAAATGGCATATGCAATGTATGTTGTCCCTTATATGCCATAACATTCAGGGGTCTGTGTTCTGTCTATCCGACTTGACTCATGGCTTTGTCTTTGGGTAAATGTAAGTGTGTGGGTCATGATGAGATCGGTGGTTGCGATCTGCAGGAGACAGTTATAAGCATGTACATGCTTAGATCACTTGCAGGATAACCCTCTTTTACATGTCTCCATTGAACGAAAAGTAAGAGGCAAGTGAGAATATAGTATGTCTACTTTTAGCGACTTACTATATATTTTTACTGACCTAGCAAACCGCGTATTGGTACTTGCATTTACAAATGTGGTATTGTGGCATTTCGGTACTCTAAATTTAGCATACCTAATATTTTTATTTTTATATTTCACCTCTTATTGCACAAATATCAACATTCTAACTTAGTATTGGAAGCTCAAACATCACATTTATAGTTTTATACTAAATTACTTTTAAAACAATCAACTAAGTGATTATATTTTACATATTTAGCTTCATTGCATTTATAATATGAGAGAATTCTAAACTATAAAAATTCATATAAAGCTACCCCAATTTAACACGTTTTAGCCTATATAACGTACTACTGTCTCGTATCTATTCCACAAACCGGAACAATCCGCATTCCTGGTAATTTGAAATTTTGCATATCATATCACTCTCTGTCTCTCTCGTACTTATTTTGAGTTGGGAATGCAATAATATTCTATCTTGTATTGGCTGAATTAAAGAAAAAAGTAGATGTTTCTAAGTTGTCACGTGTTAATTCATGGTGTTCATGCTTTGCAGCTGCTCTTCTCTCGGGAGTCTTTTGAGAAGACAAAGGCTGCAAAAGAATATGTGATTGCAGGATGGGCGCCGAAGGCTAATCCATGAACTTGCTCTAAAAAATAACGAATATGATTACCTGCACTCAGCAATGTAGATCCGAGATGAGACTTGTCACTTGTGTCTGGTGGATGTTTTCACGAGTATATGCACCAGTAGCTTCTATTTCTAATAAATGTACCTAGGTTTGACCTATTTAAATAAATGCATTCACATTTAGCGTAGTTTTGGTAATTGACATTCCATGGCGTGTGGATGGCAGTTGCAATTTCAATTCTTCCATCTTCTAACTGAGGTCACCTATGTGGTTTTACCGTTATTCTTAAACTCTGGTAATCTCTAGTTTTTTCTTCTTAATCTATTATAAGGGTCTATAGTTTCAAGTAAACAAACAGCTTATCTGATAACTAAATGCCTAGAGTGACATATCTTCCTTTTCTTTGTTGGTGTTGAACTCAATTGTTCTTACACTTGCAGTGTGCTGTGCAGGTAGCATAGTGACAGTTATTGTAGTAAATGTTAATGCTCCTAATTTCCAGTGTTTAAGGAGGGTTGAACTCCCAATTCTTCAATGGCTGTAGGTCTCTTTAGCCAATCTCTTGTGCTACGTTTGGAACGGTGGAGTGAATGTGGGAACGGAATGGAAAAAAAATTTGTGTTTGGTTGCTCTATTGGAATGGAATGAACCATTCTTATTCTTTCCAAATTATGAATTTTATTAATTGGGGGAGGGTATGGAATGACTCATTCTGATTGAAATGGAACAAATCATTCGTCTCTTCATTCCATTCCCTTCTCTAATCTTTTCCATTTTTTCGTCCATTTCATTCTATCGGTCCAAACGTAAGCCTTTACTTTTATTGGATCACCTTTGATATGTATGACGATGATTGATTATGATCACTTGGCTCACCCTCATATTCTGGGTGAAGGTATATACTAAATTAATTTTTATATATATCTTATCTATTTTATAAATTAATTGAAAAAGAAGTATTATATATATCTTATCTATTTTATAAATTAATTTTTGAGTTGTGAAGGTATATACTAATGAACTTAAAAAGTGTTAGTTTGGGGTTTTGCTACCTAATAAGAAAGGAAAAGGAAGAATAGGGTAGTGAGAGAGGATGTGAATGGAATGGAATAGAATAGAATGGAAATTGAAAACTCAATCATTACAAGTATATAACAAGTCAATGGATATTTTATCTAAATTAAGTTGGTTGATTAGAATAATTTGAATATCAACTTATAATTCTCAAATACAAATTACATAATTATAATAATACATTTTCAAATTTAATGAATATAATTATAGTTTGATATATATACATGCATGCATGAATCTCACAATAAAATAAAATAAAAATTATAAAAAACATTAATGTATATATATATATATATATATATATATATATATATATATATATATATATATATATATAAATCTAACAAAAGAACTTACAATTGAATTATTTTAATAAATAAAAAATATATAAGAAAGATAGCCTATGTCTCGCACGGTTTTCACACTTGTGAATAATAATTTATTAATTTTAATTGAGTCAACTCAACCAACCAACTTAACTTAACTCAATTGAAAATTGAATAGCCTCTTGGTTTATTATATATAACTATTGATAATATGGCAGTGACTTATAAGTTAGTCAAACCAACTTATAAGTCATTTGCCACTGTTTGAGTGTTTGTAAGCTACTTATTTTATAACTTATAAGTTGATTTTTAAGTCGAAAAAAATAAGTAACTATTTGTGACTTATTTTAAAACGACTAAAATGACTTATAAGTCATTTTAAAATTAGTTCGTTTGACCAAACGTAATGTTTATTTTGTCCCTATTTTATTTTACCCCTCTTTTTACTAATATCTTTTTTAATAATCTTTACATTATTTTAACTTATAAGTCATTACGAGTTTAACACCTTCATAACTTGTTTTAACTTAAATTTTGACTTATAAATCAAATTAATTTTGAAAACTTTTACTTATAAGTCAAAACTTAAACCTACTTATAAATAAACTTATATTTTAACTTATAAATTATTTAAAATAAATCGTTCCGAACAGGCCCTATTAACTATATAGTCGTTTTTCACTTTTAATTCTTTAACTAACTTTTTTCGCATATTTTGTCCTCAAATTTTATAATTTCTACATTCTTAACCTAACCTCACAAAAATAGACCACTTAAACTTGAAAAACAACTTTAGTTTGAGAATTAAATGTGAAATACAGTAATTGTTTCATGATTAACATGATAAAAACCTATATATAAATTTTTGAATAAATTAGACAAGAAAATAATTATAGGACTAAACATGAAAAACAATTATAATTTGGAAACTAAAAGTTATCCTTAATTAGTAGAAAGTTGAACACGAATCTTTCCCCATAAATTCCATATACTTAATTATACATAAAATTAGACAATATAATAGGTACATGACTGGTAATATATGAAGGTCCCCCCCCCCCCCTTCCTTTAGCTTCATTAATAAGACCTAGTACACACTCATGCATGTCACACTCTACACCACAATAAGAATGCAAGTAAGCTCAAATTCGTACGAACAATACAAGAACAAATATACCAACTGCCTATACGGTTATACAAAGCATCCAAGTTTTAACCCCGAATCTCCACGGTGTCGATGGAAGTGTTGACATGGCACCATTTTATTGGTAACAGTATTACCCAAACCTCCACGGTGTCAGTGGAAGTGCTATCGTGGCACTCTTATTGGCAACAGTACAACTTATATCATCTTTCTTGGCACGTACTCCATCCGTATATTCATCTAAACGACAGCATATAACTATAATAAAACCCTATTGTTTGGCTGGTTCTAAAGAATAATATATACATATATACATATATATATATATATATATATATATATATATATACACACACACACACATGTATATATATATATATATATATATATATATATATATATATATATATATTTACCTTTATATATTGGAATCTTTGGACTGAAGATCAGATATCATCTTCTGAATCATCTCACTAGTCATTTGATCTGCTCCTTCACTTTGAGATTGAGAGTACGCTTCAAAAAATTCCTTGTTCTCTTTCTCTAGCTCCTTCCATACTGCAGATGCATGCAAATTCAGTATGTATAAGCCAGAAACATTTTGTACATGCTAGAATCAAAATGCTCAACTTCATACATCATAATATAGCAGTCATTCTAACAACAAAGTGCACCAAGCATTCAAGAAATGGAAGCTAAACACTTGACCATGCCAAACACAACTTATAGTATGTTAATTATACTATCATATTTAGGAAGGAAGTATAGTGTTGTAGGACTATTTGACTTAAAAGGAACAAGTGGTACTCAATATCAGCTGTCTTTGTTTTGGTAGGCGTTCCACGTCTGAATCCACTTAATCTATTTCCCACCACCCAACGCCGCCCCTCAAAACAGGAGGGGGAAAAACATAAATAAAAGGAAAAGACTAAATTTGTAAAAATTATAAAAGAATAATAATATTGTATTAAATAATAAATAAAATTGGTACTCTTTTGTTGTATCAAAAATAAGTAACTAACAAGAAAAATTAGAAGGAAAAGAAGATGCTATTACTCCATTTATTCCAAATAAAGAATCCTCTAAACTTTAAGCCATATTCTGAAGAAGAATATAAGAAATCCTAAACCTAAAAATATTCCAAATTTTCTATATAAACTACATCTCAACTTTGTAGTATATATGCACACGGGCAAGTTTATAAACAAATTCAGTTTATTGGAGGAATTTTTTTGATGTTCCAGCGGAGACTCTAATTGTGAGACAAAGAGATCACTTATTTTGACATAATAGGAAGTGCCGAGCAAGCTATATATCAGTTTTATCTACTTGATATACAGATTGACTATCTGATTGCACTCATTTTTGTTTCTTCATTTCATATAAAATACTGATCTTGCTACCAATGTAGAAACACAAAAACTTAAGATATAGGTAGAGGTGGCAAATGGGTTGATTTAATGGGTAATGGATAATTGGTCATTGATGGGTTGAGTCATAAGTGGATAATTTTTAAATGGATAAAATATGAATAAATTTAAATGAATATGGGTTAAACCTATCAACCGGTATATAATCCAGATATTGAGTTTAGAGCCGAGCAGTCCGTCCCCTGATCTATCCATTTTCCTCATCAGTCGTGGCGGCCAAATCGACACATTGAAGCATGGGGATAGATCTAGTTGCCGGGGTAAGAGCAAGAAGACCAAATGTGATGCTCCTAACCCTTATGTGGGTCCCAGGCGGAAATTTGATAAGGTTAGAGGAAGGAGAACTTAAATCCTAACCCTTAATAGGAATTTGTGGCAATCAGCTTGTTTGTTTCAGTTACCAAAGAAAGCTGATGTTTTTCTCTTATGGAATTTTGCTTTGCTTATGTATTGTTGATTTGGATTAATTTGAGTCTGGGTTTGAGACTAATATATATATATATATATATATATATATATATATAGAGTCCGGATCAGGTCCAGACTCCCGGACCAGACCAAAATCCGGACTTTTTTCTTCTTTTTTTCTTTTTTTTTTAAAACAACTAAAAAAAATAAATATAAAATTATAGAATTGAAATTTTTACATAATATAGTGTTTTGGGTGTGATTTGAGTACGTATAACAAAACATGGTGGTACAGTCTGTGCAGACTGTACCACCATTTTTTGGTATAGGTATCCAAAACACGTCCAAAACATTGTATTATGGAAAAATTTCAGTTCCATAAAATATTAAATATTTTTTTTAGTTGTTTTAAAAAAAAAAGCAAAAAAAATTAAAAATTGGTCCGTATTTGATCAGATCCGGACTCCCGGACCTGATCAGTTCTGTATATATATATATATATATATATATATAGAGAGAGAGAGAGAGAGAGAGAGAGAGACAGAGAGAGTGAGTGATGACAGTCGGAGAGAGGGGCTGGGCGACTTTGAGTGTTTCCGTAAGAATCACACATTCTGTGATTTATGTGGGTTCTGTGATAACTTAATCCATTAAATCATGGGTTTGATGGGCGGGTTGATGGGTTGGGTTTTGAATTGCCAACTCTAGTTATAGGTGTGGAAGATCGGTCAGAAAACAAGAGAGGTGACACGAAACAAACCGGTGGAAGTTATGACAGGTTCAATAGTTGCATGTTTTGTGAGAGCTTCCATGCATTCTTCTTTTGTCATGTGGAAGATCAAACACTTCTCGATCATATGCTGTACCTAAATCAATAAAGTCACCCCATTAGATGTCATCAAAACTCAAAATAGCTGAGAGATCTCATAGAAATATAAAACAAAAAGGAACTAAATTTAAGACAAAAGGCAATGAACCAAAAGTCATAAGAAACATGCTGACCAATAAATAGAAACAGGTAAAAGAAACATAATTCAACAAAAGGAATATGTACATATAATGATCAAACACGAATACCATGTGTATGTATGAAGCAGAAGAGTCCCCCATGATAGTAAGGTATATATCATAAATATATGATGTTCTTCACTACCTAATGATTCTAGCAAAAGCAGACAAGCAGCTGAGGAAGATATAAAGAATGACCAATAAATGCAATATGGTGGAAGAATTGATCATGACCTAAGATGGTGCTAGAGAATAAGTTTTATATAGTACTACCAAAAAGGAGTAGCAAAATAGCAATTTAGGGTGGGGCAAGTAGTCCCACAGCCACGTGGGAGATTACTTATAATTGGTTGAGAGGGGATTAGAGGAGATTCATAAAGAAGCTCTTATTTGTCTTGTAGGATTGCCATATGGCAGACGCCTCCACGTGGCAGGTAGGTCCCCCCATATAGATATCCTCCAGAATACACAAAATTCACCACACCCAAATGGGATCCTACTGTTGTAGCTAAATTATCCTCTTTCACCAATTGCAGCAAGCCACATGGCATTATTTTATCTATCTTGTGAGTAAAAATGGGTGTTAATACTTGCAATAACTATACTATACTTGGGTGTTGCTGGCATATAAATTTTCCATAGGGTGAAGTGTCATGTAGTGATTGGTGATCAGCACCAACGGTAACCAAAGCCAACCAATTTCGCATATTTTTCTTGCCTTAAATTCTTTACGCCGAAATGTTACATCGGATCTTTCAAATTTGCAATCAGCTCAATGTCTTGTATTGTGCATGTTGTTTTCCATCTCTCTCTAGAAAGGCCACACCCCATGTGGGGGATTCTATTACTACATCTAGGATCTTACCTCTTCTACTTTCTAGTTCATTTGGCACATTGATCACTTACAGGACACAAATTATATGGCTCAAACATCACTGAATGGGCCCATTTTCTTTCAAAAGTGAGTTTTGGGCAGTTCTTCGTTTCTCTATTTCCTGTAGATGTCCCAATTATACCACCATTACAATGATACAAAAAAGCTACCCCTCATTTCTAATACAGAGGGTGTAATAATTATTGGAGAGTAAAAAGTTCAAAACCCATATGTAAATATTAACCTTTTGAAATGATGTTTCTTGCCAATGGATAAAGATTTCTGTCTTCTTCCTCCAATTCTTGACAGGCTTGCCTTTTTTCTTCATGATGACCATCATTCCACAGCATTGACAAATCCTCCTATATCAAATATAATATAGCAATGAGTTTCTCGAGCACATTAGGCCAACTAGCTATTGACTAAAACACCTCTGGCCTCAACTTTTCCTTATCATTGGCACAAGCTTTATCATAAGCGTGAGGGGAAATAAAAATATACTCCCTCCATTCTACCTACAAAAGAGTCCAATTTACAAATTTTAAGAATAAATTTTTTGTCCCATATTTACAGCTAAACATATTGACTATTTAATTTAGTAGAGATGGCATGATAATGACATTATGATGGCACATTTGAAGACTTTGTGTCATTTTACACTACCATCAAAACAAATGTGACTCTTCCTCTAGGAACAAATTTTCTATTGCAAATGGGACTCTTTTGTGGAATTAATTTTTTTCCATGAGAAGGATCATCAACATCTTGCTGATGGGATCCCAACAAATTTCACGCAGTCACGCGCCAACCACTTGATGGATAAAGCTAGGGCTCGATGAGCTGATACTATGTAATAATTCTTGAGTCGCTATCTCAGCCCCACCCTACTCGTCTAATTGCATAACTTTGGATAATGACTAGTCCTAGGTACCTAGCAAAAATGAATTTTTTTTCTTGTTTTTACTATTGTTCACTTCTCCAGATTCATGGTAGCTCACATACAAAGAACTATCTGGCACCAGAGCCCAGCCGACAAAGAGAAAAAGCATATTACTGTCATTTTCTTTGACAGATTGTTAACTCAAACGACAAGGATGCAAATCAGTATATTTTAGACTAGGCTGTAAATATATATACAGGGAGTTCAAAGTGATTTACCTTTCCAACAATCAGTTATCCACTCATAAGAAACCTCAACTCATTAATTCAAGTCCGTCAGATGAACAGGGCTAAAGAAAGTGGAGTGGTTCGCCTCAAATGATTAATTGAAATGCCCTTCAGGCTACATCCCAACCTGCAAAAGGAAACTAAACTTTACATGAACATACTGAAGATTAAAAAAAATGCACTAATAACCAAATCAGATGGAGGCAGAAAAGAATTAGAACAAAAGTAACATGATATTTTTATCAGTGATTTTCAAACCTGCAGATTATAATGAAGCACCTATTTGTACAAACAAGAGAAAAAAAAATTAATTAACCCAGCTTTAGTATTTCCATGATTTAGCAAACTTTCTGAGATTTACTGGTCATCAAACTGAAAATACAACTAAATGATGCCCCAAATTACAGTTTTTTTTAAAAATAAATAAAATTTTGAACATATTCATTTGTATTTAGGGTTTTAAATCATTGTCCTTATATGATCCGAGCACTTACCATGATTTGCAATGATCCAGTGATCCATTGGTCCCTTTCGACGTTCGATTAACAATGTCAAATTCTCTAAACCCTCGTACTCATTCATGATTTGAAATGACCCAGAGACCGACCGCTCCATTTGGAGTTTCGATTAAGGATATGAATTAAAGTTTAATTCGTAAAATAGGAGCAGTCTCTCAAAAATGATCGCTTAATTTTTTTATTTTTTTCACAATTTTATATTAATAATTTTTTAAACTCACACCTATTTCTTGAAGAATCGAATCACTCGAGTGAAGGTGACTCAGTAAATTAAAATTATTGAAATATACTGTCCAAGTGATAAGGTCCTTTAAATGGTGTGAAATTAACTCATGTCGTCAAAATACTAGTAATATTTATTTTAATTAAAATTTTTAATTTATGTGTAATTTAGATATACCTTGGTATCAATTTTTTATAAATAAGAATAATTTAATTTATTTTTTGCTATGAGTGGCTCCTCTCAGTTGTCTCCAAAGAAGATGACCACAATCACAATATAAGGTTTTGAATATATAATATGGTAAAAATGGAGGTACACAGCCGTGTAACTTTTAAAGTTACACGGTCTACGATCGTAGAGTGATTTCACTCTACGATCGTAGAGTAGTCTCCAGATAGTAGAGTGAATTCACTCTACGATCGTAGAGTGAATTCACAAATCGTAGAGTAACTACTCTACGATCGTAGAGTGAAATCACTCTACGATCGTAGACCGTGTAACTTTAAAAGTTACACGGGTGTGTACTTCCATATTCCCCATATAATATTATAACATGTAATTTATTCATAAAAATAGCAAATCAATTGACTAAAATTTTCAAAGTCTGATTAATAGTCCCATAATTCGGAGGAAACTAAAATATATATATATATATATATATATATATATATATATATATATATATATATATATATGTATTTAAACCCATTAGACTCATAACTCAAAGGTTGACAAGGGTTTGGAATAGGATGTTGTGAAATACTATAATTGGGCAAAATAGATTTGAAAGAAGCATTCCAAACGTCAATAAATATTTTTTTTTAAAATTTTGATCCCTCTAAAAATGTTCTTGTCCCGCGAAGACTTATTCAAAAAGATATACGATGAATGGAAGATGTTGTAACTGAAGCATGATGGATACAAAACGAAGAACTAGAGGATGAGTTTTGGCCAAAATCACACGAGATATATATAAATTTTTATCAAAAACCTGTATATAAAAACAGTTTGCCTTAAATATTACCATCTCAAGTCTCGACCATGGTTTGAGTTGGCCTTCTTCTTTACAACCACTCCACATTTCTTCAAACCATTCCTAGAAATCCAGACTCCATAAAATGGTTGCCATAGAATGAAATATTTAGGTGTTACAGAGAACAGTTCACTGAGATTGTGTAGAAGAAATTGGTAGAACAATATATGATGGATCTCCATATGTAACTTCCCTATATATTGAGCTGCTGCTCACCTACTATACACATTCAGTTCTTCATTCTGGTTAACGAAATTAAAACTATTAATACCATTAATGATACCAAATTTTATTTAATTATGTAACGATAGGGGTGAATATTCACCCTCAAACAATTATGCTATTCAATATAATAAATTAGTTAAATTTCAATTATACTACCTACAATTATAAAAACTAGTTGGTAGCACGTGCAATGCAGGGGCCAGTTTCAATAATAGATTTAATAATTTGTCCGACATTCATATTAAAAAAGAACTCGAAATACACAATTTATGTAAATTAGTTCAATTACTATAGCATAAAATTAAGAGATTCACTTTTCTCTCGATATGTAGGGGTGTTCACTGATAAAAAATCGGACCGAACCGAACACTGAAAGTACCCAAAATTGGGTACCGATACTAGTACCGGTTGAACCGGTATACCGGACCGATTAGCTGGTCCGGTACCGATTTTTCCGTGCTTGAACCGGCCCAAATTCAAACCAAAATTTGGTCCAAGGAAGATCAGCCCAAGACTTGCTTTTAAGCCAAAAAATTCGAGCCGAAGATCAAGCAGCCCAAGACTTGTACCAACCTTCTTTTAAGCTAAAATTCGGCCCAAAAAGTAAAAGACTTAGCCAAAAATTTTAAGCCAAACTTCGGCCCAAGAAAAAAATAAAAGACTTGAAGGTCTCACTTGGTAGTCTTTTTATAAGAAAAATTTTAAAAACTTTCTTAGACTTTTATAAATTAAACCTATTCAGCCAATTATCCAATCTATTAAATATACTAAAATACAGTACATGATATCATAGCTTGACACTTGTCATTCCCACAATTCAACACGTGTTCTGTCTAATTAATGTTCCTTAAGACCCTTAACAAAACTGCCCAACTAACATAACAAATGAGGATGAAAACAAACCCTAGTTCATTCCCCTAAATTTTAGATTTATAATCTCCTAAATCACTACAAATCTAATCTGTTTTGATATTATCCTTTGTAATTTAATTATTATTTAATAAAATCACTACTTTATGCTATTAATTAATTTTTTGGATTTATAATCTTCTAAATCACTACAAATCTAAATAGTTAATAGCATAATGTTGTTCTCTTAATTTTTTAGATTTATAATCCTCTAAATCACTACAAATCTAAATAATTTTGATAATAATATCAACTGTTTTGATATTATCCTTTTAATTTAATTATTATTTAATAAAATCACTACTTTATCTCAACACTACCCCCTACAATGTATATTCATATTTTACCCCCTATAATGTATATTCATATTTTTTTCTGGGTAAAATCAATCTGATAATCGCACAACAATCTAACATCTTATTATATTTTAATTTATTAATTGTATGTACACATTTATTATTAAAAAATTGAATAATCTCGCCACAACGCGAGCTTATATCTAGTTAACTAATAATTCTCTTGGCCTTAATTAACTATTAACTATTATCCAATTAATTAATTAACTTTTTACTTCTCTTGGCCTTAATTGATATTAAAACAATCTATTATGAGTTTTTCCGACTTAATGACTATTAGGGTTTTCCTTGGTACTCATTTTATAAGAAAAACTTATTTAGATTTTTACCAATTAATCAATGTGGGACTTAACCTTCACTTGGTACTTGGTAGTTTTTTATAAGGAAAACTTTCTTAAATTTTTATTAATCAATGTGTGACTTACAAACAACCATATATATGTTCTTTAATATGTGTTCTTGTCTTACCAATATCCCACATTGTCGAATTTGTGTTCTCTTGTCTTACCTCTATTTTATAAATAGAGGAGACCACCCATTTGAATTTCATCAAGTCCTAAATTTTCTATTATGTCTAATTTATTATTAGAGTAGACTTTAAACCAATTCTTCAAGGCTATGTAAATTTTTTATTTAAATAGAGATTGGACTGGTATACAAACGGTTCGGACCTGTGACGCCCCCAAAATAGGTTTACACAACCTGTGACGCCCCCAAAATTAGGTATACATCACCCATCACCTGTGACGCCCCCAAAATTAGGTATACATCACCCATCTTGGGTCGTCAGATACATAGTACAAAATACAAATACAACTTACTAATACAACTGTCGTGTACAATACGACAAAACATAAACTGTGAGTTTGAATACAAATATTATCTTCTAGAGAGTATTCATACTCAAAAGGAGTCATCATTACATTTATTAACACACTATTACATAGAATAGTGAGGACTACTAACTAATACTATCATTCGAACCATCACTCCGTTCCCCGACTTGCCCCAGCTACGTTCTCATTTCCTGAAGAGAACAGTGAAAGAAAGGGTGAGCTCAACTAGCCCAGTAAGAAATATTATGACTAAGATAATGCAGAATAAATTATCATTAGCCTTCAACAATGTTAAACTGATAAAATATAATAGACATCAAGTTTAACTGCAGCGGAACAAGCAATCCATTTAAAGAGTCAAGTAGAAAATAAACTCTACTATCTTTTATGATTTAAAAAGTTTTTCATCACTTTTATCGCTGAGACTCAGCTTAATAAATAATTCACATCATCCCTGCACTACGGCCAAGGATATTCGTTAGGGTCACGACCACAAATTCCACGCACTACGGGCCAAGGATATTTGTGTATTCATAATTGGTCATGATCATGCCAACAACTGTCCATCAATGCACTACGGGCCAATGAGGACCTTTACCACATCATTTGTAACATTACGGTCATGATTACACCGAATAATCCCTGGTCATAATCATACCAAGTCCATCTATGCACTACAGGCCACAGATGACTTTCAACAGAATATAAACATGAGGATGATGACAATGATATAAGACTTCAATAAAACAAGTTCAAGAATTAATTTATCCAAGAATTAACAACGTCCAAATTGTCAACATGATACTGCTTTGTGGAGTAAAATTCAAGAATGATCAGGAGAATATTTTCATGAATAGATACTAGATGAAACGCAAATGTCAAGGATATTCCACAAATTTCATGGAGTATAGAAGTCAAAACTTAACCAACTGAGTATAATAAAGAATGGAATAACAAAAGAAATCACCATGCATGCGATAGACCGCACAGACAGGTTATTCTAACAGAATAATAAATAATGGAACCAGGTCCGGCGTAAACGCACAGACAGGATATTTCGACAGAACAATAAATAATGAAACCAGGTCCGGTGTAAAACACACAGACAGGATGTTCCAACAGAATAATAACAAGACGGAACCAGGTCCGGTGTAAAACACATAGACAGGATGTTCCAACAGAATAATAATAAAAACGAAACCAGGTCCGGTGTAAAACACACAGACAGGATGTTCCAACAGAATAATAATAAAGACGGAACCAGGTCCGGTGTAAAACACACAGACAGGATGTTCCAACAGAATAATAATAAAGACGGAACCAGGTCCGGTGTAAAACACACAGACAGGATGTTCCAACAGAATAATAGAAGAATGTCACCAAGTATAGGGTAGATCCGCGTATACAGGTTATTCCAACAGAATAATAAGAAATGGAATAACAACAGTTCTCTTCATGAATAAGAAAGAATAACACCCCTTACCGTTTTAAAGACGAGCTGAAATAAGGAAGTAGTTAAGTAGCAGAATACTCTTCTTCTCTCTCTCTCTCTCTATAGTTTCTCTCTATAGTTTCTCTCTCTAGAGTTCAGTGAATTCGTAAGAAATAATGAAGGAATGGGCTGCTATTTATAGAAAAATAGAATGCATAGTAACTAATCCATGAACGGTCCAGATTGATTACTTTAATCTGACGGTCCATATTTAAAGAAAAATCTTTTAAATAAAATATAATATATTCTATTTATAGAATAACTTTAATAAAGTATTCTGTTTTATGCAAAAAGATGTTTCTGTTTTATTACGTTAATAATACGAATAAAACGAAACATCATTATCGCTAAATAATTCATATTATTAACTGACAATAATTGAATCAAACTGAGTGACTTCTCACATAAGCATTAATAATCAATACCGTGTGCTACTATGCAACCACACGTATTACTGTACTTTTACTACCGAGTAGTTCAACAGTAACAATGGTAAAAATTCCGCTGTTATTTTTAATAAAATATTTTTGTCATTTTCTCAATCCGACAATAATTCCGCTGTGGGGTCCACCAATAATTGTGTCATTGTACGAATATTCCCTGTTAAAACGAATATTTCCCGACCAATCGAATATTATATAACAACTTGCGTACTTTGCAAAATTTATAAATATTACCCACAACTATAACATTATATCAAATTAACTCCATACTATTCAAAAATGATATTTATAGAAAATTCATCTGTATTTATAAAAGTTTGGGTCTTACAACCTCCCCTTCTTATGAAATTTCGCCCTCGAAATTAGGGTACGTACCTGGTATGTCGAAGAGGTAAGGATACCTTGATTTCATTTCAGATTCTAACTCCCAAGTCATTTCCTCAACATCGTGGTTTCTCCACAAAACTTTGACTTGAGGTATAACCTTGGAGCGTAGAATATGTTCCTTCTTATCCAAGATTTGAACAGGAACTTCTTCATACGTCAAATCCTCCGCTATTTCGTCCGGTTCTAACTCAATAATGTGGTTCGGGTCTTCCACATATTTGCGTAACATGGATATGTGAAAAACGTTATGAACACGAGACATACTTGGCGGTAAAGCGAGTCTATAAGCCACAGTTCCTACTCGATCGAGGATTAAAAATGGACCGATGAATCGAGGATTGAGCTTTCCTCTCTTTCCAAATCTCGTAACTCCTTTCCATGGAGCAACACGTAAGAACACATGATCTCCTACATCAAATTCCACGTCCTTTCGATGAAGATCAGCATAACTCTTTTGTCGATCTTGTGAGGTTTTTATACGTTGTCGGATCGTTTGAATCTTTTCTGTAGTCATACGTACCAACTCCGGTCCCAACAACGTTGCTTCACCCACCTCATCCCAGCATACTGGAGAACGACATTTTCTTCCATACAATGCTTCGAATGGAGCCATGCCAATACTTGCTTGATAACTGTTGTTGTAGGAAAACTCCACCAATGGTAAGAACTTGTCCCAACTTCCCTTGAAGTCAAAGACACAGAGTCTTAATAGATCTTCAAGAGTTTGAATAGTCCTCTCTGATTGTCCGTCCGTCTGAGGATGATATGCTGAACTAAATCGTAACTCCGTGCCCATAGCTTTTTGTAAACTAACCCAAAATCGTGAAGTGAATCTTGGGTCTCGGTCAGAAACTATGGATACTGGCATACCATGCAGTCTTACAATCTCGTTTATGTACATACGAGCAAGACGTTCAAGTGTATAAGTTTCTCGTATCGGTAAGAAATGAGCAGACTTGGTCAATCTATCAACAATGACCCAAATCGCATCAATACCTTGAGAAACCCTAGGAAGACCGGTAACGAAATCCATGGTAATGTGCTCCCACTTCCATTCTGGAATTTCAAGTGGTTGCAATGGACCTTTTGGTACTTGATGCTCCGCTTTGACTCGTTGACAAGTTAGACACCTTGAGATAAACAACGCTATCTCTCTCTTCATATTGCTCCACCAAAATGTATGACGAAGATCATGATACATTTTGGTACTTCCAGGATGGATTGCAAACGGTGTGTTGTGCGCCTCCATCATGATTTCATACTTTAAATCAGGGTTGTTAGGAACACAAAGTCTGGAGTTGACTCGAAGTATTCCTTCTTCATCGATTCTTGCTTCCGGCATAGCACCTTCTTGCACTTTCTTCCTCATACGCATCAGCTCCAGGTCTGTAGCTTGAGCAGCTTTAACTTTATCGATTAAAGTCGGTTCTACTCGTATATTCGCCATCATCACATGGGTCCCTGGAGTCTTTAACTCTATCTCCATCCTTTGCAAGTCACACAAAATGGGCTCTTGTGTTGACAATATTGCACTCGTACTTGCATATGATCTTCTACTCAATGCGTCAGCTACCACGTTCGCTTTTCCAGGATGGTATTGAATGGTATGATCATAATCTTTCAACAGTTCAAGCCAACGTCGTTGTCGCATGTTGAGTTCCTTTTGAGTGAAGAAATATTTGAGGCTTTTATGATCCGTAAAGATCTCCACCTTCTCCCCATACAAGTAATGCCTCCAAATTTTAAGTGCAAAGACAACAGCTGCCAACTCTAGATCATGAGTAGGATAATTCCTCTCATATTCCTTGAGTTGTCTTGATGCATAGGCTATGACTTTTCCATGTTGCATGAGAACGCATCCCAACCCTTTGCTCGAAGCATCACTGTAGATGACAAATCCCTCCGAGCCAGATGGTATTGTTAGAACAGGTGCTGAAATGAGTCTCCTCTTGAGTTCTTGAAAACTCTGCTCACATTCTTCGCTCCAACCGAACTTTGTATCTTTTCGAGTCAGCTGAGTTAATGGAGTAGCGATTCGAGAAAATCCTTCCACGAATCTCCGATAATAACCAGCTAAACCAAGAAAGCTACGTACCTCGGTCACTGATTTAGGTTGCTCCCAGCTTTGAATAGCTTCAATCTTTGCCGGGTCAACCGATATTCCACGACTTGATACTACGTGCCCAAGGAATGCTACCTCTTCCAGCCAGAACTCGCATTTCTTCAACTTGGCATAAAGTTTGTATTCACGAAGCTTTTGGAGTACCAACCTCAAGTGTTGCTCATGATCTTCACGGCTTTTGGAATAAACAAGGATGTCATCGATAAAGACGACCACAAAGTGATCCAAATATTCCTTGAATACCCTGTTCATCATATCCATGAAGGCAGCAGGAGCATTAGTCAATCCAAAAGACATAACTAAGAATTCATAATGCCCATACCGAGTTCTGAAGGCAGTCTTTGGAATATCCTCAGTTCTAACCTTCAGCTGATGATATCCAGAACGAAGATCGATCTTTGAAAAGAATTGTGCTCCTTGCAACTGGTCAAACAGGTCATCAATACGTGGCAATGGGTACCTATTTTTGATGGTGACATGATTCAACTCCCGATAATCAATACAAAGTCGCATACTCCCATCTTTCTTCTTCACGAACAGAACAGGAGCACCCCAAGGAGAAGTACTAGGACGAATAAAACCAATGTCTAACAATTCCTGCAGTTGGGTCTTTAACTCCTGAAGTTCAATAGGAGCCATTCGATATGGGGCTTTGGAAATGGGTTTTGTACCGGGTTCAAGGTCGATACAAAATTCAATTTCACGCTCTGGGGGTAGGCCAGGAAGTTCTTCGGGAAATACGTCAGGAAATTTATTAACAACAGAAATATCATTCAAAGCTGACGTATTTTTGTTTAGATCTGTGACATGAGCTAAGAAAGCTTGACATCCGTTTTTCAATAAACGAATAGCTTTATGGCTTGAGATGACAGCGATTGATTTTAATGGTTTGGTTGCTTGAATTCGCATAATAGGTCGATTAGGAATATGAAAGCTAACAACCTTACGAAAACAATCAATTTTTGCATAATGAGTAGTTAACCAATCAATCCCTAGAATCACGTCAAATGCAAGTATTTTTAATGAAATAAGATCGACAGGTAATGTGTGGGTACCAACTTGAACCAAACAAGACTTATAAACCGTGGATGTAATGAAGGTTTCTCCCAATGGAGTTTCAACTGCTAAGTCAAAGTCTAATTTCTCCGGAATCAAATTTAATCGATGAGCGCAAGTAGGAGAAATAAAAGAATGGGTAGAACCGGTATCAAATAAAGTATAGACTTCGTTAGAGTTTATGATAAGCTTACCCGTGATGACCTCATTCGGGTTCCTTGCTCTCTGGGAGTTCACAACAAACGCTCTCCCTTGCACAACCGGTTTTGACTTTTCTGGGACGGCCTTTGGTGCCTCCATCCTAGCTGAATTTGTCTTCGGTAAACGACAAAATCGGGCTAAATGACCTTCTCTTCCACAATTATAACATGCTTTGGACGGCATCGCGCAGTTTGGACTGATGTGCCCCTCCCCTCCGCATTTGAAACATATGATAGGTGGTCGTTCTCCTTCCTTAACGACAGGTGCTGGTGCTGACGTCTTTCCATCATTGTTGAATCTCCTCTTCTTGAAATGTCCATTCTTATTGTTTTGGCCCTGATTACCACCGAAGTGGTTACCATTTCTGGCCTGTTGATTCCCTCCACGCTTGTTGTCACCGCTTCGATGACTGCTTTCACTGGTATTATCATTTTGCCGGCTGCTCTCTTTTGGTTGCGTTGTCTCGTTATCGCGCTCCACCAACTGAGCCCTATTTACAACATCTGAATACAAACACAATTTATGAGAAACAAGGTGTTGACGTATCTCCGGCTTCAAACCTCTTAAAAACATCCGCGTCATTCTTTCTTCATTATCCACCAGGTGGGACGCAAACCGGGATAACTCCGCAAATTTTGCCTCGTACTGCGACACGGTCATATTATTCTGCTCCAATTTGATGAACTCCACCTCCTTCATGTGACGAATACTCTCGGGAAAGTATTTGTCGTTAAACAGCTCTTGGAACTTCTCCCAAGACATCTTCAGTGCGGCAGGTTGAGTACGCTTTATCGATTCCCACCAGTAATCTGCCTCTCCTCGCAACATAAAGGCGGCAAAGGGAACCTTTTGCTCCTCGGAGCAACCCAAGACATCAAATATCTTGGTGATCTGCTTTATCCATGTTTCAGCTACAAGTGGTTTGGGTTCTCCCTTAAACTCCGGTGGTCCCAGCTCCTTAAACTGCTTAGCGGTGACCGCCTGAGAGTTTCCAGTATTTCCACCTACGTTGTGGACAGGAGCCGCTTTCACCTGTTGTTGCATGAATTGCATAAAACCTCTGAACATTCCATCATTCATCATCTGGTCAGTGTTGTTGTTTGCATGAGGATTGTCACCTTCCTGATGAACATTATCCTGATTATTGATATGTGGTGAATCAATAATCGGCTGTGCTCCATTGCTATTCTCAACATTCTCAGATGCCATTTTCAGATACTGCCACAAAATAAAAGTTAATTGATATGTCATATATTATCCTTATATTATGACCGACCAATTAAATACCATGCAAATAAACTTAGGTAGGTCATACTAGCGAAGGAATTCCCCGTCTCTCCCCTCCTAGTTCTATTCTCACATCTTAGCCATGGATCATATCCCTAAGCTCTGATACCAACTGTGACGCCCCCAAAATTAGGTATACATCACCCATCTTGGGTCGTCAGATACATAGTACAAAATACAAATACAACTTACTAATACAACTGTCGTGTACAATACGACAAAACATAAACTGTGAGTTTGAATACAAATATTATCTTCTAGAGAGTATTCATACTCAAAAGGAGTCATCATTACATTTATTAACACACTATTACATAGAATAGTGAGGACTACTAACTAATACTATCATTCGAACCATCACTCCGTTCCCCGACTTGCCCCAGCTACGTTCTCATTTCCTGAAGAGAACAGTGAAAGAAAGGGTGAGCTCAACTAGCCCAGTAAGAAATATTATGACTAAGATAATGCAGAATAAATTATCATTAGCCTTCAACAATGTTAAACTGATAAAATATAATAGACATCAAGTTTAACTGCAGCGGAACAAGCAATCCATTTAAAGAGTCAAGTAGAAAATAAACTCTACTATCTTTTATGATTTAAAAAGTTTTTCAACACTTTTATCGCTGAGACTCAGCTTAATAAATAATTCACATCATCCCTGCACTACGGCCAAGGATATTCGTTAGGGTCACGACCATAAATTCCACGCACTACGGCCAAGGATATTGTGTATTCATTAATGGTCATGATCATGCCAACAACTGTCCATCAATGCACTACGGGCCAATGAGGACCTTTACCACATCATTTGTAACATTACGGTCATGATTACACCGAATAATCCCTGGTCATAATCATACCAAGTCCATCTATGCACTACAGGCCACAGATGACTTTCAACAGAATATAAACATGAGGATGATGACAATGATATAAGACTTCAATAAAACAAGTTCAAGAATTAATTTATCCAAGAAATAACAACGTCCAAATTGTCAACATGATACTGCTTTGTGGAGTAAAATTCAAGAATGATCAGGAGAATATTTTCATGAATAGATACTAGATGAAACGCAAATGTCAAGGATATTCCACAAATTTCATGGAGTATAGAAGTCAAAACTTAACCAACTGAGTATAATAAAGAATGGAATAACAAAAGAAATCACCATGCATGCGATAGACCGCACAGACAGGTTATTCCAACAGAATTATAAATAATGGAACCAGGTCCGGCGTAAACGCACAGACAGGATATTCTGACAGAATAATAAATAATGAAACCAGGTCCGGTGTAAAACACACAGACATGATATTCCAACAGAATAATAACAAGACAGAACCAGGTCCGGTGTAAAACACACAGACAGGATGTTCCAACAGAATAATAATAAAAAAGAAACCAGGTCCGGTGTAAAACACACAGACAGGATGTTCCAACAGAATAATAAAAAAGACGGAACCAGGTCCGGTGTAAAACACACAGACAGGATGTTCCAACAGAATAATAATAAAGACGGAACCAGGTCCGGTGTAAAACACACAGACAGGATGTTCCAACAGAATAATAGAAGAATGTCACCAAGTATAGGGTAGATCCGCGTATACAGGTTATTCCAACAGAATAATAAGAAATGGAATAACAACAGTTCTCTTCATGAATAAGAAAGAATAACACCCCTTACCGTTTTAAAGACGAGCTGAAATAAGGAAGTAGTTAAGTAGCAGAATACTCTTCTTCTCTCTCTCTCTCTATAGTTTCTCTCTATAGTTTCTCTCTCTAGAGTTCAGTGAATTCGTAAGAAATAATGAAGGAATGGGCTGCTATTTATAGAAAAATAGAATGCATAGTAACTAATCCATGAACGGTCCAGATTGATTACTTTAATCTGGCGGTCCATATTTAAAGAAAAATCTTTTAAATAAAATATAATATATTATATTTATAGAATAACTTTAATAAAGTATTCTGTTTTATACAAAAAGATGTTTCTGTTTTATTACGTTAATAATACGAATAAAACGAAACGTCATTATCGCTAAATAATTCATATTATTAACTGACAATAATTGAATCAAACTGAGTGACTTCTCACATAAGCATTAATAATCAATACCGTGTGCTACTATGCAACCACACGTATTACTGTACTTTTACTACCGAGTAGTTCAACAGTAACAATGGTAAAAATTCCGCCGTTATTTTTAATAAAATATTTTTGTCATTTTCTCAATCCGACAATAATTCCGTTGTGGGGTCCACCAATGATTGTGTCATTGTACGAATATTCCCTGTTAAAACGAATATTTCCCGACCAATCGAATATTATATAACAACTTGCGTACTTTGCAAAATTTATAAATATTACCCACAACTATAACATTATATCAAATTAACTCCATACTATTCAAAAATGATATTTATAGAAAATTCATCTGTATTTATAAAAGTTGGGGTCTTACACAACCCATTCTGAGTCGACAGATACATGGTACAGAATTTAAATACAAACCTAATTTATACAATTATTGAACTATGAGTTTCAATACAAATATTGTCTTCTAGATAATATCCAAACTCAAATTAAGTCGTCATTATAATTATCATCACACTATTTTATAGAATAGTGAGGACTACTATAGCAATCATCTTGGACCATCACTCCATTCACTGCTATATTCTCATTTCCTGAAGAGAACAATGAAAGAAAAGGGTTAGCTCAACTAGCCTAGTAAAGAATATTATGACTAAGATAATGCATAATAAATTAACATTAGCCTTCAACAGTATAGAAACTGATCGAATACAATAAACAACAAGTTTTAGATCAACAACTGCAGCGAAAATAGAAATTCATTAGAAAAGTCAAGTAGAGCATAATATCTACTATCTTCTATGATTTAAAAGTTTATCATTAATTTTATCGCTGAGACTCAGCTCAATAAATAATCCACATCACTGAATTATTCATGCACTACGGGTCAAGGATATTCATTATTATCACATCCACAAATCATCCATGCACTACGGGCCAAGGATATTCGTTATTATCACCAATGGTCATGGTCATGCCAAACAACAATTTATCTTTGCACCCTTGGCCGAAGAGAATCTATGATCATGATTATACCAACAACTGTCCATCAATGCACTACGGGCAATTGAGGACTTTTACCACATCATTTGTAACATTACAAGTCATGATTATACCGATATATAGTCATAATCATACCAATCAACAGTCTATCTATGCACTACGGACCAAAGATGACTTTCATCATAATATAAACATGAGGATGATGACAAGTACCGTACGTATGAATAGTACCGTACGCATGAATAGTATTGTATGTATGAATAGTGTCATACGTATGAATAGTGTCGTATGTATGAATAGTACCCATGAATAGTACTCCGACATGAAAAGCTTAAACTTTAACAAGAATGTTCAGAAAAATATCATTGTGAAATGATACTAGATGAACCGTAAATTTCAAGGATATTCTACTAATTTCAAGGAGTATAGAAGCAATACATAAATAAAATGAGTATAGAATTCAGAATCTGAAACGAAATAATATTACTTACATACTACAGAGAATGGAAGAAAATATTATTCCTTACGAATATTGAACGAAAATAAAATTCCTTACGAATACGAAAAATAATATCGTAAGCGAATATGAAATAAATAATACCTCTTACCTCAAAAAGAGAGCAATTAAAACTGGTATAGCGGAGATATTCTTGAAGAAAACTTATACTTATACTATTTTTTACACTTAAAGCTTCCTTAAACTCTAAAGAAATACGCTCAATATTATAGATGAAGAATTCTCTGATTCTGGTGTGATTTTATTTCTAAACTGAGCATCTTATTTATAGGAGAATGGAAGGATACTATTTAGAAAATAAAATCACAGACTGCACAGTAAAACTTTCAAACGAAATAACGGGCATAATTCTGAAAAAAAATTCTAATTTACTATGCTGCACTATGCAAATAATATAATATAATGTATTCTATTTTGCATAAAAAACAAAACTTATATAATATATATATATAGTAATAATTCTCCATCCGTGACTATATATATGTCACCCCCGTGACCCTTTATAATATATATATATATATATATCGATAATTTTGAAAAATAGATAAGTGGGAGTCCATATAATAAGCAAAATTTACCACAAATACTTCATAAAAATTCTCTCTTTATCTCAATTCATTTGGCTTCACAAAATATATTTTTAATAACACTTATTCATCATTAATATTATAACTTACAATATTAACAACCATATCATTCCTAGGAAAGAGGGGGCTTTTCGATAAGGATTTCTCCCTATTGGCGCGCAATTAGGTGAATAAACCCCTTTTCTCGACAGAACTTTCTAGGCATCGTCAATAATGTAAATAATAATATGAATATCTTTGTCGTCTCAATTATTAATTTAATAATATAAAATATTGTGACAATAATTGAATCAATAACGTGAGATACTATGCAGCAATTACTGTGGTAATAATTGAATAAACTGAGTGACTTCTCACGTAAGCATCAATAATCAAAGATACTATACAATACCGCGTGCTACTATGCAACCACACGTACAAATGTACTTTTATCCACGGGTATTTCAACAGTTAACGGTAAAACTTTTGTCGTTATTTTTATAAAAAGTTATTTATGTTATTTTTTAACTCCGATAGTAATTCCGTTGTGGAGTCCACCAATGACTGTGCCGTCATACGAATATTCTCTGATAAAACGAATATTCTCCGACCAATCGAATATTTTATTACAACTTGCTTACTTTACAAAATTTATAAATATCACCCACAACTATAATATTATATCAATTCCACACCATATTACTCAAAATAATATTTAGAAAAAATTAAATCTTTATTCATATATATATATATATATATATATATATATATATATATATTATAAGTTTTGTTTTTTATGTAAAATAGAATATATTATATTTTATTGGTTGCATAGTATTGCATAGTGCAGCATAGTAAAATCAAAAAAATTCATAATTCTTTGCCCATGAAATCGCCTAAAATTCATTGTGCAGTCCGTGATTTTATTTTTTAAATAGTATCTTTCCATTCTCCTATAAATAGGATGCTCAGTTTAGAAAAGAAAATCACACCAGAATCAGAGAATTCTTCTTCTATAATATTGAGCGTATTTCTTTAGAGTTTAAGGAAGCTTTGAGTGTAGAAAATAGTGCAAGTTTTCTTCAAGAATATCTCTGCTATACCAGTCAGAATTGCACTCTTTTTGAGGTAAGGGGTATTATTTATTTCATATTCAGAAGAGATATTATTTTTCGTATTCGTAAGAATATTATTTCGTTCAATATTCATAAGGAATATTATCTTCGTTCAATAATCGTAAGGGATATTATCTTCGTTTAATATTCGTAAAGAATATTATTTTCGTTCAATATTCGTAAGGGATATTATTTTTGTTCAATATTCGTAAGAAATAATATTTTCTTCCATACTCTGCAGTATGTACGTAATATTAATTCTTTTCATATTTCGAATTCTACACTTATGTCGATAAGTATTGCTTCTATACTCCTTGAAATTAGTAGAATATCCTTGAAATTTGCGCTTCATCTAGTATCGTTTCACAAGAATATTTTTTTGAATATTCTTGTTAATTTTTTAAGCTTTTCATGCCGGAGTACTATTCATGGGTACTATTCATACGTACGACACTATTCACGAAGTACTATTTATAGGGTACTATTCACGAGGTACTATTCACAACGAAAAATTGATTCTTTTCAGTCCAAATTATTTTTGATATGTGAATATTATTCTTGAATTTTACTCCACAAACCAGTTATCATGTTGACAATTTGGAAAATTTTAAACTTTGGATATATTTAAAGTCTTTAATATGTATCCTTGATTTCGTTTGATTAATGCTTATATCATTGTCATCATCCTCGTGCTTATATTGTGATAAAAGTCATCTTTGGCCCGTAGTGCATAGATGGACTGATGATTGGTATGATTATGACTATGTATCGGTATAATCATGACCTGTAATGTTACAAATAATGTGGTAAAAGTCCTTATTGGCCCGTAGTGTATTAATGAATAGTTGTTAGTATGATCATAACCATGGGTTCTCTTCTGCCAAGGGTGCAAAGATGAATTGTTGTTTGGCATAATCATGACCATTGGTGATAATAACGAATATCCTTGGCCCGTAGTGCATGGATGATTCATGGATGTGATAATAATGAATATCCTTGGCTCGTAGTGCATGGATGATTCGTGGATGTGGATTATTTATTAAGCTGAGTCTCAGCGATAAAATTGATGACGTGGATTATTTATTAAGCTGAGTGTGACGCCCCCAAAATAGGTATACAACACCCATTCTGAGTCGCCAAATACATGGTACAGAAAGCAAACTACAACTTCAATAATACAATTGTCGTGCAAAATACGACAACACATACTGTGAGTTTAAATACAAATATTGTCTTCTGGACAATATCCACACTCAAATAAATCCTCATTACAATTATTCAAACACTATTTTACATAAATAGTGAGGACTGCTAATACATCTTTCTAGAACCATCACTCCATACCCTGACTAGATCCTGCTATGTTCTCACCTCCTGAGAAGAAAAATGGAACAAAAAGAAAAAGGGTGAGCTCAACTAGCCCAGTAAAGAATATTATGACTAAGATAATATACAACAAATTATCGTTAGTCTTCAACAGGGAAAAATATGATAAAATATAATCGACAACAAGTTTTAGATCAACAACTGCAGCGGAAACAACAAACCATTAGAAGAGTCAAGTAGAGAAAGAATTCTACTATCTTCTAAGATTTAAAAGTCCATCATCAATATTTTATCCCTGTAACATCAATTAATAATCATCTTTAACCAAATATTCATCTTTGCACTACAGACCAAATATATTCATTTGTATCATCAGTCGGTCATGTTCATCTCAACACCTGTTCATCTTTGCACTACAGGCCAAAGATATTCATCAAGTAATCATACATCTTTACACTACAGGCCAAAGATATTCAGTAATATCATCATTTAGGACTGAGGATGATGAAAAATATCTTAAAGAGAACGAATCCAGTGAGACAGAAGGACAAATATTAGGGATTCGTATAACAGTTTATCCAAGATCAATAATACTTCATAATAATCAATTGTGAAGCAGAATTCAAAAATAAAGATCAAAACATGGATACAATCAAAGATAGTAACCATAATAGACATCTTGGACAAAAAGGGAAAATTTTATTTTTCAGTGAATAGTGCCGTATTCGTGAATAGTGCCGTATACGTGAATAGTGCCGTATACGTGAATAGTAACCCCCGACACAAAAAGTTCCAAATTTGATAAAAACTCATATCAATATTTTAGCATAATGATATTGAAGAAAATAATATCATTTAAGAAGAAAATAATATCCCTTACCTCAAAATATCAGTACTTCTGGTCGGAATACCGGTATAAGGCTGAAAGAAACTTGCTCTGATGAATAGAAACTCTCAAAGTATCTAAATACTCACAAAATACACTCAATAATCTAGAGAGAGAGAGAGAAAACTTGTTTCTGGTGTGATTTTCAATTCTAACTTAGCCCTCTATTTATAGGAAAATTTTTGGTAGGTTTGACCTGCAACCTGATGGCTTTACCTGCTACTATTCCCACCCACCACATTTGAAATATAATTCAGTACATTTCTTCACCAACCACAAGTGGGGCCCACCAATTCTAGAATTTTCCACCAAAATGATAAACTCCGAAAATTCAACAATTTCTGAACCAGTCATCTTGTAAAATTCGTAATAAATCATACGTTCATTTTTAACGGTTCAAAATTTGTGGACATATACTCAACTTATATATGTATAACATATCCAAAAATTACCACGATCCAACGGTCGGATTAAAAATTATAACCCCCGCAAACTATCTCAAAAACCCTGATTTTTAATACCTCAATTCCGACAAAAATACTGACAAAAACCTCAACATTAACTCCTTCATTTTTAACCATAAAAATATATCCCTCATTTATATCCACATAAAATAAATATTTCCTTATCATATGAATCAATAATTAATTATTCACAAATAATATTACAGAATCACATTTATGACAACCAGGCCGTTCCCGGCTTTCCAATAAGGATTTCTCCTTACTGGCGCGCAATTAGATGACCAAACCTCTCCTTAGACAGAACTTTCTAGACATTGCCAATAATGTTATCTAATAATATTATTCAAATAATATGAATTATTGATCTGATAAATGAAAATACTGTGCAGCAACAATTATTGAAACAACAATAATATAAAATATCAACGCAGCAATTATTGAATCAATAAAATAAAATATTGAATAATAACTACTGTAACAATTATTGAGTAGTGCCTTCTTACGTAAGAATCAATAATTGGTGCAATACCGTGTGCTACTGTATTTTAACCACTGGGTATTCCAACAGTATTAACGGTAACAACTACGCCGTTATTTATAAACAACTTATACTTGTCGTTTTCTTCATCCAATCGCTTTCCGTTATGGGGCCCACACAAGGCTGCGTCGTCGTACGAATATTCCCCGACAGCAAGAATATTCCACGACCAACCGAATATTCACCGACCAAAAATAAATATTTTATAACCACTTGCTTATTTTGCAAAATTTGCATATTTCACCCATAACCAAAGTATTATATCAAATTAACCCCTTATTATTCACAATAATATTTAGAGAAAATTTGATTTTATTCATTAATAAGTTGGGGTCTTACACTGAGTCTTAACGATAAAATTTATGATAAACTTTTAAATCATGGAAAATAGTTGATATCATGCTCTACTTAACTCTTCTAATGGATTGCTTATTCCGCTGCAGTTGTTGATCTAAAACTTATTGTCTATTTTATTCTATCTGTTTAACACTGTTGAAGGCTAACGATAATTTATTTTACATTATCTTAGTCATAATATTCTTTACTGGGCTAGTTGAGCTCACCCTTTGCTTTCATTGTTCTCTTCAGGAAATGAGAATATAGCTGGGACTAGTCAGGGAATAGAGTGACGATCCAGATGGTTACTTTAGTAGTCTTCACTATTCTGTGAGATAGTGTAATAATAATTGTAATGAGGATTTCATTTGAGTTTGGATAATGTCTTGGAGACAATATTCGTGTTAAAACTCTCAGCTTCTGTTACACGACAGTTGTATAATTAAGTTTATATTTGTATTCTATACCATGTATTTGGCGACTCAAAATGGGTGATGTATACCTATTTTGGGGGCATCACATTTGGTGCCACCGTCCCAGCTGGACTTAACTTCGCTACACGACAAAATCGAGCTAGGTAACCTTTTCTTTCGCAATTGAAACACGCTTTGGGTTATTGCGTACAATTTGGACGGATGTGTCCCTCCTCTCCGCATGTGTAGCATACGACTAGTGGTCGTTCTTCTTCCTTGAAAACGGGTGCTGGTGCTGCTGTTGACGTCTTTCTGTCATTGTTGAATCTTCTCTTCTTAAAGTTGTTCTTACTTAGTTCATCTTTCCTATTATCTTGGCCATGATTACCACCGAAGTGGTTACCATTCTTGGCATGATAATTTTCTCCACGATGGTTATCATTGTTCCGATGGTCGTTGTCACCGGTATGATTATTATCGTGTTGTTGGTCGTTACCTTTTGGTTTAGCTGACTCATTATCGCGCCCACTAACTGAGCCCTATTCACAACATCTGAATATAAACAAAGTTTGTGAGAAATGAGGTATTGACGTATTTCGGGTTTCAAACCTCTTAAAAACATCCGCGTCATACGCTCCTCATTATTTACCAAATGGGATGCAAACCAGGATAACTCCGTAAACTTAGCCTCGTATTGCGATACGGTCATATTATTCTGCTCCAGCTTGATGAATTCTACCTCCTTCATGTGACGAATACTTTCAGAAAAGTACTTGTCGTTGAACAATTCTTGAAACTTCTCCCAAGACATCTTTAGTGCAGAAGGCTGAGTACGTTTTACAGATTCCCAACAGCAATCCATGGTCATACCAAACAACAGTTCATCTTTGCACCCTTGGCCGAAGAGAACCCATGGTCATAATCATACCAACAACTGTCCATCAATGCACTACGGGCCAATGAGGACTTTTACCACATCATTTGTAACATTACAGGTCATGATTATATCGATACATAGACATAATCATATCAATCAACAGTCCATCTATGCACTACGGGCCAAAGATGACTTTCATCACAACATAAGCATGAGGATGATGACAATGATATAAGAATTCAATCAAACGAGATCAAGGATAAATATTAAAAATTTATAATTCAATTTATCCAGAGTTTAAGAATGTCCAAATTGTCAACATGATAACTGCTTTGTGGAGTAAAATTCAAGAATAATATTCACGTATCAAAAATAATTTGGATAGAAAAGAATCAACTTTTCGTCTCGAATAGTATCCCGGGTGAGTAGTACCCGAGTGAATAGTACTTCGTGAATAGTGTCCCGTGAATAATACTTCGTGAATAGTATCGTACGTATGAATAGTACCGTACGTATGAATAGTGTCATACGTATGAATAGTGTCGTATGTATGAATAGTACCCATGAATAGTACTCCGACATTAAAAGCTTAAACTTTAACAAGAATGTTCAGAAAAATATCATTGTGAAATGATACTAGATGAACCATAAATTTCAAGGATATTCTACTAATTTCAAAGAGTATAGATGTAAGACCCCGAATTTTATAAAATAAAAGTATTCAATTTTTCTATTTAGTAAATAGTTAAATTGATAAAAGTTTAAAGTTAAGGGTGATATATGTAAATTTTTTAAAATAAGCAAGTGGTTATAAAACTCATTTCTGTTGGGAAATATTCGTTTGGTCGTAGAATATTCTTACTGTCGGGGAATATTCGTATGACGGCGCAGCCTTGTGTGGGCCCCATAACAAAATAACTGTCGGATGAAGAAAACGACAAGTTTAAGTTTATAAATAACGACGTAATTGTTACCGTTAACACTGTTGGAATACCTGGTGCTTAAAAAACAGTAATACGCGTGATTGCACAGTAGCACACGGTATTGCACAGTTTTATTGAATTATTGATTCTTACGTAAGAAGGCACTACTTAATAATTATTACAGTAATTACCGTTCAATATTTTATTTTATTGATTCAATAATTGTTGCGTTAATATTTTATATTATTGTTGTTTTAATAATTGTCACTACACAGTATTTTTTATTATCGGAGCAATAATTCATATTATCTTAATAATATTATTAGATAATATTATTGGCAATGTCTAGAAAGTTCTGTCTAAGGAGAGGTTTGGTCACCTAATTGCGCGTCAGTTGTAAGACCCCAACTTTTATAAATAAAGATGAATTTTCTATAAATATCATTTTTGAATATTATGGAGTTAATTTGATATAATGTTATAGTTGTGGGTAATATTTATAAATTTTGCAAAGTACGCAAGTTGTTATATAATATTCGATTGGTCGGGAAATATTCGTTTTAACAGGGAATATTCGTACAACGGCACAATCATTGGTGGACCCCACAACAGAATTATTGTCGGATTGAGAAAACGACAAAAATATTTTATTAAAAATAACGGCGGAAGTTTTACCATTGATACCGTTGAACTACTCGGTAGTAAAAGTACAGTAATACATGTGGTTGAATAGTAGCACACGGTATTGATTATTAATGCTTATGTGAGAATTCACTCAGTTTGATTCAATTATTGTCAGTTAATAATATGAATTATTTAGCGATAATGAAGTTTTATTTTATTCGTATTATTAACGTAATAAAACAGAAACATCTTTTTATATAAAACAGAATACTTTATTAAAGTTATTCTATAAATAGAATATATTATATTTTATTTAAAAGATTTTTCTTTAAATATAGACCGTCAGCTTAAAGTAATCAATCTGGACCGTTCATGGATTAGTTACTATGCATTCCATTTTTCTATAAATAGCAGCTCATTCCTTCATTATTTCTTACGAATTCACTGAACTCTAGAGAGAGAAACTATAGAGAGAGAGAGAGAGAGAAGAAAAGTATTCTGCTACTTAACTACTTCCTTATTTCAGTTCTTCTTTAAAACGGTAAGGGGTGTTATTCTTTCTTATTCATGAAGAGAACTGTTGTTATTCTATTTCTTATTATTCTGTTGGAATAACCTGTATACGCGGTCTACCCTATATTTGGTGACATTCTTCTGTTATTCTGTTGGAGCATCCTGTCTGTGTGTTTTACACCGGACCTGGTTCCGTTTTTATTATTATTCTGTTGGAATATCCTGTCTGTGTGTTTTACACCGGACCTGGTTCTGTCTTGTTAATATTCTGTTGGAACATCCTATCTATGTGTTTTACACCGGACCTGGTTCCATTATTTATTATTCTGTCGGAATATCCTGTCTGTGCGTTTACGCCGGACCTGGTTCTATTATTTATTATTCTATTGGAATAACCTGTCTGTGCGGTCTATCGCGTGCCGTATGATTTCTTTTGTTATTCCATTCTTTATTATACTCAGTTGGTTAAGTTTTAACTTCTATACTCCATGAAATTAGTGGAATATCCTTGATAATTGCGGTTCATCCAGTATATTTTCATGAAAATATTCTTCTAAGCATTCTTGAATTTTACTCCACAAAACAGTATCATGTTGACAATTTGGACGTTGTTAATTATTGGATCAATTAATTCTTGAACTTGTTTTATTGAATTCTTATATCATTGTCATCATCCTCATGTTTATAAAATATTGAAAGTCATCTGTGGCCTGTAGTGCATAGATGGACTTGGTATGATTATGACCAGGGATTATTCGGTATAATCATGACCGTAATGTTACAAATGATATGGTAAAAGTCCTCATTGGCCCGTAGTGTATTGATGGACAGTTGTTGGCATGATCATGACCATTAATGAATACACGAATATCCTTGGCCATAGTGCAAGGTTGATTCGATGATGTGGATTATTTTATTAAGCTGAGTCTCAGCAATAACAGTGTTGAAAAACCTTTTAAATTATAGAAGATAATAGATTTTATTCTCTACTTGACTCTTTTAATGGATTGCTTGTTCCGCTGCAGTTAAACTTGATGTTCGTTATATTTTATCAGTTTAACACTGTTGAAGGCTAATGATAATTTATTCTGCATTATCTTAGTCATAATATTTCTTACTGGGCTAGTTGAGCTCACCCTTTCTTTCACTGTTCTCTTCAGGAAATGAGAATATAGCTGGGACGAGTCGGGGAACGGAGTGATGGACCAGATGATAGTATTAGTAGACCTCACTATTCTATTAAATAGTGTGACAATAATTGTATTGAGGACTCCTTTTGAGTTTGTATAGTCTCTAGTAGACAATAATTGTATTCAAACTCACAGTTATGTTTTGTCGTATTGTACACGACAGTTGTATTAGTAAGTTGTACTTGTATTCTGTACAATATATCTGACAATCCAAGATGGGTGATGTATACCAAATTTTGGGGGCGTCACACCAGTAAGGAGAGATCCTTATTGGAAAGCTCCCTCTTTCCTAGGAACTGCCTGGTTGTCAGTATTGTGATTCTGTAATATTATTTGTGAATAATTAATTATTAATTTATATGATGAGGAAAATATTGATTTTATGTGAATATAGATGGAAACAAATTTTAATGTGACAATTGTTGAAAATTAATATTTTATCTTTTTCTGATAAAATAATTCATTTAAATATATTATTATATTTTAATAATATAATAATGGTGATATTTTTACAATGAATGTGGGATATATGAGTATATGAGGAAGAAGAGTATTTTTGTTGCATTAAATAATTAACACATATTTTGTGTGTCGGTGGATCCCACTTCTTGACTGAAATTTAATTATAGCCTGTAAAATCGTTCGTTTGTGGATTTAGGTCAATTTCTGTTTAGAATTTGAAAAAACTTTCATCTATAAAGTTGTAGAGAATAAAATTTGCTATAAAAAAGACATAAGGTTTGAATTTTTCTGAAAAAAAGGCTATTTATTGTGAATTATTAAAGTCCCGGAATAATTGTTTTTTTTTTTGGAGTTTTAAATGATTTTTATATGAAAAACGTTTTTGGTGAGTTGGCACATGTGTGGCTGATATTTTGGATCAGTGGAGGTATGCGTAGGAATATATATATTATCGAGCGTATTCTTGTTTGTATTTTGATATTTTGAGTGTTGCTATACGGTGCAAGTTCCCTTCAGCACTATATCCAGTATTCCAGCTAGAAGTACTGCTCTTTTGAGGTAAGGGATAGTAAGGGATTTTAAGGGTTATTATGTTTTTCAGTTTCGAAATTTTTGCGAACCTTAAAAAATTTTGAAAAAAATATGAAATGATAATTTGATGAGTTTTATTGATTGTGTTCAAAAATGACGATTTTTGGATATATAGATTAAGAGTTATGGATTTTATGAGAAAAGACCATTTTAAAAGTAAACGCTCATAACTCCTTGTGGTTAACTCCAAAATTGATGAAATTTTTATTGGGAGTACATGTATATAACAGAAGTATACCGTGTAAATTTCAGAAGTTTTGGACAAAAGTACAATTTATGATAAATGTCTAAATATTCGGCAGTTTTGACCGTATAAAAAATAGTAAATGAATTTTAAAAATTCTGAGAAAAATATATGTTCAATATGGGACTGTATTATACTAAATCTCAGAAAAGAAATATTTTTGGGACTGATTTGGTATTTTTTATAAAAATAGACTAGTTATAAGTAAATGAATTAAATATGTTATGTGAAGTAAGAAAATTAAAAAATAGGATTTTATGGCTTGAGAATCCTATATAAGGTATGTGCATATTATTGATGAGGGTTTTGGTTATTGGTGATGAAATCTTATGAGTTTGGTATTTTAGGATGATTAAATGTATTATTTAGTAAAGTGTAAACAGTTAAAATAAATTATTTATAAGTTTAAGAAATGTTATTCTTTTAATATCATTATACCGAAATATTGGTATGGATTTTATTATGGAATTTCTACCTTTTTCACGTCGAGATTACTATTCATGAGTTACTATTCACGAGTTACTATTCATGAGTTACTATTCACGAGTTACTATTCACGGGTACTATTAACGATAAAATTAGTTTCTTTTACTGACCAAATTATCGTTAATTTATGAATCTTACTCTTGAGATTAAATCTATACGTTGATTACATTGTTTTTATTATCATATATAACATTTTTATAACTCTAATGATGATGTTTCTCTTTGACTTGAGTGTAAAGATGGGTAGATTATTGGTATGATCGTGACTATGGGTTCTCTTTGTCCAGTAGTGCAAGATGAATTGTTGACTGGTATGATCATGACCATTGAATTTATAATTGTGAGACCCCGAATTTTATGAAATAAAAGTATTCAATTTTTCTATTTTGGTAAATAGTTAAATTGATAAAAGTTTAAAGTTAAGGGTAATATGTGAAAAAAAAAAATTCCAGGTTAGCAAGTTGATATAAAATATTCGTTGTGTCGGAGAATATTCGATTAGTCAGGGAATATTCTTTTTATCGGGAAATATTCGTACGACGGTACAATCATTGGTGGACCCCACAACGGAATTATTGTCGGATTGAGAAAACGACAAAAATATTTTTATAAAAATAACGACGAAAGTTTTACCATTAACTGTTGAAACACCCGGTGTTAAAAGTACAGTAATACGCGTGGTTGCATAGTAACACAAGGTATTGATTATTGATGCTTACGTGAAAAGTCATTCAGTTTTGTTTTATTAGTATTATTAATGTAATAAAACAGAAAAACTTTTTATATAAAACAGAATACTTTTATAAAGTTATTCGTTTTATTAGGCTAATAGTAAAATCTTTTTATATAAAACAAAATACTTTTATAAAGTTATCTGTTTTATTAGACAATAATTAGAATATATTATATTTTATTACGCATAGTGCCTGCATAGTATTTGCATAGTAAAATCTTTTATAAAGTTATTCGTTTTATTAGATTATAAATAGAATGTATTATATTTTATTTAAAAGATTTTGCTTTAAATATGGACCGTCCGATTAAAAGTAAATTAATCTGGACCATTCATGAATTAGTTACTATGCAGTCCATTCTTCTATAAATAGAAGCTCATTCCTTCATTATTTTTTACGAATTTACTGAAACTCTAGAGAGAGAAACTATAGAGAAAGTTCTTCTTCAATAATCTTGAGTGTATTTATTTAGAGTTTAAGAATGCTTTGAGCGTAGTGCAAATTTTCTTCGAGTATATCCTCGCCCTATCAGTCGGAATACTCTTCTTTCAAAGGTAAGAGATATTATTTATTGTACTCGTAAAGGGTATTCTTTCTTTCTTATTCATGAAGAGAACTTCTGTTATTTCATTATTTATTATTCTGTTGGAATAACCTGTATATGCGGGCTACCCTATACTTGGTGAAATTCTTTTGTTATTATATTTTTATTATTCTGTTGGAACATCCTGTCTGTGCTTTACGCCGGACCTGGTTCCATTATTTATTATTCTGTCAGAATATCCTGTTTGTGCTTTACGCCGGACCTGGTTCCATTATTTATTATTCTGTCGGAATATCCTGTCTGTGCGTTTACGCCGGACCTAGTTCCATTATTTGTTATTCTGTCGGAATATCCTGTCGGTGCATTTACGCATGACCTGGTTCCACTATTTATTTTTTTGTTGGAATAACCTGTCTGTGCGGTCTATCGCATTCCTGGTGATTTCTTTTGTTATTCCATTCTTTATTATACTTGGTTAAAGTTTTGGCTTTTATACTTCATGAAATTAGTGGAATATCCTTGATATTTGCGCTTCATCCAGTATCTTTTCATGGAAGTATTCTTTTGAGCATTTTTAAATTTTACTCCACAAAGCAGTATCATGTTGACAATTTGGACGTTATTGATTCCTGGATAAATTAATTCTTGAACTTGTTTTATTGAATTATTATGTCATTGTCATCATCCTCATGTTTATATTATGTTGAAAGTCATCTGTGGCCTTTAGTGCATAGATGGACTTGGTATGATTATGACCAGGGATTATTCGGTATAATCATGACCGTAATATTACAAATGATGTGGAAAAGTCCTCATTGGCCCGTAGTGCATTGATGGATAGTTTTTGGTATGATTATGGCCATGGATTCTCTTCGGCCAAGGGTGAAAAGATGAATTATTTTATGGCATGATCAGGACCGTTGATGAAAACACGATTATCTTTGGCCCGTAGTGCATGGATAATTCGTGGTCATGATACTAATGAATATCTTTGGCATGTAGTGCAGGGATGATTCGATGATGTGGATTAATTATTGAGCTGAGTCTCAGTGATGGAATATTAATTCATGGATGTGATAATCATGAATATCTTTGGTCGTAGTGTATGAATAATTCATGGATGTGATACTAACGAATATCCTTGGCCGTAGTGCATGGATAATTCGAAGGTGTGGATTATTATTAAGCTGAGTCTCAGCGATAAAATATTGGTTATACACTTTTAATTTGTAGAAGATAGTAGATATCATGCTCTACTTGACTCTTCTAAAATACAGTTGTATGCCTTTGGCCATAGCGCAAAGATGAATTTATTAGTATGATTATGAACAAGAATTGTGATTTGGTATAACCATGATTTTTGATATTTCAAGTGAATATAGGTGATGAAAATTATCTTCGTCATAAGTGCGAAGAGGAATTTTGAATCACAATTATGATTATGAGTTATTCATATGATTGTGGATAGGAATTGTTGATTGATGTTACAGGGATAAAATATTATTGGTGGACTTTTAACATGGAGAAGATAATAGACCTAATGGTCTATTTAACTCTTCTAATGGATTGCTCATTCCGCTGCAACTATGGTTGAAAACTTTTATCATTTACCATATGTTCTAAATCTCTGATTTATTAATGTTGAAGGCTATTGATGGTGTAAATTAGCTTTAATTATGATATTCTTTACTGGGCTAGTTGAGCTCACCCTTTTGCTTTCATTGTTCTCTTTAGGAAGTGAGAACGCAGCAGGGACTAGTCGGGGAACGGAGTGACGGTCCAGATGATATTATTAGTAGTCCTCACTATTCTATGAAATAATGTGATAGCTATGGAGGTTCTCCCTAAACATTATAGAAAAGTGTGTTGTATTCTATACATCATTTAGTAGTTATATTTGGTGAATCAAATAGGGTGAGGCGAATCCAACTTTGGAAGGGTGTTTTGCCACTATCATACAAGATGTCTAATGACATACAACCTCGTGTTCTCATAAGACATGGTTGTGCACATCCACTTGCTAAATATATCTACGAACACTACCTATATGATCTTGGAGTTTATTTGAAGTATAATTTTCACTTGGAGACAACGGAGATATTAGTATATCAAGAGAAGACTCACCATTAGAAAGAATGATAGTAATCTTCTTGTTTTTATTTGGGGACTTTTAGGTCAACCAAGGATAATTCTATGGACATATGATATCTATCATAACCTAGACGCATGGCCTCCTATGTACGAAGGTTTTCTTGAGCACTTCCCAAAGATTTTAATTTCTAAAACAGTTTTTGACTATACTTTTATGTAAAGTATCTTTGTAAGGTTGTAGTCGAGGTACCATGAGAGTTACATACATTTGTATTAAAACTCATAGTTAACTGTGGTCGTATTCTATACGACAGCTCAACAGTTGTATAAATGAAGTTATATTTAAATTTTGTACCATGTATCTGGCGACTCAGAATGGGTGATGTATACCTAATTTTTGGGGCGTCACGATAATTGAATATCTTTAACTTAAGTGCAAAGGTGAATTGATCAACATGGTTATAATTATTGTTTATATAAATTCTGAAATGATTATATATTTCTTTGAGATATTAATATCTTTGGCCCGTACTGCAAAGATGACATGTTGAATATCTTTGGCCTATAGTGCGAAGATGACCTGCTGTTGAATATCTTTGGCTTGTAGTGCAAAGATGAATTATTGATGAATATCTTTGGCCCGTAGTGCAAAGATGAATTTATTAGTATAATTATGAAGAGGAACTGTGATTTGGTATAACTATGATCTTTGATGTTTCAGGTAAAGACAGGTGATAAAAATTATCTTCGTCCTGAATGAGAAGAAGAAATTAGAACCTCAATTATGATTATGAGTTATTCACATAATTGTGGACAGGAACTGTTGATTGATGTTACAGGGATAAAACATCATTGGTAGACTTTTAACATGGAGAAGATAATAGATTTTATATTCTATTCGACTCTTATAATGGATTGCTCGTTCCACTGCAACTATGGTTGAAAAGTTTTATCATCTACCATATGTTCTAAATCTCTGATTTATTACTGATGAAGGCTATTGATAATTTAATTATCTTTAGTCATGATATTCTTTAATGGGCTATTTGTGCTCACCCTTTTGCTTCACAATTCCTTTCAGGTATTAAAAAGTGTAGCTGGGTCGAGCGGGGGTAACAGGGGAATAGAACAGTGGTCTCTAGCTGTGGTGGTTCTCCCTAAATAGTATAAAAAAGTGTGTTGTATTTTATACGTTATTTAGTAGTTATATTTAATGAATCAAATAGGTGTAGGCGAACCCAACGTTGGAAGGGTGTTTTACCACTATCATACAAGATGTCTAATGATATGCGACTTCGTGTTATCATAAGACAGGGTTGTGCACATCCACTTACTGAGTATATCTACGAGCACTACCTATATAATCTTGGTGTTTGGTTGAAGTATAATTCTCAATTAGAGACAGTGGAGATAATGATATGTCAAGAGAAGACTCACCATTGAAAAGAATATGATAGTAATCTTCTTGTTTTTCTTTGGGGTCTATTGGGTCAACCAAGGATAATTCAGTGGGCATATGATATCTATTATAACCTAAACGCATGGCCTCCCATGTACGAAGGTTTCCTTGAGCACTTCTCAAAGGTTTTAATTTCTAAAACAGTTTTTGACTATACCTTTATGTAAGGTGCCATTGTGACGTGCTATCCAAGGTTGGGATGAGAGTCACAGTTGGTATATATTTGTATCAAAACTCACAGCATATGTGTTGTTGTATTTTGCACGATAATTGTTGTAATAAAATTGTAGTTATTTTCTGTACCATGTATTTGGCGACTCAGAATAGGTTGGATGGATTGGACCTATTTTAGGGGCGTTATATTTGGTATCAGAGCTTAGGGATATGATCTCTGACAGAGATCAGGGAATAGAATTAGGAGGGAAGAGACGAGTAATATCCTTCGCTAGTGTGTGTCCTACCTAAGCTGAATTTTCTTACCTAAGTTGACAAATTATGATATGTCAATTAACTTTTGTTTTGAAGCTGTATTCTAGAATGATATCTGAAATACAGGAGATGAGCAATGGAGAAATCATGATGATCGGGGAGATAAAATCTGAAATGAAAGCAAGGTATTCTCAACTCTTCGAAATACCAGGTACGTAAATTTCGGGGACGAAATTTCATAAGGAGGGGAGATTGTAAGACCCCAAATTTTATAAAATAAAAGTATTCAATTTTTCTATTTAGTAAATAGTTAAATTGATAAAGTTTAAAGTTAAGGGTGATATATGTAAATTTTTCAAAATAAGCAAGTGGTTATAAAATACTCATTTCTGTTGGGGAATATTCGTTTGGTCGTAGAATATTCTTACTGTCGAGGAATATTCGTATGACGGCGTAGCCTTGTGTGGGCCCCATAACAGAATAACTGTCGGATGAAGAAAACGACAAGTTTAAGTTTATAAATAATGGCGTAGTTGTTACCGTTAACACTGTTGGAATACCTGGTGGTTAAAAAACAGTAATACGCGTGGTTGCACAGTAGCACACGGTATTGAACAGTTTTGTTGAATTATTGATTCTTACGTAAGAAGGCACTATTCAATAATTGTTACAGTAATTACTGTTTAATATTTTATTTTATTGATTCAATAATTGCTGCGTTGATATTTTATATTATTGTTATTTTAATAATTGTCACTACACAATATTATTCATTATCGGAGCAATAATTCATATTATCTTAATAATATTATTAGATAATATTATTGGTAATTTCTAGAAAGTTCTGTCTAAAGAGAGGTTTGGTCACCTAATTGCTCGCCAGTAAGGAGAGATCCTTATTGGAAAGCCCCATCTTTCCTGGGAACTGCCTAGTTGTCAGTATTGTGATTCTTTAAAATTATTTGTGAATAATTGATTATTGATTTATATGATGAGAAAAATATTAATTTTATGTGGATATAGATGGAGAAAATTTTTAATGTGACAATTGTTGAAAATTAATATTTTATCTTTTTCTGATAAAATAATTCATTTAAATATATTATTATATTTTAATAATATAATAATGGTGATATTTTTCCAATGAATGTGGGATATATTAGTATATGAGGAGGAAGAGTATTTTTGTTATATTAAATGATTAACACATATTTTGTGTATCGGTGGACCCCACTTCTTGACTGAAATTTGATTATAGCCTGTAAAATCGTCCGTTTGTGAATTTTGGTCAATTTTTGTTTGGAATTTAAAAAAACTTTCTTCTGCAAAGTTGTAGAGAATAGAATTTCTTATGAAAAAGACATAAAGTTTGAATTTTTCTGATAAAAAGGCTATTTATTATGATTTATTGAAGTCCCGGAATAATTAATTTTTTTTTTGGAGTTTTAAATGATTTTTATATGAAAAATATTTTTAGTGAGTTGGTATATGTGTGGCTGATGTTTTGGATCAGTGGAGTTGTGCGTAGGAATTTATAATATATATTAATATTTTATTAAATTTTCTGCTTTGGTGTTCTAAGTAATTTCCTATAAATAGGGTGCTTAGGTTAGAATTGAAAAACACATCAGAAACTAAAGATTTCTCTCTCTATATTATCGAGCGTATTCTTGTGAGTATTTTGATATTTTGAGTGTTGTTATACGGTACAAGTTTCCTTCAGCACTATATCCAGTATTTCAGCTAGAAGTACTGCTCTTTTGAGGTAAGGGATAGTAAGGGATTTTAAGGGTTATTATGTTTTTCAGTTTCGAAATTTTTGCGAACCTTAAAAAATTTTGAAAAAATTTGAAATAATAATTTGATGAGTTTTGTTGATTGTGTCCAAAAATGGCGATTTTTGGATATATAGATTAAGAGTTATGAATTTTATGAGAAAAGACTATTTTAAAAGTAAACGCTTATAACTCCTTGTGGTTAACTCCAAAATTGATAAAAATTTTATTGGGAGTACATGTGTACAATTTATGATAAATGTCTAAATATTCGGCAGTTTTGGCCATATGAAAAATAGTAAATGAATTTTAAAAATTCTGAGAAAAATATATGTTCAATATGGGACTATATTATGCTAAATCTCAGGAAAAAAATATTTTTGGGACTGATTTGGTATTTTTCATTAAAATGGACTAGTTATGAGTAAATGAATTAAATATGATATGTGAAGTAAGAAAATTGAAAAATAGGATTTTATGACTTGAGAATCCTATATGAGGTGTATGCAGATTTTTTATGAGGGTTTTGATTATTGGTGATGAAATTTTATGAGTTTGATATTTTAGGATGCTTAAATATATTATTTAGTGAAGTGTAAACAATTAAAATAAATTATTTATAAGTTTAAGAAATGTTATTCTTTTAATATCATTATACCGAAATATTGGTATGAATTTTATTGTGAAATTTATACCTTTTTTATGTTGGGGTTACTATTCATGAGTTACTATTCACGAGTTACTATTTACGAGTTACTATTCACGAGTTACTATTCACGGGTACTATTCACGACAAAATTGGTTTCTTTTACTGACCAAATTATCGTTGATTTATGAATCTTACTCTTGAGATTACTTCTATACGTTGATTACATTGTTTTTATTATCATATATAACATTTTTATAACCCTAATGATGATGTTTCTCTTTGACTTGAGTGTAAAGATGGGTAGATTATTGGTATGATCGTGACTATGAGTTCTCTTTGTCCAATAGTACAAAGATGAATTGTTGACTGGTATGATCATGACCATTTAATTTATAAATGAATATCTTTAACTTAAGTGCAAAGGTAAATTAATCAACATGGTTATAATTATTATTTATATAAATTCTGAAATGATTATATATTTCTTTGAGATATTAATATCTTTGGCCTGTAGTGCAAAGATGACATGTTGTTGAATATCTTTGGCATGTAGTGCAAAGATAACCTGTTGTTAAATATCTTTGGCCTGTAGTGCAAAGATGAATTGTTGATGAATATCTTTAGCCTGTAGTGCAAAGATAAATTTATTATTATAATTATAAACAGGAACTGTGATTTGGTATAACCATGATCTTTGATGTTTCAGGTAAAGACAAGTGATAAAAATTATCTTCGTCCTGAATGAGAAGAAGAAATTAGAACCTCAATTATGATTATGAGTTATTCACATGATTGTGGACAGGAACTGTTGATTGATATTACAGGGATAAAATATTATTGGTAGACTTTTAACATGGAGAAGATAATAAACTTTATGGTCTATTTGACTCTTCTAATGGATTGCTCGTTCCGCTGCAACTATGGTTGAAATGTTTTATCATCTACCATATGTTCTAAATCTCTGATTTATTACTGATGAAGGCTATTGATAATTTAATTATCTTTAGTCATGATATTCTTTACTGGGCTATTTGTGCTCACACTTTTGCTTCACAATTCCTTTCAGGTATTAAAAAGTGTAGCTGGGTCGAGCGGGGGTAACAGGAGAATAGAACAATGGTTTCTAGCTGTGGAGGTTCTCCCTAAACAGTATAAAAAAGTGTGTTGCATTTTATACATCATTTAGTAGTTATATTTGGTGAATCAAATAGGGGGAGGCGAACCTAACGTTGGAAGGGTGTTTTGCCACTATCATACAAGATGTCTAATGACATGCGACTTCGTGTTATTATAAGACAGGGTTGTGCACATCCACTTGCTGAGTATATCTACGAGCACTACCTATATAATCTTGGTGTTTGGTTGAAGTATAATTTTTAATTAGAGACAGTGGAGATAATGATATGTCAAGAGAAGACTCACCATTGAAAAGAATATGATAGTAATCTTCATATTTTTCTTTGGTGTCTATTGGGTCAACCAAGGATAATTCTGTGGGCAAATGATATCTATTATAACCTAAACGCATGGACTTCCATGTACGAAAGTTTCCTTGAGCACTTCTCAAAGGTTTTAATTTCTAAAACAGTTTTTTACTATACCTTTATGTAAGGTGCCATTGTGACGTGCTATCCAAGGTTGGGATGAGAGTCACAGTTGGTATATATTTGTAGACCTGACAAACGGGCCCAAAGCCCGCGGGCCTGGCCGGTCCGCCCGCCAAAAAGCGGGCTTTAGGCCGCATTTTTTTGGCCCATAAAAACCCGGGCCTTTTTGGCCCGGCCCGTTCAAGGCCCGGCCCGGCCCTCCCGCGGGCTTCGCGGGCTCAAAAAAGTGCAAAAAAATAGGCATAAACCAACTTCGGCCCGCGGGCCGGCCCGGTCCGCCCGTGAGCCCGCGGGCTATGGGCTTACTTTTTTTGGCCCGTAAAAATTCGGGCCTTTTTGGCCCGGCTCGTTTTAGCCCGGCTCGTTTTAGTCCGGCCCGTCCATGGCCCGGTCCGCGCCCGCCCGCCCGATTGCCACCTCTATATATTTGTATCAAAACTCACAGCATATGTGTTGTTATATTTTGCACGACAATTGTTGTAATAAAGTTGTAGTTATTTTCTGTACCATGTATTTGGCGACTCAGATTAGGTTGGATGGATTGGACCTATTTTAGGATCGTTACAATAGAAGCAATACATAAATAAAATGAGTGTAGAATTCGGAATCTGAAACGAAATAATATTTCTTACATACTACAGAGTATGGAAGAAAATATTATTCCTTACGAATATTGAACGAAAATAAAATTTCTAACGAATACGAAAAATAATATCGTAAGCGAATATGAAATAAATAATACCCCTTACCTCAAAAAGAGAACAATTCTGACTGGTATAGCGGAGATATTCTTGAAGAAATCTTATACTATTTTTTACACTCAAAGCTACCTTAAACTCTAAAGAAATACGCTCAATATTATAGAAGAAGAATTCTCTGATTCTGGTGTGATTTTTACTTCTAAACTGAGCATCCTATTTATAGGAGAATGAAATGATACTATTTAGAAAATAAAATCATGGACTGTATAGTAAAACTTTTGAACGAAATCATGGGCAGAATTCTAAATTTTTTTTCTGATTTACTATGTTGCACTATGCAGCACTATGCAACACTATGCAGTATTATACAAGCAATAAAATATAAAATATTCTATTTTGCATAAAAAAAAATAAAACTTATATATATATATATATATATATATATATATATATATATATGAAACAAAAACTGAGATAACTTTCTATCGATAATTTTGAAAAATGGATAAGTGGGGGGTCTATAAAATAAGCAAAATTTATCACAAATACTTCATAAAAATCCCCTCTATTTATCTCAATTCATTTGGCTTCACAAGACACATTTTTAATAACCCTTATTCATCATTAATATTATAACTTGTAATATTAACAATCAGATCATTCTCAGGAAAGATGGAGCTTTCTGATAAGGATTTCTCCCTATTGGCGCACAATTAGGTGACTAAACCCCTTTCCTCGACAGAACTTTCTAGACATCGTTAATAATGTAAATAATAATGTGAATAACTTTATCGTCTCAATTATTGATTTAATAATATAAAATATTGTGACAATAATTGAATCAATAACGTGAGATACTATGCAACAACTACTATGGCAATAATTGAATAAAATTGGGTGACTTCTCACGTAAGGATCAATAATCAAAGATACTGTACAATATCGTATGCTACTATGCAACCACACGTATTACTGTAATTTTATCACGAGTATTTCAACAATTAACGGTAAAACTTTTACCGTTATTTTTATAAAAAGTTATTTCTGTCGTTTTATAACTCCGACAGTAATTCTGTTGTGGGATCCACCAATGATTGTGTCGTCGTACGAATATTCTCATATTTTGACAATAGGTTTTGTGGTTAATAGTTTCATATTATCGCACACTTCATCGGTTATTGACTTCCATTTCTCACTACCTTGCTTTCCAACCTATTTTGAAAAATATAACAAACATTAAGAGGAATATAACTGACTAATCCTAAGGCAAAGGGTTGAGAAACTCAACGCCACTATTATTAAACAAATTGGTCCCTTGTTCTCATCCTCCGTTTAAAGATTCTGTTAATTTTTGAATTAACAGAGTAAAAATGTGGTTTGACTACAATTAACAACAACTGATACGTATTTTCCTTCTGCACTTCCCATTCAATCTTCTCTTTCTTGAGGGGGACACTTCTCTGCTTCTTACTTCAAAATATTTATTGCGTAAGGACTACTGAATAGATGATTCAGAGCCTTGATGTTTGTTCCAAATAGAATGCAATTTTTTTTATAAATTTTCCCTGCCATTTGAGTTCTCTCGTAACTAAACGATATAAATTTTCTTTATTATGCATTTAAGTTCGTTGTTTGGTGATTCGGCGAGCAGACAAATTTTAACATTAACAGTAGCCAATATAGATGTGTCCGAATTTAAGTAAAAAAAAATACCCCCTCCATTTTATATGAACAATTTATGTTCGAGTGTGATAGAAGTTTTCAGTTTCAAAGAATAATATTTGTTTACACCCTCATTGCATAATGAAGAAATGTTAAAGGATAGTAAATTTATCTTATGGAACTCATATATATATATATATATATATACACACACACACACACACATACACAGGAGATCTGGTCAGGGATCCCAGAGTTTAGCAAAAATGCGAACTTTTGATTTCAACCGTGAGATATATCCAACAACCCAGGAAAGGAAGGTTTTGGAAAAAAAAGAGACGCGGATCTCTTTTCGGGTCAAAAAAGGAAACGCCTCTCTTTTTCCTAAATCGTGTTTCTCTTTCAAAGTTCGCCGGACGAAAGAATATTAGAGGAGCAATTGGTTCAGCAATCTTGAGGATACCAACTGAAGAATAGTGTAGCAGCAATTGGTACCGCCTACAAGTTCACCTAGTGTAGCAGCAAACTGTTTATTAATGGTTTAGTCTCCAAATCGATTAAGAAGATTAAGAAGATTTAGTCTCCCAAGCTTTTTTGAATCTCGTGGTCTCTGTCAAACCAAGAACAACCGCGATTTAGGAGTCTCCCAAGTTATTTTCTATTTTTCTGTTTGAACCAAATGAATGAAATCTAGGGTTTGGCAGTAAAATTTGTAGATTGTGTAGATTTTTCTGTGATGATATATGGGTTGTCTTTCATGTGTTAAATTGAATTTGCAATTTTTCTATGTGGTCATTTGCGTGATATCTTGGGATGGTTTTCATGCTTTTGTTAGAATCAACAAGCCAGCAGCCAGAAAAGACCATCACTGTGAAGGACTATTAAAAGAATCACTGTGAAGGACTGTGAAGTTTGTAATTGGGTTATGCCAGAAGCATGAAAACCATAGAAAACCATCCCAAGATATCGCGCAAATGACCATATAGAAAAATTGCAAATTCAATTTAACACATGAAAGACAACCCATATATCATAACAGAAAAATCTACACAATTTACAAAATTTTCTGCCAAACCCTAGATTTCATTCATTTGGTTCAAACAGAAAAATAGAAAATACCTTGGGAGACTCCTAAATCGCGGTTGTTCTTGGTTTGATAGAGACCACGAGATTCAAAAAAGCTTGGGAGACTAAATCTTCTTAATCGATTCGGAGACTAAACCATCAATAAACGGTTTGCTGCTACACTAGGTGAACATGTAGGTGGAACTAATTGCTGCTACATTATTCTCCAGTTGGTATCCTCAAGATTGCTGAACCAATTGCTCCTCTGATATTCTTTCGTCCAGCGAACTTTGAAAGAGAAACGCGATTTAGGAAAAAAAGAGGCATTTCCTTTTTTGACTCGAAAAGAGATCCGCGTCTTTTTTTTTTCCAAAACCTTCCTTTCCTGGGCCGTTGGATATATCTCACGGCTGAAATCAAAAGTTCGCTTTTTTGCTAAACTCCGAGATCCTAGACCAGATCTCCTCTGTGTATGTATGTATATATATATATATATATATACACACACACAGCGGATCAGGTCCGGATTCCCGGACCTGATCAAAAACGGACTCAAATTTTTATTTTATTTTTGCTTTTTTTTAAATAACTAAAAAAATATTTAATATTTTTTGGAACTAAAATTTTTTCATAATACAATATTTTTGGGGTGATTTGGATACCTATACCAAAAAATGGTGGTATAGTCTGCACAGACTGTACATACATGTTTTGTTATACGTACCCAAATCACACCAAAAATACTGTATTATGAAAAAAATTTAATTCCATAAAATATTAAATATTTTTTTTTTGTTGTTTTAAAAAAAAAGCAAAAAAAAAAAAAAGTCCGGACGGGATAAAATCCGGGTGTCCGGACTGGAACCAGACTCTCTCTCTCTCTCTCTTTATATATATATATATATGAGTACGGTTCAAAAATTATGACAACTAATGGTTTAACATAGTGTACAGTCTGAACCGGATCCTCAAGATTACTTGAGACTAACAATTCGCATCTACGAACGATGAATTCTAGTTATTCATTCTATTTAAGTAAGGTAAAAAAATGCTTAGCTCTTTGTTCTTTCTAAGAAAGTTAAAATATAAGTATTATTTTAGTTCCCTCCGATATTTGAAGTTATATATCAACATTTGAGTGTTTCATCAAAGTCGTAAGTCCCAAATAGAATATATAAATATAAGCACAACAATCATGCAAAATTGGTGCTCCAGGATTAGTACCAACTCTATGACTGTTTCTTCCATCTTCCATTAATTATAAGTAGTATGATACATTCCAAAAGTACCATTATCATGAGCACAACATATTATTTGTTCAAAATTAGGACTGAGCAAAAAATGGATATAACCGAATAACCGAATCGAACCGAATTTTTTAAACTGAAATTTCTTGATAATTCGGTTATTTTTTGTAATTCAGTTATATTCGAATTCTTATTTGGTATTCGGGTCTGGTTATTAAAATCATCCTATTCGATTACCCGAATAACCGAACATATTCATTAAAAAAAGAATTTAATATTTGTATGATGGACCTGATAAGTCAAATAAGCAGATCTAATCTTTGGGGAAAAAAAGGAAGCAGATCTCATCTTCCATCTCAGTTCCACTCTACTCCAGCACCTTCGCCCCAAATGGTTATTCTCCCTTTCATAATAAACCCCAGTGTGAAACCCCAGATTTTATGAATAAAGATTTAATTTTTTTCGAAATATTTTTTTAAATATTATGGTGTAAATTTGAGATAATGTTATAGTTGTGTGTAGTATTTATAAATTTTGCAACGGAATTATTCGTACGACGTCACAATTATTGGTGGACCCCACAACAGAATTATTGTCGGATTGAGAAAACGATAAAAATATTTTATAAAAATAACGGCGGAAGTTTTACCGTTAATACTGTTGAACTACTCGGTAGTAAAAGTACAGTAATACGTGTGGTTGCATAGTAGCACACGGTATTAATTATTGAGGCTTACGTGATAAGTCACTCAGTTTTGTTTAATTAGTATTATTAACATAATAAAATAGAAATTTTTTTTATATAAAACAGAATACTTTTAAAAAGTTATCTGTTTTATTAGACAATAATTAGAATATATTATATTTTATTATGCATAGTATTTGCATAGTGCCTGCATAATGTTTGCATAGTAAAATCTTTTATAAAGTTATTCGTTTTATTAGATTATAAATAGAATATATTATATTTTATTTAAAAGATTTTGCTTTAAATATGGACCGTCAGATTAAAGTAAATCAATCTAGACCGTTCATGAGTTAGTCACTATGCAGTCTATTTTTCTATAAATAGAAGCTCATTCCTTCATTATTTTCTTACGAATTCACTGAAACTCTAGAGAGAGAAACTATAGAGAGAAAGAAGAAAAGTATTCTACTACTTCACTACTCCGATATCAAGTTTCTTTTGCGGTAAGGGATATTATTTGTTGTACTCGTAAAGGGTATTCTTTCTTTCTTATTGATGAAGAGAACTTCTGTTATTCCAGTCTTTATTATTCTCTTGGAACATCCTGTCGGTGCGTATTACGCCTGACCTGGTTCCGTTATTATTATTCTGTTGGAATAACCTGTCTATGTGAAGTACCGCATGCATGGTGATTTCTTTTGTTATTCCATTCTTTATTATACTCAGTTGGTTAAAGTTTTGACTTCTATACTCCATGAAATTAGTGGAATATCCTTGATATTTGCGCTTCATCCAGTATCTTTTCATGAAAATATTTTTTTGAGCATTCTTGAATTTTACTCTACAAAGAAGTATCATGTTGACAATTTGGACGTTATTAGTTCCTGGATAAATTAATTCTTGAACTTGTTTTATTGAATTCTTACATCATTGTCATCATCCTCATGTTTATATTCTGTTGAAAGTCATCTGTGGCATGTAGTGCATAGATGGATTTGGTATGATTATGACCAGGGATTATTCGGTATAATCATGACCGTAATGTTATAAATGATGTGGTAAAAGTCCTAATTGGTCCGTAGTGCATTGATGGACAGTGGTTGACATGATCATGACTATTAATAAATACACAAATATTCTTGGCCCGTAGTGCATGGATAATTGTGGTCGTGATACTAAAGAATATCCTTGGTCGTAGTGCAGGGGTGATTCGATGATGTAAATTATTTATTAAGCTGAGTCCCAGCGATAAAAGTCATGAAAAACCTTTTAAATCATAGAAGATAGTAGATTTTATTCTCTACTTGACTCTTCTAATGGGTTGCTTGTTCCGCTGCAGTTAAACTTGATGTGTGTTATATTGTATCAGTTTAACACTGTTTAAGGCTAATGATAATTTATTCTGCATTATCTTAGTCATAATATTTCTTACTGGGCTAGTTGAGCTCACCCTTTCTTTCACTGTTCTCTTCAAGAAATGAGAATATAGCTGGGACGAGTCGGGGAACGGAGTGATGAATCAGATGATAGTATTAGTAGCCCTCACTATTCTGTTAAATAGTGTGACAATAAATGTAATGATGACTTATTCTGAGAGTGGATATTGTCTAGAAGACAGTATTTGTATTGAAACTCACAGCTCTCTTGTGGTATATTAAAGATTGTATTTGTATTCTGTACCATATATTTGGCGACTCAGAATAGGTGATGTATACCTATTTTGGGGGCGTCACAGTTGGTATCAGAGCTTAGGGATATGATCCCTGGCTGAGATGTGAGGTAAGAACTAGGAGGGGGGAGACGGGAGAATTCTTTCGCTAGTATGACCTACCTAAGTTTATTTGGTATTTAATTAGTCGGTCAGAGTATAGGAATAATATGTGATATGTTAATTAACCCTTGTTTTGTTGCAGTATTTGAAAATGGCATATGAAAATGTTGAGATAAACAATGGAGCACAGGAGACCGTTGAGTCTCCACAGATCAATAATCAGGACAATGTGCAACAGGAAGGCAATAATCCTCATGTAAACAACAACACTGATCAATTGACGAACGACAATACGTTTAGGAGTTTTTTAGAATTCATGCAACATCAGGCGAAGGTGGCTCCTGTTCATAATGCAGGAGGAAATAATGGCAACCCACGGTTGGTCACCGCTAAGCAATTCAAGGAGTTGGGACCACCGGAGTTTTTGGAAAAGCCAGAACCACTTAAGGCGGAGACGTGGTTAAAGTAGATCACCAAGATATTTGATGTCTTGGGATGCTCTGAGGAGCAAAAGGTTCTCTTTGCCACCTTTATGTTCCGTGAAGAGGCAGATCACTGGTGGAAATCTGTAAAACGTACCCAGCCTAACGCACTCAAGATGTCTTGGGAGAAGTTCCAAGAGTTGTTCAATGACAAGTACTTTTTCGAAAGCATTCGTCACATGAAGGAGGTGGAATTTATCAAGTTGGAGCAAAACAACATGACCGTGTCACAGTACGAAGCCAAGTTTGCCGAGTTGTCCCGATTTACATCCCACTTGGTTGATAATGAAGAGAGAATGACGCGGATATTTTTAAGAGGTTTGAAGCCGGAGATACGTCAATATCTTATTTCTCATAAACTGTGTTTGTATTCAGATATTATAAATAGGGCTCAGTTAGTGGAGCGCGATAACGAGTCAACGCAACCAAAAGAGGGCAGTCGGTAAAATGATAATACCGGTGATAACAGTCATCAAAGCGGTGATAATAAACATGGAGAGAATCAACATGCCAGAAATAGTAACCACTTCGGTGGTAATAATGGTCAAAACAATAATAATGGACATTTCAAGAAGAAGAGATTCAACAATGATGGAAAGACGTCAGCACCAGCACCAGTTGTTAAGGAAGGAGAACGACCACCCATCATATGCTTTAAATGCGGAGGGGAGGGACACGTCAGTCCAAACTGCGCGATGTCGTCCAAAGCATGTTATAATTGTGAAAGAGAAGGTCACTTAGCCCGATTTTGTCGTTCACTGAAGACAAGTTCAGCTAAGATGGAGGCACCAAAGGCCGTCCCAGAAAAGTCAATGCCGGTAGTTTAAGAGAGAGCGTTTTTTTTCGTGACAAGGAACCTGAATAAAATTATCACGGGTATGTTAGTCATAAACTCTTGTGAAATATATACTGTGTTAGATACCGGCTCTACTTACTCTTTTATTTCACCTAGTTGTGTTCAATTTTTGAAGTTAACTCCGGAGAAGTTAGACTTTGATTTATCTGTTGAAATTCTGTTGGGAGAAACCTTCGTTACCTCCACTATTTATAAATCTTGTTTGATTCAAATCAACACTTTCACGTTACCTGTCGATCGTATCTCTTTGAAAATACTTGTCTTTGATGTGATTTTAGGAATCGATTGGTTACCTACTCATCATGTTTTTTTTGTAAGGTTGTTAGCTTTCATACTCCTAACCAACCTGTTATGCGAATTGAAAATAACCAAACCACTAAAGTCAAACATTGTCATATCAAGTCATAAGTAAAAAGTCCTGAGCCTTTATCTGGTGACTTCCTTGTGTGGAATGCACCGAAGCCAGACTTTCTGTAGACGACGTCGTGAATGATGATGGCAAGTTGATAGGTATCAATGTGACGTGCTATCCAAGTCTTGGATGAGGGTCACAGTTTTGAACGATATTTCTATTATTAATAAATTTTCTGACGTATTCGTAAAGACTTCTTAGCCTACCCCAGAGCGTAAAATTGAATTTTGTATTGTCCCCAGTACAAAACCCATTTCTTAAACCCTTAAATATTTTTTCAACTAAACGAACGTGTTATGCGCCACAGACGTTGTCTCGAGCTATTAAAGATTACGATCGTACTATTCAATATCATCGTGGAAGTGCGAAGGTGGTAGCTGACGCGTTGAGTAGAAGATCGTATGCAAGTGAGATGTTGTTAACACAAAGACTCATCTCGTATAACTTACAAATGATGAAGATAGAGTTAAAGACTCTAGGGACCCACGTGAAGATAACAAATATACGATTAGAATCGACTTTAATCGATAAATTTAAAGCCGCTCAAGCTACATACTCAGAGCTGATGAATGTGAAGAAGAAGGTTCAAGAGGGCGTATTCTAGAAGCAATAATCGATGAAGAGAGAAAATATCAACCCTCGATTTAATTGACCCATTTGAAATCCTCGATCGAGCAGGAACTGGGGCTTATAGACTCGTTTTACCGCCAAGTATGTCGCGTGTTCATAACATTTTTAACGTATTGATGTTACATAAATATGTGGACGACCCGAACCACATTATTGATTTAGAACCGGACGAGATAGCAGATAATTTAACGTATGAAGATGTACCTGTTAAAATCCTGGATTGTATTCAACACTCAAAGGTTATACCTCAAGAATTAGAATCTGACGAAGTGTCCTCATCTGTTCGGCATACCAGGTACGTACGTAAATTTCGAGGGCGAAATTTCATAAGGAGGGGAGATTGTGAAATCCCAAATTTTATGAATAAAGATTTAATTTTTTTCAAAATATTTTTTAAACATTATGGTGTGAATTTGAGATAATGTTATAGTTGTGGGTAGTATTTATAAATTTTACAAAGTATGCAAGTTGTTGTATTATATTCGATTGGTCGGGAAATATTATTTTTGTCGGAAAATATTCGTACGACGGCATAATTATTGGTGGACCCCACAACGGAATTATTGTCGGATTGAGAAAACGATAAAAATATTTTATAAAAATAATGGCGGAAGTTTTACCGTTAATACTGTTGAACTACTCGGTAGTAAAAGTACAGTAATACGTGTGGTTGCATAGTAACACACGGTATTGATTATTGAGGCTTACGTGATAAGTCACTCAGTTTTGTTTTATTAGTATTATTAACGTAATAAAACAGAAAAACTTTTTATATAAAACAGAATACTTTTATAAAGTTATCTGTTTTATTAGACAATAATTAGAATATATTATATTTTATTATGCATAGTGCCTGCATAGTATTTGCATAGTAAAATCTTTTATAAAGTTATTCGTTTTATTAGATTATAAATAGAATATATTATATTTTATTTAAAAAATTTTGCTTTAAATATAGACCGTCAGATTAAAGTAAATCAATCTAGACCGTTCATGAGTTAGTTACTATGCAGTCCATTTTTCTATAAATAGAAGCTCATTCCTTCATTATTTTTTTACGAATTCACTGAAACTCTAGAGAGAGAAACTATAGAGTGAAAGAAGAAAAGTATTATGCTACTTCACTACTCCGATATCAAGTTTCTTTTACGGTAAGAGATATTATTTGTTATACTCGTAAAGGGTATTCTTTCTTTCTTATTCATGAAGAGAACTTCTGTTATTCCAATCTTTATTATTCTGTTGGAACATCCTGTCGGTGCGTATTACGCCTGACCTGGTTCCGTTATTATTATTCTGTTGGAATAACCTGTCTATGCGAAGTACCGCATGCATGGTGATTTCTTTTGTTATTCCATTCTTTATTATACTCAGTTGGTTAAAGTTTTGACTTCTATACTCCATAAAATTAGTGGAATATCCTTGATATTTGCGCTTCATCCAGTATCTTTTCATGAAAATATTTTTCTGAGCATTCTTGAATTTTACTCTACAAAAAAGTATCATGTTGACAATTTGGACGTTATTAGTTTCTGGATAAATTAATTCTTGAACTTGTTTTATTGAATTCTTACATCATTGTCATCATCGTCATGTTTATATTCTGTTGAAAGTCATCTGTGCCCTGTAGTGCATAGATGGACTTGGTATGATTATGACCAGAGATTATTCGGTATAATCATGACCGTAATGTTATAAATGATGTGGTAAAAGTCCTCATTGGCCCGTAGTGCATTGATGGACAGTGGTTGACATGATCATGACCATTAATGAATACACAAATATTCTTGGCCCGTAGTGCATGGATAATTGTGGTCGTGATACTAAAGAATATCTTTGGCCGTAGTGTAGGGGTGATTCGATGATGTAGATTATTTATTAAGCTGAGTCTCAGTGATAAAAGTCATGAAAAACCTTTTAAATCATAGAAGATAGTAGATTTTATTCTCTACTTGACTCTTTTAATGGGTTGCTTGTTCCGCTGCAGTTAAACTTGATGTTTGTTATATTGTATCTGTTTAACACTGTTTAAGGCTAATGATAATTTATTCTGCATTATCTTAGTCATAATATTTCTTACTGGGCTAGTTGAGCTCACCCTTTCTTTCACTGTTCTCTTCAAGAAATGAGAATATAGTTGGGACGAGTCCAGAAACGGAGTGATGGATCAGATGATAGTATTAGTAGCCCTCACTATTCTGTTAAATAATGTGACAATAATTGTAATAAGGACTTATTCTGAGAGTGGATATTGTCTAGAAGACAATATTTGTATTGAAACTCACAGCTCTCTTGTGGTATATTAAAGATTGTATTTGTATTCTGTACCATGTATTTGGCGACTCAGAATAGGTGATGTATACCTATTTTGGGGGCGTCACACCCAGTAACTCACCCCCTCTCGATCTCTCATCTCTCCTCCGGCACCTTCGCCCCTTCCTTCTCTTCCTCGGTTCCTCTCGCTTTCTCTCTCCACTAATCACAAGCATCGAACCCTCAGATCACAGATTTCACCACTAGTATCCCCTGAATTCAGCATATCGATGATGAAGGCTTATAATATCCACCGGATCACCGCTTCGATAAATCCACTCTCGTCTCTCGTAGTACGGACAAGCGATGGATTTGGATCGAGGACTCAACGTGGGTAAAAATCATAGATATGTTCTTGGTTCCACTTCTTATTTTCTGTTTTAAACAGGCTCTCTCCGTAGAGACGGTGTCTGGAATTGGATTTGCTTGTAATGTTGTGGTGTTTTCTGTTCAAAGTTTGTTACTAAGATGTATGAAACCATGAATTAAATGGCTTCTAATTTTCGGTCATCCTCTGTGCCCAGAAGCAGTTGCTCTCTCTTTGTTAAAGTTTTGGTGTAGAAATATCCTTCTGTATCTAATTAATTGTTTGTATCCCAGCCCAAATTTTGTTACTTGCTTTTGCTTTTGTGGAATCATTTTTGGGTGCTATTTTTGATAGCAGTGTTCGGTTATTACCCGAAATACCGAATTTACAATTCGGTAATTCGGTATTCGGTTATTACCCAAATTTGGTTATTAGTTCGGATATTAAAAATAGGAATATTTCGGTATTCGGTTATAACCGAATAGCCTTTTCGATTCGGTTATAACAGAATGATTAGTCCTATTCAAAATAAAACATCAACCTCAAACCCAAATCGGACTAAGGGACTATTTGTTTAGAACTGAATATATTTGAATAGCTGAATCAATCAGTCATTAAATGTGTTTGTTTTGAAAAAAAATCGGCTGAATAGCTGAATCGGTAAGATGATTGAGTTCAATGGCTAAGTCAGATTTTTTTAGCTGAATGAATAGCTGAATAAAATAAAAAAAATAAAAAAAAGTATGAATTATTATATTAAGTAATATTACAACAATTTTGAATTTCTTCATATGAGTAAAATAATAAAATTTTGTCATTCAAATTCAGTTCATTCAGTTTTTATCAAACACCTCTAAATTGTACATCGGACATCCAAATCTGAACATTAAGAGATGAGACATGTTTACAGTACATTCAGATCGGATCGGATAGGAAAATAATACGGGATAACAGCCATCCGCGAAAAACAAAACATAAACTCCGGCAAAAAAAAACCCCTGCAGTTCAGATTCTGACGGCAACAAGGACAGAGAATCAGCTCAGAAAAATAATTTCGATTAGACCCAACAGAGCAAAACTCCAATTTGAACTCCAAAGACCAGCTCAAACCGGAAAAACCAGATCCAAAAACAGAACCCCTGCTGTGGATGAGTGGGCCAATTTTTTCAACTTATAAAAATTAAAAGATGAATGAGAAAAGAATACTCTTAATCATATTCAGAAGAGTTATAGCTTCTCTTTTTTTGAAATATGGTTATAATTCTTTTGATTCTTATACTATTAAATGACAATATCTTAAATTTTTTCTAATGCAATCAAGAGTATTATCAAAACTAGTAACTTGTTGTAAAATTAAAATAAATAAAATTTAAATGATTAAATAGAAAGATAAAAAAATTAAATTAAAAAGAACAAAATTGCAATAAATCCTACGGCAAAAGAACAAGAAAAAGAAAATAAAAAAATGGGTCAAGCGTGAAAAAATTCAAGGTTAGAAAAAGTAAAAAATTCTCTTTCTCCTTGCCCAATTTCTTCTCTTTATTTAATCAAATCTTAAAATTTAACAACTTTTTTGTTATAAATTCAAAATTGTTAATCTATATATGGTTGAAAAAGTCTCCAAAAAATCTTTAAAATAAGAGGCATTATTGATATATTTTGATGTATTTAAAAGGTCAAAAGTTACAACTAAAGCTTTTCAAAGTATGGTTCTTCTTTTAAAAATGTTAACGATAACTTTTTAACAACATATAGACTAACACTTGGATTTGTAATGCTAAAGTTATTTTAAAATTTGATTGAAAAAAGAGAAAAAAATTAGGTTTAAAAAGAGTGTTTGACATTTTTAAAATTTTTTTTTAACCTTAAAAGTATAGATTGCAATGAATCATCATTAAATAATTCGAATCACGTGTTTATTTTTTGTTTAATTATTCATGAAATAATTTAAAATAATCCCATATTATATTAATTTTTAACAAACTTAATTAAAAAATTTAATAAAAAATATCATTAAAACTATTATATCCTTATCAATAATAACATATTTTAAATTTATTTATACTTTCACCTACGGTCTTTCTCTCTCCTCTGATTTGAAATGTTTTTCATTTATTTAGAAGATAGATAGATTTAAAAAGGGTTTTAGAACTAAGAATAATGGGTTAATGGGAGGCCCGCTCAAGTGAGTTCTGCAAAAGTAAGCAGCGTCAACACTCGGCCAGCCTATAACCCCTCCATAAATTCATGCGCTCATTTACAATGAGTGGCGCGGCGATCGGCTCTCACCGCTCGCTTTGTTTTCCTTACTCATTAGTTTAAGGCAATTTTCCTTCAACCCGCCTCCTCTTTATTTATAGCACCACCTTCGAATAACCAATTTCCCTACTTTCGATGTGGGACTCTCTTACCTTTTTCCCCAATTTGCCTGTTGGTCAACAATACTTGAGTCTTGAGTTATAGTTGTGGACAACATGTTCCCTTTTGAATATTTTACCAACATATATATATGAGCCATGTCTAAGCTATAACTATCAACATTGATTAATTCTCCAGAAGTACATGTGAAAACGTGGGTAACAAAAGATACAGAGTGTTGCAACACTTGATTCGCCTTGCAGTTATAGATGTGACTCTGCATGCTCTGGTCTGTGACTCTATTCATAATCAAGATGAACAAATGCACACTCTATCTCGGGTAAAAGCTCAAGCTTCTCCAATGTCATGAGCTTCCTGCAAGGGCATGTCAGCTGGCAGAACAATGTAGTGAGATCCAAATGTGAAGCTCGAACGGTGTCAATGTGCCTTATGGCTTTGTGGTGGTTCCAACAGAGGTATGTCAGCTTTTGCAAATATTCTGGTGCAGCCGATCTTCCAACAAGGGAGTTTACGCTCTCCAAGACTGTTAGTGACCATGTACGGATGGTGTATAAGGCCAGTTGCAGTAAGCAGAAGCCTTGAGATTAGGTACTGATGCAAAATTATATTAGAGAGAGAGATAGAAGATTCTTCTGGAACACAGATAACAATTGATGGTTTCGACTCTGGCGAAAAAAAATCAGTTATACTAATTTTCAAGCGAGACAAAATGTTAATTGCACTTTCCCAAAACATATCTGCAGGGAGAAAGATGGGGATTGGTTAGCTGTCACTAATAGAAGAACCTTTATCAACAACCTTGAATTTCAAATAGAACCAGGGAAACATGGATACATATACTTTATGTATAAGGCTGCGAGTTCAATCAGCAAATCAGACAGTCATGGTATCTCCTGGTGTTTCTCTCCCTAAAAAGGAATTATTAACTTGGCGGTGAAACTATGAAATTAAAATACTACTGTTAATGGATATACCATCCAAAATAGACACAACACACACAGAGAGAGAAGGAAGGATGTAACTTACAATAATAGCTCCAACAGGATCCATCCAGTAACTGATATAATTAGCAAGTAGCACGGCAACCAGGCCAATGATGTTGGTGATAACATCAAAAAAAGTGATCTTGAGCATAAGCTTTCACAATCTCATTAGTAAATGATCGGCAATATACACACAGCACAAGTTTTACCATTGTCGCAGAGAGAATAATGCCAACAACCCATAGCTCTTGCTCCTTGTTCAAGTTGAAGTTATCATCCTGGAATTTTTCAGTGGCTATTTTTATGGACCATGTAACATAATCTATATATCTATTTCTATGTCCATATATAAGAATATCAAATGAGAATCACTCTCTTTCTTCTTCTAGGGGGATCGGTGGGATGAGACTCACGGTTAGTTACCAAGACAAAAATGAAATTTTTCATGGAAATGGAATATAGATGCTAAATCTTAAGTGAATTGTTCATTGTGAGCCCCATGGTTACATATAGAAATTGCTTCAAGTTAGGAACTTCTAGGCAGTCAATAATCCAAAAATTAGAAACTAGTCACCAACACAAATGTTACCTTACATCCCAAAGATGAAATCACCAATAGTCTTGACATGAGCACACGCCATTTTAAAAACGGTGGAAGCGGTTAATGTCACGAACAACTATCTCCTGATTGATGATGTCTGATATGAGCTTCATATATTCATGACAATCTTCACACGTACAAACATTCTAATTAAAGATTCTAATTGTTTTATTTGGGATGCTGTTTATCAAGGCAAATGCTACAACCAATCTTTCCCTATGATTATCGAGACTATCCGTTTTCTCTCTGTCAGTTACATTATGCAGTACACCCTCTACATTAGGCATGTAGCCTACAGAACTAAGAGTTTGTCTCTTATGTCCCCCAACTTTTGATAGACTTCCCAAATCCTTGGATGCGAAGCATCTTGAGACCTGAAAACGTGTATCTGAGCATCAACTTCAACCCAGCTACATCCAGTTTCCTTTTTAACACCTTGACCGGACATTAATGCCCTAACCTGAGAGGAATCATCCCACATCCCATTGACTGCGAAAATATTGGATAATGATATATATTTTGAGTCTATATTAGGTTTCATCTGAAAGAGTTTCTCTGCAGTTCTTTCACCAAGTTCTGCATTTCCGTGAACCTTACAAACCCCGAGGACAGACTCCTAAATCAAAGCATTAGGAGTTAGATTCATCTTCTCAATGAAACTTTCAACCTCATCAAGTTTGCTTGCCCGACCAAGAATATCTATCTTGCACGCATAAGGCTCAATCGAAGGTGTAAGCCCATAAACTTCAGTCATTGAGTAGAAATGCTTCTTCCCTTCTTCAACCAAGTCCATATGTCTGCACGCAGAAAGAATGCCTAAGAAAGTAACCCCATCAGGCGAGACACATTCATCTAACATATTCTTAAAAGCCTCGAGAGCTTTTTCTCTTTGCCCATGCCGTGAGTATTCACAAATGATTGTGTTCCATGACACCGTATCATGAGAGTCCATTCCTTTAAAGATAATCTTGGCCTCATCAATGCACCCACATTTTCCATACATATCAACAATTGCACTAGCAACAACTATATCATCAAAATTTCCAGACTTGATTGCCAATGAATGCAACTGTCGTCCGTTAACAAGACTCGCTATCCCGGAACATCCCCTCAAACAGCTGGCAACTGCAAATTCATTTGGTTTAAAACCTTCCTTAAGCATCTGATTGAAGTACTGAATAGACTTCTCCCCTTGACTATTCTGTGCATAACATGTAATTATTGCGTTCCAAGTGCAGAGATCCTTCTTATACAATTTATTAAATATCACTTCTACATCTTCCATGTAAGAGCCAAACTTTTATGAATAAAGATTAATTTTTCTCGAAATATATTTTTGAATATTATGGTGTGAATTTGATATAATCTCATAGTTGTAGGTAACATTTATAAAGTTTGCAAAGTAAGCAAGTTGTTATAAAATATTCGATTGGTCATGGAATATTCGTTTTAACAGGGAATATTCGTACGACGGTGCAATCATTGGTGGACCCCTCAACGGAATTATTGTCGGAGTTAGAAAATGACAGAAATATCTTTTTATAAAAATAACGGCAAAAGTTTTACCGTTAAACTGTTGAAATACCCGGTGGTAAAAATACAGTAATATGCGTGGTTGCATAGTAGCACACGGTATTGATTATTGATGCTTACGTGAGAAGTAACTCAGTTATACTCAATTATTGCTACAGTAATTGCTGCATAGTATCTCACGTTATTAATTCAATTATTGTCACAATATTTTATATTATTAAATCAATAATTGAGACGATGAAATTATTCATATTATTATTTGCATTATTGACAATGTCTAGAAAGTTTTATCGAGGAAAGGGGTTTGGTCACCTAATTGCACGTCAATAGGGAGAAATCCTTATCGGAAAGCCCCCTCTTTCTTGGGAATGATCTGGTTATTAATATTGCAAGTTATATTATTGATGAATAAATGTTGTTAAAATATTGAGAGAAATTTTATGAAGTATTTGTTGTAATTTTTGCTTATTATATGGACCCTCCACTTTCTCATTTTTCAAAATCGTCGGGAGAAAGTTATCTCAGTTTTCTTATAGATATATACTGCAGGCATGTGATTATATATATTATATTTATTAGTAGCGTGTGGTGGAGGGTGTAATGTGTGGGAGGAAAATGTGTGTATGGTGAGTGATATGGTGAAACTGATGTGTGTGTGTGTATGGTGAGAGTGATATGGTGATAGTGATGTGTGTGTGTGTGTAGAATTGAAAATCAGTCCGTGACTTAATACATTCGTGAATTCTCAAATTTCATCCGTGAAATTATCAGTCTGCGCGCCCGTGATAAAATAGTATCCTTTCCATTATCTTATAAATAGAATGCTTAGTTTAGAATTGAAAATCATACCAGAATCAGAGAATTCTTCTTCTATAATATTGAGCGTATTTCTTTCTAGTTTTAGGAAGCTTTGAGTGTAGAAAACAGTACAAGTTTTCTTCAAAAATATCACCGCCCTACCAGTCGGAATACTCTTCTTTTTAAGGTAAGAGATATTATTTTTGTTCAATATTTGTATAAAATAATATTTTCTTCCATACTCTGTAGTATGTTAGTAATATTATTTCGTTTCATATTCAGAATTCTACACTCATTTTGTTAAGTTTTGGCTTCTATACTTCATGAAATTAGTAGAATATCCTTGATATTTGCGCTTCATCCAGTATCTTTTCATGAAAATATTATTCTAAGCATTCTTGACAAGTTTTAACCTTTTCATGACGGAGTACTATTCCCAAAATACTATTCACTCAGTACTATTCATGGGAGACTATCCACTTGAGTACTATTCACCCGGGGAACTATTTATGACAAAAATTAATTTCTTTTCGGTCCAAATCATTTTTGATACATAATTATTCTTGAATTTTACTCTACAAAGCAGTATCATGTTGACAATTTAGACGTTATTGAATTCTGGATAAATTAAATTATAAATCTTTAAAATTTATCATTTACTTTCTTTTAATTGAATTCTTATATCATTGTCATCATCCTCATGCTTATATTATTATGAAAGTCATCTTTGGCCCGTAGTGCATAGATGGACTGTTGATTGGTATGATTATGACCAGGGATTATTCGGTATAATCATGACCGTAATGTTACAAATGATGTGGTAAAAGTCCTCATTGGCCCGTAGTGCATTGATGGACAGTTGTTGGCATGATCATGACCATTGGTGAAAGCACGAATATCCTTGGCCCGTAGTGCATGGATAATTCGTGGTCGTGATACTAATGAATATCCTTGGCCCGTAGTGCATGGATAATTCAGTGATGTTGATTATTTATTAAGCTGAGTCTCAGCGATAAAATTGATGATAAACTTTTTAAATCATAGAAGATAGTAGATATCATGTTCTACTTGACTCTTCTAATGGATTGCTTGTTCCACTGTAGTTAAACTTGATATTTATTGTATTTTATCAGTTTAACATTGTTGAAGGCTAACGATAATTTATTCTGTATTATCTTAGTCATAATATTTCTTACTGGGCTAGTTGAGCTCACCCTTTGCTTTCATTATTCTCTTCAGGAAATGAGAATATTACCTGGGACTAGTCGGAGAACGGAGTGATGGTCCGAGATGGTGCCTTAGTAGTCCTCACTATTCTGTGAAATAGTGTGATAGTAATTATAATGATATTGAATTTGAGTTTGGATATTGTCTAGAAGACAATATTCGTGTTGAAACTCCCAGCTTATGTTTGTCGTATTTTACACGATAATTGTATTAATTAAGTTTGTATTTGAATTGTGTACCATGTATTTGGCAACCCAAGATGGGTGATGTATACCTATTTTGGGGGCGTCACAGTTGGTATCAAAGCTTAGGGATATGATCCCTGGCTAAGATGTGAGACTAGAACTAGGGGGAGAGACAAGGAAATCCTTCGCTAGTATAACATACCTAAGTTTATTTGTTATTTTATTGGTCAGTTAGAAGATAAGGGTATTATGTGGTATATCAATTAACTCTTATTTTGTGGCAGTATTTGAAAATGACATATAAAAATGTTGAGATAAGCAATGGAGCACAGGAGACCGTTGAGTCACCACAGATCAATAACCAGGATAATGTACATCAGGAAGGCAATAATTCTCATGTAAACAACAACACCGACCAAATGATGAACGATGGGATGTTCAGAGACTTTATGCAGTTCATGCAACATCAGGCGAGAGAAACTCCTGTTCAAAATGTAGGGGAAAACACTGGCAACTCTCGGATGGTCACCGCTAAGCAGTTCAAGGAGCTGGGACCACCGGAGTTCTTGGGAAAGCCAGAACCACTCAACGCAGAGACATGGATAAAATAGATTAGCAAGATATTTGATGTCTTGGGATGCTCCAAGGAGCAAAAGATTCCCTTTGCAACCTTCATGTTTAGAGGAGATGCAGATTACTGGTGGGAATCAGTAAAACGTACTCAGCCTACCGCACTCAAAATGTCTTGGAAGAAGTTCCAAGAACTGTTCAACGACAAGTGCTTTCCTGAAAGTATTCGTCACCTGAAGGAGGTGGAGTTCATCAAGCTAGAGCAAAATAATATGACTGTGTCATAGTACGAGGCTAAGTTTTCCGAGTTATCCCGGTTTACATCCCATTTGGTTGATAATGAGGAGAGAATGACGTGAATATTTCTGCGAGGTTTGAAACCCGAAATACGTCAATATCTCATTTTTCACAAACTGTATTTGTATTCAGATGTTGTAAATATGGCTCAGTTATTTGAGTGCAATAATGAGTCAACCCAACCAAGAGAGAGCAGCCGGCAAGTCGATAATACTAGTGATAGCAGTCATCGAAGCGGTGACAACAAACGTGGAGGAAATTAACATGCCAGAAATGGTAACCACTTCGGTGGTAATCATGGCCAAAATATTAGAAGTTGAAATTTTAAGAAGAGGAGATTCAACAATGATGGAAAGACGTCAGCACTAGCACCCCTTGTTAAGGAAGGAGAACGACCACCAATCGTATGTATCAAATGCGGAGGGGAGGGACACATCAGTCCAAACTGTACGCAACAGTCCAAAACATGTTATAATTGCGGAAGAGGAGGTCACCTAGCTCGATTTTATCGTGGTGTAAAGCCAAGTCCAGTTGGGATGGTGACACCAAATGTCGTCCTAGACAAGTCAAAGCTGGTAGTCCAAGGGAGAGCGTTTTTCGTGACCTCCCAAAAAGTAAGGAACCCAAACGAGGTCATCACGGGTAAGTTAATCATAAACTCTAGCGAAGTTTATACCTTATTTGATACCGGTTCTACCCATTCTTTTATTTCTCCTACTTGCGCTCAACGTTTAAATTTAACTCCGGAGAAATTAGACTTTGACTTATCTATTGAAACTACGTTGAGAGAAACCTTCATTACATCCACTGTTTATAAGTCTTGTTTGATTCAAATCGGCAACCGCACGTTACCTGTCGATCTTATCTCGTTTAAAATACTTGCATTTGATGTGATTTTAGAGATTGATTGGTTAACTATTCATCATGCTAAAATTAATTGTTTTCGTAAGGTTGTTAGTTTTCATATTCCTAACCAACCTATTATGGGAATTCAAGCCACCAAACCACTAAAGTCAATCACTGTCATATCAAGTCATAAATCTATTCGTTTATTGAAAAACGGATGCCAAGCTTTTTTAGCCCATGTCACAGATTTAAACAAAAATACGTCAGATTCGAATGATATTTCTATTGTTATTAAATTTCCTGACGTATTCCCTGAAGAACTTCCTGGCCTACCCCTAGAGCGTGAAATCAAATTTTACATCGACCTTGAACCCGGTGCAAAATCTATTTCCAAAGCCCCATATCGAATGACTCCTATTGAAATTCAGGAGTTAAAGACCCAACTGCAGGAATTGTTAAACATCGGTTTCATTCATCCTAGTACGTCTCCTTGGGGTGCTCCTGTTTTATTCATGAAAAAGAAATATGGGATTATGCCACTTTGTATTGATTATCAGGAGTTGAATCATGTCACCATAAAAAATAGGTACCCGTTACCTTGTATTGATGACCTGTTTGACCAGTTGCAAGGTGCCAAATTCTTTTCAAAAATCGATCTTCGTTCTGGATATCATCAGTTAAAGATCAAAACTGATGACATTCCAAAGATTGCTTTCAAAACTTGGTACGAGCATTACGAATTCCTAGTCATGTCTTTTGGATTGACTAATGCTCTTGTTGCCTTCATGGATATGATGAACCGAGTATTCAAGGAATATTTGGATCACTTTGTGGTCATCTTTATTGATGACATCCTCATTTATTCTAAAAGTCGTGAAGATCATGAGCAACACTTGAGGCTGATACTGTAAAAGCTTCGTGAAAATAAGCTTTTTGCCAAGTTGAAGGAATACGAGTTCTGGCTTGAGTAAGTAGCATTCCTTGGGCACGTGATATCAAATCACGGAATATCTGTTGATCCAGCAATGATTGAAGCAATAAAAAACTGGGAGCAACCTAAGTCAGTGACTGAAGTACGTAGCTTTCTCGGCTTAGCTGGTTATTATCGGAGATTCGTAGAAGGGTTTTCTCGTATCGCTACTCCATTAACTCAGCTGACTCGAAAAGATACAAAATTCGGTTGGAGCGAGGAATGTTAGAAGAGTTTTCAAGAACTCAAGAGGAGACTCATTTTAGCACCTGTTCTGAAAATACCATCTGGTTCGGAGGGATTTGTCATATACAGCGATGCTTCAGGCAGTGGGTTAGGATGTGTTCTCATGCAAAATGGAAAAGTCATAGCCTATGCCTCGCGACAACTCAAAGAATATGAGAGGAATTATCCTACTCATTATCTAGAGTTGGCAACTGTCATTTTCGGACTAAAGATCTAGAGGCATTACCTGTATGGGGAGAAAGTGGAGATCTATACGGATCATAAAAGCCTCAAATATTTCTTCACCCAAAAGGAACTCAACATGCAACAACGACGTTGGCTCGAGCTGTTGAAAGATTATAATCATACAATTCAATACCATCCTGAAAAAGTAAACGTAGTAGCTGACGTATTGAGTAGAAGATCATATGCGGGTACGAGTGCGATATTGTCAACGTAAAGGCCCATTTTGTATGACTTACAAAGGATAGAGATAGAGTTAAAAACTCCAGGGACCCATGTGATGATGTCAAATATACGAGTAGAACCGACTTTAATTGATAAAGTTAAAGCTGCTCAAGCTACAGACCTGGAGCTAATGCGTATGAAGAAGAAAGTGCAAGAAGGTGCTATTCCGGAAGCAAGACTCGATGAAGAAAGAATACTTCGAGTCAACTCCAGACTTTGTGTTCCTAACGACCCGGATTTAAAGTATAAAATCATGATGGAGGCGCACAACACACCGTTTTCAATCCATCTTGGGAGTACCAAAATGTATCGTGATCTTCGACATACATTTTGATGGAGCAATATGAAAAGAGAGATCGCGGAGTTTATCTCAAGTTATCTAACTTGTCAACGTGTCAAGGCGGAGCATCAAATGCCAAAAGGTCCCTTGCAACCACTTGAAATTCCAGATGGGAGCACATTACCATGGATTTCGTTACTGGTCTTCCCAAGGTTTTTTAAGGTATAGATATAATTTGGGTCATTATTGATAGATTGACCAAGTCTGCTCATTTCTTACTTATACGAGAAACTTATTCACTTGAACGTCTTGCTCGTATTTACATAAATGAGATTGTAAGACTGTATGGTATGCCAGTATCCATAGTTTCTGATCGAGACCCAAGATTCACTTCACGATTTTGGGTCAGTTTACAGAAAGCTATGGGCACGGATTTACAATTTAGTTCGGCATATCACCCTCAGACGGACGGGCAATCGGAGAGGGCTATTCAAACTCTTAAAGATCTATTAAGACTCTGTGTCCTTGACTTCAAAGAACGTTGGGACAAATTCTTACCAATGGTAGAATTCTCCTACAATAACAGTTATCAAGCAAGTATCGGCATGGCTCCATTTGAGGCGTCATATGGAAGAAAGTGTCATTCTCCAGTATGCTGGGACGAGATGGGTGAAGCAACGTTGTTGGGACCGAAATTGGTACGCATGACTACGGAAAAGATTCGAATGATAAGACAACATATAAAAACCTCACAAGATCGACAAAAGAGTTATGCTGATCTTCATCGGAAGGACATATAATTCAATGTTGGAGAACATGTGTTGTTACATGTTGCTCCATGGAAATGAGTTACGAGATTTAGAAAGAGAGGTAAGCTCAATCCTCGATTCATTAACCCATTTGAAATCCTCGATCGAGTAAGAACTGTAGCCTATAGACTCGCTTTACCTCCAAGTATGTCTCGTATTCATAATGTCTTTCATATATCCATATTACATAAATATGTGGAAGACCCGAACCACATTATTGAGTTAAAACCGGATGAAATAGCAAAAGATTTAACGTATGAAGAGGTACCTGTTAAAATCTTGGATAAGAAGGAACATATTCTACGCTCCAAGGTTATTCCTTAAGTCAAAGTTTTGTGGAGAAACCACGATGTTGAGGAAATGACCTGGGAGTTAGAATCTGAAATGAAACCAAGGTATCCTCACCTCTTCGACATAACAGGTACGTACCCTAATTTTGAGTATAAAATTTCATAAGAAGGGGAGGTTGTAAGACCCCAACTTTCATGAATAAAGATTATTTTTCTCGAAATATATTTTTGAATATTATGGTGTGGATTTGATATAATGTTATAGTTGTGAGTATTATTTAGAAATTTTACAAAGTATGCAAGTTGTTATAAAATATTCGATTGATCGGGAAATATTCGTTTTAACAGGAAATATTCGTACGATGGCACAATCATTGGTGGACCCCACAATGGAATTATTGTCAGAGTTAGAAAACGACAGAAATATCTTTTTATAAAAATAACGGCGAAAGTTTTACCGTTAAACTGTTGAAATACCCGGTGGTAAAAGTACAGTAATACGTGTGGTTACATACTAGCACACGGTATTGATTATTGATGCTTACGTGAGAAGTCACTCAGTTATACTCAATTATTGCTACAGTAATTGCAGCATAGTATCTCACGTTATTAATTCAATTATTGTCACAATATTTTATATTATTAAATCAATAATTGAGACGATGAAATTATTCATATTATTATTTCCATTATTGACAACGTCTAGAAAGTTCTGTCGAGAAAAGGGGTTTGGTCACCTAATTGCACGTCAATAGAGAGAAATCCTTATCGGAAAGCCCCCTCTTTCTTGGGAATGATCTGGTTGTTAATATTGTAAGTTATATTATTGATGAATAAATGTTGTTAAAATATTGAGGGAATTTTTATGAAGTATTTGTTGTAAATTTTACTTATTATATGGACCCTTCACTTTCTCATTTTTCAAAATTGTCGAGAGAAAGTTATCTCAGTTTTCTTATAGATATATACTGCAGGCATGTGATTATATATATATATATATATTATATTTATTAGTGGCGTGTGGTAGAGGGTGTAATGTGTGGGAGGAAAATGCGTGTATGGTGAGAGTGATATGGTGAAAGTGATGTGTGTATGTGTGTGTATGGTGATAGTGATGTGTGTGTGTGTGTAGAATTGAAAATTAGTCCGTGACTTAATACATCCGTGAATTCTTAAATTTCATCCATGAAATTGTCAGTCTGCGCGCCCGTGATAAAATAGTATCCTTTCTATTCTCCTATAAATAGGATGCTTAGTTTAGAATTGAAAATCGCACCAGAATCAAAGAATTCTTCTTCTATAATATTGAGCGTATTTTTTTCGAATTTTAGGAAGCTTTGAGTGTAGAAAACAGTACAAGTTTTCTTCAAGAATAGCCCCGCCCTACCAGTCGGAATGCTCTTCTTTTTAAGGTAAGAGATATTATTTTTGTTCAATATTCGTATAAAATAATATTTTCTTCCATACTCTGTAGTTTGTTAGTAATATTATTTCGTTTCATATTCAGAATTATACACTCATTTTGTTAAGTTTTGGCTTCTATACTCCATGAAATTAGTAGAATATTCTTGATATTTGTGCTTCATCCAGTATCTTTTCATGAAAATATTATTCTGAGCATTCTTGACAAGTTTTAACCTTTTCATGCCGGAGTACTATTCCTGAAGTACTATTCACGAAGTACTATTTACGGGATACTATTCACTCCGATACTATTCACCCGGGATACTATTTATGACAAAAATTAATTCCTTTTCGGTCCAAATTATTTTTGATACATTATTATTCTTGAATTTTACTCCACAAAGCAGTATCATGTTGACAATTTGGACGTTATTGAATTATGGATAAATTAAATTATAATTCTTTAAAATTTATCCTTTACTTTTTTTTAATTGAATTCTTATATCATTGTCATCATCCTCATGCTTATATTGTTATGAAAGTCATTTTTCGCCCGTAGTGCATAGATGGACTATTGATTGGTATGATTATGACCAGAGATTATTTGATATAATCATGACCGTAATATTACAAATGATGTGGTAAAAGTCATCATTGGCCCGTAGTGCATTGATGGACAGTTGTTGGCATGATCATGACCATTAGTGAAAACACGAATATCTTTGGCCCGTAGTGCATGGATAATTAGTGGTCGTGATACTAATGAATATCATTGGCCCGTAGTGCATGGATAATTCAGTGATGTAGATTATTTATTAAGCCGAGTCTCAGCGATAAAATTGATGATAAACTTTTTAAATCATAGAAGATAGTAGATATCATGCTCTACTTGACTCTTCTAATGGATTGCTTGTTTCACCGCAGTTAAACTTGATATTTATTGTATTTTATCAGTTTAACACTGTTGAATGCTAACGATAATTTATTCTGCATTATCTTAGTCATAATTACTGGGCTAGTTGAGCTCACCCTTTACTTTCATTGTTCTCTTCAGAAAATGAGAATATAGTCGGGACTAGTCGGGGAACGGAGTGATGGTCCGAGATGGTGCCTTAGTAGTCCTCACTATTATGTGAAATAGTGTGATAGTAATTGTAATGATATTGAATTTAAGTTTGGATATTGTCTAGAAGACAATATTCGTGTTGAAACTTCCAGCTTATGTTTGTCGTATTTTACATGAAAGTTGTATTAATTAAGTTTGTATTTGAATTCTGTACCATGTATTTAGCGACCCAAGATGGGTGATGTATACCTATTTTTGGGGCTTCACATTCCATACACCTGCACTTGGCGTACATGTCAATAAGAGTTGTTCCTATGTAGTTATCAACGTCGAGGCTGTCTTTAACAATATGTGTGTGCACCTGTTTCCCAAAGTTGATATCTGAGAGGCTGGTACATAACCTTAGAGTGCTGACATTGGTGGATGTGTTGGGCGTGAAACCTTCTGTGACGACCCCAAATTCGGGTATCTTCCAACCCGACAGATGGTGCTACACGGTGCTACAGTTCACACAAATATTCAATTAAAATACCTCAAAAGAACGAATATGTCTTATATATAATCAAAATAATATTAACATTCCCCCAAGTTCTTTATAACTGTTACATTTGTCCTTGTTATAATATCAAATATTATCATTACAAACCTATACTATTACATAAGTAATCTACGGGTTTGCCTTAGCCTTCCCTTTATCCTTGCCGGATCCGTTGGTCCGTTCGATCTTAGCTGCATTCATATGGTTCAAGCAAGAGTGAGCCTAACTAGCTCAGCAAGTACAATAATTCTAGTAAAATAACATGCTTGAAACATAGAAATCGTATATCTTTAATAACTGAACAATAGTTATGAAGTATTATTGATAAGTCAAAATAGCACTTCTTTTCGTTTAAAACGTTTTACAATAACAATATTCAGTAAAACATCAATTCCGATCCAAGACCATGAGCATTTCATAAGTACTTTGAAAAGGACATCCCGGCACGAAGTCCGTAAGTCCGGCATAGCTTACGAGCACGTCTAGGTGATCAGCCTATAGTACTCTATGTTGATCAACACTACATTCATTAAACGTATGTACGTTTAAGTTGTTGCAACCTCATGTGTCTGTCGTTTGACGACAAAACAATTTAGCATACTCAGTCTCCCTTTGAAAACCACACCAATATTAGTTTGGTAAATCATTGTCAATACTTTAATAGATTGTAAGAAATCCAACATATCATAAGTCTAGCCGAAAGGATTGGCTTTTGACTTCATTAGACATTAACTCATGTGTAAGAATACATGAATCACAAAGCTTGTTCAGATTGAACTGAAACAAGGATTAGAACACTTGCCTTTAGCGTCTGCTACAGTTATAACACGTGCACTTTAAGTCCTTAAGTCTCTACAGTAGATAATAACATCACATAACACATTAGGTCATGAATAACATACATAGTTCCTAAAGAATCTTACCCTTCTCAATCTAATTACGTATTAGATTTGTTATTATTGGTTCTGGCTTGCCGTTATAACTTACACTGTCATTACATTCCTGTTCGTTTGATTATCTTTAACCTTTAGTTATCAAACATAAGGTTTAACAATGTTTTAACAATGTTACATTATAACTTTAGTTCCTTACCAATCAATGTACTTTCTTTCTTTACTTATAGCCTTTCCTTACTGTGCAATCCCTAAGGTTGGCGCTGCGGCGCCAACTTTCCTTCTTGGACTAGCGTTGCGGCGCGGGTTAGTAGTACTCAAGTCCCAGCTTCGGCGCTGCGGCCCCACTTGACCTTCACTGTGTCGCGCTGCGGCGCCAACTAACAGTGTACTAAGGTTCCGGCCTCGCGCTGCGGCGCGGGCCTTTGTTCTTTGAGTCGCGCTGCGGCGCGGACTCTGTGCCTCGGAAAATTTTACAGTTTTGAAATTTTGTGAAACTCCCGGGCTCATAACTTCTTCGTTATAAGTCCGAATTGGCTCGTTCAAGAGCCTACGGTTCACAAATTACATGGTCTATGTGTTCATGCAAGAATTTTATCTATTTGACTTCGTTAACTAAAAATTCACCTATTAATCCATTTTTAACGAAAACGATAAACGTTCGTGAACGTTCAACGCTCGTTTCTTTATTCTAAGTCTGAATCCGGTCATTTTCGAGTTCGCAACTCTATAATGCCAAATAAGACTTCTCTCCATCGAAAACCAACGTTTCCAAGTTCAAACATAAAATCCGACTTCAAATCTGAGAATTTCACGAATTCGACGATTATCGTCCAATCGTGTGAATTCCGGTAAAACTTCATTACTTAGAATTGGTTCATCGCTCTAAATGAATTCAATCCATTATCTAGATATCTCAACATACATATTACAACAACTTATATTCAAATTAGGTTATGGCTTATTCCTCATAAGTTCATAACTTAACAAATTATAACTTACAAGATTTCATTTCCTTATGACTTATTATTGATTTAAGTCCTTCAAGCAACATTCTTACATCTTATCAATCATACTAACTTCTTAAGGTAAACATAGAATAAATTCATCATGGTTCTTCATAAGTTCATAACTTATTTAGGTTTGAATTACTTATTCATTACTTATACGGCTTACGTCCATTGATTATCCAATTCTTATGTGTTCTTAACATACATGTTCATTACGTTACACTTCTCTTATCACCCTACAATGGTAGAGATGGAAGATATAAGATCATTTACCTTTGATGACTAGTTCTTCTTCTTCTTGAAACAAATAAGGAAGTTTAGCTTATAAGTGCTTATTCTCTCTAACCAATAAGTTGCTTTGTAAGGAAAGTTTGTTGGATGAAAAATAACAACCAACAAATGAATTGTGAGCTTGCTATTTATAGAACTTCTAATGTTAGGGCATAATAGTCATTAAGACATCCCCACCTCCTTAAGTAACCTCCTTACTATTCACTTACTTAACCACTAAGTAATCTTGCCCCCTACTCTTATTACTTGGCCACCACAACAAAGCCTTGGTCACCAAGTTCACCCATGGGTTGCCCCATGGATCACTCTTGTCCAAAGGATCATCATTTGGGCTTAGGACCACTTAGATTAACTTATTCATTTGGGCTTGCAATAAAATGCTTTGGGCTTACATTAATAAACACTTGGGCTCAACATTAATCCCACATGGTTTACACCTTTATTCATATTGGACTTGTACTTCATACAGTATTCCACAATTCCATTTCTTTAGATTTTAATCCTTAACGTTCTTAAATTAAGTCCGCATGCGAAATATTACATTTTTCATATTTGAATTACTATTATATAATCCATTTCACCTTGATATTATAACGTTACGTATTTCTCAGAAGTTCAAAAATAATTCCCGAGCAGAGAAAAAGATGAATAGTGTTTTTCGAAAAATTTCTCGGAAAACTTTTATTTTCGTCTTGGAAATTCAAACACTTTAATTCCTTCACGTAGTTAAAATACTACGACTTTCTAATGTTTCTAGGTTATAGAACGTCATTCATCTTACTAACACATAATAATAACAAATAAGATAATTTTATTCATTATTTAGTTACTTAAAAGTATTTTACAAAGGATCCGAATTTCTTGGTCGTTACACCTTCCACAAGATCTGCTTGAAGATTGTAGTCCCTGGTTCACAAGTTTCCTTGTCACGGAATCCAGACAAAAGGCTATTCCATGATATGACATCCCAATGGCTCATTGCATTGAAAACCTAGTAACCATCATGAAAAGATTCTAGCCCCATGTACATTGTGATTAATGCATTGCTGACCACATTATCAGATTCAAAACCATATTTGTATACACAAGCATGAATACTTTTACAATATAGTGGGCCACCCAGATTTGTGGCGGCATTAACAAGACAAGCCAGGGTAAACTGGTTAGGTGTCAAACCATCATGCTTCATCGAACGGAACTGTGACACCCCCAAATTTGGGTACTTCGATTCCACGGGATTTGGTGTTCACTGTACAAGCATCATCTATCTATCTACCCATAAATAATATCAAACCATATAATAGATAGAAATCATAAATAAATCTCTTCCCTTAAGGGTTACATCAACTGAATCATAAATAAATCCCAGGTTACTCTAACCTTAAAACATCTGTGCGGAATTCTAAACAAATAAGTCTTAAATAACAACATAAGTCTTAAACATAAATACATCATCAATTTAAGAAAATAACAAGTCTTCATCACTTGCTAACTTTGCCCTTGCCCTTACTAGTGGAAGGTTCATCACTTCTTTCGTTCTTAACTGCAATGTTATTATTAAGCAAGAGTGATCACAAATGCCCACAAGTATAATAATAAAATAACAGTATAATAACATGCGAATAAATCAAAGACGTCTGAATAAGAGCTCAACTTTTGAATCAAGAATGAATAACAAGAATCAAAAGAATTCTGAGGGTCATAAGACCTTGAACTATGTCCTAGGTTAACAAGGGTTATACTTGAAACCTTTAACAGTCATAAGACTATGGACCTTCTTCTCGTACTTAGGGGGATCAGCCCTTAGTACCATACTGTGCACAATATCTTAACGCTAAAGCGTAAATAATCCCCTATACAGGGTTGTTCATCCCAGTTTGTCATTCGAGTCCGCACCAAAGGAAGTTTGGTTTTGATAATTTCACCAAGGGTTCTGAAATTTAGAACGCTCATCAACTATAGACTAGTTGAATCAATAAGGTTCACTAGTCTAATAAGGTTCAACAAATATTGATATTTGATTAGAATAATAATCTCAAAAGTATACAATAGGACAATTATTGTATAACTGAATCATGCTTTGGAAAGATAATTAATCTTTAATATCATGCTTGAACTTGAATAATAACAAGGATAATTTATTCAAGGTAAATAATAAACTTGAACAATAATGACAAGTAGGGTTAGGGAAACTTGCTCGACATAAAAGTAACGTTTAAGTTTAAATAAACTTGCTCAATAGAATGGAGTTAGGGATAGGATACTTGCTCAATGTAAAAGTAAAGTTGAGAAACTTGCCTCGTGCGTAGATTACACTTTAACTAAGCACGTTCTTTGATTTAAATCCTACATACCATTCACATTTATAATACTAGTTAATTACAACTTAACTAATCAACATAAACTCATTCTCTTTGTCTACTTGATTTATTGACTATACTTAATCACTTTATCACATTTACTGCCACATAAAACCACTTCATGAATAATAATCTAATTATGAAATTAATAATTTAATCCACATGTAATTATGTTATTTACATGTTATACAACTATCTTATCATCACATTATTCTTCTAACATGTTTACATGTTCATTACAATAATCCACTAACACATTGTTAGACTTAAACATTTTTTAAAAATCTCATTTCTGAGTTTTCTGGGGAGTGGCGCTGCGGCGCCACTATTGGACTAAGGATTCGCGCTGCGGCGCCGTGGCGCTGTGGCCGGGCCCTTGGCGCTGCGACGCTGTGGCGCCGTGGCTCGAGACATGGCGCTACGGCACGGTGGCGCTGCGGCGCGGGAAATGAACTGGTAGCCGGCGCTGCGGCGCGGCATACCAGACACAGAAATGGCAGTTCGCGAAAATCGCAGAACTTGCCAATTTCTCCCAATTTCTTAAAGTTCTACTCGAAATTAAACATACCCATATGCAATAATTTATATATAATCATTACCCAACATTTATATACTGACAAAACCAATTTTAAACACTTATTAACAGATTTAAAGCCTAACAAAATTACTGACTTTGATGTTCGTGAAGTTTAGAAAACTTTATATGAAAATTCTCCCTACGGATTCGTTATAACACCGAATCCGTTCATTTAAACTCCGATCTCTCCGTATCGACATGCTCAATAATGTAAGGGTGTAAATTTTAGGGATAATATATAATCCATACGTCAATTATCACATATATGGTCATATGGCCATATCACGTACTCTGTTTATTTTGAAAAACATACGTACGACATGTTTTCACAACACTGATGTTATGGTTTGCAACATATACATAATTAAACATGATTTGATACAACGTAACACACATATAAACTTATAATCATATCATATTCCAATCTACAAGGATTTACAGAAAACTGTGAAGCCATTTTATGAAAACTAAAAAGACGTAACTTGAAATTGGGTTGGAGAGAATTACCCAGAGTTATAAATAATGGAAGAAATGATCAGATGATCCTTTCTCAACAACCTGTTAATCACACACTCAAATTTCTCTCAGACTTCTAAATTTTCTCTCTGTGCTTTATCAGACTTAGGAAAAAAAATGAAGAAGGAGAAGACGTCGACTAGTTAATAAACTGAGCGTCGAGAGGTCAGTTGGCCCAATCATGGGCAACTGCTAGAAACCACTACTAAGGCCATGTTTGGCTAGCAATTAAGTTCAAAGCTCATTATTTTAATAAAAAAATTTTATCATATAGTGTAAGACCCCGAATTTTATGAAATAAAAGTATTCAATTTTTCTTATAATTACTATTCAGTAAATGGTTAAATTGATAAAAGTTTAAAGTTATGGGTGAAATATGAATTTTTTTTCAAAATAAACAAGTGGTTATAAAATAATCATTGTTGTCGGGGAATATTCGTTTGGTCGTGGAATATTCTTTCTGTCGGGGAATATTCGTACGACGGCGCAGCTATTTGTGGACCCCATAACGAATAACTGTCGGGTGAAGAAAACGACAAATTTCAGTTTTTACAAATAACGGAGTAGTTGTTACCGTTAACACTGTTGGAATACCCGGTGGTTAAAATACAGTAATACGCGTTATTGCACAGTAGCACACGGTATTGCATAGTATTTTTGAAATTATTGATTCTTACGTAAGAAGGCACTACTCAATAATTGTTACAGTAATTACTGTTCAATATTTTATTTTATTGATTCAATAATTGCTACGTTGAAATTTTGTATTATTGTTGTTCAATAATTATTGCTGCACAGTATTTTCTATTATCAGATCAATAATTCATATTATTTGAATAATATTATTAGATAACATTATTGGCAATCTCTAGAAAGTTCTGTCTAATGAGAGGTTTGGTTATCTAATTGCGCGCCAGTAAGGAGAAATCCTTATTGGAAAGCCCCCTCTTTTCCTGGGAACGGCCTGGTTGTCATAAATGTGATTCTGTAATATTATTTGTGAATATTTAATTATTGATTCATATGATAAGGAAATATTTATTTTATGTGGATATAAATGAGGAATATATTTTTGTGGTTAAAAAATGAAGGAGTTAATGTTGAGATTTTTATCCGTATTTTTGTCGGAATGGAGGTATTAAAAATCAGGGTTTTTGAGATATTTTGCGGGGGTTATAATTTTTAATCCGACCGTTGGATCGTGGTAATTTTTGGATATGTTATACATATATAAGTTGAGTATATGCCCACAAATTTTGAACCGTTAAAAATGAACGTATGATTTATTATGAATTTTACGAGATGGCTGGTTCAGAAATTGTTGAATTTTCAGAGTTTATCATTTTGGTGGAAAATTCTAGAATTGGTGGGCCCCACTTGTGGTTGGTGAAGAAATGTGCTGAATTATATTTCAAATGTGGTGGGTGGGAATAGTAGCAGGTAAAGCCATCAGGTTGCAGGTCAAACCTACCAAAATTTTTCTATAAATAGAGGGCTAAGTTAGAATTGAAAATCACACCAGAAACATAAGTTTTCTCTCTTTCTCTCTCTAGATTATTGAGTGTATTTTGTGAGTATTTAGATACTCTGTGAGTTTCTATTCATCAGTGCAAGTTTCCTTCAGCCTTATACCGATCAGAAGTACTGCTCTTTTGAGGTAGGGGATTGTAAGGGATAGTAAGGGATTGTAAGGGATAGTAAGGGATATTAAGGGATTTTAAGGGTTGTTATGATTTTCAGTTTCGTAATTTTTCTGATCTTCAAAAATTCTGAAAAAATTTAAAATGATATTTTGATGAGTTTTCTTGATTGTGTCCAAAAATGGTGATTTTTGGATGTATAGATTGAGAGTTATGAATTTTATGAGAAAAGACTATTTTAAAAGTAACAGCTTATAATTCCTTGTGGTTAACTCCAAAATTGATGAAATTTTTATTGGGAGTACATGTATATGATAGAAGTATACTCTGTAAATTTCAGAATTTTTAGACAAAAGTACAATTTTTGATAAATGTCTAAATATTCGGCTATTTTGGCCATATGAAAAATAGTAAATGACTTTTAAAAATTATGAGAAAAATATATGTTCACTATGGGACTATATTATGCTAAATTCCAGAAAAGAAATATTTTTGGAACTGATTTGGTATTTTTCATGAAAATGGTCTAGTTATGAGTAAATGAATTAAATATGTTATGTGAAGTAAGAAAATTGGAAAATAGGATTTTATGGCTTGAGAATCCTATATATGAGGTATATGCAGATTTTTGATGAGGGTTTTGGTTATTGATGATGAAATCTTAAGAGTTGGCATTTTATGATGATTAAATGTATTAATTAGTAAAGTGTAAATAATTTAAATAAATTGTTTATAAGCTTAAGAAATGTTATTCTTTCAATATCATTATACCGAAGTATTGGTATGAATTTTATTGTGGAATTTTTACCTTTTTGAGTTGGTGTTACTATTCACGAGTTACTATTCACGAGTTACTATTCATGAGTTACTATTCACGAGTTACTATTCACGACAAAATTGGTTTCTTTTACTAACCAAATTATAGTTGATTTATGAATATTACTCTTGAGATTAAATCTATATGTTGATTATATTGATTTTATTATCATATATAACATTTTTATAACCCTGATGTTGAATTTCTCTTTCACTGGAGTGTAAAGATGGGTAGATTATTGGTATGATCATGACTAGGGTTCTCTTTGGCCTGTAGTGCAAAGTTGAATTGTGACTGGTATGATCATGACCATTGAATTTACAATTGAATATCTTTAGCTTAAGTGTAAAGATGAATTGATTAACATGGTTATAATTATGGTGTATATAAATTCTGAAATGATTATATATTTCTTTGAGATATGAATATATTTGGCCTGTAGTACAAATATAAATTATTGAGGAATATCTTTGGCCTGTAGTGCAAAGATGAATTGTAGATGAATATCTTTGGCCAGTAATGCAAAGATGAACTGTGGATGAATATCTTTGGCCTGTAGTGCAAAGATGACTTGTTGATGAATATCTTTGGCCCGTAGTGCAAAGATGAAGTTATTAGTATGATTATGAACAGGAACTGTGATTTGGTATAACCATGATGTTTGATGTTTCAGGTGATGAAAATTATCTTCGTCCTAGATGAGAAGAGGAATTTAGAACTACAGTTATGATTATGAGTTATTCATATGATTGTGGACCAGAATTGTTGATTGATGTTACAGGGATAAAACATTGTTGGTGGATTTTTAACATGGAGAAAATAATAGACTTTATAGTCTATTTGACTCTTCTAATGGATTGCTCGTTCCGCTGCAACTATGGTTGAAATTTTTATCATTTACCATATGTTCTAAATCTCTGATTTATTATTGATGAAGGCTATTGATAATTGAATTATCTTTAGTCATGATATTCTTTACTGAGCTAGTTGTGCTCACCCTTTTGCTTCACAATTCCTTTCAGGTAATAAGAGTGTAGTTGGGTCGAGCGAGGGTAACGGGGAAATAGAACGGTGGTCTCTAGCTGTGGATGTTCTCCCGAAGCAGTATAGAAAAGTTCATTTAGTAATTATATTTGGTGAATCCAATAGGGTAAGGTGTACCCAACGTTGGAAGGGTGGTTTGCCACTATCATACAAGATGTCTAACGACATACAACCTCGTGTCATCATAAGACAGGGATGTGCTCATCCACTTGCTGAGTATATATACGAGCACTACCTATATAATCTTGGTGTTTGTTTGAAGTATAATTCTCAATTAGAGATAGTAGAGATAATGATATGTCAAGAGAAGACTCACCATTGGGAAGAATATGATAGTAATCTTCTCGTTTTTCTTTGGGGTCTATTGGGTCAATCAAGGATAATTCTGTGGCCATATGATATCTATCATAACCTAGACGCGTGGCCTCCCATGTACGAAGGTTTCCTTGAGCACTTCCCAAAGATTCTAATTTCTAAAACAGTTTTTGACTATACCTTTATGTAAGGTGTCATTGTGAGGTGATGTCCACGGTTGGAACATGAGTCACATTTGGTATATATTTGTATCCAAACTTATAGCATAGGTGTTGTTGTATTTTGCACGACAATTGTTGTAATAAAGTTGTAGTTGTTTTCTGTACCATATATTTGGCGACTCAGAATAGGTTGGATGGAATGGACCTATTTTGGGGTCGTTACATTTGGTATCAGAGCTATAAGTAAAGAGCCCCGAGCCTCTCGCTGGTGACTTCCTGTTGATGGGGGATGCACCGAAGCCAGACTCTCCGTAGGGGACGCCGTTCTGCGGTGGCAAACTGATAGGTATCAATGTAAGGTGCTGACATAGGTTGGTGTCCAGAGTTACATTTGGTATCAGAGCTTAGGGATATGGTCTCTGGCGGAGATCGGGGAATAGAACTAGGAGGGGAAAGATGAATAAATTCTTCGCTAGTGTGTCCTACCTAAGCTTATTTGTTGGTCAGTCATAATATCGGGATATTATGTGATATGTTAATTTGTTCAATTAACCCTTGTTTTGAAGCTGTATTCTAGAATGATATCTGAAATACAGGAGATGAGCAATGGAGAAATCATGATGACAGAGAAGATGGAATCTGAAATGAAAGGAAGGTATTCTCAACTCTTTGAAATACCAGGTACGTAAATTTCGGGGACGAAATTTCATAAGGAGGGGAGATTGTAAGACCCCGAATTTTATGAAATAAAAGTATTCAATTTTTCTTATAATTACTATTCAGTAAATGGTTAAATTGATAAAAGTTTAAAGTTATGGGTGAAATATGAATTTTTTTTCAAAATAAACAAGTGGTTATAAAATAATCATTGTTGTCGGGGAATATTCGTTTGGTCGTGGAATATTCTTTCTGTCGGGGAATATTCGTACGACGGCGCAGCTATTTGTGGACCCCATAGCGAATAACTGTCGGGTGAAGAAAACGACAAATTTGAGTTTTTACAAATAACGGAGTAGTTGTTACCGTTAACACTGTTGGAATACCCGGTGGTTAAAATACAGTAATACGCGTTATTGCACAGTAGCACACGGTATTGCATAGTATTTTTGAAATTATTGATTCTTACGTAAGAAGGCACTACTCAATAATTGTTACAGTAATTACTGTTCAATATTTTATTTTATTGATTCAATAATTGCTACGTTGAAATTTTGTATTATTGTTGTTCAATAATTGTTGCTGCACAGTATTTTCTATTATCAGATCAATAATTCATATTATTTGAATAATATTATTAGATAACATTATTGGCAATGTCTAGAAAGTTCTGTCTAAGGAGAGGTTTAGTCATCTAATTGCGCGCCAGTAAGGAGAAATCCTTATTGGAAAGCCCCCTCTTTCCTGGGAACGGCCTGGTTATCATAAATGTGATTCTGTAATATTATTTGTGAATATTTAATTATTGATTCATATGATAAGGAAATATTTATTTTATGTGGATATAAATGAGGAATATATTTTTGTGGTTAAAAAATGAAGGAGTTAATATTGAGATTTTTATCCGTATTTTTGTCGGAATGGAGGTATTAAAAATCAGGGTTTTTGAGATATTTTGCGGGGGTTATAATTTTTAATCCGACCGTTGGATCGTGGTAATTTTTGGATATGTTATACATATATAAGTTGAGTATATGCCCACAAATTTTGAACCGTTAAAAATGAACGTATGATTTATTATGAATTTTACGAGATGGCTGGTTCAGAAATTGTTGAATTTTTGGAGTTTATCATTTTGGTGGAAAATTCTAGAATTGGTGGGCCCCACTTGTGGTTGGTGAAGAAATGTGCTGAATTATATTTCAAATGTGGTGGGTGGGAATAGTAGCAGGTAAAGCCATCAGGTTGCAGGTCAAACCTACCAAAATTTTTCTATAAATAGAGGGCTAAGTTAGAATTGAAAATCACACCAGAAACATAAGTTTTCTCTCTTTCTCTCTCTAGATTATTGAGTGTATTTTGTGAGTATTTAGATACTCTGTGAGTTTCTATTCATCAGTGCAAGTTTCCTTCAGCCTTATACCGATCAGAAGTACTGCTCTTTTGAGGTAAGGGATTGTAAGGGATAGTAAGGGATTGTAAGGGATAGTAAGGGATATTAAGGGATTTTAAGGGTTGTTATGATTTTCAGTTTCGTAATTTTTCTGATCTTCAAAAATTCTGGAAAAATTTGAAATGATATTTTGATGAGTTTTCTTCATTGTGTCCAAAAATGGTGATTTTTGGATGTATAGATTGAGAGTTATGAATTTTATGAGAAAAGACTATTTTAAAAGTAACAGCTTATAATTCCTTGTGGTTAACTCCAAAATTGATGAAATTTTTATTGGGAGTACATGTATATGATAGAAGTATACTCTGTAAATTTCAGAATTTTTAGACAAAAGTACAATTTTTGATAAATGTCTAAATATTCGGCTATTTTGGCCATATGAAAAATAGTAAATGACTTTTAAAAATTCTGAGAAAAATATATGTTCACTATGGGACTATATTATGCTAAATCCCAGAAAAGAAATATTTTTGGAACTGATTTGGTAGTTTTCATGAAAATGGTCTAGTTATGAGTAAATGAATTAAATATGTTATGTGAAGTAAGAAAATTGGAAAATAGGATTTTATGGCTTGAGAATCCTATATATGAGGTATATGCAGATTTTTGATGAGGGTTTTGGTTATTGATGATGAAATCTTAAGAGTTGGCATTTTATGATGATTAAATGTATTAATTAGTAAAGTGTAAATAATTTAAATAAATTGTTTATAAGCTTAAGAAATGTTATTCTTTCAATATCATTATACCGAAGTATTGGTATGAATTTTATTGTGGAATTTTTACCTTTTTGAGTTGGTGTTACTATTCACGAGTTACTATTCACGAGTTACTATTCATGAGTTACTATTCACGAGTTACTATTCACGACAAAATTGGTTTCTTTTACTAACCAAATTATAGTTGATTTATGAATATTACTCTTGAGATTAAATCTATATGTTGATTATATTGATTTTATTATCATATATAACATTTTTATAACCCTGATGTTGAATTTCTCTTTCACTGGAGTGTAAAGATGGGTAGATTATTGGTATGATCATGACTAGGGTTCTCTTTGGCCTGTAGTGCAAAGTTGAATTGTGACTGGTATGATCATGACCATTGAATTTACAATTGAATATCTTTAGCTTAAGTGTAAAGATGAATTGATTAACATGGTTATAATTATGGTGTATATAAATTCTGAAATGATTATATATTTCTTTGAGATATGAATATATTTGGCCTGTAGTACAAATATAAATTATTGAGGAATATCTTTGGCCTGTAGTGCAAAGATGAATTGTAGATGAATATCTTTGGCCAGTAATGCAAAGATGAACTGTGGATGAATATCTTTGGCCTGTAGTGCAAAGATGACTTGTTGATGAATATCTTTGGCCCGTAGTGCAAAGATGAAGTTATTAGTATGATTATGAACAGGAACTGTGATTTGGTATAACCATGATGTTTGATGTTTCAGGTGATGAAAATTATCTTCGTCCTAGATGAGAAGAGGAATTTAGAACTACAGTTATGATTATGAGTTATTCATATGATTGTGGACCAGAATTGTTGATTGATGTTACAGGGATAAAACATTGTTGGTGGATTTTTAACATGGAGAAAATAATAGACTTTATAGTCTATTTGACTCTTCTAATGGATTGCTCGTTCCGCTGCAACTATGGTTGAAATTTTTATCATTTACCATATGTTCTAAATCTCTGATTTATTATTGATGAAGGCTATTGATAATTGAATTATCTTTAGTCATGATATTCTTTACTGAGCTAGTTGTGCTCACCCTTTTGCTTCACAATTCCTTTCAGGTAATAAGAGTGTAGCTGGGTCGAGCGAGGGTAACGGGGAAATAGAACGGTGGTCTCTAGCTGTGGATGTTCTCCCGAAGCAGTATAGAAAAGTTCATTTAGTAATTATATTTGGTGAATCCAATAGGGTAAGGTGTACCCAACGTTGGAAGGGTGGTTTGCCACTATCATACAAGATGTCTAACGACATACAACCTCGTGTCATCATAAGACAGGGATGTGCTCATCCACTTGCTGAGTATATATACGAGCACTACCTATATAATCTTGGTGTTTGTTTGAAGTATAATTCTCAATTAGAGATAGTAGAGATAATGATATGTCAAGAGAAGACTCACCATTGGGAAGAATATGATAGTAATCTTCTCGTTTTTCTTTGGGGTCTATTGGGTCAACCAAGGATAATTCTGTGGCCATATGATATCTATCATAACCTAGACGCGTGGCCTCCCATGTACGAAGGTTTCCTTGAGCACTTCCCAAAGATTCTAATTTCTAAAACAGTTTTTGACTATACCTTTATGTAAGGTGTCATTGTGAGGTGATGTCCACGGTTGGAACATGAGTCACATTTGGTATATATTTGTATCCAAACTTATAGCATAGGTGTTGTTGTATTTTGCACGACAATTGTTGTAATAAAGTTGTAGTTGTTTTCTGTACCATGTATTTGGCGACTCAGAATAGGTTGGATGGAATGGACCTATTTTGGGGTCGTTACATATAGTTTAATTCATGTCACACCCAATTCAAATATCTTATTTAATTTAATATAAATAAAATATGATAATTCCTCATAAATTCACAATCACATAATTAAATATCTCATTAATAAATAATATCAATTTATTAAATTTCTAATTAATTATTACATTAATTAAAATAACATAGCTTATTAAATATTTCTTTTAATACAATAAGCTCACATAATCACAACTTTGATCATAAAAATTCTCTACATTAATTTAATAAATGTAACACGTATAATTAAATTAATTTACCACAATTGCATCAATTAATTATTAAATCTAATAATTAAATCATCGAAAAATATTTATTTAACTCAATAAATATTTAAAATAATTTACAAAATTCTCGTTCGTCACATCTTTCCCCCCTTAAAAGGATTCTATCCCCAGAATCACGACTCAATAAATTTGACCCGTTACATTCTCACCCCCTTACAAAGATTCTGTCCCCAGAATCGCTTACACATAATTAAGTAAATAAATGAGGGTAATTCTTCATCATATTCTCTTCGAGTTCCCACGTAGCTTCTTCAGCGTTGTGGTTCCTCCAAATTATCTTAACAGAAGGTATAACTTTATTTCTGAGAACTTGTTCTTTTCGGTCGACAATTTGGACAGGAATTTCTTCATAAGATAAGTCTTTCTCAAAATGCAGGGGTTCGTATTCAATTACATGCTTGTAATCAGGTTTGTAAGGTCGTAACACAGAAACATGGAAGACGTTGTGGATATTCTCGAGTGCTGGAGGTAAGGCTACCTCGTACGCAACATTTCCAATTCTTCGCAGTACCTCAAAGGGTCCAATAAATCTTGGGCTCAATTTTCCTTTCTTCCCAAACCTGATCTTTCCCTTCCAGGGAGAGACCTTCAAGAAAACATAGCTACCTGGTTCAAACTCGATATTTTTACGATGTGGATCAGCGTATTTCTTCTGTCGATCTTGAGATGCTATCAGTCGTGCTCGGATCACTTTGACTATTTCTGCCGTCTGCTATACCAATTCTGGCCCTAGCAATTGTCTTTCACCAACTTCATCCCAATAAAGCGGAGTTCTGCATTTTCTGCCGTATAACGCTTCGTAAGGCGGCATACCAATACTAGCGTGGTAACTGTTGTTGTAGCCGAACTCTACCAACGGTAGGTGATCATCCCAATTTCCTTTGAAGTCCATTACACAGGCTCGTAACATATCTTCTAGTGTTTGAATCGTTCGTTCGCTCTGTCCGTCTGTTTGAGGGTGGTAAGCTGTACTCATTCGCAGTTGTGTACCCATGCATTCCTGAAGACGTTTCCAAAAATTTGATGTGAAGCGCGGATCCCTATCAAAAACAATAGACACCGGTACTCCGTGCCTCGAAACAATCTCTTTCACATATAATCTTGCCAACTGATCTAAGTTAAATCTGATTTTGATAGGAAGGAGTGCGCGGATTTCGTCAGTCGGTCAACGATAACCCATACTGCGTCGTAGCCTTTCTGGGTCGTCGGAAGGCCAACCACGAAGTCCATCGTAATATGTTCTCATTTCCATTCTGGGATCTCCAACGGTTGCAGCAATCCACTTGGTCTCTGATGTTCTGCTTTAACTTTCTGACATGTCAGGCATTTGGCAACACATTCTGCAACCTCACGTTTCAAATTTGGCCACCAGAAATGTTGTCGAAGATCTTGGTACATTTTTGTACTACCAGGGTGAATCGAATATCTTGAACTATGAGCCTCACTCAAAATTTCTTCCTTAATTTCTTGTACTGGCGGAACCCAAATTCTGCTTTCAAATCTCAATATTCCTTCCTTATCCATCTTAAATCTTGGTTCGGTTCCTTCAGATATCTTCTTTGTCACCTTTTTACATTCTTCATTCTGAAGCTGAGCCTCCTTCACTCTATCTAGTAGAGTTGTACCAGATTGCATTTGAAATAGCTTCTCATCAATCTCCATAGGATACTTCACTTCTAACTCTAGTTTTTTCATATCTGTAATTAGCTCCTGCTGAGCAGTCAACATCATCAATTTCTCACGACCCTTTCTACTTAAGGCGTCGACAACCACATTAGCCTTACCCGGATGGTATAAAATCTCACAGTCATAATCCTTGATTAATTCCAACCATCTTCTTTGACGCATATTCAATTCTTTCTGTGTAAAAATATATTTCAGACTCTTGTGGTCCGTATATATTTCACACTTCTCCCCGTATAGATAGTGCCTCTAAATTTTCAAAGCAAAAACAACTGCAGCTAACTCCAAATCATGGGTTGGGTAACCCTTCTCGTAATCCTTCAACTGCCGTGATGCATACGCAATGACTTTGTCGTTTTGCATCAGCACACAGCCAAGTCCTTTATGCGATGCATCGCTAAAAACAACAAAATTTCCTGTATCATCCGGAAGAGATAACACAGGCGCTGTACTCAACCTCTTCTTTAATTCTTGAAAACTCTCCTCACACTTCTCCGTCCAAACAAATTTCACAGCTTTTCGAGTTAAATTCGTTAACGGAGTTGCGATCTTAGAAAAATCTTGTATGAATCTTCTATAATATCCTGCTAATCCAAGAAAACTTCTTACTTCTGACGGCATTCTCGGCTGATCCCAGTTAATCACAGCTTCTACTTTGGATGGATCTACCGAAATTCCATCTTTATCGATTACGTGACCAAGAAATTGTACTCTCTCGATCCAGAATTCGCATTTCGAAAATTTAGCATACAACTTCTCCCTTCTCAATACTTCCAATGTTAACCTCAAGTGTTCTTCATGTTCCTCTTTGGTTTTGGAATATACCAAAATGTCGTCTATAAATTGTGACGCCCCCAGAATAGGTATACAACACCCATTCTGAGTCGCCAAATACATGGTACAGAAAGCAAACTACAACTTCAATAATACAATTGTCGTGCAAAATACGACAACACATACTGTGAGTTTAAATACAAATATTGTCTTCTAGACAATATCCACACTCAAATAAATCCTCATTACAATTATTCAAACACTATTTTACAGAAATAGTGAGGACTGCTAATACATCTTTCTAGAACCATCACTCCATACCCCGACTAGATCCTGCTATGTTCTCACCTCCTGAGAAGAAAAATGGAACAAAAAGGAAAAGGGTGAGCTCAACTAGCCCAGTAAAGAATATTATGACTAAGATAATATACAACAAATTATCGTTAGTCTTCAACAGGGAAAAATCTGATAAAATATAATCGACAACAAGTTTTAGATCAACAACTGCAGCGGAAACAGCAAACCATTAGAAGAGTCAAGTAGAGAAAGAATTCTACTATCTTCTAAGATTTAAAAGTCCATCATCAATATTTTATCCCTGTAACATCAATTAATAATCATCTTTAACCAAATATTCATCTTTGCACTACAGGCCAAAGATATTCATTTGTATCATCAGTCGGTCATGTTCATCTCAACACCTGTTCATCTTTGCACTACAGGCCAAAGATATTCATCAAGTAATTATACATCTTTGCACTACAGGCCAAAGATATTCAGTAATATCATCATTTAGGACTGAGGATGATGAAAAATATCTTAAAGAGAACGAATCCAGTGAGACAGAAGGACAAATATTAGGGATTCGTATAACAGTTTATCCAAGATCAATAATACTTCATAATAATCAATTGTGAAGCAGAATTCAAAAATAAAGATCAAAACATGGATACAATCAAAGATAGTAACCATAATAGACATCTTGGACAAAAAGGAAAAATTTTATTTTTCGGTGAATAGTGCCGTATTCGTGAATAGTGCCGTATACGTGAATAGTAACCCCGACACAAAAAGTTCCAAATTTGATAAAAACTCATATCAATATTTCAGCATAATGATATTGAAGAAAATAATATCATTTAAGAAGAAAATAATATCCCTTACCTCAAAATATCAGTACTTCTGGTCGGAATACCGGTATAAGGCTGAAAGAAACTTGCTCTGATGAATAGAAACTCTCAAAGTATCTAAATACTCACAAAATACACTCAATAATCTAGAGAGAGAAAGAGAGAAAACTTGTTTCTGGTGTGATTTTCAATTCTAACTTAGCCCTCTATTTATAGGAAAATTTTGGTAGGTTTGACCTGCAACCTGATGGCTTTACCTGCTACTATTCCCACCCACCACATTTGAAATATAATTCAGCACATTTCTTCACCAACCACAAGTGGGGCCCACCAATTCTAGAATTTTCCACCAAAATGATAAACTCCGAAAATTCAACAATTTCTGAACCAGTCATCTTGTAAAATTCGTAATAAATCATACGTTCATTTTTAACGGTTCAAAATTTGTGGACATATACTCAACTTATATATGTATAACATATCCAAAAATTACCACGATCCAACGGTCGGATTAAAAATTATAACCCCCGCAAACTATCTCAAAAACCCTGATTTTTAATACCTCCATTCCGACAAAAATACTGACAAAAACCTCAACATTAACTCCTTCATTTTTAACCACAAAAATATATCCCTCATTTATATAAAATAAATATTTCCTTATCATATGAATCAATAATTAATTATTCACAAATAATATTACAGAATCACATTTATGACAACCAGGCCGTTCCCAGGAAAGAGGGGGCTTTCCAATAAGGATTTCTCCTTACTGGCGCGCAATTAGATGACCAAACCTCTCCTTAGACAGAACTTTCTAGACATTGCCAATAATGTTATCTAATAATATTATTCAAATAATATGAATTATTGATCTGATAAATGAAAATACTGTGCAGCAACAATTATTGAAACAACAATAATATAAAATATCAACGCAGCAATTATTGAATCAATAAAATAAAATATTGAATAATAACTACTGTAACAATTATTGAGTAGTGCCTTCTTACGTAAGAATCAATAATTGGTGCAATACCGTGTGCTACTGTATTTTAACCACCGGGTATTCCAACAGTATTAACGGTAACAACTACGCCGTTATTTATAAACAACTTATACTTGTCGTTTTCTTCATCCAATCGCTTTCCGTTATGGGGCCCACACAAGGCTGCGTCGTCGTACGAATATTCCCCGACAGCAAGAATATTCCACGACCAACCGAATATTCACCGACCAAAAATAAATATTTTATAACCACTTGCTTATTTTGCAAAATTTGCACATTTCACCCATAACCAAAGTATTATATCAAATTAACCCCTTATTATTCACAATAATATTTAGAGAAAATTTGATTTTATTCATTAATAAGTTGGGGTCTTACAACCTCCCCTCCTTATGAAATTTCGTCCTCGAAATTGACGTACGTACCTGATGTTTCAAAAAGGTGAGGATACCTCGCTTTCATTTCTGATTCCAACTCCCAGGTCATTTCTTCAATAGCATGGTTTCTCCACAAAACCTTAACTTGTGGTATAACCTTCGTGCGTAGGACATGCTCTTTCCTATCCAAGATCTTAACAGGTACCTCCTCGTACGTTAAATCTTCAGCTATCTCGTCTGGTTCTAACTCAATAATGTGGTTCGGGTCTTTAACATATTTACGAAGCATAGATATGTGAAAAACATTATGAACACGAGACATGCTTGGAGGTAATGCGAGTCTATATGCCACATTTCCTATTCGCTCAAGAATCTCAAATGGACCAACAAATCTTGGATTGAGCTTTCCTCTCTTCCCAAATCTTGTAACTCCCTTCCATGGTGCAACACGTAACAATACATGATCCCCAATATTAAATTCCACGTCCTTCCGATGAAGATCCGCATAACTCTTTTGTCGATCCTGTGCCGTTTGTATACGTTGTCGAATCGTTTGGATCTTCTCTGTAGTAATGCGTACCAATTCTGGTCCCAACAATGTTGCTTCACCCACCTCGTCCCAGCATACTGGAGAACGACATTTTCTTCCATACAACGCCTCAAATGGAGCCATACCTATGCTCGCCTGATAACTGTTGTTGTAGGAGAATTCCACCAATGGTAGGTACTTATCCCAACTCCCTTTGAGATCTAAGACACAAAGTCTTAATAGATCTTCAAGAGTTTGAATAGTCCTCTCTGATTGTCCGTCCGTTTGAGGATGGTATGCTGAACTGAATCGTAAATCCGTGCCCATAGCTTTCTGCAAGCTAACCCAAAATCGTGAAGTGAATCTTGGGTCACGATCCGAAACTATGGATACTGGCATGCCATGCAATCTCACAATCTCGTTCACGTACATACTAGCAAGACGTTCAAGGGAATAAGTCTCACGTATCGGCAAGAAATGAGCGGACTTGGTTAATCTATCAACAATAACCCAAATCGCATCTATGCCTTGAGAAACCTTGGGAAGACCTGTAACAAAATCCATAGTAATGTGTTCCCACTTCCATTTCGGAATCTCAAGTGGTTGCAATGGACCCTTTGGTACTTGATGCTCCGCTTTTACACGTTGACAAGTTAAACATCTCGAGATAAACTCCGCGATCTCTCTTTTCATATTGCTCCACCAAAATGTATGTCGAAGATCGTGATACATTTTGGTACTCCCAGGATGGATTGCAAACGGTGTGTTGTGTGCCTCCATCATTATTCTATGCTTCAAGTCAAAATCGTTAGGAACACAAAGTCTGGAGTTGACTCGAAGTATTCCTTCTTCATCGATTCTTGCTTCTGGAATAGCACCTTCTTGCACTTTCTTCTTCATACGCATCAGCTCTATATCCGTAGCTTGAGCAGCTTTAACTTTATCGATTAAAGTCGGTTCTACTCGTATATTTGATATCATCATGTGGGTACTTGGAGCCTTCATCTCTATCTCCATCCTTTGCAAGTCATACAAAATGGGCCTTTGTGTTAAAAACATTGCACTCGTACCCGCATATGATCTTCTACTCAATGCGTCAGCTACTACGTTTGCTTTTCCAGGATGGTATTGGATGGTATGATCGTAATCTTTCAACAGCTCAAGCCAACGTCGTTGCCGCATGTTGAGTTCCTTTTGGGTGAAGAAATATTTGAGGCTTTTATGATCTGTATAGATCTCCACTTTCTCCCCATACAGGTAGTGTCTCCAGATCTTCAACGCAAAAACGACTGCTGCCAACTCCAAATCATGAGTAGGATAATTCCTCTCATATTCTTTGAGTTGTCGTGAGGCATAGGCTATGACTTTCCCATGTTGCATGAGAACACATCCTAACCCTTTGCCTGAAGCATCGCTGTAGATAACAAATCCATCCGAACCAGATGGTATTGTCAAAACAGGTGCCGAAATGAGTCTCCTCTTGAGTTCTTGGAAACTCTTCTCGCATTCCTCACTCCATACGAATTTTGTATCTTTCCGAGTCAGCTGAGTTAACGGAGTAGCGATTCGAGAAAATCCTTCCACAAATCTCCGATAATAACCAGCTAAGCCCAGAAAGCTACGTACTTCGGTTACCGACTTCGGTTGCTCCCAACTTTGTATGGCTTCAATCTTCGCCGGGTCGACAGATACTCCATGTTTTGACACCACGTGCCCAAGGAATGCTACTTCCTCAAGCCAGAACTCGCATTTCTTCAGTTTGGCATATAGCTTGTTTTCACGAAGCCTTTGCAGTACCAGCTTCAAATGGCGCTCATGATCTTCACGGCTTTTGGAATAGATGAGGATGTCATCAATAAAGACAACAACGAACTGATCCAAATATTCTTTGAATACACGGTTCATCATATCCATGAAGGCAGCAGGAGCATTAGTCAATCCAAAAGACATTACTAAGAATTCATAATGCCCGTACCGAGTTCTGAAGGCAGTCTTTGGAATATCCTCAGTTTTAATCTTCAGCTGATGATATCCAGAACGAAGATCGATCTTTGAAAAGAATTGTGCTCCTTGCAACTGGTCAAACAGGTCATCAATGCGAGGTAGCGGATACCTATTCTTGATGGTGACATGGTTCAATTCTCGATAGTCAATACAAAGTCGCATACTCCCGTCTTTCTTCTTTACGAATAAAACAGGAGCACCCCAAGGAGACGTACTAGGACGAATAAAACCGATGTCCAACAACTCCTGTAGTTGGACTTTTAACTCCTGAAGTTCAATAGGAGCCATTCGATATGGGGTTTTAGAAATGGGCTTTGTACCGGGTTCAAGGTCAATAAAGAATTCAATTTCTCGTTCCGGGGGTAGACCGGGAAGTTCTTCAGGAAATACATCGGAAAATTCTCTAACAATAGAAATATTATTCAAATCTGACTTGTCTTTGTTCAAATCCATAACATGGGCTAAGAAAGCTTGACATCCGTTTTTCAATAAACGAATAGCTTTGTGGCTTGATATGACAGTGACTGATTTTAGTGGTTTAGTAGTTTGAATTCGTATGACAGGTTGGTTAGGAATATGAAAACTAACAACCTTACGAAAACAATCAATTTTAGCATGATGAGTGGTTAACCAATCAATTCCTAAAATCACATCAAAAGCAAGTATCTTTAAAGAGATAAGATCAACAGGTAATGTGATAGTGCCAACTTGGATCATGCAAGATTTATAAACTGTAGATGTAACGAAGGTTTCACCCAACGGAGTTTCAACAGATAAGTTAAAGTCCAATTTCTCCGGAGTCAAGTTTAAACGTTGAGCACAAGCAGGAGAGATAAAAGAATGGGTAGAACCGGTATCTAGTAAAGTATAAACTTCGCAAGAATTCAAGATTAGCTTACCCGTGATCACCTCGTTCGGGTTTCTCGCGTTTTGGCCAGTAACGACAAACGCCCTTCCAGGAACCGCTGATTTCGACTTATCCGGGATAACTTTTGGAGTCACCATCCCCGCTGAACTTGGTTTTGCTACAGAACACTCTCGAGCTATATGACCTTCCTTTCCACAGTTATAACATACCTTGGATTGTTGTGGGCAGTTTGGGCTGATATGTCCCTCTTTCCCACATTTGTAACATACGACCGGTGGTCGTTCTCCTCCCCTAGAAACAGTTGATGTTTGTGCTGACGTCTTCACATTATCATTGTTGTACCTTCTCTTCTTGAAATCTCCTCCCGACTCGCTCCTTCTATTATCACGACCACGATTACCACCAGAGTGGTTACCGCTTTTGTCCGAATATTTTCCTCCCTGCTGGTTTTCATTGCTTCGATGACTGCCGCCACCGGTATGACCCTGGTTGTGGTCCCTCGGTTGCACATACTCATTATCTCGCTCTAATAATTGAGCCCTGTTTACAACATCTGAATATAAAGAAAATTTATGAGAGATAAGATATTGCCGAATCTCGGGTTTTAGACCTCTCAGAAACATCCTTGTCATTCGTTCCTCATTTTCGACCAAATGAGGTGCAAACCTGGATAACTCTGCAAACTTCGCCTCGTACTGGGACACCGTCATGTTGTTTTGTTCCAGTCTAATAAACTCAACCTCCTTCATATGACGAATACTTTCAGGAAAGTACTTGTCATTGAACAGTTTTTGAAATGTTTCCCAGGACATGTTGAGTGCGTCAGGCTGGGTACGCTTCACAGACTCCCACCAGTAGTCTGCCTCACCGCGGAACATAAATGTGGCGAATGGAACCTTCTGTTCCTCCGTGCATCCCAAGACATCAAATATCTTGGTAATTTGCTTGACCCACGTTTCCGCCATGATCGGATCCGGCTTTCCCTTAAATTCTGGTGGTCCCAATTCTTTGAACTGCTTAGCTGTGACAAACCGCGCGTTGTTATCATTTCCACCCGTATTCTGCACACGAGTCTCCCTCGTCTGATTTTGCATGAACTGCAAAAAGCTCCTAAACATTCCATCATTCATCGTTTGCTCGGTAACGTTGTTTACAGGAGGAATATTGCCTTCCTGTTGCACGTTCCCCTGGGTAGTGATCAAAGGTGTCTCCACGGTCTGATTTACTCCATTATTAACGTTCTCAGCTGCCATTCTTAAATACTGCCATAAAACAAGGGTTAATAGTCATGTCATATATTATCCCTATACTCTGACCGACCAAATAAACACCAAATAAACTTAGTCAGGTCATACTAGCGAAGGAATTCCCCGTCTCTCCCCTCCTAGTTCTTGTCTCACATCTCAGCCAGGGATCATATCCCTAAGCTCTGATACCAACTGTGACGCCCCCAGAATAGGTATACAACACCCATTCTGAGTCGCCAAATACATGGTACAGAAAGCAAACTACAACTTCAATAATACAATTGTCGTGCAAAATACGACAACACATACTGTGAGTTTAAATACAAATATTGTCTTCTAGACAATATCCACACTCAAATAAATCCTCATTACAATTATTCAAACACTATTTTACAGAAATAGTGAGGACTGCTAATACATCTTTCTAGAACCATCACTCCATACCCCGACTAGATCCTGCTATGTTCTCACCTCCTGAGAAGAAAAATGGAACAAAAAGGAAAAGGGTGAGCTCAACTAGCCCAGTAAAGAATATTATGACTAAGATAATATACAACAAATTATCGTTAGTCTTCAACAGGGAAAAATCTGATAAAATATAATCGACAACAAGTTTTAGATCAACAACTGCAGCGGAAACAGCAAACCATTAGAAGAGTCAAGTAGAGAAAGAATTCTACTATCTTCTAAGATTTAAAAGTCCATCATCAATATTTTATCCCTGTAACATCAATTAATAATCATCTTTAACCAAATATTCATCTTTGCACTACAGGCCAAAGATATTCATTTGTATCATCAGTCGGTCATGTTCATCTCAACACCTGTTCATCTTTGCACTACAGGCCAAAGATATTCATCAAGTAATTATACATCTTTGCACTACAGGCCAAAGATATTCAGTAATATCATCATTTAGGACTGAGGATGATGAAAAATATCTTAAAGAGAACGAATCCAGTGAGACAGAAGGACAAATAGTAGGGATTCGTATAACAGTTTATCCAAGATCAATAATACTTCATAATAATCAATTGTGAAGCAGAATTCAAAAATAAAGATCAAAACATGGATACAATCAAAGATAGTAACCATAATAGACATCTTGGACAAAAAGGAAAAATTTTATTTTTCGGTGAATAGTGCCGTATTCGTGAATAGTGTCGTATACGTGAATAGTAACCCCGACACAAAAAGTTCCAAATTTGATAAAAACTCATATCAATATTTCAGCATAATGATATTGAAGAAAATAATATCATTTAAGAAGAAAATAATATCCCTTACCTCAAAATATCAGTACTTCTGGTCGGAATACCGGTATAAGGCTGAAAGAAACTTGCTCTGATGAATAGAAACTCTCAAAGTATCTAAATACTCACAAAATACACTCAATAATCTAGAGAGAGAAAGAGAGAAAACTTGTTTCTGGTGTGATTTTCAATTCTAACTTAGCCCTCTATTTATAGGAAAATTTTGGTAGGTTTGACCTGCAACCTGATGGCTTTACCTGCTACTATTCCCACCCACCACATTTGAAATATAATTCAGCACATTTCTTCACCAACCACAAGTGGGGCCCACCAATTCTAGAATTTTCCACCAAAATGATAAACTCCGAAAATTCAACAATTTCTGAACCAGTCATCTTGTAAAATTCGTAATAAATCATACGTTCATTTTTAACGGTTCAAAATTTGTGGACATATACTCAACTTATATATGTATAACATATCCAAAAATTACCACGATCCAACGGTCGGATTAAAAATTATAACCCCCGCAAACTATCTCAAAAACCCTGATTTTTAATACCTCCATTCCGACAAAAATACTGACAAAAACCTCAACATTAACTCCTTCATTTTTAACCACAAAAATATATCCCTCATTTATATAAAATAAATATTTCCTTATCATATGAATCAATAATTAATTATTCACAAATAATATTACAGAATCACATTTATGACAACCAGGCCGTTCCCAGGAAAGAGGGGGCTTTCCAATAAGGATTTCTCCTTACTGGCGCGCAATTAGATGACCAAACCTCTCCTTAGACAGAACTTTCTAGACATTGCCAATAATGTTATCTAATAATATTATTCAAATAATATGAATTATTGATCTGATAAATGAAAATACTGTGCAGCAACAATTATTGAAACAACAATAATATAAAATATCAACGCAGCAATTATTGAATCAATAAAATAAAATATTGAATAATAACTACTGTAACAATTATTGAGTAGTGCCTTCTTACGTAAGAATCAATAATTGGTGCAATACCGTGTGCTACTGTATTTTAACCACCGGGTATTCCAACAGTATTAACGGTAACAACTACGCCGTTATTTATAAACAACTTATACTTGTCGTTTTCTTCATCCAATCGCTTTCCGTTATGGGGCCCACACAAGGCTGCGTCGTCGTACGAATATTCCCCGACAGCAAGAATATTCCACGACCAACCGAATATTCACCGACCAAAAATAAATATTTTATAACCACTTGCTTATTTTGCAAAATTTGCACATTTCACCCATAACCAAAGTATTATATCAAATTAACCCCTTATTATTCACAATAATATTTAGAGAAAATTTGATTTTATTCATTAATAAGTTGGGGTCTTACAACCTCCCCTCCTTATGAAATTTCGTCCTCGAAATTGACGTACGTACCTGATGTTTCAAAAAGGTGAGGATACCTCGCTTTCATTTCTGATTCCAACTCCCAGGTCATTTCTTCAATAGCATGGTTTCTCCACAAAACCTTAACTTGTGGTATAACCTTAGTGCGTAGGACATGCTCTTTCCTATCCAAGATCTTAACAGGTACCTCCTCGTACGTTAAATCTTCAGCTATCTCGTCTGGTTCTAACTCAATAATGTGGTTCGGGTCTTTAACATATTTACGAAGCATAGATATGTGAAAAACATTATGAACACGAGACATGCTTGGAGGTAATGCGAGTCTATATGCCACATTTCCTATTCGCTCAAGAATCTCAAATGGACCAACAAATCTTGGATTGAGCTTTTCTCTCTTCCCAAATCTTGTAACTCCCTTCCATGGTGCAACACGTAACAATACATGATCCCCAATATTAAATTCCACGTCCTTCCGATGAAGATCCGCATAACTCTTTTGTCGATCTTGTGCCGTTTGTATACGTTGTCGAATCGTTTGGATCTTCTCTGTAGTAATGCGTACCAATTCTGGTCCCAACAATGTTGCTTCACCCACCTCGTCCCAGCATACTGGAGAACGACATTTTCTTCCATACAACGCCTCAAATGGAGCCATACCTATGCTCGCCTGATAACTGTTGTTGTAGGAGAATTCCACCAATGGTAGGTACTTATCCCAACTCCCTTTGAGATCTAAGACACAAAGTCTTAATAGATCTTCAAGAGTTTGAATAGTCCTCTCTGATTGTCCGTCCGTTTGAGGATGGTATGCTGAACTGAATCGTAAATCCGTGCCCATAGCTTTCTGCAAGCTAACCCAAAATTGTGAAGTGAATCTTGGGTCACGATCCGAAACTATGGATACTGGCATGCCATGCAATCTCACAATCTCGTTCACGTACATACTAGCAAGACGTTCAAGGGAATAAGTCTCACGTATCGGCAAGAAATGAGCGGACTTGGTTAATCTATCAACAATAACCCAAATCGCATCTATGCCTTGAGAAACCTTGGGAAGACCTGTAACAAAATCCATAGTAATGTGTTCCCACTTCCATTTCAGAATCTCAAGTGGTTGCAATGGACCCTTTGGTACTTGATGCTCCGCTTTTACACGTTGACAAGTTAAACATCTCGAGATAAACTCCGCGATATCTCTTTTCATATTGCTCCACCAAAATGTATGTTGAAGATCGTGATACATTTTGGTACTCCCAGGATGGATTGCAAACGGTGTGTTGTGTGCCTCCATCATTATTCTATGCTTCAAGTCAAAATCGTTAGGAACACAAAGTCTGGAGTTGACTCGAAGTATTCCTTCTTCATCGATTCTTGCTTCTGGAATAGCACCTTCTTGCACTTTCTTCTTCATACGCATCAGCTCTATATCCGTAGCTTGAGCAGCTTTAACTTTATCGATTAAAGTCGGTTCTACTCGTATATTTGATATCATCATGTGGGTACTTGGAGCCTTCATCTCTATCTCCATCCTTTGCAAGTCATACAAAATGGGCCTTTGTGTTAAAAACATTGCACTCGTACCCGCATATGATCTTCTACTCAATGCGTCAGCTACTACGTTTGCTTTTCCAGGATGGTATTGGATGGTATGATCGTAATCTTTCAACAGCTCAAGCCAACGTCGTTGCCGCATGTTGAGTTCCTTTTGGGTGAAGAAATATTTGAGGCTTTTATGATCTGTATAGATCTCCACTTTCTCCCCATACAGGTAGTGTCTCCAGATCTTCAACGCAAAAACGACTGCTGCCAACTCCAAATCATGAGTAGGATAATTCCTCTCATATTCTTTGAGTTGTCGTGAGGCATAGGCTATGACTTTCCCATGTTGCATGAGAACACATCCTAACCCTTTGCCTGAAGCATCGCTGTAGATAACAAATCCATCCGAACCAGATGGTATTGTCAAAACAGGTGCCGAAATGAGTCTCCTCTTGAGTTCTTGGAAACTCTTCTCGCATTCCTCACTCCATCGCGTTCGGAACGCTGTCTTCGATACATCCTCTGGCCTCACCTTCAGTTGGTGATAACCACTCCTCAAGTCAATCTTGGAAAAGTATTTTGCTCCCTTCAATTGATCAAACAGATCATCGATCCTCGGTAATGGATATCTGTTCTTAATCGTGACCTTATTTAATTCTCTGTAGTCAATGCAGAGCCTCATCGATCCGTCCTTCTTTTTCACGAACAACACCGGCGCTCTCCACGACGATACGCTCGGTTAAATGTACTTTTTGTCCAACAATTCTTGTAGTTGTGCCATTAATTCCTTCATCTCTACTGGCGCCATTCAGTATGGTGCCTTCGATATTGGAGCAGTTTCGGGCGCCAAATCAATCACAAAGTCTACTTCTCTATCTGGTGGAAGTCCTGGCAAATCGCCTGGAAATACATCGACGAAGTCCCTCACAATCGGTATCTCCTCTACCTTCGGGTTCTCTTTTCGACTGTCAACTATGTAAGCTAAATATCCTACACAGCCTTGTCTTAATAACTTCCTGGCCTGCAACATCGTCAGACAACTCGCTTATCTAGGCGACTTGCTACCATAAAACACAACCTTTGACGGAGTCATAAGGTTAATACGCTTCTTTTGGCAGTCAATTACAGTCCCATAATTGGATAGCCAATCCATACCCAATATAACGTCGAATTCCCCCAATCGAATAGGGATAAGATCTACATTCATGATATTACCCTTAATATCCACCCTACAGTTCTTAAACACGTACTTAACAGGGATTATTTCTCTATTCGCAATTTCTATGTTCATGGGGTAATCCAATTCATCCATAAGCAAATCTAAACTATTAGCAAAGTCTTCGGATATAAAGGAACAAGTAGCACCCGAATCAAATAAAACGTAAGCATTAATTTCATTGATCGGAATGATACCTGACACCACCTCACGAGACTGGATTGCATCCTGCACCGTCATATTGAAAGTTCTGGCGGTTGGTCGGTTTGTTGCAGGTGGTCCGGTGATGGTTAAGGTATTTCCACTGCAATTTCCCCGGTTTCCTCCTTGTCCTGATCCTCCCGATCCCTTCTTGGGACAGTCTCTTGCTAAATGATCTTTCGAACCACAGTTGAAACAAGCACCCTTCTTTGGGTTTGGACAATTTGGTGCTATGTGGCCTTCCTGACCACAATTGTAGCACACTCTCTTTCCCTTCAAACAAACTCCTAGATGTGCCTTGCCGCAAGTCGGACATGCTTCTATCTTCTTTTTTTGCCCTCCGTGTTGACTTCCAGCTGACGAGTTATCTGTCCACTTCCTCTTCTGATTATTATTATTCCCAGTATTACTTCCACCAGTCTTGTTATTACCTTCATTCTCACTCTTTTTCTTTTTCTGTTCTTGGTTGTACTTAGTCACTGCATCACTTCTTCCTTCCGCGAGAATGGCCTTTTCCAAAACTCCCGCAAACGTGTTAAGTTGAAACATTGATACCTTGCTGTATACCCAAGGCTTCAGTCCTTGTTCGAATCGTCTGGCTTTCCTCTCGTCAGTGTGTACTTGATACGGGGCAAACCTTGCCAACTCATCGAATTTAGCCGCGTATTCAGGCACGCTCATGTTTCCCTGTTTCAGTTCCAGAAATTGCACCTCCATCTGATTCTGCGAACTAGCTGGGAAATACATTTTGAAAAACATCTCTTTGAATCTCTCCCACGTAATTACACCTTCACCTCCTCGCATCTTGTTTGCCTGCCACCAGTAGCTAGCCTCAGACTTCAGCATAAATGTCGCAAAAGCGGTCTTCTGATCTTCTCGAACCCTAGCAACGTCGAAAACCTTCTCCATTTCCATCACCCACGTTTGAGCCTCGATCGGGTTTCTGGAACCTTTGAACTCTGGCGGTCCCACCGCCTTGAAGTCCTTAAACGTTGTGCTAGGTGGAGCATGCGGTTGGTTATTCATTGCTCCAGCCAGTAGATTCACCAACTGCTGAACAGGATTAGCATTGGCATTAATGTTATTGTTGGTTGACTCTTCCTGAGCCGGTTGACGTTGTTGTCTTCTCCTTGGCGGCATTTTTCTGTTAAATAAACGTTTATTAGAACTTTATTTATTTCTCTACATAGTTAAGGCATTACTTAACAATTTAATATACTCATTTAACACATCATCTCAAACAACTTGATATCTTTTCATTCAAATAAAAAGTTTTAACATTAAACTATAGCATACTGCTATTTACATCATCTATCCTGGAATAAAGAATCCACAGGATTTAAAACATTCAAATATTAACATATTCCTTAGTTTATAAACACATCGGAATTTACATAAAACTATATAGGTCTTTCACATAAATAAACAGATCATATTCATGTCTTCCAAGGTGCTCAATAGCCTTGCCACGCTCCTCATTCATGATACGATACATCGTCCTGCGATCCAGCATGTACGATGGTAGACCTTCAAACTGGATGGGGTACCTTAACACTCGCTCTTGAACCTCATCCATTGCATGATTAAGTGTGGCATACGTGTCTTCAAGCTTTGCCTTCTTTGCACGACTATCATTTTCTGCACGATCTGCTCGATGTGATTCTCTTACCCATCCTTCCTCTGCTATTTTCAGTCTTTCGGAGGTTTCCTTCATTTCCTTTTTCAGCTTCTCTATCTCCTCGGTCTTATCTTCGGTTTGACCCTTCTCCTGAACCAGATCCCACTCCACGTTTCCTAAACGTGTATGAAGGGTCACAATCTCTCTATCCTTCTCCTCTAAAGTAGACTGCTGAACAGTCGCTCGCTCAGTCAATTCCTGAACCTCATCTTGTAACTCCATGTTACGATCATATAGTGTGTCATATATCTCAGCATCAACAGTGTACCGTGGTAGCTCCTCTTCTTCTTCCTCCTCATCAAACTCCTCCTCAGGATCAATCTCGGGCTCATGCTCCTGACCAACAACGGTGATCAATGGAGATAACTCCCTCTGAACTAACTGTTCCCTAACAACATGTATGTCTCGGGTCTCCTCCTCTGTATGTACTATAGGTAATCGGGGTTCTTCCTCCCCAGCTGGACTAGCTTCTCCAACATTCGTCATCCTGACAACAAAATTTTAAGATTTAGTTACTAAGTCATACTATCTAACGCATACTTAACACATAAACACATAATGTATTTTATTATCTTCAATGAATTACAAAAATTCATTTCTTAGAACTCGATAAGAGTTTTCAATTACTATCTTCTTCTATAAGGCTACTACCTAAGGTTGTTTCCCCCACCTAAGGTTCATAACCTACAGCTCTGATACCAACCTGTGACACCCCCAAATTCGGGTACTTCGATTCCACGGGATTTTGTAACGACCCCAAAATAGGTCCATTCCATCCAACCCATTCTGAGTCGTCAAATACATGGTACAGAAAACAACTACAACTTTATTATAACAATTATCGTGCAAAATACAACAACACATATGCTGTGAGTTTGGATACAAATATATACCAACTGTGACTCATGTTCCAATCGTGGACATCACCTCACAATAACACCTTACATAAAGGTATAGTCAAAAACTGTTTTAGAAATTAGAATATTTGGGAAGTGCTCAAGGAAACCTTCGTACATGGGAGGCCACGCATCTAGGTTATGATAGATATCATATGGCCACAGAATTATCCTTGGTTGACCCAATAGACCCCAAAGAAAAACGAGAAGATTACTATCATATTCTTCCCAATGGTGAGTCTTCTCTTGACTTATCATTATCTCCACTGTCTCTAATTGAGAATTATACTTCAAACAAACACCAAGATTATATAGGTAGTGCTCGTATATATACTCAGCAAGTGGATGACCACATCCCTGTCTTATGATGACACGAGGTTGTATGTCGTTAGACATCTTGTATAATAGTGGCAAACCACCCTTCCAACGTTGGGTACACCTTACCCTATTGGATTCACCAAATATAACTACTAAATGAACTTTTCTATACTGCTTCGGGAGAACATCCACAGCTAGAGACCACTGTTCTATTTCCCCGTTACCCTCGCTCGACCCAGCTACACTCTTATTACCTGAAAGGAATTGTGAAGCAAAAGGGTGAGCACAACTAGCTCAGTAAAGAATATCATGACTAAAGATAATTCAATTATCAATAGCCTTCATCAACAATAAATCAGAGATTTAGAACATATGGTAAATGATAAAAATTTCAACCATAGTTGCAGCGGAACGAGCAATCCATTAGAAGAGTCAAATAGACTATAAAGTCTATTATCTTCTCCATGTTAAAAATCCACCAACAATATTTTATCCATGTAACATCACTCAACAGTTCCTTTCCACAATCATATGAATAACTCATAATCATAATTGTGACTATAAATTTTTCTTCGCACCCAGGACGAAGAATATTTTCATCATCTGTCTTTACCTGAAACATCAAAGATCATGGTTATACCAAATCACAGTTCCTGCTTATAATCATACTAACAAATCCATCTTTGCACTACGGGCCAAAGATATTCATCAACAAACCATCTTTGCACTACGGGCCAAAGATATTCAACAACAGTTCATCTTTGCACTACAGGCCAAAGATATTCAACAACAGTTCATCTTTGCACTACAGGCCAAAGATATTCATCAACAAACCATCTTTGCACTACGGGCCAAAGATATTCAACAACAGTTCATCTTTGCACTACAGGCCAAAGATATTCCTCTACAATTCATCTTTGCACTACAGGCCAAAGATATTCCTCAACAATTCATATTTGCACTACAGGCCAAATATATTCATATCTCAAAGAAATATATAATCATTTCAGAATTTATATACACCATAATTATAACCATGTTAATCAATTCATCTTTACACTTAAGCTAAATATATTCAATTGTAAATTCAATGGTCATGATCATACCAGTCACAATTCAACTTTGCACTACAGGCCAAAGAGAACCCTAGTCATGATCATACCAATAATCTACCCATCTTTACACTCCAGTGAAAGAGAAATTCAACATCAGGGTTATAAAAATGTTATATATGATAATAAAATCAATATAATCAACATATAGATTTAATCTCAAGAGTAATATTCATAAATCAACTATAATTTGGTTAGTAAAAGAAACCAATTTTGTCGTGAATAGTAACTCGTGAATAGTAACTCATGAATAGTAACTCGTGAATAGTAACTCGTGAATAGTAACACCGACTCAAAAAGGTAGAAATTCCACAATAAAATTCATACCAATACTTCGGTATAATGATATTGAAAGAATAACATTTCTTAAGCTTATAAACAATTTATTTAAATTGTTTACACTTTACTAATTAATGCATTTAATCATCATAAAATGCCAACTCTTATAATTTCATCATCAATAATCAAAACCCTCATCAAAAATCTGCATATACCTCATATAGGATTCTCAAGTCATAAAATCCTATTTTCTAATTTTCTTACTTCACAAAACATATTTAATTCATTAACTCATAACTAGACCATTTTCATAAAAAATACCAAATCAATTCCAAAAATATTTCCTTTCTGGGATTTAGCATAATATAGTCCCATAGTGAACATATATTTTTCTCAGAATTTTTTAAAAGTCATTTACTATTTTTCATATGGCCAAAATAGCCGAATATTTAGACATTTATCAAAAATTGTACTTTTGTCCAAAAATTCTGAAATTAACAGAGTATACTTCCATCATATACATGTACTCCCAATAAAAATTTCATCAATTTTGGAGTTAACCACAAGAAATTATAAGCAGTTACTTTTAAAATAGTCTTTTCTCATAAAATTCATAACTCTCAATCTATACATCCAAAAATCACCATTTTTGGACACAATCAAGAAAACTCATCAAAATATCATTTCAAATTTTTCCAGAATTTTTGAAGATCAGAAAAATTACGAAACTGAAAATCATAACAACCCTTAAAATCCCTTACAATCCCTTACAATCCCTTACCTCAAAACAGCAGTACTTCTGACCGGAATGTAAAGCCGAAGGAAACTTGCACTGAATAGCAACTCTCAAAGTATCTAAATACTCACAAAATATGCTTCATAATATAGAGAGAGAAAGAGAGAAAGCTTATGTTTTTGGTGTGATTTTCAATTCTAACTTAGCCCTCTATTTATAGGAAAATTTTGGTAGGTTTGACCTGCAACCTAATGGCTTTACCTGCTACTATTCCCACCCACCACATTTGAAATATAATTCAGCACATTTCTTCACCAACCACAAGTGGAGCCCACAATTTCTAGAATTTTCCACCAAAATGATAAACTCCAAAAATTCAACAATTTCTGAACCAGTCATCTCGTAAAATTCATAACAAATCATACGTTCATTTTTAACGGTTCAAAATTTGTGGACATATACTCAACTTATATATGTATAACATATCCAAAAATTACCACGATCCAACGGTCGGATTAAAAATTATAACCCCCGCAAAATATCTCAAAAACCCTGATTTTTAATACCTCCATTCCGACAAAAATACTGATAAAAACCTCAACATTAACTCCTTCATTTTAACCACAAAAATATATCCCTCGTTTATATCCACATAAAATAAATATTTTCTTATCATATGAATCAATAATTAATTATTCACAAATAATATTACAGAATCACATTTATGACAATCAGGCCGTTCCCAGGAAAGAGGGGGCTTTCCAATAAGAATTTCTCCTTACTGGCGCGCAATTAAATGACCAAACCTCTCCTTAGACAGAACTTTCTAGACATTGTCAATAATGCTATCTAATAATATTATTTAAATAATATGAATTATTGATCTGATAATGGAGAAATACTGTGCAGTGACAATTATTGCACAACAATAATATAAAATTTCAACGTAGCAATTATTGAATCAATAAAATAAAATATTGAACAGTAATTACTGTAACAATTATTGAGTAGTGCCTTCTTACGTAAGGATCAATAATTCAAAAATACTGTGTAAAACCGTGTGCTACTGTGCAAACACGCGTATTACTGTATTTTAACCACCGGGTATTCCAACAGTGTTAACGATAACAACTACGCCGTTAATTATAAAAACTCAATTTTTGTCGTTATCTTCATCCGACAGTTATTCTGTTATGGGGCCCACAAATGTCTGCGCCGTCGTACGAATATTCCACGACAGAAAGAATATTCCACGACCAAACGAATATTCCCCGACAACAATGATTATTTTATAACCACTTGCTTATTTTGAAAAAAAATCATATTTCACTCATAACTTTAAACTTTTATCAATTTAACCATTTACTGAATAGTAATTATAAGAAAAATTGAATACTTTTATTTCATAAAATTCGGGGTCTTACAATCTCCCCTCCTTATGAAATTTCGTCCCCGAAATTTACGTACCTGGTATTTCGAAGAGTTGAGAATACCTTCCTTTCATTTCAAATTCCATCTTTCCTGTCATCATAATTTCTCCATTGCTCATCTCCTGTATTTCAAATATCATTCTAGAATACAGCTTCAAAACAAGGGTTAATTTAACAAATTAGCATATCACACAATATCCCGATATTATGACTGACCAACAAATAAGCTTAGGTAGGACACACTAGCGAAGGATTTACTCATCTCTCCCCTCCTAGTTGTATTCCCCGATCTCCGCCAGAGATCATATCCCCAAGCTCTGATACCAAATGTAACGACCCCAAAATAGGTCCATTCCATCCAACCCATTCTGAGTCGTCAAATACATGGTACAGAAAACAACTACAACTTTATTATAACAATTATCGTGCAAAATACAACAACACATATGCTGTGAGTTTGGATACAAATATATACCAACTGTGACTCATGTTCCAACCGTGGACATCACCTCACAATAACACCTTACATAAAGGTATAGTCAAAAACTGTTTTAGAAATTAGAATATTTGGGAAGTGCTCAAGGAAACCTTCGTACATGGGAGGCCACGCATCTAGGTTATGATAGATATCATATGGCCACAGAATTATCCTTGGTTGACCCAATAGACCCCAAAGAAAAACGAGAAGATTACTATCATATTCTTCCCAATGGTGAGTCTTCTCTTGACTTATCATTATCTCCACTGTCTCTAATTGAGAATTATACTTCAAACAAACACCAAGATTATATAGGTAGTGCTCGTATATATACTCAGCAAGTGGATGACCACATCCCTGTCTTATGATGACACGAGGTTGTATGTCGTTAGACATCTTGTATAATAGTGGCAAACCACCCTTCCAACGTTGGGTACACCTTACCCTATTGGATTCACCAAATATAACTACTAAATGAACTTTTCTATACTGCTTCGGGAGAACATCCACAGCTAGAGACCACTGTTCTATTTCCCCGTTACCCTCGCTCGACCCAGCTACACTCTTATTACCTGAAAGGAATTGTGAAGCAAAAGGGTGAGCACAACTAGCTCAGTAAAGAATATCATGACTAAAGATAATTCAATTATCAATAGCCTTCATCAACAATAAATCAGAGATTTAGAACATATGGTAAATGATAAAAATTTCAACCATAGTTGCAGCGGAACGAGCAATCCATTAGAAGAGTCAAATAGACTATAAAGTCTATTATCTTCTCCATGTTAAAAATCCACCAACAATATTTTATCCATGTAACATCACTCAACAGTTCCTTTCCACAATCATATGAATAACTCATAATCATAATTGTGACTATAAATTTTTCTTCGCACCCAGGACGAAGAATATTTTCATCATCTGTCTTTACCTGAAACATCAAAGATCATGGTTATACCAAATCACAGTTCCTGCTTATAATCATACTAACAAATCCATCTTTGCACTACGGGCCAAAGATATTCATCAACAAACCATCTTTGCACTACGGGCCAAAGATATTCAACAACAGTTCATCTTTGCACTACAGGCCAAAGATATTCAACAACAGTTCATCTTTGCACTACAGGCCAAAGATATTCATCAACAAACCATCTTTGCACTACGGGCCAAAGATATTCAACAACAGTTCATCTTTGCACTACAGGCCAAAGATATTCCTCTACAATTCATCTTTGCACTACAGGCCAAAGATATTCCTCAACAATTCATATTTGCACTACAGGCCAAATATATTCATATCTCAAAGAAATATATAATCATTTCAGAATTTATATACACCATAATTATAACCATGTTAATCAATTCATCTTTACACTTAAGCTAAATATATTCAATTGTAAATTCAATGGTCATGATCATACCAGTCACAATTCAACTTTGCACTACAGGCCAAAGAGAACCCTAGTCATGATCATACCAATAATCTACCCATCTTTACACTCCAGTGAAAGAGAAATTCAACATCAGGGTTATAAAAATGTTATATATGATAATAAAATCAATATAATCAACATATAGATTTAATCTCAAGAGTAATATTCATAAATCAACTATAATTTGGTTAGTAAAAGAAACCAATTTTGTCGTGAATAGTAACTCGTGAATAGTAACTCATGAATAGTAACTCGTGAATAGTAACTCGTGAATAGTAACACCGACTCAAAAAGGTAGAAATTCCACAATAAAATTCATACCAATACTTCGGTATAATGATATTGAAAGAATAACATTTCTTAAGCTTATAAACAATTTATTTAAATTATTTACACTTTACTAATTAATGCATTTAATCATCATAAAATGTCAACTCTTAATATTTCATCATCAATAATCAAAACCCTCATCAAAAATCTGCATATACCTCATATAGGATTCTCAAGTCATAAAATCCTATTTTCTAATTTTCTTACTTCACAAAACATATTTAATTCATTAACTCATAACTAGACCATTTTCATAAAAAATACCAAATCAATTCCAAAAATATTTCCTTTCTGGGATTTAGCATAATATAGTCCCATAGTGAACATATATTTTTCTCAGAATTTTTTAAAAGTCATTTACTATTTTTCATATGGCCAAAATAGCCGAATATTTAGACATTTATCAAAAATTGTACTTTTGTCCAAAAATTCTGAAATTAACAGAGTATACTTCCATCATATACATGTACTCCCAATAAAAATTTCATCAATTTTGGAGTTAACCACAAGAAATTATAAGCAGTTACTTTTAAAATAGTCTTTTCTCATAAAATTCATAACTCTCAATCTATACATCCAAAAATCACCATTTTTGGACACAATCAAGAAAACTCATCAAAATATCATTTCAAATTTTTCCAGAATTTTTGAAGATCAGAAAAATTACGAAACTGAAAATCATAACAACCCTTAAAATCCCTTACAATCCCTTACCTCAAAACAGCAGTACTTCTGACCGGAATGTAAAGCCGAAGGAAACTTGCACTGAATAGCAACTCTCAAAGTATCTAAATACTCACAAAATATGCTTCATAATATAGAGAGAGAAAGAGAGAAAGCTTATGTTTTTGGTGTGATTTTCAATTCTAACTTAGCCCTCTATTTATAGGAAAATTTTGGTAGGTTTGACCTGCAACCTAATGGCTTTACCTGCTACTATTCCCACCCACCACATTTGAAATATAATTCAGCACATTTCTTCACCAACCACAAGTGGAGCCCACAATTTCTAGAATTTTCCACCAAAATGATAAACTCCAAAAATTCAACAATTTCTGAACCAGTCATCTCGTAAAATTCATAACAAATCATACGTTCATTTTTAACGGTTCAAAATTTGTGGACATATACTCAACTTATATATGTATAACATATCCAAAAATTACCACGATCCAACGGTCGGATTAAAAATTATAACCCCCGCAAAATATCTCAAAAACCCTGATTTTTAATACCTCCATTCCGACAAAAATACTGATAAAAACCTCAACATTAACTCCTTCATTTTAACCACAAAAATATATCCCTCGTTTATATCCACATAAAATAAATATTTTCTTATCATATGAATCAATAATTAATTATTCACAAATAATATTACAGAATCACATTTATGACAATCAGGCCGTTCCCAGGAAAGAGGGGGCTTTCCAATAAGAATTTCTCCTTACTGGCGCGCAATTAAATGACCAAACCACTCCTTAGACAGAACTTTCTAGACATTGTCAATAATGCTATCTAATAATATTATTTAAATAATATGAATTACTGATCTGATAATGGAGAAATACTGTGCAGTGACAATTATTGCACAACAATAATATAAAATTTCAACGTAGCAATTATTGAATCAATAAAATAAAATATTGAACAGTAATTACTGTAACAATTATTGAGTAGTGCCTTCTTACGTAAGGATCAATAATTCAAAAATACTGTGTAAAACCGTGTGCTACTGTGCAAACACGCGTATTACTGTATTTTAACCACCGGGTATTCCAACAGTGTTAACGATAACAACTACGCCGTTAATTATAAAAACTCAATTTTTGTCGTTATCTTCATCCGACAGTTATTCTGTTATGGGGCCCACAAATGTCTGCGCCGTCGTACGAATATTCCACGACAGAAAGAATATTCCACGACCAAACGAATATTCCCCGACAACAATGATTATTTTATAACCACTTGCTTATTTTGAAAAAAAATCATATTTCACTCATAACTTTAAACTTTTATCAATTTAACCATTTACTGAATAGTAATTATAAGAAAAATTGAATACTTTTATTTCATAAAATTCGGGGTCTTACAGATTTGGTGTTCACTGTACAAGCATCATCTATCTATCTACCCATAAATAATATCAAACCATACAATAGATAGAAATCATAAATAAATCTCTTCCCTTAAGGGTTACATCAACTGAATCATAAATAAATCCCAGGTTACTCTAACCTTAAAACATCTGTGCGAAATTCTAAATAAATAAGTCTTAAACAACAACATAAGTCTTAAACATAAATACATCATCAATTTAAGAAAATAACAACTCTTCATCACTTGCTAACTTTGCCCTTGCCCTTACTAGTGGAAGGTTCATCACTTCTTTCGTTCTTAACTGCAATGTTATTATTAAGCAAGAGTGAGCACAAATGCCCACAAGTATAATAATGAAATAACAGTATAATAACATGCGAATAAATCAAAGACGTCTGAATAAGAGCTCAACTTTTGAATCAAGAATGAATAACAAGAATCAAAAGAATTCTGAGGGTCATAAGACCTTGAACTATGTCCTAGGTTAACAAGGGTTATACTTGAAACCTTTAACAGTCATAAGACTATGGACCTTCTTCTCGTACTTAGGGGGATCAGCCCTTAGTACCATACTGTACACAATATCTTAACGCTAAAGCGTAAATAATCCCCTATACAGGGTTGTTCATCCCAGTTTGTCATTCGAGTCCGCACCAAAGGAAGTTTGGTTTGGATAATTTCATCAAGGGTTCTGAAATTTAGAACGCTCATCAACTATGGACTAGTTGAATCAATAAGGTTCACTAGTCTAATAAGGTTCAACAAATATTGATATTTGATTAGAATAATAATCTCAAAAGTATACAATAGGACAATTATTGTATAACTGAATCATGCTTTGGAAAGATAATTAATCTTTAATATCATGCTTGAACTTGAATAATAACAAGGATAATTTATTCAAGGTAAATAATAAACTTGAACAATAATGACAAGTAGGGTTAGGGAAACTTGCTCGACATAAAAGTAACGTTTAAGTTTAAATAAACTTGCTCAATAGAATGGAGTTAGGGATAGGATACTTGCTCAATGTAAAAGTAAAGTTGAGAAACTTGCCTCGTGCGTAGATTACACTTTAATTAAGCACGTTCTTTGATTTAAATCCTACATACCATTCACATTTACAATACTAGTTAATTACAACTTAACTAATCAACATAAACCCATTCTCTTTGTCTACTTGATTTATTGACTATACTTAATCACTTTATCACATTTACTGCCACATAAAACCACTTCATGAATAATAATCTAATTATGAAATCAATAATTTAATCCACATGTAATTATGTTATTTACATGTTATACAACTATCTTATCATCACATTATTCTTCTAACATGTTTACATGTTCATTATAATAATCCACTAACACATTGTTAGACTTAAACATTTTTTAAAAATCTCATTTCTGAGTTTTCTGGGGAGTGGCGCGGTGGCGCCACTATTGGACTAAGGATTCGCGCTGCGGCGCTGTGGCGCTGTGGCCGGGCCCTTGGCGCTGTGGCGCCGTGGCTAGAGACATGGCGCTACGGCACGGTGGCGCTGCGGCGCGGCATACCAGACACAGAAATGGCAGTTCGCGAAAATCGCAGAACTTGCCAATTTCTCCCAATTTCTTAAAGTTCTACTCGAAATTAAACATACCCATATGCTATAATTTATATATAATCATTACCCAACATTTATATACTGACAAAACCAATTTTAAACACTTATTAACAGATTTAAAGCCTAACAAAATTACTGACTTTGATGTCCGTGAAGTTTAGAAAACTTTATATGAAAATTCTCCCTATGGATTCGTTATAACACCGAATCCGTTCATTTAAACTCCGATCTCTCCGTATCGACATGCTCAATAATGTAAGGGTGTAAATTTTAGGGATAATATATAATCCATACGTCAATTATCACATATATGGCCATATGGCCATATCACGTACTCTGTTTATTTTGAAAAACATACGTACGACATGTTTTCACAACACTGATGTTATGGTTTGCAACATATACATAATTAAACATGATTTGATGCAACGTAACACACATATAAACTTATAATCATATCATATTCCAATCTACAAGGATTTACAGAAAACTGTGAAGCCATTTTATGAAAACTAAAAAGACGTAACTTGAAATTGGGTTGGAGAGAATTACCCAGAGTTATAAATAATGGAAGAAATGATCAGATGATCCTTTCTCAACAACCTGTTAATCACAAACTCAAATTTCTCTCAGACTTCTAAATTTTCTCTCTGTGCTTTATCAGACTTAGGAAAAAAAAATGAAGAAGGAGAAGACGTCGACTAGTTAATAAACTGAGCGTCGAGAGGTCAGTTGGCCCAATCATGGGCAACTGCTAGAAACCACTACTAAGGCCATATTTGGCTAGCAATTAAGTTCAAAGCTCATTATTTTAATAAAAAAATTTTATCATATAGTTTAATTCATGTCACACCCAATTCAAATATCTTATTTAATTTAATATAAATAAAATATGATAATTCCTCATAAATTCACATAGTCACATAATTAAATATCTCATTAATAAATAATATCAATTTATTAAATTTCTAATTAATTATTACATTAATTAAAATAACATAGCTTATTAAATATTTCTTTTAATACAATAAGCTCACATAATCACAACTTTGATCATAAAAATTCTCTACATTAATTTAATAAATGTAACACATATAATTAAATTAATCTACCACAATTGCATCAATTAATTATTAAATCTAATAATTAAATCATCGAAAAATATTTATTTAACTCAATAAATATTTAAAATAATTTACAAAATTCTCGTTCGTCGCAGGAACAATACGGCTGCTTCTTGTTTTCTCCCCTGCTAAGTAAGGCAACTGATCATTGCGCTCCATGTCACAATGTCAGGACATTTTATCCTTAAAAATGAGTAAAGTGCATCATCTGCCAGCCCACACTTGGAATACAAATCCACTAGACTACAACTTAGAAACTCCATAGGTTTGTGCCCAACTTTGATGGTAATAGAATGCAGGAGTTGGCCATAGCCTAAATCCCCTGTGAGTGCACATCCCTTGAGAACATTGCACAAAGTAAACTTGTTAAACTTCATTTCAGTTTCTTTAATGCTGCAAAACAGTCTCAAAATCTCTTATCCATCACCCAGCTGAGCATATCCATTAAGCAAAGCATTCCACAAAACAGCATTCCGCTTGAGCATGGAACAAAACATTTTTGCTGCATTTTCCATGTCACCACATTTTACATAAATATCAACAACATCAGATTCAACATACATATTTGTAAAGACTCCATCTTTAATCACCCCCGTATGTAATTGTATTCCAAACTCCATATCTGTTTCCATTGAACAAGCTTTTAAGACAGTAGATAAAGTAAACTCATTTGGCCTAATACCTTCTTTCTGCATCTCACGTAACAAACTAGTAGCATCACAACTATACCCTTCAGCTACAAATCTCGAAATAAGCGTTGTCCAAGACACAACATCTCGCTCAGGCATTTCATCAAGCACTTGACTTGCACATGCTAAACACCGACACTTGGCATAAAAATTAATCAATGAAACCCACAAATGAGAATCCAAAACTATCCCACTTCTGAAAATCTGACTATGAATTGCCTTTCCCTCCCTTATAGACCGACCTGAAGCTCAATTGTGCAGCACCTCTGAAAACCATTTAAGCCACTATTTTCTATCTAAAACCCCACCTCTCCCGATTCTAGTTCCAAAAGTAATGGAATTGAGCAAATTATGGTTATATAATCTTCTCGGTGTTTTTTTAAACCCTTCAGGAAACAAAGGGGTTTCGAAACCGTGGAAACCATCAAATGGGTAATTAATTTCAGCAGTTCTTAAAGCAGCGCAAGACGATGAACAACGAAAAATTGAAAGAAACAGGGGGTTTAAATTTGTGTAAGGCTTTTTTATAAGCATCTTATTGTTATGATCATAATTGCAAGGTATGAGACTTGTGTCCCACATCGATGGTATGGGACATTGATGTAGGGTATTTATAAACTTTGGGCTCTCCAACCTTAATAGTTAGCTTTAATGCTTGTAAAAAAATAAACCTGCAGTAAGATAATGGTAGTGAACTTGTTTGGGCTTTGAGTAGGGGAACATAAAGCCAGGGAACCTGCAAATAAGCATAACATATATTAGTACCTCAGCATATTGATGAACAAATTGCTTCAATGCAGTCTTCGACCCCACATAAAAGCTGAGATAGTATGAAGCCCCCAAAATAGGTATACATAACCCATCTTGAGTCACCAAATATATGGTACTAAATACAAATACAAACTTAATTATATAACATGAGCTGAGAGTTTTTACACGAATATTGTCTCATAGACAATATCCAAACTCAAATTCAAATCTCATTACATTTATTATCACACTAAATAGTGAGGACTACTAAAACAACCATCTAGGACCATCACTCTATTCTCCGACTAGTTCTGGCTACGTTCTCATTTCCTGAAGAGAATAATAAAAGCAAAAGGGTGAGCTCAACTAGCCCAGTAAGAAATATTATGACTAAGATAATGCAGAATAAATTATCGTTAGCCTTCAACAGTGTTAAACTAATAAACAACAAGTTTAACTGCAGCGGAACAAGCAATCCATTAGAAGAGTCAAGTAGAGCATGATATCTACTATCTTCTATAATTTAAAAAGTTTATCATCACTTTTATCGCTGAGACTCAGCTCAATAAATAGTATCACAACCACGAATTATCCATGCACTACGGGTCAAGGATATTTGTATTTTCACCAATGGTCATGATCATACCGAATAATCCCTGGTCATAATCATACCAACAACTGTCCATCAATGCATTACGGGCCAATGAGAACTTTTACCACATCATTTGTAACATTACGGGTCATGATTATACCGAATAATCCCTTATCATAATCATACCAATCAACAGTCCATCTATGCACGTAAGCCAAAGATGACTTTCATCACAATATAAGTATGAGGATGATGACAGTGATATAAAAATTCAATTAAAAGAAAATAAAGGATAAATTTTTAAAGATTTATAATTTAATTTATCCAGAATTCGATAATGTCCAAATTGTCAATATGATACTGCTTTGTGGAGTAAAATTCAAGAATAATATTGTAACGAAATTGATTTGGACAGCAAAGAAATCATTTTTTATCATGAATAGTACCCCGGATGAATAGTATCCCGAGAATAGTACTTCATAAATAGTACTCGTGAATAGTATTTTGTGAATAATGCCCGAGAATAGTACTTTGTGAATAGTATCTCGTGAATAATACTTTATGAATAGTACCCCGTGAATAGTATTTTGACATGAAAAGTTTAAAATTTAACAAGAATGTTCAAAAAAATATTCTTGTGAAACGATACTAGATGAAGCGCAAATTTCAAGGATATTATACCAATTTCACAGAGTATAGAAGCAATATTTTAACAGAATGAGTGTATAATTAGGAATACGAAACGAAATAATATTACTCACTACTACAGAGTATGGATGAAAATATTACTTCATACGAGTATTGAACAAAAATAATATCCTTTACGAATACCAAAGAAATAATACCACTTACCTTAAAAGAAGACTGGATACTGGGATAGTGAAGTAGTAGACTACTCTTCTTCTTCCTCTCTATAGCTTTTTTTTCTATAGATTCTTTCTCTATAATTGCTCTTGTGAGTCTTAGTGAATTGGTGAGAATGAAAGAAGAATGAGCTTCTATTTATAGAAAAATATAGTTGATAATTGCACGTTTTGGGGTTCGAATTATCACAGTAAGGTACCTTCACCTTTACCTCTATTTTTAATTTAGTCATGCAAGTATTATCAAACTTGCACCACCTTCCCTAATAGTACATGCATGTGAATCAATAGTTTCATACATGTGAAAAAATAGTTACAGTATAGTACCTTCATCTATACCTCTATTTTTAATTTAGTCATGTAAGTATTATCAATCTTGCACTATCTCCCCTAATAGTACATGCATGTGAATCAATAGTGCATTCATGTGAATAAATAGTTATAAGCATGTGAATTAATAGCAATTAATTGCTCATTTATCCGATTAATTACATAATTGGTCAATAAAACCTCCAGAAATTAATTATTATCGAAATAAATGTCGATTTCCATTAACACTAATAATCCCAACACAATGAAAATATCAATTTCATCTTTAATCAACACGAACTTATTCATCATTAATATTATAACTCACAATATTTAACAACCAGATCATTCCCAGGAAAGAGGGGGCTTTTCGATAAGGATTTCTCTCTATTGGCGTGCAATTAGATGACCTAACCCTTTTTCTCGACAGAACTTTCTAGACATCGTCAATATTGTAAATAATAATATGAATAACTTTGTCGTCTTAATTATTGATTTAATAATATAAAATATTATGCAGATGATACTGTGACAATAATTGAATCAATAATATGAGAGATATTATACAACAATTATTGTAACAATAATTGAGTATAATTAAGTGATTTCTCACGTAAGCATCAATAATCAATACCGTGTGCTACTATGCAACCACGCGTATTACTGTTCTTTTACCACCAGATATTTTAACAGTTTAACGGTAAAATTTTTGTTGTTATTTTTATAAAAAAAGATAATTATGTCATTTTCTAACTACGACAATACTTCCGTTGTGGGGTCCACCCATGATTGTGCCGTCGTACGAATATTTCCTGTTAAAACGAATATTCTCCGACTAATCGAATATTTTATTACCACTTGCTTACTTTGCAAAATTTATAAATATTACCCACAACCATAACATTATATTAAATCCACATCATAATATTCAAAAATATATTTCGAGAAAAATAATCTTTATTCATAAAAGTTGGGGTCTTACAATCCCCACTTCTTATGAAATTTCGTCCTCGAAATTAGGGTACGTACCTGGTATATCGAAGAGGTGAGGATACGTTGACTTTATTTCAGATTCTAACTCCCAGGTCATTTCCTCAACATCGTCGTTTCTCCACAAAACTTTGACTTGAGGTATAACTTTGGAGCGTAGAATATGATCCTTCTTATCCAAGATTTTAACAGGTACCTCTTCATACGTTAAATCTTCTGCTATCTCGTCCGATTCTAATGTAATAATGTGGTTTGGGTCTTTCACATATTTACGTAACATAGATATGTGAAAAATGTTATGAACACGAGACATACTTGGTGGTAAAGCGAGTTTATAGGCCACAGTTCCTACTCAGTCAAGGATTTCGAATGGCCCAATGAATCGAGGATTGTGTTTTCCTCTCTTTTTAAATCTTGTAGCTCCTTTCCATGGAGCCACACGTAACAACACATGCTCTCCAACATTGAATTTCACGTCCTTTCGATGAAGATCAGCATAACTCTTTTGTCGATCTTGTAAGATCTTTATACGTTATCGGATCATTTGAATCTTCTCCGTAAACATACGTACCAATTTCGGTCCCAACAACGTTGTTTCACCTACCTCATCCCAGCATACTGGAGAACGACACTTGCGTCTATACAACGCCTCGAATGGAGCCATGCCAATACGTGCTTGATAACTGTTGTTGTAGGAAAATTCTACCAATGGCAAGAACTTGTCCCAATTTTCTTTGAAGTCAAGGACACAGAGTCTTAATAAATCTTCAAGAGTTTGAATAGTCCTCTCTGACTGTCCGTCCATTTGAGGATGATATGCCAAACTAAATCGTAAATCCTTGCTCATAGCTTTTTACAAACTAACCCAAAATCGTGAAGTAAATCTTGGGTCTTGATCAGAAACTATGGATACTATCATACCATGTAGTCTTACAATCTTATTTATATATATACGAGCAAGACGTTCAAGTGAATAAGTTTCTCGTATAGGTAAGAAATGAGCAGACTTGGTCAATCTATCGACAATGACCCAATTCGAATCTATGCCTTGAGAAACATTGAGAAGACCAGTAACGAAGTCCATGGTAATGTGCTCCCACTTTTATTCTAGAATTTCAAGTGGTTGCAATGGACCTTTTGGCACTTGATGCTCCGCCTTGACTCGTTGACATGTTAAACACCTTAAGATAAACTCCGCGATCTCTCTTTTCATATTGCTCCACCAAAATATATGTCGAAGATTACGATATATTTTGGTACTCTCAGGATGGATTGCAAATCTCCATCATAATTTTATACTTTAAATAAGGGTCGTTAGGAACACAAAGTCTGGAGTTGACTCGAAGTATTCCTTCTTCATTGATTCTTGCTTCCGGAATAGCTCCTTCTAGTACTTTCTTCTTCATACGCATCAGCTCCAGGTATGTAGCTTGAACAACATTAACTTTATCAAATAAAGTCGGTTTTACTCGTATATTTGACATCATCACGTGGGTCCTTGGAGTTTTTAACTCTATCTCCATCCTTTACAAGTCATACAAAATAGGCCTTTGCGTTGACAATATCACTCGTACCTGTAAGACCCCAACTTTTATGAATAAAGATTAATTTCTCTCGAAATATAGTTTTGAATATTATGGTGTGGATTTGATATAATGTTATAGTTGTGGGTAATATTTATAAATTTTGCAAAGTAAGCAAGTGGTTATATAATATTCGATTGGTCGGGGAATATTCGTTTTAACAGGGAATATTCGTACGACGGCACAATCATTGGTGGACGCCACAACGGAAGTATTGTCATAATAAGAAAACGACATAATTATCTTTTTATAAAAATAACGGTAAAAGTGTTACCGTTAAAACTGTTGAACTACCCGGTAGTAAAAGTACAGTAATACGCGTGGTTGCATAATAGCACACGGTATTGGTTATTGATACTTACATGAGAAGTCACTCAGTTATACTCAATTATTGCTAAAGTAATTGCTTCATCATATCTCTATATCTCATATTAATGATTGAATTATTGTCACAGTATCATCTGCATAATATGATATATTATTAAATTAATAATTGAGACGGTAAAGTTATTCATATTATTATTTGTAATATTGACAATGTCTAGAAGTTCTATCAATGAGAGGTTTGGTCACTTAATTATGCGCCAATAAGGAGAAATCCTTATCGGAAAGCCCTCTCTTTCCTGGGAACGACCTAGTTGTTAAATATTGTGAGTTATAATATTAATGATGAATAATTTTGTGTTGATTAAAGATAAAATTGATAGTTTCATTGTGTTGGAATTATTAGTGTTAGTAGAAATCAACATTTATTTCGATATTAATTGATGTCTAGAAGTTATACTGACCAATCGGGTAATTAATCGGATAAATGAGCAATTAATTACTATTAATTCACATGATTATAACTATTTATTCACATGTGTGTATTATTAATTCACATTCTTGTACTATTAGGGGTAGTAGTGCAAGATTAATAATACTTGCATGACTAAGTTAAAAATGAAGGTACTATACTGTAATTCATATTTTCACATGTCTAGAACTATTAATTCTCATGATTTACTATTGATTCACATTATTTACTATTAGGGGAGGTGGTACAAGTTTGATAATACTTGCAGGACTAAATTAAAAATGAATAAAAAGAGGAGGGTATTATACTGAAATTTTTCGATCCCCAAAACGTGCAATTATTAAAACTATATTTTTCTATAAATAGAAGCTCATTCTTCCTTTATTTCTCACCAATTCACTAAAGCTATAGAGAAATTATCATATAGAGAAATTATAAAGATAAAGAAGAAGAGAAGTCTGCTACCTCACTATTCCAGTATCCAATTTTCTTCTAAGGTAAGGGGTATTATTCCTTCATATTTGTGACAACCCGAAAATTTGGACAATTTTATAAAATCTTAAAAGATTGAATAAAGGTTATAAGATGAACCTAGACAGAAAATAAGTGTATGGATTTGATATTTCTGTAAAGGAATTTTAAGGATTTCAAAAAAAATTTTAAGAAGAACCTATATGGTTTCTTAATTGAATGAGAATAAAGAAATATGGGTTACAAAATTTCCAAAACCCTAGAAATGAATTAATATGTACTTGAATGAATATCGAGAATAAGGTATTACGATACCTGTAAATTCAATATGAACTGAATAGTCTAAGAAATGTTATATAAGTACATATGGGAAATTTTAGTAAGGAGATAAGATTTCACATGAAGAGAAGCTATGAGGTTAAACGAAGATGAGTATATGTATAGAAATGTATATATACTTAGTAAGGTGCTATATATATTTTAGCAAGAGGATTGATGAATTAAGTTATTGATATAATGATCAAGATAAAACTATGTTAGTAATTAACATAGCTTGAACGTTGGCCTTGACTGGCAAATAAGAATTTGAATAAGTATAAAGTTGTTAGTTAATACGATTAACAATAAGAAGGGAGTAATTTAAAACTCAAAATTTGAGTTAGAGATAGAATTTTGAAGCATGGACTGCTCGGTTGCGTCCGGAACGTCAAGATTAGTCAGAATGGACAGTAAACACAAAATGTGTAAATGTTGACTTTTGTTCAAAGTCAACAGTTGGCCTTTTATGGAGAAAAGTCAAAATTAGAGTGAGAAGTGAAATATGTTATGATATGATGTTATATGGATAATGATATAATATTTAATATTATACCAATGATGTAAAACTAAAATATGAGATGAGATCCAATATGTAGATATGAATATTGGTATCAAAGTAGTTAGTAAATTAAATTCATATTTGAATAAATGATTGAATATATTAAATTATATATTTAATATATAAATAATTGTTTGAAAATAATTTATGGAGAGGAGGGGGAAATTAAATTTAAGTATACAATATGAATTGTCTAACTTGAATAAGTTATTTAAATTATGTATGAGAATTAAATAACCTAAATGGTTATTGTTATTTAGTGGTCCTTGTAATTAAATATATACTAGTGACCTAATCTAAGAGAATTGTGGAGCATGACATCATTTATTTAATGATTATGTGAGTAAGTGAATACGAATATTATGTGATGTTTATATTTGTTTATTATTTAATCAAATAAAAGAAACTAGTGTAATCCTAATTATATATTAGGAATGAAGAATTAAATAACTTAAGGGTTATGAAATTAAAAATGCATGAGTAATGAATTTATTTTCTAGTGTGAGAAATAAAAATACTAATTAAATAATTAGGGTAAAATAGTATTAAAAGTAATGGACTATAATAATATCATAGCCCATTAATTTATTTAGAGTCCAAGAGAATTAAATCTGATGAACTAATGAAGTTATATTATTTAAACAAGTCCAATTAATTAATTAAGCATGAGACTTGTAGATAGAGTGTCTAAGGGCGATTAAATTATTTAATCTAGCCCAATATATTATGTATGTGACAAGTATTATATTGACCCAATTTAATTAGGGATTGAAAGCCCAAGTTAGTTTTGTTAGTAAGTAAAACAATTAAATTTGTTAGCTCAATGAGATTAATTAAGGGCCAAAACTAGGCCCACTTGTGGGAGAACAATAATATTAAAAATAATATTAAGTTAAGAGATATATTTTTATTATATCAAGTTATTAATTTTATAACTTAATTAAAACAAGTTTAGTTGGGTTATAGAATTTAATATAAAAGAGTGGTGATTTAAATTCTAAATATTTAGAATGGATACCCTAATTAAATATTTAAGGTGAGATAAGATGGAAAGGTAGTTGACTATGTAAATTACATAGCCCAAACATGTTAATTAGAAAGCCCAAAAGATGAAATTGGTGGCCCAACTTTAAGTTCAATTATGGAGGGGCATATTGGACATTTGGTATGTTAAATAAGAATTAAAAAGAAAGCAATTTTGGATAAATCCAAGGCCACATGGCCGGATATGTAGAGAAGGAAAAGGAGGGGAGATGAATGTGATGATTATTTCACTTTAGTTGGTGAACAAACCTCTTAGGTGTCATTTTTCCATTTAGCCAACACTTTGGCAATACTTCCAAGCAAAGTTTTAGTGGTTAGTGAGAGAGAGAAAGCAAGAAAGAAGTTGGAGAATGTATGTAGATATATAAAATATATCTATACATAAATTACTAACAACTAATAAAACCCATTTTCTCTATTATCTCTTATTTTCTACTTTGCATCTAAAGCAACTAGAGAGAGAGAGAGAAGGGAGGAGCGGCACTTAGAGAGAGAAAAGGAAAGAGAGGGCTGCCATTAATGGAAGGAAGAAGAGAGAGGAGGAGATAGAAGGATCCTCCATGGAAAGAGGAAGAAGAAGGAAGGAAGATTTTGAGGAAAAAGGTAAATCTTAAAACTAGTTTATGTAATTAATTTTAGTTTTTCCAAATCAAAGCTTGGATTTATGTTTATAAACTCAAAAATCATGGGTATCCATGTTGATGAGTGTTTTTATGTTTAGATCTACCCATATTGGGTGTTGATTTGGTTGGAATCAAAAGGATTAGAAAAATAGAATTTTTCCGGAAAAATGAAACTTGAAAGTGTGATCTAGCTTTTGATTTTTGAAATCTATGATGGATATTTATGATTTATTATCTTGGGATGCTAGATCTATGTATTAAGGATAAAACCCCCTTTGGAATTACTCAATTAGGTTGAAAAATGAGCAAGTTATGGAAGTTATCCCAAACTACTCAAAGCTAAGAAAACTGTTAGAACAACAGTTTTTACCAGCCACTTCCGGGCTAAATTCCGGGAGCTTAACATGTCCAAATATGGATTGTGATAGATGAAAATTGTAGATCGGAAAGATACGAATCCAACAAAATTGACGGATCGTTAATCAGAGTTATAGATCTCATTTTATTTAAGATTTAGTAAAGGACTCCAAAACTGTTTTTGGCCAAAAAGTTGCTGCCCAAATTTTTGCGAGGGCTGTTTTGGCAACTTAGTTTATGTAATAAATTCTGGCCTTTTGGGACATGAAAATATATAGTATTAAGTACCTCCTGTCCAAAAATGAGCTAATTCCGACTTAAAATAAGCAAGTTATGACCATTTCAATTTCTGTGATTTTTCGACGAAAATCGCTATAACCGGAGTTCTATAACTCCAATGGCCACGAAATTTAAACTGGAGTGTCACGTTAACATGTATAAGATTGTGTCAAGAGATGGGAATTTCTGGAGTTAAGCACGATGTAGCTAATTTCTTAAGGAATTAACTAAAAATAATTTTTGAAAAATACCAAAGGAAGTTGGAAAATTATGGAAAAATACTTTTTGTGTATGATATACATGTATATAATCATGGCCAAGAGATAGAAAAATAATAAGTTGTTTTGGTATTTTTGTAAAAAGGATATGGAATCCAGCTTGCTGGATTAGGAAATCTGATGAATCCAGCTTGCTGGATTGAAAAATATTTTACTGAATTGAATATTTGTTGAATCCAGTTTGTTGGATTGCGATCTAGTTTGCTGGATTTGAAATCCAGTTAGCTGGATTGCAGTTTAGGTTGTTAGATTTTGAATCCAGGTGGCTGGATTAGTATTTAACTTATTAGATGATAAAGAATAACTTGTGAAATGAAAAAGCGAGTGGTGAATCATAATGTACATGATATACAGTGATTGAAGAATTATCAAATGATAATAATAATACTAACGTTGTAAGGTTTTATCTATTATTTAATTATGTGATTAAGTGTTAGATAATTGATTGATTAAGTAATAGTATTATGAGTTAATAGGTATGTTATGCTAATTCAAAGATCAATCTTATAATTGATAGGTCTTTCATAAGAGATTACATTATATTGCTTAGCGGTAATCAGCGGTTCAGGCAAGTTTCCTAACTCAACAATGAGTTGTAATTTCAAAGCATGTTAGTGAATAGTTGTTGTTGATTATTCACGTCTATATTGATTATTGATTCGCACGTTGTGCATATTGTAAATGTTCATCAGGTATGATAGGCTGATCACCTTCATTACCATTTGGTTCAGTTAATCTGTTCATGTTTATGCTTGACCATTCATTTTCATTGACTTGGTCGTTCAGCTAAGAAAATTTGTTCATGCTCTTTCACAATGTTTATATTGTTGAAAGTTAGCTAGCTTATTGTTCAATTCTTTCAATCATGATATATCCTCAAATAAATTTAACTTGCTGGGCAAATTTGATGCTCACCCTTGCTATATCATGATAAAATTTTCAGATTTAGAAGAAAGCTCGAGTAAAGACAGAAGTAAAGGCAAAGTGCAAGACTAAATTATGATGCAGTTAGATTTATTAAATCTTCTGACGAAAATGGTATTGTAAACATTTAAGATATTGAATGTATATATTAAGTTAAGGTTGTAGATCTTGGGAATGATGTGAAAAAGTTTAATGTATAAACAATTTATGTTTATATCTTCCGCAATAGTTATAGAAATAGTATACCAGATCCTTGGTGATTAGGACCGGGATTTGGGGATGCTACAATATTCATGAAGAGAGTTATTTTCTTTCAATACTCGTAAGGGTTGTTATTTCATTATTTATTATTATGTTGGAATAACTTGTCTATGCGAAGTACCGCATGCATGGTGAAATTCTTCTGCTATTCCATTGTTTATTATTCTGTTGCAATAACATGTTTGTGCAGTCTATCGCATGCCTGGTGAATTCTGTTGTTATTCCATTCTTTATTATTCTGTTGAAATATCATGTCTGTGTGGATTACGCATGACCTGGTTCTATTCTTTATTATTCTGTTAGAATATCCTGTCTGTGCGGATTGCTCATGACCTGGTTCCATTCTTTATTATTCTGTTGGAATAACCTGTCTGTGCGATCTATTGCATGCCTGGTGAATTCTTTTGTTATTCCATTCTTTATTATTCTATTAGAATAACCTGTCTGTGTGGACTACCGCATGCATGGTGAATGATCCTTCGTATTCATTCCTTATTAAATTATGGAAATGATCTGTCTACGTAGATTATCGCATGGCGGGCGAAAATCTATTTACAGTTTCATATATTCTATTATACTCAGTTGGTTAAAGTTTTGGCTTTTATACTCCATAAAATTAGTGGAATATCTTTGATATTTGAGCTTCATCTAGTATCCTTTCATGGAAATATTCTTCTGAGCATACCTAAATTTTACCCCACAAAGTAGTATCATGTTGACAATTTGGACGTTATTGATTCCTGGATAAATTAATTTATAAATCTTTAAAATTTATCCTTGAACTTGTTTTATTGAATTATTATGTCATTGTCATCATCCTCATCACTTCAGTGGTAATCATGGCCATGACAATAAGAGTGGACATTTCAAGAAAAGGAGATTCAACAATGATAGAAAGACGTCAGCACCGGCACCTGTTGTTAAGGAAGGAGAACGACCGCCGGTCGTATGTTTCAAATGCGGAGGGGAGGGACATATCAGTCCAAACTGCGTGATGCAGTCCAAAGCGTGTTACAATTGTGGAAAAGAAGGTCACCTAGCCCGCTTTTGTCGAGCACCAAAGTCAAGTCTAGCTGGGATAGAGGCATCAAAGGGTGTCCCAAACAAGACAAAATCGGTAGTTCAAGGGAAAGCATTTGTCGTAACCTCCCAAAAAGCGAGGAATCTGAACGAGGTGATCGCGGGTAAGCTAATCTTAAACTCTAGTGAAGTATATACCTTATTTGATACCGGTTCTACCCATTCTTTTATTTCTCTTACTTGCGCTCAACGTTTAAATTTGACTCCAGAAAAATTAGACTTTGACTTATCGGTTGAAACTCTGTTGAGAGAAACCTTCATTACATCCACTGTTTATAAGTCTTGTTTGATTCAAATCGGTAACTGTACGTTACCTGTCGATCTTATTTCTTTGAAAATACTTGCATTTGATGTGATTTTAGGGATTGATTGGTTAACTACTCATCATGCTAAAATCAATTGTTTTCGTAAAGTTGTTAGCTTTCATATTCCTAACCAACCTATTATGCGAATTCAAGCAACCAAACCACTAAAATCAATCACTGTCATATCAAGCCATAAAGCTATTCGTTTATTGAAAAATGGATGTCAAGCTTTCTTAGCCCATGTCACGGATTTAAATAAAAATACGTCAGATTTGAATGATATTTCTATTGTTAATAAATTTCCTGACGTATTCCCTGAAGAACTTCCTGGCCTACCCCCAGAGTGTGAAATTGAATTTTGTATCGACCTTAAATCCGGTACAAAACCCATTTCCAAAACCCCATATCGAATGACTCCTATTGAACTTCAGGAGTTAAAAACCAAACTACAGGAATTGTTAGACATCGGTTTCATTCGTCCTAGTACTGTTAGGTTTGTAATATTCATGAACGCAATCAAATTGCACAAAATAGCGGAAACGTGGAAAAATCAAAGTTTAAAATTTTACAAACCATATACCCGGATCACCCTTTATGTGCAATTATTAATTAAACGAAAAAGAATGAACAAGAATCATACCCTTGAAGATCCGAGCTTCCGCAGGTACAAGTTCACCTCCAATCCTTTTCGCGTCCAACTTGAATCCACCGGGTTTGGTTCCTTCCTTTGATCAACGTTAGCCACCCAAGTGTTTGGCCTCTAGAGGTGATCCACCAAGAAAGAAGAAATATCCAAGAAGATGGGTGTTTGGCAAAACCCTAGTTTTTTCTATCTCTATATAAAAGGAGCGTACTCTCCAACAATTGGAATAACGTATGTTTGATATCTGATATAAGACTCCTCTTATAAAGATATCAAGTAACCCTATTAAAAATAAGGTATTATTTATTTAATTAAACTCTTTTAATTAAATGGACTCCCTAATCTTATTAGGGATAATTAATTAAACTCCTTTAACTAATTTTCCCTCCTAATCCTATTAGGAATAAATGAGAGTACATATATTAAATTAATTCCTAAACTCTTTTAGAAATTAAAATAATAATAGTTGTAATAATATTAATAAGACTCCTCTTATTAATTTATATTTAATATTTCTAAAATATTAAATAATAAATATTAAGCTATTTAATTTATTCTATCACAATAGATTAAATTAAATATACTTAACATATTATTACGATTATGCCATTAACTTCTTAAATAATTATTCTTCCTTTTATGGTGTGACCCTTTAGGTTCTCCATATTAAACCGGTTGTGAATAAATCAATTAGAACAATTCTAATCTTATTTAAATAAATAAATTAAACTATTAATTTATTTAAATAAATAATATTTATTCTACAATAGGGATAAGCCTCCCTAGCGATCAACGACTTTCCAGATAATAAAGATTTCAACGTTAATCATAAAAGAACCTTTGAGTAAATAGTTACCGTACAATTCAATCCTTCCACCATTCAATGTCCCAATTAAATATAAGACATGGAATTACTGTCAAGTCTTATTTTATTTAATTATATGTATTTTGACTCTTAAATACACAATCCCAAATAATACAAATTAGAAACTCCTTTCTAATTTCATTCTGCCTTGGCCAAGGACTACTGGGTTGTCATTTATCGAATCACATAGGACATTTCTCTTCTTTTACTAGAAGTGATAGATTTTTTATTGATCATACATTATCTCCATGTACAACTTATTATTCCCAAGCATACCCTTTGATATACCCTAAGGGTCTTAAGGAATAAGTCAAAGTATAACTCGTCATACACAAGATACTATGATGATCTCAAGTCCAATGATCACTTGTACTACTATCACTACAGGAATTCCTATTGACAGGTAAGTAAAACTCCATTAGGTATTCCTTAGCGAGCCACGTTCAGTGAACTTATTCTCTAATAAGCACCTACATACTTGCTTTAGTGTCTCCACACAAATGATCATGAGATCAATCATCATCATCCAATAAGCAAGCAACGTATGTACCAATCTATCCGGATTCACTAATCCCCAATTTAGTAATCCAACGATTGGGAACTATTTTAGTTTTAAGCTTTCTAAGAATTTAGATCTCATTAGAATGATCATCATCATTATTCTAAAAGCATTACTTAAAACTATGGGTTTATCACATATTATAAAATAACATCATGTAGATAATTAAAATCCTTTAATAAATTAATACCTTTTATTAATAAATGAATAAGATTGTTACAAAGTATATACTTTATCATCAAACATGATTGGCTTGTATGCATATTACTTTCAATCTCCCACTTGCACTAAAGCCAATCGTCATGGTATCTCATACTCTTCTTCTCTAAGTGACGATTATCCTGCTGTTGGATAAGCTTCAGTAAATGGATATGTTATGTTGTTCTTGAGAGTCCACTATCTCTATAGTGATTTCTCATCTTTCAATGATTCCTATAATCAAATGAAAGTGCCACAACACATGTTTAGATCTAAGATGAGACTTAAGAACTATTCCTAGTTCTGTAATGAACTTTTATCCAAACAATCAACTTGCAGCTTCATTTATAGCTACTTACTTTGTCTTTATCACTAAACCAGCAACTCTTTGCTGTTTGAAACCTTTCCAATTCACTGCACCACTGTTCAAGGTAACCCTTTACCTTAAAGTGGATTTTCTGTCGTCTTGGTCTGTCTGAAAAACTTGAGTCTGTTAAGCCCTCTAGTTTTAATTCAGACTCACCATAAATCTGATCACATCCTTAGTGCTGGTTAAGTACTTTAAGATGTTTTTTACTGTCTCACAATGAACTTCTCCAGAATATGACTGATCAACATCACGTCTCGTACATTTCATTGCATACATGATAATTACTCTTGCGATATCTCTTTTTGGAGTCTTTGGGAATTATTAAGAGAGATACACTCCATGTCTCATCAACATGAGATATCTCTTAGAGTTTGCCATGCTAAACGACTTTAGCATCAAATGAATGTACGTTCCTTGGGTTAAGCCGAGCATCCTTTTAAATCTATCTATATAGATTTGCATTCCCAATTAAGATACTCTTCCCAAATCATTCATGGAGGAATGTTTAGACAACTTTATCTTTACTGACTGTAGCATTGGTATGTTATTCCTCATCCGTAGTATATCAACATATAATACTAGAAATTTCACGATGCTCCCACTGACCCTTTTGTACACACTAGAACTCTTACCTCATCGTAAGTAACTAGATCATCATCTTCTATGATACGTACCTCATCATCATCATCCATGATGAATCCATACCTCCCAAGTATGTTCAGTACTATTCTAGATTTACGATTCGGTTGTGGCACAATAGGTCTATCTACAGGTTCCTCTAGTTTTAACTTATAGTATTTTGTGGTTCTTGAACTCTTCAAGATCAATTATCCTCCCACTAGCCCCTTCAATGATAAACATTTTTATCTTAGAAGACAGCGTGTTTCGCAATAAATACCTTTTGCTAAGTAGGATTATAGAACATATGCCCTAAACTTATTTTAGGATGTCCCACAAATCTGTACTTGTCAAATTTTTTCCCAAGCTTATCCTTTGAAACCTTTTCATATAAGTTGGACAACCCCTTATCTTAACATACTTAAGATTAGGAATCCTCCCTGTCCATAACTTTTATGGAGTCTTGGGGCCAGATTTTGAGGTTACCTTTTCGTAGATATGCAGCCATTTCTAGGGCATGACCCCAGAAGGATACTGGAATGTCGATAAAATCATTATGGACCGCACTATGTCCAACAAGGTACGATTTTTTCTTTCAGATACATCAATCAATTATTGCGTATCAGGAGGCGTCCATTGTGAGAAAACCATTTGAGATGATCTAAAAACTTATTGCACAAGTATTTATTCCTTGATCTAATCAAAGAATCTTAATACTTTGCCAATTTATTTCACTTCTGAATTCTTCGAACCTTTCAAACAATTCATAATTGTATTTCATCAAATACAAACATTCAACTCTTTGAATGATTATCTCCTTTTCTTATACTAATTTGTTCAATATGCAAAATTATTTTTCATGTAAGTCAAGTACACAAAATCCATTAATTAATATTCCAGTTCTATACAAAATATTATTATTATAAATAGAATAACAATTGTTCTTAATTATAATACCAAAGATTTCATTGTCCAACAATAAAATGAAAATAATGTTTCTAACAAGAACTGAAATACAATAACAACTTATTGACTTAATAGATTTGCCCTTAGACATTGCTAAACTATAAGTTTCTATGGCTAATATAGCAACCTTTGCTTCATTTTCCACACATAGGATTACTTATATTTGTTTAGCTTTCTACTTATGCTTGGTTCCTTCATAAATCTATATTTATGATAACCAAAGCCGGTATCAAATACCCAAGTAGAACCTTGACTTAAAGAAAAAATTATTTTAAATCATGAACAAATTTGTATTTATAATCGAAACTTCACTAAGCTTCTTTGGTTAGCCTCTGCAAGATGCTTCTTGCAATTTCTTTCTAGTGTCCAGACTTATTGCAGTGGAAGAAAATTCCTTTGCTATCCATATCAGTTTTGTTCTTATTATCCTTTGTTTATGCCTTTCTGTTTACCTTCTTTGAATAGTTCTTCTTTTTAGAAGATCCTTTGGCCCCTACCAGCAATACATAGTCTGTCTTGGTTGAAAAGTGACTCTCAATATTTTTCAACATGTTAAGCAAATCAGCGAGGCTGATATCTAGCTTGTTCATATGAAAAATTCACAACAATTGTGAAAGGAGTCCGGGAGTGAGTGCAAGATCAAATCTTGGCTCAACTCTCCATCCATGACAATACATGTTGTCCTAATTGATCAATCAAATTGATTATGTTAAGGACTTGTGTCTGTACTGTAGTGCCATCGGTTATTCTAGATTGAAAGAGCTCCTTAGATATCTGATATCTATTAGTCCTACTTTTCTCACCATCAACTACTTGATGTGCAGGAATCTAGTAGGAGCATCCATAGTTTCATGCTGACGCTGAAGCTCGTTACTCATGGATGCGAGCATGATGCATTGAGCCAACTGTGCATCATCTTGCCACTTTCTAAAAGTAGCAATCTCTTCCTCAGAGGCATTGTCTGCAACCATTACAGGGATAGACGTATTAAGGATATAAGATAGCTTTTCAGCCATGAGAACTATTCTCAAATTCCTTAACCAATCCATTTAATACGGTCCGATTAAATAGCATCTAATATGCTTCGCAGAGATAGTAATTTAGACATTATAAAATTCTATAAATGAATTTGTAATTAACAACATTTTAGCATACATTCTTTTATTAATTACCAAAATAATTTAGGTCTTGTTTTAAATTGGTATCTCCCACTATTTTTTTCAAACTATATTACCCTCAATATATATAGTTCGGCAAAATCTAACTAAAGATTTGCTAGTGAGAATAAGGATCTCATTTCAAATGTATATAGCCTTGTGGTGACACAACAAACTATATATAAATAAATAGGTAGACAACTCTTGTCAATTACATCAACTATGCAACTCCTTGTATTTTGTCTCTTAGATTATTTTGATCAAGTGGTGGCACATCCGAATCAAAATTATCCAAGTTAAGTCCAACCTAGCACTCCATATATTCAAAAAAGAAAAATATCGTCCTTGTGATGACACAACAAAACAATACTGTTCAATTTTCTTTATAAGCATCAAATGTGATAAATTAACATCTTAAATACTTAATATTTGCCTTCTGGTGACACAACAAACTCATATTAAATATTTAATACTCTATTAATTTTATCATGCTAGAAGGCGACGTTCGATATTCTAAATATCTTTGAACGCTTAGGACTTAATATAAAATATTTGAGGGGTTTGTTATTAAATTTGTCTTATCTTGTTTAGCGCGCATGCACATATATATATAGAATACGCGTCATATTAATGAACATACGAAGCATATTTGCATAATATATAATATATATATAGTATAAGCATGCACATATAGAATACTATATTCTACCCGGATTGATTATGAACTTTTATTCTAGTTTGGTTCACTAGAGCCACCAAGTGAACCAAAAGGTCAAACCCTAGGGGTGCAAGAATTAATATTTAAATATAATTATTACATTTAAACCCGGGCTCCATTACAAACGGGCCTTCACGCGCTCCTTGCTTCTTGATCTCCAATTTTTTAAAATTAATTCTAACTATTCCTATAACAAAACTATTTAAAATAAATAGAAACCTTGATCAGCAGTTAAGGGAAAGTACATAGGAGGATGATCGAATTTATATTAAGAAAAAATTAGAGAAGACGAGGTACGCAGACCCCATTTAATAAAACACATACATTCATGCATCCAACTAAAATAAAATTCAATCACATTGGTCAATAGTCCATAATCAATCCCATTTATTATCATACACATCACCATATGCATCAATAAATAACATTATTCTCATGAATAATAAACATTCAATATATATATTGATATCATTTAATGGGCAAATTTAGTTAGTATAAAATTTAATTTTGAATCAAAATAAACTCCTTTATTTTAATCCAAATTTAAATCAAAATAAACCTCTTTTATTTTAATTTATCAAATTTTGAATAAAATAAACTATTTTATTTTAATCAAAATCTTTAATCAAAAAAAACTCATTTATTTTAATTAATTATGGAATCCAATTCCAAGTCAAAATAAACTTCTTTATTTTGGGTAATGTGAAATCTTATTTCTTATCTTAAATAAACTCTTTTATTTAAGGAAACACGAATTTTCTTTCCTATTCACAAATAAACTCCTTTATTTTGAATAATATGAAATCTTATTTCATATATAAATAAACTCCTTTATTTAAGGAAACATGAAATCTAATTTCAACTCCAATTAGTTATCATGGAATCCAATTTCAACTCTAATTAGTTAGCATGAAATTTAATTTTAAAATTAAAATAAAACTTTTTATTTTAAGATTAAAATAAACTTTTTATTTTAATTATAAAATAATAAGAATAATATATTATATATATAATACATTGTAATCAGTATATATAAATATATGGTAATCACAATTAATTACGTCATATATTATATATATATGATAATGTTATTATACATTATACTTCCATGAATCATGTTCCAGGAAGAAGTGATAACAAGATCCTGGGCCACGTGACATTACTTCCATTACCGTTAACATAAAGGGGCAATACGGAAAGAAAAATAAAAACGAACTCAGTTTTTTTTAAACAGCCACGGATATTAACGCAACGGGAAAAAAAATTATTCATGATTTTGATTTGAATTTTTTTAAAAAAAAAATTTATACAACAAATTATGTCCAATTAAATTGTTCTAAACACATATCAATATACATATCAATATACATATCAAATTAAAATAATTAATAATTCGCATAAAAGATTGGCTCTGATGCCACTGTTAGGTTTGTAATATTCATGAACGCAATCAAATTGCACAAAATAGCGAAAACGTGGAAAAATTAAAGTTTAAAATTTTACAAACCATATACCCGGATCACCCTTTATGTGCAATTATTAATTAAACGAAAAAGAATGAACAAGAATCATACCCTTGAAGATCCGAGCTTCCGCAGGTACAAGTTCACCTCCAATCCTTTTCGCGTCCAACTTGAATCCACCGGGTTTGGTTCCTTCCTTTGATCAACGTTAGCCACCCAAGTGTTTGGCCTCTAGAGGTGATCCACCAAGAAAGAAGAAAGATCCAAGAAGATGGGTGTTTAGCAAAACCCTAGTTTTTTCTATCTCTATAGAAAAGGAGCGTACTCTCCAACAATTGGAATAACGTATGTTTGATATCTGATATAAGACTCCTCTTATAAAGATATCAAGTAACCCTATTAAAAATAAGGTATTATTTATTTAATTAAACTCTTTTAATTAAATGGACTCCCTAATCTTATTAGAGATAATTAATTAAACTCCTTTAACTAATTTTTCCTCCTAATCCTATTAGGAATAAATGAGAGTACATATATTAAATTAATTCCTAAACTCTTTTAGAAATTAAAATAATAATAATTGTAATAATATTAATAAGACTCCTCTTATTAATTTATATTTAATATTTCTAAAATATTAAATAATAAATATTAAGCTATTTAATTTATTCTATCACCATAGATTAAATTAAATATACTTAACATATTATTACGATTATGCCATTAACTTCTTAAATAATTATTCTTTCTTTTATGGTGTGACCCTTTAGGTTCTCCATATTAAACCGGTTGTGAATAAATCAATTAGAACAATTCTAATCTTATTTAAATAAATAAATTAAACTATTAATTTATTTAAATAAATAATATTTATTCTACAATAGGGATAAGCCTCCCTAGCGATCAACGACTTTCCAGATAATAAAGATTTCAACATTAATCATAAAAGAACCTTTGAGTAAATAGTTACCGTACAATTTAATCCTTCCACCATTCAATGTCCCAATTAAATATAAAACATGGAATTACTGTCAAGTCTTATTTTATTTAATTATATGTATTTCGACTCTTAAATGCACAATCCCAAATAATGCAAACTAGAAACTCCTTTCTAATTTTATTCTGCCTTGGCCAAGGACTACTGGGTTGTCATTTATCGAATCACATAGGACATTTCTCTTCTTTTACTAGAAGTGGTAGATTTTTTATTGATCATACATTATCTCCATGTACAACTTATTATACCCAAGCATACCCTTTGATATACCCTAAGGGTCTTAAGGAATAAGTCAAAGTATAACTCGTCATACACAAGATACTATGATGATCTCAAGTCCAAGGATCACTTGTACTACTATCACTACAGGAATTCCTATTGACAGGCAAGTAAAACTCCATTAGGTATTCCTTAGCGAGCCACGTTCAGTGAACTTATTCTCTAATAAGCACCTACATACTTGCTTTAGTGTCTCCACACAAATGATCATGAGATCAATCATCCTCATCCAATGAGCAAGCAACGTATGTACCAATCTATCCAGATTCACTAATCCCCAATTTAGTAATCCAACGATTGGGAACTATTTTAGTTTTAAGCTTTCTAAGAATTTAGATCTCATTAGAATGATCATCATCATTATTCTAAAAGCATTACTTAAAACTATGGGTTTATCGCATATTATAAAATAGCATCATGTAGATAATTAAAAGCCTTTAATAAATTAATACCTTTTATTAATAAATGAATAAGATTGTTACAAAGTATATGCTTTATCATCAAACATGATTAGGTTGTATGCATACTACTTTCAAGTACTTCTCTTTGGAGTGCTCCTATTCTATTCGTGAAGAAGAAAGATGGAAGTATGCGACTTTGTATTGATTATCGGGAGTTGAATCATGTCACCATCAAAAATAGGTACCCGTTGCCTCGCATTGATGACCTGTTTGACCAGTTGCAAGGAGCCAAATTCTTTTCAAAGATTGATGTTCATTCCGGATATCATCAGTTGAAGATTAAAACTGATGACATTCCAAAGATTACTTTCAGAACTCGGTACGGGCATTATGAATTCCTAGTCATGTCTTTTGGATTGACTAATGCTCCTGTTGCCTTCATGGACATGATGAACCGAGTATTCAAGGAATATTTAGATCACTTTGTGGTCGTCTTTATTGATGACATCCTCATATACTCCAAAACCCGTGAAGACCATGAGCAACACTTGAGGCTGATACTTCAAAAGCTTCGTGAAAACAAACTTTATGCCAAGTTGAAGAAATATGAGTTCTAGCTTGAGGAAGTTGCATTCCTTGGGCACGTGGAATATCTGTTGACCCAGCGAAGATTGAAGCAATTCAAAGCTGGGAGCAACCAAAGTCAGTGGCCGAAGTACGTACTTTCTCGGCTTAGCTGGTTATTATCGGAGATTCGAGGAAGGATTATCTCGAATCGCTACTCCATTAACTCAGCTGACTCGAAAAGATACAAAGTTCGGTTGGAGCGAGGAATGTGAAAAGAGTTTTTAAGAACTCAAGAGAAGACTCATTTCAGCACCTGTTCTGACAATATCATCTGGCTCGGAGGGATTTGTCATGTACAGTGATGCTTCAGGCAAAGGGTTAGGATGTGTTCTCATAGAACATGGGAAAATCATAGCATATGCCTCGCAACAACTCAAAGAATATGAGAGGAATTATCCTACTCATGATCTAGAGTTGGCAGCAGTCGTTTTTTCGCTTAAGATTTGGAGGCATTATCTGTATGGAGAGAAAGTGGAGATCTATACGGATCATAAAAGCCTCAAATATTTCTTCACTCAAAAGAAACTCAACATGCGACAACGACGATGGCTTGAGTTGTTGAAAGATTATGATTATACCATTCAATACCATCCTGGAAAAACGAACGTAGTAGCTGACGCATTGAGTAGAATATCATATGCGGGCACGAGTGCAATATTGTCAACGCAAAGGCCCATTTTGTATGACTTGGAAAGGATGGAAATAAAGTTAAAGACTCCAGGGACCCATGTGATGATGGTGAATATACGAGTGGAACCAACTTTAATCGATAAAGTTAAAGCTGTTCAAGCTACAGACCTGAAGCTGATGCGTATGAGGAAGAAAGTGTAAGAAGGTGCTATTCCGGAAGCAAGAATCGACGAGAAAGGAATACTTCAAGTCAATTCCAGACTTTGTATTCCTAACGATTTTAACTTGAAGTATAAAATTATGATGGAGGCGCACAACACACCGTTTGCAATCCATCCTGGGAGTACCAAAATGTATCGTGATCTTCGACATATATTTTGGTGGAGCAATATGAAGAGAGAGATAGCGGGGTTTATCTCAAGGTGTCTAGCTTGTTAACGAGTCAAGGCGGAGCATCAAGTGTCAAAAGGTCCATTGTAACCACTTGAAATTCCAGAATAGAAGTGGGAGCATATTACCATAGATTTCGTTGCTGGTCTTTCCAAGGTTTCTCAAGGCATAGATGCGATTTGGGTTATTGTTGATAGATTGACCAAGTCTGCTCATTTCTTACCGATACGAGAAACTTATACACTTGAACGTCTTGCTAGTATGTACATAAACGAGATTGTAAGATTGCATGGTATGTCAGTATCCATAGTTTCTGATTGAGACCCAAGATTCACTTCAAGATTTTGGGTTAATTTGTAAATAACCATGGGCCCAGATTTACGATTTAGTTCGGCATATCATCCTCAAATGGATGGGCAGTCAGAGGACTATTCAAACTCTTAAAGATTTATTAAGACTCTGTGTCCTTGACTTCAAGGGAAGTTGGGACAAGTTCTTACCATTAGTGGAGTTTTTCTACAATAATAGTTATTAAGCAAGTATTGACATGGCTCCATTTGAGGCGTTGTATGGAAGAAAGTGTCGTTCTCCAGTATGTTGGGATGAGATGGGTGAAGCAATGTTGTTGGGACCGGATTTGGTACGTATGACTACGGAAAAGATTCAAACGATCCAACAACATATAAAAACCTCACAAGATTGACAAAAAAGTTATGATGATCTTCATCGAAAGGACGTGTAATTCAATATTGGAGATCATGTGTTGTTACGTGTTGCTCCATTTAAAGGAGTTACGAGATTTGGAAAGAGAGAAAAGCTCAATTCTCGATTCATTGGCCCAGTTTTAATTCTCGATCGAGTAAGAACTGTGGCCTATAGACTCGCCTTACTGCCAAGTATGTCTCGTGTTCATAACATTTTTCACATATCTATGTTACATAAATATGTGAAAGACCCGAACCACATTATTGAATTAGAACCAGACGAGATAGCGGAAGATTTAACGTATGAAGAGGTACCTGTTAAAATCTTGGATAAGAAGAATCATATTCTATGCTCCAAGGTTATACCTCAAGTCAAAGTTTTGTGGAGAAACCACGATGTGGAGGAAATGACCTGGGAGTTAGAATCTGAAATGAAATCAAGATATCCTCACCTCTTCGATATACCAGGTACGCACCTTAATTTCGAGGACGAAATTTCATAAGAAGAGGAGGTTGTAAGACCCCGACTTTTATAAATAAAGATTAATTTCTCTCGAAATATAGTTTTAAATATTATGGTGTGGATTTGATATAATGTTATAGTTGTGGGTAATATTTACAAATTTTATAAAGTAAGCAAGTGGTTATATAATATTCGATTGGTCGGGGAATATTCGTTTTAACATAGAATATTCGTACGACGGCACAATCATTGGTGGACCCCACAACGGAAGTATTGTCATAATAAGAAAACGACAGAATTATCTTTTTATAAAAATAACGGCGAAAATATTACCGTTAAAACTATTGAACTACCCAGTAGTAAAAGTACAGCAATACGCGTGGTTGCATAGTAGCACACGGTATTGGTTATTGATGCTTACGTGAAAAATCACTCAGTTATACTCAATTATTGCTACAGTAATTGCTGCATCATATCTCTCATATTATTGATTCAATTATTGTCACAGTATCATCTGCATAATATGATATATTATTAAATCAATAATTGAGACGGCAAAGTTATTCATATTATTATTTGCAATATTGACAATGTCTAGAAGTACTGTCAATGAGAGGTTTGGTCACCTAATTGTGCGCCAATAAGGAGAAATCCTTATCGCAAAGCCCCCTCTTTCTTGGGAACGACCTGGTTGTTAAATATTGTGAGTTATAATATTAATGATGAATAAGTTCGTGTTGATTAAAGATAAAATTGATAGTTCTATTGTGTTAGAATTATTAGTGTTAGTAGAAATCGACATTTATTTCGATATTAATTGATGTCTGGAAGTTATATTGACCAATCAGGTAATTAATCGGATAAATGAGCAATTAATTGCTATTAATTCATATGATTATAACTATTTGTCCATATGTGTGTATTATTGATTTACATTCTTGTACTATTAGGGGTAGTGGTGCAAGATTGATAATACTTGCATGACTAAGTTAAAAATGGAGGTATAGATGGAGGTACTATACTGTAATTCGTATTTTCATATGTCTAGAACTATTAATTCACATGATTTACTATTGATTCACATTATTTACTATTAGGGGAGGTGGTGCAAGTTTGATAATACTTGCGGGACTAAATTAAAAATAAATAAAAACATGAAGGTATTATAGTATAATTTTTCGAGCCCCAAAACGTGTAATTATTGAAACTATATTTTCTTATAAATAGAAGCTCATTCTTCCTTCATTTCTCACTAATTCACTAAAGCTATAGAGCAATTATTATAGAGAGAAATTATAGAGAGAAAGAAGAAGAGAAGTCTGCTACCTCACTATTCCAGTATCTAATTTTCTTTTAAGGTAAGGGGTATTATTCCTTCGTATTCATGAAGAGAGTTATTTTTTTTCAATACTCGTAAGGGTTGTTATTCCATTCTTTATTATCATGTTGAAATAACTTGTCTATGCGAAGTACCGCAAACATGGTGAAATTCTTCTGTTATTCCATTCTTTATTATTCTGTTGGAATAACCTGTCTATGCGGTCTATCGCATGCCTGATGAATTCTGTTGTTATTCCATTCCTTATTATTCTGTTGAAATATCCTGTATGGGCGAATTACGCATGACCTGGTTCCATTCTTTATTATTCTGTTGGAATATCCTGTATGTGCGGATTGCGCATGACTTGGTTCCATTCTTTATTATTCTGTTGGAATAACCTATTTGTGCGATCTATCGCATGCCTGGTGAATTCTTTTGTTATTCCATTCTTTATTATTCTGTTGAAATAATATGAGACGCCCCCAAAATTAGGTATACATCACCCATCTTGGGTCGTCAGATACATAGTACAGAATACAAATACAACTTAATAATACAACTGTCGTGTACAATACGACAAAACATAAACTGTGAGTTTGAATACAAATATTATCTTCTAGAGAGTATTCATACTCAAAAGGAGTCCTCATTACATTTATTAACACACCATTACATAGAATAGTGAGGACTACTAACTAATACTATCATTCGGACCATCACTCCGTACCCCGACTTGTCCCAGCTACGTTCTCATTTCCTGAAGAGAACAGTGAAAGAAAGGGTGAGCTCAACTAGCCCAGTAAGAAATATTATGACTAAGATAATGCAGAATAAATTATCATTAGCCTTCAACAATGTTAAACTGATAAAATATAATAGACATCAAGTTTAACTGTAGCGGAACAAGCAATCCATTAAAAGAGTCAAGTAAAAAATAAACTCTACTATCTTTTATGATTTAAAAAGTTTTTCAACACTGTAATCGCTGAGACTCATCTTAATAAAATAATCCACATCATCGAATCACCCCTGCACTACGGCCAATGATATTCGTGTATTCATTAATGGTCATGATCATGCCAACAACTGTCCATCAATGCACTACGGGCCAATGAGGACTTTTACCACATCATTTGTAACATTACGGTCATGATTATACCGAATAATCCCTGGTCATAATCATACCAAGTCCATCTATGCAATACAGGCCACAGATGACTTTCAACATTTTATAAACATGAGGATGATGACAATGATATAAGAATTCAATAAAACAAGTTCAAGAATTAATTTATCCAGGAATTAACAACGTCCAAATTGTCAACATGATACTGCATTGTGGAGTAAAATTCAAGAATGCTTAGAAGAATATTTTCTTGAAAAGATACTGGATGAAACGCAACTATCAAGGATATTCCACAAATTTCATGGAGTATAGAAGTCAAAACTTAACCAACTGAGTATAATAAAGAATGGAATAACAAAAGAAATCATCATGCATGCGATAGACCGCACAGACAGGTTATTCTAACAGAATAATAAATAATGGAACCAGGTCCGGCGTAAACGCACAGACAGGATATTCCGACAGAATAATAAATAATGGAACCAGGTCCGGTGTAAAACACACAGACAGGATGTTCCAACAGAATAATAATAAAAACGGAACCAGGTCCGGTGTAAAACACACAGACAGGATGTTCCAACAGAATAATAAACGGAACCAGGTCCGGTGTAAAACACACAGACAGGATGTTCCAACAGAATAATAGAAGAATGTCACCAAGTATAGGGTAGACCGCGTATACTGGTTATTCCAACAGAATAATAACGAATGGAATAACAGAAGTTCTCTTCATGAATATAAAAGAAATAATATTCCCTACCTTAAAAGAACTGGATATTGGAAAAGTGATGTATCAGAATACTTTTGGTCTCTCTCTCTCTTATTCTCTCTATACTTTCTCTCTCTATAGCTTGAATGAATTCGTAAAAAATAATGAAGCCCTAGGCCTCTATTTATAGAAAAACTGAGGGTGGCTCTTGGTCTTAACGAAGGGTCAAATGACTCTTGGTCTTAACGAAGGGTCAAATGACTCTTGGTCTTAACGAAGGGTCAAATGACTCTTGGTAATATTGAAGGGACAACTACTATTGACGAAAGTAATTACTATTGACCAAGGTAAATACTATTGACGAAGGTAATTACTATTGACCAAGGTAAATACTATTGACCAAGGTAAATACTATTGACGAAGGTAATTACTATTGACCAAGTAAATACTATTGACGAAGGTAATTACTATTGACGAAGAGACTCTTAGATGATGACATATGGCCCCCCATAAAATAACTAAACTTGCCACAACGTCTCAATAATATAACATATTATACAGATGATACTATGACAATAATTTAAGAGATATGATGCAGCAATTACTGTAGCAATAATTGAGTATAGCTGAGTGACTTCTCACGTAAGCATCAATAATCAATACCGTGTGCTAATATGCAACCACGCGTATTACTGTACTTTTACTACCGAGTAGTTCAACAGTTTTAACGGTTTTAACGGTAACACCTCAACCGTTATTTTTATAGAAAGATAATTCTGTCGTTTTCTCAATCCGACAATAATTCCGTTGTGGGGTCCACCAATGATTGTGCCGTCGTACGAATATTCCTCGACAAAAAGAATATTCTCCGACCAAATGAATATTTTATAACAACTTGCTTACTTTGTAAAATTTATAAATATTACCCACAACTATAACATTATATCAAATTAACTCCATAATATTCAAAAATGATATTTATAGAAAATTCATCTTTATTTATAAAAATTGGGGTCTTACATAATATGTCTGTGTGGACTACCGCATGCATGGTGAATGATCCTTCATATTCATTCCTTATTAAATTATGAAAATGATCTGTCTACGTGGATTACCGCATGGCGGGCGAAAATTCATTTACAGTTTCATATATTCTATTATACTCAGTTGGTTAAAGTTTTGGCTTTTATACTTCATGAAATTAATGGAATATCCTTGATATTTGTGCTTCATCCAGTATCTTTTCATGAAAATATTCTTCTGAGCATACTTGAATTTTACCCCACAAACCAGTATCATGTTGACAATTTAGACGTTATTGGTTGCTAGATAAATTAATTTATAAATCTTTAAAATTTATCCTTGAACTTGTTTTATTGAATTATTCTGTCATTGTCATCATCCACATGCTTATATTGTGATGAAAGTTATCTTTGGCTTACGTGCATAGATGGACTTGGTATGATTATGACCAGGGATTATTCGGTATAATCATGACCGTAATGTGACGAATGATGTGGTGAAAGTCCTCATTGGCCTGTAGTTCATTGATGGACAGTTGTTGGTATGATTATGAACAGGGATTATTCTGTATAATCATGACCATTGATGATTACATGAATATTCTTGGTCGTGGTGCAGGGATGTTTTGATTTTATTTATTAAGCTGAGTCTCAGCGATAAAGTTGATGAAAAACTTTTTAAATCATAGAAGATAGTAGATTTTATACTCTACTTGACTCTTCTAATGGATTGCTTATTCCGCTGCTGTTAAACTTGTTGTGTATTATATTCTATCAGTTTAACATTGTTGAGGGCTAATGATAATTTATTCTGCATTATCTTAGTCATAATATTTCTTACTGGGCTAGTTGAGCTCACCCTTTTGCTTTCATTGTTCTCTTCAGGATATGAGAACGTAGCCGGGACTAGTCGGGGAATGGAGTGATGGTCCGAGATGGTGTCATAGTAGTCCTCACTATTCTATAAAATAGTGTGATAATAAATGTAATGAGGACTCCATTGAGTGTGAATATTGTCTAAATGACAATATTTGTATTAAAACTCATAGCATATGTTTTGTCGCATTTTACACGACAGTTGTATAATTAAGTTTTAATTTGTATTTTGTACTATGTATTTGGCGACTCAAGATGGGTGATGTATACCTGTTTTGGGGGCATCACAGTTGGTATCAAAGCTTAGGGATATGATCCCTGGCTGAGATGTGAGACAAGAACTAGGAGGGGAGAGACGGGAAATTCCTTCGCTAGTATGGCATACCTAAGTTTATTTGATATTTAATTGGCCGGCTAAAGTATAGGGATAATATGTGATATGTTAATTAACCCTTATTTTGTGGCAGTATTTGAAAATGGCATCCGAAAATGTTGAGATAAACAATGAAGCACATGAGACCGTTGAGTCACCAACGATCAATACCCAGGGTAATGTGCAACAGGAAGACAATAATCCTCATGTAAACAATAACACCGATGAAATGGTGAACGATGAGATGTTCAGAGACTTTATGCAATTCATGCAGCATCAGGAGAGAGCGGCTCCTGTTCAAAATGCAGGTGGAAACACTGACAACTCTCGGATGGTCACCGCTAAGTAGTTCAAGGAGCTAGGACCACCAAAGTTTTTTGGAGAGCCAAAATCACTTAAGGCGGAGACGTGGATAAAGCAAATTAACAAGATATTTGATGTCTTGGGATGCTCCGAGGAGCAAAAGGTTCCCTTTGCCACCTTCTTGTTGCAAGCAGAGGCAGATTACTGGTGGGAATCTGTAAAGCGTACTCAACCTGCCGCACTGAAGATGTCTTGGGAGAAGTTCCAAGAACTGTTCAACGACAAGTACTTTCCTGAAAGTATTCGTCACATGAAGGAGGCAGAGTTCATCAAGCTTGAGCAAAACAATATGACCGTGGCGCAGTACAAAGCTAAGTTTGCCGAGTTGTCCCGGTTTGCGTCCCACTTGGTTGATAATGAGAAGAGAATGACGCGGATGTTTCTTAGAGGTTTAAAACCTGAGATACGTCAATACTTAATTTCTCACAAACTGTGTTTGTATTCAGATGTTGTAAATAGGGCTCAGTTATTGAAGCGCGATAACGAGTCAACCCAACCATGAGAGGGCAGCCGACAAAATGATAATACCAGTGGTAGCAGTCATCGAAGCGGTGACAACAAGCGTGGAGGGAATCAACATGCCAGAAATGGTAATCACTTTGGTGGTAATCATGGCCATGACAATAAGAGTGGACATTTCAAGAAGAGGAGATTCAACAATGATGGAAAGACGTCCGCACCAACACCTGTTGTTAAGGAAGGAGAACGACTGCCGGTCGTATGTGTCAAATGCGGAGGGGAGGAACATATCAGTCCAAACTGCATGATGCAGTCCAAAGCGTGTTACAATTATGGAAAAGAAGGTCACCTAGCCCAATTTTATCGAGCACCAAAGTCAAGTCCAGCTGGGATGGAGGCATCAAAGGGTGTTCCAGATAAGACAAAACCGGTAGTTCAAGGGAGAGCATTTGTCGTAACCTCCCAAAAAGCGAGGAATACGAACGAGGTGATCACGGGTAAGCTAATCATAAACTCTAGTGAAGTATATACCTTATTTGATACCGGTTCTACCCATTCTTTTATTTCTCTTACTTGCGCTCAACATTTAAATTTGACTCCAGAGAAATTAGACTTTGACTTATCGGTTGAAACTTCGTTGGGAGAAACCTTCATTACATCCACTGTTTATAAATCTTATTTGATTCAAATCGGTAACCGCATGTTACCTGTCGATCTTATTTCTTTGAAAATACTTGCATTTGATGTTATTTTAGGGACTAATTGGTTAACTACTCATCATGCTAAAATCGATTGTTTTCGTAAGGTTGTTAGCTTTCATATTCCTAACCAACCTATTATGCGAATTCAAGCAACCAAACCACTAAAATCAATCACTGTCATATCAAGCCATAAAGTTATTCGTTTATTGAAAAACGGATGTCAAGCTTTCTTAGCCCATGTCACATATTTAAATAAAAATACGTCAGATTTGAATGATATTTCTATTGTTAATAAATTTTCTGACGTATTCCCTGAAGAACTTTCTGGCCTACCCCCAGAGCGTGAAATTGAATTTTGTATCGACCTTGAATCCGGTATAAAACCCATTTCCAAAGTCCCATATCGAATGGCTCCTATTGAACTTCAGGAGTTAAAAACCTAACTAGAGGAATTGTTAGACATCGGTTTCATTCGTCCTAGTACGTCTCCTTGGGGTGCTCCTATTCTATTCGTGAAGAAGAAAGATGGAAGTATGCGACTTTGTATTGATTATCGGGAATTGAATCATGTCACCATCAAAAATAGGTACCCGTTGCCTCGCATTGATGACCTGTTTGACCAGTTGCAAGGAGCCAAATTCTTTTCAAAGATTGATCTTCGTTCCGGATATCATCAGTTGAAGATTAAAACTGATGGCATTCCAAAGACTGCTTTCAGAACTCGGTACGGGCATTATAAATTCCTAGGCATGTCTTTTGGATTGACTAATGCTCCTGCTGCCTTCATGGACATGATGAACCGAGTATTCAAGGAATATTTAGATCACTTTGTGGTCGTCTTTATTGATGATATCCTCATATACTCCAAAACCCGTGAAGACCATGAGCAACACTTAAAGCTAATACTTCAAAAGCTTCGTGAAAACAAGTTTTATGCCAAGTTAAAGAAATGTGAGTTCTGGCTTGAGGAAGTTACATTCCTTGGGCACGTGACATCAAATCATGGAATATCTATTGACCCAGCGAAGATTGAAGCAATTCAAAGCTGGGAGCAACCAAAGTCAATGACCGAAGTACGTAGCTTTCTCGGCTTAGCTGGTTATTATCGGAGATTTGTGGAAAGATTTTCTCGAATCGCTACTCCATTAACTCAGCTGACTCGAAAAGATACAAAGTTCGGTTGGAGCGAGGAATGTGAGAAGAGTTTTCAAGAACTCAAGAGAAGACTCATTTCAGCGCCTGTTCTGACAATACCATCTGGCTCGGAGGGATTTGTCATCTACAGTGATGCTTCAGGCAAAGGGTTAGGATGTGTTCTCATGCAACATGGGAAAGTCATAGCCTATGCCTCACGACAACTCAAAGAATATGAGAGGAATTATCCTACTCATGATCTAGAGTTGGCAACAGTCGTTTTTACGCTTAAGATTTGGAGGCATTATCTGTATGGAGAGAGGGTGGAGATCTATACGGATCATAAAAGCCTCAAATATTTCTTCACTCAAAAGAAACTCAACATGCGGCAACGACGATGGCTTGAGTTGTTAAAAGATTATGATCATACCATTCAATACCATCCTGGAAAAGCGAACGTAGTAGCTGACGCATTGAGTAGATGATCATATGCGGGCACGAGTGTAATATTGTCAACGCAAAGGCCCATTTTATATGACTTGAAAAGGATAGAAATAGAGTTAAAGACTCTAGGGACCCATGTGATGATGGCGAATATACGAGTGGAACCGACTTTAATCGATAAAGTTAAAGCTGCTCAAGCTACAGACCTGGAGCTGATGCGTATGAGGAAGAAAGTGCAAGAAGGTGCTATTCCGGAAGCAAGAATCGACGAGGAAAGAATACTTCGAGTTAACTCCAGACTTTGTGTTCCTAACGATTCTGACTTGAAGTATAAAATCATGATGGAGGCGCACAACACACAGTTTGCAATCCATCTTCGATCCATATCGAATTGGGGTTGACCGCAATGTACAGGGTAATTCAAAACTCGATGTTGGGTTCTCCCAATTGCTGTCCAAAAAGAGAAATACATATCATCTATTTTAGCCTTCTTGGATCGGACTTCTCTTTCCACAATATCAAGGCGTCGTACGGCTTTTTCCCATGCATCTTTCATTCTCACTCATTCGGTTGTTTCTTCTTTCAGCTGATCCTTGACATTTGAATTCTCAGATTTCAGCTTTATTATCTTATACTCTGCTAAAGAGTGCTTTTGTTCAAGCATCACATATCAAGTAACACAAACTTGAATTGTTGTATCCTTTTGCTCAACGACCGCCTGCCGTTCTTCGACCTGGTCCTCTAACTCATGAATACGGTATAAAACCCATTTCCAAAGTCCCATATCGAATGGCTCCTATTGAACTTCAGGAGTTAAAAACCTAACTAGAGGAATTGTTAGACATCGGTTTCATTCGTCCTAGTACGTCTCCTTGGGGTGCTCCTATTCTATTCGTGAAGAAGAAAGATGGAAGTATGCGACTTTGTATTGATTATCGGGAATTGAATCATGTCACCATCAAAAATAGGTACCCGTTGCCTCGCATTGATGACCTGTTTGACCAGTTGCAAGGAGCCAAATTCTTTTCAAAGATTGATCTTCGTTCCGGATATCATCAGTTGAAGATTAAAACTGATGACATTCCAAAGACTGCTTTCAGAACTCGGTACGGGCATTATAAATTCCTAGGCATGTCTTTTGGATTGACTAATGCTCCTGCTGCCTTCATGGACATGATGAACCGAGTATTCAAGGAATATTTAGATCACTTTGTGGTCGTCTTTATTGATGATATCCTCATATACTCCAAAACCCGTGAAGACCATGAGCAACACTTAAAGCTGATACTTCAAAAGCTTCGTGAAAACAAGTTTTATGTCAAGTTAAAGAAATGTGAGTTCTGGCTTGAGGAAGTTACATTCCTTGGGCACGTGATATCAAATCATGGAATATCTATTGACCCAGCGAAGATTGAAGCAATTCAAAGCTGGGAGCAACCAAAGTCAATGACCAAAGTACGTAGCTTTCTCGGCTTAGCTGGTTATTATCGGAGATTTGTGGAAAGATTTTCTCGAATCGCTACTCCATTAACTCAGCTGACTCGAAAAGATACAAAGTTCGGTTGGAGCGAGGAATGTGAGAAGAGTTTTCAAGAACTCAAGAGAAGACTCATTTCAGCGCCTGTTCTGACAATACCATCTGGCTCGGAGGGATTTGTCATCTACAGTGATGCTTCAGGCAAAGGGTTAGGATGTGTTCTCATGCAACATGGGAAAGTCATAGCCTATGCCTCACGACAACTCAAAGAATATGAGAGGAATTATCCTACTCATGATCTAGAGTTGGCAACAGTCGTTTTTACGCTTAAGATTTGGAGGCATTATCTGTATGGAGAGAGGGTGGAGATCTATACGGATCATAAAAGCCTCAAATATTTCTTCACTCAAAAGAAACTCAACATGCGGCAACGACGATGGCTTGAGTTGTTAAAAGATTATGATCATACCATTCAATACCATCCTGGAAAAGCGAACGTAGTAGCTGACGCATTGAGTAGATGATCATATGCGGGCACGAGTGTAATATTGTCAACGCAAAGGCCCATTTTGTATGACTTGAAAAGGATAGAAATAGAGTTAAAGACTCTAGGGACCCATGTGATGATGGCGAATATACGAGTGGAACCGACTTTAATCGATAAAGTTAAAGCTGCTCAAGCTACAGACCTGGAGCTGATGCGTATGAGGAAGAAAGTGCAAGAAGGTGCTATTCCGGAAGCAAGAATCGACGAGGAAAGAATACTTCGAGTTAACTCCAGACTTTGTGTTCCTAACGATTCTGACTTGAAGTATAAAATCATGATGGAGGCGCACAACACACAGTTTGCAATCCATCTTCGATCCATATCGAATTGGGGTTGACCGCAATGTACAGGGTAATTCAAAACTCGATGTTGGGTTCTCCCAATTGCTGTCCAAAAAGAGAAATACATATCATCTATTTTAGCCTTCTTGGATCGGACTTCTCTTTCCACAATATCAAGGCGTCGTACGGCTTTTTCCCATGCATCTTTCATTCTCACTCATTCGGTTGTTTCTTCTTTCAGCTGATCCTTGACATTTGAATTCTCAGATTTCAGCTTTATTATCTTATACTCTGCTAAAGAGTGCTTTTGTTCAAGCATCACATATCAAGTAACACAAACTTGAATTGTTGTATCCTTTTGCTCAACGACCGCCTGCCGTTCTTCGACCTGGTCCTCTAACTCATGAATACGGTATAAAACCCATTTCCAAAGTCCCATATCGAATGGCTCCTATTGAACTTCAGGAGTTAAAAACCTAACTAGAGGAATTGTTAGACATCGGTTTCATTCGTCCTAGTACGTCTCCTTGGGGTGCTCCTATTCTATTCGTGAAGAAGAAAGATGGAAGTATGCGACTTTGTATTGATTATCGGGAATCGAATCATGTCACCATCAAAAATAGGTACCCGTTGCCTCGCATTGATGACCTGTTTGACCAGTTGCAAGGAGCCAAATTCTTTTCAAAGATTGATCTTCGTTCCGGATATCATCAGTTGAAGATTAAAACTGATGGCATTCCAAAGACTGCTTTCAGAACTCGGTACGGGCATTATAAATTCCTAGGCATGTCTTTTGGATTGACTAATGCTCCTGCTGCCTTCATGGACATGATGAACCGAGTATTCAAGGAATATTTAGATCACTTTGTGGTCGTCTTTATTGATGATATCCTCATATACTCCAAAACCCGTGAAGACCATGAGCAACACTTAAAGCTAATACTTCAAAAGCTTCGTGAAAACAAGTTTTATGCCAAGTTAAAGAAATGTGAGTTCTGGCTTGAGGAAGTTACATTCCTTGGGCACGTGATATCAAATCATGGAATATCTATTGACCCAGCGAAGATTGAAGCAATTCAAAGCTGGGAGCAACCAAAGTCAATGACCGAAGTACGTAGCTTTCTCGGCTTAGCTGGTTATTATCGGAGATTTGTGGAAAGATTTTCTCGAATCGCTACTCCATTAACTCAGCTGACTCGAAAAGATACAAAGTTCGGTTGGAGCGAGGAATGTGAGAAGAGTTTTCAAGAACTCAAGAGAAGACTCATTTCAGCGCCTGTTCTGACAATACCATCTGGCTCGGAGGGATTTGTCATCTACAGTGATGCTTCAGGCAAAGGGTTAGGATGTGTTCTCATGCAACATGGGAAAGTCATAGCCTATGCCTCACGACAACTCAAAGAATATGAGAGGAATTATCCTACTCATGATCTAGAGTTGGCAACAGTCGTTTTTACGCTTAAGATTTGGAGGCATTATCTGTATGGAGAGAGGGTGGAGATCTATACGGATCATAAAAGCCTCAAATATTTCTTCACTCAAAAGAAACTCAACATGCGGCAACGACGATGGCTTGAGTTGTTAAAAGATTATGATCATACCATTCAATACCATCCTGGAAAAGCGAACGTAGTAGCTGACGCATTGAGTAGATGATCATATGCGGGCACGAGTGTAATATTGTCAACGCAAAGGCCCATTTTGTATGACTTGAAAAGGATAGAAATAGAGTTAAAGACTCTAGGGACCCATGTGATGATGGCGAATATACGAGTGGAACCGACTTTAATCGATAAAGTTAAAGCTGCTCAAGCTACAGACCTGGAGCTGATGCGTATGAGGAAGAAAGTGCAAGAAGGTGCTATTCCGGAAGCAAGAATCGACGAGGAAAGAATACTTCGAGTTAACTCCAGACTTTGTGTTCCTAACGATTCTGACTTGAAGTATAAAATCATGATGGAGGCGCACAACACACAGTTTGCAATCCATCTTCGATCCATATCGAATTGGGGTTGACCGCAATGTACAGGGTAATTCAAAACTCGATGTTGGGTTCTCCCAATTGCTGTCCAAAAAGAGAAATACATATCATCTATTTTAGCCTTCTTGGATCGGACTTCTCTTTCCACAATATCAAGGCGTCGTACGGCTTTTTCCCATGCATCTTTCATTCTCACTCATTCGGTTGTTTCTTCTTTCAGCTGATCCTTGACATTTGAATTCTCAGATTTCAGCTTTATTATCTTATACTCTGCTAAAGAGTGCTTTTGTTCAAGCATCACATATCAAGTAACACAAACTTGAATTGTTGTATCCTTTTGCTCAACGACCGCCTGCCGTTCTTCGACCTGGTCCTCTAACTCATGAATACGGTATAAAACCCATTTCCAAAGTCCCATATCGAATGGCTCCTATTGAACTTCAGGAGTTAAAAACCTAACTAGAGGAATTGTTAGACATCGGTTTCATTCGTCCTAGTACGTCTCCTTGGGGTGCTCCTATTCTATTCGTGAAGAAGAAAGATGGAAGTATGCGACTTTGTATTGATTATCGGGAATCGAATCATGTCACCATCAAAAATAGGTACCCGTTGCCTCGCATTGATGACCTGTTTGACCAGTTGCAAGGAGCCAAATTCTTTTCAAAGATTGATCTTCGTTCCGAATATCATCAGTTGAAGATTAAAACTGATGGCATTCCAAAGACTGCTTTCAGAACTCGGTACGGGCATTATAAATTCCTAGGCATGTCTTTTGGATTGACTAATGCTCCTGCTGCCTTCATGGACATGATGAACCGAGTATTCAAGGAATATTTAGATCACTTTGTGGTCGTCTTTATTGATGATATCCTCATATACTCCAAAACCCGTGAAGACCATGAGCAACACTTAAAGCTGATACTTCAAAAGCTTCGTGAAAACAAGTTTTATGTCAAGTTAAAGAAATGTGAGTTCTGGCTTGAGGAAGTTACATTCCTTGGGCACGTGATATCAAATCATGGAATATCTATTGACCCAGCGAAGATTGAAGCAATTCAAAGCTGGGAGCAACCAAAGTCAATGACCGAAGTACGTAGCTTTCTCGGCTTAGCTGGTTATTATCGGAGATTTGTGGAAAGATTTTCTCGAATCGCTACTCCATTAACTCAGCTGACTCGAAAAGATACAAAGTTCGGTTGGAGCGAGGAATGTGAGAAGAGTTTTCAAGAACTCAAGAGAAGACTCATTTCAGCGCCTGTTCTGACAATACCATCTGGCTCGGAGGGATTTGTCATCTACAGTGATGCTTCAGGCAAAGGGTTAGGATGTGTTCTCATGCAACATGGGAAAGTCATAGCCTATGCCTCACGACAACTCAAAGAATATGAGAGGAATTATCCTACTCATGATCTAGAGTTGGCAACAGTCGTTTTTACGCTTAAGATTTGGAGGCATTATCTGTATGGAGAGAGGGTGGAGATCTATACGGATCATAAAAGCCTCAAATATTTCTTCACTCAAAAGAAACTCAACATGCGGCAACGACGATGGCTTGAGTTGTTAAAAGATTATGATCATACCATTCAATACCATCCTGGAAAAGCGAACGTAGTAGCTGACGCATTGAGTAGATGATCATATGCGGGCACGAGTGTAATATTGTCAACGCAAAGGCCCATTTTGTATGACTTGAAAAGGATAGAAATAGAGTTAAAGACTCTAGGGACCCATGTGATGATGGCGAATATACGAGTGGAACCGACTTTAATCGATAAAGTTAAAGCTGCTCAAGCTACAGACCTGGAGCTGATGCGTATGAGGAAGAAAGTGCAAGAAGGTGCTATTCCGGAAGCAAGAATCGACGAGGAAAGAATACTTCGAGTTAACTCCAGACTTTGTGTTCCTAACGATTCTGACTTGAAGTATAAAATCATGATGGAGGCGCACAACACACAGTTTGCAATCCATCTTCGATCCATATCGAATTGGGGTTGACCGCAATGTACAGGGTAATTCAAAACTCGATGTTGGGTTCTCCCAATTGCTGTCCAAAAAGAGAAATACATATCATCTATTTTAGCCTTCTTGGATCGGACTTCTCTTTCCACAATATCAAGGCGTCGTACGGCTTTTTCCCATGCATCTTTCATTCTCACTCATTCGGTTGTTTCTTCTTTCAGCTGATCCTTGACATTTGAATTCTCAGATTTCAGCTTTATTATCTTATACTCTGCTAAAGAGTGCTTTTGTTCAAGCATCACATATCAAGTAACACAAACTTGAATTGTTGTATCCTTTTGCTCAACGACCGCCTGCCGTTCTTCGACCTGGTCCTCTAACTCATGAATACGGTATAAAACCCATTTCCAAAGTCCCATATCGAATGGCTCCTATTGAACTTCAGGAGTTAAAAACCTAACTAGAGGAATTGTTAGACATCGGTTTCATTCGTCCTAGTACGTCTCCTTGGGGTGCTCCTATTCTATTCGTGAAGAAGAAAGATGGAAGTATGCGACTTTGTATTGATTATCGGGAATTGAATCATGTCACCATCAAAAATAGGTACCCGTTGCCTCGCATTGATGACCTGTTTGACCAGTTGCAAGGAGCCAAATTCTTTTCAAAGATTGATCTTCGTTCCGGATATCATCAGTTGAAGATTAAAACTGATGACATTCCAAAGACTGCTTTCAGAACTCGGTACGGGCATTATAAATTCCTAGGCATGTCTTTTGGATTGACTAATGCTCCTGCTGCCTTCATGGACATGATGAACCGAGTATTCAAGGAATATTTAGATCACTTTGTGGTCGTCTTTATTGATGATATCCTCATATACTCCAAAACCCGTGAAGACCATGAGCAACACTTAAAGCTGATACTTCAAAAGCTTCGTGAAAACAAGTTTTATGTCAAGTTAAAGAAATGTGAGTTCTGGCTTGAGGAAGTTACATTCCTTGGGCACGTGATATCAAATCATGGAATATCTATTGACCCAGCGAAGATTGAAGCAATTCAAAGCTGGGAGCAACCAAAGTCAATGACCGAAGTACGTAGCTTTCTCGGCTTAGCTGGTTATTATCGGAGATTTGTGGAAAGATTTTCTCGAATCGCTACTCCATTAACTCAGCTGACTCGAAAAGATACAAAGTTCGGTTGGAGCGAGGAATGTGAGAAGAGTTTTCAAGAACTCGAGAGAAGACTCATTTCAGCGCCTGTTCTGACAATACCATCTGGCTCGGAGGGATTTGTCATCTACAGTGATGCTTCAGGCAAAGGGTTAGGATGTGTTCTCATGCAACATGGGAAAGTCATAGCCTATGCCTCACGACAACTCAAAGAATATGAGAGGAATTATCCTACTCATGATCTAGAGTTGGCAACAGTCGTTTTTACGCTTAAGATTTGGAGGCATTATCTGTATGGAGAGAGGGTGGAGATCTATACGGATCATAAAAGCCTCAAATATTTCTTCACTCAAAAGAAACTCAACATGCGGCAACGACGATGGCTTGAGTTGTTAAAAGATTATGATCATACCATTCAATACCATCCTGGAAAAGCGAACGTAGTAGCTGACGCATTGAGTAGATGATCATATGCGGGCACGAGTGTAATATTGTCAACGCAAAGGCCCATTTTGTATGACTTGAAAAGGATAGAAATAGAGTTAAAGACTCTAGGGACCCATGTGATGATGGCGAATATACGAGTGGAACCGACTTTAATCGATAAAGTTAAAGCTGCTCAAGCTACAGACCTGGAGCTGATGCGTATGAGGAAGAAAGTGCAAGAAGGTGCTATTCCGGAAGCAAGAATCGACGAGGAAAGAATACTTCGAGTTAACTCCAGACTTTGTGTTCCTAACGATTCTGACTTGAAGTATAAAATCATGATGGAGGCGCACAACACACAGTTTGCAATCCATCTTCGATCCATATCGAATTGGGGTTGACCGCAATGTACAGGGTAATTCAAAACTCGATGTTGGGTTCTCCCAATTGCTGTCCAAAAAGAGAAATACATATCATCTATTTTAGCCTTCTTGGATCGGACTTCTCTTTCCACAATATCAAGGCGTCGTACGGCTTTTTCCCATGCATCTTTCATTCTCACTCATTCGGTTGTTTCTTCTTTCAGCTGATCCTTGACATTTGAATTCTCAGATTTCAGCTTTATTATCTTATACTCTGCTAAAGAGTGCTTTTGTTCAAGCATCACATATCAAGTAACACAAACTTGAATTGTTGTATCCTTTTGCTCAACGACCGCCTGCCGTTCTTCGACCTGGTCCTCTAACTCATGAATACGATTTTGCAGTTCTACATTTCGATCATAAAGTTCTCTTAATAAATTCTCCTCAGTTTCCTCTTCTTCCTCACTTTCAGCTGCTACCTCTGCGACTAGCTCGGGTGCAACTATTAATTCTTCACTCACTATATGGATATCTCTAATTTCTTCTTCGCCTGACATCCTACAATCAAGTTTAATAACTTAATTAGTACTCCCCAATAAAAATCTTTGATATAATAAGCTATTATACTCCAATATGTATTCTTTATATGAATCTCCTCGATTTAGTACTTAAAACTCTATATGAGTTCATCTCTTGATTTTCAGATGTCATTCTCAAGCACTGCCACAAAACAAGGGTTAATTAACATGCCACATATTATCCCTATATTCTGACTGACCAATTAAATAACAAATAAACTTAGGTAGGTCATACTAGCGAAGAAATTACCCGTCTCTCCCCTCCTAGTTCTAGTCTTACATCTCAGCCAAGGATCATATCCCTAAGCTTTGATACCAACTGTGACGCCCCCAAAATAGGTATACATCACCCATCTTGAGTCGCCAACTCCTGCATTCTATTGCCATCAAAGTTGGGCATGAACCTGAGGAGTTTCTAAGTTGTAGTCTAGTGGATTTGTACTCCAAGTGTGGGCTGGCAGATGATGCACTTAACTTATTTTTGAGGATAAAATGTCCTGACATTGTGACATGAAGCGCAATGATCGGTTGCTTTGCTCAGCAGGGGAGAGAGCAAGAAGCAACCGTACTATTCCGTTCGATGAAGCATGCTGGTTTGACACCTAACCAGTTTACCCTGGCTAGTCTTGTTAATGCCGCCACAAATCTGGGTGGCCCACTGTATTGTAAAAGTATCCATGCTTGTGTATATAAATATGGTTTTGAATCTGATAATGTGGTCAGCAATGCATTAATCACAATGTACATGGGGCTTGAATCTTTTCGTGATGGTTACCAGGTTTTCAACGCAATGAGTCATTGGGATGTTATATCATGGAATAGCCTTTTGTCTGGATTCTGTGACAAGGAAACTTGTGATCCAGGGACTACAATCTTCAAGCAGATGCTTATGGAAGGTTTCATGCCCAACACGTCCACCTATGTCAGCACTTTAAGGTTATGTACCAGCCTCTCAGATATCAACTTTGGGAAACAGGTACACACACATATTGTTAAAGACAGCCTCGACGGTGATAACTACATAGGAACCACTTTTATTGACATGTATGCCAAGTGCAGGTGTATGGAAGATGTAGAAGAGATATTTAATAAATTGTATGAGAAAGACCTCTGCACTTGGAACGCAGTAATTACATGTTATGCACAGAATAATCAAGGGGAGAAGTCTATTCAGTACTTCAATCAGATGCTTAAGAAAGGTCTTAAGCCAAATGAATTTACAGTTGCCAGCTGTTTGAGGGGATGTTCCGAGATAATGAGTCATGTTAACGGATGACAGTTGCATTCATTGGCAATCAAGTCTGGGAATTTTGATGATATAGTTGTTGCTAGTGCAATTGTTGATATGCATGGAAAATGTGGGTGCATTGATGAGGCCGAGATTATCTTTAAAGGCACGGACTCTTATGATACGGTGTTATGGAACACAATCATTTGTGAATACTCACGCCATGGGCAGAGAGAAAAAGCTCTTGAGGCTTTTAAGAATATGTTAGATGAATGTGTCTCGCTTGATGGGGTCACTTTCTTAGGCATTCTTTCTGCGTGCAGACATACAGACTTGGTTGAAGAAGGGAAGAAGCATTTCTACTCAATGACTGAAGTTTATGGGCTTACACCTTCGATTGAGCATTATGCGTGCATGGTCGATATTCTTGATCAGACAGGCAAACTTGATGAGGTTGAAAGTTTTATTGAGCAGATGAATCTAACTCCTAATGCTTTGATTTGGGAGTCTGTCCTCGGTGTTTGTAAGGTTCACGGAAATGCAGAACTTGGTGAAAGAACTGCAGAGAAACTCTTTCAGATGAAACCTGATATAGACTCAAACTATATATCATTATTCAATATTTTTGCAGCCAATGGGATGTGGGATGATTCCTCTCAGGTTAGGGCATTAATGTCCGATCGATGTGTTAAAAAGGAAACCGGATAGAGCTGGGTCGAAGTTGATGATCAGATACACATTTTCAGGTCTCAAGATGCTTCACATCCAAGGATTTGGGAAGTCTATCAAAAGTTGGAGGAGCTAAGAGACAAACTTAGTTCTGTAGGCTACATGCCTAATGTAGAGGGTGTACTGCATAATGTAACTGACAGATAGAAAACGGATAGTCACGATAATCATAGTGAAAGATTGGCTGTAGCATTTGCCTTGATAAACAACATCCCAAATAAAACAATTAGAATCTTTAAGAATGTTCTCACGTGTGAAGATTGTCATGAATATATGAAGCTCATATCAACATCACTAATCAGGAGATAGTTATTCGTGACATTAACCGCTTGCACCATTTTCAAAATGGTGTGTGCTCATGCCAAGACTATTGGTGTTTTCATCTTTGGGATGTAAGGTAACATTTGTGTTGGTGACTAGTTTCTAATTTTTGGATTATTGACTGCCTAGAAGTTCCTAACTTGAAGCAATTTCCATATGTAACCATTGGACTCACAATGAACATATTTTCTTATGCCCAGCTGAATGTTTGGCCTCATTGAAGCTTTCTGCATGCTGGATCAGTGAAGTGTGATAAACTACAAGGTAAAAAAACAGAGTCTCATATATCATGAGCTCTAAGATGCAATATTTAAACTAGTTTGATCATTACTAATATCTGTTATGCTTATTTGCATGTTCCCTGGCTTCATGTTCCCCTACTCAAACCCCAAACAAGTTCACTACCATTATCTTATTGCAGGTTTATTTTTTTACAAGCATTAAAGTTTCATCTCACTGCCTCGTTACATAAGTTTTGTCGTCTATGTTTTGCTTTAAACTGTTTTATCTTCCTCTTCATATTTCGATTACTTTATTAAAAACAGTTACTGTGCTGAAGTTGTAACAACATTTGTGCATTTTTCCCTCCTCCAGAATATGAATATTTTAGTAGTACTTTTGTTTGTTGGGAAAAAATTACCTCCCAAATACTCTTGTTTTTGATAAATTAGACGGATAAAATATCAGTATATGCCAAACAGATTAAATTTACTGTTCCACCAAAATAATAACCACTGTAGAAAATAATGAGTAGAAAATATCCAACTACGAGACACCAAGCTTTTACGTAGAAAAATTTAAAACTCATTTGAGAACAAAAGTTTGAAACCCCTAACATTACTCTTAACTTTATTTATCTTATGGATTAAAGTTCTCTCTTTACTCTTCATTGTTCTGTGACAACTTACCAAAACACATGCTTTCACAACTCTTTTATTTCATCCCTCTCTTATTCCTTTTTTCCCTTGTGAGCAATAATTAAATATATCAACACACTAGAGTAGCATGCTCATTTGACTGCATTTATGAAGTCGGGGATTTTGACAATGTCTTTGTAGAGCATACTTTAATAATTTGATTTTGCACCTTTTACGTTTTATTTTTTTTTATGAAAATATAAAAATATTTCCTCAATTTCAGAGTCGGTATAACTTTATTTTTATATATATATCTAAATTATATTTAAAATACTATATTTTATAAAAATTTCTATTAAAATAAATATTATAGGCCCCTCTCCTCCAACCGGTAATTCTATCAAAAAGATTTAATTGATCAAACAGTCTCTGCAAGACATTACAGAGAGTTTCGACACCACTACAACTCCAACCAATCCTCTGGGAAATCGAGAGGGACACGCTAATGGCGAGAACATTTGTGTTAATTTTATGTTTATTGCTTGCATTTTCATGGGTACCCATCTCTTATTGTTCGAAGAAGCCAGTTGGGGTAGCTAGAAAAGAAGATATCCCTTATATAAAATGTGGTGTCTGTGAAAATCTTGCACATCAGTTATACCAACAAGTCCAGAATAAACAAGCTCAGATCTCTCCCAAAAAGGTAATCTTTTTCAACTGGTTTTTTTCCCCAAGCTCCCAAATATGCGAATTTAAGAACTGAGTTTACTGTTATATGTATTTTGCACAGTATTATGTATTGGGTTTATTTCCAATCTATGTAATTGAGTGATTGGTAATTGTTTATTTTGTTGGAATTGACAGTGACTTGTATAGTTTTCAATTTCACCTACTGGGTAGTATTAGTATTGTCTATATGTTTTAGTATTGTCTATATGTTTATATATAGGGGTGTTTGATCGGGATATATTTGTTCTGTTAATTTTGTGATCAGATTTCAGAGTATGAAATCATTGAAATTTTGGAGAATGTAATTTGAAGAAGCAAGAAGCTGATTGGATCCTTAAAATTGATATTGTTGAACAAGGAGATAGATTGGAGGTAAGAATGATGTATTCTGGTTTGTTTCTTTAACCTTGTTGAATGATTTGGAATGGGTATTTATGATTAAGAATAATTATTCTTCAAAGCTAGCTGAGAGAACTTATCCCAAAAATAAAAGAGTGAGTGATAATTAATATGCCGATGTACTAGGTAAGTCCTGAAAATATGTTATTTAAAACGAGGATGTGTTGCATCGTAGGTTTTCTTATTAGAAATCTTTAATGCTTTTCTGATGCTAAATTTAGGTACAATATCTGTTCTTGAATTCTCACTTCCATTTTTCTTTTGTTCTGCTTGTCGAATATGACTCCGAAGGACATTGCAATTCAGAATGCAAAACAATTAAGCGGGCTTGTCAAGAGGTGACATTATTCTGTTGGTCTTAATATCATTAGCTGCTAAATTGTTTGACTCTCTGATGAGGGATCTACTGTTGTTTTTAAAGTAGCTTTAACATGGAATTGAAACACAAGAACTTGCAATTTGTAGTCTCTGATCGAGTTTTTTTAAAAGACTGGCGTTGGTTTTACCAGTCTGCATTTTTTCCTTCTCTCTTTGAACCTACCTCAACACTAAATGTTTCTTACACTTATACTACAAGAAAAAGGCGATACGGCGACGAGATATGGCGACCAGTGCTAAAACCTGTCGCCATATGACTTATAAGCCGACGGGTATTTATATCCCGTCGGTATAGATTAGGCGGGAAGGCTGACACTAATTTAATGGTACTAAAAAAATAAGGCAACCGTAGTACCGTCGCTATAGGTGATAAAATACCGTCGCTATAGAGGTATAATCCGACGATTTATACCCGGTTAGTATAGATTAGGCGGGAAGTCTGGCGCCAATTTATTAGTACTGAAAATATATGGCAACCGTAGCATCTTCGCTATAGGATCGGAAATATCGTCCCTATAGGAGTATAATCCAAAATGAAATTATCTGCAAAAATGGCCCTCCATTATTTTCACGCCCGCCCTCTCGCTCAATTTTCACTCCCTCAGATTAGAAAATACATTCAGTCGAGCCCTATCTCCTTCAATCGTCCCTCCTCTCAACGACAAAAGTGAACATATTCATCAAAATCTTAAAATTCCTCCTATAAGTCATTAGTACCCGAAAGAAATTGATCAGATTGAACTTAGATTGAACTTGCAGTATGTTGTTATTGGAGCATATGTATTTTTGTTAAGAATAGAAATATCTAGTAACATGATTGGCTGATATAAAAGGTACTGCATAAAGAGCAGTACTCACTTATTAGAGAGGAGGGATGAAATCGAAGCTCATCTTGACTGCAATACCACTTGCAATTTTTTCAATCATCTTAGCTTTCAATTCGACCCATTTGCTCAAACCACTGCCGGTACCTGGGGTCGATGACCAGCTCCACGCTTCTCAAATCATCCATGTCACCGGAGCTGTCGAACCGGAGAGTCTGGCTTTCGATCCCAAAGGCAAAGGGCCCTACATCGGAGTCGTCGATGGTCGGATTCTTAAGTGGGAAGGACAAATCAATGGTTGGGTTGATTTTGCCGTCACTTCTTCCCATAGGTACCAATTAAATAAAAACCTTTCTTTTTTGTTTTGCTACATTTCTTCCTCTGTTTGATTTTTATTTTTATTTTTAAAAAATATAATTATCTGTATGCAATTCCTTACCATTGAACTAACTTTTTAGAGGTTGTGCACTTGTGCAGATCATCTGCCTCTCTATATCCCTGTTATGAGAGTACCATTTGCCTTGGATACATTAGAGATTAATGTTTCAATTTTAAAATTTAATAGTAAATTCTTATCGCGCACCTAAAATTTAGTCCAATTTAAAATTTAAAATATAAGGATTGCACAGTTGGATCCAAGACTTTATCAAAGGTATATGCAGACAACAGGCCAGATGACAAACTCATTAGGACTGGGTTCTTCTCATATGTGGGTAGTTGATGCAGCTCATAACCAGCACTAAGAAGTATTCAGGCGCAGGTTTCAGAGATATTTTTGGGGATATATTTAGTTAGTATTCCCTCCATTCCTAAATAAGTGACGTTTTAGAATGTTTCACACTTATTAAGAAAGTCATTTATTGCTCCAATTCTGTCATTAAGATTAATATGAATTGTCCCAATTATCCTTGCATGAATTAAGAAAATATGTATAAAGTTGCCTAGATAAATGAGAGAGAGAAATTATGAAAGAATATATTTGAGGGCAATAGAGGAAAAATAGTAATTAATGCTTTCTAGAAATTTGTAAACGTCAAAAATATTGGAAAATTTTGAACTCCCTAAAATGTCAAATATATTTGGGATTTATTGGTCTGGATCGACTTTTTTGAACTATTTATGATTATTTTTGTACAGGTTAGAAGAGTGCATTTGGAAATTATGTTATAGGTTTAATTATGGGTTATAAGAGTGATGGGATTGGGATAGTTTTTGGCTGAAAAAAAGTTTATTTCTGAAGAGAAGACTTCTGTTAGAGTCTCTCTCTTTTCGTTTGATATTGTTGTTTGTGCTAAGATCAAATATCTAATGAAAAAAGGCCTTTTGTCATCTGTTACTGCTCTTGTTTCTCTTTACTACATGAGATAGCCTGCAAGCAGAACACCTGAATGTACTTAGAGAGGGAGCTTAGAGGACCTCTTTTTTAATAAAAAAATATTTTCTTATTTCTTTCCACATGGTTATTGCACGAGGACTGCACTTTGGTGTTGGATCTACTCTGTCTGCAGTAGACTTGAAATCAAATCTGATGATGTACAATGCTAAACACATTCTCATAAATTTTATTAGGAAATCTATTTTGGAGCTTTGGCGTGCTACTTGTTACATAAACAATGTAAGCTAATAGCCCAAAGAAAAAATTAGGCCTTTTCACCTTATCGTTATTGAATAAAAAAATGAATGGAGGGTGAGAGGAACAAAAGCTACATCCTTTCCTTAGATAACTCTCGGATATGTTTTGAATTTCCTTATATTTAATTCGAGTATAGTTGGTTCTATAATCTGTTTACTGATTTTATATGTTGCTTGTTTAGAAACATTAATCCTTTTCCTATAAACTAAGAACTTGAAAGAAAAATATCCAGGCCTTTTTGCCCTTATTTCTGAGATGATTCCTTTTGAGAGCTGGAGGTGTTTTGAATTTTCCTCTTTCATTTAAATTGGGTGTAGTTGGTGATTAAAATGTTGAAACAGTAGTGTGTATCTTAAACAAGAAAGGAATGAAACAATATTGTGACATTTCTAGATTTTGAAGACTTTTAGCATGAATAACATAAGGTAGGATGGCGTGGGTCAGATATGTTCTTGTTTGTTCGTAAATTAGTAATAAACCTCGAAAGCTATTGTTCTCATGGTGTTGTCAGAGAGGAAATTGATTTCGTAAAAACTGAAGGGACGTAGTGATATTACCCATATTTTTTGGGATGAGGAGGCTAGGTTGCGATTGTGGTGCTCTTAAATTGGAGAAAGGAGAGAGGTTTAAAGTTTTAACTCTAAAGTGATAGTTCTTGCCTTTTGGAAGCCAAGTGAAAATTAATATTTTTTAAGTTTGTAACATTGACAATTTACTATTAGTATAATATAATATAAAGCTCCTCATCCTTTCTTTCTCTCTCTATAGAGCTATCTTGTAGCTTCTGCAATGGCAAGGAAGACAGAGGAAGGGGAGGAGGGTTTGTTTTGGGTTGGATTTATAGAGGGGATGTGTGTGTTTGCAAAGGAGTTGATTGCTGGTGGTGTGGCTGGTGGGTTTGCTAAGACTGTTGTCGCTCCTCTTGAGCGTGTCAAAATTTTGTTTCAGGTACAATTGATTAGGTGCTTTTTTGGTCTGTTTTGACTTAATTACGGGTCTTGATTTGAAATGATCGGTGATGTTGAAGTAATCTTTAATGGGTTGAATTCAGGAACTCTTTTTTGCTATTCTGGGTTTGTCATAATTAAGGATCATTTGTGTTGTTTTTAGTGAATTTGTAGTTTATGATCTCTGTGGAACTTGTGATTAGTTAATTATACGATAATGCTGTTTTTTTTTCATATCTCAGTTGGGTGTGGGTCAGTGACTATTTCAATTATTTCATTTGTAATCTTGTTTGATTATCTTTTGTAAAAACTCGTTGCTGAAATTGATTGTATAGAGATGGTTCTAGGAGATGCAGTCGGTCACATTGTTTAATGATTGAGCAAATTAACATTAGATTGACCTGCAACTAATCATAGTAAAAGAACTTCTTTTAGTATCAGTGATCGAATTCTCAAGAGATTCATCAGCAATCTTGGGGGAAAAATGAAAGTGAAATGATCAGAACATTTATCCGGCAATTCATTTCCTGATTTTTTGTTTTTCTATGTAATTGGGTTATGTAATTGGGTTAGTTGTTCAAGTAGCAAGGGTAATTCTTTCAGGAGTAATGCTGTGTTGGGGATGAGGTGCATCCAGTTAGACATAGGTAGTGTGATCTATGCATCCTGGATAATGTTGAACTGGGATAGTAGTGACCTTCTTAATACTAGGCAGAGCTCAAATTCCTTTCATTTTTGGTGATTTGGATCCTATAGATGTACCAACAAATATATAATGCAACTCAAAAAGAAAAAAAAAATACCCCTCATGCAAGCAGGCCTAATCCTTACAGCAGAAAGACAATAAGACTTTAAATTTCAAAGAGAAACTAAGATATCAGAATAGCCACAGGATAACCACAACACTTGTATTTCCTCTTCAAAAATACATAAATTTGGTTGTGAAATGCTACTATTCTACTTAGATATGTAAAAACCCACTTGAAAAATCAGATATTGAAGACACTCATTATTTTATTTTTATGTTTCCTATTTCCAGACCAGAAGAGCTGAGTTCCAAAGTGTAGGGCTCTTGGGATCTTTCAATAAGATTGCTAAAACAGAAGGACCACTTGGTTTCTATAGGTAAATGTTTAATTTTATTTTCAGTTCATTCCTTAAGATGTTTGTTTCCATAAAGATTGTTTCTGTATTTCAATTCCGGTAAATCTAATGTATATGGCGTGAATTATCTTCAGAAGGAATGGAGCAAGTGTTGCTCGAATTGTTCCTTATGCAGCATTGCATTATATGGCCTATGAACAATATAGGCACTGGATTGCATACAGTTTTCGCTGGATTGCATACAGTTTTCCTGGCATTGGAGGCGGTCCCGTTCTTGATCTTGTAGCAGGATCATTTTCAGGAGGGACAGCCGTTCTTTTTACCTATCCTCTTGATTTAGTTAGGACTAAATTGGCTTATCAGGTACATAGCTTCAAGTCTTTAACTAAGGCCTCTCTCTCTCTCTCTCAGACACACACAAAAAAAAACACAGTGAACGCGCAAAAAACAGTCATGAGCGCGCGCACACGCTTATATATATAAACAAATTTATTTGGAGTCACTAAAGATAAAAGTACATGCACAACTCCAAACAATCTTCATCATTTTTTCTTTCAATTCGAGTCTAATGATATTGAAAGTTCAGTTGTTTGCAGTTCCATACATTTGATCGTACAGGTTGTAGGAACCCCTAAATTGAATGTTAAAGGGATAATCCCTTATGAAGAAGCTTATAAAGGAATTCTGGATTGCTTTTCAAAGACTTGTAGAGGGGCAGGGATAAGAGGCCTGTACCGTGGTGTGGGTATGTCATACTTCTGTTGTTTCCTTTATTCTGCTTACATCCCTGTACAGTGTTCTCATCTAACACTTAAATTCACTCGTGTCAGCTCCATCACTCTACGGAATATTTCCTTACTCGGGGTTGAAATTTTACTTCTACGAGGAAATGAAAAGCCGTGTACCAGAGGAACATAAGAAGGGTATCATGGTGAAACTTGTATGTGGATCCATAGCAGGTGTATTGGGTCAAACTTTCACATATTCTCTTGATGTCGTTAGGCGGCAAATGCAGGTAGAATTAAATCCCATTTGGAAGAGTTAACAAATAACGCATCCCTACCATTTAGTGGATTCTTAGATATCACTTTGTAGAAATATATACTTTTCTGGTGATAAGATCTACCTAATTCTTCTTATAGTTGGAGAAGGTTTTTGCCCTTAATAATGAGAGTTAATAGTTCATTGACAGAATCATCTTCAATTTGGAAAGATATTCTATTGTATTTTGTTTGTTTCACTATTTTTAATATTTCCAGTCATTGTTTCTCTCTCTTCATCAAATAGATATTCAAATTTATACATATAAGATGAAGTTACTTTTTCAAAATACAATTCTATTTCAACATGTAGCCTTAAATTGCAAGTACAGAGTATTTTGAATTTATTTGTGCAACTCAAAGTTTAGAATGTTAAAGAGTGATTAAAAGCACCTTGACAGGTCAAGCAATTCTCGACATCAAACAGTGCAGACATGAAAGGCACACTGGAAAGTCTTGTTATGATAGTACAAAAGCAAGGATGGAAGCAATTATTTTCAGGGCTCAGTATCAATTACCTGAAGGTGAGATTAACATAGTTATTTGAATGCTGATTTTGCTGTTTTTGTTCGTCATATCTAAAATTTTCAATGCACTTATTACAGGTTGTACCCTCAGTTGCAATTGGCTTTACTGTTTATGACACCATGAAAGCATCCCTTAGAGTTTCATCCCGAGATGAAGCTGTCATAGAAGTAGTGACGAAGCAAACAACCAACTAACCATCATCCTTGCAATCTTAACTATTTACAACTCCGGAGTAATCATTTTTCTACTCAGTTATATGAGCTTTCCCTGCCGTGTCAATCATTGTTGAGGTGAGGCTATTTCATTTGGAAAATTCTATTCTTTTGAGCTTTAACATAACCATTAGGTAGATTACTATTTTTTCCTATAAATACACTGCACTGAGGTAGCAAAGGTCATCGTGTAGATGTCCTATCAGGTGGCTCCTCCATACCTTTGGAGATTCTCTCCCAGTGTACATAAATAAAGAGCACCACGAAGAATATAGGTACATAGATTTTTCAGATCAAGGGTTATAGATGTTAATTGGTAAGCAAGCCCACAATAATTTGTTTGGGAAACTGTTACATATGATTGTTGTTGGAAATCGATATATTGATTGTTACTGATAATTTGGAATCAATGAAAATTCATTTTTCTCTCCATTGTGACTTGTGTAAAAGCCTATACTGTGCCATCAAGGATTATATTATTTCATAAGAATGAGTAATGTCGTCTTTTGTTAATTTAAAATGTATCTCACTAAAGGATGATCTATAAATCCGCGGTAGTTGATCCAAGTTAGATTATCTGAATATTTTTCCTTCTTGATGCATGAAGAAGTTAAAGATTTTCTAGTTCATCTAAATTATAGGACTTGGCAAGTTAGTGTAAGTCGTATAGTGGAGAAGAAACCATAGTTCTCTGTCTGAACAGAAGTTTGCAAATGGAGTAATGATGTGTGGGAAGATGTTTCTTAAAGCATCTATAGTGCATAAAAAAAATCTCTCAATGTAGCAATCGTAAGGGATTTTAGCAGCTTGTAACCTGAAAATCTAATCTAATAAAAAGAAAACCGTGGTATATTCTTCCAGTTGTATTCCAAAACAACCATTATGTACAACCTGGTTAATGTTCATGACATAAAAAATTCTGGTATCATCATAAAAATATTACCCTAGAGCATTGAACATTGATCAAGGTATAATGTAGACAAGGCTGAGTAATTAATTGTTTACTAAAAAGTTTTTGAATTTCATCAAAAACATAATTTACAATCTGAGGATGTTCATGACATCTACAAAATTCATCTCCTATCCTATATAAATACAGGAGTGTAGTTAAAATTTACAATGACAATTAAATAAAAGCTTTTACCAGTAATCCCTACGAGCATTTACCATCTCTAAAATGATGGAACCGCATGTTATCCCGCACAATCAGTTCCCTGCAAACAATCTTCGACATGATTTTTATGGCATTGTGACAATCACCACATATCCTCGAGTTCTTGATGATCCTAAGAGTTGTCCTTGCTGGAGTACTAATCAAACCATACGCAATAGCCAAACGCTCACTATGATACATCAAGGCCTGTTCTTTAGCTTCCTGATCAATGTCATGAAGCACATATCTCGTGTCTGGCACATAACCAGCTTCTCTCATCTGCCCATTTAAGCCTTTTATTTTCTCATAAGCATCTCCTTTGTATGGATTTGTACACCGATATTCACCAACCCTATTCTTCCCTTCAAGCATATTCAACGGTGAATGCTTCTTTGCCAGAGGCATAGGGAGTTTACAGCTATTTCCGTAGATGGATCCAAAGAGACCAACAATTCCTTGGCACGATCTTCAAGCTCAATATCTCCATGCATTCGGGAAAGATTAACCAAAGCCTCCCAAATTTCAGCTGTGGGCTCAATTGGCATATTCTCTACAAACTCCTGGCTTCATTCAAATGACCAGATTTTCCAAGAACATCAACCACACCTAGATAATGCTCATTCCCAGGAACAATTCCATAATCATTCTTCATAGACACAAAATGTAATAAACCTTCTTCGACAGCTTCTGCACTAGCACAAGCCAATAAAACTACAACAAAGGTATCCGCATTGGGCCGCAAACTAACCTTCTTCATTTTCTCAAACAACAGTAACCCATCATCACCCTGCCCATTATTTGCATACCCATATATCATCAAATGCCATAACCACATATTTCTCTCGCGCATTCTATCAAATATTCGGCGGGCATCTCGCATACTCCCGCATTTCCATACATTTCAATCAATTTATGGCTCATTTCAACATCACCGTTAAAAGGCGATCGAATCAAGAACTGATGGACCTTCTTCCCCAGTTCAACCGACTTGGAATTCTTACAAGAATCCAAGAGCATTTCGAAAGTAGGGCGATCAGCATTAACACCTTGAGACATGAGTTCAAGGGATTCTATAATTTTACCTTCACTGCACAAACTCATCAAATCGACATTGGGTGGAGGGCTCTCGGGGTTTAAGGTAGGAGGGAGAATTTCATCTGGGGCTTTAGGACTCCGTTTGATATTGGGTTTAGAGAGGCTATTGTTGCGGCGAGGGATTCTGGGGCTAGTTTTGTTTGGGAGTGCTGCGAAAGTGCATAGAAGTTTGAAAGAGCGAGGATTTGTGGGTATGAAGGAAGACTGTGGGAGTATTGGGATTCGAGGTTCAAAATGAGCAGGAGAGAGAATTGAGATTCCAGCTCTATGGATTGATGCCAAAGATGCCATTGCTGAGTTATTGAGTTTGAGCACTGGTGTTGGCTAAGTAGATGAATTAATATCTTTACAAGGGCTAGAGAGAAGTAGTAAAAATATCAAGCATCTCCAACGGTTTCAAAAATTATATTCAACAGCCTCTTCATTTTCAGTCTTCAAATCTGAACCTAGTTCCACTCTTTAAATCTGCAACCTCATTCTCTATATTCAAATTTATAATTAAAGGCTAAAAACATTTATTATGCTTAATGGGTTTGATGTATAACTCATTAAATTGATGAGACTAATAAGACACAAAATATGAAAATAACAAATAATGGTCTTCAAATTGTCACGTAAATTAACAAACTTCAATTTGAAGAGTTTTTTTACTACTACTGTTGAAGATGCTCTTAGACAAACGTCTTTTTTGACTCTTTTTTTTATTATTTATTTTGTGTTTGTTTTGTTTTTTATTCTTTTTAGATTTAGATTTTCACAAGAATGTATGTAACATGACGCTAAAAACATTTCAAAACATTCTAAACTATTTAAAAAATAGTACAAAATACTGTATTTGTTGCTCTTAAAGCTTGAATAAAAATTAGGTTCAAATACAAATTGCACCTTTATTTTATATAGAAATTGTTAAATCCACAAAAAAATATTATTTTCACAACAAAAGTGTTGCTATAGATTTTATAGCGACGATTGTCGCACATCTACAACGACACTTTTATTGTGAAAATAACAAAAAGTATTACAGAATTACCTACATTTAACGTGTCTAGTTGCACTCCAAACATCATTTTTAAAACAATTGTCACCTTCCCAACTTTTAACCAGTCAAAAACAATCGAAATAGTCAGTTACTTAACTTTTTTAAGGACAAAATGGGTAAATCATTAAAATATTACAAAATTACATTAAAATTATTAAACCCTCTAACCTAACATTGACCATGACAATATATCTCTCTTTCTTTTAAGTATAGTTATTCTCTCTCTCTCTCTCTCTTGTCTACAACTTGAAACTCAATTTGCAATTGCTTCTTATGTTGCTTCTTTTCTAACTTTTTAATGGATTTGCTAATAAAATTTTAAGTAAACCTTGTATTTTTAGAAATGGGTCCCAAATTATTTATTTTGTTTCTTAAGAGCATTTGGACTTTGTTTTGTTGGTTCTTTAAGGTTATGTTTGTAAATCAAATGATGGAATAGCATAAAAATATTAGTTTTTGTGCATGTTTTGTTACAAAGAATTTCTTTAGGCTTGATTTTCACCCAAAAATGTGAAAAGAATGATAAATAATGAGATCTTAATCGATGGTCATGACTTAATAAGTGAAGTTAGGTGCTGTTTGTTTACATCTGATTGCCTCTTAATGGACTGTCTCTTATTCGTTAAGAGGCATGATGCTGTTTGTTTGTTTTTTGTTACCTCTGAATGACTCTTAATCGGTAAGACAGAAAATGAAATCTTAATAATTAAGAGGTACCTCTTAATGAAATTTTTTTGATAATATTTTTTTATATAAATATATTCAACAATATTATGCACTCATTTTTATTAAATTGAATATTTAAAATTATTAAATAAAATTTTACCCTTTAAAATGGTAAAATAGTGTCATTAATAGACAATTTTTTAGATTCAGACATCATAACCATTCAGATGATCTAATTTATTAAGACATCATAATCATTCAAATCTTAATTCTCAGGTTTATCAAACACAACCTTAATATTGAACTAAAGCCAAGGTAAGACTCCTCCAGCTAGCTTTAACACCATACAATTATACAGAGGCATATGATGCCAGTAATATCATTTACACTAGATAATATAGTCAGACCACTCAGAGATGAAAGACGTATGATCCATAGATTCCCCTGGCACGTCCTCATGTTGTGATGGCCGATCCTTCCCTCCCACCAGCCTCGCTGGATTCCCCACTGCTGTTGTTCTCGGCGGCACATCAATAAGAACCACTGACCCAGCACCTATCTTTGCCCCCTCACCGATTTTCACGTTCCCCAATATAGTCGCTCCAGCTCCAATAAGCACTCCATCGCCGATCTTTGGGTGGCGGTCACATCCGGACTTGCCAGTCCCACCCAAAGTCACATGATGGAGGATTGATACATTGTTACCTATGACAGCAGTCTCGCCAACAACAACTCCAGTAGCGTGATCAAACAGTATGCCCTTTCCGATTTTGGCAGCTGGGTGGATATCAACAGCAAAGACATCAGAAATTCGAGATTGGAGTGCCAGGGCAAGTGGTCGTCGAGACTGAGTCCAGAGCTTGTGAGCTACTCGATGTGCCTGATTCCAAAACATCATCTTATTAGTCCAAACTCTTTAATCATAAACAGCTAGACAATCTCTTTAATACTCCCTCCGTTCCTAAAAGATTGTCGTTTTAGGAAGAAATTTTTGTTTCAAAAAGATTGTCGTTTTGAGTTTATCAATACACATTAGCTATTTTTTTCCTACTTTACCCTTATTTAAAGTTTTCTCTTATTTAAAGTTTTCTTCCCTTCCCAATGATTCTTATTCAATTCAATGCTATAATCCAAGTAGTAATTGGTTGAATAAGAAGTAATTGGTTGAATTGAATAAGAAACATTAGAAAGGGAATAATTGGTTGAGACAATTAATAAGGGTAGTATAGTATTTTCGCTAGGTATTAATTATATTCCTTAATTTGTGTGCATTAACCTTAAACGACAATCTTTTAGGAACAGAAGGAATACAAGAGAGAAGCTGAATTTTATGTTGTATACCAATTCTTGCCACTATGCTCCCTTATTTTCTCCTTCTCTCTTCTATGCTTAAAATTTTTACTCAGATAATTATAAAATACTATTTCAAAACGTAATTAAAACCACTTTTCATGATAAATGGATAGCATTTTGATTTGATAAAGCTTGTTAATGCAGCCCAAGCCAAAGCATTTCCTCTTCAGAAAAGAGAAGATAAACTTCCCTACAGTTTCTAAAGATTAATAAATGGTTTACTACATAGAAGTTAGTTAGAGTATTTTTTTCTAATAATTTCTTTAATGCTCTATACTACAATAGATAGTATTAATTTGTCCATGGTCTCGAATACTTAAAGTCAGATGATTGAATGAATATTAACATCTAAAAATTGTTCTTTAGTGAACACACAATGAATTCAAATTTTGCAAATATTTTTAAAAAAAAATTCTAGCACTTTCTACTTCTTCCGTCTAGATGCCATATATCAAAAACTTGCACTAGCATCCTATCACAAGTTTGATAAAAAAAAAGGGACAAATTTAAAGATATCTCTCCACCAAACAGAGAAAAGTCATATTTCTCCCTCCTTATTTTTCCTTTCTCTCTTTCCCACTTCTTCTATACCCTTCTTCATGCACCATTGCAGGATTCTCATATACAAATGTTAAACTCAAAACTCAGTAGCTTTTTCCCTAAAAAGGAAAACTCAAATATGTGTGAAATCAGTAGTTGTAATTCGGTCCAAATTTTAGTGCGATAAAATTTAAGTTAAAAAAGAAAAAAAAAGCTATGATACATTATATTTCATAATATTACTACATTTTTTATACAAGTGACACTACGGAATTGGAAATGGCAACCATTGTAAGAAATAAGAATTTGCCTTTTTCTCGAGACTTACCAGTAGTATAGATAGAGAAAAAGAAGTTGAGAGTAGGTGTAATCCCTATCTCGTGACAGAGAGCGATGAAGACGAGAATGTGAATGTAAGAGTTAGGGACTAATTGGGAAAATCCAACGCTCACAAACCCTAAAAGGGTGACGAGAAAAGCGTGAAGGGGAAATCGAATTCCTTTCTCCAAAAGAATGAGAGGTATAGCAATTCAGCCTTCGGGACGTTGGTGCATTCGTTCAGTAGAGGTGGGCATTCTCATGAATTGAGTATCCGGTATCTGGTAGCGTGTTCGGATGTTGCGGAGGTCGACCTTGGAAGGAGTATTAGCATGGGGGAATCGTTCTTCATTTTTGAAAAACAGAGAAGGGTTTGGAATGGGAGTAGGAGGGGGATTTTTACTGGAAGAAGGGGTGGATTTGGGGTTTGTTTCCGAAGTGACGTTGGTAGGGTTTTGAGCAGGAGGGATGGAGGAGATGGGTGTCACAGAGATGGGGATGGCGTTGTCTGGATTTTGAGAACCTAAGCTAAGTTTGAGGCTAACTCAAAATAGTCTATGTATTACTGACCAACTAATACATACATTAGGCAAAATCTAACAAATAATCATAGTTCAAATTTCAATACATGTAAAATTCAAAATAAATAAATGAAATAATCTAATTATAATTTCTAACCTGACAAGCAAGGAAGCCTTTGTAATTTAGGAGGCAGTGAGAGAAAGAGACACAAGCAGGATCACGGAACCTAGCAGCGCGTAGGTCAGCAACCGTGGCGTAGCGTAGAGAAGGATCGTTGGAGAAAGTGTTGAGAAACAGATCGTAAAGCAGTGTCGACAAGAGCGTGGAGGAGCAAAGCTTGTTACCGAGGTGGAAAGAAAGTGATCGCTCTAGCGAGGAGTGAGAAAGTATAGTTGAGTAGAGGTAGCTCGCCAGTGCCGGCTCCAACTCCGCGTCTCGTCGTGCCTCTGCCTTGATCAATCCCCATACCCATGCTTCTTCCTCATCGGAACCCGTCGTAGGCGGTGGTGAGGCATATAGGAATTCACCCATCGGCATCGTAATGTTTATTGCTCTGAGCAAGATTAATTTTGTTCATGGTTCTTGTTTTGAAGGAGTATATAGCACCCCAAACTTTAGACCAAAGTTGACTTCTGCACCCCAAACTGAAAAAGATGTCTAAGTACACCCTAAACTTTAGTTATACATAACAAAAGGCACACTTCTTTCAGTTAACCAGTCAAAAATGATCGACTAAACCTGTAATCTTTATTATAGAGGGATATTTTTGGTAGTTTACATTACATGCCCTTTTATGTCCCTATTTCTTCATCGTCTCTCTCTGACCCCTCTCACATTCTCTCTCTCAAGGGGTCACATCTCCCTCCATCTACAAATCCAATTTTTAGAAAAAATAAAAAACACAAACAAAAAAATGGCGACAGAGATGGCACAGACGGATCTTGGAGGCATTGACGGAATTCGCATGACTTGGAATGCTTGGCCGAGTACCAAAGCGAAGGCTAGCAAGTGCGTGATCCCAATTGTCGCCTCAATTTCCCCGATCCGCCCACACCCAGATATCCCCATGCTCCCTTACTCACCTCTACGCTGCAAGACCTACTCCGCCATCCTCAACCCTTTTGCCTGCGTTGACTTTGTTGCCCTTATCTGGATCTGCAGTATTTTGTTCACTTACTGCAAGAGTTTCATTGTAGCAGGACCAACATATAAAGTAGGTGGATTTGTTTTAAAGTTGTTGGTGATGTTAACAAGGCACTGTTGGATGTGTTTTAAAGTGGGAAGCTTATACAATTAGATGGCAACATGATTTTCCTACACATATATACCTCCACCGAGAATTGTGAGTCAACTAGTATTAACGGTCTCCCTGATTTTGAGAGATGGGCATCAATCTAATAGGCTTTTGCTCACTACTTTAATGGATTTCTTTTCATATTTTCACAAGTGTGATGAAGCTTGCAAGGTTTTTGATGAAATGTCTGACACAGTGGCTTGGAATGTCCTAATTTCTTACTATACTCGCAATGGTCGTACACGGGACACTTTGGGTTTATTTGATATGATGGAGAATTTAGGGTATGAGTCTAAATCGGATGATGTTACTTGCTTGTTTGTTCTTCAAGCTTGCACAAATTTGGGTGTGCTGCAATTTGGTGAACGAGTTAATAATTATATTAGACAACAGGGCTATGGAAATGCTCGCAATATTTGTAATTCTCTTATAGCAATGTTTTTTGGTGTGGATGTTTAGACAGGGCTTACGAAGTTTTTAAGGGTATAAATAATAAAGATATGGTTTCTTGGAGTGCTATGATTTCGGGTTTAGCTAGTCATGGGTTTGGAAAAGAAGCTATTGAAGCATTTTTGGAAATGTAGAAGATGGGTGTTACCCCTGATGATCAAACTTTTACTGGGGTACTATCTGCTTGTTGTCACTCTGGCCTGCTTGATGAAGGTCGGATGTTTTTTAATTGCATGAGCAAAGAGTTTAGAATAATGCCCAATATTCATCACTATGGATGCGTGGTTGATCTAATTGGTCAAGCAGGTTTGCTTGATGACACATACAATCTTATAGGAATCAAGCCAGATGCAGCTATGTGGAGGACTCTACTGGGGGCTTGCAGAATTCATGGTCAAGTAGAACTTGGAGAACGTGTAATTGAGCATTTGATTCAACTTAAGGCTCAAAAAGCAGGGGACTATGTTCTACTTTTGAATATATATTCTTCAGCAGGTGACCGGGAAAATGTGATAGAAGTGAGGAAATTGATGGAGGAAAAAGGAATTAAAACAACCCATGCTTCTAATACAACTGAGCTGCAAAGAGATCTACATTAGTTCGTTGCAGATGATATTTCACATCCAAGAAAAAATGAAATCTACGATATGCTTGATGAGATTGATTGTTGGTTATGTTGCTGAAATAACATCTGAGTTGCACAATCAGGGTGCAGAAGAAAATTAATTTAGGTTATCTTATCATAGTGAAAAGTTGGCCATTGGTTTTGAACTTCTTACAACCCCGCCTGCCACAACAATAAGAGTCACAAAAAACCTCAGGATCTGTGTTGACTGCCATTGTAAGACCCCAAATTTTATGAAATTAAACTATTCAATTTTTCTATTTAGTAAATGGTTAAATTGATAAAAAGTTAAAGTTAAGGGTGATATATTAATATTTTTCAAAATAAGCAAGTGATTATAAAATATTCATTTTGTCGGGGAATATTCGTTTGGTCGTGGAATATTCTTTCTGTCGGGGAATATTCGTACGACGGCGCAGCTATTTGTGGGCCCCATAACGGAAAGCGATTGGATGAAGAAAACGACAAATTTAAATTTTTATAAATAACGGCGTAGTTGTTACCGTTAACACTGTTGGAATACCTGGTGGTTAAAATACACTAATACGCGTAGTTGCACAGTAGCGCACGGTATTGCACAATATTTTTTTCAATTATTAATTCTTACGTAAGAAGGCACTACTAAATAATTGTTACAGTAGTTACTGTTCAATATTTTATTTTATTGATTCAATAATTGCTGCGTTGATATTTTATATTATTGTTGTTTCAATAATTGTTGCTGCACAGTATTTTCTATTATCAGATCAATAATTCATATTATTTAAATAATATTATTAGATAGCATTAGTGGCAATGTCTAGAAAGTTCTGTCTAAGGAGAGGTTTGGTCATCTAATTGCGCGCCAGTAAGGAGAAATCCTTATTGGAAAGCCCCCTCTTTCCTGGGAACGGCCTGGTTGTCATAAATGTGATTCTGTAATATTATTTGTGAATAATTAATTATTGATTCATATGATAAGGAAATATTTATTTTATGTGGATATAAATGAGAGATATATTTTTGTGGTTAAAAATGAAGGAGTTAATGTTGAGGTTTTTATCCGTATTTTTGTCGGAATAGAGGTATTAAAAATCAGGGTTTTTGAGATATTTTGCGGGGGTTATAATTTTTAATCCGACCGTTGGATCGTGGTAATTTTTGGATATGTTATACATATATAAGTTGAGTATATGCCCATAAATTTTGAACCGTTAAAAATGAACGTATGATTTATTATGAATTTTACAAGATGACTGGTTCAAAAATTGTTGAATTTTCAGAGTTTGTCATTTTGATGAAAAATTCTAGAATTGGTGGACCCCACTTGTGGTTGGTGAAGAAATGTGCTGAATTATATTTCAAATGTGGTGGGTGGGAATAGTAGCAGGTAAAACCATCAGGTTGCAGGTCAAGCCTACTAAAATTTTCCTATAAATAGAGGGCTAAGTTAAAATTGAAAATCACACCAGAAACAAGTTTTCTCTCTTTCTCTCTCTATATTATGAAGCATATTTTGTGAGTATTTAGATACTTTGAGAGTTGCTATTCAGTGCAAGTTTCCTTCGGCTTTGCATACCGATCAGAAGTACTGCTCTTTTGAGGTAAGGGATAGTAAGGAATTTTAAGGGTTGTTATGTTTTTCAGTTTCGTAATTTTTCTGACCTTCAAAAATTTTGAAAAAATTTAAAATGATATTTTGATGAGTTTTCTTGATTGTGTCCAAAAATGGTGATTTTTGGCTATATAGATTGAGAGTTATGAATTTTATGAGAAAAGACTATTTTAAAAGTAACCACTTATAATTCCTTGTGGTTAACTCTAAAATTGATAAAATTTTTATTGGGAGTACATGTATATGATAGAAGTATACTCTGTAAATTTCAGAATTTTTGGACAAAAGTATAATTTTTGATAAATGTCTAAATATTCGGCTGTTTTGGCCATATGAAAAATAGTAAATGACTTTTAAAAATTTTGAGAAAAATATATGTTCACTATGGGACTATATTATGCTAAATCCTAGAAAAGAAATATTTTTAGAACTGATTTGGTATTTTTCATGAAAATGGTCTAGTTATGAGTAAATGAATTAAATATGTTATGTGAAGTAAGAAAATTAGAAAATAGGATTTTATGACTTGAGAATCCTATATGAGGTATATGCAGATTTTTGATGAGGGTTTTGATTATTGGTGATAAAATCTTATGAGTTTGATATTTTAGAATGATTAAATACATTATTTAGTAAAGTGTAAACAATTTAAATAAATTGTTTATAAGCTTAAGAAATATTATTCTTTCAATATCATTATACCGAAATACTGGTATGAATTTTATTATGAAATTTTTACCTTTTTGTATCGGGTTTACTATTCACGAGTTACTATTCACGAGTTACTATTCACGATAAAAATTGGTTTCTTATTCTAATCAAATTATAGTTGATTTACGAATATTACTCTTGAGATTAAAACTAGATGTTGATCATATTATTTTTATTATTATATATGACATTTTTATAACCCTAATGATGATATTTCTCTTTGACTTGAATGTAAAGATGGGTAGATTTTTGGTATGATCATGACTATGGGTTATCTTTGGCCAGTAGTGCAAAGTTGAATCGTTGATTGATATGATCATGACCATTGAATTTATAAGTGAATATCTTTAGCTTAAGTGCAAAGGTGAATTGATCAACATGGTTAAAATTATTATTTATATAAATTCTGAAATGATTATATATTTCTTTGAGATATTAATATCTTTGGCTTGTAGTGCAAAGATGAAATATTGATGAATATCTTTGGCCTGTAGTGCAAAGATGAATTGTTGATGAATATCTTTGGCCCGTAGTGCAAAGATGACATGTTGTTGAATATCTTTGGCCAGTAGTGCAAAGATGAACAGATGTTGAGATAAACATGACCAACTGGTGATACAAATGAATATCTTTGGCCGTAGTGCAAAGATGAAGTTATTAGTATGATTATGAACAGAAAATGTGATTTAGTGTAACCATGATCTTTGATGTTTCAGGTAAAGATAGGTGATGAAAATTATCTTCGTCCTGGATGAGAAGAGGAATTTAGAACTACAGTTATGATTATGAGTTATTCATATGATTGTGGACCAGAATTGTTGATTGATATTACAGGGATAAAATATTGTTGATGGATTTTTAACATGGAGAAGATAATAGACTTTATAGTCTATTTGACTCTTCTAATGGATTGCTCGTTCCGCTGCAACTATGGTTGAAATTTTTATCATTTACCATATGTTCTAAATCTCTGATTTATTATTGATGAAGGCTATTGATAATTTAATTATCTTTAGTCATTATATTCTTTACTGAGCTAGTTGTGCTCACCCTTTTGTTTCACAATTCCTTTCAGGTAATAAGAGTGTAGCTGGGTCGAGCGAGGGTAACGGAGAAATAGAACGGTGGTCTCTAGCTGTGGATGTTCTTCCGAAGCAGTATAGAAAAGTTCATTTAGTAGTTTTATTTGGTGAATCCAATAGGGTAAGGTGTACCCAACGTTGAAAGGGTGGTTTGCCACTATCATACAAGATGTCTAACGACATACAACCTCGTGTCATCATAAGACAGGGATGTGCTAATCCACTTGCTGAGTATATATACGAGCACTACTTATATAATCTTGGTGTCTGTTTGAAGTATAATTCTCAATTAGAGACAGTGGAGATAATGATAAGTCAAGAGAAGACTCACCATTGGGAAGAATATGATAGTAATCTTCTCGTTTTTCTTTGGGGTCTATTGGGTCAACCAAGGATAATTCTGTGGCCATATGATATCTATCATAACCTAGAAGCATGACCTCCCATGTACGAAGGTTTTCTTGAGTACTTCCCAAAGATTCTAATTTCTAAAACAGTTTTTGACTATACCTTTATGTAAGGTGTCATTGTGAGGTGATGTCCACGGTTGGAATATGAGTCACATTTGGTATATATTTGTATCCAAACTCTCAGCATATATGTTGTTGTATTTTGCACGAAAATTGTTGAAATAAAGTTGTAGTTGTTTTCTGTACCATGTATTTGGCGACTCAGAATAGGTTGGATGGAATGGACCTATTTTGGGGTCGTCACAGCCATAATTTTTCAAAGATGGTTTCAGGGGTTTATAATCGAAAGGTGATTATCAGATATCGCACTCGCTTGTATCATCACATACGGCCGATGATTTCATTCGTTTATTTCCACAATTTCTGGTACTATTAGCTCTATTATCTTACACATATATAGCACCACTGAGAATTGCTCTCAAATCATACGTAGATCTGATGACTATGTTTTCCATTCGTGAAATCAATAATAGTTGACTGGTGGCTAAGAGAAGGTGAAGAAACAAGGGAGAAATTAAATTAGTTAATGAAGAAGATACGGAAAAGACTTAAACACCCCTTCAGATTCACACGTGTGCCTTAGCCGGTCATTTTTGACCGGTTAACTGAAAGAAGTGTGTCTTTTGTTATGTATAACTGAAGTTTAGGGTGTACTTAGACACCTTTTTCAGTTTAGGGTGCAACAGTCAACTTTGGTCTAAAGTTTGGGGTGCAAATTATCTTTTAGTCTATTATAATATCCGTAATATGATACTCTCTCCATTAGGGCTGAGCAAGTAACCAAATTAGAACCGAAACCGCATCAAAAACCGCACGAACCGCACCAATTAAAACCGCACCAACGGTTCCGGCGTATGTGGCGATTTTAGGTGTGTTGAATAACCAAATTTACGGTTCCGGTTTGGTTACTAGCCAAAATCAAACCGCATAAAACCGAAACCGCACCATGTGTGTGTATGTATGTATTATCTCTAGTAAATTCTAAAGTTACTTTTCACTTGAACACGCTCAAAGAAAACCCCAGTCTTGCATTGTCATTTTTTCACCAATTGAAAGAAGATGTTAGAGGTTATAGAGTCAAAAATTAAGCAATTGAGTTTTGGAATTTTAAATTTGTTTGATGCGTTATTGGAGGGGCTTATAGTTGAGGGGCTCGAGCACTTGATGCATTGGTTAATGTCAATGCTGTAATTGTAATAGTCTAATAGATTATTTTTAGTCCTCCCTGCAATATATTTTATTCTATCTTCAGTATATATTTTTAATTTTTGGAGAACTAGATAAACATTTTTGCTTATTATCGAATAGTCTCCGTTATTTTATATAGCGCATATTTAAGTTTTAAAGCATGCTTGATATAATTCTCATTGTCGACTTTGTCACTAAGTTAATTGCTCGATGCAAGTTTTATGTTAAATTTTATTGAAGGCTTAAACTTTTTTGTTGTTTCAATTGATTTTAGAACCGAAACCGAACCAATTAAAATCGCACCGCACACTATAAAATCGAACCGCACCAATCACAAGCGGTTTCGGGTGCAGTTTTGAATTTTTCAAACCGCACCTAAGCGGTTTCGGGTGCGGTTTGGACTTTAAACCGCACCAAACTGCACCATGCTCACCCCTACTCTCCATACCCAAATATACGAGTCGATTGAGACCTTTTCAAATTCGAATTTGATATAAATTTATTTACGCTCTGTTTCTAAGTTTTAAAATAAACAAAAAAAATAGATAAAAAATTTAAATTTTCTTTTCTTTTCAATTCTTATGTTTTTGAGTTTTTTAATAAACAAAAAAGAAAAGAAATGGATAGAAAATTTGATCATTTTTCTGCTAAAATTTTTCGTCCAAAATTGGCCTGATTTGGATGAAAAAAAATTTAGAATAAATAATATTTTTATAATTCTCATATTATCCTCAAATTTTAATATAATAAACTATAAATTATAGCTCATGTCCTCAATTTTAAATTTTCTATTCAAAATTCAAAAACAGAGTGTTAGTTTTAGTCAATACAATGATAAATATTGTAAAAATATCTAAAAAGTAAAGTTAATTAAAATTTTCAAAATAATGAGTAGCAAATTCTCAATTTGGCATCAAAAAATCAAAATTGCTCTTATATTTGAAATGGGAGTATGAAAAAGTAAATGATCATGGCTAAATGCTGCAATGTTGCCAGATACAACTGTTGGCCCCTTTTCTGGGGACTCCCTTCCCTATATGACCGAATTTACAAAAGCATTTCCCAAAATAACCTACATTCTTCGATCATTTCCAATCTAACCTCATTTACTGTTTATATTCTAAATTTTCACTTATTAAATATTTTTACATACTTTTCATATGTACATATATTATTACTAAAATATATATTTATATATACGTATATATATTAATTATTTAAAACTAAAATATATTTAATCAATTAAATTAATATAAAAAATTTAAATTATCTATTTGATCATTTACGAAATAAAATAATACTAAACATTTAATTAAATATTTTTTAAATTAGACAACAAATAAAAATTGAAAATAAAAAAATCTTAGTTAAAAAATAATAAAAAAAAGAACATACTAATAATTAAAAAAAGACATATTAATTAAAATAAAAACATTATTATCATAATTTTGATAATTATTCATGAACATTTTGAGGACATCGTTGACTACGTCTGTTGTGACCCTCTTGTCCCCATTTTCCACAAACTCTGGCATTCAAACTGAAATGGATAATTCGCGAAATGCCAGAGTTTGTGGAAAATGCGGACAAGAGAGTCACAACAGACGTAGTCATTGATGTCCTCAAAATGTTCATGAATAATTATCAAATTATGACAATAATATTTTTATTTTAATTAATATGTCTTTTTTTTTAATTATTAGTATGTTCTTTTTTTTATTATTTTTTAACAAAGATTTTTTTATTTTCAATTTTTATTTGTTGTCTAATTTAAAAAATATTTAATTAAATATTTAGTATTATTTAATTTCGTAAATGATCAAATAGATAATTTAAATTTTTTATATTAATTTAATTGATTAAATATATTTTAGTTTTAAATAATTAATATATATACGTATATATAAATATATATTTTAGTAATAATATATGTACATATGAAAAGTATGTAAAAATATTTAATAAGTGAAAATTTGGAATATAAACAGTAAATGAGGTTAGATTGGGAATGATCGAAGAATGTAGGTTATTTTGGGAAATGCTTTTGTAAATTCGGTTATATAGGGAAGGGAGTCTTTTCTGGGTTGCCTACCACACTTGAAGTTAGAATGACAACTGTTCTGTTGGCCCCTTTTCTGGGTTGCGAATCTCCTCTGGAGTTTTTCCCTTCATCATGTCCGCAACAGTCTGGCAGGTCAGATCCAGAAGACTCTTGATGTTCAGATAGTTTGCAGCCTGGGAATAAGACAGTAGGGAAACATACTTACCATATCCAGGAAATATACAAGTCCATAATAACTCAAGATTAGAGATGCATGTATAAGCATCTAAAGAAATGAGTAATCAACAATACGCTAAATACAGAACATAAAAGCACATGGTTTGCAACTAACATATTACCTAGACACCCAACCATTCAAAAATGTAAATTCAGAACAAAAAAGAAAAAGCTACTCAACATGCCAGTAAGATGCTAAATACTAAAATAAATTAGCACATGGTTTGCTCCAGCCAGGAACAAAAGGAAGTGTTACATGCCAACAGTCCAATAATAACTATTAAGAAAGTGCATGCACAATGGATTTAACAGCTATAAGCCTGATGTCAACAACTCAATGAACCTTAGAGATGTGGCTATTCATTAAAAAGTTAATAACAGCATAACATAAGTAGTTTGCTCTTAAAACAGGAGCCAAGAAAAGTAAGAAATGCAGCATCTAGTGTCATTCTATGTCAACTGTTCGTAAAATCAACTCATAACGACACAATATCAATAGAACAGAAAAGAACCATACAAGCACACAAAATGCAGAAAAAGCAGTACCAATGACCATCCTTTGAAGGAGTTTTCATATTAATATGATAAAATTTCCAAAGATGCGTAAACTTGACAACAGGAGTTTTAGTTAAATTATGACAAATTATACCATAGAAAGTATCTAAAAGTTGCAAACACCTTCCTCAACCTTAGAGTAGCAAAAGGAAAGCCTTGTAAAAGTCTAAAAATGCCACACTGTCCGCAGGATTATGACAATATTAAACCAGACAAACTAAAAAAATTTGAAAGAGTCTAAAAACTGTGAAACAGTCCACAGCCATTCACAATAAAAGAGTCTCACTTGTCCATCTAAAAACTGTGAAACAGTATGCAGTCATTCACAATATTTATTACATCCTTTTAAGTTATCCTAGTGTATTAGGAATATTACTTTTTAGAGTGAATTTGACATATTTTCAAAATTAAAATTGATAAGAAGTTAATATAGTTTTACACAATACAATTATAACAATTGTAAACTATCTTAAATATCTCGCCGCCGCCGCTTTAGTAGAGAAATTGAATGAAGTAGCGGAGAGCGTTCTGCCGCCGCCGATGACCGAGATAAAGATAGACTGATGAGAGAGAGTGATAGTAGGGCCGTTTGTTATTTCTAAGATAAATGTAGAGATTGATGTACAAGTACAACATAATATCTCTGAGCGGTGAATAAATATTATTTGGTAAAAATGTATATACATGCAGCTCTATTAAATATTTATATATAGTTGTACTAATAATAATGTCGCATAACTTCAAATTAAAAATATTTTATATATTCTCATATTTATTTTTATGTATTTAGATTAAGTTACTTAGCTTATATACTCAAATTAGATATATCTCGCAAAATTAATTTTTAAATCCAAAAGGTACATGAAATCATATGATTTTATAAGTGCGATTGCAAATATTGTAAGTTATATAAAAATTACTATAAACTCTGTTATTTCAAAATTTATTCAAATTCTTGTGATTTTAATTCTAGACTTTTGTAGTCAAATATCAAAAAAACAAAAAAAAAGTTTTTTTAGCAAATCGGAGTCGGTACAGAATAGCATACATTCATTAAATTTATATTTAAGAAATATATAAAATAAAATAAAATATATAGAAGCAAAAGATAATGCAGAATTGAGTTGATAATGGAGAAGAGGCTATATATATATATATATATATATATATATATATATATATATATATATATATATTGGTAAAATGGAGGTGCACAGTTGTACACAATCTACGATCGAAGAGTTAAGTTACCCTACAATCTCTACGATCGTAGACTAGTCATGACTGATAATAGAATAATCACTTTACTACCGTAGAAACATAGATTTAATCCTTAGATCGTAGAATGACTACCTTACAACCGTAGAGTAATTTAACTCTACGATTGTAGATTGTGTACATTTAGAATCTGTACAGCTCCATTAACCCGTATATATATCTATTAACAAATTAAGCAGTAATATTTGTAATGATACATAATTACATATACAGTCACCCAGCTAAAACGTACCTAAATATAGTTGGAACTTGTACAGTTGTGCACCTCCATTTTATAGCAAACACTGAAGGATAAGTCTCTGACCCTAAACTCTAAACCCTCATGGCTTAGTGCTGCCAGCACCTGCTTCTATCCTGAGCTGGTGACCTTTTGCAAATAGAACCATTACATGTCATTGCCCCACAAGTTGATTGATATCTCTCATTGACACAACTTCTATAAGAGAATGATCCACAAGAGGAAGAATTATACGTTGACTCATTTCTTGAACTCCAATCAGCCCTCGTGCCTTCATGCTGCCAGCACCTGCTTCTACCTTGAGCCGGTGACCTTTTGCAAGCGGAACCATTAAGTGTCATTGCCCCACAAGCTGATTGATATCCCTCTTTGCCAGAACTTTTATACAAGAATGATCCAGAAGAGGAAGAATTACACGTGGGCTCATTTCTTGAACTCCAATCAACCCTCATGCCTTCATGCTGCCAGCACCATTTGCTCCCTTTACCCGGTTTCCTTCTGCAAGAGGAACCATCAAGGGTGATTGCGCCACAAGTAGAGAAAGAATCCTCAGTGACAATGGTTTTAGGTGACATTGATCGAGTCACAGGAATATTAGACTTGCAGCCGCCTGAATCAGCAAATACACTTGGTAAATTTGCCTCTATTTGCTTAGACTTTAGCTCTTTAACCCTCATGCTTTCATGCTGCCAGCACCATTTGCTCCCTTTACCCGGTTTCTTTCTGCAAGAGGAACCATCAAGGGTGGTTGCACCACAAGTAGAGGAAGAATCCTCAGTGACAATGGTTTTAGGTGACATTGTTCGAGTCACGGGAATATTATACTTGCAGCTGCCTGAATCAGCAAATACGCTCGGTAAATTTGCCTCTATTTGCTTAGACTTTTGCTCTTTAACCCTCATCCCTTTATGTTCTTCACACCTCACTCGCCCCACAACAGGTTGCCTCGTGCAGAATCTCCCATTTTCAATATCCACACCACATATGAAACCATAACCTTTGTTGACATCAGACCTTTGTGAGTAGATCCATTTATAGTCATTCAAATGAGTTCTGGTTTAAAAAACGGGCCATGAGCATAATGTTCTTCCTTCTCTGAAACTGACTTAGAAACCGAACTTTGAATCATTTTTCCTTTATGCTCCTCACACCTTTCCCTTCTATGGACTGGTGTTCTTGTACAACGATTGCCATCAACCAATATAACTCCACAAATAGGAGATGAGTCCTCAATAACAGGCTTTTTATTAGCAGCTGGTAGAAGCTTAAATTTGTTATAGTTGAATTTCTGATCCTGATGACCATCAAGTCTTGGGCCCATTCCCACATAAAGCTCATGGGATTTCCCTTCTGTAATCAACTTTGCAGCAGAACTACCATCTCTCATCCCTTAGTGCTCGGCACACCTCTTTCTTCCCTCAACTGGTGGCCTTACACAAACAGATCCTTGAACCAAGGCCACACCACACATATTACTATTATCTTCCTTAACATCAATCCCAATTGAAACTAATGTAGGCTGTGATCTGCCAAATTTGATAATTCCACAAAGCGTATCATCGGTCTCCAGATTTGCATAGAAACTGGACAGATTCTCCAGCGAAACCAGACTTTTGAGTCTGTGACCCACTTGCCTTGAACTTTTAAGTTTCTGAAGTACATAATCGACACGTCGTCGTGGACCATTACTGCCTTTGTTCCGGGCATAGTCAAAAGAATCAAGCAGCATTTTTTCTCCTTTCTCAGCTTCCCTCTTATTTTTCATCTGTCCAGCATTCAACAAAGGAACAAAAACAGCAATTGTGAGCTTCTGGAGTAACAAGAAAAAATTCGTACCTCAGTTTCTGTAGAAAAAATCAACTATATTTTATGACATTATTTTTCTAATTTCCCACAACCAAAGAATTTCTCAAGTATATTTCATAATAAGCTGTCTTCAACCCAAAAGTATAAAAAAAGTCTTTAACAATTCATAAGTAAGACATTGAAAACAAGAATTAACATCATTGTTAACTCCAGAAGTTCTTTAGTTCTACAAACATCTGTCTACCTTTGTTAATTCGTCATGTTCATAATATACCTTAAACACATTCTTTACAAAATTTCAAAGCATGCCCATTCGTCAACTAATGCAGAAGGAAAAGAGAAAGTAATACTTATAGGAGCCCCATCTATACGCAAGGGATAAGCCTCTTGAGAATACCTCCGTAAACAATCCATGCCCTACGCTACCATTCAGCTCACCATTTGGCTGGACTATTTCCAAATGAGAACCGTCACGGCCATACTGCTGAAGTCTAGTCCTCACATTGTCTGCTTGTCCAACATAAACAGGAATTACCTTTAGCCTGGATTTGGGGCTTGATACAACTAAGCCAAACTCATAAAATCCCGAGCAAGAAGAACAATTTGGGAGATTTTGAGTCCTGTATTTTTCTGCTCCGTCCTTGTTCAGTAAATGGTTTTCCCAATCAGAAGACCCTATGAGAATCTGAAAAGAAACATACAAATTGAATCCGAAATCTTTTTTTTTTCTTTTATTTAATAAGCGCATCCAAAGTCAAAATATTACCAACCCAACCAAAACGTTTTAGGGAGCTTTGTCCCAACTACTTCTGATTCCATAGAAATGGGATTTAAAGTTATAAATTACACACAAAAATAAAGTTTGTTGACCAGTTTAAGGATATGATATTAAGACTGATTATGCCCTATTCAGTAGGTCTTTCCAGCAACTATCAATCAATCCAAAAAGGATTTATATAAATAGGGACAAAAATTAGAGCAATTAATGCACTTACAGCACAAAATTTTATAATATCCTTGTGTAAATGACAATACCCTCTCCATTCTCAAGAATCCTTGAATAAATCATTTCACTTGGCTCACCAGTTGAAGTTATGAAAAAAATACAGTATAATATTTTCTATTCGTAAACTACTGTTCGAGTTCTGAGAGAGTCGACGACCAAACATAACAGGAAAAAATTAGGCATGCTTTCTCCAACTCAACACATTCTCAACAACAGGATTATGATCTGAACAGTTTTCACCTCATAAAGTATGATAAATTGTGCTCAAACTTGATATCAACCAAAAAAGTTTTGTTAGTGTAAACCATAATGGAAAATTAAATTAGTAAAGACAAACATTTTCTCATGAATTATATTCAAACATATTAAAAAGAACTACCAAATAAAATGTATGTCTTGGGTTTTGCTACATAGTAAACAACTGTTTTCTTGAGAGTGTAAACATTTTCAGATAATGAGCAGAGGAAACTTAAGAGGAAATACCTTCCATTTGGAGAAAACAGAGTCATACTCAGTGCAATCATATTCCTCTCTCTTCAACCTGGGGGAGACGACAGATTTGCCATTAGTTCCCATTCTGCTCTGCAACTCAAGAAAAGAATTGTTACATGTTTATATAGAGGATAATTATTTCCAAAAAGAAATTTACTACCTCCGTCCTCAAAAGGATGAGCAAAATACAAATTTCACACATGTTAAAGAAAAGCAAAAGTAAAGGAAAGAGAGTAAATAATGTTCTAAATTTCTCCTTAGTAGTCCCACAAGATTCATAAAGTGATGAGTAATTTTTTTTTTTTTTATACTAATGGACCTTACTAAATGACACAATTACCTTTCATTTTATGTACTTCATCCCATCCTTTTGGGGACAAAAATAATTGTACCTTTAGTCATTCTTTTGAGGATGGAGGAAGCATATTTTTGCAAGGTCCTCTCAATGGATGTGGACTCACTGTTCATGTGAGGAGGACGACCTTGCATAAATATCCTTGTGAATATATCACTTTCCTTTATATATCAAGCAATCATATTTTGTGAAAAAACCGAAACCTGGATTGAATAATTCAGAGGCTGTTTTAAAAGTTCTTTTACTTAATTTCACCTTTTAAAGCAAATATTTTGTTTCTATTTCTTGTTGATGTAAATGATCACATAAACCAGAAAAATGTGAAGCCAGTGGACTTAAAAGCATACCACTATTTGACATATAATTAAGGAAGGGAATTCATATACCAAAAAGAGCACGATAATATATACATATAGATATATATGTACGTATGTATGTAAGTAACATATGCATACCAAGCACAATATTTGTTAGGAAATCAAGATGTGCTCTTAACTTGTACAAACAACAGCTTGCGATGAGTGAATGACATAAAGGTTAAAGTGATGTCTGCTTAAAGTAGTTTGTAGCTTTAATAATTGACATACCATGTTCTTTTCCCTTTCCCTTGTCCTGTTTACGTTTTCTCTCATTTTATTTCCATTCCTTTAATTTTTCACAGATCAGTAATACAAATATAAATCTCTAAGATGAGTCCAGATACCAGTCCTACACATAATGATGATGTACCAGATAATTTCATCTTTATATTCAGGATCATATTGTTAACTTATAACTTGTCTGTCATTTTTGGTGCTCAAACGTAGACAACAGCAATGAAATCGAAAATATAGAAACAAAAACAACATATAGAATTTTCAATCAAATTTGTTAGTGCAATGCATAGTAAAAACGATTTTTAATGATACAGAATTTGCACATATACAGCAAACGAACCAATGGAAAGCACAAAGAATGCCTTAAAGGCTTACCTTCTAATAAAGTTCCAGCTACAACAAATCAATAATGAATAAACGACATACAACAAACTTGAAACTCACAAACAGAGCCTTCTAATCAGAAACAAGCTACAACATTTTAAATATATTGACACGTTACAAGGTAGAGCACTATATAATGAACATGCACAAACCTTCTCCAACTTGGACGGACTCCAGTTCCGAAAATTCTCTAACCTCAATTACTTATATGAAGTAAAACTCTTGCTCACAGTCTTTTGGGCTTTCATGAACTTTTTTTTTTTTGATCGGCTTTCATGAACTTGCATCCTCCAACAATTACACCAATTCTGAACATAAGATGGAAAGATCTCCCACAATGTCCCGCATAGGAAAGAAACCTCTTTATTCACGTGCCTTTAGTGCTGCCAACACCTTTGTTTGCCCCACAAGTTAATGAAAAAACTTAACTGCTAAAAACCTCTACACAAAAACTAATCGAGAAGAGGTAGCACATATGTTGACTCAGTGCAAGCACTAACTTTTGATACCCTATCAACCCTCTTGCCTTGATGCTGCCAACACCATTTACTACCTTTACCTGGTTTCCTTCTGCAAAAGGAACCATCAAGTGTCCTTGACCCACAAGTAAAAGAGTCTTCATTAATGCAGGGTACATTTTCCATCATACCAAGTCCCCCGCAGATACCATAATCCTTGTTGACACTGATCCTCTCTGTGAAATCTGAGGACTGCGGTTTACCAGTTCCAGAGAAGAGCAACTCACTACTATCACGAAGACTGCTGGGTTCCAGACTTGGAACATCCACACAGTGTTTTTTCTCTTCTTTAACTGGCTTAGAAATGGATCCATGATTCTTCCTTCCTTTATGCTCCTCACACCTTTTCCTTCCTCTTACTGGTTTCCTTGTACAAAGAGAGCCATCATTCAAAGCAATTCCACAAGTAGAAGATAAGTCCTCATTAACAGGACATTTACCTGGTTCAAGCTTCAGACTACCCGGGTCACTAGCAAAAACGGGAATTCTTCCTATATAAATCATTTGTGAGTTCACTTTCAACTTCAAGGTGGAGCCATTGACTTTCATCCCTTTGTGCTCGCTACACCTCTTTCTTCCCTCAACTGGAGGCCTTATACAAACAGATCCTTGACCTAACGCCACGCCACATATATTCTTACTACTGTCCTCGTTAACATCACACCTAACTGAAGCTAATATTGGCCGAGATTTGCCAAATTTGAAAATTCGAGAAAAGATACTATTGCTCTCCTGATTAGAGTAGAAACTGGACTCATTCTCACAAGTTTTGATTCTGAGACCCACTTTTCTCTGACAGTAAATTTGAAGCTTCCTAACAATAGGATGAGACCAAGCACTTGAAGTATAGCAATCAAGTTTTTGGTGTATATCATTAGGGCGGCGTGTGCCATTACTGCCTCTGTTCCATGCATAATCAAAAGCGTCAAGCAGCCGAGCTTCCATTTCCTCAGCATCCTTCTTACTTTTCATCTGCTCAAGGTAGAACAAAGGGGAGAAAATGTTTGTGAACTTAAAAGAGTAATAGGTGATGTCTTTTACAACCCTGCTTATGCACATACATTATCCAAAAATCAGGGATGCACACAACAAGACAATGAAGCATATATAGTTTTTTAACTTCTACATGTCTACATTGATTTTCTTATAGTCAGTATGTGTGTATATCATGTGCGATTATATGTGAAGTAGACACTAAACCCCTCAGACAGCTTGCTAAACCTACACTTAATCGAAACAACTGTATTCCATTACCCTTTTAATAGCTCATTAATGGGCTTCTCAAATCACGTTATCTGTATCCTTGATCTAAAGAGATGATAGAATCTTCATCGAAATGATTACTTATATTTTAGGCATGTGGCATGAAAAAATGATAGGCCTACATGCATTGAAGAATCACAACAAATTAGAGTAGAAAACACAAGTAAAACATTATTAATGGTGCCTTTCAAGTTTGAACTATTTCAATAATCCACACTGGTTCCCAATGATAAATACTATCACTATGACTCTATGCATAAAGAAATCCTTGATCCGGAGGGAGTAAATGTAGCAGTCAAACTGCCAAGCTTTCACATTCGAGAGGCTTCCAATAGCCTCAACCAATCTTGAGAAATATTTGGCATTGGTTGAAGGCAGAAAACAATACAGACTTAATAAAAAACATCATCATTAATCTATGATCTGGTAAATTTTGTTGTTCCAAATATCTACCTAACATATTGTATAAATTAGTTGAAGCAAAAAAAATACATAGCAACTGGAAAACCACGTTCATTGGTCCAAGTAATTACAAAAGGAAAAGGAATAGATATGCTTACAGGAGCCCATCTGTACACGATAGGAAATCCCCTTGAGAATATTTCGGTAAACAATCCTTGCCCTCGGCTGTCACTCAGCTCACTATTTGGGAATCCATTTTCCAAATGAGCACCTTCACGACCATAACGCTGAAGTCTAGTTCTAACATTGTTAGCTTGTCCAAGGTAAACAGGAATTATGAAGTTGCTCTTCAGCTTGTCAAACTCTCGCCCAGTCTGCGGGCATGATACAGCTATGCCAAGCTCATAAAGTCCTGGACAAGAAGAACAATTTGGGAGATTTTGAGTCCTGTATTTCTCTGCTCCGTCCTTGTTCAGTAAATGGTCTTCCCAATCAGAAGGCCCAATGAGAATCTGAAAAGAAATATGTGAAATCATTTAAATGTATCTAAAGTTAAAAACATTAACTAAAGAAAAACCCACCAGAAGGAGAGCTTTGTCCCAAGACTCCAAATTACTTCTGTTCCACAGAGGCATTCAAAGCTCTAAATAACACACAGAATTTTTTTTTGTTGACCAGTTTTAAGGATTTGTTATTTACACTGATTAACACTTGTTCAGAATGTCTTCCCTATTCTAAAGACACATTGTGTAAAAATTTTCGTTATGCTCGCTATTTAAATAAGAAACACATTCTTCATACAGTACCATTAAAATTCCGGCAAAGGGGATTGTCAGTCAAACAAGTGCTATCAATATCCTACGATACATGATATACATCGTACAAAACAATACCAAACATATATGTATCTTACGATACGATGACATCTCACATTATACATCACCGTATACTACGATACACAGTTAAAGACTAAAGAGTACAACCAATGACTAGCGTTTAAAAATCCACATTCTCTGCTTTCTTTAAGCAACTAAAGAATAAATTTTGCATTTATTAGTAAGTAGCAAGTGTTTAGAAGTTGAAATATGATTTTATACATTAAACACTTCAATCTTTAATTTCGAAGCTACTAAATAGGATTTGGACACTGAAATGTCTCATTATTTGTTATATGCTATATAATGGTTCGTTTCGATAGAAGATTTAAGTGCATTTTGCAAGAACGCATTTAATCTCTGACCTACTCTAAAGGTAACAACTTATCCTAAGCAACTAGAACATATCCCAATCTATCTTACGTACAAAAAACCACCAGCAGTTGCAACAATTGGGTAATGGGTACTGATCTGAACAGTTTTAACCTAATAAGGCAAGACACATTGTGCTTAAACTAAAAATCAACCAAAGATAGCAATAATACTAATAACAGTAAACCCAAAAATATGTGCTCATTCAATTAAAAACTGATATTGCTATAATAACTAAGACCACCCTTTCATCAGAACTTTCACAGATAAACATTTCAATTCAATTTAAATGATATGCAGATAGTCAGATAGATAGTAAACTTAATAGATATATACATTAATACATATATACATATATATATAGAGAGAGAGAGAGAAAATGGGTGTGTTTAAGAGAGAGAAAGGGGAAGGGAATAATACCTTCCAATCGGAGAAAGCAAAATCATGTTTAGTGCGCTTATATTCCTCCCTCTTCAACCTGCAGGGGGAGACGACGGATTTATCAGTCGCTCCCATGCCGCTCCCCAACTACTGAAATAGTAGACCGTTAGCGTCACGTATATAAGCGGTGTTCTTATTTTGTGTGAAAGACCCGATTTACCCCTCGGTAATCACAAAATACCAGACTAGTCGTAGTTATGAACTTATCACGGTTGTTAATGTTTCTACATTTGGATTTGAATAACTGATTCTGATTCAATAAAAAAAAATTGTGTTTAGTTACGATTGAAATTGATTAAATTATTTTTATTTTTTTTAAATTTATAAATTTTATTTTATGCGGAATGAGAGTATAAAATAACTCATTTTAACTAGAATGAAATGAATCATTTTATTCTTTTTATTTTGAAGCTACAATTTGGTAGGATTTTATTTATTTATTGGATTGACCATTAGTAATATCTCTTTCTAGTTTTATTTCTTCTAATTTATTGTGATTTTTTGTGTGTGTTATTACTCATGTCAATATAAATTTATAAGATCGGTAAGTCAGATTCATACTTTTTCAAACTTAAAATTAAAATAATTCATTAAAAAAATATGAAACAACAAAATTTAAAATGAGTAGTACTCTTTATAAACTAATTCATGTTAGCTTTAATTTAAAAATATATTAAATTATCTCCAAAAAAATTAATAATGATCTTATATTTTAAAATTATTTAGTCTTGTGGGATCTAATCATTTTCTTTTGGGAAATAGTTTTCTCTTTATGTGATATTTATTTCATTGTGCTCATCAATAATGGTAAATCTATTCACATGATCAAATATTTTGAAACCAAAAAAGTATTAATTATTTAGAAGAGTTCTTTGTCCTTACACTCAGTGGCGGAACCAAGACAATTTCAGAGAGGGGGCAAAATATATCATTAAAAAAATGGATTTAAAGTTTTTTTTTTAAATTTACTAAAGCTTAAAAGGGTTTGAAGTTTTTTTTAAAACTTATTAAATGAAACGACGTCGTTTCATTTAGTAAGTTTTTTTTTAAAAAAAAATAATAATTTAAAAAACTCACCCAACAGACTGCTGCATTCCTGCTCTAGATGAATTATGAAAGTGTATAATTTAGGGGTGAGCATGGTGCGGTTTGAAGTCTAAACCGCACCCGAAACCGCTTAGGTGCGGTTTGAAAAATTTAAAACCGCACCCAAAACCGCTTGTGATTGGTGCGGTTCGATTTTAAAGTGTGCGTTGCGATTTTAATTGGTACGGTTTCGGTTCCAAAACCAATTAAAACAACAAAAAAGTTTAAGCCTTCAATAAAATTTAACATAAAACTTACATCGAGCAATTAACTTAGTGACAAAGTCGATAATGAGAATTATATCAAGCATGCTTTAAAACTAAAATATGCGCTATATAAAACAACGGAGACTATTTGATAACAAGCAAGAAGGTTTATCTACTTCCCCAAAAATTAAAAGTATATACTGAAGATAGAATAAAATATATTGCAGGGAGGACTAAAAATAATCTATTAGACTATTACAATTATAGCATTGACATTAACCAATGCATCAAGTGCTCGAGCCCTTCAACTATAAGCCCCTCCAATAATGCATCAAACAAATTCAAAATTCTAAAACCTAATTGCTTAATTTTTGACTCTATAATCTCTAACATCTTCTTTCAATTGGTGAAAAAATGACAATGCAAGACTGGGATTTTCTCTAAGCGTGTTCAAGTGAAAAGTAACTTTAGAATTTACTAGAGATAATACATACATACACACACATGGTGTGGTTTCGGTTTTATGCGGTTTGGTTTTGGCTAGTAACCAAACCGGAACCGTAAATTTGGTTATTCAACCCACCTAAAACCGCCACATACGCCGGAACCGTTGGTGCGGTTTTAATTGGTGCGGTTCGTGCGATTTTTGGTGCTGTTTCGGTTTCAATTTGGTTACTTGCTCAACCCTAGTGTATATGATACTCCCTCCGTTCCTAAAAGATTGTCGTTTTAGAAAAAAAAAATTGTTCCAAAATGTTTGTCGTTTACAACTTTCGAGGAGAATAAATTATTTACTTTCCTATAGTACCCCTACCTTCTCTCATTGTCCCAAGAAATTCTCTCTCTTGTATTAATAATTTTTAACTTCCCATAAAGGGGTAGTGATGAAATTTTAAACAAATTTTACTTGGTAAATGATACTTTCTTAATCCATGTGCAAAAATCCTTTAACGACAATCGTTTAGGAACGGAGGTAATAATATGATAGTTTCATTTATTATGGAATTTTGAAAGTGTATAGGATAATATGAAAGTTTCATTTAATATCTATATATACTAAATCATAGTACTTGCACAATATTTTGATATCTGTCCTTCTACAAATTCAACACATGTCTATCCTATTTAATCCTCCTAATTCACCTTGACAACAATACCCTTCCCAAAACCACACGTCTGAAAACCCTGAATACAATCCCAAATCTATTATATATACTAAAACACAGTACATGACACAACACATTGACATCTGTCATCCTACAAAATTAACACATGTACATCCTAATTAATGCTACTAATTACCTTTTACACAAATGCCCATCTAACTTAACACATGACACAAGTGTAAAAATCCTAAATTCATGCCTCTAAGATGTTAAATTTTTAGTACTGGTGGCGGCGATGGCCGCGTTGCCGTTCCCATCGCCTCCTTCCCTTCATGAGATCTTATACTTTCTCTCGCTTCCTCAAACTCAAAATTAAAACCCATCCGTTTCACCAATCAACGACAACCCATTTTTCATGGCTCAAACTGTTACTCAAACCGTTACTCTCTCAGAAAACCTCGACGACGGCGACCATCTTTGTTCGGTAAACCCCCCATCTTCTTTGGGTAGTTCAATTCCAAATGGGTGCCTGAGTGGGGAGTCGAGAATTGAGAGCGTGGGCTCACTGGAAGAAATTGGGCGAACCCAAGTTCAAGCGTTAAGTCTTTCCTTTCCCTGCCATTGTCCTCTTACCAATTGATTTCACTGATCCATCCATTTGCCTATTCCTAACCACATATTACTTCCTCTTGCTCTTAGTATCGATTCTATCGAATGTATTACATATTTCCTTCTTGGGATTGTGCTCAAAGGAGTTTCCTGGTTTACTTTCAAGCTATAAAGTACTCTTTATGTACTATTGAGTCTTGGATTCTGTAATTTTCATTGTGACCCTATGTTTAACAAGTGTTATTTCTGATATTTCTGTAGATGGGAAAATCCTTTGATGGGTTGGACATCTACTAGGGACCCATATGCCCATGTTGTTGAAGAAGCTGCAAAAGCATTTGCAGAAAGGCATGGCTGGGACTATGTGGTAAGACCTTTATAGTATATGGTGTTATATTATAGTGATGCTCCAAATGTAAAGGGTAAGACTTTGGTTTCTTGGGCATAGATTTGCATTTTATATATTTCCACCAAATTACGTTGTTGTCAACTTGCACATTATGCTAAATTGCTAATTGTCTAGACCCATTTTTTTTGGTTTGAAATAATTTTAGGCAGAATAATTATCAAACACTAATATAAATGAATAGTGTTTCTCTTGAGAAATGAGTAATAAAAAAGTTGACATAAACATGACTTGAATTTGTTTGCAATATCTTAACAAGTTTTTCATACTTTTGTCGCCATCTTAATCAGATGAAACTCCCTACCGTTTTGAGAAGGAAGTTTGTGAATGAAGAACAAGAGAGATGACATATTTTCATACTAGAAATGAGTAGGAAATGGATGATATGAGAATATTGTATGAAGTTATCTGTTGTCTCCCATGTGTACGTGGTTCTTTAGATATGCATCTATAGAGGTTATTTAGTTTCCATTTACTTTTCATTGATTTCTGCTTTATATAATTTGTTTTTAGCATTTGTGCTATCTTATATGAAATGATTAACTATGTGTTGCAGTTAACCTGTAGCATTGATTGCAAATGTGTGTTGATCCTTTAGTTTTTAATATTGATCCTTAAAATGCAAATCTATTGTTATCAGATAATGTAATATATTCTGTGTGACATGTATATCCTCTGAACATGTTACTTTTTCCCCTGTTTGATTATCTGATATGCAAGAATGAGAAATAGTTTCAGGCACGGATAACTCAAAGCGGAACACTTTCCTGCACATGTTAGCTGTATTTTCCAAAGCGGAACACTTTCCTGCACATGTTAGTCTAATTCGGTTTGTTCTGTTTTGCTGTCTGTATGTCTAGAAATGTTTAACTGTACAACTTAAAAAAACATGTTTGCTGACATGTTTATTAGCAAAAGTTACGTGGTGCTTACAAGTAGATGTGCGGTGCCAAATCAAGGAAAGGAAACCACTAGAAAGTTCATTTCACATGTTTACATTGGGCCAACTATTAGATAGTTAGTTTTTTGACATTTTGAATAGGTATGTGCTTGATGTTTACTGCATTATTTACAAGGGAATGGTTAGAGGTAGATATTTTCAAACTATTGTGCCATGTACTGCGTTTCATACACACATTACTCAAAATTACCTCACAATGTGGCACTGCTAATTTGAACACTGACTTTGTTTTCAGGCCATTGCAATTGAAGACTGTTTCTTGAATGAAGGTTCTAAGCTTGTAGTTTGCCCAGCTATTTTGCTATATGCTTGGGCTGAATAGTTTGAGCATTGGATTTCTAATTGTATTTTTAAGAGATTTTTTAAACCTTCGCATACCCTTTTATTCTATTTTTGTTATGGATTGTAAAAAGTTAAGTTGAGGCAACCATTTCTTTATAGTAAACAAATTACAAATGTAGTAAAGGACGGGGAAAAAAAATCAGTTGCCTACACTTTGGTCAAGAAAAACTGAAAAAAAAAAGAGAAAAAGGGAAAAGCAGAAAAAATGATTTATCCACGAGTTGAGATTATTTACTTTGACACTAGCCTAAAAGCAATAGTCACATACTTAGAGTGTAATGCACAGACCGGTAAACTCTCACCACTACCCCCTATAATATATATTTATTTATTATTTTGTGTAAAATTTGATCATCACACAACAATTTACTCTTTTTATTATACTTTAATTTATTAATTTTACGTACACATTTATTATTAAAAAATTGAATAATCCCGCCACGACGCGCGGGTTTGTATCTAGTCTATATATACTAAATCATAGTACTTGACACAATATTTTGACATATGTCTTATAAATTCAACACCTGTCTATCCTATTTAATCATCCTAATTCACCTTGACAACAATACCCTTCCCAAAACCACACGTCTAAAAACCCTGAATACAATCCCAAATTCCCCTAAATCTGGGATCATATATTCAAAAATGGCTTTCACAACTTCCCCTAAAAATAGCAACTAAATTAATTCCATATTCATATCTCTCTCTCCAGCCCAGCACACTTCCAAGACGCAAGTCTGAAGATGAGAGGGAGTCGTGGTGAACAACCCATCCGATTAAACTTGGGTTGATGTCAATTAGAAAAAACGACAGATGACATTGTAATTAGAACAAAAATCATTATATGCTTTCCTTATTCACGAGGATTCGCAAGTGATAGAAGCCAATTTGGGAAATAGATCATTTTACTCCAGAGAAAATGCTGTTTTTCTGTTTTATCTCAACGTGCTTGGTGCCTCAGTTATGTGCATATGATTCTTTCTTTCTTGACAAGTGAACATCTGACATCAATATTAGATCTACATTGACTGATGTAAATTGCAATATCTATTCAATTTTTGTTCATGTTTTCATATAGTTTGGTTTTTCAGCTACAGCGATTGACTTCTTTAATCAGGTGAATATCCTTTATGGAACTCTTACGGAATTTTGCACAGTATCAACCTGCCCGACGATGACTGCAGGAGCAAAGTAACTTTCTAAGTCCCTTTATAAATGTGTGATACTATTATCATAAGTGTAATGATGTTGTTTGTTATATGTTATAAACCATTCTTTATTATCCTTTATGAGCTTTGTTAGATGGTTTGGCCAGTTCTATTATGGATACATCACTGAGACCTATAGAGCTATTTTTCTTGAAGTAAATAGATTGTTTTAGGATTTATCAAGATACTGATATTATGATCTGATTAGTTAATAATGTTATGTTGATGCCAATTACTTCAACTCATTGTATAGTCTCACATATTTGATGCGTACTCTGTCTCACATTTCTTCCGCATAACTATAGTATAACTGTGACGCCCCCAGAATAGGTATACAACACCCATTCTGAGTCGCCAAATACATGGTACAGAAAGCAAACTACAACTTCAATAATACAATTGTCGTGCAAAATACGACAACACATACTGTGAGTTTAAATACAAATATTGTCTTCTAGACAATATCCACACTCAAATAAATCCTCATTACAATTATTCAAACACTATTTTACAGAAATAGTGAGGACTGCTAATACATCTTTCTAGAACCATCACTCCATACCCCGACTAGATCCTGCTATGTTCTCACCTCCTGAGAAGAAAAATGGAACAAAAAGGAAAAGGGTGAGCTCAACTAGCCCAGTAAAGAATATTATGACTAAGATAATATACAACAAATTATCGTTAGTCTTCAACAGGGAAAAATCTGATAAAATATAATCGACAACAAGTTTTAGATCAACAACTGCAGCGGAAACAGCAAACCATTAGAAGAGTCAAGTAGAGAAAGAATTCTACTATCTTCTAAGATTTAAAAGTCCATCATCAATATTTTATCCCTGTAACATCAATTAATAATCATCTTTAACCAAATATTCATCTTTGCACTACAGGCCAAAGATATTCATTTGTATCATCAGTCGGTCATGTTCATCTCAACACCTGTTCATCTTTGCACTACAGGCCAAAGATATTCATCAAGTAATTATACATCTTTGCACTACAGGCCAAAGATATTCAGTAATATCATCATTTAGGACTGAGGATGATGAAAAATATCTTAAAGAGAACGAATCCAATGAGACAGAAGGACAAATAGTAGGGATTCGTATAACAGTTTATCCAAGATCAATAATACTTCATAATAATCAATTGTGAAGCAGAATTCAAAAATAAATATCAAAACATGGATACAATCAAAGATAGTAACCATAATAGACATCTTGGACAAAAAGGGAAAATTTTATTTTTCGGTGAATAGTGCCGTATTCGTGAATAGTGCCGTATACGTGAATAGTGCCGTATACGTGAATAGTAACTCCCGACACAAAAAGTTCCAAATTTGATAAAAACTCATATCAATATTTCAGCATAATGATATTGAAGAAAATAATATCATTAAGAAGAAAATAATATCCCTTACCTCAAAATATCAGTACTTCTGGTCGGAATACCGGTATAAGGCTGAAAGAAACTTGCTCTGATGAATAGAAACTCTCAAAGTATCTAAATACTCACAAAATACACTCAATAATCTAGAGAGAGAAAGAGAGAAAACTTGTTTCTGGTGTGATTTTCAATTCTAACTTAGCCCTCTATTTATAGGAAAATTTTGGTAGGTTTGACCTGCAACCTGATGGCTTTACCTGCTACTATTCCCACCCACCACATTTGAAATATAATTCAGCACATTTCTTCACCAACCACAAGTGGGGCCCACCAATTCTAGAATTTTCCACCAAAATGATAAACTCCGAAAATTCAACAATTTCTGAACCAGTCATCTTGTAAAATTCGTAATAAATCATACGTTCATTTTTAACGGTTCAAAATTTGTGGACATATACTCAACTTATATATGTATAACATATCCCAAAATTACCACGATCCAACGGTCGGATTAAAATTATAACCCCCGCAAACTATCTCAAAAACCCTGATTTTTAATACCTCCATTCCGACAAAAATACTGACAAAAACCTCAACATTAACTCCTTCATTTTTAACCACAAAAATATATCCCTCATTTATATCCACATAAAATAAATATTTCCTTATCATATGAATCAATAATTAATTATTCACAAATAATATTACAGAATCACATTTATGACAACCAGGCCGTTCCCAGGAAAGAGGGGGCTTTCCAATAAGGATTTCTCCTTACTGGCGCGCAATTAGATGACCAAACCTCTCCTTAGACAGAACTTTCTAGACATTGCCAATAATGTTATCTAATAATATTATTCAAATAATATGAATTATTGATCTGATAAATGAAAATACTGTGCAGCAATAATTATTGAAACAACAATAATATAAAATATCAACGCAGCAATTATTGAATCAATAAAATAAAATATTGAATAATAACTAACAATTATTGAGTAGTGCCTTCTTACGTAAGAATCAATAATTGGTGCAATACCGTGTGCTACTGTATTTTAACAACCGGGTATTCCAACAGTATTAACGGTAACAACTACGCCGTTATTTATAAACAACTTATACTTGTCGTTTTCTTCATCCAATCGCTTTCCGTTATGGGGCCCACACAAGGCTGCGTCGTCGTACGAATATTCCCCGACAGCAAGAATATTCCACGACCAACCGAATATTCACCGACCAAAAATAAATATTTTATAACCACTTGCTTATTTTGCAAAATTTGCACATTTCACCCATAACCAAAGTATTATATCAAATTAACCCCTTATTATTCACAATAATATTTAGAGAAAATTTGATTTTATTCATTAATAAGTTGGGGTCTTACAATAACTGTACATATTTTGATTACTGTAATGTTTGTCTTTGGGTTTCTATATCACGTACTTAGCAAATGTTGTGTTTTTGCGATCTGTTCATTTTTCGTTAAACTAACTGTGATTTTACACCTTTGAATCCTATATTCCTGCAGGTAGTTTAAAATATTGAATAGCCTATTTCGAATAAAAACTCCAAAAATTGGGGAAATCAACAATAAGCCATGCATGTCAGAAAACAAGGAAAAACATGAAGAATTTACTGTCAACCAGTGTGACAAAACTCAATCAAGAATGCGCAGAAGGATGATTATGCTGGAAAAACAAGAAAAAAAACTGCAACGTATTCTTTCTAATTATTTATTCATTAATTAATTGTATAAAAATATTTTTCCCATCTGCTAAACTATCCTATGCATATTGATTGTGTTAGAATCCACCAACAAAATGAGCACAATTACTACATCTGTGAGAGCAACCAAAACATCCAGATTGCATCTAAGTGACATTTCAAATGGTAATTATTTCATTCAAACTTTGTATTTATTTTACCTTAAAAATAATTGTTTATCCTAATATCATATGCATTTTTTATGTAGTTTGTACAAATCTCAAATCAGCTTTCGATGAAGTTGCTGTTAGTCGTATTGATCCAGTACCAAAACATTGTCAGCGTATAAAACAGCGAGATTGTGTTCATCCAACACCTAATGATGGTATTCACTCTGATTTTCTTTATTTTTGAGCTTGAAATTCAAATTAATTTCATGAAATCTAATTTTTTTTAATCATGACACACAAGTTATTCAAGGAAATGAAAACACTCCGGTTAGCAGAGAAAATTGTGTTCATCTTTCGGATAATGGTATTCGATTTTCCCATTTTAATTTTCTTTGATTTAATAAATTGAAAATGTTATAAAAATTCAACGAATTTTATGTCAGAAATTATAAATGTTTGTGTATTTGTTATTATATTCTAGGTACCTATCCAATGAACCTGTCTACTATTTCTACATTATTGCTCAAATCATCCAATACTCCCATTGGAAGAGATTTGCTTAACAAGAAACAAAACAAGCCAATAATGTCGTTGTCCGACATTTCAAACGGTAATAAACGTCTACTATTTTGCTTACTAGATGTGCTAAACTATGAATATTCATCATAACCATAAATTTAGTTGTTTTATGCAGTTTGTACAGATCTCAGTACAACCTTTAAAGAAATAGATGCCAATCATCCTGAATCATATTCTACTGAATCGATGCAAGCATCAAGGTTTAATCAACAATACACTCCGCATTCTAACATACACAATGTTACACATAGTATGAAGAGTAAAGCATCTCAACCAGGAACGGTACATATTGCGGATCATGATAATGCATCTATTGATCTCCCTGACAATGGTATGATGTTACCTTATTATACTAATAAACACCATACATATTTAATATTCTTATTTATCTAAAAAATATATTAAGCATTAGTATGTTTAAATACTATTTACGGATACTATTTAGTATTTATTAATAAATTATAAATAGTATTTTTTCCCATTTTTTAAAAAGTATTTAGCCTGTTCCATTATTTTTAATTTTTAATTACTATTATACTTTAATTATGATATATCCACTTAACTTTATTAAATTCAGATTGCTGGGACATCGGTGACCCAAACTGGGAATGTTCGTCATGTAATGCGTTGATGTGGTATCACGAAAGAATAAACAAGAAACGACAAAGCAAAAATCCAGAATTCTCAATGTGTTGTGCTGGAGGAAAAGTCCAACTGCCTCTGCTAAAAGAAGCACCCCATATTCTGAAAGCTCTTCTTAATGGTTCTGATCACAGAAGCAGGCATTTCATTGACAACATTTGTGCATACAATATGATGTTTTCTTTCACATCAATGGGTGGGAAAATTGATTCGTCACTTAACAATGGAAAGGGTCCATCCATTTTTAGATTACATGGCCAAAATTGTCACAAAATTGGAAGTTTGATACCAAATATAGGATCCACTCCAAAGTTCGCTCAACTATACATATATGATACAGAAAATGAAATTGCAAATAGAATTGGTGCCCTCAGGTTTGTATTACTCTTTTCTATATAATCTTCAAAATTTAATGATTATTACATAATACTAACTAAGTTTTCCTTTTGTTATTTTATTAAACAGTTCAACAAATAATTCAAAAACATTTGAATCATCGATTGTAGCAGATTTGAGAAAGATGCTTGATGAGAACAATGTTGTGGCTCAATCATTCCGGATGGCTAGGGATAGATTTGATTCTAGAGATTTCAGAGATGTTAAATTGAGGCTTATTGGAAAAAGGAACTGTGATGGACGAAGGTATAATCTCCCTGCTGCACCTGAAGTCGCTGGTTTAATTGTTGGTGACATTGGAAGCTCAAATAATGATAGGGATATCATAGTGGAGACTCAGAATGGTTTATTAAAACGAATAAGTGAGTTGCACCCTTTGTGACTGTAAGACCCCAACTTTTATAAATAAAGATGAATTTTCTATAAATATCATTTTTGAATATTATGGAGTTAATTTGATATAATGTTATAGTTGTGGGTAATATTTATAAATTTTGCAAAGTAAGCAAGTTGTTATAAAATATTCGTTTGGTCGGAGAATATTCTTTTTGTCGAGGAATATTCGTACGACGGCACAATCATTGGTGGACCCCACAACGGAATTATTGTCGGATTGAGAAAACGACAAAAATATTTTATTAAAAATAACGGCTGAAGTGTTACCGTTAAAACCGTTAAAACTGTTGAACTACTCGGTAGTAAAAGTACAGTAATACGCGTGGTTGCATAGTAGCACACGGTATTGATTATTGATGCTTACGTGAGAAGTCACTCAGCTATACTCAATTATTGCTATAGTAATTGCTGCATCATATCTCTTAAATTATTGTCATAGTATCGTCTGTATAATATGTTATATTATTAAATCAATAATTGAGACGTTGTGGTAAGTTTGGTTATTTTATGGGGGGCCATATGTCATCATCTAAGAGTCTCTTCGTCAATAGTAATTACCGTCGTCAATAGTAATTACCGTCGTCAATAGTATTTACCTTGGTCAATAGTAATTACCTTCGTCAATAGTATTTACCTTGGTCAATAGTATTTACCTTGGTCAATAGTAATTACCTTCGTCAATAGTATTTACCTTGGTCAATAGTAATTACTTTTGTCAATAGTAGTTGTCCCTTCAATATTACCAAGAGTCATTTGACCCTTCGTTAAGACCAAGAGTCATTTGACCCTTCGTTAAGACCAAGAGCCACCCTCAGTTTTTCTATAAATAGAGGCCTAGGGCTTCATTATTTTTCACGAATTCATTCAAGCTATAGAGAGAGAAAGTATAGAGAGAATAAGAGAGAGAGAATAAAAGTATTCTGCTACATCACTTTTCCAATATCCAGTTCTTTTAAGGTAGGGAATATTATTTCTTTTATATTCATGAAGAGAACTTCTGTTATTCCATTTGTTATTATTCTGTTGGAATAACCAGTATACGCGGTCTACCCTATACTTGGTGACATTCTTCTATTATTCTGTTGGAACATCCTGTCTGTGTGTTTTACACCGGACCTGGTTCCGTTTTATTATTATTCTGTTGGAATATCCTGTCTGTGTGTTTTACACCGGACCTGGTTCCATTATTTATTATTCTGTCGGAATATCCTGTCTGTGCGTTTACGCCGGACCTGGTTCCATTATTTATTATTCTATTGGAATAACCTGTCTGTGCGGTCTATCGCATGCATGGTGATTTCTTTTGTTATTCCATTCTTTATTGTACTCAGTTGGTTAAGTTTTGACTTCTATACTCCATGAAATTTGTGGAATATCCTTGATAGTTGCGTTTCATCCAGTATTTTTTTCAAGAAAATATTCTTCTAAGCATTCTTGAATTTTACTCCACAATGCAGTATCATGTTGACAATTTGGACGTTGTTAATTCCTGGATAAATTAATTCTTGAACTTGTTTTATTGAATTCTTATATCATTGTCATCATCCTCATGTTTATAAAATGTTGAAAGTCATCTGTGGCATGTAGTGCATAGATGGACTTGGTATGATTATGACCAGGGATTATTCGGTATAATCATGACCGTAATGTTACAAATGATGTGGTAAAAGTCCTCATTGGCCCGTAGTGCATTGATGGACAGTTGTTGGCATGATCATGACCATTAATGAATATATGAATATCCTTGGCCGTAGTGCAGGGGTGATTCGATGATGTGGATTATTTTATTAAGCTGAGTCTCAGCGATCGCAGTGTTGAAAAACCTTTTAAATCATAAAAGATAGTAGAGTTTATTTTCTATTTGACTCTTTTAATGGATTGCTTGTTCCGCTACAGTTAAACTTGATGTCTATTATATTTTATCAGTTTAACATTGTTGAAGGCTAATGATAATTTATTCTGCATTATCTTAGTCATAATATTTCTTACTGGGCTAGTTGAGCACACCCTTTCTTTCACTGTTCTCTTCAGGAAATGAGAACGTAGCTGGGACAAGTCGGGGTACGGAGTGATGGTCCGAATGATAGTATTAATTAGTAGTCCTCACTATTCTATGTAATGGTGTGTTAATAAATGTAATGAGAACTCCTTTTGAGTATGAATACTCTCTAGAAGATAATATTTGTATTCAAACTCACAGTTTATGTTTTGTCGTATTGTACACGACAGTTGTATTATTAAGTTGTATTTGTATTCTGTACTATGTATCTGACGACCCAAGATGGGTGATGTATACCTAATTTTGGGGGCGTCACAGTTGGTATCAGAGCTTAGGGATATGATCCCTGGCTAAGATGTGAGAATAGAACTAGGAGGGGAGAGACGGGGAATTCCTTCGCTAGTATAACATACCTAAGTTTATTTGCATGGTATTTAATTGGTCGGTCATAATATAAGGATAATATATGACATATCAATTAATTTTTATTTTGTGGCAGTATCTGAAAATGGCATCTGAGAACGTTGAGAATAGCAATGGAGCACAGACGACTGTTGATTCACCACATATCAATAATCAGGATAATGTGCATCAGGAAGGTGTCAATCCTCATGCAAACAACAACACTGACCAAATGATGAATGATCAAATGTTCAGAGGCTTTATGCAATTCATGCAACAACAGGTGAAAGCGGCTCCTGTCCACAACGTAGGTGGAAATACTGGAAACTCTCTGGCGGTCACCGCTAAACAGTTTAAGGAGCTGGGACCACCGGAGTTTAAGGGAGAACCCAAACCACTTGTAGCTGAAACATGGATAAAGCAGATCACCAAGATATTTGATGTCTTGGGTTGCTCCGAGGAGCAAAAGGTTCCCTTTGCCGCCTTTATATTGCGAGGAGAGGCAGATTACTGGTGGGAATCGATAAAGCGTACTCAACCTGCCGCACTGAAGATGTCTTGGGAGAAGTTTCAAGATCTGTTTAACGACAAATACTTTCCCGAGAGTATTCGTCACATGAAGGAGGTGGAGTTCATCAAATTGGAGCAGAATAATATGACCGTGTCGCAGTACGAGGCAAAATTTGCAGAGTTATCCCGGTTTGCGTCCCACCTGGTGGATAATGAAGAAAGAATGACGCGGATGTTTTTAAGAGGTTTGAAGCCGGAGATACGTCAACATCTTGTTTCTCATAAACTGTGTTTGTATTCAGATGTTGTAAATAGGGCTCAGTTGGTGGAGCGCGATAACGAGATAACGCAACCAAAAGAGAGCAGCCAGCAAAATGATAATACCAGTGAGAGCAGTCATCGAAGCGGTGACAACAAGCGTGGAGGGAATCAACAGGCTAGAAATGGTAACCACTTCGGTGGTAATCAGGGCCAAAACAATAAGAATGGACATTTCAAGAAGAGGAGATTCAACAATGATGGAAAGACGTCAGCACCAGCACCTGTCGTTAAGGAAGGAGAACGACCACCTATCATATGTTTCAAATGCGGAGGGGAGGGGCACATCAGTCCAAACTGCGCGATGCCGTCTAAAGCATGTTATAATTGTGGAAGAGAAGGTCATTTAGCCCGATTTTGTCGTTTACCAAAGACAAATTCAGCTAGGATGGAGGCACCAAAAGCCGTCCCAGAAAAGTCAAAACCGGTTGTGCAAGGGAGAGCGTTTGTTGTGAACTCCCAGAGAGCAAGGAACCCGAATGAGGTCATCACGGGTAAGCTTATCATAAACTCTAAAGAAGTTTATACTTTATTTGATACCGGTTCAACCCATTCTTTTATTTCTCCTACTTGCGCTCATCGATTAAATTTGATTCCGGAGAAATTAGACTTTGACTTATCTGTGGAAACTCCGTTGGGAGAAACCTTCATTACCTCCACTGTTTATAAGTCTTGTTTGATTCAAGTTGGTACCCACACATTACCTATCGATCTGATTTCATTAAAAATACTTGCATTTGACGTGATTCTAGGGATTGATTGGTTAACTACTCATTATGCAAAAATTGATTGTTTTCGTAAGGTTGTTAGCTTTCATATTCCTAATCGACCTATTATGCGAATTCAAGCAACCAAACCATTAAAATCAATCGCTGTCATCTCAAGTCATAAAGCTATTCGTTTATTGAAAAACGGATGTCAAGCTTTCTTAGCTCATGTCACAGATCTAAACAAAAATACGTCAGTTTTGAATGATATTTCTATTGTTAATAAATTCCCTGACGTATTCCCTGAAGAACTTCCTGGCCTACCCCCAGAGCGTGAAATTGAATTTTGTATCGATCTTGAACCCGGTACAAAACCCATTTCCAAAGCCCCATATCGAATGGCTCCTATTGAACTTCAGGAGTTAAAGATCCAACTGCAGGAATTGTTAGACATTGGCTTTATTCGTCCTAGTACTTCTCCTTGGGGAGCTCCTGTTCTATTCGTGAAGAAGAAAGATGGAAGTATGCGACTTTGTATTGATTATCGGGAGTTGAATCATGTCACCATCAAAAACAGGTACCCATTGCCACGTATTGATGACCTGTTTGACCAGTTGCAAGGAGCACAATTCTTTTCAAAGATCGATCTTCGTTCTGGATATCATCAGCTGAAGGTTAGAACTGAGGATATTCCAAAGACGACTTTTAGAACTCGGTACGGGCATTATGAATTCCTAGTCATGTCCTTTGGATTGACTAATGCTCCTGCTGCCTTCATGGATATGATGAACCGGGTATTCAAGGAATATTTGGATCATTTTGTGGTCGTCTTTATCGATGACATCCTTATTTATTCCAAAAGCCGTGAAGATCATGAGCAACACTTGAGGCTGGTACTCCAAAAGCTTCGTGAATACAAGCTTTATGCCAAGTTGAAGAAATGCGAGTTCTGGCTGGAAGAGGTAGCATTCCTTGGGCACGTAGTATCAAGTCGTGGAATATCGGTTGACCCGGCAAAGATTGAAGCTATTCAAAGCTGGGAGCAACCTAAATCAGTGACCGAGGTACGTAGCTTTCTTGGTTTAGCTGGTTATTATCGGAGATTCGTGGAAGGATTTTCTCGAATCGCTACTCCATTAACTCAGCTGACTCGGAAAGATACAAAGTTTGGTTGGAGCGAAGAATGTGAGCAGAGTTTTCAAGAACTCAAGAGGAGACTCATTTCAGCACCTGTTCTAACAATACCATCTGGCTCGGAGGGATTTGTCATCTACAGTGATGCTTCGAGCAAAGGGTTGGGATGCGTTCTCATGCAACATGGAAAAGTCATAGCCTATGCATCAAGACAACTCAAGGAATATGAGAGGAATTATCCTACTCATGATCTAGAGTTGGCAGCTGTTGTCTTTGCACTTAAAATTTGGAGGCATTACTTGTATGGGGAGAAAGTGGAGATCTTTACGGATCATAAAAGCCTCAAATATTTCTTCACTCAAAAGGAACTCAACATGCGACAACGACGTTGGCTTGAACTGTTGAAAGATTATGATCATACCATTCAATACCATCCTGGAAAAGCGAACGTGGTAGCTGACGCATTGAGTAGAAGATCATATGCGGGTACAAGTGCAATATTAACAACGCAAAGACCCATTTTGTGTGACTTGCAAAGGATGGAGATAGAGTTGAAGACTCCAGGGACCCATGTGATGATGGCGAATATACGAGTAGAACCGACTTTAATCGATAAAGTTAAAGCTGCTCAAGCTACAGACCTGGAGCTGATGCGTATGAAGAAGAAAGTGCAAGAAGGTGCTATGCCGGAAGCAAGAATCGATGAAGAAGGAATACTTCGAGTCAACTCCAGACTTTGTGTTCCTAACAACCCTGATTTAAAGTATGAAATCATGATGGAGGCGCACAACACACCGTTTGCAATCCATCCTGGAAGTACCAAAATGTATCATGATCTTCGTCATACATTTTGGTGGAGCAATATGAAGAGAGAGATAGCGTTGTTTATCTCAAGGTGTCTAACTTGTCAACGAGTCAAAGCGGAGCATCAAGTACCAAAAGGTCCATTGCAACCACTTGAAATTCCAGAATGGAAGTGGGAGCACATTACCATGGATTTCGTTACCGGTCTTCCTAGGGTTTCTCAAGGTATTGATGCGATTTGGGTCATTGTTGATAGATTGACCAAGTCTGCTCATTTCTTACCGATACGAGAAACTTATACACTTGAACGTCTTGCTCGTATGTACATAAACGAGATTGTAAGACTGCATGGTATGCCAGTATCCATAGTTTCTGACCGAGACCCAAGATTCACTTCACGATTTTGGGTTAGTTTACAAAAAGCTATGGGCACGGAGTTACGATTTAGTTCAGCATATCATCCTCAGACGGACGGACAATCAGAGAGGACTATTCAAACTCTTGAAGATCTATTAAGACTCTGTGTCTTTGACTTCAAGGGAAGTTGGGACAAGTTCTTACCATTGGTGGAGTTTTCCTACAACAACAGTTATCAAGCAAGTATTGGCATGGCTCCATTCGAAGCATTGTATGGAAGAAAATGTCGTTCTCCAGTATGCTGGGATGAGGTGGGTGAAGCAACGTTGTTGGGACCGGAGTTGGTACGTATGACTACAGAAAAGATTCAAACGATCCGACAACGTATAAAAACCTCACAAGATCGACAAAAGAGTTATGCTGATCTTCATCGAAAGGACGTGGAATTTGATGTAGGAGATCATGTGTTCTTACGTGTTGCTCCATGGAAAGGAGTTACGAGATTTGGAAAGAGAGGAAAGCTAAATCCTCGATTCATCGGTCCATTTTTAATCCTCGATCGAGTAGGAACTGTGGCTTATAGACTCGCTTTACCGCCAAGTATGTCTCGTGTTCATAACGTTTTTCACATATCCATGTTACGCAAATATGTGGAAGACCCGAACCACATTATTGAGTTAGAACCGGACGAAATAGCGGAGGATTTGACGTATGAAGAAGTTCCTGTTCAAATCTTGGATAAGAAGGAACATATTCTACGCTCCAAGGTTATACCTCAAGTTAAAGTTTTGTGGAGAAACCACGATGTTGAGGAAATGACTTGGGAGTTAGAATCAGAAATGAAATCAAGGTATCCTTACCTCTTCGACATACCAGGTACGTACCCTAATTTCGAGGGCGAAATTTCATAAGAAGGGGAGGTTGTAAGACCCCAACTTTTATAAATAAAGATGAATTTTCTATAAATATCATTTTTGAATATTATGGAGTTAATTTGATATAATGTTATAGTTGTGGGTAATATTTATAAATTTTGCAAAGTAAGCAAGTTGTTATAAAATATTCGTTTGGTCGGAGAATATTCTTTTTGTCGAGGAATATTCGTACGACGGCACAATCATTGGTGGACCCCACAACGGAATTATTGTCGGATTGAGAAAACGACAAAAATATTTTATTAAAAATAACGGCTGAAGTGTTACCGTTAAAACCGTTAAAACTGTTGAACTACTCGGTAGTAAAAGTACAGTAATACGCGTGGTTGCATAGTAGCACACGGTATTGATTATTGATGCTTACGTGAGAAGTCACTCAGCTATACTCAATTATTGCTACAGTAATTGCTGCATCATATCTCTTAAATTATTGTCATAGTATCATCTGTATAATATGTTATATTATTAAATCAATAATTGAGACGTTGTGGTAAGTTTGGTTATTTTATGGGGGGCCATATGTCATCATCTAAGAGTCTCTTCGTCAATAGTAATTACCGTCGTCAATAGTAATTACCGTCGTCAATAGTATTTACCTTGGTCAATAGTAATTACCTTCGTCAATAGTATTTACCTTGGTCAATAGTATTTACCTTGGTCAATAGTAATTACATTCGTCAATAGTATTTACCTTGGTCAATAGTAATTACTTTCGTCAATAGTAGTTGTCCCTTCAATATTACCAAGAGTCATTTGACCCTTCGTTAAGACCAAGAGTCATTTGACCCTTCGTTAAGACCAAGAGCCACCCTCAGTTTTTCTATAAATAGAGGCCTAGGGCTTCATTATTTTTCACGAATTCATTCAAGCTATAGAGAGAGAAAGTATAGAGAGAATAAGAGAGAGAGAATAAAAGTATTCTGCTACATCACTTTTCCAATATCCAGTTCTTTTAAGGTAGGGAATATTATTTCTTTTATATTCATGAAGAGAACTTCTGTTATTCCATTTGTTATTATTCTGTTGGAATAACCAGTATACGCGGTCTACCCTATACTTGGTGACATTCTTCTATTATTCTGTTGGAACATCCTGTCTGTGTGTTTTACACCGGACCTGGTTCCGTTTTATTATTATTCTGTTGGAACATCCTGTCTGTGTGTTTTACACCGGACCTGGTTCCGTTTTATTATTATTCTGTTGGAATATCCTGTCTGTGTGTTTTACACCGGACCTGGTTCCATTATTTATTATTCTGTCGGAATATCCTGTCTGTGCGTTTACGCCGGACCTGGTTCCATTATTTATTATTCTATTGGAATAACCTGTCTGTGCGGTCTATCGCATGCATGGTGATTTCTTTTGTTATTCCATTCTTTATTGTACTCAGTTGGTTAAGTTTTGACTTCTATACTCCATGAAATTTGTGGAATATCCTTGATAGTTGCGTTTCATCCAGTATCTTTTCAAGAAAATATTCTTCTAAGCATTCTTGAATTTTACTCCACAATGCAGTATCATGTTGACAATTTGGACGTTGTTAATTCCTGGATAAATTAATTCTTGAACTTGTTTTATTGAATTCTTATATCATTGTCATCATCCTCATGTTTATAAAATGTTGAAAGTCATCTGTGGCATGTAGTGCATAGATGGACTTGGTATGATTATGACCAGGGATTATTCGGTATAATCATGACCGTAATGTTACAAATGATGTGGTAAAAGTCCTCATTGGCCCGTAGTGCATTGATGGACAGTTGTTGGCATGATCATGACCATTAATGAATATACGAATATCCTTGGCCGTAGTGCAGGGGTGATTCGATGATGTGGATTATTTTATTAAGCTGAGTCTCAGCGATCACAGTGTTGAAAAACCTTTTAAATCATAAAAGATAGTAGAGTTTATTTTCTACTTGACTCTTTTAATGGATTGCTTGTTCCGCTACAGTTAAACTTGATGTCTATTATATTTTATCAGTTTAACATTGTTGAAGGCTAATGATAATTTATTCTGCATTATCTTAGTCATAATATTTCTTACTGGGCTAGTTGAGCTCACCCTTTCTTTCACTGTTCTCTTCAGGAAATGAGAACGTAGCTGGGACAAGTCGGGGTACGGAGTGATGGTCCGAATGATAGTATTAGTTAGTAGTCCTCACTATTCTATGTAATGGTGTGTTAATAAATGTAATGAGGACTCCTTTTGAGTATGAATACTCTCTAGAAGATAATATTTGTATTCAAACTCACAGTTTATGTTTTGTCGTATTGTACACGACAGTTGTATTATTAAGTTGTATTTGTATTCTGTACTATGTATCTGACGACCCAAGATGGGTGATGTATACCTAATTTTGGGGGCGTCACAGTGACGCCCCCAAAATTAGGTATACATCACCCATCTTGGGTCGTCAGATACATGGTACAGAATATAAGTACAACTTACTAATACAACTGTCGTGTACAATACGACAAAACATAACTGTGAGTTTGAATACAATTATTATTTACTAGAGACTATACAAACTCAAAAGGAGTCCTCATTACAATTATTGTCACACTATTTAACAGAATAGTGAGGACTACTAATACTATCATCTGGTCCATCACTCCACTCCCCGACTCGTCCCAACTATATTTTTATTTCCTGAAGAGAATAGTGAAAGAAAGGGTGAGCTCAACTAGCCTAGTAAGAAATATTATGACAGCAGAATAAATTATCATTAGCCTTCAACAGTGTTAAATTGATAAAATATAACGAACATCAAGTTTAACTGCAGCGGAACAAACAATCCATTAAAAGAGTCAAGTAGAGAATAAAATATACTATCTTCTATGATTTAAAAGGCTTTTCAACACTGTTACCGCTGTGACTCAGCTTAATAAAATAATCCACATCATCGAATCACCCCTGCACTACGGCCAAGGATATTCTTTAGTATCACGACCACAATTATCCATGCACTACGAGCCAAGAATATTTGTGTATTCATTAATGGTCATGATCATGCCAACAACTGTCCATCAATGCACTACGGGCCAATGAGGATTTTTATCACATCATTTGTGACATTACGGTCATGATTATACCGAATAATTCCTGGTCATAATCATACCAAGTCCATCTATGCACTACATACCACAGATGACTTTTAACATTTTATAAGCATGAGGATGATGACAATGATATAAGAATTCAATAAAATAAGTTCAAGAATTAATTTATCCCAGAATTAACAACGTCTAAATTGTCAACATGATACTGCTTTGTGGAGTAAAATTCAAGAATGCGTAGAATAATATTTTCATGAAAAGATACTGGATGAAACACAATTATCAAGGATATTCCACTAATTTCATAGAGTATAGAAGTTAAAACTTAACCAACTGAGTATAATAAAGAATGGAATAACAAAAGAAATCACCCGGCATGCGATAGACCGCACAGACAGGTTATTCTAACAGAATAATAAATAATGGTTCCAGGTCCGGCGTAAACGCACAGACAGGATATTCCGACAGAATAATAAATAATAGAACCAGGTCCGGTGTAAAACACACAGACAGGATGTTCCAACAGAATAATAGAAGAATGTCACCAAGTATAGGGTAGACCGCGTATACAGGTTATTCTAACATAATAATAAGAAATAGAATAACAAAAGTTCTCTTCATAAATAAGAAAGAATAACACCCCTTAACGTTTTAAAGAAGAACTGAAATAAGGAAGTAGTTAAGTAGCAGAATACTTTTCTTCTCTCTCTATAGTTTCTCTCTCTAGAGTTCAGTGAATTCGTAAGAAAAAATAAGGGAATGAGCTGCTATTTATAGAAAAATAGAATGCATAGTAGCTAATCCATGAACGGTCCAGATTGATTACTTTAATCTGACGGTCCATAATTAAAGAAAAATCTTTTAAATAAAATATAATATATTCTATTTATAGAATAACTTTAATAAAGTATTCTGTTTTATATAAAAAGATGTTTCTGTTTTATTACGTTAATAATACGAATAAAATAAAACTTCATTATCGCTAAATAATTCATATTATTAACTGACAATAATTGAATCAAATTGAGTGACTTCTCACATAAGCATTAATAATCAATACCGTGTGCTACTATGCAACCACACGTATTACTGTACTTTTACTACCGAGTAGTTCAACAGTATCAATGGTAAAACTTCCGCCGTTATTTTTAATAAAATATTTTTGTCATTTTCTCAATCCGACAATAATTTCGTTGTGGGGTCCACCAATAATTGTGCCGTTGTACGAATATTCCCTGTTAAAACGAATATTCCCCGACCAATCGAATATTATATAATAATTTGCGTACTTTGCAAAATTTATAAATATTACCCACAACTATAACATTATATCAAATTAACTCCATAATATTCAAAAATGATATTTATAGAAAATTCATCTTTATAAAAGTTGGGGTCTTACACCCTTCTTACCTTGCAATGCAGTACCCGTTGCTTTTCCCTTATGGTGAAGATGGATTTAGACATGATATTCTTCTTACTAAAAATTCAAAAGGAAAGAGGGGAAGAGTAAGCATGAGACAATTTTTTGTCTTTAGGATACAAGAAAGGAAAAATGAATCAATGACACTTTTACATTCAAGGAAATTATTTCAACAATTTTTGGTTGATTCTTACACTATGATTGAGATAGATAGGTTGTGTTTTATTCGTACTAATCAAAGGAATCTAAGAGCAGATATGTACAAAGGTCTAACTGAAGCTTTGTTGAAAGGAGAAACTGATCCATCATCACGAGGGAAGTGAATTATATTACCTTCTTCATATGTTGGTGGTGCACGATACATGATCCAAAATTATCAAGATGCTATGGCGATTTGTAGGTGGGCTGGACACCCTGACCTTTTTATTACATTCACGTGCAATCCAAAATGGTAAGAGATACAGAGGTTTGTTGATCAAAGAGGCATTAGACCCGAAGACAGAGCTGACATAATTTGTAGAGTCTTCAAAATAAAACTAGATCAGTTAGTTACTGATTTGAAACACAAACAAGTTTTTGGAAGGGTAAAAGCAGGTATGCTTAATTTTACTAAATTTTTATAATTTAATTAGTTCATCTAAATCTAATTTAATTATTTTTTATCTCTTGCAGTTTTGTATACAGTTGAATTCCAAAGACGTGGCTTGCCTCACGCTCATATTCTACTGTTCTTGTATCCAGACGACAAGTATCCTATAAGACCCCAACTTATTATTAAATAAAATTAAATTTTCTCTATTTATTATTTTGAAATAGTAAGGGTTGATTTGATTAATGTGGTTAGTTATGGGTAAAATGCGCAAATATTTTAAATAAGTAAGTGGTTATAAAATATTCATTTTTGTCGGTGAATATTCGTTTAATCGTGGAATATTCTTGCTGTCGGAGAATATTCTTATGACGGCGCAGCCTTGTGTGGGCCCCATAACGGAAAGAGATTGGATGAAAAAAACGACAAGTATAAGTTGTTTATAAATAACGGCGTAGTTGTTACCGTTAATACTGTTAGAATACCCGGTGGTTAAAACACAGTAGGACACGGTATTGCACCAATTATTGAGTATTGATTCTTACGTAAGAAGGCACTACTCAATAATTATTACAGTAATTACTGTTCAATATTTTATTTTATTGATTCAATAATTGCTACGTTGATATTTTATATTATTGTTGTTTCAATAATTGTCACTGCACGGTATTTTCCATTATCAGATCAATAATTCATATTATTTGAATAATATTATTAGATAGCATTATTGGTAATGTCTAGAAAGTTCTGTCTAAGGAGATGTTTGGTCATCTAATTACGCGCCAGTAAGGAGAAATCCTTATTGGAAAGCCTCCACTTTCCTGGGAACGGCCTGGTTGTCAAAATTGTGATTCTGTAATGTTATTTGTGAATAATTAATTATTGATTTATATGATAAGAAAATATTTATTTGATGTGGATATAAATAATGGATTTATTTATGTGGTTATTAATAAAAGAGTTAGTGTTGAGGGGTTTTATCAGTATTTTGTCGGAATGGAGGTATTAAAAATCAAATCAATGTTCTTAAAGCTCTATTGCGTGAGTTATAATTTTAATCCGACCGTTGGATCGTTGTAATTTTTGGATATGTTATACATATATAAGTTGAGTATATGTCCATAAATTTTGAACCGTTAAAAATTAACGTATGATTTGTTATGAATTTTAAGAAGTGTTGAAAATCATCCGTTTGTGGGTTTCGGATTTTTTTGTCTGGAATTTAAAAAAACTTAAAGCTACAAAGTTGTAGAGAATTCAATTTCGTGTGGAATGGACATAAAATTTATAATTTTTTGATGAACGGGCTATTTTCTATGAATTACTGAAATTTTGGAAAATAAAATAATTTTTATTAAATTATGGGTGTGACCCACTTTTTGGTTGGTGTTGAATGCACATGGGCTGCTGAAAATTTTCAGAATTAGTGGCTAGCTTGTTCAATTGATGCATGCGTAGAAGAAAAATGAGAAATAATATTAATTTATTATTTTAGTCTCCTATGGCATTCTAGAATTTTTCTATAAATAGACGCTTAAGTTAGAATTGAAAATCACACCAGAAACAAGTTTTCTTTCTCTCTATATTGTCGAGCGTATTTTAGTGAGTATTTAGATACATTGAGAGTTGCTATTCAGTGCAAGCTTCTTTCGACTTTACATCCGATATTCCGATCAGAAGTACAATTATTTTGAGGTAAGGGATATTATTTTCTTCTTAAATGATATTATTTTCTTCAATATCATTATGGTGAAATATTGATATGAACTCTTTATTAAATTTGAAACTTTTTGTGTCGGGGTTACTATTCACGTATACGACACTATTTACGTATACGACGCTATTCACGAATACGTCACTATTCATCGAAAAATAAAAATTTTTCTTTTTATCCAAGATGTCTATTATGGTTACTATCTTTGATTGTATCTATATTTTGATCTTTATTTTTGAATTTTCCTTCACAATTGGTTATTATGGAGTATTATTGCACTTGGATAAACTATAATATGAATCCCTAATATTTGTCCTTTTGTCTCATTGGATTCGTTTTCTTTAAGATATTTTTCATCATCCTCAGTCCTAAATGATGATATTACTGAATATCTTTGGCCTGTAGTGCAAAGATGAATGATTAACTGATGAATTTCTTTGGCCCGTAGTGCAAAGATGAACAGGTGTTTAGATGAACATGACCAACTAGTGATAAGAATGAATATCTTTGGCCTGTAGTACAAAGATAAATATTTGATTCAAGATGTATATTGATTGATGTTACAGGGATAAAATATCGTTGATGGGCTTTTAAATCTTAGAAGATAGTAGAATTCATTCTCTACTTGACTCTTCTAATGGTTTGTTGTTTCCGCTGCAGTTGTTGATCTAAAACTTGTTGTCTATTATATTTTATCAGAATTTTCCCTGTTGAAGACTAATGATAAGTTGTTGTATATTATCTTAGTCATAATATTCTTTACTGGGCTAGTTGAGCTCACCCTTTTCTTTTTTGTTCTATTTTTCTCAGGAGGCGAGAATATAACGGGAACTAGTCGGGGTGTGGAGTGATGTTTCCAGTCAGTTGTGTTAGCAGTCCTCACTATTTTATAAAATAGTATTTCAATAATTGTAATGAGGACTTATTTGAGTGTGGATATTATCTAGAAGATAATATTTGTATTTAAACTCACAGTATTTGTGTTATCGTATTTTGCACGATAATTATTTTAATGAAGTTGTATTTGTTTCTGTACCATGTATTTGGCGACTCAGAATGGGTGATGTATACCTATTTTGGGGGCGTTACATATCCTACTGGAGATGATATTGACAAAATAATTTCAGCGGAAATACCGGATCAAGAAATTAATCCAAAGATTTATGAAGTTGTGAAAAACTGCATGATACATGGGCCGTGCGGTGTTTCTAACAAAAATTCACCATGTATGAAAGATGGCAAATGTTCTAAACACTTTCCTAAAAGATTCAATGATCAAACCACTGTAGATGGTGATGGTTATCCCCTATACAAACAAAGAGATGATGGTAGAACTGTGGAAAAGAATGGAGTTGTACTTGACAATAGGTTTGTTGTTCCTTATAATCCACAACTGTTGCTAAAATATCATGCTCATATTAATGTTGAGTGGTGCAATCAATCGAGGTCAATAAAGTATTTGTTCAAATATATAAACAAAGGTCATGATCGGATCACTGCTGCTTTTTATCAGAATAAAGATAATACAGAAGAACATGAATGCCTTGATGAAATCAAAATGTATTATGATTGTAGATATGTTTCTCCATGTGAGGCAGCTTGGAGAATCTTTGGTTTTGGAATTAATTACAGGGATCCAGCTGTGGAGAGGTTAAGCTTCCATCTTCCAGGAGAGCAGATAGTGGTATTTGAAGATGATGATCCAATTGACTCAGTTTTGAACAAGTGTACTAATAATCAGTGAATGTTCTTACAGTGGATGCAGGCTAACAAGGATTACCTAGATGCTAGAGAACTTACCTATGCTCAATTTCCATCAAAATTTGTATGGAAGGAGCAACTTGAAAGTGATGGAGTTACAAAGAATAAAAAATGGTGTCCAAGAAAGCAACGGGTAAGCATTGGTAGAATATTCTACGTTCCTCCAAGGAGTAGAGAATTATATTACTTGAGGGTTTTGCTAAACACAGTCAAAGGTGCAACATGTTATGATGATATAAAGACTGTGAGTGGGGTTTTATATCATTCATTCAAAGAGACATGTTGTAAGACCCCAACTTTTATAAAGATAAATTTTCTATAAACATCATTTTTGAATATTATGGAGTTAATTTAATATAATGTTATAGTTGTGGGTAATATTTATAAATTTTGTAAAGTACGCAAGTTGTTATATAATATTCGATTGGTCGAGAAATATTCGTTTAACAGGGAATATTCGTACAACGACACAATCATTGGTGGACCCCACAACGGAATTATTGTCGGATTGAGAAAACGACAAAAATATTTTATTAAAAATAACGGCGGAAGTTTTACCATTGATACTGTTGAACTACTCGGTAGTAAAAGTACAGTAATACGTGTGGTTGCATAGTAGCACACGGTATTGATTATTAATACTTATGTGAGAAGTCACTCAGTTTGATTCAATTATTGTCAGTTAATAATATGAATTATTTAGTGATAATGAAGTTTTGTTTTATTCGTATTATTAACGTAATAAAACAGAAACATCTTTTTATATAAAACAGAATACTTTATTAAAGTTATTCTATAAATAGAATATATTATATTTTATTTAAAAGATTTTTCTTTAATTATGGATCGTCAGATTAAAGTAATCAATCTGGACCGTTCATGAATTAGTTACTATACATTCTATTTTTCTATAAATAGCAGCTCATTCCTTCATTATTTCTTACGAATTCACTGAACTCTAAAGAGAGAAACTATAGAGAGAAATTATAGAGAGAGAGAGAATAAAAGTATTCTACTACTTAACTACTTTCTTATTTCAGCTCTTCTTTAAAACGGTAAGGGGTGTTATTCTTTCTTATTCATGAAGAGAACTTTTGTTATTCCATTTTTTATTATTCTGTTGGAATAACCTGTATACGCGGTCTACCCTATACTTGGTGACATTCTTCTATTATTCTGTTGTAACATCCTGTCTGTGTGCTTTACACCGAACCTGGTTCCGTCTTGTTATTATTCTGTTGGAACATCCTGTCTGTGTGTTTTACACCGGACCTGGTTCCGTTTTTATTATTATTCTGTCGGAACATCTTGTCTGTGCGTTTGCGCCGGACCTGGTTCTATTATTTATTATTCTGTCGGAATATCATGTCTGTGCGTTTACGCCGGACCTGGTTCCATTATTTATTATTCTGTTAGAATAACCTGTCTGTGCGGTCTATCGCATGTCGGGTGATTTCTTTTGTTATTCCATTCTTTATTATACTCAGTTGGTTAAGTTTTAACTTCTATACTCCATAAAATTAGTGGAATATCCTTGATAATTGCGTTTCATCCAGTATCTTTTCATGAAAATATTATTCTAAGCATTCTTGAATTTTACTCCACAAAGCAGTATCATGTTGATAATTTGGACGTTGTTAATTCTTGGATAAATTAATTCTTAAACTTGTTTTATTGAATTCTTATATCCATTGTCATCATCCTCATGTTTATAAAATGTTGAAAGTCATCTGTGGCCTGTAGTGCGTAGATGGACTTGGTATAATTACGACCAGTGATTATTCGGTATAATCATGACCGTAATGTCACAAATGATGTGGTAAAAGTCCTCATTGGCCCGTAGTGCATTGATGGACAGTTGTTGGCATGATCATGACCATTAATGAATACACAAATATTCTTGGCCCGTAGTGCATGGATAATTGTGGTGGTGATACTAAAGAATATCCTTGACCGTAGTGCAGGGGTGATTCGATGATGTGGATTATTTTGTTAAGCTGAGTCCCAGCGATAACAGTGTTGAAAAACCTTTTAAATCATAGAAGATAGTAGATTTTATTCTCTACTTGACTCTTTTAATGGATTGCTTGTTCCGCTACAGTTAAACTTGATGTTCGTTATATTTTATCAGTTTAACACTGTTGAAGGCTAATGATAATTTATTCTGCATTATCTTAGTCATAATATTTCTTACTGGGCTAGTTGAGCTCACACTTTCTTTCACTGTTCTCTTCAGGAAATGAGAATTTAGCTGGGATGAGTCGGGGAGCGGAGTGATGGACCAGATGATAGTATTAGTAGTCCTCACTATTCTGTTAAATAGTGTGACAATAATTGTAATGAGGACTCCTTTTGAGTTTGTATAGTCTCTAGTAGACAATAATTGTATTCAAACTCACAGTTATGTTTTGTCGTATTGTACATGACAGTTGTATTAGTAAGTTATATTTGTATTCTGTACCATGTATCTGACGACCCAAGATGGGTGATGTATACCTAATTTTTGGAGCGTCACAGTTGGTATCAGAGCTTAGGGATATGATCCCTGGCTAAGATGTGAGAATAGAACTAGGAGGGGAGAGACGGAGAATTCCTTCGCTAGTATGACCTACCTAAGTTTATTTGCATGGTATTTAATTGGTCGGTCAGAATATAAGGATAATATATGACATATCAATTAACTTTTGTTTTGTAGCAGTATCTGAAAAATGGCATCCGAGAATGTTGAGAATAGCAATGGAGCACAAGCGACTGTTGATTCACCACATATCAATAATCGGGATAATGTGCATCAGGAAGGCGACAATCCTCATGCAAACAACAATATTGACCAAATGATGAATGATAAAATGTTCAGAAGCTTTATTCAGTTCATGCAACAGCAGGCGAGAGCGGCTCCTGTTCAAAATATAGGTGGAAACACTGAAAACTCTCAAACGGTCACCGCTAAACAGTTCAAGGAGCTGGGACCACCGGAGTTTAAGGGAGAGCCAAAACCACTTATAGCGGAAACATGGATAAAGCAGATCACCAAGATATTTGATGTCTTGGGATGCTCTGAGGAGCAAAAGGTTCCCTTTACCGCCTTTATGTTGCGAGAAGAGGCAGATTACTGGTGGGAATCGATTAAGCATACTCAACCTGCCGCACTGAAGATGTCTTGGGAGAAGTTCCAAGAGCTATTCAATGACAAATACTTTTTCGAAAGTGTTCGTCACATGAAGGAGGTGGAGTTCATCAAATTAGAGCAGAATAATATGACCGTGTCGCAGTATGAGGCTAAATTTGTGAGTTGTCCCGGTTTGTGTCCCACTTGGTGGATAATGAAGAGCGAATGATGCGAATGTTTTTGCGAGATTTGAAACCTGAGATACGTCAACATCTTATTTCTCATAAACTGTGTTTGTATTCAGATGTTATGAATAGGGCTCAGTTAGTGGAGCGCGATAATGAGTCAACGCAATCAAAAGAGAGCAGTCGGCAAAATAATAATACCAGTGAGAGCAGTCATCGAAGCGGTGATAACAAGCGTGAAGGGAATCAACAGGCCAGAAATGGTAACCACTTCGGTGGTAATCAGGGTAAAAACAATAAGAATGGTCATTTCAAGAAGAGGAGATTCAACAATGATGGAAAGACGTCAGCACCACCACCCATTGTTAAGGAATGAGAACGACCACCTATCATATGTTTCAAATGCGGAGGGGAAGGGCACATCAGTCTAAACTGCGCGATGCCGTCTAAAGCATGTTATAATTATGGAAGAGAAGGTCATTTAGCTCAATTTTGTTGTTTACCAAAAACAAGTTCAGTCAGGATGGAGACACTAAAGGCCATCCCAGAAAAGTCAAAACCGATAGTACAAGGGAGAGCGTTTGTTGTGACCTCCCAGAAAGCAAGGAACCCGAATGAGGTCATCACGGGTAAGCTTATCATAAACTCTAACGAAGTCTATACTTTATTTGATACCGGTTCTACCCATTCTTTTATTTCTCCTACTTGCGCTCATCGATTAAATTTGACTCCAGCGAAATTAGACTTTGACTTATCTGTTGAAACTCCATTGAGAGAAACCTTCATTACATCCACGGTTTATAAGTCTTGTTTGGTTCAAGTTGGTACCCACACATTACCTGTCGATCTTATTTCATTAAAAATACTTGCATTTGACGTGATTCTAGGGATTAATTGGTTAACTACTCATCATGCAAAAATTGATTGTTTTCGTAAGGTTGTTAGCTTTCATATTCCTAATCGACCTATTATGCGAATTCAAGCAACCAAACCATTAAAATTAATCGCTGTCATCTCAAACCATAAAGCTATTCGTTTATTAAAAAATGGATGTCAAGCTTTCTTAGCTCATGTCACGGATCTAAACAAAAATACGTCAGTTTTGAATGATATTTCTATTGTTAATAAATTTCCTGACGTATTTCCTGAAGAACTTCCTGGCCTACCCCCAGAGCGTGAAATTAAATTTTGTATCGGCCTTGAACCCGGTACAAAATCTATTTCCAAAGCCCCATATCGAATGGCTCCTATTGAATTTCAGGAGTTAAAGATCCAACTGCAGGAATTATTAGACATTGGCTTTATTCGTCCTAGTACTTCTCCTTGGGATGCTCCTGTTCTATTCGTGAAGAAGAAAGATGGAAGTATGCAACTTTGTATTGATTGTCAGGAGTTGAATCATGTCACCATCAAAAACAGGTACCCATTGCCACGTATTGATAACCTGTTTGACCAATTGCAAGGAGCACAATTCTTTTCAAAGATCGATCTTCGTTCTGGATATCATCAGCTGAAGGTTAGAACTGAGGATATTCCAAAGACGGCTTTCAGAACTCGGTACGGGCATTATGAATTCCTAGTAATGTCCTTTGGATTGACTAATGCTCCTGCTGCCTTCATGGATATGATGAACCGGGTATTCAATGAATATTTGGATCACTTTGTGGTCGTCTTTATTGATGACATCCTTATTTATTCCAAAAGCCGTGAAGATCATGAGCAACACTTGATGCTGGTATTCCAAAAGCTTCGTGAATACAAGCTTTATGCCAAGTTAAAGAAATGCGAGTTCTGGCTGGAGGAGGTAGCATTCCTTGGGCACGTAGTATCAAGTCGTGGAATATCTGTTGACCCGGTAAAGATTGAAGCTATTCAAAGCTGGGAGCAACCTAAACCAGTGACCAAAGTATGTAGCTTTCTTGGTTTAGCTGGTTATTATCGGAGATTCGTGGAAGGATTTTCTCGAATCGCTACTCCATTAACTCAGCTGACTCGAAAAGATACAAAGTTCGGTTGGAGCGTAGAATGTGAGAAGAGTTTTCAAGAACTCAAGAGGAGACTCATTTCAGCACCTGTTCTAACAATACCATCTGGCTCGGAGGGATTTGTCATCTACAGTGATGCTTTGAGCAAAGGGTTGGGATGCGTACTCATTCAACATGGAAAAGTCATAGCCTATGCATCAAGACAACTCAAGGAATATGAGAGGAATTATCCTACTCATGATCTAGAGTTGGCAGCTGTTGTCTTTGCACTTAAAATTTGGAGGCATTACTTGTATGGGGAGAAGGTGGAGATCTTTACGGATCATAAAAGCCACAAATATTTCTTCACTCAAAAGGAACTCAACATGCGACAACGACGTTGGCTTGAACTGTTGAAAGATTATGATCATACCATTCAATACCATCTTAGAAAAGCGAACGTGGTAGCTGACGCATTGAGTAGAAAATCATATGCAAGAACGAGTGCGATATTGTCAACACAAAGACCCATTTTGTGTGACTTGCAAAGGATGGAGATAGAGTTAAAGACTCCAGGGACCCATGTGATGATGGCGAATATACGAGTAGAACCAACTTTAATCGATAAAGTTAAAGCTGCTCAAGCTACAGACCTGGAGCTAATGCGTATGAGGAAGAAAGTGCAAGAAGGTGCTATGCCGGAAGCAAGAATCGATGAAGAAGGAATACTTCGAGTCAACTCCAGACTTTGTGTTCCTAACAACCCTGATTTAAAGTATGAAATCATGATGGAGGCGCACAACACACCGTTTGCAATCCATCCTAGGAGTACCAAAATGTATCATGATCTTCGTCATACATTTTGGTGGAGCAATATGAAGCGAGAGATAGCACTGTTTATCTCAAGGTGTCTAACTTGTCAACGAGTCAAAGCGGAGCATCAAGTACCAAAAGGTCCATTGCAACCACTTGAAATTCTAGAATGGAAGTGGGAGCACATTACCATAGATTTCGTTACCGGTCTTCCTAGGGTTTCTCAAGGTATTAATGCGATTTGGGTCATTGTTGATAGATTGACCAAGTCTGCTCATTTCTTACCGATACGAGAAACTTATACACTTGAACGTCTTGCTCGTATGTACATAAACGAGATTGTAAGACTGCATGGTATGCCAGTATCCATAGTTTCTGGTCGAGACCCAAGATTCACTTCACGATTTTGGGTTAGTTTACAAAAAGCTATGGGCACGGATTTACGATTTAGTTCGGCATATCATCCTCAGACGGACAGACAATCAGAGAGGACTATTCAAACTTTAGAAGATTTATTAAGACTCTATGTCCTTGACTTCAAGGGAAGTTGGGACAAGTTCTTACCGTTGGTGGAGTTTTTCTACAACAACAGTTATCAAGCAAGTATTGGCATGGCTCCATTCGAAGCATTGTATGGAAGAAAATATCGTTCTCCAGTATGCTGGGATGAGGTGGGTGAAGCAACGTTGTTGGGACCAGAGTTGATACGTATGACTACAGAAAAGATTCAAGCGATCCGACAACGTATAAAAACCTCACAAGATCGATAAAAGAGTTAAGTTGATCTTCATCGAAAGGACGTGGAATTTGATATAGGAGATCATGTGTTCTTACGTGTTGCTCCATGGAAAGGAGTTACGAGATTTGGAAAGTGAGGAAAGCTCAATCCTCGATTCATCGGTCCATTTTTAATCCTCGGTCGAGTAGGAACTGTGGCTTATAGACTCACTTTACCGCCAAGTATGTCTTGTGTTCATAACGTTTTTTACATATTCATGTTATGTAAATATGTGGAAGACCCGAACCACATTATTGAGTTAGAACCGAACGAAATAGCGGAGGATTTGACGTATGAAGAAGTTCCTGTTCAAATCTTGGATAAGAAGGAACATATTCTACGCTCCAAGGTTATACCTCAAGTCAAAGTTTTGTGGAGAAATCACGATGTTGAGAAAATGACTTGGGAGTTATAATCTGAAATGAAGTCAAGGTATCCTTACCTCTTCGACATACTAGGTACGTACCCTAATTTCAAGAGCGAAATTTCATAAGAAGGAGAGGCTGTAAGACCCCAACTTTTATAAAGATGAATTTTCTATAAATATCATTTTTGAATATTATGGAGTTAATTTGATATAATGTTATAGTTGTGGGTAATATTTATAAATTTTACAAAGTACGCAAGTTGTTATATAATATTCGATTGGTCGGGGAATATTCGCTTTAACAGGGAATATTCGTACAACGGCACAATCATTGGTGGACCCCACAACGGAATTATTATCGGATTGAGAAAACGACAAAAATATTTTATTAAAAATAACGGCGGAAGTTTTACCATTGATACTGTTGAACTACTCGGTAGTAAAAGTACAGTAATACGTGTGGTTGCATAGTAACACACGGTATTGATTATTAATACTTATGTGAGAAGTCACTCAGTTTGATTCAATTATTGTCAGTTAATAATATGAATTATTTAGCGATAATGAAGTTTTGTTTTATTCGTATTATTAACGTAATAAAACAGAAACATCTTTTTATATAAAACAGAATACTTTATTAAAGTTATTCTATAAATAGAATATATTATATTTTATTTAAAAGATTTTTCTTTAATTATGGACCGTCAGATTAAAGTAATCAATCTGGACCGTTCATGGATTAGTTACTATGCATTTCATTTTTTTATAAATAGCAGCTCATTCCTTCATTATTTCTTACGAATTCACTGAACTCTAAAGAGAGAAACTATAGAGAGAAATTATAGAGAGAGAGAATAAAAGTATTCTGCTACTTCACTACTTCCTTATTTCAGCTCTTCTTTAAAACGGTAAGGGGTGTTATTCTTTCTTATTCATGAAGAGAACTTTTGTTATTCCATTTCTTATTATTCTGTTGGAATAACCTGTATACGCGGTCTACCCTATACTTGGTGACATTCTTCTATTATTCTGTTGGAACATCCTGTCTGTGTGCTTTACACCGGACCTGGTTCCGTCTTGTTATTATTTTGTTGGAACATCTTGTCTGAGTGTTTTACACCGGACCTGGTTCCATTATTTATTATTCTGTCGGAATATCCTGTCTGTGCGTTTACGCCGGACCTGGTTCTATTATTTATTATTCTGTCGGAATATCATGTCTGTGCGTTTACGCCGGACCTGGTTCCATTATTTATTATTCTGTTAGAATAACCTGTCTGTGCGGTCTATCGCATGCCGGGTGATTTCTTTTGTTATTCCATTATTTATTATACTCAGTTGGTTAAGTTTTAACTTCTATACTCCATAAAATTAGTGGAATATCCTTGATAATTGCGTTTCATCCAGTATCTTTTCATGAAAATATTATTCTAAGCATTCTTGAATTTTACTCCACAAAGCAGTATCATGTTGACAATTTGGACGTTGTTAATTCTTGGATAAATTAATTCTTGAACTTGTTTTATTGAATTCTTATATCCATTGTCATCATCCTCATGTTTATAAAATGTTGAAAGTCATCTGTGGCCTGTAGTGCGTAGATGGACTTGGTATGATTATGACCAGTGATTATTCGGTATAATCATGACCGTAATGTCACAAATGATGTGGTAAAAGTCCTCATTGGCCCGTAGTGCATTGATGGACAGTTGTTGGCATGATCATAACCATTAATGAATACACAAATATTCTTGACCCGTAGTGCATGGATAATTGTGGTGGTGATACTAAAGAATATCCTTGACCGTAGTGCAGGGGTGATTCGATGATGTGGATTATTTTGTTAAGCTGAGTCCTAGCGATAACAGTGTTGAAAAACCTTTTAAATCATAGAAGATAGTAGATTTTATTCTCTACTTGACTCTTTTAATGGATTGCTTGTTCCGCTGCAGTTAAACTTGATGTTCGCTATATTTTATCAGTTTAACACTGTTGAAGGCTAATGATAATTTATTCTGCATTATCTTAGTTATAATATTTCTTACTGGGCTAGTTGAGCTCACCCTTTCTTTCACTGTTCTCTTCAGGAAATGAGAATATAGTTGGGACGAGTCGGGGAGCGGAGTGATGGACCAGATGATAGTATTAGTAGTCCTCACTATTCTGTTAAATAGTGTGACAATAATTGTAATGAGGACTCCTTTTGAGTTTGTATAGTCTCTAGTAGACAATAATTGTATTCAAACTCACAGTTATGTTTTGTCGTATTGTACACGACAGTTGTATTAGTAAGTTGTATTTGTATTCTGTACCATGTATCTGACGACCCAAGATGGGTGATGTATACCTAATTTTGGGGGCGTCACACATGTTATGCATTAGGTTTATTGGATGATGATAAGGAATATATAGATGGAATATCAGAAGCATCATTTTGGGGTTCAGCTCATTATCTACGGAGTCTTTTTGTGACTTTGTTATTTTTAAATTGTATTTCAAGGCCTGAAGTAGTTTGGGAAAAGACATGGAATCTTCTCGCAGAAGACATTCTTCATAAACGAAAAAATATTCTGTAATATAAAGGTATGTTTAGCAATACTATAAAAACATTCTAATTTTTTTAGGCAAGCGTTCCTTACACAAGATATATTAACTAAATCTTCCTCTTTTATTGTTTTTTGTTTTGAATTCCAGAAATCGTTTACAGTTGTAACACACATGTTTTCTTTTTGGTATTTGTAATTATTGATTACATGTTGCATATCTGATATTTTAAATATTTAAATATTAAGTTTTTTTCCTTAAACATTGTCGCTTTCTTTGACATTTTGAATTTTGATATATTCTATTTTGTCAATTATTACATTAAGTTTAAACAACCTTTGTTATTATTAAATACGTATTACACATTTAACTTGAACCAATATTATATTTCATATTGAGTTTTTACATTTGCTTTATAATATATCTTTTTCATTTTGTTTGCTTTTTATTGTTTACTGACTAATTTTACAACAATAATTTTCTGCGTTGATAGTAAATTATATCAATTGGTCGTTCATTGTTTAATAACGATTTTTTATTTCAAAAAAATAGTGGATTCTATGATTAAATAATCATAAAAATAACAAAAAAAATACCTTTACATAAATTATCACTTAATACCATCCATATGGGTAGTTATAGGTGGAGTTATACATGTTTATATTATAATACATGATTTTTAAGCATATACTACTTTAAAATTTTATAATTTTTTCCAATTATCTATTTAACTTTTAACTTGGAATTCTTAAATTGTATATTTTTATTTCTTAATGAGCAGATTTGGAATTGAGTGATGTACAATTGAAGAGTTATACCCTACACTGACTTTTCCAAGTTCGATAATTATTGAAGAGGGGCAAAATAGATTTATTCAAGATGAGCTTTGTTATGATAGGATAAACTTGGCAAGAGATCATAAAACTCTTCTTTTCAGTTTAACTAATGAGCAAAGAAACATTTATCAAACCATCATGGATGCGGTCTTAAGGGATGAAGGAGGTGTTTTCTTTGTTTATGGATATGGTGGAACTGGGAAGACTTTTATATGGAAAACTTTGTCTTCTGCATTACGATCAACTGGAGAAATAATACTAACCGTTGCATCAAGTGGAATAGCTTCTCTTCTTATCCCTGGAGGTAGAACAGCTCATTCTAGATTTTGTATCCCATTAGTTGTTAATGAGGATTCAACTTGCAACATTAAATAGGGAAGTCAATTGGCTGAGTTGCATAGAAAAACTCGACTTATTATATGGGATGAAGCTCCAATGGTACATAAACATTGTTTTGAAGCTTTGGATAAAACATTAAGAGATGTCCTAAGATTTAGTAAGTTGAATAGTATAGATCTACTTTAACTACAATCATCGTTGTCTATCAGAATTTGTGATGCCATTTTCGGTAAAACTACAATAACTCATCTATCCAGCCAGAGCGCATTATCTATTACAGATGAATTCCTCCAAATCTGTGATAGGAAAACTCTTGAAGAAATACGAGATGCAACAGAGGTAAAACCATTTTTAAAACACCTTACTTTTTTCACAACATTTAATAATTTTCTATTGTTCATTTTTTTTACACTCCAGGAGTCATCATGTGTGGTACTTGCTACTATTCTATGTATAGAAACCGAATATAATTGGTTTTACAGTTCCTGCAAAAAATGCCGCAAAAAAGTAAAACCAAACAGCAAAAAATATTGGTGTGATAAATGTTTTGACCATGTTAATTCTGTTACACCGAGGTATTGTGATACAATATTTTGTTATACGTTATATCTACCTTATGTTCATACTTTGTTCACTCTGTTAATATTATCTAACTTTGTAAATGTTACTTTTAATTGTAGATTTAAAGTTTAAGTTAAAGTAATGGATGATACGTCCAGTGCATCTTTTGTTTTACTTGATCGTTAAGCCCAACACGTCATAGGAAGGTCAGCTTATGAATTGAGGGAGCAATTGATTAAGGTAAAATTAAAATATATAAAAAAAATTACATATTTAAAGTATACAGTCTTAACCTTGTGTACATAACTATTGTTAATTAATGTTTTTTAAATGCGTTAAAGGATGGAGACTCTGATTGTTTTCCGGATGAACTCAATATATTGTTGCAAAAGAGGTTCCTTTTCAAAATACAGATATCATCTTATAATTTGAAGGCAAATTATGCGACATACACAGTTGCTAGGATGACTAACGATGAAAAAATAATTGAATCCTACACAAGTATATGTGATGAGCCTCAGGTAATTCATTTGGTTGATGTTGAATCCTATAATAAATTTGTTTATACTTATGAAAAAAATAATTGAATCTTACACAATTTAATTCTGTTACTACAGTCTATACAGGGTGAGTCAATGCTCGATGTTGTCATCTGTGTCACACCTATAAGCAAAAGGCCTATACATTCAATCAGCGATGATGATGTACAAGGATCTCAGTCAACTGATGTTGAAATGTCAACCAACAAAATGCAAAAGAAGATCAAAATCGAGAAAAATGACAACTTTACTGCTTCAAATTAATTTAATTCATTAACTCATTTTACTGCGTATCTTGGTTGTTTTAAATATTAGAAACTTCTATACACAATTAGTACGTTGATCTTTGAGTTTTTAATTTGGATTATTTTGATGTTCTGTGTGAAATTTGATCATCACACAACAATTTACCATCTTTTTATTATATTTTAATTTATTAATTGTACGTATATATTTATTATTAAAAAATTAAACAATCCCGCCGCAACGCGCGAGTTTGTATCTAGTGAAACTTACTAAATGAAACTTTTAAAAAGGGATATTAATATATTATGTATCTCACGAATTATAATTACTAAATTACTTATTGTGAAAGAATTTCACTATAAAAAAATCCTAATTATTGTATTGAAAGAGAACGTGTCTACTACTAAATACTAGTAAAATACACAACCTCTTAAATTTCAACTTTGACATTTTTTAACACACTAATAAATTATAATAATAATAATAATAATCTTGATAATTACATGCAGCTAATAAGAAATAATTAAAATACAAATGTGTATCTAATTGGTTCTGCTGTTTTACAAATGAACGTACAGATTGATGTTTAGGATAATATATACATAGCCCCCCTCCCCCCAGCCTTTCCCCCCCTCCTTCAGCCTCTGTTTACACTTGTGGGACCTTTTATCTTTTTAATTTTGGAATTATTTTTCTTTTTCTGTGATATTTATTTCATTATGCTCATCAATAATGGTAAATCTATTCACATTTAAATGCAAGAAGATCGTTGATGACTTATTTTCTTTGGCATTTTTGTTGAGGTTTTGTTTGTTCAAATATATAAAATTAATTATTTTAATCTTGAGAAGAAATTAATTAGTGTTTGTATCATTTTCAGTAGTTGTAATCTTTTTATATTTACAAATTTATATATTTAGTCCATTTTTTGACTTTTAAATAAATTGAACAACTAATTTGTAAGACACCAAGGTCTAGGGACCCTACCTAGATTTTATTTTCCTTTTTTTCTTAACACACTGAATAAGTCTTACTCTCTCTGTCCCAAAATAAATATCCTACCTTAATTTTAGAGGTTAAATTAATTATTTTTACAATAAATCATTAAAAATATCTATATAGAATTTTTAAATTACAAAAGTTGATAAGATCATAATACGTAGGAGTGCATTTTGATTTTTTTAAATATTTATTAATTTTAAAAATAATTAATTTGACTATAAAAATTAAATTAGTAGGTATATTATAGTCAATGCTTCACAATTAGAGTTAAATAATAAATATAATTGTGGTGTGACTAATTAGAGTGCTGTGACCTGTAAGCTTATACATACAATCTATATAATAAAACAGAACCCATTTTGAATCTTTCATTTGACAAAGCACAAGGACGGTTCAGATTCATTCTACTTAATTTTTCCAACTTAATCTTAAGGTTCATATTTTTTCCCGCACAAATCAAATTCATCCAGGTTGGAGAAATCATCCTAATTTTGCATGGAACCAAGGACCCTACCCAAATAATTCTTTAAATCAGGTCAATCAGTCTCTATATCAATCTTTTCAACCTTACCAAAAGTCAAATCCTGGTCCGTACCAAAATTCAAATCCAGCACCTCAATATCCACCAGGTTTTTCTAATGAAAGTGAGAGGAGTCTTAGCACCTTAGAGAAAAGTGTGAGCACCTTAGAGAAGAGTATGGAAACTGTAATAAAATTCATTTCTCGCCTAGAGATCCAAATGAGTCAATTGGCCACTACAGTTAGTGAAAGAGAGAAGGGTAAACTTCCTAGTCAACTCGAGACCAATCCAAAATTTTCAGTTCATACTCAAAAACCTTATCATGTTAATTCACTTGAAAACAACCAAGTCAATCATGTTAATTTTGTAATTTCTTTAGGGTTTGGAAATTATTTTAACAATCATGCTGGAATTGATAATAAAGAAGAGAAAAATTTAAATGTTAAATCTAATAATCCATCTTCAAAGTTAGCCCAGCCTGAAAAGCCCACAAACTCTGAGTCAGTAGGTCTATCTACTCAGCTTGAGTCAAAAAATGATCAAACCACATCTTCTGAATCAAATGAAAAAGTCTTCAAACCTAAAGCCCCATTCCCTCAAAGACTTATTTCAAATAAGCAGTCAACCCAGTTGGACAAAATTCTAGAAGTGTTCAAACGAGTAAAAATTAACATTTCTCTTCTAGATGCCATTCAACAAGTTTCCTCATATGCTAAATGTCTAACAGATTTGTGCACACATAAAAAACCACTCGTGTTCCTAAGAAAGCTTTTCTAACAGCCCATGTTAGTTCTATCTTGTCATGTCAAGTCCCTGTGAAGTATAAGGACCCCGGTTGTCCTACAATTTCATGCATTATAGGTGACACCTTAATTGAAAAGGCTTTACTTGATTTAGGAGCTAGTGTGAACCTATTACCATTTTATGTGTACCAAACCTTAGGCTTAGGGGAGTTGAAAAAGACAAGTGTCACACTCCAACTAGCTGACCGTTCTGTTAAAGTACCAAAAGGAATAGTTGAAGATGTACTCATTAAGGTTGGTGATTTTGCCTTCCCTGTTGACTTTATTGTCCTTGAAACCCAGCCTGTTGTCAATCCCAAGGGTCAAATTCCTGTAATTTTAGGTAGACCATTTCTAGCAACTTCTAATGCGTTAATCAATTGTAGAAATGGACTAATGAAATTGACATTTGGAAACATGACAATTGACTTAAATGTGTTTAATGTGGGAGGGCAACCTAGTGATTTGTTTGACCAGTCCGTTGAAGTGAACATGATTCAACAAATGTCGGGAAATGAGCTTATGGGGGAAGATGAAATTATTAACTTTTGTCTAAATCATTTTGGTCAAAATTGGGATGAAACTGAATACTTGAATGAGGTCAATGAGATGTTAGACTCCACAGCCCAAAAATCTTACTCTAGATTGGAACCTATAGTTGAATCAAGTTTGACACATTTTGAGCATTTTCACGAGAATCAAATTGACCTTCAATCCTCTTATGATCATTTTAAGTCTACCTTGGGTCCATCTGACGCGCCTTCCAGAAACACTAAATGTGATTTAACAAATGAACCAAAGGTTGTGGACAATGATTATCTTCCATGTTTAGATAATGAGATCATATCTCCCATTTCAGATAATGCATGTGTTAATCAAGTGGTGTCTAAACGTCTTGGTCTAACATTTATTCAAAATGATGAAAATATTTTAGTGCCCCATGGTAACAAATATGGATGGCAAGTTTGGATAGATTTTATGAAGTTAGAATTTTTCAAAAGGAACCATCATTTTTCGTTATCATTCTTTGACTCAATTTTAAAAGAATCAGTCGGGTATGCTCACAATTGTTCTTCTGTTGCAAATTCTAACTATTTTCAATTACCCAGACCTCCTGAAAATCATACGCAATCCACTCTAGGTTGTTTGTTTGCATCCCTGATCATTTACAGTCGCATAGTTTTTAGGATGCATAAAATTTGTAGATATGTACATTTATTTTCTTTCTCACCACATTTTCTGCAGAACAAATGCCCCGCATACAAGGTATAATTTTTTTTTTCACATCTTTGCTCTCTTTTCTTCATTTGCATACATTGAGGACAATGCATGATTTAGGTATGGGGGGGAGTTTGTTTGTATTATTGTATTAGATTTTTTTTATTTTTTTATTTCTCTTTTTAGGAAAAAATAGTAAAAAAAAACACGAAAAAAGTATTAAAAAAATTTTGTTTGACTTTTTAGGAGTGGAATTAATTCTAATAAGTGTTTGTGGAGTAAAACTCATAAGTAAGATTGAAATATTTAGAACTCTTAAATTTTTGATAAGATACAAAATCTTAGTTCGAAACACCATCTGAATTAAAATTAATTTCACAAGTATTTTTACACTTTACGTTTGCACTAATTCTTAGTTGTGGGGTATAAACCATGATTCGAGTAATTTCAAAAAAAAAGAATGAAAAGAAAAAAGAATGAAAAAAAATGAAGTTGAGAAAAGTTGAAAAAAAAAAGGAATAAATAATTGTTTCAATGTCCATTAAACGAAATAACTGGGTATCCAAGCCTCGGGAAGCATCGATATTCACGCTGAAAAGTGTGATGGATAAAAGCAGCTTGACTAGTCTAATTTTGTAGCCTTTGTTACTCGAGTTAGTAAATCCTTAGGGGTGTCTCTACACCTAGTGCCCTAAAGCCATCTGGTTTAGGAGTCATTGGTCCAACGCTCGCCCTACATGGGTAACTCTGAAAAGCCTAAGAAAATGAGACATTGCTCAAGTCAAGAATCAAAATTGAAAAAAAAATGGAAAAATGGAAAAAAGAAAAAGAAAAATGAGCTTGCTTGATTTTTATGGTAAAAATCCCTACTAAGAGTTACATCGCACACACATGCATGCATCACATGGAATTGATTTAATGAAGGATGGTGTCTAAAATGAAGATCGAGTATTTTTTATAAGGTGAAAGTGTGATTTTGAATTTAATCTTGCTTATGTATAATGCCCATAAAAATTTAGAAGTTTTCTTTCAATTTCATAATTTGTTGAACCCAAAAAATATATTTTTGAATTTTGTGGGTATATTTACTGCAAACCGTCACGAGACACAACTCGTCCACTTGGGTAACCTTGGGGTTTAAAGGCTTGTTGCACATGCTAAGTGCAATCGTGTTTCTTACGAAAATGGGGTAGTGTAATTTTTATTTTATTTTATTTTTATTTTACTCGAGGACGAGCAAAAGCTAGGTATGGGGATATTTGATAGACATGTAATTCATATATTTAATTATCCCTAATTTTGTCCTTTTAATTATATTAGTTTATTAAATTAATATGTTTTATTTTATTTTATAAGATTTAATATTTGTTGCAATAAAGTCAAAATCTTGAAGATCAAGCGATATTTAATGCTTTTATTCATGTAAGGAATATCCAAGAAGAATCCTACAAGGAGTAGGAAAGAGGTTGAATAATCTTGGTGTGCAAGTCAAATCCAACAACAGAAGAGAAAGTATATCTAGAAGATCTTTTTGGAAAGTTGATTGGGGACAAAACTGTCCAAGTTCAATGAACCTTAATTAGGGTTCCAAGTTATTTTTCCCTATAAATAGGCCTCTTGTTTTAGAGAGAAAGGCACCGCTTATTATTTTCTTTTTCTTAGTTCTTCGCTAGGGTAGAAGGGAGCAACATATTTAGAGTTTATTTTTTCTCTTATTCCAATCACGCGTGAAACTACTGTCAGGGAGTATTTGTATCTTTCTTTTATTTATATAATAGAAATTCTCTTTTTAATCATTGTTCTTATTTCATGCGAATTGTAGTACTAATATTATTTGTTTTTATTTTTAATTCCATGGCTAGCTAAATTTCTAATACCTAGGATTAAGATGAAACTAAGTATTTCATAATAATATTTTCTTTCCGTTCCAAAATTAATGCATAATTATTTTCGCCTTCATATTTTCCTCCGCATAAATTGCATATGATTTTTATATTGATTGCGAGGTTTTGATAAGTTATAGTTAATCTGTGAATTTTTCATAACTTATGCTTACCCAAATTAATTATATGAATCATTATTTTTAAAGGGACGGGAGAATAATTTGGGAATTGATTTAGGAAATAAGAAATTATTTATTATGTTAATATTTGGTGGATTCTGATTCCTAGGTATCTTTTCTCATTAATAGTTTCCGTTATTAATTAGTAGTTTGAATAATTTAGTTAATAAATTTTCTCCACCATATTTATTTCTAATTCGCCTAAAATATTAATTAAGGATATATTAAAGAATTAATCTAGTCTCTATGGGTTCGACCTGTACTTGCCAGTTCTTCAATTTGATACTGTGCACTTGTAGTTACATATTTTTATCACATCAAGTTTTTGGCGCCGCTACTGGGGACTAGAATTAATTTTTATTTATTCCTTAATTTTTATTTATTCGAACTAGCTTTAACTCTATATTTTTTTTCCAGGATTATTGAAGTTGGTCGAAGGAGCGAAAAGATAAAAATTTTGTTGCTGCGCTTTCTTCGGTAATTCGTATCTCCATATTTAAAAAAAAATAGTTTAGTTTTTATTATTATTAATATTTTTTTTATTTGCCGCATTCATGCATTCACTCACGTAGAGCACATCCTGTTAGGTTTTTATTTTTATTTATTATTTTTATTTTTTTTGTCAAATATAAAATGTGGTGATTGCTGGAGGATTGAGGTATGTCAAAATTTCTCATTCTTTCGTAATTCACATAGTTTTAGGACACTTTATTTGTTTACAATTTTTTTTTATTATTTGTGTATTTTCATCTTTAATCTAACAATAAGGGCACAACCCTTAACAAGATAAGGTGGGGATTTCATCACCCTTCCTTGGCCCACAAACAACCCAATTTACATTTTGCATGACCATGACCTAATAAAATCAAGTAGACGTTGGCCCCTAGGACTCTCGAGCTCAATTAGGACAAAAAACTTCAAGAGGAGTCTGAATTTTAAATTAATCAAACTACTGGTCTCTAGGCAAGTGTTTCAAAAGGTATACGCCTAAAGATTGTGTGGTTAATCAATTAGTCACAGTTTCTACGGAGAGACTCCCACCTTTCTTATACTTACCTGGCTAGTGGTGTGTTTAATTTCGAATTTGGTGGACCTTGCGGTGTAATTTGGAAGAGTTATGAGCTGTCTAGATTTTAATTAGGTTGACCTTAGAAGTAAATTTATTGTTTTTTTTATTTTTTTATTTTTTATTTTTTATTTTTTTTTGTGCTTATCTGCTTATTTGTCAAGTAGTGTATGCAAAAAGTGTGGATTAGGGACGAAACATCCCGATTAGTGAGAACACTTGATTTTTCGGATTTCACTTTAAAAGATCTCACTTTAAGAAAAATGGAGGGCGCACAAATTGTTTGTTTAAGGGATCGATGTTATCCTTTCCGCTCTGCCCAACCTTCATGTATCAGTCTACCACCGGTAACTGGTAACAATTTTGAACTTAAGCCACATTTTATAAATATGTTACCTAGGTTCACAGGGATACAAGATGCATATTTATTTATTCAGGAATTTGAGGAAGTTTGTGCCTTAATAAAAATTCAACAATTGTCTGATGACTCAATTAGGCTAAGAGTTATAACATTTTCTTTAAAAGATAATGCTAAAAAATGGTTATATAGCCTACCAAATAATTCCTTATCAACTTGGGAGGGATTTGTTGTTACATTTCTAAAAAAATATTTTTCAAATCATAAAACTACTAAATTAGGACTGCAATTCATCAATTTTGCCAACTTGAAAAAGAGTCCTTTTGGAAATATTTTGATAGATTTAAAAATTTGTTATCCCAGTTCCCACACCATGGAATTGAGAAATAGAGATTGTGTCAAATTGCTTACGAAGGTTTAGACTATCCCACTAAAACAATGTTAGAGTCAATGTGTCTGGGGGATTTTTTGAATAACGATGAGGAAAAAGCTTGGGAGTTTTTAGAAGACTTAGCAGAAAAAACCATGCAATGGGAAACTACCCGAGAGACCGATAAACCTAGTTCATCTAGAGGTGTTCATATAATTGACAATTCAATTGCTACAGAAGCTAAGTTGGCTGGTGTACTTAAAAGACTTGAAGCATTAGAAACTAGGGGACAATCACACGTGAACCAAGTTTCAACACCAACACCTTTGTGTCTAAGTAATTCACCAAGCCATGTGATTGAGGAATGTCCTAGAGTCATGTCCCAACTCGAAGAATATGAACAAGTCAATTCAATGTTTCAAAGACCTGTGAATGACCCATTTGCACCCACTTATAATCCAGGTTGGAGAAATCATCCTAATTTTGCATGGAACCAAGGACCCTACCCAAATAATTCTTCAAATCAGGTCAATCAGTCTCTAAATCAATCTTTTCAACCTTACCAAAAGTCAAATCCTGGTCCGTACCAAAATTCAAATCCAGCACCTCAATATCCACCAGGTTTTTCTAATGAAAGTGAGAGGAGACTTAGCACCTTAGAGAAAAGTGTGAGCACCTTATAGAAGAGTGTGGAAACTGTAATAAAATTTATTTCTCGCCTAGAGATCCAAATGAGTCAATTGGCCACTAAAGTTAGTGAAAGAGAGAAGGGTAAACTTCCTAGTCAACCCGAGACCAATCCAAAATTTTCAGTTCCTACTCAAAAACCTTATCATGTTAATTCACTTAAAAACAACCAAGTCAATCATGTGAATTCTGTAATTTCTTTAGGGTCTGGAAATTATTTTAACAATCATGCTGAAATTGATAATGAAGAAGAGAAAAATTTAAATGTTAAATCTAATAATCCATCTTCAAAGTTAGCCCAGCCTGAAAAGCCCAAAAACTCTGAGTCAGTAGGTCTATCTACTCAGCTTGTGTCAAAAAATGATCAAACCACATCTTCTGAATCAAATGAAAAAGCCTTCAAACCTAAAGCCCCATTCCCTCAAAGACTTATTTCAAATAAGCAGTCAGCCCAGTTGGACAAAATTCTAGAAGTGTTCAAACGAGTAAAAATTAACATTCCTCTTCTAGATGTCATTCAACAAGTTCCCTCATATGCTAAATGTCTAACAGATTTGTGCACACATAAAAGAACCACTCGTGTTCCTAAGAAAGCTTTTCTAACAGCCCGTGTTAGTTCTATCTTGTCATGTCAAGTCCCTGTGAAGTATAAGGACCCCGGTTGTCCTACAATTTCATGCATTATAGGTGACACCTTAATTGAAAAGGCTTTACTTGATTTAGGAGCTAGTGTGAACCTATTACCATTTTATGTGTACCAAACCTTAGGCTTAGGGGAGTTGAAAAAGACAAGTGTCACACTCCAACTAGCTGACCGTTCTGTTAAAGTACCAAAAGGAATAGTTGAAGATGTACTCATTAAGGTTGGTGATTTTGCCTTCCCTGTTGACTTTATTGTCCTTGAAACCCAGCCTGTTGTCAATCCCAAGGGTCAAATTCCTGTAATTTTAGGTAGACCATTTCTAGCAACTTCTAATGCGTTAATCAATTGTAGAAATGGACTAATGAAATTGATATTTGGGAACATGACAATTAACTTAAATGTGTTTAATGTGAGAGAGCAACCTAGTGATTTATTTGACCAGTCCGTTGAAGTGAACATGATTCAACAAATGTCGGGAAATGAGCTTATGAGGGAAGATGAAATTATTAACTTTTGTCTAAATCATTTTGGTCAAAATTAGGATGAAACTGAATACTTGAATGAGGTCAATGAGATGTTAGACTCCACAGCCCAAAAATCTTACTCTAGATTGGAACCTATAGTTGAATCAAGTTTGACACATTTTGAGCATTTTCACGAGAATCAAATTGACCTTCAATCCTCTTATGATCATTTTAAGTCTACCTTGGGTCCATCCGACGCGCATTCCAGAAACACTAAATGTGATTTAACAAATGAACCAAAGGTTGTGGACAGTGATTATCTTCCATGTTTAGATAATGAGATCATATCTCCCATTTCAGATAATGCATGTGTTAATCAAGTGGTGTCTAAATATCTTGGTCTAACATTTATTCAAAATGATGAAAATGTTTTAGTGCCCCATGGTAACAAATATGGATGGCAAGTTTGGATAGCTTTTATGAAGTTAGAATTTTTCAAAAGGAACCATCATTTTTCGTTATCATTCTTTGACTCAATTTTAAAAGAATCAGTCGGGTATGCTCACAATTGTTCTTCTGTTGCAAATTCTAACTATTTCCAATTACCCAGACCTCCTGAAAATCATACGCAATCCACTCTAGGTTGTCTGTTTACATCCCTGATCATTTACAGTCGCATAGTTTTTAGGATGCATAAAATTTGTAGATATGTACATTTGTTTTCTTTCTCACCACATTTTCTGCAGAACAAATGCCCCGCATACAAGGTATAATTTTTTTTTTCACATCTTTGCTCTCTTTTCTTCATTTGCATACATTGAGGACAATGCATGATTTAGGTATGGGGGGGAGTTTGTTTGTATTATTGTATTAGATTTTTTTTATTTTTTTATTTCTCTTTTTAGGAAAAAATAGTAAAAAAAAACACGAAAAAAGTATTAAAAAAATTTTGTTTGACTTTTTATGGGTTGAATTAATTCTAATAAGTGTTTGTGGAGTAAAACTCATAAGTAAGATTGAAATATTTAGAACTCTTAAATTTTTGATAAGATACAAAATCTTAGTTCGAAACACCATCTGAATTAAAATTAATTTCACAAGCATTTTTACACTTTACGTTTGCACTAATTCTTAGTTGTGGGGTATAAACCATGATTCGAGTAATTTCCAAAAAAAAAGAATGAAAAGAAAAAAGAATGAAAAAAAATAAAGTTGAGAAAAGTTGAAAAAAAAAGGAATAAATAATTGTTTCAATGTCCATTAAACGAAATAACTGGGTATCCAAGCCTCGGGAAGCATCGATATTTACGCTGAAAAGTGTGATGGATAAAAACAACTTGACTAGTCTAATTTTGTGGCCTTTGTTACTTGAATTAGTAAATCCTTAGGGGTGTCTCTACACCTAGTTCCCTAAAGCCATCTGGTTTGGGAGTCATTGGTCCAACGCTCGCTCTACATGGGTAACTCTGAAAAGCCTAAGAAAATGAGACATTGCACAAGTCAAGAATCAAAATTGAAAGAAAATGGAAAAATGGAAAAAAGAAAAAGAAAAATGAGCTTGCTTGATTTTCATGGTAAAAATCCCTACTAAGAGTTACATCACATACACATGCATGAATCACTTGGAATTGATTTAATGAAGGATGGTGTCTAAAATGAAGATCGAGTATTTTTGATAAGGTGAAAGTGTGATTTTAAATTTAATCTTGCTTATGTATAATGCCCATAAATATTTAGAAGTTTTCTTTCAATTTCATAATTTGTTGAACCCAAAAAATATATTTTTGAATTTTGTGGGTATATTCACTGCAAACCGTCACGAGACACAAGTCGTCCACTTGGGTAACATTGGGGTTTAAAGGCTTGTTGCACATGCTAAGTGCAATCGTGTTTCTTACGAAAATGGGGTAGTGTAATTTTTATTTTATTTTATTTTTATTTTACTCGAGGACGAGCAAAAGTTAGGTATGGGGGTATTTGATAGACACGTAATTCATACATTTAATTATTCCTAATTTTGTCCTTTTAATTATATTAGTTTATTAAATTAATATGTTTTATTTTATTTTATAGGATTTAATATTTGTTGCAATAAAGTCAAAATCTTGAAGATCAAGCGATATTTAATGCTTTTATTCATGTAAGGAATATCCAAGAAGAATCCTACAAGGAGTAGGAAAGAGGTTGAATAATCTTGGTGTGCAAGTCAAATCCAACAACAGAAGAGAAAGTATATCTAGAAGATCTTTTTGGAAAGTTGATTGGGGACAAAACTGTCCAAGTTCAATGAACCTTAATTAGGGTTCCAAGTTATTTTTCCCTATAAATAGGCCTCTTGTTTTAGAGAGAAAGGCACCGCTTATTATTTTCTTTTTCTTAGTTCTTCGCTAGGGTAGAAGGGAGCAACATATTTAGAGTTTATTTTTTCTCTTATTCCAATCACGCGTGAAACTACTGTCAGGGAGTATTTGTATCTTTCTTTTATTTATATAATAGAAATTCTCTTTTTAATCATTGTTCTTATTTCATGCGAATTGTAGTACTAATATTATTTGTTTTTGTTTTTAATTCCATGGCTAGCTAAATTTCTAATACCTAGGATTATGATGAAACTAAGTATTTCATAATAATATTTTCTTTCCGTTCCAAAATTAATGCATAATTATTTTCGCCTTCATATTTTCTTCCGCATAAATTGCATATGATTTTTATATTGATTGCGAGGTTTTGATAAGTTATAGTTAATCTGTGAATTTTTCATAACTTATGCTTGCCGATATTAATTATATGAATCATTATTTTTAAAGGGACGGGAGAATAATTTGGGAATTGATTTAGGAAATAAGAAATTATTTATTATGTTAATATTTGGTGGATTCTGATTCCTAGGTATTTTTTCTCATTAATAGTTTCCGTTATTAATTAGTAGTTTGAATAATTTAGTTAATAAATTTTCTCCACCATATTTATTTCTAATTCGCCTAAAATATTAATTAAGGATATATTAAAGAATTAATCTAGTCTCTGTGGGTTCGACTTGTACTTGCCAGTTCTTCAATTTGATACTGTGCACTTGCAGTTACATATTTTTATCACATCAAGTTTTTGGCGCCGCTGCCGGGGACTAGAATTAATTTTTATTTATTCCTTAATTTTTATTTATTCGAACTAGCTTTAACTCTATATTTTTTTTCCAGGATTATTGAAGTTGGTCGAAGGAGCGAAAAGATAAAAATTTTGTTGCTGCGCTTTCTTCGGTACTTCGTATCTCCATATTTAAAAAAAATAGTTTAGTTTTTATTATTATTAATATTTTTTTTATTTGTCGCATTCATACATTCACTCACGTAGAGCACATCCTGTTAGGTTTTTATTTTTATTTATTATTATTATTATTATTATTATTATTTTGTCAAATATAAACTGTGGTGATTGCTGGAGGATTGAGGTACGTCAAAATTTCTCATTCTTTCGTAATTCACATAGTTTTAGGACACTTTATTTGTTTACAATTTTTTTTTATTATTTGTGCATTTTCATCTTTAATCTAACAATAAAGGCAAAACCCTTAACAAGATAAGGTGGGGATTTCATCACCCTTCCTTGGCCCACAAACAACCCAATTTGCATTTTGCATGACCATGACCTAATAAAATCAAGTAGACGTTGGACCCTAGGACTCTCGAGCTCAATTAGGACAAGAAACTCCAAGAGGAGTCTGAATTTTAAATTAATCAAACTACTGGTGTCTAGGCAAGTGGTTCAAAAGGTATACGCCTAAAGATTGTGTGGTTAATCAATTAGTCACCGTTTCTACGGAGAGACTCCCACCTTTCTTATACTTACCTGGCTAGTGGTGTGTTTAATTTCGAATTTGGTGGACCTTGCGGTGTAATTTGGAAGAGTTAGGAGCTGTCTAGATTTTAATTAGGTTGACCTTAGAAGTAAATTTATTGTTATTTTTATTTTTTTATTTTTTTATTTTTTATTTTTTTTTTGTGCTTATCTGCTTATTTGTCAAGTAGTGTATGCAAAAAGTGTGGATTAGGGACGAAACATCCCGATTAGTGAGAACACTTGATTTTTCGGATTTCACTTTAAAAGATCTCACTTTAAGAAAAATGGAGGGCGCACAAACTGTTTGTTTAAGGGATCGATGTTATCCTTTCCGCTCTGCCCAACCTTCATGTATCAGTCTACCACCGGTAACTGGTAACAATTTTGAACTTAAGCCACATTTTATAAATATGTTACCTAGGTTCACAGGGATAGAAGATGCATATTTATTTATTCAGGAATTTGAGGAAGTTTGTGCCCTAATAAAAATTCAACAATTGTCTGATGACTCAATTAGGCTAAGAGTTATAACATTTTCTTTAAAAGATAATGCTAAAAAATGGTTATATAGCCTACCAAATAATTCCTTATCAACCTGGGAGGGATTTGTTGTTACATTTCTAAAAAAATATTTTTCAAATCATAAAACTACTAAATTAGGACTGCAATTCATCAATTTTGCCAACTTGAAAAAGAGTCCTTTTGGAAATATTTTGATAGATTTAAAAATTTGTTATCCCAGTTCCCACACCATGGAATTGAGAAATGGAGATTGTGTCAAATTGCTTACGAAGGTTTTGACTATCCCACTAAAACAATGTTAGAGTCAATGTGTCTGGGGGATTTTTTGAATAACGATGAGGAAAAAGCTTGGGAGTTTTTAGAAGACTTAGCAGAAAAAACCATGCAATGGGAAACTACCCGAGAGACCGATAAACCTGGTTCATCTAGAGGTGTTCATATAATTGACAATTCAATTGCTACAGAAGCTAAGTTGGCTGGTGTACTTAAAAGACTTGAAGCATTAGAAACTAGGGGACAATCACACGTGAACCAAGTTTCAACACCAACACCTTTGTGTCTAAGTAATTCACCAAGCCATGTGATTGAGGAATGTCCTAGAGTCATGTCCCAACTCGAAGAATATGAACAAGTCAATTCAATGTTTCAAAGACCTGTGAATGACCCATTTGCACCCACTTATAATCCAGGTTGGAGAAATCATCCTAATTTTGCATGGAACCAAGGACCCTACCCAAATAATTCTTCAAATCAGGTCAATCAGTCTCTAAATCAATCTTTTCAACCTTACCAAAAGTCAAATCCTGGTCCGTACCAAAATTCAAATCCAGCACCTCAATATCCACCAGGTTTTTCTAATGAAAGTGAGAGGAGACTTAGCACCTTAGAGAAAAGTGTGAGCACCTTATAGAAGAGTGTGGAAACTGTAATAAAATTTATTTCTCGCCTAGAGATCCAAATGAGTCAATTGGCCACTAAAGTTAGTGAAAGAGAGAAGGGTAAACTTCCTAGTCAACCCGAGACCAATCCAAAATTTTCAGTTCCTACTCAAAAACCTTATCATGTTAATTCACTTGAAAACAACCAAGTCAATCATGTGAATTCTGTAATTTCTTTAGGGTCTGGAAATTATTTTAACAATCATGCTGAAATTGATAATGAAGAAGAGAAAAATTTAAATGTTAAATCTAATAATCCATCTTCAAAGTTAGCCCAGCCTGAAAAGCCCACAAACTCTGAGTCAGTAGGTCTATCTACTCAGCTTGTGTCAAAAAATGATCAAACCACATCTTCTGAATCAAATGAAAAAGCCTTCAAACCTAAAGCCCCATTCCCTCAAAGACTTATTTCAAATAAGCAGTCAGCCCAGTTGGACAAAATTCTAGAAGTGTTCAAACGAGTAAAAATTAACATTCCTCTTCTAGATGTCATTCAACAAGTTCCCTCATATGCTAAATGTCTAACAGATTTGTGCACACATAAAAGAACCACTCGTGTTCCTAAGAAAGCTTTTCTAACAGCCCGTGTTAGTTCTATCTTGTCATGTCAAGTCCCTGTGAAGTATAAGGACCCCGGTTGTCCTACAATTTCATGCATTATAGGTGACACCTTAATTGAAAAGGCTTTACTTGATTTAGGAGCTAGTGTGAACCTATTACCATTTTCTGTGTACCAAACCTTAGGCTTAGGGGAGTTGAAAAAGACAAGTGTCACACTCCAACTAGCTGACCGTTCTGTTAAAGTACCAAAAGGAATAGTTGAAGATGTACTCATTAAGGTTGGTGATTTTGCCTTCCCTGTTGACTTTATTGTCCTTGAAACTCAGCCTGTTGTCAATCCCAATGGTCAAATTCCTGTAATTTTAGGTAGACCATTTCTAGCAACTTCTAATGCGTTAATCAATTGTAGAAATGGACTAATGAAATTGACATTTGGGAACATGACAATTGACTTAAATGTGTTTAATGTGGGAGAGCAACCTAGTGATTTGTTTGACCAGTCCGTTGAAGTGAACATTATTCAACAAATGTCGGGAAATGAGCTTATGGGGGAAGATGAAATTATTAACTTTTGTCTAAATCATTATGGTCAAAATTGGGATGAAACTGAATACTTGAATGAGGTCAATGAGATGTTAGACTCCACAGCCCAAAAATCTTACTCTAGATTGGAACCTATAGTTGAATCAAGTTTGACACATTTTGAGCATTGTCACGAGAATCAAATTGACCTTCAATCCTCTTATGATCATTTTAAGTCTACCTTGGGTCCATCCGACGCGCCTTCCAGAAACACTAAATGTGATTTAACAAATGAACCAAAGGTTGTGGACAATGATTATCTTCCATGTTTAGATAATGAGATCATATCTCCCATTTCAGATAATGCATGTGTTAATCAAGTGGTGTCTAAACATCTTGGTCTAACATTTATTCAAAATGATGAAAATGTTTTAGTGCCCCATGGTAACAAATATGGATGGCAAGTTTGGATAGCTTTTATGAAGTTAGAATTTTTCAAAAGGAACCATCATTTTTCGTTATCATTCTTTGACTCAATTTTAAAAGAATCAGTCGGGTATGCTCACAATTGTTCTTCTGTTGCAAATTCTAACTATTTCCAATTACCCAGACCTCCTGAAAATCATACGCAATCCACTCTAGGTTGTCTGTTTGCATCCCTGATCATTTACAGTCGCATAGTTTTTAGGATGCATAAAATTTGTAGATATGTACATTTGTTTTCTTTCTCACCACATTTTCTGCAGAACAAATGCCCCGCATACAAGGTATAATTTTTTTTTTCACATCTTTGCTCTCTTTTCTTCATTTGCATACATTGAGGACAATGCATGATTTAGGTATGGGGGGGAGTTTGTTTGTATTATTGTATTAGATTTTTTTTATTTTTTTATTTCTCTTTTTAGGAAAAAATAGTAAAAAAAAACACGAAAAAAGTATTAAAAAAATTTTGTTTGACTTTTTATGGGTTGAATTAATTCTAATAAGTGTTTGTGGAGTAAAACTCATAAGTAAGATTGAAATATTTAGAACTCTTAAATTTTTGATAAGATACAAAATCTTAGTTCGAAACACCATCTGAATTAAAATTAATTTCACAAGCATTTTTACACTTTACGTTTGCACTAATTCTTAGTTGTGGGGTATAAACCATGATTCGAGTAATTTCCAAAAAAAAAGAATGAAAAGAAAAAAGAATGAAAAAAAATAAAGTTGAGAAAAGTTGAAAAAAAAAGGAATAAATAATTGTTTCAATGTCCATTAAACGAAATAACTGGGTATCCAAGCCTCGGGAAGCATCGATATTTACGCTGAAAAGTGTGATGGATAAAAACAACTTGACTAGTCTAATTTTGTGGCCTTTGTTACTTGAATTAGTAAATCCTTAGGGGTGTCTCTACACCTAGTTCCCTAAAGCCATCTGGTTTGGGAGTCATTGGTCCAACGCTCGCTCTACATGGGTAACTCTGAAAAGCCTAAGAAAATGAGACATTGCACAAGTCAAGAATCAAAATTGAAAAAAAAAGGAAAAATGGAAAAAAGAAAAAGAAAAATGAGCTTGCTTGATTTTCATGGTAAAAATCCCTACTAAGAGTTACATCACATACACATGCATGCATCACATGGAATTGATTTAATGAAGGATGGTGTCTAAAATGAAGATCGAGTATTTTTGATAAGGTGAAAGTGTGATTTTGAATTTAATCTTGCTTATGTATAATGCCCATAAATATTTAGAAGTTTTCTTTCAATTTCATAATTTGTTGAACCCAAAAAATATATTTTTAAATTTTGTGGGTATATTCACTGCAAACCGTCACGAGACACAACTCGTCCACTTGGGTAACATTGGGGTTTAAAGGCTTGTTGCACATGCTAAGTGCAATCGTGTTTCTTACGAAAATGGGGTAGTGTAATTTTTGTTTTATTTTATTTTTATTTTACTCGAGGACGAGCAAAAGCTAGGTATGGGGGTATTTGATAGACACGTAATTCATACATTTAATTATCCCTAATTTTGTCCTTTTAATTATATTAGTTTATTAAATTAATATGTTTTATTTTATTTTATAGGATTTAATATTTGTTGCAATAAAGTCAAAATCTTGAAGATCAAGCGATATTTAATGCTTTTATTCATGTAAGGAATATCCAAGAAGAATCCTACAAGGAGTAGGAAAGAGGTTGAATAATCTTGGTGTTCAAGTCAAATCCAACAACAGAAGAGAAAGTATATCTAGAAGATCTTTTTGGAAAGTTGATTGGGGACAAAACTGTCCAAGTTCAATGAACCTTAATTAGGGTTCCAAGTTATTTTTTCCTATAAATAGGCCTCTTGTTTTAGAGAGAAAGGCACCGCTTATTATTTTCTTTTTCTTAGTTCTTCGCTAGGGTAGAAGGGAGCAACATATTTAGAGTTTATTTTTTCTCTTATTCCAATCACGCGTGAAACTACTGTCAGGGAGTATTTGTATCTTTCTTTTATTTATATAATAGAAATTCTCTTTTTAATCATTGTTCTTATTTCATGCGAATTGTAGTACTAATATTATTTGTTTTTATTTTTAATTCCATGGCTAGCTAAATTTCTAATACCTAGGATTATGATGAAACTAAGTATTTCATAATAATATTTTCTTTCCGTTCCAAAATTAATGCATAATTATTTTCGCCTTCATATTTTTCTCCGCATAAATTGCATATGATTTTTATATTGATTGCGAGGTTTTGATAAGTTATAGTTAGTCTGTGAATTTTTCATAACTTATGATTGCCCATATTAATTATATGAATCATTATTTTTAAAGGGACGTGAGAATAATTTAGGAATTGATTTAGAAAATAAGAAATAATAATTATAATAATAATAATTATAATTATAATAATAATAATAATTATTATTATTATCTATATAATAAAAAAGAATCCATTTTGAATCTTTCATCTATATAATAAAACAGAACCTATTTTGAATCTTTCATTTGACAAAGCACAAGGACGGTTCAGATTCATTCTACTTAATTTTTCCAACTTAATCTTAAGGCTCATATTTCTTCCCTCCCAAATCAAATTCACACCTACTGTGACGCCCCCAAAATAGGTATACAACACCCATTCTGAGTCGCCAAATACATGGTACAGAAAGCAAACTACAACTTCAATAATACAATTGTCGTGCAAAATACGACAACACATACTGTGAGTTTAAATACAAATATTGTCTTCTGGACAATATCCACACTCAAATAAATCCTCATTACAATTATTCAAACACTATTTTACAGAAATAGTGAGGACTGCTAATACATCTTTCTAGAACCATCACTCCATACCCCGACTAGATCCTGCTATGTTCTCACCTCCTGAGAAGAAAAATGGAACAAAAAGGAAAAGGGTGAGCTCAACTAGCCCAGTAAAGAATATTATGACTAAGATAATATACAACAAATTATCGTTAGTCTTCAACAGGGAAAAATCTGATAAAATATAATCGACAACAAGTTTTAGATCAACAACTGCAGCGGAAACAACAAACCATTAGAAGAGTCAAGTAGAGAAAGAATTCTACTATCTTCTAAGATTTAAAAGTCCATCATCAATATTTTATCCCTGTAACATCAATTAATAATCATCTTTAACCAAATATTCATCTTTGCACTACAGGCCAAAGATATTCATTTGTATCATCAGTCGGTCATGTTCATCTCAACACCTGTTCATCTTTGCACTACAGGCCAAAGATATTCATCAAGTAATTATACATCTTTGCACTACAGGCCAAAGATATTCAGTAATATCATCATTTAGGACTGAGGATGATGAAAAATATCTTAAAGAGAACGAATCCAATGAGACAGAAGGACAAATAGTAGGGATTCGTATAACAGTTTATCCAAGATCAATAATACTTCATAATAATCAATTGTGAAGCAGAATTCAAAAATAAAGATCAAAACATGGATACAATCAAAGATAGTAACCATAATAGACATCTTGGACAAAAAGGGAAAATTTTATTTTTCGGTGAATAGTGCCGTATTCGTGAATAGTGCCGTATACGTGAATAGTGCCGTATACGTGAATAGTAACCCCCGACACAAAAAGTTCTAAATTTGATAAAAACTCATATCAATATTTCAGCATAATGATATTGAAAAAAATAATATCATTAAGAAGAAAATAATATCCCTTACCTCAAAATATCAGTACTTCTGGTCGGAATACCGGTATAAGGCTGAAAGAAACTTGCTCTGATGAATAGAAATTCTCAAAGTATCTAAATACTCACAAAATACACTCAATAATCTAGAGAGAGAAAGAGAGAAAACTTGTTTCTGGTGTGATTTTCAATTCTAACTTAGCCCTCTATTTATAGGAAAATTTTGGTAGGTTTGACCTGCAACCTGATGGCTTTACCTGCTACTATTCCCACCCACCACATTTGAAATATAATTCAGCACATTTCTTCACCAACCACAAGTGGGGCCCACCAATTCTAGAATTTTCCATCAAAATGATAAACTCCGACAATTCAACAATTTCTGAACCAGTCATCTCGTAAAATTCATAATAAATCATACGTTCATTTTTAACGGTTCAAAATTTGTGGACATATACTCAACTTATATATGTATAACATATCCAAAAATTACCACGATCCAACGGTCGGATTAAAAATTATAACACCCGCAATATTTCTCAAAAACCCTGATTTGATTTTTAATACCTCCATTCCGATAAAAATACTGATAAAACACCTCAACATTAACTCCTTCATTTTTAACCACGAAAAATATATCCCTCATTTATATCCACATAAAATAAATATTTCCTTATCATATGAATCAATAATTAATTATTCACAAATAATATTACAGAATCACATTTATGACAACCAGGCCGTTCCCAGGAAAGAGGGGGCTTTCCAATAAGGATTTCTCCTTACTGGCGCGCAATTAGATGACCAAACCTCTCCTTAGACAGAACTTTCTAGACATTGCCAATAATGTTATATAATAATATTATTCATATAATATGAATTATTGATCTGATAATGGAAAACACTGTGCAGCAACAATTATTGAAACAACAATAATATAAAATATCAATGTAACAATTATTGAATCAATAAAATAAAATATTGAACAATAACTACTGTAACAATTATTGAGTAGTGCCTTCCTACGTAAGAATTAATAATTGGTGCAATACCGTGTGCTACTGTATTTTAATCACCGGGTATTCCAACAGTATTAACGATAACAACTACGCCGTTATTTATAAATAACTTATACTTGTCATTTTCTTCATCCAATCGCTTTCCGTTATGGGGCCCACACAAGGCTGCGCCGTCGTGCGAATATTCCCCGACAGCAAGAATATTCCACGACCAAACGAATATTCCCCGACAAAATGAATATTTTATAACCACTTACTTATTTTGTAAAATTTGCACATTTCACCCATAACCAAAGTATTATATCAAATTAGCCTCTTATTATTCATAATAATATTTAGAGAAAATTTGATTTTATTCATTAATAAGTTGGGGTCTTACACCTACACCGTACTCTTTCTCATGTTCACACACAAAATCTCTCTCTCCTCTCTTCTTCACATACACAAACAAATAATAATAATAATAGTACTATTAATAATTATAATAGTACTACTACTACTACTACTACTACTACTACTACTACTACTAATTATTATAATAGTACTAATAATAATAATAATATTAATAATAATAATAGTAGTAATAGTAATAATAATACTAATACTAATACTAATAATAATTATAATAATAATAATAATAATAATAATAATAATATAATAGTAATAATAATAATAATAATAATAATAATAACAACAACAACAACAACAATAATAACAATAATAATAACAATAATAATTATTATTTTGTAAAAATCACTTTTTTACCATTGTGGTTGTAGTGATTTAAGCAATTAGCCACTGTACTTTTAAAATATTCAATTATCCCACTGTGCTTTTTAAAAATATTCAATCATACCATTTCGTCCATTTTTGTAGACAGACGTTAACAAATCTGTTCTTGTTTCCTTCGTGACTTTTTTTAAAAAAATAAACAATTACGTGGTATATCCTTATGTGGCAACAAAATAATTTTGTAATGGATTTTCTTTATACTTTTTTCTTCTCAAACAAAAAAATAAAATAATAAAATCATTATGTGGTGAAAAAATAATTAAAATAAATATTTTAATTTATGTTTTTATAATTTTTTTTCTTTTCCTTTTATCTTTTCCTTTCTTTTAATAATTATTTTTATTTTAAAAATTAATTTTAAATAATACAAATAATATATCAAATTTTTTTTATCAATGAGATCTATTACAACATTACATTAATTTCAATAAAAATTAAAAATAAAAAATCATTAATTACGTGGCAAAAAATAATTAAAATAATAATAAAATTAAAATAAATATTTTAATTTATTTTCTTTATTTGTATTCTTTTCCTTATCGCTTTTCCTTTCTTTTAATAATTATTTTTATTTTAAAAATTAATACTAATATATATTTTAATGATATAAAAAAAGTAAGTACATAATTAACATAAAATAAAAAATCGATACAATTAGCAAAAATTAGTTAAACAAATGACATAAAAATTAAAAATAAAAATTATAAAGAAAATGATTTTATTATTTTATTTTTTTGTTTGAGAAGAAAAAATTATAAAGAAAATCCATTAATACAAATAATATATCAAAAATTTTGTATCAATGAGATCTATTACAACATTACATTAATTTCAACAAAAAAATAAAAAAAAATTCATTAATTATTTTTATTTTTAAAATTAACTATTTGTATTTTAAAATTAATTATTTTGAAATTAATTAATTATTTTTAAAATTAATATTTTATTTTTAAAATTAATTATTTTTAAAATTATCACCATGGTCGCCTCGAAAAAAATTAAATAGCAGGATAATTTTTACTAATTGTATGAAATTTTTTATTTTATGTTAATTATGTACTTATCTTTTTTATATCATTAAAAAAAATGAAAAGAGATAAGAAAAAAAAATTAATTAATTATTTTTATTTTTAAAATATTATTTTATTTTTATTTTTTTAAAATTATTTTTGAAAGAGAAAAATATTATTTTTTTTAAAATTAATTTTTTTATTTTTAAAATTAATTATTTTATTTTAAAATTACTTAATTATTTTTAAAATTATCACCATGGCCATCTCAATCAAACTAATATTTTATTTTTATTTTTATAGCTAATTTTCTATTTTATGATAATTTGTATTATTTGGAAAAAAAGATATTAGAAAAAAAGAAAAAAGTCAACCAAGCTTTCTCCCGCCCAGTCAGCAAAGACACATAATTTCTTATTTTTTTCAAAAAGCCACATTAGCATATTATTAACGTCTATCTACAAAAATGGACGGAATGACCTGATTGAATATTTTTTAAAAGTACAGTGAGATAATTGAATATCTTAAAAGCACAGTGACTAATTGCTTAAAACACTACAACCACAATGGTGAAAAAGTACTTTTTACCATTATTATTTTGTATTGTGGTAGTGTGGTGAATTATGATAATTGTTATTGATGATTGTAAATTTTGTAGACAAGTTTAGATTTTTCTGAATATTTATTTTTAAAGAAAAATTAATTATTGTGGTAGTGTGGTAAATTATGATAATTGTTATGTATGATTGTAAGTTATTTTAAGTTACAAAAAGTCTTTAGATAATATAGTATTTTTTTAATTTTAATATAATTTTTCGTTACGCCGAGCCTTTAGGCACGGACAATTACTAGTTATCTATATAATAAAACAGAACCCATTTTGAATCTTTTATTTGACGAAGCATAAGGACGGTTTAGATTCATTCTACTTAATTTTTTCAACTTAATCTTAAGGCTCATATTTCTTCCCGCACAAATCAAATTCACCCTTACACCGCACTCTCTCTCATATTCACACACAAAATATCTCTATCCTCTTTTCTTCACACACACAAACAAATAATAATAATAATAGTACTATTAATAATTATAATAGTACTACTACTACTAATAATAATTATTATTATTATAATAGTACTAATAATAATAATTATTATAATTATAATAATAATAATTATTATTATTATTATCTATATAATAAAATAGAACCCATTTTGAATCTTTCATTTGACAAAGCACAAGGACGGTTGAGATTCATTCTACTTAATTTTTTCAACTTAATCTAAAGGCTCATATTTCTTCCCGCCCAAATCAAATTCACACCTACACCGTACTCTCTCTCATGTTCACACACAAAATCTCTCTCTCCTCTCTTCTTCACACATACAAATAAATAATAATAATAATAGTACTATTAATAATTATAATAGTAGTACTACTACTACTACTACTAATAATTATTATTATAATAGTACTAATAATAATAATAATATTAATAATAATAGTAGTAATAGTAATAATAATACTAATACTAATAATTATTATAATTATACTAATAATAATAATATAATAATAATAATAATAATAATAATAATTATTATTATTATTATTATTTTATATTGTGGTAGTGTGGTGAATTATGATAATTGTTATTGATGATTGTAAATTTTGTAGACAAGTTTAGATTTTACTGAATATTTAGTTTTAAAGAAAAATTAATTATTGTGGTAGTGTGATAAATTATGATAATTATTATATTTGATTGTAAGTTATTTTAAATTATAAAAAATTTTTAGATAATATAATATTTTTTTAATTTTATTCTAATTTTTCGTTAAGCCGTGCGTTTAGGACACGGGCAATTACTAATAAAACAATAAGTCTGGGGCGACCGGATTTTTGTGACATTTTTAGCGACCAACTGATGCGGCTTTGTCCTCATCAGCGATGAAAAAAAAATAAAAATTTGTCCGAAAGCCAGATCACGCCAAACACTTTCTTCTTTTCTCTCTTTATTTATCGGTCTGATTGCCCAAACCTCCAATCCATCATCCTCAATGGCAGCGACGGCAAACTTACATCGCTCATCACTCTCCTATCTCTTATATTCTCTCTCTATTCGCTCCGTATCGTCATCAGCTCGCCGCCATTTCCCCTCACCCGGAAACCCCCAATTCATACCCCCACCGCAAAACCCAAACCCTAAAACTCGAACCCCACTAGAAAAGCAATTTGAAACATGGCTTGACAAGCTCAAACCTGGGTTCACCTCAATGGATGTCGACGAAGCCTTAAGGGCCCAATCCGACCCGGATCTCGCACTCGACATCTTCCGCTGGACCGCCCAGCAGCGCCGCTACAAGCACAACGATATCACTTACCTTACCATGCTCCAAATCTCAATCTCCGGCAAGCGCTACCGCCAAGCTGAAACCCTTGTCGAGGAAGTCATTGCCGGCGCTTGCCCAGGGAGTGTCCCTCTTTACAATTCCATTATCAAATTCTGTTTCGGCCGTAAGTTTCTATTTAATCGGGCATTCGACGTTTACAAGAAAATGTGGAAATCAGAAGATGCTAAACCATCACTAGAAACATATACATTACTGTTGAATTCATTACTTAGGAAATTCAACAAGTTGAATGTTTCTTTTAGTTACTTGCATACTGTCAGATCGTTGAATAAGCAAATGAAGGCTTTGGGTATTATACCGGATACTTTCGCATTGAATATGATCATCAAGGCTTTCTCGATGTGTTTAGAAGTTGATGAGGCCATTCGGGTTTTTCGTGAAATGGGTTTATATGGGTGTGAACCGAACTTGTATACCTATAGTTATATAATTAAGGGGTTGTGCGAGAAGGGGAGGGTGAATCAGGGTTTAGAATTTTATAAGGAAATGAGGGAGAAAGAGCTGGTGCCAAAAGGGAGTAGTTATATGATTTTGATTTGTAGTCTTGCAATGGAACAGAGGTTTGATGATGCCACTGATGTTGTGCTTGATATGTTGAGTAATTCTATGCCGCCGGATTTGTTGACATATAAAACTCTGTTGGAAGGGTTATGTAGGGAAGGGAGGGGTGGTCATGCATTTGATCTTCTTGAAGATTTGAGGAAGAAGGATAGTATGATGAATGAGAAGACTTACAAGATTTTGTTGAATGAATTACATTTTGTAAGTCGAGAGTAGACATCAGGTAAGTCCAGATCTTGGATTGCATGTGTTTTCATTCTAGAATTGGACCAAGTGTTTGGGAGAGAAACAATGAGATTACTTGACATGGAGGCTGTATATCTTGTTTGCATTCAACGGGGTGAAGGTTGAGCTCATTCATCTTTATCTGAAAACTTGGGGATTCAGTTTCAATTTTTGCTGAACCATGAGCGGGCTATTTTTATAATGTTCATGCAAAAGAGACGATGTTATCTCTTTTACAATCTTTTCATGTATAAGAATGAATAGAATACATTGCTACAAAGTCTTTTTAGTTATGAAATGAATGCTTTACCTTGTATTTGGAAATTCTCCATTACATGTTTGCTATGCAACTAAAACTGCCCTGGATTTTGAATGAAGATGGGAAAACAGAATGAGTATTAATGTTTCTTGGGTCAGTTAAATTTTGGGTCATTTAATAGCATAAGTATTACTGTTTCTTGGGTCAGTTAAATTTTGCTCTCTGTTCTAGGCGTCGTTGCTTTTATGTTGTTATTTGTGTATACTTCCTCTTGAGATATTACTATATTTCTAGTTGTTCCGAGCTCGAACTCAAGCTATTTGGCTCAGTAGCTTCTTAGCTCAGCAGTCCGGTAGCTTCTTAGCTCTAACTCTTAGCTCTAGCTCAACTCTTAGCTCAAGCTCAACTCCGGAATCCCGAGCTCGTAGCTCGAACAAGTAGCTCTTAGCTCAGTAGCTCCTAGCTACAACAAGTAGCTAATTGCTCTTATCAAGAATAAGGAGGATATATTTACATCTTTATTTCAATTAATAGGAAATTAAAACGGAACAATGCAAACATCCGAATGTTCAATATGTAACCATTCCACAAAACAATGATATAAAACTTTCTAGCATCTAGTCATGGTTTCTAACAAACATCTATCAATACAAAATGTGCAATAACCATTTCATCTTTTGATCCAATATTGCTCAAGTAATATGCATAGCAAACATGTAATCGAGTGCTAGATGTCGGCGTTGTATATCTTTTTCGTGATACCCTTTTCTTCTAATCTTTCTTTTTGGGCGATTCTCTTGTTGTTTGTACTTCTCTTTCTTCATTATACTAACCGCAGTGGGAAAATGATTATATAATACCGCCTGCAGAATTTTGATAATTTCTTTTCTCCCCCTTTTATTCTCACTCTCTTGCCCCTCTTTTTCAGCATTTTGTCTCATACATTATACATGAATTTTGCCTGAAAAAGTTACATTCAGTTATTTGACCATTTGAATTTTGAACCTGTTGGGTCATTCCATTTTGAGTCTGATTTCAAGGCTTTTAAGCAGAAATTCACATTTTTGCCTGTTTAAGGGGTTGAGCAAATTGGTTAATTGGTGTTTGAATATTTTGCTGAGCTGAGATGAGTCTGCGGTAAAAGAGTAGTAAAGGGAAGGGTTTGGATTTGGTGGAGAGGGTTGTGCTTGTAGCTGTTAAAGCATCTAGGGAAATCCCAAGAACTGCTTTGGTGTGGGCTTTAACTCATGTTGTTCAAAATGGGGATGGTGTTAAGCTGCTAGTGGGCATCCCTGTCCTCAGCTCAAGTAAACATCTATAATCTCTATCTATATTACTTTCAATTTTTGTTTCCTTATGACTTAGGATTATGGGTCACCCCTTTTATTTTCATATGCTTATGTTATGCTAAATAGCTACTATATTTTACTTCAGATAAAGTTGTGTTTTTTGTTGGCAATGTCAGAATTTAATTTGAAGTGTTCTGAATTCATAGTATTTGCATATAATTCAATTTTGTATTATATCTTGTGCCATTAATATTACTTCTTTTTAAATGTTACATTATTTAGTACTTTCAATTTCCAAAACAGACAACTAAAAAAAGAGGCAAAACTTTGCATGGAACAATTGGAATGCAATCTTGTGGTAATGAAAAAGTCTCAGCCAAAGGTGCTTCGTTTAAATCTGCTTGGATCACCTAAGATGGAAACTTAGGTTCTGTCCGGGTCAGATTCATCTGCAGAACATACGAAAAATGAATACGCTCTGTGGAATACAACTAGGGTTCTTCTTTCCAGACAAAGGGATTATGTCCTTTTATTTTGGGTTCGGTTTCATCATCCATAATTTCCAAATTCTTCCCTGATTTTGGTATTGGCTACGCTATGAATTGCTCTTCCATTTTATTTATCTGAGCCCTGTCATTTTTAACCTGTTATAAAACTTTGACTTACATGAATACTAGTAATTTCAAAACTTGTTGAGGATAAGTTCTGTGTCATAGAACTTATATAAAGTTCTTTTATCTATTATAGTTTATAAATTAATATTTTAGTATTGATGATATTATTGTAAGTTAATAACTCTAGGGTGGCAGAAATGTCAATGCCTTGAGGAATAACCTCAAGGTCTCTGGTACCAATCTCCATACTTGGGGCCGAGCTTACTTATCAAAAAATATTCTAAAATTTTGATGCTATACCTTCTGTGGCTGATCAGCCTCTGTTTATATCTGGAATTGAAGGACGTAATAAGGATGCACTAGAATGGTCAGCACGACAAAAAATTGCAGTTGGCGCTGCTCAAGGATTGAGATACCTTCATGAAGAATGTAGAGTGGGATGTATAGTCCATCGTGATATGCGGCCAAATAATATTCTCCTCACTCGTGATTTTGAACCATTGGTAAACCATTCTATTTGTCTGTTTCCTTCTTTAAAATGTTTATATATTACTTGTTCAATTTTTTTCCCTCTAAAGATAGTTTGGAAGACAAAAATGTTGTTTAAATGAAGTAAACACTTCATTCTCAACTGTTTAAGTGGTTTGTTGGTACCACTTATCGTGTTTTTTCAAAGTGTCAAATTCGATGTTTAGTATGCACTCTATATGTATTGATAAATAAATACACTTTTTATGTTTAAAATGCTCTATATTATAAGGCCGTAATTCTCATGCCTCGCGGGATGGTCATCAGAATAATTGTCATCAATAACTTGATACCTGACTCAAACAATTGGACCACATTTAAGCTTTTATATTATGTTCTTGATAAGTCTTAAAAGATATTAGTGATATGATACCTTTGTGTGCATATTAAGTGAAATTATGTGTGGTGTTCTGGTTAACATATAAGGACTTCGTCTTGCAGTCTAAGGTAAACCATTAAATCACCTAACACAAAGCATTTGACTGCATTTATTTTTGAGAAACTTCTTTAATAAAGCTATAATCGATCAAAAAAGACCAATATAAAGCTTGTGCAGTGAATCAAATAGTTCTTTTTCTTTTGCTATATTCGACTGAAATTTAACATTTTTGCCTTCGACAAGAATGAATCCCAAGACCTAATGCACCCAAGACTTATGAGTAGTCTTTTTACCATTGAGCCATGAGGGGCTTGGTTATAATAATATACTTGCATGTTCTCAACTTCATGCATAAGCTGATCAAATGCCAGGCACACAACAAGCATCCAGACCCACGAGTCACGAGCTTGAGCCCGGCCCCGCTGGCAGCGCCAAGCCTTGGATAGGTCCTCACCCCTCCACAAAAGTGGGGTGCCCCTTGGGGATTTTTCTTCAACTTCTTTTTCTTTTTCTTGTTCTCTTCATTTTTTCCCTCCTGTTTCTTTAATAGGTTGGCAATTTTGGACTAGCAAGGTGGCAGCCAGAAGGAGACATGGGTGTAGAAACAAGAATAATTGGAACCTTTGGGTAAACATGAATGATGCAATTTTCTTGTCAACCATACAGTCTACCAAACAGAATTTAAAGTGATATCCTTTTCTATGTACTTGGCTCCAGAATATGCTCAAAGTGGTGAAGTTACTGAAAAGACTGATGTGTATTCATTTGGGGTCATATTGGTGGAACTAATCACAGGACGGAAAGCTATTGATCTAAACCAGCCCAAAGGCCAGCAGTGCTTTACTGAATGGGTATAAATTATAGAGCTCTATTATTTGTGGTATTATTGAAATTTCTTATTATACACCTTTAGTGGACCAAAATTTACAGTAGTTTTTTTTTATTTTTAATAACATAACCCACAATTTATGAGGCCTGCTATTATATGTGATGGGTTCCAGACTATAGCGTACATTCATTTCGGAAAAAAATTGCAAGAATGCTGAATGCTTGTATGTTCAAATAGGAGATATTTTTTTTTCCTTTTTCAGGCTATCCCAGAACTTTGTGACTTCATATTTTTTTCCTTGGACTACATTAACACCGGACCTTGTTTTAAAATGGGGAAATTTGAGTGAAGTCTAATGAAGGGTAAGTTTGGAACTCTATTACTTGTATACGATAAGCCAATGGTGACATCTAAAGTGGGATTGATGAAATATTATTTCAGTTCAGATTAGTTTGTATTCCACACAGGGAGGTAGAGAAACATCTTTTCATTCAGAATTCCAATCAAATTGTCCTCCACTAATTTACCTGTTTCTTTATGGGTGTAGTTTAATAAATAATAATAAACTCAAGGAGTCCTTGTTTGATTTGGATCAGGCACTCCCTTTATTGGAAGGTAATGCAATTGGAGAACTGATTGATCCATGCTTGAGAAATTCCTATCCAGAGCAAGAAATCTATAGCATGGTACATTGTGCTTCCTCGTGCATTCGACGGGATCCTCATTCAAGACCTCGCATGTCTCAGGTTGGTCATTTAACTCATCTTTCAAAAACTAAGGGTATTTAAACAACAAATAAGTTCTCCCAACTAATTATATGAGAAAATGATTCGGGCTGAGTGGATAATCTTGACCTGCCTCTCTCTTCAGAGACAACGTCCAAATTCTCGTAACTACACACCTGATCATGTATCTTAAAGACTACCCGAGTACTGCTTGAGAGTAATCTCCCAAATACTTCCACTTTGCAAGTACTAGTAGGCTGCTGTATGCCTGTATATCATTTTCGTAGCCATCTTTTGTTATATATATATATATATATATATATTATAAATTACATCAAATATACCTAGATGTTGGTTCCACTTACTGATTTACACTATGAACTTCAAAGTAGGTTATTTTGACTAGCAAGACCATCATACTGTACTTACACCACCAAATAACAATTTGCTGCACACCTGAATAAAAGATAGGGATCATTTAAGCTCCTTGATTTAAAGAATATGGAACTCTAACCTTCCCTTTGACTTGTGTTTGATGATTGACCCCTTTAACTCCGATCTAAGCTTTAAAAGTAGGCCTTCATTATTTGCTCATCTCCTGTTTACGATTTTCTTCATAGGTGCTCCGGATGTTGGAAGGTGACAATTTCATGAACTAGACTATAATATACATTGATCTACATATGGTCTAAAAGAACAATTGTAGAAGGATGTAATTGAGACAAAGCAGGGGCAATGCTGCTCTAGAAAGGTCCTATTGTTGTACTGCTGCAACAGCAAGGTTAAGTAGGAAGCTTCTCCGTTAGAACACAAATGGCAGCTCAAATGAAGGGAAAAAGTAAGGAGGATCTCCCCTAAGAAACATCTGAATAATATGCATTGATGGCATGCAACATTATATTTTTATCTTTTTTTTTTTAATTCTCCCACTTTCAAGTAAACCTACAAGCATTTTATATTGCACCATTATATATAGTCTCAGAAATCAAAAACACCAAAATTTTGTATCATTCTTTTTGCTGGTGAAAAAGGGGCAACAGATCAAGATTGGAAGTTTGATATATTCTTTCACTCAGTTTTCATTTTCTGAATGCATGATTTATAAATTGTTGAAAAACTCCGATTCTTTTATTATATATTAGAAGAATAGAAAAATTAAACAGAAAATATATGTCTGTCGTCGCTCTTCTTTTTTGTGTTGAGGGGGACGATTGTAACACCCCAGTCCTACATCAAAAGATATAGGAAAAATTTGTTTTCCTTCATTGTTTTACCTTCATTGTTTTCACCACATGGACTACTCTCTACTGTCTGCAAAGAAGGTTGTGGAATTAAAAACATATTAGAAGGCTGGTCTTAAGACTCTACAGTGCAAGACCTTCCAACTAGCTACTAGTATACTTGAAATTGCAGCAAACTAATTGATAAATTGATATGAGCAAAAATTAAAAATATTAAATTTATAGGTAATATAACAAGTACATTATTTTCTCATCTTCTGTGATCTGTGACCTGTGGATGTATGTGAATCAAGCCCACAATACTTTGTATGACTCCTGTTGGTGAGTAAATTAAAATTTGTGGAACCTAACATGTTTGTGCTCTGTTATCATAAAGAGGGGAAAATGAATAAAGTAAAACAACTATATAAGCATTCATTAGAATGAAAATCAAGCAAAATAGTGTTAGTAAACCTTAAAGGAAATTATATATATATTGACTTATCTTAATTAAGCAAAACTGTAGAAAAATATTTGTCAAGGCTAGTACTTGGTACTATGTCCTTAAGATAATTATGCCCTCCGTATGGTATTTAGAGTTGATAGCACTCGTCTCCCAGGATACAATGACACCGTACACTTTAACAGCACTACTAAAAGTATACACTTTGAACCAAAAGAAATGCTCTAACTCTCTCAAATTTACTAAGGAAACTAATAAAGAAACTATATACTAGAATACTTTATTAGACTAGAATGCTTGAGAAATGGATCGAAATGAAGGCTGCCCCCTCCAATCTATTTATAGGAGGGTTGGTGACCCTTCGGATGGGCACATCACCCTTGAAAAGGCATGGGGTGCCTCTTGAAGAGGTATTATTTGTATCTGTTGGTCAAAACGATGTAGTTTTGACCATTTGCAGAATAGGCGCATCTATTCGGTCTATTAAAACGACGTAGTTTAAGTGTTAGCATAACTAAAACTACGTAATTTTAGGCTTAGAAGAAAAGGCGCGACAAAACGACGTAGTTTAGGGCCGCCCGTTCAACCTTACAGATACCGCTTCCTCAAAACGACACAGTTTTAAAAAATTATATACAAGACCCTCGTGCCTCGTGCCAGGCCGGACGACGTCGGTGCGTGCGTGGGTTCGAATCTAGCCTTGGCTAGGTCCTCTCCTTTCCACAAAAGTGGGGTGCCCCTTGGGGCCTAAACCCAAGAGCACTTTCCTTATATATAAACTGTAACACCCCCAAAACAGGTATACATCACCCATTGAGTCGCCAAAATATGGTACAGAAATAACTACAACTTTATTAATACAATTGTCGTGCAAAATACGACAACACATAAACTGTGAGTTTAAATAAAAATATTATCTTCTAGACAATATTCACACTCAAATAAGTCCTCATTACAATTATTGATACAGTATTTTACAAAAATAGTGAGGACTACTAAGACAACTTTTTAGAACCATCATTCCATACCCCGACTAGTACTCGCTATATTTTCACCTCCTGAGAAGAAAAATAGAACAAAAAGAAAAAGGGTGAGCTCAACTAGCCCAATAAAGAACATTATGACTAGGATAATATAGAACAAATTATCGTTAGTCCTCAACACGGAAAAAAATCTGATAGAATATAATAGACAATAATTTTTAGATCAATATTCACAGCGGAAATAACAATTCATTAGAAGAGTTAAGCAGAGAATGAATTCTACTATCTTCTAAGATTTAAAAGTCCATCATTAATATTTTATTCCTGTTGTGACGCCCCCAAAATAGGTATACATCACCCATTTTGAGTCGCCAAATACATGGTACAAAATTCAAATACAACTTAATAATACAACTGTCGTGTACAATACGACAAAACATAAACTGTGAGTTTGAATACAAATATTGTCTTCTAGAGAGTATCCATACTCAAAAGGAGTACTCATTACAATTATTATCACACTATTACATAGAATAGTGAGGACTACTAATGCTATTATCTGGTCCATCACTCCGTTCTCCGACTCGTCCCAGCTATATTCTCATTTCCTGAAGAGAACAGTGAAAGAAAAGGTGAGCTCAACTAGCCCAGTAAAAAATATTATGACTAAGATAATGCAGAATAAATTATCAATAGTCTTCAACAATGTTAAACTGATAAAATACAATAGACATCAAGTTTAACTGCAGCGGAACCAGCAATCCATTAAAAGAGTCAAGTAGAGAAATAAAATCTACTATCTTCTATGATTTAAAAGGTTTTTCATCACTTTTATCGCTGAAACTCAGCTTAATAAATAATCCACATCATTAAATCATCCATGCACTACAGGCCAAGGATATTCTTTAGTATCACGATCACGAATTATCTATGCACTACATGCCAAAGATAATCGTGTATTCATTAGTATCACAACCACAAATTATCCATGCACTACGGGCCAAAGATAATCGTGTATTCATCAACGGTCCTGATCATGCCATAAAATAATTCATCTTTGCACTACGGCCAAAGAGAATCCATAGCCATAATCATACCAAAAACTGTCCATCAATGCACTACGGGCCAATGAGGACTTTTTCCACATCATTTGTAACATTACGGTCATGATTACACCGAATAATCCCTGGTCATAATCATACCAAGTCCATCTATGCAATACAGGCCACAGATGACTTTCAACAAAATATAAACATAAGGATGATGACAATAATATAAGAATTCAATAAAACAAGTTCAACAATTAATTTATTCAGGAACTAATAACATCCAAGTTGTCAACATGATACTGCTTTGTGCAGTAAAATTCAAGAATGCTCAGAAGAATATTTTCATGAAAAGATACTAGATGAAGCGCAAATATCAAGGATATTCCACTAATTTCATGGAGTATAGAAGTCAAAACTTTAACCAACTGAGTATAATAAAGAATGGAATAACAAAAGAAATCACCATGCATGCGGTACTTCGCATAGACAGGTTATTCCAACAGAATAATAAGTAACGGAACCAGGTCGGGCGAAATTCGCACCGGCAGGATGTTCCAACAGAATAATAATAAAGACGGAACCAGGTCCGGCGTAAAACGCACAGACATGATATTTCAACAGAATAATAATAAAGAATGGAACCAGGTCCGGCGTAAACGCACAGAAAGGATATTCCGACAGAATAATAAATAATGGAACCAGGTCCGGCGTAAACGCACAGACAAGATATTCTGACAGAATATTAAAGAACGGAATATTAGAAGAATTTCACCATGTATACGGTACTTCGCATAAACAGGTTATTCCAACAGAATAATAAGAATGTAATAACAACAGTTCTCTTCATGAATACGAAAGAATAATACCCCTTACGAGTACAACAAATAATATTCCCTACCTTTAGAAAAACTGAATACTGGAGTAGTGAAGTAGCAGAATACTTTTCTTCTTTCTCTCTATAATTTCTCTCTGGAGTTTCAGTGAATTTGTAAGAAATAATGAAGGAATGAACTTCTATTTATAGGAGAATGGATAGGCACTGTGTAAGGATTTCTTCACAGATGAAATAATTCAAAGACTCACGGATGAAAATTTTGATACTACATATTCAAATTGTCAAACCTTCAACCAATCATAACAAAGTAAGACAAAATATAATATATATATATATATATATATATATATATATATATATATATATATATATATATATATATATATATATAATACCAATCACCTCTTTAAAAATAACTCCATCACCCGAACAACTTGCTAGATTTCTTTTTCCCAAATTCATTTTCAACACCCGTGGGCCCCACGTGTTCCCCTCCACCAAAATCCACTCACTCATTTAATATATATATATATATATATATATATATATATACATACACATTTCTTACTTTTCCACCAACATGTCCACATCCACACACATCATTCTCACTTCTTTTCCACCATTTCCCACTCACACACACAACATATACACACAGACACACACACACACACACACACACACACACACACACACATATATATATATATATATATATATATATATATATATATATATATACACACACACACACACACACATATCACATACTTATATATATTAAATCCCTCCCCTATATGTAACTTCCTCTCACCCCCAATTTTAAAATAAGTTTTTCAACACATATGTGCCCCACATATGGGCCCCACCTTTAAAAAATTTTCTACCGATTATTTTGAAAAATGGGTAAATAGAAATCCAAATAATAAGCAAAACTGAGTGACTTCTCACGTAAGCATCAATAATCAATACCTTGTGCTACTATGCAACCACGCGTAACTGTACTTTTACTACCAAGTAGTTCAACAGTATTAACGGTAAAACTTACGCCGTTATTTTCATAAAAATATTTCTGTCGTTTTCTCAATCCGACAATCATTCCGTTGTGGGGTCCACCAATGATTGCGCCATTGCACGAATATTTCCTGCTAAAACAAATATTTTCCGACCAATCGAATATAATACAACAACTTGCATACTTTGCAAAATTTTTAAATACTACCCACAACTATAACATTATATTAAATCCACACCATAATATTAAAAAAAAATATTTCGAGAAATTTAAATCTTTATTCATAAAATCTGGGGTCTCACAATCTCCCCTCCTTATAGAATTTCGCCCTCGAAATTTACGTACGTACCTGGTATGCCGAACAGATGAGGACACTTCGTCAGATTCTGACTCTTGAGGTATACCCTTTAAGCGTAGAATATATTCCAGTATTTAAACAGGTACATCTTCATACGTTAAATCATCCGCTATTTCGTCTGATTTTAAATCAATAATGTGGTTTGGGTCGTCCACATATTTACGTAACATCGATACGCTAAAAATGTTATGAACACGCGACATACTTGGCGGTAAAACGAGTTTATAAGCCACAGTTCCTACTTGATCGAGGATTTCAAATGGGCCAATTAAATCGAGGGTTGAGATTTACTCTATTCGTCGATTCTTGCTTCCAGAATAACGCCCTCTTGAACCTTCTTCATTCTTCACATTAATAAGCTCCGGGTGTGTAGCTTGAGCGACTTTAACTTTATCGATTAAAGTCGATTGTAATCGTATATTCGTTATCTTCACGTGGGTTCGTATATTTGCACTTGTAATCGCATACGATCTTCTACTCAACGCGTCAGCTACCACGTTCGCACTTCCACAATGATATTGAGTGGTACGATCGTAATCTTCAACAGCTCGAGCCAACGTTTTTGGCGCATAATACGTTCGTTTTAGTTGAAGAAATATTTGAGGATTTAAGAAATGGGATTTGTACTGGGGTCAATATAAAATTCGATTTCACGCTCTGGGGTAGGCTAAAGAAGTTTTCAAGAATACGTCAGGAACTTTATTAATAATAGAAATATCATTCAAAACTGTGACCCTCATCCAAGCCTTGGATAGTACGTCATATTGATACCTATAAACTTGCCATCGTCATTCACAACGTCTCCTACAGAAAGTCTGGCTTCGGTGCATTCCACACAAGAAAGTCAACAACAAAAGGATTGGGGCTCTTTATTTATGGCTTGATATGACAATGATTGACTTTAGTTGTTTGGTTACTTTGAATTCGCATAACAGGTTGGTTAGGAGTATGAAAACTAACAACCTTACGAAAAGCATAACGAGTAGTTAACCAACTGATTCCAAAAATTATATCAAAGGCAAGTATTTTCAAAGAGATAAGATCGACAGGTAACGTGAAAGTGTCGATTTGAATTAAACAAGATTTATAAACAGTGGAGGTAACGAAAGTTTCTACTATCGAAGTTTCAACCAATAAGTCAAAGTCTAATTTCTCCGAAGTCAAATTTAAACGTTGAGCGCAAGCAAGAGAGATAAAAGAATGGGTAGAATCGGTACCTAATAAGGTATAGGCTTCGCAAGAATTTATAATTAACTAATCCGTGCTAACTTCGTTCGGGTTACTCGCTTTTTTTGAGAAGTCACGAAAAACGCTCTTCCTGAAACCACCGACTTTGTTTTGTCCGTATCCGCCTTTGGTGCCATCGTCCCAGCTGGACTTAATTTTGCTACAGGACAAAATCGAGCTATGTGACCTTCTTTTCCACAACTAAAACATACCTTGGAAGGCTGTGAACAGTTTGGACTTATGTGTCCCTCATCTCTGCATCTATAGCATTTAACTGACGGTCGTTCTCCTCGCCTAGAATTTGTTGCTAGTGTTGGTGCTGCTGCCGACGTCTTCCCATCATCGCTAAATCTTCTCTTCTTGAATTTTCCACTTCTATTATCTTGACCATGATTACCACCGAAGTGGTTACCATTTCTTGCCTGATAATTTCCCCCACAATGGTTATCATTGTTCCGATGGCCGTTGCCACCGGTACGATTATTATCGTGTTGTTTGTCGTTACCTTTTAGTTGAGCTAACTCAATGGTCTCATGTGCTTCATTGCTTATCTCAGCATTTTCAGATGCCATTTTCAAACACTGTCACAAAATAAGGGTTAATTAACATATCACATATTATCTCTATACTCTGAGCGACCAATTAAATACCAAATAAACTTAGGTAGGTCATACTAGCGAAGGAATTCTCCGTCTCTCCACTCCTAGTTCTATTCTCACATCCTAGCCAGCGATCATATCCCTAAGCTTTGATACCAACTGTGACGCCCCCAAAATAGGTATACATCACCCATCTTGAGTCGCCAAATACATGGTATAAAATTCAAATACAACTTAATAATACAACTGTCGTGTACAATACGACAAAACATAAACTGTGAGTTTGAATACAAATATTATTTTCTAGAGAGTATCCATACTCAAAAGGAGTCCTCATTATAATTATTATCACACTATTACATAGAATAGTGAGGACTACTAATGCTATTATCTGGTCCATCACTCCATTCCCCGACTCGTCCCAGCTATATTCTCATTTCCTGAAGAGAACAGTGAAAGAAAGGGTGAGCTCAACTAGCTCAGTAAAAAATATTATGACTAAGATAATGCAGAATAAATTATCAATAGTCTTCAACAATGTTAAACTGATAAAATACAATAGACATCAAGTTTAACTGCAGCGGAACCAGCAATCCATTAAAAGAGTCAAGTAGAGAAATAAAATCTACTATCTTCTATGATTTAAAAGGTTTTTCATCACTTTTATCGCTGAAACTCAGCTTAATAAATAATCCACATCATTAAATCATCCCTGCACTACAGGCCAAAGATATTTTTTAGTATCACGACCACGAATTATCCATGCACTACGGGCCAAAGATAATCGTGTATTCATTAGTATCACGACCACAAATTATCCATGCACTACGGGCCAAAGATAATCGTGTATTCATCAACGGTCCTGATCATGCCATAAAATAATTCATCTTTGCACTACGGCCAAAGAGAATCCATAGCCATAATCATACCAAAAACTGTCCATCAATGCACTACGGGCCAATGAGGACTTTTTTCACATCATTTGTAACATTACGGTCATGATTACACCGAATAATCCCTGGTCATAATCATACCAAGTCCATCTATGCAATACAGGCCATAGATGACTTTCAACAAAATATAAACATGAGGATGATAACAATAATATAAGAATTCAATAAAATAAGTTCAAGAATTAATTTATTCAGGAACTAATAACATCCAAGTTGTCAACATGATACTGCTTTGTGCAGTAAAATTCAAGAATGCTTAGAAGAATATTTTCATGAAAAGATACTAGATGAAGCGCAAATATCAAGGATATTCCACTAATTTCATGGAGTATATGTAAGACCCCAACTTATTAATGAATAAAATCAAATTTTCTCTAAATATTATTGTGAATAATAAGGGGTTAATTTGATATAATACTTTGGTTATGGGTGAAATGTGCAAATTTTGTAAAATAAGCAAGTGGTTATAAAATATTCATTTTGTCGGGGAATATTCGTTTAGTCGTGGAATATTCTTGCTGTCGGGGAATATTCGTACGACGGCGCAGCCTTGTGTGGGCCCCATAACGAAAAGCGATTGGATGAAGAAAACGACAAGTATAAGCTATTTATAAATAACGGCGTAGTTGTTACCGTTAATACTGTTGGAATACCCGGTGGTTAAAATACAGTAGCACACGGTATTGCACCAATTATTGATTCTTATGTAAGAAGGCACTACTCAATAATTGTTACAGTAGTTATTGTTCAATATTTTATTTTATTGATTCAATAATTGTTGCGTTGATATTTTATATTATTGTTGTTTCAATAATTGTTGCTGCATAGTATTTTCCATTATCAGATCAATAATTCATATTATTTGAATAATATTATTAGATAACATTATTGGCAATGTCTAGAAAGTTCTGTCTAAGGAGAGGTTTGGTCATCTAATTGCGCGCCAGTAAGGAGAAATCCTTATTGGAAAGCCCACTCTTTCCTGGGAACGGCCTGGTTGTCATAAATGTGATTCTGTAATATTATTTGTGAATAATTAATTATTTATTCATATGATAAGGAAATATTTATTTTATGTGGATATAAATGAGGGATATATTTTTGTGGTTAAAAATGAAGGAGTTAATGTTGAGGTTTTTATCAGTATTTTTGTCGGAATGGAGGTATTAAAAATCAAGGTTTTTGAGATATTTTACTGGGGTTATAATTTTTAATCCGACCGTTGGATCGTGGTAATTTTTGGATATGTTATACATATATAAGTTGAGTATATGTCCCCAAATTTTAAACCGTTAAAAATGAACGTATGATTTATTATAAATTTTACGAGATGACTGGTTCAGAAATTGTTGCATTTTCGGAGTTTATCATTTTGATGGAAAATTCTAGAATTGGTGGGCCCCACTCTTGGTTGGTGAAGAAATGTGTTGAGATTTTTATTCAAATGTGGTGGGTGGGAATAGTAGCAGGTAAAGCCATCAGGTTGAAGGTTAAGTCTGCTTCGGCGTGCTAACATTTTCCTATAAATAGAGGGCTAAGTTAGAATTGAAAATCACACCAGAAACAAGTTTTCTCTATTTCTGTCTCTAGATTATTGAGTGTATTTTGTGAGTATTTAGATACTTTGAGAGTTTCTATTCATCAGAGCAAGTTTCTTTCAGCCTTATATCGATATTTCGACCAAAAGTACTGATATTTTGAGGTAAGAGATATTATTTTCTTCTTAATGATATTATTTTCTTCAATATCATTATGCTGAAATATTGATATGAGTTTTTATCAAATTTGAAACTTTTTATGGAAAATTCTAGAATTGGTGGGCCCCACTCTTGGTTGGTGAAGAAATGTGCTGAGATTTTTATTCAAATGTGGTGGGTGAGAATAGTAGCAGGTAAAGCCATCAGGTTGCAGGTTAAGTCTGCTTCGGCGTGCTAACATTTTCCTATAAATAGAGGGCTAAGTTAGAATTGAAAATCACACCAGAAACAAGTTTTCTCTCTTCCTCTCTCTAGATTATTGAGTGTATTTTATGAGTATTTAAATACTTTGAGAGTTTCTATTCATCAGAGCAAGTTTTTTTCAGCCTTATACCGGTATTCCGACCAGAAGTACTGATATTTTGAGGTAAGGGATATTATTTTCTTCTTAATGATATTATTTTCTTCAATATCATTATGCTGAAATATTGATATGAGTTTTTATCAAATTTAAAACTTTTTGTGTCGGGGTTACTATTCACGTATACGACACTATTCACGTATATGGTACTATTCACGAATACGGCACTATTCACCGAAAAATAAAATTTTCCCTTTTTGTCCAAGATATCTATTATGGTTACTATCTTTGATTGTATCCATATTTTGATCTTAATTTTTGAATTCTGCTTCACAATTGATTTTTATGAAGTATTATTGATCTTGGATAAACTGTTATACGAATCCCTAATATTTGTCCTTCTATTTCACTGGATTCGTTCTCTTTAAGATATTTTTCATCATCCTCAGTCCTAAATGACGATATTACTGAATATCTTTGGCCTGTAGTGCAAAGATGTATGATTACTTGATGAATATCTTTGGCCTGTAGTGCAAAGATGAACATGTGTTGAGATGAACATAACTAACAGGTGATACAAATGAATATCTTTAGCCTGTAGTGCAAAGATGAATATTTGGATAAAGATGATTATTAATTGATGTTACAGGGATAAAATATTGATGATGGACTTTTAAATCTTAGAAGATAGTAGAATTCTTTTTCTACTTGACTCTTCTAATGGTTTGCTGTTTCCGCTGCAGTTGTTGATCTAAAACTTGTTGTCGATTATAGTCTATCAGATTTTTCCCTGTTGAAGACTAACGATAATTTGTTGTATATTATCTTAGTCATAATATTCTTTACTGGGCTAGTTGAGCTCACCCTTTTCCTTTTTGTTCCATTTTTCTTCTTAGGAAGTGAGAACATAGCAGGATCTAGTCGGGGTATGGAGTGATGGTTCTAGAAAGATGTTTTAGCAGTCCTCACTATTTCTGTAAAATAGTGTTTGAATAATTGTAATGAGATTTTATTTGAGTGTGGATATTGTCCAGAAGACAATATTTGTATTTAAACTCACAGTATGTGTTGTCGTATTTTGCACGACAATTGTATTATTGAAGTTGTAGTTTGCTTTCTGTACCATGTATTTGGCGACTCAGAATGGGTGTTGTATACCTATTTTGGGGGCGTCACAGTTGGTATCAGAGCTTAGGGATATGATCCCTGGCTGAGATGTGAGACAAGAACTAAGAGGGGAGAGACGGGGAATTCCTTCGCTAGTATGACCTGACTAAGTTTATTTGGTGTTTATTTGGTCGGTCAGAGTATATGGATAATATATGACATGACTATTAACCCTTGTTTTATGTCAGTATTTAGAAATGGCAGCTGAGAACGTTAATAATGGAGTAAATCAGACCGTGGAGACACCTTTGATCACCACCCAGGGGAACGTGCAACAGGAAGGTAATATTCCTCCTGTAAACAATGTTTCCGAACAAACGATGAATGATGGAATGTTTAGGAGCTTTTTGCAGTTCATGTAAAATCAGACGAGGGAGACTAGTGTGTAGAATACGGGTGGAAATGATAACAACGCGCGGTTTGTCACAGCTAAGCAGTTCAAAGAATTGGGACCACCAGAATTTAAGGGAAAGCCGGATCCGATCATGGCGAAAATGTGGGTCAAGCAAATTACCAAGATATTCGATGTCTTGGGATGCACGGAGGAACAGAAGGTTCCATTCGCCACCTTTATGTTCCGCAGTGAGGCAGACTACTGGTGAGAGTCTGTGAAGCGTACCCAGCCTGACGCACTCAACATGTCCTGGGAAACATTTCAAAAATTGTTCAATGACAAGTACTTTCCTGAAAGTATTCGTCATATGAAGGAGGTGGAGTTTATCAGACTAGAATAAAACAACATGACGGTGTCCCAGTACGAGGCGAAGTTTACAGAGTTATCCAGGTTTGCACCTCATTTGGTCGAAAATGAGGAACGAATGACAAGGATGTTTCTGAGAGGTCTAAAACCCGAGATTCGGCAATATCTTATCTCTCATAAATTTTCTTTATATTCAGATGTTGTAAACATGACTCAATTATTAGAGCGAGATAATGAGTATGTGCAACCGAGGGACCACAACCAGGGTCATACCGGCGACGGCAGTCATCGAAGCAATGAAAACCAGCAGGGAGGAAAACATTCGGACAAAAGCGGTAACCACTCTGGTGGTAATCGTGATCGTGATAATAGAAGGAGCGAGTCGGGAGGAGATTTCAAGAAGAGAAGGTACAACAATGATAACGTGAAGACGTCAGCACAAACATCAACTGTTTCTAAGGGAGGAGAACGACCACCGGTTGTATGTAACAAATGTGGGAAAGAGGGACATATCAGCCCAAACTGCCCACAACAATCCAAGGTATGTTATAACTGTGAAAAGGAGGGTCATATAGCTCGAGAGTGTTCTGTAGAAAAACCAAGTTCAGCGGGGATGGTGACTCCAAAAGTTATCCCGGATAAGTCGAAATCAGCGGTTCCTGGAAGGGAGTTTGTCGTGACTGGCCAAAACGCGAGAAACCCGAACGAGGTGATCACGGGTAAGCTAATCTTGAATTCTTGCGAAGTTTATACTTTACTAGATGCCGGTTCTACCCATTCTTTTATCTCTCCTGCTTGTGCTCAACGTTTAAACTTGACTCCGGAGAAATTGGACTTTAACTTATCTGTTGAAACTCCGTTGGGTGAAACCTTCGTTACATCTACAGTTTATAAATCTTGCATGATCCAAGTTGGCACTATCACATTACCTGTTGATCTTATCTCTTTAAAGATACTTGCTTTTGATGTGATTTTAGGAATTGATTGGTTAACCACTCATGATGCTAAAATTGATTGTTTTCGTAAGGTTGTTAGTTTTTATATTCCTAACCAACCTGTCATACGAATTCAAACTACTAAACCAATAAAATCAGTCACTGTCATATCAAGCCACAAAGCTATTCGTTTATTGAAAAACGGATGTCAAGCTTTCTTAGCCCATGTTATGGATTTGAACAAAGACAAGTCAGATTTGAATAATATTTCTATTGTTAGAGAATTTCCCGATGTATTTCCTGAAGAACTTCCTGGTCTACCCCCAGAACGTGAAGTTGAATTCTTTATTGACCTTGAACCCGGTACAAAGCCCATTTCTAAAACTCCATATCGAATGGCTCTTATTGAACTTCAGGAGTTAAAAGTCCAACTACAGGAGTTGTTGGACATCGGTTTTATTCGTCCTAGTACATCTCCTTGGGGTGCTCCTGTGTTATTCGTAAAGAAGAAAGACGGGAGTATGCGACTTTGTATCGACTATCGAGAATTGAACCATGTCACCATCAAGAATAGGTATCCGCTACCTCGCATTGATGACATGTTCAACCAGTTACAAGGAACATAATTCTTTTCAAAGATCGACCTTCGTTCTGGATATCATCAGCTGAAGATTAAAACTGAGGATATTCCAAAGACTGCCTTCAGAACTCGGTACGGGCATTATGAATTCTTAGTCATGTCTTTTGGATTGACTAATGCTCCTGCTGCCTTCATGGATACGATGAACCGTGTATTCAAAGAATATTTGGATCAGTTCGTTGTTGTCTTTATTGATGACATCCTCATCTATTCCAAAAGTCGTGAAGATCATGAGCGCTATTTGAAACTGGTACTGTAAAGGCTTCGTGAAAATAAGCTATATGCCAAATTGAAGAAATGCGAGTTCTGGCTTGAGGAAGTAGCATTCCTTGGGCACGTGGTGTCAAAACATGGAGTATCTGTCGACCCGGTGAAGATTGAAGCCATACAAAGTTGGGAGCAACCGAAGTCGGTAACCGAAGTACGTAGCTTTCTGGGCTTAGCTGGTTATTATCGGAGATTTGTGGGAGAATTTTCTCGAATCACTACTTCGTTAACTCAGCTGACTCGGAAAAATACAAAATTCGTATGGAGTGAGGAATGCGAGAAGAGTTTCCAAGAACTTAAGAGGAGACTTATTTCGGCACCTGTTTTGACAATACCATCGGGTTCGGATGGATTTGTTATCTACAGCGATGCTTCAGGCAAAGGGTTATGATGTGTTCTCATGCAACATGGGAAAGTCATAGCCTATGCCTCACGACAACTCAAAGAATATGAGAGGAATTATCCTACTCATGATTTGGAGTTGGCAGCAGTCGTTTTTGCGTTGAAGATCTGGAGACACTACCTGTATGGGGAGAAAATGGAGATCTATACAGATCATAAAAGCCTCAAATATTTCTTCACCCAAAAGGAACTCAACATGCGGCAGCGACGTTGTCTCGAGCTGTTGAAAGATTACGATCATACCATCTAATATCATCCTGGAAAAGCAAACATAGTAGCTGACGCATTGAGTAGAAGATCATATACGGGTACGAGTGCAATGTTGTTAACACAAAGGCCCATTTTGTATGACTTGCAAAGGATGGAGATAGAGATGAAGGCTCCAAGTACCCACATGATGATATCAAATATACGAGTAGAACCGACTTTAATCGATAAAGTTAAAGCTGCTCAAGCTACAGACATGGAGCTGATGCGTATGAAGAAGAAAGTGCAAGAAGGTGCTATTCCAGAAGCAAGAATCGATGAAGAAGGAATACTTCGAGTCAACTCCAGACTTTGTGTTCCTAACGATTTTGACTTGAAACATTGAATAATGATGGAGGCACACAACACACCGTTTGCAATCCATCCTGGGAGTACCAAAATGTATCACGATCTTCGACATACATTTTGGTGGAGCAATATGAAAAGAGAGATCGCGGAGTTTATCTCGAGATGTTTAACTTGTCAACGTGTAAAAGTGGAGCATCAAGTACCAAAGGGTCCATTGCAACCACTTGAGATTTCGAAATGGAAGTGGGAACACATTACTATGGATTTTGTTACGGGTCTTCCCAAGGTTTCTCAAGGCATAGATGCTATTTGGGTTATTGTTGATAGATTAACCAAGTCCGCTCATTTCTTGCCGATACGTGAGACTTATTCCCTTGAACGTCTTGCTAGTATGTACGTGAACGAGATTGTGAGATTGCATGGCATGCCAGTATCCATAGTTTCGGATCGTGACCTAAAATTCACTTCACGATTTTGGGTTAGCTTGCAGAAAGCTATGGGCACAGATTTACGATTCAGTTCGGCATACCATTCTCAAACGGACGGACAATCAGAGAGGACTATTCAAACTCTTGAAGATCTATTAAGACTTTGTGTCCTAGATCTCAAAGGGAGTTGGGATAAGTACCTACCATTGGTGGAATTCTCCTACAACAACAGTTATCAGGCGAGCATAGGTGTGGCTCCATTCGAGGCGTTGTATGGAAGAAAATGTCGTTCTCCAGTATGCTGGGACGAGGTGGGTGAAGCAACATTGTTGGGACCATAGTTGGTACGCATTACTACAGAGAAGATCTAAACGATTCGACAACGTATACAAATGGCACATGATCGACAAAAGAGTTATGCGGATCTTCATCGGAAGGACGTGGAATTTAATATTGGGGATCATGTATTATTACGTGTTGCACCATGGAAGGGAGTTACAAGATTTGAGAAGAGAGGAAAGCTCAATCCAAGATTTGTTGGTCCATTTGAGATTCTTGAGCAAATAGGAAATGTGGCATATAGACTCGCATTACCTCGAAGCATGTCTCGTGTTCATAATGTTTTTCACATATCTATGCTTCGTAAATATGTTAAAGACCCGAACCACATTATTGAGTTAGAACCAGACGAGATATCTGAAGATTTAACGTACGAAGAGGTACCTGTTAAGATCTTGGATAGGAAAGAGCATGTCCTACGCACAAAGGTTATACCACAAGTTAAGATTTTGTGGAGAAACCATGCTATTGAAGAAATGACCTGAGAGTTGGAATCAGAAATGAAAGCGAGGTATCCTCACCTTTTTGAAACATCAGGTACGTACGTCAATTTCGAGGACAAAATTTCATAAGGAGGGGAGGTTGTAAGACCCCAACTTATTAATGAATAAAATCAAATTTTCTCTAAATATTATTGTGAATAATAAGGGGTTAATTTGATATAATACTTTGGTTATGGGTGAAATGTGTAAATTTTACAAAATAAGCAAGTGGTTATAAAATATTCATTTTGTCGGGGAATATTCGTTTGGTCGTGGAATATTCTTGCTGTCGGGAAATATTCGTACGACGGCGTAGCCTTGTGTGGGCCCTATAACGAAAAGCGATTGGATGAAGAAAATGACAAGTATAAGTTATTTATAAATAATGGCGTAGTTGTTACCGTTAATACTATTGGAATACCCGATGGTTAAAATACAGTAGCACACGGTATTGCACAAATTATTGATTCTTACGTAAGAAGGCACTACTCAATAATTGTTACAGTAGTTATTGTTCAATATTTTATTTTATTGATTCAATAATTGTTGCGTTGATATTTTATATTATTGTTGTTTCAATAATTGTTGCTGCACAGTATTTTCCATTATCAGATCAATAATTCATATTATTTGAATAATATTATTAGATAACATTATTGGCAATGTCTAGAAAGTTCTGTCTAAGGAGAGGTTTGGTCATCTAATTGCGCACCAGTAAGGAGAAATCCTTATTGGAAAGCCCCCTCTTTCCTGGGAACGGCCTGGTTGTCATAAATATGATTCTGTAATATTATTTATGAATAATTAATTATTTATTCATATGATAAAGAAATATTTATTTTATGTGAATATAAATGAGGGATATATTTTTGTGGTTAAAAATGAAGGAGTTAATGTTGAGGTTTTTATCAGTATTTTTGTCGGAATGGAGGTATTAAAAATCAAGGTTTTTGAGATATTTTACTGGGGTTATAATTTTTAATCCGACCGTTGGATCGTGGTAATTTTTGGATATGTTATACATATATAAGTTGAGTATATGTCCCCAAATTTTAAACCGTTAAAAATGAACGTATGATTTATTATAAATTTTACGAGATGACTGGTTCAGAAATTGTTGCATTTTCGGAGTTTATCATTTTGATGGAAAATTCTAGAATTGGTGGGCCCCACTCTTGGTTGGTGAAGAAATGTGTTGAGATTTTTATTCAAATGTGGTGGGTGGGAATAGTAGCAGGTAAAGCCATCAGGTTGAAGGTTAAGTCTGCTTCGGCGTGCTAACATTTTCCTATAAATAGAGGGCTAAGTTAGAATTGAAAATCACACCAGAAACAAGTTTTCTCTCTTTCTGTCTCTAGATTATTGAGTGTATTTTGTGAGTATTTAGATACTTTGAGAGTTTCTATTCATCAGAGCAAGTTTCTTTCAGCCTTATATCGATATTTCGACCAAAAGTACTGATATTTTGAGGTAAGAGATATTATTTTCTTCTTAATGATATTATTTTCTTCAATATCATTATGCTGAAATATTGATATGAGTTTTTATCAAATTTGGAACTTTTTATGTCGGAGTTACTATTCATGTATATGGCACTATTCACGTATACGGTACTATTCACGAATACGACACTATTCACCGAAAAATAAAATTTTCTCTTTTTGTCCAAGATATCTATTATGGTTACTATCTTTGATTGTATCCATGTTTTGATCTTTATTTTTGAATTTTGCTTCACAATTGATTATTATGAAGCATTATTGATCTTGGATAAACTGTTATACGAATCCCTATTATTTGTCCTTCTGTTTCACTGGATTCGTTCTCTTTAAGATATTTTTCATCATCCTCAGTCCTAAATGATGATATTACTGAATATCTTTGGCCTGTAGTGCAAAGATGTATGATTACTTGATGAATATCTTTGGCCTGTAGTGCAAAGATGAATAGGTGTTGAGATGAACACGACTGATAGGTGATACAAATGAATATCTTTGGCCTGTAGTGCAAAGATGAATATTTGGATAAAGATGATTATTAATTGATGTTACAGGGATAAAATATTGATGATGGACTTTTAAATCTTAGAAGATAGTAGAATTTTTTCTCTACTTGACTCTTCTAATGGTTTGCTATTTCCGCTGCAGTTGTTGATCTAAAACTTGTTGTCGATTATATTATATCAGATTTTTTCCTGTTGAAGACTAACGATAATTTGTTGTATATTATCTTAGTCATAATATTCTTTACTGGGCTAGTTGAGCTCACCCTTTTCCTTTTTGTTCCATTTTTCTTCTTAGGAAGTGAGAACATAGCAGGATCTAGTCGGGGTATGGAGTGATGGTTCTAGAAAGATGTTTTAGCAGTCCTCACTATTTCTGTAAAATAGTGTTTGAATAATTGTAATGAGATTTTATTTGAGTGTGGATATTGTCCAGAAGACAATATTTGTATTTAAACTCACAGTATGTGTTGTCGTATTTTGCACGACAATTGTATTATTGAAGTTGTAGTTTGCTTTCTGTACCATGTATTTGGCGACTCAGAATGGGTGTTGTATACCTATTTTGGGGGCGTCACAGTATAGAAGTCAAAACTTTAACCAACTGAGTATAATAAAGAATGGAATAACAAAAGAAATCACCATGCATGCGGTACTTCACATAGACAGGTTATTCCAACAGAATAATAAGTAACGGAATCAGGTCGGGCAAAATTCGCACTGACAGGATGTTCCAACAGAATAATAATAAAGACGGAACCAGGTCCGGCGTAAAACGCATAGACATGATATTCCAACATAATAATAATATAGAATGGAACCAGGTCCGGCATAAACGCACAGACAGAATATTCCGACAGAATAATAAATAATGGAACCAGGTCCGGCGTAAACGCACAGACAAGATATTCCGACAGAATATTAAAGAACGAAATATTAGAAGAACTTCACCATGTATGCGGTATTTCGCATAAACAGGTTATTCCAACAGAATAATAAGAATGTAATAACAATAACTCTCTTCATGAATAGGAAAGAATAATACCCCTTACGAGTACAACAAATAATATTCCCCTACCTTTAGAAAAACTGAATACTGGAGTAGTGAAGTAGCAGAATACTTTTCTTCTTTCTCTCTATAATTTCTCTCTCTAGAGTTTCAGTGAATTTGTAAGAAATAATGAAGGAATGAACTTCTATTTATAGGAGAATGGAAAGGCACTGTGTAAGGATTTCTTCACAGATGAAATAATTCAAAGACTCACGGATGAAAATTTTGATACTACATATTCAAATTGTCAAATCTTCAACCAATCATAACAAAACAAGACAATATATATATATATATATATATATATATATATATATATATATATATATATATATATATATATATATATATATATATATATAATACCAATCACCTCTTTAAAAATAACTCCATCACCCGAACAACTTGCTAGATTTCTTTTCTCCAAATTCATTTTCAACACCCGTGGGCCCCACGTGTTCCCCTCCACCAAAATTCACTCACTCATTCAATATATATATATATATGTATATATATATATATATATGTATATATATATATATATATGTATATATATATATATATGTATGTATGTATGTATGTATATGTTGTGTGTGTGAGTGAAAAATGGTGGAAAAGAAGTGAGAATGATGTGTGTGGATGTGGATGTGTGTGATGTGGACATGTTGGTGGAAAAGTAAGAAATGTGTGTGTGTGTATATATATATATATATATATATATATATATATATATATATATATATATATATATATATATATATATATATATGCACACACACACACATCACATACTTATATATATTAAATCCCTCCCCTATACGTAACTTCCTCTCACCCCCAATTTTAAAATAAGTTTTTCAACACATATGGGCCCCACATGTGGGCCCCACCTTTAAATAATTTTCTACCGATTATTTTAAAAAATAGATAAATAGAAATCCAAATAATAAGCAAAATTGAGCGACTTCTCACGTAAGCATCAATAATCAATACCGTGTGTTACTATGCAACCACGCGTATTACTGTACTTTTACTACCAAGTAGTTCAACAGTATTAACGGTAAAACTTACGCCGTTATTTTCATAAAAATATTTTTATCGTTTTCTCAATCCGACAATCATTCCGTTGTGGGGTCCACCAATGATTGCGCCGTTGTACGAATATTCCCTGCTAAAACAAATATTCCCTGACCAATCTAATATAATACAATAACTTGCATACTTTGCAAAATTTCTAAATATTACCCACAACTATAACATTATATTAAATCCACACCATAATATTAAAAAAAAATATTTTGAGAAATTTAAATCTTTATTCATAAAATCTGGGGTCTCACACCTGTAACATCAATCAATATACATCTTGAATCAAATATTCATCTTTACACTGCAGGCCAAAGATATTCATTTGTATCACAAGTTGGTCATGTTCATCTAAACACCTGTTCATCTTTGCACTACGGGCCAAAGATATTCATCAGTTAATCATTCATCTTTGCACTACAGGCCAAAAATATTCAGTAATATCATCATTTAGGACTGAGGATGATGAAAAATATTCTAAAGAAAACGAATCCAGTGAGACAAAAGAATAAATATTAGGGATTCATACTTCGGTTTATCCATGTTCAAAAATAACCCATAATATACCATAGTGGAGTAAAATTCAAGAATAAAAATCAAAACATGGATACAATCAAAGCTAGTAACAAAAATAGACATCTGGGACAAAGAAGAGAAAATTTCATTTTTTTGTGAATAGTGCCGTATTTGTGAATAATGCCGTATACGTGAATAGTGTCGTATAAGTGAATAGTAATACCAACACAAAAAGACAAGAATTTTATAAGAAAAATCTTACCAATATTCCGGCATAATGATATTGAAAGAAATAATATCATTTTTTTTAAAAAAAAATAACATCCCTTACCTCAAAAAGACAGTACTTCTGACTGGAATACTGAATATAGTGCTGAAAGAACTTGCACCGTATAGTAACACTTAAAGTATCAAAATATTCACAAGAATACGCTCGATAATATAGAGAAAGAAAACTTTAGTTTCTGGTGTGATTTTCAATTCTAACATATGCACCCTATTTATAGGAAAATACTTAGAACACCAAAGCAGAAAATTTAATAAAATATTATTATTTTTATAAAAATTCCTACGCCCACTTTGAATAAACTGATTTCAGCATTTTCAACAACAAGTGGGGCCCACCAAACATAACAAAAATGTTTTTCTTTAAAAAAATAATTAAAACTCCAAATATCAATTATTCTAGAACTTCAATAATTCATAATAAATAGCCCTTTTATCAGAAAAATTCGAATCTTATGTCCATTCCATAAAAAATTTATTTCTCTACAACTTTGTAGCTTTAAGTTTTTCCAAATTTTGAGCAAAAATTGACCGAAATTCACATACGGACGATTTTACAGGCTATAATCAAATTTCAGTTAAAAAATAGGGTCCATCAACATGGTTAACATGTTTTTAACATTTATTGTAATAAAAATTCTCTTCCTCCTCATTTATTCATATATTACACATTTATCGTAAAAATATCATCATTATTATATTATTAAAATATAATAATATATTTAAATAAATTATTTTATCAGAAAAGATAAATTATCAATTTTCAACAATTGTCACTTTTTTTAAAATTCCTCCATTTATATCCACATAAATAAATATTTTTCTTATCATATAAATCAATAATTAATTATTCACAAATAATATTACAGAATCACAAAAATGACAACCAGGTCGTTCCTAGAAAAAAGGGGGCTTTCCAATAAGGATTTTTTTTACTGGCGCGCAATTAGGTGACCAAACCTCTCCTTAGACAGAACTTTCTAGACATTGCCAATAATGTTATCTAATAATATTATTAAAATAATATGAGTTATTGATCTGATAATGAAAAATACTGTACAGTGACAATTATTGAAACAACAATAATATAAAATATCAACGCAATAATTATTGAATCAATAAAATAAAATATTAAACAGTAATTACTGTAACAATTATTGAGTAGTGCCTTCTTACGTAAGAATCAATAATTGGTGCAATACCGTGTGCTACTGTTCAACACTGCGTATTACTGTGTTTTAACCACCGGATATTCTAACAGTGTTAATGGTAACAACTACGCCGTTATTTATAAAAAAAACTTGTACTTGTCGTTTCCTTCATCCAATCGTTTTTCGTTATGGGCCCCACACAAGGCTGCGTCGTCGTATGACTATTCCCCGACAGCAAGAATATTCCACGACCAAACGAATATTCACCGACAAAAATAAATATTTTATAACCACTTGCTTATTTAAAATATTTGCGCATTTTACCCATAACTGACCACATTAATCAAATCAACCCTTACTATTTCAAAATAATAAATAGAGAAAATTTAATTTCATTTATAAAAAGTTGGGGTCTTACAACCTCCCCTCCTTATGAAATTTCGTCCTCGAAATTGACGTACGTACCTGGTGTTTTGAAAAGGTGAGGGTATCTCGTTTTCATTTTTGTTTCTAACTCCCAAGTCATTTCCTCAATAGCATGGTTCCTCCACAAAACCTTAACCTGTGGTATAACCTTGGTGCATATGACATGCTCCTTCCTATCCAAGATCTTGACAGGTACCTCCTCGTATGTTAAGTCTTCGGCTATCTCATCTGGTTCTAACTTAATAATATGGTTTGGGTCTTTCACATATTTACGAAGCACAGATATATGAAAAATATTATGAACACGAGACATGTTTGGAGGTAACGCGAGTCTATAGGCCACATTTTCTACTCGGTCAAGAATTTGAAATGGACCAATAAATCGTGGATTGAGCTTTCCTCTCTTCCTAAATCTTGTAACTCCCTTCCATGGAGCAATACGTAACAATACATGATCCCCAATACTAAATTCTACGTCCTTTCGATGAAGATCCGCATAACTCTTTTGTCGATCCTGTGCCGTTTGTATACGTTATCGAATCATTTAGATCTTTTCTATAGTCATATGTACCAACTCTGGTCCCAACAATGTTGCTTCACCCACCTCATCCCAACATACTGGAGAGCGACACCTATACTTGCCTGATAGCTGTTGTTGTAAGAGAATTCCACCAATGGTAAATACTTATCCCAACTCCCTTTGAAGTCTAGAACACAGAGTCTTAATAGATCTTCAAGAGTTTGAATAGTCCTCTCTGATTGTCCGTCCGTTTGAGGATGGTATGCTGAACTGAATCGCAAATCCGTGCCCATAGCTTTCTACAAGCTAACCCAAAATCGTGAAGTGAATCTTAGGTCACGATCCAAAACTATGGATACTGGCATGCCATGCAATCTCACAATCTCATTTACGTACATACGAGCAAGACGTTCAAGGGAATAAGTCTCCCGTATCGGCAAAAAATGAGCAGACTTGCACTATAAAAAAATAGATCATTGCAGACGGACAATGCCGTCACCATTGACCCCATTGCCGTCGTCAATGAGGTCATTGGCGATGGCACTGTCCGTCGCCTGTCCCGTCGCCATGTGGGTCGTCACCCTTGGCTCCCGTCGCTCGCCGTCGGTAAGAGGGTTATTCCCGACGGCAAAGTGGCATTGGCGACGACAGTGGCGATGAATAGCCCATCAGTACTTTTTTCCCAAAAAATTAAAAAAAGTTATTACCGACGGCATAGCCGTCGCCAATGATCCTCAATGCCCGTCGCCAATGAGTTTTTTAGAAATTTTTTTTTTAAAAAAAAAATGTAAAATACTCCTGTTCATTTACATATATATAATTATACCTGTTATAAACTAAAGAAAAATTATAAAGAATTCTTCACGAACGCATATCAATAACAATAATAACTTTTACTATATCAACCATCAATGTAATCATAAACAATCAAAATATAGTTAGATACATATACCATCAACCTAACTAGATTCTAAACTCTAGTCTGTGCAACTCAAAAGCTGTTTAAATATACATATATGAAAGTCAAAATATAAACATAATGGGTACTACAACCCAAGATCAGGAATCTCGGTATCACCATCATCGCCGGTCCCATCACCGGTCCCACCTACGGTCCCACCACCGGTCCCACCCTCAATAGTCTCATCAGCTGTCCGACGATCATCAGCATCTCCACCACGGGAATCGCCTGTGCCGCAGCCTCCACCTGCCGAAGTCTCATCAACAAGGCTCTACAATATTAAAATATTAATAACGAATTCAAAAATATAGCATATTTAAGTTAGTTTTGTTTGTGTTCTTATTCATGTTGAGTTTTGCAAACTGGGCGATAACTTGGCTTTTGTACGTCAAAATCGAGTTCCATAAGTTTTAACGCGTGTCAAATACCTACGTGGTACTATGTGTGTGTTTGTGTGTCGTTCGGACTGCCGACGCGGGTTTTGAACTCTTTTTCGGCTTTTTGCCTAAGTGTTGGCGAGTTTTACAAACTGGGCGATAACTCGGCTTTCGTACGTCGGAATCGAGTCCCGTAAGTTTTAACGCATGTCAAATACCTACGCGGTGCAATGTGTGTGTTTACGTGTCGTTCGGACGGCCGACGCGGGTTTTTAACTCTTTTTTAACCTTTTGCCTAAGTGTTGGCGAGTTTTGTAAAATGGGTGATAACTCGGATTTCGTACGTCAGAATCGAGTTCCGTAAGTTCTAATGCGTGTCAAATACCTACACGGTGCTATGTGTGTATTTGCGTGTCGTTCGGACGGCCGACGCGGGTTTTGAACTCTTTTTCGACTTTTTGCCTAAGTGTTGGCGAGTTTTACAAACTGGGCGATAACTCGGATTTCATACGTCAAAATCGAGTCCCGTAAGTTCTAACGTGTGTCAAATACCTACACGGTGCTATGTGTGTATTTGCGTATTGTTCGGACGGCCGACGTGGGTATTGAACTCTTTTTCAGCTTTTTGCTTAAGTGTTGGCGAGTTTTACAAACTGGGCGATAACTCGAATTTCGTTCGTCAGAATCGAGTCCTATAAGTTCTAACGCGTGTCAAATACCTACGCGGTACTATGTGTGTGTTTGCGTGTCGTTCGAACGGCCGACGCTGGTTTTGAACTCTTTTTCGGCTTTTTGCCTAAGTGTTGGCGAGTTTTACAAACTGGGCGATAACTCGGATTTCGTGCGTCAGAATCGAGTCCCGTAAGTTCTAACATATGGCAAATACCTACGCGGTGCTATGTGTGTGTTTGCGTGTCGTTCGGGCGGCTGACGTGGGTTTTGAACTCTTTTTTGGCTTTTTACCTAAGTGCTGGCGAGTTTTGTAAACTGAGCGATAACTCAGATTCCGTACGTCAAAATTGAGTCCCATAAGTTCTAACGCATGTCAAATACCTACACGGTGCTATGTGTGTGTTTGCGTGTCATTCGGATGGCCGACGCGGGTTTTGAACTCTTTTTCGGCTTTTTGCCTAAGTGTTGGCGAGTTTTGCAAACTGGGCGATAACTCGGCTTCCGTACATCAGAATCGAGTCCCGTAAGGTCTAACGCGTGTCAAATACCTACGCGGTGCTATATGTGTATTTGCGTGTCATTTGGACAGCCGACGCAGGTTTTGAACTCTTTTTTGGCTTTTTGCCTAAATATTGACGAGTTTTGCAAACAGGGCGATAACTCGGCTTCCATACGTCGAAATCGAGTTTCGTAAGTTCTAATGCGTGTCAAATACCTACGCGGTACTATGTGTGTGTTTGCGTGTCGTTCGAACGGCTTTTTGAACTCTTTTTCGGCTTTTTGCCTAAGTGTTGGCGAGTTTTGTAAACTGGGCGATAACTCGGCTTTCGTACGTCGGAATCGAGTCCCGTAAGTTCTAACGCGTGTTAAATACCTACGCAGTGGTATGTGTGTGTTTGCATGTCATAGCAATACAATTACAAATTACAATTATAAATTACATAAATTAAATAAAGAAATACAAAATTTAATTGTTTTTACCTGTCGAATATGTGGTGGGAAGATGTTGGCCAAGACAACTGCACAAACGCGAATGGCCTCCTCCCGTACTACACCCATGAGGTCATCAACGGCGGCTGTAGGATCTATAGAGCCGTTGACAACCTCCTGAGCCAGCTGGTAGATCCGTTCGCGTGATGGTGCGCCTGACTGTACAACACCGCTCGCCATGCACCCCTCTATGATCCGCCGGAAGAAGTCATCGGATAATGAAGGGCCGGCACCCGATCCACTCGCACCACTACCTCCAGTGGGTGGGCGCCGCCAAGATCTCACAGCAGGGACTAGGGTGTAAGCTGGGACATGGGGAATGCCCACAACTCTACCCTTCTTCGGTCGCCCTGTAGCTTGCAGCCAGTCCTCTATCTCCTCGTCGGCACGCGTAGACTCGGATACTAGAGTGTCACCTCTCTGGCTTCTTCGGGTCACTGCAAGATCCTAGAACCTCCACTGAAAAAAAAACACATTTATAGATGATACGCAAAGAATAAAATGAAATAATATAAAAGAATATCCGAATTTTAAAAACATACTAAATATGATAATTACATAACTTACAGCAATGCGTTCTACCTCAGATGAGATATAACCACCGTCACCTTTCTTTTGGTGGGCGTGCCACCAAAACTCCAAGCGGAAGGGTGCATGCTTTAAACTCACCTCGAGTCTCTCCCGGTACAGGTCGTACGACTGAGACCCAGTGCAGTGTGGGAGACGACTCTGCTGTCGGGCAGCTGATCGCTGTGCCGACATCTTCTTGAAGGCCTCGCCGTCCCAAATGCTGCACATATGGTCCCACACTGCAGCAGATATAAAATCTGGCCGAACATCCTTAAGTGTCTGTCCATCAGCCATCTTCGTCTAGGCCTTCTTCTTCCAGTCGTAGACCCACTTATGCCAATTCATCTCTAAGTATCTGTGCAGAACAGTCATGCCATGGGCTTCCTGCCCGTCCTCAAAATGATAATATCTCTGCACATTATAAATTAAGAAGCTTAGTATACAACATAAATCAAAGAGGTAACAGTATATTCAAATGGAATATAAAACTAGCATATGAATGATTGGCATCCTACCCTAAACTCATCAATAATCAGCTGCCGTGTGCGGTCATCCACATCCGCACACCTCATTCACGGGCTTGAGAATCGGTTGCGGACGATCTCAAGTAACGTGTTCCTTGGCGTGGAGTCAAGGATACTACAATTGAAATTAATACATTACAAATTACAATGAATATATAAGAACTAAATACTTATGTTATATTAATACTATATAGGATTATGAAATTAATTACCTATGAGTTCCAACACGACATATAAGCGACGCCTGGGGGGGATTCCTTAGCAAGCCACGTGCTAGTCCTCGCGGAGGCCTACGTTGATCCCCTATATAGTGAAAAACATCAATATTTATATAAACGAAAATAATGTCAATACAATATAAAAAAAAGAAGATGTATCCCAATAAAATATGTAATTACACCTGATGATCCGGCTTGATCATCACGCGTAGAATCGCCACGGCCCCCACGACCTGCACGCCCACTGCGATCGCCATGTGGTGTGCGCGCCATATATATGTATACTGTCAAATCATAAAAAAATATTATTAAACATTCGTAAATACTATATTTGAGCACAATAACAAAGAGGATAACATACAAAAACAACTAAAAGAATGCAACATAAATAGTAACCTAAAAGCATACAACATAAATAGTAGCACCTTTAGTAGATTAATATAAGTTGAAGATAATGATTGCACTACTACAAACTATTACATTTGAATACAACTAAAAGGACTCAAAGAGTACATACTCCTAATCATTTATATCGTCAAAGCCATCAATATCAGAATCGTCATCTTTGAGCAATAGATCTTCACTATCGTTGTCATCACCATCTTCGTCGTCCTCAACGATTTCTTCAATTATATATACCTCCTCAACAACATCGTCTTCACTTTTGACAGCGACAACATCATCCTCTTCTTCACTAGACTCACTAATAATTGTTACATCAGCAGGTGTGACACTAGTAGACTCGACTTGTAAAGGTTCATCGTCTGGACGAGGAGTTGTGCCTTGAAAACCACGGGCACTGGTGGTTATAACAGCATGCCATGGGCTTGCATGGGTCTTAACACTCCACGCGTAGTACACCTGTGTTGCTTGACTTGCTAAAATAAAAGGCTCGTCCATACCACTCATCAGTCTTAGTTTTGTCTTAACGTTAACAGTCACCCGTCCTGATTTTTTATCTACTTTAACTCCATTCTCAACATCAAACCAATGACAATTGAAGCAAACTAATTCTTTATGACCCCAATATTTGAGCACGACAACTTCTAGCAATCGTCCATACCAGTCATCCCAAATGTTATCGTAGCAGCTACCTTTCACCACAACACCAGAATCAGCAGAAGTGACTTCCCCAATATCGCAACACTTAAATCTGTAACCATTGATAATGCAGCCACAGATCTTCCCTAATGTTCATTTCTACCAAATCAAGCCTCGACTTGTTGTTGTCCTTTGTTCTACCATTGGCATCTAGGACTGTATAAAAAATGTTATCAAATACGTTCTTCTCAGTATGCATCGGATCTATACAATGACGGATGCAGAGTGTAGCCTAATAAGGCAGGTCAAAGAACATGGATCTGTGTGTCCAGTTGTGAACCTTGCCATAACCATAAGCTCTCTCTAATCTGTGATTCTTCCCTGGAGGTGGAAACTTCAAATGACTAATGTAACTCAACACTGCTGACCCAGAAAGACGGCTAGGTACTTGACGTTTCTCTGTTTTTTGATTGAATTGTCTACTCATCCGTCGATAACGATGTTCAATCGGCAAAATCTGTTTGGATGTTGCAAAGAAAATCATTTTCCCCCCATGTTTGAGCCGCACAGCTTTAACTGACCCCATGAACACGAGACATGACAAGCCCTCGTGAGTCGACCATCCACTGATCATTCCTAACACCAGGAAGTTATTTATTATCCACAGTAAAGCTGCCCTCATGTCAAAGTTCTGCTTAAGAGATACATCATAAGTTTGAACCCCTTTTTTCCACAGCATCTTCAACTCATCAACTAACGGCCTGAGATATACATTGATGTCTTTACTCGGACTCTTATCACCCGGAATCAGTAAAGGCATGAACATGTAGGGATCTTTCATGCACATCGAAGGTGGGAGGTTATACACCACAATAATCACCGGCCAAGTTAAGTAGGGCTTTGTGTAAGGCCCGTTAAATGGATTAAACCCATCCGTAGCAAGTCCAAGCCTAACATTGCGAACCTCTTCAGCAAACGAGGGGTGCTTGTTATCAAAAATTTTCCACTCAAGCCCATCTATCGGGTGCGTCAGTTGACCTTTGACTATGTCCCGTGTAGAGTGTCACCTCATATCCTTGGCGGTATGTGTTGACATGAATAACCGCTGAAGCCTCAGGGCAATAGGAAAGTAACGTAAGATCTTTTTCGGCACGTCTTTTCCCTTTTTCTTGCGCTGTTCATGGTATCTACTTGTACCACAAATATCACATGACCTCTTATCTTTATTGACATCACCGTAATACAATATACAGTCATTCTCACAAGCATCGATCTTCTCATACCCTAGATTGAGCCTTTTGACCATTTTCTTCACATCATAGTACGACTCTGGTAACTTATTGTCGGCAGGTAAGCACTCCTTCATAATGCATAACTGTTCATTAAAATCTTTCTCGCTACAGTCATGCTCGTTCTTGAAGTGTAAAAACTTAGTCACGGCAGATAAGACGGTGTGCTTTTCGTGCCCGTTATACAGTGGTGTCGCTGCTTCATACAATAACTCATAGAAACCCTTAGCCCCGTCATTTTGTTCTTGCTCGACGCTACTGTCATCCCTGTCTGTATTCCACTGGAAGTATGAACCAGTAGCTTCGACTATCATGTTAGTACAGTCAAAGGTTTCGTCACCTCTAGATTCTAGTTCTGATTCATGTTTATCCAACCAGGATTCCCCATGATAGATCCATGTCGTATAACCCTGCTTGAACCCATACGCAAATAAGTCGCACATGACATCACTCCTTTCCTTCCACACTTCATTCACACACCTCTTACAAGGACATCTAATCTCATCGCCGCTGACTTGCTCAAACGCGAAATTGAGAAACTGTTCAACCCCATTACGGTACTCAGAGCTAAGCCCACTTTTATCAGTGGCTACCCTACGTTCCATCCAACTTCGATCACCAGACATATTGGACAAACTGTTTGCTATATATATGGAAAGTTAGACAAACACAATCAAGTCTCCAAGTTAATGTATATGCAAGTTTATGAGTTTCCTAACTTCATCTCCCACTCTAACGGGTCAGGCTTCTATCCCATTCCCGGATGTGTCGCCTCACTGATGCTAACAACTTGAACGCATCTTTAAATTTTTCAGAAATTTCGGCAGCACCTCCCTATGGTCTTCAAGTACACGAAATAGACTAACACATCGTAGTCTAAATATGCACCCGAAGAACGTCAAGAGATATATACTGACCAAAAATTCAAAAAATATAAAGACGTGCTCAAGTTGTTAACACCGACCTAAGTGAGATCGAAACATACAAGAACAGTCCCAAAACGGGGACTATTTGAGATTCACTCCTACTAAGTGAATCTCAAACGGGTTTCTAAGCTTCCTAAACTATATGAAAATATGCACATGTCAAGTCACGTGGAATAACTGTTATTTTTACCCTTACTCATATTTTTTTAAGAACATACTCACAAACACTTGACAACCATAAACAAAGACAGTTAATTTCCCCTAAATCTCTCCCATATATATACACACATTTAATTGATCATAGTGATTACTGAAGAAAAAAAGACAGTTCTTCAAGGATGAATAAGAAATCAAAGAAACACAAAGAAGATCACTTTCTTAGACTCCCAGATGATATTATAATCACTATATTGACCAAGTTGAGCAATCTTCAATAACCCAATAAACGAACATTACACAACATTTACATACAACCATTACATGAGCAATCTTCAAATGCTAGTATCAAACTTTGATTGATGTTCAAATGCTCTTTATACATGTAAAATTAATAATTATAAAGTGTTATATATTTCTCTAAACTAGTACGGAGAGAATGCCACTTAATCAAGTGTTTCCTTTCAGACAACCATTTGTCCTTCAGGGGAATCTCATTTGTATAAATTAACTGGGCAATTAATTTTATGCCTATATATTCACAAACTACTAGTTTCAAATTTTAGCTAAGTGCTAACTAACACATAAGACTACGGAACCTGGGAATCACAATCCAAGAACACGCCAGATGTAAGACCCCAAATTATTAATAAATGAAATTTAAATTCCTCTATTTATTATTTTGAAATAGTAAGGGTTGATTTGATTAATGTGGTTAGTTATGGGTAAAATGCGCAAATATTTCAAATAAGCAAGTGGTCCTAAAATATTCATTGTTGTCGGAGAATATTCGTTTGGTCGTGGAATATTCTTGTTGTCGGGAAATATTCGTACGACGGCGCAGCCTTGTGTGGGTCCCATAACGTAAAGTGATTGGATGAAGAAAACGACAAATATAAGTTGTTTATAAATAACGGCGTAGTTGTTACCGTTAATACTGTTGGAATACCCGGTGGTTAAACACAGTAATACGTGTTGTTGCACAGTAGCACAATGTATTGCACCAATTATTGATTCTTACGTAAGAAGTCACTACTCAATAATAGTTACAGTAATTACTGTTCAGTATTTTATTTTATTGATAATTGCTGCATTGATATTTTATATTACTGTTGTTTTAATAATTATCACTATACAGTATTTTCTATTATTGGAGCAATAATTCATATTATCTGAATAATATTATTAGATAACATTATTGACAATGTCTAAAAAGTTCTGTCTAAGGAGAGGTTTGGTCATCTAATTGCGCGCCAGTAAGGAGAGATCCTTATTGGAAAGCCCCCTCTTTCCTGGGAACGGCCTGGTTGCCAGTACTGTGATTCTGTAATATTATTTGTGTATAATTAATTTTTGATTTATATGATGAGGAAAATATTGATTTTATGTGGATATAGATGGAGAAAATTTTTAATGTGACAATTGTTGAAAATTAATATTTTATCTTTTTCTGATAAAATAATTCATTTAAATATATTATTTTAATAATATATTGATGGTGATATTTTTACAATGAATATGAGATATATGAGTATATGAGGAGGAAGAGTATTTTTGTGGCATTAAATGATTAACACATGTTTTGTGTGTTGGTGAACACAATTCTTGACCGAAAATTTATTATTGACTGTAAAATCGCCCGTTTGTGGATTTCGGTCAATTTCTGTTTAGAATTTGGAAAAACTTTCTTCTGCAAAGTTGTAGAGAATTGAATTTCCTATAAAAACTTGCGAGATTCGAATTTTTTGATAAAAAAAACTATTTATTATGAATTATTGAAGTTCTGAAGTTCCGAAATAATTGATTTTTAGAAGTTTTAATTATTATTTTAAAGAAAAACATTTTTTGCAAATTAGTGGGCTCAACATGTGATAAGAATGGGTTGAATTCAGATCTTCTAAGGTGGGCTTGACAATTTTATAAATATAATATTATTATATTCAATTTTCTGCTTTGGTGTTCTAAGCATTTTCCTATAAATAGGGTGCTTAGGTTAGAATTGAAAATCACACCAAAAACTGAAGTTTTCTCTCTATTTCTCTCTCTATATTATCGAGTGTATTCCTGTGAGTATTTTGATATCTTGAGTGTTGCTATACGGTGCAAGTTCGTTCAGCGTTATTCCAGTCAAAAGTACTGTTCTTTTGAGGTAAGGGATATTGTCGTAAGGAATGTTATTTTTTTTTATCAATGATATTATTTCTTTCAATATCATTATACCGGAATATTGGTAGGATTTTTCTTGTAAAATTCTTATCTTTTCATGTCGGGGTTACTATTCATGAGTTACTATTCATGAGTTACTATTCATGAGTTACTATTCACGAGTTATTATTCATGAGTTACTATTCACGAGTTACTATTCATGAATTACTATTCATGAGTTACTAACGATTTACTATTCATGGGTTACTATTCACGAGTTACTATTCATAACAAAATTGGTTTCTTTTTCTAACCAAATTATAGTTGATTTATGAATATTATTCTTGAGGTTAAAACTATATGTTGATCATATTATTTTTTATTACCATATATAACATTTTTATAACCCTAATGATGATATTTCTCTTTGACTTGAGTGTAAAGATGGGTAGATTTTTGGTACGATCATGACTATGGGTTCTCTTTGGCCAGTAGTGCAAAGTTGAATTATTGACTGGTATGATCATGACCATTGAATTTATAATTGAATATCTTTAGCTTAAGTGCAAAGATGAAATGATCAACGTGATTATAATTATTGGTTATATAAATTCTGAAATGATTATATATTTCTTTGAGATAATAATATATTTGGCTTGTAGTGCAAATATGAGCTGTTGAGGAATATCTTTGGCCTGTAGTGCAAAGATGAGTTGTTGATGAATATCTTTGGCCCGTAGTGCAAAGATGAAATTATTAGTATGATTATGAACAGGAACTGTGATTTGGTATAACCATGATCTTTGATGTTTCAGGTAAAGACAAGTGATGAAAATTATTTTGTTCTGGATGAGAAGAGGAATTTAGAACTACAAATATGATTATGAGTTATACATGTGATTGTGGACAAGAATTGTTGATTGATGTTATAGGGATAAAATATTGTTGGTGGACTTTTAACATGGAGAAGATAATAGACTTTGTAGTCTATTTGACTCTTCTAATGGATTGCTCGTTCCGCTGCAACTATGGTTGAAAATTTTTATCATCTACCATATGTTCTAAATCTCTGATTTAATTCTGTTGAAGGCTATTGATAATTTAATTATCTTTAGTAATGATATTCTTTACTGAGCTAGTTGTGCTCACCCTTCTGTTTCACAATTCCTTTCAGGTAATAAGAGTGTTGCTGGGTCGCGGGGGTAACAGGAGAATAGAATAATGGTCATCATTTAGTAGTTATATTTGGTGAATCATCTAGGGTGAGGCAAACCCAACGTTGGAAGGGTGTTTTGTCACTATCATACAAGATGTCTAATGTCATACAACCTCGTGTCCTTATAAGATAGGGTTGTGCACATCCACTTGCTGAGTATATTTACGAGCACTACCTATATAATCTTGGTATTTGTTTGAAGTATAATTCTCAATTAGAGACAGTGGAGATAATGATTAGTCAAGAGAAGACTCACCATTGGGAAGAATATGATAGTAACCTTCTTGTTTTTCTTTGGGGTCTATTGGGTCAACCAAGGATAATTCTGTGGCGATATGATATCTATCATAACCTAGAAGCATGGCCTCCCATGTACGAGGGTTTCCTTGAGCACTTTCCAAAGATTCTAATTTCTAAAACAGTTTTTGACTATACCTTTATGTAAGGTGTCATTGTGACGTGCTATCCAAGGTTGGGACATGAGTCACAGTTGGTATATATTTGTACCCAAACTCATAGCATATGTGTTGTTGTATTTTGCACGATAATTGTTGTAATAAAGTTGTAGTTGTTTTCTGTACCATGTATTTGGCGACTCAAAATGGGTTGGACGGAATGGACCTATTTTGGGGTCGTTACACCAGAAAACAATACAAAAAACAAGATATTCCTTCAGTTATGAAAACATATTAGATTACCCAAGCAACCCAATACAATAAAAATTTTCCATTCAAAAAATATATATCTTTTACAATTGACTGTCCACCAAATATATAGCTAACTCTATTTTTCAATAAACACCACAGCCAAATTAAATATTTTTTTTCTCTCTCTCTCTAACTCTTCACAAAGATAGATATGGCCATATAACTAAAATATTCACAGGACAGAGATTGAACATACCTAAAAACAATACGAATTTTGTATCTTTCCGAGTCAGTTGAGTTAACGGAGTAGCGATTCGAGAACATACCTAAAATAACTCTTCTCGCATTCCTCGCTCGATACGAATTTTGTATCTTTCCGAGTCAGTTGAGTTAACGGAGTAGCGATTCGAGAAAATCCTTCTACGAATCTCCGATAATAACCAGCTAAACCCAAAAAGCTACGTACTTCGGTCACCGACTTCGATTGCTCCCAACTTTATATTGCTTCAATCTTCGCCGGATCAACTGATACTCCATGTTTTGACACCAAATGCCGAAGGAATGTTACTTTCTCAAGCCAGAACTCGCATTTCTTCAGTTTGGCATATAGCTTGTTATCGCGAAGCCTTTGAAGTACTAGCTTCAAATGGTGCTCATGATCTTCACGGCTTTTAGAATATATGAGGATGTCATCAATAAAGACAACAACAAACTAATCCAAATATTCCTTAAATACTCGGTTCATCATATCTATGAAAGCCGCAGGAGCATTAGTCAATCCAAAAGACATGATTAGGAATTCATAATGCCCGCACCGAGTTCTGAAGGCAGTCTTCGGAATATCCTCAGTTTTAATCTTCAGCTGATGATATCCAGAACGAAGATCGATCTTTAAAAAGAATTGTGCTCCTTGTAACTGATCAAATAGGTCATCAATGCGAGGTAGCGGATACCTATTCTTTATGGTGATATGGTTCAATTCCTGGTAGTCGATACAAAGTCGCATACTCCCGTCTTTCTTTTTTAAGAATAAAACAGGAGCACCCCAAGAAGATGTACTAGGACGAATGAAACTGATGTCCAATAACTCCTGTAGTTGGACCTTTAACTCCTGAAGTTCAATAGGAGCCATTTGATATGGGGTTTTAGAAATGAGCTTTGTACCAGGTTCAAGATCAATAAAGAATTCAACTTCACATTCTGGGGTTAGACCGAGAAGTTCTTCAGGAAATATGTCAGGAAATTCACTAACAACAGAAATATTATTCAAATCTGACGTGTTTTCGTTTAAGTCCATGACATGGGCTAAGAAATCTTGACATCCGTTTTTTAATAAACAAATGGCCTTATGGCTTGATATGACACTGATTGACTTTAATGGTTTGGTTGCTTGAATTCGCATAACAGGTTGGTTAGGAATATGAAAACTAACAACCTTACGAAATTAATCAATTCTGGCATGATGAGTAGTTAACCAATCAATCCCTAAAATCACATCAAAAGCAAGTATATTTAAAGAGATAAGATCCACAGGTAATGTGATGGTGCCAACTTGAATCAAGCAAGATTTATAAATAGTGGATGTAATGAAAGTTTCTCCTAACGGAGTCTCCATAGATAAATCAAAGTCTAATTTCTCCGGAGTCAAGTTTAAACGTTGAGCACAAGCAGGAGAGATAAATGAATGGGTAGAACCGGTATCTAGTAAGGTATAAACTTTGCAAGAATTTATGATTAGCTTACCCGTGATCACCTCGTTCGGGTTCCTCGCATTTTGGCCAGTCACGACAAACGCTCTTCCAGGAACCGCTAACTTTGATTTGTCTGGGACAGCCTTCGGAGTCACCATCCCCGCTGGACTTGGTTTCGCTACAGTACAATCTCGAGCAATATGTCCTTCCTTTCCATAATTATAACATACCTTGAACTGTTGTGGACAGTTTGGGCTGATGTGTCTCTCTTTTCCACATTTATAGCATACGACCGGTGGTTGTTCTCCTCCCTTCGAAACAGTTGATACTGGTGCTAACGTCTTCACATTGTCATTGTTGAATCTCCTCTTTTTAAAATTTCCACTTGACTCGCCTCTCCTATTATCATAACCACGATTACCACCATAGTGGTTACCGCTTTTGTCTGTATTTTTACCTCCCCGTTGGTTATCATTGCTCCGATGACTGCTGTCACCGGTATGACCCTGGTTGTGGTCCCTCGGTTGAACATACTCATTATCTCGCTCTAATAATTGAGCCCTATTTACAACATCTGAATATAAAGAAAATTTATGAGAGATAAGATATTGTCGAATGTCGGGTTTTAGACCTCTCAGAAACATCCATGTCATTCGTTCCTCATTCTCTACCAAATGAGGTTCAAACCTGGAAAACTCTGCGAACTTCGCCTCGTACTGGGACACCGTCATGTTGTTTTGTTTCAGTCTGATAAACTCCACCTCCTTCATATGACGAATACTTTCAGGAAAGTACTTGTCATTGAACAGTTTCTGAAATGTTTCCCAAGACATGATGAGTGCGGCTGGCTGGGTACGCTTCACAGATTCCCACCAATAATCTGCCTCACCACGGAACATAAAGGTGGCGAATGGAACTTTCTGTTCCTCCGTGCATCCCAAGACATCGAATATCTTGGTAATTTGCTTGACCCACGTTTTCGCCTTAATCGGGTTCGGCTTTTCCCAGAATTCTGGTGGTCCCAACTCTTTGAACTACTTGGCTGTGACAAACCGCGCGTTGCTATCATTTTCACCCATATTTTGTACACGAGTCTCCCTCGTCTGATTTTGCATGAACTGCAAAAAGCTTCTAAACATCCCAGCATTCATCGTCTAACTAGTGGTGTTGTTTATAGGAGGAACATTGTCGTCCCATTGTACGTTCTCCTGATTGGTGATTAAAGGTGTCTACACGGTCTCACTTACTCCATTGTGAACATTTTCAGTTGCCATTCTCAAATACTACCATAAAACAAGGGTTAATTAAAGAAATTAACATATCACATAATATCCCTATATTCTGATCAATCAACAAATAAGCTTAGGTATGACACACTAGCGAAGAATTTACTCGTCTCTCCCCTCCTAGTACTATTCCCCGATCTCCGCCAGAGACCATATCCCTAAACTCTGATACCAACTGTGACGCCCCCAAAACAGGTATACATCACCCAATCTAAGTCGCTAAAACATGGTACAGCAACAACTACAACTTTATTAATACAATTGTCGTGCAAAATACGACAACACATAAACTGTGAGTTTAAATATAAATATTGTCTTCTAGACAATATCCACACTCAAATAAGTCCTCATTACAATTATTGATACAGTATTTTACAAAAATAGTGCGGACTACTAAGACAACTTTCTAGAACCATCATTCCATATCCCGACTAGTACTCGCTACATTCTCGCCTCCTGAGAAGAAAAATAGAATAAAAAGAAAAAGGGTGAGCTCAACTAGCCCAGTAAAGAACATTATGACTAGGATAATATAGAACAAATTATCGTTAGTCCGCAACAGGGAAAAAAATCTGATAGAATATAATAGACAATAATTTTTAGATCAATATTCGCACTAGAAATAACAATTCATTAGAAGAGTTAAGTAGAGAATAAATTCTACTATCTTCTAAGATTTAAAAGTCCATCATTAATATTTTATCACTGTAACATTAATCAATATACATCTTGAATCAAATATTCATATTTGCACTACAGGCCAAAGATATTCATTTATATCACCAGTTGGTCATGTTCATCTAAACACCTGTTCATCTTTGCACTACGGGCCAAAGATATTCATCAGTTAATCATTCATCTTTGCACTACAGGCCAAAGATATTCAGTAATATCATCATTTAGGACTGAGGATGATGAAAAATATTTTAAAGAAAACGAATTCAGTGAGACAAAAGAACAAATATTAGGGATTCATACTTCGGTTTATCCATGTTCAAAAATAACCCATAATATACCATAGTGGAGTAAAATTCAAGAATAAAGATCAATACATGGATACAATCAAAGCTAGTAACAAAAATAGACATCTGGGACAAAGAAGAGAATTTTATTTTTCTATGAATAGTGTCGTATTTGTGAATAGGGCAGTATACGTGAATAGTGTCGTATACGTGAATAGTAATACCGACACAAAAAGATAAGAATTTCACAAGAAAAATCTTACCAATATTCTGGCATAACAATATTGAAAGAAATAATATCATTTTTAAAAAAAAATAACATCTCTTACTTCAAAAAGACAATACTTCTGACTGGAATACTGGATATAATGTTGAAGGAACTTGCACCATATAACAACACTCAAAGTATCAAAATACTCACAAGAATACGCTCGATAATATAGAGAAAGAAAACTTTAGTTTCTGGTGTGATTTTCAATTTTAACCTAAGCACCCTATTTATAGGAAAATGCTTAGAACAACAAAGCATAAAATTTAATAAAATATTATTATTTTTATAAAAATTCCTACGCCCACTTTGAATAAACTGATGTCAGCATTTTCAACAGCAAGTGGGGCCCACCAAACATAACAAAAATGTTTTTCTTCAAAAAAATAATTAAAACTCCAAATATTAATTATTCCGGAACTTCAATAATTCATAATAAATAGCTCTTTTATCAGAAAAATTTGAATCTTATGTTCATTCCATAAAAAATTTAAATCTCTACAACTTTGCAGCTTTAAGTTTTTTTAAATTTCGAGCAAAAATTGACCGAAATCCACATACGGACGATTTTGTAGGCTATAATCAAATTTCAGTCAAAAAATAAGGTCCATCAACATGTTTAACATGTTTTTAACATTTATTGTAATAAAAATTCTCTTCCTCCTCATTTATTCATATATCACACATTCATCGTAAAAATATCATCATTATTATATTATTAAAATATAATAATATATTTAAATGAATTATTTTATCAGAAAAGATAAAATATCAATTTTCAACAATTGTCACTTTTTTAAAAATTCCTCCATTTATATCCACATAAATAAATATTTTTCTTATCATATAAATTAATAATTAATTATTCACAAATAATATTACAGAATCACAATAATGATAACCAGGTCGTTCCCAGAAAAGAGAGAACTTTCCAATAAATATTTTTTCTTACTGGCGCGCAATTAGGTGACCAAACCTGTCCTTAGACAGAACTTTCTAGACATTACCAATAATGTTATCTAATAATATTATTAAAATAATATAAATTATTGATCTGATAATGAAAAATACTGTGCAGTGACAATTATTGAAACAACAATAATATAAAATATTAAAGCAGCAATTATTGAATCAATAAAACAAAATATTAAACAGTAATTACTGTAACAATTATTGAGTAATAATTGGTGCAATACCGTGTGCTACTGTGTAACACCGCGTATTACTATATTTTAACCACCGGGTATTCCAACAGTATTAACAGTAACAACTACGTCATTGTTTATAAAAAAACTTGTACTTGTCGTTTCCTTCATCCAATCTCTTTCCGTTATGGGGCCCACACAAGGCTGCGCCGTCGTACGAATATTCCTAACATCAAGAATATTCCACTACCAAACGAATATTCACTGGTAAAAATGAATATTTTATAACCACTTACTTATTTAAAATATTTGCGCATTTTATACATAACTAACCACATTAATCAAATTAACCCTTACTATTTCAAAATAATAAATAGAGAAAATTCAATTTCATTTATAAAAAGTTGGGGTCTTACATAAACATATAAAATATTTAATTCTTAATCTATGTGGGACTTGATTTTTTTCACATGTATTTATTACATTTTATCATTTCCAAATATGATCTTTGGGAGTTAATATCTCATTCATTACTCCATGAATTTGAGCTCTCAAATACTTAATTTAATCTACTCATGAAGTAGAACACATTAATATATATAATCATTAAAATTAATTAATGATACCCATATTAAATTAGGCTCAAATTCCAACAAATAGGTCCAACAACTGAATGAAAACCTACTAACGTCTTTGAAGTTGATGCTTTCAAGAAACGAAAATGAATCAGCATTGCTACAATGGTAATAGCATCCAAGCAACAATGGTGTGATCCCACAAATTAAGACTGGGAAACTCATTAACTTCAATGACTAGACTATAGATTATCAATTTGCATTTACCCAACAAGAATTTTTTTTTTTACTCAACATGTATTTCTATTTGATGGTTCTGGTATGCTAAAACTTATCCAATTCACAACTAGGCATTAATGGATTTCGTACAAAGTGCCCGCTTTATCCAACTAGTGTAGGCTAGAAACCACTACACAAAAACTACTAGTGTATGCCAGAAACCCATGCACAAATAACTCATCAACAACCACAAATAATATACGCCAAAATCGTCTGAATTCCAACACGTCATGTGGCAATCAGATTGTAAACCTCTTATAATTCTCTAATCACAAATTAGCATTCAATATTTCATTATAGTAACAGTATTGTTCACTTCATGTCAAACAATTTACTCTTGAATAACTCCAATTAAGGGATACATCAACTCCACATTCCATCACTCCTGAATTGATAAATCATTTCTTTTTTTCTTTAAGATGCTTCATAGCATATAAATGATTGTTCAAGCAAAAAACATCTTAAAATTCTAGATCATGAAAGAGGCAGTAACATCACTTGAGATTTGGTTTTGTTTTTATACAAGAACCTTAAAGCTAAGAGGTAAAAGCATCATGACATGAACCACACAAGTTTTACACAAATGGATACTTCTAACACTACAAAGTAAGGAAAGTCATAACTTTCAACCAATGTCCATTAACCTTCTAATTCGAATAATTCACCGCTTAAAGGTTGATTAAGTTGATGAATAAAACAAATCAAATACGCTTGTATGCAAAATTTGAAGTTTTTTTGCCAATTAAAGGGTTTGCTCGGAATCGCCTCGAATCGCCGTACACCTGGATGCTTTTACCTTAAAGTTGCTGCTGTTTTGCCCCAAATCGTTGCTGATGGCGATTGATTACAGTTCGCTAGCTAAAATTTCACCTTAACGTGATTGGGGGTATAATGGTCAGCAAATTATATTATTCCAGTCCGCTAGAATTTCTAGCGGACGACGAGTCCAATTTTTTGAATCTAATCTGTTTATAAATATAATTAAAGGTACAAATACTATTTGTTAGTTTTTGATCCATAGCAAATATGTGACGCCCCCAAAATAGGTATACACAACTCATTCTGAGTCGCCAAATACATGCTATAGAATTTAAATACAAACTTCATTTATACAATATAACAAAACGTAACTGAGAGTTTTAACACGAATATTGTCTCCTAGACAATATCCAAACTCAAATGGAGTCCTCATTATAATTATTATCACACTATTTTAAAGAATAGTGAAGACTGCTATAGCCACCATCTTGGACCATTACTCCATTCTTCGACTAGTCCCAGCTATATTCTTATTTCCTGAAGAGAACAATGAAAGAAAAGGGTGAGCTCAACTAGCCTAGTAAAAAATATTATGACTAAGATAATGCAGAATAATTTATCGTTAGCCTTCAACAGTGTTAAACTGATAGAATACAATAGACAACAAGTTTAACTGCAGCGGAATAAGCAATCCATTAGAAGAGTCAAGTTAGAGCATGATATCTACTATCTTCTATGATTTAAAAGTTCATCATCAATATTTTATCGATGTAACACAGCTCAGTAAATAATCCACATCACCGAATTATCTATCCACTACGGGCCAATGATATTCGTTATTATCACATCCACGAATTATCCATGCACTACAGGCTAAGGATATTCGTTATTATCACCGATGGTCATGATTATGCCAATAACTGTCCATCAATGCGCTACGGGCTAATGAGACTTTTACCACATCATTTGTAACATTTCGGGTCATGATTATACCGATACATAATTCCTGGTCATAATCATATCAATTAACAGTCTATCTATGCACTACGACCAAATATGACTTTCATCACAATATAAACATGAGGATGATGACAATGATATAAGAATTCAATCTAGTGAGATCAAGGATAAATATTAAAGATTTATGATTCAATTTATCCAGAGTTTAAGAATGTCCAAATTGTCAACATGATAACTGCTTTGTGGAGTAGAATTCAAGAGTAATATTCATGTATCAAAAATAATTTGGACAAAAAAGAAATTAATTTTTGTCGTGAATAGTACCCCGGGTGAATAGTACCTGAGTGACTAGTACTCCGTCATGCAAAGTACCCCGAATAAATAGTACCCTGAGTGAATAATACCTGAGTGAATAGTATCTCGACATTTAATAAGAAAGTTCAGACTAATAGTGGAATGATACTAGATGAAACACAAACTATTAATAATATTCCACTAATTTTAAGGGTTTTCACCATTTAATAATAAGGTTATGGAAACAAACAATAAATTTGTACCATAAATGGAGAAATATGAAAGAAAACGATATCTCATGACGAGTACAAAAGAAATGATATCTCATACGAGTATAAAAGAATATACAAAACTGCAACTGGATTTTCACCCGTCATGCGGTAATCCGCGTAGACAGATCATTTCCACAATTTAATAAAGAATGAATACGAAGGGTTATTCACCATGCATGCGGTAATTCGCGTAGACAGGTTACTCCCGCAGATTAATAAAGAAAGAATACGAAGGGTCATTCACCATGCATGCGGTAATCCGCGTAGACAGGTTACTCCCGCAGATTAATAAAGAATGAATACGAAGGGTCATTCACTATACATGCGGTAATTCACGTAGACAGGTTACTCCCATGGATTAATAAGGAATAGAATGACAATCCTTATGAATATGAAGAAAATAACATCATTTACGAATACGAAAAAAATAATACCCTTATCTTAGTAGAAGATTGGATACTGCAATAGTGAAGTAGCAGAATATTCTTCTTCTTTCTCTCTATACTTTCTCTCTCTAGAGTTTCAGTGAATTCGAAATAAATAATGAAGGAATGAGCTTCTATTTATAGAAAAATAGACTAAATAGTAATCAATTCATGAACAGTCTAGATTGATTTACTATTAAAATGGACAGTCCATAATGATTTACTATTATAACTTCAACTAGCGGTCCATATTGATTTACTATTATAATTTCAACCAGCGGTCCATACTGATTTATTATTATAATGAAGGGTTTCGACACAAAACGCAGCGGAAATAAACAATTTAAAGTGCAATTTCGAAACTTTAAAACAGGATCCATGCGAAAACCATATTAATTCAGTGGTTAGAAATTTATACCGATTATTGAAGCTAGAATCGATGTAGTCGATTCTCCAACGGAATCCAAACGAACTGCGCTTCTACGGTATCCACATGAACGCCCCGCGAATTGTCGCACGATCTGCAGAAAAAAAAATCGCGGTACTAGCCACCAAGGATGAGGATTTTTGAAACTATTTTTCTCTAGTCTCTCTAAAAGCAGCTAGGGTTTTGGTTAATGATTATACCTAAAATGGCTGCTACATATCATACATATAGCGATTAAAAGGAATTAATCAAAAACCTAATTTAATAAAATCCAAATTTATATATATATATATATATATATATATATATATATATATATATATATATATATATATATATATATATCTTAATGAAGTCTTACTTAATTAATGTACCTATATATAAATTATCCTATTAATTTAAATTCGCAATTTAAATACTATCAATCATATTGACATATTTAAATCTTTACAATTTAAATTAATTCCCTTTTAATTACGTTCTATATGTGTGACCCTATAAGTTATTATTACGTTGGCAATAATTTTAAAATCATATTATAAAATTATAAACAGTGAGCGGCATCTAGTAATGAGCTGCTATTTATAGAAAAATAGAATGCATAGTAACTAATCCATGAACGGTCCAGATTGATTACTTTAATCTGACGGTCCATATTTAAAGAAAAATCTTTTAAATAAAATATAATATATTCTATTTATAGAATAACTTTAATAAAGTATTCTGTTTTATATAAAAAGATGTTTCTGTTTTATTACGTTAATAATACGAATAAAACAAAACGTCATTATCGCTAAATAATTCATATTATTAACTGACAATAATTGAATCAAACTGAGTGACTTCTCACATAAGCATTAATAATCAATACCGTGTGCTACTATGCAACCACACGTATTACTGTACTTTTACTACCGAGTAGTTCAACAGTAACAATGGTAAAACTTCCGCCGTTATTTTTAATAAAATATTTTTGTCGCTTTCTCAATCCGACAATAATTCTGTTGTGAGGTCCACCAATGATTGTGTCGTTGTACGAATATTTTCTGTTAAAACGAATATTCCCCGACCAATCGAATATTATATAACAACTTGCGTACTTTGCAAAATTTATAAATATTACCCACAACTATAATATTATATCAAATTAACTCCATAATATTCAAAAATGATATTTATCGAAAATTCATCTTTATTTATAAAAGTTGGGGTCTTACAACCTCCCCTTCTTATGAAATTTCGTCCTCGAAATTAGGGTACGTACCTGGTATGTCGAAGAGGTAAGGATACCTTGATTTCATTTCAGATTCTAACTCCCAAGTCATTTCCTCAACATCGTGGTTTCTCCATAAAACTTTGACTTGAGGTATAACCTTGGAGCGTAGAATATGTTCCTTCTTATCCAAGATTTGAACAGGAACTTCTTCATACGTCAAATCTTCCGCTATTTCGTCCGGTTCTAACTCAATAATGTGGTTCGGGTCGTCCACATATTTGCGTAACATGGATATGTGAAAAACGTTATGAACACGAGACATACTTGGCGGTAAAGCGAGTCTATAAGCCACAATTCCTACTCGATCGAGGATTAAAAATGGACCGATGAATCGAGGATTGAGCTTTCCTCTCTTTTCAAATCTCGTAACTCCTTTCCATGGAGCAACATGTAAGAACACATGATCTCCTACATCAAATTTTACGTCCTTTCGATGAAGATCAGCATAACTCTTTTGTCGATCTTGTGAGGTTTTTATACGTTATCGGATCGTTTGAATCTTTTCTGTAGTCATACGTACCAACTCCGGTCCCAACAACGTTGCTTCACCCACCTCATCCCAGCATACTGGAGAACGACATTTTCTTCCATACAATGCTTCGAATGGAGCCATGCCAATACTTGCTTGATAACTGTTGTTGTAGGAAAACTCCACCAATGGTAAGAACTTGTTCCAACTTCCCTTGAAGTCAAAGACACAGAGTCTTAATAGATCTTCAAGAGTTTGAATAGTCCTCTCTGATTGTCCATCCGTTTGAGGATGATATGCTGAACTAAATCGTAACTCCGTGTCCATAGCTTTTTGTAAACTAACCCAAAATCGTGAAGTGAATCTTGGGTCTCGGTCAGAAACTATGGATACTGGCATACCATGTAGTCTTTCAATCTCGTTTATGTACATACGAGCAAGACGTTCAAGTGTATAAGTTTCTCGTATTGATAAGAAATGAGCAGACTTGGTCAATCTATCAACAATGACCCAAATCGCATCAATACCTTGAGAAACCCTAGGAAGACCGGTAACGAAATCCATGGTAATGTGCTCCCACTTCCATTCTGGAATTTCAAGTGGTTGCAATGGACCTTTTGGTACTTGATGCTCCGCTTTGACTCGTTGACAAGTTAGACACCTTGAGATAAACAACGCTATCTCTCTCTTCATATTGCTCCACCAAAATGTATGACGAAGATCATGATACATTTTGGTACTTCCAGGATGGATTGCAAACGGTGTGTTGTGCTCCTCCATCATGATTTCATACTTTAAATCAGGGTTGTTAGGAACACAAAGTCTGGAGTTGACTCGAAGTATTCCTTCTTCATCGATTCTTGCTTCCGGCATAGCACATTCTTACACTTTCTTTCTTATACGCATCAGCTCCAGGTCTGTAGCTTGAGCAGCTTTAACTTTATCGATTAAAGTCGGTTCTACTCGTATATTCGCCATCATCACATGGGTCCCTGGAGTCTTTAACTCTATCTTCATCCTTTGCAAATCACACAAAATGGGCCTTTGTGTTGACATTATCGTACTCGTACTTGCGCATGATCTTCTACTCAACGCATCAGCTACCACGTTCACTTTTCCACGATGATATTAAATGGTACGATAGTAATCTTTAACAGCTCGAGCCAACATCTTTGGCGCCTGATACGTTCGTTTTAAGTAAAGAAATATTTGAGGGTTTAAGAAATGGGTTTTGTACTGGGGTCAATACAAAATTCGATTTCACGCTCTAGGGGTAGGCTAGGAAATCTTCAAGAATACGTCAAGAAATTTATTAACAATAGAAATATCATTCAAAATTGTGACTCTCATCCCAGACTTGGATAACTCGTCACATTGATACCTATCAGCTTGCCATCGTCATTTACAACGTCTCCTACGGAAAGTCTGGCTTCGGTGCATTCCACACCAGGAAGTCAACAACGAAAGAAACGGGGATCTTTACTTATGGCTTGATATGATAATGATTGACTTTAGTGGTTTGGTTGCTTGAATTCGCATAACAGGTTGGTTAGGAATATGAAAATTAACAACCTTACGAAAAGCATAATGGGTAGTTAACCAGTCGTTTCCAAAAATCACATATCGACAGGTAACGTGAAAGTGTCGATTTGAATCAAACAAGATTTATAAATAGTGGAGTTAACGAAGGTTTCTCCTAACAGAGTTTCAACAGATAAGTCAAGTCTAATAAAAAAAAATTTTTTAAGGGCCAAGTTTAAACGCTGAACACAACTAGGTGAAATACAAGAGTGGGTAGAACCAGTATCAAATAAAGTATAGACTTCGTTAGAGTTTATGACAAGCTTACCCGTGACGACCTCATTCAGGTTCCTTGCTCTCTGGGAGTTCACAACAAACGCTCTCCCTTGCACAACCGGTTTTGACTTTTCTGGGACGGCCTTTGGTGCCTCCATCCTAGCTGAATTTGTCTTCGGTAAACGATAAAATCGGGCTAAATGACCTTCTCTTCCACAATTATAACATGCTTTGGACGGCATCGCGCAGTTTGGACTGATGTGCCCCTCCCCTCCGCATTTGAAACATATGATAGGTGGTCGTTCTCCTTCCTTAACGACAGGTGCTGGTGCTGACGTCTTTCCATCATTGCTGAATCTCCTCTTCTTGAAATGCCCATTCTTATTGTTTTGGCCCTGATTACCACCGAAGTGGTTACCATTTCTGGCCTGTTGATTCCCTCCACGCTTGTTGTCACCGCTTCAATGACTGCTTTCACTGGTATTATCATTTTGCCGGCTGCTCTCTTTTGGTTGCGTTGTCTCGTTATCGCGCTCCACCAACTGAGCCCTATTTACAATATCTGAATACAAACACAGTTTATGAGAAACAAGATGTTGACGTATCTCCAGCTTCAATCCTCTTAAAAATATCCGCGTCATTCTTTCTTCATTATCCACCAGGTGGGACGCAAACCGGGATAACTCCGCAAATTTTGCCTCGTACTGTGACACAGTCATATTATTCTGCTCCAATTTGATGAACTCCACCTCTTTCATGTGACGAATACTCTCGGGAAAGTATTTGTCGTTAAACAGCTCTTGGAACTTCTCCCAAGACATCTTCAGTGAGGCAGGTTGAGTACGCTTTATCGATTCCCATCAGTAATCTGCCTCTCCTCGCAACATAAAGGCGGCAAAGGGAACCTTTTGCTCCTCGGAGCAACCCAAGACATCAAATATCTTGGTGATCTGCTTTATCCATGTTTCAGCTACAAGTGATTTTGGTTCTCCCTTAAACTCCGGTGGTCCCAGCTCCTTAAACTGTTTAGCGGTGACCGCCTAAGAGTTTCCAGTATTTCCACCTATGTTGTGGACAAGAGCCGCTTTCACCTGTTGTTGCATGAATTGCATAAAACCTCTGAACATTCAATCATTCATCATGTGGTCAGTGTTGTTGTTTGCATGAGGATTGTCACCTTCCTGATGAACATTATCCTGATTATTGATATGTGGTGAATCAATAATCGTCTGTGCTCCATTGCTATTCTCAACATTCTCAAATGCCATTTTTAGATACTGCCACAAAATAAAAGTTAATTGATATGTCATATATTATCCTTATATTATGACCGACCAATTAAATACCATGCAAATAAACTTAGGTAGGTCATACTAGCGAAGGAATTCCCTGTCTCTCCCCTCCTAGTTCTATTCTCACATCTTAGCCAGGGATCATATCCCTAAGCTTTGATACCAACTGTGACGCCCCCAAAAATAGGTATACATCACCCATCTTGGGTCGTCAGATACATAGTACAGAATACAAATACAACTTAATAATACAACTGTCGTGTACAATACGACAAAACATAAACTGTGAGTTTGAATACAAATATTATCTTCTAGAGAGTATTCATACTCAAAAGGAGTCCTCATTACATTTATTAACACACCATTACATAGAATAGTGAGAACTACTAACTAATACTATCATTCGAACCATCACTCCGTTCCCCGACTTGCCCCAGCTACGTTCTCATTTCCTGAAGAGAACAGTGAAAGAAAGGGTGAGTTCAACTAGCCCAGTAAGAAATATTATGACTAAGATAATGCAGAATAAATTATCATTAGCCTTCAACAATATTAAACTGATAAAATATAATAGACATCAAGTTTAACTGCAGCGGAACAAGCAATCTATTAAAAGAGTCAAGTAGAAAATAAACTCTACTATCTTTTATGATTTAAAAAGTTTTTCAACACTGTGATCGCTGAGACTCAGCTTAATAAAATAATCCACATCATTGAATCACTCCTGCACTACGGCCAAGGATATTCGTGTATTCATTAATGGTAATGATCATGCCAACAACTGTCCATCACTGCACTACGGCCAATGAGACTTTAACCACATCATTTGTAACATTACAGTCATGATTATACCGAATAATCCCTGGTCATAATCATACCAAGTCCATCTATGCACTACAGGCCACAGATGACTTTCAACATTTTATAAACATGAGGATGATGACAATGATATAAGAATTCAATAAAACAAGTTCAAGAATTAATTTATCCAAGAATTAACAACGTCCAAATTGTCAACATGATACTGCTTTGTGGTGTAAAATTCAAGAATGCCTAGAAGAATATTTTCATGAAAAGATACTGGATGAAACGCAATTATCAAGGATATTCCACAAATTTCATGGAGTATAGAAGTCAAAACTTAATCAACTGAGTATAATAAAGAATGGAATAACAAAAGAAATCACCATGCATGCGATAGACCGTACAGACAGGTTATTCCAACAGAATAATAAATAATAGAACCAGGTCCGGCGTAAACGCACAGACAGGATATTCCAACAAAATAATAAATAATGGAACCAGGTCCGGTGTAAAACACACAGACAGGATGTTCCAACAGAATAATAACAAAACGAAACCAGGTCCGGTGTAAAACACACAGACAGGATGTTCCAACAGAATAATAATAAAAACGGAACCAGGTCCGGTGTAAAACACACAGACAGGATGTTCCAATAGAATAATAATAAAGACGGAACTAGGTCCGGTGTAAAACACACAGACAGGATGTTCCAACAGAATAATAATAAAGACGGAACCAGGTCCGGTGTAAAACACACAGATAGGATGTTCCAACAGAATAATAGAAGAATGTCACCAAGTATAGGGTAGACCGCGTATACAGGTTATTCCAACAGAATAATAAGAAATGGAATAACAAAAGTTCTCTTCATGAATAAGAAAGAATAACACCCCTTACCGTTTTAAAGAAGAACTGAAATAAGGAAGTAGTTAAGTAGCAGAATACGCTTCTTCTCTCTCTCTATAGTTTCTCTCTATAGTTTCTCTCTCTAGAGTTCAGTGAATTCGTAAGAAATAATGAAGGAATGAGCTGCTATTTATAGAAAAATAGAATACATAGTAACTAATCCATGAACAGTCCAGATTGATTACTTTAATCTGACGGTCCATATTTAAAGAAAAATCTTTTAAATAAAATATAATATATTCTATTAATAGAATAACTTTAATAAAGTATTCTGTTTTATATAAAAAGATGTTTCTGTTTTATTACGTTAATAATACAAATAAAACAAAACGTCATTATCGCTAAATAATTCATATTATTAACTGACAATAATTGAATCAAACTGAGTGACTTCTCACATAAGCATTAATAATCAATATCGTGTGCTACTATGCAACCACACGTATTACTGTACTTTTACTACCGAGTAGTTCAACAGTAACAATGGTAAAACTTCCGCCGTTATTTTTAATAAAATATTTTTGTCGTTTTCTCAATCCGACAATAATTCCGTTGTGGGGTCTACCAATGATTGTGTCGTTATACGAATATTTCCTGTTAAAACGAATATTCCCCGACCAATCGAATATTATATAACAACTTGCGTACTTTGTAAAATTTATAAATATTACCCACAACTATAATATTATATCAAATTAACTCCATAATATTCAAAAATGATATTTATCGAAAATTCATCTTTATTTATAAAAGTTGGGGTCTTACAGTCACCATACAGGATTGTGTTTGGAAAATCATGCCACTTACCTGTTGAGTTGGAGCATAGGGCTTTTTGGGCAATCAAGCAGTGCAACATGAATTTGGAAGCAGCTGGAGTACACAGAAAATTGCAGTTACAAGAGTTAGAAGAATTGAGGAATGAAGTCTATGAAAGTTTAAAGATTTACAAGGAAAAGACCAAAACTTTTTATGATAAGCAGATTGTGCGAAAAACCTTTATTGTGGGACAAAAAGTTTTGCTATATCACTCTCGGCTTAAGTTATTTCCAGGTAAATTGAGATCTAGATGGGTTGGTCCTTTTGTTATCACTAATGTGTTTCCTCATGGTGCAGTTAAGATTCAAAGCCCAAGCACAAACAAGACCTTTAAGGTGAATGGACATAGATTAAAGGCTTTCTATGAGGGGCATTATGTGGAAAATATTGAGATGGTGGAGCTATACGATCCGATCTATGAAAGCTGAGAAGAGAGGCATGACGTCGAGCCAAAGACGTTAAACACGGGCAGCTGCTTGGGAGGCAACCCAAGATTCCAGATTTAATTTTTCTATCCCTTTACTTTTTAGTTTTTGCATGTTAGTAAGTAGTTTCTTTCTTCTTTGCATAATTTTCTTACATTGGGGACAATGTACGGTTCGAGTGTGGGGGGGGGAGATTTAGGTTTTATATAGGAAGAATAATTTAATTTTGATGGGAAGATTGAAAAAAATTGAAAAAAAAATTCTGAAAACTTGGGTTCCATGATTCTATTTGCCTATGTGTTCGAAGGTTAAAGTCAAAGATCGAAAATTAATACTAAAATTCAGAATTTGTTTGATGCTTAATTTGTTAATGAATGATGACAACTAAACCATGATCCATAGTAATTGATTTGAATTGAATTTGTGATACATGAGTACTTGAATATGAAAAACATGTTTATTTGGCTAAGTTATTTGTGGAGTTGTCTATGTGCACTAATTTAACGACTTAGAACTGTTTAACTTGCTTATGTTGTTGCAGAACCATGTGGAAAAAAATGATGAACGAAAAAAAAAGAAAGAAAAAAAAACTAAAAATTAAAAATCTGCTTCAACGTCCATTGTGCGAAATAACTGGGTATCTAAGCTTCGGGAAGCATCGGTATTCACATTGAAAAGTGCGATGGATAAAAACAGCTTGACTAGTCGACTTTTGTGGCCTTTGTTACTTGAATAAGTAAGCTCTTAGGGGTGTCTCTACACCTAGTGCCTTAAGATCATCTGGTTTGGGAGTCGTTGGTGGAAAGTTCGCTAATGGGTAACTCTGAAAAGCCTAAGAAAAGGAGACATTGCACATGTCAAGAAAAGAAAAAAATATACGAAAAAAAAAAGCATGAAAATACATTCATCTATGCTAAAAAGAAGGTTCTATGAAAAAAATTATAAAGCAAGAAAAATTTGTTCTTGGTTGTGAGTCAGTGTGCACAGTTTTTGCTCCATGGTAATTAAGTTGAGTAAGTATGATTATTTTGGAAAAGTTATTTATGTGGCTATAGTTTGATTTAATGAAATTCATTGGTGAAATGGTAAGGTTGGTAATTGTGAGTTGATTGATAAGGAGTTAATTAGATTTCTGCAAATTTAGTGTTGATAGTCATGATTTGTAACTTGAAATCTTTTGACACTATGGTTGAATAGAATTTTTCTGGAAAACAAACTTTTGGTTTACACGAGGACGTGTAAAAAGATAAGTGTGGGGGAATTTGATGAGTATGAAATATGTTATATTTTTATTCCTTAATACTTAATCTTTTGTATTTATTTTGTGCCTAAATAAACTCATTATTCTTATATTTTTATTTTAGGTACAATTGAAGGGGTTTCATGATTTTGAAAATAAATTGGAGGAGGTTTACGGGATTCCTAGCAAATCAAGGATTCAACAATTAGTATCATAAATGGATTTAGATTCACGCGACAATGAGTTTAAGCACATGTCAAATTTTGGAATTTAATTCCAATTTCAAATCTGAATATTGGATTCTAGTACATTAATTTTTACAATTTTATTGTAATTAGGATTTCTTTTAGACTAAGATTTATTTCCAAATTAAATTCTATTTCTTTATGAAAATTAGTATAATTTAAAATTCCTTAAGGACTTGGATTTCTACTTCCTATTGGATTTAGGACTTTGTCTAGCACTATAAATAGAGGATGAGAGCCATGGTTTTATTCATTCAATTATCAACTATCATCTATTGGAGTGCAGACTCAAGAGCATGTCAGGCTAGTTCTTTTCATTCAGTTCTAAAGGGAGGTGAATCTTTGTTACAAGTAATTGATTAATTGAGTATCATTATTTATTCCTTCTTGTGTGAAATTTCTTCTGATAATCTATTTTCATTGATTGCATGCTAATTGATCTAATTAATTTAATATGACCAATTGAATTAGTTTGATCGTTATCATATGCTAGATTAAGATTGGTATTACGTGTAATTGATATCTGTCTTCATCATAAGTAGCAACTTGATAATAATAATTGTGGACAAATTTTTGTTTATTGCTAAGATTATCAGAAAACAAGTTAAACAAATCAAACTTATTTGTTTGTTGCTTGGATTAGCCTAATTCTCTATTTCTTAATGCTTCTATCATATTAAATCTAGAGAGCTTGTTCTAGGCTGTATGCTAGTTAGAATCTGGTGGAGAACTTGTTTCATACAGTGATAATCTTAGGAGAATTTTGGATAGCAGAACTTATTGTTATCTAGGGCTAATAGTTTCATTGAAGGAAAAATAATAATAACTTGATTAATTGATTGTTGTACTCGGTCAAACTGAACTGCAGAACTGAAGTTTTTACATATTTGGTTAATTTCATCATTAATTCTTGTTCTCTTAGTTTAAAAATAATTTTTTAAAAAAAAATCCATCTTTATTTTCTGTTGAAATAGTAGAATAATTCTAAAACAATTTTACTCTCTGTGGGATCGATCCTTACTTGCTACTGTGCTAATTATTATAAATTGTGAAGTGAATGTGAGGTTAATTTAGGAGTGTCAACGACAGCTCCCAAATTTTGGCACCGCTGCCGGGGAGTAATTTGGCGTTTTGTTTTTATTCTATTATTTGCTTTGTTCTTGTTTTATGACTCGATCTTCTCAGGCTATTATATTAGATTTTGATCCAGAAATTGAGAAGACTACAAGGAGACTAAAGAAGGAAAAACTTAAAGTTCAACGGTCTTCTACAGATATAGACGAGGCTTCTGCATCATCACCAGGCCTCAACTTAGCTTTGAATTATTATCCAACAAATCATCCACCGAATCTGATAAAGAAGAAGAGATGGCGATTCAAAACAACAATAGAACTCTCAGGGAGTTGGCAACTCCTAATTTAAATCAACAACCTCTGTGCATTGAATATCTTAATTTAGATACTGCATTTGAACTTAAATCGTGACTAATCCATTTACTGCCTACTTTTCGTGGTCTTATAGGTGAGGACCCCTACAAACATCTAAAGGAATTTCATGTGGTGTGCTCCACCATGAAACCACACGGAATCACCGAAGAGCAAATCAAGCTGAGAGCATTCCCATTCTCCCTAGCAGATTTGGCAAAGGATTGGTTGTACTACCTACCCTCAGGTTCAATACAGTCTTGGAATGACATGAAGAAGTTGTTCTTGGAGAGATACTTTCCAGCCTCAAGGGTAGCCAACATAAGGAAGGAGATCTGTGGGATTAGACAATTCAGTGGGGAGACACTATACGAGTATTGGGAAAGATTCAAAAAGCTTTGTTTCAGCTGTCCACCGCATCAAATAGATGAACAACACCTGATCCAATAATTCTATAAAGGGTTGGTACCGATGGATAGAAGCATGATCGATGCAGCTAGCGGAGGAGCACTAGTTGACAAGACCCCAGAGGATGCAAGGAATTTAATTGCAAACATGGCAGCAAACTCGCAACAATATGGCACTCGAACAAATCATGCACCAGTAAGGGTAAGCGAGGTAAGCACTTGTGATTATGGTCAACAAATTTCTGAATTAACTGCTATGGTTAGACAATTAGCTACAAGTCAACTGCCAGTTGCAAAGGTTTATGGAATATGTCTACAACCAAATCACAATACAGATGAATGCCCAACATTACAAGATGATGAGGCTGTGCAACAAGCTAATGCAATGGGAAATTATCAGTCACAACCTCAAAAAAAGTATGATCCGTACTCAAACACGTATAACCCTGGATGGAGGGATCATCCAAATCTGAGTTATGGGAGCAAGCAAACGGCACCACCTGTATTTCCACCTAGGCAACAGGGCTTCCAACCAGCCCAACCTCAATATCAACCGAAGCAAGCAGTCCCTGTACCTACTGGAACATCATTGGAGGATATGTTCAAAGCATTCATGGGACAGACACAACAGTTCATAAATCAGACACAACAGTTCCAGCAAGAGATAAAAACTTCAGTTCAAGATTTGAGGAACTAAGTAGGACAACTGGCTACAACTGTGGGGATATTGGAATCCAGAGGCTCAGGAAAATTACCATCTCAAACAATAGTCAACCTAAGGGAGAATGCAAGTGCCATAACTTTACGGAATGGAACACAGTTGGATACACCACCGACCCCCATAGAGCTTGAGGAGGAAGCAACTAAAGAGGAAACACAAAAATCAAGGTACAACCTAACCCTCCTAATCAGCGTAAAAATATTCCTCTTCCCTTTTCTCCCAAAAATTCTAAAACCTCAAATAGAGATGAAAAAGAAAAAAAAATTTGGAAACTTTTAGAAAAGTAGAAGCGAACATCCCTCTCCTTGATGTAATTAAACAAGTTCCACGGTATGCTAAATTTTTAAAAGAATTATGCACTAATAAAAGAAAATTACAAAATGATGAAAGAGTCACAGTTGGAGAAAATGTATCTGCTGTTCTTCAAAGAAAAATGCCTCCTAAATGTAAAGATCCAGGAATGTTAACAATCCCATGCAAAATAGAAAACATCAAATTTGAAAAGGCCATGCTAGATTTAGGAGCTTCAATTAATGTTATGCCTTTATCTGTTTATACTTCCTTAAATCTAGTCCCTTTGAAAAATACTGGTGTGATTATCCAATTAGCAGATCGTACTAACACTTACCCCCGAGGGGTAATTGAAGATGTCTTAGTGCAGGTGAACGGACTAATCTTTCCTGCAGATTTTTACATTGTGGATATGGAAGATGATACATCACCAAACCCTTCCCACATCTTGTTAGGAAGACCCTTTCTGAAAACATCAAGAACCATGATCGATGTGCATAATGGGACCTTAACTATGAAGTTTGATGGTGAGAAGATTCAGTTTAACATTTATGATGCAATGAGGTACCCTAGTGATATAGGACAGGTTTTTGCTATCGATGTGAGAGACTCCTTGGTGCATAGAGCTTTTGAATAACTACATAAGGACAGTTTGGAGATTGCAATCACCAATAGTTTGGACATGGACAGGGAAGAAGAGATTGCGTAAACCCAAGAATTAAAGGAGAATGTAGCTGCATTACATTCATTGCCAAAATTCTCCAATAAGTCAACAGTACTATTCAATTTACTGTTTCTCATCAAAAGTTATTACCTTCTGTTGTACAAGCCCCAATTCTAGAATTGAAACAATTACCTGCTCATTTGAAATATGCATATTTGGGGACTAATGACACTTTGCCTGTGATTATTGCTAGTAATCTAACCAAGGTGCAGGAAGAAAAATTGCTGAGAGTCCTAAGGGACCATGTTACAGTTTTTGGTTGGACAATAGCGGATATCAAGGGTATTAGTCCTGCCATGTGCATGCATCGGATATTGTTAGAGGATGGAGCTAAGCCTATAAGAGATGCACAAAGGATATTGAATCCACCCATGATGGAGGTGTTGAAAAAAGAGGTGCTCAAACTGCTTGATGCCGGTATCATCTATCCCATCTTCGATAGTCAATGGGTGAGTCCAATACAGGTAGTCCCAAAGAAATCCGGATTCACCGTTGTCAAGAACGATGATAATGAGTTGGTGCCCAGACGAATGCAAATAAGGTGGAGAGTGTGTATAGATTATAGAAAATTGAATGTTGTAACAAGAAAAGATCACTTTCCTCTTCCTTTTATTGATCAAATGTTGGAGAGATTAGCTGGGCACACTTATTATTATTTTCTAGATGGCTTTTCAGGATATAACCAGATTATGATTGCACCCGAGGACCAAGAGAAGACAACATTCACATGTCCCTTTGGTACTTTTGCCTATCGACGGATGTCTTTTGGACTGTGTAATGCCCCAAGTACTTTTCAGCGATGCATGGTAAGCATTTTTTCGGATCTTTTAGAAGAATACATCGAGGTTTTTATGGATGATTTCACAGTTCATGGTGATTCCTTGGATGCATGCTTAGATAATTTAAATCGTGTTCTAAAGAGATGCATGGAAACTAATCTTGTTTTAAATTGGGAAAAATGTCATTTCATGGTAGAACAGGGAATAGTACTTGGTCATGTTGTGTCATCTAAAGGTCTTGAAGTTGATAAAGCTAAGATAGATGTTATATCTGCTTTGCCTTACCCCGTCAGCGTGCGGGAGATTCGCTCTTTTCTTGGTCATGCAGGATTTTATCGAAGATTTATCAAGGACTTCTCGAAGATTGCATTACCCTTATGTAAGCTGCTGTAAAAAGATGTGGACTTTCAGTTTGATGATGAATGCAAGGAGGCTTTTGACACTTTAAAGAAATTATTAACTTCTGCTCCTGTCATTCAACCGCCAAACTGGAAGTTGCCATTTGAGATCATGTATGATGCAAGCAACTATGCAGTGGGGGCTGTTTTGGGACAAAGGATTGACACAGTCGTTCATACCATATACTACGCTTCGAGGACTTTGAATGAGGCTCAGATAAACTATTCCACAACTGAAAAAGAACTTTTATCTGTGATTTTTGCTTTAGATAAATTTCGGTCATATTTGCTTGGTACTAAAGTTATAGTTTATTCTGACCATGCTGCTCTCAGGTACTTGCTCACCAAGAAGGATTCTAAACCAAGGATTATTCGATGGATTCTGCTCCTACAAGAATTCGACTTAGAGATCAAGGATAAGAAAGGTGCAGACAACTTAGTAGCGGATCACTTGAGTAGGTTATTGAGAGACGAGGAGGAGCTACCATTACATGATTCTTTCCCGGATGAGTAGTTACTTTCCATTCATGCTAAGAGTCCCTGGTATGCAGATATGGTGAATTATTTGGTAAGTGCATATTTTCCTAAAGAATTTTCCAAATCCCAAAAGGAAAAGTTAAAAAGTGATGCTAGACACTATGTTTGGGATGATCCATACTTATGAAAATTTTGTGCTGCCAGATAGTTAGACGATGTGTGCCTAACAGTGAATTTTAATCTATCCTTTCCTTTTGCCATTCTTATGCTTGTGGAGGACATTTTGGTCCAAAAAGAACTTCTAATAAAGTTTTGAAAAGTGGTTTTTATTGGCCATCACTTTTTCAAGATTCTTATCTGTTTTGTAAAATATGTGTTAATTGCCAAAGGACGGGGAATATTTCTCAACGAAATCAAATGCCCCAAACTCCTATATTAATTGTTGAGATTTTTGATGTCTGGGGTATAGATTTTATGGGACATTTTCCTTCATCCTTTGGGAATTTATATATTCTTTTAGCTGTTAATTATTACTCAAAATGGGTGGAAGCTAAAGCCACTAGGACTGACGATTCTAAAGTTGTTGCATATTTTGTTAGGACTAGCATATTTGTCAGGTTTGGAACACCAAGAGCCATCATTAGTGATCGCGGAGCCCACTTTTGCAACAGGGTGTTAGCGGCTTTGTTCAAGAAATACAATGTTCTACACAAGGTTTCTACATCTTACCATCCGCAGAGTAATGGTCAAGCTGAGGTGTCTAACCGAGAGATCAAATCCATTTTGGAGAAGGTAGTCAACCCGAGCAGAAAGGATTGGAGTATGAGATTAGATGATGCACTTTGGGCCTATAGAACTGCTTACAAAACACCTATTGGGATGTCACCATACAGGATTGTGTTTGAAAAATCATGCCACTTACCTGTTGTGTTGGAGCATAGGGCTTTTTGGGCAATCAAGCAATGCAACATGAATTTGGAAGCAGCTGGAGTACACAGAAAATTGCAGTTACAAAAGTTAGAAGAATTGAGGAATGAAGCCTATGAAAATTCAAAGATTTACAAGGAAAAGACCAAAGCTTTTCATGATAAGTAGATTGTGCGAAAAACCTTTATTGTGGGACAAAAAGTTTTGCTATATCACTCTCGGCTTAAGTTATTTCTAGGTAAATTGAGATCTAGATGGGTTGGTCCTTTTGTTATCACTAATGTGTTTCCTCATGGTGCAGTTGAGATTCAAAGCCCAAGCACAAGCAAGACCTTTAAGGTGAATGGACATAGATTAAAGGCTTTCTATGAGGGGCATCATGCGGAAAATATTGAGACGGTGGAGCTAGACTATCCGAGCTATTAAAGCTGAGAAGAGAGGCATGACGTCGAGCCAAAGACATTAAACACGGGCAGCTGCTTGGGAGGCAACCCAAGATTCCAGATTTAATTTTTCTATCCCTTTACTTTTTAGTTTTTGCATGTTAGTAAGTAGTTTCTTTCTTCTTTGCATAATTTTCTTACATTGGGGACAATGTACGGTTTGAGTGTGGGGGGGGGGAGATTTAGGTTTTATATAGGAAGAATAATTTAATTTTGATGGGAAGATTGAAAAATTGAAAAAAAATTTGATGGGAAGATTGAAAAAAATTGAAAAAAAAAATTCTGAAAACTTGGGTTCCATGATTCTATTTGCCTATGTGTTCGAAGGTTAAAGTCAAAGATGACGCCCCCAAAATAGGTATACAACACCCATTTTGAGTCGCCAAATACATGGTACAAAAAGCAAACTATAACTTCAATAATATAATTGTCGTGCAAAATACGACAACACATACTGTGAGTTTAAATACAAATATTGTCTTCTAGACAATATCCACACTCAAATAAGTCCTCAATACAATTATTCAAATACTATTTTACAGAAATAGTGAGGACTGCTAAAACATCTTTCTAGAACCATCACTCCATACCCCGACAAGATCCTGCTATGTTCTCACCTCCTGAGAAGAAAAATGGAACAAAAAGGAAAAGGGTGAGCTCAACTAGCCCAGTAAAGAATATTATGACTAAGATAATATACAACAAATTATCATTAGTATTCAACAAGGAAAAATTTGATAGAAATGGGTTTTGTACCGGGTTCAAGGTCAATAAAAAATTCAACTTCACGTTCTGGGGGTAGATCAGGAAATTCTTTAGGAAATACATCGGGAAATTCTCTAACAATAGAAATATTATTCAAATCTGACTTGTCTTTGTTCAAATCCATAACATGGGCTAAGAAAGCTTGACATCCATTTTTCAATAAACGAATAGCTTTGTGGCTTGATAGGACAGTGACTGAATTTAGTGGTTTAGTAGTTTGAATTCGTATGACAGGTTGGTTAGGAATATGAAAACTAACAACCTTACGAAAATAATCAATTTTAGCATGATGAATGATTAACCAATCAATTCCTACAATCACATCAAAAATAAGTATCTTTAAAGAGATAAGATCAACAGGTAATGTGATAGTGCCAACTTGGATCATGCAAGATTTATAAACTGTAGATGTAACAAAAGTTTCACCCAATGGAGTTTCAACAGATAAGTCAAAGTCCAATTTCTCCGGAGTCAAGTTTAAACGTTGAGCACAAGCAGGAGAGATAAAAGAATGGGTAGAACCGGTATCTAGTAAAGTATATACTTCGCAAGAATTCAAGATTAGCTTACCCGTGATCACCTCGTTCAGGTTTCTCGCGTTTTGGCCAGTCACGATAAACGCTCTTCCAGGAACCGCTGATTTTGACTTATCCGGGACAACTTTTAGAGTCATCATCCCCGCTGAACTTGGTTTTACTACAGAACACTCTCGAGCTATATGACCCTCATTTCCACAGTTATAACATACCTTGGATTGTTGTGGGCAGTTTGGGCTGATATGTCCCTCTTTCCCACATTTGTAACATACGACCGGTGGTCGTTCTCCTCCCCTAGAAACAGTTGATGTTTGTGCTGACGTCTTCACGTTATCATTGTTGTACCTTCTCTTCTTGAAATCTCCTCCCGACTCGCTCCTTTTATTATCACGACCACGATTACCACCAGAGTCGTTACCGCTTTTGTCCGAATATTTTCCTCCCTGCTGGTTTTTATTACTTTGATGACTGCCACCACCGGTATGACCCTGGTTGTGGTCCCTCGGTTGTACATACTCATTATCTCGCTCTAATAATTGAACCCTGTTTACAACATCTGAATATAAAGAAAATTTATGAGAGATAAGATATTGTCGAATCTCGGGTTTTAGACCTCTCAGAAATATCCTTGTCATTCGTTCCTCATTTTCGACCAAATGAGGTGCAAACCTGGATAACTCTGCAAACTTCGCCTCGTACTGGGACACCGTCATGTTATTTTATTCCAGTCTGATAAACTCCACCTCCTTCATATGACGAATACTTTCAGGAAAGTACTTGTTATTGAACAGTTTTTGAAATGTTTCTCAGGACATGTTGAGTGCGTCAGGCTGGGTACGCTTCACAGACTCTCACCAGTAGTCTGCCTCACCGCAGAACATAAAGGTGGCGAATGGAACCTTCTATTCCTCCGTGCATCCCAAGACATCAAATAGCTTGGTAATTTGCTTGACCCACGTTTCCGCCATGATCGGATCCGGCTTTCCCATAAATTTTGGTGGTCCCAATTCTTTGAACTGCTTGGCTGTGACAAACCGCGCGTTGTTATCATTTCCACATGTATTCTGCACACGAGTCTCCCTCGTCTGATTTTGCATGAACTGAAAAAAGCTCCTAAATATTCCATCATTCATCGTTTGCTCGGTAACGTTGTTTACAGGAGGATTATTGCCTTCCTGTTGCACGTTCCCCTGGGTGGTGATCAAAGGTGTCTCCACGGTCTGATTTACTCCATTATTAACGTTCTCAGCTGCCATTCTTAAATACTGCCATAAAACAAGGGTTAATAGTCATGTCATATATTATCCCTATACTCTAACCGACCAAATAAACACCAAATAAACTTAGTCAGGTCATACTAGCGAAGGAATTCCCCGTCTCTCCCCTCCTAGTTCTTGTCTCACATCTCAGCCAGGGATCATATCCCTAAGCTCTGATACCAACTGTGACGCCCCCATAATAGGTATACAACACACATTCTGAGTCGCCAAATACATGATATAAAAAGCAAACTACAACTTCAATAATACAATTGTCGTACAAAATATGACAACACATACTGTGAGTTTAAATACAAATATTATCTTCTAGATAATATCCACACTCAAATAAGTCCTCAATATAATTATTCAAATACTATTTTACAGAAATAGTGAGGACTGTTAAAACATCTTTCTAGAACCATCATTCCATACCCCGACAAGATCCTGCTATGTTCTCACCTCCTGAGAAGAAAAATGGAACAAAAAAGAAAAGGGTGAGCTCAACTAGCCCAGTAAAGAATATTATGACTAAGATAATATACAACAAATTATCATTAGTGTTCAATAGGAAAAAATCTGATAGAATATAATCGACAATAAGTTTTAGATCAACAACTGCAGAGGAAACAGCAAACCATTAGAAGAGTCAAGTAGAGAATGAATTCTACTATCTTCTAAGATTTAAAAGTCCATCATCAATATTTTATCCCTGTAACATCAATTAATAATCATCTTTATCCAAATATTCATCTTTGCACTACAGGCCAAAGATATTCATTTGTATCACCTGTCAGTCATGTTCATCTCAACACCTGTTCATCTTTGCACTATAGGCCAAAGATATTCATCAAGTAATCATACATCTTTGTACTACAGGCCAAAGATATTCAGCAATATCATCATTTAGGACTGAGGATGATGAAAAATATCTTAAAGAGAATGAATCCAGTGAGACAGAAAGACAAATAGTAGGGATTCGTATAACAGTTTATCCAAGATCAATAATATTTCATAATAATCAATTGTGAAGCAGAATTCAAAAATAAAGATCAAAACATGGATACAATCAAAGATAGTAACCATAATAGACATCTTGGACAAAAAGAGAAAATTTTATTTTTCGGTGAATAGTGCCGTATTCGTGAATAGTGCCGTATACGTGAATAGTAACGTATACGTGAATAGTAACCCCGACACAAAAAGTTTTAAATTTGATAAAAACTCATGTTAATATTTCAGCATAATGATATTGAAGAAAATAATATCATTTAAGAAGAAAATAATATCTCTTACCTCAAAATATCAGTACTTCTGGTCGGAATACCGATATAAGGCTGAAAGAAACTTACTCTGTTGAATAGAAACTCTCAAAGTATCTAAATACTCACAAAATACACTCAATAATCTAGAGAGAGAAAGAGAGAAAACTTGTTTATGGTGTGATTTTCAATTCTAACTTAGCCCTCTATTTATAGGAATATGTTAGCAGGCCGAAGCAGACTTATCCTGCAACCTGATGGCTTTACCTGCTACTATTCCCACCCACCACATTTGAATAAAAATCTCAGCACATTTCTTCACCAACCAAGAGTGGGCCCACCAATTCTAGAATTTTCTACCAAAATGATTAACTCCGAAAATTCAACAATTTCTGAACTAGTCATCTCGTAAAATTCATAATAAATCATACGTTCATTTTTAACGGTTCAAAATTTGTGGACATATACTAAACTTATATATGTATAACATATCCAAAAATTACCACGATCCAACGGTCGGATTAAAAATTATAACCCCCGCAAAATATCTTAAAAACCCTGATTTTTAATACCTCCATTCCGACAAAAATACTAATAAAAACCTCAACATTAACTCCTTCATTTTTAACCACAAAAATATATCCCTCATTTATATCCACATAAAATAAATATTTCCTTATCATATGAATCAATAATTAATTATTCACAAATAATATTACAAAATCACATTTATGACAACCAGGCCGTTCCCAGGAAAGAGGGGGATTTCCAATAAGAATTTTTCCTTACTGGCGCGCAATTAGATGACCAAACCTCTCCTTAGACAGAACTTTCTAGACATTGCCAATAATATTATCTAATAATATTATTCAAATAATATGAATTATTAATCTGATAAAGGAAAATACTGTGCAGCAATAATTATTGAAACAACAATAATATAAAATATCAACGCAGCAATTATTGAATTAATAAAATAAAATATTGAATAATAACTACTGAAACAATTATTGAGTAGTGCCTTCTTATGTTAGAATCAATAATTGGTGCAATACCGTGTGCTACTGTATTTTAACCACCGGGTATTCTAACAGTATTAACGGTAACAACTACGCCGTTATTTATAAACAACTTATACTTGTCGTTTTCTTCATCCAATCGCTTTCCGTTATGGGGCCCACACAAGGCTGCGCCGTCGTACGAATATTCTCCGACAGCAAGAATATTCCACGACCAAACGAATATTCCCCGACAAAATGAATATTTTATAACCACTTGCTTATTTTGCAAAATTTGCACATTTCACCCATAACCAAAGTATTATATCAAATTAACCCCTTATTATTCACAATAATATTTAGAGAAAATTTGATTTTATTCATTAATAAGCTGGGGTCTTACATTGAAAATTAATACTAAAATTCAGAATTTGTTTGATGCTTAATTTGTTAATGAATGATGACAACTAAACCATGATCCATAGTAATTGATTTGAATTGAATTTGTGATACATGAGTACTTGAATATGAGAAACATGTTTATTTGGCTAAGTTATTTGTGGAGTTGTCTATGTGCACTGATTTAACGACTTAGAACTGTTTAACTTGCTTATGTTGTTGCAGAACCATGTGGAAAAAAATGATGAATGAAAAAAAAAGAAAAAAAAACTGAAAATTAAAAATCTACTTTAATGTTCATTGTGCAAAATAACTGGGTATCTAAGCCTCGGGAAGCATCGGTATTCACGCTGAAAAGTGTGATGGATAAAAGCAGCTTGACTAGTCGACTTTTGTGGCCTTTGTTACTTGAATAAGTAAGCCCTTAGGGGTGTCTCTACACCTAGTGCCCCTAAGATCATCTGGTTTGGGAATCGTTGGTGGAAAGTTCGCTAATGGATAACTCTGAAAAGCCTAAGAAAAGGAGACATTGCACATGTTAAGAAAAGAAAAAAATATACGGAAAAAAGCATGAAAATACATTCATCTATGCTAAAAAGAAGGTTCTATGAAAAAAATTAAAAAGCAAGAAAAATTTGTTCTTGGTTGTGAGTCAGTGTGCACAGTTTTTGCTCCATGGTAATTAAGTTAAGTAAGTATGATTATTTTGGGAAAGTTATTTATGTGACTATAGTTTGATTTAATGAAATTCATTGGTGAAATGGTAAGGTTGGTAATTGTGAGTTGATTAATAAGGCGTTAATTAGATTTCTGTAAATTTAGTGTTGATAGTCATAATTTGTAACTTGAAATCTTTTGACACTATGGTTGAATAGAATTTTTCTGAAAAACAAACTTTTAGTTTACACGAGGACGTGTAAAAAGATAAGTGTGGGGGAATTTGATAAGTATGAAATATGTTATATTTTTATTCCTTAATACTTAATCTTTTGTATTTATTTTGTGCCTAAATAAACATCCTTATTCTTATATTTTTATTTTAGGTACAATTGAAGGGGTTTCATGATTTTAAAAATAAATTGGAGGAGGTTTACGAGATTCTAAGGAAATCAAGGATTCAACAATTAGTATTATAAATGGATTTGGATTCACGCGACAATGAGTTTAAGCACATGGCAAATTTTGGAATTTAATTCCAATTTCAAATCTGAATTTTGGATTCTAGAAGATTAATTTTTACAATTCTATTGTAATTAGGATTTCTTTTAGACTAAGATTTATTTCCAAATTGAATTCTATTTCTTTATAAAAATTAGTATAATTTATAATTCCTTTAGGACTTGGATTTCTACTTTCTATTGGATTTAAGACTTTGTCTAGCACTATAAATAGAGGATGAGAGTCAAGATTTTTGTAAGACCCCAAATTATTAATAAATAAAATTTAAATTTCCTCTATTTATTATTTTGAAATAGTAAGGGTTAAATTGATTAATGAGGTTAGTTATGGGTAAAATGCGCAAATATTTCAAATAAGCAGGCGGTTATAAAATATTCATTGTTGTCGGGGAATATTCGTTTGGTCGTGGAATATTCTTCCTGTCGGGGAATATTCGTACGACGGCGCAGTCTTTTGTGGACCCCATAACGGAAAGCGATTGGATGAAGAAAACGACAAGTATAAGTTGTTTATAAATAACGATGTAGTTATTACCGTTAATACTGTTGGAATACCCGGTGGTTAAAACACAGTAATACGCGTTGTTGCACAGTAGCACACTATATTGCACCAATTATTGATTCTTACGTAAGAAGGCACTACTCAATAATTGTTACAGTAATTACTGTTCAATATTTTATTTTATTGCTTCAATAATTGCTGCGTTGATATTTTATATTTTTGTTACTCAATAATTGTCACTGCACAGCATCTCCATTATCAGATCAATAATTCATATTATTTGGAATAATATTATTAGATAGCATTATTAGCAATGTCTAGAAAGTTCTGTAAAGGAGAGGTTTGGTCACCTAATTGCGCGCCAGTAAGGAGAAATTCTTATTGGAAAGCCCCCTCTTTCCTGGGAACGGCCTGGTTGTCATAAATGTGATTCTGTAATATTATTTGTGAATAATTAATTATTGATTCATATGATAAGAAAATATTTATTTTATGTGGATATAAATAATGGATATATTTATTTTTATATGGATTAAAATGAAGGAATTAATGCTGAAGTGTTTTATTAGTATTTTATCGGTGTAGAGGTATTAAAAATCACCCGTTTGTGGATTTCGGATATTTTATGTTTGGAATTTGGAAAAACTCAAAGCTACAAAGTTGTAGAGAATTTGATTTCAGGCAGAATGGACATAAAATTCGTATTTTTCTGATAAATGGTCTATTTTCTATGAATTATTGAAGTTTCGGAAAATAAAATGATTTTTATTAAATTATGGGTGGGACCTACTCTTGTTTGACAACACATGGGCTGCTGAAATTTTCAGCATTGAGGGGTTGGTCTTGAGTCGTGATTAGCATACGTAGAATGGTTGTTTAAAATAATATTAATTTATTATTTAGTCTCCTATGGCGTTCTAGCATTTTCCTATAAATAGACGCTTAGGTTAGAATTGAAAATCACACCAGAAACAAGTTTTCTTTCTCTCTATATTGTCGAGCGTATTTTAGTGACTATTTATATACTTTGAGAGTTGTTGTTCGGTATACGTTTTCTTCGGCTTTCTATCCGGTATTCCGATCAAAAGTACCGTTATTTTGAGGTAAGGGATGTTATTTTATTCAAAAATGATATTATTTCTTCAATATCATTATGCCGAAATATTGGTTAAATTTTTTTATCAAATTTGGAATTTTTCATGTCGGGGTTACTATTCACGAGTTACTATTCATAAGTTACTACTCACCGAAAAATAAATTTTTTTTCTTTTCGTCCAAAATATCTATTCTGGATACTAGCTTTGATTGTATCCATGTTTTGATCATTCTTGAATTTTACTTCACTATGATTATTTATAAAGTATTTTTGGACATGGATAAATCGAAATACGAATCCTTAATATTTGTTATTTTGCTTCACTAGATTCGTTTCCTTTAAAATATTTTTCATCATCCTCAGTCCTAAATGATGATATAACTGAATATCTTTTGCCTGTAGTGTAAAGATGAATGATTTCTGATGAATATCTTTGGCCCGTAATGCAAAGATGAACAGGTGTTGAGATGAACATGACCAACTGATGAATATCTTTGGTTTGTAGTGCAAAGATGAATATTGATTGATGTTACATGGATAAAATATTGATGATGGACTTTTAAATTCATAGATAATAGTAGATTTCATTCTCTACATAACTCTTCTATGAATTATTATTTTCCGCTTCGAATATTGATTTAAAACTTATTGTCCATTGTATTCTATTAGATTTTTTTCCCTGTTGAAGACTAACGATAATTTGTTCTGTATTATCTTAGTTATAATGTTCTTTACTGGGCTAGTTGAACTCACCCTTTTCCTTTTTGTTCCATTTTTCTCAGGAGGCGAGAATGTAGCAAGTACTAGTCGGGGTATGGAATGATGGTTCTAGAAGTTATTTTAGTAGTCCACACCATTTTTGTGAAATAATGTATCAATAATTGTAATGAGGACTTATTTGAATATGGATATTGTCTAGATGACAATATTTGTATTTAAACTCACAGTTCTTATGTTGTAATAGTAAAGATGTAGTTATTTCTGTACCATGTATTTTGGCGACTCAGAATGGGTGTTGTATACCTATTTTGGGAGCGTCACAGTTGGTATCAGAGCTTAAGGATATGATCTCTGACGGAGATCGGGGAATAGAACTAGGAGGGGAGAGACGAGTAAATCCTTCGCTAGTGTGTCCTACATAAGCTTATTTATTGGTCGGTCATAATATAGGGGTATTATGTGATTTGTTAATTTATTTAATTAACCCTTGTTTTATGGCAGTATTTGAGAATGTTAACAGTGGAGTAAATGAGACCGTGAAGACACCTGTGCTCACCAACGAGGAGAACGTGCAACAGGCTGGCAATGTTCCTCTTGTGAACAACACCAATGAGCAGATGATGAACGATAGGATGTTTAGAAGTTTTTTGCAATTCATGCAAAACCAGACGAGGGAGACTCGTGTTCAAAATATAGGAGGAAATGATAGCAATTCACGGTTTGTCACAGCCAAACAGTTCAAAGAATTGGAACCACCAGAATTTAAGGGAAAGCCGGATTCGATCATGGCGGAAACGTGGGTCAAGCAAATTACCAAGATATTCGATGTCTTGGGATGCACGGAGGAACAAAAGGTTCCATTCGCCACCTTTATGTTCCGTGGCGAGGCAGACTACTGGTGAAAGTCTGTGAAGCGTACCCATCCAGCAGCACTCAGCATGTCTTGGGAGACATTTCAGAAATTGTTCAATGACAAGTACTTTCCTGAAAGTATTCGTCATATGAAGGAGGTAGAGTTTATTAGACTGGAGCAGAATAACATGACGGTGTCTCAGTACGAGGCGAAGTTTGCAGAGTTGTCCAGGTTTGCACCTCATTTGGTGGAGAATGAGGAACGTATGACGAGGATGTTTCTGAGAGGTTTGAAACCCGGCATACGTCAATATCTCATTTCTCATAAATTTTCTCTCTATTCAGATGTTGTCAACAGGGCTCAATTATTAGAGAGAGATAACGAGTACGGTCAACTGAGGGACCACAACCAGGATCATATCGGTGACAGCAGTCATCAGAACAATGATAACCAGCGGAGAAAGGAAAATACAGACAAGAACGGCAACCACTCTGGTGGTAATCGTGGCTATGAAAATAGAAGAAGCGAGTCGGGAGGAGATTTTAAAAAAAGGAGATTCAATAATGACAATACGAAGACATCAGCACCAGCAGCAACTGGTTCTAAGGGAGGAGAACGACCACCGGTTATATGCTATAAGTGCGGAAAAGAAGGACATATCAGCCCAAACTGCCCACAACAGTTTAAGGTATGTTATAATTATGAAAAGGAAGGACATATCGCTCGAGATTGCACTGTAGCGAAACCAAGTCCAGCGGGGATGGTGACTCAAAAAGCTGTCCCAGAAAAGATAAAGTCAACGGTTCCTGGAAGAGCGTTTGTCGTGATTGGTCAATATGCGAGGAACCCAAACGAGGTGATCACGGGTAAGCTAATCATAAATTCATGCGAAGTTTATACCTTGCTAGATACTGGTGCTACCCATTCATTTATTTCTCTTGCTTGTGCTCAACGTTTAAACTTGACTTCGGAGAAGTTAGACTTTGATTTATCTGTGGAGACTCCGTTAGGAGAAACTTTCATCACATCCACTGTTTATAAATCTTGTTTGATCCAAGTTGGCACCATCACATTACTTGTTGACCTTATCTCTTTAAATATACTTGCTTTTGATGTGATCTTAGGGGTTGATTGGTTAACTACTCATCATGCCAAAATTGATTGTTTTCGTAAGGTTGTTAGTTTTCATATTCCTAACCAACCTGTTGTACGAATTCAAGCAACTAAGCCATTAAAATCAATCACTGTTATATCAAGCCATAAAATCATTCGTTTATTAAAAAACGGATGTCAAGCTTTCTTAGCCCATGTTATGGATTTGAATAAAGACACGTCAAATTTGAATAATATTTCTGTTGTTATTGACTTTCCTGACGTATTTCTTGAAGAGCTTCCCGGTCTACCCCCAGAACGTGATGTTGAATTCTTTATTAACCTTGAACCGGGTACAAAGCCCATTTCTAAAACCCCATATCGAATGGCTCCTATTGAACTTCAGGAGTTAAAAGTTCAACTACAGGAGTTATTAGACATCGGTTTCATTCGTCCTAGTACATCTCCTTGGGGTGCTCCTGTTTTATTCGTAAAGAAGAAAGACGGGAGTATGCGACTTTGTATTGATTATCGGGAATTAAACCATGTCACTATCAAGAATAGGTATCTGCTACCTCGTATTGATGACCTGCTTGACCAGTTACAAGGAGCACAATTCTTTTCAAAGATCGATCTTCGTTCTGGATATCATCAACTGAAGGTTAAAACTGAGGATATTCCGAAGACTGCCTTCAGAACTTGGTATGGGCATTATGAATTCCTAGTCATGTCTTTTGGATTGACTAATGCTCCTGCGACTTTCATGGATATGATGAACCGAGTATTCAAGGATTATTTAGATCAGTTCGTTGTTGTCTTTATTGATGACATCCTCATATATTCCAAAAGCCGTGAAGATCATGAGCACCATTTGAAGCTGGTACTCCAAAGGCTGCGTGAAAATAAGTTATATGCTAAGTTGAAGAAATGCGAGTTCTGACTTGAGGAAGTAGCATTCCTAGGGCACGTGGTGTCAAAACATGGAGTATCTGTTAACCCGGCGAAGATTGAAGCAATACAAAGTTGGGAGCAACCAAAGACGGTGACCAAAGTACGTAGCTTTCTGGGCTTAGCTGGTTATTATCGGAGATTCGTGGAAGGGTTTTCTCGAATCGCTACCCCGTTAACTCAGCTGACTCAGAAATATATCAAATTCGTATGGAGCGAGGAATGCGAGAAGAGTTTTCAAAAGCTTAAGAGGAGACTCATTTCGGCACCTGTTTTGACCATACCATCTGGTTCGGATGGATTTGTTATCTACAGCGATGCTTCAGGCAAAGGGTTAGGATGTGTTCTCATGCAACGTGGAAAAGTTATAGCCTATGCCTCGCGACAACTTAAAGAATATGAGATAAATTATCCTACTCATGATCTAGAGTTGGCAGCAGTCGTTTTCGCGCTAAAAATCTGGAGGCACTATCTATATGGGGAGAAAGTGGAGATTTATTCAGACCATAAAAGTCTCAAATATTTCTTCACTCAAAAAGAACTCAACATGCGACAACGACGTTGGCTCGAGCTGTTGAAAGATTACGACCACACTATTCAATACCATCCTAGAAAAGCAAACGTGGTAGCTGATGCGTTGAGTAGAAGATCATATGCAGGAACGAGTGCGATGATGTCAAGTATACACATAGAACCAACTTTAATAGATAAAGTTAAAGTTGCTCAAACCACAGACCCGGAGCTGATACGTATGAAGAAGAAAGTGCAAGAAGGTGCTATTCCAGAAGCGAGAATCGATGAAGAAGGAATACTTAGATTCAACTCCAGACTTTGTGTTCCTAACGACTCTGATTTGAAGCATAGAATCATGATGGAGGCACACAACACACCGTTTGCAATCCATCATGGGAGTACCAAAATGTATCATGATATTCGACATACATTTTGGTGGAACAATATGAAGAGAGAAATCGCAGAGTTTATCTCGAGGTGTTTAACTTGTCAACGTGTAAAGGCGGAGCATCAAGTGCCAAAAGGTCCATTTCAACCACTTGAGATTTCGGAATGGAAGTGGGAACAAATTACCATGGATTTCGTTACAGGTCTTCCCAAAGTTTCTCAAGGCATAGATGCGATTTGGGTTATTGTTGATAGATTAACCAAGTCTGCCCATTTCTTGCCGATACGAGAGACTTATTCCCTTGAACGTCTTGCTCGTATATACGTAGATGAGATTGTGAGACTGCATGGCATGCCAGTATCCATTGTTTCGGATCGTGACCCAAGATTCACTTCAAGATTTTGGGTTAGCTTGCAAAAAGCTATGGGCACAGATTTACGATTTAGTTCGGTATACCATCCTCAAACGGACGGACAATCAGAGAGGACTATTCAAACTCTTGAAGATCTATTAAGACTTTGTGTCCTAGATTTCAAAGGGAGTTGAGATAAGTACCTACCATTGGTGAAATTCTCCTACAATAACAGTTATCAGGCAAGTATAGGTGTGGCCCCATTTGAAGCATTATATGGATGAAAGTGTCGCTCTCCAGTATGTTGGGATGAGGTGGGAGAATCAACGTTGCTAGGACCAGAGTTGGTACGAATGATTACAGTGAAGATCCAAACGATTCGACAACGTATACAAATGGCACAGGATCGACAAAAGAGTTATGCGGATCTTCATCGAAAGGACGTGGAATTTGACATTGGGGATCATGTATGGTTGTGTGTGGTTCCATGGAAAGGAGTTACAAGATTTGAGAAGAGAGGAAAGCTCAATCCATAATTTATTGGTCCATTTCAGATTCTTGACCGAGTAGGAAATGTGGCCTATAGACTCGCGTTACCTCCAAGTATGTCTCGTGTTCATAATGTTTTTCATATATCTGCGTTACGTAAATATGTGAAAGACCCAAACCACATTATTGAGTTAGAACCGGACGAGATAGCTGAAGACTTAACGTACGAAGAGGTACCTGTCAAGATCTTGGATAGGAAGGAGCATGTCCTACGCACGAAGGTCATACCACAAGTTAAAGTTTTGTGGAGAAACCGTGCTATTGAGGAAATGACCTGGGAGTTGGAAAAGGAAATGAAAGTGAGGTATCCTCATCTTTTAGAAACACCAGGTACGTACGTCAATTTCGAGGACGAAATTTCATAAGGAGGGGAGGTTGTAAGACCCCAAATTATTAATAAATGAAATTTAAATTTTCTCTATTTATTATTTTGAAATAGTAAGGGTTAAATTGATTAATGAGGTTAGTTATGGGTAAAATGCGTAAATATTTCAAATAAGCAGGCGGTTATAAAATATTCATTGTTGTCGGGAAATATTCGTTTGGTCGTGGAACATTCTTCTTGTCGGAGAATATTCGTACGACGGCGCAGTATTTTGTGGGCCCCATAACGGAAAGCGATTGGATGAAGAAAACGACAAGTATAAGTTATTTATAAATAACGGCGTAGTTGTTACCGTTAATACTATTGGAATACCCGGTGGTTAAAACACAGTAATACGCGTTGTTGCACAGTAGCACACTGTATTGCACCAATTATTGATTCTTACGTAAGAAGGTACTACTCAATAATTGTTACAGTAATTACTGTTTAATATTTTATTTTATTGCTTCAATAATTGTTGCGTTGATATTTTATATTTTTGTTGCTCAATAATTGTCACTGCACAGCATCTCCATTATCAGATCAATAATTCATATTATTTGGAATAATATTATTAGATAACATTATTGGTAATGTCTAGAAAGTTTTGTCAAGGAGAGGTTTGGTCACCTAATTGTGCGCCAGTAAGGAGAAATTCTTATTAGAAAAATCCCTCTTTCCTGGGAACGGCCTGATTGTCATAAATGTGATTCTGTAATATTATTTGTGAATAATTAATTATTGATTCATATGATAAGGAAATATTTATTTTATGTGGATATAAATGATGGATATATTTATTTTTATGTGGATAAAAATGAAAGAATTAATGCTGAAGTGTTTTATTAGTATTTTATCGGTGTAGAGGTATTAAAAATCTTCTGTTTGTGGATTTCGGATATTTTATGTTTGGAATTTGGAAAAACTCAAAGCTACAAAGTTGTAGAGAATTTAATTTCAGGCAGAATGGACATAAAATTCGTATTTTTCTGATAAACGGTCTATTTTCTATGAATTGTTGAAGTTTCAAAAAATAAAATAATTTTTATTAAATTATGGGTGGGACCCACTCTTGTTTGACAACACATGGGCTGCTGAAATTTTCAGCATTGAGGGGCTGGTCTTGAGTCTTGATTAGTATACGTAGAATGGTTGTTTAAAATAATATTAATTTATTATTTAGTCTCCTATGACGTTCTAACATTTTTCTATAAATAGACGCTTAGGTTAGAATTGAAAATCACACCAGAAACAAGTTTTCTTTCTCTCTATATTGTCGAACGTATTTTAGTGACTATTTATATACTTTGAGAGTTGCTGTTCGGTACAAGTTTTCTTCGACTTTCTATCCGATATTCCGATCAAAAGTACCGTTATTTTGAGGTAAGGGATGTTATTTTATTCAAAAATGATATTATTTCTTCAATATCATTATGCCGAAATATTGGTTGAAATTTTTTATCAAATTTAGAACTTTTCCTTTAAAATATTTTTCATCGTCCTCAGTCTTAAATGATGATATAACTGAATATCTTTGGCCTGTAGTGCAAAGATGAATGATTTCTGATGAATATCTTTGGCCCGTAGTGCAAAGATGAACAGGTGTTGAGATGAACATGACCAACTGATGAATATCTTTGGCTTGTAGTGCAAAGATGAATATTGATTGATGTTACAGGGATAAAATATTGATGATGGACTTTTAAATTCATAGATAATAGTAGATTTCATTCTCTACGTAACTCTTTTATGAATTATTATTTTCCGCTGCGAATATTGATTTAAAACTTGTTGTCTATTGTATTCTATTAGAATTTTTTTTCCTGTTGAAGACTAACGATAATTTGATCTGTATTATCTTAGTCATAATGTTCTTTACTGGGCTAGTTGAGCTCACCCTTTTCCTTTTTGTTTCATTTTTCTCAGGAGACGAGAATGTAGCGAGTACTAGTCGGGGTATGGAATGATGGTTCTAGAAGTTATTTTAGTAGTCCTCAAAATTTTTATCAAATAATGTATCAATAATTGTAATGAGGACTTATTTGAGTATGGATATTGTCTAGATGACAATGTTTATATTTAAACTCATAGTTCTTATGTTGTAATAGTAAAGATGTAGTTGTTTCTATACTATGTATTTTGGCGACTCAAAATGGGTGTTGTATACCTATTTTGGGAGCATCACAATTTTATTCATTCAATTATCAACTATCATTTATTGGAGTGCAGACTCAAGAGCATGTCAGGCTAGTTCTTTTCATTCAGTTCTAAAGGGAGATGAATCCTTGTTACAAGTAATTGATTAATTGAGTATTATTATTTATTCCTTATTGTGTGAAATTTCTTCTAATAATCAATTTTCATTGATTGCATGTTAATTGATCTAATTAATTTAATATGGCCAATTGAATTAGTTTGATCGTTATCATATGCTAGATTAAGATTAGTATTATGTTTAATTGATATCTGTTTTCATCATAAGTAGCAACTTGGTAATAATAATTGTGGATAAATTTTTGTTTATTGCTAAGATTATCAGAAAACAAGTTAAACAAATCGAGCTTATGTGTTTGTTGCTTGGATTAGCCTAATTCTCTATTTCTTAATGCTTCTATCATATTAAATCTAGAGAGCTTGTTCTAAGTTGTATGCTAGTTAGAATCTGGTGGAGAGCTTGTTTTATACAGTGATAATCTAAGGAGAATTTTGGATAGGAGAGCTTATTGTTATCTAGGACTAATAGTTTCATTGAAGGAAAAATAATAATACTTGATTAATTGATTGTTGTACTCGGTGAAACTGAACTGCAGAACTGAAATTTTTACATATTTGGTTAATTTTATCATTAATTCTTGTTCTTTTAGTTTAAAAATAATTTTCGAAAAAAAATTAACCCCATCTTTATTTTCTGTTGAAATAGTAGAATAATTCTAAAATAATTTTACTCTTTGTGGGATCGATCCTTACTTACTACTGTGCTAATTATTATAAATTATGAAGTAAAAGTGAGGTTAATTTAGGAGTGTCGACAGCTCCCATGATACTGACAATAATTGAATCAATAATATGAGATACTATGCAGCAACTACTGTAACAATTATTTAATGAAACTGAGTGATTTCTTACGTAAGCATCAATAATCAGAGATATTGTGCAATACCGTGTGCTACTGTGCAACAACGTGTATTATTGTTCTTTTATCACCAATATTTCAACAGTTAACGGTAAAAATTTTGCCGTTATTTTTATAAAATGGTTATCTCTATCGCTTTCTATATCCGACAGTCATTCCATTATGGTGTCCACCAATGATTGTGTCGTCGTACGGATATTCCCGACAAAAAAATATTCTGTGACCAAATGAATATTTTATGACAACTTGCTTACTTTACAAAATTTGTAAATATTACCCACAACTATAATATTATATCAAATTTACACCTTATTATTCAAAATAATATTTAAAAAAAATTAAATCTTTAATCATAAAAGTTAGACTCTTACAAAATAATCATTGCCCTATATATATATATAAAATATTTCACTGACATCAAATTACTAAATTATACTTATAAAAAATATATTATATTGAACCCCACACTCGTACATGTACATGTAGCCGCCACAGCCTCCTCCTCCCGCAGACCATCCACATCCTCCTCCATTGCCGCGGCGGCCCTTAACCTTAAAGCAATTTTCAAAGTTTCCCAACGCCACTCCTGTGGACTTCCAAAGTTGAAACCCAAAACGCAACAAGTTGTTCTGTATCCGAGCCAGTTCTTGAATCCAAAGAAGAACATGACGAAGACGATGAATTTCTGAAGTTAGGGTTTAAGCAGAACCCCCAATTTTATCAACAAACACTACATCAAATTCTACCATAAAAAATTTTCTTTTTTATTAACAAATAGATCTGTTTATCTGTTCCTAATGAAGTATGTATATCAAAAGTTTTCTTTTTTATTTTCTGTTGGTTCATAATTCAGAATGAAGCTTCAGTTCGGACTCATTTGAATGGAATGCGAACTTCACCACTTCTTTCGTCATTCCTTTACCCACTACACGCTTATTAAAAAGCGCACAAATCTAAACCCTCTGTTTCTTTAAGTTTTTCGTTGTTCATCGTCTTGCGCTGCCTCAAGAACTGCTTTTTCGTTGTTCATCGTCTTGCACTGCTTTAAGAACTGCTGAAATCAATTACCCATTTAATGGTTTCCACGATTTCAAAACCCCTTTGATTCCTGAAGGGTTTAAGAAAATACCCAGAAGATTATATAACCATAATTTGCCCAATTCCATTACTTTTGGAACTAGAATCGGGAGAAGTGGGGTTTTAGATAGAAAACAGTGGCTTAAATGATTTTCAGAGGTAGTGCTGCATAATTGTGCTTTAGGTCGGTCTATAAGGGAGGGAAAGCAATTCATAGTCAGATTTTCAAAAGTGGGATAGTTGATTCCCATTTATGGGTTTCATTGATTAAATTTTAGGCTTAAATATAATTTACTATTCTAAACTATACGTTATATTCTATTTTAGTGATACATCTTTTAATTTTGTCAATTAGATGATTGAACTATTAATTTTTTTCAATTTCAACAAATTTAGTTAGCCACGTCAAAAATTGTTGATGTGACTATCTGTACGTCAAAAATTGCTTACGCGACTATCTGGGTAGAGTCATAGGAAGCTGATGTGTGTAAAAAAATAATTTTTTATGAATTAAACAATTCTGATATAATTATGAATTAAACAATTCTGATATAATGGAGGGTAAAATGATCACAACCTATACATTCAGAAAAATTAAAAGCTTTAAAACAATAACAATCGAGATCACAAACAAACCTCAAAGTGAATCGAAAAAAGCCCCAACTCTGAGAATTTGTTGCTCAACGATTTCGACGAAGGAATGAGAATCACAATCAATGGTTCAACGATGTTGATAGTTCGATGAAGTAAGTATTTGATAAAAACTGAATGAATCTGAATCTAAATCTGAATAAAAAAAATTGTTTGATAATTAACATGTCTAAAATATCTGAATGACAAAATTTTATTATTTTATCCCTCTAAAAATATCAAGTGTCGACACGTAGAAAGAAAAATCACTCCCAACCTACGTATCGACACTATATTAATTAATTAACTAAAATTAACTTTATAATGACCACTTTCATTTTCTACGCACAAGCCCAATAAAGAAAATGGTATTTTTAGCACACATCATGTGTTTGTAATTAAGGGGAAAAAATTGAATAAGAGTTGTAATATGAACGAGATAAAATTTAGAAGAGTAGTTAATGATGAAAAGTGAAAGAAAGAAGAGGAAGTTAAGTCTAAGACATGGTTAAAAATTTCAAGAAACGGTTAAATTTTTTCATCTCCTTGATAAAATAAATAAATAAGTAAAGTGAAAATCGAGTGGATGTCAAGGAAGCACGTGGTATTAGACTATTAGTCAACGTTATCTTAGCAGATTAAACTTAAAATAATTCCCGCTTACACGTATATATTTGCGGCTCCCTTCTCATGAAGTTCATTCAACAATAAACCATAATTAACCCAACAATGTCAGATATTCCGGCTGAAGTTCTCGGTGATATACTCTCACGATTGCCGGTGAAGTCTCTTCTCCGGTCCAGGTGCGTATCCAAACCGTTTTGTGCCTTAATTGACAGCCCAGAGTTCATTAAGGTGCAGCTCGATTACTCCACCAAAACCAATTCCAATCTCACCATTATTCTTTCGAGTGGGGGTAATCTCTACTCTATTGACTTCGATTCACTCGAAATCGCCGAAAAACTCGACATCCCAGGCGGCGGTGGAGCTCAATTAGTAGGTTCTTGCAATGGTTTGCTCCTCCTTTTGGATGGAAAGGAACAACTTACCTTGTGGAATCCATCGACTCGTAAGTACCATAAATTACCTGTGATTTCCCCTGTTAAGTTGGCCGAGAAAAGCAACATTTTCGGCTTTGGGTATGATCATTATAGTGATGATTACAAGGTAGTGAGAGTAGTACAGTTTGAATCGGATGCCAATGGTAATGATGATTCATTTTATACCGAGGTTTATAGTCTGAAATCGAATTCGTGGCGAAGGGTTCAGGATTTCCCTTATTACATTCGCCATACCCGACTTCATGGTACTTTTGCTAGTGGTGCTTTGCATTGGGTTGTGGAGGATCGAAGAAATTCCGATCATGGTAGCTTGATTGTTGCATTTGATCTTGGAACTGAGGAATATAGGTTGGTGCGATTTTCCGATTTTGAGTATTCGGATCGCGTGTTTAATATGATTGTTGGATCATTGGGAGGTTTGCTTTGGGTTTTCTGTTATTCTCCCATGAGTTCTCCCGGGCAGCGAGTTGCAACACGTTGCGATTTGAGGACACATGGGTAATGAAAGAGTATGGAGTAAAGGAGTCTTGGACTAAGTTAATTTCAGCTACGCAACCAAAGTCTTTCGGGTATGGAAAGCCTCTGACATATTCAAAGTGTGGAGGGAAATTGCTTTTGGACAAATTTCAAAGATTTCTTTGGTATGACCTTGAAACGAAAGCAGTCGAAAATGTCAGAATTGAGGGTACCCCTGAAATCTATCTCACAAATGTTTGTTTTGGAAGCCTTGTTCAGCTCGGTGGTGCAGGTGATGATGATAGTAGTGGTAGTGGTGGTGGTGGGAGTCATGAGAAGAACCAGCATAAAAGAGAAATTGAATTGATTGAAGATGCTAAAAACAACATAGACTAATTTAATCACGGTGATCCTCCTGCTCTACCTTATATCTATAATTACAGTGCTTAGTTATATCGCATGGATTTCTTTAGAATACATAGATGTAATTCTAAATATTTAAATGACCTGACCATTATCACGTGCAACTAGAATCGTCTCACAATTATGTTTATTGCATGAAGTACCACTGATGAATTCCATCTAATGCACCATATAGTTAGTCTTAAGTCCTTTCCTCTTGTTGTCCATGTTTTCAATTGTAACAAAGAGGTCTTAGACTGAAGCCTGATGCTTAAAGATCAAGGGTCCTGTACATTTAGGTGTCAGATTCTATTTGAAAGGTAATGTGCAACTTTGGTATTCCTCTTTTATATGAAATTAGTAATTATTGTAAGTTTCTCAAAAACTCTCTTTTTATTGTTACGACCATCTATGGATTACTTGCGTATGATTGACGGATCATTTATGGGAGTGCAAGACTGAGATATATTGAGGATACAACTATCCCATAGAGCTCTATGATGACCAAGTACCTGTTGTTGGCTAGTTCTATGCTGTATATTGGTACCCAATGTTTGGCCTATAGATCGTTTTGTGCCATTAATTATTCATGTTGTTGTTGACTCTATTAACTGAATGGAAATCAAGTATTAGCAAACAAGAAGAAGAACCATTGTGTATTGCTTAGAAATAAAACTATTAGAGAAACAATCTCAAGTTCTAATTATTTTCACCAGGCTAACTATCTAATGTATTTATACAATATGTAACCATGATTAGTCAAATCTAACCATAGTTCTGACTGAATACAATTGTCCTAATGACTACTCCCATGATCTCATGATACATGTTATATGTACTAATCCCAATGTATTAAGTCCATGCTGGCAATCTATTTAAGTGCTTGTGCTAGTCTGTGTTGGAGCTGAGCATGTCTTGGTTGTGCTAGTTTGTGTTGCATCTGTTGTTGCTGTTGTGAAAATGTATTGACACTAGCAGCTAATGTAGTATCTGCAATACTCCCACCACAAGTTGGAGGGGCACAAATATTGTGCACTCCCAACTTGGCAAGTAAAAACCAGTGAGGTACCTTACCAAGAGACTTTGTGAAGATTTCAACCAACTGCAACTTGGATGGAATATATGTAGGATGTATAAAATGTGCTTGAACCTTTTCTATGATAAAATGACAATCAAGCTCAATGTATTTGGTTTTAGAATGATGAACATGATTGGAGGTTATGTCAATGGTAGCAGCATTGTCACATAAAACTGTGATTGGTTGAGAAACTGAAAATTGGAGATCTTTGAGCAATGCAACCAACCAAATTAGTTCACAAGTGACTGTAGCCAAAGCCCTGTATCCAACTTCAGTTGTGCTTCGAGAAACAACTGATTGTTTCTTGGAATGCCAAGCAATTAAAGAGGAACCTTGAATAACTGAATAGCATGTGACTGATCATTTAGTAATGGGACAAGAACCCCAATCATTGTCGCAATAAGCTTGAAGAATCATAGGATTATTTATGGGGAAAATAACCCTTGTCATGCAGTACCTTTAAGATATTTGAGCACCCTTATAGCAGCTTTGAGATGAGGTTCTCTAGGTGTTTGCATAAATTGACTTAATAACTAGATTGCATAACTAATATCAGGCCTGGAAATAGTATAAAGGAGCTTTCCTACAATGCTTCTGTACTGAGAAGGATCAGGAAGCAAGGCACCATCCTTGTCAGTCAGCTTAACATATTGATCAAAAGAAATAACCAATGGTTTAGAATGAAGACGATTATTTTATGTAAGAAGATTCAAGACATATTTTCGGTGACTCAAGGAAATGCTAGCGGAAGATCTGCATACCTCCAAGTCAAGATAATATTTAATGAGTCCTAGATTTTTAATGGCAAAAGCCTCATCGAGAAACTGTATGAGCTGTAGAATTGTAGGTTTATGATTGTCAACTACCAATATATCATGCACATATATCAAGACTGCAGTAAAAATTGAACCTTGAGATTGAGTAAAGAGAGTAATCTACAGGAGACTGAATGAAACCAACTTGTTTGAGAGAGGTAGTTAATTTCACAAACCATTGCCTACTTGTTTGATTCAAACCATACAAGGATTTATTCAGTTTACAGACAAGATGAGGCTGAGAACAAGTATGACCGGGTGGAAGAACCATATAAACGTCTTCGTCAAGATCTCCATGTAAAAAAGCAATGTTAACATCTAGCTGAAGATAAAGACTACCATGATAGGTACTATTTTAGCTGCTAGTGTCAATACATTTTCACAACAGCAACAGGAGGCTAACTATCTAATGTATTTATGCAATATGTAATTATGATTAGTTAAGTCTAACCATAGTTCTAACTGAATACAACTGTCCTAATTACTACTCCCATGATCTCATGACACGTGTTATATGTATTATTCCCAATGTATTAAGTCCATGCTGGCAATATGTTTAAGTTCTTGTGCTAGTTTGTGCTGGAGCTGAGCATGTCTTGGTTGTGCTAGTTTGTGCTGCATCTGATGTTGCTGTTGTGAAAATGTATTGACACTAGCAACTAATGTAGTACATGCAATAGACTCTAACATTTATCTTTTTCTTTATTTTTTTGGTTTTTGGCAAAGTTTTTGGTTTTTGGTTTTGTCAGTCAAAATGCTTAATTTAATTAAACTAGCTCATACAAAATATGTGGTATTATAAGTTTAGTTTATTATTATACTTAATTGACTTAATTAATATTTTTTGTATTTAATGTTTAAATATTTCATGAATTATTATTTTATAAACGTATTAAAAAATTTAATACGATTTATTAAATTAACATTGAATTAATTAGTTGTGTAGTATTTTGATAAGTAATAAATTACGCTTGAAAATAACCCTTCGAGTGAATAATTTAACTAAAATTAGTACAGTAGCAATTTAATAAAAGATCAGTATTAAGAAATAAAATGTAATTAGTAATGTTGAATTCACACTAAACACTACCAACAAAACTTCAACCCACCCAAAACTTCCATAAAACATGATGATATTGTTAATCTCGAAACTCCTGTACGCGAAAAAACAAAATTAAAATATATTAAGTATTTACAACACACTTTTTAAAAAAAAAAACGAAATACTTGTATCCATATTACATTAAACAACAAACACAAACCACAAGGTTAAGAGTTTATAACCACGCGGCGCCCTTCAAAATCAAAAGTTTATACTCTTTGAACAAAAGTAGGAGGAATATTAAACAACACCAAAACATTTTCATGAACAACATCATTAATTCCTTACACAGCAATTAACTAGCTGGTTTGCTTCCGGCTGAATCTGAATCTTAACATCCCAATCCTTTTTGAGAGAGAAGGTTCCTTCCTGCAGGAGATTAGGAAGCAAGGATGGTGAAGACATGGATGCTGACAGGAGTTTAACGACTTCCTTAGCATCCCATTCCAAGAGATGAATAGCCCAAAGTTCTGCCATAAGGATAACTGGATTGTACATGAGCTGTCTAAATTGGTTTATTCTTTTGTTTTTTCTTGTTAAGTACTCCATCCCTTGGGGGTGACCAAATTTTTCGTTTTTTCGGTTTTTAACCAAATCGAATCGGTTCGAGAGAAATGGTAACCGGTTTGGTAACGGGACATAGAACCGATATATATCGGATATTCGGGTCCGAAAACGGGAGGGGGTTTGTGTAAGACCCCAACTTTTATAAATAAAGATGAATTTTCTATAAATATCATTTTTGAATATTATGGAGTTAATTTGATATAATGTTATAGTTGTGGGTAATATTTATAAATTTTGCAAAGTACGCAAGTTGTTATATAATATTCGATTGGTCGGGGAATATTCGTTTTAACAGGAAATATTCGTACAACGACACAATCATTGGTGGACCCCACAACGGAATTATTGTCGGATTGAAAAAACGACAAAAATATTTTATTAAAAATAACGGCGGAAGTTTTACCATTGTTACTGTTGAACTACTCGGTAGTAAAAGTACAGTAATACGTGTGGTTGTATAGTAGCACACGGTATTGATTATTAATACTTATGTGAGAAGTCACTCAGTTTGATTCAATTATTGTCAGTTAATAATATGAATTATTTAGCGATAATGACGTTTTGTTTTATTCGTATTATTAACGTAATAAAACAGAAACATCTAAACAGAATACTTTATTAAAGTTATTCTATAAATAGAATATATTTTATTTTATTTAAAAGATTTTTCTTTAAATATGGACCGTCAGATTAAAGTAATCAATCTGGACCGTTCATGGATTAGTTACTATGCATTCTATTTTTCTATAAATAGCAGCTCATTCCTTCATTATTTCTTACGAATTCACTGAACTCTAGAGAGAGAAACTATAGAGAGAAACTATAGAGAGAGAGAGAAGAAGAGTATTCTGCTACTTAACTACTTCCTTACTTCAGCTCTTCTTTAAAACGGTAAGGGGTGTTATTCTTTCTTATTCATGAAGAGAACTGTTGTTATTCCATTTCTTATTATTCTGTTGGAATAACATGTATACGCGGTCTACCCTATACTTGGTGACATTCTTCTATTATTCTGTTGGAACATCCTGTCTGTGTGTTTTACACCGGACCTGGTTCTGTTTTTATTATTATTCTGTTGAAACATCCTGTCTGTGTGTTTTACACCGGACCTGGTTCCGTTTTTATTATTATTCTGTTGGAACATCCTGTCTGTGTGTTTTACACCGGACCTGGTTTCGTCTTGTTATTATTCTGTTGGAACATCCTGTCTGTGTGTTTTACACCGTACCTGGTTCCATTATTTATTATTCTGTCGGAATATCCTGTCTGTGCGTTTACGCCGGACCTGGTTCCATTATTTATTATTCTGTTGGAATGACCTGTCTGTGCGGTCTATCGCATGCCAGGTGATTTCTTTTGTTATTCCATTCTTTATTATACTCAGTTGGTTAAGTTTTGACTTCTATACTCCATGAAATTAGTGGAATATCCTTGATAATTGCGGTTCATCCAGTATCTTTTCATGAAAATATTCTTCTAAGTATTCTTGAATTTTACTCCACAATGCAGTATCATGTTGACAATTTGGACGTTGTTAATTCTTGGATAAATTAATTCTTGAACTTGTTTTATTGAATTCTTATATTATTGTCATCATCCTCATGTTTATAAAATGTTGAAAGTCATCTGTGGCCTGTAGTGCATAGATGGACTTGGTATGATTATGACCAGGAATTATTCGGTATAATCATGACCGTAATGTTACAAATGATGTGGTAAAAGTCTTCATTGGCCCGTAGTGCATTGATGGACAGTTGTTGGCATGATCATGACCATTAATGAATACACGAATATCCTTGCCCGTAGTGCAGGGGTGATTCGATGATGTGGATTATTTTATTAAGCTGAGTCCCAACGATCACAATGTTGAAAAACCTTTTAAATCATAAAAGATAGTAGAGTTTATTTTCTACTTGACTCTTTTAATGGATTGCTTGTTCCGCTGCAGTTAAACTTGATGTCTATTATATTTTATCAGTTTAACATTGTTGAAGGCTAATGATAATTTATTATGCATTATCTTAGTCATAATATTTCTTACTGGGCTAGTTGAGCTCACCCTTTCTTTCACTGTTCTCTTCAGGAAATGAGAACGTAGCTGGGGCAAGTCGGGAAACGGAGTGATGGTCCGAATGATAGTATTAGTTAGTAGTCCTCACTATTCTATGTAATAGTGTGTTAATAAATGTAATGAGGACTCCTTTTGAGTATGAATACTCTCTAGAAAATAATATTTGTATTCAAACTCGCAGTTTATGTTTTGTCGTATTGTACACGACAGTTGTATTAGTAAGTTGTATTTGTATTCTGTACTATGTATCTGACGACCCAAGATGGGTGATGTATACCTAATTTTGGGGGCGTCACAGTTGGTATCAGAGCTTAGGGATATGATCCCTGGCTAAGATGTGAGAATAGAACTAGGAGGGGAGAGACGGGAAATTCCTTCGCTAGTATGACCTACCTAAGTTTATTTGCATGGTATTTAATTGGTCGGTCATAATATAAGGATAATATATGACATATCAATTAACTTTTATTTTGTGGCAGTATCTGAAAATGACATCTGAGAATGTTGAGAATAGCAATGGAGCACAGGCGACTGTTGATTCACCACATTTCAATAATCAGGATAATGTGCATCAGGAAGGTGACAATCCTCATGCAAACAACAACACTGACCAGATGATGAATGATGGAATGTTCAGAAACTTTATGCAGTTCATGCAACAGCAGGCGAGAGCGGCTTGTCCAAAATATAGGTGAAAACACTGAAAACTCTCGGACGGTCACCGCTAAACAGTTCAAGGAGCTGGGACCACCAGAGTTTAAGGGAGAGCCAAAACCACTTATAGCGGAAACATGGATAAAACAGATTACCAAGATATTTGATGTCTTGGGATGCTCCGAGGAGCAAAAGGTTCCTTTTGCCGCCTTTATGTTGCGAGGAGAGGCAGATTACTGGTGGGAATCGATTAAACGTACTCAACCTGCCGCACTGAAGATGTCTTGGGAGAAGTTTCAAGAGCTGTTCAATGACAAATACTTTCCCGAAAGTGTTCGTCACATGAAGGAGGTGGAGTTCATCAAATTGGAGCAGAATAATATGACCGTGTCGCAGTATGAGGCTAAATTTGCTGAGTTGTCCCGGTTTGCGTCCCACTTGGTGGATAATGAAGAGCGAATGACGCGAATGTTTTTGCGAGGTTTGAAACTTGAGATACGTCAACATCTTATTTCTCATAAACTGTGTTTGTATTCAGATGTTGTGAATAGGGCTCAGTTAGTGGAGCGCGATAACGAGTCAACGCAACCAAAAGAGAGCAGTCGGCAAAATGATAATACCAGTGAGAGCAGTCATCGAAGCGGTGACAACAAGCGTGGAGGGAATCAACAGGCCAGAAATGGTAACCACTTCGGTGGTAATCAGGGCCAAAACAATAAGAATGGTCATTTCAAGAAGAGGAGATTCAACAATGATGGAAAGACGTCAGCACCAGCACCCGTTGTTAAGGAAGGAGAACGACCACCTATCATATGTTTCAAATGCGGAGGGGAGGGGCACATCAGTCCAAACTGCGCGATGCTGTCTAAAGCATGTTATAATTGTGGAAGAGAAGGTCATTTAGCTCGATTTTGTCGTTTACCAAAAATAAGTTCAGCCAAGATGGAGACACCAAAGGCCGTCCCAGAAAAGTCAAAACCGGTAGTGCAAGGGAGAGCGTTTGTTGTGACCTCCCAGAAAGCAAGGAACCTGAATGAGATCATCACGTGTAAGCTTATCATAAACTCTAACGAAGTCTATACTTTATTTGATACCGGTTCTACCTATTCTTTTATTTCTCCTACTTGGGCTCATCGATTAAATTTGATTTCGAAGAAATTAGACTTTGACTTATCTGTTGAAACTCCATTGGGAGAAACCTTCATTACATCCACGATTTATAAGTCTTGTTTGGTTCAAGTTGGTACCCACACATTACCTGTCGATCTGATTTCATTAAAAATACTTGCATTTGACGTGATTCTAGGGATTGATTGGTTAATTACTCATCATGCAAAAAGTGATTGTTTTCGTAAGGTTGTTAGCTTTCATATTCCTAATCGACCTATTCTGCGAATTCAAACAACCAAACCATTAAAATCAATCGCTGTCATCTCAAGCCATAAAACTATTCGTTTATTGAAAAACGGATGTCAAGCTTTCTTAGCTCATGTCACGGATCTAAACAAAAATACGTCAGTTTTGAATGATATTTCTATTGTTAATAAATTCCCTGACGTATTCCCTGAAGAACTTCCTGGCCTACCCCCAGAGCGTGAAATTGAATTTTGTATCGACCTTGAACCCGGTACAAAACCCATTTCCAAAGCCCCATATCGAATGGCTCCTATTGAACTTCAGGAGTTAAAGATCCAACTGCAGGAATTGTTAGACATTGGCTTTATTCGTCCTAGTACTTCTCCTTGGGGTGCTCCTGTTCTATTCGTGAAGAAGAAAGATGGAAGTATGCGACTTTGTATTGATTATCGGGAGTTGAATCATGTCACCATAAAAAATAGGTACCCATTGCCACGTATTGATGACCTGTTTGACCAGTTGCAAGGAGCACAATTCTTTTCAAAGATCGATCTTCGTTCTGGATATCATCAGCTGAAGGTTAGAACTGAGGATATTCCAAAGACGGCTTTCAGAACTCGGTACGGGCATTATGAATTCCTAGTCATGTCCTTTGGATTGACTAATGCTCCTGCTGCCTTCATGGATATGATGAACCGGGTATTCAAGGAATATTTGGATCACTTTGTGGTCGTCTTTATTGATGACATCCTTATTTATTCCAAAAGCCGTGAAGATCATGAGCAACACTTGAGGCTGGTACTCCAAAAGCTTCGTGAATACAAGCTTTATGCCAAGTTGAAGAAATGCGAGTTCTGGCTGGAGGAGGTAGCATTCCTTGGGCACGTAGTATCAAGTCGTGGAATATCGGTTGACCCGGCAAAGATTGAAGCTATTCAAAGCTGGGAGCAACCTAAATCAGTGACCGAAGTACGTAGCTTTCTTGGTTTAGCTGGTTATTATTGGAGATTCGTGGAAGGATTTTCTCGAATCGCTACTCCATTAACTCAGCTGACTCGGAAAGATACAAAGTTCGGTTGGAGCGAAGAATGTGAGAAGAGTTTTCAAGAACTCAAGAGGAGACTCATTTCAGCACCTGTTCTAACAATACCATCTGGCTCGGAGGGATTTGTCATCTACAGTGATGCTTCGAGCAAAGGGTTGGGATGCGTTCTCATGCAACATGGAAAAGTCATAGCCTATGCATCAAGACAACTCAAAGAATATGAGAGGAATTATCCTACTCATGATCTAGAGTTGGCAGCTGTTGTCTTTGCACTTAAAATTTGGAGGCATTACTTGTATGGGGAGAAGGTGGAGATCTTTACGGAAATATTTCTTCACTCAAAAGGAACTCAACATGCGACAACGACGTTGGCTTGAACTGTTGAAAGATTATGATCATACCATTCAATACCATCCTGAAAAAGCGAACGTGGTAGTTGACGCATTGAGTAGAAGATCATATGCAAGTACGAGTGCGATATTGTCAACACAAAGGCCCATTTTGTGTGATTTGCAAAGGATGGAGATAGAGTTAAAGACTCCAGGAACCCATGTGATGATGGCGAATATACGAGTAGAACCGACTTTAATCGATAAAGTTAAAGCTGCTCAAGCTACAGACCTGGAGCTGATGCGTATGAGGAAGAAAGTGCAAGAAGGTGCTATGCCGGAAGCAAGAATCGATGAAGAAGGAATACTTCGAGTCAACTCCAGACTTTGTGTTCCTAACAACCCTGATTTAAAGTATGAAATCATGATGGAGGCGCACAACACACCGTTTGCAATCCATCCTGGAAGTACCAAAATGTATCATGATCTTCGTCATACATTTTGGTGGAGCAATATGAAGAGAGAGATAGCGCTGTTTATCTCAAGGTGTCTAACTTGTCAACGAGTCAAAGCGGAGCATCAAGTACCAAAAGGTCCATTGCAACCACTTGAAATTCCAGAATGGAAGTGGGAGCACATTACCATGGATTTCGTTACCGGTCTTCCTAAGGTTTCTCAAGGTATAGATGCGATTTGGGTCATTGTTGATAGATTGACCAAGTCTGCTCATTTCTTACCGATACGAGAAACTTATACACTTGAACGTCTTGCTCGTATGTACATAAACGAGATTGTAAGACTGCATGGTATGCCAGTATCCATAGTTTCTGACCGAGACCCAAGATTCACTTCACGATTTTGGGTTAGTTTACAAAAAGCTATGGGCACGGATTTACGATTTAGTTCAGCATATCATCCTCAGACGGACGGACAATCAGAGAGGACTATTCAAACTCTTGAAGATCTATTAAGACTCTGTGTCTTTGACTTCAAGGAAAGTTGGGACAAGTTCTTACCATTGGTGGAGTTTTCCTACAACAACAGTTATCAAGCAAGTATTGGCATGGCTCCATTCGAAGCATTGTATGGAAGAAAATGTCGTTCTCCAGTATGCTGGGATGAGGTGGGTGAAGCAACGTTGTTGGGACCGGAGTTGGTACGTATGACTACAGAAAAGATTCAAACGATCCGACAACGTATAAAAACCTCACAAGATCGACAAAAGAGTTATGCTGATCTTCATCGAAAGAACGTGGAATTTGATATAGGAGATCATGTGTTCTTACGTGTTGCTCCATGGAAAGGAGTTACGAGATTTGGAAAAAGAGGAAAGCTCAATCCTCGATTTATCGGTCCATTTTTAATCCTCGATCGAGTAGGAACTGTGGCTTATAGACTCGCTTTACCGCCAAGTATGTCTCGTGTTCATAACGTTTTTCACATATCCATGTTACGCAAATATGTGGAAGACCCGAACCACATTATTAAGTTAGAACCGGACAAAATAGCGGAGGATTTGACGTATGAAGAAGTTCCTGTTCAAATCTTGGATAAGAAGGAACATATTCTACGCTCCAAGGTTATACCTCAAGTCAAAGTTTTGTGGAAAAACCACGATGTTGAGGAAATGACTTGGAAGTTAGAATCTGAAATGAAATCAAGGTATCCTTACCTCTTCGACATACCAAGTACGTACCCTAATTTCGAGGGCGAAATTTCATAAGAAGGGGAGGTTGTAAGACCCCAACTTTTATAAATAAAGATGAGTTTTCTATAAATATCATTTTTGAATATTATGGAGTTAATTTGATATAATGTTATAGTTGTGGGTAATATTTATAAATTTTGCAAAGTACGCAAGTTGTTATATAATATTCGATTGGTCGGAGAATATTCGTTTTAACAGGGAATATTCGTACGACGGCATAATCATTGGTGGACCCCACAACGGAATTATTGTCGGATTGAGAAAACGACAAAAATATTTTATTAAAAATAACGGCGGAAGTTTTACCATTGTTACTGTTGAACTACTCGGTAGTAAAAGTACAGTAATACGTGTGGTTGCATAGTAACACACGGTATTGATTATTAATGCTTATGTGAGAAGTCACTCAGTTTGATTCAATTATTGTCAGTTAATAATATGAATTATTTAGCGATAATGACGTTTTGTTTTATTCGTATTATTAACGTAATAAAACAGAAATATCTAAACAGAATACTTTATTAAAGTTATTCTATAAATAGAATATATTATATTTTATTTAAAAGATTTTTCTTTAAATATGGACCGTCAGATTAAAGTAATCAATCTGGACCGTTCATGGATTAGTTACTATGCATTCTATTTTTCTATAAATAGCAGCTCATTCCTTCATTATTTTTTACGAATTCACTGAACTCTAGAGAGAGAAACTATAGAGAGAAACTATAGAGAGAGAGAAGAAGAGTATTCTGCTACTTAACTACTTCCTTACTTCAGCTCTTCTTTAAAACGGTAAGGGGTGTTATTCTTTCTTATTCATGAAGAGAACTGTTGTTATTCCATTTCTTATTATTCTGTTGGAATAACCTGTATACGCGGTCTACCCTATACTTGGTGACATTCTTCTATTATTCTGTTGGAACATCCTGTCTGTGTGTTTTACACCGGACCTGGTTCCGTCTTGTTATTATTCTGTTGGAACATCCTGTCTGTGTGTTTTACACCGGACCTGGTTCCATTATTTATTATTCTGTCGGAATATCCTGTCTGTGCGTTTACGCCGGACCTGGTTCCATTATTTATTATTCTGTTAGAATAACCTGTCTGTGCGGTCTATCGCATGTCGGGTGATTTCTTTTGTTATTCCATTCTTTATTATACTCAGTTGGTTAAGTTTTGACTTCTATACTCCATGAAATTAGTGGAATATCATTGATAATTACGGTTCATCCAGTATCTTTTCATGAAAATATTCTTCTAAGTATTCTTGAATTTTACTCCACAATGCAGTATCATGTTGACAATTTGGACGTTGTTAATTCTTGGATAAATTAATTTTTGAACTTGTTTTATTGAATTCTTATATCATGGTCATCATCCTCATGTTTATAAAATGTTGAAAGTCATCTGTGGCCTGTAGTGCATATATGGACTTGGTATGATTATGATCAGGGATTATTCGGTATAATCATGACCGTAATGTTACAAATGATGTGGTAAAAGTCCTCATTGGCCCGTAGTGCATTGATGGACAGTTGTTGGCATGATCATGACCATTAATGAATACACGAATATCCTTGGCCGTAGTGCAGGGGTGATTCGATGATGTGGATTATTTTATTAAGCTGAGTCCCAGCGATCACAATGTTGAAAAACCTTTTAAATCATAAAAGATAGTAGAGTTTATTTTCTACTTGACTCTTTTAATGGATTGCTTGTTCCGCTGCAGTTAAACTTGATGTCTATTATATTTTATCAGTTTAACATTGTTGAAGGCTAATGATAATTTATTATGCATTATCTTAGTCATAATATTTCTTATTGGGCTAGTTGAGCTCACCCTTTCTTTCACTGTTCTCTTCAGGAAATGAAAACGTAGCTAGGGCAAGTCGGGGAACGGAGTGATGGTCCGAATGATAGTATTAGTTAGTAGTCCTCACTATTCTATGTAATAGTGTGTTAATAAATGTAATGAGGACTCCTTTTGAGTATGAATACTCTCTAGAAAATAATATTTGTATTCAAACTCGCAGTTTATGTTTTGTCGTATTGTACACGACAGTTGTATTAGTAAGTTGTATTTGTATTCTGTACTATATATCTGACGACCCAAGATGGGTGATGTATAACTAATTTTGGGGGCATCACAGTTTGGCTCGTTGGATATATACCGAACCGAGCCGCTTGTACGGTTAAATTAAAAGCATTTTGATTTTATTCTAATTCTACAGTTCTACTTGACTTCTTTCAATTTTCCCAAATAGATCATTAGATTTGCGCTCCCCTTTCTCAGTTTTTGATTCTCTCCATCTCGAATTCTCTCTGCCTTTTTGAACTCCATCTCGAATTCTCTGATCCATCCTCTCCCACTAGCCAAACCTCCGTTCCTCTCCCATTGGCCACCGATCCATCTTCTCTTACCATTCAGATCTCGTTTTTGTTCAGTCTTCACTCGCCGCACCGCTGCCTCCAACTCCAGATTCCAAGATTTGTCTTAGGTAATTTTTCTATGAGTTTATTTTGAGATTTAGTCAATGGATTTCTCTCTACTTATGTCTATTTGTCTATATAGGTGTTTAGTTTTTTTTTTGCTAGTGGTTTGTTTGTTTTGGCTTTGATAATTTTTTAATTGGTGGTGAGCTTGTTTTGTTTTTCTAATAAGGTAGAGTAATTATTGCACAACAGAGTTCAATAATTAATTTTCTGCATACTTGGGTCTGCTTTGTACTTGAGAAGGAATCTTTTATTAATTTGTAGAGTAGCTGTTTGACAAAATGATTCATGGAATGGACTTGCAGGATTATCTATCATTCATTTTGTACTGATTATTTGAACCAGTTATGTTACTCACAAAATTTTGCTTAATTGATGATCAGTATTTAGTGGAATTCCTTTTTAACAATTTTTTATCATACTAGTCTTGGAATATAGTGCTTTTGGGAATTCTCACAAATGATATTAACATTTTTTTATCATGCTAGTTTTTATCATACAATTTAATTTCGTTTTGGGAATATGGTGCTGGTTATTTGTCAAGCAACTGTCACTTCTTACTTCTTAGGCAGTTGATTGTAATTCAGAGCTTTCTGTAAATTTAGGCAAATATAAAGTGTTTTCTAGCTACATGTTCTTCTGCAGTTTCAGCATGTTGTGAACTTTGGTCCTCTTGATGCAAATAACCCATATTTTGGCATGTTCATATTTTGGTACCATAATTCAGTTTTTTGATTCATTTAGTATCTAAAATAATTTGTTTGTGTTTTTATGTACAGTTTGAAGGTTGAGACGGTGGGCATACATGAGAAAAGGCTGCGAAAATGCCTGTCAAAATTGAGAGGTAGCTTTCATCCCTTTGTTCAACAGTATGCTTTAGATTTTGATACACTTCCACACTAGAAACCAAAAAATTGGTTAAACTGATGATTAGCAGAATCACATCTAGGAAGTACAGAACAAATTAGGACACGACGCATGATTCATTACTTGAAAACTACAAAACAGAGTTGTTCTATAGAACCTGTCTAACAAGGATTCAGTTACGTGCCAAATAAAGCAACCAACCATCAGTATATAATGAACTTTTAAAATGTCACTATCACATCTAAATTTGAGTCAAAAATTCGTACATAGTGTTTTTACAATTCCAAATAATGGCAAAATGAGGACAATTACTTATATATGGATCCATCAGATGAATTATATTCGGTAAATCACAAATACTGCATATCCATTTATAGTTCGTTTTCTTTTTGCCATCTAATTACATATCTATAGCTGAATACTGTCACCTGTGTTACTCGGACTCGGGTGCGGGTGTCGAGTGCGGGTACGAATCTAGGTGTCGAGCGGGGATACGGTATATAGACATGCATTTATCATGAAACTTCTGGGGCTGAAGTGCAAAAATATAAAGAAACAGGGGCAGAACTGAAACTACTAAAAGTTTAGGGGTTAAAATAGAAGAAAATAAAATTACAGGGACTCATATGTAATTTTTTAAGGGCTATTTTGAACTTTCAGAAAACCTTAGGGACTAAATTAAAAAATTATTAAAACTATAAGGTACTTAACTATAATTTTTCAAGGATATTTCTAATCGGTTTATCAGATCGTTGGAGAAAAATAAGAAAAAGACTCGTTGGAGAAGAAGAAGAAAAAGCCGACCACGGTAAGTTTATCACTCTTTTTTCTTCAGTCTTTTCTCTTTCTTCTTCCTTCTCATTCTCCTTCTTCGACTCTTCTTCTTCTCCGATGAATCACCTTCAAAAACAGTCGTATCCGATTTCTGTGGCCGGATCCCGCACCCGTACCCGTGTCGTGTCGTGTCGACACGGTACTCCACCATAAATGACGAGTCCGAGTAACACAGACTGTCACCATCAAAAATATGGGCTTGACTTGGAACTATTGAATTTCAGACAACATATGTGAATCAAGCAGTAAATTATATAGTAGAGTTTAATATGTGAAAATCACACAAAAAAAAATCATGAAAGATCCCTGTCAATATAATCTTGACATTTCCTAGCTTAACCTTATATGATGTGTGAATGAGGTAATTCTCTTACTGGTTAGATGCTCTTTCAATGCAGAATGATATCATGAAACATTTTTTATGGATGATTTATGTAGTAGTTGGATAGATATAGTTGCTATGCATTATGATGGGCAGAATCCACTTAATTATGATGCTCTTTCAATGCAGAATGACACTGCTGCTGGCTGTTTTGTTGTTGGCCTGCTGGCTACTGCTGCTGCTGTTGCCTACTGCTACCCTACTGCTGAGTGCTGGGCTGCTGCCTGTTTCTTGATTATTTTCATCTTGCTGTATTGAACTTTATATTGATATCCAGTGATTGGACAAATGTAGCTGCTTTTAATATATGGTTTGGAGACAGGGATGTTCATGTAATTGTACAAAAATATAATATTATTATTGACTTTTTGAAGTCAATTTTTCAAACTCAAAATTAATACTTTCCTTTAGTTTTAGACATACAATGATAAATATTATAAATTATGTAAAAACTATTATTCATTTTAAGATTTATTGTAAGTCAATAATGATCTTATAATTTGTAACCGAAAAATTATATTAAACGGTCGAAGTCATAGGCTATATTTGTCTCGCATGCTTAGTAATATTACATCCGTTGGAAAATTAAAGATATATTTTGACTTTTTAGAGTCAATTTGTAAAATCCTAAACTCAAAATTGATATAATTTCGTTTTTAAGTTTCGAAAATAACAAAGATGATAATTAATAGGACTTTATAGTTAGTTTATATTTGTTATATTTATTTGTACTAAAACTAAATAACTTCATATCAATTTTGAATTTTAGAATTTCACAAATTGACACTAAAAATTAAAATGTATCATTAATTTTGGAACCGAGAGTAATTTCTTCCCATCTTTAGCATTGCTCAAAAATAAAAGCATTAATAGCTGAAAAGAAAGGTATACTGAAGAATTTCCTCTGTTATACTTTTTGTTATCTCCGTAATATATAGTATTATTTAATATATATAAATATGATAAAACAAAACATGATTTTATATATCTATATATATAACACAGAAATTTATAATAATAAATCCGAGTCCTTTGAATTCACAAAGTCTCCTTAAAGTAAATTTATTCCCCCACAGATGCTAAGGGTTAATTGAATAATTGATTCTCAAGATAAAACGAATTTCAATTCTTAATTAGTAGCATTACAAAATTAAGAATTCATCGAACACAACTTTATGTTATGTACCGAACTTTTAATAATGATGTAAATGAAGCATATGAATAGAAATTATTTCTATAATAATTATGCATACAACTTACAGTACAATACTTGCAGGAAATGAAGACAGCACACACTTTACAAATAAAGGTTGGAACGGAAAACGAGAAAAAGAAGAACAGAATGGGATTATTGCTGCAGAATGGGAGGAAGAGTATTATTATATTTTTTTTTCACACCAAGACCAATTTATAGGATTAATTGGCGGTTTATTACCGTTGTGTATATATATATAACTTAATATAAATCTGATAATTAATTAAACATTGATATATAACTTAATATAAAATCTGAAAATTAATTAAACAGATTTTGTCAAAAAAAGATATATATCATGACCCGACCCGACCGAATCCGACCCGACCCGGCCCGTCAATTTTCTCATTCAATTCTCAATGGATTTGAACACATAAATATATATATTTTTTTATTTATCAAATCCATTTCCAACATCCCCCCACATGAATGTAAAATTGGCTTTACAATATGCAAAATACGTTATGAATATACAGACACTAGTTCGAGTACATGAGAAAAGATATTTCATCAGGTTAAGTAGCCTAGTGGCTTTGAACTTGCCCTAGTAAAATCTATCGGATTTACTTGGCTAATCAGTAGACTTGATGTCTTTGAACTGTCAGCTTTTTGTGTAAACCAAGACAATAGAATTCACAAAATATCTCTTCAGACATAATTGGTTCTCACGTTTGTGTTCATTTTGGCCTTGAAACACCTCTTGGTTCCGTGAGTATATTAGAGAATTCAGCCTTCAAAATTCTCACAGAAGTGGCCCCCTTCTTACTCACGTAGGTGACTTCTATCAAGAGTATCCTGCAATACCCCACTTGAACATATTTCAAGATATAAAAATCATTAAAAGCATATCTTATCCTGACTCTCGCGGCAGATGTGCACTGTCTCATTTTGGAATGGTTAGGAGTAATTATCTCCTCAGTGCTTTACTGAGTACTACATAGTTCAGTTTGCCCATTGAACCTAGATCTTGGGATCTCCAGTCAGCTAGGTTGGGTTGCTACTATGACGACTCTTATTTAAACAGTAGGCTTTAAACCCATTCCCCTCGATGATTTTTCCACTTGCTCTCTTGTTAAACCTTTCGTAAGCGGATCCGCAATATTATCTTTTGACTTTACATAGTCAATTGAGATAATTCCATTTGAGAGCAATTGTCTAACGGTATTATGTCTTCGTCTTATATGGCGTGACTTACCGTTATATAAATGACTCTGTGCTCTTCCAATCGCTGATTGGCTATCACAGTGAATTCTGATTCCATTGTAGACCTAGCAATACACGTTTGTTTTGAGGATTTCCAAGATACTGCTGTACTTCCCAAGGTAAAGACATATCCACTTGTGGATTTTGAGTCTTTAGTATCAGATATCCAATTAGCATCACTATAACCTTCCAAAACTGCTGGATATCTTGTATAGTGCAATCCATATTTTTGAGTATGTTTTAGGTATCCTAAAACTCTCAAAATTGCTTTTCAGTGATCTTTACCTGGATTACTCGTATACCTACTTAGCTTACTTACCGAATAAGCTATATCTGGTCTAGTACAGTTCATAACATACATTAAACTGCCTATTATACGAGAATATTCTAATTGAGATATGCCATCACCTTCATTTTTAGCTAGATGAAGATTTATATCAACTGGGGTCTTATTTAGAATTATATTATACTTGTTAAATTTTTCAAGTATTTTCTCAATGTAATGAGATTGAGATAATATAATTCCATCAGAGGTTCTAGAAATCTTGATTCCTAAAATTATATCAGCAATCCCCAAGTCTTTCATGTCAAATCTATTTGACAACATACGTTTTGTTGAGTTGATAATCTCATTGTTGCTACCCATGATTAACATATCATCCACATAAAGACAAACAATGACATACTCCTTTTGAGTGCTTTTGACATAAACACATTTGTCACACTCATTAATTTTAAATCCATTTGATAACATAACATTATCAAATTTCTCATGCCATTGTTTTGGTGCTTGTTTTAATCCATATAAGGATTTAACAAGTTTGCATACTTTCTTCTCTTGTCCAGGAGCCATGAAACCTTCAGGTTGTTCCATATATATTTCTTCATCTAATTCACCATTTAAGAATGCAGTCTTTACATCCATTTGATGTATTTCAAGTCTATTTAAGGATGCTATTGCTATTAGTATTCGAATAGATGTAATTCTTGTAACAGGTGAATATGTATCGAAATAATCCAATCCTTCCTTTTATCTATAGCCTTTAACAACAAGCCTTGCTTTGTATTTATCAATTGAGCCATCTGCTTTCATCTTCTTTTTGAAGATCCATTTATACCCTAAGGGTTTTGAACCAGGTGGAAGGTCCACTAATTCCCATGTATGATTTTACATAATGGACTCAATTTCGCTATTTATTGCTTCTTTCCAATGAGAAGCATCTGGAGAGGATACTGCTTCCTTGTAGGTTCTAGGATCGTTTTCTAACAAAAATGTTAGAAAATCTGGACCAAAAGACGTTGAAGTCCTTGCCCTTTTGCTACGTCTAGGTTCATCCACTACAGACTCATTGTCTATATTTTCAGGATTATCACTAGTAGCATCTAAAGGTCTTTTGTTTGAATTTGAATCATTATTTCCATTATATGGAAAAATATTCTCAAAAAATGATGCATCTCTTGATTCAATAAATGTATTAACATGAATATCATTAATTTCAGATTTATGAACAAGAAAGCGATAAGCACTGCTGTTATTTGCATAACCAATGAAAACATAGTCAATTGTTTTTGGTCCTATCTTAACCTTTTTAGGTTTAGGAACTATTACCTTTGCTAGACACCCCTACACTCGTAAGTATTTATAGCAAGGTCTATGACCTTTCCATAATTCATAAGGTGTTTTGTGAGTTTTCTTATGAGGCACTTTATTAAGAATATAATTGGCAGAAAGCAAAACTTCCCCCCACAAATTCTGGGGTGCTCCAGAACTGTTTAACATAACATTCAACATTTCTTTCAATGTTCGGTTCTTGCGTTCAGCAATACCGTTAGATTGAGGTGAATAAGGAGCAGTAGTTTGGTGAATAATACCATGAGTAGAGCAAATATCTTCAAATGGTGATTCATATTCACCACCTCTATCGCTTCTTATTGCTTTAATCTTTTTGCTAAGTTGATTTTCAACTTCATTTTTATATGTTGAAACTTTTCTACAGCCTCATCTTTGCTTCTCAGCAAATATACATAACAATATCTTGTGTAATCATCAAGAAAGGTTATGAAATATTTTTTCCCACCTCTAGTTTGCACAAACTTTAAGTCACATATATCAGTGTGAATTAAATCTAGAGGTTCAGATTTTCTTTCAACAGAATGAAAGGGTAATCTTGTCATTTTTGATTCCACACAAATTTCACATTTATGTTTCAAGTTAATATCAAATCTTGGCAAGAACTCTAAATTAATTAATCTACGCAATGTATCATAATTAACATGTCCTAATCTAGCATGCCATATGTTTGAAGATTCCAACAAGTAAGCAGAAGAATTTTCTTTATTATTATTAATAGACTTTGGTACAACAGTCATAACATTCATTTTAAAGAGCCCATCATTCATGTAGCCCTTTCCTACAAACATATCATTCTTAGTAAGTACAAACTTATCAGACACAAACACCAACTTGAAGCCATTCTTGCTAAGTAGTGACCCAGAAACTAGATTCTTGCGAATATCTGGCACATGAAGCACTTCATTCAAAGTCAGTTCTTTGCCAGATGTCATTTTCAGTATAATCTTTCCACGTCCTTCAACCTTTGAACTTGAGGAGTTTCCCATGAAGAGTTGATCATCATTCTCTACTGGTTTGTAAGTAGAGAACATCCATTTGTTGGAACAAATGTGGCGAGTAGCCCCAGTGTCCACATACCATTCTTTAGGGTTTCCTACCAAGTTACATTCAGATATAACTGCACAAAGATTCATGTCTGAAACATCTTCAGAAAGTTTTTCCAGTTCTGTCACATTTGCTTGAGGCTTTTGATCTTTCTTCAACTTCTTTGGCTTTCGACATTCATTAGATTTATGTCCTGGAATGCCACAGTTGAAGCATTTGCCTTTGAATTTCTTCTTGGCCTTGAAGGCTTCTTTGCCTTCACGCTTCTTTTTGTTGTTGTTTGGCCTTTGTTCTACAACATTTGCCTTGGCTTCAATGAAATTCTTCCCACTTTTCTTCTCAGATCCTCGATTGTCCTCTTCAATCCTAAGTCGCACAATCAGTTCTTCAAGATTCATCTCTTTGCGTTTATGCTTCAGATAATTCTTGAAGTCTTTCCATGGTGGTGGAAGCTTCTCAATCATTGCTGCAACTTGGAATGAATCACTTAGTGACATTCCTTCAGCATGAATATCATGTAGAAATACTTGTAATTCTTGAACCTGTGTGATGACTGCTTTAGAATCTAACATTTTATAATCAAGAAATCTACCGACTATGAATTTCTTCATGCCAGCATCTTCAGTTTTATATTTCTTGTCTAAAGATTCCCAAAGTTCCTTTGCAGTTTGAATTGTACAATACACATTATACAGTGTATTGTCTAATCCATTCATTACATAATTTCTGCAAAGGAAATCTGCATGTTTCCATGCATCAACAGCAGCCACTTTTTCCTTGTCAGTTTCCCCTTCAACAAGAGTAGGACAATCCTCTTGTAGAAACCTTGCCAAGTTCAGTGTTGTGAGATAGAAGAGCATCTTTTGTTGCCAACGCTTGAAATCAGTTCCATTAAACCTTTCAGGCTTTTCTCCATGAGACATACTCACGGCAGGAATGGTGCTTGTAGAAGCCATTTCTATTACACAAATAAAGACAAATGTTAATAAACAGAAACAAATTTCTGTTTGTACAAGATGTAACAAATTTTGTTTACAAATTTATTTTTTGTATATTAATAAGTTTACAGAATGTTTATTTACAAATTCTGTTTACCAGAATAACTTTGTACTAATCATATAAATTAAATCAATAACCTCATAACAGAATAAAAAAGAATAAAATCAATTAACATGGTTTCGGTTGCAATCAGCAACTTGCATGTAATCATTTATAAATGAATGCTCTATAAATGCATGGTCTATGAAACAATCAGCAACTTGCATGTAATCTATATAAACACGTAATTTATATATAATAACATAATATATAAATCAGTCAACAATAAAATTGTTTACAAAATCTGTTAACAACAAAATTAATTTATTTTGCAGAAAATTCTATATATATGCAAAATACATGTAACAGAATATGCAAATAATTAATATAATATGCCTGCAATATATATAAGTATATAACATTCTGCAAGACAACGTGATTCAAAACAATTTAGAAAACTTGTTTTATAAACTACTAAACAAAACAATTCTCCTTATGAAATATAATTCTGTAATTAAACTTTTATAAAACCAAAATTACAGAATATTAAATAAACTATAATTACAGAATATTAAATAAACTATAATTACAGAATATTAAATTTTATTAATCAACAAACCGTACAAGAAAAAAAAAATAAAAACCAATACCGTGAGTTAATGAAACTTTCTAGAAAACCAACAAATTAAGTGAATGCAACTTAGTTTGCAGAATAACTTCAAACATACACTCAAACTTATTATATTACTCATATATAACATGCACTCAAAAGTGACAGAATAACTTATAACATGCACTTGAAAAATGAATGCAACGTATTATATATATAAATATAATATTCTGATTAACTTATACACATTATTAATTACACTTAACCGTATTATCATGCAACGAATTTCTAGAATTCTATAAATTAAATACTACTATATTTACAGAATAAAATAAATTTGCTTTAAGATTGTTATCTCCGTAATATATAGTATTATTTAATATATATAAATATGATAAAACAAAACATGATTTTATATATCTATATATATAACACAGAAATTTATAATAATAAATCCGAGTCCTTTGAATTCACAAAGTCTCCTTAAAGCAAATTTATTCCCCCACAGATGCTAAGGGTTAATTGAATAATTGCTTCCCAAGATAAAACGGATTTCAATTCTTAATTAGTAGCATTACAAAATTAAGAATTCATCGAACACAACTTTATGTTATGTACCGAACTTTTAATAATGATGTAAATGAAGCATATGAATAGAAATTATTTCTATAATAATTATGCATACAACTTACAGTACAATACTTGTAGGAAATGAAGACAGCACACACTTTGCAAATAAAGGTTGGAACGGAAAACGAGAAAAAGAAGAACAGAATGGGATTATTGCTGCAGAATGGGAGGAAGAGTATTATTATATTTTTTTTTTTCACACCAAGACCAATTTATAGGATTAATTGGCGGTTTATTACCGTTGTGTATATATATATAACTTAATATAAATCTGATAATTAATTAAACATTGATATATAACTTAATATAAAATCTGAAAATTAATTAAACAGATTTTGTCAAAAAAAGATATATATCATGACCCGACCCGACCGAATCCGACCCGACCCGGCCCGTCAATTTTCTCATTCAATTCTCAATGGATTTGAACACATAAATATATATATATTTTTTATTTATCAAACCCATTTCCAACACTTTTTACATAATTTCACTCTACATATTAGTTACACAGATATTACATTTAGCAGTGGCACTAGCAAATAAATTATTTATGTCACTAAATGTTATAATTTTGTTATTAAATATTTATTGAGAGGAATGATGTGTTAGGTATAATGGATTGTAGAGTGGTCTGTCTAGTTCACAATATCCCACTTGGTTGACAACTTAACAAAATATTTACTCATTTTATTAACTTTCCCCCAGTTAAATCTTAATATTTTAACATATATTTTTGATATTTTCACATGATCAGTGTGTCCCACCTCCATATGAGAAAGAATCATGCAGAAATATAAAAAATACATGTAAAAATAGTGTTCCCTTAAATCTTTTGTTTCTCCTACAACATTTTTAGAAACTTAAAATCTTCTGAATATGGATTTTATTGAAGTTCCAACATTGTTTTGGACATAATCTTTTTCAAATACATATATTTATCAATGTTAAACTTAAAAAAGTCAGTTTTTTAAATAAGAAAAAAAATCATATCAAATTATGAGTTAAATCTTAAATTTAATATTTTTTAAAAGTCAAACAAAAATAAGACTCTATTTAACTGATGTTCTAATATTATTGTAGCCCCGACACTTGAAGCATGAACAAGAAAAAAAGACAAAAATATACTCTTGTAGCCCAAGAATCAAAATTGCTTTTGCAGACAGTGAGACAGAGCCTTACCAGTGTGCATCATCTTGCCGTACAAGGCTCCCATATACTCTTATAATTAGGGCTGTTCATTTCGTTCGGTTTTTCCGGTTTTCCGAACAAGACCAATCGGTTTGGTATAAAAAAGAACCGGTCCGGTTCATTATAAAAAAACCAGTATATACCAGTTTTTCAATACCGGTTCTGGTTACTTATATCAAAAGTCCGGTATATACCGAACCGGTTGTACCGGTTCAATTCATTTTTTTTAAAGATATTTTACTTATCTTTGTAAAGTTGGATTAGAGTCTCCTCTAATTATAAAACTTTATAAAATAGAACTATAGAAGACTTGAATAAATTTGAATTGGCGGTCTCCCCTATTTATAGAATAGAAGTAAGACATGAGAATACAAATTAGACAATGTGGGATATTGGTAAGACAAGAGAATAGCATATAGCCAAGTCCCACATTGGTATAACTTGTAAAAGTCTAAGGAAGTTTTCCTTATAAAAAGACTTCAAAGTGAAACTTTGAGCCAAGTCCTACATTGGTATAACTTGTAAACGTCTAAGGAAGTTTACCTTATAAAAAGACTTCAAAGTGAAACCTTGAGCCAAGTTCTACTTTTGAAAGTCTAAAGAAGTTATTTTTATAAAAAAACTTTAATAGTCAAGTTCCACTTTTGTTATAAAATGAAAACTTAGTAGTTAGTTGTAAGTAATTGAAGCCTTAATAGTCAAGTTCCACATTGGAAAGTCTAAGGAAGTTTGGCTTTATAAAAAGACTATCAACTATTAATAGTTGGTGGTTTACAAGTTTAAATTGGTAAAAGTAAAAGAAATTAGATAAACTTAAATATATTAATAGTTGGTGGTTTAGAAGTTCTATATTGATTAAATTAGTAAAGTAAAAGAAATTAGATAAACTAAATTATTTATCAATAAGTTAGGAAAAAGTTGCTCTAAGTTATAATAAAAGTTTTAATTAATTGGATAGAATATGGTTGTTTGCAAGTCCTACATTTTGATGGGTTAATTTATAAAAAGTCTAAGGAAATTTTCCTATAAAAAAATATAGTCAAGCCTCACATTGGTTATTTTATAAAAGTCTTAAAGAAAACTACAAGTGAAACCTTAATAGTAAGTCCCACATTGGTTATTTTATAAAAGTCTAAGGAAGTTTTCCTTATAAAAATACAACCAAGTGAATTCTTAATAGTTAAGTCCCACATTGGTTCTTAATAACTAAGTCCCACATTGGTTTTTCTATCAAATAGTAAGAAAATTTTCCATTTAAAAAGACATTTAAGTCTTTTATCTTTATTGGGCCGAATTTTGGCTTAAAGAAGGCTTTTAACTTTATTGAGCTGAATTTTGGCTCAAATAAGATTGGGCCTTGTGAAAGTTGCTTGACCTTGGGCCAAATTTTGGCTTAAAAGCAAGTCTTGGGCAGCTCTTGGGCCGATTTTGAATTAAATTTGGTCTGAGTTTTGGGATAAAAGTTGGGCCGGTATTAATAGGGTAAAAATGGTTACCGAATCGGAGACGAACTGGCTATCGGTTCGGTATACCGGTTTCGATACCCTATTTTGGGTACTACCGGTATTTGGTTCGGATCGGTTCGAACACCCCTACGTATAATGCAGTATGTATATAAAAATTTTTATTTTTTATTTTTTGTTGGTTCATAATTTAGAATAAAGCTTTGGTTCGGACTCGTTTGAATGGAATGCGAACTTCACCAGTTTTCGTCATTCCTTTACAACACATTTCTCATATGATGCTTGTTAACGCCAAGATCTTTTTACGCGCCGTAATCACCTAAAAACGCGTCTAATCCTGCACAGTAAACACGTTAATACCATAAGCTTAACGACTTTGACCGTCGGTAGAAAGCTCCGGCGTGAGAGTCAGTACATACAGATACAAGGATAACAATGGAGAAAAAAAATTCTATTATTTTGATAAAAGAAATATCAGTTACCTCTGTCGTCTACTATCCTCTGCTATCATATACTCCAACTCCGGTTTTTCGTCCTACCGACCCCCCTGACACCATCCCCATTAATAAAATGCAGAGATGACAGTCAAAGTTTATCCCCATAATCATCACCGGTCAAAGCTCAAGTGGAACCATACTCACCCAATGGTTCGGCCCACTGTCTCGGCTCAATACTCCACAGGCCCAAAATAAAGATACTATCCACCCAGTGGGTCAGCCCAATGAACCGGCCTGATACTTTCAAGACCCCATCCCAACATGTCTAAAGTATTATGACCCAACATTGCCCCCCAGCCTTTTATTAAACAGGATATTTAATTAAAAGAGTATAAATGGCCCAAACAACAAAACCAACCGAGACCCAATCCGATTAATATCTCTTCAAATTCGTCATCATTGCTGAAATTTAATGTGCCGCCTTCATGTTCTGTGAAAAGCTGAAGAGACAAGTACTATAAAAGCCCCTTTACCCCCAAATTTGACAGCTTTACTAAATAATTTTGAATTTCAAAAACCCAAGAGCTCTCGTCTTCTTCCTCGAACTCCCTCATTCTCTACAAATACCCAACAGTGTCATCTCAGGATTCTGGCAAAGAAATTCCCCTCAATGTCAATCCAATCGCATCAATTCCTCCTAGCCCAAGCCCTACCAAAGAAGCTCCGGGCTCAAAACCCAAATCTACTGCTACTCCTAGCAAGAATCCCCTACCAAATCATTCTGAGTTCTTCAAGAATGAAGAACACTTCCCTCATGCCAATACTCCCTCCACAGTTACTGAGATTGAGCTGCGCAACCTTCGGACCTGTTACCAGATTCCGGATACCCATCTGGTGAGGGTTCCTTCATCCCAAGAACGAATGTACCAGCGATCTGAAGGCTGGACTGCCATACCTGTGACCCCTTCTCGAAAAGGGAGTTCGCCTACCCCTCCACGCCTTCGTCATCACTCTACTAGGGTTCATAGGCGTGGAATTTGCCCAATTAGTTCCCAACTCCTATATCCACATCTTGACCTTTATCGCCCTCTGCCACAAGCTAGGGATTCTATGACGACCCCAAAATAGGTCCAATCCATCCAACCTATTCTGAGTCGCCAAATATATGGTACAGAAAACAACTACAACTTTATTACAACAATTATCGTGCAAAATACAACAACACATATGCTGTGAGTTTTGATACAAATATATACCAAATGTGACTCTCATCCCAATCGTGGACAACACCTCACAATGGCACCTTACATAAATGTATAGTAAAAAATTGTTTTAAAAATTAAAATTTTTGGGAAGTGCTCAAGGAAACCTTCGTACATGGGAGGCTATGCATTTAGGTTATGATAGATATCATATGTCCACAGAATTATCCTTGGTTGACCTAATAGACCCCAAACAAAAATAAGAAGATTACTATCATATTCTTTCCAATGGTGAGTCTTTTCTTGACATATCATTATCTCCATTGTCTTTAATCGTGAATTATACTTCAAACAAACACCAAGATTATATAGGTAGTGCTCGTAGAAATACTCAGCAAGTGGATGTGCACAACCGTGTCTTATGATGACACGAGATTGTATGTCATTAGACATCTTGTATGATAGTGACAAAACACCCTTCCAACGTTGGGTTCGCCTCACCCTATTTGATTCACCAAATATAACTACTAAATGATGACCACCGTTCTATTCCCCTGTTAACCCCGCTCGACCCAGCTACACTCTTATTACCTGAAAAGAATTGTGAAACAGAAGGGTGAGCACAACTAGCCCAGTAAAAAATATCATGACTAAAGATAAATAAATTATCAATAGCCTTCAACAGTAATAAATCAGAGATTTAGAACATATGGTAGATGATAAAAATTTTCAACCATAGTTGCAGCAGAACGAGCAATCCATTAGAAGAGTCAAATAGACCATAAAATCTATTATCTTCTCTATGTTAAAAATTCATCAACAATGTTTTATCCCTGTAACATCAATCAACAGTTCTGGTCCACAATCATATAAATAACTCATAATCATAATTGTGATTCTAAATTTCTCTTCGCATCCAGGACGAAGATAATTTTTATCACATGTCTTTACCTGAAACATCAAAGATCATAGTTATACCAAATCACAATTCCTGTTCATAATCATACTAATAAATTTATCTTTGCACTACGGGCCAACGATATTCGTCAACAGTTCATCTTTGCACTACTGGCCAAAGATATTCAACCACAGATCATCTTTGCACAAAGGCCAAAGATATCCAACAACAGATCATCTTTGCACTACAGGCCAAAGATATTCAACCACAGATCATCTTTGAACTACGGGCCAAAAATATTCATCAATAATTCATATTTGCACTACAGGTGTAAGACCCCAACTTTTATAAATAAAGAAGAATTTTCTATAAATATCATTTTTGAATATTATGGAGTTAATTTGATATAATGTTATAGTTGTGGGTAATATTTATAAATTTTGCAAAGTACGCAAGTTATTATATAATATTCGATTGGTCGGAGAATATTCATTTTAACAGGAAATATTCGTACAACGGCACAATCATTGGTGGACCCCACAACGAAATTATTATCGGATTGAGAAAACGACAAAAATATTTTATTAAAAATAACGGCAGAAGTTTTACTATTGATACTGTTAAACTACTCGGTAGTAAAAGTACAGTAATACGTATGGTTGCATAGTAGCACACGGTATTGATTATTAATGCTTATGTGAGAAGTCACTCAGTTTGATTCAATTATTGTCAGTTAATAATATGAATTATTTAGCGATAATGACGTTTTGTTTTATTCATATTATTAATGTAATAAAACAGAAACATCTTTTTATATAAAACAGAATACTTTATTAAAGTTATTCTATAAATAGAATATATTATATTTTATTTAAAAGATTTTTCTTTAAATATGGACCGTCAGATTAAAGTAATCAATCTGGACCGTTCATAGATTAGTTACTATGCATTCTATTTTTCTATAAATAGCTGCTCCTTCATGTGACGAACGCTTTCGGAAAAGTATTTGTCATTGAACAGCTCTTGGAACTTCTCCCAAGACATCTTCAGTGCAGCAGGTTGAGTACGCTTAATCGATTCTCACTAGTAATCTGCCTCTCCTCGCAACATAAAGGCGGCAAAGGGAACCTTTTGCTCCTCGGAGCATCCCAAGACATCAAATATCTTGGTGATCTGCTTTATCTATGTTTTCGCTATAAGTGGTTTTGGCTCTCCCTTAAACTCTGGTGGTCCCAGCTCCTTGAACTGTTTAGCGGTGACCGTCCGAGAGTTTTCAGTGTTTCCACCTATATTTTGGACAGGAGCCGCTCTCGCTTGCTGTTGCATGAACTGCATAAAGCTTCTGAACATTTTATTATTTATCATCTGGTCAGTGTTGTTGTTTGCATGAGGATTGTCACCTTCCTGATGCACATTATCCTGATTATTGATATGTGGTGAATCAACAGTCGCCTGTGCTCCATTGCTATTCTCAACATTCTCAGATGCCATTTTCAGATACTGCCACAAAACAAAAGTTAATTGGTATGTCATATATTATCCTTACATGATGACCGACCAATTAAATACCATACAAATAAACTTAGGTAGGTCATACTAGCGAAGGAATTCCCCGTCTCTCCCCTCCTAGTTCTATTCTCACATCTTAGCCAGGGATCATATCCCTAAGCTCTGATACCAACTGTGACGCCCCCAAAAATAGGTATACATCACCCATCTTGGGTCGCCAGATACATGGTACAGAATTTAAATACAACTTACTAATACAACTGTCGTGCACAATACGACAAAATATAAATTGTGAGTTTGAATACAAATATTATCTTCTAGAGAGTATCCATACTCAAAAGGAGTCCTCATTACAATTATTATCACACTATTACATAGAATAGTGAGGACTACTAATACTATCATCTGGTCCATCACTCCGTTCCCCGACTCGTTCCAGCTATATTCTCATGTCCTGCAGAGAACAGTGAAAGAAAGGGTGAGCTCAACTAGCCCAGTAAGAAATATTATGACTAAGATAATGTAGAATAAATTATCATTAGCCTTCAACAGTGTTAAACTGATAAAATATAACGAACATCAAGTTTAACTGCAGCGAAACAAGCAATCCATTAAAAGAGTCAAGTAGAAAATAAAATATATTATCTTCTATGATTTAAAAGGTTTTTAAACACTGTTATCGTTGAGACTCAGCTTAATAAAATAATCCACATCATCGAATCACCCCTGCACTACGGCCCAGGGATATTCGTGTATTCATTAATGGTCATGATCATGCCAACAACTGTCCATCAATGCACTACGAGCCAATGAGAACTTTTACCACATCATTTGTAACATTACGGTCATGATCATACCGAATAATCCCTGGTCATAATCATACTAAGTCCATCTATGCATTACAGGCCACAAATGACTTTTAACATTTTATAAACATGAGGATGATGACAATGATATAAGAATTCAATAAAACAAGTTCAAGAATTAATTTATCCAAGAATTAACAACGTCCAAATTGTCAACATGATTCTGCTTTGTGGAGTAAAATTTAAGAATGTTTAGAAGAATATTTTCATGAAAAGATACTGGATGAACTGCAATTATCAAGGATATTCCACCAATTTCATGTAGTATAGAAGTTAAAACTTAACCAACTGAGTATAATAAAGAATGGAATAACAAAAGAAATCACCCGACATGCGATAGACCGCACAGACAGGTTATTCCAACAGAATAATAAATAATAGAACCAGGTCCGGCGTAAACGCACAGACAGGATATTCCGACAGAATAATAATAAATAATGGAACCAGGTCCGGTGTAAAACACACAGACAGGATGTTCCAACAGAATAATAACAAGACGGAACTAGGTCCGGTGTAAAACACACAGACAGGATGTTCTGACAGAATAACAGAAGAATGTCACCAAGTATAGGGTAGACCGCGTATACATGTTATTCCAACAGAATAATAAAAAATGAAATAACAACAGTTCTCTTCATGAATAAGAAAGAATAACACCCCTTACCGTTTTAAAGAAGAGCTGAAATAAGGAAGTAGTTAAGTAGCAGAATACTTTTCTTTTCTCTCTCTATAGTTTCTCTCTATAGTTTCTCTCTCTAGAGTTCAGTGAATTCGTAAGAAATAATGAAGGAATGAGCCGCTATTTATAGAAAAATAGAATGCATAGTAACTAATCTATGAACGGTCCAGATTGATTACTTTAATCTGACGGTCCATATTTAAAGAAAAATCTTTTAAATAAAATAAAATATATTCTATTTATAGAATAACTTTAATAAAGTATTCTGTTTTATATAAAAAGATGTTTCTGTTTTATTATGTTAATAATACGAATAAAATAAAACGTCATTATCGCTAAATAATTCATATTATTAACTGACAATAATTGAATCAAACTGAGTGACTTCTCACATAAGCATTAATAATCAATACCGTGTGCTACTATGCAACCATACGTATTACTGTACTTTTACTACCGAGTAGTTCAACAGTATCAATGGTAAAACTTCTGCCGTTATTTTTAATAAAATATTTTTGTCGTTTTCTCAATCCGACAATAATTCTGTTGTGGGGTCCACCAATGATTGTGCCGTTGTACGAATATTCCCTGTTAAAATGAATATTCTCCGACCAATCGAATATTATATAACAACTTGCGTACTTTGCAAAATTTATAAATATTACCCACAACTATAACATTATATCAAATTAACTCCATAATATTCAAAAATGATATTTATAAAAAATTCTTCTTTATTTATAAAAGTTGGGGTCCTACACCTGTAGTGCAAATATGAATTATTGATGAATATTTTTGGTCCGTAGTTCAAAGATGATCTGTGGTTGAATATCTTTGGCCTGTAGTGCAAAGATGATTTGTTGTTGGATATCTTTGGCCTTTGTGCAAAGATGATCTGTGGTTGAATATCTTTGGCCAGTAGTGCAAAGATGAACTGTTGACGAATATCGTTGGCCCGTAGTGCAAAGATGAATTTATTAGTATGATTATGAACAGGAATTGTGATTTGGTATAACTATGATCTTTGATGTTTCAGGTAAAGACATGTGATAAAAATTATCTTCGTCCTGGATGCGAAGAGGAATTTAGAATCACAATTATGATTATGAGTTATTTATATGATTGTGGACCAGAACTGTTGATTGATGTTACAGGGATAAAATATTATTGATAAATTTTTAACATGGAGAAGATAATAGATTTTATGGTCTATTTGACTCTTCAAATTTTATAACATTATATCAAATTAACTCCATAATATTCAAAAATGATATTTATAAAAAATTCGTCTTTATTTATAAAAGTTGAGGTCTTACAACCTCCCCTTCTTATGAAATTTTGCCCTCGAAATTAGGGTACGTACCTGGTATGTCGAAGAGGTAAGGATACCTTGATTTCATTTCAGATTCTAACTCCTAAGTCATTTCCTTAACATCGTGGTTTCTCCACAAAATTTTGACTTGAGGTATAACCTTGGAGCGTAGAATATGTTCCTTCTTATCTAAGATTTGAACAGGAACTTCTTCATACGTCAAATCTTCTGCTATTTCGTCCGGTTCTAACTCAATAATGTGGTTCGAGTCTTCCATATATCTACGTAACATGGATATGTGAAAAACGTTATGAAGACGAGACATACTTGGCGGTAAAGCGAGTCTATAAGCCACAGTTCCTACTCGATCGAGGATTAAAAATGGATCGATGAATCGAGGATCGAGCTTTCCTCTCTTTTTAAATCTCGTAACTCCTTTCGATGGAGCAACACGTAAGAACACATGATCTCCTATATCAAATTTCACGTCCTTTCGATAAAGATCAGCATAACTCTTTTGTCGATCTTGTGAGGTTTTTATACGTTGTGGGATCGTTTGAATCTTTTCTGTAGTCATACGTACCAACTCTGGTCCCAACAACGTTGCTTCACCCACCTCATCCCAGCATACTGGAGAACGACATTTTCTTTCGTACAATGCTTCGAATGGAGCCATGCCAATACTTGCTTGATAACTGTTGTAAGAAAACTCCACCAATGGTAAGAACTTGTCCCAACTTCCCTTGAAGTCAAGGACACAGAGTCTTAATAAATCTTCTAGAGTTTGAATAGTCCTCTCTGATTGTCCGTCCGTCTGAGGATGAAATGCCGAACTATATCGTAAATCCATGCCCATAGCTTTTTGTAAACTACCCCAAAATCGTGAAGTGAATCTCGGGTCTCGATCAGAAACTATGGATACTGGCATACCATGCAGTCTTACAATCTCGTTTATGTACATACGAGCAAGACGTTCAAGTGTATAAGTTTCTCGTATCGGTAAGAAATGAGCATACTTGGTCAATCTATCAACAATGACCCAAATCGCATCTATACCTTGAGAAACCTTAGGAAGACCGATAACGAAATCCATGGTAATGTGCTCCCACTTCCATTCTGAAATTTCAAGTGGTTGCAATGGACCTTTTGGTACTTGATGCTCCGCTTTGACTCATTGACAAGTTAGATACCTTGAGATAAACAACGCTATCTCTCTCTTCATATTGCTCCACCAAAATGTATGACGAAGATCATGATACATTTTGGTACTTCCAGGATGGATTGAAAACGGTGTGTTGTGCGCCTCCATCATGATTTCATACTTTAAATCAGGGTTGTTAGGAACACAAAGTCTGGAGTTGACTCGAAGTATTCCTTCTTCATCGATTCTTACTTCCGGCATAGCACCTTCTCGCACTTTCTTCCTCATACGCATCAGCTCCAAGTCTGTAGCTTGAGCAACTTTAACTTTATCGATTAAAGTTAGTTCTACTCGTATATTCGCCATCATCATATGGGTTCCTGTAGTCTTTAACTTTATCTCCATCCTTTGCAAGTCACACAAAATGGGCCTTTGTGTTGATAATATTGCATTCGTACTTGCATATGATCTTCTACTCAATGCGTCAGCTACCACGTTCGCTTTTCCAGGATGGTATTGAATGGTATGATCATAATCTTTCAACAGTTCAAGCCAACGTCGTTGTCGCATGTTGAGTTCCTTTTGAGTGAAGAAATATTTGAGGCTTTTATGATCCGTAAAGATCTCCACCTTCTCCCCATACAAGTAATGCCTTCAAATTTTAAGTGCAAAGACAACAGCTGCTAACTCTAGATCATGAGTAGGATAATTCCTCTCATATTCCTTGAGTTCTCTTGATGCATAGGTTATGACTTTTCTATGTTGCATGAGAACGCATCCCAACCCTTTGCTCAAGCATCACTGTAGATGACAAATCCCTCCGAGCCAGATGGTATTGTTAGAACAGGTGCTGAAATGAGTCTCCTCTTGAGTTCTTAAAAACTCTTCTCACATTCTTCGCTCCAACCGAACTTTGTATCTTTTCGAGTCAGCTGAGTTAATGGAGTAGCGATTCGAGAAAATCCTTCCACGAATCTCCAATAATAACCAGCTAAACCAAGAAAGCTACGTACTTCGGTCACTGATTTAGGTTGCTCCCAGCTTTGAATAGCTTCAATCTTTGCCGGGTCAACCGATATTCCACGACTTGATACTACGTGCCCAATGAATGCTACCTCCTCCAGCCAGAACTCGCATTTCTTCAACTTGGCATAAAGCTTGTATTCACGAAGCTTTTGGAGTACCAGCCTCAAGTGTTGCTCATGATCTTCACGGCTTTTGGAATAAATAAGGATGTCATCAATAAAGACGACCACAAAGTGATCCAAATATTCCTTGAATACCCGGTTCATCATATTCATGAAGGAAGCAGGAGCATTAGTCGATCCAAAGGACATGACTAGGAATTCATAATGCCCGTACCGAGTTCTGAAAGCCGTCTTTGGAATATTCTCAGTTCTAACCTTCAGCTGATAATATCCAGAACGAAAATCGATCTTTGAAAAGAATTGTGCTCCTTGCAACTGGTCAAACAGGTCATCAATAAGTGGCAATGGGTACCTGTTTTTGATGGTGACATGATTCAACTCCCGATAATCAATACAAAGTCGCATACTTCCATCTTTCTTCTTCACGAATAGCACAGGAGCACCCCAAGGAGAAGTACTAGGACGAATAAAGCGAATATCTAACAATTTCTGCAATTGGATCTTTAACTCTTGAAGTTCAATAGGAGCCATTCGATATGGGGCTTTGGAAATGGGTTTTGTACCGGGTTTAAGGTCGATACAAAATTCAATTTCACGCTCTGGGGGTAGGCCAGGAAGTTTTTCAGGGAATACGTCAGGGAATTTATTAACAATAGAAATATCATTCAAAACTGACGTATTTTTGTTTAGATCCGTGACATGAGCTAAGAAAGCTTGACATCCATTTTTCAATAAACGAATAGCTTTATGGCTTGAGATGACAACGATTGATTTTAATGGTTTGGTTGCTTGAATTTGCATAATAGGTCGATTAGGAATAAAAAAGATAACAACCTTACAAAAATAATCAATCTTTGCATGATGAGTAGTTAACCAATCAATCCCTAGAATCACGTCAAATGCAAGTATTTTTAATGAAATAAGATCGACAGGTAATGTGTGGGTACCAACTTGAACCAAACAAGACTTATAAACCGTGGATGTAATGAAGGTTTCTCCCAATAGAGTTTCAACAGATAAGTCAAAATCTAATTTCTCCGGAGTCAAATTTAATCGATGAGCGCAAGTAGGAGAAATAAAAGAATGGGTAGAACCGGTATCAAATAAAGTATAGACTTCGTTAAAGTTTATGATAAGCTTACCCGTGATGACCTCATTCGGGTTCCTTGCTTTCTGGGAGGTCACAACAAACGCTCTCCCTTGCACTACCGGTTTTGACTTTTCTGGGACGGCCTTTGGTGTCTCCATCTTGGCTGAACTTGTTTTTGGTAAACGATAAAATCGAGCTAAATGACCTTCTCTTCCACAATTATAACATGCTTTAGACGGCATCGCGCAGTTTGGACTGATGTGCCCCTCCCCTCCGCATTTGAAACATATGATAGGTGGTCGTTCTCCTTCCTTAACAACGGGTGCTGGTGGTGACGTCTTTCCATCATTGTTGAATCTCCTCTTCTTGAAATGACCATTCTTATTATTTTGGCCCTGATTACCACCGAAGTGGTTACCATTTCTGGCCTGTTGATTCCCTTCACGCTTATTGTCACCGCTTCGATGACTGCTCTCACTGGTATTATCATTTTGCCGACTGCTCTCTTTTAGTTGCGTTGACTCGTTATCGCACTCCACTAACTGAGCCCTATTCACAACATCTGAATACAAACACAGTTTATGAGAAATAAGATGTTGACGTATCTCAGGTTTCAAATCTCGCAAAAACATTCGCGTCATTCGCTCTTCATTATCCACCAAATGGGACGCAAACCGGGACAACTCAGCAAATTTAGCCTCATACTGCGACAGAACGAGCAATCCATTAGAAGAGTCAAATAGACCATAAAATCTATTATCTTCTCTATGTTAAAAATTCATCAACAATGTTTTATCCCTGTAACATCAATCAACAGTTCTGGTCCACAATTATATAAATAACTCATAATCATAATTGTGATTCTAAATTCCTCTTCGCATCCAGGACGAAGATAATTTTTATGACATGTCTTTACCTGAAACATTAAAGATCATAGTTATACCAAATCACAATTCCTGTTCATAATCATACTAATAAATTCATCTTTGCACTACGGCCTAACGATATTCGTCAACAGTTCATCTTTGCACTACTGGCCAAAGATATTCAACCACAGATCATCTTTGCACAAAGGCCAAAGATATCCAACAACAGATCATCTTTGCACTACAGGCCAAAGATATTCAACCACAGATCATCTTTGAACTACGGGCCAAAAATATTCATCAATAATTCATATTTGCACTACAGGTGTAAGACCCCAACTTTTATAAATAAAGACGAATTTTTTATAAATATCATTTTTGAATATTATGGAGTTAATTTGATATAATGTTATAGTTGTGGGTAATATTTATAAATTTTGCAAAGTACGCAAGTTGTTATATAATATTCGATTGGTCGGGGAATATTCGTTTTAACAGGGAATATTCGTACAACGGCACAATCATCGGTGGACCCCACAACGGAATTATTGTCGAATTGAGAAAACGACAAAAATATTTTATTAAAAATAACGGCGGAAGTTTCACCATTGATACTGTTGAACTACTCGGTAGTAAAAGTACAGTAATACGTATGGTTGCATAGTAGCACACTGTATTGATTATTAATGCTTATGTGAGAAGTCACTCAGTTTGATTCAATTATTGTCAGTTAATAATATGAATTATTTAGCGATAATGACGTTTTGTTTTATTCGTATTATTAACGTAATAAAACAGAAACATCTTTTTATATAAAACAGAATACTTTATTAAAGTTATTCTATAAATAGAATATATTATATTTTATTTAAAAGATTTTTCTTTAAATATGGACCGTCAGATTAAAGTAATCAATCTGGACCGTTCATAGATTAGTTACTATGCATTCCATTTTTCTATAAATAGCGGCTCATTCCTTCATTATTTCTTACGAATTCACTGAACTCTAGAGAGAGAAACTATAGAGAGAAACTATAGAGAGAGAGAAGAAAAGTATTCTGCTACTTAACTACTTCCTTATTTCAGCTCTTCTTTAAAACGGTAAGGGGTGTTATTCTTTCTTATTCATTAAGAGAACTGTTGTTATTTCATTTTTTATTATTCTGTTGGAATAACCTGTATACGCGGTCTACCCTATACTTGGTGACATTCTTCTGTTATTCTGTCGGAACATCCTGTCTGTGTGTTTTACACCGGACCTGGTTCCGTTTTTATTATTATTCTGTTGGAACATCCTGTCTGTGTGTTTTACACCGGACCTGGTTCCGTCTTGTTATTATTCTGTTGGAACATCCTGTCTGTGTGTTTTACACCGGACCTGGTTCCATTATTTATTATTATTCTGTCGGAATATCCTGTCTGTACGTTTACGCTGGACCTGGTTCCATTATTTATTATTCTGTCGGAATATCCTGTCTGTGCGTTTACGCCGGACCTGATTTCATTATTTATTATTCTGTTGGAATAACCTGTCTGTGCAGTCTATCGCATGCCGGGTGATTTCTTTTGTTATTCCATTCTTTATTATACTCAGTTGGTTAAGTTTTAACTTCTATACTCCATGAAATTAGTGGAATATCCTTGATAATTGCGGTTCATCCAGTATCTTTTCATGAAAATATTCTTCTAAGCATTCTGGAATTTTACTCCACAAAGCAGAATCATGTTGACAATTTGGACGTTGTTAATTCTTGGATAAATTAATTCTTGAACTTGTTTTTATTAAATTCTTATATCATTGTCATCATCCTCATGTTTATAAAATATTAAAAGTCATCTGTGGCCTGTAGTGCATAGGTAGACTTGGTATGATTATGACCAGGGATTATTCGGTATGATCATGACCGTAATGTTACAAATGATGTGGTAAAAGTTCTCATTAGCCCGTAGTGCATTGATGGACAGTTGTTGGCATGATCATGACCATTAATGAATACACGAATATCCCTGGGCCGTAGTGCAGGGGTGATTCGATGATGTGGATTATTTTATTAAGCTGAGTCCCAGCGATCACAATGTTGAAAAACCTTTTAAATCATAAAAGATAGTAGAGTTTATTTTCTACTTGACTCTTTTAATGGATTGCTTGTTCTGCTGCAGTTAAACTTGATGTCTATTATATTTTATCAGTTTAACATTGTTGAAGGCTAATGATAATTTATTATGCATTATCTTAGTCATAATATTTCTTATTGGGCTAGTTGAGCTCACCCTTTCTTTCACTGTTCTCTTCAGGAAATGAAAACGTAGCTAGGGCAAGTCGGGGAACGGAGTGATGGACCAGATGATAGTATTAGTAGTTCTCACTATTCAATGTAATAGTGTGATAATAATTGTAATGAGGACTCCTTTTGAGTATGGATACTCTCTAGAAGATAATATTTGTATTCAAACTCACAGTTTATATTTTGTCGTATTGTGCACGACAGTTGTATTAGTAAGTTGTATTTGAATTCTGTACCATGTATCTGACGACCCAAGATGGGTGATGTATACCTATTTTTGGGGGCGTCACAACTGGCCAAATATATTAATATCTCAAAGAAATATATAATCATTTCAGAATTTATATAAACAATAATTATAACCATGTTGATCTTTTCACCTTTGCACTTAAGCTAAAGATATTCAGTTGTAAATTTAATGGTCATGATCATACCAGTCAACAATTCAACTTTGTACTACTGGCCAAAGGGAACCCATAGTCATGATCATACCAAAAATCTACCCATCTTTACACTCAAGTCAAAGAGAAATATCATCATTAGCGTTATAAAAATGTTATATATGATAGTACAATTAATATAATCAACATATAGATTTAATCTCAAGAGTAATATTCATAAATCAACTATAATTTGATCAGAAAAAGAAACCAATTTTGTCGTGAATAGTAAGTCATGAATAGTAGCTCGTGAACAGTAACTCGTGAATTGTAACTCATGAATAGTAACTCGTGAATAGTAACTCCGACATGAAAAAGGTAGAAATTCTACAATAAAATTCATACCAATATTTCGGTATAATGATATTGAAAGAATAACATTTCTTAAACCTATAAACAATTTATTTTAATTATTTACACTTTATTAAATAATGCATTTAATCATTCTAAAATGTCAAACTAATAAGATTTCATCACCAATAACCAAAACCCTCATAAAAAAAATCTGCATATACCTCATATAGGATTCTCAAGCCATAAAATTCTATTTTCTACTTTTCTTACTTCACATAACATATTTAATTCATTTACTCATAACTAGTCCATTTTCATGAAAAATACCAAATCAGTTCCAAAAATATTTCTTTTCTGAGATTTAGCAGAATATAGTCCCATATTGAACATATATTTTTCTCAAAATTTTTAAAAATTCATTTACTATTTTTCATATGGCCAATGCTGCCGAATATTTAGACATTTATCAAAAATTGTACTTTTGTCCAAAAATTTCGAAATTTACAGAGTATACTTCTATCATATACACATACTCTCAATAAAAATTTTACCAATTTTAGAGTTAACCACAAGGAGTTATAAACGGTTACTTTTAAAATAGTCTTTTCTCATAAAATTCACAACTCTTAATCTATAAATCCAAAAATCGCCATTTTTGGACACAATCAAGAAAAATCATCAAATTATCATTTCAATTTTTTCCAGAATTTTTGAAGGTCAGAAAAATTACGAAACTGAAAAACATAACAACCCTTAAAATCCTTTACTATCCCTTACCTCAAAAGAGCAGCACTTCTGACTGGATATTGGATATGACGCTGAAGGAAACTTGCACTGATGAATAGCAACTCACCAAGTATCTAAATACTCACAAAATACACTCGATAATCTAGAGAAAAAAAGAGAGAAAACTTATGAATTCTGGTGTGATTTTTAATTTTAACGTAGCCCTCTATTTATAGGAAAATGTTAACACGCCGAAGCAGACTTGACCTGCTACCTGATGGCTTTACCTGCTACTATTCCACCCACCAAAAATTAGTCATCTTCCCCAATAACCAAAAGTGGGGCCACCCATTTCTAAAATTTTCCACCAAAATCATTTATAAACCTAATTTTTGAATCAGTCACCTCTTAAAATTCATAAAAAATCATTCATTCATTTTTAACGGTTCAAAATTTGTGAACATATACTCAACTTATATATGTATAACATATCCAAAAATCACAACGATCCAACAGTCAGATTAAAAATTATAACTCACACAATAAAGCTGTAAGAACACTGATTTGATCTTTTAATACCTCCAATCCGACAAAATACTGATAAAACACCTCAACGTTAATTCCTTCATTTATAACTACATAAATAAATCCATCATTTATATCCACATCAAATAAATATTTTCTTATCATATAAATTAATAATTAATTATTCACAAATAATATTACAAAATCACAATTATGACAACCAGGCCGTTCCCAGAAAAAGGGGACTTTCCAATAAGAATTTCTCCTTATTGGCGCGCAATTAGATGACCAAACATCTCCTTAGACAGAACTTTCTTGACATTGCGAATAATGCTATCTAATAATATTATTCGAATAATATGAATTAATGATCTGATAATGAGAAATACTGTGCAGTGACAATTATTGAACAACAATAATATAAAATTTTAACGTAACAATTATTGAATCAATAAAATAATATATTGAACAGAAATTACTGTAACAATTATTGAGTAGTGCCTTCTCACGTAAGAATCAATAATTGAAAAAATACTGTACAATACCGTGTGCTACTGTGCAATTACGCGTATTACTGTATTTTAACCACCAGGTATTCCAACAGTGTTAACGGTAACAACTACGCCGTTATTTATAAAACTAAAATTTGTCGTTTTCTTCATCTGACAGTTATTTTATTATGGGGCCCACAAATGACTGCACCGTCATACGAATATTTCCCGACAGAAAGAATATTCCACGACTAAACGAATATTTCCCGACAACAATGAATATTTTATAACCACTTGCGTATTTTTAAAAAAAATTTATATATCACTATTAACTTTAACTTTTATTAATTTAACCATTTACTGAATAATAATTATAAGAAAAATTAAATATTTTTATTTCATAAAATTCGGGGTCTTACAATCTCTCCTCCTTATGAAATTTCGTCCCCAAAATTTACGTACCTGGTATTTCGAAAAGTTGAGAATACCTTGCTTTCATTCCAGATTCTATCTCCCCAGTCACCATGATTTTTCCATTGCTCATCTCCCGTGATAACTTCATTTAGGTTCCTCACTTGTTGGGAAGTCATGACAACCGCTATCTCTTGAACTACTCGGCTTTGACTTGTCTGGGGCAGCATTTGGTGTCATCACTACCGTTAGAATATACTTCTCTATAGGGTATATTCCACCCTCAACTGCTTCGTCGTACTCCTGATTCATGATCTGAATCATCAATCTTCGATCAATATCGAATTCAGGTTGACCGCTCTGTACAGGGTAATTCAAAACTCGATGTTGGGTTTTCCCAATTGCTGTTCAAAAAGAGAAATACATATCATCTATTTTAGCCTTCTTAGATCGGACATCTCTTTCCACAATATCAATGCGTCGTGCAACTTTTCCCCATGCATCACTCACTATTACTCGTTCAGTTTTTTCTTCTTTCAGCTCAGATTCTAGCTTTATCATCTTATACTCTGCCAAAGAATGCTTCTGTTCAAGCATCATATATCGGGTAACACAAGCTTGAATTGTTGCATCCTTTTGCTCCACGACCGCCTGTCGTTCTTCTGCGTGCTCTTCTAACTCATGAATACGATTTTGCAATTCTATATTTTGATCATATAATACCTCTAATAAATTCTCCTCAGGTACCTCTTCTTCCTCTTCTTCCTCACTCTCAGCTGTTACCTCTGCGACCATCTCGGGTGCAACTATCAATTCTTCACTCACCACATGGATTTCTCTAATTCCTTCTTCGCCTGACATCACATTATCCTGGTTGGTGATTAGAGGTATCCCCACGGTCTCATTCACTCCATTGTTAACATTCTCAGCAGCCATTCTCAAATACTGCCATAAAACAAGGGTTAATTAAACAAATTAACATATCAAATAATATCCCTATATTATGACCGACCAACAAATAAGCTTAGGTAGGACACACTAGCGAAGGATTTACTCGTTTCTCCCCTCATAGTTCTATTCCCCGATCTCCGTCAGAGACCATATCCCTAAGCTCTGATACCAACTGTGACGACTCCAAAATAGGTCCAATCCATCCAACCTATTCTGAGTCGCCAAATACATGGTACAGAAAATAACTACAACTTTATTACAACAATTATCGTGCAAAATACAACAACACATATTCTGTGAGTTTTGATACAAATATATACCAAATGTGACTCTCATCCTAACCGTGGACAGCACCTCACAATGGCACCTTACATAAAGGTATAGTCAAAAATTATTTTAAAAATTAAAATTTTTGGGAAGTGCTCAAGGAAACCTTCGTACATGGGAGGCTATGCATTTAGGTTATGATAGATATCATATGTCCACAGAATTATCCTTGGTTGACCTAATAGACCCCAAAGAAAAATAAGAAGATTACTATCATATTCTTTCCAATGGTGAGTCTTCTCTTGACATATCATTATCTCCACTGTCTTTAATCGTGAATTATACTTTAAACAAACACCAAGATTATATAGGTAGTGCTCGTAGAAATACTCAGTAAGTGGATGTGCACAACCGTGTCTTATGATGACACGAGGTTGTATGTCATTAGACATCTTGTATGATAGTGACAAAACACCCTTCCAACGTTGGGTTCGTCTCACCCTATTTGATTCACCAAATATAACTACTAAATGATGACCACCGTTCTATTCCCCTGTTACCCCCGCTCGACCCAGCTACACTCTTATTACCTGAAAGGAATTGTGAAACAGAAGGGTGAGCACAACTAGCCTAGTAAAAAATATCATGACTAAAGATAAATAAATCATCAATAACCTTCAACAGTAATAAATCAGAGATTTAGAACATATGGTAGATGATAAAAATTTTCAACCATAGTTGCAGTGGAACGAGCAATCCATTAGAAGAGTCAAATAGACCATAAAATCTATTATCTTCTCTATGTTAAAAATCCATCAACAATGTTTTATCCCTGTAACATCAATCAACAGTTCTGGTCCACAATCATATAAATAACTCATAATCATATTTGTGATTCTAAATTCCTCTTCGCATTTAGGACGAAGATAATTTTCATCACATGTCTTTACCTAAAACATCAAAGATCATAGTTATACCAAATCACAATTTCTGTTCATAATCATACTAATAAATTCATCTTTGCACTATGGGCCAACGATATTCGTCAACAGTTCATCTTTGCACTGCTAGCCAAAGATATTCAACCACAAATCATCTTTGCGCTACAGGCCAAAGATATCCAACAACAGATCATCTTTGCACTACAGGCCAAAGATATTCAACCACAGATCATCTTTGCACTACGGGCCAAAGATATTCATCAATAATTCATATTTGCACTACATGCCAAATATATTAATATCTCAAAAAATATATAATCATTTCAGAATTTATATAAACAATAATTATAACCATGTTGATCTTTTCACCATTGCACTTAAGCTAAAGATATTCAGTTATAAATTTAATGGTCATAATCATACCAGTCAACAATTCAACTTTGCACTACTGGCCAAAGGGAACCCATAGTCATGATCATACCAAAAATCTACCCATCTTTACACTCAAGTCAAAGAGAAATATCATCATTAGCGTTATAAAAATGTTATATATGATAGTAAAATTAATATAATCAACATATAAATTTAATCTCAAGAGTAATATTCATAAATCAACTATAATTTGATCAAAAAAAGAAACTAATTTTATCGTGAATAGTAACTCGTGAATAGTAACTCGTGAATAGTAACTCATGAATAGTAACTCGTGAATAGTAACCCCGACATGAAAAAGATAAAAATTTCATAATAAAATTCATACTAATATTTCGGTATAATGATATTGAAAGAATAACATTTCTTAAACCTATAAACAATTTATTTTAATTGTTTACACTTTATTAAATAATGCATTTAATCATCCTAAAATGTCAAACTCCTAAGATTTCATCACCAATAACCAAAACCCTCATAAATTTTTTTTTGCATATACCTCATATAGGATTCTCAAGCCATAAAATCTTATTTTTTACTTTTCTTACTTCACATAACATATTTAATTCATTTACTCATAACTAGTCCATTTTCATGAAAAATATCAAATCAGTCCCAAAAATATTTCTTTTCTGAGATTTAGTAGAATATAGTCCCATATTGAACATATATTTTTCTCAGAATTTTTAAAAATTAATTTACTTTTTTTCATATGGCCAATACTGCCGAATATTTAGACATTTATCAAAAATTGTACTTTTGTCCAAAAATTTTGAAATTTACAAAGTATACTTCTATCATATACATGTACTCTCAATAAAAATTTCACCAATTTTGGAGTTAACCACAAGGAGTTATAAGCGGTTACTTTTAAAATAGTCTTTTCTCATAAAATTCACAACTTTTAATCTATACATCCAAAAATAGTCATTTTTGGACACAATCAAGAAAATCATCAAATTATCATTTTAAATTTTTCCAGAATTTTTGAAGGTCAGAAAAATTACGAAACTGAAAAACATAACAACCCTTAAAATCCCTTACTATCCCTTACCTCAAAAGAGCAGCAATTCTGACTGGATATCGGATATGACGCTGAAAAAAACTTGCACTGATGAATAGCAACTCACCAAGTATCTAAATACTCACAAAATACACTCGATAATCTAGAGAGAAAAAGAGAGAAAACTTATGAATTCTGGTGTGATTTTTAATTCTAACTTAGCCCTCTATTTATAGGAAAATGTTAGCACGCCGAAGCAGACTTGATCTGCTACCTGATGACTTTATCTGCTACTATTCCACCCACCAAAAATTAGCCATCTTCCCAACAATCAAAAGTGGGGCCCACCCATTTCTAGAATTTTCCACCAAAATCATTTATAAACCTAATTTTCGAATCAGTCACCTCTTAAAATTCATAAAAAATTATTCGTTCATTTTTAACGGTTCAAAATTTGTTAACATATACTCAACTTATATATGTATAACATATCCAAAAATCACAACGATCCAACGGTCAGATTAAAAATTATAACTCACACAATAAAGCTGTAAGAACACTGATTTGATCTTTTAATACCTCCAATCCGACAAAATACTGATAAAATACTTCAACGTTAATTCCTTCATTTATAACCACATAAATAAATGCACCATTTATATCCACATCAAATAAATATTTTCTTATCATATAAATTAATAATTAATTATTCACAAATAATATTACAAAATCACAATTATGACAACCAGGCCGTTCCCAGGAAAGAGGGGGCTTTCCAATAAGGATTTCTCCTTACTGGCACGCAATTAGATGACCAAACCTCTCTTTAGACAGAACTTTCTAGACATTGCCAATAATGCTATCTAATAATATTATTCAAATAATATGAATTATTGATCTGATAATAGAAAATACTGTGCAGTAACAATTATTGAACAACAATAATATAAAATTTCAACGTAGCAATTATTGAATCAATAAAATAATATATTGAACAGAAATTACTGTAACAATTATTGAGTAGTGCCTTCTCACGTAAGAATCAATAATTGAAAAAATACTGTGCAATACCGTGTGCTACTGTGCAACTACGCGTATTACTATATTTTAACCACCAGGTATTCCAACAGTGTTAACGGTAACAACTACGCCGTTATTTATAAAACTCAAATTTGTCATTTTCTTTATCCGACAGTTATTCTGTTATGGGGCCCACAAATGACTGCGCCGTCGTACGAATATTCCCTGACAGAAAGAATATTCCACGACTAAACGAATATTCCCTGACAACAATGAATATTTTATAACCACTTGCGTATTTTAAAAAAAAATTCATATATCACCCTTAACTTTAACTTTTATCAATTTAACCATTTACTGAATAGTAATTATAAGAAAAATTGAATACTTTTATTTCATAAAATTCGGGGTCTTACAGATTCCACCTACTGTCGATTCCTTCTTCACTCTTTTCTCAGCCGGGAAATCTTGAGAACAAGGCTTCAAGATGCTGAGTAAACAATCCCCCAAACCTAATGCCAAGTTCGAGAAGTGACCTCTGATGGACACTCCCTCGACCAACAAGGGATGGCATAAGGAGTGGTTCTTCGTCAAAGGACCCTAAATCTCCTCCATTCCGGACTGGACCACTTTCGAGCGTATCTCTGCAGACTTCGAAGATATTCCAGAGGAACGTGTAAGAGAAATGGCGAGTTTTCTAAATAAGATTTCCCTGAAGGAATGGAACTTCGGACTCCTAATCAAGCAAGCATGGTTGTACGATCATAAATGTAAGTCTCAAACCTGAATTGTTGCATAATTTTACCAATTTTCATTAGTAATTATTCTGAATAATGGTTCCTCATCTTTTGCAGTGTTTCTCATCAAGCCAACCTTTTTCGATCGAAGAGACCTTGAAGAATTCCTATCTTCTGAGTCTTCTCAGCCTTCTGCCGAGCCCCAAACTTCTGAGCCACCCAATTTTGAACCTCAAAAAATCGACCCACAAATCACTGAACCATCTCCCACCGAAGGATCCAACCAACCTCGCCGAAGGAAGCAAGCCGGCCGAAAACCCAAAAATATTCCCACACCCTCCTACAAGGAATGTCTCCTCGATATGCCCTTAAACGAACAGACTCGAGTCCTTCGTGTCAAAAAGAGAAAAATCCACACAATTACTCCAACCACCGCAGAACGCCAAGTACCTCCTCCAGAAGCCGATGTTCCACCAATCACCCCGGTTGAAATCATTATTTCTGAAGAAGAAGCAGAATAACAAGTGGAGCCCACACCCACTTTTGTTCGAAAAAGAAAACAACCTTCTGAGAGCCAACCAAACCCACCACTCGAACAAACAACTACTCAACCTCCCCCTCTTCCTGAACAAACTATGCTTCCTCCACCTCGGCCATCTTCTTTAAAATTTAGGCATGAAGCCCTGGCATCCCCGACTTTATGGCCTGAATTCAACGAGAACTTTCCCTTCAGACTTTATGACTCCTTTATCCGTGACACCGATGACCATCGGTTCGGCAACAGCTCCATCATGGACTTGATCGATGAAGGAATGAAGTACCAGGCCAAAGTAAGTTGCTTTTTGACTTATCCATTTGCATTTCTGTCCATCTATTTGAAACTAATTGATTAAAACTGATCCTCTGCAGGCAAACGCTATCTTCGGGCGCCTCCGTCCCAAATATAAAGAAGCCGAAGCTGAAGAGGACGCCGCTAGAAGGGAAAATGCCATATTGAAATCGGCTTTGGCAAAAGAAAGAGGTGATCACAATATCACACAGTTTAACAATGAGTGCCTTCGAAAGGATCTTACCCATACCAAAGAAGAATTGAAGACGACCAAGGCCATTCATCGAGTTATCACTGATATAAATGTCGATCTGCTTCAGAAAAATGAAATCTTGTCGAAGAAGAATGAAGACCTTGTTCAGGCCAATCAAAGCTTGGCAAGGCAAAACAATGAGATCGAAGCTAAAGAAGCACGATATCTGAAAAAACGTTAAAAGCTTGAAGAGGAGCTTTGGGAACTCCGGGCTCTTAGGGATTTGGGTCCACCCATTACTGACAAGCTCCGTAAGGAGATCGAAGCAGAGTACAGAAAGTCTGTCGAGCTGAACGATGACATTGTTCATATGTACTCTGAAGGGTACGAGATCTGTCGAAGCAAGTATAAAGCCAAACTTATAGTGGCCAAGGTAGATCCTACTCTCCTCGACTCTTCAGACAGCGAAGACGATTAGGAAGCTTAAAGATACCGTTTCTTCCGTAGCTTTAGAACTCTTTGTAAAGACTCATATCTCTTTTGTAAATAGTTAAATATTAATGAAATGATTAACAAGTTCTTATCCCCATTACATCTTTGATAATTTCTTGTCAATAATTCACATCAATCAACTTGAAAAATGTACAAGCTCTTTCTTAAACTTAACTTAAACTATTAATCAATAATCAAGTAAATTACATAACAGATAAGATCAAGTAAAAACACAATCCGAACTCAACACTTAAACAAAATTAGGTAATAAAGTAGTGCAATACTTATTTGTTACTGAAGTGTGAGACAGATCTGCATCAATCCGATTCGCCATTAAATGGTCGAACGAGTCCAACCGAACCTCCCTTGCATCATTTGGACTTTGTTTACCACGCAGGGCCTAACAAATTCCATCGATCAATTAAACTACCATCGAATGGTAGGTGAGTCCACCCGAACCTCTTTACGCCATTGAACTTTGTTTACCACACAAGGCCTAATAAATTCCACCGAACAATTAAACTACCATCGAATGGTAGGCGAGTCCACCTGAACCTCCTTACGCCATTGAACTTTGTTTACCACGCAGGGCCTAACAAATTCCACCAAACAATTAAACTACCATCAAATGGTAGGCGAGTCCACCCGAACCTCCTTACGCCATTGAACTTTATTTATCACGCAGGGCCTAACAAATTCCACCGAACAATGAATCTACCATCGAATGGTAGACAAGTCCACCCGAACCTCCTTACACCATTTGAATTTTGTTTACCACGTAGGGCCTAAAAAATTCCACCGAACAATGAATCTACCATCGAATGGTAGACAAGTCCACCCAAACCTCCTTACACCATTTGAATTTTGTTTACCACGTAGGGCCTAACAAATTCCACCGAACAATGAATCTATCATCGAATGGTAGACAAGTCCACCCGAACCTCCTTACACCGACTGACCCGAAGACTTGTAGATCCAATTTCCACCGGGACCAAGGCATCAGTACCATAAGCCAACCAGAAAGGTGAATCTCCCGTTATAGTCTTCGTAGTAGTCTGATAAGCCCATAACACGCTGAGCAGCTCTTCTGAATATCTTCCCTTAGCCTCATCCATTCTACGCTTGATCCCATTCAAAAGCGTTCTGTTGGTTACCTCAACTTGCCCGTTAGACTGTGGATGAGCTACCGAAGTCCTTTTGTGCTGGAATCCCAAGTCCTTCAGAAACGCTTCTAACTTTGATCCCACAAACTGACGTCTGTTGTCCTAAATCATCACCTTAGGTATTCTGAAATGAAACACTATAGACTCCTTCAAAAACTTTAAACATTCCTGCTCCGTTATCAATCTAAGTGGCTTCTCCTCTACCCATTTGGTCATATAATCAATTGCAACTATAATAAAACTGACCTGACCCTTAGCTTTAGTTAGTGGACCCAGTATATCTACCCCTGGACAGTAAAAGGTATAGGCGATATAATCAAATATAGCTCTTCTGGTGGCTGATGCGGGATCGAACTGTTGAGCTGGCACTTCTGACACTTCTTTACATACTCAGTAGCTTCCTGAAGATGAAGTTCATCATCCTCTGATATGTGACCCTCGCGTTCAGTAAACCAAATGTCATCTTCTTATAAACATATACCGATCGATGCGTAATGAACGTTGTCTTCAGTATATCCTATTTACACATAGAAATTTGGTGATAACCAGAAAATACATCCATAAAGCTAAGCAAGGCATACCCTGAAGTAGCATCGATGAGCTGATCAATGTGAGGTAAGAGATAGAAGTCCTTCGGGCAAGCCTTATTCAGGTTCGTGTAATCTACGCAAACTTGCCACTTGTCATACTACTTCTGGACTTCGGTTAGCTGTCACTGAAGCTCTTTTAATTTTTTAACAACCCGGTTGCGAGGATACTTCTTTCTCCGGAGAACCCTTTTTCTTCTGAGTAGAACGATCCTTATCATCTGAACCCGTAACTTTAGATGGACTTCCACGATGTTGAGTATCCATAGGGCAGTGTGCCCTCGTCGGATTCTCTGGGGTGCGACTTCTGGATCTACTTCGGTGTGGAGCTCTGTCATTGTGGTGAATACTTAAGGCGGTATACCTTCTTTGTATTCTCAAGTGTGTACTCTCTGGACCTGCTTCTTCGTCTGCTTCTACCATGTTCCCGAGAATCGATAGGGTAAGGTACCTTCCTTGGTCCCTCAAGAGTATGGCTTCTTGATCTTCTTTGATCCCGAGGTCGGCCTCGAGATATATGACCAGAGTGTACAGGTTCCTTTCCTAGTCGCCTTCCTGTTGACTTATTATGTCCTTCGGACTGAGCATAACTGGAAGCTTCGTCCTTCATCTCCGCCATCCGAAGCATCTGTTCAACAATTTCTTCTCTCTGTTTCAAAAGAATTTCTAGAGCTCTTTCATCTTCATCTGCCATCTTGGCCAACCTGGCTGCCTTATCGGTCTGACCACCTCGGTGTTGGGTTCTAGGCGGTGTGCCTTCTACCCTTTTCAGACCATGGTCAGGTCCTTTATCAACAGCGAAAACTAATCTTCTCTTGACATTACCATGGACTTTTGCATGAGAACCTCCAGAAACGTCATGTGATGCTGTACTACCATGTTTGCTTTTTGAAGGACCCATCCTATCCTTGACAGAGACTCGTTGTAAAGACGAACTCACAACCATCGGCTGTCCTTCAAGAGTAACCGTTCTACTCCTCACCATAACTTCTGATGTAGAACTGCTAATAATCTGTGATTGAAAACTCAAGAACACTAGAAAAAAGCCCTCTTTCTAGCGCCAATGTTAACGCCAAGATCTTTCTACGCGCCTCAATCACCTAAAAACGCGTCCAATCCTGCACAGTAAACACGTCAATACCAGAAGCTTGACGGTTTGAACCGTCGGGGAATAGCTCCGACGTAAGAGTCAGTACAGGCAAATACAATGATAACAATGGAGGATAAAAACTCTAGTATTTTGATAAAAGAAATATCAGTTACCTCTGTCGTCTGCTATCCTCTGCTATCATATACTCCAACTCCAGTTTTTCGTCCTACTGACCCCTCTGACACCATCCCCATTAATAAAGTGCAGAGATGACAGTCAAAGTTTATCCCCATAATCATCACCGGTCAAAGCCCAAATGGAACCATACTCACCCAATGGTTCGACCCACTGTCTCGGCCCAATACTCCACATGCCCAAAATAAAGATACTATCCACCCAGTGGGTCAGCCCAATGAATCGGTCGGATGTTTTCAAGACCCCAGCCCAACATGTCTAAAGTATTATGACCCAATAATGCTTATAAAAAAGCCTCACACAAATTTAAACCCCTTGTTTCTTTCAGTTTTTGTTGTTCATCGTCTTGCACTGCTTTAAGAACTGCTAAAATTAATTACCCATTTAATGGTTTCCAAGGTTTCGAAACCCCTTTGTTTCCTGAAGGGTTTAAAATAACACCCAGAAGATTATATAACCATAATTTTCCCAATTCTATTACTTTTGGAACTAGAATCAGGAGAGGTGGGGTTTTAGATAGAAAATAGTGGCTTAAATGGTTTTCAGAGGTGCTGCACAATTGTGCTTCAGTTCGATCTATAAGGGAGGGAAATGCAATTCATAGTTAGATTTTCAGAAGTGGGATAGTTTTGGATTCTCATTTGTGGGTTTCATTGATTAATTTTTATGCCAAGTGCTGGTGTTTAGCATATGTAAGTCGAGTGCTTGATGAAATGCCTGAGCGAGATGTTGTGTCTTGGACAGCGCTTATTTCGGGATTTGTAGCTGAAGGGTATAGTTTTGATTCTGCTAGTTTGTTGCGTGAGATGCAGAAAGAAGGTATTAGGCCAAATGAGTTTACTTTATCTACTGTCTTAAAAGCTTTTTTAATGGAAGCAGATATGGAGTTTGGGATACAATTGCATGCCGAGGTGATTAAAGATGGAGTCTTTACAGATATGTATGTTGGATCTGCTGTTGTTGAACTTTATGCAAAATGTGGTGACATGGAAAATGCAGCAAAAGTGTTTTATTCCATGCTTAAGCGGAATGTTGTTTTGTGGAATGCTTTGCTTAATGGATATGCTCAGCTGGGTGATGGAGAGAGATTTTGAGACTGTTTTGCAGCATGAAAGAAACAGAAATGAAGTTTAATAAGTTTACTTTGTGCAATGTTCTCAAGGGATGTGCACTCACAGGGGATTTAGGCTCTTGCCAACTCCTGCATTCTATTGCCATCAAAGTTGGGCATGAACGTGAGGAGTTTCTAAGTTATAGTCTAGTGGATTTGTACTCCAAGTGTGGGCTGGCAGATGATGCACTTAACTTATTTTTGAGGATAAAATGTCCTGACATTGTGACATGGAGCACAATGATCGGTTGCCTTGCTCAGTAGGGGAGAAACCAAGAAGCAGCCGTACTGTTCTGTTCGATGAAGCATGTTGGTTTGACACCTAACCAGTTTACCCTGGCTAGTCTTGTTAATACCACCACAAATCTGGGTGGCCCACTGTATTGTAAAAGTATCCATGCTTGTGTATACAAATATGGTTTTGAATCTGATAATGTGGTCAGCAATGCATTAATCCCAATGTACATGGGGGCTTGAATCTTTTCATGATGGTTACCTGATTTTCAACGCAATAAGTCATTGGGATGTCATATCATGGAATAGCCTTTTGTCTAGATTCCGTGACAAAGAAACTTGTGATCCAGGGACTACAATCTTCAAGCAGATGCTTGTGGAAGGTTTCACACCCAACACGTCCACCTATGTCAACACTCTAAGGTTATGTACCATCCTCTCATATATCAACTTTGGGAAGCAGGTACACGCACATATTGTAAGACCCCAACTTTTATAAATAAAGATGAATTTTTTATAAATATCATTTTTGAATATTATGGAGTTAATTTGATATAATGTTATAGTTGTGGGTAATATTTATAAATTTTACAAAGTACGCAAGTTGTTATATAATATTCGATTGGTCGGGGAATATTCGTTTTAACAGGAAATATTCGTACAACGACACAATCATTGGTGGACCCCACAACGGAATTATTGTCGGATTGAGAAAACGACAAAAATATTTTATTAAAAATAACGGCGAAAGTTTTACCATTGTTACTGTTGAACTACTCGGTAGTAGAAGTACAGTAATACGTGTGGTTGCATAGTAACATACGGTATTGATTATTAATACTTATGTGAGAAGTCACTCAGTTTGATTCAATTATTGTCAGTTAATAATATGAATTATTTAGCGATAATAAAGTTTTGTTTTATTCGTATTATTAACGTAATAAAACAGAAACATCTTTTTATATAAAACAGAATACTTTATTAAAGTTATTCTATAAATAAAATATATTATATTTTATTTAAAAGATTTTTCTTTAAATATGGACCGTCTGATTAAAGTAATCAATCTGGATCGTTCATGGATTAGTTACTATGCATTCTATTTTTTTATAAATAGCAGCTCATTCCTTCATTATTTCTTACGAATTCACTAAACTCTAGAGAGAGAAACTATAGAGAGAGAAAAGAAAAGTATTCTGCTACTTAACTACTTCCTTATTTCAGTTCTTCTTTAAAACGGTAAGGGGTGTTATTCTTTCTTATTCATGAAGAGAACTGTTGTTATTCCATTTCTTATTATTCTGTTGGAATAACCTGTATACGCGGTCTACCCTATACTTGGTGACATTCTTCTGTTATTCTGTTGGAACATCCTGTCTGTGTGTTTTACACCGGACCTGGTTCCGTCTTGTTATTATTATGTTGGAACATCCTGTCTGTGTGTTTTACATCGGACCTGGTTCCGTCTTGTTATTATTCTGTTGGAACATCCTGTCTATGTGTTTTACACCGGACTTGGTTCTATTATTTATTATTATTCTGTCGGAATATCCTGTCTGTGCGTTTACGCCGGACCTGGTTCCATTGTTTATTATTCTGTCGGAATATCCTGTCTGTGCGTTTACGCCGGACCTGGTTCCATTATTTTTTATTCTGTTAGAATAACCTGTCTGTGCGGCCTATCGCATGTATGGTGATTTCTTTTGTTATTCCATTCGTTATTATACTCAGTTGGTTAAGTTTTAACTTCTATACTCCATGAAATTAGTGAAATATCCTTGATAATTGCGGTTCATCCAGTATCTTTTCATGAAAATATTCTTCTAAGTATTCTTGAATTTTACTCCACAAAGCAGTATCATGTTGACAATTTGGACGTTGTTAATTCTTGGATAAATTAATTCTTGAACTTGTTTTATTGAATTCTTATATCATTGTCATTATCCTCATGTTTATAAAATGTTGAAAGTCATCTGTGGCCTGTAGTGCATAGATGGACTTGGTATGATTATGACCAGGGATTATTCGGTATAATCATGACCGTAATGTTACAAATGATGTGGTAAAAGTCCTCATTGGCCCGTAGTGCATTGATGGACAGTTGTTGACATGATCATGACCATTAATGAATACATGAATATCCTTGGCCGTAGTGCAGGGGTGATTCGATGATGTGGATTATTTTATTAAGCTGAGTCCCAGCGATAACAGTGTTGAAAAACCTTTTAAATCATAAAAGATAGTAGAGTTTATTTTCTACTTGACTCTTTTAATGGATTGCTTGTTCCGCTGCAGTTAAACTTGATGTCTATTATATTTTATCAGTGTAACACTGTTGAAGGCTAATGATAATTTATTTTGCATTATCTTAGTCATAATATTTCTTACTGGGCTAGTTGAGCTCACCCTTTCTTTCACTGTTCTCTTCAGAAAATGAGAATATAGCTGGGACGAGTCGGGAAACGGAGTGATGGTCCAGAGGATAGCATTAGTAGTCCTCACTATTCTGTGAAATAGTGTGATAATAATTGTAATGAGGACTCCTTTTGAGTATGAGTACTCTCTAGAAGACAATATTTGTATTCAAACTCACAGATTATGTTTGGTCGTATTGTACACGACAGTTGTATTAGTAAGTTGTATTTGAATTCTGTACCATGTATCTGGTGACCCAAGATGGGTGATGTATACCTATTTTTGGGGGCGTCACACATATTGTTAAAGGCAGCCTCGACGTTGATAACTACATATGAACCACTCTTATTGACATGTATGTCAAGTGCAGGTGTTTGGAAGATGTAGAAGTGATATTTAATAAATTGTATGAGAAGGACCTCTGCACTTGGAACGCAGTAATTACATGTTATGCACATAATAGTCAAGGGGAGAAGTCTATTCAGTACTTCAATTAGATGCTTAAGGAAGGTCTTAAGCCAAATAAATTTATAGTTGCTAGCTGTTTTAGGGGATGTTCTGGGATAGCGAGTCTTGTTAACGAATAGTAGTTGCATTCATTGGCAATCAAGTCTGGGATTTTTGATGATATAGTTGTTGCTAGTGCAATTGTTGATATGTATGGAAAATGTGGGTGCATTGATGAGGCTGATATTATCTTTAAAAGCATGGACTCTCATGATACGGTGTCATGGAACACAATCATTTGTGAATACTCACGGCATGGGCTGAGAGAAAAAGCTCTTGAGGCTTTTAAGAATATGTTAGATGAATGTGTCTCGCCTGATGGGGTCACTTTCTTAGGCATTCTTTCTGCGTGCAGACATATGGACTTGGTTGAAGAAGGGAAGAAGCATTTCTACTCAATAACTGAAGTTTATGGGCTTACACCTTCGATTGAGCATTATGCGTGCATGGTCGATATTCTTGGTCAGGCAGGAAAACTTGATGAGGTTGAAAGTTTTATTGAGCAGATGAATCTAACTCCTAATGCTTTGATTTGGGAGTCTATCCTCGGTGTTTGTAAGGTTCACGGAAATGCATAACTTGGTGAAAGAACTACAGAGAAACTTTTTCAGATGAAACCTGATATAGACTCAAACTATATATCATTATCCAATATTTTGCAGCCAATAGGATGTGGGATGATTCCTCTCAGGTTAGGGCATTAATGTCCAATCGAGGTGTTAAAAAGGAAACCGGATGTAGCTGGGTCAAAGTTGATGCTCAGATACACGTTTTTAGGTCTCAAGATGCTTCACATCCAAGGATTTGGGAAGTCAATCAAAAGTTGGGGGAGCTAAGAGACAAGCTTAGTTCTGTAGGCTACATGTCTAATGTAGAGGGTGTACTGCATAATGTAACTGAAAGAGAGAAAACGGATAGTCACGATAATCATAGTGAAAGATTAGTTGTAGTATTTGCCTTGATAAATAGCATCCCAAATAAAACAATTAGAATCTTTAAGAATGTTCGCACGTGTGAAGATTGTTATGAATAGATGAAGCTCATATCAGACATCACTAATCAGGAGATAGTTGTTCGTGACATTAATCGCTTCCACCATTTTCAAAATGGTGTGTGCTCATGCCAAGACTATTGGTGATTTCGTCTTTGAGATGTAAGGTAACATTTGTGTTGGTGACTAGTTTCTAATTTTTGGATTATTGACTGCCTAGAAGTTCCTAACTTAAAGCAATTTCCATATGTAACCACGGGGCCCACAATGAACATATTTTCTTATGCCCAGTTGAATGTTTGGCCTCATTGAAGCTTTCTGCATGCTAGATCAGTGAAGTGTGATAAACTACAAGGTAAAAAAAAGAGAGCCTCATATATCATGAGCTCTAAGATGCAATATTTTAACTAGTTTGATCATTACTAATATCTGTTATACTTATTTGCAGGTTCCCTAGCTTCATGTTCCCCTACTCAAAGCCCAAACAAGTTCACTACCATTATCTTATTGCAGGTTTGTTTTTTTACAAGCATTAAAGTTTCATCTCACTGCCTTGTTACATAAGTTTTGTCATCTATGTTTTGCTTTAAACTGTTTTCTCTTCCTCTTTATATTTCGATTACTTGATTAAAAACAGTTATTGTGCTGAAGTTGTAACAACATTTGTGCATTTTTTCCTCCTCGAGAATATGAATATTTTAGTAGTACTTCTGTTGATTCTCTAATAGCTGGAAATGCAGTGCAACAAAATTTTATTGAGATACCATGATTATTTGAGGTCCATGGATATGTGACTTTGGAGTCTCGTTACTGGGAAATATGTCACTGCTCATAGTTGACATGTTATGTATGCATGACTTGTACACATCCACCTAAGTTGAATGTATGAGTTGGTGGATAATTTGACTAATGGCATACGCAGTTGATAAGGTCTCTGTGATTGCAGGTAATTATTCTAGACCATATGAACTCCTTTTAGTGAATGTTTTTGACGGTACAGTTTTTGAAAGTCAGCCTGATATTAGCTCATTGATTGGGATAATAGCTGACACAACATCTTTTGATTGCACCGCATCTTACACCGTCATGTTGAAGGTTCTGGCTGTGGGTTTGCTTGATGATGTTGGTCTAGCAATAGTCAACGTACCTCCATTGCCACCTCCCTTTCTTCCAGTTGCCTCTCTAGTTTTCTTCTTAGGGCACTCGCGAGCAAGATGATCCTTTGACCCGCATGTGTAGCAAGCATTCTTCTTTGGTTGAGTTCGGAGCAATGTGACCCTCTTGGCCACAGTTGAAGCACACTCGCTTACCCTTCAAGCACACGCCAGTGTGATTTTTCCCACATATAGCACACGTTTCAAATTTCCTTTTCTGCTGGTTACTCTGTTGACTTTCAGTCCCAACACTCAAATTCCACTTCCTCTTCAGGTTATTATTATTCCCACCACTGCTACCACCAGTTTTACCATCATTCTCACTCTTCTTCTTCCTCTATTCCTGATTGTACTTCGTTACGGCATCGCTTCCACCTTCCGCGATAATCGCTTTCTCAAGCACCACTACAAACGTCTTCGACTGAAACATGGAGACTCTGCTGTACAACCAGGGCTTCAGTCCTTGTTCAAATCTCCTCATCTTGCGCTCATCTGTGTTTACTTGATATGGCGCAAACCTCGCCAACTCATTGAATTTCGCCGCATATTTCGACACCGTCATCGCACCATGCTTCAATTCTAAAAACTGGACCTCCATTTGATTATTTGAACTCTCTGGAAAATAGGTCTCAAAAATATTTCTTTGAACCTATCCCAAGTCATCACTCCCTGACCTCCTCGGATTTTGTTTGCCTGCCACCAGTAACTGGCTTCTGCTTTCAACATAAATGTTGCAAAAGCAGTTTTCTGGTTTTCACCTACCTTAGCAACATCGAAAACCTTTTATATTTCCATGATCCAAGTCCGTGCCTCAACTGGATTCATGGATCCACGGAATTCTGGTGGTCCAACCGCCTTGAAATCCTTAAAAGTCGCAGCTTGGTTCTGCGGTTGATTCTGCTCGTCAGTAATGTCACCAACTGCTGAACTGGGTTAACATAAGCGTTGTTGTTATTGGTAGACCCCTCAGGGGTCTTTGTCGTGGTTGACGTCTTGGAGGCATTTTTCTGTTTAAAAAAAACACTTATTAGATTATTACTCAATCTTTTAAGTATTTTCTACTAAACTTGCACATCATAAAAGATCATCAAATAACACATAACATCTTGAATAAATATTAACATTTATTCATTCATAATCTTTTAAAAACATAATAATGATAACATCCCTACTATCTACATCCCTTTCCTGAACTAATAAAGTTTCAGGATAACATCGTCATATCACATTGGTTACATAACACTTGAGATTACATCTTATTTATTGTATCAATAATCACACAACAAGTATATTCTTTACTATGACCTACTCAGTCGCTGCACAGCCTTACTGTGACGCCCCCAAAATAAGTATACATCACCCATCTTGGGTAGCCAAATACATGGTACATAATTTAAAAATAAACTTAATTTATACAACTGATAAGTGTCGTGTAGAATACAATAAAACATAAGCTGTGAGTTTTAATACAAATATTGTCTTCTAGACAGTATTCAAACTCAAAAATAAGTCCTCATTACAATTATTATGACACTATTTCACAGAATAGTGAGGACTACTAATGCAAACATTTGGACCGTCACTCCATTCCCCGACTAGTCCCAGCTATATTCTCATTTCCTGAAGAGAACAATGAAAGTAAAGGGTGAACTAAACTAGCCCAATAAGAAATATTATGACTAAGATAATGCAGAATAAATTATCGTTAGCCTTCAACAGTGTTAAACTGATAAAATATAATAAACATTAAGTTTAATTGTAGCAGAACAAGTAATCCATTAGAAGAGTCAAGTAGAGCATGATATCTACTATCTTCTATGATTTAAAAAGTTTATCATCAATTTTATCGCTGAGACTCAACTTAATAATTAATCCAGATCATCGAATCATTCCTGCACTATGGCCAAGGATATTCATTAGTATCATAACCACAAATTATCCATGCACTACGGGCCAAGGATATTCATGTTTTCGTCAATGGTCATGATCATATCAACAACTGTCCATCAATGCACTATGGGCCAATGAGGACTCTTACCACATCATTTGTAACATTACGATCATGATTATACCGAATAATCTCTGGTCATAATCATACCAAGTCCATCTATGCACTACGGGCCACAGATGACTTTCATCATAATATAAGCATGAGGATGATAACAATGATAAGAATTCAATTAAAAGAAAACAAAGGATAAATTTTTAAATATTTATAATTTAATTTATCCAGAATTCAATAATGTACAAATTGTCAACATGATACTGCTTTGTGGAGTAAAATTCAAGAATAATACTGTATTAAAAATGATTTGGACCAAAAAAAAATTAATTTTTATCATGAATAGTACTCTGGGTGAATAGTATCCTGTGAATAGTAACTCGGCATGAAAAGTACCCCGAATCTTTGGGTGAATAATATTCGAGTGAATAGTAACCCGTGAATAGTACCCCGAGTGAAAATATTGATATTTAATAAGAAAGTTCAGATAAATATTCCAATGAAACGATACTGGATGAAGCGCAAAACTGAAGGATATTCCACTAATTTCAGGAATTATAGAAGCAATACTTACCATAGTAAGTTTAGATTTAAGAATATGAAAAGAAATAATATACGAAACTGCAAATGAATTTTTACTTGTCATGCGGTAGTCCGCGTAGACAGATCATTTCCATAATTTAATAACAATTGAATACGAAGGGTTATTCATTAGGCATGCGGTAGTCCGCGTAGATAGGTTATTCCCACAGAATAATAAAGAATGGAATAACAAAAAGATTTTACCATGCATGCGTTAGCCCGCGTAGACAGGTTATTCCAACAGAATAATAAAGAATGAAATAACAAAAAGAATTCACCATGCACGCGGTAGTCCGCGTAGACAGGTTATTCCAACAGAATAATAAAGAATGGAATAACAACCCTTACGAGTATTGAAAGAAAATAACTTTCTTCATGAATACGAAAGAAATAATACCCCTTATGAATACAACAAATAATATCCCTTACGAATATTGAACGAAGATAATATTTCTTACGAATATGAAAAATAATATCGTAAGTGAATATGAAATAAATAACACCCCTTACCTTAATAGAAGAGTGAATACTGAAGTAGGGTAGTAGCAGAATACTCTTCTTCTTGCTCTCTATAGTTTCTCTCTCTAGAGTTTCAGAGAATTCGTAAGAATAATGAAGGAATGATCTTCTATTTATAGAAAAAAGGATTGAATAGTAACTAATTCATGAACGACCCAGATTAATTCACTTTTAAACGGACGGTCCATATTGATTTACTATTAAAACCTAAAGTAACGGTCCATACTAATTTACTATTAAAACTTTAAATCAACGATCCATATTGATTTACTATTATAACTTCAACCAACGGTCTGAAAAATTAGCACATCTCCTCATGGAATAATAAGTCAAACTTATAATAAACACCTCATAACAAACCCCTTTATTTATATCAAAAATTGAATAAATAATTACCAAAAATCACTTATCTTTAATAAACACATTTTTAATCTATTAACAATTATTCATCATTAATATTATAACTCACAATATTTAACAACCAGATCATTCCCAGGAAAGAGGGGGCTTTCCGATAAGGATTTCTTCTTATTGGCGCGTAATTAGATGACCAAACCTCTGCTCGACAAAACTTTCTAGACATCGTCAATATTGTAAATAATAATATGAATGACTTTGTCGTCTCAATTATTGATTAAATAATATAAAATATTATACAGATGATACTGTGACAATAATTGAATCAAATAACGTGAGATACTATGCAACAATTACTGTAGTAATAATTAAGTATAACTGAGTGACTTTTCACGTAAGCATTAATAATCAATACCATTTGCTATTATGCAACCACACGTATTACTATTCTTTTACCACCGGATATTTCAACAGTTTAACGGTAAAACTTTCACCATTATTTTTATAAAAAGATAATTCTGTCGTTTTTTAACTCCGACAGTTATTCCGTTGTGGGGTCCACCAATGATGGTGTCATCGTATGAATATTCCCTGTTAAAACGAATATTCTCCGACCAATCGAATATTTTATAATCACTTGCTTACTTTACAAAATTTATAAATATTACCCACAACTATAACATTATATCAAATCCACACCATAATATTCAAAATATAATTCGAGAAAAAATAATCTTTATTCATAAAAGTTGGGGTCTTACACTTACGACGCTCCTCTTCCATGATACGGAACATGGTTCTACGATCTAACATATACCATGGCAGCATTTCGAACTTAGTCGGATAGTACATGACTCGGTCTTGAGCTTGGTTCATCACGACGTGAAAAGCACAGTCCATCTCTTCCATTCTGATCTTCTTTGCTTGAACCTCTCCCTCTGCTACTTCTGCACGCTGAGAAGCTTCCTCGTACGCGTTTTCAACTCTTGCTCTCTTGGCGGATTATTCTTTCAAGTTGTTCTTCAACTTCACAATCTCTTCCATCAGCTGCTCATTCTCCCCCTCTGTGTGAACCAGCTTCCATTCTACATTGATGAGACGTTTGTCAAGATCCCTGATCTCATCGTCCTTCTGTGCCATCGAACTTTGACGTTCAGCTGCTAACTCCTCCAATTCCTCGACTCTATCCCGAAGCTCAATGTTAGAGGTGGCAAACGGGCGGGCGGGCCGAGCCAAAATGGCCCGGGTTTTGGCGGGCTGATAATATGAGGCCTGTGGCCCGGGTTGGGCCGGCCCGGCCCAGCTCGCGGGCTTCTTCCTCTATTTTTTTTATAAAATCTTGTTACACCAAAAATAGTAATAATAATAAATATTACGAAAAATAAAATAATTTATAATAAACAATAATTCTAATTACCTACATTAACTACATATCTCAATCAATTAAAATTTTAATAGTATTATAAATTAATTTCAAAGTATATAATAAAATTTGATTTTTTAAAATTATACTTTAAAATTAATATAATTTATTTAACTTTTAAAAATAATAAAATGTGTTTTGTATTTTTCATTCGAAAAATGATAATAACTACATAACCAAAGTCAAAAAGGAAAAAGAGTGGCGGTGAAATTTTGATTGATTGTATATATATATATATATATATATATATATATATATATATATATATATATATATATATATATATATATATATATATATAGCAGCCACCGCCCACCAGGACAAGCATATGTACCATTGATTGATTATGTATATAACTAATATAAGGAATGAACATGCAATTAGGAATCTGGTTTGATATTATTAATAATATTATATGTGTATATATATATATATAAATAGATATCATAAGGATACATTATGTTTATTGCTAATGTCCAATTGTCCATATTGATAAGCATTTTCTGATTTATACAATAATAAATACAATAACAAAACGTATTTATTATTGTCCATATAATTTCACGATATTTTTATATTTATTTTAATAATATTTAAAATATGTTCTGTCATTAATTACTGCTCTAGCCTAAAAATAAACAAGGCTAAAAATGAATAAAAATATATTGAAGATTGCATTAAAAATAAAAATTGTTGTAGCTCAGTTGGTTTAAACTCTTATTTATTTACTTACAAGTCTTGTGTTCAAGTCTCATAACCCACAAGTAGCAACATTTTATTTTTTTTTTAAAAAAAAGTTGCGGGCAACGGGCCGGGCCACCCGCGGGTCGGGCCTTCACGGGTCGGGCCAAAAATGGGCGGGCCAAAAAGGCCCAAGTTTTATTGGGCTAAAAAAATGCAGCCCAAAGCCCAGCCCGTGGCGGGCGGGCCGGCCCGGCCCGCGGGCTTGGGCCAAGTTTGCCAGGTCTACTCAATGTTGTAGTTCTATACCTCATCATACATATGAGCTGCGATAGAGTTTGGTTCTTCTTTCTCCTCATCTTCATCCGTCTATGGCAGCTCCACGGGGTCTTCCTCATCCGTCTGTACCACATCCTCCTCAACAGGTATCCCCTCCTGCTCATACTCCTGAGCGGCATCACCAACCACTGTGACCAACGTAGATGACTCCCTTGGCACCAGTTGTTCCCACACTACCTGAATATCTCGAGGCTCCTCCTCTCCAGGCATCTGAGGTCCCTCCTCCCTAGCCTGACTGGATTCTCCCACATTAGCCATCCTGACAACAAAACTTTTAAGTTTTAATTACTAATTATCAATACTCGGCCCTCACTAACACATAGGTTGCAACCACATAAGCACATATAGTGTTTTATTATTTCTTTGTTAAAACTCAATAAGAGTTTATCATCACTATATTTTCAATCTCCTATAAGGTTACTTCCTAAGGTTTTTCCCACACCTAAGGTTCATAACCTAAAGTTCTGATACCAACTTGTGACACCCCCAAATCTGGGTACTTCATTCCCACAAGATTTGGTGTTCACTTTCCATTCATTTATTTTTAACTACCCAAATATAATAAAATTTAAACAATAAACCTTTCCATTAAAAGGTTACATAAGTTAATCAATAAATCTCCCAGGTTATCTAACCTTTAAAATCATTCATCAAATGCGAAAAATTAAATAATTACATCACAATAACTAAAACAAAGTCTGACAACATAAAGTCAATAAATTTTACAAGTCTTCAACACTTGTTCATTTTTTCCTTTCCCTTTGCTAGTGGTATGTTCATTAACCTTTTTAACTTTAGCTTCAATGATTATATATGCAAGAGTGAGCAAAACAAATGCTCTCTTGAAATGACAAATGAATAATAACAACATAATAACTGCTCATGAATAAGCTCAGTTGAACTGGATAACATTCTCTATCATTGATAATTAAGAACTGAAATCAAAATGTGAAATATATCTTAGGGTCACAAGACCATGAACTATGTCCAATGTTATAAGTATTCTTTCAACTTAAACCTAAACAATCATAAGACTGTAGGGACTCCCCGTACTTAGGGTAATCAGCCATTCGTACCATGTATTGTGCACAAATATATAAACGCTTATGCGTAATAAATCCCCTATAATAGGTTTGTTCATCTTAGTTTAACATACGAGTCTGCACCAAAGGAAGTTTAATTTGGATAGATTTCAAGGGTAATTTAGGGTTTAACGAACATCAACTAAGGATTAGTTAAATCAATGAAGTTTGATATCATTTCAAGTGTTTGATAACAATATGATATGGAATAGTCATGAATCATAAGTGAACAACATTATACACTGAAGTCATGCTTTAGAAATGAACTAGAAAGTATAAGCATTGGATATTATAACTGTAAGACCTTAACTTTTATGAATAAAGATTATTTTTCTCGAAATATATTTTTGAATATTATGGTGTGGGTTTGATATAATGTTATAGTTGTGGGTAATATTTACAAATTTTGCAAAGTAAGCAAGTGGTTATAAAATATTCGATTAGTCGGGAAATATTCGTTTTAACAGGAAATATTCGTACGACGGCACAATCATGGATGGACCCCACAATGGAAGTGTTGTCGTATTTAGAAAGCGACAGAATTATCTTGTTATAAAAATAACGGCGAAAGTATTACCGTTAAACTGTTGAAATATCTGGTGGTAAAAGTACAGTAATACGCGTGGTTTCATAAGAGCACACGGTATTGATTATTGATGCTTACGTGAGAAGTCGCTCAATTATACTCAATTATTGCTAAAGTAATTACTGCATAATATCTCTTATATTATCATCTGCATAATATTTTATATTACTAAATCAATAATTGAGATGACAAAGTTATTCATATTATTATTTACAATATTGACGATGTCTGGAAAGTTCTGTCAAGGAGAGGTTTGGTCACCTAATTGCCTGCCAATAGGGAGAAATCCTTATAGAAAAGCCCCCTCTTTCCTAGGAATGATCTGGTTGTTAAATATTGTGAGTTATAATATTAATAATGAATAAGTTCGTGTTGATTAAAGATGAAATTGATATTTCCATTGTGTTGGGATTATTGGTGTTAGTTAAAATCGACATTTATTTCGATAATAATTGATTTTTGGAGGTTATATTGACCAATCGAGTAATTAATCGGATAAATAAGCAATTAATTGCTATTAGTTCACATGCTTATAACTATTTATTCACATGTATGTACTATTGATTCACATGTATGTACTATTAGGAGAGGTTGTGCAAGATTGATAATACTTGCATGACTAAATTAAAAATAGATGTATAGATGAATGTACTAAACTGTAACTATTTGTTCACATGAATGAAACTGTTGATTCACATGCATGTACTATTAGGGGAGGTGGTGCAAGTTTGATAATACTTGTAGGACTAAATTAAAAATGGAAAAAAAGATGAAGTTACTATACTATAATAATTCAAGCCCCAAAACGTGTAATTATCGAAACTATGTTTTTCATAAATAGAAGCTCATTCTTCTTTCATTCTCACCAATTCACTAAGACTCACAAGAGTAATTATAGAGAGAGAAGCTATGGAGAGAGAAGCTATGGAGAGAGAAGCTATAGAGAGAAAGAAGTAGAGTATTCTGCTACTTCACTATTACAGTATCTAGTCTTCTACTAAGGTAAGGGGTATTATTTATTTCATCTTCGCTTACGATATTATTTTTCGTATTCGTAAGAAATATTATCTGCGTTCAATATTCGTAGGAATATTATTTTTGTTCCACAGTTGTAAGGGGTATTATTTATTTCATATTCGCTTACGATATTATTTTTCGTATTCGTAAGAAATTTTATTCTCGTTCAATATCCGTAAGGAATATTATTTTCGTTCAATATTCTTAGGGATATTGTCTTCGTTTAATATTCATAAGAAATATTATTTTCATTCAATATTTGTAAGGGATGTTATTTATTTCTTATTCGTAAGGGTTATTATTTCTTACTATTCACTCGGAGTATTATTTACGGGGTACTATTCACGAAATACTATTCACGAAATACTATTCACGGGGTACTATTCATGAAGTACTATTCATGAAGTACTATTTATAAAATACTATTCATAAAATACTATTCACGGGGTACTATTCACGATGTACTATTCACAAATACTATTCACGAAATACTATTCACTAATTACTATTCACGAAATACTATTCATGGGATACTATTCACCTGAGGTATTATTCATGACAAAAATTAATTTTTTTTGTCCAAATCATGTTTGATACAATATTATTCTTGAATTTTACTCCACAAAGCAGTATAATGTTGACAATTTGGATATTATTGAATTCTGGATAAATTAAATTATATATCTTTAAAATTTATCCTTTTTTTCATTTAATTGAATTCTTATATCATTGTCATCATTCTCATGCTTATATTATGATGAAAGTCATCTTTAGCCTATAGTGCATAGATGGACTATTGATTGGTATGAATATGACTAGGGATTATTCGGTATAATCATGACCTATAAGGTTACAAATGATGTGGTAAAAATCCTCATTGGCCCGTAGTGCATTGATGAACAGATGTTGGTATGATCATAACCATGTATTTTCTTCGGCTAAGGGTGCAAAGATGAATTATTGATTGACATGATCATGACCATTGGTAAAAACACGAATTTCTTTGGCCCGTAGTGCATGGATAATTCGTGGACGTGATACTAATGAATATCCTTGGCCCGTAATGCATGGATAATTCAGTGATGTGGATTATTTATTAAACTGAGTCTCAGCGATAAAATTGATGATAAACTTTTAAATCATAAAAGATAGTAGATATCATGCTCTGCTTGACTCTTCTAATGGATTGCTTGTTCCGCTGCAGTTGTTAATCTAAAACTTGTTGTCTATTGTATTCTATTAGTTGTTATACTATTGAAGGCTAAGGATAATTTATTCTGTATTATCTTAGTCATAATATTTCTTACTGGGCTAGTTGAGCTCACCCTTTTTTTTTCATCGTTCTCTTCAGGAAATGAGAATATAACTGGGACGAGTCGGGGAATGGAGTGATGGTCCAGGATCAGTGACTATAGTAGTCCTCACTATTCTATGAAATAGTGTGATAATAATTATAAATAGGACTCCATTAAGTGTAGATATTGTCTAGAAGACAATATTCGTGTAAGACCTCGAATTTTATGAAATAAAAGTATTCAATTTTTCTATTCAGTAAATAGTTAAATTGATAAAAGTTAAAGTACTTAAGGGTGATATATAAATTTTTTTCAAAATACGCAAGTGGTTATAAAGTATTTATTATTGTCGGGAAATATTCGTTTGGTCGTGGAATATTCTTTCTGTCGGGGAATATTTGTACGACGGCGTAGCAATTTGTGGGCCCCATAACGAATAACTGTCGGATGAAGAAAACGACAAATTTGAGTTTTTACAAATAACGGCGTAGTTGTTACCGTTAATACTGTTGAAATACCCGGTGGTTAAAATACAGTAATACGCGTTATTGCACAGTAGCACACGGTATTGCACAGTATTTTTGAAATTATTGAATCTTACGTAAGAAGGCACTACTCAATAATTGTTACAGTAATTACTGTTCAATATTTTATTTTATTGATTCAATAATTGCTACGTTGAAATTTTATATTATTGTTGTTCAATAATTGTCACTGCACAGTATTTCCCATTATCAGATCAATAATTCATATTATTTGAATAATATTATTAGATAGCATTATTGGTAATGTCTAGAAAGTTCTGTCTAAGGAGATGTTTGGTCATTTAATTGCGCGCTAGTAAAGAGAAATCCTTATTAGAAAGCCCCCTCTTTCCTGGGAACGACCTAGTTGTCATAAATGTGATTCTGTAATATTATTTGTGAATAATTAATTATTGATTCATATGATAAGGAAATATTTATTTTATGTGGATATAAATGAGGGATATATTTTTGTGGTTAAAAATGAAGAAGTTAATGTTGAGGTTTTTATCATTATTTTTGTCGGAATTGAGGTATTAAAAATTAGGGTTTTTAAGATATTTTGCGGGGGTTATAATTTTTAATCCGTCCGTTGGATCGTGGTAATTTTTGGATATGTTATACATATAAAAGTTGAGTATATGTCCACAAATTTTGAACCGTTAAAAATGAACGTATGATTTGTTATGAATTTCACGAGATGACTGGTTCAGAAATTGTTGAATTTTCAGAGTTAATCATTTTGGTGGAAAATTCTAGAATTGGTGGGCCCCACTTGTGGTTGGTGAAGAAATGTTCTGAATTATATTTCAAATGTGGTGGGTGAAAATAGTAGCAGGTAAAGCCATCAGGTTGCAGGTCAAGCCTACTAAAATTTTCCTATAAATAGAGGGCTAAGTTAGAATTGAAAATCACACCAGAAACATAAGCTTTCTCTCTTTCTCTCTCTATATTATGAAGCATATTTTGTAAGTATTTAGATACTTTGAGAGTTTCTATTCATCAGTGCAAGTTTTCTTCAGCCTTATACCGATCAGAAGTACTGCACTTTTGAGGTAAGGGATAGTAAGGGATAGTAAGAGATTTTAAGGGTTGTTATATTTTCCAGTTTCGTAATTTTTCTGAACTTCAAAAATTCTGGAAAAATTTGAAATGATATTTTGATGAGTTTTATTGATTGTGTCTAAAAATGGTGATTTTTGGATGTATAGATTAAGAGTTATGAATTTTACGGGGAAAAACTATTTTAAAAATAACCGCTTATAACTCTTTGTGGTTAACTCTAAAATTGATAAAATTTTTATTGGGAGTACATGTATATGATAGGAGTATACTCTGTGAATTTCAAAATTTTTAGATAAAAATACAATTTATGATAAATGTCTAAATATTCGGCGGTTTTGGCCATATGAAAAATAGTAACTGAGTTTTAAAAATTCTGAGAAAAATATATGTTCACTATGGGACTATATTATGCTAAATCCCAGAAAAGAAATATTTTTGGAACTGATTTGGTATTTTTCATGAAAATGGTCTAGTTATGAGTAAACGAATTAAATATATTTTGTGAAGAAAGAAAATTGGAAAATAGGATTTTATGGCTTGAGAATTCTATATGAGGTATATGCAGATTTTTGATGAGGGTTTTGGTTATTGATGATGAAATTGTAAGAGTTGGCATTTTATGATGATTAAATGTATTAATTAATAAAGTGTAAACAATTAAAATAAATTGTTTATAAATTTAAGTAATGTTATTTTTTCAATATCATTATACCGAAATATTGGTATGGATTTTATTATGAAATTTCTATCTTTTGTGTCGGGGTTACTATTCATGAGTTACTATTCACGATTTACTATTCATGAGTTACGAATATTACTCTTGAGATTAAAACTATATGTTGATCATATTATTTTTATCATCATATATAACATTTTTATAATCCTGATATTAAAATTCTCTTTCGCTTGAGTGTAAAGATGGGTAAATTATTGGTATGACCATGACTATGGATTCTTTTTGGCCAGTAGTGCAAAGTTGAGTTGTTGACTGGTATGATCATGACCATTGAATTTATAACTGAATATCTTTAGCTTAAGTGCAAAGGTGAATTGATCAACATGGTTATAATTATTGTTTATATAAATTTTGAAATGATTATATATTTCTTTGAGATATTAATATCTTTGGCCCGTAGTGCAAAGATGACCTGTTGATGAATATCTTTGGCCTGTAGTGCAAAGATGGTCTGTTGATGAGTATCTTTGGCCTGTAGTGCAAAGATGGTCTGTGGATGAATATCTTTGGCCCGTAGTGCAAAGATGGATTTGTTAGTATGATTATAAACAGGAACTGTGAGTTGGTATAACCATGATCTTTAATATTTCAGGTAAAGACATGTGATGAAAATTATCTTCGTCCTGGATGAGAAGAGGAATTTAGAACTACAGTTATGATTATGAGTTATTCATATGATTGTGGACCAGAATTATTGATTGATGTTACAGGGATAAAACATTGTTGGTGGATTTCTAACATGGAGAAGATAATAGAGTCTATAGTCTATTTGACTCTTCTAATGGATTGCTCGTTCCGCTGCAACTATGGTTAAAATTTTTATCATTTACCATATGTTCTAAATCTCTGATTTATTATTGATGAAGGCTATTGATAATTTAATTATCTTTAGTCATGATATTCTTTACTGAGCTAGTTGTGCTCACCCTTTTGCTTCACAATTCCTTTCAGGTAATAAGAGTGTAGCTGGGTCGAGCGGGGGTAATAAGTGAATAGAACGGTGGTCATCATTTAGTAGTTATATTTGGTGAAGAAAATAGGGTGAGGCGAACCCAACGTTGGAAGGGTGTTTTGTCACTATCATACAAGATGTCTAATGACATACAACCTCGTGTCATCATAAGACATGGTTGTGCTCATCCACTTGCTGAGTATATCTATGGGCACTACCTATATAATCTTGGTGTTTGTTTGAAGTATAATTCACGATTAAAGACAGTGGAGATAATGATAAGTCAAGAGAAGACTCACCATTGGGAAGAATATGATAGTAATCTTCTCGTTTTTCTTTGGGGTCTATTGGGTCAACCAAGGATAATTCTGTGGCCATATGATATCTATCATAACCTAGACGCGTGGCCTCCCATGTACGAAGGTTTCCTTGAGCACTTCCCAAAGATTCTAATTTCTAAAACAGTTTTTGACTATACCTTTATGTAAGGTGTCATTGTGAGGTGATGTCTACGGTTGGAACATGAGTCACATTTGGTATATATTTGTATCCAAACTCACAGCATATGTGTTGTTGTATTTTACACGATAATTGTTGTAATAAAGTTGTAGTTATTTTCTGTACCATATATTTGGCGACTCAGAATAGGTTGGATGGAATGGACTTATTTTGGGGTTGTCACAGTTGGTATCAGAGCTTAGGGATATGATCTCTGGCAGAGATCGGGGAGTATAACTAGGAGATGAGAGATGAGTAAATCCTTCGCTAGTGTGTCCTACCTACACTTATTTGTTGGTCAGTCATAATATCGAGATATTATATGATATGTTAATTTGTTAAATTAACCCTTGTTTTGAAGCTGTATTCTAGAATGATATTTGAAATACAGGAGATGAGCAATGGAGAAATTATGATGACAGGGAAGATGGAATCTGAAATGAAAGGAAGGTATTCTCATTTCTTTGAAATACCAGGTACGTAAATTTCGGGGACGAAATTTTATAAGGAGGGGAGATTGTAAGACCCCGAATTTTATGAAATAAAAGTATTCAATTTTTCTATTCAGTAAATGGTTAAATTGATAAAAGTTAAAGTACTTAAGGGTGATATATAAATTTTTTTCAAAATACGCAAGTGGTTATAAAGTATTTATTATTGTCGGGAAATATTCGTTTGGCCGTGGAATATTCTTTCTGTCGGGGAATATTTGTACGACGGCGTAGCCATTTGTGGGCCCCATAACGAATAACTGTCGGATGAAGAAAATGACAAATTTGAGTTTTTACAAATAACGGCGTAGTTGTTACCGTTAATACTGTTGAAATACCCGGTGGTTAAAATACAGTAATACGCGTTATTGCACAGTAGCACACGGTATTGCACAGTATTTTTAAAATTATTGAATCTTACGTAAGAAGGCACTACTCAATAATTGTTACAGTAATTACTGTTCAATATTTTATTTTATTGATTCAATAATTGCTACGTTGAAATTTTATATTATTGTTGTTCAATAATTGTCACTGCACAGTATTTCCCATTATCAGATCAATAATTCATATTATTTGAATAATATTATTAGATAGCATTATTGGTAATGTCTAGAAAGTTCTGTCTAAGGAGAGGTTTGGTCATTTAATTGCGCGCTAGTAAAGAGAAATCCTTATTAGAAAGCCCCCTCTTTCCTTGGAACGACCTGGTTGTCATAAATGTGATTCTGTAATATTATTTGTGAATAATTAATTATTGATTCATATGATAAGGAAATATTTATTTTATGTGGATATAAATGAGGGATATATTTTTGCGGTTAAAAATGAAGAAGTTAATGTTGAGGTTTTTATCATTATTTTTGTCGAAATGGAGGTATTAAAAATTAGGGTTTTTAAGATATTTTGCGGGGGTTATAATTTTAATCCGTCCGTTGGATCGTGGTAATTTTTGGATATGTTATATATATAAAAGTTGAGTATATGTCCACAAATTTTGAACCGTTAAAAATGAACGTATGATTTGTTATGAATTTCACGAGATGACTGGTTCAGAAATTGTTAAATTTTCAGAGTTAATCATTTTGGTGGAAAATTCTAGAATTGGTGGGCCCCATTTATGGTTGGTGAAGAAATGTGCTGAATTATATTTCAAATGTGGTGGGTGAAAATAGTAGCAGGTAAAGCCATCAGGTTGCAGGTCAAGCCTACTAAAATTTTTCTATAAATAGAGGGCTAAGTTAGAATTGAAAATCACACCAGAAACATAAGCTTTCTCTCTTTCTCTCTCTATATTATGAAGTATATTTTGTGAGTATTTAGATACTTTGAGAGTTTCTATTCATCAGTGCAAGTTTTCTTCAGCCTTATACCGATCAGAAATACTGCACTTTTGAGGTAAGGGATAGTAAGGGATAGTAAGGGATTTTAAGGGTTGTTATATTTTCCAGTTTCGTAATTTTTCTGAACTTCAAAAATTCTGAAAAAATTTGAAATGATATTTTGATGAGTTTTATTGATTGTGTCTAAAAATGGTGATTTTTGGATGTATAGATTAAGAGTTATGAATTTTACGGGGAAAGACTATTTTAAAAGTAACCGCTTATAATTCTTTGTGGTTAACTCCAAAATTGATGAAATTTTTATTGGGAGTACATGTATATGATAGGAGTATACTCTGTGAATTTCAAAATTTTTAGATAAAAATACAATTTATGATAAATGTCTAAATATTCGGCGGTTTTGGCCATATGAAAAATAGTAAATGACTTTTAAAAATTCTGAGAAAAATATATGTTCACTATGGGACTATATTATGCTAAATCCCAGAAAAAAATATTTTTGGAACTGATTTGGTATTTTTCATGAAAATGGTCTAGTTATGAGTAAATGAATTAAATATGTTTTGTGAAGAAAGAAAATTGGAAAATAGGATTTTATGGCTTGAGAATCCTATATGAGGTATATGCAGATTTTTGATGAGGGTTTTGGTTATTGATGATGAAATTGTAAGAGTTGGCATTTTATGATGATTAAATGTATTAATTAATAAAGTGTAAACAATTAAAATAAATTGTTTATAAATTTAAGTAATGTTATTCTTTCAATATCATTATACCGAAATATTGGTATGGATTTTATTGTGGAATTTCTATCTTTTGTGTCGGAGTTACTATTCATGAGTTACTATTCACGATTTACTATTCATGAGTTACGAATATTACTCTTGAGATTAAAACTATATGTTGATCATATTATTTTTATCATCATATATAACATTTTTATAATCTTGATGTTAAAATTCTCTTTCGCTTGAGTGTAAAGATGAGTAAATTATTGGTATGACCATAACTATGGATTCTCTTTGGCCAGTAGTGCAAAGTTGAGTTGTTGACTGGTATGATCATGACCATTGAATTTATAACTGAATATCTTTAGCTTAAGTGCAAAGGTGAATTGATCAACATGGTTATAATTATTGGTTATATAAATTTTGAAATGATTATATATTTCTTTGAGATATTAATATCTTTGGCCCGTAGTGCAAAGATGACCTGTTGATGAATATCTTTGGCCTGTAGTGCAAAGATGGTCTGTTGATGAATATCTTTGGCCTGTAGTGCAAAGATGGTCTGTGGATGAATATCTTTGGCCCGTAGTGCAAAGATGGATTTGTTAGTATGATTATAAACAGGAACTGTGAGTTGGTATAACCATGATCTTTAATATTTCAGGTAAAGACATGTGATGAAAATTATCTTCGTCCTGGATGAGAAGAGGAATTTAGAACTACAGTTATGATTATGAGTTATTCATATGATTGTGGACCAGAATTATTGATTGATGTTATAGGGATAAAACATTGTTGGTGGATTTCTAACATGGAGAAGATAATAGAGTCTATAGTCTATTTGACTCTTCTAATGGATTGCTCGTTCCGCTGCAACTATGGTTAAAATTTTTATCATTTACCATATGTTCTAAATCTCTGATTTATTATTGATGAAGGCTATTGATAATTTAATTATCTTTAGTTATGATATTCTTTACTGAGCTAGTTGTGCTCACCCTTTTGCTTCACAATTCCTTTCAGGTAATAAGAGTGTAGCTGGGTCGAGCGGGGGTAACAAGTGAATAGAACGGTGGTCATCATTTAGTAGTTATATTTGGTGAAGAAAATAGGGTGAGGCGAACCCAACGTTGGAAGGGTGTTTTGTCACTATCATACAAGATGTCTAATGACATACAACCTCGTGTCATCATAAGACATGGTTGTGCTCATCCACTTGCTGAGTATATCTATGGGCACTACCTATATAATCTTGATGTTTGTTTGAAGTATAATTCACGATTAAAGACAGTGGAGATAATGATAAGTCAAGAGAAGACTCACCATTGGGAAGAATATGATAGTAATCTTCTCGTTTTTCTTTGGGGTCTATTGGGTCAACCAAGGATAATTCTGTGGCCATATGATATCTATCATAACCTAGACGCGTGGCCTCCCATGTACGAAGGTTTCCTTGAGCACTTCCCAAAGATTCTAATTTCTAAAACAGTTTTTGACTATACCTTTATGTAAGGTGTCATTGTGAGGTGATGTCTACGGTTGGAACATGAGTCACATTTGGTATATATTTGTATCCAAACTCACAGCATATGTGTTGTTGTATTTTACACGATAATTGTTGTAATAAAGTTGTAGTTGTTTTCTGTACCATGTATTTGGCGACTCAGAATAGGTTGGATGGAATGGACTTATTTTGGGGTTGTCACAGTTGGTATCAGAGCTTAGTGATATGATCTCTGGCGGAGATCGGGGAATATAACTAGGAGATGAGAGATGAGTAAATCCTTCGCTAGTTTGTCCTACCTAAGCTTATTTGTTGGTCAGTCATAATATCGAGATATTATATGATATGTTAATTTGTTAAATTAACCCTTGTTTTGAAGCTGTATTCTAGAATGATATTTGAAATACAGGAGATGAGCAATGGAGAAATTATGATGACAGGGAAGATGGAATCTGAAATGAAAGTAAGGTATTCTCATTTCTTTGAAATACCAGGTACGTAAATTTCGGGGACAAAATTTTATAAGGAGGGGAGATTGTAAGACCCCGAATTTTATGAAATAAAAGTATTCAATTTTTCTATTCAGTAAATGGTTAAATTAATAAAAGTTAAAGTTAAGGGTGATATATAAATTTTTTTCAAAATACGCAAGTGGTTATAAAGTATTTATTATTGTCGGGAAATATTCGTTTGGTCGTGGAATATTCTTTCTGTCGGGGAATATTTGTACGACGGCGCAGCCATTTGTGGGCCCCATAACGAATAACTGTCGGATGAAGAAAACGACAAATTTGAGTTTTTACAAATAACGGCGTAGTTGTTACCGTTAATACTGTTGAAATACCCGGTGGTTAAAATACAGTAATACGCGTTATTGCACAGTAGCACACGGTATTGCACAGTATTTTTAAAATTATTGAATCTTACGTAAGAAGGCACTACTCAATAATTGTTACAGTAATTACTGTTCAATATTTTATTTTATTGATTCAATAATTGCTACGTTGAAATTTTATATTATTGTTGTTCAATAATTGTCACTGCACAGTATTTCTCATTATCAGATCAATAATTCATATTATTTGAATAATATTATTAGATAGCATTATTGCAATGTCTAGAAAGTTCTGTCTAAGGAGAGGTTTGGTCATCTAATTGCGCGCTAGTAAGGAGAAATCCTTATTAGAAAGCCCCCTCTTTCCTGGGAACGACCTGGTTGTCATAAATGTGATTCTGTAATATTATTTGTGAATAATTAATTATTGATTCATATGATAAGGAAATATTTATTTTATGTGGATATAAATGAGGGATATAATTCTGTGGTTAAAAATGAAGAAGTTAATGTTGAGGTTTTTATCATTATTTTTGTCGGAATGGAGGTATTAAAAATTAGGGTTTCTAAGATATTTTGCGGGGGTTATAATTTTTAATCCGACCGTTGGATCGTGGTAATTTTTGGATATGTTATACATATAAAAGTTGAGTATATGTCCACAAATTTTGAACCGTTAAAAATGAACGTATGATTTGTTATGAATTTCACGAGATGACTGGTTCAGAAATTGTTGAATTTTCAGAGTTAATCATTTTGGTGGAAAATTCTAAAATTGGTGGGCCCCACTTGTGGTTGGTGAAGAAATGTGCTGAATTATATTTCAAATGTGGTGGGTGGAAATAGTAGCAGGTAAAGCCATCAGGTTGCAGGTCAAGCCTACTAAAATTTTCCTATAAATAGAGGGCTAAGTTAGAATTGAAAATCACACCAGAAACATAAGCTTTCTCTGTCTATATTATGAAGCATATTTTGTGAGTATTTAAATACTTTGAGAGTTTCTATTCATCAGTGCAAGTTTTCTTCAGCCTTATACCGATCAGAAGTACTGCACTTTTGAGGTAAGGGATAGTAAGGGATTTTAAGGGTTGTTATATTTTTCAGTTTCGTAATTTTTCTGAACTTCAAAAATTCTGGAAAAATTTGAAATGATATTTTGATGAGTTTTATTGATTGTGTCTAAAAATGGTGATTTTTGGATGTATAGATTAAGAGTTATGAATTTTACGGGGAAAGACTATTTTAAAAATAACCACTTATAACTCTTTGTGGTTAACTCTAAAATTGATGAAATTTTTATTGGGAGTACATGTATATGATAGAAGTATACTCTGTGAATTTCAAAATTTTTAGATAAAAATACAATTTATGATAAATGTCTAAATATTCGACGGTTTTGGCCATATAAAAAATAGTAACTGAGTTTTAAAAATTCTGAGAAAAATATATGTTCACTATGGGACTATATTATGCTAAATTCCTGAAAAGAAATATTTTTGGAACTGATTTGGTATTTTTCATGAAAATAGTCTAGTTATGAGTAAATGAATTAAATATGTTTTGTGAAGAAAGAAAATTGAAAAATAGGATTTTATGGCTTGAGAATCCTATATGAGGTATATGTAGATTTTTGATGAGGGTTTTGGTTATTGATGATGAAATTGTAAGAGTTGGCATTTTATGATGATTAAATGCATTAATTAGTAAAGTGTAAACAATTAAAATAAATTGTTTATAAATTTAAGTAATGTTATTCTTTCAATATCATTATACCGAAATATTGGTATGGATTTTATTGTGGAATTTCTATCTTTTGTGTCGGGGTTACTATTCATGAGTTACTATTCACGATTTACTATTCATGAGTTACGAATATTACTCTTGAGATTAAAACTATATGTTGATCATATTATTTTTATCATCATATATAACATTTTTATAATCTTGATGTTAAAATTCTCTTTCGCTTGAGTGTAAAGATGAGTAAATTATTGGTATGACCATAACTATGGATTCTCTTTGGCCAGTAGTGCAAAGTTGAGTTGTTGACTGGTATGATCATGACCATTGAATTTATAACTGAATATCTTTAGCTTAAGTGCAAAGGTGAATTGATCAACATGGTTATAATTATTGTTTATATAAATTTTGAAATGATTATATATTTATTTGAGATATTAATATCTTTGGCCCGTAGTGCAAAGATGACCTGTTGATGAATATCTTTGGCCTGTAGTGCAAAGATGGTCTGTTGATGAGTATCTTTGGCCTGTAGTGCAAAGATGGTCTGTGGATGAATATCTTTGGCCCGTAGTGCAAAGATGGATTTGTTAGTATGATTATAAACAGGAACTGTGATTTGGTATAACCATGATCTTTGATGTTTCAGGTAAAGACATGTGATGAAAATTATCTTCGTCCTGGATGAGAAGAGGAATTTAGAACTACAGTTATGATTATGAGTTATTCATATGATTGTGGACCAGAATTATTGATTGATGTTACAGGGATAAAACATTGTTGGTGAATTTCTAATATGGAGAAGATAATAGAGTCTATAGTCTATTTGACTCTTCTAATGGATTGCTCATTCCGCTGCAACTATGGTTGAAATTTTTATCATTTACCATATGTTCTAAATCTCTGATTTATTATTGATGAAGGCTATTGATAATTTAATTATCTTTAGTCATGATATTCTTTACTGAGCTAGTTGTGCTCACCCTTTTGCTTCACAATTCCTTTCAGGTAATAAGAGTGTAGCTGGGTCGAGCGGGGGTAACAAGGGAATAGAACGGTGGTCATCATTTAGTAGTTATATTTGGTGAAGAAAATAGGGTGAGGCAAACCCAACGTTGGAAGGGTGTTTTGTCACTATCATACAAGATGTCTAATGACATACAACCTCGTGTCATCATAAGACATGGTTGTGTTCATCCACTTGCTGAGTATATCTATGGGCACTACCTATATAATCTTGATGTTTGTTTGAAGTATAATTCACGATTAAAGACAGTGGAGATAATGATAAGTCAAGAGAAGATTCACCATTGGGAAGAATATGATAGTAATCTTCTCGTTTTTCTTTGGGGTCTATTGGGTCAACCAAGGATAATTCTGTGGCCATATGATATCTATCATAACCTAGACGCGTGGCCTCCCATGTACGAAGGTTTCCTTGAGCACTTCCCAAAGATTCTAATTTCTAAAACAGTTTTTGACTATACCTTTATGTAAGGTGTCATTGTGAGGTGATGTCCACGGTTGGAACATGAGTCACATTTGGTATATATTTGTATCCAAACTCACAGCATATGTGTTGTTGTATTTTACACGACAATTGTTGTAATAAAGTTGTAGTTGTTTTCTGTACCATGTATTTGGCGACTCAGAATAGGTTGGATGGAATGGACCTATTTTGGGGTTGTCACAATTCGTGTTAAAACTCTCAGCTATGTTTTGTCGTATTTTACACGACAGTTGTATAATTAAGTTTGTAGTTAGATTATGTACCATGTATCTGGCGACTCAGAATGGGTGATGTATACCTGTTTTGGGGATGTCACAATAACAACCTTGCTTGAACAACAATAAGCTAAGGTTACAATCTTACTCAATAAAAGAACTAAGTTAATGAACTCGCATGATTAATAACAAGTTGAAGAATAAAGCTTGCTCAACATAAGAATAATAGAAATTAGGAACTTGCGTAATAAGAAACAAAATAACGATAGGAAACCTTCTCAACTTAAGAGTTAAGTTAAAGAACTTGCATGATCGTAAAAATAGGGTTAGGGAACTTGCGTAATCATAATCATGATAAAGATAAATACTTGCTCGACAACAAAAGGTAAATAGAGTTATGAAACTTGCATTCATTATAAAGAGAATGAAGTTAGGAAACTTATCTCGTGCGTAAGCTACATAATTATACCACACGTTCACCAAAATACCCTTCACATACCATTAGAATTACAATATCGGTTAGTTTATTTATACTAACATTAACCTTATAAGTTCCATTCACCATCTTGTTTAAGTTATAACCTTTAACTTAAGGTCTAACCCTATTGATCAACCACATAACACTAATCTGAAAACTCACTAACATATAACGTAAAGCTATAGCAATCAATTCTCATCTCTAACTTTTACAAACATCGAGTATCAATCGTTATATAACTTGTTAATTAATAACTTAAAATCTTCATATTTGGTATTACAATGCATCCACAATATGTTATTACATCATATAATATGATTAACACATTTTTATGTTCATAAGATTAAGTTACGATTGTATACTATGGACTGAAATAAAAAAAAACAGTTTTTGTCAGGGGTTGGCGCGATCGCGCCATTTTAAGCTTTGGCACCAGCGCGGCCGCGCTGGTGCGCAGACCTGGAATCTGCAGTTCGCGATTTGCACATAGCAAAAAGTCAATTTGGCTTACAAGCTACATTCTAACAATCAATTTTCACACATATAAGTTACATAAACCTCACAGAAACACATTCTAAGACTTCTAACATGTTTTTAACTATATAACAACCTAAACATCAAAATTACAACCTTTAATTTCACTATTTTTATTATTTCTTCTTTTTTTGACATTCATAGCGGAATTCATCACTGTGAATTTGTTTTTCAATCAAAACAACTAATTTAACTCATAGTGTTTTCGTTTCCTCATGTATTTTCATAATCAACAAAAATTTACAGTTTAACACATGAATTGAACATCAATTTTAATTCTAAAATAAGCCATATCATATATAGATATATCACTGTAATTCAATTCTTCAATACTAAGCATATTTTCATGAAATTGACTACTCTAAATCATGAATGAATGATACAAAACATGTTATCAACACCAATTAATACATATAACTCCATGTTTTCAACAATTATACTAAAAAATAATTTATAAATAAATTTTTATGAAAACTCAAAACATAAGAAGTAAGATCAAAAGGGTTAAATTACTACCTCTTGTTTGAGCACAGATGATAGCGACCCCTTTGATTATCTCAAACTCACAAAACCCTTCTCTTCTTCCTTCTCTCTTTTTAATCTATTTTCTTCTTTGTTCTTTCTCTCTTCTGTTCTTTCTTTGCAAATAGATAGACCAACAATAATACATAAAAGAAAAACTAACAAAACATAATACGCCTAATTAACCATCAGTTACTGTGATGTCCCCAAAATAGGTATACATCACCTATTCTGAGTCGCCAAATACATGGTACAAAATACAAACTTAATTATACAACATGAGTTGAGAGTTTTTAAACGAATATTATCTTCTAGACAATATCCAAACTCAAATAAAGTACTCATTACAATTATTATCACACTATTTCATAGAATAGTGAGGACTACTATAACACCATCTTGGACCATTACTCCGTTCCCCGACTAGTCCCGGCTACGTTCTCATTTCTTGAAGAGAACAATGAAAGCAAAAGGGTGAGCTCAACTAGCCCAATAAGAAAAATTATGACTAAGATAATGCAGAATAAATTATTGTTAGCCTTCAACAGTGATAAACTGATAAAATACAATAAACATTAAGTTTAACTGTAGCGGAACAAGCAATTCATTAGAAGAGTCAAGTAGAGCATGATATCTACAATCTTCTATGATTTAAAATTTTTATCATCAATTTTATCGCTGAGACTCAGCTTAATAAATAATTCACATCACTGAATTATCCATGCACTATGGGCCAAGGATATTCATTAGTATCACAACCACGAATTATCCATACACTACGGGCCAAGGATATTCGTGTTTTCACCAATGGTCATGATCATGCCAACCACTGTCCATTAATGTACTACAGGCTAATGAGGACTTTTACCACATCATTTGTAATATTACGGTTATGATTATATCGAATAATCCCTGGTCATAATCATACCAATCAACAGTCCATCACGTAACCCACATATGACTTTCACCATAATATAAGCATGAGGATGATGACAATGATATAAGAATTCAGTTAAAAAAATGCAAAGGATAAATTTTTAAAAATTTATAATTCAATTTATCCAGAATTCAATAATGTCCAAAATTGTCAACATGATACTACTTTGTGGAGTAAAATTCAAGAATAATATTGTAACAAAAATAATTTTAATAGAAAAAAAATTAATTTTTTGTTATGAATAGTACCCCGGGTGAATAGTACTTGGGTGAATAGTACTCTGTGAATAGTATTTCAAGAATAGTACCCGTGAATAGTACTTTATAAATAGTATCTGTGAATAGTACTCCGTGAATAGTACTTCGAGAATAGTACCTATGAATAGTACTTTATGAACAATACTTTGTAAATAGTACCCGTGAATAGTACTTTATGAATAGTATCACGTGAATAGTATTCTGGCATGAAAAGATCAATAATTATCAAGAATGCTCAAAATAATATTTTTATGAAAAGATACTGGATGAAGCGCAAATATCAAGAATATTCTACTAATTTTACGGAGTATAGAAGCAATACTTTAACAGAATGAGTGTAGAATTAGGAATATGAAATGAAATAATATTATTCACATATTACAGAGTATGGAAGAAAATATTATTTCTTACGAATACTGAATAAAAATAATATCCCTTACCTCAGAAGAAGAATGGATACTAGAATAGTGAAGTAACAAAATACTCTTCTTCTTTCTCTCTATAGCTTCTCTCTCCATAGCTTCTCTCTTGTGAGTCTTAGTGAATTGATGAGAATAAAAGAATAATGAGCTTCTATTTATAGGAAAACATAGTTTTGATAATTGCACGTTTTGGGGCTCGAATTATTACAGTATAGTACCTTCATCTTTTTCTCTATTTTTAATTTAGTCCTACAAGTATTATCAAACTTACACCACATCCCCTAATAGTACATGCATGTGAATCAATAGTTCCATTCATGTGAATAAATAGTTATATGCATGTGAATTAATAGCAATTAATTGCTCATTTATCCGATTAATTACCTGATTGGTCAATTTAACATCCAGAAATCAATTATTATCGAAATAAATGTCGATTTTCACTAACACTAATAATCCCAACACAAAAAAAATATCAATTTCATCTTTAATCAACACGAACTTATTCATCATTAATATTATAACTCACAATATTTAACAATTAGATCATTCTTAGGAAAGAGGGGGCTTTCCGATAAGGATTTCTCTCTATTGGCGCGCAATTAGGTGACCAAACCCCTTTTCTCGATAGAACTTTCTAGACATCGTCAATATTACAAATAATAGTATTAATAACTTTGTTGTCTCAATTATTGATTTAAAAATATAAAATATTATGCAAATGATACTTTAGCAATAATTGAATCAATAATATTTAGAGATATTATGCAGCAATTACTGTAGCAATAATTGAGTATAACTGAGTGAATTCTCACATAAGCATCAATAATCAATACCGTGTGCTACTATACAACCACGCGTATTACTGTACTTTTACCATCGGATATTTAAACAATTTAACGGTAAAACTTTCGCCGTTATATTTATAAAAAGACATTTCTGTCATTTTCTAACTCCGAAAATACTTTCGTTGTGGGATCCACCAATGATTTTGCCATTGTACGAATATTCCCTGTTAAAACGAATATTCCCTAATCAATCGAATATTTTATAATAACTTGTTTACTTTGTAAAATTTATAAATATTACCCACAACTAAAACATTATATCAAAACTACACCATAATATTTAAAAATATATTTCGAGAATAATAATCTTTATTCATAAAAGTTGGGGTCTTACAGTTACACATTCTGAGAAATAAATTTTTATCAGTTCTTTTAAAATTCAAAAACCATAAGGCCTTATTTGGCAAAACCAATTATAAATAATGACTTAATCATTTCTTAAGCCTTGTTTGGCAAAAATAAGATTAAAATAAGAATTTCAAAAACTATAAGGCTTTGTTTGATAAGACCAAATTAAAACTCTTTTAATTTCATAACTCATTTATAATATAGTTTATTGTCCCATTTTATTTAATCAAATTTCCATATTCAAATTTAACTAAATTAAAATTAATAACAACTTATTAAGTCAGTTTGCCACATAATCCAATACAACAAAATTATAATTTTTATTATAATTTTATTTAATAAATTAACACATCACTTTAATTACTAAATCAAATTAAAACATCATTATAGCAATTCATTCAATCCTTATCAACTCTCTAATTTAATTATTAAATTAGAATATTATTTTATAATAATTAATTCATCACTCTTTTATTTTAATTAACTTCAAAATATCAATTTACCAATTATCAACTTAATTAACATATTATCTTAATTAAGTTAATTCCTACAACTCATAAATTATTTATTTAACTAATAAATAATCAAATTAAACAATTGTTTATTAACAATAAACATATTAACTAAAATATTTATTTAATTCAGTAAATATTTAAAATTACAATTAAAATTTTGGATTGTTACAGGATCTTGAAGTACTTGTCCTTTAAAATTGATGCCACCCATGTCCTTATTTTTTGCACTTGAGGCAACTGTCTCACCAATATACTTATCCTTGTTCATGTATGTAAGAACCCAATTTTTTATAAATTAAATTAAATTTTCTCTATTTATTATTTTAAAATAGTAAGGGTTGATTTGATTAATGTGGTTAGTTATAGGTAAAATGCGCAAATATCTTGAATAAGCAAGTGGTTATAAAATATTCTTTGTTATCGGGGAATATTAGTTTGGTCGTGGAATATTCTTGTTGTCGAAAAATATTCGTACGACGGCGCAGCCTTTTTGTGGGCCCCATAACGGAAAGCGATTGGATAAAAAAAACGACAAGTATAAGTTATTTATAAATAACGGCGTAGTTGTTACCGTTAACACTGTTAGAATACCCGGTGGTTAAAACACAGTAATACGCGTTGTTGCACAGTAGTACACGGTATTGCGCCAATTATTGATTCTTACGTAAGAAGACACTACTCAATAATTGTTACAGTAATTACTGTTCAATATTTTATTTTTTTGATTCAATAATTACTACGTTGATATTTTATATTATTGTTGTTTCAATAATTGTTACTACATAGTATTTTCCATTATCAGATTAATAATTCATATTTGAATAATATTATTAGATAATATTATTGACAATGTCTAGAAAGTTCTGTCTAAGGAGAGGTTTGGTCACCTAATTGCGCTCCAGTAAGGAGAAATCCTTATTGGAAAGCCCCCTCTTTCCTGGGAACGACCTGGTTGTCAGTATTGTGATTCTATAATATTATTTGAGAATAATTAATTATTAATTTATATGATTAGAAAAATATTTATTTTATGTGGATATAGATGGAGAAAATTTTTAAGGTGACAATTGTTGAAAATTGGTATTTTATTTTTTCTGATAAAATAATTCATTTAAATATATTATTATATTTTAATAATATAATAATGATGATATTTTTACAATGAATGTGTGATATATGAATAAATGAGGAGGAAGAGTATTTTTGTTACAAAAAATATTTAAAACATATTTTTCATGTTTGTGGACCCTAATTTTTGACTGAAATTTGATTATAGCCTGTAAAATCGTCCGTATGTGGATTTCGGTCAATTTCTGTTTAGAATTTAAAATAACTTAAACTTACAAAGTTGTAGAGAATTGAATTTCATATGGAATGGCTATAAGATTCTAATTTTTCTGATAAAAAGACTATTTATTATGAATTATTGAAGTTCCGAAATAATTGATTTTTGAAGTTTTAGCTATTTTTTATGAAAAACGTTTTTTGCAATTGGGTGGGCCCCACATGTGATATAAATGTGCTAAATTCAGTTGGTCTAAGGTGGGCTTGAAAAATTTTAATTATATTAATATTTTATTAAATTTTCTGCTTTGGTGTTCTAAGCATTTTCCTATAAAATAGGGTGCTTAGATTAGAATTAAAAATCACATCAGAAACTGAAATCTTCTCTTTCTATATTATCGAGCGTATTCTTGTGAGTATTTTGATACTTTGAGTGTTGCTATACGGTGCAAGTTCCTTCAGCACTATATCTAGTATTCCAGTCAGAGGTACTGTCTTTTTGAAGGTAAGAGATGTTATTTTTTTTTATAAATGATATTATTTCTTTCAATATCATTATGCCAAAATATTAATATGAACTTTTTATCGAATTTGGAACTTTTAGTGTCAGGGTTACTATTTACGTATACGACACTATTCACGTTTACGACACTATTCACGAATACGACACTATTCACGAAAAATTAAAATTTCTTTTTTTTTCAAGATATCAATTATGGATACTAGCTTTGATTGTATCCATATTTTGATCATTCTTGAATTTTACTCCTCTATGGTTATTTATGAAGTATTTTTGAACTTGAATTATTTAAAGTACGAATTCTTAATATTTGTTCTTTTGTTCCACTGGATTCGTTTTCTTTAAAATATTTTTTATCATCCTCAGTCCTAAATGATGATATTATTGAATATCTTTGGTCTGTAGTACAAAGATGAATGATTAACTGATGAATATCTTTGGCCGTAGTGCAAAAATGAACATGTGTTTAGATGAACATGACCAACTGGTGATACAAATGAATATCTTTGGCCTGTAGTGCAAAGATGAATATTTGATTCAAGATGTATATTGATTGATGTTACAGGGATAAAATATTGATGATGAACTTTTAAATTCATAGATGATAGTAGATTTCATCCTCTACTTAACTCTTTTAACGAATTATTATTTCTACTACGAATATTGGTTTAAAATTTATTGTCTATTATATTCTATTAGATTTTTCCCTGTTGAGGACTAACGATAATTTGTTCTATATTATCTTAGTCATAATATTTTTTACTGGGCTAGTTGAGTTCACCCTTTCCTTTTTGTTCTATTTTTTTTCTCAGGAGGCGAGAATGTAGCGAGTACTAGTCGGGGTATGGAATGATGGTCCTAGAAAGATGTTTTAGTAGTCCTCACTATTTTTGTAAAATAAAGTATCAATAATTGTTATGAGGACTTATTTGAGTGTGGATATTGTCTAGAAGACAATATTTATATTTTAAACTCACAGTTAAGTGTTGTCGTATTTTGCACAACAATTGTATTAATAAAGTTATAGTTGTTTCTGTACCATGTATTTGGTGACTCAAAATGGGTGATGTATACCTATTTTGGGGGCATCACAATGTATGTCTAGTTTAACTATATCCCTATGTATTTCAACTCTGTCAATCTTATCCTGCTCATGCTACTATGATTTGCTAGTTTAATAGTTAATTTGTCTTAATTTGGTCCATAGAAGTAGGGGCAGTTGCTTAAGTGCAGTGTCTGTTGTATCTACTTCACTGATGGTATTTACACCTTTTTTCCCTCCATTTATATTTCTTAAAGAACCTTTTGTTTAGTAAATATCATATGATCTGATCGTATTACCTGGCTGCAAACTTCTTGCTTTCTGAAATCTTACTGCATTTTCAGTACTACGACCTTTTGATATTCCTGTTGATATAGTTATATCATACCATAACTTGGTTTTTTTCCAACAAGTTTCAATTTCAACGTGTTAACTGTGTTTACTTCTCGCGTTCCCTATATTTTCTATTGAGAGTTTCGAAGAGGAATTTTTTGTTGTTATTTCATCAAAAATTATTATTTTCCTATTTTTTACACTAGATTTGTAATGATTTGGTGCCCTTTTACTTGCATGTAGATTTCAGTCAATTAAAAATGTCTAAATTGTCAACATGATAACTGCTTTGTGGAGTAAAATTCAAGAATAATATTCACGTATCAAAAATAATTTGGACAGAAAAGAAATTAATTTTTTGGGTGAATAGTACTCGGGTGAATAATACCCTGTGAATAGTACTTCGTGAATAGTACCGTACGTATGAATAATGCCGTATAAATGAATAGTCCCCATGAATAGTACTCCGGCATGAAAAGCTTAAAATTTAATAAGAGTGTTCAAAAAAATATTTTCGTGAACAGATACTAGATGAAGCGCAAATTTTAAGGATATTCTACTAATTTCAAGGAGTATACAAGCAATACTTAACAAAATGAGTGTAGAATTCTGAATCTGAAACGAAATAATATTACTTACATACTACAGAGTATGAAAGAAAATATTATTTCTTACGAGTATTGAACAAAAAATAACATCTCTTACCTTAAAAGGAGAGTATTTCTGACTGATAGGGTGGGAATATTCTTGAAGAAAACTTAAACTATTTTTTACGCTCAAAACTTCTTTAAACTCAAAAGAAATACGCTCAAAATTATAGAAGAAGAATTCTCTGATTCTGATGTAATTTTCAATTCTAAACTAAGCATCCTATTTGTAGGAGAATGGAAGGATATTATTTAGAAAATAATCACGGACGCACAGTAGTTTTTATTCATGGGCGCAACCGTCGAAAAATTTTAATTTTACTATTTATAAATGTGCAATAAAATATTCTAATAAAATGAAAACTTTAAATAAAATATAATATATTCTATTTATAATCTAATAATTAAAACAAAACTTTATATAATATATATAAATATATATATATATATATATATGTATATATATCTATAATATAAAACAGAGCGGCTCAAATCTCAAGGCTTCAACATCCAACGATCTAAAATCATTTGGGGCTTCAACATCCGACGATCAAGAATTTATCTCTCAAAAAATTAAACCCACGTCCATCATCTCACTCTCTCACTCCAAAGAATTTTTAATTGTCAAGTTACTATTTAAAAAGTTACAATCAATCAAAAAGGCTTATAATCTATAATATAAAATAGTGTGGCTCAAATCCCAAAACTTCAACATCCAACTCCCTCAAATCAATTTAGGCTTCAACATCCAACGATCTAAAATCATTTGGGGCTTCAACATCCGACGCCCAAGAATTTATCTCTCAAAAATTCAAGCTCACATCCATCATCTCACTCTCTCACTCCAAAGAATTTTTAATTGTCAAGTTACTATTTAAAAAGTTACAATCAATCAAAAAGGCTTATAAATAATAAAAAATAAATATTAAAAAGTAGTTAAACTTAGTTTAAATTTATGAGAATTTGACTATTAAAGTTGGATATTCTTTATCTATTCATTGAAATTTGCTTTCATAAGAATTTTCATTTAAATGTTTTGTGGAGTATGTATGGAAAGTGCGGGTGTGTTAAGAATTAATTTAGGCTTTTAGTTTAGTGTGTGTCCATATTCAATGTTTCATTTTTTTGTGTTCACGATTTATTTTTATATTTTTTAATTATACAGTGCCTTCAGGCACGGGTTATCGCTAGTATATATATATATGGGAAAAATGGGTATGCACAGTAGTGCAATTTTTTTTTACACAGTCTACCCAAAACTACGTCGTTTTGGGCAGACTTGTTTAAAAAAACAGAAACACGGTTCCACCCCTCACATCTTCTCTCCTCCCAAATCGCGCATAAGGTCTTGGCTCCTCCCAAACCAGAAATCCCATTGCTCTCGGCGTCTCCGACCTCATTCTCCGGTGCCTCGATATGTATTCTTACTAGCGATAACCCGTGCCTGAAGGCATTGTATAATTTTAAAAAAAATTAAAAAAATCATGAAAAAAAATGAAGCACTGAATATGGACACATACTAAAAAAGTCTAAATTAATTATTAACACGCTCGCACTTTTCATACATACTCCACAAAGCATTTAAATGAAAAATTCTTATGAAGACAAATTTCAATAAATAAATAAAGAATATCCAACTTTAATAGTCAAATTCTCATAAATCTAAACTAAGTTTAACTACATTTCAAGATTTAATTTTTATTATGTATAAGCCTTTTTAATTGATTGTAACTTTTTAAATAGTAAGTTGACAATTAAAATTTATTGTTTGCTTGTTATAACAACTCCTTTTTTTCGCACGTAGATGGGTATACAATTTCGCAGAACCGTAACTTGATACAAAAACTGATTGCAGGTCGTTATATAAATTTAAGATTAGCTCAGCAACAAAGTTTAAAAATGAAGAACCATGAAAAATAAGAGAGGGAGATTTACGACTCTACAAAATTGTATAAATGTATGAATTGTATAAATTATATAAATTTAAGTGTTATTAATGTATGAAACAAATATAAAGATTTTTTTAGCAATAGATTCATCTTAACTAATCATATGAAATTAGGTATTATATTCAAAGGCAATCTAACCTATTCCATTTTAAAGGAGAGACTTGGTCATCCGACAACACACACACACACTGATACAACTAATGTAAGACCCCAATTTTTTAATAAAGATGATTTTTCTATAAATATCATTTTTAAATATTATGGAATGAATTTGATATAATGTTATAGTTGTGGGTAATATTTATAAATTTTGTAAAGTACGCAAGTTGTTGTATAATATTCGATTGGTCGAAGAATATTCGTTTTATCAGGGAATATTCGTACGACGGCACAATCATTGGTGGACCCCACAACAAAATTATTGTCAGATTGAGAAAATGACAAAAATACTTTACAAAAATAACGGTGAAAGTTTTACCGTTAACTGTTGAAACACCCGGTGTTAAAAGTACAGTAATACGCGTGGTTGCATAGTAGCACACGATATTGATTATTGATGCTTACATGAGAAGTCACTCAGTTTTGTTCAATTATTGTTACAGTAATTGCTGTATGGTATCTCACGTTATTTGATTCAATTATTGTCAATATTTTATAATCAATAATTGAGAGGATAAAGTTATTAATATTATTATTTGAAATATTAACGATGTCTAGAAGTTCTGTCAAGGAGAGGTTTGGTAACTTAATTGCGCGCCAATAGGGAGAAACCCTTATTAAAAAGTCCCCTTTTTCCTGGGAACGACCTGGTCGATTAATATTGTGAATTATAATAATGATGATAAATATTGTTAATTATATTGAGGTGTCTTTTTATGAAGTTACGGAAGTTTATATATATTATATATAAATTTTATTTTATTAGTATTATTAATGTGATAAAATAGAAAAGTTTTTTATATAAAACATAATACTTTTATAAAGTTATCTATTTTATTAGACTATAAATAGAATATTTTATATTCTATTATGCATAGTATTTTGCATAGTAAATTTTTTTTATATAAAACAGAATACTTTTATAAAGTTATTTGTTTTATTAGATTTTAAATAGAATATGTTATATTTTATTATGCATAGTATTTGTATAGTACCTGCATAGTATTTGCATAGTAAAACTTTTTATATAAAACAGAATACTTTTTATAAAGTTTTGTTTTATTTGATTATATATAGAATATATTATATTTTATTGCATAGTGCAGCATAGTATCCTTTCCATTCTCCTGTAAATAGGATGCTTAATTAGAATTGAAATCACACTAGAAATTCAGAGAATTCTCTCCTATAATCTTGAGCGTATTTCTTTAGAGTTTTCAGAAGCTTTGAGCGTAGAAAAAATAGTATAAGTTTTCTTCAAGAATATCCTCGCCCTACCAGTCGGAATACTCTTCTTTTACGGTAAGGGGTATTATTCTTTCATATTCACGAAGAGAATTATTTTCTTTCCAATACTCGTAAGAGTTGTTATTCCATTCTTTATTATTATGTTGGAATAACCTGTCTATTCGAAGTACCGCATATATGGTGAAATTCTGTTGTTATTCCATTATTTATCATTCTATTGGAACATCATGTCTGTGCTTTTACGCATGACCTGGTTCCATTATTTATTATTCTGTTAGAATATCCTGTCTGTGTATTTATGCATGACCTGGTTCCATTATTTATTATTTTGTTGGAACATCCTGTCTGTGCGTTTATGCATGACCTGGTTCCATTATTTATTATTCTGTTGGAATATCATGTCTGTGCGTTTACGCATGACCTGGTTCCATTATTTATTTTTCTGTTGGAATAACCTGTCTGTGCGGTCTATCGCATGCTTGGTGAATTCTTTTGTTATTCCATTATTTATTATACTCAGTTGGCTAAAGTTTTGGCTTTTATACTCCATGAAATTAGTGGAATATCTTTGATATTTGTGCTTCATCCAATATCTTTTCATGGAAATATTCTTCTGAGCATTCTTGAATTTTACTCTACAAAGCAGTATCATGTTGACAATTTAGACGTTGTTGGTTCCTGGATAAATTAATTCTTGAACTTATTTTATTGAATTCTTATATCATTGTCATCATCCTCATGTTTATATTTTGTTGAAAGTCATCTATGACCTGTAGTGTATAGATGGACTTAGTATGATTATGACCAGGGATTATTTGGTGTAATCATGACCGTAATATTATAAATGATGTGGTAAAAGTCCCCATTGGCCCGTCGTGCATTGATGGACAGTTGTTGGCATGATTATGACCATTGATGAATACACGAATATCCTTGGCCAGTAATGCATGGATAATTTGTGGTCGTGATACTAATGAATATCCTTGGCCGTAGTGCAGGGATGATGTGGATTATTTATTAAGCTGAGTCTAAGCGATAAAAGTGTTGAAAAACCTTTTTAATTCATAAAAGATAGTATATTTTATTCTCTACTTGACTCTTTTAATGGAAAGCTTGTTCCGCTGCAGTTAAACTTGATATTTGTTATATTTTATCAGTTTAACACTGTTGAAGACTAATGATAAATTATTCTACATTATCTTAGTCATAATATCTCTTATTGGGCTAGGTGAGCTCACCCTTTTGCTTTAATTGTTCTCTTCAGGAAATAAGAACGTAGTGAAGACTAGTCGGGGAACGGAGTAACGATTCAAATGATAGCACTAGTAGTCCTCACTATTATATGAAATAGTGTGAAAATAAATATATTGAGGACTTATTTTGAGTTTGAATACTGTTTAGAAGAAAATATTGTATTAAAACTCACAGCTTATGTTTTGTCGTATTTTACACGACAGTTGTATAATTAAGTTTATTTGTATTTTGTACCATGAATTTGACGACTCAGAATAGGTGATGTCTACGGTGACGACCCCAAAATAGGTCCAATCCATCCAACCTATTCTGTGTCGCCAAATACATGGTACAGAAAATAACTACAACTTTATTACAATAATTATCTTGTAAAATACAACAACACATGCTGTGAGTTCTGATACAAATATATACCAAATGTGACTCTCATCCCAACCGTGGACAGCACCTCACAATGGCACCTTACATAAAGGTGTAAGACCCCGAATTTTATGAAATAAAAGTATTCAATTTTTCTATTCAGTAAATGGTTAAATTGATAAATGTTAAAGTTAAGGGTGATATATAAATTTTTTTCAAAATACACAAGTGGTTATAAAATATTCATTGTTGTCGGGGAATATTCGTTTGGTCGTGGAATATTCTTTCTGTCGGGAAATATTCGTACGACGGCGCAGCTATTTGTGGGCCCCATAACGAATAACTGTCGGATGAAGAAAATGATAAATTTGAGTTTTTACAAATAACGACGTAGTTGTTACCGTTAACACTGTTGGAATACCCGGTGGTTAAAATACAGTAATACGCGTTATTGCACAGTAGCACACGGTATTGCACAGTATTTTTGAAATTATTGATTCTTACGTAAGAAGGCACTACTCAATAATTGTTACAGTAATTACTGTTCAATATTTTATTTTATTGATTCAATAATTGCTGCGTTGATATTTTATATTATTGTTGTTTCAATAATTGTTGTTGCACAGTATTTTCTATTATCAGATCAATAATTCATATTATTTGAATAGTATTATTAGATAGCATTATTGGCAATGTCTAGAAAGTTCTGTCTAAGGAGAGGTTTGGTCATCTAATTACGCGCCAGTAAGGAGAAATCCTTATTGGAAAGCCCCCTCTTTCCTAGGAACGGCCTGATTGTCATAAATGTGATTCTATAATATTATTTATGAATAATTAATTATTGATTCATATGATAAGGAAATATTTATTTTATGTGGATATAAACGAGGGATATATTTTTGTGGTTAAAAATGAAGGAGTTAATGTTGAGGTTTTTATCCGTATTTTTGTCGGAATGGAGGTATTAAAAATCAGGGTTTTTGAGATATTTTGCGGGGGTTATAATTTTTAATCCGACCGTTGGATCGTGGTAATTTTTGGATATGTTATACATATATAAGTTGAGTATATGCCCACAAATTTTGAACCGTTAAAAATGAACGTATGATTTATTATGAATTTTACGAGATGACTGGTTCAGAAATTGTTGAATTTTCGGAGTTTATCATTTTGGTGGAAAATTCTAGAATTGATGGGCCCCACTTGTGGTTGGTGAAGAAATGTGCTGAATTATATTTCAAATATGGTGGGTGGGAATAGTAGCAGGTAAAGCCATCAGGTTGCAGGTCAAACCTACCAAAATTTTCCTATAAATAGAGGGCTAAGTTAGAATTGAAAATCACACCAGAAACATAAGTTTTCTATCTTTCTCTCTCTAGATTATTGAGTGTATTTTGTGAGTATTTAGATACTCTGTGAGTTTCTATTCATCAGTGCAAGTTTCCTTCAGCCTTATACCGATCAGAAGTACTGCTCTTTTGAGGTAAGGGATTGTAAGGGATAGTAAGGGATTGTAAGGGATAGTAAGGGATTTTAAGGGTTGTTATATTTTTCAGTTTCGTAATTTTTCTGACCTTCAAAAATTCTGGAAAAATTTAAAATGATATTTTGATGAGTTTTCTTGATTGTGTCCAAAAATGGTGATTTTTGGATGTATAGATTGAGAGTTATGAATTTTATGAGAAAAGACTATTTTAAAAGTAACAGCTTATAATTCCTTGTGGTTAACTCCAAAATTGATGAAATTTTTATTGGGAGTACATGTATATGATAGAAGTATACTCTGTAAATTTCAGAATTTTTAGACAAAAGTACAATTTTTGATAAATGTCTAAATATTCGGCTATTTTGGCCATATGAAAAATAGTAAATGACTTTTAAAAATTCTGAGAAAAATATATGTTCACTATGGGACTATATTATGCTAAATCCCAGAAAAGAAATATTTTTGGAACTGATTTGGTATTTTTCATAAAAATGGTCTAGTTATGAGTAAATGAATTAAATATGTTTTGTGAAGAAAGAAAATTGGAAAATAGGATTTTATGGCTTGAGAATCCTATATGAGGTATATGCAGATTTTTGATGAGGGTTTTGGTTATTGATGATGAAATTGTAAGAGTTGGCATTTTATGATGATTAAATGCATTAATTAGTAAAGTGTAAACAATTAAAATAAATTGTTTATAAATTTAAGTAATGTTATTCTTTCAATATCATTATACCGAAATATTGGTATAGATTTTATTGTAGAATTTCTATCTTTTGTGTCGGGGTTACTATTCATGAGTTACTATTCACGATTTACTATTCATGAGTTACGAATATTACTTTTGAGATTAAAACTATATGTTGATCATATTATTTTTATCATCATATATAATATTTTTATAACCCTGATGTTGAAATTCTCTTTCACTGGAGTGTAAAGATGGGTAGATTATTGGTATGATCATGACTAGGGTTCTCTTTGGCCTGTAGTGTAAAGTTGAATTGTGACTGGTATGATCATGACCATTGAATTTATAATTGAATATCTTAAGCTTAAGTGCAAAGGTGAATTGATCAACATGGTTATAATTATTGTTTATATAAATTCTGAAATGATTATATATTTCTTTGAGATATGAATATATTTGGCCTGTAGTGCAAATATGAATTGTTGATGAATATCTTTGGCATGTAGTGCAAAGATGGTCTGTTGATGAATATCTTTGGCCTGTAGTGCAAAGATGAACTGTTGTTGAATATCTTTGGCCCGTAGTGCAAAGATGGTTTGTTGATGAATATCTTTGGCCCGTAGTGCAAAGATGGATTTGTTAGTATGATTATAAACAGGAACTGTGATTTGGTATAACCATGATCTTTGATGTTTCAGGTAAAGATAGGTGATGAAAATATTCTTCGTCCTGGGTGCGAAGAAAAATTTATAGTCACAATTATGATTATGAGTTATTCATATGATTGTGGAAAGGAACTGTTGAGTGATGTTACATGGATAAAATATTGTTGGTGGATTTTTAACATGGAGAAGATAATAGACTTTATAGTCTATTTGACTCTTCTAATGGATTGCTCGTTCCGCTGCAACTATGGTTGAAATTTTTATCATTTACCATATGTTCTAAATCTCTGATTTATTGTTGATGAAGGCTATTGATAATTGAATTATCTTTAGTCATGATATTCTTTACTGGGCTAGTTGTGCTCACCCTTCTATTTCACAATTCTTTTCAGGTAATAAGAGTGTAGCTGGGTCGAGCGGGGGTAACAAGGGAATAGAACGGTGGTCATCATTTAGTAGTTATATTTGGTGAAGAAAATAGGGTGAGGCGAACCCAACGTTGGAAGGGTGTTTTGTCACTATCATACAAGATGTCTAATGACATACAACCTCGTGTCATCATAAGACATGGTTGTGCTCATCCACTTGCTGAGTATATCTATGGGCACTACCTATATAATCTTGGTGTTTGTTTGAAGTATAATTCTCAATTAGAGACAGTGGAGATAATGATAAGTCAAGAGAAGACTCACCATTGGGAAGAATATGATAGTAATCTTCTCGTTTTTCTTTGGGGTCTATTGGGTCAACCAAGGATAATTCTGTGGCCATATGATATCTATCATAACCTAGACGCGTGGCCTCCCATGTACGAAGGTTTCCTTGAGCACTTCCCAAAGATTCTAGTTTCTAAAACAGTTTTTGACTGTACCTTTATGTAAGGTACCTTTGTGAGGTGCTGATACATGATGGTGTCCAATGTCACATTTGGTATATATTTGTATCCAAACTCACAACATATGTGTTGTTGTATTTTGCACGACAATTGTTGTAATAAAGTTGTAGTTGTTTTCTGTACCATGTATTTGACGACTCAGAATGGGTTGGGTGGAATGGACCTATTTTGGGGTTGTCACAAAAGGTATAGTCAAAAATTGTTTTAGAAATTAAAATTTTTGGGAAGTGCTCAAGGAAACCTTCGTACATGGGAGGCCATCCATCTAGGTTATGATAGATATCATATGTCCACAGAATTATCCTTGGTTGATCTAATAGACCCCCAAAAAAACAAGAAGATTACTATCATATTCTTTCCAATGGTGAGTCTTCTCTTGACATACCATTATCTCCACTGTCTTTAATCGTGAATTATACTTCAAACAAATACCAAGATTATATAGGTAGTGCTCGTAGATATACTCAGCAAGTGGATGTGCACAACCGTGTCTTATGATGACACGAGGTTGTATGTCATTAGACATCTTGTATGATAGTGACAAAACACACTTCCAACGTTGGGTTCGCCTCACCTTATTTGATTCACCAAATATAACTACTAAATGATGGCCACCGTTCTATTCCCCTGTTACCCCCGCTCGACCCAGCTACACTCTTATTACCTGAAAGGAATTGTGAAATAGAAGGGTGAGCACAACTAGTCCAGTAAAAAATATCATGTCTAAAGATAAATAAATTATCAATAGCCTTCAACAGTAATAAATCAGAGATTTAGAACATATGGTAGATGATAAAAATTTTCAACCATAGTTGCAGCGGAACGAGCAATCCATTAGAAGAGTCAAATAGACCATAAAATCTATTATCTTCTTCATGTTAAAAATCCATCAACAATGTTTTATCCCTGTAACATCAATCAACAGTTCTGGTCCACAATCATATAAATAACTCATAATCATAATTGTGATTCTAAATTCCTCTTCGCATGCAGGACGAAGATAATTTTTATCACATGTCTTTACCTGAAACATCAAAGATCATAGTTATACCAAATCACAGTTCCTATTCATAATCATACTAATAAATTCATCTTTGCACTACGGGCTAACGATATTCGTCAACAGTTCATCTTTGCACTGCTGGCCAAAGATATTCAACCAAATATCATCTTTGCACTACAGGCCAAATATATCCAACAACAGATCATCTTTGCACTACAGGACAAAGATATTCAACCACAGATCATCTTTGCACTACGTGCCAAAGATATTCATTAACAATTCATATTTGCACTACAGGCCAAATATATTAATATCTCAAAGAAATATATAATCATTTCAGAATTTATATAAACAATAATTATAACAATGTTGATCTTTTCACCTTTGCACTTAAGCTAAAGATATTCAGTTATAAATTTAATGGTCATGATCATACTAGTCAACAATTCAACTTTGCACTACTGGCCAAAGGGAACCCATAGTCATGATCATACCAAAAATCTACCCATCTTTACACTCAAGTCAAAGAAAAATATCATCATTAGCGTTATAAAAATGTTATATATGACAGTAAAATTAATATAATCAACATATAGATTTAATCTCAAGAGTAAAATTCATAAATCAACTATAATTTGATCAGAAAAAGAAACCAATTTTGTCGTGAATAGTAACTCATGAATAGTAACTTATGAATAGTAACTCATGAATAGTAACTCGTGAATAGTAACTCGTAAATAGTAACCCCGACATGAAAAAGGTAGAAATTCTACAATAAAATCCATACCAATATTTCGGTATAATGATATTGAAAGAATAATATTTTTTAAACCTATAAACAATTTATTTTAATTATTTACACTTTACTAAATAATACATTTAATCATCCTAAAATGTCAAACTCATAAGATTTTATCACCAATAACCAAAACCCTCATAAAAAAATCTGCATATACCTCATATAGGATTCTCAAGCCATAAAATCCTATTTTTTACTTTTCTTACTTCACATAACATATTTAATTCATTTACTCATAATTAGTCCATTTTCATGAAAAACACCAAATCAGTCCCAAAAATATTTTTTTTTGAGATTTACCAGAATATAGTCCCATATTGAACATATATTTTTCTCAAAATTTTTAAAGATTCATTTACTATTTTTCATATGGCCAATACTGCCGAATATTTATACATTTATCAAAAATTATACTTTTTTCCAAAAAATTCGAAATTTACAGAGTATACTTCTATCATATACATGTACTCTCAATAATTTTTTTTTTAATTTTAGAGTTAACCACAAGGAGTTATAAGCGGTTACTTTTAAAATAGTTTTTTCTCATAAAATTCACAACTCTTAATCTATACATCCAAAAATTGCCATTTTTGGACACAATCAAGAAAAATCATCAAATTATCAGTTCAAATTTTTCTAGAATTTTTGAAGATCAGAAAAATTATGAAACTGAAAAACATAACAACCCTTAAAATCTCTTACTATCCCTTGCCTCAAAAGAGCAGCACTTCTGACTAGATATCGGATATGACGCTGAAGAAAACTTGCACTGATGAATAGTAACTCACCATGTATCTAAATACTCACAAAATACACTCGATAATCTAGAGAGAAAAAGAGAGAAAATATATGAATTCTTGTGTGATTTTCAATTCTAACTTAGCCCTCTATTTATAGGAAAATGTTAGCACGCCGAAGCAGACTTGACCTGATACCTGATGGCTTTACCTGTTACTATTTTATCCACCAAAAATCAGCCATCTTCCCCAACAACCAAAAGTGGGGCCCACCTATTTCTAGAATTTTCTATCAAAATTATTTATAAACCTAATTTCTGAATCAGTCACCTCTTAAAAGTCATAAAAAATTATTCGTTCATTTTTAACCGTTCAAAATTTGTGAACATATACTCAACTTATATATGTATAACATATCCAAAAATTACCACGATCCAACGATCAAATTAAAAATTATAACTCACACAATAAAGCTGTAAGAACACTGATTTGACCTTTTAATACCTCCAATCCGACAAAATATTGATAAAACACCTCAACGTTAATTCCTTCATTTATAATATAAGACCCCAAATTATTAATAAATGAAATTTAAATTCCCTCTATTTATTATTTTGAAATAGTAAGGGTTAAATTGATTAATGAGGTTAGTTATGGGTAAAATGCGTAAATATTTCAAATAAGCAGGTGGTTATAAAATATTCATCGTTGTCGGGGAATATTCATTTGGTCGTAGAATATTCTTCCTGTCGGGGAATATTTGTACGACGGCGCAGTCTTTTATGGTCTCCATAACGAAAAGCGATTGGATGAAGAAAACGATAAGTATAAGTTATTTATAAATAACGGCGTAGTTGTTACCGTTAATACTGTTGGAATACCCGGTGGTTAAAACACAGTAATACGCGTTGTTGCACAGTAGCACACTGTATTGCACCAATTATTGATTCTTACGTAAGAAGGCACTACTCAATAATTGTTACAGTAGTTATTATTCAATATTTTATTTTATTGATTCAATAATTACTGCGTTAATATTTTATATTATTGTTGTTTCAATAATTATTGCTGCACGGTATTTTCCTTTATCAGATCAATAATTCATATTATTTGAATAATATTATTAGATAACATTATTGGTAATGTCTAGAAAATTCTGTCTAAGGAGAGGTTTGGTCATCTAATTGCGCGCCAGTAAGGAAAAATCCTTATTGGAAAGCCCCCTCTTTCCTGGGAACGGCCTGGTTGTCATAAATGTGATTATGTAATATTATTTGTGAATAATTAAATATTGATTCATATGATAAGAAAATATTTATTTTATGTGGATATAAATGAGGGATATATTTTTGTGGTTAAAAATGAAGGAGTTAATGTTGAGGTTTTTATCAGTATTTTTATCGGAATGGAGGTATTAAAAATCAGGGTTTTTGAGATATTTTGCGGGGGTTATAATTTTTAATCCGACCGTTGGATCGTGGTACTTTTTGGATATGTTATACATATATAAGTTGAGTATATGTCCCCAAATTTTGAACCGTTAAAAATGAACGTATGATTTATTATGAATTTTACGAGATGACTGGTTTAGAAATTATTGAATTTTCGGAGTTAATCATTTTGGTAGAAAATTCTAGAATTGGTGGGCCCCACTCTTGGTTGGTGAAGAAATGTGCTGAGATTTTTATTCAAATGTGGTGGGTAGGAATAGTAGCAGGTAAAGCCATCAGGTTGCAGGTTAAGTCTGTTTCGGCGTGCTAACATTTTGTTATAAATAGAGGGCTAAGTTAGAATTAAAAATCACACCAGAAACAAGTTTTCTCTCTTTCTCTCTCTAGATTATTGAGTGTATTTTGTGAGTATTTAGATACTTTGAGAGTTTCTATTCATCAGAGCAAGTTTCTTTCAGTCTTATACCGGTATTCCGATCAAAAGTACTGTCTTTACGAGGTAAGGGATGTTATTTTATTCAAAAATGATATTATTTCTTCAATATCATTATGCCAAAATATTGGTTAGAAATTTTTATCAAATTTAGAACTTTTCACGTCGGGGTTACTATTCACGAGTTACTATTCACCGAAAAATGAAATTTTCTTCTTTTCGTCCAAAATATCTATTCTGGGTACTAGCTTTGATTGTATCCATGTTTTGATCATTCTTGAATTTTACTTCACTATGAATAATTATAAGGTATTTTGGACATGGATAAATCGAAATACGAATCCTTAATATTTGTTATTTTGTTTCACTGAATTCGTTTTCTTTAAGATATTTTTCATCATCCTCAGTCCTAAATGATGATATTACTGAATATCTTTGGCCCGTAGTGCAAAGATGAATGATTAACTGATGAATATCTTTGGCCCGTAGTGTAAAGATGAACAGGTGTTGAGATGAACATGACCGACTGGTGATACAAATGAATATCTTTTGTCTGTAGTGTAAAGATGAATATTTGATTAAAGATGGTTATTGATTGTTGTTACAGGGATAAAATATTGATGATGAACTTTTAAATCTTAGAAGATAGTAGAACTCATTCTCTACTTGACTCTTCTAATGGTTTGTTGTTTCCGCTGCAGTTATTGATTTAAAACTTGTTGTCTATTGTATTCTATTAGATTTTTCCCTGTTGAAGACTAACGATAATTTGTTCTGTATTATCGTAGTCATAATATTCTTTACTGGGCTAGTTGGGCTCACCCTTATCCTTTTTGTTCCATATTTCTCAGGAGGCGAGAATGTAGCGAGTACTAGTCGGGGTATGGAATGATGGTTCTAGAAGTTATTTTAGTAGTCCTCACCATTTTTGTAAAATAATGTATCAATAATTGTAATAAGGACTTATTTGAGTGTGGATATTGTCTAGATGACAATATTTGTATTTAAACTCACAGTTCTTGTGTTGTAATAATAAAGATGTAGTTGTTTCTGTACCATGTATTTTGGCGACTCAGAATGGGTGTTGTATACCTATTTTGGGGGCGTCACATATAACCACATAAATAAATCCATCATTTATATCCACATCAAAATAATATTTCCTTATCATATAAATCAATAATTAATTATTCACAAATAATATTACAAAATCACAATTATGACAACCAGGCCGTTCCCAAGAAAGAGGGGGCTTTCCAATAAGGATTTCTCCTTACTGGCGCGCAATTAGATGACCAACCTTTCCTTAGACAGAACTTTCTAGACATTGCCAATAATGCTATCTAATAATATTATTCGAATAATATGAATTATTGATCTGATAATGGAAAATACTGTGCAGTGACAATTATTGAACAAAAATAATATAAAATTTCAACGTAGCAATTATTGAATCAATAAAATAATATATTGAACAGAAATTACTGTAACAATTATTGAGTAGTACATTCTCACGTAAGAATCAATAATTAAAAAAATACTGTGCAATACCGTGTGCTACTGTGCAACTACGCGTATTACTGTATTTTAACCACCAGGTATTCCAACAGTATTAACGGTAACAACTACGCCGTTATTTATAAAACTCAAATTTGTCGTTTTCTTCATCCGACAGTTATTCTATTATGGGGCTCACAAATGACTGCGTCGTCGTACGAATATTCTCTGACAAAAAGAATATTCCACGACTAAACGAATATTCCACGACAACAATGAATATTTTATAACCACTTGCGTATTTTGAAAAAAAATTCATATATCACCCTTAACTTTAACTTTTATCAATTTAACCATTTACTGAATAGTAATTATAAGAAAAATTGAATACTTTTATTTCATAAAATTCGGGGTCTTACATATACCTATTTTGGGGGCGTCACAATTGGTATCAAAGCATATGGATATGATCCCTGGCTAAGATGTGAGACAAAAACTAGGAGGGGACCGACGGAGAATTTCTTCGCTAGTATGACCTTCCTAAGTTTATTTGGCATTAAATTGGTCGATCAGAGTATAGGGATAATATGTGATATGTTAATTAACCTTTGTTTTGTGGCAGTATTTGAAAATGACATCCGAGAATGTTGGGAATAACAATGGAGCACAGAAGACCGTTGTGTCTCCACAGATCAATAATCAAGATAATGTGCATCAGAAATGCGACAATCCTAATGCAAACAACAACACTGACCAAATGATGAACGATGGAATGTTCAGAGGCTTTATGCAATTCTTGCAACATCAGGCGAGAGCGGCTCCAGTCCGAAATACAGGTGGAAACACTGGCAACTCTCGGACGGTCACCGCCAAACAGTTCAAGGAGCTGGGACCATCGGAGTTTTTTGGAGAGCCAAAATCACTTAAGGCGGAGACATGGATAAACCAGATCAACAAGATATTTAATGTCTTGGGATGCTCCGAGGAGCAAAAGGTTCCCTTTGCCACCTTAATGTTGCGGGCAGAGGCAGATTACTGGTGGGAATCTGTGAAGCGTACTCAACCTGCCGCACTGAAGATGTCTTGGGAGAAGTTCCAAGAACTGTTCAACGACAAGTACTTTTCCGAAAGTATTCGTCACATGAAAGAGGTAGAGTTCATCAAGCTGGAGCAAAACAACATGACCGTGTCGCAGTACGAAGCCAAGTTTGCTGAGTTGTCCCAGTTTGCGTCCTACTTAGTTGATAATGAGGAGAGAATGACGTGGATGTTTATAAGAGGTTTGAAGCCGGAGATACGTCAATATCTTATCTCTCATAAACTGTGTTTGTATTCAGATGTTGTTAATAGGGCTCAGTTATTGGAACGCGATAATGAGTCAACCCAACCAAAAGAGAGCAGCCGGCAAAATGATAATACCAGTGATAACAGTCATCTAAGCGGTGACAATAAGCGTGGAGGGAATCAACATGCCAGAAATGGTAACCATTTCGGTGGTAATCATGGCCAAAATAATAAGAATGGACATTTCAAGAAGAGAAGATTCAACAATGATGGAAAGACGTCAGTATCAACACCCGTCGTTAAGGATGGAGAACGACCACCTATCATATGCTTCAAATGTGGAGGGGAGGGACACATTAGTCCAAACTGCACGATGCCATCCAAAGCATGTTACAATTATGGAAGAGAAGGTCACCTAGCCCGATTTTGTCGTGCACCAAAGTCAAGTCCAGCTGGGATGGAGGCATCAAAGGTCGTTCCAGGCAAAACAAAATCGGTAGTTAAAGGGAGAGCGTTTGTCGTGACCTCCCAGAAAATAAGGAACCCGAACGAGGTCATTACGGGTAAGCTTATCATAAACTCTAGCAAAGTATATATCTTATTTGATACCGGTTCTACCCATTCTTTTATTTCTCCTACTTGCGCTCAAGGTTTAAATTTGACTCCAGAGAAATTAGACTTTGACTTATCTGTTGAAACTTTGTTGGGAGAAAGCTTCATTACATCCACTGTTTATAAGTCTTGTTTGGTTCAAATCGGTACCCTCACATTACCTGTCGATCTTATTTCATTGAAAATACTTGCATCTGACGTAATTCTAGAGATTGATTGGTTAACTACTCATCATGCAAAAATTGATTATTTTCGTAAGGTTGTTAGCTTTCATATTCCTAACCAACCTATTATGCGAATTCAGGAAACCAAACTATTAAAATCAATCACTGTCATCTCAAGCCATAAAGCTATTCGTTTATTGAAAAATGGATGTCAAGCTTTCTTAGCTCATGTTACGGAAATAAACAAAAATACGTCAGTTTTGAATGATATTTCTATTGTTAATAAATTTCCTGACGTATTCCCTGAAGAACTTCCTGGCCTACCCCAGAGCGTGAAATTGAATTTTGTATCGACCTTGAACCCGGTACAAAACCCATTTCCAAAGCCCCATATCGAATGGCTCCTATTGAACTTCAGGAGTTAAAGACCCAACTGCAGGAATTGTTAGACATCGATTTCATTCGTCCTAGTACGTCTCCTTGGGGTGCTCCTGTTCTATACGTGAAGAAGAAGGATGGAAGTATGCGATTTTGTATTGATTATCGGGAGTTGAATCATGTCACCATCAAAAATAGGTACCCATTGCCACGTATTGATGACCTGTTCGACCAGTTGCAAGGCGCCAAATTCTTTTTAAAGATTGATCTTCATTCCGGATATCACCAATTGAAGATTAGAACCGATGACATTCCAAAGACGGCTTTCAGAACTCGGTACGGGCATTATGAATTCCTGGTCATGTCTTTTGGATTGACTAATGCTCCTGCTGCCTTCATGGATATGATGAACCGAGTATTCAAGAAATATTTAGATCACTTTCTGGTCGTCTTTATTGATGACATCCTTATTTATTTCAAAAGCCGTGAAGATCATGAGAAACACTTGAGGCTGATACTCCAAAAGCTTAGTGAAAATAAGATTTATGCTAAGTTGAAGAAATACGAGTTCTGACTTGAAGAAGTAGCATTCCTTGGGCACGTGGTGTCAAGTCATGAAATAACAATTGACCCAGCAAAGATTGAAGCTATTTAAAGCTGGGAGCAACCCAAATTAGTGACCGAAGTACGTAGCTTTCTCGGCTTAGCTGGTTATTATCGAAGATTCATGGAAGTCTTTCCTCGAATCGCTACTCCACTAACTCAGCTAACTCGGAAAGATATAAAATTCAGTTGGAGCAAAAAATGTGAGAAGAGTTTTCAAGAACTTAAGAGGAGACTCATTTCAGCACCTGTTCTGACAATACCATCTGGCTCGAAGGGATTTGTCATCTACAGTGATGCTTCGGGCAAAGGGTTAAGATGCGTTCTCATGCAACATGGGAAAGTCATAGCCTATGCCTCTCGATAACTCAAAGAATATGAGAGAAATTATCCTACTCATGATCTAGAGTTAGCAGCAGTCGTTTTTCCACTAAAGATTTGGAGGCGTTACTTGTATGGGGAGAAAGTGGAGATCTTTACGGATCATAAAAGCCTCAAATATTTTTTCACTCAAAAAGAACTCAACATGCGATAGCGACATTAGCTTGAACTATTGAAAGATTATGATCATACCATCCAATACCATCCTAGAAAAGCGAATGTGGTAGTTGACGCATTGAGTAGAAGATCATATGCGGGTACGAGTGCGATATTATCAACGCAAAGGCCCATTTTATATGATTTGAAAAGGATAAAGATAGAGTTAAAGACTCCAGGGACCCATGTGATGATGGTAAATATACGAGTAGAACCGACTTTAATTGATAAAGTTAAAGCTGCTCAAGTTACAGACCTAGAGCTGATGCGTATGAGAAAGAAAGTGCAAGAAGGTGCTATGCCGGAAGCAAGAATCGATGAAGAAGGAATACTTCAAGTCAACTCCAGACTTTGTGTTCCTAACGACCCTGATTTAAAGTATAAAATCATGATGGAGGTGCACAACACACCATTTGTAATCCATCCTGGGAGTACTAAAATGTATCATGATCTTCGACATACACTTTGGTGGGGCAATATGAAGAGAGAGATAGCGCTGTTTATCTCAAGGTGTCTAACGTGTCAACAGGTCAAGGCGGAGCATCAAGTACCTAAAGGTCCATTGCAACTACTTGAAATTCCAGAATGGAAGTGGGAGCACATTACCATGGATTTTGTTACTGGTCTTCCCAAGGTTTCTCAAGGCATAGATGCAATTTGGGTCATTGTTGATAGATTGACCAAGTCTACTCACTTCTTACCTATACGAGAAACTTATACACTTGAACTTCTTGCTCGTATGTACATAAACGAGATTGTAAGATTGCATGGTATGCCAGTATCCATAGTTTCTGATCGAGACCCAAGATTCACTTCACGATTTTGGGTTTGTTTACAGAAAGCTATGGGCACAGATTTACGATTTAGTTCAGCATATCATCCTCAAATGGACGGGCAGTCGGAGAGGACTATTTAAACTCTTGATGATCTATTAAGACTATGTGTCCTTGATTTCAAGGGAAGTTGGGACAAGTTCTTACCATTGGTGGAGTTTTCTTACAACAACAGCTATCAAACAAGTATTGGCATGGCTCCATCCGAAGCGTTGTATGGAAGAAAGTGTCGTTCTCCAGTATGCTGGGATGAGGTAGGTGAAGCAACATTGTTGGGACCGGAGTTGGTACGTATGACTACGAAAAAGATTCAAATGATCCGGTAACGTATAAAAACCTCACAAGATCGATGAAAGAGTTATGTTGATCTTCATCGAAAGGACGTAGAATTCAATATTGGAGATCATGTGTTGTTACGTGTTGCTCCATGGAAAGGAGTTACGAGATTTGTAAAGAGAGGAAAGAGAGAAAAACTCAATCCTCGATTCATTGGCCCATTTTTAATCCTCGATCGAGTAGGAACTGTGGCTTATAGACTCGCTTTACCGCCAAGTATGTCTCGTGTTCATAACGTTTTTCATATATCCATGTTACGTAAATATGTGAAAGACCCGAACCACATTATTGAGTTAAAACCGGACGAAATAGCGGAAGATTTGATGTATGAAGAGGTTCCTATTCAAATCTTGGATAAGAAGGAACATATTCTACGCTTCAAGGTTATACCTCAAGTTAAAGTTTTATGGAGAAACCACGATGTCGAGAAAATGACCTGGAAGTTAGAATCTGAAACGAAATCAAGGTATCCTTACCTCTTCGACATACCAGGTACGTACCCTAATTTCGAGGGCAAAATTTCATAAGAAGGGGAGGTTGTAAGGCCCCAATTTTTTAATAAAGATGATTTTTCTATAAATATTACTTTTAAATATTATGGAACGAATTTGATATAATGTTATAGTTGTGGGTAATATTTATAAATTTTGCAAAGTACGCAAGTTGTTGTATAATATTCGATTGGTCGAAGAATATTCGTTTTATCAGGGAATATTCGTACGACGACACAATCATTGGTGGACCCCACAACGGAATTATTGTCGGATTGAGAAAACGACAAAAATACTTTATAAAAATAACGGCGGAAGGTTTACTGTTAACTGTTGAAACACCCGGTATTAAAAGTACAGTAATACGCGTGGTTGCATAGTAGCACACGGTATTGATTATTGATGCTTACATGAAAAGTCACTCAGTTTTGTTCAATTATTGTTACAGTAATTGCTGCATAGTATCTCACGTTATTTGATTCAATTATTGTCAATATTTTATAATCAATAATTGAGACGACAAAGTTATTAATATTATTATTTGCAATATTAACGATGTCTAGAAGTTCTATCAAGGAGAGGTTTGGTCACCTAATTGCGCCCCAATAGGGAGAAATTTTTATTGGAAAGCCCCTCTTTCCTGAGAACGACCTAGTCGATTAATATTATGAATTATAATAATGATGATAAATGTTGTTAATTATATTGAGGTGTCTTTTTATGAAGTCACGAAAGTTTATATATATATATATATATATATATATATATATATATATATATATATATTATATATATAAATTTTGTTTTATTAGTATTTCTAATGTAATAAAATAGAAAAGCTTTTTATATAAAACATAATACTTTTATAAAGTTATCTGTTTTATTAGACTATAAATAGAATATATTATATTCTATTATACATAGTGTTTTGCATAGTAAATTTTTTTTATATAAAACAGAATACTTTTATAAAGTTATTTATTTTATTAGATTTTAAATAGAATATATTATATTTTATTATGCATAGTATTTGCATAGTGCCTGCATAATATTTGTATAATAAAAACTTTTTATATAAAACAGAATACTTTTTATAAAGATTTGTTTTATTAGATTATAAATAGAATATATTATATTTTATTGCATAGTACAGCATAGTATCCTTTCCATTCTCCTATAAATAGGATGCTTAGTTAGAATTGAAATCGCACCAGAAATTTAGAGAATTCTCTTCTATAATCTTGAGCGTATTTCTTTAGAGTTTTCAGAAGCTTTGAGCGTAGAAAAAATAGTATAAGTTTTCTTCAAGAATATCATCGTCCTACCAGTCGGAATACTCTTCTTTTACGGTAAGGGGTATTATTCTTTCATATTCACGAAGAGAATTATTTTCTTTCCAATACTCGTAAGAGTTGTTATTCCATTCTTTATTATTATATTGAAATAACCTGTCTATGCGAAGTACCGCATACATGGTGAAAGTATGCGGTCTATCGCATGCTTGGTGAATTCTTTTGTTATTCCATTCTTTATTATACTCAGTTGGTTAAAGTTTTAACTTTTATACTCAATGAAATTAGTGGAATATCTTTGATATTTGCGCTTCATCCAGTATCTTTTCATGGAAATATTCTTCTGAGCATTCTTGAATTTTACTCTACAAAGTAGTATCATGTTGACAATTTGGACGTTGTTGGTTCCTGGATAAATTAATTCTAGAACTTGTTTTATTAAATTCTTATATCATTGTCATTATCCTCATGTTTATATTTTGTTAAAAGTCATCTGTGGCCTGTAGTGCATAGATGGACTTGGTATGATTATGACCAGGGATTATTCGGTGTAATAAAGACCGTAATGTTACAAATGATGTGATAAAAGTCCTCATTGGACCGTAATGCATTGATGGACAGTTGTTGGCATGATCATGACCATTGATGAATACACGACTATCCTTGGCCCGTAGTGCATGGATAACTTGTGGTCGTGACACTAATGAATATCCTTGGCCGTAGTGCAAGGATGATGTAGATTATTTATTAAGCTGAGTCTAAGCGATAAAAGTGATGAAAAACCTTTTTAAATCATAAAAGATAGTAGATTTTATTCTCTACTTGACTCTTTTAATGGATAGCTTGTTCCACTGCAGTTAAACTTAATGTTTGTTATATTTTATCAGTTTAACACTGTTGAAGACTAATGATAAATTATTCTACATTATCTTAGTCATAATATCTCTTATTGGGCTAGTTGAGCTCACCTTTTTGCTTTCATTGTTCTCTTCAGGAAATGAGAACGTTGCGGGGACTAGTCGAGGAACGGAGTGACGGGTCAGATGATAGTATTAGTAGTCCACACTATTCTATGAAATAGTGCGAAAATAAATGTATTGAGGGCTTATTTTGAGTTTGAATACTGTTTAGAAGAAAATGTTGTATTAAAACTCACAGCTTATGTTTTGTCGTATTTTACACGACAGTTGTATACTTAAGTTTTATTTGTATTTTGTACCATGTATTTGATGACTCAGAATAGGTGATGTATATCTATTTTGGGGGCGTCACAGTTTTGGTGGTTTGAATATTTATTGATGATTGTAAATTTTGTAGACAGGTTTAGATTTTTCTGGATATCTATTTTTAAAGGAAATTCTGTCGAAATTTATTGAAATTAGTAGCGACTATCTTGATGTTTTGGTGGTTGGATATGTGTTGATGATGGAGTATATATTAATTATTGTGGTTGTATGGTAAATTATGATAATTGTTATGTCTGATTGTAAGTTATTTTAAGTTGCAAAAAGCATTTAGGTAATGTATTACTTTTCGAATTTTAATCTAATTTTTCATTTTGTCGTGCCTTCAGACACGGGCAAGGGTACACCAGTTTGCTGTTGTTGTTCGAAGTTGTAAACCTCCTGAAGTTTATAAAGGCAAGGGTATAATGTATATTGATGAAGTTATCAGGAAGAAACAGGAGAAAAGGTCGAAATAAGTTGCACTGGTGCACAATATTTGCGTTGGCATTCTTCTTTGTGGTTATTCTTTGATGAGATTTTCAAAATGCAAGATGAGTTTGAGCATTGTACTAAAATTGTCTAATGACGGGAAGTCATCTCCTCTTCTACTGCAAATTCCCATAAAATTTAGAAAGCTTGTCAAATATTATAGATGTGAATCAACCACATGGTATTATGTTGTGACGCTCCCAAAATAGGTATACATCACCTATTCTGATTCGTCAAATACATGGTACAAAATACAAATAAAACTTAATTATACAATTGTCGTGTAAAATACGACAAAACATAAGCTGTGAGTTTTAATACAACATTTTCTTCTAAATAGTATTCAAACTCAAAATAAGTTATCAATACATTTATTTTCACACTATTTTATAGAATAGTGAGGACTACTAATGCTATCATCTGAACCGTCACTCCGTTCCCCGACTAGTCCTCGCTACGTTCTCATTTCCTGAAGAGAACAATGAAAGCAAAAAGGTGAGCTCAACTAGCCCAATAAGAGATATTATGACTAAGATAATGTAGAATAATTTATCATTATTCTTCAACAGTGCTAAACTGATAAAATATAACAAACATCAAGTTTAACTGCAGCGGAACAAGCTATCCATTAAAAGAGTCAAGTAGAGAATAAAATCTACTATCTTTTATGATTTAAAAAGATTTTTCATCACTTTTATCGCTTAGACTCTGCCTAATAAATAATCCACATCATCCCTGCACTACGACCAAGGATATTCATTAGTATCACGACCACAAATTATCCATGCACTACGGGCCAAGGATATTCGTGTATTTATCAATGGTCATGATCATGCCAACAACTGTCCATCAATGTACTACGGGCCAATGAGGACTTTTACCACATCATTTGTAACATTACGTCATGATTACACCGAATAATCCCTGGTCATAATCATACCAAGTCCATCTATGCACTACAGGCCACAGATGACTTTCAACAAAATATAAACATGAGAATGATGATAATGATATAAGAATTCAATAAAGCATGTTTAAAAATTAATTTATCCAGGAACCAACAACGTCCAAATTGTCAACATGATACTGCTTTGTAGAGTAAAATTCAAGAATGCTCAGAAGAATATTTTCATGAAAAGATACCAGATGAAGAGCAAATATCAAAGATATTCCACTACTTTCATGGAGTATAAAAGCTAAAACTTTAACCAACTGAGTATAATAAAGAATGGAATAACAAAAGAATTCTCCAAGCATGCGATAGACCGCACAGACAGGTTATTCCAACAGAAAAATAAATAATGGAACCAGGCCATGCGTAAACGCACAGACAGGATATTCTAACAGAATAATAAATAATAGAACCAGGTCATACGTAAACGCACAGACAGGATGTTCCAACAGAATAATAAATAATGGAATCAGGTCATGCGTAAATGCACAGACGGGATATTCCAACAAAATAATAAATAATGGAACCAGGTCATGCGTAAACGCACAGACAGGATGTTCTAACAGAATGATAAATAATGGAATAACAACAGAATTTTACCATGTATGCGGTACTTCGCATAGACAGGTTATTCAAACATAATAATAAAGAATGGAATAACAACTCTTACGAGTATTGGAAAGAAAATAATTCTCTTCATGAATATGAAAGAATAACACCCCTTACCGTAAAAGAAGAGTATTCCGACTGGTAGGGCGAGGATATTCTTGTAGAAAACTTATACTGTTTTTTCTACGCTCAAAGCTTCTGAAAACTCTAAAGAAATAAACTCAAGATTATAGAAGAGAATTTTCTAAATTTCTGGTGTGATTTCAATTCTAACTAAGCATCCTATTTATAGGAGAATGGAAAGGATACTATGTTGCACTATGAAATAAAATATAATATATTCTATTTATAATCAAATAAAACAAAACTTTATAAAAAATATTCTGTTTTATATAAAAAGTTTTTACTATGCAAACACTATGCAGGCACTATGCAAACACTATGCATAATAAAATATAATATATTCTATTTAAAATCTAATAAAACAAATAACTTTATAAAAGTATTCTGTTTTATATAAAAAAATTTACTATGCAAAATACTATGCATAATAGAATATAATATATTATATTTATAGTCTAATAAAACAGATAACTTTATAAAAGTATTCTGTTTTATATAAAAAGTTTTTCTGTTTTATTACATTAATAATACTAATAAAACAAAATTTATATATAATATATATATAAACTTCCGTGACTTCATAAAAAGACACCTCAATATAATTTACAACATTTATCATCATTATTATAATTCACAATATTAATCGACCAGGTCGTTTCCAGGAAAGAGATGGTTTTTCAATAAGAATTTCTCCCTATTGGTGCGCAATTAGGTGACCAAACCTCTCCTTGACAGAACTTTTAGACATCGTTAATATTGTAAATAATAATATTAATAACTTTATCGTCTCAATTATTGATTATAAAATATTGACAATAATTGAATCAAATAACGTGAGATACTATGCAGCAATTACTGTAATAATAATTGAACAAAACTGAGTGACTTCTCACGTAAGCATCAATAATCAATACCGTGTGCTACTATGCAACCACGCGTATTACTGTACTTTTAACACCGGGTGTTTCAACAGTTAACGGTAAAATTTTTGCCGTTATTTTCATAAAGTATTTTTGTCGCAATTCGACAATAATTCCATTGTGGGGTCCACCAATGATTGTGCCGTCGTACAAATATTTTCTGTTAAAACGAATATTCCCCGACCAATAGAATATTATACAACAACTTGTGTACTTTACAAAATTTATAAATATTACCCACAACTATAATATTATATCAAATTCATTCCATAATATTTAAAAATAATATTTATAGAAAAATCATCTTTATTAAAAAATTGGGATCTTACAACCTCCCCTTCTTATGAAATTTTTTCCTCGAAATTAGGATACGTACCTGGTATGTTGAAGAGGTAAGGATACCTTGATTTCATTTCAGATTCTAACTCCCAGGTCATTTCCTCAATATCGTGGTTTCTCCACAAAACTTTGACTTGAGATATAACCTTGGAGCGTAGAATATGTTCCTTTTTATCCGAGATTTGAACAGGAACCTCTTCATACGTCAAATCTTCCGCTATTTCGTTCGGTTTTAACTCAATAATGTGGTTCGGGTCTTTCACATATTTACGTAACATGGATATATGAAAAACGTTATGAACACGAGACATACTTGGCGGTAAAGCGAGTCTATAAGCCACAGTTCCTATTCGATCGAGGATTAAAAATGGGCCAATGAATCGGGGATTGAGCTTTCCTCTCTTTCTAAATCTCGTAACTCCTTTCCATGGAGCAACACGTAACAACACATGATCTCCAATATCGAATTTCACGTCCTTTCGATGAAGATCAGCATAACTCTTTTGTCGATCTTGTGAGATTTTTATACGTTGCCGGATCGTTTGAATCTTTTCCGTAGTCATACGTACCAACTCCGGTCCCAACAACGTTGCTTCACCTACCTCATCCCAGCATACTAGAGAACAACACTTTTTTCCATACAACGCTTCGAATGGAGCCATGCCAATACTTGCTTGATAGCTGTTATTATAGAAAAACTCCACCAATGGTAAGAACTTGTCCCAACTTCCCTTGAAATCAAGGACACATAGTCTTAATAGATCTTCAAGAGTTTGAATAATCCTCTCCGACTGCCCGTCCGTTTGAGGATGATATGCCGAACTAACCCATAAATCCGTGCCCATAGCTTTCTACAAACTAACCCAAAATCGTGAAGTGAATCTTGGGTCTCGATCAAAAACTATGAATATTGGCATACCATGCAATCTTACAATCTCGTTTATGTACATACGAGCAAGACGTTCAAGTGTATAAGTTTCTCGTATAGGTAAGAAGTAAGCAGACTTGGTCAATCTATCAACAATGATCCAAATTGCATCTATGCCTTGAGAAACCTTGGGAAGACAAAACAAAATCCATGGTAATGTGCTCCCACTTCCATTCTGGAATTTTAAGTGGTTGCAATGGACCTTTTGGTACTTGATGATCCGCCTTGACCCGTTGACACGTTAGACACCTTGAGATAAATAGCGATATCTCTCTCTTCATATTGCCCCACCAAAGTGTATGTCAAAGATCATGATACATTTTGGTACTCCCAAGATGGATTGCAAACGGTGTGTTGTGCGCCTCCATCAAGATTTTTTACTTTAAATCAGGGTCGTTAAGAACACAAAGTCTAGAGTTGACTCGAAGTATTCCTTCTTCATCGATTCTTGCTTCCGTCATAGTACCTTCTTGCACTTTCTTCCTCATACGCATCAGCTCCAGGTCTGTAACTTGAGCAGCTTTAACTTTATCAATTAAAGTCAGTTCTACTCATATATTCGCCATCATCACATGGGGCCCTAGAGTCTTTAACTCTATCTCCATCCTTTGCAAATCATACAAAATGGGCCTTTGCGTTGACAATATCGCACTCGTACCCGCATATGATCTTCTACTCAATGCGTCAGCTATCACATTCGCTTTTTCAGGATGGTATTGGATGGTATGATCATAATATTTTAACAGTTCAAGCCAACGTCGCTGTGGCATGTTGAGTTCCTTTTGAGTGAAGAAATATTTGAGGCTTTTATGCTCCGTAAAGATCTCCACTTTCTCCCCATACAAGTAATGCCTCCAAATCTGTAGTGCAAAAAAGACTGCTGCTAACTCTAGATCATGAGTATGATAATTCCTCTCATATTCCTTGATTTGTTGAGAGGCATAGGCTATGACTTTTCCATGTTGCACGAGAACACATCCTAACCCTTTGCTCGAAGCATCACTGTAGATGACAAATCCCTCCGGACCAGATGGCGTTATCAGAACAGGTGCTGAAATGAGTCTCCTCTTGAGTTCTTGAAAACTCTTCTCACATTCCTCGCTCCAACCGAATTTTGTATCTTTTCGAGTCAACTGAGTTAGTGGAGTAGCGATTCGAGAAAATCCTTCCACGAATCTCTGATAATAACCAGCTAAGTCGAGAAAGCTACGTACTTCGGTCACTGATTTGAGTTGCTCCCAGCTTTGAATAACTTCAATCTTTACTGGGTCAACTGATATTCCATGACTTGACACCACGTGCCCAAGGAATGCTACTTCTTCAAGCCAGAACTCATATTTCTTCAACTTGGCATAAAGCTTGTTTTCACGAAGCTTTTGGAGTATCAGCCTCAAGTGTTGCTCATGATCTTCACGGTTTTTGGAATAAATAAGGATGTCATCAATAAAGACGACCATAAAGTGATCTAAATATTCCTTGAATACTCGGTTCATCATATCCATGAAGGTAGCAGGAGCATTAGTCAATCCAAAAGACATGACCAGGAATTCATAATACCCATACCGAGTTCTGAAAGCCGTCTTTGGAATGTCATCGGTTCTAATCTTCAATTGGTGATATTCGGAACGAAGATCAATCTTTGAAAAGAATTTGGAGCCTTGCAACTGGTCGAACAGGTCATCAATACGTGCCAATGGGTACATATTTTTGATGGTGACATGATTCAACTCCCGATAATCAATACAAAGTCGCATACTTCCATCCTTCGTCTTCACGAATAGAACAGGAGCACCATAAGGAGACGTACTAAGACGAATGAAATCGATGTCTAACAATTCCTGCAGTTGGGTCTTTAACTCCTGAAGTTCAATAGGAGTCATTCGATATGGGGCTTTAGAAATGGGTTTTGTACTGGGTTCAAGGTCGATACAAAATTCAATTTCACGCTCTGGGGGTAGGCCAGGAAGTTTTTCAGGGAATACGTCAGAAAATTTATTAACAATAGAAATATCATTCAAAACTGACGTATTTTTGTTTAGATCCGTAACATGAGCTAAGAAAGCTTGACATCCGTTTTTTAATAAACGAATAACTTTATGGCTTGAGATGACAGTAATTGATTTTAATAGTTTGGTTGCTTGAATTCGCATAATAGGTTGGTTAGGAATATAAAAACTAATAACCTTACGAAAATAATCAATTTTTGCATGATGAGTAGTTAACCAATCAATCCCTAGAATTACGTCAAATACAAGTATTTTCAATGAAATAAGATCGATAGGTAATGTGAGGGTACCTATTTGAACCAAACAAGACTTATAAACAGTGGATGCAATGAAGGTTTCTCCCACCAGAGTTTCAACAGATAAGTCAAAGTCTAATTTCTCTGGAGTCAAATTTAAACGTTGAGCGCAAGTAGGAGAAATAAAAGAATGGGTAGAACCGGTATCAAATAAGGTATATACTTCGCTAGAGTTTATGATAAGCTTACCCGTAATGACCTCGTTCTGGTTCCTTGTTTTCTGGGAGGTCACGACAAACGCTCTCCCTTGAACTACCGGTTTTGTTTTGTCTGGGACGGCCTTTGATGCCTCCATCCCAGTTGGACTTGACTTTGGTGCATGACAAAATCGGGCTAGGTGACCTTCTCTTCCACAATTGTGACATGCTTTGGATGGCATCGCATAGTTTGGATTGATGTGTCCCTCCCCTCCACATTTGAAGCATATGATAGGTGGTCGTTCTTCATCCTTAACGACGGGTGTTGATACTGACGTCTTTCCATTATTGTTGAATCTCCTCTTCTTGAAATGTCCATTCTTATTATTTTGGCCATGATTACCACCGAAGTGGTTACCATTTCTGGCATGTTGATTCCCTCCATGCTTATTGTCACCGCTTCGATGACTGTTATCACTGGTATTATCATTTTGTCGGTTGCTCTCTTTTGGTTGGGTTGACTCATTATCGCGTTCCAATAACTGAGCCCTATTAACAACATCTGAATACAAACACAGTTTATGAGAGATAAGATATTTACGTATCTCCGACTTCAAACCTCTTAAAAATATCCGCGTCATTCTCTCCTCATTATCAACTAAGTGGGATGCAAACCAGGACAACTCAGCAAACTGGGCTTCATACTATGACACGGTCATGTTATTTTGCTCCAGCTTGATAAACTCTACCTCTTTCATGTGACGAATACTTTCGAGAAAGTACTTGTCGTTGAAAAGTTCTTGGAACTTCTCCCAAGACATCTTCAATGCGGCAGGTTGAGTACGCTTTACAGATTCCCACCAGTAATCTGCCTCTGCCAGCAACATGAAGGTGGCAAAGGAAACCTTTTGCTCCTCGGAGCATCCCAAGACATCAAATATCTTGTTGATCTGCTTTATCCATGTCTCCGCCTTAAGTGGTTTTAGCTCTCCAAAAAACTCTGGTGGTCCCAGCTTCTTGAACTGTTTGGCAGTGATCGTCCGAGAGTTGCCAATGTTTCCACCTGCATTTTGGACAGGAGCCGCTCTCGCCTGATGTTGCACGAATTGCATAAAGCCTCTGAACATTCCATCATTCATCATTTGGTCAGTGTTGTTGTTTGCATGAGGATTGTCGCCTTCCTGATGCACATTATCCTGATTATTAATCTATGGAGACTCAACAGACTCTTGTGCTCCATTACTATTCCCAACATTCTCGGATGTCATTTTCAAATACTGCCACAAAACAAAAGTTAATTAAACTATTACATATTATCCCTATACTCTGTGTAAGACCCCGACTTATTAATGAATAAAATCAAATTTTCTCTAATTATTATTGTGAATAATAAGGTGTTAATTTGATATAATATGTTGGTTATGGGTAAAATGTGCAAATTTTGCAAAATAAACAAGTGGTTATAAAATACTCATTGTTGTCGGGGAATATTCGTTTGGTCGTGGAATATTCGTACGACGGAGCAGCTATTTGTGGGCCCCATAATAGAAAATGGTCGGATGAAGATAACGACAAAATTGAGTTTTTATAAATAACGGCGTAATCGTTACCGTTAACACTGTTGGAATACCTGGTGGTTAAAATACAGTAATACGCGTGGTTGCACAGTAGCATACTGTTTTGCACAGTATTTTTGAATTATTGATCCTTACGTAAGAAGGCACTACTCAATAATTATTACAGCAATTACTGTTCAATACTTTATTGATTCAATAATTGCTACGTTGATATTTTATATTATTGTTGTTCAATAATTGTCACTGCACAGTATTTTCCATTATCAGATCAATAATTCATATTATTTGAATAATATTATTAGATAACATTATTGGTAATGTCTAGAAAGTTCTGTCTAAGGAGAGGTTTGGTCATCTAATTGCGCGCCAGTAAGGAGAAATCCTTATTGAAAAGCCCCCTTTTTCCTAGAAACGGCCTGGTTGTCATAATTGTGATTCTGTAATATTATTTGTGAATAATTAATTATTGATTTATATGATAAGGAAATATTTATTTGATGTGGATATAAATGATAGATTTATTTATGTGTTTATTATTGTAGGAATTAATGTTGAGGTGTTTTATCAGTATTTCTGTCGGAATGGAGGTATTAAAAATTAAATCAGTATTTTTGAGTTATATTGCATGAGTTATAATTTTTAATCCGATCGTTGGATCGTTGTGATTTTTGGATATGTTATTCATATATAAGTTGAGTATATGTCCACAAATTTTGAACCGTTAAAAATGAACGTATGATTTGTTATGAATTTTAAGAGATGACTGGTTCAGAAATTGTTGAAGTTTCAAAATTTATCATTTTGGTAGAAAATTATAGAATTGGTGGGCCCCACTTTTGGTTGGTGAGAAATGTGCTGAAATTTTTATTCAAATGTGGTGGGTGAAAATAGTAGCAGGTAAAGCCATCAGGTTGCAGGTCAAGTCTGCTTCGGCGTGCTAACATTTTTCTATAAATATAGGGCTAAGTTAGAATTAAAAATCACACCAGAATTCATAAGTTTTCTCTCTCTATATTCTCGAGCGTATTTTGTGAGTATTTTGATACTTTGAGAGTTGCTATTCAGTGCAAGTTTTTGTCAGCACTATATCCGAAATTCAGTCAGAAGTACGGTTATTCTGAGGTAAGGGAGGTTATTTTCTTCGTAAATGATATTATTTTTTTCAATATCATTATGCCGAAATATTGGTTTGAACTTTTTATTAAATTTGAAACTTTTTGTGTCGGGGTTACTACTCACGTATACGACACTATTCACGAATACGGCATTATTCATCGAAAAATAAAATTTTCTTCTTTTTATCCAAGATGGCTATTATGGTTACTATCTTTGATTGTATCCATGTTTTGATCATTATTTTGGAATTTTTCTTCAAAATTGGTTATTTCGGAGTATTATTGAACTTGGATAAACTGTAATACGAATTCCTAATATTTGTTCTTTTATCTCACTGGATTCGTTTTCTTTAAGATATTTTTCATCATCCTCAGTCCTAAATGATGATATTACTGAATATCTTTGGCCTGTAGTGCAAAGATGAATGATTACCTATTGAATATCTTTGGCCCGTAGTGCAAAGATGAACAGGTGTTGAGATGAACATGACCAACTGAGTATTATTCTTAAATTTTACTCCACAAAGTAGTATATTGTTGACAATTTGGACGTTATTGATTTCTGGATAAATTAAATTATAAATCTTTAAAATTTATCCTTGAACTTGTTTAATTGAATTATTATATCATTGTCATCATCCTCATGTTTATATTCTGTTGAAAGTCATCTGTGGCCTGTAGTGCATAGATGGACTTGGTATGATTATGACCAGGGATTATTCGGTATAATCATGACCGTAATGTTACAAATGATGTGGTAAATGTCCTCATTAGCCCGTAGTGCATTGATGGATAATTTTTGGTATGATTATGGTCATGGATTCTCTTTGACCAAGGGTGCAAAGATGAATTGTTTTATGGCATGATCATGACCGTTGATGAAAACACGATTATCTTTGGCCCGTAGTGCAGGGATGATTCGATGATGTGGATTATTTATTAAGCTGAATCTCAGCAATAAAATTGATGATAAATCTTTTAAATCATAGAAGATAGTAGGTTTTATGCTCTACTTGACTCTTCTAATGGTTTGCTATTTCCGCTGCAGTTGTTGATCTAAAACTTGTTGTCTATTATATTTTATCATATTTTTCCTTGTTGAAGACTAATGATAATTTGTTGTACATTATCTTAGTCATAATATTTCTTACTGGACTATTTGAGCACACCCTTTCTTTCACTGTTCTCTTTAAGAAATGAAAATATAGCTGGGACTAGTCGGGGAATGGATTGACGGTCCAGATGGTTGCATTAGTAGTCCTCACCATTCTGTGAAATAGTGTGATAATTGTAATGAGGACTCCTTTTGAGTTTATATACTCTCTAGTAGACAATAATTATATTCAAACTCACAGTATATGTGTTGTCGTATTCTGCACAACAATTGTATTACTAAAGTTGTATTTGTTTCTGTACCATGTATTTGGCGACTCAGAATGGGTGATGTATTCCTATTTTGGGGGCGTCACAGTTGGTATCAAAGCTTAGGGATATGATCCCTGGCTGAGATGTGAGACAAGAACTAGGAGGGGAGAGACGGGGAATTTCTTCGCTAGTATGACCTGACTAAGTTTATTTGGTATTTGTTTGGTCGGTCAGAATATAGGGATAATATGTTGCATGTCAATTAACCCTTGTTTTGTGACAGTATTTGAAAATGACATCCGAGAATGTTGAGAATAGCAATGGAGCACAGGAGACCGTTGAGTCACCACAGATCAATACTCAGGATAATGTGCATCAGGAAGGCAACAATCCTCAGGTGAACAACGACACCGACCAAATGACGAACGACGGTATGTTTAGGAGATTTTTAGAATTTATGCAACACCAAACGAGAGAGACTCTTGTTCATAATGTAGGTGGAAACACTGATAACCCACGGTTGGTGACCGCTAAGCAGTTCAAGGAGCTAGGACCACCGGAGTTTTTGGGAAAGCCAGAACCACTTAAGACAGAGACATGGATAAAGCAAATCACCAAGATATTTGATGTCTTGGAATGCTCAGAGGAGCAAAAGGTTCCATTCGCCACCTTTATGTTGCGTGAAGAAGCAGATCATTGGTGGGAATCTGTAAAACGTACCCAGCCTGACGCACTCAAGATGTCTTGGGAGAAGTTTCAAGAATTGTTCAACGACAAGTACTTTCCCGAAAGTATTCGTCACATGAAGGAAGTGGAATTCATCAAGCTGGAGCAAAATAATATGATCGTGTCGCAATACGAAGCTAAGTTTGCCTAGTTGTCCCAGTTTGCGTCCCACTTAGTTGATAACGAGGAGAGAATGACGCGGATGTTTCTAAGAGGTTTGAAACCCGAGATACGTCAACACCTAATTTCTCACAAACTATGTTTGTATTCAGATGTTATAAATAGGGCTCAGTTATTGGAGCGCGATAACGAGTTAACCCAACCAAGAGAAAGCAGTCGAAAAAATGATAATACTAGTGGTAGTAATCATCAAAGCGGTGACAACAATCGTGGTGGAAATTATCATGCCAAGAATGGTAACCACTTCGGTGGTAATCATGGCCAAGATAATAGAAGTGAAAATTTTAAGAAGAGGAGGTTCAATAATGATGGAAAGATATCAACACCAGCACCCGTTTCAAAAGAAGAAGAACGACCACCGGTCGTATGTTTCAAATGCGGACAAGAGGGACACGTCTGTAAGACCCCGAATTTTATGAAATAAAAGTATTCAATTTTTCTATTTAGTAAATGGTTAAATTGATAAAAGTTTAAAGTTATGGGTGAAATGTGCAAAATTTTCAAAATAAGCAAGTGGTTATAAAATATTCATTGTTGTCGGGAAATATTCGTTTGGTCGTGGAATATTCTTACTGTCGGGGAATATTCATACGACGGCGCAGCCTTTTGTAGGCCCCATAACGGAAAGCGATTAGATGAAGAAAACGATAAAAATAAGTTGTTTATAAATAACGGCGTAGTTGTTACCGTTAATACTGTTGGAATACCCGGTGGTTAAAACACAGTAATACGCGTTGTTGCACAGTAGCACACGGTATTGTACCAATTATTGATTCTTACGTAAGAAGGTACTACTTAATAATTGTTACAGTAATTACTGTTCAATATTCTATTTTGATTCAATAATTGCTGCGTTGATATTTTACATTACTGTTGTTTTAATAATTGTCACTGCACAGTATTTGTAAGACCCCAACTTTTATAAATAAAGATGAATTTTTCTATAAATATCATTATGGAGTTAATTTGATATAATGTTATAGTTGTGGGTAATATTTATAAATTTTACAAAGTACGCAAGTTGTTATATAATATTCGATTGGTCAGGAAATATTCGTTTTAACAGGGAATATTCGTACAACGACACAATCATTGGTGGACCCCACAACGGAATTATTGTCGGATTGAGAAAACGAAAAAAAATATTTTATTAAAAATAACGGCGGAAATTTTACCATTGTTACTGTTGAACTACTCGGTAGTAAAAGTACAGTAATACGTGTGGTTGCATAGTAGCACACGGTATTGATTATTAATTCTTATGTGAGAAGTCACTCAGTTTGATTCAATTATTGTCAGTTAATAATATGAATTATTTAGCGATAATGACGTTTTGTTTTATTCGTATTATTAACGTAATAAAACAGAAACATCTTTTTATATAAAACAGAATACTTTATTAAAGTTATTCTATAAATAGAATATATTATATTTTATTTAAAAGATTTTTCTTTAAATATGGACCGTCAGATTAAAGTAATCAATCTGGACCGTTCATGGATTAGTTACTATGCATTCTATTTTTCTATAAATAGCAGCTCATTCCTTCATTATTTCTTACGAATTCACTGAACTCTAGAGAGAGAAACTATAGAGAGAAACTATAGAGAGAGAGAAGAAGAGTATTCTGCTACTTAACTACTTCCTTATTTCAGCTCGTCTTTAAAACGGTAAGGGGTGTTATTCTTTCTTATTCATGAAGAGAACTGTTGTTATTCCATTTCTTGTTATTCTGTTGGAATAACCTGTATACGCGGTCTACCCTATACTTGGTGACATTCTTCTATTATTCTGTTGGAATATCCTGTCTGTGTGTTTTACACCGGACCTGGTTCCGTTTTTATTATTATTCTGTTGGAACATCCTGTCTGTGTGTTTTACACCGGACCTGGTTCCGTTTTTATTATTATTCTGTTGGAACATCCTGTCTGTGTGTTTTACACCGGACCTGGTTCCTTCTTGTTATTATTCTGTTGGAACATCCTGTCTGTGTGTTTTATACCGGACCTGGTTCCATTATTTATTATTCTGTCGGAATATCCTGTCTGTGCGTTTACGCCGGACCTGGTTCCATTATTATTATTCTGTTGGAATAACCTGTCTGTGCGGTCTATCGCATGCATGGTGATTTCTTTTGTTATTCCATTCTTTATTGTACTCAGTTGGTTAAGTTTTGACTTCTATACTCCATGAAATTAGTGGAATATCCTTGATAATTGTACTTCATCCAGTATCTTTTCATGAAAATATTCTCCTGATCATTCTTGAATTTTACTCCACAAAGCAGTATCATGTTGACAATTTGGACGTTGTTAATTCCTGGATAAATTAATTCTTGAACTTGTTTTATTGAATTCTTATATCATTGTCATCATCCTCATGTTTATAAAATGTTGAAAGTCATCTGTGGCCTGTAGTGCATAGATGGACTTGGTATGATTATGACCAGGGATTATTCGGTATAATCATGACCGTAATGTTACAAATGATGTGGTAAAAGTCCTCATTGGCCCGTAGTGCATTGATGGACAGTTGTTGGCATGATCATGACCATTAATGAATACACGAATATCCTTGGCCGTAGTGCAGGGGTGATTCGATGATGTGGATTATTTTATTAAGCTGAGTCTCAGCGATCACAGTGTTGAAAAACTTTTTAAATCATAAAAGATAGTAGAGTTTATTTTCTACTTGACTCTTTTAATGGATTGCTTGTTCCGCTGCAGTTAAACTTGATGTCTATTATATTTTATCAGTTTAACATTGTTGAAGGCTAATGATAATTTATTCTGCATTATCTTAGTCATAATATTTCTTACTGGGCTAGTTGAGCTCACCCTTTCTTTCACTGTTCTCTTCAGGAAATGAGAACGTAGCTGGGGCAAGTCGGGGAACGGAGTGATGGTTCGAATGATAGTATTAGTTAGTAGTCCTCACTATTCTATGTAATAGTGTGTTAATAAATGTAATGAGGACTCCTTTTGAGTATGAATACTCTCTAGAAGATAATATTTGTATTCAAACTCACAGTTTATGTTTTGTCGTATTGTACACGACAGTTGTATTAGTAAGTTGTATTTGTATTCTGTACTATGTATCTGACGACCCAAGATGGGTGATGTATACCTAATTTTGGGGGCGTCACAGTTGGTATCAGAGCTTAGGGATATGATCCCTGGCTAAGATGTGAGAATAGAACTAGGAGGGGAGAGACGGGGAATTTCTTCGCTAGTATGACCTACCTAAGTTTATTTGCATGGTATTTAATTGGTCGGTCATAATATAAGGATAATATATGACATATCAATTAACTTTTATTTTGTGGCAGTATCTGAAAATGGCATCTGAGAATGTTGAGAATAGCAATGGAGCACAGGCGACTATTGATTCACCACATATCAATAATCAGGATAATGTTCATCAGGAAGGTGACAATCCTCATGCAAACAACAACACTGACCAGATGATGAATGATGGAATGTTCAGAGGTTTTATGCAATTCATGCAACAACAGGTGAAAGCGGCTCCTGTCCACAACGTAGGTGGAAATACTGGAAACTCTCAGGCGGTCACCGCTAAACAGTTTAAGGAGCTGGGACCACCGGAGTTTAAGGGAGAACCCAAACCACTTGTAGCTGAAACATGGATAAAGCAGATCACCAAGATATTTGATGTCTTGGGTTGCTCCGAGGAGCAAAAGGTTCCCTTTGCCGCCTTTATGTTGCGAGGAGAGGCAGATTACTGGTGGGAATCGATAAAGCGTACTCAACCTGCCGCACTGAAGATGTCTTGGGAGAAGTTCCAAGAGCTGTTTAACGACAAATACTTTCCCGAGAGTATTCGTCACATGAAGGAGGTGGAGTTCATCAAATTGGAGCAGAATAATATGACCGTGTCGCAGTACGAGGCAAAATTTGCGGAGTTATCCCGGTTTGCGTCCCACCTGGTGGATAATGAAGAAAGAATGACGCGGATGTTTTTAAGAGGTTTGAAGCCGGAGATACGTCAACATCTTATTTCTTATAAACTGTGTTTGTATTCAGATGTTGTAAATAGGGCTCAGTTGGTGGAGCGCGATAACGAGACAACGCAACCAAAAGAGAGCAGTCGGCAAAATGATAATACCAGTAAAAGCAGTCATCGAAGCGGTGACAACAAGCGTAGAGGGAATCAACAGGCCAGAAATGGTAACCACTTCGGTGGTAATCAGGGCCAAAACAATAAGAATGAGCATTTCAAGAAGAGGAGATTCAACAATGATGGAAAGACCTCAGCACCAGCACCTATCGTTAAGGAAGGAGAACGACCACCTATCATATGTTTCAAATGCGGAGGGGAGGGGCACATCAGTCCAAACTGCGCGATGCCGTCCAAAGCATGTTATAATTGTGGAAGAGAAGGTCATTTAGCCCGATTTTGTCGTTTACCGAAGACAAATTCAGCTAGGATGGAGGCACCAAAGGCCGTCCCAGAAAAGTCAAAACCGGTTGTGCAAGGGAGAGCGTTTGTTGTGAACTCCCAGAGAGCAAGGAACCCGAATGAGGTCATCACGGGTAAGCTTATCATAAACTCTAACGAAGTCTATACTTTATTTGATACCGGTTCTACCCATTCTTTTATTTCTCCTACTTGCGCTCATCGATTAAATTTGATTCCGGAGAAATTAGACTTTGACTTAGCAGTTGAAACTCCATTGGGAGAAACCTTCATTACATCCACGGTTTATAAGTCTTGTTTGGTTCAAGTTGGTACCCACACATTACCTGTCGATCTTATTTCATTAAAAATACTTGCATTTGACGTGATTCTAGGGATTGATTGGTTAACTACTCATCATGCAAAAATTGATTATTTTCGTAAGGTTGTTAGCTTTCATATTCCTAATCGACCTATTATGCGAATTCAAGCAACCAAACCATTAAAATCAATCGCTGTCATCTCAAGCCATAAAGCTATTCGTTTATTGAAAAACGGATGTCAAGCTTTCTTAGCTCATGTCACAGATCTAAACAAAAATACGTCAGCTTTGAATGATATTTCTGTTGTTAATAAATTTCCTGACGTATTTCCCGAAGAACTTCCTGGCCTACCCCCAGAGCGTGAAATTGAATTTTGTATCGACCTTGAACCCGGTACAAAACCCATTTCCAAAGCCCCATATCGAATGGCTCCTATTGAACTTCAGGAGTTAAAGACCCAACTGCAGGAATTGTTAGACATTGGTTTTATTCGTCCTAGTACTTCTCCTTGGGGTGCTCCTGTTCTGTTCGTGAAGAAGAAAGATGGGAGTATGCGACTTTGTATTGATTATCGGGAGTTGAATCATGTCACCATCAAAAATAGGTACCCATTGCCACGTATTGATGACCTGTTTGACCAGTTGCAAGGAGCACAATTCTTTTCAAAGATCGATCTTCGTTCTGGATATCATCAGCTGAAGGTTAGAACTGAGGATATTCCAAAGACTGCCTTCAGAACTCGGTATGGGCATTATGAATTCTTAGTTATGTCTTTTGGATTGACTAATGCTCCTGCTGCCTTCATGGATATGATGAACAGGGTATTCAAGGAATATTTGGATCACTTTGTGGTCGTCTTTATCGATGACATCCTTGTTTATTCCAAAAGCCGTGAAGATCATGAGCAACACTTGAGGTTGGTACTCCAAAAGCTTCGTGAATACAAACTTTATGCCAAGTTGAAGAAATGCGAGTTCTGGCTGGAAGAGGTAGCATTCCTTGGGCACGTAGTATCAAGTCGTGGAATATCGGTTGACCCGGCAAAGATTGAAGCTATTCAAAGCTGGGAGCAACCTAAATCAGTACCGAAGTACGTAGCTTTCTTGGTTTAGCTGGTTATTATCGGAGATTCGTGGAAGGATTTTCTCGAATCGCTACTCCATTAACTCAGCTGACTCGGAAAGATACAAAGTTCGGTTGGAGCGAAGAATGTGAGCAGAGTTTTCAAGAACTCAAGAGGAGACTCATTTCAGCACCTGTTCTAACAATACCATCTGGCTCGGAGGGATTTGTCATCTACAGTGATGCTTCGAGCAAAGGGTTGGGATGCGTTCTCATGCAACATGGAAAAGTCATAGCCTATGCATCAAGACAACTCAAGGAATATGAGAGGAATTATCCTACTCATGATCTAGAGTTGGCAGCTGTTGTCTTTGCACTTAAAATTTGGAGGCATTACTTGTATGGGGAGAAGGTGGAGATCTTTACGGATCATAAAAGCCTCAAATATTTCTTCACTCAAAAGGAACTCAACATGCGACAACGACGTTGGCTTGAACTGTTGAAAGATTATGATCATACCATTCAATATCATCCTGGAAAAGCGAACGTGGTAGCTGACGCATTGAGTAGAAGATCATATGCAAGTACGAGTGCGATATTGTCAACACAAAGGCCCATTTTGTGTGATTTGCAAAGGATGGAGATAGAGTTAAAGACTCCAGGGACCCATGTGATGATGGCGAATATACGAGTAGAACCGACTTTAATCGATAAAGTTAAAGCTGCTCAAGCTACAGACCTGGAGCTGATGCGTATGAGGAAGAAAGTGCAAGAAGGTGCTATGCCGGAAGCAAGAATCGATGAAGAAGGAATACTTCGAGTCAACTCCAGACTTTGTGTTCCTAACAACCCTGATTTAAAGTATGAAATCATGATGGAGGCGCACAACACACCGTTTGCAATCCATCCTGGAAGTACCAAAATGTATCATGATCTTCGTCATACATTTTGGTGGAGCAATATGAAGAGAGAGATAGCGTTGTTTATCTCAAGGTGTCTAACTTGTCAACGAGTCAAAGCGGAGCATCAAGTACCAAAAGGTCCATTGCAACCACTTGAAATTCCAGAATGGAAGTGGGAGCACATTACCATGGATTTCGTTACCGGTCTTCCTAGGGTTTCTCAAGGTATTGATGCGATTTGGGTCATTGTTGATAGATTGACCAAGTCTGCTCATTTCTTACCGATACGAGAAACTTATACACTTGAACGTCTTGCTCGTATGTACATAAACGAGATTGTAAGACTGCATGGTATGCCAGTATCCATAGTTTCTGACCGAGACCCAAGATTCACTTCACGATTTTGGGTTAGTTTACAAAAAGCTATGGGAACGGATTTACGATTTAGTTCAGCATATCATCCTCAGACGGACGGACAATCAGAGAGGACTATTCAAACTCTTGAAGATCTATTAAGACTCTGTGTCTTTGACTTCAAGGGAAGTTGGGACAAGTTCTTACCATTGGTGGAGTTTTCCTACAACAACAGTTATCAAGCAAGTATTGGCATGGCTCCATTCGAAGCATTGTATGGAAGAAAATGTCGTTCTCCAGTATGCTGGGATGAGGTGGGTGAAGCAACGTTGTTGGGACCGGAGTTGGTACGTATGACTACAGAAAAGATTCAAACGATCCGACAACGTATAAAAACCTCACAAGATCGACAAAAGAGTTATGCTGATCTTCATCGAAAGGAAGTGGAATTTGATGTAGGAGATCATGTGTTCTTACGTGTTGCTCCATGGAAAGGAGTTACGAGATTTGGAAAGAGAGGAAAGCTCAATCCTCGATTCATCGGTCCATTTTTAATCCTCGATCGAGTAGGAACTGTGGCTTATAGACTCACTTTACCGCCAAGTATGTCTCGTGTTCATAACGTTTTCACATATCCATGTTACGCAAATATGTGGAAGACCCGAACCACATTATTGAGTTAGAACGGACGAAATAGCGGAGGATTTGACGTATGAAGAAGTTCCTGTTCAAATCTTGGATAAGAAGGAACATATTCTACGCTCCAAGGTTATACCTCAAGTCAAAGTTTTGTGGAGAAACCACGATGTTGAGGAAATGACTTGGGAGTTAGAATCTGAAATGAAATCAAGGTATCCTTACCTCTTCGACATACCAGGTACGTACCCTAATTTCGAGGGCGAAATTTCATAAGAAGGGGAGGTTGTAAGACCCCAACTTTTATAAATAAAGATGAATTTTTCTATAAATATCATTATGGAGTTAATTTGATATAATGTTATAGTTGTGGGTAATATTTATAAATTTTGCAAAGTACGCAAGTTGTTATATAATATTCGATTGGTCGGGGAATATTCGTTTTAACAGGGAATATTCGTACAACGACACAATCATTGGTGGACCCCACAACGGAATTATTATCGGATTGAGAAAACGACAAAAATATTTTATTAAAAATAACGACAGAAATTTTACCATTGTTACTGTTGAACTACTCGGTAGTAAAAGTACAGTAATACGTGTGGTTGCATAGTAGCACACGGTATTGATTATTAATGCTTATGTGAGAAGTCACTCAGTTTGATTCAATTATTGTCAGTTAATAATATGAATTATTTAGCGATAATGACGTTTTGTTTTATTCGTATTATTAACGTAATAAAACAGAAACATCTTTTTATATAAAACAGAATACTTTATTAAAGTTATTCTATAAATAGAATATATTATATTTTATTTAAAAGATTTTTCTTTAAATATGGATCGTCAGATTAAAGTAATCAATCTGGACCGTTCATTGATTAGTTACTATGCATTCTATTTTTCTATAAATAGCAGCTCATTCCTTCATTATTTCTTACGAATTCACTGAACTCTAGAGAGAGAAACTATAGAGAGAAACTATAGAGAGAGAGAAGAAGAGTATTCTGCTACTTAACTACTTCCTTATTTCAGCTCGTCTTTAAAACGGTAAGGGGTGTTATTCTTTCTTATTCATGAAGAGAACTGTTGTTATTCCATTTCTTGTTATTCTGTTGGAATAACCTGTATACGCGGTCTACCCTATACTTGGTGACATTCTTCTATTATTCTGTTGGAACATCCTGTCTGTGTGTTTTACACCGGACCTTGTTCCGTTTTTATTATTATTCTGTTGGAACATCCTGTCTGTGTGTTTTACACCGGACCTGATTCCGTTTTTATTATTATTCTGGTGGAACATCCTGTCTGTGTGTTTTACACCGGACCTGGTTCCTTCTTGTTATTATTCTGTTGGAACATCCTGTCTGTGTGTTTTATACCGGACCTGGTTCCATTATTTATTATTCTGTCGGAATATCCTGTCTGTGCGTTTACGCCGGACCTGGTTCCATTATTATTATTCTGTTAAGAATAACCTGTCTGTGCGGTCTATCGCATGCATGGTGATTTCTTTTGTTATTCCATTCCTTATTGTACTCAGTTGGTTAAGTTTTGACTTCTATACTCCATGAAATTAGTGGAATATCCTTGATAATTGCACTTCATCTAGTATCTATTCATGAAAATATTCTCCTGATCATTCTTGAATTTTACTCCACAAAGCTGTATCATGTTGACAATTTGGACGTTGTTAATTCCTGGATAAATTAATTCTTGAACTTGTTTTATTGAATTCTTATATCATTGTCATCATCCTCATGTTTATAAAATGTTGAAAGTCATCTGTGGCCTGTAGTCACCAGGGATTATTCGGTATAATCATGACCGTAATGTTACAAATGATGTGGTAAAAGTCCTCATTGGCCCGTAGTGCATTGATGGACAGTTGTTGGCATGATCATGACCATTAATGAATACATGAATATCCTTGGCCGTAGTGCAGGGGTGATTCGATGATGTGGATTATTTTATTAAGCTGAGTCTCAGCGATCACAGTGTTGAAAAACTATTTAAATCATAAAAAATAGTAGAGTTTATTCTCTACTTGACTCTTTTAATGGATTGCTTGTTCCGCTGCAGTTAAACTTGATGTCTATTATATTTTATCAGTTTAACATTGTTGAAGGCTAATGATAATTTATTCTGCATTATCTTAGTCATAATATTTCTTACTGGGCTAGTTGAGCTCACCCTTTCTTTCACTGTTCTCTTCAGGAAATGAGAACGTAGCTGGGACAAGTCGGGGAACGGAGTGATGGTTCGAAGGATAGTATTAGTTAGTAGTCCTCACTATTCTATGTAATAGTGTGTTAATAAATGTAATGAGGACTCTTTTTGAGTATGAATACTCTCTAGAAGATAATATTTGTATTCAAACTCACAGTTTATATTTTGTCGTATTGTACACGACAGTGGTATTAGTAAGTTGTATTTGTATTCTGTACTATGTATCTGACGACCCAAGATGGGTGATGTATACCTAATTTTGGGGGCGTCACAGTATTTTTCATTATCAAATCAATAATTCATATTATTTGAATAATATTATTAGATAGCATTATTGGCAATATCTAAAAAGGAGAGGTTTGGTCACTTAATTGCGCGCCAGTAAGGAGAAATTCTTATTGAAAAGCCCCCACTTTCCTAGGAATTGCCTGGTTGTCAGTATTGTGATTCTGTAATATTATTTGTGAATAATTAATTATTGATTTATATGATGAGAAAAATATTGATTTTATGTGGATATAGATGGAGAAAATTTTTAATGTGACAATTGTTGAAAATTAATATTTTACCTTTTTCTGATAAAATAATTCATTTAAATTTATTATTATATTTTAATAATATAATAATGGTAATAGTTTTAATGAATGTGGGATATATGAGTATATGAGGAGAAAGAGTATTTTTGTTACATTAAATGATTAACACATATTTTGTGTGTCGGTGGACCCCATTTCTTGACTGAAATTTGATTATAGCCTGTAAAATCGTCCGTATGTGAATTTCGGTAAATTTCTGTTTGGAATTTAAAAAAACTTTCTTCTGCAAAGTTGTAGACAATTGAATTTCCTATAAAAAGTCTCGAGATTCGAATTTTCTAATAAAAAGGCTATTTATTATGAATTATTGAAGTTCCGTAGTTCCAAAATAATTGATTTTTGGAAGTTTTAAATATTTTATTTATGAAAAACGTTTTTCTTACCTTTTTTCTAGAAGATTGGCATGTGGGAAATGCTAAGATCTGATTTCAAAGGTGGGCTTGAAAATTTATATATATATATATATATATATATATATATATATATATATATATATATTAATATTATATTAAATTTTCTGCTTTGGTGTTCTAAGTAATTTTTTATAAATAGGGTGCTTAGGTTAGAATTGAAAATCACACCAGAAACTGAAGTTTTCTCTCTATTTCTCTCTTTATATTATCGAGTGTATTCTTGAGCGTTATTCCAGTCAGAAGTACTGCTCTTTTGAGGTAAGGGATGTTATTTTATTCAAAAATGATATTATTCTTTCAATATCATTATGCCGAAATATTGGTTGGAAATTTTTATCAAATTTAGAACTTTTTATATCGGAGTTACTATTTATGAGTTACTATTCATAAGCTACTATTCATGAGTTACTATTCACGATTTACTATTCACGAGTTACTATTCACGACGGGTTACTATTCATGAGTTACTATTCATAATTTACTATTCACGACGGGTTACTATTCATGAGTTACTATTCACGACTTACTATTCACGGGTACTATTCACTACAAAATTGGTTTCTTTTTCTAACCAAATTATAGTTGATTTATGAATATTACTCTGGAGATTAAAACTATGTATTGATTATATTGATTTTATTATCATATATAACATTTTTATAACCCTGATGTTGAAATTCTCTTTCACTAGAGTGTAAAGATGGATAGATTATTTGTATGATCATGACTAGGGTTCTCTTTGTCCAGTAGTAAAAAGTTGAATTGTGACTGGTATGATCATGACCATTGAATTTATAATTGAATATCTTTAGCCAAGTGCAAAGGTGAATTGATCAACATGGTTATAATTATTGTTTATATAAATTCTGAAATGATTATATATTTCTTTGAGATATGAATATCTTTGGCCCGTAGTGCAAAGATGAATTATTGATGAATATCTTTGGCATGTAGTGCAAAGATGAACTGTTGATGAATATCTTTGGCCCGTAGTGCAAAGATGAATTTATTAGTATGATTATGAATAGGAACTGTGATTTGGTATAACCATGATCTTTGATGTTTCAGGTAAAGACAGGTGATGAAAATTATCTTCGTCCTGGATGAGAAAAGGAATTTAGAACTACAATTATGATTACGAGTTATTCACATGATTGTGGACAGGAACTATTGATTGATGTTACAGGGTTAAAACGTTGTTGGTGGATTTTTAACATGGAGAAGATAATAGACTTTATGGTCTATTTGACTCTTCTAATGGATTGCTCGTTCCGCTGCAACTATGGTTGAAAAGTTTTATCATCTACCATATATTCTAAATCTCTGATTTATTACTGATGAATGCTATTGATAATTTAATTATCTTTAGACATAATATTCTTTATTGAGCTAGTTGTGCTCACCCTTTTGCTTCACAATTCCTTTCAGGTAATAAGAGTGTAGCTGGGTCGAGCGGGGGTAACAGGGGAATAGAACGGTGGTCATCATTTAGTAGTTATATTTGGTGAATCAATTAGGGTGAGGCGAACCCAACGTTGGAAGGGTGTTTTGCCACTATCATACAAGATGTCTATTGGGTCAATCAAGGATAATTCTGTGGCCATATGATATCTATCATAACCTAGAAGTATGGCCTCCCATGTACGAGGGTTTCCTTGAGCACTTCCCAAAGATTCTAATTTCTAAAACAGTTTTTGACTATACCTTTATGTAAGGTGTCATTGTGAGGTGCTGTCCACGGCTGGGACATGAGTCACATTTGGTATATATTTATATCCAAACTCACAGCATATGTGTTGTTGTATTTTGCATGACAATTGTTGTAATAAAGTTGTAGTTATTTTCTGTACCATGTATTTGGTGACTCAGAATAGGTTGGATGGAATGAACCTATTTTGGAGGTGTCACATTTGGTATCAGAGCCATAAGTAAAGAGCCTCGAGCCTCTATCTGGTGACATCCTATTGATGGGGAATGCACCGAAGCCAGACTCTCCGTAGGGGACGCCGTTCTGCGGTGGCAAGCTGATAGGTACCTTTGTGAGGTGCTGACACATGATGGTGTCCAATGTTACATTTGGTATCAGAGCTTAGGGATATGATCTCTGGCGGAGATCGGGGAATAGAACTAGGAGGGGAGAGACGAGTAAATCCTTCGCTAGTGTGTCCTACCTAAGCTTATTTGTTGGTCAGTCATAATATCGGGATATTATGTGATATGTTAATTTGTTCAATTAACCCTTTTTTTGAAGCTGTATTCTAGAATGATATCTGAAATACAGGAGATGAGAAATGGAGAAATCATGATGACGGGGTGATAGAATCTTAAAATGAAAGGAAGGTATTCTCAACTCTTCGAAATACCAGGTACGTAAATTTCGGGAACGAAATTTCATAAGGAGGGGAGATTGTAAGACCCCGAATTTTATGAAATAAAAGTATTCAATTTTTCTATTTAGTAAATGGTTAAATTGATAAAAGTTTAAAGTTATGGGTGAAATGTGCAAATTTTTTAAAATAAGCAAGTGGTTATAAAATATTCATTGTTGTCGGGAAATATTCGTTTGGTCGTGGAATATTCTTACTGTCGAGGAATATTCATACGACGGCGCAGCCTTTTGTGGGCCCCATAACAGAAAGCGATTGGATGAAGAAAACGATAAAAACAAGTTGTTTATAAATAACGGCGTAGTTGTTACCGTTAATACTGTTGGAATACCCGGTGGTTAAAACACAGTAATACGCGTTGTTGCACAGTAGCACACGGTATTGCACCAATTATTGATTCTTACGTAAGAAGGCACTACTCAATAATTGTTACAGTAATTACTGTTCAATATTCTATTTTGATTCAATAATTGTTGCGTTGATATTTTACATTACTGTTATTTTAATAATTGTCACTGCACAGTATTTTTCATTATCAAATCAATAATTCATATTATTTGACTAATATTATTAGATAGCATTATTGGCAATATCTAGAAAGGAGAGGTTTGGTCACCTAATTACGCGCCAGTAAGGAGAAATTCTTATTGGAAAGCCCCCTCTTTCCTAGGAACTGCCTGGTTGTCAGTATTGTGATTCTGTAATATTATTTGTGAATAATTAATTATTAATTTATATGATGAGGAAAATATTGATTTTATGTGGATATTGATGGAGAAAATTTTTAATGTGACAATTGTTGAAAACTAATGTTTTATCTTTTTCTGATAAAATAATTCATTTAAATTTATTATTATATTTTAATAATATAATAATGGTAATAGTTTTACAATGAATGTGGGATATATGAGTATATGAGGAGAAAGAGTATTTTTGTTACATTAAATGATTAACACATATTTTGTGTGTCGGTGGACCCCATTTCTTGACTGAAATTTGATTATAGCATGTAAAATCGTCCGTATGTGGATTTCGGTCAATTTCTGTTTGGAATTTGGAAAAACTTTCTTCTACAAAGTTGTAGAGAATTGAATTTCCTATAAAAAGACGCGAGATTCGAATTTTCTGATAAAAAAGCTATTTATATGAATTATTGAAGTTCCGTAGTTCCAAAATAATTGATTTTTGGAAGTTTTAAATATTTTATTTATGAAAAATATTTTTCTTACCCTTTTTCTAGAAGATTGGCATGTGGGAAATGCTAAGATCTGATTTCAAAGGTGGGCTTGAAAATTTATATATATATATATATATATATATATATATATATATATATATATATATATATATATATTAATATTATATTAAATTTTCTGCTTTGGTGTTCTAAACAATTTTCTATAAATAGGGTGCTTAGGTTAGAATTGAAAATCACACCAGAAACTGAAGTTTTCTCTCTATTTCTCTCTCTATATTATCGAGTGTATTCTTGTGAGTATTTTGATATCTTAAGTGTTGCTATACGGTGCAAGTTCGTTCAGCGTTATTCCTGTCAGGAGTACTGCTCTTTTAAGGTAAGGGATAGTAAGAGATGTTATTTATTCAAAAATGATATTATTCTTTCAATATCATTATGTCGAAATATTGGTTGGAAATTTTTATCAAATTTGAAACTTTTTATATCGGAGTTACTATTCATGAGTTACTATTCATGAGTTACTATTCACGAGTTACTATTCATGAGTTACTATTCACAAGCTACTATTCATGAGTTACTATTCACGATTTACTATTCACGACGGGTTACTATTCACGAGTTACTATTCACGACGGGTTACTATTCATGAGTTACTATTCACGACTTACTATTCACGGGTACTATTCACTACAAAATTGGTTTCTTTTTCTAACCAAATTATAGTTGATTTATGAATATTACTCTGGAGATTAAAACTATGTATTGATTATATTGATTTTATTATCATATATAACATTTTTATAACCCTGATGTTGAAATTCTCTTTCACTAGAGTGTAAAGATGGGTAGATTATTGGTATGATCATGACTAGGGTTCTCTTTGTCCAGTAGTGAAAAGCTGAATTGTGACTGGTATGATCATGGCCATTGAATTTATAATTGAATATCTTTAGCCAAGTGTAAAGGTGAATTGATCAACATGGTTATAATTATTGTTTATATAAATTCTGAAATGATTATATATTTCTTTGAGATATGAATATCTTTGGCCCGTAGTGCAAAGATGAATTATTGATGAATATCTTTGGCATGTAGTGCAAAGATGAACTGTTGATGAATATCTTTGGCCCGTAGTGCAAAGATGAATTTATTAGTATGATTATGAACAGGAACTGTGATTTGGTATAACCATGATCTTTGATGTTTCAGGTAAAGACAGGTGATGAAAATTATCTTCGTCCTGGATGAGAAAAGGAATTTAGAACTACAATTATGATTATGAGTTATTCACATGATTGTGGACAGGAACTATTGATTGATGTTACAGGGTTAAAACGTTGTTGGTGGATTTTTAACATGGAGAAGATAATAGACTTTATGGTCTATTTGACTCTTCTAATGGATTGCTCGTTCCGCTGCAACTATGGTTGAAAAGTTTTATCATCTACCATATGTTCTAAATCTCTGATTTATTACTGATGAATGCTATTGATAATTTAATTATCTTTAGACATAATATTCTTTACTGAGCTAGTTGTGCTCACCCTTTTGCTTCACAATTCCTTTCAGGTAATAAGAGTGTAGCTGGGTCGAGCGGGGGTAACAGGGGAATAGAACGGTGTTCATCATTTAGTAGTTATATTTGGTGAATCAATTAGGGTGAGGCGAACCCAACGTTGAAAGGGTGTTTTGCCACTATCGTACAAGATGTCTATTGGGTCAATCAAGGATAATTCTGTGGCCATATGATATCTATCATAACCTAGAAGCATGGCCTCCCATGTACGAGGGTTTCCTTGAGCACTTTCCAAATATTCTAATTTCTAAAACAGTTTTTGACTATACCTTTATGTAAGGTGTCATTGTGAGGTGTTGTCCACGGTTTGGACATGAGTCACATTTGGTATATATTTGTATCCAAACTCACAGCATATGTGTTGTTGTATTTTGCACGACAATTGTTGTAATAAAGTTGTAGTTATTTTCTGTACCATGTATTTGGTGACTCAGAATAGGTTGGATGGAATGGACCTGTTTTGGGGGCACAACATCCGTCCAAACTGTACGTAGCAACCCAAAGTGTGTTTCAATTACAGAAGAGAAGGTCACCTAGCTCGATTTTGTCCTGTAGTGAAGTCAAGTCCAGCAGGGATAGTGACGCCAAAGGATGTCCCAGACAAGTCAAAGTCGGTAGTTTAAGTAAGAGCGTTTGTCGAGGAACCCAAACGAAGTTATCACGGGTAAGTTAATCATAAACTCTTGCGAAGTTTATACCTTATTCAATACCGGTTCTACATATTCTTTTATTTCTCCTACTTGCGCTCAACGTTTAAACTTGATCCCAGTATAAAAACCCATTTCTAAAACCCTTAAAATATTTCTTCACCTAAAACGAACGTATTAGTGCGCTGAAGACGTTGGCTCGAGCTGTTGAAGATTACGATTATAACATTCAATACCATCGTGGGAAAAGCGAACGTGGTAGCTGACGCGTTGAGCAGAAGATCGTATGCATTTACGAGTGCGAATATACGAACCTACGTGAAGATAGCAAATATACGATTAGAACCGACTTTAAATCGATAAAGTTAAAGTCACTCAAGCTACAGACTCAGAGCTGATGAATGTGAAGAAGAAGGTTCAAGAGGGCGTTATTCTAGGAGCAAGAGTCGATGAAGAGAGGAAATCTCAACCCTATATTTTATTGGTCTATTTGAAATCCTCAATCGAGTAAGAACTGTAACCTATAGACTCGTTTTAAATGCCAAGTATGTCGCGTGTTCATAACGTTTATTTCGTATCGATGTTACGTAAATATATGGATGATCTGAACCACATTATTGATTAAGAACCGGACGAGATAGCGGAAGATTTAACGTATAAGGAGATACCTCAAGAGTTAGAATCTGAAATGAAGTCAAGGTATCCCCATCTGTTCAGCATATCAGGTACGTACGTAAATTAAATTTTTATAAATAACGGTGTAATCGTTACCGTTAACACTGTTGGAATACCTGGTGGTTAAAATACAGTAATACGCGTGGTTGCACAGTAGCATACGATTTTGCACATTATTTTTGAATTATTGATCCTTACGTAAGAAGGCACTACTCAATAATTGTTACAGTAATTACTGTTCAATACTTTATTGATTCAATAATTGCTACGTTGATATTTTATATTATTGTTGTTCAATAATTGTCACTGCACAGTATTTTCCATTATCAGATCAATAATTCATATTATTTGAATAATATTATTAGATAACATTATTGACAATGTCTAGAAAGTTCTGTCTAATGAGAGGTTAGGTCATCTAATTGCACGCCAGTAAGGAGAAATCCTTATTGGAAAGCCCCCTCTTTCCTAGGAACGACCTGGTTGTCATAATTATGATTCTGTAATATTATTTGTGAATAATTAATTATTAATTTATATGATAAGAAAATATTTATTTGATGTAGATATAAATGATGGATTTATTTATGTGGTTATTATTGTAGGAATTAATGTTGAGGTGTTTTATCAGTATTTCTGTCGGAATGGATGTATTAAAAATCAAACCAGTATTTTTGAGTTATATTGCGTGAGTTATAATTTTTAATCCAACCGTTGGATCGTTGTGATTTTTGGATATGTTATTCATATATAAGTTGAGTATATGTCCACAAATTTTGAACCGTTAAAAATGAACGTATGATTTGTTATGAATTTTAAGAGATGACTGGTTCAGAAATTGTTGAAGTGTCGGAATTTATCATTTTGGTAGAAAATTTTAGAATTGGTGGGCCCCACTTTTGGTTGGTGAGAAATGTGCTGAAATTTTTATTCAAATGTGGTGGGTGGAAATAGTAGCAGGTAAAGCCATCAGGTTGCAGGTCAAGTCTGCTTCGGCTTGCTAACATTTTCCTACAAATAGAGGGCTAAGTTAGAATTGAAAATCACATAAGAATTCATAAGTTTTCTCTCTCTATATTCTCGAGCGTATTTTGTGAGTATTTTGAAACTTTGAGAGTTACTAGTCAGTGCAAGTTTCTGTCAGCACTATATCCAAAATTCAGTCAGAAATACGGTTATTCTGAGGTAAGGGATGTTATTTTCTTCTTAAATGATATTATTTTTTTCAATATCATTATGCCAAAATATTGGTTTGAACTTTTTATCAAATTTAAAACTTTTTGTGTTGGGGTTACTATTCACGTATACGACACTATTCACGTATACGACACTATTCACGAATACGGCACTATTCACCGAAAAATAAAATTTTCTTCTTTTATCCAAGATGGCTATTATGGTTACTATCTTTGATTATATCCATGTTTTGATCATTATTTTGGAATTTTTCTTCAAAATTGGTTATTTCAGAGTATTATTGAACTTGGATAAACTGTAATACGAATCCCTAATATTTGTTCTTTTATCTCACTGGATTCGTTTTCTTTAAGATATTTTTCATCATCCTCAGTCCTAAATAATGATATTACTGAATATCTTTGGCCTGTAGTGCAAAGATGAATGATTACCTATTGAATATCTTTGGCCCGTAGTGCAAAGATGAACAGGTGTTGAGATGAACATGACCAACTGAGTATTATTCTTGAATTTTACTCCACAAAGTAGTATATTGTTGATAATTTGGACGTTATTGATTTCTGGATAAATTAAATAATAAATCTTTAAAATTTATCCTTGAACTTGTTTAATTGAATTATTATATCATTGTCATCATCCTCATGTTTATATTCTGTTGAAAGTCATCTGTGGCCTGTAGTGCATAGACTGACTTGGTATGATTATGACCAGGGATTATTCGGTATAATCATGACCGTAATATTACAAATGATGTGGTAAAAGTCCTCATTGGCCCGTAGTGCATTGATGGATAATTTTTGGTATGATTATGGTCATGGATTCTCTTCGGCCGATGGTGCAAAGATGAATTGTTTTATGGCATGATCATGACCGTTGATGAAAACACGATTATCTTTGGCCCGTAGTGCAGGGATGATTCGATGATGTGGATTATTTATTAAGCTGAATCTCAGCAATAAAATTGATTATAAATCTTTTAAATCATAGAAGATAATAGGTTTTATACTCTACTTGACTCTTCTAATGGTTTGTTGTTTCTGCTGCTGTTGTTGATCTAAAACTTGTTGTCTATTATATTTTATCAAATTTTTTCTTGTTGAAGACTAATGATAATTTGTTGTACATTATCTTAGTCATAATATTTCTTACTGGGCTAGTTGAGCTCACCATTTCTTTCACTGTTCTCTTCAGGAAATGAGAATATAGCTGGGACTAGTCGGGGAATGGATTGACGGTCCAGATGGTTGCATTAGTAGTCCTCACTATTATGTGAAATAGTGTGATAATTGTAATGAGGACTCTTTTTGAGTTTGTATACTCTCTAGTAGACAATAATTGTATTTAAACTCACAGTATATGTGTTGTCGTATTCTGCACGACAATTGTATTACTGAAGTTGTATTTGTTTCTGTACCATGTATTTGGCGACTCAGAATGGGTGATGTATACCTATTTTGTGGGCGTCACACTTTGACCGACCAATTAAATTCCAAATAAACTTAGGTAGGTCATACTAGCGAAGAAATTTCCCGTCGCTCCCCACCTAGTTCTTGTCTCACATCTTATCTAGGGATCATGTCCCTAAGCTTTGATACCAATTGTGACGCCCCCAAAATAAGTATACATCACCTATTCTGAGTCATCAAATATATGGTACAAAATACAAATAAAACTTAATTATACAACTGTCGTGTAAAATACGACAAAACATAAGTTGTGAGTTTTAATACAACATTTTCTTCTAAACAATATTCAAACTCAAAATAAGTCCTCAATACATTTATTTTCATATTATTTCATAGAATAGTGAGGACTACTAATGCTATCATCTGAACCGTCACTCCGTTCCCTGATTAGTCCCCGCAACGTTCTCATTTTCTGAAGAGAACAATGAAAGCAAAAGGGTAAGCTCAACTAGCCCAATAAGAGATATTATGACTAAGATAATGTAAAATAATTTATCATTAGTCTTCAACAGTGTTAAACTGATAAAATATAACAAACATCAAGTTTAACTATAGCGGAACAAGCTATCCATTAAAAGAGTCAAGTAGAGAATAAAATCTACTATCTTTTATGATTTAAAAAAGTTTTTCATCACTTTTATCGTTTAGACTCAGCTTAATAAATAATCCACATCATCCCTGCACTACGGCCAAGGATATTCATTAGTATCACGACCACAAATTATCTATGCACTACGGGCCAAGGATATTCGTGTATTCATCAATGGTCATGATCATGTCAACAACTGTCCATCAATGCACTACGGGCCGATGAGGACTTTTACCACATCATTTGTAACATTACGGTCATGATTACACCGAATAATCCCTGGTCATAATCATTCCAAGTCCATCTATGCACTACAGGCCACAGATGACTTTCAACAAAATATAAACATGAGGATGATGACAATGATATAAGAATTCAATAAAACAAGTTCAAGAATTAATTTATTCAGGAACCAACAACGTCCAAATTATCAACATGATACTGCTTTGTAGAGTAAAATTCAAGAATGCTCAGAAGAATATTTCCATGAAAAGATACTGGATGAAACGCAAATATCAAAGATATTCCACTAATTTCATGGAGTATAAAAGCCAAAATTTTAACCAACTGAGTATAATAAAGAATGGAATAACAAAAGAATTCACCAAGCATGCGATAGACCGCATAGACAGGTTTTTCTAACAAAAAAATAAATAATGGAACCAGGTCATGCGTAAATGCACAGACAGGATATTTCAATAGAATAATAAATAATGGAACCAGGTCATGCGTAAACGCACAGACATGATATTCTAACAGAATAATAAATAATAGAATCAGGTCATGCGTAAATACACAGACACGATGTTCCAACAGAATGATAAATAATACAATAACAACATAATTTCACCATGTATGTGGTACTTCGCATAGACAGGTTATTCCAACATAATAATAAAGAATGGAATAACAACTCTTACGAGTATTTGAAAGAAAATAATTCTCTTCATGAATATGAAAAAATAATACCCCTTACCGTAAAAGAAGAGTATTCCGACTGGTAGGGCGAGGATATTCTTGAAGAAAACTTATACTGTTTTTTATACGCTCAAAGCTTCTGAAAACTCTAAAGAAATACGCTCAAGATTATAGAAGAGAATTCTCTGAATTTCTGGTGTGATTTTAATTCTAACTAAGCATCCTATTTATAGGAGAATGGAAAGGATACTATGTTGCACTATGCAATAAAATATAATATATTCTATTTATAATCAAATAAAACAAAACTTTATAAAAAGTATTCTGTTTTATATAAAAAGTTTTTACTATGCAAATACTATGCATGCACTATGCAAATACTATGCATAATAAAATATAATATATTCTATTTAAAATCTAATAAACTAAATAATTTTATAAAAGTATTATGTTTTATATAAAAAAAATTTACTATACAAAATACTATGCATAATAGAATATAATATATTCTATTTATAGTCTAATAAAACAGATAACTTTATAAAAGTATTCTGTTTTATATAAAAAACTTTTCTATTTTATTACATTAATAATACTAATAAAATAAAATTTATATAATATATATATATATATATATATATATAAACTTCCGTGACTTCATAAAAAGACACCTCAATATAATTAATAACATTTATCATCATTATTATAATTCGCAATATTAATCGACCAGGTCGTTCCTAGAAAAGAGGGGCTTTTCAATAAGGATTTCTCCCTATTGGCGCGCAATTAGGTGACCAAACCTCTCCTTGACAGAACTTCTAGACATCGTTAATATTATAAATAATAATATTAATAACTTTGTCGTCTCAATTATTGTTTATAAAATATTGACAATAATTAAATCAAATAACGTGAGATGCTATACAGCAATTACTGTAACAATAATTGAACAAAACTGAGTGACTTCTCACGTAAGCATCAATAATCAATACTGTGTGCTACTATACAACCACGCGTATTACTATACTTTTAACATCGGGTGTTTCAACAGTTAACGGTAAAACTTCTGCCGTTATTTTTATAAAGTATTTTTGTCGTTTTCTCAATTCGACAATAATTCCGTTGTGGGGTCCACCAATGATTGTGCCGTCGTACGAATATTCCCTGTTAAAACGAATATTCTCTGACCAATCGAATATTATACAACAACTTATGTACTTTGCAAAATTTATAAATATTACCCACAACTATAACATTATATCAAATTCATTCCATAATATTTAAAAATGATATTTATAGAAAAATTATCTTTATTAAAAAATTGGGGTCTTACAAAAGCAACCATTATTCTATACCCAAAATCATCATAACCATGTATAAATTAGTTAACTTTACAAAAGACGGAACACAAAAAATATACACATGCAGAAAATAGAGAAACAACTTCGTGTTCTTTACGGCTTACACCAAGTATCCTTCAATGTATACCTGAAAATACCTGAAAATATATGATCGCTTATAGAGTTTGATTGTTGGATACTTATAATGAGAGTGGAAATATATCACATGCCAAAAATTTTCCTAACATTTTTATAAATGTATAAACATGGCTTCACCCTAGGGCCAAAGTTATAATCAACGAAGTAGTGAATCTAACCTTATCAAGGATAATTTATAGTACACTATGCAGACGAATTAGCATACTTTCACTGTGTGCAACTGTTGCATTCCGTCTCATCCGACCACTGCAACTATGTAATTCTGCATAGCAAAACATCAATCAACATATATAATCATATACAATTTAGTTTATTTAATTCAAACCTTAAAGTTCAAAAAAAATAATAACAAATAGTACTCGTGACAAAAAAAAAGGTAGTTATAAGTTGCAATACCTAAATATTGATCTTCATTAGCAAACAGTAATTAGATAAGACGGTGACAAAAGCTCATGTATAGGTTGTTCCTTAGCTTTATCAGTTACTTTATCTTTCGAAGCGATAATAGTTTAATCTGTTTGATTTTGATTTTGAAATTAAAAAAATTTAAATTAAAGTAAAAACATGGTCACCATAATTACAAGACAATTCCCAAATTACGTTAAAGCTCATCACCCAAAAAAAATCAAAACTATATATCCAAAAGATAAAGATTTAAATGTATTCAAATGACAGATTTATAATCAAAACTATATATACTACCTTATTCCCATAATGAGGGTCCTAATTCAAAAGACAAAGATTTAAATGTATTCACCTTGAAGAACATGTTTCCCTGCCTTCAGCAGTTTCAGAGACATCCATCTGCATAATTTAGTTCTCGTGTTAACAATATCTTTGATCAAACAAATAAAACAATTGAAGAAGATATTAAATTAAATATTAAATTCAAGAGTGAAGACGGCTACAAAATAGAAATCTGCTAAGGTGTGCTGAAGTATCCTTCTAGAAAGGAATTACAATTTTAATGAATATCAAAATTGAAAACCTTTGTGTTACTATTTTTGCTAGCTTTATAATAGATGTTTATTTTATAAGATGATGAGTACGCTGTTTACTCTGGAAAAAAACTGTCAGAATCTAAGTGTTATTGCAATCAATATAATATGAAATCTAAGTGAAACATATTTTGGAAACTTTGTTGTTTTTGAGCATCAGAATCTCATAGTTTTGTACTTCTTTTTTTTAGAATTATTAGGTGTCATAGTTCTGTACTTTTTCTTTTTCTTTTTAGCAACTGTACTTTTATTCTTAAACCTAAATAAATATGTAAACATTGTAAATAATGTTCTCATATCAGATTCCACCATTCTAATTTACCTTATTCATACTAAGCCATGATGGTATCTGCCCTTTAAACAAACTTAATTAGTCTCTTATTTCTCCACTGCAGGAATTGATGCATCATATAGGTCTGTACATGGAAAATGGTAGGGGAGCCAAGGTGGTGTCTTTAGTGTCACTTGGCTCATTGGAGGAGTATGGATCTTAGCCCTCCTGATGGTTCCTAACTTTTGAATTTGCAGAAGATGTTACTGTTGATACACTAATGCTTTTAATTTCCTTTATGGAAACTGATATTTCTACATGACTTTTTAATATTTTCACATGAAAACAGATCCGTTGTCGACAGTTTTTATCAATTTTTACCGTGGCTATATATCTATATCAGTTTCCTTTATACAGACTCATGGAGTAATGGTAATTGTACAAATCTATTGTTTTTGGTATGCTATAACAACCACCACAACAAATTCCTGTATATCCCAAAAAAGAAATAAATTATGTAGGTTTTTGTAAACTTATGAAAAGATTTGCTTTGGATAGGTCAGATTTTTCTTCCAAGTTGAGTGGATTCTATATATTATTACTGTAGATTTCAAGTCTATGCCGAACTATATACACATTAGTTTTTAAAATGTCTTCTTGGAACGTGCCAACCATAAGGCAAATAATCATCGTCATCGACTTCATGCCCAGGTCCTCATGTGGATCCAGACCTTAACCTCTTAGTGGATGGAGTTCTTTTATTGAGTAAAAATAAAATATATTTTATGCATAAATGCTCAGTGATCTCGTGTTACGTGCCAGAACATATTCGGCAAATGTTATTGTTCCACATAAAGTCCTCTTTTAACGATTGTAGTATAAAATGACACCATATCCTCAAAGTTTGCCATTATAATTTCATTATCATACCGCTACAACTAAAGCAACAACTCAATATTCTTAGGGATGAACATGGAACAAAAATAGATCCTTAATATTCACAAATAAATCCTTTTGTGTGGGAGGGAGTAATATACAGTAGTTATACACTACTATTCTATAGTTTCTACTACATAAATGCATACCTTTCATATGGTCTGTGTTATGTCTAGCCTGTGAGCAATACTAAAGCTCTATATTATTAAGGTGCCACATTAGGAATGTCACTTATATTAGTTGATCTCTTGCTTTTTATTGGTTTGGGTCCGTGGGAGTAGCCACTGGGTATGGCTTTGGCCGTTTTACAATTATATATTACTCTGTGCTTCTAGTTTTTGAAGCTAGCACTTAGTTTCTAGCATATCTTGAAATGAATACCTTGTCATTTTAGTTTTTTTGCGATCATTACTGTATCATTATTATATCGCTTGTAATGCTTATTGATTTTATATATTGCAATACAGTGTCGTCATAGTGGTATCTGCTTTGGCAAAATTCGAGCCTTTGGGAGGGTGTGAATGAAAAGTGATTAAAGGAAACACCACAATTTCAACAGACCCTATTCACAATACCATTATTAAAAACTCACCCGTCAAAAAATGAAAGTCTTAGTTGACTTTTTTTAACTTTATTTTATGTTTACCAAGATTTGCCTATAACACACTTTGAGACATAATTTATTTTATTTTTTGAACTCAAATTTTGTTTTTGAAAAAAATATTACAGAAAATACTCAAGTCGTAAGCTAATATACAACACTCTGTATATGAGCCTTTTTGGGTAAGGAAATTTAACCCGTACTATCGATAATTTTTTAAAGTATATTAGCCTTTTCAGGTAAGGAAATTTAAAAAAGTCTGAGAAAGGAAATGAAAGGAATATAACCTTCTCTAGAATTTTTTTGTGAATTTGGTAAGAAAAAGTAGACAATGAGGGATGTGTCTGTCAAAATTTGTCAATGTTTTATTAATAAGGGAACAAAGGAAAGTTTCACCAAGTCAATTTTCTTTTCCATGCAAATCTTACCATTTTGGTTAGGAAAATTATTAAGGAAAGTTAGACCAAATATTACCAACATGGGAATTCATTTCCTAAGTTTTAAAAACTCAAAACCAAAGTGTAAGGAAAAGGGTAAAAAAGGACAAATAGGACTCTCACAGTCTTACTATATAAAAGTGGAGTAACATATTTCTAGGAACTTATTTTTTAATGAAAAACCAAGTTCCAACAGAATTTCATAATTAAATTTTTGAAGATAAGAACTTTAAAATCACGTAACATCCAACACATTCAAACTAAAGAGTAATTTAAAGAAAAGGTCTTTACAATCACGTGACACCATAAAGATAGGGGTAGAACACATTAAATATAGACTTGATATTTGAGCATTCCAATATTAAGTTAGAATTCGTATATTTGCGTAATTAGAGGTAGAACACAAATAAATATCTAAGTTGATAAATTTAAATTTTTGGAACCTAAGAGTATGATGTTTAAATTTAAATACCAAAACACCGATACCAAACACAGTTAGCTAGGTAAATAGTAAATACGATAAAAGCAACAACATTATGGCACAATTTAGATTTAAATTTACTAAACACCTATAAATCTTTGTTAATTAAATCTATCAAAAAGGTGAGCAATATCACGACTTAGGCTACAAAATTCTAGCAAGTGTACTTGGTCAGACAAAACATGAGTGAATAACATACCAGTATTTTCATTACTTGCTTGCCCATTCCTTTGAGTGAATCAAGATACTGGAACTTTTCATCTTTCTTGTTGATAACTGCTAAGCACCAATGTATTTCTTTGTGGATAGGGACAAATATCTGAAAATAAGAACGACAATTTTACAAATAAACATTCATTTCAATGAAACAAATGGGGAACTAAGAAATATAGTGAAAACAAAAATTTTACCTCGTCACACTCAATAAGGCAATATCCCAACTTCCTTTGGGTAGTCCATCTTTTAACTGATTTGAAATCATAACCATTTGTCCCACCTTTTAGCTAGACATTGACAATCAGCAAAAAAGGGTTATCTTTGTGAACACCAGTTAACCTCAGTATTGAAAATGATTACCCAACAGAAACGATTAATTTGGAAAAGACAATTGGTAAAATTAATATATTGAATAACAAGAAAATAAATGTATGTGTGTATATATATTGAATTGCAAGTATGGAAATGTGGTTAAGGTCATCACCTTTAGGTAAGAATATATGACAATGCTTTCCATCCTAAACTCTCAAAAATTGTGAAGGAAAACTCCCTCCTCTTCTTTTTCGTTCACTCAAATACTTAAAATTTGTTTCTATCACAACTCCAAATGAAATAAATTTAAAAACGAGGCACTTTGTACACATAATTGTATTACTCCCTACTGACCATACTTAAAATCAACCAAGTAACTAACCATATAATTCTTTTAGTTATGTAGCGTTACAATGACAACAGTAAATATATCAAGGTTTGTGATTTTGAAAATCTAATATATCAATTGTCCGTAAGTAGTATTAACTTACTTATTTTGTTTGCAATCCTATCCTACTTTAAAATTCCTTATTTACTTTTTGGGACGTCAAAAAAAATCTTTGTAACCTACTATGCTAAGTGATATTCAAAAGTTACCATTCAATTTTCCTTTCTTACAAAACACATACATGCGGTGACCTGTACTGAAGTTAAATGCAGGTAAATGTTTAGAAACTTCTAAATCTTCAATAGTCATCTCCAGGTTCATGCATTTAGACATGAGAAAATAATTAATGTCCCAAGCAGTAAAGCACACACAATTAGTACATGCATTTAGATAATTATGTGTTCTTCAATAGAAAATCCCTGAAGCAAAATGCTCGTAACCACCACTATCAAAACTCAAGACTCCTAAAGGTAGTACTAAAAGAAACATCAATGTAAAGGATAAATTTCTGCACTACGAAAAAGGAACATCCTAAATGAATAGTGAGAGGGAAAAGACCTGAAAATTCAGATCTACTGCAGTAATAACCTTGCGGTATAAAGTTTAGAAGCAAAGTGACCACAAGTAACTTTAAGGAAGTGAAAGATATAGAGAAGAAAAGCATGTATTAACCTTTATGTTAGATGCCAACAGTTATCAATCCTGGATGGGGGGATTCATTTACTAAGATAAAAAGATTGAATTCAATGGTAAATGTAAAAAACATAACCCTAGAGAACTTCCTCACTTGAAGACAATAGACATAGATCCGTTAATTAAATGCCTTCTTTCTATAATAATCCTTCAACTTATCAAGACAGTTGTCTTTAAACTTAGCCAACAATTTGTTCTCTCATGTACTGTAGTTCATATTCAAATTCTGAGCTATTCAAAAAAGTAATAATAAATGAAAAATATTCAAGTGAGCCAAGAAGCATCCAAACAATGACACATAACTAAACCACAATTATCCACTATCAAATTTCTAAAACAAAGAAATGGACACATGATACATCAAGACAGAAATTGCAACACCAAACTGCAGTTGCATCAAACTGTTATAAACATAAAACCAAACAACTTACCACTGAAAATTTGAAGGCCTCAGAAACCATATTACACCCTTGACCCATCAAAACTGAAACCCTAAAAAGGATTCAGAAGGAGAACAACATCCTTCCATAGGCATAATTTCAAAAAAAAAAAACCTTACATTACCTTACAAAAAACCTTACATACCACTCATTACCTTGCATTACCTTACAAAAAAAAAATTTTATTTATGCTATCCCATCAAATTCCCAATAATTTTAGACTGGGTGTCAGATTTGTGGATCTAATACTTTTCATCTTTTCTTGTATTTAATCCTTTCCCTATTATTATGTTCAAAATTGTCCAAATTCTACAAATTTATATTTTCTATAAACTCTTCTTCTTTGCATTTTTTTTTTCCACTTTTACATTCCTTTGGGAAATATTAAAACACCAACATACAGATAGCTATGGAAAACTACTATGTGAAATGGTAGAAGTGGTGCCACCATACCTTTCTCATGCTTCAACATAATTTATGTACGCATGCAACAAACTGATTCAGTGGGATTATCACAGTACTGAAGAGCATGAAATTGAAACCAATTAAGACAGCATAGAACCTTAGAAGAAAGTACATTGTTTAGAAACAAAAAATAATTAAAAAATAGTATGTCTGATACATAATTATCACACATGTAATTCAAAAGGCACTTTTAACTATACCTAGCACAGGCCAAACTCATTGACTATACCTACCACAATTGTATGCAAATCAAGTTCCATCCTAGCACAGGTCAAACTCATTGACTATACCTACCACCCAAAAAATATAATCTACTTTCAACGTGACATTTAAGAAAATTTTGACTTAATATAGTGGACGGTCATAAACTTCTGTAATGACATTTAGTACAGTAATCTTGAAAGTACTCTCGGTTTGGACAAAATGAATGTTTCTTCTCGTTGTAGATATTGAATGTACCAACTCTTTTGGACAAGTTCATTCATACTCCCTAGCTTGGAAATGAGGGTCTAAGTTTAAATTTGAGATATTGTGGAAGATAACAAACAAATATAGAAAGTATATTATGTATTTCACATGAGAAAAAAAAATCAAATAAAAGTTTATTCTCACCTTCATTATGATAGCCAACTGGAAATTACCAACACCACTAACATTAATAGGAAACTACAATTTACAAAGCTATCAACATCTTTAATGTTTTCCATCTTTTCATTAATGATTCTCATTGCATGAGTAGAAGGACAAGCACCAGGTTGAACCTGCAGTATTCATCCATCACCAAGTTTAGCAACACAGTTCGAAGATTAGGCTTTCAGGTAACAATAAAAATCAAAAAAAAAACTTAACGTCTGAGCCTTTTTTCTTGAAGTAATTCAGAGAACTCACGGCGGAGATTGGGTCACCAGAATGTTGCTGAGCATCTGAACTTGCAAGTGTTCTTCTCATGTCTTGCTCAACAGATTGATCTAATGAGATTTTGATTTTGCCCATGCTGGAGTCTTCGCTTGAGAAAACTCTGTAAGCTGTATCGGTGTGAATTGTTTCCATGACAGAACCAAAGAAATTTATTACAGGTACCTAATGAGGAGCCAAGGCAACATTAAAATGATTTTCTCCACACCAGTCGGTTGTATTTCTTTGGCAATAGTCAATATTCAGTCATTGTCTAAGGGCTAATCCCACAGAGTTTAACAACATAATCAACTGTAGATCTGCATATTTGATGAGGAAAGAACCTAATTTTTCCACTAACCAAGGACAAAACTTATATTTCGTTGAATGAAAAAAGTTATTATAAAAAAAATGTTTTGTTATGATTACCAAATGGTAATTTAAGTGATCATATATATATATATATATATATATATATATATATATATATATATATATATATATATATTAAGCTATCATGCCGAGAAAGGAAACACATTAAGCTACATGAGATAGATCATAAACCCAGAAAAATAATAGTTGTCGATTAGTCATATATATATATATATATATATATATATATATATATATATATATATATGTATGGAAGTATTGAATCTTGAGAAAGACAAGGGGTGATTCGAAAAACAAAATATATTTATTTCTATTTTTGGATAAGCAGGCCACAGGAATAGACCTACCTTATAAAATTTTCCACCATTGTCAAAAGTAGATGTGCCGAAACAAAATCATTTTTCTTCTTGATAAGTGATAAACTGAAACAAAATCATACCACAACTCCAATACACAAAATCGCTTGATACTTTCCTGACTTCCCAAGCCTCTCTGTAACCCCACCAATTTCAAAATAGCCAGGAACCCACACAATCTGATTGATGAAGACATCAGTGATCCAATGTCAAATGCCACTCAAGTAAAAACTGTAACAACAGGCCAAAATGATTGGAAGTGGGAAAATTATTTTGAGATACACTCATGTAAGTGAATCATGTTTAACATGGCAATACCCAAAAGAAGAACTCTAAATCATTATTGCAAGATTATGGCAGTATATGTTAACAATATCAAAATGTTATCTACTTAGTTGTTTCATGAGATGAATTATTTCTAAACTGAACAGGAATATCCAGCCCACCATTCTAGAATTCACATCTAAACTCATGGATGATAAATATAACATGAATAGCCAAGTTAACAAAACTTCCAAACACTAATGGGAGTTTGAAGTAGGAATTCGTAGGTTTATTACTGCAGGCACTAACAAATGACAGTACCCATTTTTAATCAAATATTTAGCTCTAAAACCCCAAGAAAAATAAAAACCATAAATTAGCTCTCTATCCTTTATTTATAAACACAAACCCAGCAGAAATTCTCAAACATCAATGCTCAATATTGAACCCTATCTTCTTCAAATAGTCACTAAAAACTGTAGCATAATCTAAACCCACCAGAAATTCTCAAATGTTATTCTACATACCAAAAGATTTTAAAATTAAGACTATTCCGAACAGAAATACCACAAAATTAAATCAAATTGTAAAATTTTTGTATAATAATCAAAAGGAAAAACAAAAGGCTACCTTGGGGGAAGCAGAGGAGGGGTCCGTGGAACCAAAAACAAACAGAATAAGCAACAATTAATCCACCCCCAAGGAAACAGCCTACTAATTTTCTAGAAACAAACAGATAAAAAGAGATTCTACAGAAATGGAAGGAAAGAGGAAGAAAGGGAAAAACACGTGAAATACAAAACGATAACCGTCACCTGCTCACCTCTCAACAATTTATAACAACAACGTAATGAGAAAGAATTTGACAAATATATGTTGAGAAATTATACCGTGACTTCAATGGGAAGCCGAGTATCAATTCGGCACTGGAATAATACCTTTCTGAGGTGCTGGTATGCGGGCCATACACGTCGGAGGTGTCGACGAAAGTGACACCACTCTCGAGTCCTTGAGCTGATACTTCTAGGCCTTGTGAACCCAATTTGATTCTAGATACTTTAGGGGCTGGGTATGATATTTAGGGTTGGGTATGAGAGATTTGGGCCAGGAATTAGGGCTGGGTATGAGAGCTAACAAATTTAGGGTAGTTGAGAGTTTTGGGGGGAATGAGAGAGAGCTCAGTGTGTGTGAGAACAGAGAGAAAGTGATAGAGGGTTTGAAATTTGAATAAGCAGAAATAAGAGAGCAGATGACGTGGAACTTGACGGGACACTTATGTTTTCTCTCTCTGCTCTGTTTTATATTATAGATTTCGTTTCTCTCCTCACATGTTTTCAGCCCCATCCATTTCTCTCTAAAAATTGAGCATCATCACATCCTTTATCTCCAAAACAGTCTCCAATCTAGCTCAAAAATTGCAACGGAGAGGTCGAATCAGAGGAATCTCGACTTCGAATCGATAAACCCCCTATTGTTTTCCCTATTACAACTGTATTTTTTGATTTTACGATGCGATTTCCTCTACTTTTTCGATTTCTAGGTTTTATGTGGCCCTTATTATATCTTTGCTATTTGGGTTTTTTTTGTAGGTTTATTTTTTTAGAAGAATCAAAGTTTTGTTCTCATGCTCTGGTTATAATTTTAGTACTTTGATTAAAGTGTTTAGTTCGATTTAGAGGCTTATGTTGGGAGAGTACATATTTTGATTTGATGTTTAAAGTAAATGCTCATGATTATATGTAAAGTCCTTCAAGGAATATATGTACAAGGACTTAGTGATAGATTAAATTTGTTAGGTTGATCTAAGCTTTTAATGTTTATCATTCTGTAAATGAATGTATAGATGAAGAGATCAAATATGTTAAGTTGATCTATATCCTGAGATGTAATAGATAGGCTTCAACAAAATCGTAGTCTATCGAGCTGATCAAGAGATTGCAGAAAGCCAAGGCAGAATCGTAGAGCTTCGAGAATCGTAGTGTGTCTGTCTTGAAGGGCCTCTCCGAAAATCATAGAGTGGTCCCAACGTTTGTCGAGCCAACTCAGAGATCGTAGTGTGCTCTCGAAAACGTAGAGTCTGCAAGACAAGGAAGTGAAGATCGTAGTGTGCCAGCCCTTAAGAGAAATCGTAGTATTCATGTGTGCTAGTATTAGATCAAGCACCAAGGTGGCACGACACCACGATCTGAATCATAGAGTATCATCTGCCTGTGTTAGAAGCATCGAGCCTTGCCCATTTGTTTAAAGATAAATCCCAACAATTGTGAAATGGGTTATAAACGTTGAATTCCTCACCAGTCCCAATAACACAAGATATCCTTAGTATACAACAAAAAACGTATTGAAGAAGCTAAGGAAAGGACCATGGGTCAGAAGAAAACACCTTTTCAGGTGTTAGGTGAGAAAGCAGTCTGCTGTGTCAGTGATCCAGAATGCAATTCAGAAGATGTGTATAAAAGTCTCCATCAAAGTTCAGAAATGTCAAACGCATTTAATGCTTCAACGGATGTCTTCAACGGATAGATTTCAAGGATCACATATGTGCAAAACATCTGCAGATGATTCAACTAAGCAAGCATTAAACAAAACGCTGAAGAACACTCAACGCTCAACTCCACGATATGAGAAAAAGAGAAAGCTTGCTCAGCTACTCAGTTCTTTCGAAAAAGTGCTTAACGGCAACTGAGTAGCACCAATCAAGAACTTAACAACTATCAATCAAGTGAAGTAAGAGTTCCAAGTCAGAAGGACTTGAAGAGTTCTAAGTGAACTGTGAAGAACCAAGTCTGCTGGACTTGAAGAGTTCAAAAGTGAACTGAGAAGTGCCTAGACTACTGGTCTAGAAAGAATCTGTGAGATTCATAAAGTGTAAAAGATATCCTTAATGGATTTTCTACTCGAGGAGTAGAAGGGTGGACTAGGAGCTTTAAGTGCTCTGAACCATTTAAAACTGTTGTGTCTCTTACATTCTTGCTATAACTACTATAACTGTTATAACTGCCTCACTCTCATTAACTCACTATATCTAAAAGGGAGAACAAATAAATCTTAATTCCGTTGTGTTTGTATCATTATCAAAACTAACAAAGTAAAACGAAAAGATTTTAAATATATATTCAACCCCCCTTCTAGATAACTATTGTGCCTCCGGGAACTAACAATTGGTATCAGAGCAAGTTCTATTAAAAAGCCTATAAAGCTTGAGTAGATCCAATGGCACATCTGATAAGCAAATAAAAGTCTGGAGGAGGCAACAAGCCACCTATATGCAACAAAGATAAATTCGCCAACTGGAAAGTTCGGATGCAAGCATATATGGATTCAATAGATGAAGATCTATTTGAAACTATTCAGAATGGGCCCTACGTTCCTACAAAGCTTGCACCAACTACAGACGACCCAAACAGAATACAAATCAAGGTCAAAGAGGAATGGACAGACAACGAAAAGAGAGATGTTCAACTCGACAAAAAGGCCAAGAATATTTTGTTCCAAACCTTAGAAGATGATATGTTCGAAAATGTGGTCAACAGCAAAACAACAAAGGAGGTCTGGAAAGCATTACACATCATGCATTAAGAAACAGAAGAAGTCAGAGAAAATAAACAATCTCTCCTTACTCAGCAATATGAGATGTTTGCACACGTTCAAGGAGAAAACGTCACTGCCACCTACAAGAGATTCAATGTACTGCTCAACTCTCTACGAGTCTATGGAAAGATCTACCCAAATAAAGATCTAATCATAAAGTTCATGAGAGCCTTACCAAGCAAGTGGGATGCCAAAACCACTGCTATTAGGGAATCAAAGAATCTCCATAAAATGATTGTTCAACAGTTATATGGTAACCTTCTTACATATGAACTGGAGCTGACTCAACGAGCAGAAACTCTATCTAAAGGAAGAAAGAAGGATAAGGGTGTTGCTCTCAAAGCAACTGAAAACACCTCCAAAGTCAACACTGAAATTGACTCTGACTATGATGAAGATGATGATGAGGATTTTGCAATGCTGGTGAAAAGACTCAGAAGGTTCATGCGTCAAGGCAGAATCAGCAAACCAAAGAAAGTCAACAACTACAGCAGCCAGGAGCAGATAAATGATATATGCTAAAACTACAAGAAGCCTGGCCATTTCATTGCAAACTGCAACAAACCTCTTAGAGAAGAACTAAAGAAGAAATCACATTCAAAGAAAGAATTCAAAGGCAACAAAAGGCCTCAGAAGAAAGACAAAGGTCTTGTAGATGGAGGATCATGGAGTGACTCTGACAATGACTCAACTCCCGAATCTGGAGATGATGAAGATCCTCAAATGGCAAATCTTTACCTGATGGCCAAGCATGCAAAGGATAAAAAGAACTCCAACATTCATAAAGTAAGTATAGATGAGGCATTTAACTTTAACTCTCCAGATGTAGACATTGATAATTTAAGAACTGCACTGCATGGCATAACATCTGATCTGCATCAATACATGAAATGGTTCAGAGTTCTGTCCAAAGATTATTCACTTTTTCAAAAGGAGAAAGAGAAAGTTCAAGAAGAACTGGAAACAGCCCTTCTAAGTATTGACTCTCTCTCCAAGTTTAAAGCTGAGAATAAGCTCTTAAAACAGACCAATGAGCTCAATGCACAAAGAGAGTCAAGTCTAACCTCTAAAATTGAGGAACTAGAAAGGACTATCTCTACATGGAATAAGTCCTCTTCATCCATGGACTTCCTGCTCTCTAGCCAGAGAAGTGTCTCTGACAGAACAGGCTTAGGCTTTGGGGAATCCACCTCAGAGCTATGTGTGGAAAATGTAAAGGAAACTAGCACTAGTAATGCTCCAAGTTTTAGTAGACGCAAAGAAGAACCAGTCCAACCCTGCTCTTCTGATTCAATCCATATTCTAAGGAATAAAGGATCTCATGCTGGCCTGGGTTTCAGAAAAGAGAAGAGTAACCCAGCCACTATTTTCCAACCTCGAAGGATCGTAGAGTCGAGTAAAATCAACTCCACAAACCAACTGGGAAGGAACAGTAAAGGAAAGGTACACTCCTCACAAATCATGAAACACAAGAACACATGGAAGAAGGAGAATTAGCTTAACAGAAGGATGGCTGAGAACCCACACAAGTCGAAATGGAGGAAGAATCCTTATACACACCCAAGCATGCATCATATTAGATGTTTTGTGTGCAACAAGGTTGGTCATACGGCTGCAATATGCTATTATAAACCTATGCGTGTGAGACCCAAAATCAAGCATTTGGGTTCCCAAGGGTACTAACAAAGTAGGACCTATGCAAGTATGGGTACCAAAATGAAAGTTTAATGTTACCACAGGAATAGAGCTCCACGATCACAACCTGGTATCTGGATAGTGGATGCTCAAGGAACATGATCGGGAACAAGTCCCTTCTGTCTAACTACATAGAGAAGGAGGGTCCTTCAGTTATCTTTGGAGATAATGGCTCTGGCAAGACAAGAGGATATGGTTCAGCTGGGAATGGTGCAGTGTCCTTCAGTAAAGTGGCCTACGTGGAAGGACTACAACACAATCTTCTGAGCATAAGTCAACTCTGCAACAAGGGTCATCAAGTAGCATTCCTCAACAATCAATGTCAAGTCAGAGATTTGAAGACATCTGCTATAAAGCTAACCAGAACAAGAGAAGGAAATGTCTACACTGTGAATCTTGGTCACTAAGCTCGAACGAGACAATATGCTTTCTGGCTAAAGCATCTGAAGAAATGAGCTGGCTATGGCATAGAAGACTGTCTCATCTCAACTTCAAGAGTATGTCCAAACTGGCCTCAAAAGATCTAGTTGCAGGCTTACCCAAGTTCAGCTTCGTCAAAGAAAGGTTGTGCAATGCCTGTCAGCTTGGAAAGTAGACCAGAAGCTCATTCAAGAGCAAAACTGTCAACTCAATTGACAAGCCCTTGCAGCTGCTTCACATGGATCTATTTGGGCCAATTCTAACAATGAGCCTTGGAGGGAAGAGATACTCACTAGTCATAGTGGACGATTACACCAGATTCACATGGGTATTCTTTCTAACATCGAAAGATGAAACAAGTTCCCAACTGATCAAGATGTTCAGACTTGTGATGAACGAGAAAGGGGAGAAAATCAAGGCTATAAGGAGTGATCATGGCAGAGAATTTAACTTCTCTGAAATGGACCAGTTCTACACAGACAATAGCATCAGTCATAACTTCTCAGCTCCACGAACTCCTCAACAAAATGGAGTAGCTGAGAGAAAGAACAGAACGTTAATAGAGGCTGGAAGAACTCTACTAGCAGCAGCCCATCTGCCTGAATACTTCTGGGCAAAGGCTGTCAACACTGCATGCTACACTCAGAATGGATCGATGATACACTCTATGATTAAGAAGATGCCCTACGAACTGTGGAAAGGAAGAAATTTAAATGTCAGCTACTTCCATGTATTTGGCTGTGCATGCTACATTCTCAATAATGGGAAGTAGTACCTGACAAAGTTTTAACCCAAGTCAGACGAAGGAATCTTTCTTGGATATGCCACAGACAGTAAGGCTTATAAAGTGTTCAACAAGAAAACGCTAAGTGTGGAAGTCTCAATTCACATCATCTTTGATGAAGCAGACATGGACACAACAGTGTCTCAAGACACTACGAACGACAGTCCAGACACTACGAACGAAGTCGTCGAGCTTAACACCACGATCATAGTTCCAGACAGTGAACTCGTTGAGCAAGGAAATGAGATCGTAGAAAGGTCTACACAAGACAACGAACCTCCACATCAAGAAGCAGAAATTGATCTTGAAGATCTCAGACAAGAATGCATCAGGACAGATGTTCCAACAGGAAACAGATGGGCAAGAGATCACACTCAGGACTTAATCATAGGAGATCCAAGTGCAAGAGTCAAAACAGGAGCTGCCACCCAAAATGAATGTTTTTATCTGAGTTTTTTGTCACAAATGGAACCCAAGAAGATCGAAGATGCTATGGAAGACTCCAGTTGGATAGAAGCCATGCAGGAAGAGCTAAATCAGTTCGAAAGGAGCAAAGTATGGAGATTAGTTCCAAGACCAAAGAGTCATCCTGTCATTGGAACCAAGTGGGTCTTCAGAAACAAGATGGATGAAGATTGAGTAATAACCAGGAATAAGGCAAGACAAGTGGCCAAGGGTTACTCTCAGGAAGAAGGCATTGACTACGATGAGACATTTGTACATGTTGCCAGACTAGAAGCCATCAGAATATTCCTTGCCTTTGCTGCTCATATGAAGTTCAAAGTCTTTCAGATGGATGTCAAAAGTGCATTTCTAAATGGTGAACTTTAAGAAGAAGTATATGTAGAGCAACCTCCAGGTTTCATCAATCCATCTCTTTTTAATTATGTTTATAGATTAGACAAAGCCTTATATGGTCTTAAACAAGCACCTAAAGCATGGTATGAAACACTAACTAACTTTCTTATTAAAAATGGGTTCACTAGAGGTAGAGTAGATACCACATTATTTCTTAGAAAGTATAAAGATAAAGTCTTATTAGTTCAAATATATGTTGATGACATTATTTTTTGTTCTACTGATGAAAAATTACGTAAGAGATTTGCCAAGCTTATGCAGAGCAAGTTTGAAATGAGCATGATGGGTGAGCTGAACTTCTTTCTTGGACTGTAAGTAAAGCAGACTGATGAAGGAATCTTCATAAACTAAGCCAAGTACATTAAAAACTTAAAAAGTATGGCATGAAATCAGCCTCTCCCATGAAAACCCCAATTGCTCCTGTAACCAAGCTTGACAACGATGAAAAAGGTAAAAGTACTGATATAACTCAATACAGAGGTATGATAGGATCTCTTCTATATCTAACTTCCAGTAGACCAAACATAATGTTTACAATATGCATATGTGCTAGATTTCAAGCTAATCCTAAGGAATCACATTTAACTGCAGTAAAGAGGATTTTTAGGTATCTCAAGGGTACACCTCACTTGGGACTTTGGTATCCTAAGGAGTCCTCTTTTGAACTAATAGGATATACAGATGCTAATTTTACAGGCTACAAAATAGACAGGAAAAGTACCAGTGGCACCTGTCAGCTGCTAGGAAACAGATTTGTGTCCTGGTTTAGTAAGAAGCAAAACTAGTAACTACTTCAACTGCAGAAGCTGAATACATTGTTGCTGGCAGCTGCTGTGCTCAGATCCTATGGATGAAAAATCAGCTAGCAGACCAATGGGTTTGAATTCAAATCTATACATGTTCACTGTGATAATACAAGTGTCATAGCAATAACTCATAATCCTATCATGCATTCTAGGACTAAGCATATAGAAATAAGGTATCATTTCATTAGGGATCATGTGCAAAATGGAACCATATCTTTACAATATATCCCTACTAAAAATCAACTTGTTGATGTCTTTACAAAGCCTCTAGATAAATCCAGGTTTAACAAATTAATAAGTGAGCAAGGCATGATAAATTTACAACCATGAAATCTATGTTCTAGTCTGTGCTAACCATGCAGATATAAAGGCTATGTTCGAAATCGTAGACATGACCAAAGGAAGTCCACAATCGTAAAGCTGCAGTGACATGAAAGTTAACGATCGCAGTGCCGACTCAACGATGGCAGAACTCCATCAACAGAACAAAGGATCATCCTGTGATGACAAAGTTTAACAAAACAAAGCAATCTCTCTGATAAGCGCCTCAGGAACAAACCTAACCCTTGATTCACTCTATGAGGTTGGCCCTTCTTGAGCTACCTTAAACCGAGAAGAATGCTAAGTCAAAAGTTCATCACAAAGACCCGGGAAGACTCGACGATCGCAGTACAGACTCGACGAATGCAGGGCAGAATCAACGAATGTAGAGCCAGCTCGACGATCGCAGTACAGAATCAACGAATGCAAAACAGACTCGACGAATGCAGAGTAGACTCGATAATCATAAAGACTACCTCAACGATCGGAGTCCTCCCAAAGGATACATTAGCTCAGAAGGAGCTAAGGGCAAATCAGTACATTCCTCTTCAGTCAAATTCGTATAGCCAAGCAAAATTTGACACATGCCCCACTAAACAAATGGAGAGAGGGAAGTTACAAGTACAGTACGAAAACACCTTTTTGAAATCAGTAGTTCAAAAAGCTCATCTCTATCTCTATCTCTACAAGCAGAAATCCTAACCTTCCGAAAAGCTCAATCAACCATACTCAGTGCAAAGAAATCAATGACAGCTTCAAATGTCATCTCTGGTTACAGATTCTGTTTCGATGAGTTCAAGACAGCTGACCCCAAATTTCACAAAACTCTGTCTCTGATAAAGAAAGCTGGTCTTGAAGAGGCTCTAGGTACGAGCACATGGATCTACCCTAAGCTGATAAAGGAGTTTTACAGAAATGGTACGTTCGAGAACGACGTCATCACTACGATTGTCAGGAACGTGGAAATCAAGCTCAAGGCTGAGAACATAAACCTAGCCCTAGGTTTCAAATCAAAAGGGTTTTTGTTCATAGAGGGCATCGATTTCCATGAAGGACTTAAGAGGATGCATCACAAGAAGTCTCCAAATGTCAGGGGGTACAAAAAGGAGTTTCCCTAACGGTACGAATTTCTGACAGACATTGTTGGGAAATGCATATGCTACAAGAGCTCCGACCATTACTCTGTAAACAAAGTGCAGCTCAAGCTCATGACAGCCATAAGTAGTGAGATTCAACTCAACTATGGAGCCCTACTACTTGAATGGATTAGGAAGTGGATTCTTAGCTCAAAGAAGTCAAAGAGCTCTGAAAAGATGTTCTACAAGCGATTCATAAGTATCATCCTACAGTCTGCTTTGGGTGATAAAATTGGGGATGATGAAGGAGAATCCATCAATCCAAACAGAAGAATGACCCAGCAGCTATTCGAGAACTGGAAAAGGAATCCAGCAGAGAATGTAAGAATGATGTCTGAGTCCAGTGGAAGGACTGGTGATGTAAAGGAATTAGGGATTCCAAGAAACATGTCAGTTGTCAAGGAGACTGAAGAAGAAGAAGAAGAGATCAACAAAGAAGAACCCATTGCTTTAGTCAGAAAAAATAAGGGCAAAAGAAAGCTGAAGGCTCAAATGGCAGAGGAACCCCAGGGTTCAACCACTAAAATACCTCAAGAGTGTTCTGATATTAAAACTCTGAGGATCTTGGGAAGGAAAGAACAGCAGGCTGAGGCAGATGAAGACAGAGTTGCCATCTCTTAGCGGCTGAAGAAGAGTAAACACAGCCACAAGTCCAAGAGGCCCTTTGTCTCTTCGATCATAGAGTCTCTACCAATCGTAGAGACCTGACTGGACAACTCTCCCAAAGAAGCTGGAGAAAGTCATAAGGCTGTGACTCAGCCCAGGAAACCAAGAAGGAAATTAGTCAAAAAGTACATCCTTATCAATGAAGGAGTACTTAAAGAAGAAGACAAAATGATAGCCACTGAGAAGGGGTCATCCAAAGCAAGACAAGAGAACACAACTCAAGCTGAGGGGGAGCTGCCTGAAGTTCTCACTCTAGAAAATGCTCCAGCTGAGGGGGAGCCATTCGAAATTCAAATGGATGATCATGTTGAGGGGGAGCCTCATGATATCCCTATGGCAGTAGAAACTGCACCTGAGGAGGATGAGAGAGCACCAGAGCAAGGAAGTCAAAAGGAAGTCAATGATGTAGTCGAATCCTCAAAAGAAGACAGAGAAGAAGAAGAAAATGATGAGGTCGAGATTATAGTTGTGGGTTGTGATGGGTATAGGAGAGCTAACTACAATCATTTGTTCTCCTATCTACCCATGATGCCCTTTCATAGAGCTTAAATTCTCAACTCCTGGGATCACATGTTCTGGAGCTTCAAGGCATATCCAACAATCTCAGTACTAGCTCATGGATTTTCAGGCAACCTCAACTTTGCCAGAAAGATAATCACAAATGACTCTTCTTCAAAGAATGGGCATGTGGTACTATCTATCCCAATCTCTTTCAGGGTTAATCACTATCCACCATCATTTTTCAGCCAATTCTATAAATTCCCAAGCTGGTTGGAAGTGATCCTCAATCCACTAAATCAATTCCCAGTTGCAGAATCCCAACATTCTGTAATTGATGAACTAAATATTCCAAACTTTATTTTGATCACATCTCCTCTCATATCTACGATTACTGACTTGAGCCCAATCGTAAAGTCACACGCTCAAATCGTAGAGCCACCAACTCATGAAGCCCAAACACAAGAGCCTCCCTCAGATATTCCCTCCTTGTCCTCAAATGAATATTTCAACCTTGATCTTGCTCTCTACACCTTGCAAGATCAATACAAAAGAGCCCCTCCTCCTCCAAACTGTCCTCAACTCATTGAACTCATTTCAGATCTGCCCACCAAAACTGAGTTGTCAGAAGCGTCCAAAAAAGTGACTCAAGGACATAGACGACAGTCTTGAGGCTCACTCTGAACTCGTTCACATGAGACTTACTAAAATGATCAATGCTGCCAATGCTCTCCTAAGCACCCTAAGCTCTGAGCTCACAAAGAAGCTTAGAGAGATCATAAAAGAGATGCTTAAGAGCATAAATGATCGGGATCAGATCCACTTTCAAACTACTAAGAGACATAGGGATGTTGTTCTTCTCTTGCAGACGACTCAGGAATCCTAGAACAAACTTATGATAGACAGCATCACGAATCTACAAACTGCTGTGAAAGAATTCCAAGGATTTTTCATGAGCCAAGGGAAGCAGACTGACAATGTCCTGGACATCCTCCAACGAAGGAAAGCTCAATATGATGCCCTCATCAAAGAGAATCGAGAAGACATTGCTCAATCCCAAAGTCAGCTCAACGAGCTTGTCTAAGGCATGACTCGCTTATCAGAAGAGATGCTGACATAAAGGGGGAGAATAAAGGGAAATGAAAAAAGGGCAAGGGCAATGGAAGAGGCACATTCATAACTCAATCATCAAGGAGCCCCCTCCAAGGCAGTCTCACCATTAGACTCAATGATCTGGCCATCAGACTCCACGATCTGATCAGCAGCAAATCATCATTGCCCAACCACTAAGGAGTCAAGGGTCGTCTCCCAGCTCACAAGAAGTGACCACCATAGGCCTAATAATGCCAATTGGAGATCCTGCATTTATGAACAGGCATGATCACAATCCAAGACTAAGTCAAAGCGAGCTGGAAGATCTAGCCAGGAGAGACGAAGTAAGCAAGAAAAGAAGGACAATAATGGTTGTTAAACAATGTACTTGTGACAGTATGGAAGTTGATGCGCACGGGTAAAAAAAGGACAATAATGGTTGTTGAACAATGTACTGAAATAATCCTCTTATTTTACTCTTTTTTTCCTGGCATAGGTGAATACTATGTAGGAAGTTGCCCCCTTATGGAAGTTGTGAAGGTTTGTGGGACAAGCACATGATTAGAGAATTTTACTTATGCTCTTATCGTATCAATTGAAAGTGTATCCAACTTTTTTGATTGTTTAAAAAATCTTCAATGATTTTATAACATATGAATTTTTTTATATTTATTTTTTTAGGTTTGTCATTTATTGTTCTTCCAAATTCTCAACCATAGAGGAGCAGTATTCTGCGTCGATTTCTGAGTTACTCTGACACTGTTGCTTTTACCCAAATGCCTTCGTAATTATATATGTTTTTTATTTTCAGGTGCCTATTGCTCTGACTCATGTATATTCTATAAATGATTCATTGTCAGCAGAGGAAGCTGCTGCTGCTGAGTACGAGTTTGTCATTAGACAACTAGCAAGGACCCAAATAGTTGGTGTGTTCGAGATCAGTGACTGCCCCAAGTTTGATCTAATTCTTCTCGGAATGGGCTCTTATGGTCATGTTGCCTCACTATTCCCTAATCACTCGGTGCTTAATAAGAAAGAGGAGTGGGTGACTTTTATCATTGAGTCTGTAATCAACTCCTCGACCAATGTGGTCGTGGTTGTAACAGGGACCAGCAAAGCTGAGGTGGTGCACAGGGCAATCAATAATGTTGAAGGTCCATCATTGCCTGCAAAGATGGTCTAGCCAACTAATGGGAAGTTGGCTTTGTTTTTGAACAAGCTGGTTGCATCAAAGCTTGATGGGGGTGCTCAATTTTTTGAATAGAGCAATTCTCTTGTTACTGAAGTGTGTATTAGTGGAAGAATCCAAGTCTGTTTATCGATTCTCGTCTTCCTTTATAGTTCTCTTTTAATTTTAGTGCCTGGTAAATATCTCCCATGTTTGGCCTTTACCCTTCTCTCTTGTAGGGAGTTATCGCTGGAGAAGTGTTATAATCCCATCTTTGTAGTTAATTTTTGGTTTTAGGGTTGGATCAATCTCCCACCTTTTTTGGCCTTAGATATTAAAAGATTTAATGGGCCAACCCATTGACCCGGTCCAATATTAAGGAGATATAATGTGAGAATTAGGCCCAATAACTTCAAGATCCAATAGGGGAGTCTCAATGGACTAATTAGATAACTAAGCCCAATCCATAAGGCCCAATAGGAGAAATATCATGACCCAATATTGCCCCCTAGTTTTCTATCAAATAGGATATTTAAGGGAAAACTATGAATAGTCCATGACTTTATTGGGTTTGGCAGGGATGAAATAAGCCCAATCGATGGAAGACAAAAATAAAGAGGAAACTGAAAGGATGGGTTAAAACCGGAAATCCAACTAGAGGGCCCAATTTACTAAATATTTAAAACTCAATCCGAATGCAACCTTTCAGATCTGTGATCATGATTATCAATTAAATGTGCCGCCCTCGAATACTGTGTGACCGTCAGTATAAAAAATAAACTTTACCAATTTTGACAGTTTTACCTGCCAATTTAAATTTCGGACCTTCGAGTTTTCTTTTTACCTCTCGTGCTTTCTTTCTCTTCTCTGCAAATCGTCAACAATGGCTTCCCAAGATTCTGAGCAAGATCGTCCCCTGCTAGTGACACCGATCAACGCCATTCCTCCAAGCCCAAACCCCAAAAAAGGCGCTTCAAGCTCTGGTCCGACCGCCGCGACTACTAAGAAAAAACCAACAACGAAACCTCCTCCCAATCCTTCTACATTCTATAGGAGTAAGGAACAGTATTTCCACGCCAACATTCCCTCGAAAGTCACAGGGATTGATTTGAAGGGACTTCGAACTCGTTGCCATATTCCGGATACCCATCTGGTGAGAGCCCCGCGATCTGAAGAGCGAATGTACCAACGTCTTGAAGGATGGATGGCTATTTCGGTGATCATCTCGGAGAAGGGAGTTCGGTTCCCTCTCCATGCTTTCATAGTGGCCCTCTTAGGGTTTCTGGGTGTTGGGTTCGCCCAATTGGTGCCGAACTCTTATATTCATATCCTAGCGTTCATCGCTTTCTGCCATGAGCTAGGCGTAGAGCCTACACTCGACTTCTTCTTCACAGTATACAAGATCGGTTGTGACAACCCCAAAACAGGTCCATTCCACCCAACCCATTCTGAGTCGTCAAATACATGGTACAGAAAATAACTACAACTTTATTACAACAATTGTCGTGCAAAATACAACAACACATATGTTGTGAGTTTGGATACAAATATATACCAACTGTGACTCATGTTCCAACCGTGGACATCACCTCACAATAACACCTTACATAAAGGTATAGTCAAGAACTGTTTTAGAAATTAGAATCTTTGGGAAGTGCTCAAGGAAACCTTCGTACATGGGAGGCCACGCATCTAGGTTATGATAGATATCATATGGCCACAGAATTATCCTTGGTTGACCCAATAGACCCCCAAAAAAAATGAGAAGATTACTATCATATTCTTCCCAATGGTGAGTCTTCTCTTGACTTGTCATTATCTCCACTGTCTCTAATTGAGAATTATACTTCAAACAAACACCAAGATTATATAGGTAGTGCCCATAGATATACTCAGCAAGTGGATGAGCACAACCCTGTCTTATGATGACACGAGGTTGTATGTCATTAGACATCTTGTATGATAGTGACAAAACACCCTTCCAACGTTGGGTTCGCCTCACCCTATTTTCTTCACCAAATATAACTACTAAATGATGACCACCGTTCTATTCCCTTGTTACCCCCGCTCGACCCAGCTACACTCTTATTACCTGAAAGGAATTGTGAAATAGAAGGGTGAGCACAACTAGCCCAGTAAAGAATATCATGACTAAAGAAAATTCAATTATCAATAGCCTTCATCAACAATAAATCAGAGATTTAGAACATATGGTAAATGATAAAAATTTCAACCATAGTTGCAGCGGAACGAGCAATCCATTAGAAGAGTCAAATAGACTATAAAGTCTATTATCTTCTCCATGTTAAAAATCCACCAACAATATTTTATCCATGTAACATCACTCAACAGTTCCTTTCCACAATCATATGAATAACTCATAATCATAATTGTGACTATAAATTTTTCTTCGCACCCAGGACGAAGAATATTTTCATCACCTGTCTTTACCTGAAACATCAAAGATCATGGTTATACTAAATCACAGTTATTGTTTATAATCATACTAACAAATCCATCTTTGCACTACGGGCCAAAGATATTCATCAACAAACCATCTTTGCACTACGGGCCAAAGATATTCAACAACAGTTCATCTTTGCACTACAGGCCAAAGATATTCATCAACAGGCCATCTTTGCACTACATGCCAAAGATATTCATCAACAATTCATATTTGCACTACAGGCCAAATATATTCATATCTCAAAGAAATATATAATCATTTCAGAATTTATATAAACAATAATTATAACCATGTTGATCAATTCACCTTTGCACTTAAGCTAAAGATATTCACTTATAAATTCAATGGTCATGATCATACCAGTCACAATTCAACTTTGCACTACAGGCCAAAGAGAACCCTAGTCATGATCATACCAATAATCTACCCATCTTTACACTCCAGTGAAAGAGAATTTCAACATCAGGGTTATAAAAATGTTATATATGATGATAAAAATAATATGATCAACATATAGTTTTAATCTCAAGAGTAATATTCGTAACTCATGAATAGTAAATCGTGAATAGTAACTCATGAATAGTAACCCCGACACAAAAGATAGAAATTCCACAATAAAATCCATACCAATATTTCGGTGTAATGATATTGAAAGAATAACATTACTTAAATTTATAAACAATTTATTTTAATTGTTTACACTTTACTAATTAATGCATTTAATCATCATAAAATGCCAACTCTTACAATTTCATCATCAATAACCAAAACCCTCATCAAAAATCTGCATATACCTCATATAGGATTCTCAAGCCATAAAATCCTATTTTCCAATTTTCTTTCTTCACAAAACATATTTAATTCATTTACTCATAACTAGACCATTTTTATGAAAAATACCAAATCAGTTCCAAAAATATTTCTTTTCTGGGATTTAGCATAATATAGTCCCATAGTGAATATATATTTTTCTCAGAATTTTTAAAAGTCATTTACTATTTTTCATATGGCCAAAATAGCCGAATATTTAGACATTTATCAAAAATTGTACTTTTGTCTAAAAATTCTGAAATTTACAGAGTATACTTCTATCATATACATGTACTCCCAATAAAAATTTCATCAATTTTGGAGTTAACCACAAGGAATTATAAGCTGTTACTTTTAAAATAGTCTTTTCTCATAAAATTCATAACTCTCAATCTATACATCCAAAAATCACCATTTTTGGACACAATCAAGAAAACTCATCAAAATATCATTTCAAATTTTTCCAGAATTTTTGAAGGTCAGAAAAATTACGAAACTGAAAAACATAACAACCCTTAAAATCCCTTACTATCCCTTACAATCCCTTACTATCCCTTACAATCCCGTACCTCAAAAGAGCAGTACTTCTGATCGGTATAAGGCTGAAGGAAACTTGCACTGATGAATAGAAACTCACAGAGTATATAAATACTCACAAAATATACTCAATAATCTAGAGAGAGAAAGAGAGAAAACTTATGTTTCTGGTGTGATTTTTAATTCTAACTTAGCCCTCTATTTATAGGAAAATTTTGGTAGGTTTGACCTGCAACCTGATGGCTTTACCTGCTACTATTCCCACCCACCATATTTGAAATATAATTCAGCACATTTCTTCACCAACCACAAGTGGGGCCCATCAATTCTAGAATTTTCCACCAAAATGATAAACTCCGAAAATTCAACAATTTCTGAACCAGTCATCTCGTAAAATTCATAATAAATCATACGTTCATTTTTAACGGTTCAAAATTTGTGGGCATATACTCAACTTATATATGTATAACATATCCAAAAATTACCACGATCCAACGGTCGGATTAAAAATTATAACCCCCGCAAAATATCTCAAAAACCTTGATTTTTAATACCTCCATTCCGACAAAAATACGGATAAAAACCTCAACATTAACTCCTTCATTTTTAACCACAAAAATATATCCCTCGTTTATATCCACATAAAATAAATATTTCCTTATCATATGAATCAATAATTAATTATTCATAAATAATATTATAGAATCACATTTATGACAACCAGGCCGTTCCTAGGAAAGAGGGGGCTTTCCAATAAGGATTTCTCCTTACTGGCGCGTAATTAGATGACCAAACCTCTCCTTAGACAGAACTTTCTAGACATTGCCAATAATGCTATCTAATAATACTATTCAAATAATATGAATTATTGATCTGATAATAGAAAATACTGTGCAACAACAATTATTGAAACAACAATAATATAAAATATCAATGCAGCAATTATTGAATCAATAAAATAAAATATTGAACAGTAATTACTGTAACAATTATTGAGTAGTGCCTTCTTACGTAAGAATCAATAATTTCAAAAATACTGTGCAATACCGTGTGCTACTATGCAATAACGCGTATTACTGTATTTTAACCACCGGGTATTCCAACAGTGTTAACGGTAACAACTACGTCGTTATTTGTAAAAACTCAAATTTGTCGTTTTCTTCATCCGACAGTTATTCGTTATGGGGCCCACAAATAGCTGCGCCGTCGTACGAATATTCCCCGACAGAAAGAATATTCCACGACCAAACGAATATTCCCCGACAACAATGAATATTTTATAACCACTTGTGTATTTTGAAAAAAATTTATATATCACCCTTAACTTTAACATTTATCAATTTAACCATTTACTGAATAGAAAAATTGAATACTTTTATTTCATAAAATTCGGGGTCTTACATCGGTCAATCCAGAGACGTTCGAGAGACGTTCGTTGGTTAACACCCCTTCTAGTAACAGGGGATGGCATGAAAAATGGTTTTACGTCAAGGGACCTGAAATTTCTTCCTTACCGAACTGGGCCACTGATGAGAAGATTTCTGCCGATCTTGGAGACATTTCCAAAGAACGCGAAGCCAAAATGATAGAACTGTTCGACAACTTCCCGAAGGAAGAATGGAAATACGGACTTATTTCCAAGCAAGCATGGTTATACGACCACAAATGTAAGTATGGATTTACTTTATCAATATTTTGGAAATTGATATGTTATGAATTTTGATGTAAAACTGTTAATCTTCTGCAGTAACTTTGATCAAACCATCGTCTTCGGAGGTGAAGGAGTTGGAGGATTTTCTAGCTGGGAAGTTCGTAGAAGTTGCTGTCGAATCCTCCCAACAGGAAGTCCCATCCGAAGGTAACATAGCCGAAAAAACTGCAGAGGTCGATGCCGACCCTCCACAACCAAAAGCCTTTTCCAAGTTCAAGCCCCCCACTGAGATACCAACCGCTGAAACACACATTACTGAACCCCCAACCCAAGCACCCGTGAATGATGAACCTATTATCCCGGAAGAAGTCCTTCGACCCCGTCGAAAGAAAAGAGCCACCCGAGGACCTCGACCAATTTTTATCCCATCTGACTCCGAAGCCCTTTCTGAAACTGAACCAACTGTCAATCCAACACCCTCAGCTATTGATCCGATACCACCAACTGTCGATCCAACGCCACCAGTCGTCGGCCCAACTCCGCTAATTGTCGACTCGACTCTGCCAGCCCGAAAAAGTCTGTTAGATCTACCTGTAGGTGATCGAAGGCAACTTATTCAGATCAAGAAGTTGAAAACCCAAGTTACCCCCTTAACCTCCGACGAGCTTAGGGTACCTTCTTCGAGTGTTCTCCCCCCAATAACCCCGATGGAGACTCGAACCATTACTGAGGAAGAGCGAACTGAACCCGCTATAACACCATCTCGAAAGAGAAAACAACCTTCTGACAGCGTCCCGTCCCCAGTTTGATCTCCCTCCCCAGAAAATATATATGCGGATCTCTCTCCTCCTCGTGATCAACCTATGCCTTCCCCCCCCAAGGTCTTCATCGCAAAATTTCCATAGTGAGGCTACTGGAGCACCAACTTTATGGCCTCGGTTCAATGCCAACTTTCCCTTCCGGCTCTTTAATGCATTTGTCCAGGAAACCGACAATCGTCGATTTGATGACCATACAAACGGGAACTTTTTGGATGAAGGCATGAGCTATTTGGCAAAGGTAAGTTACAGTTTTCTTGGTTAAATATTTCTTTTCTCGTTTAAATATCTGAAATTGACTGGATACTGTCGCATATGTGCAGGCAAACGCAGTCTTCGGACGTTTACGTCCCAGACATATAAATGTTGAATCCGATGAGGAGACCCTGCGAAGGGAGAACAACCTGTTGAAGGCTACCTTGACTCGAGAAAGAGGTGAGCATGAAGCCACTCTTCATGTCAATGAAGGCCTTTAGAGGGAATTGGCCCAAACCAAGGGGGATCTGAGGGATACCTACGATGTGCTGAGCTCGATCAAAGAAGAGCTAAAGACGTCAAAAGCCAGTGAACAGAAATTGGCCAACATGAATGTCAGGTTTGTTGCAGAGACCGAAGCATTGAAGAACACCAATGAGGAGCTTGTTGTAGCTAATCGAAACCTGTCAATACAACTTGGTGAAGTTTAGACGAAGGCTCTGGTTGATAGGAAAACACATAGGGCGAAACGTCGTAAACTTCGAAGTAAGATCAAAGTGCTTGAAGAACAAGATCCTCCTTTGACCGAAGAGCTGCGTAAGCAGATACAGGCGGACTATCGTGCATCTGACGAGCTTGGTGCAGAAATTTTGAAAGTATACTACGAAGGATATAAAGATTGCCGGGAGCGTGGAAAGGAAAAATTGGTTGCTGCTCAGCTAGATCCAGCTCTGATCGACTCCGATGGTGAAGGCGGTGCTTGAATGTCCTTTCTGCTTTCTTCTGACATTTTAATGACTTATGAGAATTATCTGTCTTTTTTGAGGTTATTTTGAAGAACTTTATCAAGTAATTTTTTACTTTATGTAATAGTTTAATGTTAGGACTGAATAGATGGATGAATGTTTGAATTTATCAATGAACCACCATTTATGTTTGATTATGACTTCTGTTTTGATTCGTTTCTTGTCAATTATTCAGCATCAATTAATCTGTACGAACTTAACTTAGATAGTGAATCAGATAAGGCATATAACAGTTAAGTTAAAGAATGAAATGAACTGAATTAAATGAACTGAACCGAACTCAACACTTGTATAAAACAAAGTAATGTATATTTATTGTTACCGAAGTATGAGATCGGTCATGTGTAAGGTGAATTCAGCTGATCCTCTTTGCACCATCAAGATCTTGCTTACCGCTCAGGGTAGAACAAGTATATAAGGACATTTGTTTAACACTCGGGGTAGAACAATTTTATAAGGGCCATGGAATTTGTCTACCACACGGGGTAACAAATTCATAAGGACACTCCTGACAATAAGGCTGCCATCGAATGGCCAGCGAGTCCGACCGTACCTCCTTACTTCGATGACTCTTGTTTACCATGCAGGGTATAACAAATTTAAAAGGACCATGAACTTTTTCTACCACGCAGGGTATAACAAAACCATAAGTACACTCCTGCCAAAGAGGCTACCATCGAATGGTCATTGAGTCCACCCCGTCCTCCTTATTGTGGTGCCTATTGATTTATCGCCCTCGATAAAAACAATATAAAAAGGACCATAGGATTTGTCTACCACACGGGGTAACAAATGAGTAGGCTACCATCGAATGGCCAGCGAGTCCGACCATACCTCCTTACACCATTGTGAACTTAGGACAAATGGGAAGAAGATCGAATGTGAAAAAGTGACTTTTTATTGATAATGGACAATCATGTACATACTTTCGGTAAACCAATTCGATCTCTATTGAAAATACTTCCGAAGTCTTCCGGCATGCCAGGTGTTCTTGATCTCGGACCCATCTAATGCCTTTAATCTATAAGTCCGTGGCTTTAGTACTTCGATCACCTCATACAGCCCTTCCCAGTTCGGCATTAGCTTTCCCATATTCTGAGGCGTAGATGCTTCGGCTTCTCTGAGGACGAAGTCTCCTACTTCAAATCTACAAAGTTTGACCCCTTTGTTGTAATGCTTAGCCACTCTCCTCTGATAGGCCGCTAACTTGATCAAAGCCACCTCTCTGACTTCTTCCAACAGATCCAAGTTGGCCTCAATCCTTCATCATTGTAGATCTCTTTGAACTGACTGACCCGAAGACTCAGAGATCCAATCTCGACTGGGACTAAGGCATCAGTACCATAGGCCAATCTGAAAGGCGAATCTCCTGTTGTAGTTCTCGGCATAGTCCGGTAAGCCCACAATACGCTGAGCAGTTTCTCTGGCCATCTTCCTTTAGCTTCGTCTAGTCTGCGCTTGATCCCGTTCAGCAGTGTTCTGTTTGTCACCTCAACTTGCTCGTTCGACTGAGGATGAGCCACTGAAGTCTTTCTGTGCTGAATCCCCAATTCTTTCAAAAATCCTTCAAATTTCGATCCCACGAACTGGCGTCCGTTGTCCGATATCACCACTTTAGGAATTCCGAAGCGAAATACTATGGATTCTTTCATGAATTTTAAACATTCTTGTTCCATTATCAAACGAAGTGGCTTCGCCTCTACCCATTTGGTCATGTAATCAATAGCAACTATGACGAAACTGACCAGCCCTTTAGCTTTAGGCAACGGACCCAATATATCTACCCCCCAGACAGCAAAGGGTATAGGAGATAATATCGAGTACAGCTCTTCTGGTGGCTGATGTGGGATCGGGTTGTTGAGCTGACACTTCTCACACTTCTTCACATACTCTATAGCTTCCTTAAAGATCGTTGGCCAGTAGTACCCCTGCCGAAGAACTTTGTATGCCAGTGACTTAGCAGCCATGTGATCGCCGCAGATACCCTCATGAACTTCCTGAAGAGCATATATGGCCTCGGATGGAACCAGACACTTCAACAATGGTGAGGAAAATGCTAATCGATAAAGATCCCCATCAATAAGAACGAAATTAGCACTCTTGTACTTGATCTTCTTCGCCAACATTTGATCCGAAGGGAGGACGTCATTTGCCAGATATTCAATATAGGGAGTCATCCAACAGTTAGATCGTTCGATACACATCACCGCTTTGTGTTGGATACTCGGCTACTGCAAAACCTCCAAATAGACTGACCCATTAAAAACAACCGCATTCGTAGTAGCCAGTTTTGACAACGCATCGGCAATGGAATTGTCGTTACGTTCTATGCCCTGAAATTCATAAGAGACGAAATATTGAAGCCGATCCTTCAACTCCGCCAGATACTTGATCATCCTCGTTCCACGAGCTTCGTAGTCTCCTGATAGTTGCTTGACGACCAATTGAGAGTCACTGATCAGCTTCTGAACTTCTAAACTCTTCGTTAGTCGAACTCCTGCCAATACTGCTTCATACTCGGCCTCGTTGTTTGTGGCTCTGAACCCAAACCTGATGGCCTGCTGCACCTTGAATCCCTCCGAACTTGTCAAAATAATCCCTGCTCCACTGACATCCGCCGTAGAAGATCCATCTGCGTACAGCGTCCAGGAATTCTGACCGTGCTGAAGGACTGCCACTACTCGATCGGACGTCTCAGCTTCTGGCAGCTCAGCATCTGCTTTGGAGAACGAACATTCCACCATAAAATCGGCCAAGGCTTGACCCTTGATAGCAGTTCGGGGATGATATTCAATAAAAAATTGGGAAAATTCCATAGTCCATGCTGCTAATCTCCCCAAAACTTTTGGTTTGCTCATCACCTTCTTCAGTGGTTGATCCGTGTAGACGACCAGGAGCCGGCCTTGAAAATATTATCGAAGCTTTCGACTGGCAATTATTAAAGCAAAGGCAAATTTTTCAATAGTTGGATACCTGGTTTCAGCATCTCTTAGGACGTGACTAACATAATAAACCGGGCGCTGCTTTCCACTGACTTCCCGAACCAGTACTACTCCAACCGCCAACGAGCTAGCTGCCAGATATAAGTACAAGGTCTCAGCTGGAGTCGGTTTCATCAATAAAGGAGCCGAAGACAGATATGTCTTTATGCCTTGGAAGGCGTCTTCACACTCCGAAGTCCATTGGAATGTCTTTGCATTTTTTGGCCCCTTCAGTGTGTCGAAGAATGGCAAACATCTCTCTGCAGATTTGGACATGAATCTCCTCAAAGCTACAATTCTGCCCGTCAGACGCTGGACGTCTTTGAATGATTGAGGAGTCTTCATGTCAAGAATGGCCTGGATTTTCTCTGGATTGGCCTCGATGCCCCTCTGACTGACCAGATATCCCAGGAACTTTCCTGCACCGAGGCCGAAGGTGCATTTTACCGGATTGAGTCTCAACTTGTGATGACAGGCAGTCTGAAAACATTCCTCCAGGTCATCCAAGTGTTTCTGAACCTTCATGCTTTTCACGATCATATCATCCACGTATACCTCCATGTTCCTCCCCAGCTGCCTCTCGAAGATGAAATTCATCATTCTCTGATAGGTGGCCCGAGCATTTATCAGGCCGAAGGTCATCTTTTATAGGCAGACACCGAACGGTGTGTGATGAATGCTGCCTTTGGAATGTCCTCCTTGCACATGGAAATTTAATGATAACCTGAAAAAGCATCCATAAAGCTTACTAGTGCATATCCCGAAGTTGCATCAATAAGTTGGTCAATATGAGGTAGAGAATAAAAGTCCTTCGGGCAAGCTTTATCCAGGTCGGTGTAGTCGATGCAAACTCACCATTTCCCGTTCTGCTTTTGCACTAATACTACATTGGCCATCCACTGTGGGTAGTCGATCTCAAAGATAAAATCAGCAGCTATCAGTTTGGCAATTTTCTGGTCAATGATCCTCTGACGTTCAGGTGCAAAGATCCACCTTTTTTGCCAAATAGGCTTCTTCGATGGATCCACCTCCAGTCTATGTTCAGCAATCTTCCGGCTAATCCCCGGCATGTCTTGCGGTTCCCATGCAAAAATGTCCGCATAGCAGCGAAGGAGTTCCATAAGGTTTGTCCGAAGATGCTCTGGTAGACCCGAACCAATCTTCACTGTTTTATCTGCCTTTTCGAGGACCAGCTCGATCTCTTCTGTCTCTCCTGCAGGGATTACCAATGGCTCCGAGCTGCTTTCAGTGAAGGGCTCGATCTCGATTGCCATGGTTTGTTTTTGTTTGCTGACTCCTACTCCCGAGGAAATGACATCATTTCGGTAGCAGCGTCGGGCCAGATCCAAATCTCCTGCCACCTCTCTGACTCCGTATGCCGTGGAGAACTTGATTTTGAAATGAGGGATAGAGGTCACAGCTTGGAGAGCTGTCAATGTAGGCCTTCCCAATATGGCGTTGTAAGCCGAATCTACATGCACAACATAAAATTTACATGTTATTTCTACCTGCTGAGGAGCTGTGCCGAAGATCACTGGGAGTTCAATAGTGCCCGCAACTTTGACTGGATCGTTGCTGAAGCCATATAAAGGAACCTCCTGCCCGACCTCCATTTTTTGCCCATCAAGATGCATCCTCTGATAAGCGTGAGCATACAGAATATCCACAGAAGACCCATTGTCTATCATCATACACTTTACATCCACCGAGCCTACTTGTGCAGTGATCACTAACGCTCCTTCATGTGGCTCGATAGGCTCCGAAGGATAATCTGCATCGGTAAAAGAGATAACAGTTCCGGGAAATGCTATGTCGGTCTTCGGGGGAGCACCCGCCACAGACATGACCGAATCCAAATATCCTCTCTTCTTCTTCCCTACTAACTTCCCTGCTGTCCCACCGGTTATTACATCAACGACGTGCCTTGGCGGTGGTATTGGAGCATTTTGGACGGGCGGAACCATTTGAACCGTCTGAACAGCACGGTCGACATTCTGCTGATCTTGTTGGTCCCTTCCGGCCACATATTGAACCAGCAAACCGCTCTAAATCTTCTTTTCCATGAAATCCTTCAGATTGCAACACTCATTAGTATCATGGCCTGCGGCTTGATGATAGCCCCAATATTTTCGAGAGTTGCCCTGCCCTGTCCTATAATTATCACGAGGTGGCTCAAAGAATGGCTAGTTCCTGATCTGGTCCAAAATCACCGACCTATCCGTATTCAGTTTGGTGTAAACCTTATTCACCTTCGGGGCTGACACAGGTGGACGACTACTTCCTTGTCGCCATGAGTTGTTGTACTTCTTCGAACTGCCCTCTGGCCGATCATTATACCCCCCCGCTTTCCTCTAATCACCTTCAGTCCTAGGAATATCTGTCTCCTTTATTTAGTCCGAAGGAGGATGCTTCAGGCTATTCATAGCCTCTTCCACAACAATATAACCTTCTGCCTTGTCGAAAGCCTCTGCCAGGCTCTTCGGATGATGGAACATCAATTTCTTCACTAGCTTTTCAGACTTCACCAGATCTAGCCCATTCTGAAACAACCCTACCGCCTGGAGATCATTTAAGTCGGACACCTGACTAACTGCTTCTCTGAACCTCTTCACATACTGGCCTAAAGATTCGTTTATGAACTGTCTGACCTGTGCTAGAGAACCTGTAGCCTTTTTTCTTCTTCGGTTGCTCCCAAAACGGGCATGGAACTTGTCACAGAGCTCGGTCCAAGAGGAGATTGAATCTGACGATAAAGTTCCCATCCACTGCCTCGCATCTTTTCTTAGTGTTGTGACAAACGTATGGCACTTGGCAGCATCGGTAAAGTCATAATAATCCATCAGCCGGTCGAACGCCTGGTTATGATCATAAGGATCCCCAAACCCATCGTAACTCTCCATGCGTGGCAGCTTCTTAGTGATGTCTGTAAGACTCTAACTTTTATAAATAAAGATAAATTTTCTATAAATATCATTTTTGAATATTATGGAGTTAATTTGATATAATGTTATAGTTGTGGGTAATATTTATAAATTTTGCAAAGTACGCAAGTTGTTATATAATATTCGATTGGTCGGGGAATATTCGTTTTAACAGGGAATATTCGTACAACGGCACAATCATTGGTGGACCCCACAACAGAATTATTGTCGGATTGAGAAAACGACAAAAATATTTTATTAAAAATAACGGCGGAAGTTTTACCATTGATACTGTTGAACTACTCGGTAGTAAAAGTACAGTAATACGTGTGGTTGCATAGTAGCACACGGTATTGATTATTAATGCTTATGTGAGAAGTCACTCAGTTTGATTCAATTATTGTCAGTTAATAATACGAATTATTTAGCGATAATGACGTTTTATTTTATTCGTATTATTAACGTAATAAAACAGAAACATCTTTTTATATAAAACAAAATACTTTATTAAAGTTATTATATAAATAGAATATATTATATTTTATTTAAAAGATTTTTCTTTAAATATGGACCGTCAGATTAAAGTAATCAATCTGGACCGTTCATGGATTAGTTACTATGCATTCTATTTTTCTATAAATAGCAGCTCATTCCTTCATTATTTTTTACGAATTCACTGAACTCTAGAGAGAGAAACTATAGAGAGAAACTATAGAGAGAGAGAAGAAGAGTATTCTACTAATTAACTACTTCCTTATTTCAGCTCTTCTTTAAAACGGTAAGGGGTGTTATTCTTTCTTATTCATGAAGAGAACTGTTGTTATTCCATTTCTTATTATTCTGTTGGAATAACCTGTATACGCGGTCTACCCTATACTTGGTGACATTCTTCAATTATTCTGTTGGAACATCCTGTCTGTGTGTTTTACACCGGACCTAGTTCCGTTTTTATTATTATTCTGTTGGAACATCCTGTCTGTGTGTTTTACACCGGCCCTGGTTCCGTTTTTATTATTATTCTGTTGAAACATCCTGTCCGTGTGTTTTACACCGGACCTGTTTCCGTTTTTATTATTATTCTGTTGGAACATCCTGTCTGTGTGTTTTACACCGGACCTGGTTCCGTCTTGTTATTATTCTGTTGGAACATCTTGTTTGTGTGTTTTACACCGGACCTGGTTCCATTATTTATTATTCTGTCGGAATATCATGTCTGTGCGTTTACGCCGGACCTGGTTCCATTATTTATTATTCTGTTGGAATAACCTGTCTGTGCGGTCTATCGCATGCCGGGTGATTTCTTTTGTTATTTCATTCTTTATTATACTCAGTTGGTTAAGTTTTGACTTCTATACTCCATGAAATTAGTGGAATATCCTTGATAATTGCGGTTCATCCAATATCTTTTTATGAAAATATTCTTCTAAGTATTCTTGAATTTTACTCCACAAAGAAGTATTAATGTATCATGTTGACAATTTGGACGTTGTTAATTCTTGGATAAATTAATTCTTGAACTTGTTTTATTGAATTCTTATATCATTGTCATCATCCTCATGTTTATAAAATGTTAAAAGTCATCTGTGGCCTGTAGTGCATAGATGGACTTGGTATGATTATGACCAGAGATTATTCGGTATAATCATGACCGTAATGTTACAAATAATGTGGTAAAAGTCCTCATTGGCCCGTAGTGCATTGATGGACAGTTGTTGGCATGATCATGACCATTAATGAATACACGAATATCCTTGGCCGTAGTGCAGGGGTGATTCGATGATGTGGATTATTTTATTAAGCTGAGTCCCAACGATCACAATGTTGAAAAACCTTTTAAATCATAAAAGATAGTAGAGTTTATTTTCTGCTTGACTCTTTTAATGGATTGCTTGTTCCGCTGCAGTTAAACTTGATGTCTAATATATTTTATCAGTTTAACATTATTGAAGGCTAATGATAATTTATTCTGCATTATCTTAGTCATAATATTTCTTACTGGGCTAGTTGAGCTCACCCTTTCTTTCACTGTTCTCTTCAGGAAATGAGAACGTAGCTGGGGCAAGTCGGGGAACGGAGTGATGGTCCGAATGATAGTATTAGTTAGTAGTCCTCACTATTCTATGTAATAGTGTGTTAATAAATGTAATGAGGACTCCTTTTGAGTATGAATACTCTCTAGAAGATAATATTTGTATTCAAACTCACAGTTTATGTTTTGTCGTATTGTACACGACAGTTGTATTAGTAAGTTATATTTGTATTCTATACTATGTATCTGACGACCCAAGATGGGTGATGTATACCTAATTTTGGGGGCATCACAGTTGGTATCAGAGCTTAGGGATATGATCCCTGGCTAAGATGTGAGAATAGAACTAGGAGGGGAGAGACGGAGAATTTCTTCGCTAGTATGACCTACCTAAGTTTATTTGCATGGTATTTAATTGGTCGGTCAGAATATAAGGATAAAATATGACATATCAATTAACTTTTATTTTGTGGCAGTATCTGAAAATGGCATCTGAGAATGTTGAGAATAGCAATGGAGTACAGGCGACTGTTGATTCACCACATATCAATAATCAGGATAATGTGCATCAGGAAGGTGACAATCCTCATGAAAACAACAACACTGACCAGATGATGAATGATGGAATGTTCAGAAGCTTTATGCAGTTCATGCAACAGCAGGCGAGAGCGGCTCCTGTCCAAAATATAGGTGAAAACACTGAAAACTCTCGGACGGTCACCGCTAAACAGTTCAAGGAGCTGGGACCACCGGAGTTTAAGGGAGAGCCAAAACCACTAATAGCGAAAATATGGATAAAGTAGATCACCAAGATATTTGATGTCTTGGGATGCTCCGAGGAGTAAAAGGTTCCCTTTGCCGCCTTTATGTTGCGAGGAGAGGCAGATTACTGGTGGGAATCGATTAAGCGTACTCAACCTGCCGCACTGAAGATGTCTTGGGAGAAGTTCCAAGAGCTGTTCAATGACAAATACTTTCCCGAAAGTGTTCGTCACATGAAGGAGGTGGACTTCATCAAATTGGAGCAGAATAATATGACCGTGTCGCAGTATGAGGCTAAATTTACTGAGTTGTCCTGGTTTGCGTCCCACTTGGTGGATAATGAAGAGCGAATGACGCGAATGTTTTTGCGAGGTATGAAACCTGAGATACGTCAACATCTTATTTCTCATAAACTGTGTTTGTATTCAGATGTTGTGAATAGGGCTTAGTTAGTGGAGCGCGATAACGAGTCAACGCAACCAAAAGAGAACAGTCGGCAAAATGATAATACCAGTGAGAGCAGTCATCGAAGCGGTGACAACAAGCGTGGAGGGAATCAACAGGCCAGAAATGGTAACCACTTCGGTGGTAATCAGGGCCAAAACAATAAGAATGGTCATTTCAAGAAGAGGAGATTCAACAATGATGGAAAGACGTCAGCACCAGCACCCGTTGTTAAGGAAAGAGAACGACCACCTATCATATGTTTTAAATGCGGAGGGGAGGGGCACATCAGTCCAAACTGCGCGATGCCGTCTAAAGCATGTTATAATTGTGGAAGAGAAGGTCATTTAGCTCGATTTTGTCGTTTACCAAAAATAAGTTCAGTCAAGATGGAGACACCAAAGGTCGTCCCAGAAAAGTCAAAATCGGTAGTACAAGGGAGAGCGTTTGTTGTGACCTCCAAAAAAACAAGGAACCCGAATGAGGTCATCACGGGTAAGCTTATCATAAACTCTAACGAAGTCTATACTTTATTTGATACCCGACAAAATAATAAGTAATGGAACCAGGTCCGGCGTAAACGCACAGACAGGATATTCCGACAGAATAATAAATAATGGAACCAGGTCCGGTGTAAAACACACAGACAGGATGTTCCAACAGAATAATAACAAGACGGAACCAGGTCCGGTGTAAAACACACAGACAGGATGTTCCAACAGAATAACAGAAGAATGTCACCAAATATAGGGTAGACCGCGTATACAGGTTATTCCAACAGAATTATAAGAAATGGAACAACAACAGTTCTCTTCATGAATAAGAAAGAATAACATCCCTTACCGTTTTAAAGAAGAACTGAAATAAGGAAGTAGTTAAGTAGCAGAATACTTTTCTTCTCTCTCTGTATAGTTTCTCTCTCTAGAGTTCAGTGAATTCGTAAGAAATAATGAAGGAATGAGCTGCTATTTATAGAAAAATGGAATGCATAGTAACTAATCCATGAACGGTCCAGATTGATTACTTTAATTTAATTGTCCATATTCAAAGAAAAATCTTTTAAATAAAATATAATATATTCTATTTATAGAATAACTTTAATAAAGTATTCTGTTTTATATAAAAAGATATTTCTGTTTTATTACGTTAATAATACGAATAAAACAAAACTTCATTATCGCTAAATAATTCATATTATTAACTGACAATAATTGAATCAAACTGAGTGACTTCTCACATAAGCATTAATAATCAATACCGTGTGCTACTATGCAACCACACGTGATACTGTACTTTTACTACCGAGTAGTTGAACAGTATCAATGGTAAAACTTCCGCCGTTATTTTTAATAAAATATTTTTGTCGTTTTCTCAATCCGACAATAATTCCGTCGTGGGGTCCACCAATGATTGTGTCGTTGTACGAATATTTCCTGTTAAAACGAATATTCTCCGACCAATCGAATATTATATAACAACTTGCGTACTTTGCAAAATTTATAAATATTACCCACAACTATAACATTATATCAAATTAGCTCCATAATATTCAAAAATGATATTTATAGAAAATTCATCTTTATTTATAAAAGTTGGGGTCTTACAAAATCGCACCGTAAAATCAAAAAAAATACAGTTGTAATAGGGAAAATATTAGGGGGTTTTACCGATTCGAAGTCAAAATTCCTCTGATTCGACCTCTCCGCTGCAATTTTCAGGTTAGATTGGAGATTGTTTTGGAGATAAGGGATGAGATGATGCTCGATTTTTAGAGAGAAATGGACGGGGCTGAAAACATGTGAGGAGAGAAACGAAATAAGGATATATACCGAGGCACTGGATAATGAGGTCGGAGACGCTGAGAGTGATGGGATTTCTGGTTTGGGAGGAGCCAAGACCTTATGCGCGATTTGGGAGGAGAGAAGATGTGGGAGGTGGAACCGTGTTTTTGTTTTTTTAAAAGAAGTCTGCCCAAAACGACGTAGCTTTGGGCAGACCGTGTAAAAAACAAATTGCACTGTGACGCCCTCAAAATAGGTCCATTCCACCTAATTCAATCTGAGTCGCCAAATACATGGTACAAAAAATAACTACAACTTTATTATTACAATTGTCGTGCAAAATACGATATCGCATATACTGTGAGTTTAAATACAAATACTGTCATCTAGACAGTATTCAAACTCAAATGGAGTCCTCATTATAATTATTAATACACTATCTTATAAAATAGTGAGGACTACTAAAACAACTAGCTTGAACCATCACTCCACACTCTGATTAGTTCCCGCTATATTCTTGCCTCCTAAGAAGAAAAATAAAACAAAAAAGAAAAGGGTGAGCTCAACTAACCCAGTAAAAAATATTATGACTAAGATAATGTATAAAAAATTATCCTTAGTTTTCAACAGGGAAAAATCTGATAGAATATAATAGACAACAAGTTTTAGATCAATATTCACAGCGGAAATAATAATTCATTAGAAGAGTTAATTAGAGAATGAAGTCTACTATCTTCTATGATTTAAAAGTCCATCATCGATATTTTATCTCTGTGACATCAATCAATATACATCTTGAATCAAATATTCATCTTTGCACTACGGGTCGAAGATATTCATTCGTATCCCCAGTTGGTCATGTTCATCTCAACACCTGTTCATCTTTGCACAATAGGCCAAAGATATTCATCATGTAATCGTTCATCTTTACACTACAGGTCAAAGATATTCAGTTATATCATCATTTAGGAATGAGGATGATGAAAATATTTTTAAAAAAATGAATCCAGTGAGATAAAATGACAAAGATTAGGGATTCGTACTTTAATTTATCCAAGTTTAAAAATACTCCATAATAATTAATTATGGAGCAGAAATTAAAAATGAAGATCAAAACATAGATCCAATCAAAGATAGGAACCATAACAGACAATCTTGGACACAAAAGAAAATTTAATTTTTCTGTGAATAGTGTCGTATTTGTGAATAGTGTCGTATACGTGAATAGTAACCCCGACACTAAAAGGTAGAAATTCCACAAGAAAAAATATCATACTTAGTGAATTGTACTCATGAATAGTAACTCGTGAATAATAACTCATGAATAGTAACTCCGACATGAAAAGGTAAAAATTTCATAATAAAATTCATACCAATATTTCAGTTTAATGATTTTGAAAGAAATAATATCATTTACGAAAAAAATAACATCACTTACCTCAAAAGAACAGTACTTCTGACTAGAATATCGGATATAATGCTGAAGAAAACTTGCACCGTATAGCAACACTCAAGATATCTAAATATTCACAAAAATATGCTCAATAATATAGAGAGAGAAAACTTCAGTTTCTGGTGTGATTTTCAATTCTAACCTAAGCATCCTATTTATAGAAAAATACTTAGAACACCAAAGCAGAAAATTTAATAAAATATTAATATTTTTATTTAAATTTCCTACGCACACCTTACAATCTGAATTCAGCATTTATCACATGCAAGTGGGGCCCACCAAAATGAAAAAAACGTTTTTCTTAAAAAAATTATTTAAAACTCTAAAAATCAATTATTCCGGAACTTCAATAATTCATAATAAATAGTTATTTTATCAGAAAATTTTAAATTTCATGTCCATTCCATAGGAAATTTAATTCTCTACAACTTTGTAACTTTAAGTTTTTCCAAATTCTAAACAGAAATTGATCGAATTTCATATACGGACGATTTTACAGGCTATAATCAAATTTCAGTCAAAAACGGGATCCACCAACATGTTTTTAGCATTTATTATAACAAAAATATTCTTCCCCCTCGTTTATTCATATATCACACATTCATTATAAAAATATCACCGTTATTATATTATTATATTATCGCATTATACATTTATAATGTAATATATAATAATATATTTGAATGAATTATTTTATCAAAAAAGATAAAATATTAATTTTTAACAATTGTCACTTTTTTAAAAATTTCTCCATTTATATCCACATAAAATAAATATTTTCCTTATCATATAAATCAATAATTAATTATTCACTAATAATATTACAGAATCACAATAATGACAATCATGTCGTTCCTAGGAAAGAGGGGGATTCTGGTAAAGATTTCTCATTACTAGCGCGCAATTAATTAACATCTCCTAGACAGAACTTCCTTATACATTGCCAATAATGCTATCTAATAATATTATTCAAATAATATAAATTATTGATCTGATAATTTAAAATACTGTGCAATGACAATTATTGAATCAACAATATAAAATATCAACGCAACAATTATTGTAAGACCCCGAATTTTATGAAATAAAAGTATTCAATTTTTCTTAAAATTACTATTCAGTAAATGGTTAAATTGATAAAAGTTTAAAGTTATGGGTGAAATATGAATTTTTTTTTTTCAAAATAAGCAAGTGGTTATAAAATATTCATTGTTGTCGGGAAATATTCGTTTGGTCGTGGAATATTCTTTCTGTCGGGGAATATTCGTACGACGGCGCAGCTATTTGTGGGCCCCATAACAGAATAACTGTCGGGTGAAGAAAACGACAAATTTAAGTTTTTACAAATAACGGCGTAGTTGTTACCGTTAACACTGTTGGAATACCCGGTGGTTAAAATACAGTAATACGCGTTATTGCACAGTAGCACACGGTATTGCATAGTATTTTTGAAATTATTGATTCTTACGTAAGAAGGCACTACTCAATAATTGTTACAGTAATTACTGTTCAATGTTTTATTTTATTGATTCAATAATTGCTACGTTGAAATTTTATATTATTGTTGTTCAATAATTGTCACTGCACAGTATTTCCCATTATCAGATCAATAATTCATATTATTTGAATAATATTATTAGATAACATTATTGGCAATGTCTAGAAAGTTATGTCTAAGGAGAGGTTTGGTCACCTAATTGCGCGCCAGTAAGGAAAATTTTTTATTGGAAAGCCCCCTCTTTCCTGGGAACGGCCTGGTTGTCATAAATGTGATTCTGTAATATTATTTGTGAATAATTAATTATTGATTCATATGATAAGAAAATATTTATTTTATGTGGATATAAATGAGGGATATATTTTTGTGGTTAAAAAATGAAGGAGTTAATGTTGAGATTTTTATCCATATTTTTGTCGGAATGGAGGTATTAAAAATCAGGGTTTTTGAGATATTTTGCGGGGGTTATAATTTTTAATCCGACCGTTGGATCGTGGTAATTTTTGGATATGTTATACATATATAAGTTGAGTATATGCCCACAAATTTTGAACCGTTAAAAATGAACGTATGATTTATTATGAATTTTACGAGATGACTGGTTCAGAAATTGTTGAATTTTCGGAGTTTATCATTTTGATGGAAAATTCTAGAATTGGTGGGCTCCACTTGTGGTTGGTGAAGAAATGTGCTGAATTATATTTCAAATGTGGTGGGTGGGAATAGTAGCAGGTAAAGCCATCAGGTTGCAGGTCAAACCTACCAAAATTTTCCTATAAATAGAGGGCTAAGTTAGAATTAAAAATCACACCAGAAACATAAGCTTTCTATCTTTCTCTCTCTATATTATGAAGCATATTTTGTGAGTTTTTAGATACTTGGTGAGTTGCTATTCATCAGTGCAAGTTTCCTTCAGCATCATATCCGATATCCAGTCAGAAGTACTGCTCTTTTGAGGTAAGGGATATTAAGGGATATTAAGGGATTTTAAGGGTTGTTATGATTTTCAGTTTCGTAATTTTTCTGATCTTCAAAAATTCTGGAAAAATTTGAAATGATATTTTGATGAGTTTTCTTGATTGTGTCCAAAAATGGTGATTTTTGGATGTATAGATTGAGAGTTATGAATTTTATGAGAAAAGATTATTTTAAAAGTAACCGCTTATAATTCCTGTGGTTAACTCCAAAATTGATGAAATTTTTATTGGGAGTACATGTATATGATGGAACTATACTCTGTTAATTTCAGAATTTTTGGACAAAAGTATAATTTTTGATAAATGTCTAAATATTCGGCTGTTTTAACCATATGAAAAATAGTAAATGACTTTTAAAAATTCTGAGAAAAATATATGTTCAATATGGGACTATATTCTGATAAATTCCAGAAAAGAAATATTTTTGGAACTGATTTGGTATTTTTCATGAAAATGGTCTAGCTATGAGTAAATGAATTAATTATGTTTTGTGAAGAAAGAAAATTGGAAAATAGGATTTTATGGCTTGAGAATCCTATATGAGGTATATTCAGATTTTTTATGAGGGTTTTGGTTATTGATGATGAAATTGTAAGAGTTGGCATTTTATGATGATTAAATGCATTAATTAGTAAAGTGTAAACAATTAAAATAAATTATTTATAAATTTAAGTAATGTTATTCTTTCAATATCATTATACCGAAATATTGGTATGGATTTTATTGTGGAATTTCTATCTTTTGTGCCGGGGTTACTATTCATGAGTTACTATTCACGATAAAAATTGGTTTCTTTTTCTAACTAAATTATAGTTGAGTTATGAATATTACTCTTGAGATTAAAACTATGTATTGATTATATTGATTTTATTATCATATATAATATTTTTATAACCCTGATGTTGAAATTCTCTTTCACTAGAGTGTAAAGATGGGTAGATTATTGGTATGATCATGACTAGGGTTCTCTTTGGCCTGTAGTGCAAAGTTGAATTGTGACTGGTATGATCATGACCATTGAATTTATAAGTGAATATCTTTAGCTTAAGTGCAAAGGTGAATTGATCAACATGGTTATAATTATTGTTTATATAAATTCTGAAATGATTATATATTTCTTTGAGATATTAATATCTTTGGCCTGTAGTGCAAAGATGAAATATTGATGAATATCTTTGGCATGTAGTGCAAAGATGAAATATTGATAAATATCTTTGGCCTGTAGTGCAAAGATGAATTGTTGATGAATATCTTTGGCCCGAAGTGCAAAGATGACATGTTGTTGAATATCTTTGGCCAGTAGTGCAAAGATGAGCAGGTGTTGAGATGAACATGACCAACTGGTGATACAAATGAATATCTTTGGTCGTAGTGCAAAGATGAAGTTATTAGTATGATTATGAACAGGAAATGTGATTTGGTGTAACTATGATCTTTGATATTTCAGGTAAAGATAGGTGATGAAAATTATCTTCGTCCTGGATGAGAAGAGGAATTTAGAACTACAGTTATGATTATGAGTTATTCATAAGATTGTGGACCAGAATTGTTGATTGATGTTACAGGGATAAAACATTGTTGATGGATTTTTAACGTGGAGAAGATAATAGACTTTATGGTCTATTTGACTCTTCTAATGGATTGCTCGTTCCGCTGCAACTATGGTTGAAATTTTTATCATTTACCATATGTTCTAAATCTCTGATTTATTATTGATGAAGGCTATTGATAATTTAATTATCTTTAGTCATGATATTCTTTACTGAGCTAGTTGTGCTCACCTTTTTGCTTCACAATTCCTTTCAGGTAATAAGAGTGTAGCTGGGTCGAGCGATGATAACAAGGGAATAGAACGGTGGTCATCATTTAGTAGTTATATTTGGTGAAGAAAATAGGGTGAGGCGAACCCAACGTTGGAAGGGTGTTTTGTCACTATCATACAAGATGTCTAATGACATACAACCTCGTGTCATCATAGGACAGGGTTGTGCTCATCCACTTGTTGAGTATATCTATAGGCACTACCTATATAATCTTGGTGTTTGTTTGAAGTATAATTCTCAATTAGAGACAGTGGAGATAATGATAAGTCAATAGAAGACTCACCATTGGGAAGAATATGATAGTAATCTTCTCGTTTTTTTTTTGGGTCTATTGGGTCAACCAAGGATAATTCTGTGGCCATATGATATCTATCATAACCTAGACGCGTGGCCTCCCATGTACGAAGGTTTTCTTGAGCACTTCCCAAAGATTCTAGTTTCTAAAACAGTTTTTGACTGTACCTTTATGTAAGGTACCTTCGTGAGGTGCTGACACATGATGGTGTCCAATGTCACATTTGGTATATATTTGTATCCAAACTCACGGCATATCTGTTGTTGTATTTTGCACGACAATTGTGGTAATAAAGTTGTAGTTATTTTCTGTACTATGTATTTGACGACTCAGAATGGGTTGGGTGGAATGGACCTATTTTGGGGTTGTCACAATTATTGAATCAATAAAATAAAATATTGAACAGTAATTACTGTAATAATTATTGAGTAGTGACTTCTTACGTAAGAATCAATAATTGGTACAATACCGTGTATTACTGTATTTTAACTACCAGGTATTCCAACAGTGTTAATGATAACAACTATGCCGTTATTTATAAAAAAACTCTTACTTGTCGTTTTCTTCATCTAATCGCTTTCTGTTATGGGACTTACAAAAGGCTGCGCTGTCGTACGAATATTCCCCGACATCAAGAATATTTCACGCCCAACGAATATTTCCCTACAACAATGATTATTCTATAACCACTTGCTTATTTAAAATATTTGCGCATTTTACTCATAACTAACCACATTAATCGATTCAACCTCTTACTATTTCAAAATAATAAATAGAGAATTTTTTATTTTATTAAAAAAAAAATTGGGGTCTTACATGCACTGCTGTGCATACCCATTTTTTCATATAAATATACTTTATAACTTCCTACCGATTATTTTGAAAAATGAGTAAGTGGGGGGTCTATGTGATAAGCAAAATTTATAACCAATACTTCATAAAGATCCCCTCTTTTTATCTCAATTCGCTTGGCTTCACAAAACACATTTTTAATAACATTCATCATTAATATTACAACTCACAATATTAACAAACAGATCATTCCCAGAAAAGAGGGGGCTTTCCGATAATGATTTCTTCTTATTGGCGCACAATTAGGTGACCAAACCCCTTTCCTCGACAGAACTTTTTAGATGTGACGCCCCCAAAATTAGGTATACATCACCCATCTTGGGTCGTCAGATACAAAGTACAGAATACAAATACAACTTACTAATACAACTGTCGTGTACAATATGACAAAATATAAACTGTGAGTTTGAATACAAATATTATCTTCTAGAGAGTATTCATACTCAAAAGGAGTCCTCATTACATTTATTAACACACCATTACATAGAATAGTGAGGACTACTAACTAATACTATTATTCGGACCATCACTCCGTTCCCCGACTTGCCCCAGCTACGTTCTCATTTCCTGAAGAGAACAGTGAAAGAAAGGGTGAGCTCAACTAGCCCAGTAAGAAATATTATGACTAAGATAATGCAGAATAAATTATCATTAGCCTTCAACAATGTTAAACTGATAAAATATAATAGACATCAAGTTTAACTGCAGCGGAACAAGCAATCCATTAAAAGAGTCAAGTAGAAAATAAACTCTACTATCTTTTATGATTTAAAAGGTTTTTCAACACTGTGATCGCTGAGACTCAGCTTAATAAAATAATCCACATCATCGAATCACCCCTGCACTACGGCCAAGGATATTCGTGTATTCATTAATGGTCATGATCATGCCAACAACTGTCCATCAATGCACTACGGGCCAATGAGGACTTTTACCACATCATTTGTAACATTACGGTCATGATTATACCGAATAATCCCTGGTCATACTCATACCAAGTCCATCTATGCACTACAGGCCACAGATGACTTTCAACATTTTATAAACATGAGGATGATGACAATGATATAAGAATTCAATAAAACAAGTTCAAGAATTAATTTATCCAAGAATTAACAACGTCCAAATTGTCAACATGATACTGCTTTGTGGAGTAAAATTCAAGAATGATCAGGAGAATATTTTCATGAATGGATACTAGATGAAGCGCAAATGTCAAGGATATTCCACAAATTTCATGGAGTATAGAAGTCAAAACTTAACCAACTGAGTATAATAAAGAATGGAATAACAAAAGAAATCACCATGCATGCGATAGATCGCACAGACAGGTTATTCCAACAGAATAATAAATAATGGAACCAGGTCCGGCGTAAACGCACAGACAGGATATTCCGACAGAATAATAAATAATGGAACCAGGTCCGGTGTAAAACACACAGACAGGATGTTCCAACAGAGTAATAATAAAAACGGAACCAGGTCCGGTGTAAAACACACAGACAGGATGTTCCAACAGAATAATAAACAGAACCAGGTTCGGTGTAAAACACACAGACAGGATGTTCCAACAGAATAATAGAAGAATGTCACCAAGTATAGGGTAGACCGTGTATACTGGTTATTCCAACAGAATAATAACGAATGGAATAACAGAAGTTCTCTTCATGAATATAAAAGAAATAATATTCCCTACCTTAAAAGAACTGGATATTGAAAAAGTGATGTAGCAGAATACTTTTATTCTCTCTCTCTTATTCTCTCTATACTTTCTCTCTCTATAGCTTGAATGAATTCGTGAAAAATAATGAAGCCCTAGGCCTCTATTTATAGAAAAACTGAGGGTGGCTCTTGGTCTTAACGAAGGGTCAAATGACTCTTGGTCTTAACGAAGGGTCAAATGACTCTTGGTAATATTGAAGGGACAACTACTATTGACGAAAGTAATTACTATTGACCAAGGTAAATACTATTGACAACGGTAATTACTATTGACGACGGTAATTACTATTGACGAAGAGACTCTTAGATGATGACATATGGCCCCCCATAAAATAACCAAACCGACCACAACGTCTCAATTATTGATTTAATAATATAACATATTATACAGATGATACTATGACAATAATTTAAGAGATATGATGCAGCAATTACTGTAGTAATAATTGAGTATAGCTGAGTGACTTCTCACGTAAGCATCAATAATCAATACTGTGTGCTACTATGCAACCACGCGTATTACTGTACTTTTACTACCAGGTAGTTCAACAGTTTTAACGGTTTTAACGGTAACACCTCGGCCGTTATTTTTAATAAAATATTTTTGTCGTTTTCTCAATCCGATAATAATTTCGTTGTGGGGTCCACCAATGATTGTGCCGTCGTACGAATATTCCCCGACAAAAAGAATATTTCCCGACCAAACGAATATTTTATAACAACTTGCTTACTTTGCAAAATTTAGAAATATTACCCACAACTATAACATTATATCAAATTAACTCCATAATATTCAAAAATAATATTTATAGAAAATTCATCTTTATTTATAAAAGTTGGGGTCTTACAACCTCCCCTTCTTATGAAATTTGGCCCTCGAAATTAGGGTATGTACCTGGTATGTCGAAGAGGTAAGGATACCTTGATTTTATTTCAGATTCTAACTCCCAGGTCATTTCCTCAACATCATGGTTTCTCCACAAAACTTTGACTTGAGGTATAACCTTGGAGCGTAGAATATGTTCCTTCTTATCCAAGATTTGAACATGAACTTCTTCATACGTCAAATCCTCCGCTATTTCGTCCGGTTCTAACTCAATAATGTGGTTCGGGTCTTCCACATATTTGCGTAACATGGATATGTGAAAAACGTTATGAACACGAGACATACTTGGCGGTAAAGCGAGTCTATAAGCCACAGTTCCTACTCGATCGAGGATTAAAAATGGACCGATGAATCGAGGATTTAGCTTTCCTCTCTTTCCAAATCTCGTAACTCCTTTCCATGGAGCAACACGTAAGAACACGTGATCTCCTACATCAAATTCCACATCCTTTCGATGAAGATCAGCATAACTCTTTTGTCGATCTTGTGAGGTTTTTATACGTTGTCGGATCGTTTGAATCTTTTCTGTAGTCATACGTACCAACTCCGGTCCCAACAACGTTGCTTCGCCCACCTCATCCCAGCATACTGGAGAACGACATTTTTTTCCATACAATGCTTCGAATGGAGCCATGCCAATACTTGCTTGATAACTGTTGTTGTAGGAAAACTCCACCAATGGTAAGAACTTGTCCCAACTTCCCTTGAAGTCAAAGACACAGAGTCTTAATAGATCTTCAAGAGTTTGAATAGTCCTCTCTGATTGTCCGTCCGTCTGAGGATGATATGCTGAACTAAATCGTAACTCCGTGCCCATAACTTTTTGTAAACTAACCCAAAATCGTGAAGTGAATCTTGGGTCTCGGTCAGAAACTATGGATACTGGCATACCATGCAGTCTTACAATCTCGTTTATGTACATACGAGCAAGACGTTCAAGTGTATAAGTTTCTCGTATCGGTAAGAAATGAGCAGACTTGGTCAATCTATCAACAATGACCCAAATCGCATCAATACCTTGAGAAACCCTAGGAAGACCGGTAACGAAATCCATGGTAATGTGCTCCCACTTCCATTCTGGAATTTCAAGTGGTTGCAATGGACCTTTTGGTACTTGATGCTCCGCTTTGACTCGTTGACAAGTTAGACACCTTGAGATAAACAACGCTATCTCTCTCTTCATATTGCTCCACCAAAATGTATGACGAAGATCATGATACATTTTGGTACTTCTAGGATAGATTGCAAACGGTGTGTTGTGCGCCTCCATCATGATTTCATACTTTAAATCAGGGTTGTTAGGAACACAAAGTTTGGAGTTGACTCGAAGTATTCCTTCTTCATCGATTCTTGCTTCCGGCATAGCACCTTCTTGCACTTTCTTCCTCATACGCATCAGCTCCAGGTCTGTAGCTTGAGCAGCTTTAACTTTATCGATTAAAGTCGGTTCTACTCGTATATTCGCCATCATCACATGTGTAAGACCCCGAATTTTATGAAATAAAAGTATTCAATTTTTCTTAAAATTACTATTCAGTAAATGGTTAAATTGATAAAAGTTTAAAGTTATGGGTGAAATATGAATTTTTTTCAAAATAAGCAAGTGGTTATAAAATAATCATTGTTGTCGGGGAATATTCGTTTGGTCGTGGAATATTCTTTCTGTCGGGAAATATTCGTACGACGGCGCAGCCATTTGTGGGCCCCATAACAGAATAACTGTCGGGTGAAGAAAACGACAAATTTGAGTTTTTACAAATAACGACGTAGTTGTTACCGTTAACACTGTTGGAATACCCGGTGGTTAAAATACAGTAATACGCGTTATTGCACAGTAGCACACGGTATTGCATAGTATTTTTAAAATTATTGATTCTTACGTAAGAAGGCACTACTCAATAATTGTTACAGTAATTACTGTTCAATATTTTATTTTATTGATTCAATAATTGCTACGTTGAAATTTTGTATTATTGTTGTTCAATAATTGTTGCTGCACAGTATTTCCCATTATCAGATCAATAATTCATATTATTTGAATAGTATTATTAGATAGCATTATTGGCAATGTCTAGAAAGTTCTGTCTAAGGAGAGGTTTGGTCATCTAATTGCGCGCTAGTAAGGAGAAATCCTTATTGGAAAGCCCCCTCTTTCCTGGGAACGGCCTGGTTGTCATAAATGTGATTCTGTAATATTATTTGTGAATAATTAATTATTGATTCATATGATAAGGAAATATTTATTTTATGTGGATATAAATGAGGGATATATTTTTGTGGTTAAAAATGAAGGAGTTAATGTTGAGGTGTTTTATCAGTATTTTTATCGGAATGGAGGTATTAAAAATAAAATCAGGGTTTTTGAGAAATATTGCGGGTGTTATAATTTTTAATCCGACCGTTGGATCGTGGTAATTTTTGGATATGTTATACATATATAAGTTGAGTATATGTCCACAAATTTTGAACCGTTAAAAATGAACGTATGATTTATTATGAATTTTACGAGATGACTGGTTCAGAAATTGTTGAATTTTCGGAGTTTATCATTTTGATGGAAAATTCTAGAATTGGTGGGCTCCACTTGTGGTTGGTGAAGAAATGTACTGAATTATATTTCAAATATGGTGGGTGGGAATAGTAGCAGGTAAAGCCATCAGGTTGCAGGTCAAACCTACCAAAATTTTCCTATAAATAGAGGGCTAAGTTAGAATTGAAAATCACACCAAAAACATAAGTTTTCTCTCTTTCTCTCTCTATATTATGAAGCATATTTTGTGAGTATTTAGATACTCTGTGAGTTTCTATTCATCAGTGCAAGTTTCCTTCAGCCTTATACCGATCAGAAGTACTGCTCTTTTGAGGTAAGGGATAGTAAGGGATATTAAGGGATTTTAAGGGTTGTTATGATTTTAAGTTTCGTAATTTTTCTGAACTTCAAAAATTCTGAAAAAATTTGAAATGATATTTTGATGAGTTTTCTTGATTGTGTCCAAAAATGGTGATTTTTGGATGTATAGATTGAGAGTTATGAATTTTATGAGAAAAGACTATTTTAGAAGTAACAGCTTATAATTTCTTGTGGTTAACTCCAAAATTGATGAAATTTTTATTGGGAGTACATGTATATGAAAGGAGTATACTCTGTGAATTTCAGAATTTTTAGATAAAAGTACAATTTTTGATAAATGTCTAAATATTCGGCTATTTTGGCCATATGAAAAATAGTAAATGACTTTTAAAAATTCTGAGAAAAATATATGTTCACTATGGGATTATATTATGCTAAATTCCAGAAAAGAAATATTTTTGGAACTGATTTGGTATTTTTTATGAAAATGTACTAGTTATGAGTAAATGAATTAAATATGTTATGTGAAGTAAGAAAATTGGAAAATATGATTTTATAGCTTGAGAATCCTATATGAGGTATATGCAGATTTTTGATGAGGGTTTTGGTTATTGATGATGAAATTGTAAGAGTTGGCATTTTATGATGATTAAATGCATTAATTAGTAAAGTGTAAACAATTAAAATAAATTGTTTATAAATTTAAGTAATGTTATTCTTTCAATATCATTATACCGAAATATTGGTATGGATTTTATTGTGAAATTTTTATCTTTTGTGTCGGGGTTACTATTCATGAGTTACTATTCACGATTTACTATTCATGAGTTACGAATATTACTCTTGAGATTAAAATTATATGTTGATCATATTATTTTTATCATCATATATAACATTTTTATAACCCTGATGTTGAAATTCTTTTTCACTGGAGTGTAAAGATGGGTAGATTATTGGTATGATCATGACTAGGGTTCTCTTTGGCCTGTAGTGCAAAGTCGAATTGTGACTGGTATGATCATGACCATTGAATTTATAATTGAATATCTTAAGCTTAAGTGCAAAGGTGAATTGATCAACATGGTTATAATTATTGTTTATATAAATTCTGAAATGATTATATATTTCTTTGAGATATGAATATATTTGGCCTGTAGTGCAAATATGAATTGTTGAGGAATATCTTTGGCCTGTAGTGCAAAGATGAATTATAGATGAATATCTTTGGTCTGTAATGGTCTGTTGATGAATATCTTTGGCCCGTAGTGCAAAGATGACCTGTTGTTAAATATCTTTGGCCAGTAATGCAAAGATGAACTGTTGATGAATATCTTTGACCTGTAGTGCAAATATGACTTGTTGATGAATATCTTTGGCCCGTAGTGCAAAGATGAAGTTATTAGTATGATTATGAACAGAAACTGTGATTTGATATAACCATGATGTTTGATGTTTCAGGTGATGAAAATTACCTTCGTCCTAGATGAGAAGAGGAATTTAGAACTACAGTTATGATTATGAGTTATTCATATGATTGTGGACCAGAATTGTTGATTGATGTTACAGGGATAAAACATTGTTGGTGGATTTTTAACATGGAGAAAATAATAGACTTTATAGTCTATTTGACTCTTCTAATAGATTGCTCGTTCCGCTGCAACTATGGTTGAAATTTTTATCATTTACCATATGTTCTAAATCTCTGATTTATTGTTGATGAAGGCTATTGATAATTGAATTATCTTTAGTCATGACATTCTTTACTGAGCTAGTTGTGCTCACCCTTTTGCTTCACAATTCCTTTCAGGTAATAAGAGTGTAGCTGGGTCGAGCGGGGGTAACAAGAAAATAGAACGGTGGTCTCTAGCTGTGGAGGTTCTCCCGAAGCAGTATAGAAAAGTTCATTTAGTAGTTTTATTTGGTGAATCCAATAGGGTAAGGTGTACCCAACGTTGGAAGGGTGTTTTGTCACTATCATACAAGATGTCTAATGACATACAACCTCGTGTCATCATAAGACAGGGATATGCTCATCCACTTGCTGAGTATATATACGAGCACTACCTATATAATCTTGGTGTTTGTTTGAAGTATAATTCTCAATTAGAGACAGTAGAGATAATGATATGTCAAGAGAAGACTCACCATTGGGAAGAATATGATAGTAATCTTCTCGTTTTTCTTTGGGGTCTATTGGGTCAACCAAAGATAATTCTGTGGCCATATGATATCTATCATAACCTAGAAGTATGGTCTCCCATGTACGAGGGTTTCCTTGAGCACTTCCCAAAGATTCTAATTTCTAAAACAGTTTTTTACTATACCTTTATGTAAGGTGTCATTGTGAGGTGATGTCCACGGTTGGAACATGAGTCACATTTGGTATATATTTATATCCAAACTCACAGCATATGTGTTGTTGTATTTTGCACGACAATTGTTGTAATAAAGTTGTAGTTATTTTCTGTACCATGTATTTGACGACTCAGAATGGGTTGGGTGGAATGGACCTATTTTGGGGTTGTCACAACATGGGTCCCTGGAGTCTTTAACTCTATCTCCATCCTTTGTAAGTCACACAAAATGGGCCTTTGCGTTGTTAATATTGTACTTGTACCCGCATATGATCTTCTACTCAATGCGTCAGCTACCACGTTCGCTTTTCCAGGATGGTATTGAATGGTATGATCATAATCTTTCAACAGTTCAAGCCAACGTCGTTGTCGCATGTTGAGTTCCTTTTGAGTGAAGAAATATTTGAGGCTTTTATGATCCGTAAAGATCTCCACTTTCTCCCCATACAAGTAATGCCTCCAAATTTTAAGTGCAAAGACAGCAGCTGCCAACTCTAGATCATGAGTAGGATAATTCCTCTCATATTCCTTGAGTTGTCTTGATACATAGGCTATGACTTTTCCATGTTGCATGAGAACGCATCCCAACCCTTTACTCGAAGCATCACTGTAGATGACAAATCCCTCCGAGCCAGATGGTATTGTTAGAACAGGTGCTGAAATGAGTCTCCTCTTGAGTTCTTGAAAACTCTGCTCACATTCTTCGCTCCAACCAAACTTTGTATCTTTCCGAGTCAGCTGAGTTAATGGAGTTGCGATTCGAGAAAATCCTTCCACGAATCTCCGATAATAACCAGCTAAACCAAGAAAGCTACGTACCTTGGTCACTGATTTAGGTTGCTCCCAGCTTTGAATAGCTTCAATCTTTGCCGGGTCAACCGATATTCCACGACTTGATACTACGTGCCCAAGGAATGCTACCTCCTCCAGCCAGAACTCGCATTTCTTCAACTTGGCATAAAGCTTGTATTCACGAAGCTTTTGGAGTACCAGCCTCAAGTGTTGCTCATGATCTTCACGGCTTTTGGAATAAACAAGGATGTCATCGATAAAGACGACCACAAAGTGATCCAAATATTTCTTGAATACCCGGTTCATCATATTCATGAAGGCAACAGGAGCATTAGTCAATCCAAAGGACATGACTAGGAATTCATAATGCCCGTACCGAGTTCTAAAAGCCGTCTTTGGAATATCCTCAGTTCTAACCTTCAGCTGATGATATCCAGAACGAAGATCGATCTTTGAAAAGAATTGTGCTCCTTGCAACTGGTCAAACAGGTCATCAATACGTGGCAATGGGTACCTGTTTTTGATGGTGACATGATTCAACTCCCGATAATCAATACAAAGTCGCATACTTCCATCTTTCTTCTTCACGAATAGAACAGGAGCTCCCCAAGGAGAAGTACTAGGACGAATAAAGCCAATGTCTAACAATTTCTGCAGTTGGATCTTTAACTCCTGAAGTTCAATAGGAGCCATTCGATATGGGGCTTTGGAAATGGGTTTTGTACCGGGTTCAAGGTCGATACAAAATTCAATTTCTCGCTCTGGGGGTAGGCCAGGAAGTTCTTCGGGAAATACGTCAGGAAATTTATTAACAACAGAAATATCATTCAAAGCTGACGTATTTTTGTTTAGATCTGTGACATGAGCTAAGAAAGCTTGACATCCATTTTTTAATAAACGAATAGCTTTATGGCTTGAGATGACAGCGATTGATTTTAATGGTTTGGTTGCTTGAATTCGCATAATAGGTCGATTAGGAATATGAAAGCTAACAACCTTACGAAAACAATCAATTTTTGCATGATGAGTAGTTAACCAATCAATCCCTATAATCACGTCAAATGCAAGTATTTTTAATGAAATAAGATCGACAGGTAATGTGTGGGTACCAACTTGGACCAAACAAGACTTATAAACCGTAGATGTAATGAAGGTTTCTCCCAATGGGGTTTCAACAGCTAAGTCAAAGTCTAATTTCTCCGGAATCAAATTTAATCGATGAGCGCAAGTAGGAGAAATAAAAGAATGGGTAGAACCGGTATCAAATAAAGTATAAACTTCGTTAGAGTTTATGATAAGCTTACCCGTGATGACCTCATTCGGATTCCTTGCTCTTTGGGAGTTCACAACAAACGCTCTCCCTTGCACAGCCGGTTTTGACTTTTCTGGGACGGCCTTTGGTGCCTCCATCCTAGCTGAATTTATCTTCGGTAAACGACAAAATCGGGCTAAATGACATTCTCTTCCACAATTATAACATGCTTTGGACGGCATCGCGTAGTTTGGACTGATGTGCCCCTCCCCTCCGCATTTGAAACATATGATAGGTGGTCGTTCTCCTTCCTTAACGACAGGTGCTGGTGCTGACGTCTTTCCATCATTGTTGAATCTCCTCTTCTTGAAATGCCCATTCTTATTGTTTTGGCCCTGATTACCACCGAAGTGGTTACCATTTCTGGCCTGTTGATTCCCTCCACGCTTGTTGTCACCGCTTCGATGACTGCTTTCACTGGTATTATCATTTTGCCGGCTGCTCTCTTTTGGTTGCGTTGTCTCGTTATCGCGCTCCACCAACTGAGCCCTATTTACAACATCTGAATACAAACACAGTTTATGAGAAACAAGATGTTGACGTATCTCCGGCTTCAAACCTCTTAAAAACATCTGCATCATTCTTTCTTCATTATCCACCAGGTGGGACGCAAACCGGGATAACTCCGCAAATTTTGCCTCGTACTGCGACACGGTCATATTATTCTGCTCCAATTTGATGAACTCCACCTCTTTCATGTGACGAATACTCTCGGGAAAGTATTTGTCGTTAAACAGCTCTTGGAACTTCTCCCAAGACATCTTCAGTGCGGCAGGTTGAGTACGCTTTATCGATTTCCACCAGTAATCTGCCTCTCCTCGCAACATAAAGGCGGCAAAGGGAACCTTTTGCTCCTCGGAGCAACCCAAGACATCAAATATCTTGGTGATCTGCTTTATCCATGTTTTCAGCTACAAGTGGTTTGGGTTCTCCCTTAAACTCCGGTGGTCCCAGCTCCTTAAACTGCTTAGCGGTGACCGCCTGAGAGTTTCCAGTATTTCCACCTACGTTGTGGACAGGAGCCACTTTCACCTGTTGTTGCATGAATTGCATAAAACCTCTGAACATTTCATCATTCATCATCTGGTCAGTGTTGTTGTTTGCATGAGGATTGTCACCTTCCTGATGAACATTATCCTGATTATTGATATGTGGTGAATCAATAATCGCATGTGCTCCATTGCTATTCTCAACATTCTCAGATGTCATTTTCAGATACTGCCACAAAATAAAAGTTAATTGATATGTCATATATTATCCTTATATTATGACCGACCAATTAAATACCATGCAAATAAACTTAGGTAGGTCATACTAGCGAAGGAATTCCCCGTTTCTCCCCTCCTAGTTCTATTCTCACATCTTAGCCAGGGATCATATCCCTAAGCTCTGATACCAACTGTGACGCCCCCAAAATTAGGTATACATCACCCATCTTGGGTCGTCAGATACAAAGTACAGAATACAAATACAACTTACTAATACAACTGTCGTGTACAATACGACAAAATATAAACTGTGAGTTTGAATACAAATATTATCTTCTAGAGAGTATTCATACTCAAAAGGAGTCCTCATTACATTTATTAACACACCATTACATAGAATAGTGAGGACTACTAACTAATACTATCATTCGGACCATCACTCCGTTCCCCGACTTGCCCCAGCTACGTTCTCATTTCCTGAAGAGAACAGTGAAAGAAAGGGTGAGCTCAACTAGCCCAGTAAGAAATATTATGACTAAGATAATGCAGAATAAATTATCATTAGCCTTCAACAATGTTAAACTGATAAAATATAATAGACATCAAGTTTAACTGCAGCGGAACAAGCAATCCATTAAAAGAGTCAAGTAGAAAATAAACTCTACTATCTTTTATGATTTAAAAGGTTTTTCAACACTGTGATCGCTGAGACTCAGCTTAATAAAATAATCCACATCATCGAATCACCCCTGCACTACGGCCAAGGATATTCGTGTATTCATTAATGGTCATGATCATGCCAACAACTGTCCATCAATGCACTACGGGCCAATGAGGACTTTTACCACATCATTTGTAACATTACGGTCATGATTATACCGAATAATCCCTGGTCATAATCATACCAAGTCCATCTATGCACTACAGGCCACAGATGACTTTCAACATTTTATAAACATGAGGATGATGACAATGATATAAGAATTCAATAAAACAAGTTCAAGAATTAATTTATCCAAGAATTAACAACGTCCAAATTGTCAACATGATACTGCTTTGTGGAGTAAAATTCAAGAATGATCAGGAGAATATTTTCATGAATGGATACTAGATGAAGCGCAAATGTCAAGGATATTCCACAAATTTCATGGAGTATAGAAGTCAAAACTTAACCAACTGAGTATAATAAAGAATGGAATAACAAAAGAAATCACCATGCATGCGATAGACCGCACAAACAGGTTATTCCAACAGAATAATAAATAATGGAACCAGGTCCGGCGTAAACGCACAGACAGGATATTCCGACAGAATAATAAATAATGGAACCAGGTCCGGTGTAAAACACACAGACAGGATGTTCCAACAGAGTAATAATAAAAACGGAACCAGGTCCGGTGTAAAACACACAGACAGGATGTTCCAACAGAATAATAAACAGAACCAGGTCCGGTGTAAAACACACAGACAGGATGTTCCAACAGAATAATAGAAGAATGTCACCAAGCATAGGGTAGACCGCGTATACTGGTTATTCCAACAGAATAATAACGAATGGAATAACAGAAGTTCTCTTCATGAATATAAAAGAAATAATATTCCCTACCTTAAAAGAACTGGATATTGGAAAAGTGATGTAGCAGAATACTTTTATTCTCTCTCTTATTCTCTCTATACTTTCTCTCTCTATAGCTTGAATGAATTCGTGAAAAATAATGAAGCCCTAGGCCTCTATTTATAGAAAAACTGAGGGTGGCTCTTGGTCTTAACGAAGGGTCAAATGACTCTTGGTCTTAACGAAGGGTCAAATGACTCTTGGTAATATTGAAGGGACAACTACTATTGACGAAAGTAATTACTATTGACCAAGGTAAATACTATTGACGACGGTAATTACTATTGACGACGGTAATTACTATTGACGAAGAGACTCTTAGATGATGACATATGGCCCCCCATAAAATAACCAAACTTACCACAACGTCTCAATTATTGATTTAATAATATAACATATTATATAGATGATACTATGACAATAATTTAAGAGATATGATGCAGCAATTACTGTAGTAATAATTGAGTATAGCTGAGTGACTTCTCACGTAAGCATCAATAATCAATACCGTGTGCTACTATGCAACCACGCGTATTACTGTACTTTTACTACCAGGTAGTTCAACAGTTTTAACGGTAACACCTCAGCCGTTATTTTTAATAAAATATTTTTGTCGTTTTCTCAATCCGACAATAATTCCGTTGTGGGGTCCACCAATGATTGTGCCGTCGTACGAATATTCCCCGACAAAAAGAATATTCCCCGACCAAACGAATATTTTATAACAACTTGCTTACTTTGTAAAATTTATAAATATTACCCACAACTATAACATTATATCAAATTAACTCCATAATATTCAAAAATAATATTTATAGAAAATTCATCTTTATTTATAAAAGTTGGGGTCTTACATTAGATATCGTCAATAATGTAAATAATAATATGAATAATTGTGTTGACTAAATTATTGATTTAATAATATAAATATTATGATTGTAACACCCTAGTCCCACATCGAAAGATAGAGAAAAATTTTGTCTGCATATAAGGAAATAAGTTACTACCAATAGTACCTTCAAGTCATGACCTTTTGAAAGCCTGTGGTCGGCTAAGATGACCTAAGAAGATACTATTGGGCTAGTGGTTTGAGGCCTTATTTCGATGGATTTGATTCAATTCGGACTTGAGATTTTACCCGAGATTTATTTCGGACTCGGAATTTGACCCGGGTTGTTACATATGGTATCAGAGCCGACTCTTGAAAGCTCGGGTCGGGTCATCCGATCGTGTTGCCGGAGGTGGGGACACGAAGGCTGGTGGTATTATCCTACAATGGAGAAATGAAGGTCCGGATCGGTTCTGACGGGGACGTCAGAAATTTAAGTGGGGGAGTTTATAACACCTCAGTCCCACATCGAAAGATATGGAAAAATTTTGTCTGTATATAAGGAAATAAGTTACTACCAATAGTACCTTCAAGTCATGACCTTTTGGGAGTCTGTGGTGGGCTAAGATGACCCAAAAAGATACTATTGAGCCAGTGGTTTGAGGTCTTATTTTGATGAATTTGATTCGATTCGGACTTGAGATTTATTCCGGACTCAGAATTTGACCCGGGTTGTTACAATATACAGCAATTACTGTGGCAATAATTGAATAAAATTTAATTCGATTCGGACTTGAGATTTGACCCGAAATTTATTTCGGACTCAGAATTTGACCCGGGTTGTTACAATATACAGCAATTACTGTGGCAATAATTGAATAAAATTTACCACTAGGTATTTTAACGGTAAAGTTTTTGCTGTTATTTTTATAAAAAGTTATTTATGTTATTTTCTAACTCCGATAATAATTCTGTTATGGGGTCAACCAATAATTGTGTCGTCGTACGAATATTTTATGATAAAACGAATATTCCCCGACCAATCGAATATTTTATAACAACTTGCTTACTTTATAAAATTTATAACTATAACTCACAACTATAATATTATATCAAATCCACTCCATAATATTCAAAATGATATTTAGACAAAATTAATTTTTATTCATAAAAATTGGGGTCTTACAACGTGTCTTAAGGATTGTTTGATAAAAATTGAATGAATTTGAATCTGAATATGAATGAAAAAAGTTGTTTGATAATTAATATGTCTGAAACATCATCTGAACGACATAATTTTATTATTTCCATCTGAAAAAATTCAAAGTTGTTGTAAATTTATTTAATATTACTTAATATAATAGTTAATATTTTTTTAGTATTTTAATTTTTTTAAATTTTTTTACTTTATTCAGTTGCTCATTCAGCCAAAAAATCTGACTTAGCTATTTAGTTCAATCATCTGATTTTTTCCAAAATAAATTCACTTAATGACTGACCAATTCAGTCATTCAGATGTATTTAGTCATAAACAAACAATCTCTTATACATTTTTGTTAATAGCAATTTTTACATTTCAACATTTTCATTATTAACTATTTTGACATTTTTATTAACTAAAATTATGTCGTATTAAGTGCAACACACGTGCAAGTATTAACCAAAAATAGATCGTATTAATGGATGTCTAAAGGGGTGTTTGATAAAAATTAAATGAATCTGAATCTGAATCTGGATGAGCTAAATTTAAATCTGAATAAAAAATATTATTTGATAATTGACATATCTGAAACATCTGAATAACATATTTTTATTATTTCACCTCTTTAAAAAATTCAAAGTTGTTATAAATTTATTTAATATAATAATTAATATTATAAAAAAAAACTTCATTTAGCCAAAAAAAAAATGAAACTAAATCATTTATTCCAAATCGTCTTAATGACTTTTTTTAAATAATAAATACATTTAATGATCGACCAATTTTACCATTCAGTCCTAAAAAAATACCCCACACACAAGGAAAAAACAGTTAAGACTACAATTGTGTGGACAAATATGAATTCACGCAAAATAAGCTTTACTGTCCAATGTCTATCAAATTGAATTAGAAACTAATAAAGAGAAACCACAAGTTCTTTTTTTTTTCTTTCCAAAAATAGATAATAAAACCACTAAATTACAGCCACTATTTTTCTTAGCAACATTTTTTTTTATCAAAACTAATTAACTTTAAATCACTTATTTATTTGTATTTTTCAAGCTGTAAAACCATAATTTCTCTCTTCTTTTTTTTTTCCTTCAAAATGTTGATCCATTTTGCAAATTTGAACTTCAATTCAATCATTATCTTCATCTCCCTCCTTTTTTCTGTATTTCTCTCTCCTCTAGTTGTTACTTCTTCAATCTCCCAGCTCGGTGATTCTGCGGTACATTTATGGCCGTTGCCCTCACGATTCACTTTCGGCAACGAGACTCTCCTGCTCGATCCCGATGTCTCGCTCGCCGTAGGCGGCAATGGCGGCGGCTCCGTCATTGTGAAAGAGGCGTTCGAGAGATACAGAGGAATTATATTCAAGCACACCTCCAAAATATCTTTATTCGGGGGAAAAAGTAAAGTTGTGCATAATATCGATAAGATTACGATTACTGTTCGTTCTGATAACGAAGAGGTATGATTTATTTATTTTTCTTTAGTATTTGATTGATTGTTTGAAGTTTTTGAATGATTTGTGTTGAATTGTTTTTGGTGTTTTAACAGCTTCGGCTTGGTGTGGATGAGAGCTATTCTTTGTTAGTGACGAAGAGTAGTGGCCCTTCCATTGTTGGAGAAGTCACAATCGAGGTAATTCAGACTAATCATTTTTTCATTAGGTAATTTTATTTAGTTTATCTAAAATGATGTGTATTAACATGTTTAAGCAAACTAATATTTCTGATAGTTATGGTATGGAGAAATAAGAAATTGGTTTATCTTATAGCTATCTGATCATGAATATCTGTAGTTGTTTATGTAGGTGTTCGTGAATGTAATAAATCCATTTATGTTCCTCAAATTATCCGCTTGCTTTAAAATTTGTCAATATTGCTCGTAATTGAAGCTAGTCATTGCACCAATTTTGTATTGAAATTATTTCAAACTCATTTATAAGGCTTTAGTGGTTATGTGAGACAGTTTCTTGAATGTTCTGTTGCGTGAATGCATCGTGGACTCAGTGTCTCCGACCTCAAGCAAGTGGTCGATATATAAATATTGTTTAGATGGTTTTGTTAAGTATTCTTGGGACTTGTTCATTGCAGGCAAATACAGTTTATGGTGCACTTCACGGATTGGAGGTATGTATGAGTTATGATGCATTTACGACGAAATGTGACAAATATGAGCACATACTATGGTACATTTATCTCGCTATTCTCTAGAAAACTGCATTTTTGTGCTTACCATAATCAACATTCTAGAATGCCTGCTTGATTTCTTGTGACTCTGTGCTGCATCTGTTGACATGAGGTTAAGTATGCGAACAAGTAACATAACATGTACTTAAAGGTAATTTTTTTTTAAAAAACATGTACTTAAAGGATACAAAATGAGGGCTTATCGTGAGGGGGTGAACCTCTTTGTTTTCCCTGACACCATGATACAGGTGATCTGTCTTTCAGAAATGCACAATCACCCTTAATATGTAAAATTTCTTTTAGTTTGTTCTATAATAAAGATTATAACTCCATGTTCTTGTTATCTAGAATATTAAGAGGTTGGGAATTAAATTTAACTTTCTTAAAGGCAGTTAAAGGTTTATGTCTTCCAGTTCAGTTGATTTATAGTCGAAGTCAATGCCTGCCATGATAACAAAAAAATCTTATTGAAGTATTGTCTTTGAAACACTTTGATGGATGCTTTTAGGTAATACAATTCATGGACAGATATTTTGTTGTGGTTGAGAAATGCGGAATTTTCATTCTGAGTATATGAGATGGAAGACGTGTCCAGCAATCCAAGGAGAGGATTGATATCAAACAGGTGTCAGCTATAGGAAGATATTTTTTTCTCCTTAAAATAGCCATTTTGCCATATCACTAACCATAATTATTTCAACACAGGGACTTTTCTTTGATAAGTCATAAATAACTTCTCATCTGCTTATGATAGTAGTTGTCTCATGTTCTACCTGAGTCTCTCACGCATAAGATAAATAATTCGAATAAGCATACCTTTATTTCTTAAACCATTTCCTTTTTGATTAATACAAAAGTTTTTGACACACTTTTATCGTCTAGAAATGAAATATTACATTCTTGAATGACTAAACTGATGAATTTGAGTTCCTTTCTTTTTCCTTCCTTCAATTCTAATTGCAGACATTCAGCCAAATATGTGCTTTTGATTATGGAACTAAAACTGTTCAAGTTTACAAGGCCCCATGGAACATTAAAGACAAACCGAAATTTGCATATCGTGGGCTTATGCTTGGTAGGCAATTATTTATTCTTTCTTTGACTGGAAAATTAAGTTTGCTAATTTTTGTTATAATATTAGATTTAATTGATGTTGAAAGCTATCATATTTTGCAGATACTTCAAGGCACTATTTACCTATTGATGTAATTAAGCATGTTATCGAATCAATGTCATATGCTAAACTAGTAAGAGATGTTACTTTCCCTATTTTTTAGGATTATATTATTTACAGTTGATATATTGCAAGTACTTGCCTGATTAGTCAACCCTCCTTTTCCCCCATAAATGTGCATGTAATTTAACATTAAGAATTGCATTCAGTAGAATGTCCTTCATTGGCACATCATAGACAAGGAGTCATTTCCTCTAGAAGTACCTACATATCCAAATTTGTGGAAAGGGTCATATACAACGTGGGAGCGCTACACTGTTGAGGATGCTTATGAAATTGTTAAGTAAGATCTCTGTTCTTACTCAAGTAATTTATTACTTGTTATTTTGTTAAGTATAAATGCTTTTCAGGCTAAACTCTTCCCTCGAATATTGCCGACTTGTTTTTGTTATGAATTGATACAATTTTCATTTCAGAAAAAAATGATTTTAATGCTAAACTCATTAAATCCAATAAATTATTAAGTTGCCGTAAAATTAATTTCCTGCTTCTAAAGGAGTACTTTAACTATATATATATTGTTGCGGTATTGTTTTGTAAGTTAAATTAATGTCCCTGCTTCTAATGAGCCCGTGCATCGCGTGCGCGTACACAAGGCACCAATATACATGTTTGGAACCCAACTTGACCCAAAAGCTTAAGCTATTAAGTCTTGGGCCCATTCATGTATTTATTAATCCTTCACTTTTCACTATTTATCCGATGTGAGACTCCAGCTGTTGGGGAAGAACTGGGGAGCCCGTGCATCTGGTGCGGAGCCCGTGCATCGCGTGCGCGTACACAAGGCACCAATATACATGTTTGGAACCCAACTTAACCCAAAAGCTTAAGCTATTAAGTCTTGGGCCCATTCATGTATTTATTAATCCGAACTGGGGAACTGGGGAGCCCGTGCATCTGGTGCGGAGCCCGTGCATCGCGTGTGCGTTCACAAGGCACCAATATACATGTTTGGAACCCAACTTAACCCAAAAGCTTAAGCTATTAAGTTTTGGGCCCATTCATGTATTTTTATTAATCCTTCACTTTTCACTATTTATCCGATGTGAGACTCCAGCTGTTGGGGAAGAACTGGGGAACTGGGGAGCCCGTGCATCTAGTGCGCGTACACAAGGCACCAACGTACATGTTTGGAACCCAACTTGACCCAAAAGCTTAAGCTATTAAGTCTTGGGCCCATTCATGTATATTAATTCTTCACTCTTTCACTATTTTTCCGACGTGGGATTTTAACTCACTTGTGATATCCTAACACACACACACACATATATATATATATATATATATATATATATATATATATATATGTAACCAGAACATAATTGATACACCTTTTGCCTCTAAAAATTGGGTTTAGTTCATAATTATGGTTTGGTGTTAGTTTCGCACTTCAATGGTCTCTTTACTTTTGTGTTCCTCTTCCTTATGCAATATGCTAATGGTGTATGTTCTGTTTCATGTCTTGTTATGTTATTGCATGAAGCTTTGCCAAAGCAAGAGGTACGTTATTATTATGGTTCAAATTTTGTTAAAGTTTCTATAAACCAATTGTGAATAAAATATTTGTTGTATAACCAAATACCGTGCCCTTTTAAAACAGTATGCTAGAAGTTGCATTTGTGACTTGCATAAAACCTGTCTTTTTTTTCTTTTTGTCAATTGTGATAGGTTTGTGCTTTTCCAAATGTATTTACAAGTTTGCTATCCGTTGAGTTTCGGATTGTAATTGCAACTTTTTGTCCTGATAATATCAATTACGACAGGTATCAATGTGATGGCAGAAATAGATGTTCCTGGCCATGCGGAATCATGGTAAAGCAATCTTGTCTGTAAGCTTGATCTCTCTCTATCTCAGGCTCTTTGTTGTCCAGTCTTACTACCCTCCTTCCCTTGTATTTGAATGCTTGAAAATCAAAATTTATATTGGAAAATTAATGTGTTTGTTGGAACTTATAAAGGGTTAAAGCTTGGTAACTCTCTGATAACTCTTTTTCAATATATGCATTCCGGTACTTGCCAAAAAAAATGAAGAAGGAAGAATCTTTCCTAAAAGAACAGATTTTTTCATAATCATGCATCATTAAACTCCAAAAACCCACAGACCAAATAATCTGTATATCTGTCTGTATAGTATATTTTCTCTTGCTCAAGAGTTGGTACACAAGAGAGATACTGCCATAGAGTAATGACTTTTTTTAGTAGGTGGAGTAGTGCTTTCCGGAACTTAACCATGCATAAATGAGATCATGGTAGCACTGAAATTAATATGTGTAGATAAGGCTGTGTATCTGTTGCATATACAGTAAAATAGATACCGTCCTCGGCATTCTGAACTTGGAACAACTGACGTACATTTTTGCGCTGCAAATATAAAATTTGGGAAGGTTTTCGGGTGACATAATTAGCCCAAATTTTAAGCTAACTGAGCTGCATATGAATGCTGCTAACTAAAATTATCAATAGGACTGTCCAGATTTATTTACAAATTTAGTCTAATGCATTTTGATAGGTCAACTGAATCCCATAGTTATGTTCATTGCTTGGTGCAATGATATTGAATGCTACTATTCAACTAATAATTTTCAAACTTTGATATGCTTTCTGTACAGGGGTGTCGGATATCCCAATCTTTGGCCTTCGCCTTCTTGTAAAGAGCCTCTGGATGTTTCCAAAAATTCTACTTTTGACATGATTTCTGGCGTTGTGACAGGTTAAAGTTCATTAATATGGCTCCCTATATGTGGTTGGATTTTTTACTGCATGTGCACTTGCTGCTTTTTCTAGATAATAAACAATGTGTTGCATTGTTTCTTTGAACTGTTTATGCATCCATCAAGTTTTTCATGGTAAATTTTTTTTGTCAAGTAAGATCCACCATGTTGCCAAGGGGGCTTCAATTTTGTCCTCGTGTTACCAGTTGCTTGATCCATCTCACTCTCATGGTTCATAGATCAAAAAGTGGACTAATGTATGAATACCATACGCTTGCATGCAGCATATAGGTTTCAAACCAAAATTGAAGACTGAAAAGTGAATAGTACAGCACATGCTTAATGCATCTATTTTTTTATATCTTCACAACAAGTTTGGAAGGCAGTTTCTTCTGTATAAAAATAATAACTGTAGTATGTAAGAGAATTTGTTTGCTGACCAAAATATAGATATCCGTCTTAAGAAAATGCTGCTCAGTTACCAATCTTTTGTGGTGAGCACTGAGTACATCCTATAAGTTGCTATCCTTGTTTAGGTCTTCAATTCATGGCATCCCCACTTGCTTACAAAACATGATATTTTTCCTTTAAAACTAACTGGCCAAGAGTACATGGGTTTTAGATAGTTGGTTGATAACCTCAAGTTTTCGTTTTTTTCTTAAATTTATTTCCACAAGGTGTAGTCTGTAACACTGATTCTTGCAAAACATATTTAATGATTTCATCCATAAACAATAGCTCTGAAAGTGCCATTGTCTGCAAAAGGTTCCTATATTTTTAACTGGTACTTAAATGTTATTTTTTTCTTCTTGATTTTGATTTTTATTATTACAGATATGAGAAAAATTTTCCCATTCGAGCTCTTCCACTTAGGCGGGGATGAGGTTAATACAGGTTGGCACCAATTTTTTTTTGTAGAAATTACTACTTCCTTTTTTACTTTTTCTTCTCCAAGCTAATTTATTTGTTCTCAAAAAGGAAAGACAATATAAGAGTGATCTTCTGTTCAAGCTTATACCGACTGCAAACCTAGAATAGACTATAAATAATGTCAATAAGAGACAAACTTGTATTTAAATCAGAAGGTGATATGAATCATTTTAAAAAAGCAAATACAAATTCTTAGCATATTGGTCCTATTCTATTTCAAGGTTTTTTCTCTCTCTTTGCATTTGGAGTATGTCATGCTTCTCTTGCTATAACTTTAACCAGTCCTTCATGGCATGATTATTCTGGAGTTCTTATAAATACTTTTCTTCGCATTAGCTGGAAGATTTTTTTTAAAGAAAATCAGTTTCTGTCAGTAAATTATATTATCACTGATCTGCATTTTGAGATATGGTGGGCTTATTGATTTCTGCTATTTACTGCAAATAAACTCCTACATAGAAAGTAGAAGTCAATTTGTCATATTAATATTAATATCAAATGGACGATACTTATTGACCTCTTAATAATATCCTTGTTGAGTGGAAACAAAATTTCGTCATATTTCTTAGATCATAGCTGTCACTTTTTCACCAGAAATGGTCATAACTTACATTTCTATCATTCTAAATGCTTCAGATAACTGGATTTCATGAGTTGAAAAATGGTGATTGTGTAAACCAAGAAACACATATAGCATCAGCAATACAATTGAACTGATTATAACAAAGCAGCTGTAAAAGCAAGCTGCTTTCTAATAATACCATTCTCACTTACTTCCTGAAAACTGGTATTTTGATTTATATTCTTGAGAAGTTTAAACTTCCTTGCCTCTCTTTTTCTCCATCTTTCTCTCTCTAGGAACACATAACTTTTTCATTTGCTAATGCTACAATTCTTTGATAATTGTGTATCCCACTTTTGATTTTTATTGTTTCAAATTGGTCTACTAATGTGCAGATTGTTGGAACTCTACTCCACAAGTGAAGCAATGGTATTACCCTTTACTTTTTAAAGTGCACGACACTTTCAATTATATAAAAATCAATAATTTTTATTTACTACAAGAGATTATTCAATGTTCTAAAAGGCGTTAGGCGGGTGGCCGGAGAGCCTAGGCGGTATTTTTTATTTTAAGTCAATTTTAATATTTTATCTTATATTTATCCAAACAAAACAATAATATAAAGTAAAACAATCTATAATAAAGATTAAAGAAAATGACAAATACTATATGCCAAGTATGACTAACATATCTTTAACGTATTAGTTTTATTCATACACAAGATTGCTATTAAATAATAAAATTTAAAATTTCAAGAATTCAATTCAATATTAAAACTTAAGAAACTAAACATAAATTTAAGGATTATATTGAATTAAACTAAATATTATAAATGTATCATCATTTATAATTAATTTGAAGTTGGTACAACTGTACAAATTCAAAAAATTACAACTATAATAAAATTATCCATTTTGACTTGATCTTGTTAACTTCTTTTTGTGATTTGATATGCTACAACTTGCATAATGAATATGATAAATCATTAGAAAAATAAATATATCAAGATCTGATTTGGTTTGTATAGTTATTAAAATAAAAACAAAAAACTTTCTACCTAGGCCCTACCTTGTCTGCCTACCTACCCCGACTGTCCGCCTAATTTTTTGGAGGGATTTTTTTGCCGCCTTGGGCCTAGACGAGGCGCCAAGGGCCGCCTAGCCCACTTTTTAGAACACTAAGATTATTGAACTAAGTAATCAGTAGAAGGCTACTTGTATTAGGTTTAATAACATGGTAAAACTTGCCTATAAAACTTTTCTGTGTTATTGCCCTTCCATTTTTTGGTTAGGATGGCCTTGTCATTCAAGTTTTCTTATTGTGATATGAAAAAATTATCCCCTCCCTGTGGCAGCCTTTTGACATCTACTTTTGGAGTGGCAAGCAAACAATTGTTGTGACTGAACTTTTTATTTACATTTAGACATTCCATATGCAGGCTACAAGAGCGCAACATGACTGTTCAAGAAGCATATGAATATTTTGTACTCCGAGCCCAAGAAATAGCGATATCAAAAGATTGGACCCCTGTCAACTGGTATGCCCTCATTTTATGCCAAAATGATATTCATCATTGGTTGCATCAAATTGGTGTTTTTATGTTATATGTAAACAAACTTTCTAGGAAATTTCTTGATCTCTTATTATACTGGCTTCAGAGTTGTATATATTTTAGACAATTCTGAAGGACTGTGAACAATGAAAATTAAAATTATAAGGTTATTTTATATTACCTAATAGATAGATGTTATTAGCATGCGATAATAATTTTCTCTGTACAGAATTGATGGTAAACGGGGTTTCTTGTAGCATTTACTTCTAAACATGCTGTTATGTACATTTGAACTTTCACAATATTTATAGTGTAGATAATACAACATGACATGGATTTTTCTCATCTTAGGGAAGAAACATTCAACACATTTGCTGATAAACTCAATCCCCGGACTGTGGTGCATAACTGGTGAGTTTCTGATCAGATGCCTGTCTACAATTTTACTATGGTATCGAGTCAGAAGTTTTATGGTTCAAGTATGAATAATTCTATTATTACCTCAGGTTGGGCTCTGGTGTTTGTCCAAAGGTTGTTGCAAAAGGCTTTAAATGCATTTATAGCAATCAGGCTGTTTGGTATCTTGACCACTTAGATATTCCTTGGGATCGATTTTATAATGCTGATCCACTGGAAGGAATAAGTGATGCTTCCAAGAAAGAACTAGTTCTTGGAGGAGAAGTTTGCATGTGGGGTGAGACAGCAGATGCGTCAAATCTTCAGCAAACAATATGGCCTAGAGCTGCGGCTGCTGCAGGTATGCTAAAATCAAATGGGCATTTTAGACTTGCACCAACAAATTTGTCATATTTGAGATTTGAACTGATTTTATAAAGGAGCTGGTGGAGCAAGCTTATATTTGGATGTTGGAGAATAGTGCAATTATAAGTTTTTTCATAATTTTGAGGTTAACCTCTCTCTCTCTCTCTCTCTCTTCCCCCCTGTAAATTCTGCTGGAATGGGGGGATAGAGAAGGTTAGATTATTACATAGTTAAGTGTGAATCTTTATCAAATATTGAGTTTAAAGAATAATTAATTAGATTCAAATGCCAAATGTGTCTTTCTTTTTCTTTTTCGTGCGAAGGTTTTATCTTCTTGTTGCATATGATATCATAGCATGAATTGGATTATTTAATTGTCATTAAATCGTCAAGCATATTCTACCTAAAATCTTAGTTTATCCATGTCACATTATCCTAATTTAAGTATATAGTTTTATTACTGAATAGAAAATGGTGATATCTTCTTCAAAATAGTTTGTGGACTGAAGTTTTTAGGTGTTATCCTAATTTGCAATTTACTTATTGTAATACCTCAGTCCCACATCGGGTAATATAGATTTGATTAGTGTGTGTATAAGACTTACCTCTACTGCCAAATGACATTTTGGGAGGGTATATGGAAGGCCAATATGACCAAAGTTGATGATATTGGGATGTGATTGAGCCTCATTTTGGTCTCAGGAGTCGGGTCGTTGCACTTATCTTTTTGGTCCTCTCTCTAACCTTTTTTTTAACTAGTCCACTCTTTATTTTGATAAGTAATCTTTCTGTTCTCATGGAATGTGTTGATGTATATAAGTCTTGTGGCATCAAATAACAGATTTTGATGGCTAGGATCCATCCTTTCAACTCAGTGTTACTCAAGTATTAGCTCTTTCGTTTGTTAGCAACAATCTATGCAGCAACTTAGGAAACATCATTGCTTTGTTTGACAAACTGCTAGTAAGATCTTGTTCGGATTTTGTCTTCTTCTTTTCCTTCCGATTTCCTATTTCCTGCTAATAGAATGCTTTGTAATTGACAAGTGCACTTTTAGGGAGGGTGTCTTCATTCCATAGCTATGAGCACCACTGCCCATTTGGGGCGTATGCGTGCTGCTACACTGGATAATGGTGGATACTCTAAATACATATCCTAACCATAACCGTTGACTAATAAAAAAAATTGTATACTCCCAGAAACGTATCCTAGGTGTACCATTTGCATTTGACACACAAGCATATGCGATCCTTCATGTCTTATTGTGATCCTTCTTTTTCTTCTGCTCTTCTATTATTTTTGTTCAGTTCCAATTGATATAGTATATGCATGTTTTTCTTTTGTTCTTTTCATTGGAATATTCTCTACTCATGCTTGTATACTCTTCTTCGTTTAAACTCCAGAGCGTTTGTGGAGCAACATCGATAACACCACTTTGGGAAATACGACATTGACTGTGTTACCCAGGTATCAATACTTCAGGTGCTTGTTAAATAGGCGAGGTGTTCAAGCTGCTCCAGCTACAAATTACTATGCACGAAGTGCTCCAAATGCTCAGGGGTCATGCTATGAGCAATAATTCACCGTATGTTGTGCTTTTTAAGTACACATTGTAAACTTGATGTTCGAGATTTCCAGCATAGTCTTGGTGTATATGGGTTAAAAGGCCAGTCCTGTCACGCCCCTTTGTGCAAAGAATGCCACACGGCAAATCTGTACTGAGTTGATGATCCCTCCTAGCAGTCATCCGTAGCAAGGACCAAGTCGAGCATCCTTCTGGAATCTACAACCTCAAAATGCTGCCTTTGCCTTGTTACTGTTATTGTAACTTCTGTACTTTGTAAGACTGGACTTTATTTTTCATTACTTGTTGAAAGTTAAATGCTTATGAGCGTTTCCATGTAAAGAAAATGCATTACATCCATTATTTTTTTAGTAATTTTCTTCATTTCAGTAAATCCATCTTTTGACACCTAGGCTACGGTTGTATACAAAAAACTACAATCCTTCTACGGGGACAGGGTTGGGGCGACCAGTCTAGTGACCCGCCAAAATTTTATTTTTTAATGACTTTCAAACAATTTATAATATTTATTGGAACTGGAATTTTTCCAGTGATATTTAGATGTCATTTGGAATTTATAATATTTATTGGAATTGTACAACTCTATTTTTTATATGTATTTAAATCACATTTAAATCACTGAATTCTGTAAAAGTTTAAATTTTAATAAATATTATAAATTGTTTGTAAGTCATTAAAAAATAAATAAATTCCCCCTATCGCTAGACCGGTCAGCAACTTCCGGCCCTAGACTTTTCCCAAAAACTATGGATGAGATGGTACGATTTTAATAATTTAACACTAAGAAACTATTTTATTTCATGATTAGGATATTATTTAATCTGAAGAATTATTTGTTATTATTTTTAAGGTCATTTGATACCTCAAAAGATAGATTATATAATTCACTTTTTTAATTTGAACTATAATTCACCGTCAAATAATCTTAAAAATGATAAAATACGGTATTTGAGTTTAAATAACGGCATAATCATGCGATAAAATAGTCAATAATAAATTATTATAACTAATTATGTTTCACTTATCAATTTTGCAAACACAAATAGAGATAATTATAAGACGCAATATCCCACAATTCATATACACCGAGTAATTATGTAATAAAACTAAGGGCAAATGTCTAAAAATACCCCAGACGTTTACTTCAATATCCCACTTACATCCTAAACTATTTTTTTTCTTCCAAAAGTGACCTTAACGTTACAAATTTAAGGTCAATTATACCCCTCCCGTTAACAGGTATGCTACCTTAACAAACGGAGCTGACGCCTAGACAAAATTTGTTGACGAGGCAATGCATACATGAAAAATAGCTAACAATTCAAATCAAACATATTTGTCCCAATACATGTGTCCATTGTCAATATAACTTCCTCATTATTATTATCATTATTATTATTATTATTATTCTTATTATTATTATTATTGTAAGACCCCAACTTTTTATAAATAAAATTGAATTTCCTATATTCATTATTTTGAAATAATAAGGTGTTAATTGATATAATGCTTTAGTTATGGGTGAAATATGTAAATTTTGCAAAATAAGCAAGTGGTTATAAAATATTCATTATTGTCGGGGAATATTCGTTTGGTCATGGAATATTCTTATTGTCGAAGAATATTCGTACGACGGCGCAGCCATTTGTAGGCCTCATAACGGAAAACGGTCGGATGAAGAAAACGACAGGTTTGAGTTTTAATAAATAACGGTGTAATTGTTACCGTTAACACTATTGAAATACCTGGTGGTTAAAATACAATAATATGCGTGGTTGCACAGTAACACACGGTATTGCACAGTATTTTTAGATTATTGATTCTTACGTAAGAATGTACTACTCAATAATTATTACAGTAATTATTATTCAATATTTTATTTTATTGATTCAATAATTGCTAAGTTGATATTTTTTATTATTGTTGTTTCAATAATTGTCACCGCACAGTATTTCTCATTATCAGATCAATAATTCATATTATTTGAATAATATTATTAGATAGCATTATTGGCAATGTCTAAGGAAGTCCTGTCTAAAGAAAGGGATTTGGTCATCTAATTGCGCGCAAGTAAGGATAAATCCTTATCGAAAATTTCCCTCTTTCATGGGAAGACCTGATTGTCGGTATTGTGATTCTGTAATATTATTTGTGAATAATTAATTATTGATTTATATGGTAAGGAAATATTTATTTTTATGTGGATATAAATGAAAGAATTAATGTTGAGGTGTTTTATCAGTATTTTGTCGAAAGGGAGGTATTAAAAATCATCTGTATGTAGATTTCGGGCATTTTCTGTTTGAAATTTAGAAAAAATTTCTTCTACAAAGTTGTAGCGAATTAAATTTCCTATGGTAAGGATATGGAATTCGTATTTTTCTAATAACAGTGCTATTTATTATGAATTATTGAAGTTTCTGAATATTGTTTAAATTTAAAATATTTTGGTGGAGATTTTTTAGAATGGGTGGACCCCACTTTTGGTTGGTGAGAAATGTGCTGAAATTTTATTTCAAAAGTGGTGTGCATGAATAGTAACAGGTAAAGCCATCAGGTAGCAGGTTAAGACTGCTTTGGCGTTCTAACATTTTCCTATAAATAAGGTGCTTAGTTAGAATTGAAAATCACACCAGAATCATAAGTTTTCTCTCTATAATATCAAGCGAATTTTTATGAGTATTTAGATACTTTAAGAGTTGCTATTCAGTGCAAGTTTTCTTCAGCATCATATCCGATATTTCAGTCACAAGTTCTGTTCTTTTGAGGTAATGATGTTATTTTCTTCATAAATGATGTTATTTCTTCAATATCATTATACCGAAATATTGTTATAAATTTTATTATAAAATTTTTATCTTTTCGTGTTGGGGTTACTATTCACGTATACGACACTATTCACCGAAAAATAAAATTTTCTCTTCTTTGTCCAAGATGTCTATTATGGTTACTATCTTTAATTGTATCCATGTTTTGATCTTCATTCTTGAATTTTACTCCACTATGGTTTATTATGGAGTGTTTTTGAACTTGGATAAACTGAAGTACGAATCCTTAATCTTTGTTCTTTTATCTCACTAGATTCGTTTCTTTAAAATATTTTTTGTAAGATCCCGAATTTTATGAAATAAAAGTATTCAAATTTTTTTTATAATTACTATTCAGTAATAAGCGTTATTGCACAGTAGCACACGGTATTGCACAGTATTTTAAATTATTGATCCTTACGTAAGAAGGCACTACTCAATAATTGTTACAGTAATTATAGTTCAATATTTTATTTTATTAATTCAATAATTGCTGCGTTGATTTTTTTATATTATTGTCACTCAATAATTGTCACTGTACATTATCTCCATTATCAGATCAATAATTCATATTATTTGGAATAATATTATTAGATAACATTATTGGCAATGTCTAGAAAGTTCTGTTTAAGGAGAGGTTTGGTCATCTAATTGTGCGCCAATAAGGAGAAATCCTTATTGGAAAGCCCCCTCTTTCCTGGGAACGGCCTGGTTGCCAGTACTGTGATTCTGTAATATTATTTGTGAATAATTAATTATTGATTTATATGATGAGAAAAGTATTGATTTTATGTGGATATAGATGGAGAAAATTTTTTAATTGACAATTGTTGAAAAATGATATTTTATCTTTTCTGATAAAATAATTTATTATTATATTTAATAATATAATAATGGTGATAGTTTTACAATGAATGTGGGATATATGAGTATATAAGGAGGAAGAGTATTTTTGTTGTATTAAATGATTAACACATATTTTGTATGTCGGTGGACCCCATTTCTTGAATGAAATTTAATTATAGCCTGTAAAATCGTCCGTTTATGAATTTTGGTTAATTTCTGTTTGGAATTTGGAAAAATTTTCTTCTGTAAAGTTGTAGAGAATTAAATTTCTTATAAAAAATCGCGAGATTCGAATTTTCTGATAAAAGAGCTATTTTCTATAAATTATTAAAGTTTCAGAAAATAAAATGATTTTTATTAAATTATAGGGTGGGACCCACTTTGGTTGGTGTTAATAACATGTGGGCTGCTATATTTTTTTAGAATTGGCATGCTTGGATGGCTGGTCTTGGATGATTGGTGTGTAGAAAAGAAAAATAATATTTTATTATTTTAGTCTCCTTTGGCGTTCTAAGCATTTTCCTATAAATAGGGTGCTTAGTTAGAATTGAAAATCACACCAGAATGCATAAGTTTTCTCTCTTTCTCTCTCTATATTATCGAGGGTATTTTGTGAGTATTGAGCATGAAAGTTTACTTCGGCTTTATATCCGATATTCAAGTTGGAAGTACTGCTCTTTTGAGGTAAGAGATTTTAAGGGTTATTATGTTTTTCAGTTTGTACTTCTTTCGGCCTTCAAAAAATTCTAAAAAAATTTGAAATGATATTTTGATGAGTTTTATTGATTGTGTCCAAAAATGGTGATTTTTGGATGTATAGATTAAGGGTTATGAATTTTACGGGAAAATAATATTTTTAAAAGTAACTGCTTATAACTCCTCGTGGTTAACTCCAAAATTGATAAAATTTTTATTAGAAGTATATCTATATAATATCAGTGTACTCTATGAATTTCGGAATTTTTGGATAAAATTACAATTTATGATAAATGTCTAAATATTCGGCTGTTTTGGTCATATGAAAAATAGTAAATATGTTTTAAAAATTCTGAGAAAAATATATGTTCAATATGGGACTATATTCTGCTAAATTCCAGAAAAGAAATATTTTTGGAACTGATTTGGTATTTTTCATGAAAATAGACTAGTTATGAGTAAATGAATTAAATATGTTATGTGAAGTAAAAAAATTGAAAAATAGGATTTTATGGCTTGAAAATCCTATATGAGGTATATGCAGATTTTTGATGAGGGTTTTGGTTATTGGTAATAAAATTTTATGAGTTTGGCATTTTAGGATGATTAAATGTATTATTTAGTAAAGTGTAAACAATTAAAATAAATTGTTTATAAGCTTAAGAAATATTGTTCTTTCAATAACATTATACCGAAATATTGGTATAAATTTTATTGTGAAATTTTTACCTTTTTCATACTGAGTTACTATTCATGAATTACTATTCACGAGTTACTATTCATGAGTTACTATTAACGATAAAATTAGTTTCTTTTTCTGACCAAATTATAGTTGATTTATGAATATTACTCTTGAGATTAAATCTATATGTTGATTATACTGATTTTATTATCATATATAACATTTTTATAACCCTAATGATGATATTTCTCTTTGACTTGAGTGTAAAGATGGGTAAATTTTTGGTATGAACATGACTATGGGTTCCCTTTGGCTAGTAGTGCAAAGTTAAATTGATGACTGGTATGATCATGACCATTGAATTTATAATTGAATATCTTTAGCTTAAGTGCAAAGGTGAATTGATCAACATGGTTATAATTATTGTTTATATAAATTCTGAAATGATTATATATTTCTTTAAGATATTAATATATTTGGCCTGTAGTACAAATATGAACTGTTGATGAATATATTTGGCCTGTAGTGCAAATATAAACTGTTGAGGAATATCTTTGGCCTGCAGTGCAAAGATGAATTATTGATGAATATCTTTGGCCGTAGTGCAAAGATGAAATGTTGTTGAATATCTTTGGCCAATAGTGCAAAGATAAACTGTTGGCGAATATCTTTGGCCGTAGTGAAAAGATGAATTTATTAGTATGATTATGAGCAGAAAATGTGATTTGGTGTAACCATGATCTTTGATATTTCAGGTAAAGATAGGTGATGAAAATTATCTTCGTCCTGGATGAGAAGAGGAATTTAGAACTACAATTATGATTATGAGTTATTCATAGGATTGTGGACCAGAATTATTGATTGATGTTACAGGGATAAAATATTGTTGGTGGATTTTTAACATGGAGAAGATAATAGACTTTATAGTCTATTTGACTCTTCTAATGGATTGCTCGTTCCGCTGCAACTATGGTTGAAATTTTTATCATCTACCATATGTTCTAAATCTCTGATTTATTACTGTTGAAGGCTATTGATAATTTATTTATCTTTAGTAATGATATTCTTTACTGGGCTAGTTGTTCTCACCCTTCTGTTTCACAATTCCTTTCAGGTAATAAGAGTGTAGCTGAGTCGAGCGGGGGTAACAGGGGAATAGAACGGTGGTCATCATTTAGTAGTTATATTTGGTGAATCAAATAGGGTGAGGCAAACTCGACGTTGGAATGATGTTTTGTCACTATCATACAAGATGTCTAATGACATACAACATCTTGTCATCATAAGACACAGTTGTGCACGTCCACTTACTGAGTATATTTACGAGCACTACCTATATAATCTTGGTGTTTGTTTGAAGTATAATTATCAATTAGAGACAGTGGAGATAATGATAAGTCAAGAGAAGACTCACCATTGGGAATAATATGATAGTAATCTTCTCGTTTTTCTTTGGGGTCTATTGGGTCAACCAAGGATAATTCTGTGGCCATTTGATATCTATTATAACCTAGAAGCATGGCCTCCCATGTACGAAGGTTTCCTTGAGCACTTCCCAAATATTCTAATTTCTAAAACAGTTGTTGACTATACCTTTATGTAAGATGTCATTGTGAGGTGCTGTCCACGGTTGGACATGAGTCACATTTGGTATATATTTGTATCCAAACTCACAACATATGTGTTGTTGTATTTTACACTACAATTGTTGTAATAAAGTTGTAGTTATTTTCTGTACCATGTATTTGGCGACTCAGAATAAGTTGGGTGAAATGGACCTATTTTAGGGTTGTCACATTTGGTATCAGAGCTTAGGGATATGATCTCTGGCGGAGATCGGGAAATATAACTAGGAGGGGAGAGATGAGTAAATTTTTCGCTAGTGTGTCCTACCTAAGCTTATTTGTTGGTCAGTCATAATATCGGAATTTTATGTGATATGTTAATTTGTTTAATTAACCCTTGTTTTATGGCAGTATTTGAGATGACTGCTGAGAATGTTAACAATAGAGTGAATGAGACCATGGGGATACCTCTAATCATCAACCAGGATAATGTGATGTCAGACGAAGAAGGAATTAGAGAAATCTATGTGGTGAGTGAAGAATTGATAGTTGCACCAGAGGTAGTTGCAAAGATAGCAGCTGAGAGTGAGGAAGAAGAAGCACCTGAGGAGAATTTATTAGAGGTATTATATGATCAAAATATAGAATTTTAAAATTGTATTCATGAGTTAGAAGATCAGGCTGAAGAACGACTGGCGGTCGTGGAGCAAAAGGATGCAACAATTCAAGCTTGTGTTACCCGATATGTGATGCTTGAACAGAAGCATTCTTTGGCAGAGTATAAGATGATAAAGATGGAATCTGAGCTGAAAGAAGAAAAAATTGAACGAGTGAGAATAAGTGATGCATGGGCAAAGGCCGCACGACACGTGGATATTGTGGAAAGAGATGTCTGATCTAAGAAGGCTAAAATAGATGATATGAATTTCTCTTTTTGAAAAGCAATTGGGAGAACCCAACATCGAGTTTTGAATTACCCTGTACAGAGCGGTCAACCTGAATTCGATATGGATCGAAGATTGATGATTCAGATCATGAATCAGGAGTACGGCGAGGCAGTTGAGGGAGGAATATGCCTTATAGAAAAGTATATTTCAACGGTAGTGATGACGCCAAATGCTGCCCCAGACAAGTCAAAGTCGGGTAGTACAAAGGAGAGCGGTTGTCATGACTTCCCAACAAGTGAAGAACCCAAATGAAGTTATCACGGGAGATGAGCAATGGAGAAATCGTGATGACTCGGGAGATAGAATCTGAAATGAAAGCAAGGTATTCTCAACTTTTCGAAATAACAGGTACGTAAATTTTGGGGACGAAATTTTATAAGGAGGGGAGATTGTAAGACCCCGAATTTTATGAAATAAAAGTATTCAATTTTTCTTATAATTACTATTCAGTAAATGGTTAAATTGATAAAAGTTAAAGTTAAGGGTGATATATGATTTTTTTTTCAAAATACGCAAGTGGCTATAAAATATTCATTGTTGTCGGGGAATATTCGTTTGGTCGTGGAATATTCTTTTTATCGGGAATATCCGTACGACGGCGCAGTCAATTGTGGGCCCCATAACAAAATAACTGTCGGATGAAGATAACGACAAAATTGAGTTTTTATAATTAACGGCGTTGTTATTACCGTTAACACTGTTGGAATACCCGGTGGTTAAAATACAGTAATACGCGTTATTGCACAGTAGCACACGATATTGCACAATATTTTTGAATTATTGATCCTTACGTAAGAAGGCGCTACTCAATAATTATTACAGTAATTACAGTTTAATATTTTATTTTATTAATTCAATAATTGCTGCGTTGATTTTTTTATATTATTGTCACTCAATAATTGTCATTGCACATCATCTCCATTATCAGATCAATAATTCATATTATTTGGAATAATATTATTAGATAGCATTATTGGCAATGTCTAGAAAGTTCTGTCTAAGGAGAGGTTTGGTCATCTAATTGTGCACCAATAAGGAGAAATCCTTATTGGAAAGTCCCCTCTTTCCTGGGAACGGCCTGATTGCCAGTACTGTGATTCTATAATATTATTTGTGAATAATTAATTATTAATTTATATGATGAGAAAAATATTGATTTTATGTGGATATAGATGGAAAAAAAATTTTAAGTGACAATTGTTGAAAAATGATATTTTATTTTTTCTGATAAAATAATTTATTATTATATTTAATAATATAATAATGGTGATAGTTTTACAATGAATGTGGGATATATGAGTATATGAGGAGGAAGAGTATTTTTATTAAATTATAGGGTGTGATTTTTATTAAATGTCTAAATATTCGGCTGTTTTGGCCATATAAAAAATAGTAAATGAGTTTTAAAAATTTTGAAAAAAAATATATGTTCAATATGGGACTATATTCTGCTAAATCCTAGAAAAAAAATATTTTTGAAGCTGATTTGGTATTTTTCATGAAAATGGACTAGTTATGAGTAAATGAATTAAATATGTTATGTGATGTAAGAAAATTAGAAAATATGATTTTATGGCTTGAGAATCCTATATGTGGTATATGCAGATTTTTTATGAGGGTTTTGATTATTTGTAATGAAATCTTATGAGTTTGACATTTTAGGATGATTAAATGTATTATTTAGTAAAGTGTAGACAATTAAAATAAATTGTTTATAAGCTTAAGAAATATTATTCTTTCAATATCATTATACCGAAATATTGGTATGGATTTTATTGTGGAATTTTTACCTTTTTCATGTCGAGTTATTATTCATGAATTACTTACTATTCATGAGTTACTATTCACGAGTTACTATTCATGAGTTACTATTCACGAGTTACTATTTACGACAAAATTGGTTTCTTTTTCTGACCAAATTATAGTTGACTTATGAATATTACTCTTGAGATTAAATCTATATGTTGATTATGTTGATTATATTGATTTTATTATCATATATAACATTTTTATAACCCTAATGATGATATTTCTCTTTGACTTGAGTGTAAAGATGGGTAGATTTTTGGTATGATCATGACTATGGGTTCCCTTTAGCCAGTAGTGCAAAGTTGAATTGATGACTGGTATGATCATGACCATTGAATTTATAATTGAATATCTTTAGCTTAAGTGCAAAGGTGAATTGATCAACATGGTTATAATTATTATTTATATAAATTCTGAAATGATTATATATTTCTTTGAGATATTAATATATTTGGCCTATAGTGCAAATATGAACTGTTGATGAATATATTTGGCCTGTAGTGCAAATATGAACTGTTGATGAATATCTTTGGCCGTAGTGCAAAGATGACATGTTGTTGAATATCTTTGGCCAATAGTGCAAAGATGAACTGTTGGCTAATATCTTTGGCCGTAGTGCAAAGATGAATTTATTAGTATGATTATGAGCAGAAAATGTGATTTGGTGTAACCATGATCTTTGATATTTTAGGTAAAGATAGGTGATAAAAATTATCTTCGTCCTGGATGAGAAGAGGAATTTAGAACTACAATTATGATTATGAGTTATTCATAGGATTGTGGACCAGAATTATTGATTGATGTTACAGGGATAAAATATTGTTGGTAGATTTTTAACATGGAGAAGATAATAGACTTTATAGTCTATTTGACTCTTCTAATGGATTGCTCGTTCCGCTGCAACTATGGTTGAAATTTTTATCATCTACCATATGTTCTAAATCTCTGATTTATTACTGTTGAAGGCTATTAATAATTTATTTATCTTTAGTAATGATATTTTTTACTGGGCTAGTTGTGCTCACCCTTCTGTTTCACAATTCCTTTTAGGTAATAAGAGTGTAGCTGGGTCGAGCGGGGGTAACAGGGGAATAGAACGGTGGTCATCATTTAGTAGTTATATTTGGTGAATTAAATAGGGTGAGGCAAACTCGACGTTGGAAGGGTGTTTTGTCACTATCATACAAGATGTCTAATGACATACAATATCGTGTCATCATAAGACACGGTTGTGCACGTCCACTTGCTGTGTATATTTACGAGCACTACCTATATAATCTTGGTATTTGTTTGAAGTATAATTCTCAATTAGAGACAGTGGAGATAATGATAAGTCAAGAGAAGACTCACCATTGGGAATAATATGATAGTAATCTTCTCATTTTTTTTTGGGTCTATTGGGTCAACCAAGGATAATTCTGTGGCCATATGATATCTATCATAACCTAGAAGTATGGCCTCCCATGTACGAAGGTTTCCTTGAGCACTTCCCAAATATTCTAATTTCTAAAACAGTTGTTGACTATACCTTTATGTAAGATGTCATTGTGAGGTGCTGTCCACGGTTGGGACATGAGTCACATTTGGTATATATTTGTATCTAAACTCACAGCATATGTGTTGTTGTATTTTGCACGATAATTGTTGTAATAAAGTTGTTGTTGTTTTCCGTACCATCTATTTGGCGACTCAGAATAGGTTGGGTGAAATGGACCTATTTTGGAGTTGTCACATTTTTTATCAATCTCAGTCCCAAATGATGATATAACTGAATATCTTTGGCCTGTAGTGCAAAGATAAATGATTACCTGATGAATATCTTTGGCCCGTAATGCAAAAATGAATAGGTGTTGAGATGAACATGACCAACTGGTGATACAGATGAATATCTTTGGCCCGTAGTGCAAAGTTGAATATTTAATTCAAGATGTATATTGATTGATGTTACAGGAATAAAATATTGATGATAGACTTTAAAATTCATAGATGATAGTGGATTTCATTCTCTACTTAACTCTTCTAATGAATTGTTATTTCCGCTGCGAATATTGATCTAAAACTTATTGTCCATTATATTTTATCTGATTTGTTGAAGGTAAAAGATAATTTGTTCTACATTATCTTAGTCATAATATTCTTTACTGGGCTAGTTGAGCTCACCTTTTTTCTTTTTGTTCTATTTTCCTTCTCAAGAGGCGAGAATATAGCAGGATCTAGTTGGGGCGTGGAGTGATATTTTAAGATAGTTGTTTTAGCAGTCCTCATTATTTTTGTAAAATAGTGTATCAATTATTGTAACAAGAATTCCATTTGAGTTAGAATACTGTATAGAAGACAATATTTGTATTTAAACTCACAGTATATGTATTGTCGTATTTTGCACGACAATTGTATTAATGAAGTTATAGTTATTTCTGTACCATGTATTTGGTTACTCAGAATGGGTGATGTATACCTATTTTGAGGGCGTCACAATTATTATTATTATTATTATTATTATTATTATTATTTATTATTTTTATTATTATTATTATTATTATTATTATTGTTTTGTCCTTTTCATTCCGAAATATAAAATTAGTTTTGGAGTTTTAAATTCAATTTAAATATTTTTTAACAAAAAATATTATAATTAATGATACTTTTTATATAATTTATAATTAATATAATTTACTATATAAAAGTAGTCAAAATTTATTTTTAAAATACCTTAAATAATAATAATACTCTCTTCTCCATCCCATGCATGTTCAACCCATAAAATCAATCCCCTCCGTCTCCTTCTCTGAATCCCCCTCTATCTCCCAAATTGTCGTCGCCGTCATCTGGAATGCTACCACCCTTCATCAAATTGGGAAGAATGGTTGTGTTTTGAAATAATGTTATCCTTTCTCTCACTCTCTCCTCCTTGCTGGATGAACAAATCACGAGGATCGCCTGAAATAGGTTTGTGAAATGGGTTTTTGTTGCCGATTTTGAAGGATCGTCAAATATATACATCAGATCTGAAAAAGGATCTTCAAGCATCAAATTAATTAATACTTTCGTATGCCTCACGAACAAATACATCAGATCTGAAAAAGGAGTTGTGTGTGTATACATACAAAAAACATACATCAGATCTAAAGTTTTCTCTCTCATAATTTTTTATGTGGATATCTTTGAAAAAGGAGTTATGTGTATGTATACATAATAAGTATATCATATCTAAAACTTTCTCTCGTGATATGTTATCTGGATCTAAAGCCAGTTTATACAAATATGCGGTATATAGTCTTCTTCTAGTTTCATCTTTTGATCTTTGGCAGATCTAGTCAAACTGAAAAACCTTGATGATTGATTGGGAATTGTCAAATTAACTGTTTCAAGAGTGTAGTAAAATACTCGTGTGGATGTATCAGTGATTTCTTGCACTTGGATTCATATTCTATCAGTATTTGTTTGATAAATGCTTCAGGGTCTTTATTTGCAGAATGATTTTAACTTCGAGCAGATGAACTGGTGAAAATAACAAATTTTTGAGAACTCAGGTGAAAATACATGCCTAGTCAGCAAAAAATACCCAGGTGTCAGCTCCGCTTGTCAAGGTGGCATGTCTGTTAACGGGAGGTGTAAGATCCCAACTTTTATGAATAAATATTATCTTTTTCTCGAAATATATTTTTGAATATTATGGTGTGGTTTTGATATAATGTTATAGTTGTGGGTAATATTTATAAATTTTACAAAGTAAGCAAGTTGTTATAAAATATTCGATTGGCCGGAGAATATTCTTTTTAACAGGGAGTATTCGTACGATGACAAAATTATTGGTGGACCCCACAACGAAAGTATTGTTGGAGTTAGAAAACGAAAGAAATGTCTTTTTATAAAAATAACGGAGAAAGTTTTACCGTTAAACTGTTTAAATACCCGGTAATAAAAGTACAATAATACGCGTGGTTGCATAATAGCACACGGTATTGATTATTGATGCTTACGTGAGAAGTCACTCAGTTATACTCAATTATTACTACAGTAATTGCTGCATAATATCTCTCATATTATTGATTCAATTATTGTCACAGTATAATCTGCATACTATTTTATATTATTAAATCAATAATTGAGACGACAAAGTTATTCATATTATTATTTGCATTATTGACGATGTCTAGAAAATTCTATTGAGGAAAGGGGTTTGTCCACCTAATTGCGTACCAATAGAGAGAAATCCTTATCGGGAAGCCCCCTCTTTCCTAAGAATGATCTGGTTGTTAAATATTGTGAGTTATAATATTAATGATGAATAAGTTCGTGTTGATTAAAGATAAAATTAATATTTTCATTGTGTTGGGATTATTAGTGTTAGTGGAAACCGATATTTATTTCGATAATAATTGATTTTTGGAGGTTAAATTGACCAATCGGGTAATTAATCGGATAAATGAGCAATTAATTACTATTAATTCACATGCATATAACTATTTGTTCACATGAATGGAACTAATGATTCACATGCATGCAATATTTATTCACATGTATGTACTATTAGGGGAGGTGGTGCAAGTTTGATAATATTTGTAGGACTAAATTAAAAATAGAGGAAAAGATGAAGGTACTATACTGCAATAATTTGAGCCCCAAAACGTGCAATTATCGAAACTATGTTTTTTTATAAATAGAAACTCATTCTTCTTTAATTCATTCTGACCAATTCACTAAGACTCGCAAGAGCAATTATAGAGAGAGAAGCTATAGAGAGAAAGAAGAAGAGTATTATGTTACTTCACTACTCTAGTATCCAGTCTTCTTCTAAGGTAAGAGATATTATTTTTGTTCAGTATTTGTAAGAAATAATATTTTCTTCCATACTCTGTAGTATGTGAGTAATATTATTTCGTTTCATATTTATAATTCTACACTCATTCTGTTAAAGTATTACTTCTATACGCCGTGAAATTAGTAGAATATCCTTGATATTTGCGCTTCATCTAGTATCTTTTCATGAAAATATTATTCTGAGCATTCTTGATAATTATTGATCTTTTCATGACGGAATACTATTTACGGGATACTATTCACAAAGTACTATTCACAAAGTACTATTCACGGGTACTATTCTTGAAGTACTATTCACTAGGTACTATTCACCCAGGGTACTATTTATAACAAAAAATTAATTTCTTTTCTGTTCAAATCATTTTTGTTACAATATTATTCTTGAATTTTACTCCACAAAGAAGTATCATGTTGACAATTTAGACATTATTGAATTCTGGATAAATTAAATTATAAATCTTTAAAAATTTATCATTTGCTTTCTTTTAACTGAATTCTTATATCATTGTCATCATCCTCATGCTTATATTGTGATGAAAGTCATCTTTGGCTTATGTGCATAGATGGACTGTTGATTTGTATGATTATGACCAGGGATTATTCGGTATAATCATGACCGTAATGTTACAAATGATGTGGTAAAAGTCCTCATTGGCCCGTAGTGCATTGATAAACAGTGGTTGGCATGATCATGACCATTGGTGAAAACACGAATATCCTTGGCTCGTAGTGCATGGATAATTCTGGTTGTGATACTAATGAATATCCTTAGCCTGTAGTGTAAGATCCCAACTTTTATGAATAAAGATTAATTTTTTTCGAAATATATTTTTTGAATATTATGGTGGAATTTGATATAATGTTATAGTTGTGGGTAAATTTTATAAATTTTACAAAGTAAGCAAGTTGTTATAAAATATTCGATTGGTCGGAAAATATTTATTTTAACAGGGAATATTCGTACGACGGTGCAATCATTAGTGGACCCCACAACGGAAGTATTGTCGTAGTTAGAAAATAACAGAATTATCTTGTTATAAAAATAACGGCGAAAGTGTTACCGTTAAACTGTTGAAATACCTGATGGTAAAAGTACAGTAATACGCATGGTTGCATAGTAACACACGGTATTGATTATTGATGCTTACGTGAGAAGTCACTTAGTTATACTCAATTATTGCTACAGTAATTGCTGCATAATATCTCTCATATTATTGATTCAATTATTGTCACAGTATCATTTACATAATATTTTATATTATTAAATCAATAATTGAGACGACAAAGTTATTCATATTATTATTTGTAATATTGACGATGTCTAGAAAGTTCTGTCGAGAAGAGGTTTTGTGATAACCCAGGATTTCAAATAATCTAAATTTTTTGAATAATTTTTTATTATTATTTAATATTGATATTGACTATCAATATTGTTCTGAGTATCTGAGATACGAGTCTAAGAGAAGTAGTCAATTTGTGTATTGACTTAGAAATAAGAGTAGAGTTGTGCTTAACAGAGAATAGAAACCTTAATCATAAGTCCGGATAGGGATTCGATAAAAATTACGGTTATAATAAACATAATTGTGAGTGTGTGTTTGTACTGTGTAGAAATTTTGATCAGTGATTGATCGAGTAGGGTACAATGTGACGCCCCCAAAATAGGTATACATCACTCATCTTGAGTCGCCAAATACATAGTATAAAATTCAAATATAACTTAATAATACAACTGTCGTGTAAAATACGACAAAACATAAACTGAGAGTTTTAAAACGAATATTGTCTTCTATACAGTATTCAACTCAAATGGAGTCCTCAATATAATTATTATCACACTATTTCATAGAATAGTGAGGACTACTAATGTTATCATCTGGACCGTCACTCCGTTCCCCGACTAGTCCCGGCTACGTTCTCATTTCCTGAAGAGGACAATGAAAGGAAAAGGATAAGCTCAACTAGCCCAGTAAGAAATATTATGACTAAGATAATGCAGAATAATTTATCGTTAGCCTTCAACAGTGTTAAACTGATAAAATATAACAAACATCAGGTTTAACTGCAGTGGAACAAGCAATCCATTAGAAGAGTTAAGTAGAGAATAAAATCTACTATCTTCTATGATTTAAAAGGTTTTTCATCACTTTTATCGCTGAGACTCAACTTAATAAATAATTCACATCATCCCTATACTACGGCCAAGGATATTCATTAGTATCACGACCACAAATTATTCATGCACTACGGGCCAAGGATATTCGTGTATTCATCAATGGTCATGATCATGCCAACAACTGTCCATCAATGCATTACGGGCCAATGAGGACTTTTACCACATCATTTGTAACATTACGGTTATGATTATACCGGATAATTCCTGGTTATAACCCTACCAAGTCCATCTATACACTATAGGCCACAGATGACTTTCAACATAATATAATCATGAGGATGATGACAATGATATAAGAATTCAATAAAACAAGTTTAAGGATAAATTTTTAAAGATTTATAATTTAATTTATCCAGAAATCAATAGCGTCTAAATTGTCAACATGATACTGCTTTGTGGAGTAAAATTCAAGAAAAATATTGTACCAAAAATAATTTGGACAAAAAACGAATCAATTTTTATCATGAATAGTACTCCGGGTGAATAGTACTCGAGTGAATAGTACCCCGTGAATAGTACTTTGGAAATAGTAACCTCGTGAATAGTACTCTGGCATAAAAAAGTTAAAACTTATCAAGAATGCTCAGAATAATATTTTTATGAAAAGATACTTGATGAAATACAAAATTTTAACAAACGAGTATAGAATTCGAAATCTAAAACGAAATAATATTATTTACATACAACAGTGTATGGAAGAAAATATTATTTCAAGTGAATATTGAACAAAAATAACATCCCTTACCTTGAAAAAAAGAGTATTCCAACTAGTATAGCGGGAATATTTTTGAAGAAAATTTTCACTGTTTTCTACGCTCAAAGCTTTCTAAAACTCTAAAGAAATATGCTCAAGATTATAGAAGAAGAATTCTCTGATTCTGGTGTGATTTTTAATTCTAACTTAAGCGCCTATTTATAGAAAAATGCTAGAACGCCATAGGAGACTAAATAATAAAATAATATTTTTTTTCTATGCACACTTATTTGAAAAAAAATTAGCCTCCACAAGTGGGGCCCATTAAAATCAGCCACCTTTCCCAACAACCAAAAGTAGGGCCCACCCATATTTTTAATAAAAATATTTTAATTTTCAAAACTTCAATAATTTATAATAAATAGTCCTTTTATCAGAAAATACGAATTTTATGTCCATTGTACACGAAATCAAATTCTCTACAATTTTACAGAAGAAAGTTTTTTCAAATTCTAAACAGAAAATATTCGAATTTCACAAACTGACAATTTTTAACACCTCTTAAAATTCATAACAAATCATACGTTAATTTTTAACGGTTCAAAATTTGTGAAAATATACTCAACTTATATATGCATAACATATCCAAAAATCACAACGATCTAACGGTCGGATTAAAATTATAACTCACGCAATAAAGCTTTAAGAACACCAATTTAATTTTTTAATACTTCCAATCCGAAAAAATACTGATAAAACACCTCAACATTAATTCTATCATTTATAACCACATAAAATAAATATTTTCCTATCCATCATTTATGTCCACATAAAATAAATATTTTCTTAACATATAAATTAATAATTAATTATTCACAAATAATATTACAGAATCACAATAATGACAACCAAGACGTTCCCAGGAAAGAGGGGACTTTTCGATAAGGATTTCTCCTTACTGGCGCGCTATTAGGTGACCAAACATATCCTTGACAGAACTTTCTAGACGTTGCCAATAATGTTATCTAATAATATTATTCAAATAATATGAATTATTGATTTGATAATGGAAAATACTGTGCAGTGACAATTATTGAAATAATAATAATATAAAATATCAACGCACCAATTATTGAATCAATAAAATAAAATATTAAACAGTAATTACTGTAACAATTATTAAGTAATGCCTTCTTACGTAAGAATCAATAATTTAAAAATACTGTGCAATACCGTGTGCTACTGTGTAACCCCGCGTATTACTATATTTTAACCACCGGGTATTCTAACAGTTAACAGTAAAACTTTCGCCGTTATTTTATAAAAAGATATTTTTGTTGTTTTCTCAATCCGACAATAATTCTGTTGTGGGGTCCACCAATGATTGTGCCGTCGTACGAATATTCCCTATTAAAACGAATATTCTTCGACCAATCGAATATCAAATTCACTCCATGATATTCAAAAATGATATTTATAGAAAATTTATCTTTATTCATAAAAGTTGGGGTCTTACAACGTAACTTGATGTTTGTTATATTTTATCAGTTTAACACTATTGAAGGCTAACGATAAATTATTTTACATTATCTTAGTCATAATATTTCTTACTGGGCTAGTTGAGCTCACCCTTTTGCTTTCATTGTCCTCTTCAGGAAATGAGAACGTAGTCGGGACTAGTCGGGGACGGTCCAAATGATAGCATTAGTAATCCTCACTATTCCATGAAATAGTGTGATAATAATTGTATTGAGGACTCCATTTGAGTTGAATACTCTCTAGAAGACAATATTTGTTTTAAAACTCTCAGTTTATGTTTTGTCGTATTTTACACGATAGTTGTATTATTAAGTTGTATTTGAATTTTGTACCATGTATTTGGCGACTTAAGATGGGTGATGTATACCTATTTTGGGGGCGTCACAGTTGGTATCAAAGCTTAAGGATATGATCCCTGGCTGAGATGTGAGACAAGAACTAGGAGGGGAGAGATGAAAAATTCCTTTACTAGTATGACCTACCTAAGTTTATTTGGTATTTAATTGGTCGGTCAGAGTATAGGGATAATATGTGACATGTCAATTAACCCTTGTTTTGTGGCAGTATTTGAAAATGACATCTGAGAATGTTGAGAATAGCAATGGAGCACAGGAGACCGTTGAGTCTCCACAGATCAACAATCAGGATAATGTACATCAAAAAGACAATAATTCTAATGCAAATAACAACACTAACCAAATGATGAACGATGGAATGTTCAGAGGCTTTCTGCAATTCATGCAACATCAGGTAAGAGAGACTCCTGTCCGAAATACCGGTGAAAACACTGGCAACTCTCAGACGTTCATTGCTAAACAGTTCAAGGAGCTGGGACCACCAGAGTTTTTTGGAGAGCCAAAACCACTTAAGACGGAGACATGGATAAAGCAGATCAACAAGATATTTGATGTCTTTGGATGCTCCGAGGAGCAAAAGGTTCCCTTTGCCACCTTCATGGGCAGAAGAAGATTACTGGTGGGAATCTGTAAAGCGTACTCAACCTGCCGCACTGAAGATGTCTTGGGAGGAGTTCCAAGAACTGTTCAACGACAAGTACTTTCCCAAAATTATTCGTCACATGAAAGAGGTAGATTTCATTAAACTAGAGCAAAATAACATGACCGTGTCACAGTACGAAGCCAAGTTTACTGAGTTGTCCCAATTTACGTCCCACTTAGTTGATAATGAAGAGAGAATGACGCATATATTTCTAAGAGGTTTGAAACCCGAGATACGTCAATAACTTATCTCTCACAAACTTTTCTTGTATTCAGATATTGTGAATATGGCTCAGTTATTAGAACGTGATAATGAGTCAACCCAACCAAGAGAGAGCAGCCGACAAAATGATAACACCAGTGGTAGCAGTCATCGAAGCGGTGACAACAAACGTGGAGGGAATCAACATGCCAGAAATGGTAACCACTTCGGTGGTAATCATGGCCAAGACAATAAGAGTGTACATTTCAAGAAGAGAAGATTCAACAATGATGGAAAGACGTCACCACCAGCACCCGTTGTTAATGAAGGAGAACGACCACCTATCATATGCTTCAAATGTGGAGGGGAGGGACACATCATTCCAAACTGCGCGATGCAATCCAAAGCGTGTTATAATTATGGAAGAGAATGTCACCTAGCCCGATTTTGTCGTGCACCGAAGACAAGTTCTGCTGGGATGGAGGCACCAAAGGCCGTCCCAAAAAAGTCAAAACCGGTAGTTCAAGGGAGAGCGTTTGCCGTTACCTCCCAGAAAGTAAGAAACCCGAACGAGGTCATCACGGGTAAGCTTATCATAAACTCTAGCGAAGTCTATACCTTATTTGATACCAATTCTACCCATTCTTTTATTTCTCCTACTTGCGCTCAACATTTAAATTTGACTCCGGAGAAATTAGACTTTGACTTATCTGTTGAAACTCCGTTGGGAGAAACTTTCATTACATCCACTATTTATAAGTCTTGTTTGGTTCAAATCGGTACCCTCACATTACTTGTCGATCTTATTTCATTGAAACTACTTGCATTTGACGTAATTCTAGGGATTGATTGGTTAACTACTCATCATGCAAAAATTAATTATTTTCGTAAGGTTGTTAGCTTTCATATTCCTAACCAACCTATTATGCGAATTCAAGCAACCAAACCATTAAAATCAATCATTGTCATCTCAAGCCATAAAGCTATTCGTTTATTGAAAAATAGATGTCAAGCTTTCTTAGCTCATGTCACGGATTTAAATAAAAATACGTCAGTTTTGAATGATATTTCTATTGTTAATAAATTTCCTGACGTATTCCCTGAAGAACTTCCTGGCCTACCCCCAGAGCGAGAAATTAAATTTTGTATCGACCTTGAACCTGGTACAAAACCCATTTCCAAAGTCCTATATCGAATGGCTCTTATTGAACTTCAGGAGTTAAAGACCCAATTACAGGAATTATTAGACATCGGTTTCATTCATCCTAGTACGTCTCCTTGGGGTGCTCCTGTTCTATTCGTGAAGAAGAAAGATGGGAGTATGCGACTTTGTATTGATTATCAGGAGTTGAATCATGTCACCATTAAGAATAGGTACCCATTGCCGCGTATTGATGACATGTTTGACCAGTTGTAAGGCGCCAAATTCTTTTCAAAGATCGATCTTCATTCCGGATATCATCAGTTAAAGATTAGAGCCGATGACATTCCAAAGACGACTTTCAGAACTCGGTACTAGCATTATGAATTCCTAGTCATGTCTTTTGGATTGACTAATGCTCCTGCTGCCTTCATGGATATGATGAACCGAGTATTCAAGGAATATTTGGATCACTTTGTGGTCGTCTTTATTTATGACATCCTCATATATTCCAAAAGCCGTGAAGATCATGAGCAACACTTGAGGCTGATACTCCAAAAGTTTCGTGAAAACAAGCTTTATGTCAAGTTGAAGAAATACGAGTTCTGGCTTGAGGAAGTAGCATTCCTTAGACACGTAGTATCAAGTAATGTAATATCTGTTGACCCGACAAAGATTGAAGCTATTCAAAGTGGGGAGCAACCTAAATTAGTGACCGAAGTACGTAGTTTTCTCGACTTAGCTGATTATTATCGGAGATTCGTAGAAGTATTTTCTCGAATCGCTATTCCATTAACTCAGCTGACTCGGAAAGATATAAAATTTTGTTGGAGCGTGGAATGTGAGAAGAGTTTTCAAGAACTCAAGAGGAGACTCATTTCAGCACCTATTTTGACAATACCATCTGGCTCGGAGGGATTTGTCATCTACAGTGATGCTTCGGACAAAGGGTTAGGATGTGTTCTCATGCAACATGGGAAAGTCATAGCCTATGCCTCTCGGCAACTCAAAGAATATGAGAGGAATTATTCTACTCATGATCTAGAGTTGGCAGTTGTTGTCTTCACACTTATAATTTGGAGGCATTACTTGTATGGGGAGAAAGTGGAGATCTTTACGAATCATAAAAGCCTCAAATATTTCTTCACCCAAAAGGAACTCAACATGCGGCAACGACGTTGGCTTGAACTGTTGAAGGATTATGATCATACCATTCAATACCATCCTGGTAAAGCGAACGTAGTAGGTGACGTATTGAGTAAAAGATCATATGCGGGTACGAGTGCGATATTATCAACGCAAAGGACCATTTTATATGACTTGCAAAGGATGGAGATAGAGTTAAAGACTCCAGGGACCCATGTGATGATAGTGAATATACGAGTAGAATCGACTTTAATCGATAAAGTTAAAGCTGCTCAAGCTACAGACCTGGAGCTGATGCGTATGAGGAAGAAAGTGCAAGAAGGTGCTATGCTGGAAGCAAGAATCGATGAAGAAAGAATACTTCGAGTCAACTCCAGACTTTGTGTTCCTAACGACCCTGATTTAAAGTATAAAATTATGATGGAGGCGCACAACACACCGTTTGCAATCTATCTTAGGAGTACCAAAATGTATCATGATCTTCGACATATATTTTGGTGGAGCAATATGAAGAGAGAGATCGCAGAGTTTATCTCAAGGTGTCTAACTTGTCAACGAGTCAAGGCGGAGCATCAAGTACCAAAAGGTCCATTGCAACCACTTGAAATTCCAGAATAGAAATGGGAGCACATTACAATGGATTTCGTTATCGGTCTTCCCAAGATTTCTCAAGGCATAGATGCGATTTGGGTCATTGTTGATAGATTGACCAAGTCGGCTCATTTTTTACCTATAAGAGAAATTTATACACTTGAACATCTTGCTCGTATGTATATAAATGAGATTATAAGATTGTATGGTATGCTAGTATTCATAGTTTCTGATTGAGACCCAAGATTCACTTCAAGATTTTGGGTTAGTTTGCAAAAAGCTATGAGCACGAATTTACGATTTATTTCGGCTTATCATCCTCAAACGGACGGGCAGTCAGAGAGGACTATTCAAACTCTTGAAGATCCATTAAGACTCTGTGTCCTTGGCTTCAAGAAAAGTTGGGATAAGTTCTTACCATTGGTGGAGTTTTTCTACAACAACAGTTATCAAGCAAGTATTGGCATGGCTCTATTCGAGGCGTTGTATAGAAGAAAGTGTCGTTCTCCAGTATGCTGTGATAAGGTGGGTGAAGCAACGTCGTTGGGACCGGAGTTGGTACGTATGACTACAAAAAAGATTCAAACGATCCGACAACGTATAAAAATCTCACAAGATCGACAAAAGAGTTATGTTGATCTTCATCGAAAGGACGTAGAATTCAATATTGGAGAACATGTGTTGTTACGTGTTGCTCCATGGAAAGGAGTTACGAGATTTGGAAAGAGAGGAAAGCTCAATCCTCGATTCATTAGCCCATTTTTAATCCTCGAACGGGTAGGAACTATGGCCTATAGACTCGCCTTACCGCCAAGTATGTCTCGTGTTCATAACGTTTTTCACATATCTATGTTACGTAAATATGTGAAAGACCCAAATAACATTATTGAGTTAGAACTAGACGAAATAGCGAAAGATTTAACGTATGAAGAGGTTTCTGTTAAAATCTTGGATAAGAAGGAGCATATTTTACGCTCCAAGATTATACCTCAAGTTAAAGTTTTATGGAGAAACCACGATGTTGAGGAAATGACCTAGGAGTTAGAATCTAAAATGAAATCAAGGTATCCTTACCTCTTCGACATACCAGGTATGTACCCTAATTTCGAGGGCAAAATTTCATAAGAAGTGGAGGTTGTAAGATCCCAACTTTTATGAATAAAGATGAATTTTCTATAAATATCATTTTTGAATATTATGGAGTGAATTTGATATAATATTATAGTTGTGGGTAATATTTATAAATTTTGCAAAGTACACAAGTTGTTATATAATATTCGATTGGTTGAGAAATATTCGTTTTAACAGGGAATATTCGTACGACGACACAATCATTGGTGGACCCCACAACGGAATTATTGTCGGATTGAGAAAATGACAAAAATATCTTTTTATAAAATAATGGCGAAAGTTTTACCGTTAACTGTTAGAATACCTGGTGGTTAAAATATAGTAATACGCGGGGTTGCACAGTAGCACACGATATTGCACAGTATTTTTAAATTATTGATTCTTACGTAAGAAGGCACTACTTAATAATTGTTAAAGTAATTACTGTTCAATATTTTATTTTATTGATTCAATAATTGCTGCGTTGATATTTTATATTATTGTTGTTTCAATAATTGTTACTACATAGTATTTTCCATTATCAAATTAATAATTCATATTATTTGAATAATATTATTAGATAGCATTATTGGCAATGTCTAGAAAATTCTGTCAAGGAGAGGTTTGGTCACCTAATTGCGCGCTAGTAAGGAGAAATCCTTATCGGAAAGCCCCATCTTTCCTGGGAACGGACTAGTTGTCATTATTGTGATTTTATAATATTATTTGTGAATAATTAATTATTGATTTATATGATAAGAAAATATTTATTTTATGTGGACATAAATGATGGATAGGAAAATATTTATTTTATGTGGACATAAATGAAGGAATTAATGTTGAGGTATTTTATTAGTATTTTGTCGGATTGGAAGTATTAAAAAATCAAATCGGCGTTCTTAAAGCTCTATTGCGTGAGTTATAATTTTAATCCGATCGTTGGATCATTTTGATTTTTGGATATGTTATGCATATATAAGTTAAGTATATGTCCACAAATTTTGAACCGTTAAAAATTAACGTATGATTTGTTATGAATTTTAAGAGGTGTTAAAAATTGTCCGTTTGTGAAATTCGGATATTTTCTGTTTGGGATTTGGAAAAATTTTCTTCTGCAAAGTTGTAGAGAATTTGATTTCGTGTGGAATGGACATAAAATTCGTATTTTTTTGATAAAAGGACTATTTATTATGAATTATTGAAGTTTCAGAAATTAAAATATTTTTATTAAAAATATGGGTGGGCTCCACTTTTAGTTGTTGGGAAAGGTGGCTGATTTTAGTGGGCCCCACATGTGGTTTTTTTAAAGAAGTGTGCGTAGAAAAAAAATAATATTATTTTATTATTTAGTCTCCTATGGCATTCTAGCATTTTTTTATAAATAGGCGCTTAAGTTAGAATTGAAAATCACACCAGAATCAGAGAATTCTTCTTCTATAATCTTGAGCGTATTTCTTTAGAGTTTTAGAAAGATTTGAGCGTAGAAAATCGTGAAAGTTTTCTTCAAGATTATCCCCGCTATACCAGTTGGAATACTCTTCTTTTCAAGGTAAGGGATGCTATTTTTGTTCAATATTCACTTGAAATAATATTTTCTTCCATACTCTGTAGTATGTAAGTAATATTATTTCGTTTTAGATTTCGAATTCTATACTCGCTTGTTAAAATTTTGGCTTCTATACTCCATGAAATTAGTATAATATCTTTGATATTTGCGCTTCATCCAGTATCTTTTTATGAAAATATTATTCTGAGCATTCTTGATAAGTTTTAATTTTTTCATGCCGGAGTACTATTCACGGGGTTACTATTCCCAAAGTACTATTCACAGGATACTATTCACTCGAGTACTATTCACCCGGGGTACTATTCATGATAAAAATTAATTCTTTTTTTGTCCAAATTATTTTTGGTACAATATTTCTCTTGAATTTTACTCCACAAAGCAGTATCATGTTGACAATTTAGACGTTATTGATTTCTGGATAAATTAAATTATAAATCTTTAAAAATCTATCCTTCAACTTGTTTTATTGAATTCTTATATCATTGTCATCATCCTCATGTTTATATTATGTTGAAAGTCATCTGTGGCCTGTAGTGCATAGATGAACTTGGTATGATTATGACCATAGATTATTCGGTATAATCATGACCGTAATGTTACAAATGATGTTATGACAGCCCAAAAATAGGTACACATCACCTATTCTGAGTCGTCAAATACATGGTACAAAATACAAATAAAAACTTAATTATACAACTATCGTGTAAAATACGACAAAACAAAATCTGTAAGTTTTAATACAACATTGTCTTCTAAACAGTATTCAAATTCAAAATAAGTCTTCAATACATTTATTGTCACACTATTTCATAGAATAGTGAGGACTACTAATGCAATCATCTGAACCGTCATCCCGTTCCCCGACTAGTCCCCGCTACGTTCTCATTTCCTGAAGAGAACAACGAAAAAAAGGGGTGAGCTCAACTAGTCCAGTAAGAAATATTATGACTAAGATAATGCAGAATAAATTATCATTAGCCTTCAACAGTGTTTGTGACGCCCCCAAAGTTAGGTATACATCACCCATCTTGGGTCGTCAGATACATAGTACAAAATACAAATACAACTTACTAATACAACTGTCGTGTACAATACGACAAAACATAAACTGTGAGTTTGAATACAAATATTATCTTCTAGAGAGTATTCATACTCAAAAGGAGTCCTCATTACATTTATTAACACACCATTACATAGAATAGTGAGGACTACTAACTAATACTATCATTCGGACCATCACTCCGTTCCCCGACTTGCCCCAGCTACGTTCTCATTTCCTGAAGAGAACAGTGAAAGAAAGGGTGAGCTCAACTAGCCCAGTAAGAAATATTATGACTAAGATAATGCAGAATAAATTATCATTAGCCTTCAACAATGTTAAACTGATAAAATATAATAGACATCAAGTTTAACTGCAGCGGAACAAGCAATCCATTAAAAGAGTCAAGTAGAAAATAAACTCTACTATCTTTTATGATTTAAAAGATTTTCCAACACTGTGATCGCTGAGACTCAGCTTAATAAAATAATTCACATCATCGAATCACCCCTGCACTACGGCCAAGGATATTCGTATATTCATTAATGGTCATGATCATGCCAACAACTGTCCATCAACGCACTACGGGCCAATGAGGACTTTTACCACATCATTTGTAACATTACAGTCATGATTATACCGAATAATCCCTGGTCATAATCATACCAAGTCCATCTATGCACTACAGGCCACAGATGACTTTTAACATTTTATAAACATGAGGATGATGACAATGATATAAGAATTCAATAAAACAAGTTCAAGAATTAATTTATCCAAGAATTAACAACGTCCAAATTGTCAACATGATACTGCTTGTGGAGTAAAATTCAAGAATGCTTAGAAGAATATTTTCATGAAAGATACTGGATGAAACGCAATTATCAAGGATATTCCACAAATTTCATGGAGTATAGAAGTCAAAACTTAACCAATTGAGTACAATAAAGAATGGAATAACAAAAGAAATCACCATGCATGCGATAGACCGCACAGACAGGTTATTCCAACAGAATAATAAATAATGGAACCAGGTCCGGCGTAAACGCACAGACAGGATATTCCGACAGAATAATAAATAATGGAACCAGGTCCGGTGTAAAACACACAGACAGGATATTCCGACAGAATAATAAATAATGGAACCAGGTCCGGTGTAAAACACACAGACAGGATGTTCCAACAGAATAATAATAAAAACGGAACCAGGTCCGGTGTAAAACACACAGACAGGATGTTCCAACAGAATAATAATAAAAATGGAACCAGGTCCGGTGTAAAACACACAGACAGGATGTTCCAACAGAATAATAGAAGAATGTCACCAAGTATAGGGTAGACCGCGTATACAGGTTATTCCAACAGAATAATAAGAAATGGAATAACAACAGTTCTCTTCATGAATAAGAAAGAATAACACCCCTTACCGTTTTAAAGACGAGCTGAAATAAGGAAGTAGTTAAGTAGCAGAATACTCTTCTTCTCTCTCTCTATAGTTTCTCTCTATAGTTTCTCTCTCTAGAGTTCAGTGAATTCGTAAGAAATAATGAAGGAATGAGCTGCTATTTATAGAAAAATAGAATGCATAGTAACTAATCCATGAACGGTCCAGATTGATTACTTTAATCTGACGGTCCATATTTAAAGAAAAATCTTTTAAATAAAATATAATATATTCTATTTATAGAATAACTTTAATAAAGTATTCTGTTTTATATAAAAAGATGTTTCTGTTTTATTACGTTAATAATACGAATAAAACAAAACGTCATTATCGCTAAATAATTCATATTATTAACTGACAATAATTGAATCAAACTGAGTGACTTCTCACATAAGCATTAATAATCAATACCGTGTGCTACTATGCAACCACACGTATTACTGTACTTTTACTACCGAGTAGTTCAACAGTAACAATGGTAAAATTTCCGCCGTTATTTTTAATAAAATATTTTTGTCGTTTTCTCAATCCGACAATAATTCCGTTGTGGGGTCCACCAATGATTGTGTCGTTGTACGAATATTCCCTGTTAAAACGAATATTTCCCGACCAATCGAATATTATATAACAACTTGCGTACTTTGCAAAATTTATAAATATTACCCACAACTATAACATTATATCAAATTAACTCCATAATATTCAAAAATGATATTTATAGAAAATTCATCTTTATTTATAAAAGTTGGGGTCTTACAACCTCCCCTTCTTATGAAATTTCGCCCTCGAAATTAGGGTACGTACCTGGTATGTCGAAGAGGTAAGGATACCTTGATTTCATTTCAGATTCTAACTCCCAAGTCATTTCCTCAACATCGTGGTTTCTCCACAAAACTTTGACTTGAGGTATAACCTTGGAGCGTAGAATATGTTCCTTCTTATCCAAGATTTGAACAGGAACTTCTTCATACGTCAAATCTTCCGCTATTTCGTCCGGTTCTAACTCAATAATGTGGTTCGGGTCTTCCACATATTTGCGTAACATGGATATGTGAAAAACGTTATGAACACGAGACATACTTGGCGGTAAAGCGAGTCTATAAGCCACAGTTCCTACTCGATCGAGGATTAAAAATGGACCGATGAATCGAGGATTGAGCTTTCCTCTCTTTCCAAATCTCGTAACTCCTTTCCATGGAGCAACACGTAAGAACACATGATCTCCTACATCAAATTTCACGTCCTTTCGATGAAGATCAGCATAACTCTTTTGTCGATCTTGTGAGGTTTTTATACGTTGTCGGATCGTTTGAATCTTTTCTGTAGTCATACGTACCAACTCCGGTCCCAACAACGTTGCTTCACCCACCTCATCCCAGCATACTGGAGAACGACATTTTCTTCCATACAATGCTTCGAATGGAGCCATGCCAATACTTGCTTGATAACTGTTGTTGTAGGAAAACTCCACCAATGGTAAGAACTTGTCCCAACTTCCCTTGAAGTCAAAGACACAGAGTCTTAATAGATCTTCAAGAGTTTGAATAGTCCTCTCTGATTGTCCGTCCGTCTGAGGATGATATGCTGAACTAAATCGTAACTCCGTGCCCATAGCTTTTTGTAAACTAACCCAAAATCGTGAAGTGAATCTTGGGTCTCGGTCAGAAACTATGGATACTGGCATACCATGCAGTCTTACAATCTCGTTTATGTACATACGAGCAAGACGTTCAAGTGTATAAGTTTCTCGTATCGGTAAGAAATGAGCAGACTTGGTCAATCTATCAACAATGACCCAAATCGCATCAATACCTTGAGAAACCCTTGGAAGACCGGTAACGAAATCCATGGTAATGTGCTCCCACTTCCATTCTGGAATTTCAAGTGGTTGCAATGGACCTTTTGGTACTTGATGCTCCGCTTTGACTCGTTGACAAGTTAGACACCTTGAGATAAACAACGCTATCTCTCTCTTCATATTGCTCCACCAAAATGTATGACGAAGATCATGATACATTTTGGTACTTCCAGGATGGATTGCAAACGGTGTGTTGTGCGCCTCCATCATGATTTCATACTTTAAATCAGGGTTGTTAGGAACACAAAGTCTGGAGTTGACTCGAAGTATTCCTTCTTCATCGATTCTTGCTTCCGGCATAGCACCTTCTTGCACTTTCTTCCTCATACGCATCAGCTCCAGGTCTGTAGCTTGAGCAGCTTTAACTTTATCGATTAAAGTCGGTTCTACTCGTATATTCGCCATCATCACATGGGTCCCTGGAGTCTTTAACTCTATCTCCATCCTTTGCAAATCACACAAAATGGGCCTTTGTGTTGACAATATCGCACTCGTACTTGCATATGATCTTCTACTCAATGCGTCAGCTACCACGTTCGCTTTTCCAGGATGGTATTGAATGGTATGATCATAATCTTTCAACAGTTCAAGCCAACGTCGTTGTCGCATGTTGAGTTCCTTTTGAGTGAAGAAATATTTGAGGCTTTTATGATCCGTAAAGATCTCCACCTTCTCCCCATACAAGTAATGCCTCCAAATTTTAAGTGCAAAGACAACAGCTGCCAACTCTAGATCATGAGTAGGATAATTCCTCTCATATTCCTTGAGTTGTCTTGATGCATAGGCTATGACTTTTCCATGTTGCATGAGAACGCATCCCAACCCTTTGCTCGAAGCATCACTGTAGATGACAAATCCCTCCGAGCCAGATGGTATTGTTAGAACAGGTGCTGAAATGAGTCTCCTCTTGAGTTCTTGAAAACTCTGCTCACATTCTTCGCTCCAACCGAACTTTGTATCTTTCCGAGTCAGCTGAGTTAATGGAGTAGCGATTCGAGAAAATCCTTCCACGAATCTCCGATAATAACCAGCTAAACCAAGAAAGCTACGTACTTCGGTCACTGATTTAGGTTGCTCCCAGCTTTGAATAGCTTCAATCTTTGCCGGGTCAACAGATATTCCACTACTTGATACTACGTGCCCAAGGAATGCTACCTCTTCCAGCCAGAACTCGCATTTCTTCAACTTGGCATAAAGTTTGTACTCACGAAGCTTTTGGAGTACCAGCCTCAAGTGTTGCTCATGATCTTCATGGCTTTCGGAATAAACAAGGATGTCATCGATAAAGACGACCACAAAGTGATCCAAATATTCCTTAAATACCCTGTTCATCATATCCATGAAGGCAGCAGGAGCATTAGTCAATCCAAGAGACATAACTAAGAATTCATAATGCCCATACCGAGTTCTGAAAGCCGTCTTTGGAATATCCTCAGTTCTAACCTTCAGCTGATGATATCCAGAACGAAGATCGATCTTTGAAAAGAATTGTGCTCCTTGCAACTGGTCAAACAGGTCATCAATACGTGGCAATGGGTACCTATTTTTGATGGTGACATGATTCAACTCCCGATAATCAATACAAAGTCGCATACTCCCATCTTTCTTCTTCACGAACAGAACAGGAGCACCCCAAGGAGAAGTACTAGGACGAATAAAACCAATGTCTAACAATTCCTGCAGTTGGGTCTTTAACTCCTGAAGTTCAATAGGAGCCATTCGATATGGGGCTTTGGAAATGGGTTTTGTACCGGGTTCAAGGTCGATACAAAATTCAATTTCACGCTCTGGGGGTAGGCCAGGAAGTTCTTTGGGAAATACGTCAGGAAATTTATTAACAACAGAAATATCATTCAAAGCTGACGTATTTTTGTTTAGATCTGTGACATGAGCTAAGAAAGCTTGACATCCGTTTTTCAATAAACGAATAGCTTTATGGCTTGAGATGACAGCGATTGATTTTAATGGTTTGGTTGCTTGAATTCGCATAATAGGTCGATTAGGAATATGAAAGCTAACAACCTTACGAAAACAATCAATTTTTGCATGATGAGTAGTTAACCAATCAATCCCTAGAATCACGTCAAATGCAAGTATTTTTAATGAAATAAGATCGACAGGTAATGTGTGGGTACCAACTTGAACCAAACAAGACTTATAAACCGTGGATGTAATGAAGGTTTCTCCCAATGGAGTTTCAACTGCTAAGTCAAAGTCTAATTTCTCCGGAATCAAATTTAATCGATGAGCGCAAGTAGGAGAAATAAAAGAATGGGTAGAACCGGTATCAAATAAAGTATAGACTTCGTTAGAGTTTATGATAAGCTTACCCGTGATGACCTCATTCGGGTTCCTTGCTTTCTGGGAGTTCACAACAAACGCTCTCCCTTGCACAACCGGTTTTGACTTTTCTGGGACGGCCTTTGGTGCCTCCATCCTAGCTGAATTTGTCTTCGGTAAACGACAAAATCGGGCTAAATGACCTTCTCTTCCACAATTATAACATGCTTTGGACGGCATCGCGCAGTTTGGACTGATGTGCCCCTCCCCTCCGCATTTGAAACATATGATAGGTGGTCGTTCTCCTTCCTTAACGACAGGTGCTGGTGCTGACGTCTTTCCATCATTGTTGAATCTCCTCTTCTTGAAATGCCCATTCTTATTGTTTTGGCCCTGATTACCACCGAAGTGGTTACCATTTCTGGCCTGTTGATTCCCTCCACGCTTGTTGTCACCGCTTCGATGACTGCTTTCACTGGTATTATCATTTTGTCGGCTGCTCTCTTTTGGTTGCGTTGTCTCGTTATCGCGCTCCACCAACTGAGCCCTATTTACAACATCTGAATACAAACACAGTTTATGAGAAACAAGATGTTGACGTATCTCCGGCTTCAAACCTCTTAAAAACATCCGCGTCATTTTTCTTCATTATCCACCAGGTGGGACGCAAACCGGGATAACTCCGCAAATTTTGCCTCGTACTGCGACACGGTCATATTATTCTGCTCCAATTTGATGAACTCCACCTCCTTCATGTGACGAATACTCTCGGGAAAGTATTTGTCGTTAAACAGCTCTTGGAACTTCTCCCAAGACATCTTCAGTGCGGCAGGTTGAGTACGCTTTATCGATTCCCACCAGTAATCTGCCTCTCCTCGCAACATAAAGGCGGCAAAGGGAACCTTTTGCTCCTCGGAGCAACCCAAGACATCAAATATCTTGGTGATCTGCTTTATCCATGTTTCAGCTACAAGTGGTTTGGGTTCTCCCTTAAACTCCGGTGGTCCCAGCTCCTTAAACTGTTTAGCGGTGACCGCCTGAGAGTTTCCAGTATTTCCACCTACGTTGTGGACAGGAGCCGCTTTCACCTGTTGTTGCATGAATTGCATAAAACCTCTGAACATTCCATCATTCATCATCTGGTCAGTGTTGTTGTTTGCATGAGGATTGTCACCTTCCTGATGAACATTATCCTGATTATTGATATGTGGTGAATCAATAATTGTCTGTGCTCCATTGCTATTCTCAACATTCTCAGATGCCATTTTCAGATACTGCCACAAAATAAAAGTTAATTGATATGTCATATATTATCCTTATATTATGACCGACCAATTAAATACCATGCAAATAACTTAGGTAGGTCATACTAGCGAAAAAATTCCCCGTCTCTCCCCTCCTAGTTCTATTCTCACATCTTAGCCAGGGATCATATCCCTAAGCTCTGATACCAACTGTGACGCCCCCAAAATTAGGTATACATCACCCATCTTGGGTCGTCAGATACATAGTACAAAATACAAATACAACTTACTAATACAACTGTCGTGTACAATACGACAAAACATAAACTGTGAGTTTGAATACAAATATTATCTTCTAGAGAGTATTCATACTCAAAAGGAGTCCTCATTACATTTATTAACACACCATTACATAGAATAGTGAGGACTACTAACTAATACTATCATTCGGACCATCACTCCGTTCCCCGACTTGCCCCAGCTACGTTCTCATTTCCTGAAGAGAACAGTGAAAGAAAGGGTGAGCTCAACTAGCCCAGTAAGAAATATTATGACTAAGATAATGCAGAATAAATTATCATTAGCCTTCAACAATGTTAAACTGATAAAATATAATAGACATCAAGTTTAACTGCAGCGGAACAAGCAATCCATTAAAAGAGTCAAGTAGAAAATAAACTCTACTATCTTTTATGATTTAAAAGATTTTTCAACACTGTGATCGCTGAGACTCAGCTTAATAAAATAATCCACATCATCGAATCACCCCTGCACTACGGCCAAGGATATTCGTATATTCATTAATGGTCATGATCATGCCAACAACTGTCCATCAATGCACTACGGGCCAATGAGGACTTTTACCACATCATTTGTAACATTACGGTCATGATTATACCGAATAATCCCTGGTCATAATCATACCAAGTCCATCTATGCACTACAGGCCACAGATGACTTTCAACATTTTATAAACATGAGGATGATGACAATGATATAAGAATTCAATAAAACAAGTTCAAGAATTAATTTATCCAAGAATTAACAACGTCCAAATTGTCAACATGATACTGCTTGTGGAGTAAAATTCAAGAATGCTTAGAAGAATATTTTCATGAAAGATACTGGATGAAACGCAATTATCAAGGATATTCCACAAATTTCATGGAGTATAGAAGTCAAAACTTAACCAATTGAGTACAATTAAGAATGGAATAACAAAAGAAATCACCATGCATGCGATAGACCGCACAAACAGGTTATTCCAACAGAATAATAAATAATGGAACCAGGTCCGGCGTAAACGCACAGACAGGATATTCCGACAGAATAATAAATAATGGAACCAGGTCCGGTGTAAAACACACAGGATATTCCGACAGAATAATAAATAATGGAACCAGGTCCGGTGTAAAACACAAAGACAGGATGTTCCAACAGAATAATAATAAAAACGGAACCAGGTCCGGTGTAAAACACACAGACAGGATGTTCCAACAGAATAATAATAAAAACGGAACCAGGTCTGGTGTAAAACACACAGACAGGATGTTCCAACAGAATAATAGAAGAATGTCACCAAGTATAGGGTAGACCGCGTATACAGGTTATTCCAACAGAATAATAAGAAATGGAATAACAACAGTTCTCTTCATGAATAAGAAAGAATAACACCCCTTACCGTTTTAAAGACGAGCTGAAATAAGGAAGTAGTTAAGTAGCAGAATACTCTTCTTCTCTCTCTCTCTCTATAGTTTCTCTCTATAGTTTCTCTCTCTAGAGTTCAGTGAATTCGTAAGAAATAATGAAGGAATGAGCTGCTATTTATAGAAAAATAGAATGCATAGTAACTAATCCATGAACGGTCCAGATTGATTACTTTAATCTGACGGTCCATATTTAAAGAAAAATCTTTTAAATAAAATATAATATATTCTATTTATAGAATAACTTTAATAAAGTATTCTGTTTTATATAAAAAGATGTTTCTGTTTTATTACGTTAATAATACGAATAAAACAAAACGTCATTATCGCTAAATAATTCATATTATTAACTGACAATAATTGAATCAAACTGAGTGACTTCTCACATAAGCATTAATAATCAATACTGTGTGCTACTATGCAACTAAACATATTACTGTACTTTTACTACCGAGTAGTTCAACAGTAACAATGGTAAAATTTCCGCCGTTATTTTTAATAAAATATTTTTGTTGTTTTCTCAATCCGACAATAATTCCGTTGTGGGGTCCACCAATGATTGTGTCGTTGTACGAATATTTCCTGTTAAAACGAATATTCCCCGACCAATCGAATATTATATAACAACTTGCGTACTTTGCAAAATTTATAAATATTACCCATTACTATAACATTATATCAAATTAACTCCATAATATTCAAAAATAATATTTATAGAAAATTCTTCTTTATTTATAAAAGTTGGGGTCTTACAGTGTTAAACTGATAAAATATAACAAACATCAAGTTTAACTGCAGTGGAACAAGCAATCCATTAAAAGAGTCAAGTAGAGAATAAAATCTACTATCTTTTATGATTTAAAAGGTTTTTTCATCACTTTTTTCGTTAGGACTCAGCTTAATAAATAATCCACATCATCCCTGCACTACGGCCAAGGATATTCATTAGTATCACAACCACAAATTATCCATGCACTACGGGCCAAGGATATTCGTGTATTCATCAATGGTCATGATCATGCCAACAACTGTCCATCAATGCACTACGGGCTAATGAGGACTTTTACCACATCATTTGTATCATTACGGTCATGATTATACCGAATAATCCTTGGTTATAACCATACCAAGTCCATCTATGTACTACATGCCACAGATGACTTTCAACAAAATATAAACATGTGGATGATGACAATGATATAAGAATTCAATAAAACAAGTTCAAGAATTAATTAATCCAGGAACCAATAACGTCCAAATTGTCAACATGATACTGCTTTGTGCAGTAAAATTCAAGAATGCTTAGAAGAATATTTTTATGAAAATATACTGGATGAAGCGCAAATATCAAGGATATTCCACTAATTTCATGGAGTATAAAAGTCATAACTTTAACCAACTGAGTATAATGAAGAATGGAATAACAAAAGAAATCATCAGGAATGCGGTAGACCGTACAGACAGGTTATTCCAACAGAATAATAAATAACGAAACCAGGTCATGCATAAACGCACCGACAGGATATTCCGACAGAATACTAAATAATGGAACCAGGTCCGGTGTAAACGCACAAACAAGATATTCTGACAGAATAATAAATAATGAAACCAGGTCCGGCGTAAAACGCACAGACAGGATATTCTAACAGAATATTAAAGACAGAATCAGGTCCGACATAAAACGCACAGACAGGATATTCCGACAGAATAATAAAGAACGGAATATTAGAAGAATTTCACCAAGTATAGGGTAGCCCGCGTATACAGGTTATTCCAACAGAATAATAAGTAATGGAATAACAGAAGTTCTCTTCATGAATACAAAAGAAATAATACCCCTTACCGTAAAAGAAACTAGATATAAGAGTAGTTAAGTAGCAAAATACTTTTCTTCTTTCTCTCTACAGTTTATCTCTCTAGAGTTTCAGTGAATTCGTAAAAAAATAATGAAGGAATGAGCTTCTATTTATAGGAGAATGGAAAGGCACTGTGTAAGGTTTTTCTCACGGATGAAATAATTCACAGAGTCAAGAATTCCATACGCACTAATCTGCTGAATTCAATTATCAAGTAAAACAAAAAAAAATATAATATAAATATATATATATAACACATGTTATATACCAATTTTTCTCCACCCGTGACCAACTTTGCAAGATTCCTCTCCCTTCATTTTTTTTCTTCCAACGTGGTCCCCGCATGTTCCCCTCCCACCAACATCTCACAATCACCCCATTATATTTATACTAAACAACTTTCTACCGATTGTTTTAAAAAATGGGTAAAAAGGGGGGTCCATATAATAATCAAAATTTACACAAATATCACATGAAATCACCTTATAATTTTTAACAACATTTATTATCAATATTATAATTCACAATATTAATCGATCAGGTCGTTCCCAGGAAAGAGGGGGCTTTCTAATAAGGATTTCTCCCTATTGGCGCGCAATTAGGTGACCAAACCTCTCCTTGACAGAACTTCTAGACATCGTTAATATTACAAATAATAATATTAATAACTTTGTCGTCTCAATTATTAATTTTAACAATATATAAAATATCGACAATAATTGAATCAAATAACGTGAGATACTATGCAGCAATTACTGTAGCAATAATTGAACAAAACTGAGTGACTTCTTACGTAAGCATCAATAATCAAAATCATGTGCTACTATGCAACCACGCGTATTACTGTACTTTTAACACCGGGTGCTTCAACAGTTAACGGCAAAAACTTCCGCCGTTATTTTCATAAAGTATTATTTTTTTTTGTCATTTTCTCAATCCGACAATAATTCCGTTGTGGGGTTCACCAATGATTGTGCCGTTATACGAATATTCCCTGCATAAACGAATATTCCCCGACCAATCGAATATTATATAACAACTTGCGTACTTTGTAAAATTTAAAATTATTACCCACAACTATAACATTATATCAAATTTACTCCATAATATTTAAAAATGATATTTATAGAAAATTCCTCTTTACTAAAAAAATTTGGGGTCTTACAGTTGTGGTAAAAGTCCTCATTGGCCCGTAGTGCATTGATGGACAGTTGTTGGCATGATCATGACCATTGATGAATACACGAATATCCTTGGCCCGTAGTGCATGGATAATTTGTGGTCGTGATACTAATGAATATCCTTGGCCGTAGTGCAGGGATGATGTGGATTATTTATTAAGCTGAGTATCAGCGATAAAAGTGATGAAAAACCTTTTAAATCATAGAAGATAGTAGATTTTATTCTCTACTTGGCTCTTCTAATGGATTGCTTGTTCCGTTGCAGTTAAACTTGATGTTTGTTATATTTTATCAGTTTAACACTGTTGAAGGCTAACGATAAATTATTCTGCATTATCTTAGTCATAATATTTCTTACTGAACTAGTTGAGCTCACCCTTTTGCTTTCATTGTCCTCTTCAGGAAATGAGAACATAGCCGGGACTAGTCGGGAAACGGAGTGACGGTCCAGATGATATCATTAGTAGTCCTCACTATTCTATGAAATAGTGTGATAATAATTGTATTGAGGACTCCATTTGAGTTGAATACTGTCTAGAAGACAATATTCATTTTAAAACTCCATATTTTACACGACAGTTGTATTATTAAATTGTATTTGAATTTTGTACCATGTATTTGGCTACTCAAAATGGGTGATGTATACCTATTTTGGGGGCGTCACATACAACATTAGTAAACCCTAATAAGGGATTAGAAACCTTAATCTCAGGATTAGAAACCCTAACGTATAGTTAGGAACCTTAATCAAATGCCGGGAAATCCTAATTTTAAATTCGAGAACCCTAAAGCCTAATTAAGAAATCCCTAATCCTAATTAGCAAGCCCTAATGTGATTAGGAAACCCTAATATAATTAGAAATCCTAATTTCTAATTTAGAAAGCTTGATTTTCTATTTAAAATCTAATTAGAAAATTCTAGAAAATTATTTTTCAAAACCTTAGGGTTAAACCCTAAGGGTTAAAACCTAAGGGTTGGGTCAAATGTCAAGGATGCCATTAAAATGGTAAGCAAAAAGACCAAATTACCCTTTTACTTAAATTATAAATTAAAAGGGTTATAGCCAAAATTGTTGCCACATCTCTTAAGTTAGTACCATGCACCTTTTACCAACCAACTTAAGCCACATTACAACAATTTTAACCAAAAGAGCAAAGAGTGGGAGATTAAAGAGATAGAAAGTCTAAACATTTGGTTCATTTGCTCACCAACACTCAACATACTCTCTCTCTCTCTCTAAACCTCCGAAATAATTAAGTGTTTCAGTCACTAGTTCAGCCTCTCAAACATCAAGATCAGTATAGTAGAGCAAAGATCAAAGATTAAACTAGAAAGGTAAAACCCTAAACTCATCTTTGATCTTGTATACAAAGAAAGAATTCATGTTTATGTGTTTAGATGCTTTCTAGAAAATGTTATATGATGATATATCATAGATCTATGGCATCAAAATGCTTAAAAACCAAGTTTTCAAAAACTGCCCAAGAACTCTAAAAGTGCTCTGACAAGCTAATGTCAGTGGCCTTAAATCTTTACCTGTTAATGTTTTGTGTTGTTTTAAGCTTTAGAACTGTAGTCTGACATGAGGACTGTGATCTGGAAGTGGAATCATAGCTATTCCATGTCCAGATTTCATGTTATTGTTGGTCAAACCTAGTTGACCGAGCATGACCGGGTGATTTCTAGGTAACCCAAAAATCCTTAATCAGTGTCTGAGAAGATCTTCAAAGGCCAAGATCTGTCAGATGTTAGATGATATATTGTTGTTGTTGTAACCAAGTTGTAGCTTGCTAGATGGACTTTAGATCCATGTACTTAGATCCCATAAACATCAAACAGATCGAATGGAGTGGCTGGTCAAAGTAGGCCACTCGACCATGACTTAGAATTTCTGGAAAACCCAGAACTCGTAAGAACTAGCCCTCTGACATAGTTTGACCGGGCTAAATCTGGAGAATAAGATGCGCTTGGACTGATTTGTTGATGTATATGTGTTCTTTGACATGCGTACTACATGTTCGAACCCTGAGATCGACCAGTTAAAGACTAGAACCTAGATTAAATTGAGATAGAAAATACCTACTCGAACTGCCTGGGTTTCTAGGTTACCCAGAAACGTTTTGACAGCAACTTTGGGAGCTTGGATCTTCAAAGTGTGTTGTTGTATGACCCATATTGTTGGTGATAATTGTAGTGTTACATAAACACTACAATTTCCATGATTGAGATTGGCCAGAGCATACAAGAATTGAGAATCATAGATGGTCAAAGTGAAGACCTTGAACACTGGTTGTCAGTGTTCTTGAAACCCAAGAACACCTACAGCGACAAAAAATGTCGCTATAGGCTATATCGACGGTTTTATTAATTTTTGAAAAATGCTTGAAAATAGTAAATAATTTCTAAAAATTACAAAAATAGTTTTAAAAATTATTTTCAGTTATGAAAAATAATTTTTGAGAATTTGGAATATTTTTCATCAATATTTATAATTATTTGGATATTAATGATATTTAATTAGTATATTAAAAAAATTTGAGAAAAATGATTTTAATATTATAAAAATTATTTTAAATGAGAATGAAGTGTTAGAAAATATTTTGAATTATAAAATGTAACTTTTAATATTTTTGGAGAATTTTCATTAATAATTTAATATTAATGATATTAGATTTATATAATTATTAAATTAAATAAATGATGGAAAAATAGTTTTATTGATATAAAAATCAATTAAAAATGAGAAAAATGATTTAAAAATATTTTAAGTAAATTAATGACTTATAATATTTTGATGATAAATTCATTAATATTTACATATTAATGGTGATGGTTTAAAAATGATTTTAATTATATTAAAAATTATTTAAGGAGAATATTGATGATTTAAAAATATTTTAAGTTATTAATAATAACTTTAATATTTTGACAAGTATGACATTAATATTTTAATATTTTTAAATATTAATGATGATGGGATTATTTAGTATTTAAATCATTTAATTATGATTCCGATGTTTGAAAAATTATTATAAAATATAATAATTGTTTGAAAATTATTAAAGGCTTCCGAAAAATATTATAAATGATGTATGACTTATATATTATAATATTGAAGCTTTGAGACCAAGTTTAGTGGATAATACAAGTGTTAACTATCGGATAGGGTGACCAGTACACTGAGAATAGACTGAAGTTCAACCAGACCGAATTAGTTAGACTTGATGAGTGTTTATATATGTTATAAATACTGATGTGACTATGTGGTAATGTGCCTTGGAGAAAGATTGACTATAAATTACAGTATTATGTGTTATAAATTATTATTCTAATTGTGAGACCGATATTGTGATTATAGGTCTTGTGAACGCAGATAAGTATATTGAGTAGCAGTAATCAACGGAGAAGGCAAGTTTCCTTAACTCAACCTTGAGTTAATACTTTTTAAATATTATGGTGGTTAATTATTATTGATTAGACCATGTCTGAGAATTATTGTTGATTATTCGCAGTTAATGCATGTTTATTAATTCAAATTGAATTAGTGATTCTGATAATATACTTGGAGAATAATTGTTGTTGGATACTTACATCCGTAGAAGCTATTATTGATAGTATAGATAATTCCTGTCTATTGTCAAATTGTGTTAAAAAATGTCTTAGCTAATTATTTTGGCTAGACGAATAATTGTTAGAACTTGATAGGTTCTAGAAGAGAATTTAATTATTATTGACAGATCGATGCCAATTATTTTGGCTAGATCGAGAAAGTGATTAGATATTAAAATCATAGTATTTCGTTGTTATAAGTCAAACTCTGATTATAAGACTAAGAAGAACAGCCTTTTATAAAAAAAGGGAATATTTTGGTCGTATATTCGGCCGTTGCGCGCGTGTAAGTATTTTACATAATATAGGGTATAAGGAGTTGGCTGCTTCAAGTACTTGCTGGGGGGTATGATTTAATCTTTATGGTTATCTGATACACCTGGATATATCAAAGCATATCTTTGATAGTTACTCGAGAAGAGAAGTTCAAGATCCTTTGTGATCACTCAGTATAAATTCAGGAAAATATTTACATCCTGTTATTTGGGTATATCAAAGTAAATCTTTGATAGTTACTCGAGAAGAGAATTTCAAAATCATCTTAGATCAATCAGCATAAACTCTGGAGAATGTTTCTAAATTGTTATTCAATAAAATATCGAAGAAACTTTGAAAGCATTGTATTCTTTCATTTTGTGTTGCATAGGATGCGAGAAGATTGGTTAGAGAAGAACGATTTGTTCAGCTATTTCAAAGTTCCCCGAACTTTGGTGTTATTCTATCAAAATAGATAGTCTGTTGTTCTGATTTTTATACATTCATTGTATATCTTAACTTGCGGGGCAAATTTGTTGCTCACCAGCTTGCTAAATAAAACATTTCAGCTAGGAACGCAGTGGCTGGAGGTGCTAAGAAGAACAAGGGCAAAGGTGTTTTGCTGGAATAGTTATGTTTAACATTATTATTATGTTGTATTTGTAAACCCTTTTTGTATGTCTAAAGGGTATGTTTGTAATATAAAGGTTAGATAACCTGGGACGAATATATTAACTATATCAGCTAATGTGATGTAAATTTCTATTCATAATTAAATGGGTTAAATGTTATTTATATTGTGGATCGTGAGCACCAAAATCGAGAGTCAGGTAACCCAGATTTGGGGGCATTAGAGGTTGATATCAGAGCTGTAGGTTATAAACCTTAAGTGGGTGGGGAAAAACCCTAGGATTATAACCATAAGCGAGATATAGAATACTCATTTAGAGTACTAAGTGAGGGATTGCCTAAGTGTATCGATAGTGAGATATGTGGACACATAGTGTGAGAATTTCGTACTGGTGAAGTACTAATCAAGTTGTTTAAACTGATTGTAAGATGTCAGGAGAAGATGAAATGAGTACGGAGATGTTAGCGGATGTTGCACCAGTGCCAGTAGGCGAGGTGCCAGCGCAAAGCGAGTCAGTTGAAGAAGTGGAAAAGATGAACCTATGATCAATCTGGAGAGTGATCATGATGATTATCCCAAGATGTATCTTAGTGGTGATGAGGAGGCAGAGTATGAAGAAGCTAAGATGGAGAAAGAGAATAAGACCAAAGTTGGAGAACAAGATCAAGTATCTATAGAAGTACAAGAACTCCGGAGTAAAATGTTTCTCTTGAAGGAGTTATGGAAAACGGAGAGAGCGTTACGAGAAATGACCGAAGAACGAAACGAGTTGAAGGCGCAGGTGGATAGGATGAAGACTGAAGGTGCTGGATCGTCTGAAGGAACAATCAAGAAGGGCAAGAATAAGAGAAATAGGGGCAACGACAATGATAATTTTGAAAATTTAAACCCGGAAAAGAAGCAAGTCTGTAGCAAGTGTGGAAAGACTCATGTAGGATAGTGTATGATGTGGAAGAACGTGTGCTTCAATTGTAAGCAGGAAGGGCATATTTCCCTACATTGTCCTAAGCCGAATATGAGGAAGTGTTTTTCATGTGAAAGAACGGGTCACGGATTCAACAAGTGTCACAGCAAGAAGAAGACTAGTGAAGGGAGTGGATGGTAGACAACTTAGATATAAGCGATAGTATCTTTTGGTAGTAGGTTATGATATTAAAGGTTGTAATATCGAGAATGATGTGTGAGCATATGTAAATATATAAGTTTGTATGAATGAAATCTTTATTTTATATATGAATATAAGATTAAGATTAATTTGTGAGTTCTTAAAACTCATACTTATGGTAAGTTCATGACTCATAACTATATACAATGTTTTGAACCCCTCAGCGAATGGACGCCAAATGTCTGACTAGGATAAGTTCATAAACTCATATAATTATGGCAAGTTCCTGAACTCTTAAGTGTGGTAAGTTTGACGAACTGAGAATATTTATGTGAGAATGGAAAATGGCAACTTTTTGTGTAAAGTTGGAGAATTATAACTTTTTGTGTAAATTTGTGTTGTTAATACGGATATTATTTAAAAAAGGATAGTAATATGTGTTAAGTACTAAATGTACTGTGTGCTATTTGAATAAATACGTGATTATATGACAACTATGTGACGCCCCCAAAATAGGTATACATCACCCATCTTAAGTCGCCAAATACATGGTACAGAATATAAATACAAACTTAATTATACAACCGTCGTGTAATATACGACAATACATAAACTGAGAGTTTTAATAGGAATATTGTCATCTAGACAATATCTACACTCAAAGGAGTCCTTAATACATTTATTGTCACACTATTTAATAGAATAGTAAGGACTACTAATGCTATCATCTGGACCGTCACTCCTTTTCCCGACTCGTCCCAGCTATATTCTCATTTCTTGAATAGAATAGTGAAAGAAAGGGTGAGCTCAACTAGCCCAGTAAGAAATATTATGACAAAGATAATGTAGAATAAATTATCAATAGTCTTCAACAATTTTAAACTGATAAAATATAACAAACATTAAGTTTAATTGCAGCGGAGCAAGCAATCCACTAAAAAAGTCAAGTAGAGAATAAAATCTACTATCTTTTATGATTTAAAAAAAAATTTCATCACTTTTATCGCTGAGACTCAGCTTAATAAATAAACCACATCATCGAATCATCCCTGCAATACGGGCCAAGGATATTCATTAAATCATCAATGGTCATTACTATACCGAATAATCCCTGGTCATAATCATACCAAAAACTATCCATCAATGCACTACAGGTCACTGAGGACTTTCATCACATCATTCGTCATATTACGGTCATAATTATACCGAATAATCCCTGGTCATAATCATACCAAGTCCATCTATGCAAGTAAGCCAAAGATGACTTTCATCACAATATAAGCATGAGAATGATGACAATGATATAAGCATTAATCAAACGAAAATAAGGATAAATATTAACGACTTTAAATTTATCCAAATATTATCAATCACTTAATAAACTCATAATCTAATATTATTAATATTATAACAATATTTTAATCATTTCTTAAACTTATAAATAATTTATTTCAATTGTTTATACTTTAACAAATAATGCATTTATTCATTCAAAAATTCCATACTCCTAAGATTTCATCACCAATGATCAAATCCCTTATCAAAAATCTACATATACCCTATATAGGATTTCCAAGCCATAAAATCCTATTTTCTAATTTTGTTACTTCACATAACATATTTAACTCATAGGTTCGTAACTAAACTATTTTCATGAAAAATTACCGAATCAACTTGTTATTTTTCTATCATTTGTCCAAATATATATACATATATTTCATACACAACAAATATTTTTTTATAATTTTTCAACTCCCTGAAGTATTTTTCAAAAATTAATTTTTAATTAATTCCTTAAGAAATTAGCTACCTCAAGTTTAACTCCAGAAATTTCCAAATCTTAGTAAGATCTTACACATGTTAATGTGAGCTTCTAGTTTAAATTTCATGGTCATCGGAGTTACAAAACTCCGGTTATAGCGTTTTTCGTCAGAAAAATCTAAATATTGAAATTGTCATAACTTGCTCATTTTAAGTCGGAATGAACTCATTTTTGGACAGGAGGTACTTTATACCATATATTTTCATGTCCCAAAAGGCCGAAATTTATTTCATAAGCTAAGTGGCCGAAAATGCCATTTTAAACTTTTGGACAGTAGCCTTTTTGGTAATTTGCAGTTTTTGACTCCTTTGCTAAAATCAGTTCACACGAAAATCTACAACACTTTTTCCAGTGATTCCACTTGGATAAGTTAGAAAACTCATAGATCTAACTCTAGAACTAGACCAAACTCAAAAATTCAAAATATAATAGGAGATATGGTCAATTACTCCATTTTTACCAAAATCTGATTTTCAACCCTTTGTGATTTCTAAGAAACTTCCATGTTTTCACATAATAACCAACATAACTCATCATGACAATGACATAATAATTCAATAAAATAAGTTCAAGAATAAGTTTTAAAGATTAATAAGTTAATTTATCCTGAACTCAATAACGTCCAATTTGTCAACATGATACTGCTTTGTGGAGTAAAATTCAAGAATGCCCAGAAGAATATTTTCATGAAAAGATACTAGATGAAGCGTAAATATCAATGATATTCCACTAATTTCAAGGAATATAGAAGTCAAAACTTTAACCAACTGAGTATAATAGAATGTATGACACTGCAAATGAATTTTCACCCGCCATGCGGTAATCTACGTATACAGATCATTTCCACAATTTAATAAAGAACGAATACAAAAGATCATTCACCGTGCATATGGTAATCTACATAGACAGATTATTTCAACAAATAATAAAGAATGGAATAACAGAAGGATTCACCATGCGTGTGATAGACTGCACAGACAGGTTATTCCCAACAGAATAATAAATAATAGAACCAGGTCATGCGTAACGCACAAACAGGATATTCCGACAGAATAATAAATAATAGAACCAGGTCCGGCGTAAACGCACAGACATGATATTCCGATAGAATAATAAATAATAGGACCAGGTCCGGCGTAAACGCACAGACAGGATATTCTGACAGAATAATAAATAATGGAACCAGGTCCGGCGTTAACGCACAGAATGGATATTCCGACAGAATAATAAATAATGGAATAATAGAAGAATTTCACTATGTATGCGGTACTTCGCATAAACAGGTTTTTCCAACATAATAATGAGGAATAGAATAATAGAAGAATTTCACCATGTATACGGTAGTCCATGTATACAGGTTATTCCAACAGAATAATAAGAATGTAATAACAGAAGTTCTCTTCATGAATACGAAAGAAATAATACCATTTACCTCAGAAGAAACTGGATATTAAAAAAGTGAGGTAGCAGATTTCTCTTCTTCTTTCTATCTATAATTTCTCTCTCTAGAGTTTTAGTGAATTCGTAAGAAATAATAAAGGAATGAGCTTCTATTTATAGGAGAATGGACTGAATAGTAACTAATTCATGAACGGTCTAGATTGATTTACTTTTAAACGGACGGTCCATATTGATTCACTATTAAAACTTAAAGCAACGGTCCATACTGATTCACTATTAAAACTTTAAACCAGCGATCCATATTGATTTACTATTAAAACTTTAAACCAACGATCCATATTGATTTACTATTATAATTTTAACCAACGGTCTGAAAAATTAGCACATCTCCTCATGGAATAATATTGTACCCAAAAATAATTTAGACTGAAAAGAAATATATTTTTTGGGTGAATAGTACCCCGTGAATAGTAACTCATGAATAGTAACTCGTGAATAGTATTTCGACACGAATAGTGCTCCAAATACCCGATTGAACAATATAATCTCTAGACATCAATTATTATCGAAATAAATGTCAATTTTCACTAACACAAATAATTTCAACACAATGGAACTATCAAATTCATCTTTAATCAACACGAACTTATTCATCATTAATATTATAACTCACAATATTAAATAACCAGGTCGTTCTCAGGAAAGAGGAGGCTTTCCAATAAGAATTTCTCCCTATTGGCGCGCAATTAGGTGACCAAACCTCTCCTTGACAGAACTTCTATACATTGTTAATATTACAATTTAATAATATGAATAACTTTGTCGTCTCAATTATTGATTTAATAATATAACATAATATGCAGATGATACTGTGACAACAATTGAATCAATAATATGAGAGATATGATGCAGCAATTACTGTAGTAATAATTGAATATAACTGAGTGACTTCTCACGTAAGCATCAATAATCAATACCATGTGCTACTATGTAACCACGCATATTACTGTACTTTTACTACCGGGTAGTTCAATAGTTTAACGGTAAAACTTTCGTCGTTATTTTTATAAAATGATAATTCTGTCATTTTCTTACTACGACAATACTTCCGTTGTGGGGTCCACCAATGATTGTGTCGTCGTACGAATATTTTCTGTTAAAACGAATATTCTCCGACTAATTGAATATTATATAACAACTTGATTACTTTGCAAAATTTATAAATATTACCCCCAACTATAACATTATATCAAATCCACACCATAATATTCAAAAAAATATTTTGAGAAATTTAAATCTTTATTCATAAAATCTGGGGTCTCACAATCTCCCCTTCTTATAAAATTTCGCTCTCGAAATTTACGTACACTCCTGGTATGCCGAAGAGGTGAGTATAACTTGAATACCTTTATCATCTAAAATATTACACGTTGCATACGTGCATGCCCGATGTCCTCTGATTGCCTTTGAATGCACATCAGTCCCTAAAATAGCCATTTTAGGCCTTGATACTGACCTCAAATCTCAAAATATAAAGAATGAAAGTTTTAGGTCTACTCGTTATCTTTCCGAATCATCCTGAATCACCTCAATCGGAGTTCTTATGAAAAAGTTATGCCCAATTTACTAAAGGACGCCCGAACAGATTTTGGCTTAACACTTGACCAGTGCCTAAGCGCCCAAATTGTGCCTTGGTCAAGTGCCTAGGCGCCCAAAAATAGATTCTAAGCGCCAAGCCTAGTGCCTAGGTGCTCGACCTTTGGCACTTAACTCCAATTTTCCAGATTTTGCGACTTTTGACACCCATACTTCAAATCTTCATAACTTCTTCATCTGTTATCGGAATTAGTCCGTTTTCGAGGCTATGGAAAGCTTGTAACATGCTCTATAAAACCCGCATGATTTCATAATTTTTTAGATTCATTAATTATTTCAAAATTTGGCTCCAAAGTCCCCCAAGACTAAGTTTTTACTAACAACGATACGTGAAAACGTTATGAATACGCGACATACTTGGCGGTAAAACGAGTCTATAGGCTATAGTTCCTACTCGATCAAGAATTTTAAATGAGCCAATTAAATCGAGGGTTGAGATTTCCTCTCTTCGTCGATTCTTGGTTCTAGAATTACGCCCTCTTGAACCTTCTTCTTCACATTCATCAGCTCTGAGTATATAGCTTGAGCGGCTTTAACTTTATTGATTAAAGTCGATTCTAATCGTATATTCGTTATCTTCACGTGAGTCCCTAGAGCCTTTAACTCTATCTTCATCATTTGTAAGTTATACGAAATGAGTTTTTGTGTTAACAACATCGCACACGTAAATGCATACGATCTTCTACTCAACGCGTCAGCTACCACGTTCACTCTTCCACAATGATTTTGAATGGTATAGTCGTAATCTTCAACAGCTCGAGCCAACGTCTTTGGCACATTATACGATCGTTTTAGGTAAAGAAATATTTGAGGGTTTTAGAAATGGGTTTTGTACTGGGGTCAATACAAAATTCGATTTCACGCTCTAGGGGTAGGCTAAGAAGTTTTCAAGAATACGTCAGGAAATTTATTAACGATAAAAATATCATTCAAAACTGTGACTCTCATCCAAGACTTGGATAGTACGTCACATTGATACCTATCAACTTGCCATCGTCATTCACGACGTCCCCTACGGATAGTCTAGCTTCGGTGCATTCCACAAAGGAAGTCACCAGTGAAAGGCTCGGGGCTCTTTACTTATGGCTTGATATGACAATGATTGACTTTAGTGGTTTGATTGCTTGAATTCGCATAACAGGTTGGTTAGGAATATGAAAGCTAACAACCTTACGAAAAGCATGATGAGTAGTTAACCAATCGATTACTAAAATCACATCAAATGCAAGTATTTTCAAAGAGATAAGATCGACAGGTAATGTGAGGGTATCGATTTGAATCAAACAAGACTTATAAACCGTGGAGGTAACGAAGGTTTCTACTAACGAAGTTTTAACCAATAAGTCAAAGTCTAACTTCTCTGGGGTCAAATTTAAATGTTGAGCGCAAGCAAGAGAGATAAAATAATGGGTAGAGCCGGTATCTAATAAGGTATAGACTTCGCAAGAATTTATAATTAACTAACCCGTACTAACTTCATTTGGGTTCCTCACTTGTTGGGAAGTCATGACAACTGCTCTCGCCTGAACTACCCGGCTTTGACTTGTTTGGGACAGCATTTGGTGTCATCACTACCGTTGAAATTGAATTTTTTATAGGGCATATTCCACCCTCAACTGCTTCTTCGTACTCCTGTTTCATGATCTGAATCATTAATCTTCGATCCATATCGAATTGGGGTTGACCGCAATGTACAGAGTAATTCAAAACTCGATGTTGGGTTCTCTCAATTGCTGTCCAAAAAGAGAAATACATATCATCTATTTTAGTCTTCTTAGATCGGACGTCTCTTTCCACAATATCAACGCATCGTGTGGCTTTTCTCCATGCATCACTCGTTCTTACTCGTTCAGTTGTTACTTCTATCAGCTCAGATTCCAGCTTTATCATCTTATACTCTGCCAAAGAGTGCATATCGAGTAACACAAGCTTGAATTGTTGCATCCTTTTACTCCACGACCGCCTGTCATTCTTCAGCCTGCTCTTCTAACTCATGAATACGATTTTACAATTCTACATTTCGATCATAAATTCTTCTAATAAATTCTCCTCAGGTTCCTCTTCTTCCTCACTCTCAGCTGCTACCTCTGCAACTAGCTCGGGTGTAACTATTAGTTCTTCACTCACCACGTAGATATCTCTAATTTCTTCTTCGTCTGACGTCACATTAACCAGATTAGTGATTAAAGTTGTCTCAACGGTCTCATTTACTCTATTATTAACATTTTTAGCTGCCATTTTCAAACACTGCCACAAAATAAGGGTTAATTGACATATCACATATTATTCCTATACTCTGACCGACCAATTAAATACCAAATAAACTTAGGTAGGTCATACTAGCGAAAAAATTCTCCGTCTCTCTCCTCTTAGTTCTTGTCACACATCTCAGCCAAGGATCATATCCCTAAGCTTTGATACTAACTGTGACGCCCCTAAAATAGGTATACATCACCCATCTTGAGTCGCTAAATACATGGTACAGAATATAAATACAAACTTAATTATACAACCGTCGTGTAATATACGACAATACATAAACTGAGAGTTTTAATAGGAATATTGTCATCTAGACAATATCCACACTCAAAGGAGTTCTCATTACATTTATTGTCACACTATTTAACAGAATAGTGAGAACTACTAATGCTATCATCTGGACCGTCACTCCTTTCCCCGACTCGTCCCAGCTATATTCTCATTTCTTGAAGAGAACAGTGAAAGAAAGGGTGAGCTCAACTAGCCCAGTAAGAAATATTATGACTAAGATAATGCAGAATAAATTATCAATAGTCTTCAACAATGTTAAACCGATAAAATATAACAACTATCAATTTTAATTGCAGCGGAACAAGCAATCCATTAAAAGAGTCAAGTAGAGAATAAAATCTACTATCTTTTATGATTTAAAAAGGTTTTTCATCACTTCTATTGCTGAGACTCAGCTTAATAAATAAATCACATCATCGAATCATCCCTACACTACGAGCCAAGGATATTCATTAAATCATCAATGGTCATGACTATACCGAATAATCCATGGTCATAATCATACCAAAAACTGTCCATCAATACGCTACAGGTCACTGACGACTTTCACCACATCATTCGTCACATTACGGTCATGATTATACCGAATAATTCCTGGTCATAATCATACCAAGTCCATCTATGCACGTAAGCCAAAGATGACTTTCATCACAATATAAGCATGAGAATGATGACAATGATATAAGCATTAATCAAACGAAAATAAGGATAAATATTAAAGACTTTAAATTTATTCAAATATTATCAATCACTTAATAAATTTATAATATAATATTATTAATATTATAACAATATTTTAATCACTTCTTAAACTTATAAATAATTTATTTCAATTGTTTATACTTTAACAAATAATGCATTTAATCATTCAAAAATGTCATACTCCTAAGATTTCATCACCAATGATCAAATCTCTTATAAAAAATCTGCATATACCCTATATAGGATTTTCAAGCCATAAAATCCTATTTTCTAATTTTGTTACTTCACATAACATATTTAACTCATAGGTTCGTAACTAAACCATTTTCATGAAAAATTACCAAATCAACTTGTTATTTTTCTATCTTTTGCCCAAACACATATACATATATTTCATACACAACAAGTATTTTTTTATAATTTTTCAACTCCCTTAAGTATTTTTCAAAAATCAATTTCTAATTAATTCCTTAAGAAATTAGCTACCTCAAGTTTAACTCCAGAAATTTCCAAATCTTGGTAGGATCTTACACATGTTAATGTGAGCTTCCAGTTTAAATTTCATGGTCATCGGAGTTATAGAACTCCGGTTATAGCATTTTTGTCAGAAAAATCTAAATATTGAAATAGTCATAACTTGATCATTTTAAGTCGGAATGAGCTCATTTTTGGACAAGAGATACTTTATACCATATATTTTCATGTCCCAAAAGGTCAAAATTTATTTCACAAGCTAAGTGGCTAAAAATGCCCTTTTAAACTTCTGGGCAGTAGCCTTTTTGGTAATTTGCAGTTTTTGACTCATTTGCTAAAATCAGTACACACGAAAATCTACAACACTTTTTCCAGTGATTCCACTTGGATAACTTAGAAAACTCATAGATCTAACTCTAGAACTTGATCACACTTAAAAATTTGAAATATAATAGGAGATATGATCAATTGAATTTCATACTCTGTTTTTACCAAAATCTGATTTTCAACCCTTTGTGATTTCTAAGAAACTTCCATGTTTTCACGTAATAACCAACATAACTCATCATGACAATGACATAATAATTTAATAAAACAAGTTTAATAATAAGTTTTAAAGATTAATAAGTTAATTTATCCTGAACTCAATAACGTCCAAATTGTCAACATGATACTGCTTTGTAGAGTAAAATTCAAGAATGCTCAAAAAGAATATTTCCACGAAAAGATACTGGATGAAGCGCAAATATCCAGGATATTCCACTAATTTCAAGGAATATAGAAGCCAAAACTTTAACCAACTGAGTATAATAGAATGTATGACACTGCAAATGAATTTTCACCCGCCATTCGGTAATCTACGTATACAGATCATTTCCACAATTTAATAAGGAACGAATACAAAAGATCATTCACCGTGCATGTGGTAATCCACATAGACAGGTTATTCCAACATAATAATAAAGAATGGAATAACAGAAAGGTTCACCATGCGTGCGATAGACTGCACAGACAGGATATTCCGACAAAATAATAAATAATGGAACCAAGTCCAGCGTAAACGCACAGACAGGATATTCCGACAGAATGATAAATAATAGAACCAGGTCCGGCGTAAACGTACAGACGGGATATTCTGACAGAATAATAAATAATGAAACCAGGTCCGGCGTAAACGCACGGACAGGATATTCCGACAGAATAATAAATAATGAAACCAGGTCCGGCGTAAACGCACATACATGATATTCTGACAGAATAATATAGAACGGAATAATATAAGAATTTCACCATGTATGCGGTACTTCGCATAAACAGGTTATTCCAACATAAAAATGAAGAATAGAATAACAGAAGAATTTCACCATGTATACGGTAGTCCACGTATATAGGTTATTCCAACAGAATAATAAGAATGGAATAACAGAAGTTCTCTTCATTAATACGAAAGAAATAATACCCCTTACCTTAGAAGAAACTGGATATTAAAAAAGTGAGGTAGCAGACTTCTCTTCTTCTTTCTATCTATAATTTCTCTCTCTAGAGTTTTAGTGAATTCGTAAGAAATAATGAATGAATGAGCTTCCATTTATAGGAGAATGGACTGAATAGTAACTAATTCATGAACGGTCCAGATTGATTTACTTTTAAACGGACGGTCCATATTGATTTACTATTAAAGCTTAAAGCAACGGTCCATACTGATTCACTATTAAAACTTTAAACCCGCGATCCATATTGATTTACTATTAAAACTTTAAACCAGCAATCCATATTGATTTACTATTAAAACTTTAAACCAACTATTCATAATGATTTACTATTATAATTTTAACCAACGGTCTGAAAAATTAGCACATCTCCTCATGGAATAATATTGTACCCAAAAATAATTTGGACCAAAAAATATATATATTTTTCGGGTGAATAGTACCCCGTAAATAGTAACTCATGAATAGTAACTCATGGATAGTACTCCGATACGAATAGTGCTCCGAATACCCGATTGAACAATATAACCTCCAAACATCAATTATTATCGAAATAAATGTCAATTTCCACTAACACAAATAATTTCAACACAATGGAACTATCAAATTCATATTTAATCAACACGAACTTATTCATCATTTATATTATAACTCACAATATTTAACAACAGGTCGTTCCCAGGAAAGAGGGGGCTTTTTAATAAGGATTTTTCCCTATTGGCACGCAATTAGGTGACCAAACCTCTCCTTGACAGAACTTCTAGACATTGTAAATATTGCAATTTAATAATATGAATAACTTTGTTGTCTTAATAATTAATTTAATAATATAACATAATATGCAGATGATAATGTGACAATAATTGAATCAATAATATGAGAGATATGATGCAGCAATTACTGTAGCAATAATTGAATATAACTGAGTGACTTCTCACGTAAGCATCAATAATCAATACCGTGTGTTACTATGCAACCACGCATATTACTGTACTTTTACTACCGGGTAGTTCAATAGTTTAACAGTAAAACAATCGCCATTATTTTTATAAAATGATAATTCTGTCGTTTTCTTACTATGACAATACTTCCGTTGTGGGGTCCACCAATAATTGTGCCGTCGTACTAATATTCCCTGTTAAAACGAATATTTTCCGACCAATCGAATATTATATAACAACTTGCTTACTTTGCAAAATTTATAAATATTACCCCCAACTATAACATTATATCAAATCCACACCATAATATTCAAAAAAATATTTCGAGAAATTTAAATCTTTATTCATAAAATCTGGGGTCTCACAAACTATATGTTGAATTCTTATTGTGTTAGGAATTTGTGTAGAAAAAGAGAATTAATATAAGATTTTTATTTAAATCAGATAATGCCGCCTAGACGACATAATCGAAATCAAAGAGAAGAGCAATTAGTAAATAATAAAGGAGGTCAAGTGGACCCAATTCAGAATTTTGTGGATATGTTAGCCCAAGCTATGGGAAATAGAGCTCCAGCAGCAAGAGCGAGAGAACAGCCAGCTAATAGATTGGCGAATTTCAAAGACTTTAAAGCGGTATGACCGTCAGAATTTAAGGGAACTACAGATCTGATTTAAGCTCAAACTTGGGTGAAAGAAATGGAGAAAGCATTTATTATTGCGAGAGTAGCGGAAGAGCAAAAGATAGCTTTTGTAACTTATTTGATGAAGGGAGAAGCCAATTACTGGTGGGAGACTAATCAGGCGAGAGCTGGTACAGCTGTATTGACTTGGACAAGATTCAAGGAGTTATTCTTTGAGAATTACTTTTCACCGAGTATACAAGCTCGGATGGATGTTAAGTTTTTAGAACTGAAGCAGGAGAATATGTCGGCGTCTGAATATGCTACTAAATTCAATGAGTTAGCAAGATTTGCACCTCATCAGGTGGATACGGAGCTACGAAAGGCGAGAAAGTTTGAGAATGGGTTAAAGCCAGGAATATTCAACAAAGTACCTGTATTACAGATCAATACATTCGTGGCTTTGTTGGAGAAAGCAATCATTGCTGAAGGGGGAAGCGAAGCTGCATCCCGATATAATCAAGAGAAGAAGAAGAAGACAAATGAAGGAGGTAGTAGAACTGGTAGTAATCCAAACAAGAGAAAGTGGGTCGAGAATACCCAGTCGGGTAATAAGTCAGAGGAGAAAAGAAAAAGAGGTGAGCCTTGTACGAACTGTGGAAAGAATCATTCAGGAATTTATCTGAAGAATAAGGGAGTCTGTTATAACTGCGGTCAAGAGGGGCACATGTCGCCCAATTGTCCCAGTCCGAAGAAGATACAAAGTTGTTTTGCGTGTGGATCAACAGATCATCTGGTTCAGAATTGTCCGAAGAGGAATGTGGAGAAGGAAAGTGTCAACAAGGGACCCGGTAGCGAAACCTTAGCGATTCGAGGACCTACACAGCCAGGAAGACCAACAGGACGTACATTTAACATGACGGTGCAAGATGTAGTGGCAGCCCAGGAGGTGGCGACAGGTAATGATTTCGTTTAGAAATTAAATTACGCGAGAAATATGAGTTAAATATTACTGTGAATTGTTTTCTTTTATAGATTCAAATCACAGGTTAGAATATGAGACACAAATTAATATTGTGTTGATTAGAATGAATTGATGATACAACTTTAAAAGATGGTAAAGAATAAGAAAGCGGTGATTCCGAGGACGGAATCCTTATAAGGATGGGAGAATGTGATAACCCAAGATTTCAAATAATCCGAATTTTTTGAAATTTTTTTTATTATTTAATATTGATATTGACTATCAATATTGTGCTGAGTATCTGAGATACGAGTCTAAGAGAAGTAGTCAATTAATTTGTGTATTGACTGAGAAATAAGAGTAAAGTTGTGCTCAACAGAGAATAGATACCCTAATCATAAGTCCGAATAGGGATTCGATAGAAATTACGGTTATAATAAACATAACTATGAGTACGTGTTTGTACTGTGTAGAAATTTTGATTAGTGATTGATCGGGTAGGGTACAACATTAGTAAACACTAATAAGATATTAGAAACCCTAATATCAAGATTAGAAACCCAAACGTCCAGTTAGGAACCTTAATCGAATGTCGAGAAACCCTAATTTTAAATTTGAAAACCCTAAACCCTAATTAGGAAACCCTAATCCTAATTAGCAAGCCCTAATGTGATTAGAAAATCCTAATATAATTAGGAAATCCTAATTTCTAATTTAGAAAGCTTGATTTTCTATTTAAAATCTAATTAGAAAATTATTTTTCAAAACCTTAGGGTTAAACCCTAAGGGTTAAAACCTAAGGGTTGGGTCAAATGATAAGGATGCCAACAAAATGGTAAGCAAAAAGACCAAATTACCCTTTTACTTAAATTATAAATTAAAAGAGTTATGACCAAAATTGTTGCCACATCTCTTAAGTTACTACCATACACCTTTTCCCAGCCAACTTAAGCCACATTACAACAATTTTAACCACAAGAGCAAAGAGTGGGAGATTAAAGAGATAGAAAGTCTAAACATTTGGTTCATTTGCTCACCAACACTCAACCTATTCTTTCTCTCTCCAAACCTCCGAAATAATTAAGTGTTTCAGTCACTAGTTCAGCCTCTCAAGGATCAAAGATTGAACTAGAAAGGTAAAACCCTAACCTCACCTTTGATCTTGTATGCAAAGAAAGAATTCATGTTTATGTGTTTAGATGCTTGCTAGAAGATGTTATATGATGATATATCATAGATCTATGGCATCAAAATGCTTAAAAACCAAGTATTCAAAAACTGCCCAAGAACTCTAAAAGTGCTCTGACAAGCTAATGTCAGTGGCCTTAGATCTTTACCTGTTAATGTTTTGTGTTGTTTTAAGCTTTAGAACTGTAGTCTGACATGAGGACTGTGATCTGGAAGTGGAATCATAGCTATTCTATGTCTAGATTTTATGTTATTGTTGGTCAAACCTAGTTGACCGAGCATGACCGGGTGATTTCTAGGTAACCCAGAAATCCTTAATCAGTGTTTGACAAGATCTTCAAAGGCCAAGATCTGTCAAATGTTAGATGATATGTTGTTGTTGTTGTAGCAAAGTTGTAGCCTGCTAGATGGACTCTAGATCCATGTACTTAGATCCCATAAACATCAAACAGATCGAATGGAGTGGCTGGTCAAAGTAGGTCACTCGACCATGACTTAGAATTTTTGGAAAACCCAGAACTCGTAAGAACTAGCCCTCTGACATAGTTTGACCGGGCTAAATCTGGAGAATAAGATGTGCTTGGACTGATTTATTGATGTATATGTGTTCTTTGACATGTGTACTATATGTTTGAACCCTGAGATCGACCAGTTAATGACCAGAACCTAGATTAAATTGAGATAGAAAATGCCTACTCGAACTGCCTGGGTTTCTGGGTTACCCAAAAAACCCAAAAACGTTCTGACAGCAACTTTGAGGGCTTAGATATTCAAAGTGTATTGTTGTATGACCCATATTGTTGGTGATAATTGTAGTGTTACATAAACACTACAATATCCATGATTAAGATTGGTCAGAACATGCAAGAATTGAGAATCATAGATTGTCAAAGTGAGGACCTTGAACACTGGCTGTCAGTGTTCTTAAAGCCCAAGAACACCTATAGCGACGATTTTATTAATTTTATTTTCCTAATTTCCAGAGAATGCTCGAAAAATAGAAAATAATTTCTAAAAATTACAAAAATGATTTTAAAAATTATTTTCAGTTAAGAAAAATAATTTTTGAGAATTTGGAATATTTTTCATCAATATTTATAATTATTTGGATATTAATGATATTTAATTTATTTAATTAGTATATTAAAAAAATTAGAGAAAAATGATTTTAATATTATAAAAATCATTTTAAATGAGAATGAAGTGTTAGAAAAATGATCTTAGTCATAATATTTTTACTGGGCTAGTTGAGCTTACCCTTTTGCTTTCATTATTTTCTTCAAGAAATGAGAACGTAGCTGGGACTAGTCGGGGAATGGAGTGATGGTCCTAGATGGTTGTTTTAGTAGTCTTGACTACTTAGTGTGACAATAAATTTAATGAGGATTGAATTTGAATTTGGATATTGTCTATGAGATAATATTCGTGTAAAAACTCTTAGCTCATGTTGTATAATTAAGTTTGTATTTGTATTCAGTACCATGTATTTGGCAACTCAAGATGGGTGATGTATACCTATTTTGGGGGTGTCACACGTAGTGCATGGATAATTCAGTAATGTGGATTATTTATTAAGCTGAGTCTCAACAATAAAATTGATGATAAACTTTTTAAATCGTAGAAGATAGTAGATATCATGCTCTACTTGACTCTTCTAATGGATTACTTGTTTCGCTGCAGTTAAACTTGATGTTTATTGTATTTTATCAGTTTAACACTGTTGAAGGCTAACGATAATTTATTATGCATTATCTTAGTCATAATATTTCTTACTGAGTTAGTTGAGCTCACTCTTTTGCTTTCATTGTTCTCTTCAATAAATGAGAACGTAGCCGGGACTAGTCGGGAAACGGAGTGATGGTCCAAGATGGTGTTATAGTAATCCTCACTATTCTATAAAATAATGTGATAATAATTGTAATGAGGACTCCATTTGAGTTTGGATATTATCTAGAAGACAATATTCGTCTAAAAACTTTCAGCTCATGTTGTATAATTAAGTTTGTATTTGTATTTTGTATCATGTATTTGGCGACTCAGAATGAGAGATGTATACCTATTTTGGGGTGTCACAGGAGGGTATAATTGACCTTAAATTTGTAACGTTAAGGGCACTTTTAGAAGAAAAAAAATAGTTTAAGGTGTAAGTGGATATCGGGGTAAACGTCAGGGGTATTTTTGGACTTTTGTCCATAACACTAATACTACTATATGTAGTAGGGTTATGTTTGTTTGTAAGAATTATGTTTAATGTTAAGTGTCTTATTTGTTTTTAAATTTAAACTTGAGATTATTAGTTTAGGAATTATAAAATGACTTAATAGTTTTGATATTATAATTAAATTCCAGGATTATAATTCTAAGATTAATAGCTTTTGAATTATAATCTCATTATTCCCATCGATTATAATTATAATCCCGAGATATTTGTTTGCAAGGATTATAATATCAAACTATTAATCTTAGGATTAAATAGTCATAATCACACGTTTATTTTTTATGAGATTATTCATGTGATAACTTAAAATAATCTCATGTTATGTTTGTTTTTTACAAAATTAATTAAAAGATTGGACAAAAAATATTATTTGGGCTATTATACTCTTATCAGTAATAACATATTTTAAACTTGTTTATACATAAAAATAGTGCCTATAAATAAATAAAAAATTATTTAAACATATCACATGTACTTACTAGAAACAATTATGATGAAACTCGTAATGAAAAAATTATTTTAAGAAAAATAAATGAAAAACTTTTTAATAGTATATGTACATGTATTTTCAAAATAATTTTTTATTCTTATAACAAATAATAATTACAATTATGTTGAAATGTATTAATACATTAATTACTACATTTATTAAATTAATGTATTAATCAATGTATTACTTTTGATTACATTAAATTTTATTACGTTGAAATTATCACAGGAAAATAATACTACTTTTATTCCAAAATAAAATATTACAAACTTTTATGTGTCTAAGACACATGCTACTTTTTTCCTTATAATAATTGTATCAATTAAAATTAAATAAATTCATATTAATTTAAAATTTAATATGTTCATTTAATCTCAAAAATTAAATTGTATATTTAATTTAAAAACGAAGAGTATCGTTTTGTGTAATTATATGTATAAAAAATACACTTCCTTTCTTAAAAGTGTTATAAAACTTTAGCAAAAATATATAAAAATACTCTTATAATTGCTCTAATAATATTTAGAGAGAAAGAATAAAAAAAATAAAACTTCAGAGGGTTTTCTCTCCTCTTTTCATTTAGTAGCTTTCCTTTATATAGAGGAGAAAGCAGAAAGGGATTCACGGATGGCAGAAGTATAGGAGAAGGAAGAGTAGGAGAAGTGTAGGAGAAGGAAGAGTAGAGAATCATTTCATAATACTTCCCCTGATTTCCTACTATAGAAGATAATGTCTCATTAAAAACATTGTTAAGAAAATCCAGTGGGAAAAACTTAACGAAGGGAAAAAGAGTACATATCTTTTACATAAATATCTTAATTGACTGCCTCGTTAAAATCTTGTCAGGAAAAATCCATTGGGATAAAAATCGTGACTAAGGAAAAAGAGTACAGTCTTCCCCTCAAAAGGAATTCATTGCTTCTTGTTGAAATGTTGTCACAAGTCTTTCAGTCGACACATTCCAATCCTTTTCCGAAGTTTTGCAAACGTTGTATTTGGTAGCGACTTTGTGAATAAGTCGGCTAGATTATCACATGATCGAATTTGATGCACATCTATATCACCATTCTTTTGTAGCTCATGTGTGAAGAAGAATTTAGGTGAAATGTGCTTTGTTCTATCTCCCTTTATGTATCCTCCTCTAAGTTCAGCAATGCATGCAGCGTTATCCTCATACAAAATTGTAGGAATGTCTTTGATTGATGGTAATCCACATGATTTTTGAATATGCTGAATAATTGATCTCAACCAAACACACTCTCTGCTTGCTTCATGTATAGCGAGAATCTCTGAGTGATTTAAAGATGTAGCTGTCATGGTTTGCTTTGTGGATTTTCAGGATATAGCCGTGTCACAATATGTAAATACATAACCTGTTTGTGATCTTTCATTATGTGGATCTGATAAATATCCAGCATCGGCATATCCAACCAATTGTGACGTTGAATTTCTTGGATAAAATAACCCAAGATCTATACTTCCACGGAGGTATCTAAAAATGTATTTGATCCCATCCCAATGTCTCTTAGTAGGAGAAGAACTGTATCTTACTAACAAGTTGACAACAAAAATAATATCAGGTCGTGTACAGTTTGCAAGATACATAAGAGCACATATTGCACTTAGGTATGGAACTTCAGGTCCAAGAACTTCTTCCCCAAATTTTGAGAGGTCCAAATGAATCTTTATCAACGTCTAAAGATCGAACAATCATCGGGGTAGTCAAAGGATGTGTTTTATTCATATGAAAACGACTGAGAATCTTTTCAGCATATGTGGATTGATGAACAAAAAATCCAGGTGCTAAATGCTCCACTTGTATTCCCAAACAGAATTTTGTCTTTCCAAGATCTTTCATTTCAAATTCATCTTTTAAATAAGTAGCAGTTCTTGTGAGTTCTTCAGGAGTACCTACATGATTCAAATCATCCACATATACAACAATGATGGAAAATCCACTTTGTGATTTCTTAATAAAAACACATGGACATACTTGATCATTTATATATCCATCTTTTATTAAATAATCACTAAGTCGATTATACCACATACGACCAGACTGTTTCAACCCATACAACAAGCGTTGTAACTTGATTGAATATATGTGACGGGGCTTTTATAATTCAGCCATTTTCAATCCTTCAGGGATTCTCATGTAAATCTCACTGTCAAGTGAGCCATATAGATATGCTGTTACAACATCCATCAGACGTTTTTCCAAACCTTCCATGGTTGTCATACCTATTAGAAAGCGAAAAGTGACTCCATCCATTACTGGAGAATATGTATCATGATAATCAATACCAGGTTTTTGTGAAAACCCTTGAGCTACAAGTCGGGCTTTGTACATCACAATTTCATTTTTCTCATTTCGCTTTCGTACAAATACCCATTTGTTTCCAACCAGGATTACACCCAGAGGTGTTTGGACTACTGGTCCAAATACTTCTCTTTTCAATAGAGATTGTAGCTCAGTTTGAATAACATCTTTCCATTTTGGCCAATCTTTTATTTTCCGACATTCTTCCACGTTTTGTGGTTCAGGAGCCGTGTCAGAAATCAAAGTAATATCTGATGCTATACAGAAAGCAAATATATCGTCAATCATGACTTTGCTTCGATCCCATATTTTCTCATCATGTACATAATTTATTGAGATCTCTTGGTGTTCATCTCTTATCTCTTCACTGAGATTTTGAACCTCTTCTGGGGCTATTCCCACTCTTGAAATATGTGCTACTTTTGGAGCAGTTTGTACATCTTCTGGAGCGGGTATTCCTTCTGGGATTCCCTTATTTGCTTTTGATTTTCGTGGTACAGTGTCTTTTGCACCAACCGGTCTTCCACGCTTCTGGCGTGGTTTAGATTCTTCTATTATCTTATTCGTCAATTCTCCAAGAATTAATTTTTTAATAGGTATTTCTATCCTTGCTGGAGTATTCACTGCAGGTGTATGTGACTTTATCACTTTTCTAGCATCATTAAATGCATCTGGCATTTGATTTGCAATATTTTGTAAATGAATAATTCTTTGAACTTCAATTTCACATTGTCTTGTACGAAGATCAAGTGAATTTAAACCTGATGCATTCCATGATATTTCAGAGGGTTTTTTATTTAAAATTTTCCCTCATCCTAATGGTAGAAATACAGATTCATCAAAATGACAATCTACATAACGTGCAGTAAAAACATCTCCAGTTAAAGGTTCAAGATATCTGATAATAGAAGGAGAATCAAAACCAACATAAATACATATTCTTCGTTGGGCTCCCATCTTAGTTCTTTGTGGAGATGCAATTGGAACATATACCACACTCCCAAAAACTCGAAAGTGTGATATGTTGGGTGTCTGTCCAAGAACTAACTGCAGAGGAGAAAATTTATGAAGACCCGTTGGTTTTACTCGAATGATGACTGCAGCATGGAGAATTGCATGACCCCAAACTGAGGTAGGTAAGTTAGCCCTTAACATTAATGGTCGTGCAATTAGTTGAAGTCTTTTTTATTAAAGATTCAGCTAAACCATTTTGTGTATGAATATGAGGAACAGAATGTTCAATGGAGATTCCAATAGTCATACAAAAATCATTAAAAGTCATTGATGAAAATTCAGCTGCATTATCAAGTCGAATTGACTTGATTGGATGATCCGAGAACTGTGTCCGTAACTTGATTATTTGAGCAAGAAGTTTTGAGAAGGCAAAATTTCGAGAAGAGAGAAGACAAACATGAGACCATCTAGTTGAAGCATCAATTAAAACCATGAAATATCGAAATGGTCCAAACAATGGGTGAATGGGTCCACAAATGTCTCCTTGAATTCTCTCTAAGAATTTTGGGGCTTCTTTATAAACTTTTACTGGTGATGGTCGAACAATTAATTTTCCTCGAGAACACGCAGCACAAGAAAATTCACTACTAGGAAAAACCTTTTTATTTTTGAGAGGAAGACTAGTAGAATTTTCAATAATACGACGCATCATAGAAGTACCTGGATGACCGAGTCTTTCATGCCAAAGCATAAAGGATTTGGGATCTATAATTTTTGGAATCATAACATTATGAGACTCAATTGCTCTAATTTTCATAGTATATAATCCAGAAGAAATTGAATGAAGTTTTTCTAGGATATTCTTTTTTCCAGAAATAGTAGAAATGATGAGAAGATATTCATTATCATTCTCATTGGTTGTCTCAATGTGAAAACCATTTAGTCGAATATCTTTAAAACTAAGCAAATTTCTTCTTGATTTACTAGAATATAGAGCATTTTTGATAAAAACTTGTGTCTCATTTGGTAGCAAGAAACTAGCTTTTCCAAATCCCTCGACTAAATTTGATGTGCCAGAGATAGTTCCTACATTTCCCTTAGCTTTGATCAGTTGTGAAAAATATTTCTCACTTTGAAGTATTGTATGAGTTGTTGCACTGTCTGCTAAACATATATCCTCCATATCCATTAAAAAAATGGTCTGACACATATAAAAACATAAATAAGAAAAGTTACATTTCAAATATAATTTTATTCATGAGAAACACATACCACATATAGAATGAAAACTAATAATATTATACATGCAGGATGTTTAATTAAAACAAGAAATTAAACGATATCCCAAAAGATACTTTCACAAGGTTCAGTAATATCAACAACTTTTTTCTCATTGTTGGTCATTGGTGGAACATCAACAATATTCAATTGATGATTAACAAAGTTTGTTTCTGCCTCCATTACTTTGTTCTTTTGAGACTCTTGGAATAAATTAACTAGATGTCTCGGCGTACGACAGGTACGCGACCAATGCCCATTCATCCCACAACTAAAATAAACATCTGGTTTGTTCTTCATCTGTGTTGCATTTTCTTTATTTTTACCCGACTCAGACACTTGCCACTTCTGGTGGCCTGAATTGTCGCGGTTCTGGAATTTGTTGTTACGATGGCCTCGTTTATTCTTTCGCCCCCAAGGCTTCTTATTATATGACCATCTTTTGTCACGTTTATTCTGCTGGAATGACGTGCTGTTAATATCTGGCAATGGGGTAGCACCCGTTGGCCGTACTTGATGATTTTTCAACAACAATTCATTATTCTTTTCTGCAACAAGGAGGATAGACAACAATTCACTAAATTTTGTGAACTTACTCTGTCTATATTATTGTGACAGAATCATGTTGGTGGGATGAAAAGTTGAGAGTGTTTTCTCTAACATTTGATTGATGGTAATCCACATGATTTTTGAATATGCTGAATAATTGATCTCAACCAAACACACTCTCTGCTTGCTTCATGTATAGCGAGAATCTCTGAGTGATTTAAAGATGTAGCTGTCATGGTTTGATTTGTGGATTTCCAGGAGATAGTCGTGTCACAATATGTAAATACATAACCTGTTTGTGATCTTCCATTGTGTGGATCTGATAAATATCCTGCATCGGCATACCCAACCAATTGTGACGTTGAATTTCTTGGACAAAATAACCCAAGATCAATACTTCCACGAAGGTATCTCAAAATATGTTTGATCCTATCCCAATGTCTCTTAGTAGGAGAAGAACTGTATCTTGCTAACAAGTTAACAGCAAAAGTAATATCAGGTCGTGTACAGTTTGCAAGATACATAAGAGCACCTATTGCACTTAGGTATGGAACTTCATGTCCAAGAACTTCTTCCCCACTTTATAGAGGCCGAAATAGATCTTTATCAACTTCTAAAGATCGAACAACCATCGGGGTAGTCAAAGGATGAGCTTTATCCATAGGAAAACGACTGATAATCTTTTCAGCATATGTGGATTGATGAACAAAAATTCCAGATGCTAAATGCTCCACTTGTATTCGCAAACAGAATTTTGTCTTTCCAAGATCTTTCATTTCAAATTCATCCTTTAAATAAGTAGCAGTTCTTGTGAGTTCTTCAGGAGTACCTACAACATTCAAATCATCCACATATACAGCAATGATGGAAAATCCACTTTGCGATTTCTTAATAAAAATACATGGACATACTTGATCATTTATATATCCATCTTTTATTAAATAATCACTAAGTCGATTATACCACATACGACCAGACTGTTTCAACCCATACAACGAGCGTTGTAACTTGATTGAATATATGTGACGTGGCCTTTGTGATTCAGCCATTTTCAATCCTTCAGGGATTCTCATATAAATCTCACTATCAAGTGAGCCACATAGGTATGCAGTTACAACATCCATCAGACGTGTTTTCAAACCTTCCATGGTTGCCATACCTATCAGAAAGCGAAAAGTGACTCCATCCATTACTGGAGAGTATGTCTCCTGATAATCAATACCAGGTTTTTGTGAAAACCCTTGAGCTACAAGTCGAGCTTTGTACCTCACAATTTCATTTTTCTCATTTCGCTTTCGTACAAATACCCATTTATTTCTAACCGGGATTACACCCAGCGGTGTTTGGACTACTGGTCCAAATACTTCTCTTTTCAATAGAGATTGTAGCTCAGTTTGAATAGCATCTTTCCATTTTGGCCAATCTTTTCTTTTCTGATATTCTTCCACGTTTTGTGGTTTAGGATCCGTGTCAGGAATCAAAGTAATATCTGATGCTATAGAGAAAGCAAATATGTCATCAATCATGACTTTGCTTCGATTCCATATTTTCTCATCATGTACATAATTTATTGAGATCTCTTGGTGTTCATCTCTTATCCCTTCACTGAGATTTTGAACCTCTTCTGGGGCTATTCCCACTCTTAGAATATGTGCTGCTTCTGGAGCGGTTTGTACCTCTTCTAGGGCTATTTTCACTCTTGGAATAAGTGTTACTTCTAGAGCGGGTATTCCTTCCGGGATTCCCTTATTTGCTTTTGATTTTCGTGGTACAGTGTCTTTTGCACCAATCGGTCTTCCACGCTTCTGGCGTGGTTTAGATTCTTCTATTACCTTATTCATCAATTCTCCAGGAATTAATTTTTCAATAGGCATTTCTATCCTTGCTGGAGTATTCACTGCAGGTGTATGTGACTTTATCACTTTTCTAGCATCATTAAATGCATCTGGCATTTGATTTGTAATATTTTGTAAATGAATAATTCTTTGAACTTCAATTTCACATTGTCCTGTACGAGGATCAAGTGAATTTAAATCTGATGCATTCCATGATATTTCATAGGGTTTTTTATTTAAAACTTTCCCTCCTCCTAATGGTGGAAATACAGATTCATCAAAATGACAATCTACATAACGTGCAGTAAAAACATCTCCGGTTAAAGGTTTAAGATATCTGATAATAGAAGGAGAATCAAAACCAACATAAATACCTATTCTTCGTTGGGCTCCCATCTTAGTTCTTTGTGGAGGTGCAATTGGAACATATACCGCACTTCCAAAAACTCGAAAGTGTGATATGTTGGGTATATGTCCAAGAACTAACTGTAAAGGAGAAAATTTATGAAGAGCCGTTGGTCTTACTCGAATGATGGCTGCAGCATGAAGAATTGCATGACCCCAAACTGAGGTAGGTAAGTTAGCCCTTAACATTAATGGTCGTGCAATAAGTTGAAGTCTTTTTATTAAAGATTCAGCTAAACCATTTTGTGTATGAATATGAGGAACGGAATGCTCAATGGAAATTCCAATAGTCATACAAAAATCATTAAAAGTCATTGATGAAAATTCAGTTGCGTTATCAAGTCGAATTAACTTGATTGGATGATCCGGTAACTGAGCCCGTAACTTGATCATTTGAGCAAGAAGTTTTGAGAAGGCAAAATTTCGAGAAGAGAGAAGACAAACATGAGACCATCTAGTTGAAGCATCTATTAAAACCATGAAATATCGAAATGGGCCAGACAATGGTTGAATAGGTCCACAAATGTCTCCTTGAATTCTCTCTAGGAATTTTGGGGCTTCTTTATAAACTTTTACTGGTGATGGTCGAATAATTAATTTTCCTCGAGAACACGCAGCACAAGGAAATTCACTACTAGGAAAAACCCTTTTATCTTTGAGAGGATGACCATTAGAATTTTTAATAATACGACGCATCATAGAAGTACCTGGATGACCGAGTCTTTCATGCCAAAGCATAAAGGATTTGGGATCTATGATTTTTGGAATCATAACAGTATGAGACTCAATTGCTCTAATTTTCGTAGTATATAATCCAGAAGAAATTGAATGAAGTTTTTCTAAAATATTCTTTTTCCAGAAATAGTAGAAGTAATGAGAAGATATTCATTATCATTCTCATTGGTTGTTTCAATATGAAAACCATTTAGTCAAATATCTTTAAAACTAAGCAAATTTTTTCTTGATTTACTAGAATATAAAGCATTTTTGATAAAAACTTGTGTCTCATTTGGTAGCAAGAAACTAGTTTTTTCAAATCTCTCGATTAAATTTGATGTGCCAGAGATAGTTCCTATATTTTCCTTAGCTTTGATTAGTTGTGAAAAATATTTCTCACTTTGAAGGATTGTATGAGTTGTTGCACTGTCTGCTAAACATATATCCTCCATATCCATTAAAGATGGTCTGACACATATAAAAACATAAATAAGAAAAGTTACATTTCAAATATAATTTTATTCATGAGAAACACATATCACATATAGAATGAAAACTAATAACATTATACATGCAGGATGTTTAATTAAAACAAGAAATTAAACAATATCCCAAAAGATACTTTCAGAAGGTTCAGTAATATCATCAACCTTTTCCTCATTGTTGGTCATTGGTGAATCATCAACAATATTCAATTGATGATTAACAAAGTTTGTTTCTGCCTCCATTACTTTGTTCTTTTGAGACTCCTAGAATAAATTAGCCAGATGCCTCGGCGTACGACAGGTACGCGACCAATGCCCTTTCATCCCACACCTAAAACAAACATCTAGTTTGTTCTTTATCGGTGCTGCATTTTCTTTATTTTTACCCGACCCAGACACTTGCCACTTCTGGTGGCCTGAATTGTCGCGGTTCTGGATTTTGTTGTTACGATGGCCTCGTTTATTCTTTCGTCCCCAAGGCTTCTTATTATATGACCATCTATTGTCACGTTTATTCTGTTGGAATGACGTGTTGTTAATATCCGGCAATGGGGTAGCACCCGTTGGCCGTACTTGATGGTTTTTCAACAACAATTCATTATTCTTTTTTGTAACCAGGAGGATAGACAATAAGTCACTAAATTTTGTGAACTTACTCTGTCTATATTGTTGTGACAAAATCATGTTGGTGGGATGAAAAGTTGAGAGCGTTTTCTCCAACATTTGGGATTCAGAAACTGGATCTCCGCACAAAGCCAAAGTAGAGGTTATTCTATAAATATTGGAACTATATTTCGTAATTGATTTGTAATCTTGTAGCCTTAAAATAAGCCACTCAAATTTGGCATTAGGGAGAACAACCAATTTTTGGTGATCAAATCTTTCCTTAAGTTGTGTGCATAAAAATAAAGGATCTTTGACTGTACTCAGTCTTTAATCCTTCATCAATATGGTGACGAAGAAAAATTATGACTTTTGCATTTTGTGCCGAAGTAGCTGTATTTCCTGATTCAATGGTCTTTTCTAACTCATTTGCACTAAGGTGCAATTCTGCATCAAGTGCCCAAGCCAAATAATTGTCTCTAGAGATTTTTAAAATAGAAAAATCTATTTTTGCCAAGTTTGCCATCTATTCTGGGTTAAAACACAATTTTATTATTTATTAAAACAATAAATAATTGCATGTATGAAATATGAAAAATAAACTACGTCACTGTAAGATCCCGAATTTTATGAAATAAAAGTATTCAATTTTTTTTATAATTACTATTCAGTAAATGGTTAAATTGATAAATGTTAAAGTTAAGGGTGATATATGATTTTTTTTTTCACAATACATAAGTGGTTATAAAATATTCATTTTTGTCGGGGAATATTCGTTTGGTCGTGGAATATTCTTTCTGTCGGGGAATATTCGTACGACGGCGCAGCCATTTGTGGGCCCCATAACAGAATAACTGTCGGATGAAGAAAATGACAAATTTGAGTGTTTACAAATAACGGCGTAGTTGTTACCGTTAACACTTTTAGAATACCCGGTGGTTAAAATACAGTAATACGCGTTATTGCACAGTAGCACACGATATTGCACAGTATTTTTGAAATTATTGATTCTTACGTAAGAAGGTACTACTCAATAATTGTTACAGTAATTACTATTCAATATTTTATTTTATTGATTCAATAATTGCTACGTTGAAATTTTATATTATTGTTGTTCAATAATTGTCACTGCACAGTATTTCCCATTATCAGATCAATAATTCATATTATTTGAATAATATTATTAGATAACATTATTGGTAATGTCTAGAAAGTTCTGTCTAAAGAGAGGTTTGGTCACCTAATTGCGTGCCAGTAAGGAGAAATTCTTATTGAAAAGCCCCCTCTTTCCTGGGAACGGCCTAGTTGTCATAAATGTGATTCTGTAATATTATTTGTGAATAATTAATTATTGATTCATATGATAAGGAAATATTTATTTTATGTGGATATAAATGAGGGATATATTTTTGTGGTTAAAAATGAAGGAGTTAATGTTGAGATTTTAATCAGTATTTTTTTCGGAATGGAGGTATTAAAAATAAGGATTTTTAAGATATTTTGTGAGGGTTATAATTATTAATTCGACCGTTGAATCGTGGTAATATTTGGATATGTTATACATATATAAGTTGAGTATATGTCCACAAATTTTGAACCGTTAAAAATGAACGTATGATTTGTTATGAATTTTACAAGATGACTGGTTCAGAAATTGTTGAATTTTCGGAGTTAATCATTTTAGTAGAAAATTCTAGAATTGGCGGGCCCCACTCTTGGTCGGTGAAGAAATGTGCTGAGATTTTTATTCAAATGTGGTAGGTGGGAATAGTAGCAGGTAAAGTCATCAGGTTGCAGGTTAAGTCTGCTTCGGCGTGCTAACATTTTCCTATAAATAGAGGGCTAAGTTAGAATTGAAAATCACACCAGAATTCATAAGGTTTCTCTCTTTTTCTCTCTAGATTATCGAGTGTATTTTGTGAGTATTTAGATACTTGGTGAGTTGTTATTCATCAGTGCAAGTTTCTTTCAACGTCATATCCGATATCCAGTCAGAAGTGCTGCTCTTTTGAGGTAGGGGATAGTAAGGGATTTTAAGGGTTATTATATTTTTCAGTTCGTAATTCTTCTGACCTTCAGAAAATTCTGAAAAAATTTAAAATGATATTTTGATGAGTTTTATTGATTGTGTCCAAAAATAGTGATTTTTGGATGTATAGATTAAGAGTTATGAATTTTACGAGAAAAGACTATTTTAAAAGTAACCGCTTATAACTCCTAGTGGTTAACTCCAAAATTGATGAAATTTTTATTGGAAATATATCTATATAATATGAGCGTACTCTGTGAATTTCGAAATTTTTAGATAAAAGTACAATTTATGATAAATGTCTAAATATTCGGCGGTTTTGGCCATATGAAAAATAGTAAATGAATTTTAAAAATTCTGAGAAAAATATATGTTCAATATGGGACTATATTATGCTAAATCCCAGAAAAAAAATATTTTTGGAACTGATTTGGTATTTTTCATAAAAATAGACTAGTTATGAGTAAATGAATTAAATACGTTATGTGAAGTAAGAAAATTGGAAAATAGGATTTTATGGCTTGAGAATCCGATATGAGGTATGTGTAGATTTTTGATGAGAGTTTTGGTTATTGGTGATGAAATCTTATGAGTTTGACATTTTATGATGATTAAATACATTATTTAGTAAAGTGTAAACAATTAAAATAAATTGTTTATAAGTTTAAGAAATGTTATTTCAATATCATTATACCGAAATATTGGTATGAATTTTATTGTAGAATTTCTACCTTTTTGTGTCGGGTTTACTATTCATGAGTTACTATTCACGAAGTTACTATTCACGAGTTACTATTCATGATAAAATTGATTTTTTTTTCTAACCAAATTATAGTTGATTTATGAATATTACTCTTGAAATTAAAACTATACGTTGATTATGTGAGACCCCGGATTTTATGAATAAATATTAATATTCTCGAAATATTTTTATTATTATTTTTTTTATATTATGGTATGGATTTGATATAATGTTATAGTTGTGGGTAGTATTTATAAATTTTGTAAAGTATGCAAGTTGTTATATAATATTCGATTGGTCGGAGAATATTTTTTTTGTCGAAAAATATCCGTACGACGGTATAATCATTGGTAGACCCCACAACAGAATTATTGTCGGATTGAGAAAACAACAAAAATATTTTATGAAAATAACGGCGGAAGTTTTACCGTTAACTGTTGAAATACCCGGCATTAAAAGTACAGTAATACACGTGGTTGCATAGTAGCACACGGTATTGATTATTGATGGTTATGTGAGAAATCACTCAGTTTTGTTCAATTGGGTATTCAGGACACTTTTTGTGTCGGAGTACTATTCACGAGTTACTATTCATGAGTTACTATTCACGGGTTACTATCCCAAATTACTATTCACTCTAGTATTGTTCACTCAGGTATTTGGGACACTTTTCGTGTCGGAGTACTATTCACGAGTTACTATTCACGAGTTACTATTCATGAGTTATAATATTAATGATGAATGTTGTTCGGAGTTGAATTTGGAGACGCGGACGTGATATTTGAGTCCGGAACGTCGAAATTAGTAAAAATAGTCTATAAACACAAAATTTTCTGAAATTCACTATTTGGTCAAAAAGTCAACAGTTGACTTTTTCGGAAAAAGTCAAACTTCGAAATTTCAAAATTTATATTTTTGATAAAAAAAATGGTTTCATTATGTTAGAATTGTTTGTGTTAGTGAAAATCGACATTTATTTCGATAATAATTGATATCTGGAGGTTATATTGACCAATCGGGTATTTAACCGAATAAATGAGCAATTGATTGCTATTATTTCACATGATTATACCTATTTATTCACATGTTATACTGTTGACTCACATTCTTGTTACTATTAGGGGAGTTGGAGTAAGATTGATAATACTTGCATGACTAAATTAAAAATGGAGGTATAGAGGGAGGTACTATATTGTAATTAATTTTTCACATGTTTAGAACTATTGAGTCACATGATTTTACTATTGATTCACATGATTTACTATTAGGGGAGTTGGTGCAAGTTTGATAATACTTGGATGATTGAATTAAAAATGAAAGAAAAGTTGGAGGTATTGTACTATAATATTTCGAGCCCCAAAACGTGCAATTATCGAAACTATGTTTTCTTATAAATAGAAGTTCATTCTTCCTTCATTTTTCACCAATTCACTAAAGCTTTAGAGCCATTATTATAGAGAGAAATTATAGAGAGAAGCTATAGAGAGAAAATCTATAGAAGAAGAGAAGTCTGCTCCCTCACTACTCCTATATTCAGTTTCTTTCAAAGGTAGGGAATATTATTTCTTTCTTTTATCTTCATGAAGAGAATTTCTGTTGTTTCATTCTTTGTTATTATGTTGGAATAACCTGTTTATGCGAAGTACCGCATACTTGGTGAAATTCTTCTATTATTCCATTCCTTATTATTCTGCTGGAACATCCTGTCTGTGCGTTCTACACCGGACCTGGTTCCATTATTTATTATTCTGTTGGAACATCCTGTCTATGCGTTCTATGCCGGACCTGATTCCGTCTTTACTATTTTGTTGGAATATCATGTCTGTGCGTTCTACGCCGGACCTGGTTTCGTCTTTACTATTCTGTTAGAATATCCTGTCTGTGCGATTTACGCCGGACCTGGTTCCGTTATTTATTATTCTGTTGGAATAACCTGCCTATGCGGTCTATTGCATGCCTGGTGATTTCTTTTGTTATTCCATTCCTTATTATACTCAGTTGGTTAAAGTTTTGACTTCTATACTCCATGAAATTAGTGGAATATCCTTTATATTTGCGCTTCATCCAGTATCTTTTCATGGAAATATTCTTCTGAGCATTCTTGAATTTTACTCCACAAAGCAGTATCATGTTGACAATTTGGACGTTATCAGTTCATGGATAAATTAATTCTTGAACTTGTTTTATTGAATTCGTATATCATTGTCATTATCCTCATGATTATATTTTGTTGAAAGTCATCTGTGGCCTGTAGTGCATAGATGAACTTAGTATGATTATGACCAGGGATTATTCGGTGTAATCATGACCGTAATATTACAAATGATGTGGTAAAAATCCTCATTTGCCGTAGTGCATTGATGGACAGTTTTTGGTATGATTATGGCTATTGATTCTCTTTGGCCGTAGTGTAAAGATGAATTGTTTTATGGCATGATCAGGACCATTGATGAAAACATGATTATATTTAGCCGTAGTGCATGGATATATCGTGGTCGTGATACTAAAGAATATCATTGGCCGTAGTGCAGGGGTGATTCGATGATGTGGATTATTTATTAAGCTGAGTCCCAGCGATAAAATTCATGAAAAACCTTTTAAATCATAAAAGATAGTAGATTTTATTTTCTACTTGACTCTTTTAATGGATTGCTTGTTCCGCTATAGTTAAACTTGATGTCTATTATATTTTATCAGTTTAACATTGTTGGAGACTAATGATAATTTATTCTGCATTATCTTAGTCATAATATTTCTTACTGGGCTAGTTGAGCTCACCCTTTTGTTTTCATTGTTCTCTTCAGGAAATGAGAATATAGTTGGGACGAGTCGGGGAACGGAGTGATGGTCCAGAGAATAGCATTAGTAGTCCTCACTATTCTATGAAATAGTGTGATAATAATTGTAATGAGGACTCCTTTTGAGTTTGGATACTCTGTAGAAGATAATATTTGTATTCAAACTCACAGTTTATGTTTTGTCGTGTTGTACACGACAGTTGTATTAGTAAGATGTATTTAATTTCTGTACCATGTATCTGGCGACCTAAGATGGGTAATGTATACCTATATTTGGGGGCGTCACAGATCATATTATTTTTATTATCATATATAACATTTTTATAACCCTAATGATGATATTTCTCTTTGACTTAAGTGTAAAGATGAGTAGATTTTTGGTATGATCATGACTATGGGTTCTCTTTGGCCAGTAGTGCAAAGATGAATTGTTGACTGGTATGATCATGACCATTGAGTTTATAATTGAATATCTTTAGCTTAAGTGCAAAAGTGAAATAATCAACATGGTTATAATTATTGTTTATATAAATTCTGAAATGATTATATATTTCTTTGAGATATTAATATATTTGGCATGTAGTGCAAATATGAACTGTTGATGAATATATTTGGCCTGTAGTGTAAAGATGAATTGTTGATGAATATCTTTGGCCCGTAGTACAAAGATGCCATGTTGTTGAATATCTTTGGCCAGTAGTGCAAAGATGAACAGATGTTGAGATGAACATGACCAACTGGTGATACAAATGAATATCTTTGACCGTAGTGCAAAGATGAAGTTATTAGTATGATTATGAACAGGAAATGTGATTTGGTGTAACCATTATCTTTGATGTTTTAGGTAATGATAGGTGATAAAAATTATATTCGTCGTGGATGAGAAGAGGAATTTAGAACTACAGTTATAATTATGAGTTATTCATATGATTGTGGACTAAAATTGTTGATTGATGTTACAGGGATAAAACATTGTTGGTGGATTTTTAACATGAAGAAGATAATAGACTTTATAGTCTATTTGACTCTTCTAATGGATTGCTTGTTCCGTTGTAACTATGGTTAAAATTTTTATCATCTACCATATGTTCTAAATCTCTGATTTAATTCTGTTGAAGGCTATTGATAACTTATTTATCTTTAGTCATGATATTCTTTACTGGGCTAGTTGTGCTCACCCTTCTGTTTCACAATTCCTTTCAGGTAATAAGAGTGTAGCTGGGTCGAGCGGGGGTAACAGGGGAATAGAACGGTGGTCATCATTTAGTAGTTATATTTGGTGAATCATCTAGGGTGAAGCGAACTCAACGTTGAAAGGGTGTTTTGCCACTATCATACAAGATGTCTAATGACATACAACCTCGTGTCATCATAAGACAGGATTGTGCTCATCCACTTGCTGAGTATATTTACGAGTACTACCTATAAAATCTTGGTGTTTGTTTGAAGTATAATTCTCAATTAGAGACAGTGGAGATAATGATAAGTCAAGAGAAGACTCACCATTGGGAAGAATATGATAGTAATCTTCTCGTTTTTCTTTGGGGTATATTGGGTCAACCAAGGATAATTCTATGGCCATATGATATCTATCACAACCTAGAAGCATGGCCTCCTATGTACAAAGGTTTCCTTGAGCACTTCCCAAAGATTCTAATTTCTAAAACAGTTTTTGACTATACCTTTATGTAAGGTGTCATTGTGAGGTGATGTCCACTGATGGGACATGAGTCACAGTTGGTATATATTTGTATCCAAACTCACAGCATATGTGTTGTTGTATTTTACACGATAATTATTGTAATAAAGTTTTAGTTATTTTCTGTACCATGTATTTGGCGACTCGGAATAGGTTGGATGGAATGGACCTATTTTGGGGTTGTCACATTTGGTATCAGAGCTTAGGGATATGATCTCTGGCGGAGATCGGGAAATAGGACTAGGAGGGGAGAGATGAGTAAATCCTTCGCTAGTGTGTCCTACCTAAGCTTATTTGTTGGTCAGTCATAATATTAGGATATTATGTGATATGTTAATTTGTTTAATTAACCCTTGTTTTATGGCAGTATTTGAGAATGGCTACTGAGAATGTTAACAATGGAGTGAATGAGACCGTGGGGATACCTCTAATCACCAACCAGGATAATGTGATGTCAGGCGAAGTAGGAATTAGAGAAATCCATGTAGTCAGTGAAGAATTAATAGTTGCACCCGAGCTAGTCGTAGAGGTAGTAACAGAGAATGAGGAAAAAGAAGCACCTGAGGAGAAATTATTAGAGGTATTATATGATCAAAATGTAGAATTTCAAAATCATATTCATGAGTTAGAAGAACAGGCTGAAGAACGACAGGCTGTCGTGGAGCAAAAGGATGCAACAATTCAAGCTTGTGTTACCCGATATGTGATGCTTGAACAGAAGCATTCTTTGGCAGAGTATAAGATGATAGAGATGGAATCTGAGCTGAAAGAAGAAAAAACTGAACGAGTGAGAATAAGTGATGCATGGGCAAAAGCCACACGACACATGGATATTGTGGAAAGAGATGTCCGATCTAAGAAGGCTAAAATAGATGATATGAATTTCTCTTTTTGGAAAGCAATTGGGAGAACCTAACATCGAGTTTTGAATTACCCTGTACAGAGCGGTCAACCTGAATTCGATATGGATCGAAGATTGATGATTCAGATCATGAATCAGGAGTACGACGAGGCAGTTGAGGGAGGAATATGCCCTATAGAAAAGTACATTCCAACGGTAGTGATGACACCAAATGTTGCTCCAGACAAGTCAAAGCCGGGTAGTTCAAGGGAGAGCGGTTGTCATGACTTCCCAACAAGTGAGGAACCCAAATGAAGTTATCACGGGAGATGAGCAATGGAGAAATCATAATGACCCGGGAGATAGAATCTGAAATGAAAGCAAGGTATTCTCAACTTTTCGAAATACCAGGTATGTAAATTTCGGGGACGAAATTTCATAAGGAGGGGAGATTGTAAGACCCCGAATTTTATGAAATAAAAGTATTCAATTTTTCTTATAATTACTATTCAGTAAATGGTTAAATTGATAAATGTTAAAGTTAAGGGTGATATATGATTTTTTTTTCAAAATACATAAGTGGTTATAAAATATTTATTTTTGTCGGGGAATATTCGTTTGGTCGTGGAATATTCTTTCTGTCGGGAAATATTCGTACGACGGCGCAGCCATTTGTGGGCCCCATAACAGAATAACTGTCGGATGAAGAAAACGACAAATTTGAATTTTTACAAATAACGGCGTAGTTGTTACCATTAACACTGTTGGAATACCCGGTGGTTAAAATACAGTAATACGCGTTATTGCACAGTAGCACACGGTATTGCACAGTATTTTTGAAATTATTGATTCTTACGTAAGAAGACACTACTCAATAATTGTTACAGTAATTACTGTTCAATATTTTATTTTATTGATTCAATAATTGCTACGTTGAAATTTTATACTATTGTTGTTCAATAATTGTCACTGCACAGTATTTTCCATTATCAGATCAATAATTCATATTATTTGAATAATATTATTAGATAACATTATTGGCAATGTCTAGAAAGTTCTGTCTAAGGAGAGGTTTGGTCACCTAATTGCGCGCCAGTAAGGAGAAATTCTTATTAAAAAGCCCCCTCTTTCCTAGGAATGGCCTAGTTGTCATAAATGTGATTGTGTAATATTATTTGTGAATAATTAATTATTGATTCATATGATAAGGAAATATTTATTTTATGTGGATATAAATGAGGGATATATTTTTGTGGTTAAAAATGAAGGAGTTACTGTTAAGATTTTTATCAGTATTTTTGTCTAAATGGAGGTATTAAAAATAAAGGTTTTTGAGATATTTTGCGAGGGTTATAATTATTAATCCGACCGTTGAATCGTGGTAATATTTGGATATGTTATACATATATAAGTTGAGTATATGTCCACAAATTTTGAACCGTTAAAAATGAACGTATGATTTGTTATGAATTTTACAAGATGACTGGTTCAGAAATTGTTGAATTTTCGGAGTTAATCATTTTGGTAGAAAATTTTAGAATTGACGGGCCCCACTCTTGGTTGGTGAAGAAATGTGCTGAGATTTTTATTCAAATGTGGTGGGTGGAAATAGTAGCAGGTAAAGCCATCAGGTTGTAGGTTAAGTCTGCTTCGGCGTGCTAACATTTTCCTATAAATAGAAGGCTAAGTTAGAATTGAAAATCACACCAGAATTCATAAGGTTTCTCTCTTTTTCTCTCTAGATTATCGAGTGTATTTTGTGAGTATTTAGATACTTGGTGAGTTGCTATTCATCAGTGCAAGTTTCTTTCAACGTCATATCCGATATTCAGTCAGAAGTACTGCTCTTTTAAGGTAAGGGATAGTAAGAGATTTTAAAGGTTATTATATTTTTCAGCTCGTAATTCTTCTGACCTTCAAAAAATTCTAAAAAAATTTGAAATGATATTTTGATGAGTTTTATTGATTGTGTCCAAAAATGGTGATTTTTGGATGTATAGATTAAGAGTTATGAATTTTACGGGAAAAGACTATTTTAAAAGTAACCGCTTATAACTCCTTGTGGTTAACTCCAAAATTGATAAAATTTTTATTGAAAGTATATCTATATAATATGAGCGTACTCTATGAATTTCAGAATTTTTGGATAAAAGTACAATTTATGATAAATGTCTAAATATTCGGCGGTTTTGGCCATATGAAAAATAGTAAATGAATTTTAAAAATTCTGAGAAAAATATATGTTCAATATGGGACTATATTCTGCTAAATTCCAGAAAAAAAAATATTTTTAGAACTTATTTGATATTTTTTATGAAAATGGACTAGTTATGAGTAAATGAATTAAATACGTTATGTGAAGTAAGAAAATTAGAAAATAGGATTTTATGGCTTGAGAATCCTATATGAGATATGTGCAAATTTTTGATGAGGGTTTTGATTATTGGTGATGAAATCTTATGAATTTGACATTTTATGATGATTAAATACATTATTTAGTAAAGTGTAAATAATTAAAATAAATTGTTTATAAGTTTAAGAAATATTATTTCAATATCATTATACCGAAATATTGGTATGAATTTTATTATTGAATTTCTACCTTTTTGTGTCGGATTTACTATTCATGAGTTACTATCCATGAGTTACTATCCATGAGTTACTATTCACGAAGTTACTATTCACGAGTTACTATTCATGATAAAATTGGTTTTTTTTTCTAACCAAATTATAGTTGATTTATGAATATTACTCTTGAGATTAAAAATATACGTTGATCATATTATTTTTATTATCATATATAACATTTTTATAACCATAATGATAATATTTCTCTTTGACTTAAGTGTAAAGATGAGTAAATTTTTGGTATGATCATGACTATGGGTTCTCTTTGGCCAGTAGTGCAAAGATGAATTGTTGACTGGTATGATCATGACCATTGAATTTATAATTGAATATCTTTAGCTTAAGTGCAAAAGTGAAATAATCAACATGGTTATAATTATTGTTTATATAAATTCTGAAATGATTATATATTTCTTTGAGATATTAATATATTTGGCCTGTGGTGCAAATATGAACTATTGATGAATATATTTGGCCTGTAGTGCAAATATGAACTGTTGAGGAATATCTTTGGCCTGTAGTGCAAAGATGAATTGTTGATGAATATCTTTGGCCCGTAGTGCAAAGATGACATGTTGTTGAATATCTTTGGCTAGTAGTGCAAAGATGAACAGATGTTGAGATGAACATGACCAACTGGTGATACAAATGAATATCTTTAACCGTAGTGCAAAGATGAAGTTATTAGTATGATTATGAACAGGAAATGTGATTTGGTGTAACCATGATCTTTGATGTTTCAAGTAAAGATAGGTGATAAAAATTATATTCGTCCTGGATGAGAAGAGGAATTTAGAACTACAGTTATGATTATGAGTTATTCATATGATTGTGGACTAGAATTGTTGATTGATGTTACAGAGATAAAATATTGTTGGTGGATTTTTAACATGAAAAAGATAATAGACTTTATAGTCTATTTGACTCTTTTAATGGATTGCTTGTTCCGCTGCAACTATGGTTGAAATTTTTATCATCTACCATATGTTCTAAATCTCTGATTTAATTCTGTTGAAGGCTATTGATAACTTATTTATCTTTAGTCATGATATTCTTTACTGGGCTAGTTGTGCTCACCCTTCTGTTTCACAATTCCTTTCAGGTAATAAGAGTGTAGCTGGGTCGAGCGGGGGTAACAGGGGAATAGAACGGTGGTCATCATTTAGTAGTTATATTTGGTGAATCATCTAGGGTGAAGCGAACCCAACGTTGAAAGGGTGTTTTGTCACTATCATAAAAGATGTCTAATGACATACAACCTCGTGTCATCATAAGACAGGATTGTGCTCATCCACTTGCTGAGTATATTTACGAGCACTACCTATATAATCTTGGTATTTGTTAGAAGTATAATTCTCAATTAGAGACAGTGGAGATAATGATAAGTCAAGAGAAGACTCACCATTGGGAAGAATATGATAGTAATCTTCTCGTTTTTCTTTGGGGTATATTGGGTCAACCAAGGATAATTTTGTGGCCATATGATATCTATCACAACCTAGAAGCATGGCCTCCTATGTACAAAGGTTTCCTTGAGCACTTCCCAAAGATTCTAATTTCTAAAACAGTTTTTGACTATACCTTTATGTAAGGTGTCATTGTGAGGTGTTGTCCACTGATGGGACATGAGTCACAGCTGGTATATATTTGTATCCAAACTCACAGCATATGTATTGTTGTATATTGCACGATAATTGTTGTAATAAAGTTGTAGTTATTTTCTGTACCATGTATTTGGGGACTCGGAATAGGTTGGATGGAATGGACCTATTTTGGGGTTGTCACAGTCACGATCTCAAGTGGTGATAAAATACAAATATAAATATTCTTATATTTATGTTATTAGCATAATACAAATGGATCTTCACCCGGCATGCGGTAGATCGCATAGACAGATTATTCCAACAGAATAATAAATAATTGAATAATAGAAGAATTTCACCATGCATGCGATAGACCGACCGCACAGACAGGTTATTTCCAACAGAATAATAAATACGGAATAATAAATAATGGAACCAGGTCAGGTGAAATTCACACCGACAGGATATTCCGACAGAATATTAAATGCGTAATAATAATGGAACCAGGTCATGTGAAATTCACACCGACAGGATATTCCGACATAATATTAAATGCGGAATAATAAATGGTAAAAAGGTTCCCACTTAGTCTTGTAAGATTAACAAGGATAGATGGTACCATTGTAAATAACAGAATTTAAATGCAATTATAAGAATAAAATTATATTATTGGTGGTATAGCCCAACCAGTAGTATAATAATAAACTGCAAGAATTTAATTTTACCGTCTCAGTTGGTTAGAACTTCGTGCTGATAACGTGTTATAAAATTTTAGCAAAAATGTATAAAAATACTCTTATAATTGCTCTAATAATATTTAGAGAGAAGCAAGAGAGAAAGAATAAAAAAAACAAAACTTCAGAGGATTTTCTCTCCTCTTTTCATTTAGCAGCTTTCCTTTATATAGAGGAGAAAGCAGAAAGGGATTCACGGATGGGAGAAGTATAGGAGAAGGAAGAGTAGGAGAAGTGTAGGAGAATGAAGAGTAGGGAATCATTTCATAATAAAAGGATATTTTATAATATTTTAAAATAATACTATTATATTAAGAATAACTCGTACGAAAACGTTCTTCAGTTGTGTTGTAAATATCTTGATAAGCTGGTTAACTTAATATATATAAATTAAGTTAAAATTTATTCAGGAATTTTATTAATTTCTATTTATTAATACACGTTAGTCATATTAAAAGAAATAAAGGTTAGTTTTATCTATAAATTTTTAATTTTATATGAATAGATTAGACTAATAGTCTTAAGGGGGTTGTTTGTTTTTTGTTGAATGGCTGACCGATTCAGTCATTTGGGTTGAATGGTTTATTCCTATTTCCTTGGCTGAATGAGAGGTTGAATGATGATTTTTTTTTATAATATTAACTATTATATTAAGTAATATTAAATAAATTTATAATAATTTTTTGAATTTTTTTATAGGGGTAAAATAATAAAAATTTGTTATTCAGATGTTTCAGATATGTTAATTATCAAATAATTTTTTTCATTTAAATTCAGATTCAGATTTATTCAATTTTTATCAAACACTCTCTAAATTCAAATTTAAAAATAAACAAAATATTTAAAATTAATAATTTTATTTTAAATATAAACATTAAAAATAAACATAGGAGTATATTTGATTGGATAGGTTGAAAGCGAAAGCTTTGAATAATGATCAAATAAGTATATTATTGTGCAGTATACTTCAATTCGTTGGCCTAATTTATCAAATATTCCATAGAAAAGACGTGCCATGAGAAATAGAGGTCTGGCTTGTTATATTCAATTCAATTCAATTATTATGTTGCAGCTAGAATTCAAGATGTTGATATCGACTAGACTGAGAACTTGTTTAAAGGTATAAGTGAATACAATCGAAACGAGCCGAATATTAAATTATTTAAATTTGATTTACAAAATTTATCGAGTTTAATTGAGATTCGTTTAGTTATCGAGTCGAGCACGATCTCGAATCGAGCCCGAATAGTTTAAATTTTTCGAACGAATATGAGCCGAGTATCAATAGAAAATTACAATTTGAGGAGGTTCGAGTTATCGAAGTTTAAAATTTGTTCATATTTGAATAATTAAATTTTTAGTCGAATAAGTACGAATCGAGCCCGAATTGTTTGCTCAATTTACAATATTGAGATAAACATCTTAGAATAATAAAGAAGATCAATAATTGGGTTGACTGGAAACAATAAATGGAATTTCTTCTGATTGCTTGCTTGTGTTTTTCAAATATTACAAATTCTAGCAAAGATTTTGTTGAATCTGGATTCCAAATTAGACCACAGATATTTTACTCTAAATTTTAATTAATTAGGAAGTAAATTTATATTTTTTTTAAAAAAAATTCAGAAATATTTGTTGACAAGTTTGTGTAAGTTTCGAGCATAAAATATTATAATTTTATGTTTCAACCCTAAGAATTAATTGTTATAAAAAATTACTCTGAAATCAATAATAAAAGAATTTAGAAATAAGATGCAAACAGATTATACAGTACTCTCTCTGTTCCTAAAAGATTGTCGTTTAAGATTAATGCACACATATTCTAGCGAAAATTCTATACTACCCTTATTAATTGTCTCAACCAATTATTTCCTTCCCAATGTTTCTTATTCAATTCAACCAATTATTTCTTATTCAATCAATTACTACTTGGATTATAGCATTGAGTTGAATAAAAATTATTAGGAAGGGAAGAAAACTTTAAATATGAGAAAGCTTTAAATAAAGATAAAATAGAGAAAAAATAATTAATGTGTATTAATAAATTTAAAATAAAAATATTTTTGAAATAAAAATTATTTTTTAAAATTATAATTTTTTAGGAAGGGAGGGAGTATTTATTAGCAGGGTACTTTCACATGGCCCCCACCAAAACAAATCACGAAACTTCAGTTCTTCTACCTGAACAGTCCAAATAAAGAATTGAAAAGAACAAAAAGAAAAGAAAAAGGACTGCTATCGCTTATTGCCCCCCACTATGGTATCCTCTTTGTCTCGCAGTTCCTGAGACTCTTTTATCATGCTTCTCTATGAGTTTGTTCATCTGTAAGTGTAACTCTGACATTCTGTTTTTTCCATTTTTATAGTTTTTTCTCTCGTTTAACTATATATATATATATATATATATATATATATATATATATATATATATATACATACATACATACACAAGTACGCATAATCCATATATGTGAAAACCCCAGGGAAAATTTATAATTATGTGGTTTTCTTTTTCTAAATTGTAGTTGGGTTTGTCTGGAAACAATCTCGAATTACAACTGTTAATAATGATGGGCACTGATGAATAGTTGATTTTATTCCGTAACAGATGAAATTTCACCCGGTTGTCATGTGCTTCTTCTGCTATGCAAGATATATGGTTTTTGATCGTTTGCAATTATTTGGCATTTGCAGTTTGTAAAATTCAATTTTGTTGAAAAAGATATTTAGGGTTTTGGATTTCTTAGTGGGCTTTTGGTTGTTCTGTACATTGGGGCTTACATATTCGAATGTCGGGGAAGGAGGATGCAGCTGCTGGTGATGGTGGCGGTGTTTCTTCTGAGCCTTTCCCACCTCCAGGCCCCCGGAAAACCTATTGGCGGTCGGCTTCATGGTCCACTTCGCGAACCATGTTGCCTCCCCTTAACCCTGACACTGATAAAGATTGTCTAGATTCAAATGTGAATAATGGTGGGTATAGGAGGTTTCATGCCCCGTTAACCCCTAGATCCCAAGCAAATTCTAAGGCTAGATTGCTTTTGCCACCATTGCAGCCTCTGGCGATTTCTCGGAGAAGTTTAGATGAGTGGCCGAAAGCTGGGTCTGATGATGTTGGGGAGTGGCCACTTCCATGTACTCCTAGTGGGAGAGGCTTAAACAATGGTGGGGAGAGATTGAAGCTTGATTTGTCATCGATTCAGAGAAATCCGGATAAGAATTGTGGGCTTGTGAAAAGAGAAAAAATTGCGTACTTTGATAAGGAGTGTTCAAAGGTTGCGGAGCACATTTATCTTGGTGGTGACGCAGTAGCGAGAGACAGGGACATACTCAAACAGCATGGGATTACTCATATTCTTAATTGTGTAGGTTTCGTCTGTCCTGAATATTTCAAGACAGATTTTGTATATCGAACCTTGTGGTTACAGGATAGCCCCTCAGAAGATATTACTAGCATATTGTATGATGTTTTTGACTACTTCGAATATGTGAGGGAACATCAGGGAAGAATTTTTGTTCATTGTTGTCAAGGGGTTTCTCGGTCAACGTCATTGGTGATTGCTTATCGTATGTGGAGAGAAGTACAAAGTTTTGATGATGCATTTCAGTACGTGAAGGCAGCTAGAGGTATTGCTGATCCAAATATGGGTTTTGCATGTCAGTTGTTACAGTGTCAAAAAAGGGTGCAAGCTTTTCCTTTGAGCCCCAGTTCATTACTGAGGATGTACAGAATTGCTCCTCACTCCCCATACGATCCATTACATCTTGTGCCAAAATTGTTAAATTCTCCCTCTCCAGCTGCTTTGGATTCTAGAGGTGCATTTATCATAAATATACCTTCTGCTATCTATGTTTGGATTGGTAAGAAATGTGAAACTATCATGGAAAGAGATGCAAGAGGAGCTGCTTGCCAAATCGTTCGGTATGAGAGATTGCAGGGGCCTATCATAGCAGTAAAGGAGGGAGAAGAACCTTCATACTTTTGGGATGTTTTTTCTGATCTCCTACCTTTGATGGATAAATCTAACAATGGAGTGGATGTTGTTAAGTCGTCAATGAAGATTTGCCCAGGTGAGAGAGGAGTGCATTCATACAACGTTGACTTTGAGATATTACAAAAAATAATTGCTGGGGGTTTTGTGCCACCATTAGCATCTTCTGAGTCTGAACATGAGACACACCTTCCTGCAAGAGAAAGCAGTTGGAGTGTGCTAAGGCAGAATTTTACTTCTGGCAGCATGAAGGAGTTTGTCTTATCCTCAAAGTTGGCTCTCTCTAAAGTGTACCCAGATTCCATGTGGAAATTAGGTGCAGAAAATTCTACAACCAAGCCATTGCAGTCCAATGTGAATTTGTTATCTTCTTCGTCATCGTTATCTCCATCTTCAATATCCTCCTTATCATCCTCGCCATCTCCTTATCTCTCGCCAGATTCCATGTGTTCTGATTCAAGTATCAGCTCTAAGTACTTTGCAGATTCCCCTGTAGTGTCTCCTTCAATGTCCTCGCGTAGTCATTCAGTATCTTCGAATGTACCCTCGTTGTCTAGTTTATCTCTTCAGTCCTGCAAACTTTCCCCTCAGTCCATATCTAAAAGTGCTGAATTTATTGATGTAAATTTTAATTCGCGGCGATGTTCCCAGTCAGTCTCCTTGCCATCAAAAACATCTCCATTGTCTATTGCAGAGCGCAGGGGTAGTATGGCGAAGTGTCTCAAGCTGCCATTGCTGACTGATGAACCTAGGGGAAAAGATGTCCGTCTAAGTGATGTTGCCAGTGAATATGACGGTGTCAAGATGAATAACAACAATTTTTCATCATATGTACATAATGCAGAAAAGTTTTTGGAGCCCAAAGGAGAGAGAGATTCAGTCCTACAACCTACGTCTCTGGGAACTTTAGGTAGAGTAAATATTATCAGTTCATACGAGGAAGCTGCATTTGACAAGATATCTGATAAACCATTGGCAAATGAGTTTTTGGAAGGGAGTTACTCGACTGACTTTACTGGAATGGTGGACAGTGATTTAGCTTGTCCTAAGCTAAATCAACTGGTAGTATGTAGGTGGCCGAGTTTGGAGAAGATTGTGACATTTGGTGCAGATGATTTGGACTCCAATGGTATTTTCATTTTCATTGCACCAACTTCAGGTTTAGGTCAAATAGAAGAGAGGGTTCTATATTTTTGGGTAGGAAAACATATCAGCCAATGTAAAAGCAAGATGCTATTAGGGCAAAGGCAGGAGATAGGTGAGTTGGATGAGATTAACTGGAATCAAGTTAGTTCTGATGTTCTCTCTCAAATGGGCTTTCCTGAGGACACTGGCATTGAGGTACGTATAATGATCCGACATCTTCTTTCTAATTATGTACTTTTGAAAAATTACTGTGACTCCCCCAAAATAGGTATACATCACCCATTCTGAGTCGCCAAATACATGGTACAGAAACAATTACAACTTTATTAATACAATTGTCGTGCAAAATACGACAACACATAAACTGTGAGTTTAAATACAAATATTGTCTTCTAGACAATATCCACACTCAAATAAGTCCTCATTACAATTATTGAAACACTATTCTACAAAATAGTGAGGACTGCTAAAACAACTGACTGGAAACATCACTCCACACCCCGACTAGTTCCCGTTATATTCCCGCCTCCTGAGAAAAATAGAACAAAAAGAAAAAGGGTGAGCTTAACTAGCCCAGTAAAGAATATTATGACTAAGATAATATAAAACAAATTATCACTAGTCTTTAACAGGAAAAAATATGATAAAATATAATAGACAACAAGTTTTAGATCAACAACTGTAGCGGAAACAACAATCTATTAGAAGAGTCAAGTAAAGAATGAATTCTACTATCATCTAAGATTTAAAAGTCCATCATCAATATTTTATCCCTGTAATATCAATCAATATACATCTTGAATCAAATATTCATCTTTGTACTACAGGCCAAAGATATTCATTTGTATCACCAATTAGTCACGTTCATCTAAACACCTGTTCATCTTTGCACTACGGACCAAAGATATTCATCAGTTAATCATTCATCTTTGCACTATAGGCCAAAGATATTCAGTAATATCATCATTTAGGACTGAGGATGATGAAAAATTTCTTAAAGAAAACGAATCAAGTGAAACAAAGGACAAATATTAGGGATTCGTACTTTAGATAATTCAAGTTTAAAAATACTCCATAATAAACCATAATGAAGTAAAATTCAAGAATGAAGATCAAAACATGGATACAATCAAAGATAGTAATCATAATAGACATCTGGGACAAAGAAGAGAAAATTTTATTTTTCGATGAATAGTGCCGTATTTGTGAATAGTGTCGTATACGTGAATAGTACCGTATACGTGAATAGTAACCTCGATACAAAAAGGTAGAAATTCTACAATAAAATTCATATCAATATTTCAGCATAATGATATTGAAGAAAATAATATCCCTTACCTCAAAATAACAATATTTTTGATCGGAATATTGGATGTAAAGCCGAAGAAAACTTGCACTGAATAGCAACTCTCAAAGTATCTAAATACTCACTAAAATACGCTCGATAATATAGAGAGAACACTTATGAATTCTGGTGTGATTTTCAATTCTAACTAAGCACCCTATTTATAGGAAAATGCTAGAACGCCAAAGGAGACTAAATTAATAAAATAATATATATTTTTTCGTCCTACGCCACCTACCAAGACCAGCCACCAGCCCTCCACCTTTGAAAAAATTATCAGTACATGTTTTAACGAAAAACAAAAGTGGGTCTCACCCATAATTTTAATAAAAATATTTAATTTTTGAAACTTCAATAATTTATAATAAATAGCTCTTTTATCAGAAAAATTCGAATCTCATATGCTTTTCATAGAAAATTTAATTCTCTACAACTTTGTAGAAGAAAGTTTTTTCAAATTCTAAACAGAAAATGTCCGAAATTCACATACGAATGATTTTCAGCACCTCTATTCCGCCAAAAATACTGATAAAACACCTCAGCATTAATTCTTTCATTTATAACCACAATAAATATATCCTATCATTTATATTCACATAAATTAAATATTTTCTTATCATATAAATTAATAATTAATTATTCACAAATAATATTACAGAATCACAATAATGACAACCAGGTCGTTCTCAAGAAAGAAGGGACTTTCCGATAAGGATTTCTCCTTACTGGCGCGCAATTAGGTGACCAAACCTCTCCTTAGACAGAACTTCCTTAGACATTGTTAATAATGTTATCTAATAATATTATTCAAATAATATGAATTATTGATCTGATAATGGAGATACTGTGCAGTGACAATTATTGAAACAACAATAATATAAAATATCAACACAGCAATTATTGAATCAATAAAATAAAATATTGAACAGTAATTACTGTAACAATTATTGAGTAGTGCCTTCTTACGTAAGGATCAATAATTCAACTGTGCAATACCGTATGCTACTGTGCAACCACGCGTATTACTGTATTTTAACCACCGGGTATTCCAACAGTGTTAACGGTAACAATTACGCCGTTATTTATAAAAACTCAAATTTGTCGTTTCCTTCATCCGACCATTTTCCGTTATGAGGCCCACAAATGGTTGCGCCGTCGTACAAATATTCTCCAACAGTAAAAGAATATTCCACGACTAAACGAATATTCCCCGACAACAATGCATATTTTATAACCACTTGCTTATTTTGCAAAATTTGCACATTTCACTCATAACCACAACATTATATCAAATTAACTCCTTATTATTTCAAGATAATGAATAGAGAAAATTCAATTTTATTTATAATAAGTTGGGGTCTTACATTACTGTGTGGTATTATTGTTTCATGTTTAGCATGCTGTAACATCTCATAACTGGTGTGCTGATTTTTTACTGAGCTGCAATCTACAATGTCCTATATAACACTGTAGAACTTTTGGCTAACAATGTTTTTTTTACATAATGAACAATGTCAGCATTGTGTGTGTATTTATACATGAATATATAATATCATGCATGGTTAGAGACATTGTAATTAAGATGATGCTATTAAAGTGACTAGCTATTTTTGGATCAAAAACTCCGGTCTATATTGTAGTTTCTGTATGGGTATGCGAATTTATGCTCCCCAAGCCCCCATTATTTGTATGCAGAGATGATTAGCAATCCTCACCAACTGTAATCTGCTTAGAAAGTCCAGAAGGTTCGATGAAACCGGGGTTGAGGCAAGGTATAAGAGATGGGGGAGATTGACCCCCCTTATTAATCAGAACTTTTGTGTTCTCACAGTTTCTGATTTCACAGGGACTTAGGGTCTCCCTTCTTGTATTTTTCGTTGATATTTTCTTCTGTTTTCCAATTATTATTCTGTATGGTTGACTATTTGTTACCCCTTTTTGTATCTTCTCTCTTCCTTCACTTAAATTTCTTTCTATCTAAACTAGAAGGTTTTTTTTTTCTCATCTTCAATGTATAGATGTTATCTTCAATTTCAGGCTGGAGAAGGGAGCTAAAGCACCTTTAGTCTCCACTAGTGTCACCTGTTAGCTGCAATCTCTATGGTTGTATTCCAAAATATTTTTTCCGTAATTAAATTGCTTTTCCAGGCAATATATCTGGCGAATTCTTTCCCAGATATAGTAGAAGGGACTGAGAGTCTGACTAGAAGTGCTTGTGAATGTGTGACATGCAAGTGAATCTGTTAATAAGTTCCCATGATAATATTTGTAAAATAATCAGTACCCGTATTACTTTGATGGTAAATCTTTAGTTTTGTTCAAATACATAATAAATTAATTTTAGCTCATCTCAGATTTCCGTTAGAATTTGTATTTGATGTATTTTGTGTTTGCATTTGATTCATGTTGTGCATGATTTACTGATTCTTTGTTTCTTTACCTTTATTATTGGAATTACACCATATTAATTGTATTGGTGCCGTCTCTTATCTATTTTGGATGTACTATCTGTTCCTGTTCAATGATGGATGTGACCAGATTGTGAAGGAAGATGAAGAACCTGAAGAATTCCTTGCATTATTGGGCTCTTTGTAACCCTAGCGCAGTTAGGCGGATCCTGCGTCTCAATAACTAATGTTTGCCCATTTGTTCAGCCTTGCGTATTTTTGCAATTGCAACTTTGTTCAGCATTTCAAGGAACTTCACCTTACAAAATAATGAAGGTATTCAATTCTCTCTTTTTATTGGTATTATTAGTGTTGTTATCATGATGGAAGCTATTACCCTTAGGGTTTGCAGTTTACACCGTATAACCCACAGGGTGCGTGCAATACCCACCAACCACGCCAGGCAATCCCATTGCAATCTATGCATGAGTGCCTATGGAGATCATTGCCTATGTGGAGTATGAACCCAAGACCCTTGTAATTTAAGGCACCATCACTATGCTGACTACTAGACAACTCGTTGGAGTTGAATTATGTGTTAATTACTCGAGTAATGCCAGTTTATGGAGTTTAGCCCTATTATTTGCTATGTTGCGGGGCTGTTGGACGATGAATAACATAGGATTTTCTGTTATTTCTTTATGAGATGTACCTAAACCCTTTAGACATAAAAAATGTGTGTGGTTCTTGTGCCATGAGTGAATCAATTATGCTTTGCATTGCACCTTCAGCAACACATGATGCTCCTGTGTTAGATTTATGACCGTATATCACAAACAATCACATAAAAAATTAAAGTAGAACGGCAAAAATAAATGACACACGATATACCCAGGTTTGCCAAATTATGGCTAGTCCCACTTGTCTAATGTATTCATATATGTGTCTCGCACACTATACAATGATTCACACACCAAACAATATTTATATGGTAACAATAATTCACCCCCCACTATCCTGTTGTAGTGGCCATTTGGCCATTTGATCGAACCCACTGTAGTGAGCCAACCCCAATATCATGTTTATCCAAGGAAATAGCTATGCTTATCCGTACAAATTTGAGCCAATTCGCAAGTTTAGTATGCCTTGTAGTTTTGGCATAACAGCCCTAAGCTGAAAAGTGACAACATTGAAAATAATCTTATATCACAAATACTGAAATAAAGAAAAGTTGCCACCCACTTAAAAAGTTCCTGCCTCTTTCAGCTAAGAAAATTATTGTCTAGAATCTCTACTCTGCAGTCAATGCAAATTGCAGCCCTACTAGTAGAGAAGAATATGAGATTTTGCCTTTCCACGAGCTAGGTCAACTTCTAGCCTAACTTGAGCCTTACTCGCAGCAAAACTATCTAATTCTTTTGCTATCCCTGAACAAACTGTTCTTAGCCTAATTAAATTTCTGTTATTGATTCCTCCAGACCAATTTTTTTTTTTTTATAGATTTGTGAGATATCGGAGACTGAAATGCCCTTACTTAGACTTCTTCTTTACATTCACATCTTTGTACGGTTTGCTTTCTGGTTTGGCATTTTTAGAATGTCAATCATGTGACGCAACCTTTATCTCTGGATTTAACCAACTCCCTAGGTGATTTTTCCCCATGCTGTTGCAATTTATCTTAGTTTCTTGTCAGATTTTGAAATAGGAATCTGCGTCTGCCAGTCACCTGTAAATTAAGAAAAATAATGGGTTTGGTGATGGAAATTGGTTTATTTAGTTAATAAGCACGTAGATATAGTTACTTACCTCCCTCCCTCCCCCAAACCCCAAAAATAAACATCAATTTTACAATAATAAAATAAAATAAAACACCAATTTTCTGATCATTCCTACATGTTATGTTGCAGGAAGCTGCTTTGGAAGTTCTCAATGGTGATTAACCTGGTTGGTGCACATCAATGACGCCCTCTTAACCAACCAGGATGTGCTTGTCCTGCTAATAACCTGGTTGGCGTACCTCTTAACCAACCACGACGCTCTTGTCCTACTAACAGAATGTAATTGTACATTTTCCTACGACTAGAAACAGTTTGTTTGGTAGTGAATAGATAGATTTAGTGGGATGCCACCCACGTTTTATTGTATATGACTAACGGATAGAAATCAATTACACTCACAGCTAATTTTATACAAGTCTCATAAAGACAATTTACTGGATATGAGGGTACTAGAGGGTTATTTCTATCTTGATCTTGGGAGAAAGATTATGGGAATTAGGTTGGGGTTGGGGTAGGGGATGATTTTGTTCTGGGGAGAAATTCTGTTTTTACTGCATATATTGCTGGGCAATCCCAAATGCCCAAACTATTTAAGTTTTTGTATATAGATTATAGATGGCATAAAAGGTATTATAAAAGATTTGCTTATATTATTTCTAGAGGGTATAATATAAATCGGTTTTGTTCATGTTTGGATGAAAAAGTTTGGTAAGACCATATTAGTTCTTGTTAATATGGTGTATTTAGGGGTGGACAACCGGTAAAAATCGGTCCGAACCGGCCCGGTACCGAATCGAACCGATACCGAAATTATTCAAATTTAGGTACCGATACCGGTACCGGTTGGACCGGTATACCGAACTGGCGGCACCGGTTCGGTACCGGTTTTTACCGAAAATTAATATAATTAATATTTTTATTATTTTTATTATTTTTATTATTATTTTATTATTTTTATTATTATTTTATTATTTTTATTATTATTTTATTATTTTTATTAATATTATTATTATTTTTATTATTATAATCAATATTTTATTACTATTATTATTATTAAATTATTAATAATAAAAAAAAATTAAAAAATCGGTATATACCGGTCCGGTTCGGTTTATACCGAACCATAAAAGCGCTGGACCGAAATCGGTACCGAAAAATCGGTATATACCCGTTTTTTTGTACCGAACCGGACCGGTTTATATTTATATCGAACCGACCGGTTCGGACCGGTCCGGTTCGTCCAAAAATCGGAAAAACCGGTTTATTTGCCCACCCCTAGGTGTTGTTATTGGCCCAGCGGTAATTCTTGCCTTTTGGTTTTCATGAGCTTAAGAGTTCGATTCTTTCAATTTTTGGGTGTGAGTGTGGTGTGGGTGTATGGAAATTAGCACAAAAAAAACAAGAAATTGTTAATATGGGTTTAATATTATATGTTGATTATTTACAATATTTATATCGACTAAAATTAAAAAAAAAATTATGATCTTATATTTTGGTCCGTTCAAAAGTTTGTTTGATTATGGATAATTTTTAATTTAGATTATGTTTTTGAAATTCAATATTAAAAAAAAAACTTTTTGACCTCAAAATTGGTTCCTAAATGGGACTGGAGTTGCTTTTTAAGAGTATTCACAACAGTTTTCTTATTTCTATCCTTACTCTACAGTGCTATTGAGTCATTCTGTAGGATAGGGATTCAATTTTTTCACTATATACACAACAGGTTCCTCATATTGATTCTTTAAATATTAAATTTTGAAATTTAAAATTTAAAAGTTAAAATTTGAAAGTTCTAACAGTTTTTGAACGTTGTAAATTATTTTTTATTTAAAAGTAATTGTTGTTTGAATTTAAAAATTGCAATTATTTTAATTTAAAAATAGATATTGCTAGAAATCAAAATGTGCAACGATCATTATGTGTTTATGAGAACTAAAACAACGTTATTTTTATTATAAAATAATAAAATTTATAATTAGTAGTAATATTTTTTACAAAAATGATCAAAATCAAAATTTGACTGATTTTTAATTTTTTTATATTTCTCTTTTTTTTCTAAATCCTTTGTTTAAAAAATAAAAATGAGTGAATTTGATATGTATATCCAAATCAGTAATTAAGCGAGATAAGATCCTTTAACCAACATAAAATCGCAATAAATAGGGTGTGAAATGTCATTTTACATAAATAGGGAACGTTATTTTGATTCTCTCATCTTGAGGAGTCAAATCATATATAGGGATTAAAATAGATAATTATATAAGGATAAGGAAATTGTTGGATATTGATTTATTGATATATATATTCTTTAAATGTGGAGATAGAGAGTCTATTGAAAAAATTATTATGAATGCTCTAAGATGCTAGAATAAAGTCGGTGTTAGAACATATTCCCTCACATTTTTAAATCTTGTTAAAAAGAAGATAATTTAATTGTCATTAAATTTATTTTAAAAAATTAATAACTATTTTATATTAAAATTATACTATTATAATAATAATTTACTTTGAAATTAAGATTGGTCCTATATTTATCCTTTTGGTACAAAAAATTAATTGAATAAATGTTAAAATGAGACTCAATATTACTCGTAAGTATTTTTCAGTTACGTGTCGCTGTCCTGTCATCAATTTTCTGACGTGACACTATCAGTTAGACGTAATCATCAAAAATTAAAAGTTTAATCTCCTAAAAGAAAAAATTGATAAGACAATCTCCAAGGTAGAAAAAAATTAAAAGTTTAATCACTTAATTAAAAAAATTGAGAACATAATCCTCAAAGTGAAAAAAAATTATAAATTTAATCCCAAAAAAAATTAGAAGACAACAAAAAAGAAAACTTGTATTTTTGTTTCTTTTCTATCTCATTTTAAGTTTCATATAAATAAAATAAAATCTCAACTTAAGTTTTAGATTATTTTGTTTTTCCTCTTTGGTCCAAAACTAAACAAAATGTTTGTAGCAGAGGCCGATGGTTGGGTTTGTACAAATCTGGGCCAAAATGTGTATAATCAAAGCCCCAGGCCCCAGCCCCAGCCCGAGCCCGGTATACGTACTCATTTTTTTCAGCCACATAGAATTAGGGTTTTAGTTTTATATCTATCCGTCCGTATCTCATTTGAAAACCCTGGCCGCCCCAACACTCCGCGTCCTATTATCTTCCCAGGTTCGTTCTCACTTCCATTTCCATAATAGTTTGTGTAAAAAGGTTTCAAATCGATCTGATTGTTAGTGTATTAGTGAATTTTTCACTTCTTTGCTTCAATTTGTGCATGCATTTGATTTCTTCAAACAAATTTTATAATTTGAAGTACTTGCAGTATTTTATTCACTATTCTGATTGTAATTTTTACTGTTTGATTTAGGTTGGGTTTGTTTTAGCTAGTAGCATCAATGTCTCCTGCTAAAGGTAATACTTCATTTATATGTGTAGCACACACTAATAATTATAGGTGTTTTTTTAGCAATTCTTTTAACTATGAAAAATGTTGTAAAGGCATGTTTAACCGCCTATTAATGTCTGGTTTGCTTGTTTGTGTTAGTTTTGCGTATGTATGACGACTATGTGTGTTGAAAGTATGTATGACGACTATGTGTGTTGAGACTATGTATAAAACTGTGTGTTGGTTGATATATGGAACTGATGTGTTTTCGGTATGATTAGTTTTTATACAACTGTAGCCATCTGTTGTGGTAAAATATATAAATTTAATCCTTGAGGATCTACATACTTGAACCCTTCTGTTTGAAGCAAGTTTATTGTTTGGTGTTGCTAGCTTATACAAATAGGCTATAATCAGATAATAGCTTAAAACATGCTTAATCAATGCGTTGCTCAGAGCTTCTGATGGTTTTCTTGAGAGAAATACATTTTCTAGATGGGCAGCTGTTTTGCTAGTTTTTCTGTACTTTTAAGAATAATCTCATTTTAACAATAATCTTTAGTTGCAATTAAGGGTCAAAATCATAAGACCATGAAGGAGTAGTTCTATTAGCAGGACACATTTTAAAGTTCTTATTGAATCACGTTGTTACAATGTAGGACGGAGTCTCTGTAAAATGTCAATGCATTAACAAACTGCCAATGTATAACTTACCCTATTATTCAGGAATTTAAAATTTCTTTGTTTTCTCCTTTATGTGTTTATATGTCTACTACTTCCCCTTGCAACAACATTGATAAGAAAGTAAGAGTATATCACAATCTTTTCTACTTTTTGAATAACACATTTGCAAGTTAGTTGGAGAATTTTTGGCATTCTTAGTGCTACTTTACCCATTTTCGTATTAAGAATGACTTTATGTTATTACCTTTATTAATTTTCTGACTGTGAAATATTTTCTAATATCTTTGTTGGTATGTTTGAATACGTTCTCTGCTAAATGGGATTTATTCTTTCTTTTGCTATATATATTTTAGAAAAATGCACGAGGAATAAATGTGATTCTTTTTCATTGTTTGTAAGTTACTATTTCCATCGTGATAGTTTTCTGGCATGAAATGTTGCATTGTTATCAGTGTTATACTAGTCATTGGTAGTCTACCATTGATCTACTGTTACTAATCTTGGTTTGTGTATGTTGGAGTGTTCTGTTGCATGTCAAGTTATTTCTTGCCCCTTATGATTGGATTTTCCCTTTTTATGTTATTTATTAAAAAATATTGAATTCCTCTTTTTCTCTTGCTTGTACTTGAATTTTTTTTTACAGTTGACAATGCAAAAAAGAGCGATCCAAAGGCTCAGGCCTTGAAGGCTGCTAAGGCTGTCAAGGGTTCATCAACATTCAAGAAGAAAGCTAAGAAGATCAGAACATCTGTTACCTTTCACCGGCCGAAGACATTGAAGAAGGACAGGAACCCAAAGTATCCCCGTATCAGTGCGCCTCCAAGAAACAAATTGGACCATTATCAAATACTCAAATATCCACTGACCACAGAATCTGCTATGAAGAAGATTGAAGATAATAATACCCTTGTCTTCATTGTTGACATCCGTGCTGACAAGAAGAAGATAAAAGATGCAGTTAAAAAGATGTATGACATTCAAACCAAGAAAGTGAACACTTTGATCAGGTAATCATCGTTTAGCACTTGGCTGACACCCCTTTGTCGTTCTTTTAAAATTAATCTTTTACTCGTTTAATCATTTTTATCAGGAAAAAATTGCTAGCAAGGCCATATTCATTAAAGTTAGCTGGTTACATTCACTTTCCAAACACTTGTTATGCTTGATAAGTAAACATTATTGCCACAGCAACAATTATCATTCAGAGCAATTTCATGACATGCTTCAGCATAGAGTTGTACTTTGTTCTGATAATAACAAAAATTGACTGAAATCATTTTCAAATGTTATGTTTGAAACCTTTTTTTTTTCTCGATATAGTGTAGATGGTAAAGCTTATTTATCTAGTAAATTTTTTTTGACGAAGTCTTGTACCCCTTGTCTTGGTGATGGTTCTGTCTGTTTTAGAATTTATTGATCAATATCATTCAGTCACACTATCTGACTGTAGTGTAGACGATTATTAATCAGTTCCATTTTTTTTTGTCCCTACTAAATAATCCTACGGTGTTTGGTTTGTTTGGTTCTGAACCTAAATTGCATTTTTCTCCCCTTGTTCAGGCCTGATGGAACCAAGAAGGCTTATGTCCGCTTGACTCCTGATTACGATGCATTGGATGTGGCGAACAAGATTGGAATCATCTAAAGATAGATTTTATTTCTTCTCTTCCAAGGAAATTCATCCTTTGGTATAATGATGACAGTTGTGTTGATCTTTAGTAGTGTTTCAATTTTAATGTCCTACTTTGAACATGTTAAAGCTCTAGTTGCAGTAATGCTGTAGTAGAGGCTTTAAAATGCCTTCTTGATCATGTTGTGTATGACTGTTATAATTTGATCTTTAATTTAATCTTCCATTTGGGGGTTCTTTTATGAGGATAATCCTTTGCATGACAGAGGACTTTAGAGTATATGCTGGAAATCATTTATTTTACATTAGTAATCATAAACTGGAACCAAAGTATGTAGTCTTTCGGCAGTTTAGTAGTGTCCATTGTGGCCGTTAGTAACTGATTTTGGTAATATCTTATTTCATCACCATTTGCACTTAGGAATAATGTTTAGAAGTTTATTACATTGGAAATTCTTTAACCTTTTATTTTGTTGTCAAATTTTTAATAGGCAAAATTTTGGTCAGCAACTGGGGTTATTCCTCAAGGCCTCTGTTATTATATTTTCAACCCTAACTTTTGGACAGAAAATAAAATGAAGGAAAACTTGAATTAGAATACAAAATTATCCTATAAAATTCATAGGTTTTCTTTGGTGTTATTGAGAAGATAGAGAACTTAATATTACAATTTTATTCTTGTATTATCTTTGGGATTATAAAAATTGTTTATGTTAATTTGTTTTGGGTCCAAATTCGTTCATTTTTTACGGAGATTTTTGGCAAGAAAAGTGTTCAATTTTTTTGACATCCAAACCCCAAAATATGGCCTTCATTTTGGGGTAGGAGGAGTCGACTCCCAGCTCAATAATGTCTCAACCCTTAATGTTACGTTTGGGATAATAAGTCATTCTATTCCCACCTTCATTATTACGATTAAGACTTAACATAAGATTTTGAAGAGAACACATGCAGAAGAATAAGATGATCATGTCCTTTTAGTCATGAAAGGAGTGTCAGTTGATATTTATGAATATTGGACTTTGCCTTTTTGTTCTCAATAATGATTTAGTGGTTGTTAATGATGGGCACTTAAAAGTCTGCTTTCTTATGTGTGTGTTCATGTGCATGCGGGAATGCTTATTTGGCTAAATGCCAACTGCTTACCTTACTTTAACTGTGATGATATATACTTATTGATATTATTTGAGCTTTAAATAATTAAGGCTTGGCTATGATAGTATTATATATTTTTGTTACTATATGTTTAACATCATATAACATTGTCCGAGTATTAAATTGATGATATTGGGAACACGAGTCATGGTCAAATAGTGGCTGAAGATTATTCCTTAATAACTCTGATGACCCAAAACCTAAATGGTCCCAAATTTTCTGTGTTTTAGTCTTCTCTTTCTTTTCCCTTTTAAATTATATATATATATATATATATATATATATATGGAAAAATATATGTACACAGTTATGTAGTACACAGTCGGCTATGACGACGGGTGAATAGCTATTCTGGGCTACGACGACGAGTAAACCGTCTGTATAATACACAACTATGTATATATATATAGTTCATCGTATATATTTGTATCTAGTTCTATATAATAAAACTAATGTTGCACATGCAGTTTGAGTTCTACGAAGTCTTTCATTGTACACAAAAATTGAAAAGAAACATTTTTACCCAAGTGTAGAAAGTGAAGTATCATATATTTTCAGTTCGACATAAAATGCATCCATTATTTCAAGAAGATGACCTACAATTAATATAAAAAATTAAGTAATAATTGAGAGGAGTTTATTTGAGATGGGTCTAAACGAGTCGGACTCAAATCTTACTCGGGGCAAAAGAGTACGACTCGTTCAGTGAGCTCGAGTTAAGCTTACACTGGGAGCCGAGTGGAACTGGACTCACACATGCAACCAAGTTTATTTACAAGCGTTAAGTTAAAAATCAAGAGGGTTTCGATTAATTATTATTTTTTGATCTTTTATCTTTTTGGTTTATGTTAACGCCTAATTTTGTACGCTTGACGAAATAATCAAAACAACATGTAAAAACAATTGTTGTGCAATCAAACTCACGAAAATACACACAGATAAACATACACACATCATTGTAAGAGATAAAATATGAATACCAAAATTTACGTAAAGTGTTTATTTGTGTCATATGCTATTGTCCATTGTGTTATCCAAATCCTTACTTATTGTTGTATTTATAGATGTCATGTCCATCTGAATCCAATTAGGAGTAGGAATCCTATTTAGAATCACATTATAATTGCAATTAATGGCTGATCAATTCCTTCCCAAATTAGATTTCTTTATCTCATCAGATAAGAAAACAAATCTTCTTACTTTAATAAGGACTCTCCCACTGTCATATATATATATATATATATATATATATATATATATATATATATATATATATATATATATACAACCAGGATCCTATCAGGGATCCCGGATTTTAGTAAAAGATTGACCTTTTTTTTTTTTTGCTTTTTTTTTTTAAAACAACTAAAAAAAAAATTTAATATTTTATGGAACTGAAATTTTTCCATAATAAAGTGTTTTGGGCGTGTTTTGAATACCTATACCAAAAAATGGTGGTACAGTCTGCACAGACTGTACCACCATGTTTTGTTATACGTACCCAAATCACGCCCAAAACACTTTATTATGGAAAAATTTTAATTCCATAAATTATTAAATATTTTTTTTAGTTGTTTAAAAAAAAAGCAAAAAAAAAAAAAAAAAAAAGGTCCGCATTTTGTTAAAATGCGGGAGTCCGGATAGGATCTGCTCCCTATATATATATATATATATATATATATATATATATATATATTATTAAAATACGGACCTTTTATTTTATTTTCTTTTTTTAGAACAACTAAAAAAAATAAAAATAAATTATGGAACTGGAATTTTTACATACAGACTGTACAGTCTGTACAGACATATTTTATTATATGTATCCAAATCACACCCCAAACACTGTATTATGTAAAAATTCCAGTTCCATAATTTTATTTTATTTTTTAGTTTGTTTAAAAAAAAAGCAAAATAAAAATAAAAATTTGGGTCTGTATTTTACTCCAGTCCGGATTCTCGGACTAGATCCATTGTGTGTGTGTGTGTGTGTGTGTGTGTGTGTGTGTGTGTGTATATATATATATATATATATATATATATATATATATATATATATATATATATATATATATATATATATACAGGAACTTTCAAGAGCATAATTTTTAAGTGACATAAAAACCTTAAGTAGCATAACTATTTAAAAACAAAAAATACGTGCCTTCCTTGTCTGTATTTCCCAAATCGTTTGCCCTAGCCCAAACGCACTTCTCTCTCTCTCTTTTCTCCAAATACGAATTCTTCCTAAATTCAGCCCTAGCACTGCACGCTTGTCTCTCTCTTCTCTCCAAATAATCGCGCCCTAGCTTCTGCAAACTGAGAATCTCGCCCAAATCGTCTGCCCTAATCGAGCTCTTCTCCCCAAATGCTTCTAAGATTCGCGATTTAGGCTGAGAATCGCGATTGTGAGATCCCAAATCACAAGCTCTAGCTTCTGCGTGGTCTCTTCGCCAAATCAGGTAAAAATCGAGTACAATTCCTCTGTTTCTCTCACCATGGTCATTTATAATCGAGTACAGTTCCTCTGTTTCTGTTCTTGAGCCTGTTTACGGTTTTGCGGCAATGAAGAAGAGATTAGCATGAAATTATATATTGTTGTGTAAAGGAAGCATTTTCAGTGAGCATCAGTTGTCACATTTTTTAAAAACTAGTATTTTGTTCATGAATAATGAATTTGAGTAGTCCTTGTTTTTAGTTGTTAGAATTCACTCAATATCATTTGAGTAGTTTTAATAACTCAAATTCTTGCTAAAATCCCCCTGTTACAGCCCTTGATTGTCAGACTTCTTCAATTTTAGTATAACAGTTCAGTATTAATTTAATTGTCTGTTTTATACTAATCCACTAGAGGGCTATATTCACATTATTTTTTATATCAGGTATAATGGATGACATGGACCATGAAATAGGGAGTTGTGGGGATAATGTAGAAATGGATTTGGAAATAGAAATGAATGAGGATAACTTGAGTTTAGAGGGGTTGAATGTGAACAATACTAACACTTTTGTCTACTATCCTCAAGTTGCTGATGAGTTTACGCCTAAGCTAGGTCAGGAATTTCAAACATTAGATGAAATTCACACTTTTTACATTACATATGCAATGCATGCTGGTTTTAGTGTACGAAGTATCATGAGACAAAAAAGGCGGGAAGTGATGAGATTTGTAGGAAGGAGTATGTGTGTTATAAGAAAGGAAAGGGCAAACAATTAGCCGATGTGGTTGTCAAAAGAAAGCGTGGATCGACAAAAGAAGGTTGTACTGCAAGAATTGTAGTGGTAAAAAGAAATGACTTATACATAATTAAGAAAATTGAGGAGGGTCATTCTCACCCATTGTCAACCCCACATAAGAGGCATCTTTTACGATCGCATCGTAATGTGTCAACTGCACAAAAATCTTTGAGTCAACAACTTGGCATGGTGAATATACCACAATGCCAACAATATAATTTTCTTGCAGTTCAGGCGGGAGGGTTTGAAAATATTGGTTGCACGCAACAAGATTTGTACAACTTTGAAAGAGACAAGTGCAATGAGTTAAAGGGACATGATGGTGATATGCTGAATGAGTTCTTACAGTTAGAACAACAAAAGAATCCTGCTTTCACTTTCACAATTGACACGAATAATGAAAATAGGATTACTCGTTGTTTTTGGGCTGATGCAAGTTCTAGACGGGCTTATAGCGTTTACGGTGATGTTGTCATTTTTGATACCACATATGTGACGCCCCCAAAATTAGGTATACATCACCCATCTTGGGTCGTCAGATACATAGTACAAAATACAAATACAACTTAATAATACAACTGTCGTGTACAATACGACAAAACATAAACTGTGAGTTGGAATACAAATATTATCTTCTAGAGAGCATTCATACTCAAAAGGAGTCCTCATTACATTTATTAACACACCATTACATAGAATAGTGAGGACTACTAACTAATACTATCATTCGGACCATCACTCCGTTCCCCGACTTGCCCCAGCTACGTTCTCATTTCCTGAAGAGAACAATGAAAGAAAGGGTGAGCTCAACTAGCCCAGTAAGAAATATCATGACTAAGATAATGCAGAATAAATTATCATTAGCCTTCAACAATGTTAAACTGATAAAATATAATAGACATCAAGTTTAACTGCAGCGGAACAAGCAATCCATTAAAAGAGTCAAGTACAAAATAAACTCTACTATCTTTTATGATTTAAAAGATTTTCCAACACTGTGATCGCTGAGACTCAGCTTAATAAAATAATTCACATCATCGAATCACCCCTGCACTACGGCCAAGGATATTCGTATATTCATTAATGGTCATGATCATGCCAACAACTGTCCATCAATGCACTACGGGCCAATGAGGACTTTTACCACATCATTCGTAACATTACGGTCATGATTACACCGAAAAATCCCTGGTCATAATCATACCAAGTCCATCTATGCACTACACGCCACAGATGACTTTCAACAGAATATAAACATGAGGATGATGACAATGATATAAGAATTCAATAAAACAAGTTCAAGAATTAATTTATCCAAGAATTAACAACGTCCAAATTGTCAACATGATACTACTTTGTGGAGTAAAATTCAAGAATGATCAGGAGAATATTTTCATGAATAGATACTAGATGAAGCGCAATTGTCAAGGATATTCCACAAATTTCATAGAGTATAGAAGTCAAAACTTAACCAACTGAGTACAATAAAGAATGGAATAACAAAAGAAATCACCATGCATGCGATAGACCGCACAGACAGGTTATTCCAACAGAATAATAAATAATGGAACCAGGTCCGACGTAAACGCACAGACAGGATATTCCGACAGAATAATAAATAATGGAACCAGGTCCGGTGTAAAACACACAGACAGGATATTCCGACAGAATAATAAATAATGGAACCAGGTCCGGTGTAAAACACACAGACAGGATGTTCCAACAGAATAATAATAAAAACGGAACCAGGTCCGGTGTAAAATACACAGACAGGATGTTCCAACAGAATAATAATAAAAACGGAACCAGGTCCGGTGTAAAACACACAGACAGGATGTTCCAACAGAATAATAGAAGAATGTCACCAAGTATAGGGTAGACCACGTATACAGGTTATTCCAACAGAATAATAAGAAATGGAATAACAACAGTTCTCTTCATGAATAAGAAAGAATAACACCCCTTACCGTTTTAAAGACGAGCTGAAATAAGGAAGTAGTTAAGTAGCTGAATACTCTTCTTCTCTCTCTCTATAGTTTCTCTCTATAGTTTCTCTCTCTAGAGTTCAGTGAATTTGTAAGAAATAATGAAGGAATGAGCTGCTATTTATAGAAAAATAGAATGCATAGTAACTAATCCATGAACGGTCCAGATTGATTACTTTAATCTGACGGTCCATATTTAAAGAAAAATCTTTTAAATAAAATAAAATATATTCTATTTATAGAATAACTTTAATAAAGTATTTTGTTTTATATAAAAAGATGTTTCTGTTTTATTACGTTAATAATACGAATAAAACAAAACGTCATTATCGCTAAATAATTCATATTATTAACTGACAATAATGGAATCAAACTGAGTGACTTCTCACATAAGCATTAATAATCAATACCGTGTGCTACTATGCAACCACACGTATTACTGTACTTTTACTACCGAGTAGTTCAACAGTAACAATGGTAAAACTTCCGCCGTTATTTTTAATAAAATATTTTTGTCGTTTTCTCAATCCGACAATAATTCCGTTGTGGGGTCCACCAATGATTGTGTCGTTGTACGAATATTCCCTGTTAAAACGAATATTCCTCGACCAATCGAATATTATATAACAACTTGCGTACTTTGCAAAATTTATAAATATTACCCACAATTATAACATTATATCAAATTAACTCCATAATATTCAAAAATGTCATTTATAGAAAATTCATCTTTATTTATAAAAGTTGGGGTCTTACAACCTCCCCTTCTTATGAAATTTCGCCCTCGAAATTAGGGTACGTACCTGGTATGTCGAAGAGGTAAGGATACCTTGATTTCATTTCAGATTCTAACTCCCAAGTCATTTCCTCAACATCGTGGTTTCTCCACAAAACTTTGACTTGAGGTATAACCTTGGAGCGTAGAATATGTTCCTTCTTATCCAAGATTTGAACAGGAACTTCTTCATACGTCAAATCTTCCGCTATTTCGTCCGGTTCTAACTCAATAATGTGGTTCGGGTCTTCCACATATTTGCGTAACATGGATATGTGAAAAACGTTATGAACACGAGACATACTTGGCGGTAAAGCGAGTCTATAAGCCACAGTTCCTACTCGATCGAGGATTAAAAATGGACCGATGAATCGAGGATTGAGCTTTCCTCTCTTTTCAAATCTCGTAACTCCTTTCCATGGAGCAACACGTAAGAACACATGATCTCCTACATCAAATTCCACGTCCTTTCGATGAAGATCAGCATAACTCTTTTGTCGATCTTGTGAGGTTTTTATACGTTGTCGGATCGTTTGAATCTTTTCTGTAGTCATACGTACCAACTCCGGTCCCAACAACGTTGCTTCACCCACCTCATCCCAGCATACTGGAGAACGACATTTTCTTCCATACAATGCTTCGAATGGAGCCATGCCAATACTTGCTTGATAACTGTTGTTGTAGGAAAACTCCACCAATGGTAAGAACTTGTCCCAACTTCCCTTGAAGTCAAAGACACAGAGTTTTAATAGATCTTCAAGAGTTTGAATAGTCCTCTCTGATTGTCCGTCCGTCTGAGGATGATATGCTGAACTAAATCGTAACTCCGTGCCCATAGCTTTTTGTAAACTAACCCAAAATCGTGAAGTGAATCTTGGGTCTCGGTCAGAAACTATGGATACTGGCATACCATGCAGTCTTACAATCTCGTTTATGTACATACGAGCAAGACGTTCAAGTGTATAAGTTTCTCGTATCGGTAAGAAATGAGCAGACTTGGTCAATCTATCAACAATGACCCAAATCGCATCAATACCTTGAGAAACCCTTGGAAGACCGGTAACGAAATCCATGGTAATGTGCTCCCACTTCTATTCTGGAATTTCAAGTGGTTGCAATGGACCTTTTGGTACTTGATGCTCCGCTTTGACTCGTTGACAAGTTAGACACCTTGAGATAAACAATGCTATCTCTCTCTTCATATTGCTCCACCAAAATGTATGACGAAGATCATGATACATTTTGGTACTTCCAGGATGGATTGCAAACGGTGTGTTGTGCGCCTCCATCATGATTTCATACTTTAAATTAGGGTTGTTAGGAACACAAAGTCTGGAGTTGACTCGAAGTATTCCTTCTTCATCGATTCTTGCTTCCGGTATAGCACCTTCTTGCACTTTCTTCTTCATACGCATCAGCTCCAGGTCTGTATCTTGAGCAGCTTTAACTTTATCGATTAAAGTCGGTTCTACTCGTATATTCGCCATCATCACATGGGTCCCTGGAGTCTTTAACTCTATCTCCATCCTTTGCAAATCACACAAAATGGGTCTTTGTGTTGACAATATCGCACTCGTACTTACATATGATCTTCTACTCAATGCGTCAGCTACCACGTTCGCTTTTCCAGGATGATATTGAATGGTATGATAATAATCTTTCAACAGTTCAAGCCAACGTCGTTGTCGCATGTTGAGTTCCTTTTGAGTGAAGAAATATTTGAGGCTTTTATGATCCGTAAAGATCTCCACCTTCTCCCCATACAAGTAATGCCTCCAAATTTTAAGTGCAAAGACAACAGCTGCCAACTCTAGATCATGAGTAGGATAATTCCTCTCATATTCCTTGAGTTGTCTTGATGCATAGGCTATGACTTTTTCATGTTGCATGAGAACGCATCCCAACCCTTTGCTCGAAGCATCACTGTAGATGACAAATCCCTCCGAGCCGGATGGTATTGTTAGAACAGGTGCTGAAATGAGTCTCCTCTTGAGTTCTTGAAAACTCTGCTCACATTCTTCGCTCCAACCGAACTTTGTATCTTTCCGAGTCAGCTGAGTTAATGGAGTAGCGATACGAGAAAATCCTTCCACAAATCTCCGATAATAACCAGCTAAACCAAGAAAGCTACGTACTTCGGTCACTGATTTAGGTTGCTCCCAGCTTTGAATAGCTTCAATCTTTGCCGGGTCAACCGATATTCCACGACTTGATACTACGTGCCCAAGGAATGCTACCTCTTCCAGCCAGAACTCACATTTCTTCAACTTGGCATAAAGTTTGTATTCACGAAGCTTTTGGAGTACCAGCTTCAAGTGTTGCTCATGATCTTCACGACTTTTGGAATAAACAAGGATGTCATCGATAAAGACGACCACAAAGTGATCCAAATATTCCTTAAATACCCTGTTCATCATATCCATGAAGGCAGCAGGAGCATTAGTCAATCCAAAAGACATAACTAAGAATTCATTATGCCCATACCGAGTTCTGAAAGCCGTCTTTGGAATATCCTCAGTTCTAACTTTCAGCTGATGATATCCAGAACGAAGATCGATCTTTGAAAAGAATTGTGCTCCTTGCAACTGGTCAAACAGGTCATCAATACGTGGCAATGGGTACCTATTTTTGATGGTGACATGATTCAACTCCCGATAATCAATACAAAGTCGCATACTCCCATCTTTCTTCTTCACGAACAGAGCAGGAGCACCCCAAGGAGAAGTACTAGGACGAATAAAACCAATGTCAAACAATTCCTGCAGTTGGGTCTTTAACTCCTGAAGTTCAATAGGAGCCATTCGATATGGGGCTTTGGAAATGGGTTTTGTACCGGGTTCAAGGTCGATACAAAATTCAATTTCACGCTCTGGGGGTAGGCCAGGAAGTTCTTCGGGAAATACGTCAGGAAATTTATTAACAACAGAAATATCATTCAAAGCTGACGTATTTTTGTTTAGATCTGTGACATGAGCTAAGAAAGCTTGACATTCATTTTTCAATAAACGAATAGCTTTATGGCTTGAGATAACAGCGATTGATTTTAATGGTTTGGCTGCTTGAATTCGCATAATAGGTCGATTAGGAATATGAAAGCTAACAACCTTACGAAAATAATCAATTTTTGCATGATGAGTAGTTAACCAATCAATCCCTAGAATCACGTCAAATGCAAGTATTTTTAATGAAATAAGATCGACAGGTAATGTGTGGGTACCAACTTGAACCAAACAAGACTTATAAACCGTGGATGTAATGAAGGTTTCTCCCAATGGGGTTTCAACTGCTAAGTCAAAGTCTAATTTCTCCGGAATCAAATTTAATCGATGAGCGCAAGTAGGAGAAATAAAAGAATGGGTAGAACCGGTATCAAATAAAGTATAGACTTCGTTAGAGTTTATGATAAGCTTACCCGTGATGACCTCATTCGGGTTCCTTGCTTTCTGGGAGTTCACAACAAACGCTCTCCCTTGCACAACCGGTTTGATTTTTCTGGGACGGCCTTTAGTGCCTCCATCCTAGCTGAATTTGTCTTCGGTAAATGACAAAATCGGGCTAAATGACCTTCTCTTCCACAATTATAACATGCTTTGGACGGCATCGCGGAGTTTGGACTGATGTGCCCCTCCCCTCCGCATTTGAAACATATGATAGGTGGTCGTTCTCCTTCCTTAACGACAGGTGCTGGTGCTGACGTCTTTCTATCATTGTTGAATCTCCTCTTCTTGAAATGCCCATTCTTATTATTTTGGCCCTGATTACCACCGAAGTGGTTACCATTTCTGGCCTGTTGATTCCCTCCACGCTTGTTGTCACCGCTTCGATGACTGCTTTCACTAGTATTATCATTTTGCCGACTGCTCTCTTTTGGTTGCGTTGTCTCGTTATCGCGCTCCACCAACTGAGCCCTATTTACAACATCTGAATACAAACACAATTTATGAGAAACAAGATGTCGACGTATCTCCGGCTTCAAACCTCTTAAAAACATCCGCGTCATTCTTTCTTCATTATCCACCAGGTGGGACGCAAACCGGGATAACTCCGTAAATTTTGCCTCGTACTGCGACACGGTCATATTATTCTGCTCCAATTTGATGAACTCCACCTCCTTCATGTGACGAATACTCTCGGGAAAGTATTTGTCGTTAAACAGCTCTTGGAACTTCTCCCAAGACATCTTCAGTGCGGCAGGTTGAGTACGCTTTATCGATTCCCACCAGTAATCTGCCTCTCCTCGCAACATAAAGGCGGCAAAGGGAACCTTTTGCTCCTCGGAGCAACCCAAGACATCAAATATCTTGGTGATCTGCTTTATCCATGTTTCAGCTACAAGTGGTTTGGGTTCTCCCTTAAACTCCGGTGGTCCCAGCTCCTTAAACTGTTTAGCGGTGACCGCCTGAGAGTTTCCAGTATTTCCACCTACGTTGTGGACAGGAGCCGCTTTCACCTGTTGCATGAATTGCATAAAACCTCTGAACATTCCATCATTCATCATCTGGTCAGTGTTGTTGTTTGCATGAGGATTGTCACCTTCCTGATGAACATTATCTTGATTATTGATATGTGGTGAATCAATAATCGTCTGTGCTCCATTGCTATTCTCAACATTCTCAGATGCCATTTTCAGATACTGTCACAAAATAAAAGTTAATTGATATGTCATATATTATCCTTATATTATGACCGACCAATTAAATACCATGCAAATAAACTTAGGTAGGTCATACTAGCGAAGGAATTCCCCGTCTCTCCCCTCCTAGTTCTATTCTCACATCTTAGCCAGGGATCATATCCCTAAGCTCTGATACCAACTGTGACGCCCCCAAAATTAGGTATACATCACCCATCTTGGGTCGTCAGATACATAGTACAAAATACAAATATAACTTACTAATACAACTGTCGTGTACAATACGACAAAACATAAACTGTGAGTTGGAATACAAATATTATCTTCTAGAGAGTATTCATACTCAAAAGGAGTCCTCATTACATTTATTAACACACCATTACATAGAATAGTGAGGACTACTAACTAATACTATCATTCGGACCATCACTCCGTTCCCCGACTTGCCCCAGCTACGTTCTCATTTCCTGAAGAGAACAATGAAAGAAAGGGTGAGCTCAACTAGCCCAGTAAGAAATATCATGACTAAGATAATGCAGAATAAATTATCATTAGCCTTCAACAATGTTAAACTGATAAAATATAATAGACATCAAGTTTAACTGCAGCGGAACAAGCAATCCATTAAAAGAGTCAAGTACAAAATAAACTCTACTATCTTTTATGATTTAAAAGATTTTCCAACACTGTGATCGCTGAGACTCAGCTTAATAAAATAATTCACATCATCGAATCACCCCTGCACTACGGCCAAGGATATTCGTATATTCATTAATGGTCATGATCATGCCAACAACTGTCCATCAATGCACTACGGGCCAATGAGGACTTTTACCACATCATTCGTAACATTACGGTCATGATTACACCGAATAATCCCTGGTCATAATCATACCAAGTCCATCTATGCACTACACGCCACAGATGACTTTCAACAGAATATAAACATGAGGATGATGACAATGATATAAGAATTCAATAAAACAAGTTCAAGAATTAATTTATCCAAGAATTAACAACGTCCAAATTGTCAACATGATACTACTTTGTGGAGTAAAATTCAAGAATGATCAGGAGAATATTTTCATGAATAGATACTAGATGAAGCGCAATTGTCAAGGATATTCCACAAATTTCATAGAGTATAGAAGTCAAAACTTAACCAACTGAGTACAATAAAGAATGGAATAACAAAAGAAATCACCATGCATGCGATAGACCGCACAGACAGGTTATTCCAACAGAATAATAAATAATGGAACCAGGTCCGACGTAAACGCACAGACAGGATATTCCGACAGAATAATAAATAATAGAACCAGGTCCGGTGTAAAACACACAGACAGGATATTCTGACAGAATAATAAATAATGGAACCAGGTCCGGTGTAAAACACACAGACAGGATGTTCCAACAGAATAATAATAAAAACGGAACCAGGTTCGATGTAAAACACACAGACAGGATGTTCCAACAGAATAATAATAAAAACGGAACCAGGTCCGGTGTAAAACACACAGACAGGATGTTCCAACAGAATAATAGAAGAATGTCACCAAGTATAGGGTAGACCACGTATACAGGTTATTCCAACAGAATAATAAGAAATGGAATAACAACAGTTCTCTTCATGAATAAGAAAGAATAACACCCCTTACCGTTTTAAAGACGAGCTGAAATAAGGAAGTAGTTAAGTAGCTGAATACTCTTCTTCTCTCTCTCTATAGTTTCTCTCTATAGTTTCTCTCTCTAGAGTTCAGTGAATTCGTAAGAAATAATAAAGGAATGAGCTGCTATTTATAGAAAAATAGAATGCATAGTAACTAATCCATGAACGGTCCATATTGATTACTTTAATCTGACGGTCCATATTTAAAGAAAAATCTTTTAAATAAAATATAATATATTCTATTTATAGAATAACTTTAATAAAGTATTTTGTTTTATATAAAAAGATGTTTCTGTTTTATTAAGTTAATAATACGAATAAAACAAAACGTCATTATCGCTAAATAATTTATATTATTAACTGACAATAATGGAATCAAACTGAGTGACTTCTCACATAAGCATTAATAATCAATACCGTGTGCTACTATGCAACCACACGTATTACTGTACTTTTACTATCGAGTAGTTCAACAGTAACAATGGTAAAACTTCCGCCGTTATTTTTAATAAAATATTTTTGTCGTTTTCTCAATCCGACAATAATTCCGTTGTGGGGTCCACCAATGATTGTGTCGTTGTACGAATATTCCCTGTTAAAACGAATATTCCTCGACCAATCGAATATTATATAACAACTTGCGTACTTTGCAAAATTTATAAATATTACCCACAATTATAACATTATATCAAATTAACTCCATAATATTCAAAAATGTCATTTATAGAAAATTCATCTTTATTTATAAAAGTTGGGGTCTTACAACATACAATACTAATCGTTACGGAATGATATTTGCACCACTAGTGGGGGTTAATAACCATAGGCAAACTATTGTATTTGGTTGTGCTTTCTTAAGTGATGAGACCATATATACTTTTGTTTGGCTTTTTAAGTGTTTTTTGGAAGCAACGCCAAGTGATGCCCCTGTGATGATTATCACCGATCAGGATCCGGCTATGACAAATGCAATTTCACATATCCTTCCTAATACCTATCATAGGTATTGTAGTTGGCACATTTTGACCAAATTTTCAGAGAAGATTGACTCAATAAAATTCAAGGATTATTATAAAGAGTTTGCAGATTGCATTTGGAATTCGGAGACTGTAGAAAAGTTTGAGTCCACTTGGGTGGAGCTGCTGGAGAAAAGTGGGTTGAATGCTAATAAATGGCTACAATCAATGTATGACATCCGTTCTAGATGGGTACCCGCACATGTGAATCATGTTTTCTCACCCGGCATGTCAAGTAGCCAACGAGCGGAGAGTTCTCATTCCTTTTTTAAAAAATTTGTTTCAAACAAAAATTCTTTAGTGGATTTTATGATTCAATTTGGTCGGGGCCTTCAACATCAACGACATAGGGAGTTGGTTTTGGATAACAAAGATTTGGTTGAGAGGCCGAGAATCAAATATCGTCATGACTTTTTAGTCCAAATGGTTGACATTTATACATACTCTATATATTATAAATTTGAAGAAGAGTAGTGTGAGAGCTTGAATTATTGGTTTGATCTTATGAAAGAGGATGTCAACTACCATGTCTATAAGATTTATCGAAGGAATGTTAACAACTTTAAAGTAAGAGAAATTCATTACGACAAATCTTTAGATTATGCAACATGCACTTGCAAAAAGTTTGAGACTTCGGGAATCTTATGTCGACATGTGATAGCTTACTTGAATAAGTATCATGATCTTGACAAATTGTCTACCAAATATATTTTGAAGAGGTGAACAAAGACAGCAAAATCAAGTGGTGTAATTGATGCTAATGGTGTGGCGATAAAAGATGACAAGCCCTACTTACTCTTGCGGAGTCAATTGATTCAACAATCCTTAGATTTCATTGATAGGGCTCTCACAAATGAAGAAGCGACAAATGTTTTAAAAGAATGTTTTGGTGTTGTGGATGAAAAGATCAATGATATTATTAGAAAGAATGGTTCCACAAGAAACAATGAAATGGAGGTTGGTGGAATGAGTGTATCCAAGTCGGTTAACAAGACATGTACCCAAGCAGAGAGTTACATTGAGCCAACCCAAGTGCGTGCAAAAGGTTGTGGCAAAAGGCTGAAGGGTGGCAAAGAAAGGGCTTTGGATAAAGCAAAAAATTCCAAGGGTATACGTTCTAATGGATGTGACAGAGTTGGTGTGACACACGATAAAAGAAATTGTCCCGTACTTAATACTCAGTAAGCAAGTTTACGTATTTTGACTGTGTCGGCATGTTTAAATTTGAAGTTTGCTATTTGTTTAAATTTGACTTTGACTTTGTAATTTGTTTAAATGTAGAACTGGAGCATCAAATGATGATGCTACTCAGGATCCAAGTGTAGATGACGATGATAGTGATTCACCACCAGGTACAACTGAGATCCAAGTGTAGGTACAACAGTATGCAAAGAGAACATTACTGTTAGAGCATGGTTATTTTCAGTCTCCAGTTGTGTATTTTTTTCATTCACTTTATTGCAGTTTCAGTTTCTATACTTTGTTGATGCAGTTTCAGTTTCCTCAGGCAAGCTGGCTCTTCTTACTTTTTGCTGTAGAACATTTCTTGTAAACTGCCCAGTTCAGATTGCAGTTTATTCACTTTATTGCAGTTTATTCATTTGTGTAAGTCGTTCACTTTATTGCAGTTTCAGTTTCTGTACTTAGACTTTATAATGAATTTGGAACTTCAATGCAGTATTTCAGATTTGAGAAGATGAAGCAAGCAAATTTCTCTCCTGTGAATGCTTATACAAGCAGGCATTACTGATAGATCAAAGACGAGGCACAAGCTGCTTGCTATATGGGAAAAGCCAGAATTCTATTCTATTTAGCAGCTTTTTTATACTTTGATGATGCTTCTGTTGTACAAGAATTTATTTATATTACATGTCCTCCTCGCTCATCTTGTTGTTATGTATGAATGAATGTTGAACAATATTGTTCTTCATGCCGTTTAGATGTTTCTTGTAAGACCCCGAATTTTATGAAATAAAAATATTCAATTTTTCTTATAATTACTATTCAGTAAATGGTTAAATTGATAAAAGTTTAAAGTTATGGGTGAAATATGAATTTTTTTTCAAAATAAGCAAGTGGTTATAAAATAATCATTGTTGTCGGGGAATATTCGTTTGGTCGTGGAATATTCGTTTGGTCGTGGAATATTCGTACGACGGCGCAGCTATTTGTGGGCCCCATAACGAATAACTGTCGGGTGAAGAAAACGACAAATTTGAGTTTTTACAAATAACGGCGTAGTTGTTACCGTTAACACTGTTGGAATACCCGGTGGTTAAAATACAGTAATACGCGTTATTGCACAGTAGCACACGGTATTGCACAGTATTTTTAAAATTATTGATTCTTACGTAAGAAGGCACTACTCAATAATTGTTACAGTAATTACTGTTCAATATTTTATTTTATTGATTCAATAATTACTACGTTGAAATTTTATATTATTGTTGTTCAATAATTGTTGATGCACAGTATTTTCCTTTATCAGATCAATAATTCATATTATTTGAATAATATTATGAGATAACATTATTGGCAATTTCTAGAAAGTTCTGTCTAAGGAGAGGTTTGGTCATCTAATTGCGCGCCAGTAAGGAGAAATCCTTATTGGAAAGCCCCCTCTTTCCTGGGAACGGCCTGGTTGTCATAAATGTGATTCTGTAATATTATTTGTGAATAATTAATTATTGATTCATATGATAAAGAAATATTTATTTTATGTGGATATAAACGAGGGATATATTTTTGTGGTTAAAAATGATGGAGTTAATGTTGAGGTTTTTATCCGTATTTTTGTCGGAATGGAGGTATTAAAAATCAGGATTTTTGAGATATTTTGCGGGGGTTATAATTTTTAATCCGACCGTTGGATCGTGGTAATTTTTAGATATGTTATACATATATAAGTTGAGTATATGCCCACAAATTTTGAACCGTTAAAAATGAACGTATGATTTATTATGAATTTTACGAGATGACTGGTTCAGAAATTGTTGAATTTTCGGAGTTTAACATTTTGGTGGAAAATTCTAGAATTGGTGGGCCCCACTTGTGGTTGGTGAAGAAATGTGCTGAATTATATTTCAAATGTGGTGGGTGGGAATAGTAGCAGGTAAAGCCATCAAGTTGCAGGTCAAACCTACCAAAATTTTCCTATAAATAGAGGGCTAAGTTAGAATTGAAAATCACACCAGAAACATAAGCTCTCTCTTTCTCTCTCTATATTATGAAGCATATTTTGTGAGTTTTTAGATACTTGGTGAGTTGCTATTCATCAGTGCAAGTTTCCTTCAGCATCATATCCGATATCCAGTCAGAAGTACTGCTCTTTTGAGGTAAGGGATAGTAAGGGATAGTAATGGATTTTAAGGGTTGTTATGATTTTCAGTTTCGTAATTTTTCTGATTTTCAAAAATTATGGAAAAATTTAAAATGATATTTTGATGAGTTTTATTGATTGTGTCCAAAAATGGTGATTTTTGGATGTATAGATTAAGAGTTATGAATTTTACGGGAAAAGACTATTTTAAAAGTAACCGCTTATAATTCCTTGTGGTTAACTCCAAAATTGATGAAATTTTTATTGGGAGTACATGTGTATGATAGAAGTATACTCTATAAATTTCAGAATTTTTGGACAAAAGTATAATTTTTGATAAATGTCTAAATATTCGGTGGTTTTGGCCATATGAAAAATAGTAAATGAATTTTAAAAATTCTGAGAAAAATATATGTTCAATATGAGACTATATTCTGCTAAATCCCAAAAAAGAAATATTTTTGGAACTGATTTGGTATTTTTCATAAAAATGGTCTAGTTATGAGTAAATGAATTAAATATGTTTTGTGAAGTAAGAAAATTAGAAAATAAGATTTTATGGCTTGAGAATCCTATATGAGGTATATGCAGATTTTTGATGATGATTTTTGATTATTGGTGATGAAATCTTATGAGTTTGGCATTTTAGGATGATTAAATACATTATTTAGTAAAGTGTAAACAATTAAAATAAATTATTTATAAGCTTAAGAAATATTATTCTTTCAATATCATTATACCGAAATATTGGTATGTATTTTATTATGAAATTTCTACCTTTTTGTGTCTGGTTTACTATTCATGAATTACTATTCACGAGTTACTATTCATGAGTTACTATTCACGAGTTACTATTCACGACAAAATTAGTTTTTTTTCTAACCAAATTATAGTTGAGTTATGAATATTACTCTTGAGATTAAAGCTATGTATTGATTATATTGATTTTATTATCATATATAACATTTTTATAACCCTGATGTTGAAATTCTCTTTCACTAGAGTGTAAAGATGGGTAGATTATTGGTATAATCATGACTAGGGTTCTCTTTGGCCTGTAGTGCAAAGTTGAATTGTGACTGGTATGATCATGACCATTGAATTTATAAGTGAATATCTTTAGCTTAAGTGCAAAGGTGAATTGATCAACATGGTTATAATTATTGTTTATATAAATTCTGAAATGATTATATATTTCTTTGAGATATTAATATCTTTGGCCTGTAGTGTAAAGATGAAATATTGATAAATATCTTTGGCCTGTAGTGCAAAGATGAATTGTTGATGAATATCTTTGGCCCGTAGTGCAAATATGACATGTTGTTGAATATCTTTGGCCAGTAGTGCAAAGATGAACAGATGTTGAGATAAACATGACCAACTGGTGATACAAATGAATATCTTTGAACGTAGTGCAAAGATGAAGTTATTAGTATGATTATGAGCAGGAAATGTGATTTGGTGTAACCATGATCTTTGATGTTTCAGGTAAAGATAGGTGATGAAAATAATCTTCGTCCTGGATGAGAAGAGGAATTTAGAACTACAGTTATGATTATGAGTTATTCATATGATTGTGGACCAGAATTGTTGATTGATGTTACAGGGATAAAACATTGTTGGTGGATTTTTAACATGGAGAAGATAATAGACTTTATAGTCTATTTGACTCTTCTAATGGATTGCTCGTTCCGCTGCAACTATGGTTGAAATTTTTATCATTTACCATATGTTCTAAATCTCTGATTTATTGTTGATGAAGGCTGTTGATAATTGAATTATCTTTAGTCATGATATTCTTTACTGAGCTAGTTGTGCTCACCCTTTTGCTTCACAATTCCTTTCAGGTAATAAGAGTGTAGCTGGGTCGAGCGGGGGTAATAAGGGAATAGAACGGTGGTCATCATTTAGTAGTTATATTTGGTGAAGAAAATAGTGTGAGGCGAACCCAACGTTGGAAGGGTGGTTTGCCACTATCATACAAGATGTCTAACGACATACAACCTCGTGTCATCATAAGACAGGGATGTGCTCATCCACTTGCTGAGTATATATACGAGCACTACCTATATAATCTTGGTGTTTGTTTGAAGTATAATTCTCAATTAGAGACAGTGGAGACAATGATAAGTCAAGAGAAGACTCACCATTGGGAAGAATATGATAGTAATCTTCTCGTTTTTCTTTGGGGTCTATTGGGTCAACCAAGGATAATTCTGTGGCCATATGATATCTATCATAACCTAGACGCGTGGCCTCCCATGTACGAAGGTTTCCTTGAGCACTTCCCAAAGATTCTAATTTCTAAAACAGTTTTTGACTATACCTTTATGTAAGGTGTTATTGTGAGGTGATGTTCACGGTTGGAACATGAGTCACAATTGGTATATATTTGTATCCAAACTCACAGCATATGTGTTGTTGTATTTTGCACGACAATTGTTGTAATAAAGTTGTAGTTATTTTCTGTACCATGTATTTGGCGACTCAGAATAGGTTGGATGGAATGGACCTATTTTGGGGTTGTCACAGGTGGTATCAGAGCTTAGGGATATGATTTCTGGCGGAGATCGGGAAATATAACTAGGAGGAGAGAGACGAGTAAATCCTTCGCTAGTGTGTCCTACCTAAGCTTATTTGTTGGTCAGTCATAATATCGGGATATTATGTGATATGTTAATTTGTTAAATTAACCCTTGTTTTGAAGCTGTATTCTAGAATGATATTTGAAATACAGGAGATGAGCAATGGAGAAATTATGATGACAGGGAAGATGGAATCTGAAATGAAAGGAAGGTATTCTCAACTCTTTGAAATATCAGGTACGTAAATTTCGAGGACGAAATTTCATAAGGAGGGGAGATTGTAATACCCCGAATTTTATGAAATAAAAATATTCAATTTTTCTTATAATTACTATTCAGTAAATGGTTAAATTGATAAAAGTTTAAAGTTATTGGTGAAATATGAATTTTTTTTCAAAATAAGCAAGTGGTTATAAAATAATCATTGTTGTCGGGGAATATTCGTTTGGTCGTGGAATATTCTTTCTGTCGGGAAATATTCGTACGACGGCGCAGCTATTTGTGGGCCCCATAACGAATAACTGTCGGGTGAAGAAAACGATAAATTTGAGTTTTTACAAATAACGGCGTAGTTGTTACCGTTAACACTGTTGGAATACCCGATGGTTAAAATACAGTAATACGCGTTATTGCACAGTAGCACACGGTATTGCACAGTATTTTTAAAATTATTGATTCTTACGTAAGAAGGCACTACTCAATAATTGTTACAGTAATTACTGTTCAATATTTTATTTTATTGATTCAATAATTGCTACGTTGAAATTTTATATTATTGTTGTTCAATAATTGTTGATGCACAGTATTTTCCTTTATCAGATCAATAATTTATATTATTTGAATAATATTATTAGATAACATTATTGGCAATGTCTAGAAAGTTCTGTCTAAGGAGAGGTTTGGTCATCTAATTGCGCGCCAGTAAGGAGAAATCCTTATTGGAAAGCCCCCTCTTTCCTGGGAACGGCCTGGTTGTCATAAATGTGATTCTGTAATATTATTTGTGAATAATTAATTATTGATTCATATGATAAAGAAATATTTATTTTATGTGGATATAAACGAGGGATATATTTTTGTGGTTAAAAATGAAGGAGTTAATGTTGAGGTTTTTATCCGTATTTTTGTCGGAATGGAGGTATTAAAAATCAGGGTTTTTGAGATATTTTGCGGGGGTTATAATTTTTAATCCGACCGTTGGATCGTGGTAATTTTTGGATATGTTATACATATATAAGTTGAGTATATGCCCACAAATTTTGAACCGTTAAAAATGAACGTATGATTTATTATGAATTTTACGAGATGACTGGTTCAGAAATTGTTGAATTTTCGGAGTTTAACATTTTGGTGGAAAATTCTAGAATTGGTGGGCCCCACTTGTGGTTGGTGAAGAAATGTGCTGAATTATATTTCAAATGTGGTGGGTGAGAATAGTAGCAGGTAAAGCCATCAGGTTGCAGGTCAAACCTACCAAAATTTTCCTATAAATAGAGGGCTAAGTTAGAATTGAAAATCACACCAGAAACATAAGCTCTCTCTTTCTCTCTCTATATTATGAAGCATATTTTGTGAGTTTTTAGATACTTGGTGAGTTGCTATTCATCAGTGCAAGTTTCCTTCAGCATCATATCCGATATCCAGTCAGAAGTACTGCTCTTTTGAGGTAAGGGATAGTAAGGGATAGTAATGGATTTTAAGGGTTGTTATGATTTTCAGTTTCGTAATTTTTCTGATTTTCAAAAATTATGGAAAAATTTAAAATGATATTTTGATGAGTTTTATTGATTGTGTCCAAAAATGGTGATTTTTGGATGTATAGATTAAGAGTTATGAATTTTACGGGAAAAGACTATTTTAAAAGTAACCGCTTATAATTCCTTGTGGTTAACTCCAAAATTGATGAAATTTTTATTGGGAGTACATGTGTATGATAGAAGTATACTCTATAAATTTCAGAATTTTTGGACAAAAGTATAATTTTTGATAAATGTCTAAATATTCGGTGGTTTTGGCCATATGAAAAATAGTAAATGAATTTTAAAAATTCTGAGAAAAATATATGTTCAATATGAGACTATATTCTGCTAAATCCCAAAAAAGAAATATTTTTAGAACTGATTTGGTATTTTTCATGAAAATGGTCTAGTTATGAGTAAATGAATTAAATATGTTTTGTGAAGTAAGAAAATTAGAAAATAAGATTTTATGGCTTGAGAATCCTATATGAGGTATATGCAGATTTTTGATGATGATTTTTGATTATTGGTGATGAAATCTTATGAGTTTGGCATTTTAGGATGATTAAATACATTATTTAGTAAAGTGTAAACAATTAAAATAAATTGTTTATAAGCTTAAGAAATATTATTCTTTCAATATCATTATACCGAAATATTGGTATGTATTTTATTATGAAATTTCTACCTTTTTGTGTCTGGTTTACTATTCATGAATTACTATTCACGAGTTACTATTCATGAGTTACTATTCACGAGTTACTATTCACGACAAAATTAGTTTTTTTTCTAACCAAATTATAGTTGAGTTATGAATATTACTCTTGAGATTAAAACTATGTATTGATTATATTGATTTTATTATCATATATAACATTTTTATAACCCTGATGTTGAAATTCTCTTTCACTAGAGTGTAAAGATGGGTAGATTATTGGTATAATCATGACTAGGGTTCTCTTTGGCCTGTAGTGCAAAGTTGAATTGTGACTGGTATGATCATGACCATTGAATTTATAAGTGAATATCTTTAGCTTAAGTGCAAAGGTGAATTGATCAACATGGTTATAATTATTGTTTATATAAATTCTGAAATGATTATATATTTCTTTGAGATATTAATATCTTTGGCCTGTAGTGCAAAGATGAAATATTGATAAATATCTTTGGCCTGTAGTGCAAAGATGAATTGTTGATGAATATCTTTGGCCCGTAGTGCAAAGATGACATGTTGTTGAATATCTTTGGCCAGTAGTGCAAAGATGAACAGATGTTGAGATAAACATGACCAACTGGTGATACAAATGAATATCTTTGGACGTAGTGCAAAGATGAAGTTATTAGTATGATTATGAGCAAGAAATGTTATTTGGTGTAACCATGATCTTTGATGTTTCAGGTAAAGATAGGTGATGAAAATTATCTTCGTCCTGGATGAGAAGAGGAATTTAGAACTACAGTTATGATTATGAGTTATTCATATGATTGTGGACCAGAATTATTGATTGATGTTACAGGGATAAAACATTGTTGGTGGATTTTTAACATGGAGAAGATAATAGACTTTATAGTCTATTTGACTCTTCTAATGGATTGCTCGTTCCGCTGCAACTATGGTTGAAATTTTTATCATTTACCATATGTTCTAAATCTCTGATTTATTGTTGATGAAGGCTGTTGATAATTGAATTATCTTTAGTCATGATATTCTTTACTGAGCTAGTTGTGCTCACCCTTTTGCTTCACAATTCCTTTCAGGTAATAAGAGTGTAGCTGGGTCGAGCGGGGGTAATAAGGGAATAGAACGGTGGTCATCATTTAGTAGTTATATTTGGTGAAGAAAATAGTGTGAGGCGAACCCAACGTTGGAAGGGTGGTTTGCCACTATCATACAAGATGTCTAACGACATACAACCTCGTGTCATCATAAGACAGGGATGTGCTCATCCACTTGCTGAGTATATATACGAGCACTACCTATATAATCTTGGTGTTTGTTTGAAGTATAATTCTCAATTAGAGACAGTGGAGATAATGATAAGTCAAGAGAAGACTCACCATTGGGAAGAATATGATAGTAATCTTCTCGTTTTTCTTTGGGGTCTATTGGGTCAACCAAGGATAATTCTGTGGCCATATGATATCTATCATAACCTAGACGCGTGGCCTCCCATGTACGAAGGTTTCCTTGAGCACTTCCCAAAGATTCTAATTTCTAAAACAGTTTTTGACTATACCTTTATGTAAGGTGTTATTGTGAGGTGATGTTCACGGTTGGAACATGAGTCACATTTGGTATATATTTGTATCCAAACTCACAGCATATGTGTTGTTGTATTTTGCACGACAATTGTTGTAATAAAGTTGTAGTTATTTTCTGTACCATGTATTTGGCGACTCAGAATAGGTTGGATGGAATGGACCTATTTTGGGGTTGTCACAGGTGGTATCAGAGCTTAGGGATATGATTTCTGGCGGAGATCGGGAAATATAACTAGGAGGAGAGAGACGAGTAAATCCTTCGCTAGTGTGTCCTACCTAAGCTTATTTGTTGGTCAGTCATAATATCGGGATATTATGTGATATGTTAATTTGTTAAATTAACCCTTGTTTTGAAGCTGTATTCTAGAATGATATTTGAAATACAGGAGATGAGCAATGGAGAAATTATGATGACAGGGAAGATGGAATCTGAAATGAAAGGAAGGTATTCTCAACTCTTTGAAATATCAGGTACGTAAATTTCGAGGACGAAATTTCATAAGGAGGGGAGATTGTAATACCCCGAATTTTATGAAATAAAAATATTCAATTTTTCTTATAATTACTATTCAGTAAATGGTTAAATTGATAAAAGTTTAAAGTTATTGGTGAAATATGAATTTTTTTTCAAAATAAGCAAGTGGTTATAAAATAATCATTGTTGTCGGGGAATATTCGTTTGGTCGTGGAATATTCTTTCTGTCGGGAAATATTCGTACGACGGCGCAGCTATTTGTGGGCCCCATAACGAATAACTGTCGGGTGAAGAAAACGATAAATTTGAGTTTTTACAAATAACGGCGTAGTTGTTACCGTTAACACTGTTGGAATACCCGATGGTTAAAATACAGTAATACGCGTTATTGCACAGTAGCACACGGTATTGCACAGTATTTTTAAAATTATTGATTCTTACGTAAGAAGGCACTACTCAATAATTGTTACAGTAATTACTGTTCAATATTTTATTTTATTGATTCAATAATTGCTACGTTGAAATTTTATATTATTGTTGTTCAATAATTGTTGATGCACAGTATTTTCCTTTATCAGATCAATAATTTATATTATTTGAATAATATTATTAGATAACATTATTGGCAATGTCTAGAAAGTTCTGTCTAAGGAGAGGTTTGGTCATCTAATTGCGCGCCAGTAAGGAGAAATCCTTATTGGAAAGCCCCCTCTTTCCTGGGAACGGCCTGGTTGTCATAAATGTGATTCTGTAATATTATTTGTGAATAATTAATTATTGATTCATATGATAAAGAAATATTTATTTTATGTGGATATAAACGAGGGATATATTTTTGTGGTTAAAAATGAAGGAGTTAATGTTGAGGTTTTTATCCGTATTTTTGTCGGAATGGAGGTATTAAAAATCAGGGTTTTTGAGATATTTTGCGGGGGTTATAATTTTTAATCCGACCGTTGGATCGTGGTAATTTTTGGATATGTTATACATATATAAGTTGAGTATATGCCCACAAATTTTGAACCGTTAAAAATGAACGTATGATTTATTATGAATTTTACGAGATGACTGGTTCAGAAATTGTTGAATTTTCGGAGTTTAACATTTTGGTGGAAAATTCTAGAATTGGTGGGCCCCACTTGTGGTTGGTGAAGAAATGTGCTGAATTATATTTCAAATGTGGTGGGTGAGAATAGTAGCAGGTAAAGCCATCAGGTTGCAGGTCAAACCTACCAAAATTTTCCTATAAATAGAGGGCTAAGTTAGAATTGAAAATCACACCAGAAACATAAGCTCTCTCTTTCTCTCTCTATATTATGAAGCATATTTTGTGAGTTTTTAGATACTTGGTGAGTTGCTATTCATCAGTGCAAGTTTCCTTCAGCATCATATCCGATATCCAGTCAGAAGTACTGCTCTTTTGAGGTAAGGGATAGTAAGGGATAGTAATGGATTTTAAGGGTTGTTATGATTTTCAGTTTCGTAATTTTTCTGATTTTCAAAAATTATGGAAAAATTTAAAATGATATTTTGATGAGTTTTATTGATTGTGTCCAAAAATGGTGATTTTTGGATGTATAGATTAAGAGTTATGAATTTTATGGGAAAAGACTATTTTAAAAGTAACCGCTTATAATTCCTTGTGGTTAACTCCAAAATTGATGAAATTTTTATTGGGAGTACATGTGTATGATAGAAGTATACTCTGTAAATTTCAGAATTTTTGGACAAAAGTATAATTTTTGATAAATGTCTAAATATTCGGTGGTTTTGGCCATATGAAAAATAGTAAATGAATTTTAAAAATTCTGAGAAAAATATATGTTCAATATGAGACTATATTCTGCTAAATCCCAAAAAAGAAATATTTTTAGAACTGATTTGGTATTTTTCATGAAAATGGTCTAGTTATGAGTAAATGAATTAAATATGTTTTGTGAAGTAAGAAAATTAGAAAATAAGATTTTATGGCTTGAGAATCCTATATGAGGTATATGCAGATTTTTGATGATGATTTTTGATTATTGGTGATGAAATCTTATGAGTTTGGCATTTTAGGATGATTAAATACATTATTTAGTAAAGTGTAAACAATTAAAATAAATTGTTTATAAGCTTAAGAAATATTATTCTTTCAATATCATTATACCGAAATATTGGTATGTATTTTATTATGAAATTTCTACCTTTTTGTGTCTGGTTTACTATTCATGAATTACTATTCACGAGTTACTATTCATGAGTTACTATTCACGAGTTACTATTCACGACAAAATTAGTTTTTTTTCTAACCAAATTATAGTTGAGTTATGAATATTACTCTTGAGATTAAAACTATGTATTGATTATATTGATTTTATTATCATATATAACATTTTTATAACCCTGATGTTGAAATTCTCTTTCACTAGAGTGTAAAGATGGGTAGATTATTGGTATAATCATGACTAGGGTTCTCTTTGGCCTGTAGTGCAAAGTTGAATTGTGACTGGTATGATCATGACCATTGAATTTATAAGTGAATATCTTTAGCTTAAGTGCAAAGGTGAATTGATCAACATGGTTATAATTATTGTTTATATAAATTCTGAAATGATTATATATTTCTTTGAGATATTAATATCTTTGGCCTGTAGTGCAAAGATGAAATATTGATAAATATCTTTGGCCTGTAGTGCAAAGATGAATTGTTGATGAATATCTTTGGCCCGTAGTGCAAAGATGACATGTTGTTGAATATCTTTGGCCAGTAGTGCAAAGATGAACAGATGTTGAGATAAACATGACCAACTGGTGATACAAATGAATATCTTTGGACGTAGTGCAAAGATGAAGTTATTAGTATGATTATGAGCAAGAAATGTATTTGGTGTAACCATGATCTTTGATGTTTCAGGTAAAGATAGGTGATGAAAATTATCTTCGTCCTGGATGAGAAGAGGAATTTAGAACTACAGTTATGATTATGAGTTATTCATATGATTGTGGACCAGAATTATTGATTGATGTTACAGGGATAAAACATTGTTGGTGGATTTTTAACATGGAGAAGATAATAGACTTTATAGTCTATTTGACTCTTCTAATGGATTGCTCGTTCCGCTGCAACTATGGTTGAAATTTTTATCATTTACCATATGTTCTAAATCTCTGATTTATTGTTGATGAAGGCTATTGATAATTGAATTATCTTTAGTCATGATATTCTTTACTGAGCTAGTTGTGCTCACCCTTTTGCTTCACAATTCCTTTCAGGTAATAAGAGTGTAGCTGGGTCGAGCGGGGGTAATAAGGGAATAGAACGGTGGTCATCATTTAGTAGTTATATTTGGTGAAGAAAATAGGTGAGGCGAACCCAACGTTGGAAGGGTGGTTTGCCACTATCATACAAGATGTCTAACGACATACAACCTCGTGTCATCATAAGACAGGGATGTGCTCATCCACTTGCTGAGTATATATACGAGCACTACCTATATAATCTTGGTGTTTGTTTGAAGTATAATTCTCAATTAGAGACAGTGGAGACAATGATAAGTCAAGAGAAGACTCACCATTGGGAAGAATATGATAGTAATCTTCTCGTTTTTCTTTGGGGTCTATTGGGTCAACCAAGGATAATTCTGTGGCCATATGATATCTATCATAACCTAGACGCGTGGCCTCCCATGTACGAAGGTTTCCTTGAGCACTTCCCAAAGATTCTAATTTCTAAAACAGTTTTTGACTATACCTTTATGTAAGGTGTTATTGTGAGGTGATGTTCACGGTTGGAACATGAGTCACAATTGGTATATATTTGTATCCAAACTCACAGCATATGTGTTGTTGTATTTTGCACGACAATTGTTGTAATAAAGTTGTAGTTATTTTCTGTACCATGTATTTGGCGACTCAGAATAGGTTGGATGGAATGGACCTATTTTGGGGTTGTCACAGGTGGTATCAGAGCTTAGGGATATGATTTCTGGCGGAGATCGGGAAATATAACTAGGAGGAGAGAGACGAGTAAATCCTTCGCTAGTGTGTCCTACCTAAGCTTATTTGTTGGTCAGTCATAATATCGGGATATTATGTGATATGTTAATTTGTTAAATTAACCCTTGTTTTGAAGCTGTATTCTAGAATGATATTTGAAATACAGGAGATGAGCAATGGAGAAATTATGATGACAGGGAAGATGGAATCTGAAATGAAAGGAAGGTATTCTCAACTCTTTGAAATATCAGGTACGTAAATTTCGAGGACGAAATTTCATAAGGAGGGGAGATTGTAATACCCCGAATTTTATGAAATAAAAATATTCAATTTTTCTTATAATTACTATTCAGTAAATGGTTAAATTGATAAAAGTTTAAAGTTATTGGTGAAATATGAATTTTTTTTCAAAATAAGCAAGTGGTTATAAAATAATCATTGTTGTCGGGGAATATTCGTTTGGTCGTGGAATATTCTTTCTGTCGGGAAATATTCGTACGACGGCGCAGCTATTTGTGGGCCCCATAACGAATAACTGTCGGGTGAAGAAAACGATAAATTTGAGTTTTTACAAATAACGGCGTAGTTGTTACCGTTAACACTGTTGGAATACCCGATGGTTAAAATACAGTAATACGCGTTATTGCACAGTAGCACACGGTATTGCACAGTATTTTTAAAATTATTGATTCTTACGTAAGAAGGCACTACTCAATAATTGTTACAGTAATTACTGTTCAATATTTTATTTTATTGATTCAATAATTGCTACGTTGAAATTTTATATTATTGTTGTTCAATAATTGTTGATGCACAGTATTTTCCTTTATCAGATCAATAATTTATATTATTTGAATAATATTATTAGATAACATTATTGGCAATGTCTAGAAAGTTCTGTCTAAGGAGAGGTTTGGTCATCTAATTGCGCGCCAGTAAGGAGAAATCCTTATTGGAAAGCCCCCTCTTTCCTGGGAACGGCCTGGTTGTCATAAATGTGATTCTGTAATATTATTTGTGAATAATTAATTATTGATTCATATGATAAAGAAATATTTATTTTATGTGGATATAAACGAGGGATATATTTTTGTGGTTAAAAATGAAGGAGTTAATGTTGAGGTTTTTATCCGTATTTTTGTCGGAATGGAGGTATTAAAAATCAGGGTTTTTGAGATATTTTGCGGGGGTTATAATTTTTAATCCGACCGTTGGATCGTGGTAATTTTTGGATATGTTATACATATATAAGTTGAGTATATGCCCACAAATTTTGAACCGTTAAAAATGAACGTATGATTTATTATGAATTTTACGAGATGACTGGTTCAGAAATTGTTGAATTTTCGGAGTTTAACATTTTGGTGGAAAATTCTAGAATTGGTGGGCCCCACTTGTGGTTGGTGAAGAAATGTGCTGAATTATATTTCAAATGTGGTGGATGAGAATAGTAGCAGGTAAAGCCATCAGGTTGCAGGTCAAACCTACCAAAATTTTCCTATAAATAGAGGGCTAAGTTAGAATTGAAAATCACACCAGAAACATAAGCTCTCTCTTTCTCTCTCTATATTATGAAGCATATTTTGTGAGTTTTTAGATACTTGGTGAGTTGCTATTCATCAGTGCAAGTTTTCTTCAGCATCATATCCGATATCCAGTCAGAAGTACTGCTCTTTTGAGGTAAGGGATAGTAAGGGATAGTAATGGATTTTAAGGGTTGTTATGATTTTCAGTTTCGTAATTTTTCTGATCTTTAAAAATTATGGAAAAATTTGAAATGATATTTTGATGAGTTTTATTGATTGTGTCCAAAAATGGTGATTTTTGGATGTATAGATTAAGAGTTATGAATTTTACGGGAAAAGACTATTTTAAAAGTAACTGCTTATAATTCCTTGTGGTTAACTCCAAAATTGATGAAATTTTTATTGGGAGTACATGTGTATAATAGAAGTATACTCTGTAAATTTCAGAATTTTTGGACAAAAGTATAATTTTTGATAAATGTCTAAATATTCGGTGGTTTTGGCCATATGAAAAATAGTAAATGAATTTTAAAAATTTTGAGAAAAATATATGTTCAATATGAGACTATATTCTGCTAAATTCTAAAAAAAAAATATTTTTGGAACTGATTTGGTATTTTTCATGAAAATGATCTAGTTATGAGTAAATGAATTAAATATGTTTTGTGAAGTAAGAAAATTAGAAAATAAGATTTTATGGCTTGAGAATCCTATATGAGGTATATGCAGATTTTTGATGATGATTTTTGATTATTGGTGATGAAATCTTATGAGTTTGGCATTTTAGGATGATTAAATACATTATTTAGTAAAGTGTAAACAATTAAAATAAATTGTTTATAAGCTTAAGAAATATTATTCTTTCAATATCATTATACCGAAATATTGGTATGTATTTTATTGTGGAATTTCTACCTTTTTGTGTCTGGTTTACTATTCATGAATTACTATTCACGAGTTACTATTCATGAGTTACTATTCACGAGTTACTATTCACGACAAAATTAGTTTTTTTTCTAACCAAATTATAGTTGAGTTATGAATATTACTCTTGAGATTAAAGCTATGTATTGATTATATTGATTTTATTATCATATATAACATTTTTATAACCCTGATGTTGAAATTCTCTTTCACTAGAGTGTAAAGATGGGTAGATTATTGGTATAATCATGACTAGGGTTCTCTTTGGCCTGTAGTGCAAAGTTGAATTGTGACTGGTATGATCATGACCATTGAATTTATAAGTGAATATCTTTAGCTTAAGTGCAAAGGTGAATTGATCAACATGGTTATAATTATTGTTTATATAAATTCTGAAATGATTATATATTTCTTTGAGATATTAATATCTTTGGCCTGTAGTGTAAAGATGAAATATTGATAAATATCTTTGGCCTGTAGTGCAAAGATGAATTGTTGATGAATATCTTTGGCCCGTAGTGCAAATATGACATGTTGTTGAATATCTTTGGCCAGTAGTGCAAAGATGAACAGATGTTGAGATAAACATGACCAACTGGTGATACAAATGAATATCTTTGAACGTAGTGCAAAGATGAAGTTATTAGTATGATTATGAACAGGAAATGTGATTTGGTGTAACCATGATCTTTGATGTTTCAGGTAAAGATAGGTGATGAAAATAATCTTCGTCCTGGATGAGAAGAGGAATTTAGAACTACAGTTATGATTATGAGTTATTCATATGATTGTGGACCAGAATTATTGATTGATGTTACAGGGATAAAACATTGTTGGTGGATTTTTAACATGGAGAAGATAATAGACTTTATAGTCTATTTGACTCTTCTAATGGATTGCTCGTTCCGCTGCAACTATGGTTGAAATTTTTATCATTTACCATATGTTCTAAATCTCTGATTTATTGTTGATGAAGGCTATTGATAATTGAATTATCTTTAGTCATGATATTCTTTACTGAGCTAGTTGTGCTCACCCTTTTGCTTCACAATTCCTTTCAGGTAATAAGAGTGTAGCTGGGTCGAGCGGGGGTAATAAGGGAATAGAACGGTGGTCATCATTTAGTAGTTATATTTGGTGAAGAAAATAGTGTGAGGCGAACCCAACGTTGGAAGGGTGGTTTGCCACTATCATACAAGATGTCTAACGACATACAACCTCGTGTCATCATAAGACAGGGATGTGCTCATCCACTTGCTGAGTATATATACGAGCACTACCTATATAATCTTGGTGTTTGTTTGAAGTATAATTCTCAATTAGAGACAGTGGAGACAATGATAAGTCAAGAGAAGACTCACCATTGGGAAGAATATGATAGTAATCTTCTCGTTTTTCTTTGGGGTCTATTGGGTCAACCAAGGATAATTCTGTGGCCATATGATATCTATCATAACCTAGACGCGTGGCCTCCCATGTACGAAGGTTTCCTTGAGCACTTCCCAAAGATTCTAATTTCTAAAACAGTTTTTGACTATACCTTTATGTAAGGTGTTATTGTGAGGTGATGTTCACGGTTGGAACATGAGTCACAATTGGTATATATTTGTATCCAAACTCACAGCATATGTGTTGTTGTATTTTGCACGACAATTGTTGTAATAAAGTTGTAGTTATTTTCTGTACCATGTATTTGGCGACTCAGAATAGGTTGGATGGAATGGACCTATTTTGGGGTTGTCACAGGTGGTATCAGAGCTTAGGGATATGATTTCTGGCGGAGATCGGGAAATATAACTAGGAGGAGAGAGACGAGTAAATCCTTCGCTAGTGTGTCCTACCTAAGCTTATTTGTTGGTCAGTCATAATATCGGGATATTATGTGATATGTTAATTTGTTAAATTAACCCTTGTTTTGAAGCTGTATTCTAGAATGATATTTGAAATACAGGAGATGAGCAATGGAGAAATTATGATGACAGGGAAGATGGAATCTGAAATGAAAGGAAGGTATTCTCAACTCTTTGAAATATCAGGTACGTAAATTTCGAGGACGAAATTTCATAAGGAGGGGAGATTGTAATACCCCGAATTTTATGAAATAAAAATATTCAATTTTTCTTATAATTACTATTCAGTAAATGGTTAAATTGATAAAAGTTTAAAGTTATTGGTGAAATATGAATTTTTTTTCAAAATAAGCAAGTGGTTATAAAATAATCATTGTTGTCGGGGAATATTCGTTTGGTCGTAGAATATTCTTTCTGTCGGGGAATATTCGTACGACGGCGCAGCTATTTGTGAGCCCCATAACGAATAACTGTCGGGTGAAGAAAACGACAAATTTGAGTTTTTACAAATAACGGCGTAGTTGTTACCGTTAACACTGTTGGAATACCCGGTGGTTAAAATACAGTAATACGCGTTATTGCACAGTAGCACACGGTATTGCACAGTATTTTTAAAATTATTGATTCTTACGTAAGAAGGCACTACTCAATAATTGTTACAGTAATTACTGTTCAATATTTTATTTTATTGATTCAATAATTGCTACGTTGAAATTTTATATTATTGTTGTTCAATAATTGTTGATGCACAGTATTTTCTTTTATCAGATCAATAATTCATATTATTTGAATAATATTATTAGATAACATTATTGGCAATGTCTAGAAAGTTCTGTCTAAGGAGAGGTTTGGTCATCTAATTGCGCGCCAGTAAGGAGAAATCCTTATTGGAAAGCCTCCTCTTTCCTGGGAACGACCTGGTTGTCATAAATGTGATTCTGTAATATTATTTGTGAATAATTAATTATTGATTCATATGATAAAGAAATATTTATTTTATGTGGATATAAACGAGGGATATATTTTTGTGGTTAAAAATGATGGAGTTAATGTTGAGGTTTTTATCCGTATTTTTGTCGGAATGGAGGTATTAAAAATCAGGGTTTTTGAGATATTTTGCGGGGGTTATAATTTTTAATCCGACCGTTGGATCGTGGTAATTTTTGGATATGTTATACATATATAAGTTGAGTATATGCCCACAAATTTTGAACCGTTAAAAATGAACGTATGATTTATTATGAATTTTACGAGATGACTGGTTCAGAAATTGTTGAATTTTCGGAGTTTAACATTTTGGTGGAAAATTCTAGAATTGGTGGGCCCCACTTGTGGTTGGTGAAGAAATGTGCTGAATTATATTTCAAATGTGGTGGGTGAGAATAGTAGCAGGTAAAGCCATCAGGTTGCAGGTCAAACCTACCAAAATTTTCCTATAAATAGAGGGCTAAGTTAGAATTGAAAATCACACCAGAAACATAAGCTCTCTCTTTCTCTCTCTATATTATGAAACATATTTTGTGAGTTTTTAGATACTTGGTGAGTTGCTATTCATCAGTGCAAGTTTTCTTCAGCATCATATCCGATATCCAGTCAGAAGTACTGCTCTTTTGAGGTAAGGGATAGTAATGGATTTTAAGGGTTATGATTTTCAGTTTCGTAATTTTTCTGATCTTTAAAAATTATGAAAAAATTTGAAATGATATTTTGATGAGTTTTATTGATTGTGTCCAAAAATGGTGATTTTTGGATGTATAGATTAAGAGTTATGAATTTTACGGGAAAAGACTATTTTAAAAGTAACCGCTTATAATTCCTTGTGGTTAACTCCAAAATTGATGAAATTTTTATTGGGAGTACATGTGTATAATAGAAGTATACTCTGTAAATTTTAGAATTTTTGGACAAAAGTATAATTTTTGATAAATATCTAAATATTCGGTGGTTTTGGCCATATGAAAAATAGTAAATGAATTTTAAAAATTCTGAGAAAAATATATGTTCAATATGAGACTATATTCTGCTAAATTCCAAAAAAAAAATATTTTTGGAACTGATTTGGTATTTTTCATGAAAATGATCTAGTTATGAGTAAATGAATTAAATATGTTTTGTGAAGTAAGAAAATTAGAAAATAAGATTTTATGGCTTGAGAATCCTATATGAGGTATATGCAGATTTTTGATGATGATTTTTGATTATTGGTGATGAAATCTTATGAGTTTGGCATTTTAGGATGATTAAATACATTATTTAGTAAAGTGTAAACAATTAAAATAAATTGTTTATAAGCTTAAGAAATATTATTCTTTCAATATCATTATACCGAAATATTGGTATGTATTTTATTGTAGAATTTCTACCTTTTTGTGTCTAGTTTACTATTCATGAATTACTATTCACGAGTTACTATTCATGAGTTACTATTCACGAGTTACTATTCACGACAAAATTAGTTTTTTTTCTAACCAAATTATAGTTGAGTTATGAATATTACTCTTGAGATTAAAGCTATGTATTGATTATATTGATTTTATTATCATATATAACATTTTTATAACCCTGATGTTGAAATTCTCTTTCACTAGAGTGTAAAGATAGGTAGATTATTGGTATAATCATGACTAGGGTTCTCTTTGGCCTGTAGTGCAAAGTTGAATTGTGACTGGTATGATCATGACCATTGAATTTATAAGTGAATATCTTTAGCTTAAGTGCAAAGGTGAATTGATCAACATGGTTATAATTATTGTTTATATAAATTCTGAAATGATTATATATTTCTTTGAGATATTAATATCTTTGGCCTGTAGTGCAAAGATGAAATATTGATAAATATCTTTGGCCTGTAGTGCAAAGATGAATTGTTGATGAATATCTTTGGCCCGTAGTGCAAAGATGACATGTTGTTGAATATCTTTGGCCAGTAGTGCAAAGATGAATAGATGTTGAGATAAACATGACCAACTGGTGATACAAATGAATATCTTTGGACGTAGTGCAAAGATGAAGTTATTAGTATGATTATGAGTAGGAAATTTGATTTGGTGTAACCATGATCTTTGATGTTTCAGGTAAAGATAGGTGATGAAAATTATCTTCGTCCTGGATGAGAAGAGGAATTTAGAACTACAGTTATGATTATGAGTTATTCATATGATTGTGGACCAGAATTATTGATTGATGTTACAGGGATAAAACATTGTTGGTGGATTTTTAACATGGAGAAGATAATAGACTTTATAGTCTATTTGACTCTTCTAATGGATTGCTCGTTCCGCTGCAACTATGGTTGAAATTTTTATCATTTACCATATGTTCTAAATCTCTGATTTATTGTTGATGAAGGCTGTTGATAATTGAATTATCTTTAGTCATGATATTCTTTACTGAGCTAGTTGTGCTCACCCTTTTGCTTCACAATTCCTTTCAGGTAATAAGAGTGTAGCTGGGTCGAGCGGGGGTAATAAGGGAATAGAACGGTGGTCATCATTTAGTAGTTATATTTGGTGAAGAAAATAGTGTGAGGCGAACCCAACGTTGGAAGGGTGGTTTGCCACTATCATACAAGATGTCTAACGACATACAACCTCGTGTCATCATAAGACAGGGATGTGCTCATCCACTTGCTGAGTATATATACGAGCACTACCTATATAATCTTGGTGTTTGTTTGAAGTATAATTCTCAATTAGAGACAGTGGAGACAATGATAAGTCAAGAGAAGACTCACCATTGGGAAGAATATGATAGTAATCTTCTCGTTTTTCTTTGGGGTCTATTGGGTCAACCAAGGATAATTCTGTGGCCATATGATATCTATCATAACCTAGACGCGTGGCCTCCCATGTACGAAGGTTTCCTTGAGCACTTCCCAAAGATTCTAATTTCTAAAACAGTTTTTGACTATACCTTTATGTAAGGTGTTATTGTGAGGTGATGTTCACGGTTAGAACATGAGTCACAATTGGTATATATTTGTATCCAAACTCACAGCATATGTGTTGTTGTATTTTGCACGACAATTGTTGTAATAAAGTTGTAGTTATTTTCTGTACCATGTATTTGGCGACTCAGAATAGGTTGGATGGAATGGACCTATTTTGGGGTTGTCACATTTCTGTTTTATGGTGATTGATTTACAGTGGAGTTTGGTGGAGGAACATTTTGTAATTTCTATCTCTTCCTTTTTTACAGCTAAATATATTTTCATCCTACTCATTCTACATTTGTTCGGCAAAATTATGCAAAGAGAAGTGATTTCTGTAATGGTGAGAAATCTGTGATGCAAGGATGTACCCATGTATTTCTTTCAGCCATTTATCAATGCAATAAATGTGGTACTCATGGTAGCAGGGAAGAACTCGAATTTTATACCACTATTTATAAAAATTCAGTTTCATTACTACTATAAACTACATTCTCCATCCATGTTTAATACTAATCTCAATGTTTTAATTTTTAAAACAGTTAGTTTAATTTTTAAAATAGTTAGTTAGTCGGTAATGAGATTTTCTTTTCATGCTTTTAAAAAAAATCCCATTTGAATTGTGAATAAAATAGAAAAATATTTTAAGACAATATAATTAACAAAGCTTAATATGAAAGTAAAAATAGTAATATTGTGATTTAAAAGAAAAAAATGTTTACTGAATCGCATAAATTAAGCAGTAAAGTTGATGTCCCCTAGGCCACCAGTGACCCCGGCCGGGGGTAGGGTACACGACTAAAAAGAAAGAAATGCATGCACCGTACACTTCCTTCCTATATGAAGTTGGGACTAGGAATAGGATATATACTCAAAGCCATTAAGCTTCTGCAGGTGTGAAAAAAACTTTATAATCACTAATTCACTATGTAGTGACTGCTCACAACTAGTATTATTTTGACACTGGGACTGGGACTGGGCTGGGTCGACATCTTCTTTGTAATGTTCAAAAATTATGTACCATGCACAAGAATCATTAATTCACCATTGCTGAGCTAGCTAGAGAAAGTAAACCAGAGTCAAAAACAGAATTGAAGGAGGAGAAAATAGAAATCACTCGAAACAATAGAACATATAACACTAATTTATTTAATTTGAGGACGGACAACATCAAGTCTAAGAGTCACTTGACAAACATACAAGTTTGTTTAGTAGTAGTATATAATATAATATGATTATATGAATTGAAGGAAGGAGTGCCATTACGCTTATACTTCCAAACATCTCATGTCCTCTCTAAACTACTCTTTCTCACAATCAACACAGAGCATCATCTATCAGCATCACCTTCAAATGCTCGGCTTCACATTGAGGCGATATGCTAGCTTCTGACCGAGAGACCTGTCAGCTTGCACCGCAAACCAATATTTTAAATCAGTTTGTATCCTCACCTACTCTTTACCATGTCTTACGCTACAATTTTAGAAACACTTGGAAAGGAAAGGCCAGGAATCAAACCTGAGTCCAGTATGAGGTCCATATGCTGCGAATCTCATGGGTAACACGAGGATCAGATAAAGCATCAACCAGTCGAGAGATAAATCGCTCTTGCCTGGAAAATAGAAGAACGATAATTGGCCCTTGGCATCAACCTCTTTTTGTGACCGAGGGAGTATTCATTTCTATAGTTGGCCCTTGGCCTTACAATTAATTACCTACATCAGACTAGATGTTCAATCAGACCCGCAAGTGAAGAAGCCGGTGGTAAACAAACTTCAGCAAGAGTGAAGTAAACAGAAGGATAAAGTCTAAAGGTTAGAAATCACACAAAAGACATACATTACTCCATAACAGAGCATATTCATCGCTCAAGCTCTAATATTCAGAGCATATTCAGAGCATATCTCATAATTACTCATAGCACTAGTCTAATTTTAATTTATATCAGAGCATATCTGTGACGCCCCCAAAATAGGTATACAACACCCATTCTGAGTCGCCAAATACATGGTACAGAAAGTAAACTACAAATTCAATAATACAATTGTCGTGCAAAATACGACAACACATACTGTGAGTTTAAATACAAATATTGTCTTCTAGACAATATCCACACTCAAATAAGTCCTCAATACAATTATTCAAACACTATTTTACAAAAATAGTGAGGACTACTAAAACATCTTTCTAGAACCATCACTCCATACCCCGACTAGATCCTGCTATGTTTTCACCTCCTGAGAAGAAAAATAGAACAAAAAGGAAAATGGTGAGCTCAACTAGCCCAGTAAAGAATATTATGACTAAGTTAATATACAACAAATTATCATTAGTATTCAACAGGGAAAAATCTGATAGAATATAATCGACAACAAATTTTAGATCAACAACTGCAGCAGAAACAGCAAACCATTAGAAGAGTCAAGTAGAGAATGAATTCTACTATCTTCTAAGATTTAAAAGTTCATCATCAATATTTTATCCCTGTAACATCAATTAATAATCATCTTTATCCAAATATTCATCTTTGCATTACAGGCCAAAGATATTCATTTGTATCACCTGTCAGTCATGTTCATCTCAACACCTGTTCATCTTTGCACTACAGGCCAAAGATATTCATCAAGTAATCATACATCTTTGCACTACAGGCCAAAGATATTCAGTAATATCATTATTTTAGGACTGAGGATGATGAAAAAATATATTAAAGAGATCGAATCCAGTGAGACAGAAGGACAAATAGTAGGGATTCGTATAACAGTTTATCCAAGATCAATAATACTTCATAATAATCAATTGTGAAGCAGAATTCAAAAATAAAGATCAAAACATGGATACAATCAAAGATAGTAACCATAATAGACATCTTGGACAAAAAGGAAAAATTTTATTTTTCGGTGAATAGTGCCATATTCGTGAATAGTGTTGTATACGTGAATAGTAACGTATACGTGAATAGTAATCCCGACACAAAAGTTTTAAATTTGATAAAAAGTTCATATCAATATTTCAGCATAATGATATTGAAGAAAATAATATCATTTAAGAAGAAAATAATATCCCTTACCTCAAAATATCAGTACTTCTGGTCGGAATACCGGTATAAGGCTGAAAGAAACTTGCTCTGATGAATAGAAACTCTCAAAGTATCAAAATACACTCAATAATCTAGAGAGAGAAAGAGAGAAAACTTGTTTCTGGTGTGATTTTTAATTCTAACTTAGCCCTCTATTTATAGGAAAATGTTAGCACGCCGAAGCAGACTTAACCTGCAACCTGATGACTTTACCTGCTACTATTCCCACCCACCACATTTGAATAAAAATCTCAGCACATTTTTTCACCAACCAAGAGTGGGGCCCACCAATTCTAGGATTTTTCACCAAAATGATTAACTCCGAAATTCAACAATTTCTGAACCAGTCATCTCGTAAAATTCATAATAAAACATACGTTCATTTTTAACGGTTCAAAATTTGTGGACATATACTCAACTTATATATGTATAACATATCCAAAAATTACCACGATCCAACTGTCGGATTAAAAATTATAATCCCCGCAAAATATCTCAAAAACCATGATTTTTAATACCTCCATTCCGACAAAAATACTGATAAAAACCTCAACATTAACTCCTTCATTTTTAACCACAAAAATATATCCCTCATTTATATCCACATAAAATAAATATTTCCTTATCATATGAATCAATAATTAATTTTTCACAAATTATATTACAGAATCACATTTATGACAACCAGGCCATTTACAGGAAAGAGGGAGCTTTCCAATAAGGATTTTTCCTTACTGGCGCGCAATTAGATGACCAAACCTCTCCTTAGCAGAACTTTCTAGACATTGCCAATAATGTTATCTAATAATATTATTTAAATAATATGAATTATTGATCTGATAATGGAAAATACTGTGCAGCAACAATTATTGAAACAATAATAATATAAAATATCAACGCAACAATTATTGAATTAATAAAATATTGAACAATAACTACTGTAACAATTATTGAGTAGTGTCTTCTTACGTAAGAATCAATAATTGGTGCAATACCGTGTGCTACTGTATTTTAACCACCGGGTATTCCAACAGTATTAACGGTAACAACAACGTCGTTGTTTATAAACAACTTATACTTTGTAAGTCATACAAAATGGGCCTTTGTGTTAACAACATTGCACTCGTACCCGCATATGATCTTCTACTCAATGCGTCAGCTACTACGTTTGCTTTTTCAGGATGATATTGGATGGTATGATCGTAATCTTTCAACAGCTCGAGCCAACGTCGCTGCCGCATGTTGAGTTCCTTTTGGGTGAAGAAATATTTGAGGCTTTTATGATCTGTATAGATCTCCACTTTCTCCCCATACAGGTAGTGTCTCCAAATCTTCAACGCGAAAACGACTGCTGCCAACTCCAAATCATGAGTAGGATCATTCCTCTCATATTCTTTGAGTTGTCGCGAGGCATAGGCTATGACTTTCCCATGTTGCATGAGAACACATCCTAACCCTTTGCCTGAAGCATCGCTGTAGATAACAAATCTATCCGAACCAGATGGTATTGTCAGAACAGGTGCCGAAATGAGTCTCCTCTTGAGTTCTTGGAAACTCTTCTCGCATTCCTCACTCCATACGAATTTTATATCTTTCCGAGTCAGCTGAGTTAAAGGAGTAGTGATTCGAGAAAATCCTTCCACAAATTTCCGATAATAACCAGCTAAGCCCAGAAAGCTACGTACTTCGGTTACCGACTTCGGTAGCTCCCAACTTTGTATGGCTTCAATCTTCGCCGGGTCGACAGATACTCCATGTTTTGACACCACGTGCCCAAGGAATGCTACTTCCTTAAGCTAGAACTCACATTTCTTCAGTTTGGCATATAGCTTGTTTTCATGAAGCCTTTGCAATATCAGCTTCAAATGGCGCTCATGATCTTCACGGCTTTTGGAATAGATGAGGATGTCATCAATAAAGACAACAACGAACTGATCCAAATATTCTTTGAATACACGGTTCATCATATCCATGAAGGCAGCAGGAGCATTAGTCAATCCAAAAGACATGACTAAGAATTCATAATGCCCGTACCGAGTTCTGAAGGCAGTCTTTGGAATATCCTCAGTTTTAATCTTAAGCTGATGATATCCAGAACGAAGATCGATCTTTGAAAAGAATTGTGCTCCTTGCAACTGGTCAAACAGGTCATCAATGCGAGGTAGCGGATACCTATTCTTGATAGTGACATGATTCAATTCTCGATAGTCGATACAAAGTCGCATACTCCCGTCTTTCTTCTTTACGAATAAAACAGGAGCACCCCAAGGAGACGTACTAGGACGAATAAAACCGATGTCCAACAACTCCTGTAGTTGGACTTTTAACTCCTGAAGTTCAATAGGAGCCATTCGATATGGAGTTTTAGAAATGGGCTTTGTACCGGGTTCAAGGTCAATAAAGAATTCAACTTCACGTTCTGGGGGTAGACCAGGAAGTTCTTCAGGAAATACATCGGGAAATTCTCTAACAATAGAAATATTATTCAAATCTGACTTGTCTTTGTTCAAATCCATTACATGGGCTAAGAAAGCTTGACATCCGTTTTTCAATAAATGAATAGCTTTGTGGCTCGATATGACAGTGACTGATTTTAGTGGTTTAGTAGTTTGAATTCGTATGACAGGTTGGTTAGGAATATGAAAACTAACAACCTTACGAAAACAATCAATTTTAGCATGATGAGTGGTTAACCAATCAATTCCTAAAATCACATCAAAAGCAAGTATCTTTAAAGAGATAAGATCAACAGGTAATGTGATAGTACCAACTTGGATCATGCAAGATTTATAAACTGTAGATGTAACGAAGGTTTCACCCAACGGAGTTTCAATAGATAAGTTAAAGTCCAATTTCTCCGGAGTCAAGTTTAAACGTTGAGCACAAGCAGGAGAGATAAAAGAATGGGTAGAACCGGTATCTAGTAAATTATAAACTTCGCAAGAATTCAAGATTAGCTTACCCGTGATCACCTCGTTCGGGTTTCTCGCGTTTTGGCCAGTCACGACAAACGCTCATCCAGGAACCGCTGATTTTGACTTATCCGAGACAGCTTTTGGAGTCACCATCCCCGCTGAACTTGGTTTTGCTACAGAACACTCTCGAGCTATATGACCCTCCTTTACACAGTTATAACATACATTGGATTGTTGAGGGCAGTTTGGGCTGATATGTCCCTCTTTCCCACATTTGTAACATCTAACTGGCGGTCGTTCTCCTCCCCTAGAAACAGTTGATGTTTGTGCTGACGTCTTCACGTTATCATTGTTGTACCTTCTCTTCTTGAAATCTCCTCCCGACTCGCTCCTTTTATTATCACGACCACGATTACCACCAGAGTGGTTACCGCTTTTGTCCGAATATTTTTTCCCTGCTGATTTTCATTGCTTCGATGACTGCCGCCGCCGGTATGACCCTGGTTGTGGTCCCTCGGTTGCACATACTCATTATCTCGCTCTAATAATTGAGCTCTGTTTACAACATCTGAATATAAAGATAATTTATGAGAGATAAGATATTGTCGAATCTAGGGTTTTAGACCTCTCAGAAACATCCTTGTCATTCGTTCCTCATTTTCGACCAAATGAGGTGTAAACCTGGATAACTCTGTAAACTTCGCCTCGTACTGGGACACCGTTATGTTGTTTTGTTCCAGTCTGATAAACTCCACCTCCTTCATATGACGAATACTTTCAGGAAAGTACTTGTCATTGAACAGTTTTTAAAATGTTTCCCAGGACATGTTTAGTGCGTCAGGCTGGGTACGCTTCACAGACTCCCACCAGTAGTCTGCCTCACCGCGAAACATAAAGGTGGCGAATGGAACCTTTTGTTCCTCCGTGCATCCCAAGACATCGAATATCTTGGTAATTTGCTTGACCCACGTTTCCGCAATGATCGGATCCGGCTTTCCCTTAAATTCTGGTGGTCCCAATTCTTTGAACTGCTTGGCTGTGACAAACTGCGCGTTGTTATCATTTTCACCTGTATTCTGCACACGAGTCTCCCTCGTCTGATTTTGCATGAACTGTAAAAAGCTCCTAAACATTCCATCATTCATCGTTTGCTCGGTAACGTTGTTTACAGGAGGAATATTGTCTTCCTGTTGCACGTTCCCCTGGGTGGTGATCAAAGGTGTCTCCACGGTCTGATTTACTCCATTATTAACGTTCTCAACTGCCATTCTTAAATACTGCCATAAAACAAGAGTTAATAGTCATGTCATATATTATCCCTATACTCTGACCGACCAAATAAACACCAAATAAACTTAGTCAGGTCATACTAGCGAAGGAATTTCCCATCTCTCCCCTCCTAGTTCTTGTCTCACATCTCAGCCAGGGATCATATCCCTAAGCTCTGGTACCAACTGTGACGCCCCCAAAATAGGTATACAACACCCATTCTGAGTCGCTAAATACATGGTACAGAAAGCAAACAACAACTTCAATAATACAATTGTCGTACAAAATACGACAACACATACTGTGAGTTTAAATACAAATATTGTCTTCTAGACAATATCCACACTCAAATAAGTCCTCAATACAATTATTCAAACACTATTTTACAGAAGTAGTGAGGACTGCTAAAAACATCTTTCTAGAACTATCACTCCATACTCCGACTAGATCCTGCTATGTTCTCACCTCCTGAGAAGAAAAATGGAACAAAAAGGAAAAGGGTGAGCTCAACTAGCCCAGTAAAGAATATTATGACTAAGATAATATACAACAAATTATCATTAGTATTCAACAGGGAAAAATCTGATAGAATATAATCGACAACAAGTTTTAGATCAACAACTGCAGAGGAAACAGCAAACCATTAGAAGAGTCAAGTAGAGAATGAATTCTACTATCTTCTAAGATTTAAAAGTCCATCATCAATATTTTATCCCTGTAACATCAATTAATAATAATCTTTATCCAAATAATCATCTTTGCACTACAGGCTAAAGATATTCATTTGTATCACCTGTCAGTCATGTTCATCTCAATACCTGTTCATCTTTGCACTACAGGCCAAAGATATTCATCAAGTAATCATACATCTTTGCACTACAGGCCAAAGATATTCAGTAATATCATCATTTAGGACCGAGGATGATGAAAAATATCTTAAAGAGAACGAATCCAGTGAGATAGAAGGACAAATAGCAGGGATTCGTATAACAGTTTATCCAAGATCAATAATACTTCATAATAATCAATTGTGAAGCAGAATTCAAAAATAAAGATCAAAACATGGATACAATCAAAGATAGTAACCATAATAGATATCTTGGACAAAAAGGGAAAATTTTATTTTTCGGTGAATAGTATCGTATTCGTGAATAGTACCGTATACGTGAATAGTAACGTATACGTGAATAGTAACCCCGACACAAAAAGTTCTAAATTTGATAAAAAGTTCATATCAATATTTCGGCATAATGATATTGAAGAAAATAATATCATTTAAGAAGAAAATAATATCCTTTACCTCAAAATATCAGTACTTCTGGTCGGAATACCGGTATAAGGCTGAAAGAAACTTGCTCTGATGAATAGAAACTCTCAAAGTATCAAAATACTCACAAAATACACTCAATAATCTAGAGAGAGAAAGAGAGAAAACTTGTTTCTGGTGTGATTTTTAATTCTAATTTAGCCCTCTATTTATAGGAAAATGTTAGCACGCCGAAGCAGACTTAACCTGCAACCTGATAGCTTTACCTGCTACTATTTTCACCCACCACATTTGAATAAAAATCTCAGCACATTTCTTCACCAACCAAGAGTGGGGCCCACCAATTCTAGAATTTTCCACCAAAATGATTAACTCCGAAATTCAACAATTTCTGAACCAGTCATCTCGTAAAATTCATAATAAAACATACGTTCATTTTTAACGGTTCAAAATTTATGGACATATACTCAACTTATATATTTATAACATATCCAAAAATTACCACGATCCAACGGTCGGATTAAAAATTATAACCCCCGAAAAATATCTCAAAAACCCTGATTTTTATTACCTCCATTCCGACAAAAATACTGATAAAAAACTCAACATTAACTCCTTCATTTTTAACCACAAAAATATATCTCTCATTTATATCAACATAAAATAAATATTTCCTTATCATATGAATCAATAATTAATTTTTCACAAATAATATTACAGAATCACATTTATGACAATCAGGCCGTTCCCAGGAAAGAGGGAGCTTTCTAATAAGGATTTCTCCTTACTGGCGCGCAATTAGATGACCAAACCTCTCCTTAGACAGAACTTTCTAGACATTGCCAATAATGTTATCTAATAATATTATTCAAATAATATGAATTATTGATCTGATAATAGAAAATACTGTGCAGCAACAATTATTGAAATAACAATAATATAAAATATCAACGCAGCAATTATTGAATTAATAAAATATTGAACAATAACTACTGTAACAATTATTGAGTAGTGTCTTCTTACGTAAGAATCAATAATTGGTGCAATACCGTGTGCTACTGTATTTTAACCACCAGCTATTCCAACAGTATTAACGGTAACAACAACGCCGTTGTTTATAAACAACTTATACTTGTCGTTTTCTTCATCCAATCGCTTTCCGTTATAGGGCCCACACAAGGCTGCGCCGTCGTACGAATATTCCCCGACAAAATAAATATTTTATAACCACTTGCTTATTTTGCAAAATTTGCACATTTCACCCATAACCAAAGTATTATATCAAATTAACCCCTTATTATTCACAATAATAATTAGAGAAAATTTAATTTTATTCATTAATAAGTTGGGGTCTTACAATATCCATGATAGTTACATGAAACTGAGTTACACATACCTGATTTGGAGAGAAAACGAGACGGCTATTGTTCGTTCACAGCGAAATAGGTTCCCAGTTGTCAGCGAATCTAGGGCACAGCGAACTAGCGTGGCTTGGGTATGGGGAGAATTCGTATTTGGAGATAAGAGAGAGACAAGCGTGCAGGGCTAGGGCTGGGTTTGGGAAGAATTCGTATTTGGAGAGAAGAGAGAGAGAAGCGCGTTTGGGCTAGGGCAAACGATTTAGGAATTGCAGACAAGGAAGGCACGTATTTTTTGTTTTTAAATAGTTATGCTACTTAAGGTTTTTATGTCACTTAAAAATTATGCTCCTGAAAGTTCCTGTATATATATATATATATATATATATATATATATATATATATATATATATATATATATGTAACAACCCCAAAATAGGTCTATTCCATCCAACCCATTCTGAGTCGTCAAATACATGGTACAGAAAATAACTATAACTTTATTACAACAATTGTCGTGCAAAATACAACAACACATATGATGTGAGTTTGGATACAAATATATACCAAATGTGACCCGTGTCTCAACAGTAATGTGACATATGTCCCAACCGTGGACAGCACTTCACAGTGATACCTACATAAATGTATAGTCAAAAACTGTTTTAGAAATTAGAATCTTTGGGAAGTGCTCAAGGAAACCTTCGTACATTGGAGGTCATGCTTCTAGGTTATGATAGATACCATATGGCCACAGAATTATCCTTGGTTGACCCAATAGACCCCAAAGAAAAACGAGAAGATTACTATCATATTCTTCCCAATGGTGAGTCTTCTCTTGACTTATCATTATCTCCACTGTCTCTAATCGAGAATTATACTTAAAACAAACACTAAGATTATATAGGTAGTGCTTGTATATATATTCAGCAAGCGGATGTGCACAACCATGTCTTATGATGACACGAGGTTGTATGTCGTTAGACATTTTGTATGATAGAGGCAAAACACCTTTCCAACGTTGGGTACACCTTACCCTATTGGATTCACCAAATAAAACTACTAAATAAACTTTTCTATACTGCTTCGGGAGAATCTCCACAGCTAGAGACCACCGTTCTATTTCTCTGTTACCCTCGCTCGACCCAGCTACACTTTTATTACCTGAAAGGAATTGTGAAGCAAAAGGGTGAGCACAACAAGCTCAGTAAAGAATATCATGACTAAAGAAAATTAAATTATCAATAGCCTTCACCAATAATAAATCAGAGATTTAGAACATAAATGATAAAAATTTCAACCATAGTTGCAGCGGAACGAGCAATCCATTAGAAGAGTCAAATAGACTGTAAAGTCTATTATCTTCTCCACATTAATAATCCACCAATAATGTTTTATTCCTGTAACATCAATCAACAGTTCTGGTCCACAATCATATAAATAACTCATAATCGTAATTGTAGTTCTAAATTCCTTTTCTCATCCAGGACAAAGATAATTTTCATCACCTGAAACATCAAACATCATGGTTATACCAAATCACACTTCCTGTTCATAATCATACTAATAACTTCATCTTTGCACTACGGGCCAAAGATATTCATCAACAAGTCATCTTTGCATTACGAGCCAAAGATATTCATCAACAACTCATCTTTGCACTACAGGCCAAAGATATTCATATCTCAAAGAAATATATAATCATTTCAGAATTTATATAAACAATAATTATAACCATGTTAATCAATTCACCTTAGCACTTAAGCTAAAGATATTCAATTATAAATTCAATGGTCATGATCATACCAGTCAACAATTCATCTTTGTACTACTGGCCAAAGATATTCCTCAGTCACGATCATACCAATAATTTACCCATCTTTACACTCAAGTGAAAGAGAATTTTAACATCAGGATTATAAAAATGTTATATATGATAATAAAAATAATATGATCAACATATAGATTTAATCTCAAGAGTAATATTCATAAATCAACTATAATTTGGTTAGAAAAAGAAACCAATTTTATCGTGAATAGTAACTCGTGAATAGTAACTCGTGAATAGTAACTCATGAATAGTAATTCCGACACAAAAAGGTAGAAATTTTATAATAAAATACATACCAATATTTCGGTATAATGATATTGAAATAATAACATTTCTTAAATTTATAAATAATTTATTTTAATTATTTACACTTTACTAAAATAATGTATTTAATCATTCTAAAATGTCAAACTCATAATATTTCATCACCAATAACCAAAACTCTCATCAAAAATCTGCATATACCTCATATAGGATTCTCAAGTCATAAAATCCTATTTTCCAATTTTCTTACTTCACATAACATATTTAATTCATTTACTCATAACTAGACCATTTTCATAAAAAATACTAAATTAGTTCTAAAAATATTTTTTTTCTGGGATTTAGCACAATATAGTCCCATAGTGAACATATATTTTTTCTCAAAATTTTTAAAAGTCATTTACTATTTTTCATATGGCCAAAACAGCCGAATATTTAGACATTTATCAAAAATTGTACTTTTATCTAAAAATTCTAAAATTCATAGAGTATACTCCTATCATATACATGTACTCCCAATAAAAATTTCATCAATTTTAGAGTTAACCACAAGAAGTTATAAGCGGTTACTTTTAAAATAGTCTTTTCTCATAAAATTCATAACTCTTAATTTATACATCCAAAAATATCTATTTTTTGACACAATCAAGAAAACTCATCACAATATCATTTCAAATTTTTCAAGAATTTTTGAAGTTCAAAAAAATTACGAAACTGAAAATCATAACAACCCTTAAAATCCCTTACTATCCCTTACCTCAAAAGTGCAGTATTTCTGACTGGAATGCAAAGCCGAAGGAAACTTGCACTGATGAATATCAACTCACCAAGTATCTAAATACTCACGAAATACACTCAATAATCTAGAGAGAGAAAGAGAGAAAACTTATGAATTCTGGTGTGATTTTCAATTCTAACTTAGCCCTCTATTTATAGGAAAATGTTAGCACGCCGAAGCAGACTTAACCTGCAACCTGATGGCTTTACCTGGTACTATTTCCACCCACCACATTTGAATAAAAATCTCAGCACATTTTTTCACCAACCAAGAGTGGGGGGCCCACCAATTCTAAAATTTTTCACCAAAATAATTAACTCCGAAAATTCAACAATTTCTGAGCCAGTCATCTCGTAAAATTTATAACAAATCATACGTTCATTTTTAACGGTTCAAAATTTGTGGACATATAATCAACTTATATATGTATAACATATCCAAAAATTACAACGATCAAACGGTCGGATTAACAATTATAACCCCCGCAAAATATCTCAAAAATCCAAATTTTTAATACCTCCATTTCGACAAAAATACTGATAAAAACCTCAACATTAACTCCTTCATTTTTAACCACAAAAATATATTCTTCATTTATATTCACATAAAATAAATATTTCCTTATCATATGAATCAATAATTAATTATTCACAAATAATATTACAGAATCATATTTATGATAACCAGGCCGTTCCCAGGAAAGAAGGAGTTTTTCAATAAGAATTTCTCCTTACTGGCGCGCAATTAGGTGACCAAACCTCTCCTTAGATAGAACTTTTTAGACATTACCAATAATGTTATCTAATATTATTATTCAAATAATATGAATTATTAATCTGATAATGGAAAATACTGTGCAACAACAATTATTGAAACAACAATAATATAAAATATCAACGCAGCAATTATTGAATCAATAAAATAAAATATTGAACAGTAATTACTGTGAAAATTATTCAGTAGTGCCTTCTTACGTAAGAATCAATAATTTCAAAAATACTGTGCAATACCGTGTGCTACTGTGCAATAACGCGTATTACTGTATTTTAACCATCGGGTATTCTAACAGTGTTAACGGTAACAACTACGTCGTTATTTGTAAAAACTCAAATTTGTCGTTTTCTTTATCCAACAGTTATTCTGTTATGGGGCCCACAAATGGCTGCGTCGTCGTACGAATATTCTCCGACAGAAAGAATATTCCATGACCAAACGAATATTTCCCGACAACAATGAATATTTTATAACCACTTGCGTATTTTAAAAAAAAAATCATATATCACACTTAGCTTTAATATTTATCAATTTAACCATTTACTGAATAGTAATTATAAAAAAAATTGAATACTTTTATTTCATAAAATTCGGGGTCTTACAATATATATATATATATATATATATATATATATATAATAATGCTAGAGACACAAACTGTGACATCCCCAAAATAGGTCCATTCCACCCAACCCATTCTGAGTCGTCAAATACATGGTACAGAAACAACTACAACTTTATTACAATAATTGTCGTGCAAAATACAACAACACATATGCTGTGAGTTTGGATACAATATATACCAAATGTGACATTGGACACCATCATGTATCAGCACCTCACAAAGGTACCTTACATAAAGGTACAGTCAAAAACTGTTTTAGAAACTAGAATCTTTGGGAAGTGCTCAAGGAAACCTTCGTACATGGGAGGCCATGCTTCTAGGTTATGATAGATATCATATGACCACAGAATTATCCTTGGTTGACCCAATAGACCCCAAAGAAAAACGAGAAGATTACTATCATATTCTTCCCAATGGCGAGTCTTCTCTTGACTTATCATTATCTCCACTGTCTTTAATTGAGAATTATACTTCAAACAAATACCAAGATTATATAGGTAGTGCTCGTAGATATACTCAGCAAGTGGATGAGCACAACCCTGTCTTATGATGACACGAGGTTGTATGTCATTAGACATCTTGTATGATAGTGACGAAACACCCTTCCAACGTTGGGTTCGCCTCACCCTATTTTCTTCACCAAATATAACTACTAAATAATGACCACCGTTCTATTCCCTTGTTACCCCCGCTCGACCCAGCTACACTCTTATTACTTGAAAGGAATTGTGAAACAAAAGGGTGAGCACAACTAGCCCAGTAAAGAATATCATGACTAAAGATAAATTATCAATAGTCTTCATCAGTAATAAATCAGAGATTTAGAATATATGGTAGATGATAAAAATTTCAACCATAGTTACAGCGGAACGAGCAATCCATTAGAAGAGTCAAATAGACTATAAAGTCTATTATCTTCTCCATGTTAAAAATCCACCAACAATGTTTTATCCCGGTAACATCAATCAACAATTCTGGTCCACAATCATATGAATAACTCATAATCATAACTGTAGTTCTAAATTCCTCTTCTCATCCAGGACGAAGATAATTTTTATCACCTATCTTTACCTGAAACATCAAAGATCATGGTTACACCAAATCACATTTTCTGTTCATAATCATACTAATAACTTCATCTTTGCACTACGGCCAAAGATATTCATTTGTATCACCAGTTGGTCATGTTCATCTCAACATCTGTTTATCTTTGCATTACTGGCCAAATATATTCAACAACATGTCATCTTTGTATTACGGGCCAAAGATATTCATCAAAAATTCATCTTTGCACTACAGGCCAAAGATATTCCTCAACAGTTCATATTTGCACTACGGCCAAATATATTCATCAACAGTTCATATTTGCACTACAGGCCAAATATATTAATATCTCAAAGAAATATATAATCATTTCAGAATTTATATAAAAAATAATTATAACCATGTTGATCAATTCACCTTTGCACTTAAGCTAAAGATATTCACTTATAAATTCAATGGTCATGATCATACCAGTCAACAATTCAACTTTGCACTACTGGCCAAAGAGAACACATAGTCATGATCATATCAATAATCTACCCATCTTTACACTCATGTTAAAGAGAAATATCATCATTAGGGTTATAAAAATGTTATATATGATAATAAAAATAATATGACCAACATATAGATTTAATCTTAAGAGTAATATTCATAAATCAACTATAATTTGGTCAGAAAAAGAAACTAATTTTATCGTGAATAGTAACTCATGAATAGTAACTCGTGAATAGTAACTCATGAATAGTAAACTCGACACAAAAAGGTAGAAATTCTACAATAAAATACATACCAATATTTCGGTATAATGATATTGAAAGAATAATATTTCTTAAGCTTATAAACAATTTATTTTAATTGTTTACACTTTACTAAATAATGCATTTAATCATCCCAAAATGCCAAACTCATAAGATTTCATCACCAATAACCAAAAACCCTCATCAAAAATCTGCATATACCTCATATAGGATTTTCAAGCCATAAAATCCTATTTTCTAATTTTCTTACTTCACAAAACATATTTAATTCATTTACTCATAACAAGACCATTTTCATGAAAAATACCAAATCAGTTCCAAAAATATTTCTTTTCTGAGATTTAGCATAATATAGTCCCATAGTGAACATATATTTTTTTCAGAATTTTTAAAACTCATTTACTATTTTTCATATGGCCAAAACCGCCGAATATTTAGACATTTATCATAAATTATACTTTTATCCAAAAATTCTGAAATTCACAGAGTACACTGATATTATATAGATATCTTCCAATAAAAATTTTATCAATTTTAGAGTTAACCACAAGGAGTTATAAGCGGTTACTTTTAAAATAGTCTTTTCCCGTAAAATTCATAACTCTTAATTTACACATCCAAAAATCACCATTTTTGGGCACAATCAATAAAACTCATCAAAATATCATTTTAAATTTTTTCAGAATTTTTGAAGTTTAGAAAAATTACGAAACTGAAAATCATAACAACCCTTAAAATCCCTTACTATCCCTTACCTCAAAAGAGCAGTACTTCTGATCGGTATGCAAAGCCGAAGGAAACTTGCACTGAATAGCAACTCTCAAAGTATCTAAATACTCACAAAATATGCTTCATAATATAGAGAGAGAAAGAGAGAAAGCTTTTATTTCTGGTGTGATTTTTAATTCTAACTTAGCACTCTATTTATAGGAAAATTTTTAGCAAACTTGACCTGCAACCTGATGGCTTTACCTACTACTATTCTCACCCACCACATTTGAAATAAAATTCAGCACATTTCTTCACCAACCACAAGTGGGACCCACCAATTCTAGAATTTTCCACCAAAATGATAAACTCCGAAAATTCAACAATTTCTGAACCAGTCATCTCGTAAAATTCATAATAAATCATACGTTCATTTTTAACGGTTCAAAATTTGTGGGCATATACTCAACTTATATATGTATAACATATCTAAAAATTACCACGATCCAACGGTCGGATTAAAAATTATAACCCCCGCAAAATATCTCAAAAACCCTGATTTTTAATACCTTCATTCCGACAAAAATACGGATAAAAACCTCAACATTAACTCCTTTATTTTTAACCACAAAAATATATCTCTCGTTTATATCCACATAAAATAAATATTTCCTTATCATATGAATCAATAATTAATTATTCACAAATAATATTACAGAATCACATTTATGACAACCAGGCCGTTCCCAGGAAAGAGGGGGCTTTTCAATAAGAATTTTTTCTTATTGGCGCGCAATTAGGTGACCAAACCTCTCCTTAGACAGAACTTTCTAGACATTGCCAATAATGTTATCTAATAATATTATTCAAATAATATGAATTATTGATCTGATAATGGAAAGTACTGTGCAGTGACAATTATTGAACAACAATAATATAAAATTTCAACGTAGCAATTATTGAATCAATAAAATAAAATATTGAACAGTAATTACTGTAACAATTATTGAGTAGTGCCTTCTTACGTAAGAATCAATAATTTCAAAAATACTATGCAATACCGTGTGCTGCTGTGCAATAACGTGTATTACTGTATTTTAACCACCGGGTATTCCAACAGTGTTAACGGTAACAACTACGCCGTTATTTGTAAAAACTCAAATTTGTCGTTTTCTTCACCGGACAGTTATTCGTTATGGGGCCCACAAATAGCTGCGCCGTTGTACGAATATTCCCCGATAGAAAGAATATTCCACGACCAAACGAATATTCCCCGACAACAATGATTATTTTATAACCACTTGCTTATTTTGAAAAAATTTCACATTTCACCCATAACTTTTATTTTTTATCAGTTTAACCATTTACTGAATTGTAATTATAAGAAAAATTGAATACTTTTATTTCATAAAATTCGGGGTCTTACACAAACTATTTTACAAACATTTTATAAACTGCTGATGTGGCATACTCCACCTCAGCATATTGTGTGGGACCGAAGACTACATTGAAATAATTTGTTGATCAATACGCTGAGGTGGAGTATGCCACATCAACAGTTTATAAAATATTTATAAAATATTTTGTGTCTATATATATATATATATATATATATATATATATATATATATATATATATATATATGGGCCAACACCAAATTCGGTCAATTAAATAAATTGAACTATATTTTGGCTAGATATAAATAATCACATCCTAACCGTTTATAATAACACTTTTATGACAAAAATGTGTGTTAGTAAACTAATTAATATCCTTATTTTTTCTTTTATTTATTATATAATATACGGGTACTTGAATGATATATGATAACATCAACCTTTTTTTTAAAAAAAGCAACTTGAAGGCAATGGTATCCTCCAGTGTTATTAAACTCAGACCTGCCCAACCGGTAAAAATTGAAATCGGTCGGCTCTCCGGTCCAGTTCAGCTCGATTTTATTATTTAATCAAAAATTAGTTGACCCGCTTAATCACAGGTGTAACCGGTAAAACCGGTTAATTGATTCAGTAAATCGTTTTTAATTTTTTTTTGTATCAAAATTTTTTTAATATTAAAACTAATCACTTTTAATAATATTATAACTCAACTTTATTATATTTTAATTTATAAAAAAATAAGACTTTTTAAAATTTTATTAATTATTAATAATATATATTTTTATATATTAATAATATTATTTGGTCAATAACGATTACATTTTCAAACCTTGGTATCCTCAACCAAAAGCAAAAGATGGACCCATTTTCAAATGTTTCCATGGCAGCACCATCATATGATTATAAAAACTAAAGGGCAAACCCCCAAAGGCGAAAGTAGTAAGTAGCTTAACAGATTAAATGGACTGGCATACATACAATAATGCTCCCACTCCCACTATTTGTCCCCTAAAAATTAAAATAAATATATAAATAAAAATTAAGTGATACTTTTTAATTTACGTAAAAAGTCATTTCTTTTTAGACAAAAGGAGTAAATTATTAACCTTATCTATTTATTGCATTCTCTTATTTTTTTTTAAATTCCCATATATATGGACACTCCTTCCGTCACTTAATATAAATCATTTTAAAAAAATATTTTTGTCACTTAATATAAGTAATTTAAAAATTTTAAGTAAACATTAATTATTTAGTTTTTAATATTACCCAAAGTATTAAATATAATTTTAATTCTTTCACTAATTTTTGGCCAATAAATAGCATTCTTTTTTTAATATAAGGATAATATAGACGATTGATATTATATTTAATACTATACAATCATTTTCTTAATACTTGTGCACAATTCTAAAACGATTTATATTAAGGGATAGAAAAAATAATATATATTTTAATTTAGTGATCAAATCATTAATAGAATTCTTCAATTTTTGTGCACGCTCCTCAAAAATATTTTTTTTGATAATTTAATATTAATATTTTTCTAAACTCGTATACTCTTTCTTTGACATATCAAGTATCGAACTCCCGGTCTATGAAATATTTAGAAATATAATATTCCATTTGTAATTTTTACATTTTTTTTGTCACAAGACAAGACATAGGTAGCAAGATTCCAAATAAACTTACCTACAACCGAGGCAAAGTCAAATAACTCCAACTCCCCCTCTCTTCACCCTCCACCTGTCATCTACCCCACCAAATTACCCAAACTAACCTCCACAACATTAACAGCTGTACTCTCCGTTGGCCGATAAACGGTAACCAACCCACATTTCTCATGCTTTAACGCCGACCGGCCGCAAACAAAATTAAGCGAGAGAAAATAAATACTCCTACTAAAAAGAAGGAAAATTATCCAACCGTTGAAAATAACTACGAGAAGAAAGAACCTTCGTCTCCGAGTCAACTCTCTTTTCTCTCCGCCTTCTTTGACTGAGTCACTCTCTCTCTCTCGCTCGCTCGCTAGCGTCACCGAGTCGCCACGACGACGGCTCCTTTATGCTTCTCGTCGATACAAAAATTACAATCAACAGTTACTTTGTGAGAGATAAACAGTTGCCGATTTGTCCAAGTTCGGTTCCAATTTTAGTGGATCTCTTTTGCTTTTTTGTTGTTGATGATTTAGTGTTTGGGGGTTTTTGAAGTTTGAGGGACTGTGGTTTTTCTAGGGCTTTGTTGTGATTCAGGGAATGATGGTATCCAGGGGATTGTTCGGGTGGTCCCCGCCGCATATGCAGCCGCTGACGCCGGTGTCGGAGGTGTCGGAGCCGCCGGAGTCTCCGTCGCCGTACTTGGATAATAGTACGGATGCCGTGCCGGTTGAGCAGGAGGAAGAAATGGAGGACGTGGAGGAGATCGAGCCGCCGCCGGCAGCCGTGCCGTTCTCGCGGCTGTTTGCTTGTGCGGATGGGCTGGACTGGATTTTGATGGTGGTTGGATCGGTGGCTGCGGCGGCTCACGGGACTGCTCTGGTTGTGTACTTGCATTACTTTGCGAAGATTATTCATTTGTTGGGGCATAAATCGGACGGACCTGATGAGTTGTTTGATAAGTTTACAGAGGTAGTCGCAAAACCCTAACTTTAAAATCATTCTTTTAGAAGTTGAAGTTTTGCAGTTGATATGCTCTTGTTGACTATGTTATAGTGAGTACTGTTTTATTTAATTAATGTTAGGAAGATATGATTTTGATTAATACGGAAAAGTTTTAGCTGTTTCTGAGATGATTGCAGAGGTTTCATGTTTTGTGGGTTTATGGGATAAGTATACATGGATAGATACTTTAGAATTATGGATGATTAATTGAGTGTATATTGGCTCAATTCTCATTTTATTGGGTTTTCTGGTTATATATCTGGATATACGTTGCAGAGAGTTGGGTCCCACTAATTTATTGAGATGGTAACATTAAGAGTATGATGTTTGTGGTGGGGATCAACATTCTTGATCAGTGTTCAATATTCAGACTTTTTAGTTTGCGCATATATCTCCAATGGAGGCAGACAGCATACATTGTTGCAGAGATAGGAGAGGGGTTTTGTTCTTCTGCGGGGCAACACAATTTTGATTTATACTCACAAAACGAGTTCATGGTCATTGTGTATATATTATTTAACACTTCAACTTTAGACTATGAGCTGAGTCTGAAAAAGTGCAGATGAAAACGGATTGGAAGTGAAGTTTCCCATATATAAAGGGAAGGGAACTAATAGGCTTTTGTGTTGCAGAGATTGTGTTCGAGTGATGTTGTTTTAGTCTTTTAGACGGATATCCAATTAAAAATTGTAAGTATATTTTGGGGAGAGTGATGCATGGATTTAGGTTTAGCTTTGTTAGTTAAGTATACCTCACATGTACATTATATTGTCCCCTTTTGACAGTTTCTACAATTTTTACTTATAAGTATAATATATAAATGCATTATGATTTATCAGAGGATACTAAACACTTAAATGACATCAGATTACTAAATACTTCAAGGTAAGGCATCCTAGTGAGTGACCCTTGTAAGGAGGTTATCTTTAGAGCATTTTTTTGTTGTTGTTTCTTACCCCACAATAAAACTCAAAATCTGTTTGTGAAATTTCTTCTACTGACGAACTAGGGTTCAACCACAAGTTTTGGAATTTAAGTTGGTGAACTGCGGTTGAAAAATAATTCACAGATTCAAAATGACTTTAATATAGCATTCCTTTAAGCTATCTGATGAGGATAGCTTGTCATGCGCAATGAATGTTGTATTGTATTTGTTATTTGGGAATTTTAGTATGTTAAATTTGGTAGAAATTACTGTAATTTGGATTTTTTTTTGATATTTGGGGATTTAAGGCCGTTTAGGATTTTTAAATAAGTCTTTAGGAAATTTTAGTCTTTGTTGCTTTTCTTGTTGTCCAAGTTTAATTTCTTTATATATGTCTTCCCTAAGTTCATAGATTAGACTATTGATTATTTATGCTAGCTATGATCTATTTTAGAAGAGATTGAGAATTATTGAGGTTCTGAGCTTCATCTAGGTTAAAAGAACCTTGGGGTAGTGAGGTAGTTGTTCCTTTCATTTATTTTGATCCAAAAATCTTTTCCTGTATCACTATCTGATGTTAAATTATAGAGTAATACAAGAGGTACCAAATTTTGTGCCAAACTTGAGGTTCCAAATGAGTATTTTAATACACATTTATTACATGACCAATCTAGTGATGTGGCCAAGCAGCGTACTAATAAATGGTTCCCTAATGTGCTACCTAGTTCGGGACTGGGACCCTTAATGCGATTATTGTAAATTAGAATAAATTTCAAGTGAAGTTCTCATGCAGAAATTCAAACCGTCTTCATTTGGTATTAGTTTGAGTCACAAGATAAATATGTTATCATACATGTAGATTTGGAAAATTTCTCATCCTCCTAGTATTTGTACCGTCTCTATGATAATAATTCCAACCCCCCACCCCCCGGCGAAAAGCATATATGTATTATTATATACATTTAATTAGCCTAGTTACTTATTTTCCCAAACACGTTTTACATGATCTTTTCTGTTTTAAGTCTAGAAATGTAAAGATACCCATACTGTTGTCTGTCATCGGAGAGCAATTTTGAATTACTTAGCAGAGAAAGAAAAGAAAAGGGGAACCTTTATCAAGACAATCATCCTTCTTCTGCGAACCATCATAGATAGGCTAAAGCTGGGCTATCACCAAGTTTAGTTTGCATAAGAGTCTTGGTAATATCTTTAATTTCATGATTAATCAATATTGAAGAGTTCTTATGTTGATACCTTCTGAGGACTTGTTAATTATAGATTCATCTGTAAATGCCATCCCAAACTGTTGGACAAAGGGCAGGTGGTGGCTGAGGGTCACTCATCAACAATGTATGTTGAATGGGCTTAGAGGACCGAATCATTACCAAAGGGTGGAAGTTTCTTGTTTGAGCAGTTGAAGCTTTCCACAATCAGTCTATAGTGTTTTGTATAAGAATACCAAGTAGTAGATTTGAAGAATACTAAGTATAAGAAATTAAAAAGTCAGAGCAAGTGTAATTAATTACTAAATCGAAATGGTAAATTGTACAGGAGTCATAGCTTGTGCTGGTCAGTTACCCAAGAATAAATACCAGAGTTACCTCTTCTAGCACAAAAAGTTGAGGCAAACGCAATTGATTACTAAATCAAAGTGGTATTTATAGAGTCGTAGTTGTGCAATGGCTTACCAAGTTTAAATTCATAAGTTCCTTACTTGTTGTAGCAGCTTAAAGCTGTTGTAAACTGCTTAATGTCTGCCTGGAATAAAAAAAGAGGCTTTATATTGTGTAGAATAAGTGGTGACATTTTTTCTTTATTATGTGATTTAAGGTGTCATAGAGAATCAGCACTCTAATGGTAAATCAAGCACTCAGTTGTACAGTGTTCTATTCCATTTTTAGTGACTAAGTCACAAGTTCGTTTCTTGAAAATTGTTTTTGGATATAGTCTAGACCCGGAAGCTTTCAAGATATAGATTGCCAGTCTCTATATGAGGAGAAATGAGGTTTCCATGTTTACCTTTGTCTGTATCATTTGGTGGAACGTGGAATGATTTATGCTTATTTTGGTGGACTTTGTCCTTCAGTTAGCTCATTTATGCAAGTGGTATTCGGTATCAGGGTATTTTTTGATGATGAAGTAAACCTGATTTCAGTACGACAAGGAAATGGTACAATTTTTCCTAATCTGTTGATTACTGTAATTATGTTCATTTCCCCTCACACTTCCCTTTATTTATCATTAACAATAATGTTAGATAGAGAAAGATTCACAATCTTTACCCTCGTTCCAGTAGAATATATTAATTTGAAGTTAATCTAACCTGTATATGAGACATTTAAAAACCAGTTTATTTTTTGTGTTTCTGGGTGCTTATGTTCCTTTGTTTTTTAAATTAAGAATGCTCATGTTTCCACTTGATGCAGTTTCTAATTTGTGACACGATTGGGAGCACAAATTGATGGCTGACTAACTAAGTTCTATAACTTATGCAGCTCACTTTATCCATTGTTTATATTGCTGGGGGCGTTTTTGCTGCTGGTTGGATTGGTAAAACCAAATGTATTTTAATAGATTATTATCACTTTTTTCGTTGTAGCAGTGATGCTTTTTGTTTCCACCAGTACTAAATAATTTGTGTTGTAGAGGTGTCATGTTGGATTCTCACCGGAGAACGTCAGACCGCTGTGATCAGGTCAAAATATGTTCAAGTGTTACTTAATCAAGACATGAGTTTTTTTGATACCTATGGGAATAATGGAGACATTGTAAGCCAAGTATTAAGTGATGTGTTGCTCATCCAGTCTGCTCTTAGTGAAAAAGTAAGTAAAGCTTGATATGTTGATCCCTATTGGCTTTTACAATAGTTACCGAATTCATTGATCGACTCCTCCATAAATTTCTCTCGTTTGCTAATCAATCTTTGACACTACAGGTTGGAAATTATATTCATAACATGGCTACCTTCTTCTGTGGTCTTGTGATTGGATTTATCAACTGCTGGCAGATAGCCCTTATAACTTTCGCCGCCGGCCCATTCATCGTCGCTGCAGGGGGAATATCAAATATCTTTTTGCATAGACTTGCGGAGAACATTCAAGATGCATATGCTGAAGCAGCAAGCGTTGCTGAACAGGTTAACCGTCTTCACTTATATGTTACGAGAGTATCAACATCCATCAATATTTCTGGTGATTCAGCTTGGGGGTCTCACAGAATCATAACATGTAGTAATTGCTACTCATATAGTTGTATTATGCAAAAAGTTCACATGATTTTTTTGCAACTTTTATTTTATTTAGATACTGGCTTGGAATGCATGTGTTGTAGTCATTTGGTTACTCCCTGTTGGATGATCTCGTAATATTTGGTTTAATAGCTGCTAATGTGATTGGGTAGTCTTTCCACAGAAGCTTCTGGATGATCCTTGCTTCAAAGTTCAAAATAAAGAATAATAAATGCCTCCTTTAGGGCTTTAGGAAACTTCATTAAACCGGTGACAAATATCATCTTTGGTAATCCTGAACCTAATTGATCCATTGATGTTTGGTTTAATTGTTTGCTAATTTAATTGTGTAGTCTTCGACAAAAACTACCAGAACATACGTATCCTTAATTGGTGAATTATCATCTTTAGCAAATAAGAAAATTCTGTGGGAAAAAAAAATTCTCGTAGAAAGGTGGTTTGTATTGTTCGTTCTTCTTACGGGCTTTACCCACTGACGTGTCAACAGTTACTAAAGTTTCTTAGAGCTTAAAGTGATACTCTTCTGAGTATGAGAGACTGACAACAGCTATACTATTAAATTCTTTTGAGACTGTCCATGTTCAAGAGATTCAGCACTTAAGATTTCTTAATCTGCATCATTGTTTCTTCTATTTTTCCCCTTTCGTGGGAACTGCCTGCATGTGTATCTTCACGTGCTTACTGTATTAAATATACGCATGTAGATACAGAACTACTTATGGCATACTATCAATTTTGGTAAATTTGTTATGATCAATAACAAAAGACTTACTTTTCCAAGTATCCGTATGACTGAGATATAAAATCATAATTTTGGTTGTCAAATTATTTAGTTTCTGGTTGTTAACATGGAATTCCTTCATTGCTAGTATTAATGATGCAAAATTTATTCCTTTTTATTTTGCAGGCTGTGTCATACATTAGAACCTTGTATGCATTTACAAATGAAACGTTAGCAAAATATTCTTATGCAACTTCACTACAAGCTACCTTGAGATATGGTATATTGATAAGTCTTGTTCAAGGGCTTGGACTAGGATTCACATATGGGCTTGCTATTTGTTCTTGTGCCTTGCAACTTTGGGTTGGAAGGTTTTTGATTACACATGGAAAAGCTCATGGTGGTGAAATTATAACAGCCCTATTTGCTGTAATTTTAAGTGGCCTGTAAGCATCTTCTTCTTGCATGTTTTCCTGCCTCTCTTCGACTTTTTTTCCTTCTTTCTTCTTATCTATGAATGCTCTTGTGTTTCCATAGTGGGCTGAATCAAGCGGCGACAAACTTCTATTCATTTGAGCAAGGTAGAATTGCTGCTTATAGACTTTTTGAGATGATCAGTCGCTCATCCTCCACAGTCAATCATGATGGAAATACCCTTGTCTCTGTACAAGGAAACATTGAGTTTCGTAATGTATATTTCAGCTATTTGTCCCGTCCTGAAATTCCTATATTGAGTGGGTTTTACCTCACCGTTCCTGCTAAAAAAACTGTCGCACTTGTTGGCAGAAATGGCTCTGGTAAAAGCAGTATTATACCACTCATGGAACGGTTTTATGATCCGACATTAGGTACTGACTTCCTTAGCTTTGGAGTATAGTGAGCTTGTATATTTCTTTAAGTTAGTATTAAATTATTATTGATTACTGTTTGCAGATTCTAACGATTTTTTCATTTCGTGGCACAGGAGAAGTCCTCTTGGATGGAGAAAATATTAAGAACCTGAAACTGGAATGGCTGAGAAGCCAGATTGGTTTAGTAACTCAGGAACCTGCCTTGCTTAGTTTGAGTATTAGAGACAACATTGCTTATGGGCGGGATGCTACCTTGGATCAGATTGAAGAAGCAGCTAAAATAGCGCATGCACATACGTTTATTAGTTCACTTGAGAAAGGATATGAGACACAGGTAAGATTTAAATAACAAGCTTCTAAATCTATACCTGTTGGTTGGTTCTCCCTGTTTCTCCTTTCTCTCTTTTTTGTGCTGGCTCTTCTCCACATCTAGGTGTTGTTTGTTTCAGGTGGGTATGGCTGGTTTGGCATTGACAGAAGAGCAAAAAATAAAACTTTCTGTTGCTAGGGCCGTACTTTCAAATCCATCTATTCTTCTTCTTGATGAAGTTACTGGTGGACTTGATTTTGAAGCTGAAAGATCTGTTCAGGAGGCTTTAGATCTCCTCATGTTAGGCCGATCAACTATAATAATAGCTCGACGGCTTAGTCTGATAAAGAATGCTGATTTCATTGCTGTGATGGAGGAAGGTCAACTAGTTGAAATGGGAACCCACGATGAATTAATAGCCTTGGATGGCTTATATGCAGAACTTTTGAAAGCCGAAGAAGCAGCAAAACTACCAAGGAGGTAATAATTTTTTTGGGGTTAAATTCAGTTCATATTATCAAAGTTTTTCAGTTTAAATGAGCAGTACTTTAAGTGAATAATTTATTGTACATATTTGGTGTTTATATAATTACTTTTAGGATGCCAATGCGAAACTATAAGGAGACTGCAGCTTTCCAAATTGAAAAAGATTCTTCAGCAAGTCACAGCTATCAAGAACCATCATCTCCCAAAATGGCTAAATCACCATCTCTTCAGAGAGTTTCTGCTATCCATGCATTTCGGCCCCCAGATGGTACCTTCAACTCATATGAATCACCAAGAACCCAGAGTCCTCCCCCAGAGCAAATAGTTGAAAATGGTGTGCCATTGGATGCCACAGATAAAGAACCATCGATTAGGAGACAGGATAGTTTTGAAATGAGGCTGCCGGAGTTGCCAAAAATTGATGTTCGTGTGGCACATCGACAAGCATCAAATGCTTCTGATCCTGAGTCCCCTGTTTCACCACTCTTGACATCTGATCCAAAAAACGAGCGTTCCCATTCACAAACTTTTAGTCGACCACTTAGTGAATTTGATGAAATGCCAATGAAAATGAAAGAAGCAAAGGATCCGCAACATCGAGAAGCACCATCTTTTTGGAGGCTTGTAGAGCTTAGCTTTGCAGAATGGCTTTATGCTGTTTTAGGGAGTACTGGAGCCGCCATCTTTGGTTCTTTTAACCCTCTTCTTGCTTATGTTATTGCACTTATAGTGACGGCATATTATAGAAACGACAAACATAACTTACGGCACGAAGTAGACAAGTGGTGCTTAATCATTACCTGCATGGGTATTGTAACAGTGGTTGCCAATTTTCTGCAGCACTTTTACTTTGGTATAATGGGTGAGAAAATGACTGAACGAGTTAGGAGAATGATGTTTTCAGGTAATTATTCCCTTCTAAAGTTCTGCATTCTAACTTGGCATCTGTGTTCACCTTATTGTGACTGCATATGCTTCCTTCTTGTTATCTTACATGTTACAATGATGTGTTTATTATGATGGTTACCTAGTTTAATCAAGTTCCTTTATTATTACAGCAATGCTTCGGAATGAAGTTGGATGGTTTGATGAAGAGGAGAATAGTGCTGATACCTTGTCCATGCGCCTGGCGAATGATGCTACATTTGTAAGAGCTGCTTTTAGCAACCGGCTTTCTATATTCATACAAGACAGTGCAGCCGTTCTTGTGGCTATTATTATTGGGATGATACTTGAGTGGCGATTGGCACTTGTAGCTTTGGCTACACTGCCTATTCTTACTGTTTCGGCTGTTGCCCAGGTTTGCATCATATCTCAATATTTTCGATATGCCATAACTTCCTATTCTTTCTGAATGTTTTTAATTCCTCCAAATTGTTATCTTAATTCAGTATTGAACCTACTCAACCTACGGTACAACTACAAACCAATCTACTTTATAGGACTCGCTTAAAATGTTGTGGACTATTCATGCTTCTACATTTTGATCCCATGCCCTGAATTGGCAGTATTGTGCCCCCCGACCCACGCCCCCAAATAGTTTTATAACTCAGTTCTTGGAACCTGTTTTATTCGAGTCCCTGTAATTTTTTGATCTTCACAAAAAGAAATTCCAGATTTTTGCAGTGCTTATTTGTATAAAGAAGTTTTATAAAATATTTGGCAAATTTGTTCTATTATGAAGTTTTTAGTTGCTATCGTTTATTTTACTCTCAGATCTGGATTTCAGTTTTAAACTTCGAAGAATTTTCTGATGTCTTGTTGATATCTGGAAACTTCTGTCATCATTGTATTTGAGTTTAACCATGCATGCATACTTTCACTGGAAAGAAATGTGGAGTTTAAAGTTTTTAAGGCAAAGGTAGTAGGCAGACACATAGCTAGCTGTAACTCAGTAGGCGTGATGTAAGTGGTCATTTGGTCATTGGTTCGGCTAAAGCCGCTCTGTTAAATATATGTCTGTATAAGGTTAAATTTATGGTTTTGAGAAGTTAAGATAGTTCATAGTTTATGAGTATTGATGTGATGTACCTGTTAGTTAACTATTCAGGATACCAATTAATATTGGTTAATTACAAAAGTTCATGCAGTTTTCAGATCTTGCTGTATAATGCATTTGGAATTATACTGGTCCAAAATTACTCGTGCGTTTATAGTTTCAAGATTCATATACTGTTGTGGAATCACCTCCGCTCATTTATGTGGAAGTTCCACTTGTCACCACCCTCCAGACATTTATATGCATGGCCATTTAAGTCTTAACTAAAGGCCATCTTCCTGAGAAATTGTTCAGCAGTAGTGATGTCCATCCAGGTTTTGTATCCTCCTCATTACAAAATGATTGGAAAATTAATTGTATAGCAAAATCTATATATATAATAAATAAGACAAAATCGTCGTTCAACCATAAAATGAGTGGCCCTTCAACCCTAAAATCTATATATATCTATAATAAATAGTACAAAATGGTCTCTCAACCCTAAAATTTAGGAATGGTCTTTCAACTCAAAATTTTAGGGTATACCCTAAAACCCTACCTATAAATAAATGATAAAATTCTATATCCTAATTTTTTTACGTCAATTATATATATATATATATATATATATAATCTTTCTTCTATGTTACTTTTAGAAATAAAGCAAGTAAATCCCAAACATTTTCCTTTGCTTCTGTGCAAAACTTTTACAGAACAGAAGGGACTTGTCAAAAAAAAAAACAAGAAGAAAGAAACTCTTCCAACTCTCAAGGTTCTAGCCTGAGAATTTTGCTCACATGATGGAGTGCATTAATGGATCTTGTTTATATAAAGAGTTAAGAATTTCAACATTGAACTTCATTCATATTTATATTCTCTATTTTTCTTCTTTTAACTTTATTATGTTAAATAAGAAAACAGGTTGCACTAGAAATATTATAAATTTGTTCATGGAGTATTGAAAATGTACATGCAATTGGGATTTATTAATAGGGACTTATTAATAGAATAAGGAACTCTTAATTTGCAATGGTCACAATCATAGTTGTTACGGCGCCACGGCGACTCATGACGGTAGCCGACTGCCGACCGCCGACCGCCAACCGCCATGGTGTCCGTAAGGCGACAAGTCGTTTACAATGTGTAATTTATATAGTATTTATTTTACTTAACAAGTATATTGACAATAAAATTTCATATACATTAAAACTCAAAACATAACACTATAGAATAACATTAAAGGCATAATTATGTAAATACTTGGCAATAACAATCCAAAAATAAAACACTTGATATTAAAAATTAGTAAAAGAAATGAAGAATTCAACAAACACCACATAGAAAATAAAGTTGAAACCAACCATCACAAATATGTAGTCTAATAACTAATAAAACACCACCATAGCAAGCTAAAATAATGTCTAAACTCTTTACACTAGTCTAGAAACATCGTTCAAGCAAAATCATCATAGAAAAAGTCATCTCCATATCTCCCACGAGAACTACTCTTATTCAAAGGCGTAGGTGGTGGTCTTTCTTCAAAATCATCTTCCACATCTTCATCATCATTTAGAATTCTCTCTTCTTCGTCAACTAAATTATCGGAGTTGGAATTCATAAACTTTGATTCCCTTAAAGTTGAACCATCACCACGTCGAGAGTACGTCTTGAGATTATCACTAGTATTAGCACAAGCCCTCCTTGGAAGATTACGACCCTCGAGCGTGTTGGATGCACCGGTTGCTCGATCCAAAGCTAAGGAAGTCAGTACCTAATGTCGGATCATAAAACCGTTCCATGAGTGGTATAATACTGTTTTTACCAGAGCCATTTCTACCAACAAGTGCGACAGCTTTTTTAGCAGGAACGGTGAGGTAAAACCCACTCAATATAGGAATTTCAGGACGGGACAAATAGCTGAAATATACATTACGAAACTCAATGTTTCCTTGTACAGAGACAAGGGTATTTCCATCACGATTGACTGTGGAGGATGAGCGACTGATCATCTCAAAAAGTCTATAAGCAGCAATTCTACCTTACTCAAATGAATAGAAGTTTGTCGCCGCTTGATTCAGCCCACTATGGAAACACAAGAGCATTCATAGATAAGCAGAAAGGAAAAAAAGTCGAAGAGAGGCAGGAAAACATGCAAGAAGAAGATGCTTACAGGCCACTTAAAATTACAGCAAATAGGGCTGTTATAATTTCACCACCATGAGCTTTTCCATGTGTAATCAAAAACCTTCCAACCCAAAGTTGCAAGGCACAAGAACAAATAGCAAGCCCATATGTGAATCCTAGTCCAAGCCCTTGAACAAGACTTATCAATATACCATATCTCAAGGTAGCTTGTAGTGAACTGCATAAGAATATTTTGCTAACGTTTCATTTGTAAATGCATACAAAGTTCTAATGTATGACACAGCCTGCAAAATAAAAAGGAATAAATTTTGCATCATTAATACTAGCAATGAAGGAATTCCATGTTAACAACCAGAAACTAAATAATTTGTCAACCAAAATTATGATTTTATATCTCAGTCATACGGATACTTGGAAAAGTAAGTCTTTTGTTATTGATCATAACAGATTTACCAAAATTGATAGTATGCCATAAGTAGTTCTGTATCTACATGCGTATATTTAATACAGTAAGCACGTGAAGATACACATGCAGGCAGTTCTCACGAAAGGGGAAAAATAGAAGAAACAATGATGCAGATTAAAAAATCTTAAGTGCTGAATCTCTTGAACATGGACAGTCTCAAAAGAATTTAATAGTATAGCTGTTGTCAGTCTCTCATACTCAGAAGAGTATCACTTTAAGCTCTAAGAAACTTTAGTAACTGTTGACACGTCAGTGGGTAAAGCCCGTAAGAAGAACGAACAATACTAACCACCTTTCTACGAGGATTTTTTTTCCCACAGAATTTTCTTATTTGCTAAAGATGATAATTCACCAATTAAGGATACGTATGTTCTGGTAGTTTTTGTCGAAGACTACACAATTAAATTAGCAAACAATTAAACCAAACATCAATGGATCAATTAGGTTCAGGATTACCAAAGATGATATTTGTCACTGGTTTAAGATCCTCCCTGGGATGAACAACATCGGCCTCATTATTGATCTATTCATTACCCTATTCAATGTCATCAATGGCTAATGGATCAAAATTATTTTCAAGTTCACGCATCTTTTGGAACCTTGAGTCGATATTTCGATTGTATTGGACATATACCAAGTCACTCAATTGTTTGTGTTCCAATCTATTCCTCTTCGCATGAATCTAAAATAAATAGAACACAAAATAATAAAATTAATGATTAAATTTTAATTATATAAAAAATAGTTAGTATTAGTAGTGAATGACTTGCTACTTTTGAAATTTGAACCAACAATAGAAATTACTTACGAACTCAAATGTACTCCAATTGCGCTCACAACCGGAAGAAGAACAACAGAGGTCTAAAATTCTTTTTGCAAACGAGGATAGCTCAATAGCCCGCACTTCAAAAGCATTCCACCAATCAACTAGCATACATTTAAAAGAACTATAAATATTTTTATAGGGAGGAAAGGAAGAATGTATATAAATTATAATTTAGCTTTTATATCTTTATATACTTACGAGGATTCTTTATTTTTCGTTGTCTAATCACCATTTCTCTTGTAAAAGTATCTCGAGAAGCATCATAGTTGTCGGCGAGATTGTTTATCTTGTCTAGCAAATCTAACTCGGACACCATTTTTGCAAGAACGTCATTGAAGTCATCTCGTAAAGCATTAGCAAACAACCGACGTTCCTCTTTGATATCAAAATACTTGTTTGGATTGAGAAACAACGCAACCCCATATAATTTTTGTTCCATTTGATTTTTCCATCGCCGCTCAACAATTTCAATTATCTTCTTATACTGTCTTTCTTTGTTATCAAATGCATTTTTGATTTTTTTCTTCGCGCATTCCATCATAGCAATAACTTCTGGCATAACAAGCTTCTCATCACTATTAACAATCCTCAAGACTATAAGAAGTGGTTGTGACGCTTTAATGCAATCCTCAACATTATGCCAAAATGTTGTTGAAATAACATTATCACATACTTCCCCGCTTCAGTAGCCGACAACTTTGATTTTGACCAATCCTCGCTTATAAACAAATGCCTCAATGCATCTTTATTCTTGTACAAACTCTGCAAGGTGAGGAAAGCTGTAGCAAATCTAATAATTGCAGGTCTTACAAGATCCCTCCCATTTGTTTTCTCCCTCATCGCATTAAGAAGACGACCATGCCTATAAATAAATGTTGTGATTCTTCTTGCATTTGTGATTGTGGGCTGGAAATTGCTTCAACTTGCTTATGTCCTCTAACATAAGGTCAAGGCAGTGAGCGGCACAAGGTGTCCAAAATAGTGTAGGTCTCCTCTCCATTAGTATATGACCCGCTGCCTTATAATTAGAGGCATTGTCCATGACCACCTGAACAACATACTCGGGGACAATTTCTTCGATCTTGCTATCAAGTAGATTTGCCAACATTGTGTGGCATCTGACACGAGTGAGTAGCCGTATTCCTTCCAATCAACTTCATGTTTTTTCTTTAAGTCGTCGATTTTCTTCTGTGCGTTCTGAAGTAAAGGAACTCTCAACTCATGATATGTTGGAGGCTTGAAACCCTACCCATATTGTTATATGGACTCGACCATTACTTCAAATTTCCTTGAATTTACAGCATTGAATGGTATGTCACATTCGTAAAAAAAGTCGGCAACGTGCATTTGGACTCTCTCCTTTTCTTCCGGTGTCCTCAAATGACTTTCAATACTCGTTTGGCTCAAACGATTGCTATGCCTCGCCTTTACAACTTCTTCGGGAGTCTTCCTTAAAAGTGCTTCAATCGTCTTTGTTGAAGCTTTTGGTTGTGACTTTTGGAATTGAAATACAACTTTCTTCTTTTTAAAAGCCGTCCCAAAACTTGGGATAGTGTTAGAAAAAGTATTAGAAGCCATGGTTGGACGAGATCACGAGAAGATGATTGTTCTTCTTGCACTTTTACTACATTCATCATCATCTAGCTCAAGTGACTTGTTCCTCTTTCTACTATTCAAAGTCGCTTGTATCTCCTTTATAATTTCTGTTGTTTTGGGGGCACTTCGCTACATTTCCAAAATTTCCTGCTAAATGTTGCTTCAATATTTTGATTCCCGAACGACATTGCTTCCCACAAAGGATACATTGCACTATATCCTTATTATTTAAATCCGGCCAATATCCATATTTCTAACCCGGATCGTTCGATTTAACTTTTCTTTTAGAGTTCTTTGTTGTATCATAATTATTGCCCCCCGAACTTTCTGCCATTTTACTGTCTAGTGTCTACACAATTCAATCAAATAAAAAATATAAGACAAATTGTATTAATGATTCAATATATATAAGACAAATTCCATCTCCTTTTGAAAATAAATTAGACAACATTTTTAATAACACAAATTCTGCAGTAATAATGCATTGGATGTACACTAAATTAGATGAAGTTACATTACTTATACATATATACAATATATATACTAAACCAGAACAACCGCGGCATTTCTTCTATACATTTGGAAAAAAACAACCAGTGCACTTGCACAATTATGAAACTTAAATAATATCCAGTGCATTGTATCTATATATTGAAAAAAAAACATCCACCATTTTATCTATACATTTGAAAAAAAAAAACAATGCACTGTACATATATAAAACATAAATATATATAAAGAGGATGGATCTAAAACACTCCTTAAATAGCGCTCTTTTTTAAATAACACTCCTTTATTAAAACTACGTCGTTTTGGAGATTCTTTTAAAAAATAAGTGGGGCTGCGAGTGATATTTTTGTAAATAAAAAGAAAGCAAGTAGGACCACTCTATTTTAATATTATTTTGTATTTTAAAAGAATCTCCAAAACGACGTAGTTTTAATAAAGGAGTGCTATTTAAGAGGAGTGCTTTAGATCCGTTCTGTATATATATATATATATATATATATATATATATATATTTTTATAATTGTGTAGGTGTCTGTCTATGTGACCAATTGTAGAGAGTGGACTGTGGAGACTGAAGTGTAAAAGAAGCAGGCAAGCAACATGATAAGATAAAAATATAAGAAACGAAAAATGAGAAGCAGAAAGAACCAAAAAAAAAAAGATCGTCAATTCACTACTTTACTGTCGCAGACGCAGAGAAGAAAGAAGAGCATACCTGAGTAATCTCGCCGTCGTCGGAGCTGCGTCACCTCGCTGAGTCGTCGGTCGGTACTAGCCACGGTAATCTCTCGATCGATCGCTCTCTCTCCCCCTTTGCCCCTTCTAATCTTCACTTCTGCAGTCTCCTCTATCGCGATTAGATTTAGGGCATGACGTCGTTTTTGTTATTTTGTTTTAACCCAGCAGATTCCAACAAAGCAAGAAGCTCGTCTATGTCGTTGTCCATGGCATCCATGGCGACGATTATGTTTACTAGGCGCCCGCCTTTCAATATTCCCTTAAGTCGTCATATCGCCTTGCTTGCATCGATCGACTGGACGCCAAGCGCCAAGGCGTCGCCTGGGCGATGCCTTAACAAATATGGTCACAATCTTGTCCTTCAACTTGGAGACATGATTAGTTTTATCTATAGCTAATGCTTGCTATATCTAGATCTCATTAGATCTCATTAGGGGCAAGGATCCAAAAGGTACATTATTAGAGAATGTTGAAAACCTAAAATATAGGATGTAAAGGATCGAAAAGATACATTATAAGAGAATGTTGAAAACCTAAAATATAGGATGTAAACAAAAACAAGACAACACAAGTAACAACAATTTAACGTGGTCTAGCTAATCTTCCCTACATTCACTGAGAAAATCAAATTCATTGAAATTAAAGAACTTAATGTACCATGGTTCAAAGTTTTCACTTAAAGGAAATATTCATGTAAAGGAAATATTCATGTTAGAGAATCAGTGATTATTCATGTAAAGGAAATATTTTGGTGAAATTTCGGCCTATCAGCGTAGCACAATGGTTTCAGACCAAATAACGGAGAAATTTTGGCATAAAGGGGAGAAATGCCACATAAAAAAATGTATTAGTGCATTTTAATTAGTTCCTAAGTTGGTATTAAAAAATAAATAAAACTAGTGTTCAAGTTAGCTACAACTTATAAATTAGCTTAAACTACTTGGCAAAACACTAATTATACATAATATATGGTACCTAACTAGAACTTAAAAAAAATTGTAGCCATTTTACTTGGAGATAAAAAATAAATGTTGTGTACTAAAAAATCTATACATATATATATATACCTAGTTAAGTATAACTTAAAAATATGTTAATAATTTACTATTCAATTTTTATGCAATGTAACGTTAGACACGTCTGCTAGATGTCTGTTTTTTCACTGGACAATGCTAGATTGCTGTAGGTACTAGATAGTGTTTTTTAAAGTTATTATTTAGAATTTTTTCATAATCTTTTTAAAATATTTTGATCGTCTAACTAGCGTAAATGTTCGTATTGCCCAAAACAATACCAAATTACGACTCAAAAATGACATTCTGAGGGCACTACGTGACTTTGAACCACGTCATGTACAAATCAATGGCTATGTCTTTGCGTTTGTCACCTACATCCAATCTCAAAGTCCCACACATGGTTATGAGTAACCCTGATCGACTGGGTACGTGGAATGGAAGTGGTACGAGAAACACTAGTGCACAAGCATTCAAGTCTTGTACTACGATTTGGAGCAATAGTACTCATTACGTGGAATGCGGGACAATAAGAGTAATAAGAGTTCTTTGATAACCCTGGACTACTAGCACGCCCTCTCTCAAGCCTTTCTAATATCCTTGGCATCTATCTCAGTCACTAGGTTTCCCCCCCTATGCTTTCTAAATGGTCTTCCTGTGTTCTCCAATAGAGACTCCAAGACCCCTATTTATAGAACCTTCCATAATGGAATAGAAAACCTTAAAATCTTAATGGATTAGGAAACTCAAATCTTTCATGGAAAAAGATTCAAGATATTAACTTCTTTTAAGTCGGTGTACTCATTTTGCAATGCTTCATTACGCATATGCAATGAACTTCATTCTTATTCTGTTTACACTATTACTGTGTGTGGGATTCTGGACTCTGGTTCACTCTGTTATGAACATGGTTATTCTGTTTTGGCATCTCTAATCAAGTTTTCTCCTGATTTAACACATTTCTGGCTGTCGAATATTTTTTTTTTGTATGCTTATTTTTTTGTCTGCATTCTATTTCCTCGTACTGCTTCCTCAGATGACTTGAACTTTTATTATTTACTTGATTTTTTGGATCCTAAATCCTGATTACCTTCCAATCTAAATTTGCAGAAATTGTGGCTTGCTGGATTCTCAAAGGGCATACAAGAGATGCACAGAAAGGCATCGTTGGTCCTTGAAGATGCAGTTAGAAATATTTACACTGTTGTAGCATTCTGTGCTGGTAACAAGGTAATGGAGCTTTACCGGATGCAATTACGGAAAATATTTAAACAGAGCTTCCTTCTTGGAATGGCTATTGGTTTTGCCTTTGGCTTTTCACAGTTTCTTCTTTTTGCTTGCAATGCTGCTCTTCTCTGGTACACTGCAGTCTCTGTTAAAAAGAAATACATGGATCTTCCAACGGCTCTCAAGGAGTACATGGTGTTCTCTTTTGCTACGTTTGCACTTGTGGAGCCTTTTGGTTTGGCTCCCTATATTCTGAAAAGAAGAAAGTCATTGATATCTGTATTTGAAATCATCGATCGTGTTCCGAAGATTGAGCCAGATGATACCTCAGCTATGAAACCTCCAAATGTTTATGGAAGCCTCGAGTTAAAAAACGTTGATTTTTCTTATCCAACTCGGCCAGAAGTCTTGGTGTTGAGCAATTTTAGTCTCAAAGTCAATGGCGGGCAAACAGTTGCAGTAGTTGGAGTTTCAGGGTCTGGAAAGAGCACTATACTTTCTTTAATCGAGAGATTTTACGATCCACTTGCTGGTCAGGTTTTTTTAGATGGCAGAGATTTAAAAATATACAACTTGAGATGGTTGAGGAACCACCTGGGTGTTGTTCAACAAGAACCAATTATCTTCTCAACGACTATTAGGGAAAATATCATATACGCCAGGCACAATGCAAGTGAAGCTGAGATGAAAGAAGCAGCAAGAATAGCAAATGCTCACCATTTCATCAGCAGCTTGCCTTATGGTTATGATACTCATGTTGGAATGAGGGGTGTAGATCTGACCCCAGGGCAGAAGCAAAGAATTGCAATTGCTCGTGTTGTGCTGAAGAATGCTCCCATTTTGTTATTAGACGAGGCAAGCTCATCTATCGAGTCTGAGTCAAGCCGAGTGGTTCAAGAGGCTCTTGATACATTAATCATGGGGAACAAAACAACCATTTTGATAGCCCATAGAGCAGCTATGATGAGACATGTCGATAACATTGTTGTACTCAACGGAGGACGAATTGTTGAGGAAGGGAGCCACGATACATTGATGTCAAAGAATGGGTTGTATGTCCGTTTAATGCAACCTCATTTTGGGAAGGGAGTACGCCAGCATAGACTTATCTAAGTGGACTTTGTGATTGTAAAATATATATATCTTTGGTCCATTGCCATCGCAGCATTTCTCCATCGAATGAATTACTGAAAACGATGGCCCCTGCCAGTTCAGGAACGGTTTGTTGGGTCTTCCAGGACTGGTAACGTGAACGAGAATGACTCGAGTGTTGTTTTCTAACATTTAGAATTTGGTGGTGTTCATGTAAATTAAGACTGACATGGTGGTGAACGAGCAGCGCTTACAGCAGGGTTTGTAGAGTTTGGTGAGACTATGGGGGGTAGGCGTTCGAGTTGGATGCATATTCTTTTGGAGACGAACATGTAGATTAGAATTGTGGTTTGTCTCCGTAATATATATTGATTTGTTAATTATATAGGTAAATGAGTTAGTTGTAGTTTTCATATTTGGTGGTGGTTAAATTCTATTTTTGCAGCGTGTTTGCTTGTGTTCATTGAGCCCCCTTTATGAAACTCTTTGCTTCTCAGCCATCTTCACCAGTTTTCGTATTGAATTTTTGATATTTTTACATGATTTTTTCTCACACTAGCATATGGAATCACGTGAAAATATTATAAATATATATAGAAATAGTGCTTCCTAATATAATTTGTTGTGCCTTTTGTATATAAAGAGACTAGTCAGACTTGTACGGCTGCTGTTTTCTTTTTTCCCGTGCACGCCAGCTTTGTAAAATGTATCTGTTTTCTTTTCCCCACGCAAACTAGCTTAAAAATAGGTAAATGATATTTTTACAACAGTTTTTGATATTTTCACACGTAAAGTGTCACTGTAGATGTAAAAATCGTCGCTATAGGATCTATAGCGACACTTTTTGTGTGGAAATATTAAAAACTGTTGTGGAAATATCATTTTCCTAAAATAAATGTCGTTTAAAATTTTTGTACATGAATTAAGAAAGTTATTAATATGAGTAGAAAGTTATTGTATAATACTAAAATACCCTTATTTAATAAATATCCTCTCTCTCCTCTCTCACACTATTCCATATCTTTCTTCTATGTCTAGCCGTTCAGGTTGAAAATTTTCTTTTTAGAGAGATAAAAACATTTGCAATATCACATACGTGTTGATTACCACTGTTATGAATATGTATCGGGAAGGAAATGAATATGAAATGATAGCCTACAACTAATCTAATGCAATTAAAAATTGAAAAAACTAATTATTGTGTGTATTAATTACACACTTATTGGAAAAGAGAAATAAGGATAAATTTGGAAGAAAAAAAATATTAATTATGCTTTGATTTCATTAAACGTCAAATATTTTGGAATAACTCAAAGGGTGTAAAACGTCAGTTAAACTGGAATGGAGGGAGTATTTTGAAATTATAGATTCAAGTGATTGTCATTTTCATTTACTTATTTTGTTCAAAAATTAGATATATATTTAAATTTTTTGTGCAATATTGAAATTCACAATTAATTAATTACTAGTACTTTTTACTTAGTTTATAACAATTGACCTACTTTTCTTTTTTGGGTTTAGCATGATTTATGTAACTGCGATATCATTACACAAATCTTTTCTGGCTTTCCTAGGGTTATATTTTTTTTTATAAGAATTATACTTGAGATATGAATATTAATATCAAGTGTTTTGTTTATTTTTAAATTTAGACTTATAACTATTAGTCTAGTGATTATAAAATAATTTAATAGTTTTGAAATTATAATTTATAATCCGTGATTAATAGTTTTGATATTATAATCTCATAAGTTATAATCTCACGATTATAATCCTTCTAAACACTAAGTTTTTTTTAAAAAACAAAGAAAAATATATTTATATTGATGGTGAACAGGATAATGTGTAGAACTTTAGAATATCCATTTATGTAAACTCTATGGGCAGGGAAGAGTCGATCTTGGGTTTTCTAATATTTAGGGTAAATTTTTTCAAGTGTGCTCCTTTATACAAATTAAACAAAAAAATAAATAAATTATCAACTAAGTAATTTTATTAAAATTATAAGAATTTATAAAAGATAAGGAAGAACACTTTGAGGCCTCATTAAAACCTTGTTTAGGGAAAACTCAATGGGACAAAACCCCAAATGAAGAAAAAAGAGTACCTCGGATTGTAAATATTGCATTAAAAAACGAAAACTGCATATTTGAGTCTACATGCTTCCTCCCGAATTTTCATAAGCATTTCTTGATTTGATCAACCTTCTTTTCATCATTCACAATTAATCGAAGCAAAGAATTATTACATATACCTATAAAATAAAAATAGCAATGAAATCTGAACCACAAAATATCATTTAAAATGTCTTCTTGTTGCACTTTTAGATGCAAAATCATCAATTATACTATCATATTTAATGTTTTCTAACATATCATTTTCAATGCATAATATCGCTAATCCATTTAACCTATCCCGGGTCATGGTGGTCCGCAAGTAAGATTTAAATAATTTTAATTTAGAAAAACTTCTTTCAACAGATGTCACAGTCACATGCATGTATAGTCAATAATACCCTATAAGCAACCATTACATTAGGAAACATATCCATGGTTTATCTGTTTTAATTTTAATGGATATACATGATTTATCTGTTTCATATGCTTCTTTTGATAACATGACTTGCAACACCTGTAATTATGGAAGTAAGTCTCTTGCATCAACATCACAAACATCATGTTTTAAAGCATTTTCAAGATTCATACAAGAATTTTTCAATTCATTATCATCAAACGAAGTCAACTTTGCAGCATCAAACGAAGTCATTTGCAGCATCAAATGAAGTAAACTTTACGGCAACTTCTTTTGTTTTATTTTTTATTTTTTTATACATATATATACATAAGCTTATAAAATTTTTTAGACCCCCCTCAGTTGTGGGTCCCGGGCTGTATCCATGGTAGCCCTGACGCAATGTCGGCTCTGGGACAGGGGAGGAACCTCCCAAGAATCTAATAAATATATTTTATAAGAGAGAAAAAGATTAAAACCTCTAAAAATTATATCAATTTGTCAGTTTCGTATGTAGATTGAAATCAAAATTAATACTCTCCCAGACGTTTTAGATTATTTTTTTTTAAAAATTATTTGGCGTTTTATATAATTTAGGAGAATTAATCATGATCTTTTTAAAATTACCCTTTATGGAAAAATATTATTTATGAGAGTATGAGATTAATATATGATAAATGGTATTATAGACAATTAATACTATATTTAATGTTATACAGTCATTTCTTTTATAAAATAATATAAAAGGAAAAATATAAATTAATTACAGAAATAATAGATTTTCTTTGAATTAAAAGTTTATGTTGCATATAATTAGGAATTAAATCCTTAATTAATTAGCCAGAGTAACGCAGTCAATAACCGCCATGTTAAGAGTTTGATACGTAACCCCCAAGTTTTGTTTCTCAAAAAATTTTAAGGATCTTAAACCCTAACCCTAATACTACCCACTCTTTCAGTCAGTAAACCAAAGCTCCATTAAACCCTAATTTTCTCTCAATGGCACCACCAGCTTTACTCGGCCCACCGGAAATCTACAACGATGCCGTCGCTGGCGCTACCACCTCCACAGCCGTCGAACCCACGAAAGCTGTTCCACCATATGTCATGCCTCCAATGGGTTTGACCGAAAACCTATCTGCCACGTACTTATCCTCTGGACACCCTTGTCTGGACTTCTTCTTTCACGTCGTCCCCGATACGCCGGCCGATCAATTAATCAGCCGGGTGGAAGCCGCATGGAATCACGATTCCCTCACTACCCTGAAGCTAATTTGCAATCTGAGGGGCGTACGCGGCACCGGAAAATCGGACAAGGAAGGGTTTTACACAGCCGCTTTGTGGCTTCATGAACACCATCCTAAAACCCTAGCATGCAACATGAAGGCGATTTCGGATTTCGGGAATTTCAAGGATACGCTTGAGATACTTTATCGTTTGCTCGAGGGATCTGGAATTCGAATGACCCAGAAGCGAGAATGGTTGACGAAGAAGTATGAAATTCTGGGATCCGATCGGAAATCGGAACAACATAATCCCGATTTGAAATCAGCGAAATTGGAAAAGATGGTGGCCAAGGCGAAAAAGGCCTTGGACAGGTATAATCGAGATCCCCAATTTCGGTTCTTGCATGATCAAATTTCGGGTCTTTTTGCAGAGCTATTAAAGGCAGATTTGGAGTTTTTAAATGAGGGTAAGCTTAGTAAAATCAGCTTAGCGTCAAAATGGTGCCCCTCTTTGGATTCCTCTTATGATAGAGCCACTTTAATGTGTGAATCAATTGCAAGAAAAGTGTTTCCTCGCGATGATTTTGTTGAATATCAAGACATTGAGGAATCCCATTATGCTTATAAAGTTAGGGATCGGCTGCGAAAAGAAGTACTTGTTCCTCTTCACCAGGCATTGCAGTTGCCAGAGGTGTTTATTTGTGCCAATAAATGGGATAAACTTCCATATAATCGAGTCCCCTCAGTCGCCATGAAACTCTATAAAAAGTTGTTTTATAAGCATGACGAGGAGCGATTCTTGGAGTACTTAGAGAGGGTGAAGAAGGGGGAGACTAGCATTGCAGCCGGGGCATTGCTTCCCCATGAGATTATTGCATCATTGCAAGATTCGGAAGGGGCAGAAGTTTCCGAGCTTCAATGGAAGAGAATGGTGGATGATATGGCGAAAAAGGGCAAGTTAAAAAATTGTATGGCGATTTGTGATGTTTCTGGTAGCATGACGGGGACTCCAATGGAGGTTTCAGTGGCACTAGGGCTATTAATTTCGGAGCTCAGTGAAGATCCATGGAAAGGCAAGCTCATCACATTTAGTGCTAATCCCCAATTCCAAAAGATAACAGGTGAGAGTCTCTTATCCAAGACTTCATTCATTAGGCGTATGGAATGGGGGAATAACACGTACGGATTTTCAGAAAGTTTTTGATCGAATCTTGGATGTTGCTGTAAAGGGTAAGCTTGAGGAGGATATGATACAAAGGCTATTTGTATTTAGTGATATGGAATTTGACCAGGCTTCAGCGAATACATGCAATTCATACTATACTACATACACGACGGGACCGGGATACATGGGGTACATGGGGTATCCGATGGGTCATCAAGTAATGAATACATCGAATACATGGGAGACAGATTATCAAGTGATATAGAGGAAGTTCAGGGAGAAGGGTTACCAAAAGGTGCCGGAAATTGTGTTTTGGAACCTCAGGAATTCAGTTGCTACTCCGGTGCCAAGCAATCGAGAGGGGGTGGCACTTGTTAGTGGGTTTTCCAAGAATCTTGTGACCTTGTTCTTGGAGGAAGGTGGCATTTTGTCACCAGAAGCTGTGATGATTAAAGCTATTGCTGGAGAAGAATATCAGAAGCTTCAAATTTTTGATTGATTTAGTAATCAATCAATGGCTGGTTTTTTTGTCAACATTTCAAATGTAATAGTGGACTAGTTATGCTTAGCAAATTATAAACATTTCTTCTCAAATGAAAATAAATATTTATTACCACTGAAATAATATCCTGATGGTTAAGATTGATGGCCTTAATTAGAGTCACATATTGTTCAATCTTACAAGTTGTATGAGTTTGTATTGTATTTTTTTTTTCATTCCTCTTTATTATGATATTTGTATTTGTATTTGTCAAATATGATGTTTTAATTGATGTATGAACTTTATTTGTTTAGAGTTGGGTTTCAAAGAAAATAGTGGTTTTAAAAATGAATGAATATATATTGCTCACACTGGTATGTTAATAATAGAAATGCATCTTACAGCTCTCTAATTAGCTAACCTGATAGCTTGCTTAGTTAGCTAGCCTTTTGAAAAGAAGTATATTAATGTCACTAGGCAGTGATCAAGAAGAAGTGCATGGTACCATAAGCAACATGATAATGAAGGTGTTGTTGCAATAGGGAGAGGAAATAAATACCATATGGCTTCATCAAACAGGGGCTTGTTATAATAATGTATGATTTTCTCCCAAGTCAATTATTATAAAATTAGACCAATGGTTTAGTCTATGATGTAATTAATTTTGTTGGATTTGTGTCCCTTTTTCTTTGCCTATAAAAGGCCACTCTCGTCAAATAAAAGAACACATCAAGAAATTCTCTAAACTTCTATCTTCTAACTTTGTTATTTCTTTAGTTCAATAACACGTTATCAACACGAAATTCTAAACAACTGAGACGTTAAACTTTAAATTCTTGCAATTAAGTTTTATACTACTGGCTTGGCTTTGTCGCCATTTATATTCTATTAATTGTCAAATTAAATTCATGTTTTGTTGTCCATTTTTAAATTTTATTATTTATAGTGGTACCATCTATCCTTGTTGATCTTACAAGACTTGGTGGGAACCTTTTTACCATTTATTAACTTGTGGGAATAACCTGACTACGCGGACTACCGCATGCTTGGTGAATAACCCTTCGTATTAATTCCTTATTAGCAATTTGTGAAAATAATCTGTCTACACGGACTACCGTATGCCGGGTGAAGATCCATTTACAATTTTGTACATGTATTTTTTTATAATGTGTATAATAATACTTGTATATACATTAGTGATTGAATACATTCTGACTAAAAGGATATGCTAATAAAATAAACGTTTATATATTTATCTTCACTTGAGGTGGTGATTTAGTGGTGGGAAGCTGGACATAAATTCCCATAAACGTGGATTTGAGTCCTGGTAAACCCCACTATGCTCAAGTGGTCTCACGCCCTAAATTTATTCGGTGAAAAGCCCGATGAAGACACCATTAAGGCCTCCAAATTTTTATTGGTTTTCATGCATTTATCTTCCCGCTATCATGTATGCAATTATTTATTACATACGTTAATAAATAATAAAAATTATTATGTTTTAAATCAGAATAGATGGCAAACCTGGCAAAAATAGAATTTTCAATTTTGAAAATCTCTTGAGACAACTATTTGGCTTGGTCACTTGATGCAGAATTACACCTTAGTGCAAATGGGTTAGAAAAGACCATTGAATCAGGAAACAAAGCAACTACGATACAAAATGCAAAATCCATAATCTTTCTTCTTCATCACGTTGATAAAACATTAAAAACTGAATATTTAACAATCAAAGATCCTTTGACCTTATGGACACAACTAAAGGAAAGATTTGACCACCAAAAATTGGTTGTTCTCCCTAGTGCCAAATTTGAGTGACTTAATTTAAGGCTACGAGATTATAAATCAATTATGGAATATAGTTCGATCTAATGTCTATAAAATAAGCTCTACTTTGGCCTTGTGTGGGGATTCAATTTTCTGAAACCCAAATATTAGAAAAAACGCTTTCAGCTTTTTATCCCACCAATATGATTCTATCACAACAATATAGACAAAGTAAGTTCACAAAATTTAGTGAATTATTGTCTATCATCCTTGTTGCAGAAAAGAATAACGAATTGTTGTTGAAAAATCATCAAGTGCGGCCAACATGTTCTACCCCATTGCTAGACATTAACAGCGCGTCATTCCAGCAGAATAAACGTGATTATGGATGGCAAAATAATAAGAAGTTTCGGGGATGAAAAAACAAACGAGACCATCAGAACAACAACTTCCACAATCGCAACAATTCAGGTCACCAAAAGTGGAAAGAGTCTGATAAAAATAAAAAAAATGCAGCACAGACAAAGAATAAACCAGATGTTTGTTTCAGGTGTGGGATGAAAGGGCATTGGTCGCGTACCTGTCATACGTCAAGACATCTGGTTAATTTATACTAGGAGTCTTAAAAAAGCAAAGAAAAGGTGGTAAAAACAAACTTTGGTAACCACCAATTGAATATTGTTGATACTCCAACAATGAAAAAAAGTTTGACGACATTGTTGGACTTTCTGAAAGCATCTTTTGGGATATCGGATAATTTCTTATTTTAATTAAGCACCCTTGCATGTATAATATTATTAGTTTTCATTTTGTATGCTATATGTATAATATTATGTGTTCCTCATGGATAATATTATGAATCAAATATATGTTTTTAATATATTTTTTGTGTGTCAGACTAATTTTAATGGATATAGAGGATATATGCTCAGCAGACAGTGCAACAACTCATACAATCCTTCAAAGTGAGAAATATTTTTCACAACTAACCAAAGCTAAGGGAAGCGTGAGAACTATCTCTGGCATATTAAAATTAATCGAGAGATTTGGAAAAGATAGTTTTATGTTACCAAATGAGACACAATTCTTCATAAAAAATGCTCTATATTCTAGTAAATCAAGAAAAAATTTGATTAGTTTTAAAGATATTCGACTAAATGGTTTTTATATTTAAACAACAAATGAAAATGATAATGAATATCTTCTCATTACTTCTACTATTTCTGGAAAGAAGAATTATCCTAGAAAAACATCATTCAATTTCTTTTGGGTTATATACTATATATGAAGATTAGAGCAATTGAGTCTCATACTGTTGTGATTCCAAAATTCATAGATCCTAAATCATTTATGCTTTGACACGAAAGACTCAGTTATCCAGGCACATCTACGAAGCGTCGTATTATTGAAAATTCTATTGGTCATCCTCTCAAGAATCAGAAGGTTTTTTCTAGTAGTGATTTTATAAGACCCCAACTTATTATAAATGAAATTGAATTTCTCTATTTATTATTTTGAAATAGTAAGGATTGATTTGATTAATATGGTTAGTTATGGGTAAAATGCGCAAATATTTTAAATAAGCAAGTGGTTATAAAATATTCATTATTGTCGGGGAATATTCGTCTGGTCGTGGAATATTCTTACCGTCGGGGAATATTCGTACGACGGCGCAGCCTTGTGTGGGCCTCATAACGGAAAGTGATTGGATAAAAAAAATGACAAGTATAAGTTGTTTATAAATAACGGCGTAGTTGTTACTGTTAATACTGTTAGAATACCCAGTGGTTAAAACACAGTAATACGCGTTGTTGCACAATAGCACACGGTATTGCACCAATTATTGATTCTTACGTAAGAAGACACTACTCAATAATTGTTACAGTAATTACTGTTCAATATTTTATTTTATTAATTCAATAATTGCTACGTTAATATTTTATATTATTGTTGTAACAATAATTGTCACTACACAGTATTTTTCATTATCAGATTAATAATTCATATTGGAATAATATTATTAGATAGCATTATTGACAATGTCTAGAAAGTTCTATCTAAGGAGAAGTTTGGTCACCTAATTGCGCGCCAGTAAGGAAAAATTCTTATTGAAAAACCTCCTCTTTCCTAGGAACGGCTTGGTTGTCAGTATTGCGATTCTGTAATATTATTTGTGAATAATTAATTATTGATTTATATGATAAGGAAAATATTCATTTTATGTGGATATAGATGGAGAAATGTTTTAATATGACAATTCTTAAAAATTGATATTTTATCTTTTCTGATAAAATATTTTATTTAAATATATTATTATTTTATAATAATATAATAATGGTGATATTTTTACAATGAATGTGAGATATATGAATAAATGAGGAGGAATAGTATTTTTGTTACTAAAAATATTTAAAACATATTTTTCATGTTTGTGGACCCCATTTTTTGACTAACATTTGATTATAGCATATAAAATCGTCTATACGTGGATTTCGGTCAATTTCTGTTTGGAATTTGAAAAAACTTAAACTTACAAAGTTGTAGAGAATTGAATTTCTTATAGAAGGACATAAGATTCAAAGTTTTCTGATAAAATGACTATTTATTATGAATTATTGAAGTTCCGGAATAATTGATTTTTGAAGTTTTAAATAATTTTTAAAAGAAAAACGTTTTTTTTTTCATTTGTGGGCATGTGTTAAATGGTTGAAATCAGCTAGTAAGGTGTGCATAGGAATTTAATTTATAAATATTATTATTTTATTAAATTTTCTGCTTTGGTGTTCTAAGCATTTTCTTATAAATAGGGTGCTTATGTTAGAATTGAAAATCACACCAGAAATTAAAGTTTTTTCTCTTTATATTATCGAGCGTATTCTTGTGAGTATTTTGATACTTTGAGTGTTGCTATACGGTGCAAGTTTTTTCAGCACTATATCCGGTATTCCAGTCAGAAGTACTGTCTTTTCGAGGTAAGAGATGTTATTTTTTTTATAAATGATATTATTTCTTTCAATATCATTATGCCGAAATATTGGTCTGAACTTTTTATCAAATTTAGAACTTTTTGTGTTTGGGTTACTATTCACGTATACGGTACTATTCACGTATACGACACTATTCATCGAAAAATTAAATTTTCGTTTTTTATCCAAGATATCTATTATGGATACTAGCTTTGATTGTATCCATGTTTTGATCATTCTTGAATTTTACTTCACTATGATTATTTATGAAGTATTTTTGAACTCGGATTGTTTAAAGTACGAATCCTTAATATTTGTTCTTTTATTTCACTGGATTCGTTTTCTTTAAAATATTTTTCATCATTCTCAGTCCTAAATGATGATATTATTGAATATCTTTGGCCTGTAGTGCAAAGATGAATGATTTTCTGATGAATATCTTTGGCCCGTGTTGCAAAGATAAACATGTGTTGATATGAACATGACCAACTGATGAATATCTTTGGCCTGTAGTGCAAAGATGAACATTTGATTTCAGATATATATATTGATTGATGTTACAGGGATAAAATATTGACGATAAACTTTTAAATTCATAAATAGAAGATAGTAGATTTTATTCTCTACTTAACTCTTCTAATGAATTATTATTTTCGCTGCGAATATTGATTTAAAACTTGTTGTCTATTATTTTCTATTATATTTTTTCCTGTTGAGGACTAACGATAATTTGTTCTATATTATCTTAGTCATAATGTTCTTTATTGGGCTAGTTGAGCTCACCCTTTTTCGTTTTGTTCTATTTTTCTTCTCAGGAGGCGAGAATGTAGCAAGTACTAGTCGGGGTATGGAATGATGGTTGTAGAAAGTTGTTTAGTAGTACTCACTATTTTTGTAAAATAATGTATCAATAATTGTAATGAGGACTTATTTGAGTGTGGATATTGTCTAGAAGACAATATTTGTATTTAAACTCACAGTTTAAGTGTTATCGTATTTTGCACGACAATTGCATTAATAAAGTTGTAGTTGTTTCTGTACCATATTTTGGCGACTCAGAATGGGTGATGTATACCTGTTTTGGGGGCGTCACAGTTGGTTTCAGAGCTTAGGGATATGGTCTCTGACGGAGATCGGGGAATAGAACTAGGAGGGGAGAGACAAGTAAATCCTTCGCTAGTGTGTCCTACCTAAGCTTATTTGTTGGTTGGTCAAAATATAGGGATATTATGTGATATTTCTTTAATTAACCCTTATTTTATGGCAGTATTTGAGAATGGCAACCGAGAGTGTTAACAGTGGAGTAAATGAGACCGTGGAGACACCATTAATCACCAACGAGGAGAACGTGCAGCAGGCTGGCAATGTTCCTCCTGTAAACAACACCATTGAGTAGATGATGAACGATGAAATGTTTAGAAGCTTTTTGCAGTTCCTGCAAAATCAGACGAGGGAGACTCGTGTACAAAACACAGGTAGAAATGATAGCAACGCACGGTTTGTCACTGTGAAACCCCAGATTTTATGAATAAATATTTAATTTTTCTCGAAATAATTTTTTTTATATTATGGTGTGGATTTGATATAATAGTTATGGGTAGTATTTATAAATTTTGTAAAGTATCCAAGTTGTCATATAATATTCGATTGGTCGGGGAATATTCGTTTTAACAGGGAATATTCGTACAACGACACAATCATTGGTGGACCCCACAACGGAATTATTGTCGGATTGAGAAAACGACAAAAATATTTTATTAAAAATAACGGCGGAAATTTTACCATTGTTGCTGTTGAACTACTCGGTAGTAAAAGTACAGTAATACGTGTGGTTGCATAGTAGCACACGGTATTGATTATTAATGCTTATGTGAGAAGTCACTCAGTTTGATTCTATTATTGTCAGTTAATAATATGAATTATTTAGCGATAATGACGTTTTGTTTTATTCGTATTATTAACGTAATAAAACAGAAACATCTTTTTATATAAAACAAAATACTTTATTAAAGTTATTCTATAAATAGAATATATTTTATTTTATTTAAAAGATTTTTCTTTAAATATGGACCGTCAGATTAAAGTAATCAATCTGGACCGTTCATGGATTAGTTACTATGCATTCTATTTTTCTATAAATAGCAGCTCATTCCTTCATTATTTCTTACGAATTCACTGAACTCTAGAGAGATAAACTATAGAGAGAAACTATAGAGAGAGAGAAGAAGAGTATTCTGCTACTTAACTACTTCCTTACTTCAGCTCTTCTTTAAAACGGTAGGGAATATTATTTCTTTTATATTCATGAAGAGAACTTCTGTTATTCCATTCGTTATTATTCTGTTGGAATAACCAGTATACGCGGTCTACCCTATACTTGGTGACATTCTTCTATTATTCTGTTGGAACATCCTGTCTGTGTGTTTTACACCGGACCTGGTTCCGTTTATTATTCTGTTGGAACATCCTGTCTGTGTGTTTTACACCGGACCTGGTTCCGTTTTATTATTATTCTGTTGGAATATCCTGTCTGTGTGTTTTACACCGGACCTGGTTCCATTATTTATTATTCTGTCGGAATATCCTGTCTGTGCGTTTACGCCGGACCTGGTTCCATTATTTATTATTCTATTGGAATAACCTGTCTGTGCGGTCTATCGCATGCATGGTGATTTCTTTTGTTATTCCATTCTTTATTGTACTCAGTTGGTTAAGTTTTGACTTCTATACTCCATGAAATTTGTGGAATATCCTTGATAGTTGCGTTTCATCCAGTATCTTTTCAAGAAAATATTCTTCTAAGTGTTCTTGAATTTTACTCCACAATGCAGTATCATGTTGACAATTTGGACGTTGTTAATTCCTGGATAAATTAATTCTTGAACTTGTTTTATTGAATTCTTATATCATTGTCATCATCCTCATGTTTATAAAATGTTGAAAGTCATCTGTGGCATGTAGTGCATAGATGGACTTGGTATGATTATGACCAGGGATTATTCGGTATAATCATGACCGTAATGTTACAAATGATGTGGTAAAAGTCCTCATTGGCCGTAGTGCATTGATGGACAGTTGTTGGCATGATCATGACCATTAATGAATACACGAATATCCTTGGCCGTAGTGCAGGGGTGATTCGATGATGTGGATTATTTTATTAAGCTGAGTCTCAACGATCGCAGTGTTGAAAAACCTTTTAAATCATAAAAGATAGTAGAGTTTAATTTCTACTTGACTCTTTTAATGGATTGCTTGTTCCGCTGCAGTTAAACTTGATGTCTATTATATTTTATCAGTTTAACATTGTTGAAGGCTAATGATAATTTATTCTGCATTATCTTAGTCATAATATTTCTTACTGGGCTAGTTGAGCTCACCCTTTCTTTCACTGTTCTCTTCAGGAAATGAGAACGTAGCTGGGACAAGTCGGGGTACGGAGTGATGGTCCGAATGATAGTATTAGTTAGTAGTCCTCACTATTCTATGTAATGGTGTGTTAATAAATGTAATGAGGACTCCTTTTGAGTATGAATACTCTCTAGAAGATAATATTTGTATTCAAACTCACAGTTTATGTTTTGTCGTATTGTACACGACAGATGTATTAATCAGTTGTATTTGTATTCTGTACTATGTATCTGACGACCCAAGATGGGTGATGTATACCTATTTTTGGGGGCGTCACAGTTGGTATCAAAGCTTAGGGATATGATCCCTGGCTAGGATGTGAGAATAGAACTAGGAGGGGAGAGACGGGGAATTCTTTCGCTAGTATGACCTACCTAAGTTTATTTGGTATTTAATGGGTCGGTCAAAGTATATGGATAATATGTTATATGTTAATTAACCCTTGTTTTGTTGCAGTATTTGCAAATGGCATCCGAAAATGTTGAGATAAACGATGAAGCACATGAGACCATTGAATCACCAACGATCAATGCTCAGGATAATGTGCAACCAGAGGACAATAATCCTAATGAAAATAATAACACCGATGAAATGGTGAATGATGGGATGGTCAGAGACTTTATGCAATTCATGCAACAACAAAATAACTCTCAGACGGTCACCGCTAAGCAGTTCAAGGAGCAATTCATGCAACAACGGGCGAGAGCGACTCCTATCCAAAATGAAGGAGGAAACAATGACAACCCACGGTTGGTCACCGCTAAGCAATTCAAGGAGCTAGGACCACCGGAGTTTTTGGGAAAGCCAGAACCACTTGTAGCTGAAACATGGATAAAGCAGATCACCAAGATATTTGATGTCTTGGGTTGCTCCGAGGAGCAAAAGGTTCCCTTTGCCGCCTTTATGTTGCGAGGAGAGGCAGATTACTGGTGGGAATCGATAAAGCGTACTCAACCTGCCGCACTCAAGATGTCTTGGGAGAAGTTCCAAGAACTGTTCAATGACAAGTACTTTCCCGAAAGTATTCGTCACATGAAGGAGGTGGAATTTATCAAGTTGGAGCAAAACAACATGACCGTGTCACAGTACGAAGCCAAGTTTGCCGAGTTATCCCGATTTGCGTCCCACTTGGTGGATAATGAAGAGAGAATGACGCGGATGTTTTTAAGAGGTTTGAAACCGGAGATACGTCAATATCTTATTTCTCATAAACTGTGTCTGTATTCAGATGTTGTAAATAGGGCTCAATTAGTAGAACGCGATAACGAGTCAACGCAACCAAAAGAGAGCAGCCGAAAAAATGATAATACTGGTGATAACAGTCATCAAAGCGGTGACAATAAGCATGGAGGGAATCAACATGCCAGAAATGGTAACCACTTCAATGGTAATCATGGTCAAAACAATAAGAATGGACATTTCAAGAAGAGGAAATTCAACAATGATGGAAAGACGTCAGCACCAGCACCCGTTGTTAAGGAAGGAGAACGACCACCTATCATATGCTTCAAATGCGGAGGGGAGGGACACATCAGTCCAAACTGCGCGATGCCATCTAAAGCATGCTATAATTGTGGAAGAGAAGGTCACTTAGCCCGATTTTGTCGTTCACCGAAGACAAGTTCAGATAGGATGGAGGCACCAAAGACCGTCCCAGAAAAGCCAAAGCCAGTAGTTTAAGAGAGAGCGTTTTTCTCGTGACGAGTAACCTAAATAAAATTATCACGGGTATGTTAGTCATAAACTCTTGCGAAGTCTATACCGTGTTAGATACCGGTTCTACTCACTCTTTTATTTCACCTAGTTGTGTTCAATGTTTGAACTTAACTCCGGAGAAGTTAGACTTTGATTTATCTGTTGAAATTCCGTTGGGAGAAATCTTCATTACCTCCACTATTTATAAATCTTGTTCAAATCAACACTTTCACGTTACCTGTCGATCTTATCTCTTTGAAAATACTTGCCTTTGATGTGATTTTTTTGAAACGATTGGTTCACTACTTATCATGCTTCTCGTAAGGTTGTTAGCTTTCATACTCCTAACCACCCTGTTATGCGGATTCAAAGTAACCAAACCACTAAAGTCAATCATTGTCATATCAAGCCATAAATAAAGAGCCCCGATCCTTTCGTTGTTGACCTTCTTGTGTGGAATGTACCGAAGCCAGACTTTCGGTAGGGGACGTTGTGAATAACGGTGACAAGTTAATAGATATCAATGTGACGTGTTATCCAAGTCTTGGACGAGAGTCACAGTTTTGAATGATATTTCTATTGCTAATAAATTTCCTGACGTATTCTTGAAGACTTCTTAGCTTACCCCTAGAGCGTGAAATCGAATTTTGTATTGACCCCAGTACAAACCCCATTTCTTAAACCCTCAAGCATTTATTCAACTAAAGCGACCGTAACATGCGCCAAAGACGTTGGCTCGAGCTGTTAAAGATTATGATCATACCATACCATCGTGAAAAAGCGAACGTGGTAGCTGATGCGTTGAGTAGAAGATCGTATGCGGTTACAAGTGCGAATATACGAACCCACGTGAAGATAACGAATATATGATTAGAATCGATTTTAATCGATAAAATTAAAGCCGCTCAAGCTACATACTCAGAGCTGATAAATGTGAAGAAGAAGGTTCAAGAGGGCGTTATTCTAGAAGCAAGAATCGACGAAGAGAGGAAATCTCAACTCTCGATTTAATTGGCCCATTTGAAATTCTCGATGAAGTAGGAACTGTGGCCTATAGACTCGTTTTACCGCCAAGTATGTTGCGTGTTCAGAATATTTTTTTTTTACGTATCAATGTTACGTAAATATGTGGACGATCCGAACCACATTATTAATTTAGAACCGGACGAGATAGCAAAAGATTTAACGTATGAGGAGATACGTGTTAACATCTTGGATAAGAAGAATCATATTCGATGCTTAAAGGTTATACCTCAAGAGTTAGAATTTAAAGTGAAGTCAAGGTATCCTCACATGTTCGGCATACCAAGTACGTACGTAAATTTCGAGGGCGAAATTCTATAAGGAGGGGAGATTGTGAAACCCCAGATTTTATGAATAAATATTTAATTTTTCTCGAAATAATTTTTTTTATATTATGGTGTGGATTTGATATAATAGTTATGGGTAGTATTTATAAATTTTGTAAAGTATCCAAGTTGTCATATAATATTCGATTGGTCGGGGAATATTCGTTTTAACAGGGAATATTCGTACAACGACACAATCATTGGTGGACCCCACAACGGAATTATTGTCGGATTGAGAAAACGACAAAAATATTTTATTAAAAATAACGGCGGAAATTTTACCATTGTTGCTGTTGAACTACTCGGTAGTAAAAGTACAGTAATACGTGTGGTTGCATAGTAGCACACGGTATTGATTATTAATGCTTATGTGAGAAGTCACTCAGTTTGATTCTATTATTGTCAGTTAATAATATGAATTATTTAGCGATAATGACGTTTTGTTTTATTCGTATTATTAACGTAATAAAACAGAAACATCTTTTTATATAAAACAAAATACTTTATTAAAGTTATTCTATAAATAGAATATATTTTATTTTATTTAAAAGATTTTTCTTTAAATATGGACCGTCAGATTAAAGTAATCAATCTGGACCGTTCATGGATTAGTTACTATGCATTCTATTTTTCTATAAATAGCAGCTCATTCCTTCATTATTTCTTACGAATTCACTGAACTCTAGAGAGATAAACTATAGAGAGAAACTATAGAGAGAGAGAAGAAGAGTATTCTGCTACTTAACTACTTCCTTACTTCAGCTCTTCTTTAAAACGGTAGGGAATATTATTTCTTTTATATTCATGAAGAGAACTTCTGTTATTCCATTCGTTATTATTCTGTTGGAATAACCAGTATACGCGGTCTACCCTATACTTGGTGACATTCTTCTATTATTCTGTTGGAACATCCTGTCTGTGTGTTTTACACCGGACCTGGTTCCGTTTATTATTCTGTTGGAACATCCTGTCTGTGTGTTTTACACCGGACCTGGTTCCGTTTTATTATTATTCTGTTGGAATATCCTGTCTGTGTGTTTTACACCGGACCTGGTTCCATTATTTATTATTCTGTCGGAATATCCTGTCTGTGCGTTTACGCCGGACCTGGTTCCATTATTTATTATTCTATTGGAATAACCTGTCTGTGCGGTCTATCGCATGCATGGTGATTTCTTTTGTTATTCCATTCTTTATTGTACTCAGTTGGTTAAGTTTTGACTTCTATACTCCATGAAATTTGTGGAATATCCTTGATAGTTGCGTTTCATCCAGTATCTTTTCAAGAAAATATTCTTCTAAGTGTTCTTGAATTTTACTCCACAATGCAGTATCATGTTGACAATTTGGACGTTGTTAATTCCTGGATAAATTAATTCTTGAACTTGTTTTATTGAATTCTTATATCATTGTCATCATCCTCATGTTTATAAAATGTTGAAAGTCATCTGTGGCATGTAGTGCATAGATGGACTTGGTATGATTATGACCAGGGATTATTCGGTATAATCATGACCGTAATGTTACAAATGATGTGGTAAAAGTCCTCATTGGCCGTAGTGCATTGATGGACAGTTGTTGGCATGATCATGACCATTAATGAATACACGAATATCCTTGGCCGTAGTGCAGGGGTGATTCGATGATGTGGATTATTTTATTAAGCTGAGTCTCAACGATCGCAGTGTTGAAAAACCTTTTAAATCATAAAAGATAGTAGAGTTTATTTTCTACTTGACTCTTTTAATGGATTGCTTGTTCCGCTGCAGTTAAACTTGATGTCTATTATATTTTATCAGTTTAACATTGTTGAAGGCTAATGATAATTTATTCTGCATTATCTTAGTCATAATATTTCTTACTGGGCTAGTTGAGCTCACCCTTTCTTTCACTGTTCTCTTCAGGAAATGAGAACGTAGCTGGGACAAGTCGGGGTACGGAGTGATGGTCCGAATGATAGTATTAGTTAGTAGTCCTCACTATTCTATGTAATGGTGTGTTAATAAATGTAATGAGGACTCCTTTTGAGTATGAATACTCTCTAGAAGATAATATTTGTATTCAAACTCACAGTTTATGTTTTGTCGTATTGTACACGACAGATGTATTAATCAGTTGTATTTGTATTCTGTACTATGTATCTGACGACCCAAGATGGGTGATGTATACCTATTTTTGGGGGCGTCACAGTCACAGCCAAGCAGTTCAAAGAGTTGGGACCACCAGAATTTCGGGGAAAGCCGAATCCGATTAAGGCAGAAACGTGAGTCAAACAAATTACCAAGATATTCGATGTCTTAGGATACACGGAGGAACAGAAGGTTCCATTCGCCACTTTTATGTTCTGTAATTAGGCAGATTACTGGTGGGAATCTGTGAAGCGTACCCATCTAGCCGCACTCAGCATGTCTTGGGAGACATTTCAGAAACTGTTCAATGACAAGTACTTTCCTGAAAGTATTCGTCATATGAAGGAAGTGGAGTTTATTAGACTGGAACAAAATAACATGACAGTGTCCCAGTACGAGGCGAAGTTCGCTGAGTTATCCAGGTTTGCACCTCATTTGGTGGAGAATGAGGAACGTATAACGCGGATGTTTCTGAGAGGTTTAAAACCCGACATACGTCAGTATCTCATTTCTCATAAATTTTCTCTATACTCAGATGTTGTCAACATGGCTCAATTATTAGAGCGAGATAATGAGTACGTTCAACAGAGGGACAACAACCAGGGTTAGACCGGTGGCGGCAGTCATCGGAGCAATGATAACTAGCGGGGAGGAAAGAATATAGACAAAAGCGGTAACCACTCTGGTGGTAATCGTGGCCATGATAATAGAAGAAGCGAGTCGGGAGGAGATTTTAAAAAGAGGAGATTCAATAATGATAATGTGAAGACGTCAGCACCAGCAGCAACTGTTTCTAAGGGAGGAGAACGACCACCGGTTGTATGTTATAAGTGTGGAAAAACATCAGCCCAAACTGTCCACAACAGTTCAAGGTATGTTATAATTTTGGAAAAGAAGGACATATCGCTCGAGATTGTACGGTAGCGAAACCAAGTCCAGCGGGGATGGTGACTCAAAAGGTTGTCCCAGAAAAGTCAAAGTCAACGGTTCCTAGAAGTGCGTTTGTTGTGACTGGTCAAAATGCAAGGAACCCAAACGAGGTGATCACGGGCAAGCTAATCATAAATTCTTGCTAAGTTTATACATTACTAGATACCGGTTCTACCCATTCATTTATCTCTCCTACTTGTGCTCAACGTTTAAACTTGACTCCAGAGAAATTAGACTTTGACCTATCTGTGGAGACTCCGTTAGGAGAAACTTTTATTACATCCACTGTTTATAAATCTTGTTTGATCCAAGTTGGCACCATCACACTACCTGTTGACCTTATCTCTTTAAAGATACTTGCATTTGACGTGATTTTAGGGATTGATTGGTTAATTACTCATCATGGCAAAATAGATTATTTTCGTAAAGTTGTTAGTTTTCATATTCCTAACCAACCTGTTATTCGAATTCAAGCAACTAAACCACTGAAATCAATCACTGTCATATCATGCCATAAAGCCATTCGTTTATTAAAAAATGGATGTCAAGCTTTCTTAGCCCATGTTATGAATTTGAATAAAGACACGTTAGATTTGAATAATATTCCTGTTGTTAGTGACTTTCCTGACGTATTCCCTAAAGAACTTCCCGGACTACCCCCAGAACGTGAAGTTAAATTCTTTATTGATCTTGAACCTGATACAAAGCCCATTTCTAAAACCCCATATCGAATAGCTTCTATTGAACTTCAGGAGTTAAAGGTCCAACTATAGGAGTTGTTGGACATCGGTTTCATTCGTCCTAGTACATCTCCTTGGGGTGCTCCTGTTTTATTTGTAAAGAAGAAAGACGGGAGTATGCGACTTTGTATTGACTATCGAGAATTGAACCATGTCACCATCAAGAATAGGTATCCGCTACCTCGTATTGATGACCTGTTTGACCAGTTGCAAGGAGCACAATTCTTTTTGAAGATCGATCTTCGTTCTGGATATCATCAGCTGAAGATTAGAACTGAGGATATTCCAAAGACTGCCTTCAGAACTCGGTACGGGCATTATGAATTTCTAGTCATGTCTTTTGGATTGACTAATGCTCTTGCGGCTTTCATGGATATGATGAACCGAGTATTCAAGGAATATTTGGATCAGTTTGTTGTTGTCTTTATTGATGACATCCTCATATATTCTAAAAGTCGTGAAGATCATGAGTACCATTTGAAGCTGGTACTCCAAAGGCTTCGTGAAAATAAGCTATATGCCAAGTTAAAGAAATGCGAGTTCTGGCTTGAGGAAGTAGCATTCCTTGGGCACGTGGTGTCAAAACATGGAGTATCTGTTGATCCGGCGAAGATTGAAGCAATACAAACTTGGGAGCAACTGAAGTCGGTGACCGAAGTACGTAGCTTTTTGGGCTTAGCTGGTTATTATCGGAGATTCGTGGAAGAATTTTCTCGAATCGCTACTCCGTTAACTCAACTGACTCGAAAAGATACAAAATTCGTATGGAGCGAGGAATGCGAGAAGAGTTTTCAAGAGCTTAAGAGGAGACTCATTTCGGTTCCTGTCCTGACAATACCATTTGGTTCGGATGGATTTGTTTCTACAGTGATGCTTCAGGCAAAGGGTTAGGATGTGTTCTCATGCAACATGGGAAGGTCATAGCTTATGCCTCGCGATAACTCAAAAAATATGAGAGGAATTACCCTACTCATGATCTAGAGTTGACAGCAATTGTGTTCGCGTTAAAAATATGGAGGCACTATCTATATGGGGAGAAAGTGGAGATATATTCGGATCATAAAAGCCTCAAATATTTCTTCACCCAGAAGGAACTCAACATGCGGCAACGACGATGGCTCGAGCTGTTGAAAGACTACGACCATACCATTCAATACCATCCTGAAAAAGCAAACGTGGTAGCTGACGCATTAAGTAGAAGATCATATGCGGGAACGAGTGCGATGTTGTCAACACAAATGCCCATTTTGTGTGATTTACAAAAGATGAAGATAGAATTCAAGACTCTGGGGACCCATGCGATGATCATGTCAAGTATACGCATAGAACCAACTTTAATCGATAAAGTTAAAATTTCTAAAGCCACAGACCCAGAGCTGATGCGTATGAAGAAGAATGTACAAGAAGGTGCTATTCCAGAAGTAAGAATCGATGAAGAAGGAATACTTCGAGTCCACTCCAGACTTTGTGTTCCTAATGACTCTGATTTGAAATACAAGATTATGATGGAGGCACATAATACACCGTTTGCAATCTATCCTGGAAGTACCAAAATGTATCGTGATCTTCGACATACATTTTGGTGGAACAATATGAAAAGAGAGATCGCGAAGTTTATCTCGAGGTGTTTAACTTGTCAACGTGTAAAGGCAGAACATCAAATGCCAAAGGGTCCATTGCAACCACTTGAGATTCCAAAATGGAAATAGGAACACATTACTATGGATTTCGTTATGGGTCTTCCCAAGGTTTCTCAAGGTATAGATGCCATTTGGGTTATTATCGATAGATTAACCAAGTCTGCACATTTCTTACCTATACGAGAGACTTATTCCCTTGAACGTCTTGCTAGTATGTACGTAAATGAAATTATGAGATTGCATGGCATGCCAGTATCCATAGTTTCGGATCGTGACCCAAGATTCACTTCACGATTTTAGGTTAGCTTGCAAAAAGCTATGGGCACAGATTTACGATTTAGTTCGGTATACCATCCCCAAACAGACGGACAATCAGAGAGGACTATTCAAACTCTTGAAGATCTATTAAGACTCTGTGTTCTAGACTTCAAAGGGAGTTGGGATAAGTATTTACCATTGGTGGAATTCTCCTACAACAACAGTTATCAGGCAAGTATAGGCGTGACTCCATTCAAAGCATTATATGGACGAAAGTGTCGCTCTCCAATATGTTGGAATGAGGTGGGTGAAGCAACATTGTTCGGACCAGAGTTGGAACGTATGACTACAGAAAAGATCCAAATGATTCGACAATGTATACAAACGGCACAAGATCGACAAAAGAGTTATGCGGATCTTCATCGAAAGGACGTGGAATTTAGTATTGGGGATCATGTATTGTTTGCTAGTTGCTCCATGGAAGGGAGTTATAAGATTTGGGAAGAGAGAAAAGCTCAATCTACGATTTATTGGTTTATTTCAGATTCTTGACCGAATAGGAAATGTGGCCTATAGACTCGCGTTACCTCCAAGCATGTCTCGTGTTCATAATGTTTTTCACATATCTGTGCTTCGTAAATATGTGAAAGACCCGAACCACGTTATTGAGTTATAACCGGACGAAATAGCCGAAGACTTAACGTATGAGGAGGCACCTGTCAAGATCTTAGATAGAAAGGAGCATGTCCTACGCACAAAGGTTATACCACAAGTCAAAGTTTTGTGGAGGAACCATGCTATTGAGGAAATGACCTGGGAGTTGGAAACGAAAATGAAAGCGATGTATCCTCACCTTTTCGAAACACCAGGTACGTACGTCAATTTCGAGGAAGAAATTTCATAAGGAGGGGAGGTTGTAAGACCCTAACTTATTATAAATGGAATTGAATTTCTCTATTTATTATTTTGAAATAGTAAGGATTGATTTAATTAATATGGTTAGTTATGGATAAAATGCGCAAATATTTTAAATAAGCAAGTGGTTATCGAATATTCATTGTTGTCGAGGAATATTCGTCAGGTCGTGAAATATTTTTACTGTCGGGGAATATTCGTATGACGGCGCAGCATTGTGTGGGCCCCATAACGGAAAGCGATTGGATGAAAAAAACGACAAGTATAAGTTGTTTATAAATAACGGCGTAGTTGTTACCGTTAACACTGTTAGAATACCCGGTGGTTAAAATACAGTAATACGCGTTGTTGCACAGTAGCACACGGTATTGCACCAATTATTGATTCTTACGTAAGAAGCCACTACTCAATAATTGTTATAGTAATTACTGTTCAATATTTTATTTTATTGATTCAATAATTACTATGTTGATATTTTATATTATTGTTGTTTCAATAATTATCACTACACAGTATTTTTCATTATCAAATTAATAATTTATATTGGAATAATATTATTAGATAACATTATTGGAAATGTCTTGAAAGTTCTGTCTAAGGAGATGTTTGGTCACCTAATTGCGCGCCAGTAAGGAGAAATCCTTATTGGAAAGCCCCCTCTTTCCTAGGAACGGCCTGGTTGCCAATATTGTAATTCTGTAATATTATTTGTGAATAATTAATTATTGATTTATATGATAAGAAAAATATTCATTTTATGTGGATATAGATGGAAAAAATTTTTAATGTGACAATTGTTGAAAATTGGTATTTTATCTTTTCTGATAAAATATTTCATTTAAATATATTATTATATTATAATAATATAATAATGGTGATATTTTTACAATGAATGTGGGATATATGAATAAATGAGGAGGAAGAGTATTTTTGCTACTAAAAATATTTAAAACATGTTTTTCATGTTTATGGATCCCATTTCTTGACTGAAATTTGATTATAGCCTATAAAATCGTCCGTATGCGGATTTTGGTCAATTTCTGTTTAGAATTTAGAAAAACTTAAACTTACAAAGTTGTAGAGAATTGAATTTCCTATAAAAGAACATAAGATCCAAATTTTTCCTGATAAAAAGGCTATTTATTATGAATTATTGAAGTTCCGGAATAATTGATTTTTGAAGTTTTAAATAATTTTTAAAAGAAAAACATTTTTTTTATTTGTGGGCATGTGTTAAATGGTTGAAATCAGCTGGTAAGGTGTGCGTAGGAATTTAATTTATAAATATTATTATTTTATTAAATTTTCTACTTTGGTGTTCTAAGCATTTTCCTATAAATAGGGTGCTTAGGTTAGAATTAAAAATCACACCAGAAACTAAAGTTTTCTCTCTCTATATTATCGAGCGTATTCTTGTGAGTATTTTGATACTTTGAGTGTTGCTATACGGTGCAAGTTTCTTCAGCACTATATCCGGTATTCCAGTCAGAAGTACCGTCTTTTCGAGGTAAGGGATGTTATTTTTTTTATAAATGATATTATTTCTTTCAATATCATTATGCCGAAATATTGGTCTGAACTTTTTATCAAATTTAAAACTTTTTGTGTTGGAGTTACTATTCACGTATATGACACTATTCACGTATACGACACTATTCACGAATACGACACTATTCACCAAAAAATTAAATTTTTGTTTTTTGTCCAAGATATCTATTATAGATACTAGTTTTGATTGTATCTATGTTTTGATCATTCTTAAATTTTACTTCAGTATGATTATTTATGAAGTATTTTTGAACTCGGATTGTTTAAAGTACGAATCCTTAATATTTATTCTTTTGTTTCACTGGATTCGTTTTCTTTAAAATATTTTTCATCATCCTCAGTCCTAAATGATGATATTATTGAATATCTTTGGCCTGGAGTGCAAAGATGAATGATTTTCTAATGAATATCTTTGGCCCGTATTGCAAAGATGAACAGGTGTTGAGATGAACATGACCAACTGATGAATATCTTTGGCCTGTAGTGCAAAGATGAACATTTGATTCCAGATATATATATTGATTGATGTTACAGGGATAAAATATTGACGATGAACTTTTAAATTCATAAATAGAAGATAGTAGATTTTATTCTCTACTTAACTCTTCTAATGAATTATTATTTCCGCTGCGAATATTGATTTAAAACTTGTTGTCTATTGTATTCTATTATATTTTTCCCTGTTGAGGACTAACGATAATTTGTTCTATATTATCTTAGTCATAATGTTCTTTATTGGGCTAGTTTAGCTCACTCTTTTTCGTTTTGTTCTATTTTTCTTCTCAGGAGGCGAGAATGTAGCAAGTACTAGTCGGGGTATGGAATGATGGTTGTAGAAAGTTGTTTAGTAGTCCTCACCATTTTTATAAAATAATGTATCAATAATTGTAATGAGGACTTATTTGAGTGCGGATATTGTCTAGAAGACAATATTTGTATTTAAACTCACCGTTTAAGTGTTGTCGTATTTTGCACGACAATTGTATTAATAAAGTTATAGTTATTTCTGTACCATGTTTTGGCGACTCAGAATGGGTGATGTTTACCTGTTTTGGGGGCGTCATAGATTTTTCTTGCGATGCACGTTTTCAAGGAAAATTAATTGTTCGACCATCACCAACAAAAGTTTATAAAGAAACCCCAAAATTCCTAAAGAGAATTCAAGGAGACATTTGTGGACCCATTCATCCATTGTCTGACCCATTTCGATATTTCATGGTTTTAATAGATGATTCAAGTTGATGGTCCCATGTTTGTCTCCCCTCCTCTCGAAATTTTGCATTCTCTAAACTTCTTTCTCAAACAATCAAATTACGGACTCAGTTCCCAGATCATCCAATCAAGCCAATTCGACTTGATTATGTAGCTGAATTTTCATCAAATACCTTAAATGACTTTTATATGACTATTGAAATCTCCATTGAACATTTTGCTTCTCATGTACATACACAAAATGGTTTAGCTGAATCTTTAATAAAAAGATTTCAAATAATTACACGTCCATTAATATTAAGGTCTAACTTACCAACCTCAGTTAGGGGTCATGCAATTCTTCACGCTGCAACCATCATTTGAGTGAAGCCAACAACTCTTCATAAATATTCTTCTCTACAGTTAGTTCTTGGTCAGATACTCAACATCTCACACCTTCGAGTTTTTGGGAGTGCAGTATATGTTCAAATTACACCTCCATAAAGGACTAAAATGGGAGCCCAACGAAATTAAAATTTATGTTGGTTTTGATAGTTCTTCTATTATTAGATATCTGGAGCCTTTAACTGTAGATATTTTTACTGCACGTTATGCAGATTGTCACTTTGACAAATTTGTATTTTCTTCGTTATAAGTGAATTTTTTTAAATAAGTAACCCTCAGAAATATCATGGAATGCATCATAATTAAATTCACTTGATTCTCACACAGGACAATGTGAAATTGATGTTCAAAGAAATATTTATTTACAAAATATTACAAATCAAATGCCAGATGCATTTAATGATGCTAGAAAAGTGATAAAATCATATACACCTACAATGAATACTTCAGCAAAGATAGAAATACCTATCGAAAAGTTAATTCCTAAAGAATTGACAAATAAGGCAACAAACGAATCTAAACCACGCCAGAAGCGTGGAAGACCAGTAGGTGCAAAAGACACTGCACCACAAAAATAAAAGGCAAATAAGGGAGTTTCAGAAGTAACACTTATTCCAAAAGTTGTAATACCCCCATAAGAGGTATTAGATCTCACCGAAGGAATAAGAGATGAATACCAAGAAATCTCAATAAATTATGTACATAATGAGAAAATATGGGATCGAAACAAAGTTATGATTGATGATATATTTGCTTTCTCTATAGCATAAGATATTACTATGATTTCTGACCACAAAATGTGGAAGAATGTTAGAAAAAAAAAGATTGACCAAAATGGAAAGATGTTATTCAAACTGAGCTACAATCATTATTGAAAAGAGAAGTATTTGGACCAGTAGTCCAAACACCGCTGGGAGTAATCTTGGTTGGAAATAAATGGGTATTTGTACGAAAGCGAAATGAGAAAAATGAAATTATGAGATATAAAAACCGACTTGTAGCTCAAGATTTTTCACAAAGACCTGATATTGATTATCATGATACATACTCTGCAGTAATGGATGGAGTCACTTTTTTCTTTTTACTAGGTATGACAACCATGAAAGGTTTGAAAACACGTCTGATGCATGTTGTAACAACATACCTATATGGCTCACTTGATAGTGAGATCTACATGAGAATTTCGGAAGTATTAAAAATGGCGAAATCATAAAAGTCTCGCCATATATATGCAATTAAGTTGCAACGTTCATTATATGGGTTGAAACAGTCTGGTCGTATGTGGTATAACCGACTTAGTGATTATTTAATAAAAAATGGGTATACAAATAATCAAGGTCCCATGCGTTTTTATTAAGAAAACACAAATTGCCACTATTGCTGTATATGTGGATGATTTGAATCTTGTAGGTACTCCTGAAGAACTCACAAGAACTGCTACTTATTTAAAGGATGAATTTGAAATAAAAGATCTCGAAAATACAAAATTCTATTTGGGAATACAAGTGGAGCATTTATCATATAGAATTTTCGTTCATTAATCAACATATATTGAAAAGATTCTCAGTCGTTTTCATATGGATAAAGCTCACTCTTTGACTACCCTGATGGTTGTTCGATCTCTAGAAGTTGATAAAGATCCATTTTGACATTTAGAAAGTGGGGAAGAAGTTCTTGGACATGAAGTTCCATACCTAAGTACAATAGGTGCTCTTATGTATCTTGTAAACTGTACACGACCCGATATTACTTTTGATGTCAACCTGTTGGCAAGATACAGTTCTTCTCTGACTACGAGGCACTGGGATGAGATCAAACACATTTTGAGATACCTCTGTGGAAGTATATATCTTGAATTATTTTATCCAAGAGATTCAACGTCGCGATTAGTTGGATATGCTGATGCAGGATATTTATTAGATCCATACAATGGGAGATCACAAATAGATTATGTATTTACATATTGTGACACATCTATATCCTGGAAATTCATAAAGCAAACCATGACAGCTACATCTACAAATCACTTAGAGATTCTCGCAATACATGAAGCAAGTAAAGAGTGTGCTTGGTTGAGGTCAATTATTTAGCATATCCAAAAGTCATGCGGGTTACCATTAATCAAAGATAACACTACAATTATGTAGGAGGATAACGCTGCATGAATTGCTCAACTTAGAGGAGGGTACATCTAGAATAAAACACATTTCACCTAAATTCTTCTACACACACGAGTTACAAAAGAAGGGTGATATAGATGTGCATCAAATTCAATCATGTGATAATCTAGCCGACTTATTTATAAAGCCGCTACTAAATGCAACGTTTACAAAATTTCGGAATAGGATTAGAATGCGTCGACTAAAATACTTATCACAACATTTCATCAAAGAATAATGAATTCCTTTTGAGGGGGGATATATACTCTTTTTTCATTCGATAAGTTTTTTCCCACCAAGTTTTCTTAGCAAGGTTTTTAATGAGACATAATCTTCTATCTTAGGAAATTAAGGGGGAATGTTATAATATTGTATAATTTCCTCCCAAGTCAATTGCTATAAAACTAAACCAATGGTCTATTCTATGATGTAATTAATTTTGTTGGATTTGTGCCCCCTTTTCTTTGCCTATAAAAGACCACTCTTATCAAATGAAAGAACACACCAAGAAGAAGAAATTCTCTAAACTTCTATCTTCTATCTTTGTTATTTCTTTAGTTCTATAACATGACTTAATTTTTTATTTTATTTTTCAGAGATTTTATGTGGACTAAGAAACTATAAAATCAAAATTAAAAACTCTTGGCTTTAGTGATTCTCTGGATGAACTTTTAACTGAGTAAAGATATGAGTCCGTTTAGTTTTATTGTTTTTGATATTAGTAAATATTATTTTTTTGGTAGGGGTAGGGTGGGGTGGGGTCAGGTGGGCGGGGTGTAAGGCTGTAAAATGATCAAATAGTTCGGGCTCGATTCGTACTCCCTCGACACGAAATATAAATGAGTCAAATATGAAAAAATTTTAAAGTTCGATAAATTACTCGAACCTCCTCAAATTATAATTTTTTATTGATGCTTAGATTATATTCTTTCAAAAAGTTCAAACTGCTCGGAGTCGATTTGGAATCGTGCTCGACTCAATAGCTAAATAAGCCTCAATCAAACTTTATTTTATACTCGATAAATTTTCTGAACCAAATCTGAGCAACTTAATATTCGGTTCGTTTACACCCTTAGCGGGGTGGGGGAGTTAGAGTGAAGGTTAGGGGTAGGGGTGGGTGTGGGGGGTAGGGATAGGGGTGGGGGTGGGTGGGGTCATGGTGAGTGTGGGCGGGGTGGTGGTGGGGGGTAGGGGTAAGGTTAGGGGTAGGGGAGTGGGATGGATGTGTGGTGGATGGGGTTGGGGTAACATAATCAGTGAATATTATTTTTTTGAGGGGGGGGGAGGGGGATGTGGATGAGGAGGGGTTGGGGTGGGGTGGGGGAGTGGGGGTGGGCGGGTTGAGGGGTAGATACATAATCAGAAAATATTATTTTTTTGAGAGGGGTGGTGGATGGAGTGGGAATGGGAGGAGTGGGGTGGCGGTGGGTCGGTGGGTGGGGTGGGGGTGTATATATAATCACTGAATATTATTTTTTTGAATCAAAATTTTTTGAATTTGGAGTGGATAGAACTTTTGATTTTAATTTGAAATGAAATATGAGTCAAAAAATAGTTAACCGGTTTGGACCTATATTTCTTTTAAAAAATATAATTCCAAACCTTAACTAACTTAAATAAATAAAATAATTAACCAATACATTTGGTTCTAGTTAATATGAATTAATTCAATTGTTAATCAATTATATTGCCAGATTTGGAGAATTGCGAGTTAATTATGTACCGAGTGAGTCAATTAAATACTCCATTATTGTAGTTGGAACTCAATGGTGGTGGGATGAAGAATTATTTTTCCATTTTGATTCAAACCAGGTTGGGTTGTTGTCAAGTTAGCATCTCTTTATAAACAAACAGATAGAATAAACTTTTAAAATACTATATTGTCTGTGAAAATATTTTGTTTCTTTACGGTACGTTTTCCGCCTTTTTCCCTTCCCCTCTCTCCTCTCCTCCTTTTCTTTTGTACTCCATTCTATTCTCATTCCTAAAATAATTTCTTCAGGGTTGGCTTGTCATTTCCAACTTAAAACATTCAGTATATGTAAATTAATAAATCAAAGCACACTGAGTTGCCACTCTTATCAAACACACCAAGCTCAACATTAGCATTTGCATGCAACCATGCAAGTTTCAGGCCCAAGTTTAGAAGGATCGCTCCTGCACTGACATCAACAAGGAAGCCAGTAGTTCACAGAATAAGTCAACTTAAAATGCCTTAACAAATTTAGATTTTTTATATGCATGGCGTACGTGAATAGTTAAACCAATCAGTAAAAGAAGAATAAGAACGAGCATGGTAGACTAGAGATCCATGTATTTGGAAGTGGTTAGGAAGAAGTTTCTTTTTTAGGTAAGTTGGTTAATTGACCAATAGAGTGTTGACACATAGACAATACTCTATGTGTGCCAGTATTTTATTAGCCAATTGACCAACTTACCTAAAAATAAACTTCATGCTAACCGGATCCCTTGTATTTATAATTGACATAGTGTATTTGTGCCACTTGTTCAACACTTGGGATGCATGCAACTCACCCGACCGACTAAAACTAGCAGTAGATTACTGCCTTACTCCTATTCCTCCTGATATCCCCATTCCTATCCCCATTCCTATTCCTTTACCAGTTTTGTAAAAAAAATCTCTTTTATAAATTTTAAAATATTAAAAATATATTTTTATTTTCATAAATAATAAATTACTAATTTCATAATTAGATATAATAAAAAAAATTATACTAACAAATTTAAAATCATTGAGCTTCGTACTTTTTGTCTTTACCTTTTTCTTTTTAATAGAGAGAGGGTATGTAGATTCATAGAATAGTTTATTGATTGATTTTTCAAGTTAAATCGGACCTCTTTTTCTTACCATTCAATACTAAAATAAATTAATATCTATGAACTTTTTAAAAAATTAAAAATTTATTTTTCTTGCTCTTTTAGATGCAAATTTATTGATCAAACTTGGATTATTGTACTTGTAGCTATTGATCTGCTTGGGGAAAAAACTTGGACTTTTTAATGGGCTTTAATATATATGGATTATTAAAATTTGGGGGTCTTCTCAATTTTGGGGTCTTCTCAATTTTAGGGCCTCAAGTCATTGACCGACCAGTGGCGAATTTGTATTGGGGGCAGCATAGGCAGCTGTCTCTGTTGGATTTTTTTTTAATATAGGTATAGGGGTAGGGCAGATGTGACGCCCCCAAAATAGGTTTACACAACCTATTCTGAATCGCCAAATACATGATAAAGAATCTAAATACAAACTTCCTATAAATAACTATTAACTGTCGTGTAAAATATGATGAAATATAAACTGTGAGTTTTAATACAATTATTGTCTCGTAGACAATATCCAAACTCAAATAAAGTCCTCATTACAATTAATGTCATACTATTTTATAGAGTAGTGATGACTACTATAATAACCAACTTGGACCATCACTCCATTCCCCGATTAATTCTATATATATTGTGACAACCCCAAAATAGGTCCATTCCATCCAACCCATTCTGAGTCGTCAAATACATGGTACAGAAAACAACTACAACTTTATTACAACAATTGTCGTGCAAAATACAACAACACATATGCTGTGAGTTTGGATACAAATATATACCAAATGTGACTCATGTTCCAACCGTGGACATCACCTCACAATAACACCTTACATAAAGGTATAGTCAAAAACTGTTTTAGAAATTAGAATCTTTGGGAAGTGCTCAAGGAAACCTTCGTACATGGGAGGCCACGCGTCTAGGTTATGATAGATATCATATGGCCACATAATTATTCTTGGTTGACCCAATAGACCCCAAAGAAAAACGAGAAGATTACTATCATATTCTTCCCAATGGTGAGTCTTCTCTTGACTTATCATTATCTTCACTGTCTCAAATTGAGAATTATACTTCAAACAAACACCAAGATTATATAGGTAGTGCCCATAGATATACTCAGCAAGTGGATGAGCACAACCCTGTCCTATGATGACACGAGGTTGTATGTCATTAGACATCTTGTATGATAGTGACAAAACACCCTTCCAACGTTGGGTTCGCCTCACCCTATTTTCTTCACCAAATATAACTACTAAATGAACTTTTCTATACTGCTTCGGGAGAACACCCACAGCTAGAGACCACCGTTCTATTTCCCCTTTACCCTCGCTCGACCCAGCTACACTCTTATTACCTGAAAGGAATTGTGAAGCAAAAGGGTGAGCACAACTAGCTCAGTAAAGAATATCATGACTAAAGATAATTCAATTATCAATAGCCTTCATCAACAATAAATCAGAGATTTAGAACATATGGTAAATGATAAAAATTTCAACCATAGTTGCAGCGGAACGAGCAATCCATTAGAAGAGTCAAATAGACTATAAAGTCTATTATCTTCTCCATGTTAAAAATCCATCAACAATGTTTTATCCCTGTAACATCAATCAACAGTTCCTTTCCACAATCATATGAATAACTCATAATCATAATTGTGATTCTAAATTTTTCTTCACACCCAGGACGAAGAATATTTTCATCACATGTCTTTACCTGAAACATCAAAGATCATGGTTATACCAAATCACAGTTCCTGTTCATAATCATACTAATAAATCCATCTTTGCACTACGACCAAAGATATTCAACAACAGTTTATCTTTGCACTACGGGCCAAAGATATTCATCAACAGACCATCTTTGCACTACAGGCCAAAGATATTCATCTACAATTCATCTTTGCACTACAGGCCAAAGATATTCCTCTACAATTCATCTTTGCACTACAGGCCAAAGATATTCCTCAACAATTCATATTTGCACTACAGGCCAAATATATTCATATCTCAAAGAAATATATAATCATTTCAGAATTTATATACACCATAATTATAACCATGTTAATCAATTCATCTTTACACTTAAGCTAAAGATATTCAATTGTAAATTCAATGGTCATGATCATACCAGTCACAATTCAACTTTGCACTACAGGCCAAAGAGAACCCTAGTCATGATCATACCAATAATCTACCCATCTTTACACTCCAGTGAAAGAGAAATTCAACGTCAGAGTTATAAAAATGTTATATATGATAATAAAATCAATATAATCAACATATAGATTTAATCTCAAGAGTAATATTCATAAATCAACTATAATTTGGTTAGTAAAAGAAACCAATTTTGTCGTGAATAGTAACTCGTGAATAGTAACTCATGAATAGTAACTCGTGAATAGTAACACCGACTCAAAAAGGTAGAAATTCCACAATAAAATTCATACCAATACTTCGGTATAATGATATTGAAAGAATAACATTTCTTAAGCTTATAAACAATTTATTTAAATTGTTTACACTTTACTAATTAATGCATTTAATCATCATAAAATGCCAACTCTTACAATTTCATCATCAATAACCAAAACCCTCATCAAAAATCTGCATATACCTCATATAGGATTCTCAAGCCATAAAATCCTATTTTCCAATTTTCTTTCTTCACAAAACATATTTAATTCATTTACTCATAACTAAACCATTTTCATGAAAAATACCAAATCAGTTCCAAAAATATTTCTTTTCTGAGATTTAGCATAATATAGTCCCATAGTGAACATATATTTTTCTCAGAATTTTTAAAAGTCATTTACTATTTTTCATATGGCCAAAATAGCCGAATATTTAGACATTTATCAAAAATTGTACTTTTGTCTAAAAATTCTGAAATTTACAGAGTATACTTCTATCATATACATGTACTCCCAATAAAAATTTCATCAATTTTGGAGTTAACCACAAGGAATTATAAGCTGTTACTTTTAAAATAGTCTTTTCCCGTAAAATTCATAACTCTTAATCTATACATCCAAAAATCACCATTTTTGGACACAATCAAGAAAACTCATCAAATTATCATTTCAAATTTTTCCAGAATTTTTGAAGTTCAGAAAAATTACGAAACTAAAAATCATAACAACCCTTAAAATCCCTTAATACCCCTTACTATCCCTTACTATCCCTTACCTCAAAAGAGCAGTACTTCTGGCTGGATATCGGATATGATGCTGAAGGAAACTTGCACTGATGAATAGCAACTCACCAAGTATCTAAAAACTCACAAAATATGCTCAATAATCTAGAGAGAGAAAGAGAGAAAGCTTATGTTTCTGGTGTGATTTTCAATTCTAACTTAGCCCTCTATTTATAGGAAAATTTTGGTAGGTTTGACCTGCAACCTGATGGCTTTACCTGCTACTATTCCCACCTACCACATTTGAAATATAATTCAGCACATTTCTTCACCAACCACAAGTGGGGCCCACCAATTCTAGAATTTTCCACCAAAATGATAAACTCCGAAAATTCAACAATTTCTGAACCAGTCATCTTGTAAAATTCATAATAAATCATACGTTCATTTTTAACGGTTCAAAATTTGTGGACATATACTCAACTTATATATGTATAACATATCCAAATATTACCACGATCCAACGGTCGGATTAAAAATTATAACCCCCGCAAAATATCTCAAAAACCCTGATTTTTAATACCTCCATTCCGACAAAAATACTGATAAAAACCTCAACATTAACTACTTCATTTTTAACCACAAAAATATATCCCTCATTTATATCCACATAATATAAATATTTTCTTATCATATGAATCAATAATTAATTATTCACAAATAATATTACAGAATCACATTTATGACAACCAGGCCGTTCCCAGGAAAGAGGGGGCTTTCCAATAAGAATTTTTTCTTACTGGCGCGCAATTAGATGACCAAACCTCTCCTTAGACAGAACTTTCTAGTTATTGCCAATAATGTTATCTAATAATATTATTCAAATAATATGAATTATTGATCTGATAATAGGAAATACTGTGCAGTGACAATTATTGAACAACAATAATATAAAATTTCAACGTAGCAATTATTGAATCAATAAAATAAAATATTGAGCAATAATTACTGTAACAATTATTGAGTAGTGTCTTCTTACGTAAGATTCAATAATTTCAAAAATACTATGCAATACCGTGTGCTACTGTGCAATAACGCGTATTACTGTATTTTAACCACCGGGTATTCCAACAGTGTTAACGGTAACAACTACGCCGTTATTTGTAAAAACTTAAATTTTTGTCGTTATCGTCATCCGACAGTTATTCGTTATGGGGCCCACAAATAGCTACGCCGTCGTACGAATATTCCCCGACAGAAAGAATATTCTACGACCAAACGAATATTCCCCGACAACAATGATTATTTTATAACCACTTGCTTATTTTGAAAAAATATTCACATTTCACCCATAACTTTAAACTTTTATCAATTTAACCATTTACTGAATAGTAATTATAAGAAAAATTGAATACTTTTATTTCATAAAATTCGGGGTCTTACATATATTCTCATTTCTTGAAGAGAGCAATAAAAGAAAAGGGTGAGCTCAACTAGTCTAGTAAAAAGTATTATTACTAAGATAATGTAAAACAAATTATCCTCATTCCTCAACAGGGAAAAATCTGATTGAATACAATCGACAACAAGTTTTAGATCAATAATTGCAGCGAAAATAACAAACCATTAGAAGAGTCAAGTAGAGCATGATGTCTTGTAAGACCCCGAATTTTATGAAATAAAAGTATTCAATTTTTCTTATAATTACTATTCAGTAAATGGTTAAATTGATAAAAGTTTAAAGTTATGAGTGAAATATGATTTTTTTTCAAAATAAGCAAGTGGTTATAAAATAATCATTGTTGTCGGGGAATATTCGTTTGGTCGTGGAATATTCTTTCTGTCGGGGAATATTCGTACGACGGCGCAGCCATTTGTGGGCCCCATAACAAAATAACTGTCGGATGAAGAAAACGACAAATTTGAGTTTTTACAAATAACGGCGTAGTTGTTACCGTTAACACTGTTGGAATACCCGATGGTTAAAATACAGTAATACGCGTTATTGCACAGTAGCACACAGTATTGCATAGTATTTTTGAAATTATTGATTCTTACGTAAGAAGGCACTACTCAATAATTGTTACAGTAATTACTGTTCAATATTTTATTTTATTGATTCAATAATTGCTACGTTGAAATTTTATATTATTGTTGTTCAATAATTGTCACTGCACAGTATTTCCCATTATCAGATCAATAATTCATATTATTTGAATAATATTATTAGATAACATTATTGGCAATGACTAGAAAGTTCTGTCTAAGGAGAGGTTTGGTCACCTAATTGCGCGCCAGTAAGGAGAAATTCTTATTGGAAAGCCCCCTCTTTCCTGGGAACGGCCTGGTTGTCTTAAATGTGATTCTGTAATATTATTTGTGAATAATTAATTATTGATTCATATGATAAGAAAATATTTATTTTATGTGGATATAAATGAGGGATATATTTTTGTGGTTAAAAAATGAAGGAGTTAATGTTGAAATTTTTATACGTATTTTTGTCGGAATGGAGATATTAAAAATCAGGGTTTTTGAGATATTTTGCGAGGGTTATAATTTTTAATCCGACCGTTGGATCGTGGTAATTTTTGGATATGTTATACATATATAAGTTGAGTATATGTCCACAAATTTTGAACCGTTAAAAATGAACGTATGATTTATTATGAATTTTACGAGATGACTGGTTCAGAAATTATTGAATTTTCAGAGTTTATCATTTTGGTGGAAAATTCTAGAATTGGTGGGCCCCACTTGTGGTTGGTGAAGAAATGTGATGAATTATATTTCAAATGTGGTAGGTGGAAATAGTAGCAGGTAAAGTCATCAGGTTGCAGGTCAAACCTACCAAAATTTTCCTATAAATAGAGGGCTAAGTTAGAATTGAAAATCACACCAGAAACATAAGCTTTCTCTCTCTATATTATGAAGCATATTTTGTGAGTTTTTAGATACTTGGTGAGTTGCTATTCATTAGTGCAAGTTTCCTTCAGCATCATATCCGATATCCAGTCAGAAGTACTGCTCTTTTGAGGTAAGGGATAGTAATGGATTTTAAGGGTTGTTATGATTTTCAGTTTCGTAATTTTTCTGATCTTCAAAAATTATGGAAAAATTTGAAATGATATTTTGATGAGTTTTATTGATTGTGTCCAAAAATGGTGATTTTTGGATGTATAGATTAAGAGTTATGAATTTTACGGGAAAAGACTATTTTAAAAGTAACCGCTTATAATTCCTTGTGGTTAACTCCAAAATTGATGAAATTTTTATTGGGAGTACATGTGTATGATAGAAGTATACTCTGTAAATTTCAGAATTTTTGGACAAAAGTATAATTTTTGATAAATGTCTAAATATTCGGTGGTTTTGGCCATATGAAAAATAGTAAATGAGTTTTAAAAATTCTGAGAAAAATTTATGTTCAATATGGGACTATATTATGCTAAATCCTAGAAAAGAAATATTTTTGGAACTGATTTGGTATTTTTCATGAAAATAGACTAGTTATGAGTAAATGAATTAAATATGTTATGTGAAGTAAGAAAATTGGAAAATAGGATTTTATGGCTTGAGAATCCTATATGAGGTATATGCAAATTTTTGATGAGGGTTTTGATTATTGGTGATAAAATCTTATGAGTTTGGTATTTTAGAATGATTAAATGCATTATTTAGTAAAGTGTAAACAATTTAAATAAATTGTTTATAAGCTTAAGAAATATTATTCTTTCAATATCATTATACCGAAATACTGGTATGGATTTTATTGTGGAATATCTACCTTTTTGTGTCGAGTTTACTATTTATGAGTTACTATTCACGAGTTACTATTCATGAGTTACTATTCACGAGTTACTATTCACGATAAAAATTGGTTTCTTTTTCTAACCAAATTATAGTTGAGTTATGAATATTACTCTTGAGATTAAAACTATGTATTGATTATATTGATTTTATTATCATATATAACATTTTTATAACCCTGATGTTGAAATTCTCTTTCACTAGAGTGTAAAGATGGGTAGATTATTGGTATGATCATGACTAGGGTTCTCTTTGGCCTGTAGTGCAAAGTTGAATTGTGACTGGTATGATCATGACCATTGAATTTATAAGTGAATATCTTTAGCTTAAGTGCAAAGGTGAATTGATCAACATGGTTATAATTATTGTTTATATAAATTCTGAAATGATTATATATTTCTTTGAGATATTAATATCTTTGGCCTGTAGTGCAAAGATGAAATATTGATGAATATCTTTGGCCTGTAGTGCAAAGATGAATTGTTGATGAATATCTTTGGCCCGTAGTGCAAAGATGACATGTTGTTGAATATCTTTGGCCAGTAGTGCAAAGATGAACAGATGTTGAGATAAACATGACCAACTGGTGATACAAATGAATATCTTTGGACGTAGTGCAAAGATGAAGTTATTAGTATGATTATGAATAGGAAATGTGATTTGGTGTAACCATGATCTTTGATGTTTCAGGTAAAGATAGGTGATGAAAATTATCATCGTCCTGGATGAGAAGAGGAATTTAGAACTACAGTTATGATTATGAGTTATTCATATGATTGTGGACCAGAATTGTTGATTGATGTTACAGGGATAAAACATTGTTGGTGGATTTTTAACATGGAGAAGATAATAGACTTTATAGTCTATTTGACTCTTCTAATGGATTGCTCGTTCCGTTGCAACTATGGTTGAAATTTTTATCATTTACCATATGTTCTAAATTTCTGATTTATTGTTGATGAAGGCTATTGATAATTGAATTATCTTTAGTCATGACATTCTTTACTGAGCTAGTTGTGCTCACCCTTTTGCTTCACAATTCCTTTCAGGTAATAAGAGTGTAGCTGGGTCGAGCGGGGATAACAAGGGAATAGAACGGTGGTCATCATTTAGTAGTTATATTTGGTGAAGAAAATAGGGTGAGGCGAACCCAACGTTGGAAGGGTATTTTGTCACTATCATACAAGATGTCTAATGACATACAACCTCGTGTCATCATAAGACAGGGTTGTGCTCATCCACTTGCTGAGTATATCTATGGGCACTACCTATATAATCTTGGTGTTTGTTTGAAGTATAATTCTCAATTAGAGACACTGGAGATAATGACAAGTCAAGAGAAGACTCACCATTGGGAAGAATATGATAGTAATCTTCTCGTTTTTCTTTGGGGTCTATTGGGTCAACCAAGGATAATTCTGTGGCCATATGATATCTATCATAACCTAGACGCGTGGCCTCCCATGTACGAAGGTTTCCTTGAGCACTTCCCAAAGATTCTAAATTTCTAAAACAGTTTTTGACTATACCTTTATGTAAGGTGTTATTGTGAGGTGATGTCCACGGTTGGAACATGAGTCACATTTGGTATATAATTGTATCCAAACTCACAGCATATGTGTTGTTGTATTTTGCACGACAATTGTTGTAATAAAGTTGTAGTTATTTTCTGTACCATGTATTTGACGACTCAGAATGGGTTGGGTGGAATGGACCTATTTTGGGGTTGTCACATGTCTACTATATATCTTCTATTATTTAAAAGTCCATTATTAATATTTTATCCCTATAGCACCAATCAATAATTATTTCCAATCAACGAGTTATATATGCACTACGGGTCAAATATAAAGTGGTCATGATCATGCCAAACACCTTTCCATCTATGCAGTACGGGCCAAAGAGGACTTTCACCACAAACTTTTATCTGTAACATTAAAAGTTATGATTATACCAATACACAATTTTTGGTCATAATCATACCAATTAACAGTCCATCTTTGCACTACGGCCCAAATATGACTTTCAGTACAATATAAGCATGGAAGATGACAATGATATAAAATATTAATCAAGTGAGATCAAAGATAAATATTAGAGATTTATAATTTAATTTATCCAGAGTTCAAGAATGTCCAAATCGTCAACATGATAACTAATTGTAGGGTAAAATTCAAGAATGATATTATTTCAGTGGTAATAAATATTTATTTTCATTTGAGAAGAAATGTTTATAATCTGTCTGCTAAGCATATCTAGTCCACTATTACATTTGAAATGTTGACAAAAAAACCAGCCATTGATTGATTACTAAATCAATCAAAAATTTGAAGCTTCTGATATTCTTCTCCAGCAATAGCTTTAATCATCACAGCTTCTGGTGACAAAATGCCACCTTCCTCCAAGAACAAGGTCACAAGATTCTTGGAAAACCCACTAACAAGTGCCACCCCCTCTCGATTGCTTGGCACCGGAGTAGCAACCGAATTCCTGAGGTTCCAAAACACAATTTCCGGCACCTTTTGGTAACCCTTCTCCCTGAACTTCCTCTGTATCACTTGATAATCCGTCTCCCATGTATTCGATGTATTCATTACTTGATGACCCATCGGATACCCCATGTACACTGGTCCCATCATGTATGTAGTATAGTCTGAAGCCTGGTCAAATTCCATATCACTAAATACAAATAGCCTTTGTATCATATCCTCCTCCTTAAGCTTACCCTTTACAGCAACATCCAAGATTCGATCAAAAACTTTCTGAAAATCCGTGTTCATCCCCCATTCCATACGCCTAATGAATAAAGTCTTGGATAAGAGACTCTCACCTGTTATCTTTTGGAATTGGGGATTAGCACTAAATGTGATGAGCTTGCCTTTCCATGGATCTTCACTGAGCTCCGAAATTAATAGCCCTAGTGCCACTGAAACCTCCATTGGAGTCCCCCTCATGCTACCAGAAACATCACAAATCGCCATACAATTTTTCAACTTACCCTTTTTCGCCATATCATCCACCATTCTCTTCCATTGAAGCTCGGCAACTTCTGCCCCTTCCGAATCTTGCAATGATGCAATAATCTCATGGGGAAGCAATGCCCCGGCTGCAATGCTAGTCTCCCCCTTCTTCACCTTCTCTAAGTACTCCAAGAATCGCTCCTCATCGTGCTTATAAAACAACTTTTTATAGAGTTTCATGGCGACTGAGGGGACTCGATTATATGGAAGTTTATCCCATTTATTGGCACAAATAAACACCTCTGGCAACTGCAATGCCTGGTGAAGAGGAACAAGTACTTCTTTTCGCAGCCGATCCCGAACTTTATAAGCATAATGGGATTCCTCAATGTCTTGATATTCAACAAAATCATCGCGAGGAAACACTTTTCTTGCAATTGATTCACACATTAAAGTGGCTCTATCATAAGAGGAATCCAAAGAGGGGCACCATTTTGACGCTAAGCTGATTTTACTAAGCTTACCCTCATTTAAAAACTCCAAATCTGCCTTTAATAGCTCTGCAAAAAGACCCGAAATTTGATCATGCAAGAACCGAAATTGGGGATCTCGATTATACCTGTCCAAGGCCTTTTTCGCCTTGGCCATCATCTTCTCCAATTTCGCTGATTTCAAATCGGGATTATGTTGTTCCGATTTCCGATCGGATCCCAAAATTTCATACTTCTTCGTCAACCATTCTCGCTTTTGGGTCTTTCGAATTCCGGATCCCTCGAGCAAACGATAAAGGATCTCAAGCGTATCCTTGAAATACCCGAAATCCGAAATCGCCTTCATGTTGCATGCTAGGGTTTTAGGATGGTGTTCATGGAGCCACAAAGCGGCTGTGTAAAACCCTTCCTTGTCCGATTTTCCGGTGCCGCGTACGCCCCTCAGATTGCAAATTAGCTTGAGGGTAGTGAGGGAATCGTGATTCCATGCGGCTTCCACCCGACTGACTACTTGATCGGCCGGCGTATCGGGGACGACGTGAAAGAAGAAGTCCAGGCAGGGGTGTCCGGAGGATAAGTAGGTGGCAGATAGGTTTTCGGTCAAACCCAATGGAGGCATGACATATGGTGGAACAGCTTTTGTGGGTTCGACGGCTGTGGAGTTGGTAGCGCCAGCGACGGCGTCGTTGTAGATTTCCGGTGGGCCGAGTAAAGCTGGTGGTGCCATCGAGAGTAAATTAGGGTTTAATGGAGCTTTGGTTTACTGACTGAAAGAGCGGGTAGTATTAGGGTTAGGGTTTAAGATCTTTAAAATTTTTAGAGGAACAAAACTTGGGGGTTACGTATCAAACTCTTAACTTGGCGGTTATTGACTGCGTTATCCTGGGCTCTGGCTAATTAATTAAGGATTTAATACCTAATTATATGCAACATAAACTTTTAATTAAAAGAAAATCTATGTATTTCTGTAATTAATTTATATTTTTCCTTTTATATTATTTTATACTCTCTCAGTACCAATAAAGACTCCAATTTTAAACTGATTGGTATACATAATTTTAATTTTAAAATATTTTAAATTAATCTTAAAAAGTCAATAATAATTTTATATTTTAAAAACACCGGAAATTTACCTTTTAAATGACATTATTGTACAACGATACTTTTATAAATTAATTTTTTTTACCCTGTCAACCGCCAGAATTAGTCCATGTATATCCATCCATTTGAGGAAAGTTCATTTTTTTTCTTTTTAGTAATAGTTAGAGCATTAATAATCATTTCTCTAATTAACTCTTTATCCCTAATTTTAAAGAATACATCAACAAATTATTATCTAACAATTTTTTTATCCTTATTTAACTCTCTATTTTAATCCCTATATTGGATTTTACTTTTCAATGTAAGGGAGTCAAAAGATCATTCTCTATATATACAAAATGTTATTTCACACCCTCATTTAAGTGGACAACTCATCAATCATACACATCTTGACATTTTTTTATTTCTTTATTTTCAAATTATAAACTTAATATTGACATATTTTTTAAAAATTAATTTCAAACGTATTCAAATTTAAAATTGATATAAATTTATTTAATTTATGTCAATATAATTATAAATATTATAAAAGTACTATTAATTATAAAATTTAAATGAATCATATTAAATTTAAATTTAAAAATATTACAAATTAACTTTTTAAAAGTTAATATTGATCTTATGTACATTTGCAATTACAATTCATTCAATACTTACTCCATAAATTACTTAAAATTTAAAATAAAATAAAAATTATTTTACAGTGGAATATAATTGATAAATTATACTCTCTCTTTTATAAATTATAAGATTATTATTAATTTGATGTTTTGGCTATTGGAACTTTTAAATTTCAAATTTCATTATTTAAAAAATCAATATAAGGAACATTGTAAGATCCCGAATTTTATGAAATAAAAGTATTCAATTTTTTTTATAATTATAATTCAGTAAATAATTAAATTGATAAAAGTTTAAAGTTAAGGGTGAGATGTGAATTTTTTTCAAAATACACAAGTGGTTATAAAATATTCATTGTTGTCGGGTAATATTCATTTAGTCGTGGAATATTCTTTCTGTCGGGGAATATTCGTACGACGGCGCAGTCATTTGTGAGCCCCATAACAGAATAACTTTCGGATGAAGAAAACGACAAATTTAAGTTTTTATAAATAACGGCGTAATAGTTACCGTTAACACTGTTGGAATACCCGATGGTTAAAATACAGTAATACGCGTTATTGCACAGTAGCACACGGTATTGCACAGTATTTTTAAAATTATTGATTCTTATGTAAGAAGACACTACTCAATAATTGTTACAGTAATTACTGTTCAATATTTTATTTTATTAATTCAATAATTGTTGCGTTGATATTTTATATTATTATTGCTCAATAATTATCACTGCACATCATCTCCATTATCAGATCAATAATTCATATTGTTTAGAATAATATTATTAGATAACATTATTGGCAATGTCTAGAAAGTTATGTCAAGGAGAGGTTTGGTCACCTAATTGCGCGCCAGTAAGGAGAAATCCTTATCGGAAAGCCCCCTCTTTCCTAAGAACTGTCTGGTTGTCATTATTGTGACTCTGTAATATTATTTGTGAATAATTAATTATTGATTTATATGATAAGAAAATATTTATTTTATGTGGATATAAATGATGAATATATTTATTTTTATGTGGATAAAAATGAAGGAATTAATGCTGAGGTGTTTTATCAGTATTTTATCGGTGTGGAGGTATTAAAAATCATCCGTTTGTGAATTTTAGATATTTTTGGTTTGGAATTTGGAAAAACTCAAAGCTACAAAGTTGTAGAGAATTCGATTTCAGGCAGAATGGACATAAAATTCGTATTTTTCTGATAAACGGTCTATTTTCTATGAATTATTGAAGTTTCAGAAAATAAAATAATTTTTATTAATTTATGGGTGGGACCCACTTTGGTTGTTGAGCACATGTGGGCTGCTAGATTCCTCCAAGATGGCTGTCTAGGAATTCAAGGATGGCATGCGTAGGAATAAGAAAGAAAAAAAAATAATATTTTATTATTTTAGTCTCCTTTGGCGTTCTAAGCATTTTCCTATAAATAGGGTGTTTAGTTAGAATTAAAAATCACACCAGAATTCATAAGTTTTCTCTCTTTCTCTCTTTATATTATCGAGCGTATTTTGTGAGTATTTAGAGTGAAAGTTTACTTCGGCTTTACATCCGATATTCAAGTTAGAAGTACTACTCTTTTGAGGTAAGGGATTTTAAGGGTTATTATATTTTTCAGTTCGTACTTCTTCCGACCTTCAAAAAATTCTGGAAAAATTTGAAATGATAATTTGATGAGTTTTCTTGATTGTGTCTAAAAATGGCGATTTTTAGATATATAGATTAAGAGTTATGAATTTTATGAGAAAAAACTATTTTAAAAGTAACCACTTATAACTCCTTGTAGTTAACTCCAAAATTGATGAATTTTTTTTTGGGAGTACATCTATATAATATCAGTGTACTCTGTGAATTTCGAAATTTTTGAATAAAAGTACAATTTATGATAAATGTCTAAATATTCAGCGGTTTTGGTCATATGAAAAATAGTACATGAGTTTTAAAAATTCCGAGAAAAATATATGTTCAATATGGGACTATATTCTGCTAAATCTCAGAAAAGAAATATTTTTGGAACTGATTTGGTATTTTTCATAAAAATAGACTAGTTATGAGTAAATGAATTAAATATGTTATGTGAAGTAAGAAAATTGGAAAATAGGATTTTATGGCTTGAGAATCCTATATGAGGTATATGCAGATTTTTGATGAGAGTTTTGGTTATTAGTAATGAAATCTTATGAGTTTGACATTTTAGGATGATTAAATGTATTATTTAGTAAAGTGTAAACAATTAAAATAAATTATTTATAAGTTTAAGAAATATTATTCTCTCAATATCATTATACTGAAATATTGGTATGGATTTTATTGTGGAGTTTCTACCTTTTTTATGTCGAGGTTGCTATTCGCGAGTTACTATTCACGATAAAATTGATTTCTTTTTCTGACCAAATTATCGTTAATTTATGAATCTTAATCTTGAATTAAATTCATGTTTTGATCATATTGTTTTTATTATCATATATAACATTTTTTTAACTCTAATGATGATATTTCTCTTTGACTTGAGTGTAAAGATGGGTAGATTATTAGTATGATCATGACTATGTGTTCTCTTGGGCCAGTAGTGCAAAGTTGAATTATTGACTGGTATGATCATGACCATTGAATTTATAATTGAATATCTTTAGCTTAAGTACAAAGGTGAAATGATCAACATGGTTATAATTATTGTTTATATAAAAATTTGAAATGATTATATATTTCTTTGAGATATTAATATAATTGGCTTGTAGTCTAAAGATGAACTGTTGTTAAATATCTTTGGCCCGTAGTGCAAAGATGAATTATTAATGAATATCTTTGGCATGTAGTGCAAAGATGAACTGTTGTTGAATATCTTTGGCCTGTAGTGCAAAGATGGTCTGTTGATGAATATCTTTGGCCTGTAGTGCAAAGATGGTCTGTTGATGAATATCTTTGGCCCGTAGTACAAAGATGAATTTATTAGTATGATTATGAACAAGAACTGTGATTTGGTATAACCATGATCTTTGATGTTTCAGGTAAAGACATGTGATGAAAATTATCTTCGTCCTGGGTGCGAAGAAAAATTTAAAATCACAATTATGATTATAAGTTATTCATATAATTGTGAAAATGAACTGTTGAGTGATGTTACAGGGATAAAACACTGTTGGTGGACTTTTAATGTGGAGAAAATAGTAGACTTTATGGTTTATTTGACTCTTCTAACAGATTGCTCGTTCCGCTGCAACTATGGTTCAAAATTTTTATCATCTACCATGTGTTCTAAATCTATGATTTATTACTGTTGAAGGCTATTGATAATTTATTTATCTTTAGTCATGATATTCTTTACTGGGCTATTTGTGCTCATCCTTTTGCTTCACAATTCCTTTCAGGTAATAAGAGTGTAGCTGGGTCGAGCGGGGGTAACAAGGGAATAGAACAGTGGTCTTTAGCTGTGGAGTTCTCCCTAAGCAGTATAGAAAAGTTCATTTATTAGTTATATTTGGTGAATCCAATAGGGTAAGGCGTACCCAACGTTGGAAGGGTGTTTTGCCACTGTCATACAAGATGCATGTCTAATGTCATACCACCTCGTGTCATCATAAGACAGGGTTGTGCACATCCACTTGCTGAGTATATTTACGAGTACTACCTATATAATCTTGGTATTTGTTTGAAGTATAATTCTCAATTAGAGATAGTGGAGATAATGATATGTCAAGAGAAGACTCACTATTGGGAAGAATATGATAGTAATCTTCTCATTTTTATTTGGGGTCTATTGGGTCAACCAAGGATAATTCTGTGGCCATATGATATCTATCATAACCTAGAAGCATGGCCTCCCATGTACGAAGGTTTCCTTGAGCACTTCCCAAAGATTCTAATTTCTAAAATATTTTTTGACTATACTTTTATGTAAGGTGTCACTGTGAAGTGCTATCCAAGGTTGGGATGAGAGTCACATTTGCTATATATTTGTATCCAAACTCACAGCATATGTGTTGTTGTATTTTACACGACAATTGTTGTAATAAAGTTGTAGTTATTTTCTGTACCATGTATTTGGCGACTCAGAATAGGTTGGTTGGAATGGACCTATTTTGGGGTTGTCACAAACATGTTGGGTACAAGGTGAAAAAATTGAATCTCTATTTTGCAGAATGACCCAATAGCATTGCAGAGTAGGGATAAAGATAAGAAAACTGTTGTGAATGCTCTTAGACTGTTGATAATGTCAAAACAATATTTATACTGTCAGAGCAAATATCTATTTATACTGTTAGCGTAAAATTGTTAGGCATTACTTGTTTTAACAACACTTTAAAACAATACTTTGAACTTTCAGCGACACTTATTGCTCAGCCAATAGTAATGCCTAACAATTTTACCTACAAATAAGTTGCTACTCCATCCATCCCATAATATATGATGTTTTATAGTTATGCATAAGAATTAAAGAAATAATTGTATAGCATTAAATATAGTATTAATTGTCTATAATACCATTTACCATATACTGATATCATACTCTCTCATAGATAATATTTTTCCATAAAGGGTAGATTTGAAAAGATCATGATTAATTCTCCTAAATTATATAAAACGCCAAATAATTTGAAAATAAATAAAATTATCTAAAACGTCATATATATTATGGGTCTGGGGGAGTATTAATTTCAATTTCAATCTACATACGAAACTGACATATTGAGATAATTTTTAGAAGTTTTAATCTTTTTCTCTCTTATAAAATATATTTATTAGATCCTTGGGAGGTTCCTCCCCTGTCCCAGAGCTGACCTTGGGCCAAGGCTACCAGGGTTACTGTAACATCCCAACTTTTATAAATAAAGATTATTTTTTTCTCGAAATATATTTTTGAATATTATGGTGTGGATTTGATATAATGTTATAGTTGTGGATACTATTTATAAAATTTGTAAAGTATGCAAGTTGTTATAAAATAATTGATTAGTCGGGGAATATTCGTTTTAACAAAAAATATTCGTACGATGTCACAATCATTGGTGAACCCCACAACAGAATTATTGTCGGAGTTAGAAAACGACATAAATATCTTTTTATAAAAGTAACGGCAAAAGTTTTACCGTTAATTGTTGAAATACCCAGTGATAAAAGTATAGTAATACGCGTGATTGCATAATAGCACACGGTATTGATTATTGATGCTTACGTGAGAAGTCACTCAGTTATATTCAATTATTGCTACAGTAATTGATGCATAGTATCTCACGTTATTTGATTTAATTATTGTCAATATTTTATATTATTAAATCAATAATTGAGATGACAAGTTATTCATATTATTATTTGCATAATTAACAATATTTAGAAAGTTCTGTCGAGGAAAGGGGTTTAATTGTCTAATTGCGCACCAATAGGGATAAATCCTTATCGAAAACCCCCCTCTTTCCTGCGAACGATTTGGTTGTTAATATTACGAGTTATAATAATGATGAATAAATATTGTTAAAAATATTGAGAGAATTTTTATGAAGTATTTGATGTAATTTTTTACTTATTTTATGGACCCTCATTTACCTATTTTTTAAAATAATCGGTTGAAAATTATTCAGTATATATATATATATATATATATATATATATATATATATATAGGTATTATATATATATGTATATACAATAAGTTTTATTTTTATATGAAAAATAGAATATATTATATTTTATTATGCATAGTATTTGCATAGTGCTTGCATAGTATTTGCATAGTAAAATCAAAAGAAAAAATTAAAATTCAGCTGGCGTCCGTGAAAACTTCCCTGTGAAGTCCGTGATTTTCTTTTTCAAATAGTATCCTTCCATTCTTCTATAAATAGGATGCTTAGTTTAGAATTGAAAATCACACTAGAATCAGAGAATTTTTCTTCTATAATATTGGCGTATTTCTTTAGAGTTTTAAGAAGTAACAGTGAAAGTTTTCTTCAAGAATATCCTTACTATATCAGTTGGAATACTCTTCTTTTTAAGGTAAGGGATATTATTTTTGTTCAATATTCGTAAGAAATAATATTTCCTTCCATACTCTATAGTATGTAAGTAATATTATTTCGTTTCAGATTCCGAATTCTACACTCATTTTGTTAAAGTTTTGACTTCTATACTCCATAAAATTAGTTGAATATCCTTGAAATTTGCGCTTCATCCAGTATCATTTTATGGAAATATTATTCTGAGCATTCTTGATAAAGTGTAATTTTTTTATGCCGGAGTACTATTCACGGGGTACTATTCTTGAAATACTATTCACGTTATACTATTCACTAGGGTACTATTCACCCGGAGTACTATTCATGACAAAAATTAATTTCTTTTTTGTTCAAATTATTTTTGATACAATATTATTCTTAAATTTTACTCCACAAAGCAGTATCATGTTGATAATTTGGACATTATTGAATTCTGGATAAATTAAATTAGAAATCTTTAAACATTTATCCTTTACTTTCTTTTAATTGAATTCTTATATCATTACCATCATCCTCATGCTTATATTGTGATGAAAGTCATCTTTGGTCGTAGTGCATAGATGGTGTAAGACCCCAACTTTCATAAATAAAGATTAATTTTTCTCGAAATATATTTTTGAATATTATGGTGTGGATTTGATATAATGTTATAGTTGTGGGTAATATTTATAAATTTTTCAAAGTAAGCAAGTTGATATAAAATATTCATTTGGTCGAAAAATATTCTTTTTGTCAAGGAATATCCGTACGACGACACCATCATTGATGGACCCCACAACGGAATAACTGTCGGAGTTAGAAAACGACAGAAATATCTTTTTATAAAAATAACGGCGAAAGTTTTACTGTTAAACTGTTGAAATACCCAGTGGTAAAAATACAGTAATACGCGTGGTTGCATAGTAGCACACGATATTAATTATTGATGCTTACGTAAGAAGCCACTCAGTTATACTCAATTATTACTACAGTAATTGCTGTATAGTATCTCATATTATTGATTCAATTATTATCACAGTATTATCTGTATAATATTTTATATTATTAAATCAATAATTAAGACGACAAAGTTATTCATATTATTATTTGTAATATTGACGATGTCTAGAAAGTTCTGTCGAGGAGAGGTTTGGTCACCTAATTGCGCGCCAATAGGGAGAAATCCTTATCGAAAAGCCCCCTCTTTCCTGAGAATAATCTGGTTGTTAAATATTGTGAGTTATAATATTAATGATGAATAATTGTTGAAATATTAAAAATGTGTTTATTAAAGATAAATTATTTGTGGTAAATATTTATTCACTTTTTGATATGAATATAGGGATTTGTTATAACGTGTTTGTTGTAAGTTTGACTTAGTATTCCATGGAAAGATTTACTAATTTTATGGACCGTCGATGGTGGTTTTAATAGTAAATCAATCTGGACCGTCGATGTTGATTTTAATAGTAAATCAATCTGGACCGTCGGTGGTGGTTTTAATAGTAAATCAATTTGGACCGAATGATCCCTGGTCATAATCATACAAATCAACAGTACATCTATGCACGTAACCCAAAGATAACTTTCATCACAATATAAGCATGAGGATGATGACAATGATATAATAATTTAATTAAAAGAAGTAAAGGATAAATTTTTAAAGATTTATAATTTAATTTATTCAGAATTCAATAATATTCAAATTACCAACATGATACTGTTTTGTGGAGTAAAATTCAAGAATGATATTGTATCAAAAATGATTTAGACCGAAAATAAATCAATTTTTGTCATGAATAATACTCTGGGTGAATAGTACCTGGGTGAATAGTACTCGTGAATAGTTATTTAGGAATAGTATCATGTGAATAGTACTTTGTGAATAGTACTCGTGAATAGTACTTCGTGAATAGTACCCGTGAATAGTACTTTATGAATAGTACCGTATAAATGAATAGTACTCATGGACAGTACTCCGGCATGAAAAGCTTAAAATTTAACAAGAATGTGCAGAAAATATCCTTGTAAAACGATACTAGATGAAGCGCAAATTTCAAGGATATTCTACTAATTTCACGGAGTATAGAAGCAATACTTTAACAAAATGAGGGTATAATCAGGAATACGAGACGAAATAATATTATTCACATACTACAAAATATGGAAGAAAATATTATTCCTATGAATACTGAACAAAATAATATCCCTTACCTCAGAAAAAGACTGGATACTGGAATAGTGAAGTAGCAGACTTCTCTTCTTCTTTCTCTCTATAGCTTTTCTCTCTATAATTGCTCTTGTGAGTCTTAGTGAATTGGTGAGAATGAAAGAAGAATGAGTTTCTATTTATAGAAAAATATAGTTTCGATAATTGTACGTTTTGGGGCTCGAAATATTACAGTATAAAACCTTCATCTTTTCCTTCATCTTTAATTTAGTCCTGCAAATATTATCAAACTTGCATCACCTCTCCTAATAGTACATCATGTGAATCAATAGTACATTCATGTGAATCAATAGTTCTATACAAGTGAAAAAATTAATTACAGTATAGTACCTTCATCTATACCTCTATTTTTAATTTAGTCATGCAAGTATTAGCAATCTTGCACAACCTCTCCTAATAGTACATGCATGTTAATCAATAGTACATACATGTGAACAAATAGTTATAAGCATGTGAATTAATAACAATTAATTGCTCATTTATCCGATTAATTACCCGATTGGTCAATATAACCTCCAGACATCAATTATTATAGAAATAGATGTCGATTTCTACTAACACTAATAATCCCAACACAATAAAAATATCAATTTCATCTTTAATCAATACGAACTTATTCATCATTAATATTATAACTCACAATATTTAACAACCAGATCATTCCCAAGAGAGAAGGGGCTTTCCGATAAGGATGAAAAGGGTGAGCTTAACTAGCACCGTAAAGAATATTATGACTAAGATAATGTAGAACAAATTATCGTTACCCTTCAATAAATCAGATAAAATATAATGGACAACAAGTTTTAGCTCAATATTCGCAACGGAAATAACAATTCATTAGAAGAGTTAAGTAGAGAATGGAGTCTACTATCTTCTATGATTTAAAAGTCTATCATCAATATTTTATCCCTGTAACATCAATCAATATACATCCTGAATCAAATATTCATCTTTGCACTACGACCAAAGATATTCATTTGTATCACCAGTTGGTCATGTTCATCTCAACACATGTCCATCTTTGCACTACGAGCTAAAGATATTCATCAAGTAATCATTCATCTTTGCACTACAGGCCAAAGATATTCAGTTATATCACTATTTAGGACCGAGGATGATGAAAAATATTTTTAAAAAAAACGAATCTAGTGAGATAAAAGAACAAAGATTAGGGATTCATACTTCAGTTTATCCAAGTTCAAAAATACTCCACAGTAATCAATTGTGGAGAAAAATTCAAGAATGAAGATCAAAACATGGATACAATCAAAGATAGTAACCATAATAGACAACTTGGACAAAGAAAAGAAAATTTAATTTTTCTGTAAATAGTGTCATATTCGTGAATAGTGTCGTATACGTTATTAGTAACCTCGACACGAAAAGGTAATAATTTCATAATAAAAAGCATACTTCGTGAATAGTACTCGTGAATAGTACCGTATTCGTGAATAGTGCTGTATTCGTGAATAGTGTCGTATACGTGCCACTTGTTAAACACTTAGGATGCATGCAACTTGTGACGCCCCCAAAGTAGGTATACATCACCCATTCTGAGTCGCCAAATACATAGTACATAATTTAAATACAAACTTCATTTATACAATACGACAAAAGCGTAGCTGAGAGTTTTTACATGAATATTTTAATGACCGTGAATTTTAAACTCCTTATTAAATAAATATGTGATTTAATTTTTAATGAGTTAGTTTTGTGAGTCTATTTAAACCTTATGTGGTTATGTGAATTTATGAAATGACTAAAGGGAGTCACTAATAGTTTATTTAAATTAGTGGACTAACCCTAATACTTTAATATCAAAGAATTGATATGATTATTAATAATTAAATATTTAATTTATTTGAATATGGTGGCAGAAGTTGAACATATTGATTAATTGCAATTATGGGTAATTAATAATGTGTTGATTAATAATTATTATGAATAAATTGTCAGGAATAAGCATGTGAATATTATTCCTATTTACATATGATTTGATTATGATATATATATATATATATGAATAAATATGCAAGTATGCTTGCATCAAGAAAAGCTGTAAAGTCCTTTGATAGATAATAGAAACATATGTACAAGGACTATAAATATAGAAAGATCAAGCATGTTAGGTTGATCTTATGATGTAATAGAAATGCTTGTCTGATCGTCAAGCACTGCACCAAAAATCGTAGTTTGCTAGGAAAGTCAAGGAAAACTCGAGAGCTATCGAGGCAGAATCGTAGTCTGCAAGATAGTAGATCTCAGATTCGTAGACTGCCAAGAGAGACGAGGAAGGATCGTAGTGTGTCGAGAAGAACTTCTTCAGGGCCGTAGTCTGCTGAGGAAGTCATGTTCAGAATCGTAAAGACAGCCTGCCTACGAGCCGACCGAGCATCTACCGAAGCCAAGTCAAAAACGAAGACTACACTCGGAGTCGTAGAGTCTACTGATGTCGAAGCCAAGTCAAGGATCGTAGACTACACTCTGAGTCATAGAGTCTACTGATCATACCAGAGGCAGAGATCGTAGTCGAGCAACATCAGATGAAGACATCAAGCACAAGGCAGAAATTATAGAGCGCCAAGATTTGATCTCGGAGTCGTAGTGTCTACACAGCCGAAGCTGAATCGTAGAGTGCAGAACTAAGACCTCAACAGATGTGCTCACAATGTCAAGGTAGAATCGTAGAGCAAATACGATTCTCAACAAATGAGCACTCCCAGAATATCCAAAGGAATGAAGCCTCTGGTTGGCACTGCATAGATACATCCCACCTGAAGGAAACCAAAGAGCACTCAACGAATGGCATGCAAGCTAACAGAAGATCTAAGCACCAACCCAATCAACATCAAGATTGAGTTGTGAAGCCATTCTAGATGAAGTCTTCCACAAGGAGATCAGAAGAAGACTTCTGTAACTGACTAAGGAAAGTCAGCTAGTGTAGTAGCTGTCATGCAGACAGAAGACAACGATCTTGGAAGCTACCAAGATCGTAGTGTTTGCCAAATAAGAAAGAACTGATGGAGTATACACAGAGATACTGGCCAGCCTCTAAAGACAAGGCTAAAGTGATTAAGCATTGGGTCAGTCCATTGATGATAAGTGAACGGGAGATCACAAGGAGAAAGCGAGCTGGACACGCCACAAATCTAAAGTGTCTTGCTATTCAGAAGAGGCCAGAACAAAGGAGTCAAGCCATCAGTATCTGAGAGCTGTCAAGGCAAATAGAAGTGTTGAAGCATTGCACAAAATAAGGAAGAGGTGTTCTACACTGAAGATCCAATCAACACTCTTCAAGATCGTAGTGTTGTCTCTACCAGTCAACATGACACTACGATCAGGTTCATGAATACATGCATCAGAATCGTAGAGTTTGAATAATTTAGGATTGAAGCATTGGCAATGGTTCAATCTGAAGGTTGATATTTGGACAAGAGCTTATTGAGAGCATCGATGCAAAAGGACAACATCTGATCGAGAAATCAGAAGGAGGAAATAAAGTCTTTGACCTACCCAAGGCATTAAAGTGACATCTCTGACGGGGTAGGTAAAACAGTAGACTGCAGTGTCAGAAAGTCAGAAAAAGTTATCATGTCACATCTGTAGTCTGCACCAAGCAACTCGAGATATGTGAAGCATTTCAAAGAGCTTTCAACGACTACTTTCCAACGGGAAGATTGGGAAGGAGTATATATTTGCTAGAGCTTCAAAGATCAAAAGTTGCTGGAGTTGCCGAGTTTAGAGAGATGGTGGATTGATCTAACCAACGTAAATAGTGAGTGACCAATGAAGGTCTGAAGACTCACTCTACGATCCACCAAGAACACTCAGAGACATACAAAGAAAGAAGTAGAAGTGAGAGTTCTACAATGTAGAAGTGAGAGTTCTACTACTTGAAGAGTGTTCTGAACTGCCGAGAGAAAGAAGAGCATGAATGACATCTTGATGTCCATCATGGGAAGACTCTAAGTACCATAGAGAAGAGCTCATAGTCATCTTAGCAAGTCCATCATGAGAAGGCATCAAGGATCAAGAATAGAGATCACAAACGCCATCAGGGTGACAAGCATGAGAAAGTTTCTAAGTACCTAGCAGGAGAGCTTACAGTCATCTTAGAAACCCATCATGTACAGCCATCATGTATTAAGAGGAATGATCTTCAAGGCAGTTCATCAAGGGATCATCAGAAGTGGTTGAGTAACTGAAGAAGCTGAGCATCATGCAACACTCAACTACACTTCAAGGATGATCACGCCAAGCTGCTAAGTACAGAAGATGTTGAGAGCATAAAGATATCTTAGCAGCTCAGCACCAACTCCAACAAATAAACAAACAACTCAACAACAAGAAGCCAGGGCCTGAGAGGTCTTTGTCCGGAGGGACTAAATGAAGTTTCAAGCCTGCTGGGCTTGAAGAGTTCCTAGGGAACTAGAGAAGTTCCAAGGCTGCTGGCCTTGAAGAGTTTTTAGTGAACAGAAGTCCCAAGGCTGTTGGCCTTGAAGGAATCTTAGTGATTCAGGGTGCTACCCTTCCTTAGTGGAAATCCTGCTAGTTAAAAGCAGAATAGTGGATTAGGAGCTTGAGTCTCTGAACCACTTAAAACCCCTTGTGTCTTTTATTTTATGTCATTTACATTATGTACATTAACTGCTATAACTGCTATGTATGTTTTAACTGCTTACCATTGAACTAACTCTACAAATAATGTATGTATGATTAATGAATATATCAATGAAGGGGATCTTTTACTTATTCCGTTGTGCTTGAAAAAATTCTTATGTTTGTCATATGCTAAATTATTAGCAATACAAAATAAATAAGAAAACTATTTGAAATTAAAAAGGATCTATTCAACCCCCCTTCTAGATCTATTGTGCCTACTGGGAACTAACATAAATAATAATTAATGAGTAAGAGATTTATTGTAAGACCCCAACTTTTCATAAATGAAATTGAATTTTTTCTATTCATTATTTTGAAATAGTAAGGGTTGATTTGATTAATGTGGTTAGTTATGGGTAAAATGCGCAAACATCTTAAATAAGCAAGTGGTTATAAAATATTCTTTGTTGTCGGGAAATATTCGTTTGGTCGTGGAATATTTTTGCTGTCGGAGAATATTCGTGCGACGACATAGCCTGGTGTGGGCCCCATAACGGAAAGCGATTGGATGAAGAAAATGACAAGTATAAGTTTTTATAAATAACGGCGTAGTTGTTACCGTTAGCACTGTTGGAATACCCGGTGCTTAAAACACAGTAATACGTGGTGTTGCACAGTAACACACGGTATTGCACTAATTATTGATTCTTACGTAAGAAGACACTACTCAATAATTGTTACAGTAATTACTGTTCAATATTTTATTTTATTATTGATTCAATAATTGCTACGTTGATATTTTATATTATTGTTGTTTCAATAATTATTACTACATAGTATTTTTCATTATCAGATCAATAATTCATATTATTTGAATAATATTATTAGATAGCATTATTGGTAATGTCTAGAAAGTTCTGTCTAAGGAGATGTTTGGTCATCTAATTACACGCCAGTAAGAAAAAATTCTTATTGGAAAGCCCCCTCTTTCTTGGGAATGGTCTCGTTGTCAGTATTGTGATTCTGTAATATTATTTATGAATAATTAATTATTGATTTATATGATAAGAAAAATATTCATTTTATGTGGATATAGATGGAAAAATTTTTTAATGTGACAATTATTAAAAATTGATATTTTATCTTGTTTGATAAAATAATTCATTTATATATATTATTATATAATAATAATATAATAATGGTGATATTTTTACAATGAATGTGGAATATATGAATAAATGAGGAGGTAGAGTATTTTTGTTACTAAAAATATTTAAAACATATTTTTCATGTTTGTGGACCCCATTTCTTGACTGAAATGTGATTATAGCCTGTAAATTTCGGTCAATTTCTGTTTAGAATTTGGAAAAACTTAAACTTAAAAAGTTGTAAAAAATTGAATTTCTTATGGAATTGACATAAGATTTGAATTTTTCTGATAAAAGAGCTATTTATTATGAATTATTGAAGTTTCGGAATATTGGGTCTGAATTGATTTTTGGATTATAAAATATTTTTTTATGAAAAACATTTTTTGCAATTGGGTGGGCCCCACATGTGATATAAATGTCCTGAATTCAGTTGGTCTAAGGTGGGCTTGAAAATTTTTAATTATATTAATATTTTATTAAATTTTTTACTTTGGTGTTCTAAGCATTTTTTTATAAATAGGGTGCTTAGGTTATAATTGAAAATTACACCAGAAACTAAAGTTTTCTCTCTCTATATTATCGAACGTATTCTTGTGAGTATTTTGATACTTTGAGTGTTATTATACGGTGCAAGTTCCTTCATCACTATATCCAACATTCCAGTCAAAGGTACTGTCTTTTTGGAGGTAAGGAATATTATTTTTTTTATTAATGATATTATTTCTTTCAATATCATTATGCCGAAATATTAGTTTGAACTTTTTATCAAATTTAAAACTTTTTGTGTCGGAATTACTATTCACGTATACGGTACTATTCACGTATACGGCACTATTCACAAATACGGCACTATTCACAAAAAAATAAAATTTTCTATTCTTTGTCCCGGATGTCTATTTTTGTTACTAGCTTTGATTGTATCCATGTTTTGATCTTTATTCTTGAATTTTACTCCGCTATGGTATGTTATGAGATATTTTTGAACATGGATAAACCGAAGTACGAATTCTTAATATTTGTTCTTTTGTCTCACTGGATTCATTTTCTTTAAAATATTTTTCATCATCCTCAGTCCTAAATGATGATATTACTTAATATCTTTGGCCTGCAGTGCAAAGATGAATGATTAACTGATGAATATCTTTGGCTCGTAGTGCAAAGATGAACATGTTTTTAGATGAACATGACCAACTGGTGATACGAATGAATATCTTTGACCTGTAGTTCAAAGATGAATATTTGATTCTAGATGTATATTGATTGATGTTGCAGGAATAAAATATTGATGATGGACTTTTAAATATTAGAAGATAGTAGAATTTATTTTCTACTTAACTCTTCTAATGAATTGTTTTTTCCGCCGCAGTTGTTGATCTAAAATTTGTTGTCTATTATATTCTATTAAATTTTTCCTGTTGAAGACTAACGATAATTTGTTCTATATTATTATCTTAGTCATAATATTCTTTACTGGGCTAGTTGAGCTCACTTTTTCCTTTTTGTTCCATTTTTCTTCTAAGGAGGAGAGAATGTAGCGAGTACTAGTCGGGGTATGAAATGATGGTTCTAGAAAGATGTTTTAGTAGTCCTAACCATTTTTATAAAATAAAGTATCAATAATTGTAATGAGGACTTTTTTGAGTGTGGATATTGTCTAGAAGACAATATTTGTATTTTAAACTCACAGTTTAAGTGTTGTTTTATTTTGCACGACAATTGTATTAATAAAGTTGTAGTTATTTCCGTACCATGTATTTGGCGACTCAGAATGGGTGATGTATACCTATTTTGGGGGCGTCACAGTTGGTATCAGAGCTTAGGGATATGGTCTCTAGCGGATATCGGGGAATAGAACTAGGAGGGGAGAGACGAGTAAATCCTTCGCTAGTATGTCATACCTAAGCTTATTTGTTGGTTGGTCAAAGTATAGGGTTATTGTCTTGCATGTCAATTTCTTTAATTAACCTTTGTTTTGTGGCAGTATTTAAGAATGACAGCTAAAAATATTAACGATGGAGTAAATGAGACCGTGGAGACACCATTAATCACCAATGAGGAGAATGTATAACAGGCCGGCAATGTTCCTCTTGTAAATAACACCACTGAGTAGACGATGAACGATGAGATATTTAGAAGCTTTTCGTAGTTCATGCAAAACCAGATGAGGGAGACTCCTGTTCAAAATACAGGTAGAAACAATGGCAACACACAGCTGATCACAACCAAACAGTTCAAAGAGTTGGGACCACCAGAATTCTGGGGAAAGCAGGATCCGATTAAGGCAGAAACGTGGGTCAAGCAAATTACCAAGATATTCGATGTCTTAGGATGCACAGAGAAACAGAAGGTTCCATTCGCCACCTTTATGTTCCGTAATGAAGCAGATTACTAGTGGGAATCTGTGAAGTGTACCCATCCAGCCGCATTCAACATGTCTTAGCAGACATTTCAAAAACTGTTCAATGACAAGTACTTTCCTGAAAGTATTTGTCATATGAAGGAGGTGGAGTTTATTAGACTGAAACAGAACAATATGACGGTGTCCCAGTATGAGGCGAAGTTCGCGGAGTTATCCAGGTTTGCACCTCATTTGGTGGAGAATGAGGAACGTATGACGCAGATGTTTCTGAGAGGTTTGAAACCCGACATACGTCAGTATCTCATTTCTCATAAATTTTTTCTATATTCAGATGTTGTCAACAGGGCTCAATTATTAGAGCGAGATAACGAGTACGTTCAATCGAGGGACCACAACCAGGATCGTACCGGTGACAGCAGTCATCGGAGCAACGATAACCAGCTGGGAAAGAAGAACACAGACAAAAGCGGTAACCACTCTAGTGGTAATCGTGGCCATAAAAATAGAAGAAGCGAGTGGGGGGGAGATTTTAAAAAGAGAAAATTCAATAATGACAATGTGAAGACATCAACACCAGCAACAACTGGTTCTAAGGGAGGAGAACGACCACCGGTCGTATGCTACATATACGGAAAAGAGGGACATATCAGTCCAAACTGTCCACAATAGTTCAGGGTATGTTATAATTATAGAAAGGTAGGACATATCGTTCGAGATTGTACTGTAGCAAAACCAAGTCCAGCGGGGATGGTGACTCAAAAGGCTGTCCCAGAAAAGTCAAAGTCAACGGTTCCTGGAAGAGCGTTTGTCGTGACTGGTCAAAATGCGAGGAACCCAAACGAGGTGATCACGGGAGTTAAAGGTCCAACTACAGGAGTTGTTGGACATCAGTTTTATTCATCCTAGTACATCTCCTTGGGGTGCTCCTGTTTTATTTGTAAAGAAGAAAGACGGGAGTATGCGACTTTGTATTGACTATCGAGAATTGAACCATGTCACCATCAAGAATAGGTATCCGCTACCTCGTATTGATGACCTGTTTGACCAGTTGCAAGGAGCACAATTCTTTTCAAAGATCGATCTTCGTTCTGGATATCATCAGTTGAAGATTAGAACTGAGGATATTCCGAAGACTGCCTTCAGAACTCGGTACGGCCATTATGAATTCCTAGTCATGTCTTTTGGATTGACTAATTGTAAGACCCCAACTTTTTAATGAATAAAATCGAATTTTTCTTTTATTATTATTGTGAATAATAAGGTGTTAATGTGATATAATGCTGTAGTTATGGGTGTAATGTGCAAATTTTTTAAAATAAGCAAGTGGTTATAAAATATTCATTTTTGTCAGAGAATATTCGTTTGGTCATGGAATATTCTTGCTGTCGAGAAATATTCGTACGACGACGCACCCATTTGTGGGCCCCATAACGGAAAACGATCGGATGAAGAAAATGACAAATTTGAGTTTTTACAAATAACGACGTAGTTATTACCGTTAACATTGTTGGAATACTCGGTGGTTAAAATACAGTAATACGCGTGGTTGCATAGTAGCACACGATTTTGCATAGTATTGATGAATTATTGATCTTTACGTAAGAAGGCCTTACTCAATAATTGTTACAGTAATTACTGTTCAATATTTTATTTTTTTGATTTAATAATTGCTGCGTTGACATTTTTGTTTTAATAATTGTCACTGCACAGTATCTCCACTATCAGATTAATAATTTATATTATTTGAATAATATTATTAGATAGTATTATTGGCAATGTCTAAGGAAGTTCTGTTTAAGGAGAGGTTTGGTCACCTAATTGCGCGCCAGTAAGGAGAAATCCTTATTGGAAAGCCCCCTCTTTCCTGTGAACGACCTGGTTGTCATAATTGTAATTCTATAATATTATTTGTGAATAATTAGTTATTGATTTATATGTTAAGAAAATATTTATTTGATGCTGATATAAATGGTGGATTTATTTATGTGGTTATAAATGAAAAAATTAATGTTGAGGTGTTTTATCAGTATTTTGTCAGATTGGAGGTATTATTAGATCAAACCAGTGTTCTTGAGATATATTGCGTGAGTTATAATTTTTAATCCGACCGTTGGATCGTTATGATTTTTGGATATGTTATACATATATAAGTTGAGTAAATGGTCACAAATTTTGAACCGTTAAAAAAGAACGTATGATTTGTTATGAATTTTAAGAGGTGACTGGTTCAAAAATTATTGAAGTTTCTGAATTTATCATTTTGGTGAAAAATTTTAGAATGAGTGGGCCCCCACCTATGGTTGGTAAAGAAATATGTTAAAATTTTATTTCAAATGTGGTGGGTGAGAATAGTAGCAGGTAAAACCATCAGGTTACAGGTCAAGTCTGCTTTGACGTTCTAACATTTTCCTATAAATAGAGTGCCAAGTTAGAATTGAAAATCACACTAGAAATAAGTTTTCTCTCTTTCTCTCTATATTATCAAGCGTATTTTGTGAGTATTTAGATACTTTGTGAGTTACTATTTAACAGTACAAGTTTCCTTCAGCCTTATACCTGATATTTCAGCTGGAAGTACGGTTCTTTTGAGGTAAGGGATGTTATTTTCTTCTTAAATGATATTATTTTCTTCAATATCATTATGCTAAAATATTGATATGAATTTTTTTTATCAAATTTAGAATTTTTTGTGTCGGAATTACTATTCACGTATACGGCACTATTCACGTATACGGCACTATTCACGAATACGGCACTATTCATCGAAAAATAAAAATTTTCCTTTTTTTATCCAAGATGTCAATTATGATTACTATCTTTGATTGTATCCATGTTTTGATCTTAATTTTTTAATTCTACTTCACAATTGGTTATTATGGAGTATTATTGCACTTGGATAAACTGTAATACAGATTCCTAATATTTGTCCTTCTGTCTCATTAGATTCGTTTTCTTTAAGATATTTTTCATCATCCTCAGTCCTAAATGATGGTATTACTGAATATCTTTGGCCTGTAGTGCAAAGATGAATGATTAACTGATGAATATCTTTGGCCCGTAGTGCAAAGATGAACAGGTGTTGAGATGAACATGACCAACTGGTGATACAAATGAATATCTTTGGCCTGTAGCGCAAAGATGAATATTTGATTCAAGAAGTATATTGATTGATGTTACAGGGATAAAATATTGATGATAGACTTTTAAATCTTAGAAGATAGTAGAATTCATTCTCTACTTGACTCTTCTAATGGATTGTTGTTTCTGCTGCAGTTATTGATCTAAAACTTGTTGTCTATTATATTCTATCAGATTTTTCCCTGTTGACGACTAACGATAATTTATTGTATATTATCTTAGTCATAATATTCTTTGCTGGGCTAGTTGAGCTCACCCTTTTCCTTTTTGTTCCATTTTTCTTCTCAAGAGGTGAGAACATAGAAGGAACTAGCCGGGGTATGGAGTGATGGTTCAGGATAGCTATTTTAGTAGTCTTCACTATTTTGTAAAATAGTGTATCAATAATTGTATTGAGGACTCCCTTTGAGTTTGAATACTGTCTACTAGACAATATTTGTATTTAAACTCACAGTGTTGTGTTGTCGTATTTTGCACGACAATTGTATTAATAAAGTTGTATTTATTTCTGTACCATGTATTTGGCGACTCAGAATGGGTGTTGTATACCTATTTTGGGGGCGTCACACTAATGCTCTTGTGGCTTTCATGGATATGATGAACCGAGTATTCAAGGAATATTTTGATCAGTTCGTTGTTATCTTTATTGATGACATCCTCATATATTCCAAAAGTCGTGAAGATCATGAGCACTATTTGAAGCTGGTACCAAGTTAAAGAAATACGAGTTCTTGCTTGAGGAAGTAGCATTCCTTGGGCACATGGTGTCAAAATATGGAGTATCTGTTGACCCGGCGAAGATTGAAGCAATACAAACTTGGGAGCAATCGAAGGTGACCGAAGTATGTAGCTTTCTGGGTTTAGCTGGTTATTATCGGAGATTTGTGGAAGGATTTTCTCGAAGCGCTACTCCGTTAACTCAGCTGACTCGGAAAGATACAAAATTCGTATGGAGCGAGGAATGCGAGAAGAGTTTTCAAGAGCTTAAGAGGAGACTCATTTTGGCACCTGTTCTGACAATACCATCTGGTTCGGATGGATTTGTTATCTACAGCGATGCTTCAGGCAAAGGGTTAGGATGTGTTCTCATGCAACATGGGAAGGTCATAGCTTATGCCTCGCGACAACTCAAAGAATATGAGAGGAATTACCCTACTCATGATCTAGAGTTGGCAGCAGTCGTTTTCGCGTTGAAAATCTGGAGGCACTATTTATATTGGGAGAAAGTGAAGATATATTCCGACCATAAAAGCCTCAAATATTTCTTCACCCAAAAAGAACTCAACATGCGGCAACGATGTTGGCTCAGGCTGTTGAAAGATTATGACCATACCATTCAATACCATCCTGGAAAAGCAAACGTGGTAGCTGACGCATTGAGTAGACGATCATATGTGGGAATGAGTGCGATGTTGTTAACACAAAGGCCCATTTTGTGTGATTTATAAAAGATGAAGATAGAATTCAAGACTCCGGGGACCCATGCGATGATGTCAAGTATACGCATAGAACCATCTTTAATTGATAAAGTTAAAGTTGCTCAAGCCACAGACCCGGAGCTGATTCTTATGAAGAAGAAAGTGCAAAAAGGTGTTATTCCAGAAGCAAGAATCGATGAAGAAGGAATACTTCGAGTCAACTCCAGACTTTACGTTCCTAACGATTCTGATTTGAAACATAGAATCATGATGGAGGCATACAACACACCGTTTGCAATTCACCCTGGAAGTACCAAAATGTATCGTGATCTTCGACATACATTTTGGTGGAGCAATATGAAAAGAGAGATCGCGAAGTTTATCTCAAGGTGTTTAACTTGTCAACGTGTAAAGGCAGAGCATCAAGAGCCAAAAGGTCCATTGAAACCACTTGAGATTATGAAATGGAAGTGGGAGCACGTTACCATGGATTTCGTTACGGGTCTTCCAAAGGTTTCTCAAGGCATAGACGCTATTAGGGTTATTGTTGATAGATTAACCAAGTCTGCTCATTTCTTGCCAATACGGGAGACTTATTCCCTTGAACGTCTTGCTCTTATGTACGTGAATGAGATTGTGAGGTTGCATGGCATGCCAGTATCTATAGTTTCGGATCGTGACCCAAGATTCACTTCACGATTTTGGGTTAGCTTACAGAAAGCTATGGGCACGGATTTACGATTCAGTTCGGTATACCATCCTCAGACGGACGAACAATCAGAGAGGACTATCCAAACTCTTAAAGATCTATTAAGACTCTGTGTCCTGGACAACAAAGGGAGTTGGGATAAGTATTTACCATTGGTGGAATTCTCCTACAAGGTGGCTCCATTTGAAGCATTGTATGGATGAAAATGTTGCTCTTCAGTATGTTGAGACTAGGTGGGTGAAGCAACATTGTTGGGACCAGAGTTGGTACGCATGACTACAGAAAAGATTCAAATGATTCGACAACGTATACAAACGGCCCAGGATCGACAAAAGAGTTATGCGGATCTTCATCGAAAGAACGTAGAATTTAATATTGGGGATCATGTATTGTTTCGTGTTGCTTCATTGAAGGGAGTTACAAGATTTGGGAAGAGAGGAAAGCTCAATCCACGATTTATTGGTCCATTTCAGATTCTTGACCGAGTAGGAAATGTGGCCTATAGACTTGCATTACCTCCAAGCATGTCTCGTGTTCATAATATTTTTCACATATCTGTGCTTCGTAGATATGTGAAAAACCCAAACCACATTATTGAGTTAGAACCAGACGAAATAGCTGAAGACTTAACATATGAAGAAGTACCTGTTAAGATCTTGGATAGAAAAGAGCATGTCCTACGTACAAAGGTCATACCACAAGTCAAAGTTTTATGGAGGAACCATGCTATTGAGAAAATGACCTGGGAATTGCAAACGGAAATGAAAACGAGGTACCCTCACCTTTTTGAAACATCAGGTATGTACGTTAATTTCAAGGACAAAATTTCATAAGGAGGGGAGGTTGTAAAACCCCAACTTTTCATAAATAAAATTGAATTTCCTCTATTCATTATTTTGAAATAGTAAGGGTTGATTTGATTAATGTGGTTAGTTATGGGTAATATGAGCAAATATCTTAAATAAGCAAGTGGTTATAAAATATTCTTTGTTGTCGAGAAATATTCGTTTGGTCATGGAATATTCTTGTTGTCGGGAAATATTCGTATGACGGCGCAGCCTGGTGTGGGCCCCATAACGGAAAGCGATTGGATGAAGAAAACGACAAGTATACGTTTTTATAAATAACGACGTAGTTGTTACCGTTAGCACTGTTGGAATACCCGGTGGTTAAAGCACAGTAATACGCGGTATTGTACAGAAATTGTTACAGTAATTACTGTTCAATATTTTATTTTATTGATTCAATAATTGCTACGTTGATATTTTATATTATTATTGTTTCAATAATTGTCACTACACAGTATTTTTCATTATCAGATCAATAATTCATATTATTTGAATAATATTATTAGATAGTATTATTGACAATGTCTAGAAAGTTCTATCTAAGGAGAGGTTTGGTCATCTAATTGCACGCCAGTAAGGAGAAATCCTTATTGGAAAGCCCCCTCTTTCTTGGGAACGGCCTGGTTGTCAGTATTGTGATTCTGTAATATTATTTGTGAATAATTAATTATTGATTTATATGATAAGGAAAATATTCATTTTATGTGGATATAGATGGAAATTTTTTTTAATGTGACAATTGTTAAAAATTGATATTTTATCTTGTCTGATAAAATAATTCATTTATATATATTATTATATTATAATAATATAATAATGGTGATATTTTTACAATGAATGTGGGATATATGAATAAATGAGGAGGAAGAGTAATTTTGTTACTAAAAATATTTAAAACATGTTTTTCATGTTTGTGGACCCCATTTCTTGACTGAAATGTGATTATAACTTGTAAAATCGTCCGTATGTGGATTTCGGTCAATTTTTGTTTGAAATTTGGAAAAACTTAAACTTACAAAGTTGTAGAAAATTTAATTTTCTATGGAATGGACATAAGATTCAAATTTTTCTGATAAAAGGGCTATTTATTATAAATGATTGAAGTTTCGGAATATTGGGTCTGAATTGATTTTTGGATTATAAAATAATTTTTTATGAAAAATGTTTTTTTGCAATTGGGTGGGCCCCACATGTGATATAAATGTGCTGAATTCAGTTGGTCTAAGGTGGGCTTGAAAATTTTTAATTATATTAATATTTTATTAAATTTTCTACTTTGGTGTTTTAAGCATTTTCCTATAAATAGGGTGCTTAGGTTAGAATTAAAAATCACACCAGAAACTAAAGTTTTCTCTCTCTATATTATCGAGCATATTCTTGTGAGTATTTTGATACTTTGAATGTTGCTATACGGTGCAAGTTCCTTCAGCGCTATATCCAGTATTCCAGTCAGAGGTACTATCTTTTTGGACGTAAGGGATGCTATTTTTTTTCATAAATGATATTATTTCTTTCAATATCATTATGTCGAAAAATTGGTCTGAACTTTATATCAAATTTAAAACTTTTTGTGTCGGGATTACTATTCATATATACGGTACTATTCACGTATACGACACTATTCACAAATACGGCACTATTCACAGAAAAATAAAATTTTCTCTTCTTTATCCTGGGTGTCTATTTTTGTTACTAGCTTTGATTGTATCCATGTTTTGATCTTTGTTTTTGAATTTTACTCCGCTATGGTATGTTATGGGATATTTTTTAACATGGATAAACTGAAGTACGAATCCTTAATATTTGTTCTTTTGTATCACTGGATTCGTTTTCTTTAAAATATTTTTCATCATCCTCAGTCCTAAATGATGATATTACTTAATATATTTGGCTTGTAGTGCAAAGATAAATGATTAACTAATGAATATCTTTGGCCCGTAGTGCAAAGATGAACATGTGTTTAGATGAACATGACCAACGGGTGATACAAATGAATATCTTTGGCCTGTAGTGCAAAGATGAATATTTGATTCAAGATGTATATTGATTGATGTTACAGGGATAAAATATTGATGATGGACTTTTAAATATTAGAAGATAGTAGAATTCATTCTCTACTTAACTCTTCTAAGAAATTGCTATTTCCGCTGCAGTTGTTGATCTGAAATTTGTTGTCTATTATATTTTATTAGATTTTTCCCTGTTGAAGACTAACGATAATGTGTTCTATATTATCTTAGTCATAATATTCTTTACTGGGCTAGTTGAGCTCACCCTTTTCTTTTTGTTCCATTTTTCTTCTAAGGAGGCAAGAATGTAGTGCGTACTAGTCGGGGCATGGAATGATGTTTCTAGAAAGATGTTTTAGTAGTCCTCACCATTTTTATAAAATAAAGTATCAATAATTGTAATGAGGACTTATTTGAGTGTGGATATTGTCTAGAAGACAATATTTGTATTTTAAACTCACAGTTTAAGTGTTGTCGTATTTTGCACGATAATTATATTAATAAAGTTGTAGTTGTTTCCGTACCATGTATTTGGCGACTCAGAATGGGTGATATATACATATTTTGGGGGCGTCACATTTATAATTATTATATGATTATATTTACTCGATTAATTTGTGCAAGCATACAAAATAGTAAACCTTTATTATATGGTAGTTAACTATATATTTTATATAGTCCAATGTGACACATTAATATGTCTATATATTATATATATAGACTATTTAGTAAGAGTTATTTGTATTCATGTGAGTTGCATAATAATATTATTTATATGATATGAAGTGTGTAGGTAAACATTCATGTATACCCTATTGACATATAATAAGATCAATTGTTAATTAACAATGATTTCATTAAGTTATTATGATTATAATAATGGTAATAAATAATAAGCAATGCACAATTGTATTTGGTGGTGCTAGAAAATGTACATGGATTATATGTATGTGCACTACTTGATACCTTGTATTTAGAAAATACATTGTATGCCCTTTAAATCATTATAACTTATGTTATATGAAATGAATTGTGTATACATATTATATAGCCAAAATATATATTATGTGTAGATATAGTATAAACCAAATGTTGCATTGGTATTATTTTGCAAGTGCTGAGATTTTTCCCCTTGTCCCATATTAAGAGCCCACTCTATTCTTCCCACATGAAAAGCTAGCTAGCCTATCTTCATCTCAAATTCAACAAACCTAGAGCAATAAGTGGATGGGGAGTGGGATTCATGAGTGAAATCACCAACTCTCTCCTACCCATTATATATTCTTGAAATCCTTTGGTTTGATTTGAGAGGTAATCACATTATCTATGTAACCATTCTTCTATAAATGAGACCCTCACCTTCCTCATTTCAATTGCTGAGAATTAATTGCTAAGGAACTTATAGACAGTGAGTATATTGCAGCTCAATTACTTCAAAAAGATATAAAAGTCCTAACTTGTGTTCTTAGTTGAGTTTTGTCAAATTCTTGAGATTATTTGAATTAACATGAGTTAGAATACTATCATTGTGTTAGGAAGTATGTGTATTTACATAGAACCTGTAATAATATATTGGAACATGTTTGAATAAGGAGAAATCGAAGTTGGTTAGTACTTTGCAGAACAGAGCAAGCTACTGCTTCTGGTCCCGACATGGCGCAGCTGCGCCCTATTTAATTTGTACTAGGGTGCAGCGTAGCTGCGCCAGGTCTGCACCAGACCTTTTGTTTTCTGTTTCATTTATGTTCGTGCTAACTTGTTGGTACCTTGTTAGAGCAAGCTTGTAAACTGTTTTGGCACACACATATAAGCACATGCATGTAGTATGATCAAGTATAACAATGTTAGTACACATGACACCACCCTTATGGTTTTGAAATGAAATTATGGTTTCAAAAGTGAACTTTGTCACGAACACATCATGTGAGCATTCTGAGTTTATGAACATGATAATATGGTTTATATTGACATGAAATGCAAGTCTAAAATGAATTACACACACTAGCATATATGATTGAAAGTTAAGACTTTTCGAAAGTGAACTTGACCAAGATGTTTATCTTGTAGGTTCTGACCATTTGAGTATATATATGTGGCTTTAATATATGTTTCAAATGCATAAGAATTATATGTCGAGATGCCTTGTCTATACTAAGTTGACTTAGTGTAAATTTCAAAGAAAGTTAGAATGTGAAAGCTAATGTCATCAAGTAATAAGTAAATTACGTTATGATCACGCAAGCTTGTATGTATGTTAAAGTATAAGTATAATTGATGTGTTAGAGTTGAACAGAAACAGGAAGTACAAAGCTCAACCCTAATCTGTCCAGGGAACAGCGCAGCTGCGCCGTCCTTAAGCCTCGACAGGGTGCAGTTGCGCCATCCTGCAGTCGGTTCTGTTTTCTGTTTTTGATATGATGATTCAAGGCATGCTTATATGATTACTTTAGCTTGTATTATATAACCAATATGTTATGTAATGTGTTAAGAAGCATGCTAGGTGATAGAGAAGAAGGTTAATTAGAAATTACGACTTTTAAATGTTGAGTCTGAAACTAGATAATCTAAAGTTGTCAAATCTAAGACACGATTAGATTGACTTACGTGAATTATGGGATAGACCTATGTGATGATGCGATTCTTGTTAGTGTAGACTCATATTAGTTTACATATACTAATTGAAAAGACCGACTTGTTAATGTTAGGTCGTTTCAATGCAAGTTAATTAAATCTAGAATTAAATTGTAGCTGGGCAATCAAGCAAGTCTCCGAATTTCACCTTTTGATTGTGCAAGTTCTCTACCTTGCACAACTTTGAATAAATTGCAAGTTGCTAAACTTCACTTATTTTTGTGAAAGTTTCCTATTCTTCTCATATTGTATTGAGCAGGTTATTGTTGAATTGAAAGTTATTCATTTAAGCTTAAACTTTATTTTCAAGCATGCTATTAAGTGGTTTAATGACTTTACAATTATTCCACATCGATATTATTGATATTCGCACTAAGTGCAATTGAGTTCGTACAGTCTTAGATTTGTACATCATTTAAAGTTGTTCTATAATTCTTGAACTGTGTCAGATAGAGTCTGAACCTTTGTTCGGTCAGACAAGTGTATGAAGTTTTATAAAAGCTATCCAAACAAATTGATGGTAAGGATTCTTAGACTGAAAGAACACCTCTTTTATGATAGGGGAGTACCCCAGGTATCTAATATAAGATACAAAGAGCAGATTTAAATGTTATACAAATACATGGTGTACGCGAGGCTGATCCCCTCAAGTACTTATTCTGTAGCCAGTAACCAAAGGGTCAATCAGCTATTGATTCCATTGGAGTTTTATAGTTCAAAGTCGACTTGACTATCAGTTATTCTAAAAGCAATCGTTATCTTTGCTTCTAATATTCATATTGTTGAATCCTTCATACATTCATATTGTTGAATTCATTGTCAGATATTTTTCATTCATCATGATATATCCTTATTGTTATATTTAAACTTGCTAAGCAAACTTGTTGCTCATCCTTGCTATATCATGAATTATATTGCAATTAAGCCCGAGACCTCAGGGAAGGACAAGGGTAAAGGAATGATGTAGAATAGTTGCGAGGAGCAGACTTTACCTTATGCCTAGTTTAAATTACTGTCATGTAATATGAACCCTAATGATTATTTTAGGGTATGTTTGTATGATTGTATTAAGGTTATCGAACCTTGGGACTAGTAATACCTTTTGAATGAATGACGTATGTTTATTATATTCCGTATTTTAGTTATCGTATGTTGTTTAGAGGTGAATGTTTGTAGTTTTCGTGACGACTGGACCGGGGTCAGAGGACCCGAATTTGGGGGTGTCATAGGTTGGTATCAAAGCCAAGGTAATAAATGTTAGGAATGCGAAACCTAGGTTATAACCTTAGTAGAAAACTCAAGTAGAGTATGTAAGTGATGGGTTAAGGAAATCCATCAAGTTTTTTGTGATACTGAAGTTGTTTACTTAAATCAAAAATGATTGATAGACATCTTAAACTTCTTAATGCTAACATGGATAGCATATCACAAAAAGCCTAATAGTTTTCTTCCTTTCCTCAGATCATGCCGCCTTGGAGACTACCGCGGAACCAGAGGGAGGAAGGATCCGTTAACAATGGTGGAGGGGGAAATGTCGATCAAATGCAGAACTTCGTTAACCTATTAACCGAGGCGATGCAAAATAGACCCCCGCCAGCAGTAGGGCAGCCAGGACATCATATGACTAGCTTTAAGGACTTTAAATTGGTAGGACCACCGGAGTTCCGAGGAACCTTGGACCCAATTGAAGCCCATACACGGATAGAAAAGACGGAGAAGGTGTTTGAGGTCGCACGAGTGGCCGAAGCACAGAAGACGAGTTTTTCCACTTTCATGGCGAAGGGCGAAGCTAACTATTGGTGGAAAGCCAATAAGGGGCAAACAGGCGAAGGAGTTATTCCTTGGGACAGATTTAAGGAGCTATTCCTCGAGAATTACTTCTCAGAGAATACGCAACAGGATATGGAGGTTAAGTTTCTGGAACTGAAGCAAGGTAGTATGTTTGTCGTAGAGTACGTAGTAAAATTTAACGAGTTGGCCCGATTTGCTTTACATCAGGTTGACACGGAGGCCAGGAAGGTAAGGAGGTTTAAATTAGGACTGAAACCATGGGTACATAAAGCAGTGGTGGTATTAAAGATTAAGACTTACTCTGATCTATTTGAAAGGGCTATCATTGCCGAAGGAGGTAATGAAGCCATCGCTCGATTCAAACAAGAAAAGAAGATCGGTCAGGAAGGACAGAAAGGGGGAAGCAGCGGGGGCAGTAACCCCAACAAGCGTAAATGGATGGAGAGCCAATCCTCTGGAGGTAATAAGTCCGGAGGGGAGGCCAAGAAAAGTATGAAGTGCAACAATAGTGGGAGGAATCACTCGGGGGAGTGCATTGAGGGAAAGAATATTTGTTATCATTGCGGACAACAGGGGCACATGGCTCTTCAGTGTCCGAATAAGCTGAAGGAAAGATGTTTCTCGTATGGAGCCACATACCATCAAATCAAGGACTGCCCGAAGAGAAAGGGCGATGCAGCTAGCGGCAATCGCAACAACAACAACAATGGGCTGAACATTGGAGGGCCAGCCAGTCAAGCCAACAGACCAACGATACGAACGTTCAACATGACCGTACAGGATGTGGTGGAGTCTAAGGACGTGGTGTCAGGTATTATTCTAACCAATGATATAGATGCATACGTATTATTTGATTCGGGTGCTACCTGCTCTCTTTTGTTTTCGAAGAATTTGCTAAATAGTTAAACTTACCCCGTGAGAGATTAGAACACCCTATGAATGTAAAAGTAGCTAACAAGGAAATTATCCCCGTAGAATACATTCATAGGAATTGTTATACCGCATTGCGAGGATTTAAGCTCAAAGTGGATTTGATACCGATATGTTTGGGGGAGTTCGATGTAATCCTTGGAATGGATTGGTTATCGGTTCATGGAGCAGTTATAGATTGTAAGAAGAAGTGTGTACACCTTAAGACTCCTAATAAGTCGAAGGTGGTATTTTATGGTAGTAAATCGCCGAGACAATCTCATTGTCTGACGATGGTGCAAGCGTAGAGATTGCTTAGGAAGGGTTGTATAGGTTATTTGGCTCATGTGGTTGATACTCGACTAGTTGAGGGTGAACTGAGTCAGATACCTATTGTAAGGGAGTTCGTTGATGTCTTCCCAGACGAGATTCTAGGATTGCCACCGGATAGAGAGATTAAGTTTGTTATTGATTTGGCACCAGGGACATCAACGGTATACAAAGCACCGTATCGTATGGCACCGGTAGAGATGAAAGAACTGATGGCTCAATTACAAGAGTTGTTAGATAAGGGATACATTCGACCGAGTGTATCACCGTGGGGAGCACCAATCTTATTCGTAAAGAAGAAAGATGGGTCGCTAAGACTTTATATCGACTACCGAGAGTTGAACAAAGTCACCATTAAGAACAAGTACTCGTTGCCCAGGATAGACAATTTGTTTGATCAGTTGAAGGGGGCGAACTTCTTTTCAAAGATCGATTTGAGAATCGGTTATCACCAACTGAAAGTAAGGCCGGAGGACATTCCAAAGACGACATTCAGAACTCAGTATGGACACTTTGAGTTCCTGGTTATGTCATTCGGATTGACGAACGCGCTAGCAACATTTATGGATTTGATGAACAGAGTGTTCAAATAGTATTTGGATAAGTTTCACTACTGCAAAACAGTAAATAGATAACGCATAAAAAATGTTGTAGAAGGTCTTACAGAAACGTCGTATTTAAGGGTGTTGTCTATTTAACACATTTATACAACGTTTTTAAAGCGTTGTAGTTTGACACTTTACACAACGTTTTTTTCTTAAAAAATATTGTATATTTGTTTTTCATAAATTCTTGGATGCTTGAAAACGTTGTAGATGATATGATTCCTCAACGTTTTTTGGCTTAAAATGTTGTGGTTTGGTACATCAGACAACGTTTAGAATCATTTATACAACGTTTATAAAGTGTCATCTATTTAGACTACTTTATACAATGTTTTTAAAATATTGTAGTTTGACTTTAAAATGTTGTAATACATGATGTTATAATAGTTGTGGTTCACCTATATTTGAGTTTAAACTAATAACTTCAATGCACAGTATAGAATGCATAATTATATATTAGAAAATGCAGGTTAATCCAATTAAAGTACAAAGTACATGGGTCAACACCCCAAACCAGTATACCATAGCCATCATAGGACAGGCCCTATGAATCATAGGACAGGCCCTATGATAGCTGTAGTAAACCAAAGTTAATCTCTATAAGCAACAACAGTAAAAAACCAACAATTGGCTTGACAATCAGCTAATGCAACTACATCAACCAAATTGTAGCAGAACCACAGATCACAGTAAACAGACCAGCAAGGAGTAACTGCAGAGGCCAACAACAACAATTATAGCCAAACTGCCAAGAAATCCCCGTAGCACATGACATACAGCAATCTAACCTCCCACACAACCAGTAGCACAACACATAGCAACAGAACAGCCGCCCAGAACTGCAACAGAAGCCATTCAAAGTGCAGCAGAAAGCCAAAAGAAGCAGCAGTCAAATGATATAGCAGTAGCAACCCACGAGACCAACAAAGATTTGGAGCAGTAGTAGACCAGCAACTACGTCATAGCATAACCATAAGCAGGACCCAACAGCCTTTTACCAAAAGAGCTAACAGCATAACACATACAGAATGAGGTTGCATATTTACTAGTAGATACTTCAGATTGACAGAATTTGAATTCCTACCTTATCAAATATGGGATATTTAGCTTTGAAGCGAGTGCAAGCAAACTCTACAATCTCTTCATTAGTTCCCGGCTCCTGTGATCCAAACTGGTTGCATGGAAATGCAAGAATCTCTAGACCTGGAGAACCCCAACATATAAAGCATTCAGTGAAATAGTTGAAAATACCTAATTGTTAACCATGTAACAAGGCGAAATGGAGTCATGCAGAACAAACCTTGATTCTTATACTTCTCATACACCTTTGCTAACTCTGTGTAGTTTGAATTGGTGAGGCCACTGATAGACAAAGGAACCTAAAGTTAGCATGGTTTGTTTTTCAACATAATAACATACCATTCATTAGGCGCCATTTAATTCAATACTGTGTAAAGGAGAGACCATGTGGACATATAGAATAAAGTATTGTATATTGGATAGAACACAATTGACATAACAAACATCAACATACCATTGGGATGCAACATTGACAATCAACAGAACTTTTCCCTTATACTGGCTAAGATCTATATCAATCCCTTTAGCATCCTGAAAGCAAGTTCATACATCAATATGGACTCTCAATTATACTCAAAAGCTTTAACTACTTTAATTAATAAAGCAGTCCCCATGGCAGTTGGCACAGAAGACATGTATCACTATCTCCTCTTTAGAAACACCTGAACTGAGATATGATGACAACATAAATTAAAGAAAACAACAATATACAATATTAGTTACATTACAATACATTTTCACTTTATAATCTAACTAAACTAGTATACTAGTCATAAATCTTTCACCTCGAAAGAGGTTGCAATAGTGCTATGAACAGTGTTGAATATGCTGATTGTACTTTAAACTCATACTTAAGTACATGCCTAACGTTAGTACGTGCAAATTCAAGAAACATAAATGAACTAGCGTACAACTTGCTGACTTCTCAAGTAAAGAGATCAAAATGGCATTCCTTTTTTCTTATCATACTTGTTCTAATTATTTTCTTAAAGAGAGGAACGCCTTACTAATTGTAGTTGGTGTTCAGAAATTAAAATGGCACACATATTATATAATCTCATCTACATGTTATATAAATGAAGATTAATTCTGAAAAGAGCTAATCTACACCTCAATAATTCATCATGCTCGGAGCCATATGAGGTTAATAAATGTTAATAGAAGAAAGATAATGCAAAATATATGTAACACCAGCGCATCACATATCTTTGAAAATGCACGTAGAAACCTTACTTGCTCCAAATATTCAAGCCTTAGTACAATCAATTTAAAATATACTAAAATAGAAATCCTATATTACTACTAAATATCATCACTCACAGGGGGAACTGGCTGGCTCTACACAGGGTTTCCATCCTTGGTTGGACAAGGGCATCCATAGATCAGATTGCTGTTCATTTGACTAAAAGAGAAAAAATCAAGTGAGTTAAATTTTGTATTCAGAATTTCAAATAAAAAGAGCAACAAAAATGCAGCTTAATCAACTCTTACTCACAGTTTGACGCAGTATAGCACTCTCAAGCAGACACAAGTGTCTAGGTTTTGGAGCATTAAATTCCTGCATAAGAAAATCAGACTACGAGCTATTAGAATCATAACTAGCCCTATGCTATACAAAATTTGGTTGGTCTACAGACCCCACTAAACCCTTCTTGGATCTGCCCCTGATCCCACCCAAATGCACAGAACTTAACGTAGGACATAGGCTATGAGATGCAAAAACAGAGTTTTTATGCCAAAATTATCAAGAGGCTTACTGTTAATATTCTCAAAAAGATTCAACTGCGATTATACATCTCAAAATTTCAAGAAACATAAGTTGCGACTTGTGAGTAATGCATTAAAACAAAGGAATACAATTTACATCTTCACAACTCAGAAGTCTCCATTCCATCAGGCATCATGGACAATTCCAGCACCCACATATTTCAGAACTGGGAAGTGAACGGAAAATTTTAGTCCTTGATATGTGGCACTGAAAGTAATTAAGGATCTTGTGTCTTGGCCCATCAATTTAAAATTTTGGGCATACATTCAAATTAAACATTTTACAGGTACTTATTTAATACATGACAAGCAAAAACTTTGACCATCTAAAGATGTACTCCAATATCATTATGTGTGCCAACCCTTTTCTTAGTGGATTAAGTGATCTCAGACCTAGATCCTTTAAAAATCACCAAAAGAATTGTCGTATTACTTTCATCAAAAAATTGCATTTGTTAGGATAATGTGATGAAGTCTAGTCAATTTCAATTCAGAGTCCATTTAACCGAGAATACCCAAATTATTACAACTTGACATTTACAGCATTACCCTTCAATTTTTCAGTGCAGGACTTTCTTTGTTCCTCAAATATTTTCATTTACTGCTGCAGCAATCAATTAAATATGAAACCCTAACTTATATATAACCATTTCAAGACAGGGAATTCTATAATGCATTAACCAGCAAAAATAACCACCAACCTGTCATATTGAAATTATGCTTTACTGAAAAATTCAACAGTTGCCTAATCTTAAATTCAACTATAATATATCCAGCAACCCAAGCAAGGCCTTGAATAAGGAAAAGATAATTCTTCTCAAGAAACTATATTTCTATCAATACAAATCTCTTCCTCCCTTCACAATATACTACAAATCACAAAAACAGACAACGTGTAAGGAAGATTTATATGTACATCAATACCGAGTGCAGGAGGGGGGAAAAATACCTCATCGTCGGTGCTTAATCGTCGGTGCAGACACCATGCGACGACCTTGAACTTAGCCTTTCTGGAAACGATGTCTTCACGAAGGGATTTGAGCTGAGAGACGGCAGTTTCTCTAGTGGTGTTGCTAATAACTCGACCTTCTGAATCCTTCTAGGAAGCCTTACGTCGAAATCCTTGGTGCTTTATGAGTATGTGAGAAGCCCTAACTTTGTCCGATGTGGCTTATGATGACATTTTGTTCCTCTTTTTCTGTTTGTCCGTTCGATCTGCCGATGAGACTGACGTCTTTTTTCTTTTCCAATCACCCTCTATCTTTACTGATAATCATATATCTCTTTATCTACTCTATCTGTATGTATATAAATAGGAAGAGAGATACATAGAGAGAATTACAAGTATGAGATACAAACGAGAAGGAGTTCACTGTCACTGACTATGATCCTTGTTTTAATTTAAAATTTTCACTTTCGCGTTTTTTTTCTCCGTGTTTTTTTACATAGATAACATTTTTTTTAAAAACGTTATCTATTTAAAACCAAAAATTTCCCTTATAAATATATAACGTTTTTTCATATGTATCTACAGTATTTTGTTAAAAACGTTATAAAAAAAAATACCATAATATTTTTTATAAAAATATTATATTTTAAGTGTTGTCTTTTTATAGTTTTGTACTACTGTTTGTTGTCGTATTCATCGATGACATTCTAGTGTATTCAGAGATGGAGGAAGAACACGTCGAGCATCTTCGGATAGTGTTGGAGACATTAAGGAGGGAGGACCTGTATGCAAAATTCTCCAAGTGTGAGTTTTGGTTGTAGAGAGTGCAGTTTTTGGGGCACGTTATCGACAAGGATGGTGTTTCAGTGGATCCAGCGAAGGTAGAAGCGGTTATCAATTGGGAGCAGCCGAAGACGCCAACAGGAATTAGGAGTTTCTTAGAATTGGCGGGATACTATCGAAGATTTATTCAGAATTTTTTAAAATTAGCATCTCCGTTAACCAATCTTACCAGAAAGACAATTAAGTTCGTTTGGATGGAGAATTGTGAAGAAAGTTTTCTGGAATTGAAGAAGAGGCTTAGTCAAGCACCTGTGTTGGCCTTACCGGACAACACGGGAGGGTTTATAGTGTATAGTGATGCGTCACACAAAGGTCTTGGCTGTGTACTGATGCAAAACGGTCGGGTCATTGCGTACGCTTCACGTCAGCTGAAAGATTATGAGAAGGAAAATCCGACTCATGACCTGGAGTTAGCAGCAGTAGTTTTTGCCTTGAAGATTTTGAGGCATTATTTGTATGGCGAGAAGTTTGAGATATATGCGGATCACAAGAGTCTGAAGTATATCTTCACGCAGAAAGAGTTAAACATGAGGCAGCGCGGATGGTTAGAATTGATCAAAGATTATGATTGTGAGATTATATACCATCCAGGCAAAGCAAATGTAGTGGCAGATGCCTTAAGCAGAAAAGGCAGAGAAAAGTTACTGAAGTTGACCATTCAAGAAGAATTTGTGAAAGATTTCGAACGACTAGACTTGGAGATTAAGTATACGATGGAGACCAACGAATGATTATTTATAGTAACAGCGAGCCCGACTTTATTGGATAAGGTTAAAGAGGCACAAGAGAAGGACGAAGATCGCAATAACATCAAAAAGCGATTGAGTGAAGGTGATGAATTGAAATTTAAGATTGATAGCACTGGGCTGCTAAGATTTAAAGGACGAATTTGGGTACCATTAATACCAGAATTGAGAGGAGAGATTTTGCAAGAAGCACACAGTACGAGATATTAGATACACCAAGGAAGAACGAAGATGTACCAAGATTTGCGTCACCACTTCTGGTGGCCAAACATGAAGAGAGAGGTTGCGGAATGCGTAAGTAGATGTCTAACTTGTCAGAGAGTCAAGGCAGAGCACCAACTACCAAGCGGGTTATTACAACTATTAAAGATTCCAGAATGAAAATGGGAGCACATTACAATAGACTTTGTGGTGGGACTTTCGGCAACGCAGAAAGGGCACCACGCCATATTGGTGATTGTAGATCGTCTTACTAAATCAGTTCACTTTTTGCCGGTTAAGATTAAGTATAGTTTTGACCAGTTAGCCAAATTGTATGTCAAGAAAATTATCTCGAGGCATGGGGTGCCGGTATCTATTGTATCAAATAGAGATCCACGATTCACGTCAAATTTCTAGAAGAGTCTTTAAGAAAGAATGGGGACACAACTACGAATGAGTATCGCGTATCATCCGCAGACTGATGGGCAAAGCGAGAGAACAATTCAAACACTTGAAGACATGCTACGAGCTTGTGTGATGGACTTTAAGGGTAGTTGGGAGGATCACCTTCCATTAGTAGAATTCGCGTATAACAATAGTAATCACGCCAGTATTGGAATGCCGCCGTACGAAGCACTGTATGGGAGGAAATGTTGAACGCCTTTATGCTGGGACGAAGTTGGAGAACGTCAACTGTTGGGAGCAGAGTTGGTACAACATAAGGTAGAAATCATCAAGGTGATAAGAGCCCGACTAGTAGCAGCTCAAGATCGCCAGAAGAAGTATGCGGACTTACATCGCAAGAAGAAAGATTTTGAATTAGGAAGCTATACATTTCTGAAAGTATCTCCCTGGAAAGGGAAGATTCATTTTGGGAAGAAGGGCAAGTTGAGCCCTAGGTTCATAGGACCGTTCGAGATTTTGAGGCGAGTCAGTGAAGTGGCTTACGAGGTAGCATTACCTCCTGAACTTGAGCACATTCACAATATGTTTCATGTGTCAGTTTTGCGGCCGTATAAACCAGACTACAAGCACGTATTCTCCTATGAACCAATCCAAGTCAAGAAAGACTTATCATACGAGGAAGTTCCTAGATCTAGATAGGAAGGAACAAAACTGAGGAATAAAATCATCCATTCCGTTATTGGAGAAATCAAGAAGTCGAAAAAGCTACGTGGGAACTAGAAGAGAAAATGAGAGCGAATTATCCGTTTTTATTTGAGTAACCTTATTTTTATAATTTCGATGACAGAATTTTTATAAGGGGGGAGGGATGTAATGACCGTGAATTTTAAACTCCTTATTAAATAAATGTGATTTAATTTTTAATGAGTTAGTTTTGTGAGTCTATTTAAACCTTATGTGGTTATGTGAATTTATGAAATGACTAAAGGGAGTAATTAATAGTTTATTTAAATTAGTGGACTATCCCTAATACTTTAATATCAAAGAATTGATAGGATTATTAATAATTAAATATTCAATTTATTTGAATATGGTGGCAGGAGTTGAACATATTGATTAATTATAATTATGGGTAATTAATTGATAATGTGTTGATTAATAATTATTATGAATAAATAATAATTAATGAGTAAGAGATTTATAATTATTATATGATTATATTTACTAGATTAATTTGTGCAAGCATACAAAATAGTAAACCTTTATTATATGATAGTTAACTATATATTTTATATAGTCCAATGTGACACATTAATATGTCTATATATAAATATATATATATATATATATATATATATATATATATATATATATAGACTATTTAGTAAGAGTTATTTGCATTCATGTGAGTTGCATAATAATATTATTTATATGATATGAAGTGTGTGGGTAAACATTCATGTATACCCTATTGACATATAATAAGATCAATTGTTAATTAATAATGATTTCATTAAGTTATTATGATTATAATAATGGTAATAAATAATAAGCAATGCACAATTGTATTTGGTGGTACTAGAAAATGTATATGGATTATATGTATGTGCACTACTTGATACCTTATAATTAGGAAATACATTGTATGCCCTTTAAATCATTATAACTTATGTTATATGAAATGAATTGTGTATACATATTATATAATCAAAGTATATATTATGTATAGATATAGTATAAACCAAATGTTGCATCAGTATTATTTTGCAAGTGCTGAGATTTTTCCCCTTGTCCCATATTAAGAGCCCACTTTCATTCTTCCCACATAAAAAGCTAGCTAGCCCATCTTCATCTCAAATTCAACAAACCTAGAGCAATAAGTGGATGGGGAGTGGGATTCATGAGTGAAATCACCAACTCTCTCCTACCCATTATATATTCTTGAAATCCTTTGGTTTGATTTGAGAGGTAATCACATTATCTATGTAACCATTCTTCTATAAATGAGACCCTCACCTTCCTCATTTCAATTGCTGAGAATTAATTGCTAAGGAACTTATAGAGAGTGAGTATATTGCAGCTCAATTACTTCAAAAAGGTATAAAAGTCCTAACTTGTGTTCTTAGTTGAGTTTTGTCAAATTCTTGAGATTACCTGAATTAGCATGAGTTAGCATACTACCATTGTGTTAGGAAGTATGTGTATATACATAGAACCTGCAATAATGGATTGGAACATGTTTGAATCAAGAGAAATCGAAGTTGGTTAGTACTTTGCAGAACAGAGCAAGCTACTGCTTCTGGTCCCGACATGGCGCAGCTGGGCCCTATTTAATTTGTACTAGGGTGCAGCGTAGCTGCGCCAGGTCTGCACCAGACCTTTTGTTTTCTGTTTCATTTTTGTTCGTGCTAATTGTGACGCCCCCAAAATAGGTATACAACACCCATTCTGAGTCACCAAATACATGGTAGAGAAACAAATACAACTTTATTAATACAATTGTCGTGCAAAATATGACAACACAACACTGTGAGTTTAAATACAAATATTGTCTAGTAGGCAGTATTCAAACTCAAAGGGAGTCCTCATTATAATTATTGATACACAATTTTACAAAATAGTGAGGACTACTAAAATAGCTATCCTGAACCATCACTCCATACCCCGGTTAGTTCCTGTTATGTTCTCACCTCCTGAGAAGAAAAATAGAAATAAAAGGAAAAGGGTGAGCTCAACTAGCCCAGTAAAGAATATTATGACTAAGATAATATACAACAAATTATCGTTAGACGTCAATAGGGAAAAATCTAATAGAATATAATAGACAACAAGTTTTAGATCAACATCTGCAACGGAAACAACAATCCATTAGAAGAGTCAAGGAGAGAATGAATTCTACTATCTTCTAAGATTTAAAAGTCCATCATCAATATTTTATCCCTGTAACATCAATCAATATACATCTTGAATCAAATATTCATCTTTGCACTATAAGCCAAAGATATTCATTTGTATCACCAGTTGGTCATGTTCATCTCAACACCTGTTCATCTTTGCACTACGGGCCAAAGATACTCATCAGTTAATCATTCATCTTTGCACTACAGGCCAAAGATATTCAGTAATATCATCATTTAAGACTGAGGATGATGAAAAATATTTTAAAGAAAATGAATCCAATGAGACAGAAGGACAAATATTAGGGATCCGTATTACAATTTATCCAAGTGCAATAATACTCCATAATAACCAATTGTGAAGTAGAATTAAAAAATTAAGATCAAAACATGGATACAATCAAAGATAGTAACCATAATAGACATCTTGGATAAACAGGAAAATTTTTATTTTTCGGTGAATAGTATCGTATTCGTGAATAGTGCCGTATACGTGAATAGTAACCCCGACATAAAAAGTTTCTAATTTGATAAAAAGTTCATATCAATATTTCAGCGTAATGATATTGAAGAAAATAATATCATTTAAGAAGAAAATAACATCCCTTACCTCAAAAGTACCGTACGTCCGACTGAAATATCAGGGATAAGGCTGAAGGAAACTTGCACTGTTAAATATCAACTCACAAAGTATCTAAATACTCATAAATTACGCTCGATAATATAGAGAGAGAAAAAGAGAAAACTTATTTTTGGTGTGATTTTCTATTCTAATTTAGCACTCTATTTATAGGAAAATGTTTAGAACGCCAAAGCAGACTTGACCTGTAACCTGATGGCTTTACCTGCTACTATTCCCACCCACCACATTTGAAATAAAATTTCAGCACATTTCTTCACCAACCATAGGCGGGGCCCACTCATTCTAGAATTTTCTACCAAAATGATAAATTCAGAAACTTCAATAATTTTTGAACCAGTCACCTCTTAAAATTCATAAAAAATCATGCGTTCATTTTTAACGATTCAAAATTTATAGACATTTACTCAACTTATATATGTATAACATATCCAAAAATCACAACGATCCAACGGTCGGATTAAAAATTATAACTCACACAATATATCTCAAGAACACTGGTTTGATCTAATAATACCTCCAATCCGACAAAATACTGATAAAACACCTCAACATTATTTCCTTCATTTATAACCACATAAATAAATCCACCATTTATATCCGCATCAAATAAATATTTCCTTATCATATAAATTAATAACTAATTATTCAGAAATAATATTACAGAATTACAATTATGACAACCAGGTCGTTCCCAGGAAAGAGGGGGCTTTCCAATAAGGATTTCTCCTTACTGGCGCGTAATTAGGTGACCAAACCTCTCCTTAGACAGAACTTCCTTAGACATTACCAATAATGTTATCTAATAATATTATTAAAATAATGTGAATTATTGATCTGATAATGGAGATACTGTGTAGTGACAATTATTGAAACAAAAATATCAACGTAGTAATTATTGAATCAATAAAATAAAATATTGAACAATAATTATTGTAACAATTATTGAGTCGTGTCTTCTTACGTAAGGATCAATAATTCATCAATACTGTGCAAAACCGTGTGCTACTATGCAACCACGCGTATTACTGTATTTTAACCACCGGGTATTCCAACAGTGTTAACGGTAACAACTACGTCGTTATTTGTAAAAACTAAAATTTGTCATTTTTTTCATCCGACCGTTTTCCGTTATGGGGCCCACAAATGGCTGCGCCGTCGTACGAATATATTCCCCGACAGTAAGAATATTCTACGACCAAACGAATATTCCCCGACAACAATGAATATTTTATAACCACTTGCTTATTTTAAAAAATTTGCACATTACACCCATAACTACAGCATTATATCACATTAACACCTTATTATTCACAATAATAATTAGAGAAAAATTCGATTTTATTCATTAAAAAGTTGGGGTCTTACATTGTTGGTACCTTGTTAGAGCAAGCTTGTAAAATATTTTTGCACACACATATAAGCACATGCATGTAGTATGATCAAGTATAACAATGTTAGTACACATGATTGACACCACCCTTATGGTTTTGAAATGAAATTATAGTTTCAAAAGTGAACTTTGTCACGAACACATCATGTGAGCATTCTGAGTTTATGAACATGATAATATGGTTTATATTGACATGAAATACAAGTCTAAAGTGAATTCGACACAGTAGCATACATGATTAAAAGTTAAGACTTTTTGAAAGTGAACTTGACCAAGACGTTTATCTTGTAGGTTCTGACCATTTGAGTATGTATATGTGGCTTTAATATATGTTTCAAATGCATAAGAGTTATATGTCGAGATGCCTTATCTATACTAAGTTGACTTAGTGTACATTTCAAAAAAAGTTAGAATGTTAAAGCTAATGTCATCAAGTAATAAGTAAATTACGTTATGACCACGCAAGCATGTATGTATGTTAAAGTATAAGTATAATTGATGTGTTAGAGTTGGACAAAAATAGGAAGTGCAAAGCTCAACCCTAGTCTGGCCAGGGGACAGCACTGCTGCACCGTCCCTAAGCCTAGACAGGGCGCAGCTACGCCATCCTGCAGTCGGCTCTATATTCTATTTATGATCTGATGATTCAAGGCATGCTTATATGATTACTTCAGCTTGTATTATATAACCAATATATTATGTAATATGTTAAGAAGCATGCTATGTGATAGAGAAGAAGTTTAATGAGAAATTATGACTTTCAAATGTTGAGTCTGAAATAAGGTTTGCAAGCTATAAAGCAATGGCTTAAATTGAAGTGCTATGTGTTCAAGCCTGTATTGATACATAGAAACTAGATAATCTAAAGTTGTCAAATCTAAGACACGATTAGATTGACTTACATGAATTATGGGATAGACCTATGTGATGATGTGATTCTTGTTAGTGTAGACTCATATTAGTTTACACATACTAATAGGAAAGACCGACTTGTTAATGTTAGGTTGTTTCAACGCAAGTTAATTAAAGCTAGAATTAGATTGTAGCTGGGCAATCAGGCAAGTATCCGAAACACTCTTTTATATTGAGCAAGTCTCCAAATTTCACCCTTTGATTGTGCAAGTTCTCTACCTTACACAGTTTTGAATATTGTGCAAGTTGCTAAACTTCACTTATTTTTGTGAAAGTTTCCTATCCTTCTCATATTGTATTGAGCATGTTATTGTTGAATTAAAAGTTATTCATTTAAGCTTGAACTTTATTTCCAAGCATGTTATTAAGTGGTTTAATGACTTTACAATTATTCCACATCGATATTATTGATATTCGCACTTAGTGTAATTGAGTTCGTACAGTCTTGGACTTGTACATCATTTAAAGTTCTATAATTCTTGAACTGTGTCAGATAGAGTCTGAACCTTTGTTCGGTCAGAAAAATGTATGATGTTTTATAAAAGCTATCCAAACCAATTGATGGTAAGGATTCTTAGACTAAAAGAATACCCCTTTTATGATAGGGGAGTACGCCATGTATCTAATATAAGATTCAAAGAGCAGATTTAAATGTTATGCATATACATGGTGTACGCGAGGCTGATCCCCTCAAGTACTTATTCTGTAGCCAGTAACCAAAGGGTCAATCAGCTATTGATTCCATTGGAGTTTTATAGTTCAAAGTCTACTTGACTATTAGTTATTCTAAAAGCAATCATTATCTTTGCTTCTAATATTTATATTGTTGAATTCTTCAGACATTCGTATTGTTAAATTCATTGTCAGATATTTTCCATTCATCATGATATATCCTTATTGTTGTATTTAAACTTACTGAGCAAACTTGTTGCTCATCCTTGCTATATCATGAATTATATTGCAGTTAAGCCCGAGACCTCAGGGAAGGACAAGGGTAAAGGAAAGATGTAGAATAATTGCGAGGAGCAGACTTTACCTTATGCCTAGTTTAAATTACTGTCATATAATTTGAACCCTAATGATTATTTTAGGGTATGTTTGTATGATTGTATTAAGGTTATCGAACCTTGGGACTAGTAATACCTTTTGAATGAACGACGTACGTTTATTATATTTCGCATTTTAGTTGTCGAATGTTGTTTAGAGGTGAATGTTTGTAGTTATCGTGACGATCGGACCGGGGTCAGAGGACCCGGATTCGGGGGTGTCACAAATATTGTCTCATAGACAATATTCAAACTCAAATAGAGTCCTCATTACATTTATTACCACACTATTTCATAGAATAGTGAGGACTACTATAGCCACCATCCTGGACCATCACTCTATTCCCTGACTCGTCATAACTATATTCTCATTTCCTGAAGAGAACAATGAAAGCAAAGGGTTAGCTCAACTAGCCCAGTAAAGAATATTTTGACTAAGATAATGCATAATAAATTATCGTTAGCCTTCAACAGTGTTAAACTGATAGAATACAATAGACAACAAGTTTAACTGCAGCGAAACAAATAATCCATTAGAAGAGTTAAGTAGAGTATGATATCTACTATCTTCTATGATTTAAAAGTTTATCATCAATTTTATCGCTGAGGCTCAGCTTAATAAATAATCCAGATAACTGAATTATCCATGCACTACGGGCCAAGGATATTCATTAGTATCACATCCACAAATTATCCATGCACTACAGGCCAATGATATTCGTGTTATCACCAATGGTCATGATCATGCCAACACCTGTCCATCAAAGCACTACGAGCCAATGAGAACTTTTACTACATCATTTGTAACATTACAGGTCATGATTATACTGAATAATCCCTGGTCATAATCATACCAATCAACAGTTCATCTATGCACCACGGGCCAAAGATGACTTTCATCACAATAAAAGCATGAGAATGATGACAATGATATAAGAATTCAACTAAATGAGATCAAGGATAAATTTTAAAGATTTATAATTCAATTTATCCAGAATTCAATAATTATCCAAATTGTCAACATGATACTGCTTTGTGGAGTAAAATTCAAGAATAATATTATATCAAAAATGATTTGGACGGAAAAGAAATCAAATTTTATCATGAATAGTACCCGAGTGAATAGTACCCCGTGAATAGTACTTCGAGAATAGTACCCCGACATGAAAAGATTAAAATTTATCAAGAATGTTCAGAATAATATTTTCGTGAAAAGATACTAGATGAAGCGCGAATTTCAAGGATATTCTACTAATTTCAAGGAGTATAGAAGTAATACTTAACAAAATGAGTGTAGAATTCAGAATCTGAAACGAAATAATATTACTTACATAATACAGAGTATGGAAGAAAATATTATTTCATACGAATATTGAACAAAAATAATATCCCTTACCTTAAAAAGAGAGTACTTCTGACTGGTATAGCGGGTATATTCTTGAAGAAAATTTGTACTATTTTTTACGCTCAAAGCTTCCTTAAACTCAAAAGAAATACGCTCAATATTACAAAAGAAGAATTATCTGATTCTGGTGTGATTTTTAATTCTAAACTAAGCATCCTATTTATATGAGAATGGAAAGGATACTATTTGAATAAAATCACGGACGCACAGGGAAAAGAATCACGGGCGAAATCGAATTCGTCTGATTTTTTCCTGATTTTACTATGCAAATACTATGCAGACACTATGCAAATACTATGCATAATAAAATATAATATATTCTATTTTTCATAAAAAAATAAAACTTATTATAATATATATATATATATATATATATATATATATATATATATATATATATATATATAACAAAACTGAGATAACTTTCTACCGACAGTTTTGAAAAATGGGTAAGTGGGGTCCATGTAATATGCCAAACTTACAACAAATACTTAATAAAAATCTCCTCTATCTATCTCAATTCACTTGGCTTCACAAAACACATTTTTAACAATATTTATAATTAATATTATAACTCACAATATTAACAACCAGATCATTCCCAGGAAAGAGGGGGCTTTCCGTTAAGGATTTCTCCTTATTGACGCGCAATTAGGTGACCAAACTCCTTTCCTCGACAGAACTTTCTAGACATCGTTAATAATGCAAATAATAATATGAATAATTTTTCGTCTCAATTATTCATTTAATAATATAAAATATTATGACAATAATTGTATCAATAATGTGAGATACTATGAAGCAATTACTGAGGCAATAATTGAATAAAAATGAGTGACTTCTCACGTAAGCATCAATAATCAAAAATACAGTACAATACCGTGTGCTACTATGCAACCACGCGTATTACTGTACTTTTATCAGCGGATATTTCAACAGTTTAACGGAAAAATTTTGCCGTTATTTTTATAAAAAGTTATTTTTGTCATTTTTTAACTCCGACAATAATTCCGTTGTGGGGTCCACCAATGATTGTGCCGTCGTACGAATATTCCCTGATAAAACGAATATTCTTCGACCAATCGAATATTTTATGACAACTTGCTTACTTTGAAAAATTTATAAATATTACTCATAACTATAACATTATATTAAATCCACACCATAATATTCAAAAATATATTTCGAGAAATTAAATTTTTATTCATAAAAGTTGGGATCTAACAACTCACCCGACCGACCGATTAAAACTAGTAGTAGATTACTGCCTTACTCTTATTCCTCCTAATATTCCCATTCATATCCCCATTCTTATTCCTTTACCAGTTTGTAAAAAAGATTCTCTTTTATAAATTTTAAAATATTGAAAATATATTTTTATTTTCATAAATAACAAATTACTAATTTCATAATTAGATATAATAATTATACTAACAAATTTAAAATTATTGAGCTTCGTACTTGTTGTCTTTACCCTTTTCTTTTTAACAGAGAGAGGGTATATAGATTCATAGAATAGTTTATTGATTGATTTTTCAAGTTAAATTGGACCTCTTTTTCTTACCATTCAATACTAAAATAAATTAATATCTATGAACTTTTTAAAAAATTAAAATTTTATTTTTCTTGCTCTTTTAAATGAAAAATTATTGATCAAACTTGGATTATTGAACTTGTAGCTATTGATTTGCTTGGGGAAAAAACTTAAGACTTTTTTAATGGGCTTTAATATATAAGGATTATTAAAATTTGGGGGTTTTTTTAATTTTGGGGACTCAAGTCATTGCTTAAATGACTTAACTATCGGACCGGCCAGTTGCGAATTTGTATTGGGGGCAGCATAGGCAGCTGTCCCTGTTGGATTTTTTTTAATATAGGTATAGGGGTAGGGCAGATGTGACGCCCCCAAAATAGGTCTACACAACCTATTTTAAATCGCCAAATACATGGTACAGAATCTAAATGCAAACTTCCTATAAAAACCTATTAACTGTCGTGTAAAATATGACAAGATATAAACTCTGAGTTTTAATACAATTATTGTCTCGTAGACAATATCCAAACTCAAATAAAGTTCTCATTACAATTATTATCACACAATTTTATAGAGTAATGAGGACTACAATAATAACCAACTTAGACCATCACTCCATTCCCCGACTAGTCCCAGCTATATTCTCATTTCTTAAAGAGAACAATGAAAGAAAAGGGTGAGCTCAACTAGCCCAGTAAAAAATATTATGACTAAGATAATGTAGAACAAATTATCATTAGTTCTCAACAGGAAAAAATTTGATAGAATACAATAGACAACAAGTTTTGGCTCAACAATAATGATGTCTACTATCTTCTATTAGGAGAGTCAAGTAGAGCATGATGTCTACTATCTTCTATGATTTAAAAGTTCATCATCAATATTTTATCCCTATAACACCAATCAATAATTATTTCCAATTAACGAGTTATCTATGCACTACGGGCCAAAGATAATCGTTTTTATCATCAATGGTCATGATCATGCCAAACTCATGTCCATCTATGTATTACGGGCCAAAGAAGACTTTCATCACAAACCTTTATCTGTAATATTAAAGGTCATGATTATACCAATACACAATTTCTAGTCATAATTATACCAATTAACAGTCCATCTTTGCACTGCGGGCCAAATATGACTTTCAGTACAATATAAACATGAGGATGTTGACAATGATATAAAAAGTCAATCAAGTGAGATTAAAGATAAATATTAGATATTTATAATTTAATTTATCCAGAGTTCAAGAATGTCCAAATTGTCAACATGATAACTAATTGTGGAGTAAAATTCAAGAATGATATTCATGTATCAAAAATAATTTGGACAGAAAATAAACCAATTTTGTCGTGAATAGTACCCCAAATGAAAATATTAAAATTTAATAAGAAATTTCATACCAATATTCCAATGAAATAATATTAGACGAAGCGCAAACTATTAAGGATATTCTACTAATTTCAAGGATTTTCACCATTTAATAATAAGGTTATGGAAACAAACAATAAGTTTGTACCATAAATGGAGAAAAATATGAAAGAAAACGATATCCCTTGACGAGTACAACAAAAATGATATTTCATACGAGTATGAAAGAATATACAAAACTGCAAATGGATTTTCACCCGTCATGCGGTAATCCGCGTAGACAAATCATTTTCATAACTTAATAAAGATTGAATATGAAGGGTTATTCACCAAGCATGCGGTAATCCGCATAGATAGGTTATTCTCACATATTAATAAAGAATGAATACGAAGGGTTATTGATCATCAGGCATGTGGCAATCCGCGTAGACAGGTTATTCCCACAGATTAATAAGGAATGAAATGACAACCCTTATGTGACGCCCCCAAAATAGATATACATCACACATCTTGAGTCGCCAAATACATGGTACAAAATTCAAATACAACTTAATAATACAACTGTCATGTAAAATACGACAAAACATAAACTGAGAGTTGTAAAACGAATATTGTCTTCTAGACAGTATTCAACTCAAATGGAGTCCTCAATACAATTATTATCACATTATTTCATAGAATAGTGAGGACTACTAATGCTATCATCTGGACCGCCTGTAAGACCCCAACTTTTCATAAATGAAATTGAATTTCCTCTATTTATTATTTTGAAATAGTAAGGGTTGATTTGATTAATGTAGTTAGTTATGGGTAAAATGCGCAAACATCTTAAATAAGCAAGTGGTTATAAAATATTCTTTATTGTCGGGAAATATTCGTTTGGTCGTGGAATATTCTTGCTGTCAGGGAATATTCGTACGACGGCGTAGCCTGGTGTGGGCCCCATAACTTAAAGTGATTGGATGAAGAAAACGACAAGTATAATTTCTTATAAATAACGGTGTAGTTGTTACCGTTAGCACTATTGGAATACCCGGTAGTTAAAACACAGTAATACGTGGTGTTGCACAGTAGCACACGGTATTGCACCAATTATTGATTCTTACGTAAGAAAGCACTACTCAATAATTGTTACAGTAATTACTGTTCAATATTTTATTTTATTGATTCAATAATTGTTACGTTGATATTTTATATTATTGTTGTTTCAATAATTATCACTACACAGTATTTTCTATTATCAGATCAATAATTCATATTATTTGAATAATATTATTAGAATGTCTAAAAAGTTCTATCTAAAGAGAGGTTTGGTCATCTAATTGCGCGCCGGTAAGTAAAAATTCTTATTGGAAGGCCCCCTCTTTCTTGGGAACGGCCTGGTTGTCAGTATTGTGATTCTGTAATATTATTTGTGAATAATTAATTATTGATTTATATGATAAGAAAAATATTCATTTTATGTGGATATAGATGGAGAAAATTTTTAATGTGACAATTGTTAAAAATTGATATTTTATCTTGTCTGATAAAATAATTCATTTATATATATTATTATATTATAATAATATAATAATGGTAATATTTTTACAATGAATGTGGAATATATGAATAAATGAAGAGAAAGAGTATTTTTGTTACTAAAAATATTTAAAACATATTTTTCATGTTTGTGGACCCCATTTCTTGACTGAAATGTGATTATAACCTGTAAAATCGTCCGTATGTAGATTTCGTTCAATTTCTGTTTGGAATTTGAAAAAACATAAACTTACAAAGTTGTAGAAAATTGAATTTCCTATGGAGTGGACATAAGATTTAAATTTTTATGATAAAAGAACTATTTATTATGAATTATTGAAGTTTCGGAATATTGAGTCTGAATTGATTTTTGGATTATAAAATAATTTTTTATGAAAAACATTTTTTGCAATTGGGTGGGCCCCACATGTGATATAAATGTGCTGAATTCAATTGGTCTAAGGTGGGCTTGAAATTTTTTAATTATATTAATATTTTATTAAATTTTCTACTTTGGTGTTCTAAGTATTTTCCTATAAATAGGGTGCTTAGGTTAGAATTGAAAATCACACTAGAAACTGAAGTTTTCTCTCACTATATTATCGACCGTATTCTTGTGAGTATTTTGATACTTTGAGTGTTGCAATACGGTGCAAGTTCCTTCAGCACTATATCCAGTATTTCAGTCAGAGGTACTGTCTTTTTGGAGGTAAGGGATGTTATTTTTTTTCATACATGATATTATTTCTTTCAATATCATTATGCCGAAATATTGGTCTGAATTTTTTATCAAATTTGGAATTTTTTGTGTCGGGGTTACTATTCACGTATACGGTACTATTCACATATACGACACTATTCACAAATACGGCACTATTCACAGAAAAATATAATTTTCTCTTCTTTGTCCCGGATGTCTATTTTTGTTACTAGCTTTGATTGTATCCATGTTTTGATCTTTATTCTTAAATTTTACTCCGCTATGGTATGTTATGGGGTATTTTTGAACATGGATAAACCGAAGTACGAATTCTTAATATTTGTTCTTTTGTCTCACTGGATTTGTTTTTTTAAAATATTTTTCATCAGCCTCAGTCCTAAATGATGATATTACTTAATATCTTTGGCCTGTAGTGCAAAGATAAATGATTAATTGATGAATATCTTTGGCCCGTAGTGCAAAGATGAACATGTGTTTAGATGAACATGACCAACTGGTGATACGAATGAATATCTTTGACCTGTAGTTCAAAGTTGAATATTTGATTCAAGATGTATATTGATTGATGTTACAGGGATAAAATATTGATGATGAACTTTTAAATATTAGAAGATAGTTGAATTCATTTTCTACTTAACTCTTCTAATGAATTGATGTTTCCGCTGCAGTTGTTGATCTAAAATTTGTTGTCTATTATATTCTATTAGATTTTCCCTGTTGAAGACTAACGATAATTTATTCTATATTATCTTAGTCATAATATTCTTTATTGGGCTAGTTGAGCTCACCCTTTCCTTTTTGTTTTATTTTTCTTCTTAGGAGGCGAGAATGTAGCGAGTAGTAGTCGGGGTATGGAATGATGGTTCTAGAAAGATGTTTTAGTAGTCCTTGTTGGTCGTTTTACCGATCAATATATGCGTGCAAGTATACACGGTCAACAAGTAATAAAGAGTAAGTAAAGTATCGTTCCCACGGAGAATTAACTAATAAAGTTCACCAAGCATTAACCCATAACCATTTCAGTCTTATTTAAACGAATGATTTGATATTTTTATTTAAACTATGAAATTAAATAAACCTAACTATTCCTAGAGTGAGACTAGATAATGAAGACTTGAGATTACAATTTCATCTATTGAATCAATTAAATCCACACACTTCATGTTAAGCCAAATTACTTGCACTGAATTGCTAGTCGAGAACACGAAAATAGAGTACAGCCATATCTCAATGTACCATACCACTATAAAATATAATCCCCAGTTGAAAGAATACACATGAACACCCAAATTACCTAAACCACTATATGTCTATGTGATTTACAAATAATTAGGGTTTAAACCCAAGTTCTCAAGTGACTACTAGTGGTGCTTTGGTATATGTCTATCCTAAGCACAAATCATACATCCCGTCACAATGTAGAACATATAATCACAAACTATCAAGATCAAATCTAAACCCATACTTCGTCTTTCAAGTTCATATGGGTTATCACAGTAATTGATGGCCAATCAACTAAGCAAATAAGCATGAATCTTAATAGACAATCCCCTAGAAATCAATAAGGTTAACAATGAAGTATATCAGATTAAACTAAGAAATAGAATCCATTGCAATCCCAGAATAGAGTTTAGATCATAGTTGAATCAAACCCACCATCCACATATTGAATAAACATCATAAAATTACAAATATGAATCAAAGAGAGGTTAAGTGTAGATAATTGAAATGCAAATCTGTTCTCCTGCTCCAAGATGGAATCTCTGATGCTTTCCAATTGCTTCAAGTCTTCAATCTAATCAACTCTAGAAATCACTACTCAAATCTGGAAATTAAAGAGAAGAAAGCAATATTAGCTACGTGATCCCCCAAGGGGTGGAATATGCCCTACATAATGAAAATATATCTAATATATAAGCCCTAATTGACCCCCACTCAGTTACGCTTCAAATTTACTAAATTAAATAAAGTCAGCAGCTTCAGTTAACGACGTGCGTGGCCGCGCGAGGCCATAGTGCTCCACAGGCGCGGGCGCGCCTAGTAACATTTTCTGGCTCTGCAGGTGTGTGGCGCGGGCGCGCGCTTCCTAGCTCTTTTGGTCGCGCGGCTCTTGAACTCTGCACTCTTTGCTCTGCTGCTGCTGCTTGTTCCTTCCATGCTCAATTTCTTTTGTCCAATCAACTCTTGTGTCATGCCATCACTGATCTCATGCCGCATTCCAACGCCGAGCTATGTCATTTCCTGCACTTTTACACCAGAGGGGTTCTCAATACATGCAATGCAAAATAACACGAAATGCAACTAAAAACACACTAAAATGTACTTGAGATGGGCATAGTTCTCGTGAATTTATATCCAATAAGTAGGTATAAAACCCACTTATCAAATACCCCCAAACTTGAACTATTGTTTTCCCTCAAGCAATGCAACATAATGCAATCTACATGCTATGCAAGCTACACTACTATGCAAATAAATCCCCAGATTTCCAGCCATGTTAAGAATTACAATATGAAATGCCTCAAAGAAATATCAAGATCCAAGAACAAAGCATCAAACTAAGCTATAGGCATAATAACATATAATCAGATAATCCTAACCTGCTATAAAGATGTTATGTGTGTGTGTGTTGTGTTCACAGATAAGCTTGACAAAGGTAAAGACTACACATGTTATACTGCTTAAGAAAGAAAATTGAAGTTCAAATCAAGAACTATGCATACAAATGAAACAACAACTACTCCAACACATCAATACAAACTAAGGTTCAACAATGGGTTTAGTCTGCTTTATTTTTACTCACGAGGGAGATTTTCACACTTTCCCGCGGTATTTATTGATTTTTTTTCTTTTTCCCATGACTGTGCAATGCCTCATTCCATTAGGCTAACAGTGCTACCCCTTAGCGAGCTTTCAACCAACGACTCCCAAACCATAAAAGACCTTAGCGCGCTAGGTGTAAAGACAATTCCCTCGGGTGTACTTGCTCAAGTAACAAAGGCCCCAAAACAAGACTAGCCACGGTAATTTTTCATATTTTTCTCCTTTTTTTTCTTTTTTTTTAATTTAATTTTTTTATAGCAAGCATATCCATGTGTTTCCAAAGTTTGAGTATCAGTGTTTTCATAGTCAATGTTCACTTCCTACATAATTCAATTATTAAGAATAACATTTTCTTCTCAACAGCCAAACAAATTAATCTTTTACCAACAAGCAAACATGAACACTTATGTGCTAACCGGTAGCATCTAAACAACAAGCATAAATCACATCATGTATAAAATTATAATTAAGCTTAAGTTATCAACCACGTTCAAAAATCAATCAAATTTCTATATCATCAATGGCCATATTGGAATTCAACCGACTAAAAACATGAGAATATGCTATGTAATGCAACTAAACACATACTAAGTAAACAAGACAAAAGAAAACTAAAAAAAAAAATTTATGCCAAAAATTTAACTAGCAAGATACTAAAATACCACTACTATGCAACCTAAACATGCAATAAAACTATATGCAGCTATCTATATGCAACAACTACTAACTACAACCCAATACCCCCAAAATTAAAATTAATAATGCCCTCGTTGTAATGAAAAGTGAAAAAATACTCCCCTAAGTGGCAATGTCATCTCCATTTTCCTCCTCATGATCCGATGGTATATCAAGCGTTGGATAAGTTTGAGATATTCTATAGTTTGAAACTGAGTGTGGGCTTCGAACTGTCCGAATGTTGGAGTCAGAAATTCTAAAAGTTGAGCAGTATTTGATTTCTATGACTGAGCTATGGCGCGGTCGAGCTGTGTTTGGCTTGCAGTTGGGCGCGATAGCGCTACCCTATACTCTTGCAGCTTCTATTTTGTTTGACTTCTGTTTGATCCTGAATGCTTATAGCAATTGGATTGAACCTGAGAGGAGAAACAATAAAACTATTATTAAGACTTACCACTATCTAACATCTACTAAATAAGAAAATGTAAATAAAAATTAAATAAGGAGGGAGAAAGATTGGATGGGGTGCCTCCCATCTAGCGCTCGATTTATAGTCCGTTAGCTGAACTCTTTTCTTGACACCGCTATCCGATTCCTCTACGATAAGCTAGGAACCTTCCATCCATTAGAACCGCTAAGTGCTTTCGTAGGTTCCCCACCATGAGAGTCTGTGAATTGAAGCTACCTAGCATATTTCCTGTACATGATGTCCCTAGTTTCATTGCATCGCCAGGTGCTTCTCTCGTTATATATGTGAATAGATTTTTGCATTGAGGCATGAAACATACAACGTGATTTTCTTCTTCTATTATCTCTTCCTCAGCCCACCATGGTTTGTAAGAGGCCTCATAATCGCATAAATTCTTGCTTTGGATGTGACTACCAAGGGGACATGGGTGTGCAAAATTCACTGAATTTTTCAACTCTAACTGAGAAGGCACTTGGGGTATTATACAAGTCAGCTCATGTTCTTCATTTTCCACACCCCGAATGTCCACTCCTTTCAGTTCATTCAGTGGTATGTAAACTTCTGGCTCTCCATCAGTTTCATCGTCCATGTCATAGCACCAATTGCTTGGAGGGCGATTGTTCAAGGCTTTGAACATTTGATCCATATGATTCTGAAGATTTCGAATTGACCTCTCTTACTCGATCATCTTCTCCTTAGTTGATGCTATAAATTTGAACCACAAATCCTCCAATCTTGAATTATCTTGTTCAACTTCGAAATCCATGTATTGAGGACCATTCATTGAGGAGTTAATTAGTTGTTCCATCTGTCTGTTAAGGTTTTGGCTTGATAACTCCTGACTCATCATCATCTCTTCATGGTCTGCTATGCTTTTTGACATGAATTCCTTCAACTCAAAATTTTCTTCTTATTGCATTGGAGGTGGATATGAGAAATTTGATGGATATGTTGGACTTAGAACGCAGTCTTGGTCTTGATAGTTACAATTCCATTCATAATTTGGGTGATACCCCCAACCTTGATGATAATTAGGATAAACATAGTTGTTGAAGTAATCACCCCCAAATTGTACTTGTCCAACACTGATGTTGCAGTTGTAACTCAGATGCTCGCCAGCACAATATTCACATGTAACTGCTATCTCTCGCGTGCGTTGGGCTGGAAGAATATCCATCATCTCCAAAAGTGTTGCAATTTGTGCTGACAATGTAGAAAACACATTGAGTCCTTCAGTGCTTATGTCCCTTAGTTGAGGCATATTCGCATAAGGCCATTGATAAGCAAAGTCATCCATGGTACCTGAAAAGAGAGAAATATAAGAAGATAATTAAAACAAAATAAAAATGTTTAAATTAAGACCAATTTGATTAAAATTAATGTTGGCAAAAATTTATTAAGTTAATTCCCCGGCAACGGCGTCAAAAACTTGTTGGTCGTTTTACCGATCAATATATGTGTGCAAGTATACACGCTCAACAAGTAATAAAGAGTAAGTAAAGTATCGTTCCCACGGAGAATTAACTAATAAAGTTCACCAAGCATTAGCCCATAACCATTTCAGTCTTATTTAAACGAATGATTTGATATTTTATATTTAAACTATGAAATTAAATAAACCTAACTATTCCTAGAGTGGGACTAGATAGTGAAGACTTGATATTACAATATCATCTATAGAATCAATTAAATCCACACACTTCATGTTAAGCCAAATTATTTGCACTAAATTGCTAGTCGAGAACACAAAAATAAAGTACAGCCATATCTCAATGTACCATACCCATATCAAATATAATCCCTAGTTGAAAGAATACACATAAACACCCAAATTACCTAAACCACTATATGTCTATGTGATTTACAAATAATTAGGGTTTAAACCCAAGTTCTCAAGTGACTACGAGTGGTGCTTCGGTATATGTCTATCATAAGCACAAATCATACATCCCATCACAATGTAGAACATATAATCACAAACTATCAAGATCAAATCTAAACCCATACTTCGTCTTTCAAGTTCATATGGGTTATCACAGTAATTGATGGCCAATCAACTAAGCAAATAAGCATGAATCTTAATAGACAATCCCCTAGAAATCAATAAGGTTAACAATGAAGTATATCAGATTAAACTAAGAAATAGAATCCATTGCAATCCCAGAATAGAGTTTAGATCATAGTTGAATCAAACCCACCATCCACATATTGAATAAACATCATAAAATTACAAATATGAATCAAAGAGAGGTTAAGTGTAGATAATTGAAATGCAAATCTGTTCTCCTGCTCCAAGATGAAATCTCTGATGCTTTCCAATTGCTTCAAGTCTTCAATCTAATCAACTCTAGAAATCACTACTCAAATCTGGAAATTAAAGAGAAGAAAGCAATATTAGCTACGTGATCCCCCAAGGGGTGGAATATGCCCTACATAATGAAAATACGTCTAATATATAAGCCCTAATTGACCCCCACTTAGTTACGCTTCAAATTTACTAAATTAAAATAAAGTTAGCAGCTTTAGTTAACGACGCGCACGGCCGTGAGAGGCCATAGTTCACCACAGGCGCGGGCACGCCTGGTAACATTTTTCGGCTCTGCAGGTGTGTGGCGCGGGCGCGCGCTTCCTGGCTATTTTGGCCGCGCGGCTCCTGAACTCTACACTCTTTGCTCTGCTGCTGCTGCTTGCTCCTTCTATGCTCAATTTCTTTTGTCCAATCAACTCTCGTGTCATGCCATCACTGATCTCATGCCGCATTCCAACGCCGAGCTATGTCATTTCCTGCACTATTACACCAGAGGGGTTCTCAGTACATGCAATGCAAAATAACATGAAATACAACTAAAAACGCACTAAAATATACTTGAGATGGGTATAGTTCTCGTGAATTTATATCCTATAAGTAGGTATAAAACCCACTTATCAGTCCTCACCATTTTTGTAAAATAAAGTATCAATAATTGTAATGAGGACTTATTTGAGTGTGGATATTGTCTACAAGACAATATTTATATTTTAAACTCACAGTTTAAGTGTTGTCATATTTTGCACGACAATTGTATTAATAAAGTTGTAGTTGTTTCTGTACCATGTATTTGGCGACTCAGAATGGGTGATCTATACCTATTTTGGGGGCGTCACAGTTGGTATCAGAGCTTAGGGATATGGTCTCTGGCGAAGATCGGGAAATAGAACTAGGAGGGGATAGACGAGTAAATCCTTCGCTAGTATGTCCTACCTAAGCTTATTTATTGGTTGGTCAGAGTATAGGGTTATTATCTTGCATGTCAATTTCTTTAATTAACCCTTGTTTTGTGGCAGTATTTAAGAATGGCAGCTGAAAATATTAATGATGGAGTAAATGAGACCGTGGAGACACCATTAATCACCAATGAGGAGAATGTGCAACAGGCCGGCAATGTTCCTCCTGTAAATAACACCACTGAGCAGACGATGAATGATGAGATGTTTAGAAGCTTTTTGCGATTCATACAAAACTAGACGAGGGAGACTCCTGTTCAAAATACAGGTAGAAATAATGGCAACACACAGCTGGTCACAGCCAAACAATTCAAAGAGTTGGGACCACCAGAATTCTGGGGAAAGTTAGATCCGATTAAGGCAGAAACGTGGGTCAAGCAAATTACCAAGATATTCGATGTCTTGGGATGCACGGAGGAACAGAAGGTTCTATTTTCCACCTTTATGTTCCGTAATGAAGCAGATTACTATTGGGAATCTATGAAGCGTACCCATCTAGCCGCACTCAGCATGTCTTGGGAGACATTTCAGAAACTGTTCAATGACAAGTACTTTCCTAAAAGTATTCGTCATATGAAGGAGGTGGAGTTTATTAGGCTGTAACAGAACAACATGACGATGTCCCAGTACGAGACGAAGTTCGCGGAGTTATCCAGGTTTGTACCTCATTTGGTGGAGAATGAGGAACGTATGACGCGGATGTTTCTGAGAGGTTTGAAACCCGACATACGTCAGTATCTCATTTCTCATAAATTTTCTCTATATTCAGATGTTATCAATAGGGCTCAATTATTAGAGTGAGATAATGAGTACGTTCAACCGAGGGACCACAACCAGGATCGTACCGATGACAGCAGTCATCGGAGCAATGATAACCAGCGGGGAAAGAAGAACACGGACAAAAACGGTAACCATTCTGGTGGTAATCGTGGCCATGAAAATAGAAGAAGCGAGTGGGGGGAGATTTTAAAAAGAGTAAATTAAACAATGACAATGTGAAGACGTCAGCACCAGCAGCAACTGGTTCTAAGGGAGAAAAATACCACCAGTCGTATGCTACAAATGCAGAAAAGAGGGACATATCAGCCCAAACTGTCCACAACAGTTCAGGGTATGTTATAATTGTGGAAAAGAAGGACATATCGTTCGAGATTGTACTGTAGCAAAACCAAGTCCAGCGGGGATGGTTACTCAAAAAGCTGTCCCAGAAAAGTCAAAGTCGACGGTTCCTGGAAGAGCGTTTGTCGTGATTGGTCAAAATGCAAGGAACCCAAACGAGGTGATTACGGGTAAGCTAATTATAAACTCTTGCGAAGTTTATACCTTACTAGATACCGGCTCTACCCATTCATTTATCTCTCCTGCTTGTGCTCAACGTTTAAACTTGACTCTGGAAAATTAGACTTTGACTTATATGTGGAGACTCCGTTAGGAGAAACCTTCATTACATCTACTGTTTATAAATCTTGTTTGATCTAAGTTGGCACCATCACATTACCTGTTGACCTTATCTCTTTAAAGATACTTGCATTTGACGTGATTTTAGGGATTGATTGGTTAACTACTCATCATGCCAAAATTGATTATTTTCGTAAGGTTGTTAGTTTTCATATTCCTAACCAACCTGTTATGCGAATTCAAGTAACTAAATCACTAAAATCAATCACTGTCATATCAAGCCATAAAGCCATTCATTTATTGAAAAACGGATGTCAAGCTTTCTTATCACATGTTATGGATTTGAATAAAGACACGCCAAATTTGAATAATATTTCTGTTGTTAGTGAATTTCCCGATGTATTTCCTGAAGAACTTCATGGTCTACCCCCAGAACGTGAAGTTGAATTCTTTATTGACCTTGAACCTGGTACAAAGCCCATTTCTAAAACCCCATATCGAATGGCTCCTATTGAACTTCAGGAGTTAAAGGTCCAACTACAGGAGTTGTTGGACATCGGTTTCATTCGTCCTAGTACATCTCCTTGGGGTGCTCCTATTTTATTTGTAAAGAAGAAAGACGGGAGTATGCGACTTTGTATTGATTTCCGGGAATAGAACCATGTCACCATCAAGAATAGGTATCCGCTACCTCGCATTGATGAACTGTTTGACCAGTTGCAAGGAGCACAATTCTTTTTAAAGATCGATCTTCATTCTGGATATCATCATCTGAAGATTAAAACTGAGGATATTCCGAAGACTGCCTTCGGAACTCGGTGCGGGCATTATGAATTTCTAGTCATGTCTTTTGGATTGACTAATGCTCTTGCGGCTTTCATGGATATGATGAACCGAGTATTCAAGGAATATTTGGATCAGTTCGTTGTTATCTTTATTGATGACATCCTCATATATTCCAAAAGTCGTGAAGATCATGAGCACCATTTGAAGCTGGTACTCCAAAGGCTTCGTGAAAACAAGCTATATGCCAAGTTGAAGAAATGAGAGTTCTGGCTTGAGGAAGTAGCATTCCTTGGACACATGGTGTCAAAACATGGAGTATCTGTTAACCCGGCGAAGATTGAAGCAATACAAACTTGGGAGCAACCGAAGTCGGTGACCGAAGTACGTAGCTTTCTGGATTTAGCTGGTTATTATCGGAGATTTGTGGAAGGATTTTCTCAAATCGCTACTCCATTAACTAAGCTGACTCGGAAAGATATAAAATTCGTATGGAGCGAGGAATGCGAGAAGAGTTTTCAATAGCTTAAGAGGAGACTCATTTCGGCACTTGTTCTAACAATACCATCTGGTTCGGATGGATTTGTTATCTACAGCGATGCTTCAGGCAAAGGGTTAGGATGTGTTCTCATGCAACATTGGAAGGTCATAGCTTACCTCGCGACAACTCAAAGAATATGAGAGGAATTACCCTACTCATAATCTAGAGTTGGCAGCAGTCATTTTCGCATTGAAAATCTGGAGGCACTATCTATATAGGGAGAAAGTGGAGATATATTCCGACCATAAAAGCCTCAAATATTTCTTCACCCAAAAAGAACTCAACATGCGGCAACGACGTTAGCTCGAGCTGTTGAAAGATTATGACCATACCATTCAATACCATCCTGGAAAAGCAAACGTGGTAGCTGACGCGTTGAGTAGAAGATCATATGCGGGAACGAGTGCGATGTTGTTAACACAAAGGCCCATTTTGTGTCATTTACAAAAGATGAAGATAGAATTCAAGGCCCATGAATTTCGTTACAGGTCTTCCAAAGATTTCTCAAGGCATAGATGTTATTTGGGTTATTGTTGATAGATTAACCAAGTCTACTCATTTCTTGCCAATACGGGAGACTTATTCCCTTGAACGTCTTGCTCTTATGTACGTGAATGAGATTGTGAGGTTGAATGGCATGCCAGTATCCATAATTTCGGATCGTGACCCAAGATTCACTTCACGATTTTGGGTTAGCTTGCAGAAAGCTATGGGCACGGATTTACGATTCAGTTCGACAGACCATCCTCAAACGGACGGACAATCAGAGAGGACTATCCAAACTATTGAAGATCTATTAAGACTCTGTGTCCTGAACTACAAAGGGAGTTGGGATAAGTATTTATCATTGGTGGAATTCTCCTACAACAACAGTTATCAGGCAAGTATAGGTGTGGCTCCATTTGAAGCATTGTATGGACGAAAATGTCACTCTCCAGTATGTTGGGACGCGGTGGGTAAAGCAACATTGTTGGGACCAGAGTTGGTACATATGACTACAGAAAAGATCCAAATGATTCGACAACATATACAAACGGCCCAGGATCGACAAAAGAGTTATACGGATCTTCATCGAAAGGACGTAGAATTTAATATTGGGGATCATGTATTTTTACGTGTTACTCCATGAAAGGGAGTTACAAGATTTGGAAAGAGAGGAAAGCTCAATCCACGATTTATTGGTCCATTTCAGATTCTTGACCGAGTAAGAAATTTGGCCTATAGACTCGCGTTACCTCCAAGCATGTCTCGTGTTCATAATATTTTTCACATATCTGTGCTTTGTAGATATGTGAAAGACCTAAACCACATTATTGAGTTAGAACCAGACGAGATAGTTGAAGACTTAACATACGAAGAGGTACCTATTAAGATCTTGGATAGGAAAGAGCATGTCCTACGTACAAAGGTCATACCACAAGTCAAAGTTTTGTGGAGGAACCATGCTATTGAGGAAATGACCAGGGAATTGGAAACGAAAATGAAAGCGAGGTACCCTCACCTTTTCGAAATACCAGGTATGTATGTCAATTTCGAGGACGAAATTTCATAAGGAGGGGAGGTTGTAAGACCCCAACTTTTCATAAATGAAAATGAATTTTCTCTATTCATTATTTTGAAATAGTAAGGGTTGATTTGATTAATGTGGTTAGTTATGGATAAAATACGCAAACATCTTAAATAAGCAAGTGGTTATAAAATATTATTTGTTGTCGAAAAATATTCGTTTGGTCGTGGAATATTCTTGCTGTCGGGGAATATTCGTACGACGGCGCAGCCTGGTGTGGGCCACATAACAGAAAGCGATTGGATGAATAAAATGACAAGTATAAGTTTTTATAAATAACGGCGTAGTTGCTACCATTAGCACTGTTGGAATACCCGGTGGTTAAAACACAGTAATACGTGGTGTTGTACAGTAGCACACGGTATTGTACCAATTATTGATTCTTACGTAAGAAGGCACTACTCAATAATTGTTACAGTAATTACTGTTTAATATTTTATTTTATTGATTCAATAATTGCTACGTTGATATTTTATATTATTATTGTTTCAATAATTATCACTACACAGTATTTTTCATTATCATATCAATAATTCATATTATTTGAATAATATTATTAGATAGCATTATTAGCAATGTCTAAAAAGTTTTATCTAAAGAGAGGTTTGGTCATCTAATTACGCGCCGGTAAGTAAGAATTCTTATTGGAAGGCCCCCTCTTTCTTGGGAACGGCCTGGTTGTCAGTATTGTGATTCTGTAATATTATTTGTGAATAATTAATTATTAATTTATATGATAAGGAAAATATTCATTTTATGTGGATATAGATGGAGAAAATTTTTAATGTGACAATTGTTAAAAATTGATATTTTATCTTGTCTGATAAAATATTTCATTTATATATTATTATTATATTATAATAATATAATAATGGTGATATTTTTACAATGAATGTGGAATATATGAATAAATGAAGAGGAAGAGTATTTTTTGTTACTAAAAATATTTAAAACATGTTTTTCATGTTTGTGGACCCCATTTCTTGACTGAAATGTGATTATAACTTGTAAAATCGTCCGTATGTAGATTTCGTTCAATTTCTGTTTGGAATTTGAAAAAACTTAAACTTACAAAGTTGTAGAAAATTAAATTTCCTATGGAGTGGATATAAGATTTAAATTTTTATGATAAAAGAACTATTTATTATGAATTATTGAAGTTTCGGAATATTGGGTCTGAATTGATTTTTGGATTATAAAATATTTTTTTTATGAAAAATGTTTTTTTGCAATTGGGTGGGCCCCACATGTGATATAAATGTGTTGAATTCAGTTGGTCTAAGGTGGGCTTGAAAATTTTTAATTATATTAATATTTTATTAAATTTTCTCATTTGGTGTTCTAAGCATTTTCCTATAAATAGGGTGCTTATGTTAGAATTGAAAATCACACTAGAAACTAAAGTTTTCTCTCACTATATTATCGACTGTATTCTTGTGAGTATTTTGATACTTTGAGTGTTGCAATACGGTGCAAGTTCCTTCAGCACTATATCCAGTATTTCAGTCAGAGGTACTATCTTTTTGGAGGTAAGGGATGTTATTTTTTTTCATAAATAATATTATTTCTTTCAATATCATTATGCCGAAATATTGGTCTGAATTTTTTTTATCAAATTTAGAACTTTTTGTGTCGGGATTACTATTCACGTATACGGTACTATTCACATATACGGCACTATTCACAAATACGACACTATTCACAGAAAAATAAAATTTTCTCTTCTTTGTCCCGGATATCTATTTTTGTTACTAGCTTTGATTGTATCCATGTTTTGATCTTTATTCTTAAATTTTACTCCGCTATGGTATGTTATGGGGTATTTTTGAACATGGATAAACCAAAGTACAAATCCTTAATATTTATTCTTTTATCTCACTGAATTCGTTTTTTTTAAAATATTTTTCATCATCATCAGTCCTAAATGATGATATTACTTAATATCTGTGGCCTGTAGTACAAAGATGAATGATTAACTGATGAATATCTTTGGCCCGTAGTGCAAAGATGAATATGTGTTTAGATGAACATGACCAACTGGTGATACAAATGAATATCTTTGGCCTGTAGTGCAAAGATGAATATTTGATTCAAGATGTATATTGATTGATATTGCAGGGATATAATATTGATGATGGACTTTTAAATATTAGAAGATAGTAGAATTCATTCTCTACTTAACTCTTCTAATGAATTGTTGTTTCCGCTGCAGTTGTTAATCTAAAATTTGTTGTCTATTATATTCTATTAGATTTTTCCCTGTTGAAGACAAATGATAATTTGTTCTATATTATCTTAGTCATAATATTCTTTATTGGGCTAGTTGAGCTCACCCTTTTCCTTTTTGTTCTATTTTTCTTCTCAGGAGGCGAGAATGTAGCGAGTACTAGTCGGGGTATGAAATGATGGTTCTAGAAAGATGTTTTAGTAGTCCTCACCATTTTTATAAAATAAAGTATCAAAAATTATAATGAGGACTTATTTGAGTGTGGATATTGTCTAGAAGATAATATTTGTATTTTAAACTCACAGTTTAAGTGTCGTCGTATTTTGCACGATAATTGTATTAATAAAGTTGTAGTTGTTTCCGTACCATGTATTTGGCGACTCAGAATGGGTGATGTATATCTATTTTGGGGGCATCACACCGTCACTCTGTTCTCCGACTAGTCCCGGCTACGTTCTCATTTCCTGAAGAGGGCAATGAAAGCAAAAGTGTGAGCTCAACTAGCCCAGTAAAAAATATTATGACTAAGATAATGCAGAATAATTTATCGTTAGTCTTCAACAATGTTAAACTGATAAAATATAACAAACATCAAGTTTAACTGCAGCGAAACAAGCAACCTATTAGAAAAGTCAAGTAGAGAATAAAATCTACTATCTTCTATGATTTAAAAGGTTTTTCATCACTTTTATTGTTGAGACTTAGGTTAATAAATAATTCACATCTTCCCTGCACTACGGCTAAAGATATTCATTAGTATCACGACCACAAATTATCCATGCACTACGGACCAAGGATATTTGTATATTCATCAATGGTCATGATCATGCCAACAACTGTCCATCAATACACTATAGGCCAATGAGGACTTTTACCACATCATTTATAATATTACGGTCATGATTATACCGAATAATCTCTGGTCATAATTATACCAAGTCATCTGTCCATCTATGCACTACAGGCCACAGATGACTTTCAACATAATATAAACATGAGGATGATGACAATGATATAAGAATTCAATAAAACAAGTTCAAGGATAAATTTTTAAAGATTTATAATTTAATTTATCCAGAAATCAATAACGTCCAAATTGTCAACATGATACTGCTTTGTAAAGTAAAATTCAAGAATAATATTGTACCAAAAATAATTTGGACCGAAAAAGAATCAATTTTTATCATGAATAGTATCCCAGGTGAATAGTATTTCAGGAATAGATACCCCGTGAATAGTATTTCAGGAATAGTAACCCCGTGAATAGTACTCTTGCATGAAAAAGTTAAAACTTATCAAGAATGCTCAGAATAATATTTTCATGAAAAGATAATGGATGAAGCACAAATATCAAGGATATTCTACTAATTTTATGGAGTATAGAAGCTAAAATTTTAACAAACGAGTATAGAATTCGAAATCTGAAATAAAATAATATTACTTACATACTACAGAGTATGGAAGAAAATATTATTTCAAGCGAATATTGAACAGAAATAACATCCCTTACTTTGAAAAGAAGAGTATTCCAACTGGTATAGCGGTGATATTCTTGAAGAAAACTTTCACTGTTTTCTACGCTCAAAACTTTCTAAAACTCTAAAAAAATACGCTCAAGATTATAGAAGAAGAATTCTCTGATTCTGGTGTATTTTTCAATTCTAACTTAAGTGCCTATTTATAGAAAAATGCTAGAACGCCATAGGAGACTAAAATAATAATAAAAAATTATTATTTTATTTTTTTCAATCTTTACGTCCACCCACCAAATGAGCAGCCAACTTGGAACAAAATTTCAGCCCACAAGTTTGAAAAACAAAAGTGTTTGAAAAACAAAAGTGGGTCCCACCCAATTTTAATAAAAAAATATTTTATTTTCTGAAACTTCAGTAATTCATAATAAATAGCCCTTTTATCAGAAAAATATGAATTTTATGTCTATTCCACACGAAAATCAAATTCTCTACAACTTTGCAGAAGAAAGTATTTCCAAATTCCAAACAAAAAATATCCGAATTTCACAAACGGATGATTTTCAACACCTCTTAAAATTTATAACAAATCATACGCTAATTTTTAACGGTTCAAAATTTGTGGACATATACTCAACTTATATATGTATAACATATCCAAAAATCATAACGATCCAACGGTCGGATCAAAATTATAACGCACACAATAGAGCTTTAAGAACACTGATTTGATTTTTAATACCTCCATTCCGACAAAAGACCTCAACATTAATTTCTTCATTTATATCAACATAAAAATTTATATTTCCTTATCATATAAATTAATAATTAATTATTCACAAATAATATTACAGAATCACAATTATGACAACCAGGCCGTTTTCAGAAAAGAGTGGATTTTCAATAACGATTTCTCCTTACTGGCGCGCAATTAGGTGACCAAACCTCTCCTTGACAGAACTTTCTAAACATTGTCAATAATGTTATCTAATAACATTATTCAAATAATATGAATTATTGATCTGATAATGGGAAATACTGTGCAGTGATAATTATTGAATCAACAATAATATAAAACATCAACGTAGCAATTATTGAATCAATAAAATAAAATATTGAACAGTAATTACTGTAACAATTATTAGGTAGTGCCTTCTTACGTAAAAATCAATAATTCAAAAATACTGTGCAATACCGTGTGCTACTGTGCAACCCCGCATATTACTATATTTTATCCACCGGGTATTCTAACAGTTAACGGTAAAATTTTTGCCGTTATTTTATAAAAAGATATTTTTGTCGTTTTCTCAATCCGACAATAATTCCGTTGTGGGGTCCACCAATGATTGTGTCGTCGTACGAATATTTTCTGTTAAAACGAATATTCCCTTACCAATCGAATATTATATAACAACTTGCGTATTTTGTAAAATTTATAAATATTACCCACAACTATAACATTATATCAAATTCACTCCATAATATTCAAAAATGATATTAATAGAAAATTCATCTTTATTCATAAAAGTTGGGGTCTTAAAACCTCCTCTTCTTATGAAATTTCGCCCTTGAAATTTGGGTACGTACCTGGTATGTCGAAGAGGTAAGGATACCTTGATTTCATTTCAGATTCTAACTCCCAGGTCATTTTCTCAACATCGTGGTTTCTCCACAAAACTTTGACTTGAGGTATAACCTTGGAGCTTAAAATATGCTCCTTCTTATTCAAGATTTTAACAGGAACCTCTTCATACGTTAAATCTTCCGCTATTTTGTCTGGTTCTAACTCAATAATGTAGTTCGGGTTTTTCACATATTTACGTAACATAGATATGTGAAAAACGTTATGAACACGAGACATACTTGGCAGTAAAGTGAGTCTATAGGCCACAGTTCCTACTCGATCGAGGATTAAAAATGGGTCAATGAATCGAGGATTGAGCTTTCCTCTCTTTCCAAATCTCGTAACTCCTTTCTATGGAGTAACACGTAACAACACATGTTCTCCAATATTGAATTCTACGTCCTTTTGATGAAGATCAGCATAACTCTTTTGTCGATCTTGTGAGGTTTTTATACGTTGTCGGATCGTTTGAATCTTTTCCGTAGTCATACGCACCAACTCCGGTCCTAACAACGTTGCTTCACCCACCTCATCCCAGCATACCGGAGAACGACACTTTCTTCCATACAACGCCTCGAATGGAGCCATGCCAATACTTGTTTGATAACTGTTGTTGTAGAAAAACTCCACCAATGGTAAGAACTTGTTACAACTTTCCTTGAAGTCAAGGACACAGAGTCTTAATAGATCTTCAAGAGTTTGAATAGTCCTCTCTGACTGCCCGTCCGTTTGAGGATGATAAGCCGAACTAAATCGTAAATTCGTGCCCATAGATTTTTGCAAACTAACCCAAAATCTTGATGTGAATCTTGGGTCTCGATCAGAAACTATGCTTACTGGCACACCATGCAATCTTACAATCTCGTTTATGTACATACGAGCAAGACGTTCAAGTGTATAAGTTTCTCGTATAGGTAAGAAATGAGCCGACTTGGTCAATTTATCAACAATGACCCAAATCGCATCTATACCTTGAGAAACCTTGGGAAGACCAGTAACGAAATCCATGGTAATGTGCTCCCACTTCCATTCTGGAATTTCAAGTGGTTGCAATGGACCTTTTGGTACTTGATGCTCCGCCTTGACTCGTTGACAAGTTAAACACATTAAGATAAACTCCGCGATCTCTCTCTTCATATTGCTCCACCAAAATATATGTCCAAGATCATGATACATTTTCTTACTCCCAGGATGGATTGCAAACGGTGTGTTGTGCGCCTCCATCATGATTTTATATTTTAAATCACGGTCGTTAGGAACACAAAGTCTGAAGTTGACTCGAAGTATTCATTCTTCATCGATTCTTGCTTCCGGCATAGCACCTTTTTGCACTTTCTTCCTCATACGCATCAGCTCCAGATCTGTAGCTTGAGCAGCTTTAACTTTATCGATTAAAGTCAGTTCTACTCGTATATTTGCTATCAATATATGGGTCCCTGGAGTCTTTAACTCTATCTCCATCCTTTGCAAGTCATATAAAATGGTCCTTTGCGTTGACAATATCGCACTCGTACCCGCATATGATCTTCTACTCAATGTATCAGCTACTACGTTCGCTTTACTAGGATGGTATTGAATGGTATGATCATAATCTGTCAACAGTTCAAACCAACGTCGTTGTCGCATGTTGAGTTCCTTTTGGGTGAAGAAATATTTGAGACTTTTATGATCCGTAAAGATCTCCACTTTCTCCCCATACAAGTAATGACTCCAAATTTTAAGTGCGAAGACAACAGCTGCCAACTCTAGATCATGAGTAGGATAATTCCTCTCATATTCTTTGAGTTGCCGAGAGGCATAGGCTATGACTTTCCCATATTGCATGAGAACACATCCTAACCCTTTGCCCAAAGCATCACTGTAGATGACAAATCCCTCCGAGCCAGATGGTATTGTCAAAACAGGTGCTGAAATGAGTCTCCTCTTGAGTTCTTGAAAACTCTTCTCATATTCCATGCTCCAACCGAATTTTGTATCTTTTCGAGTCAGCTGAGTTAGTGGAGTAGCGATTCGAAAAAACCCTTCTACAAATCTCCGATAATAACCAGCTAAGCCGAGAAAGCTACGTACTTCGGTTACTGATTTAGGTTGCTTCCAGCTTTGAATAGCTTCAATCTTTGCTGGGTCAACAGATATTCCATGACTTGATACTACATGCCCAAGGAATGCTACTTCCCCAAGCCAGAACTTGCATTTCTTCATCTTGACATAAAGCTTGTTTTCACGAAGCTTTTGGAGTATCAGCCTCAAGTGTTGCTCAAGATCTTCACGGCTTTTGGAATATATGAGGATTTCATTAATAAAGACAACCAAAAAGTGATCCAAATATTCCTTGAATACTTGATTCATCATATCCATGAAGGCAACAAGAGCATTAGTCAATCCAAAAGATATGACTAGAAATTCATAATGCCCGTACCAAGTTCTGAAAGTCGTCTTTGGAATGTCATCGGTTCTAATCTTTAACTGATGATATCGAGAACGAAGATCGATCTTTGAAAAGAATTTGGCGCCTTGCAACTGGTCAAGCAGGTCATCAATACGTGGTAATGGGTACCTATTCTTGATGGTGACATGATTCAACTCAAGATAATCAATATAAAGTCGCATACTCCCATCCTTCTTCTTCACGAATAGAACAGGAGCACCCAAGGAGACGTACTAGGATGAATGAAACCGATGTCTAACAATTCCTATAATTGGATCTTTAACTCCTGAAGTTCAATAGGAGCCATTCGATATGGGGCTTTAGAAATGGGTTTTGTACCAGGTTCAAGGTCGATACAAAATTCAATTTCTCGCTCTAGGGGTAGGCTAGGAAGTTCTTCAGGGAATACGTCAGGAAATTTATTAACAATAGAAATATCATTCAAAACTGACGTATTTTTGTTTAAATCCGTGACATGAGCTAAGAAAGTTTGACATCCGTTTTTTAATAAAATAATAGCTTTATGGCTTGAGATGACAGTGACTGATTTTACTGGTTTGGTTGCTTGAATTCGCATAATAGGTTGTTTAGGAATATGAAAGCTAACAACCTTACGAAAACAATCAATTTTTACATGATGAGTAGTTAACCAATCAATCCCTAGAATTACGTCAAATGCAAGTATTTTTAATGAAATAAGATCGACAGGTAATGTGAGGGTACCGATTTGAACCAAACAAGACCTATAAACAGTGGATGTAATGAAGGTTTCTCCCAACGGAGTTTCAACAGATAAGTCAAAGTCTAATTTCTCCAGAGTCAAATTTAAACGTTGAGCGCAATTAGGAGAAATAAAAGAATGGGTAGAACCGGTATCAAATAACGTATAGACTTCGCTAGAGTTTATGATAAGCTTACCCGTGATGACCTCGTTTGGGTTCCTTGCTTTCTATGAGGTCACGACAAACGCTCTCCCTTGTACTACCGGTTTTAACTTTTCTGGGATGGCCTTTGGTGACTCCATCCCAGCTGGACTTGTCTTCAGTGCATGACAAAATCGGGCTAGGTGACATTCTCTTCCATAATTATAACATGCTTTGGACTGCATTGCGCAGTTTGGACTGATGTATCCCTCCCCTCCGCATTTGAAGCATATGATAGGTGGTCGTTCTCCTTCCTTAATAACGGGTGCTAGTGCTGACGTCTTTCCATCATTGTTGAATTTTTTCTTCTTGAAATGTCCACTCTTATTATCTTGACCATGATTACCACCGAAGTGGTTACCATTTCTAGCATGTTGATTCCCTCCACGTTTGTTATCACCGCTTCGATGACTGCTACCACTGGTATTATTATTTTGTCGGCTGCTCTCTCTTGGTTGGGTTGACTCATTATCACGTTCCAATAACTGAGCCCTATTCACAACATCTGAATACAAGTAAAGTTTGTGAGAGATAAGGTATTGACGTATCTCGGGTTTTAAACCTCTCAGAAACATCTGCGTCATTCTCTCCTCATTATCAACTAAGTGGGATGCAAGCCGGGATAACTCAGCAAACTTGACTTCGTACCGTGACACAGTCATGTTGTTTTGCTCCAGTTTAATGAACTCCACCTCTTTCATGTGACGAATACTTTCGAGAAAGTACTTGTCATTGAACAGTTCTTGGAACCTCTCCCAAGACATCTTCAGTGCGGCAGGTTGAGTACGCTTTACAGATTCCCACTAGTAATCTGCTTCTGCCTGCAACATGAAGGTGGAAAAGGGAACCTTTTGCTCCTCGGAGCATCCCAAGACATCAAATATCTTGTTGATCTGCTTTATCCACGTCTCCTCCTTAAGTGGCTTTGGCTCTCCAAAAAACTCCGATGGTCCCAACTCCTTGAACTATTTAGCAGTGACCGTCCGAGAGTTGCCAAGGTTTCCACCAATATTTCGGACAGGAGTCTCTCTTGCCTGATATTACATGAATTGCAGAAAGTCTCTAAACATTCCATCGTTCATCATTTGGTCAGTGTTGTTATTTGCATGAGAATTGTTATCTTCCTAACGTACATTATCCTGATTGTTGATCTGTGGAGACTCAACGGTCTCCTGTGCTCCATTGCTATTCTCAATATTCTCAGATGTCATTTTCAAATACTACCACAAAACAAGGGTTAATTTGTAAGACCCCAACTTATTAATAAATGAAATTAAATTTCCTCTATTTATTATTTTGAAATAGAAAGGGTTGATTTGATTAATGTGGTTAGTTATGGGTAAAATGCGCAAATATTTCAAATAAGCAAGTGGTTATAAAATATTTATTTTTGGTCGGTGAATATTCGTGTGGTCGTGGAATATTCTTTCTGTCGGGAAATATTCGTACGACGGCGCAGCTATTTGTGGGCCCCATAACGGAAAGCGATTGGATGAAGATAACGAAAAAAATTGAGTTTTTATAATTAACGGCGTAGTTGTTACCGTTAATACTGTTGGAATACCTGGTGATTAAAATACAGTAGCACACGGTATTGCACCAATTATTGATTCTTACGTAAGAAGGCACTACTCAATAATTGTTACAGTAGTTACTGTTCAATATTTTATTTTATTAATTCAATAATTGCTGCGTTGATATTTTATATTATTGTTGTTTTAATAATTGTCACTGCACAGTATTTTCTATTATCAGATCAATAATTCAAATTATTTGAATAATATTATTAGATAGCATTATTGACAATGTCTAGAAAGTTCTGTCTAAGGAGAGATTTGGTCATCTAATTGCGCGCTAGTAAGGAGAAATCCTTATTGGAAAGCCCCCTCTTTCCTGAAAACGGCCTGGTTGTCATAAATGTGATTCTGTAGTATTAATTGTGAATAATTAATTATTGATTCATATGATAAGGAAATATTTATTTTATGTGAATATAAATGTTGGATATATTTTGTGGTTAAAAATGAAGGAGTTAATGTTGAGGTGTTTTATCAGTATTTTTGTCGGAACGGAGGTATTGAAAATCAAATTAGGGTTTTTGAGATTTTTTGCGAGGGTTATAATTTTTAATCCGACCGTTGGATCGTGGTAATATTTGGATATGTTTTTTATATATAAGTTGAGTATATGTCCACAAATTTTGAACCGTTAAAATTGAACGTATGATTTATTATGAATTTTACGAGATGACTGGTGCAGAAATTGTTGAATTTTCGGAGTTAATCATTTTGGTGGAAAATTCTAGAATTGGTGGACCCCACTCTTGGTTGGTGAAGAAATATGCTGAGATTTTTATTCAAATATGGTGGGTGGAAATAGTAGCAAGTAAAGCCATCAGGTTGCAGGTTAAGTCTGCTTCGGCGTGCTAACATTTTCCTATAAATAGAGGGCTAAGTTAGAATTGAAAATCACACCAGAATTCATAAGTTTTCTCTCTTTCTCTCTCTAGATTATTGAGTGTATTTTGTGAGTATTTAGATACTTTGAGAGTTGCTATTCAGCACAAGTTTCATTCAGCCTCATATCCGATATTCAGTCAGAAGTACGGTTATTTTGAGGTAAGGGATATTATTTTCTTCTTAAATGATATTATTTTCTTTAATATCATTATACTGAAATATTGATACGAGTTTTTTTATCAAATTTAAAACTTTTTGTGTCGAGATTACTATTTACGTATACGTCGGTACTATTCACGAATACGACACTATTCATCGAAAAATAAAATTTTCTTCTTTTTGTCCAAGTTGTCTATTATGGTTACTATCTTTGATTGTATCCATGTTTTGATCTTTATTTTTGAATTCTGCTTTAAAATTGGTTATTATGGGGTATTATTGAACTTGGATAAACTGTAATACGAATCCCTAATATTTGTTCTTTTATCTCACTGGATTCGTTTTCTTTAAAATATTTTTCATCATCCTCAGTCCTAAATGATGATATTATTGAATATATTTGGCCTGTAGTGCAAAGATGTATGATTACCTGATGAATATCTTTGGCCTGTAGTGCAAAGATGAACAGGTGTTGAGATGAACATGACTGACTGGTGATACAAATGAATATCTTTGGCTTGTAGTGCAAAGATGAATATTTGGTTAAAGATGATTATTAATTGATGTAACAGGGATAAAATATTGATGATGGACTTTTAAATCTTAGAAGATAGTAGAATTCATTCTCTACTTGACTCTTCTAATAGTTTGTTGTTTCCGCTGCAGTTGTTGATCTAAAACTTGTTGTAGATTATATTCTATCAGATTTTTCCCTGTTGAATACTAATGATAATTTGTTGTATATTACCTTAGTCATAATATTCTTTACTGGGCTAGTTGAGCTCACCCTTTTCCTTTTTGTTCCATTTTTCTTCTCAGGAGGTGAAAACATAGCAGGATCTAGTCGGGGTATGGAGTGATGGTTCTAGAAAGATGTTTTAGCTGTCCTAACTATTTCTGTAAAATAGTGTTTGAATAATTGTAATGAGGACTTATTTGAGTGTGGATATTGTCTAGAAGACAATATTTATATTTAAACTCACAGTATGTGTTGTCGTATTTTGCACGACAATTGTATTATTGAAGTTGTAGGTTGCTTTTTGTACTATGTATTTGGTGACTCAGAATGGGTGTTGTATACCTATTTTGGGGGCGTCACATAATTGACATGTCACATATTATCCCTATACTCTGACCGACCAATTAAATACCAAATAAACTTAGGTAGGTCATACTTGCGAAGGAATTTCTCGTCTCTCCCCTCCTAGTTCTTGTCTCACATCTCAGCCAGTGATCATATCCCTAAGCTTTGATACAAACTATGATGCCCACAAAATAGGTATACATCACCCATCTTGAGTCGCCAAATATATGGTACAAAATTCAAATACAACTTAATAATACAACTGTTGTGTAAAATACGACAAAACATAAACTGAGAGTTGTAAAACGAATATTGTCTTCTAGACAGTATTCAACTCAAAAGGAGTCCTCAATACAATTATTATCCCACTATTTCATAGAATAGTGAGGACTACTAATGCTATCATCTGAACCGTCACTCTGGTCCCCGACTAGTCCTGGCTATGTTCTCATTTCTTGAAGAGGACAATGAAAGAAAAAGGGTGAGCTCAACTAGCCCAGTAAGAAATATTATGACTAAGATAATGTAGAATAATTTATCGTTAGCCTTCAACAGTGTTAAACTGATAAAATATAACAAACATCAAGTTTAACTGCAGCGGAACAAGCAATCCATTAGAAGAGTCAAGTAGAGAATAAAATCTACTATCTTCTATGATTTAAAAGGTTTTTCATCACTTTTATCGTTGAGACTCAGCTTAATAAATAATCCACATCATCCCTGCACTACGGCCAATGATATTCATTAGTATCACGACCTCAAATTATTCACGCACTACGGGCTAAGGATATTCGTGTATTCATCAATGGTCATGATCATACCAACAACTGTCCATCAATGCACTACGGGCCAATGAGGACTTTTACCACATTATTTGTAACATTACGGTCATGATTATACCGAATAATCCCTGATCATAATCATACCAAGTTCATCTATGCACTACATGCCACAGATGACTTTCAACATAATATAAACATGAGGATGATGACAATGATATAAGAATTCAATAAAACAAGTTCAAGGTTAAATTTTTAAAGATTTATAATTTAATTTATTCAGAAATCAATAGCGTTCAATTTGTCAACATGATACTGCTTTGTGGAGTAAAATTCAAGAATAATATTGTATCAAAAATAATTTGGACCGAAAATGAATCAATTTTTATCATGAATAGTACCCTAGGTGAATAGTACTCGAGTGAATAGTATCCTGTGAATAGTACTTCAGGAATAGTAACCCCGTGAATAGTACTCTGGCATGAAAAAAGTTAAAACTTATCAAGAATGCTCAGAATAATATTTTCATGAAAAGATACTGAATGAAGCGCAAATATCAAGGATATTCTACTAATTTCAGGGAGTATAAAAGCCAAAATTTTAACAAACGAGTATAGAATTCGAAATCTGAAATAAAATAATATTACTTACATACTACTTAGTATGGAAGAAAATATAATTTTAAGCAAATATTGAACAAAAATAACATCCCTTACTTTGAAAAGAAGAGTATTCCAACTGGTATAACGGGGATATTCTTGAAGAAAACTTTTACTGTTTTCTACGCTCAAAGCTTTCTAAAATTCTAAAGAAATATGCTCAAAATTATAGAAGAAAAATTCTATGATTCTGGTGTGTTTTTTAATTCTAACTTAAGCGCGTATTTATAGGAAAATGCTAGAACGCCATAGGAGATTAAAATAATAAAATAATATTATTTTTTTATTTTTTTCAATCTTTACGTCCACCCACCAAATGAGCAGCCAACTTGGAATAAAATTTCAGCCCACAAGTTTGAAAAACAAAAGTGGGTCCCACCCAATTTTAATAAAGAATATTTTATTTTTCAAAACTTCAGTAATTCATAATAAATAGCCCTTTTATCAGAAAAATACGAATTTTATGTCCATTCTACATGAAATTGAATTCTCTACAACTTTGCAGAAGAAAGTTTTTCCAAATTCCAAACAAAAAATATCCGAATTCTACAAACGGATGATTTTCAACACCTCTTAAAATTCATAACAAATCATACGCTAATTTTTAATGGTTCAAAATTTGTGGACATATAATCAACTTATATATGCATAACATATCCAAAAATCACAACGATCCAACGGTCGGATCAAAATTATAACTCACGCAATAGAGCTTTAAGAATACTGATTTGATTTTTAATACCTCCATTCCGACAAAACACCTCAACATTAATTCATTCATTTATATCCACATAAAAATTTATATTTCTTTATCATATAAATCAATAATTAATTATTCACAAATAATATTATAGAATCACAATTATGACAACCAAGTCGTTCCCAGGAAAGAGGGGGCTTTCCAATAAGGATTTCTCCTTACTAGCGCGCAATTAGGTGACCAAACCTCTCCTAGACAGAACATTCTAGACATTGCCAATAATGCTATCTAATAATATTATTCAAATAATATGAATTATTGATCTGATAATGAAAAATACTGTGCAGTGACAATTATTGAAACAACAATAATATAAAACATCAACGTAGCAAATATTGAATCAATAAAATAAAATATTAAACAGTAATTACTGTAATAATTATTGGGTAGTGCCTTCTTACGTAAGAATTAATAATTCAAAAATATTGTGCAATACAGTGTGCTATTGTACAACCCCGCGTATCACTATATTTTAACCGCCGGGTATTCTAACAGTTAACGGTAAAACTTTCGTCGTTATTTTATAAAAAGATATTTTTGTCGTTTTTTCAATCCGACAATAATTTCGTTGTGGGGTCCACCAATGATTGTGACGTCGTACGAATATTCCCTGACCAATCGAATATTATATAACAACTTGCGTATTTTATAAAATTTATAAATATTACCCACAACTATAACATTATATCAAATTCACTCCATAATATTCAAAAATGATATTCATAGAAAATTCATCTTTATTCATAAAAATTGGAGTCTTACAACTTATGAGTATGAAGAAAATAGCATCATTTACTTTAATAAAAGACTAGATATTGTACTAGTGTAGTATTAGAACTTTATGTTGATGGTATGTGTTTTCTTCTCGAATACTCTTCTTCTTTCTCTCTTATTCTCTCTCTATAGTTTCTCTCTCTATAGTTTTAGTGAATTGGTGAAAATGAAGAAAGAAATGAGCTTCTATTTATAGAAGAATTCTAACTTGGCCCTTGCAATGTGAAAAGGCAAGGGCTTGACGCCTGGTAATATGAAATGACAAGTGGTTTGACGTCTGTAATGTGAAAAGGCAAGTGGTTTGACTCCTGATAAAGACAAGTATTATTGGCGAAAGTGACTCTTAGATGATGACCTATGGGTCCCATAGAATAATCCAAACTTACAACAAACGTCTCATGACAAACCCTTCTATTTATATCAAAAATTGAATAAATATTTACCACAATTCACTTATCTTCAATCAACACATTTTTAATCTTTTAATAATTATTCATCATTAATATTATAACTCATAATATTGACAACCAGATTGTTCCCAGTAAAGAGGGGGCTTTCTGACAAGGATTTTTCTTTATTGGCGAGCAATTAAATAACCTAATTCCTTTTCTCGATAAAACTTTCTAGACATTGTCAATAATAAAAATAATAATATGAACAACTGTGTCGTATCAATTATTAATTTAATAATATAAAATATTGTGCAGATGATACTGTGACAATAATTGAATCAATAATATGAGATACTATACAGCAACTACTGTGATAATTATTGAATGAAACTGAGTGACTTCTTACGTAAGCATCAATAATCAGAGATACTATGCAATACCGTGTGCTACTGTGCAACAACGCGTATTAGTGTACATTTATCACCGAGTATTTCAATAGTTTAACGGTAAAAGTTTTGTTATTTTTATAAAAAAGTTATTTTTGTCATTTTTTATATCCGACAGTTATTCCGTTGTGAGGTCCACCAATGATTGCGTCGTTGTACGAATATTTTCCAACAAAAAAAATATTTCTCGACCAAACGAATATTTTATGACAACTTTCTTACTTTGTAAAATTTGCACATATTACCCAAAACTATTGCATTATATCAAATCAATACCTTACTATTCAAAATAATATATAGAGAAAATTAAATCTTTATTCATAAAAGTTGGGGTCTTACAGCAGATATGTAAATTAATAAATTTAAGAGTGCAAATTAATGGAAGAGTTAAATTTGGTGAGGGTAAAAAAAGTTTCATAAACCAATTTTAAATACAAGTACAAAAATCTTCTTATTTTAAAGTTTGGTGAAATTTTAGAAGTATTTTTTGTATAATTTTTAATTTTGAATGTAAGCGTGTGAACTATGAGGGGTTGTTTGATTTAAGTTTGATTTTTTTTTTTTTTGGTTTGTTATTGATTTGGTTGGATGTGCTTACTTTTTATTTGGTCTGATTGAGTTTTTGTTTTTGGGTTGTTTGATCTTCAATTAAAATTGGGATCATTTTTGTTGAGTAATTTATGTCTTTTATTGTGATAGTTTACTATAATTTTACCTTATTTTATAATGAAAAATAAAAAATAGAAAATGATTATGAGCCGAGTATAAATTTTGGATAGTTTGTTTTTCTTATTTAAAGTAAAACTTATAAAAAGATACCAAAATTAGTTTATGTTTTAAAATTAATTCATGATTTTGTTTGAATATAGAAAGTAAATTTGGTTTAAAACTTTGAACATTTGAGAAATAATTCAAATTGAACTATGACAAATAATCAAAGTAAATTTCTAAATTGTATCTAAATATTTTCTATGTGAAATTCTTTTTTAATTTAAATTATAAATATTTATTGTAATTTATAAATAATATTATAATTAAATAATATTATGATTAGTTCAAATTTTTTTTATTCAACTTAAATAAAAAAAAGTAGTTAAAATCTTATGAAAAAAATTCTGAATCCGCCTCTCGGACCGGCCCTGTCAGTGAACAATAAATGGTGTCATTCATTTCTCAAACACATGTAAACTACAGTGATTCACTAAGAAGCAACACTAATCTTATTTAATAACTAAGAAAGGAGAAGATTAAAACTGGCATAACTAAAGCATAGCCATAGATTAATACATCAATCAAAAACTTCGAGCTTCTGATATTCTTCTCCAGAAATAGCTTTTAGCATCACAGCTTCCGGTGACAAAATCCCACCTTCCTCCAAGAACAAGCTCACTAAATTCTTGGAAAACCCACTAACAAGTGCCACCCCCTTTTGATTGCTTGGCACCGGAGTAGCAGTCGATTCCCTAAGGTTCCAAAACACAATTTCTGGCACTTTCTGATAACCCTGCTGTTTAAATTTTCTCTGTATCACAAGATAATCAGTCTCCCATTCATTAAGAGAAGCCTCATCAAATTCCATGTAACTGAACACAAACAGTCTTTGTATCATCTCATCTTCTTTAAGATTTCCCTTAACAGCAACATCCAAGATTCGATCAAAAACCTTTTGAAAATCCGTGCTTAAATCTGTATCCATGTGTTCAACAAATGAAGTCTTGGATAACAAAGTATCCCCTTTAATCTCTTGGAATTGGGGATCAGCACTAAATGTGATCAGCTTTCCCTTCCATGGATCTTCACTTAGCTCTGAAACTAATAACCCAAGTGCCACTGCAACCTCCAATGGAGCCCCTAACATGTTCCCAGACACATCACAAATTGCCATACAATTTTTCAACTTGCTCCTTTTTGCCAAATCATCCACCATTCTCTTCCACTGAAGCTCAGCCACTTCTGCCCCATTCGAATTCCTCAATGAGGCAACAATCTCGTGCGGGAGCAACGCCCCAGCTGCAATGCTAGTCTCCCCCTTCTTCACGTTCTCTAAATACTCCTCAAATCGCTCCTTATCGTGCTTATAAAATAACTTTTGGTACATCTTCATCCCCACTGAGGCGACGCGTTCGTATGGAAGTTTATCCCACTTATTAGCACAAATATACACCTCAGGCAACTCCAACGCCTGGTGCAGAGGAACAAGAACTTCCTTACGCAGCCGATTTCTAACTCTATAAGCATAATGGGATTCCTCAATGTCTTGATATTCAATAAAATCGTCGCGTGGGAATAATTTTCTAGCAATAGATTCACACATTAAAGTAGTTCTATCGTAAGAGGAATCTAATGAGGGGCACCATTTTGATGTTAGGCTAATTTTGTTAAGCTTACCCTCATTATAAAACTCTAAATCAGCCTTTAATAACTCTGCAAAAAGACTCGAAATTCGATCATGCAAATATTGATAATCGGAATCTCGATTATACCTGTCCACTGCCTTTTTCGCCTTGGCCACCGTCTTCTCCAATCTTGATGACTTCGATTTTGGTTTTTTCAATTTCAGTACCGGAACCAATTCTTCCTTTTCAGTCTTTCGAATTTCGGATCCCTCGAACAATCGGTACAGAATCTCGAGCGAATCCTTGATATACCCGAAATCCGAAATCGCCTTCAAGTTGCAGGCCAAGGTTTTAGGGTGGTGTTCATGCAGCCACAAGGCGGCAGTGTAAAACCCTTCCTTGTCGGATTTTCCGGTACCGCGTACGCCCCTCAGGTTGCAAATCAGCTTCAAGGTAATGAGTGGATCATGATTCCAGGCGGATTCCAGCCGGCGAATGAGTTGTTCGGTCGGTGTGTCGGGGACTACGTGGAAGAAGAAGTCTAGGCAGGGGTTTCCGGTGGATAAATAGGTGACGGATCCGTTTTTGGTCAAACCCAAAAGTGGCATTACGGATGATGGGCCAATCTTTGTGGGGGAGGCTGTGGCGCCGGCGACGGCTTCAGTGGTATAGAGTTCCGGTGGGCCGAGCAAAGCTGGTGGTGCCATTGTCTGATTTCAAGAGGAAAAAGAAGAAGAGATCAAAGGGTTTGTAGTGTGATTTTTCCCAGACTAGAAGATTGAGTTTAGGGTTTAGCCTTTGTGATCACAAACAATATATATATAGAGAGAGGTACAAAACTTGGGCGTTACGCCAATTCTCTCATAACCTCCTCAACGTTCTACACTACTAAACGGACTCTCTATACTTGCATTCCGAAAGCATTACGTTCCGGTGAATAGTTATTTAATTATTATAAATTGACTAAAATGTTTATATTTATTATTTTTTAAATTAAGTTAAATAAATTTACATTAGTTCTAAGTTTTTTGATTTAGTAAATTGATATTTAAAATTTAATATATATATATATATATATATATATATATATATATATATATATATATTTGATTTTAAAATAGATATAATAATTAATTAAATGGTAATTCTATTCTAAACCGACTCTATAAAACTTCTTTTTCCCAAATTATAAGGTTATTAATTATTAATTTTTGATAAAATTATCTTACATAAACTTTGTTAAGATATATTATCTTGCATAAATTTGTGATAAAAAAAATTCTTGTCATATGTTTGATAGACTAATATATATATATATATATATATATATATATATATATATATATATATATATATATATAGAGACAATAATTCATTGCATGTATTTGTTATTGATTAAAAATTTACAAAAAACATCTTTACTTTTCATTATAATTATGAACGAACTAGATTAAATAAATGGACTCACCGTCCGCTAGAGGACTGGTTTAAACAATGTTTTGGACCACTATACCCTCATAACACTGAGTCAAGCCCAAGTCAACAACGAATTTACGGCAAGCATCAGCAATAGCAAGCATCAAATCCCAAATCAAAGAATCCAGTTGCAAACAAATTCTTAGTCTCTTCCCACTCGTTACAGGTGTGACACCCTCAAATTCGGGTACTTCAATTTTCACGTAATTTGATGTTCACTATATAAATAACATATGTGTGACGCCTTCAAAATAGGTCCATTCCACCCAACCCCCAAAATAGGTCCATTCCACCCAACCTATTCTGAGTCGCCAAATACATGGTACAGAAACAACTACAACTTTATTAATATAATTATCGTATAAAATACGACAACACATACTGTGAGTTTAAATACAAATATTGTCTTCTAGGCAATATCAACACTCAAATGAAGTCCTCATTACAATTATTGATACACTAATTTATAGAATAGTGAGGACTACTAAAACAACTATCTTGAATCATCACTCCATATCCCGACTAGTTCCCGCTATATTATCGCCTCCTGAGAAGAAAAATAGAACAAAAAGAAAAAGGATGAGCTCAACTAGCCCAGTAAAGAATATTATGACTAAGATAATGTACAACAAATTATCCTTAGTCTTCAACAGGAAAAAATCTAATAGAATACAATAGACAACAAGTTTTAGATCAACAACTGCAGCGGAAACAACAATTCATTAGAAGAGTTAAGTAGAGAATGAAATCTACTATCATCTATAAATTTAAAAGTCCATCATCGATATTTTGTCCTTGTAACATCAATCAATATACATCTTGAATCAAATAGTCATCTTTGCACTACAGACCAAAGATATTAATCAGTCGGTCATGTTCATCTCAACACTTGTTCATCTTTGCACTACGGGCCGAAGATATTCATCAAGAAATCATTCATCTTTGCACTACGGGCTAAAGATATTAAGTTATATCATCATTTAGGACTGAGGATGATGAAAAATATTTTAAAGAAAACGAATCCAGTGAGACAAAAAAATAAATATTAAGGATTCGTACTTTAGACAACTCAAGTTCAAAAATACTCCATAATAAACTATTGTGGAGCAGAATTCAAAAATGAAGATCAAAACATAGATTCAATCAAAGATAGGAACCATAATAGACAATCTTGGACACAGAAAAGAAAATTTAATTTTTCTGTGAATAGTGTCGTATTCGTAAATAGTGTCGTATACGTGAATAGTAACGTATACGTGAATAGTAATTTCGACACTAAAGGTAAAAATTTTACAAGAAAAATCATCATGCTTCGTGAATAGTACTCGTGAATAGTAACTCGTGAATAGTAACTCATGAATAGCAACTCTGACATGAAAAAGAACGAAATTTCACAAGAAAAATCTTACCAATATTTTGGCATAATGATATTGAAAGAAATAATATCATTTATAAAAAAATAATATCTCTTACCTCAAAAAGACAGTACTTCTGACTGAAAAACTGGATATAGTGCTGAAGGAACTTGCACCGTATAGCAACTCTCAAAGTACCAAAATACTCACAAAAATACGTTCGATATTATAGAGAGAGAAGATTTTAGTTTCTGGTGTAATTTTCAATTCTAACCTAAGCACCCTATTTATAGGAAAATGCTTAGAACACCAAAGTAAAAAATTTATTAAAATATTATTATTTATATTACAAATTCCTACGCCCACTTTTACCAACTGATTTCAGCCACCTAGCACATGTTAATGATGCCCACAAACATTTCAAAAATATTTTTCTTTTAAAACAAATTTAAAACTTTTAAAAAATAATTATTTAGGAACTTCAGAACTTCAATAATTCATAATAAATAGCCCTTTTATCAAAAAAATTCGAACCTTATGTTATTTTCATAGGAAATTTTATTCTCTACAACTTTTCAGAAGAAAATTTTTCTAAATTCCAAACAGAAATTGACCGAAATCCACAAACGGACGATTTTACAGGCTATAGTCAAATTTCAGTCAAAAAATGGGGTCCACCGACATACAGAACATGTGTTAATCATTTAATGCAACAAAAATATTCTTCCTCCTCATATACTCATATATCTCACATTCATTGTAAAAATATCATAATTATTATATTGTTAAAATATAATAATATATTTAAACGAATTATTTTATCAGAAAAGATAAAATATCAATTTTCAACAATTGTAACATTAAAAATTTTCTCCATATATATCCACATAAAATAAATATTTTCCTTATCATATAAATCAATAATTAATTATTCACAAATAATATTACAGAATCACAAAACTGACAACCAGGCCGTTTTCAGAAAAGAGGGGGCTTTCCAATAAGGATTTCTCCTTACTGGCGCGCAACTAGATGATCAAACCTCTCCTTAGACAGAACTTTCTAGACATTGCCAATATTGCTATCTAATAATATTATTCAAATAATATAAATTATTGATCCGATAATGGAAAATACTGTGCAGTGAAAATAACAATAATATAAAATATCAAGGCAGCAATTATTAAATCAATAAAATAAACTATTGAACAGTAATTACTGTAACAATTATTGAGTAGTGACTTCTTACGTAATAATCAATAATTGGTGCAATATTGTGTGCTACTGTGCAACAACGCGTATTACTGTGTTTTAACCACCGGGTATTCCAACAGTATTAACGGTAACAACTACGTCGTTATTTATAAACAACTTATACTTGTCGTTTTTTTCATCCAATCGCTTTCCGTTATGGGGCCCACACAAGACTGCGTCGTCGTACGAATATTCCCCGACAGCAAGAATATTCCACGACCAAATGAATATTCCCCGATAACAATGAATATTTTATAACCACTTGCTTATTTAAAATATTTGTGCATTTTACCCACAACTAACCATGTTAATCAAATAAACCCTTACTATTTCAAAATAATAAATAAAAAAAATTCCATTTTATTTATAAAAAAAAAAAATCGGGGTCTTACAATATGTCTATCTACCCATAATAAATGAAAACCATAAATAGATAGAAATAAATTTTCTTCTTATGGACTTACAACATCTGATGAAAATACATCAATCTCAGGTCATACTAACCTTAAATCTCAAATGTGAATACATAAACATATAATAAGTTTTACACAACATTGGCATAAGTCTGAAACATAAATACATCAAATAAACTACAAGTCTTTATCACTTGTTAACTTTGCTTTTGCATGCCTTTGCTAGTGGAAGGCTCGTCGAACCTTTCGTTCTTAACTGCAATGTTATTACTACGCAAGAGTGATCATAATTGGCCACAAGTATAATAATGTAACAACAATATAATAACATGCGAATGAATCAAAAACTTCTGAAATAAGAAAACTCGACTTTTGAATCAAGAATGAATAACAAGAATCAAAAGAAATTTTGAGGGTCATAAGACCTTGAACTATGTCCTAGGTTGTCAAGTGTTTATACTTGAAACCTTTAACAGTCATAAGATTATGGACTCTTCTTCTCGTACTTGGGGGGATCAACCCTTAGTACCATACTGTGCACAATATCTTAACGCTAAAGCGTAAATTATCCCCTATAACAGGGTTGTTCATCTCAGTTTGACATTAGAGTCTGCACCAAAGGAAGTTTGGTTTGGATAAGCTTAATAAGGGTTCTAGAATTTAGAACATTCATCAACTATGGACTAGTCGAATAAATAAGGGTTTGCTAGTCTTACAAGGTTCAACAATAAATGATATTCAGTTTGAATAATAAACTCAAGAGGTAGACAATGGAATAAATATTGTATAACAGGAATCATGCTTTAAAAGAATGATAACATCTAATATAAAATCTTGAACTTGATCAATAAATCACAAGAACTTACTTGATATAGAATATAAGTCTAGAACTTGTTCAAATAAAGTTTAGGATTAGAAAACTTGCTCAATGTAAAGAGATAAGGGTCGAGCGGGGATAACAGGGGAGTGGAGTGATGGTCTATGACTGTTGAAGTTTTTCAATACATTATAAAATAACATGATAATATATTATTGTATTGAAGACTTAAAATGTGTGTGTCGTATTTTATACGTAATTTAATAGTTAATTTTGGTGAACAACAATAGGGTGAGGTGAACTCGAATTTGGAAGAGTAAAAAATACACCCCATTAGAATGAGGAGGACATAAATCTTCTCGTGTTCTTTTGAAGACTTGAAATATTTTTTGCTGTATTTTATATGGCATTGTAATAATTTGGGTGTGTATATTGTCGTATTATATTCAGTATAATATTTGTATTGAAACTCACAGTTTATGTGTTGTCGTATTTTGCACGACAGAGTAATAGTTGGAATAGGTATATTTGTATTTGGATTTAGTAGTGTGTATTTGGAGACTCAAAATTGGTTGTGTGAACCTATTTAGGGGCGTCACATCACCCGCTTTGCTTAGACCACCAGGAATCTACAAAAACACAGACGACTTCATTGTTGCCCCCGACGAACCCACAAAAACTATTCCAAAATTCGTCATACCACAGATGGATTTCACCGAACACCTATCTACCACTTACTTATCCTCTGGAATCCCTTGTGACGCCCCAAAAATAGGTATACATCACCCATTCTGAGTCGCCAAATACATGGTATAGAACTCAAATACAAACTTAATTTATACAACTGTTAAGTGTCGTGTAGAATACGACAAAACATAAGCTGTGAGTTTTAATACAAATATTATCTCTTAAACAATATCTAAACTCAAAATAAGTCCTCATTACAATTATTATCACATTATTATTAATTATAGAATAGTGAGGACTACTATAGCAATCATCTTGGACCATCACTCTATTCCCTGACTAGTCCCAGTTATATTCTCATTTCCTGAAGAGAACAATAAAAAAAAAGGTGAGCTCAACTAGCCCAATAAAGAATATTATGACTAAGATAATACAGAATAAATTATCGTTAGCCTTCAACAGTATAACAACTGATAGAATACAATAAACAACAATTTTTAGATCAACAACTGCAGCGGAAATAAGCAATACATTAGAAGAGTCATGCATAGCATGATATCTATTATCTTCTATGATTTAAAAGTTTATCATCGGTTTTATCGCTGAGACTCAGCTTAATAAATAATCCACATTACTGAATTATCCATGCACTACGCACCAAGGATATTCATTAGTATCACATCCACGAATTATCCATGTACTACGGGCCAAGGATATTCGTATTATCACCAATGGTCATGATCATGCCAAACAACAATTCATCTTTGCACCCTTGGCCGAAGAGAACACATGATCATGATCATACCAACATCTGTCCATCAATACACTACGGGCCAATGAGGACTTTTATCACATCATTTATAACATTACAGGTCATGATTACACCGAATAATCCATGGTCATAATCATACCAATCAACAGTTCATTTATGCACTACGGGCCAAAGATGACTTTCATCACAATATAAGCATGAGGATGATGACAATGATATAAGCATTAATCAAACGAAATCACGGATAAATATTAAATACTTTAAATTTATCCAGAGTTTAAAAATATTCAAATTGTCAATATGATAGCTGCTTTGTGGAGTAAAATTCAAGAATAGTATTGTATCAAAAATGATTTGGACAGAAAAAAAATTTAATTTTTATCATAAATAGTACCCGAGTGAATAGTACCCTGTAAATAGTACTTCATGAATTTTACCCGTACGTATGAATAGTACTGTAGTATGAATTGTGTCGTACGTATGAATAGTGTCGTATAAATGAATAGTACCCATGAATAGTACTCCGGCATGAAAAGCTTAAAAATAAACAAGAATGTTCTAAAAAATATCCTTGTGAAATGATACTAGATGAAGCACAAATTTCTAGGAGTATAGAAGCAAAACTTATCAACATGAGTGTAGAATTCAGAATCTGAAACGAAATAATATTACTTATATACTACAGAGTATGGAAGAAAATATTATTTCTTACGAATATTGAACTAAAATAATATCCCTTACAACTGTTGAACGAAAATAATATTTATTACGAATATTGAACGAAGATAATATTCCTTACGAATATTAAACGAAGATAAATTTTCTTTCGAATAATGAACAAAATAAAATTTCTTACGGATACGAAAAATAATATCGTAAACGAATATGAAATAAATAATACCCCTTACTTCAAAAAGAGAGTGATTCCAACTGGTATAGAGGATATATATTCTAGAATATATATTCTTGAATAAAACTTTCACTATTTTCTACACTCAAAGCTTCCTTAAACTCAAAAGAAATACGCTCAATATTATAGAAGAAGAATTCTCTGATTCTGATGTGATTTTTTTTCTAAACTGAGCATCCTATTTATAGGAGAATGGAAGGATACTATTTGAATTTAGAAAATCACGGGTGAACAGTAAAACCATCACGGGCGTTCGGCTGAAGAGAACAATGAAAGCAAAAAGGTTAGCTCAACTAGTCCAGTAAGAAATATTATGACTAAGATAATGCATAATAAATTATCGTTAGCCTTCAAGAGTGTTAAACTGATAGAATACAATAAACAACAAGTTTAACTGCAGCGGAACAAGCAATCCGTTAAAAAAGTTAAGTAGAGCATGGTATCTACTATCTTCTATGATTTAAGAGTTTATCATCAATTTTATCGCTGAGACTCAGCTCAATCAATAATCCACATCACTGAATTATCTATGCACTATGGCCAAGGATATTCATTAGTACCATATCCACGAATTATCTATGCACTACGGGCCAATGATATTCGTGTTATCACCAATGGTCATGATCATGCCAACGACTGTCCATCAATGCACTACGGACCAATGACGACTTTTACAACATCATTTGTAACATTACAGGTTATGATTATACCGAATAATCCCTGGTCATAATCATACCAATCAATAGTTCATCTATACACTACGAGCCAAAGATGACTTTTATCACAATATAAGCATGAGGATGATGACAATGATATAAGAATTCAATTAAATTAAAGCAAAAGATAAATTTTAAAGATTTATAATTCAATTTATCCAGAATTTAATAATGTCTAAATTGTCAACATGATACTGTTTTGTGGAGTAAAGCTTAAGAATAATATTGTATCAAAAATAATTTAGATAGAAAAGAAATTAATTTTTGTCATGAAAAGTACCCCGGGTGAATAGTACCCCGTGAATAGTACTTCATGAATAGTACCCCATGAATAGTACCTCGTAAATAGTATCCTGACATGAAAAGATCAAAATTTAACAAGAATATTCAGAAAAATATCCTTGTGAAATGATACTAGATGAAGCGCAAATTTTAAGGATATTCTACTAATTTCAAGGAGTATAGAAGCAATACTTAACAAAATGAGTGTAGAATTCGAAATCTAAAATAAAACAATATTACTTACATACTATAGAGTATAGAAAAAAATATTATTTCTTACGAATATTGAACAAAAATAATATCCCTTACAACAGTTGAACGAAAATAATATTCTTACGAATATTGAACGAAGATAATATACCTTACGAATGTTGAACGAAAATAATATTCCTTACGAATATTGAACAAAAATAAAATTTCTTACGAATACGAAAAATAATATCGTAAGCGAATATGAAATAAATAATACCCCTTACAACTGTTGAACGGAAATAATATTCCTTACGAATATTGAACAAAAATAAAATTCTTTACGAATATTGAACAAAAATAAAATTCCTTACGAATACGAAAAATAATATCGTAAGCGAATATGAAATAAATAATACCCCTTACCTTAAAAAGAGAGTAATTCCAGCTGGTATAGTGGAGATATTCTTGAAGAAAATTTATACTATTTTCTACACTCAAATTCTAAAAAAATACGCTTAATATTATAGCAGAAGAATTCTCTGATTCTGGTGTGATTTTCAATTCTAAACTGAGCATCCTATTTATAGGAGAAAGGCAGAATAATATTTGAATATAGAAAATCACGGGTGAACAGTAAAACCATCACGGGCGTTCGGCTGAATTTTTTTAAAAAAATTGATTTTACTATGCAGCACTATGCAGTACTATGCAACACTATGCAAACAATAAAATATAATATATTCTATTTTTCATAAAAAAACAAAATTTATTATAATATATATATATAATAGCACTTTTGTCCCCCTTATGACTTTTTAAATATATATATATATATATATATATATATATATATATATATATATATATATATATATATAAAATAAAATTGAGATAACTTTCTATCGACAGTTTTGAAAAATGAGTAAGTGGGGGTCCAAATAATACACCAAACTTACAACAAATACTTCAAAAAAATCTCTTCTATTTATCTCAATTCACTTGGCTTCACAAAGCATATTTTTAATAACATTCATCATTAATATTATAACTCGTAATATTAACAATCAGATCATTCCTAAGAAAGAGGGGGCTTTCCGATAAGGACTTCTTCTTATTGGCGCATAATTAGGTGACCAAACCCCTTTCCTCGACAGAACTTTCTAGACATTGTCAATATTGCAAATAATAATATGAATATCTTTGTCGTCTCAAATATTAATTTAATAATATAAAATATTTTACAAATAATACTGTGACAATAATTGAATCAATAATATGAGATACTATGCAGCAATTAATGTGGCAATAATTAAACAAAACTGAGTGACTTCTCACGTAAGCATCAATAATCAAAGATACTGTACAATACCGTGTGCTACTATGCAACCACGTGTATTACTGTACTTTTATCACAGGGTATTTCAACAGTTAACGATAAAACTTTCGCCGTTATTTTTATAAAAAGATATTTCTGTCGTTTTCTAATTCCGACAATAATTTTGTTGTGGGGTCCACCAATGATTGTGCCGTCGTACGAATATTCCCTATTAAAACGAATATTCCCCGACCAATCGAATATTTTATAACAACTTACTTACTTTGTAAAATTTATAAATATTACCCTCAACTATAACATTATATCAAATCAACACCATAATATTCAAAATGATATTTAGAGAAAATTAATCTTTATTCATAAAAGTTGGGGTTTTACAACCTCCCCTTCTTATGAAATTTCATCCTCGAAATTGGTGTACGTACCTGGTATGACGAAGAGGTGAGGATACCTTGATTTCATTTTAGATTCTAACTCCCAGGTCATTTCCTCAATATCGTGGTTTCTCCATAAAATTTTGACTTGAGGTATAATCTTGGAGCGTAGAATATGTTCCTTCGTATCCAAGATTTTAATAGGTATCTCTTCATACGTTAAATCTTCCGCTATATCATTTGGTTATAATTCAATAATGTGGTTCGGGTCGTCAACACATTTACGTAACATTGATACGTGAAAAATATTATGAACACACGACAAACTTGGAGGTAAAGCGAGTCTATAGGCCACAGTTCCTACTCGATCGAGGATTTCAAATAGACCAATAAAATTGAGGGTTGAGATTTCCTCTCTTCATCGATTCTTGCTTATAGAACAACGCCTTCTTGCACCTTCTTCTTCACATTCATCAGCTCTGAGTCTGTAGCTTGAGCGGTTTTAACTTTATCGATTAAAATCAGTTCTAATCGTATATTCGCTATCTTCACGTAGGTTCTTGGAGTCTTTAACTCTATCTCCATCTTTTGTAAGTCGTACGAAATGGGTCTTTGTGTTAACAATATTGCACTCGTAAACGCATACGATATTCTACTCAACGTGTCAGCTACCACGTTTACTTTTCCAGGATGGTATTGAATGGTATGATCGTAATCTTTCAACAGCTTGAGCCAACGTCTTTGGCGAATGTTACGTTCATTTTGGGTGAAGAAATATTTGAGGGTTTTGTACCGGGTTCACGGTCGATACAAAATTCGATTTCACGCTCTGGGGGTAGGCTAAGAAGTTCTTCGGGGAATACGTTAGGAAATTTATTAACAATAGAAGTATCTTTCAAAACTATGACTCTCATCCAAGACTTGGATAGCACCTCACATTGATACCTATCAACTTGCCACCGTTATTCACGACGTCCCCTACGAAAAGTCTGGCTTCGGTGCATCCCACACAAAAAAGTTACCAACGAAAGGCTCGGGGCTTTTTACTTATGTCTTAATATAACAATAATTAACTTTAGTGGTTTAGTTGCTTGAATTCGCATAATAGGTTGGTTAGGAATATGAAAACTAACAACCTTACGAAAACAATCAATTTTAGCATGATGAGTAGTTAACCAGTCGATTCCTAAAATCATATCAAATGCAAGTATTTTCAAAAAGATGAGATCAATAGGTAACGTGAGGGTATCGATTCGAATCAAACAAGATTTATAAGTAGTGGATGTAATGAAAGTTTCTCCCAACGGAGTTTCAAAAGATAAGTCAAAGTCTAATTTCTCTAGAGTCAAATTTAAACGTTTAGCACAAGTAGGTGAAATAAAAGAGTGGGTAGAACCGGTATCGAATAATGTATAGACTTCGCAAGAGTTTATGATTAACTTACCCATGATAACTTCATTCGAGTTCCTCGACAAACGCTCTCACTTAAACTACCAACTTTGACTTGTCTGGGACAGCCTTTGGTGTCTCCATCCCAACTGGACTTAAATTCACTACACGACAAAATCGAGCTAGGTGACCTTCACTTTCGCAATTAAAATACGCTTTGGGTTGCTGCGTACAGTTTGGACTGATGTGTCCCTCACCTCCGCATTTGTAGCATACAACCGGTGGTCGTTCACTTTCCTTAACAACGGGTGATGCTGCTGTTGTCAATGTCAGTCCGTCATTGTTGAATCTTCTCTTCTTAAAGTTATTCCCACTTAGTTCACCTCTCCTATCATCTTGGTCATGATTACCACCGAAGTGGTTACCATTTCTGGCATGATAATTTTCTCCACGATGGTTATCATTGTTTCGATGGCCATTGCTACCGGTACAATTATTATTGTGTTGTTGGTCATTGCCTTTTGGTTGAGCTGGCTCATAATCGCGTTCTAATAACTGAGCCCTATTCACAACATCTAAATACAAACAAAGTTTGTGAGAAATGAAATATTGACGTATTTCGGGTTTTAAACCTCGCAGAAACATTCGCGTCATTCGCTCCTCATTGTCAACCAAATGGGATGCAAACCGAGATAACTCCGCAAACTTAGCCTAGTACTGCGATACGATCATATTGTTTTGCTCTAGCTTGATGAATTCCACCTCTTTCATGTGACGAATACTTTCAGGAAAGTACTTGTCGTTAAACAATTCTTGGAACTTCTCCCAAGACATCTTTCATGCGGAAGGTTGAGTACGTTTTACAGATTTCCACTAGTAATCTGCCTCTTCACGCAACATAAAGGTGGCAAAGGGAACTTTTTGCTCCTCGAAGCATCCCAAGACATAAAATATGTGACGCCCCCAAAATAGGTATACATCACCCATTCTGAGTCGTCAAATACATGGCACAGAAATAACTACAACATCATTACTACAATTGTCGTGCAAAATACGACAACACATAAACTGTGAGTTTAAATACAGATATTGTCTTCTAGACAATATCCACACTCAAATAAGTCCTCATTATAATTATTGATACACTATTTTATAAAAATAGTGAGGACTACTAAAATAACTGTCTCAAAATATCACTCCACACCCTGACTAGTTCCCGTTATATTCTCGCCTCCTGAGAAGAAAAATGGAACAAAAAAGAAAAGGGTGAGCTCAACTAGCCCAGTAAAGAATATTATGACTAAGATAATATAGAATAAATTATCGTTAGCCTTCAACAAATCAGATAAAATATAATGGACAACAAGTTTAAGATCAATATTCGCAGCAGAAATAACGATTCATTAAAAGAGTTAAGTAGAGAATGAAATCTACTATCATCTATGAATTTAAAATTCCATCATCAATATTTTATCCCTGTAACATCAATCAATATACATCTTGAATCAAATATTCATCTTTGCACTACAGGCCAAAGATATTCATTTGTATCACCAATTGGTCATGTTCATCTCAACACCTGTCCATCTTTGCACTACGGGCCAAAGATATTCATTAGATAATCATTTATCTTTGCACTACAGGCCAAAGATATTCATTTATATCACCATTTAGGAATGAGGATGATGAAAAATATTTAAAAGAAAATGAATTCAGTGAGATAAAATATCAAAAATTAGGGATTCACATTTCAGTTTATCTAAGTTTAAAAATACTCCATAATAAATCATAGTTGAATAAAATTCAAGAATAAAGATCAAAACATGGATACAATCAAAGATAGTAACCATAATATATATCTTAGACAAAGAAGAGAAAATTTTATTTGTGTGTGAATAGTGCCGTATTCGTGAATAGTGCCGTATACGTGAATAGTATCGTATATGTGAATAGTAACCCCGACACGAAAAGGTAGAAATTTTACAAGAAAAATCATACTTTGTGAATAGTACCGTATTCGTGAATAGTGCCGTATACGTGAATAGTAACCTCGACATGAAAAGGTGAAAATTTCACAATAAAATTCATACTAATATTTCGACATAATGATATTGAAAGAAAAATATCATTTACGAATAAAATAACATCCCTTACCTCAAAAGAATAGTACTTCTGACTGGAATATCGAATATAGTGCTGAAGAAAACTTGTACTGAATAGCAACTCTCAAAATATCTAAATACTCACAAAATACGTCCGATAATATAGAGAGAGAAAGCTTATGATTCTGGTGTGATTTTTAATTCTAACTAAGCATCTTCTTTATAGAAAAATGTTAGAACGCCAAAGCAGAATAAATTAAAAAAATAATATTTTTTCAAAAAATTTCTACGCACACCTTTTGGACCAAAATTCAACCACCACCAGTGGGGCCCACCAAAATTCAGATTTTCCACACCAACCAAAAGTGGGGCCCACCCATATTTTTAATAAAAAATATTTATTTTTGAAACTTTAATAATTCATAATAAATAGCTCATTTATCAGAAAAATTCGAATCTCATGTCTATTCCATAGAAAAATTAATTCTCTACAACTTTGTAGAAGAAAGTTTTTCCAAATTCCAATAAAAAAATATTCGAAATCCACATACGGATGATTTTTAATACCTCCATTTCGACAAAATACTGATAAAACACCTCAACATTAATTCTTTCATTTAGATCCACATAAAAATAAACATTTTCTTATCATATAAATCAATAATTAATTATTCACAAATAATATTACAGAATCACAATATGACAACTAAGTCGTTCTCAAGAAAGAGAGAGCTTTCCGATAAGGATTTCTCCTTACTGGCGTGCAATTAGGTGACCAAACCCCTTATCTAGATAGAACTTCCTTAGACATTCTCAATAATGCTATCTAATAATATTATTCAAATAATATGAATTATTGATCTGATAATGGAAATACTGTGCAGTGACAATTATTGAAATAATAATAATATAAAATATTAAAGTAGTAATTATTGAATTAATAAAGTAAAATATTGAACAGTAATTACTGTAACAATTATTGAGTAGTGCCTTCTTACGTAAGAATCAATAATTCAAAAAAAAACTGTGCAATACTGTGTGCTACTGTGTAACCACGCGTATTACTAGATTTTAACCATCGGGTATTCCAACAGTGTTAACGGCAACAATTACGCCGTTATTTATAAAAACTCAAATTTGTCGTTTTCTTCATCTGACTATTTTCCGTTATGGGGTCCACAAATAGTTGCACCATCGTACGAATATTCTCCGACAGTAAGAATATTCCACAACTAAACGAATATTCCCCGACAATAATGAATATTTTATAATCACTTGCTTATTTTGCAAAATTTACACATTTCACCCATAACCAATGTATTATATCAAATTAACACCTTATTATTCATAATAATAATTAGAAGAAATTTAATTTTATTTATAAAAAGTTGGGGTCTTACAAAATATCTTGGTGATCTGATTAATCCATGCCTCTGCCTTAAGTGGCTCTGGCTTTCCCAAAAACTCCGGCAGTCTCAGATCCTTGAATTGCTTATCAGTGACCAGCCGTGAGTTGCCATATGAACATGAGTCTCTCTCGTTTGGTGTTGCATGAATTCTAAAAAACTCCTAAACGTACCATCGTTCGTCATTTGGTCGGTGTTGTTATTTACACGAGGATTATTGCCTTCCTGATGCACATTATCCTGGTTATTGATCGGTGGTAACTTAACGGTCTCATGTGCTTCATTGCTTATCTCAACATTTTCATATGCCATTTTCAAACACTGCCACAAAACAAGGGTTAATTGACATGTCACATATTATCCCTATATTCTGACCGACCAATTAAATAACAAATAAACTTAGGTAGGTCATACTAGTAAAAGATTTACCCATCTCTCCCCTCCTAGTTCTATCATCAAATCTCTGTCAGGGATCATATCCCTAAGTTTTGATACCAACTGTGACGCCCCTAAAATAGGTATACATCACCCGTTCTGAGTCGCCAAATATATGGTACAGAATGCAAATACAAACTTAATTATACAACTGTCATGTAACATAAGCTGAGAGTTTTAACACGAATATTATCTTCTAGACAATATCAAAACTCAAATGGAGTCCTCATTATAATTATTATCACACTATTTTATAAAATAGTGAGGACTACTACAGCCACCATCTCGGACCGTCACTCCATTCCCCGACTAGTCACGACTACGTTCTCATTTCCTGAAGAAAATAATGAAAGCAAAAGGGTGAGCTCAACTAGCCCAGTAAGAAATATTATGACTAAGATAATGCAGAATAAATTATCGTTAGCCTCAACAGTGTTAAACTGATATCTACTATCTTCTATGATTTAAGAGTTTATCATCAATTTTATCGCTGAGACTGAACTCAATAAATAATTCACATCACTGAATTATTCATGCACTACGGCCAATGATATTAATTAGTACCACATCCACGAATTATCCATGCACTACGGGCCAATGATATTCGTGTTATCACCAATGGTCATGATCATGTCAACAACTGTCCATCAATGCACTACGGGTCAATGAAGACTTTTACCACATCATTTATAATACTGAATAATCCCTGGTCATAATCATACCAATCAATAGTCCATCTATGAACTACGGGCCAAAGATAACTTTCATCACAATATAAGCATGAGGATGATGACAATGATATAAGAATTCAATTAAATGAAAGCAAAGGATAAATTTTAAAGATTTATAATTCAATTTATCCAAAATTTAATAATGTCCAAATTGTCAACATGATACTGCTTTGTGGAGTAAAATTTTAAAATAATATTGTATCAAAAATAATTTGGACAGAAAATAAATTAATATTTGTCATGAATAGTAAATATCCTTGTGAAATGATACTAGATGAAAAGCAAATTTCAAAGACATTCTACTAATTTCAAGGAGTATAGAAGCAATACTTAACAAAATGAGTGTAAAATTTAGAATCTGAAATAAAATAATATTACCTACGTACTACAGAGTATGGAAGAAAATATTATTTCTTACGAATATTGAACAACAATAATATCACTTACAACTGTTGAACGAAAATAATATTCCTACGAATATTGAACGAATATAATATTCCTCACAAATATTGAACGAAAATAATATTCCTTACGAATATTGAACGAAAATAAAATTCTTTACGAATACGAAAAATAATATCGTAAGCGAATATAAAATAAATAATACCCCTTACAACTGTTGAACGGAAATAATATTCCTTACGAATATTGAACGAAAATAATATTCCTTACGAATATTGAACGAAAATAAAATTCCTTACGAATACGAAAAATAATATCGTAAGCATTCATGAAATAAATAATACTCCTTACCTTAAAAGGAGAGCAATTCCGACTGGTATAGCGGAGATATTCTTGAAGAAAATTTGCATTATTTTCTACACTCAAAGCTTCTTTAAACTCTAAAGAAATACGCTCAATATTATAAAAGAAGAATTCTCTGATTCTGGTGTGATTTTCAATTCTAAACTGAGCATCCTATTTATAGAAGAATGGCAGGATACTATTTGAATTTAGAAAATCACAGGTGGACAATAAAACCATCACGGGCGTTCGGCCGAATTTTCTAAAAAAATTTAATTTTACTATGTTGCACTATACAGCATATGCAATACTATAAAATACTATGCAGTACTATGCAAATAATAAAATATAATATATTCTATTTTTTATAAAAAATAAAACTTATTATAATATATATATATATATATATATATAATAGTTACACCCACCCGTGAACCAAAATTCCCCCCCCCCCCCCACTTTTGTCCCCCTCGTGACTTTTTTTTAATATATATATATATATATATATATATATATATATATATATATATATATAAAATTGAGAAAACTTTCTACCGACAGTTTTGAAAAATGAGTAAGTGGGGGTCCAAATAATACGCCAAACTTACAACAAATACTTCATAAAAATCTCCTCTATTTATTTTAATTCACTTGGCTTCACAAAACATATTTTTAATAACATTTATCATTAATATTATAACTCGAAATATTAACAACCAGATCATTCCGAGAAAAAAGGGGGCCTTCCGATAAGGACTTCTCCTTATTGGCGCGCAATTAGGTGACCAAACCCCTTTCCTCGACAGAAATTTCTAGACATTGTTAATAATGTAAATAATAATATGAATAAATTTGTCGTCTCAATTATTGATTTAATATTATAAAATATTATGCAGATAATACTGTGATAATAATTGAATCTATAATATGAGATACTATGCAGCAATTACTGGGACAATAATTGAACAAAACTGAGTGACTTCTCACGTAAGCATCAATAATCAAAGATACTGTACAATACCGTGTGTTACTATGCAACCACACGTATTACTATACTTTTATCACTGGGTATTTCAACAGTTAACGATAAAACTTTCGCCGTTATTTTTATAAAAAGATATTTATGTCGTTTTCTAACTCCGGCAATAATTCCGTTATGGGGTCCACCAATGACTGTGTCGTCGTACGAATATTCCATGTTAAAACGAATATTCCCCAACCAATCGAATATTTTATAACAACTTGCTTACTTTGCAAAATTTATAAATATTACCCACAACTATAACATTATATCAAATCCACACCATAATATTCAAAATGATATTTAGAGAAAATTAATCTTTATTCATAAAAGTTGGGGTCTTATAGAACTGAGGGAGAGGAAGGTGGCAATGATATAAAGCAAGGAGGAAATCAAGGAGACAATGTGGAAGATAAAACTGTACATACAGAGGATGTGGGAACAGATACTGCTAGGGGCAATGAAAAGCATATGCAGGGTGAGGGTGATAGCAATCAACCTGCTAGTGAAAGAACCAATTCAGACAGTGAAGAAGATGAGAAAGAATGGCATAGTGACTATGACAGTAGTGATGTCCTCAGGTCACTTTCTGAGAGCAGTGAAGAAGAAGAAGATGTGTGCTATGTAGGGCCTCTTCGTAGTAAGAAAAAAGAGAAAACAGTTGAGGCTTACAACCCTAAGATAAAAAAAGAATTTGACTAAGTTTAAGCAATAGATGGCATTTTGCAGCATTAGGGAGTTTAAAGATGCCATACGAGACTACTCTATTGCTAATGAGAGGAAGTTGTGGTAACCAGTTAATGATTCCATAAGATGTCAAGTGCGGTGTGAGAAAGAATGTCCTTGGAGGTTGTGGTCTAGTTACATGCAAGGAACTGATACATGGTAAGTGAAGTCTATTTTGGAAACTCACAATTGCTGCAGGAACTTCAAAAACAAGCTGGCTACAGTTAAGTACTTGGTAGAGTATAATGGCAGTAGGATTAGGAGGAATTCCAGCTAGAAACTAAGGGAAATGCAAGAAGAAATAAAACTTAAACTAAAATTAGATTTAACAGAGGTTAAGTGTTTAAGGGTTAGACAGTTGGCATTGCAAGGGATTCAACAAGTGATGAAGGACCATTATCCAAGGGTGTGGTACTTTGGTGGTGAGATAGTAAAGAGTAACAAAAATAATATAGTTGCTATCAAGACACTCGATTGAATCTAGAAGATGTGCCTAGATTTAAAAGGTTTTATGTGTGTTATGATGCATTGAAAAAGGCTTGGAAAGAAGGATGTAGACATGTTCTTGGATTAGTTGGTTTCTTTCTAAAAATAGCTTGTGGTGGTCACCTTTTGTCTGCAGTTGGTAGGGATAGAAACAATCAAATAATTCCAATAGCTATGGGGGTGGTGGAAAGTGAAAATTTGGATAGCTGGAATTGGTTCCTCCAATTGTCGGTGACTGACTTGGATTTGAGGGATGGGTATGGGATTACTCTCATATCTGATCAACAAAAGGTGATTGTTAACATTTTTTAATTGCATTCATTTTTTGTTTCAACAAGTTGGCATTTTTTAAAAATCTCATATGATGAATATTGCAGGGACTGAAAACAGTTATTCAAGACCTTCTTCCTCATGCAGAGCATAGAAACTGTGCAAGGCACACCTATGCAAATTAGAGGAAAAAATATCCCTCACGAGCATTAAAACAAGCATTCTGGGAGGCATCCATGGCTACACACCCTGTGGCTTTTAAAAGGGCAATGAAGGACGTAAAAAGGTTGTCTACTCCTGCACGTGACAAGCTAGCTGAGCAAGATCCAAAGGTATGGTCCAAAGCATTTTTGAGACTCATTCAAAAACTGATAGTGTAGAGATCAACATGAATGAGTGCTTTAATACATGGATAATTAAGGCAAGATATATGTCAGTTCTTCAAATGACAGCAAAAATTCATGACCAACTTATGGTGAGGTTGCACCAAAAGAGAGATGCAATGCTAAAGACTGAGGAGTTAATATGCCCAAGGATTAAAAAGAAATTAGATGCTAACATTTTAGAATCTGCATACTGTGATGCTCTATGGGATGGACAATCCAAGTTCCAAGTGAAGGACAGAAGAAAAGGAGGGTACACTGTCAACCTAGAGCAGAGAAGTTGTGCATGCAGGGTGTGGGATTTAACAGGAATCCCTTGTGCTCATGCAGTTAGAGCCATTTATTCTATATATGGAAACCCTATAAAATATGGTGCTAAGTGGTACACTAGGGATACATATATTAAGACTTATTCTCACACACTAGAAGTTCTAAATGGGGAAGACTTTTAGGATTTTACTGAGTGTGATATATATAATGCTGCCACCACCAATGAAGAAAAAGTTGAAGGGAAGGCCACAAAGATTGAGAAGGAATGAGCACTAGGAAGATGGGACTAATAGTAATAATGTGGCTAGAGTGTCAAGGAAAGGGAGGAAGATGCATTGTAGCTTGTGCAAGGAAGAGGGCCACAATCGAGTTAAATGTCCAAAACACCCAACTCTGCCTGGACACAGAAAAAGAGAGAGAGGTAATTCACAATATATACATATTATATGTTTCTATGTTTCTAAATCCATGTTTGCCACAATTAAATTTGATATACCTATTTTATGTTGTTTTATAGGCTACTGTCATTGGAAAGGGAAAAGAGATAGTGGTCCAAAGCACTGCTCAGGGCAAGGAGAAAGATGCACGTGACAATGTAAGTTTTTAAAAATGTTTGCATCAATGTCAGAATTTGATATATCTATTAACTCTATTTTTGACATGTTACTTTATATAGGCAACTAACATTGAAAAGGGAAAAGAGATGGTGGTTGGCACTGCTAAAGGAAAGGAAAAGGTGGTTTACTCAAGAAAAGAAAAGGAAAAATTTATATTTTTAAGTAACATTTCATTCATTCAAAAAGAAATGTAAGTTTTTAAAAATGGGTCCATCAATGTCAGAATTTGATATAGCTATTAACTTTGTTTTTGACATGTTGTTTTATATAGATTACTGACATTAAAAAGGGAAAAGAGATGGTGGTTGAATCAGGAAAAGAAAAGGAAAATTTTATATTTGTAAGTACAATTTCATTCATTCAAAAAGTTGTATTAATTTCACTTAGGGTAACTAATAATGAGTTATATTGTAGATGCCAACTCCTAGACTTATAAGGAAGAAGCAGTCTTCACAAACAACAGTCCAAGGATGCACTCCACCTGCTTCTACACCACCAACCCAGATAAATACAAGGAAAAGGCAAGCAAATCAACAAACTTCACAGAATTCAACTAGTAGGCTATTCAAGGCACCAAGGAAGAAGGGTGGAACCCCTACTAAATAGTTGTATTTAAGTTATTTTGTAGCCCACTAGTAGTTCATGGAATGGTAGTTTAGTAGGTATTTGGTATAGCTCTGTTTTGGTATAGGTATCTTAACTTTTGTAATCTTTTGGTATAGCTTCTGATTTGGTGTACCTTGACTGCTGGAATCTGGGGATACTTTTGGGGGATAAATTTGTATAATTTTGATATAATTATGGGCTACTTAATGTGGCAAGAAATATAGGGAGTTTGTAAAAAGCGCTTGATACTGATTGAGTTATATTATAACAAGAATGATTTGTTTTTTGGATAAAACAGTTCTGCTTTAATGTTTTGTTGTTGGTTGCCTTTTATTGTTGTATGGTTATGGTTGCAAAAACACTTGATATTGCTTTTTGTCATTCTCTTTTCACTGGTTAAAGTTAAACAGGTATATGGTCTGATCTGGGTTTGTGAATACATTGATGCATGGTAAATGGTACCTGCTCTGTTTTGGGTTTGTGAATATCAAGAGTTCTCTGCTGCTTCATATAGTTTCATACATGAGTCTTGTTTCCAACAACAAAACAGAGCTAAAAATGTGCTCATGTTTCATTTTCTTCAACACATGACAACACAAGAACCATTACTCAATTAACAACAAATTGAGATGCTGCCACCATTAAGTCAAAAAAAAAACAACAATAACACAAACATAACAACAATAACACACAAAGAGCTAAATGTTCTACTTCTTCATTTCCTTTAATTCATAAACACAACCATACATGATTTACAATCATCCACTCTTAGACATCTCTGAATTCACAACACAAATAACAAAATAAAAAGTGTTTCCCCAATGTTATTCTACATTACTATTACTAAAACATACAGAAAAATGAACCATGAACAAATTAAAATGATCCACATTTTCTTGAGTTTTCCAGCTGACTAAACATTTTCCATAATCAACTCGTTTACCACTTACTTCCATCTTCAATCAAGCTACGCCTTTGTACTTCGTCATTAGCAGTTATGAGCTCATCTCTCAATTTTTTGATAACTTCCCTTGATCTTTCAGTGAATGGAAGATCACACCACTTGAAAAATCCACAATATCTATTTTTATCCTTGTCAACAAAATAATAGAACAATTTTTGCGAGGGAAAATTAGCTAAAACAAACGAATCTAGTGAGGGAAAATTAGCTACAACTAAGAGGGAAAATATCTTGCTCATTGACTTACCTTGTATCTGTTACATCCAACCTGGATCTAGGGTTCCTTCTTTCCAAGTTTCCCACATAGGTGCAACGATTCCACAACGACAAACGATTTGAGAAGAAAACGTGGACTCGCGTTCAGAATCTGAAGATTTACTCACCGATTTCCTTTTGTAAGAAGTATCTACTTCACTTGAGGTAGTCATCTCAAGAAACGCAACAACGGATTGTTAGTAGCAATTGATTTTTTGTTCGACTGAATGCAAGAACAACCATGAACCCTTAATTTTACCCCTTTCTAAATCTAGTCGTTATTTATCTAGAATGATTTGTTGGCGTGGATCAGATCTTTATTGGGTGGATCGGATCTTTGTTGGGTAGGTTAGTTTTTCATAGGTGGGTTATAGCTTAGGTGTTAAAATCAGTTATAGGTAGGCTCCAATTAGGATTAAGTGGGACTCTTCGTTTTACATGTCAATTTCTCGTTCAATTAATTAAATTTAAATTTTTGTTAATAAAAAGTAGTTCAATGAGTTAACTATAAGAAAAAAAAATTAGTAACTCATTTGTAAGTTGACGTAAATTACAATGACTTTAGAAAACATTTAACCCAGAGGAATTTTTAATATAAAGATGCGAGGGAAAAAAAACTTTGAGTCAGTCGAGTCATCAAAATTGGACTCTCGACTTGAGTCAACGTGAGGCGATTTGGATTTTGGGTATGTTAAGGATTCGCTCGAGATTCTTAATCGATTACTCGAGGGATCCGAAATTCGAAAGACTGAAAAGGAAGATTTGGTTCCGGTACTGAAATTGAAGAAACCAAATTCGAGATCATCTAGATTGGAGAAGACGGTGGCCAAGGCGAAAAAGCCTCGTGGACTGGTATAATCGAGATTCCGATTATCAATATTTGCATGATCGAATTTCGAGTCTTTTTGCAGAGTTATTAAAGGCTGATTTAGAGTTTTATAATGAGGGTAAGCTTAACAAAATTAGCCTAACATCAAAATGGTGCCCCTCATTAGATTCCTCTTACGATAGAGCTACTTTAATGTGTGAATCTATTGCTAGAAAATTATTCCCACGCGACGATTTTATTGAATATCAAGACATTGAGGAATCCCATTATGCTTATAGAGTTAGAAATCGGCTGCGTAAGGAAGTTCTTGTTCCTCTGCACCAGGCGTTGGAGTTGACTGAGGTGTTTATTTGTGCTAATAAGTGGGATAAACTTCCATACGAACGCGTCGCCTCAGTGGGGATGAAGATGTACCAAAAGTTATTTTATAAGCACGATAAGGAGCGATTTGAGGAGTATTTAGAGAATGTGAAGAAGGGGGAGACTAGCATTGCAGCCGGGGCGTTGCTCCCGCACGAGATTATTGCCTCATTGAGGTTTCGAATGGGGCTGAAGTGGCTGAGCTTCAATGGAAGAGAATATGGTGGATGATTTGGCGAAAAGGAGCAAGTTGAAAAATTGTATGGCAATTTGTGATGTTTCTGGGAGCATGTTAGGAGCTCCATTGGAGGTTGCTGTGGCACTTGGGCTATTAGTTTCAGAGCCAAGTGAAGATCCATGATGGAAGGGAAAGCTGATCACATTTAGTGCTGATCCCCAATTCCAAGAGATTAAAGGGGATACTTTGTTATCCAAGACTTCATTTGTTGAACACATGGTTATGGATTTAAGCCCGGATTTTCTAAAGCTTTTCGATCTAATCTTGTAAGCTGCTGTTGAGGCAAAACTTGAAGAAGATGAGATGATACAAAGGCTATTTGTTTTCAGTTACATGGAATTTGAAGAGACTTCTGTTAATGATTGGGAGACAGATTATCATTAGATATTGTGTTTTGGAACCTCAGGCCTGCCGAGCAATCAAAAAGGGGTTGCACTTGTTAGTGGGTTTTCTAAGAATTTTTGGTTAGTTTGTTCTTGAGGAAGGTGAGATTTTGTCACCAGAAGCTGTGATGCTAAAATCTATTTCAGGGGAAGAATATCAGAAGCTTGAAGTTTTTGATTGATGTAGATATCTATGGCAATGTTTTCTCCTTTCTTGGTTATAAATAAGATTGTATATAGTTTACTTCTTAGTGGATCACTGCTTATAAATTGAAACTGGAACTTCCATCTTTGCACTTAAGAGCTTACTCCTAATTGCATGAAACTGCTGTTTGATAGATGATTGAATGAATGAATATTCTTTGTTCCCTGATATGTTATCCTTTTTTACTTTATAATACTAGTTAGAAATTACTCCCTTTATTCTGAAATACAATAGATTAACATTGAATTATAAAAAATATATATTTCATTTTTGTCAATACAATTCTGAGATGTATGGATCATCTTAATTTGAAATTAAAAATATTTTATATTGATTTATATATAATCTTGTTGGAATAATTTGTTTAAAGACACAGGTGGCTGCAAACTCAATGGACTTGCCAAAGGCCTTTTTGATATGTTTTTTTTTTTTCAAAATTTTAATAGGCCGTGTCCGAAACTTTACTTTTAAAAAGTCTAGTTTCGAATATTTTTAAATTCAAAATTGACATGAATTCATTTAATTTATGTCAATACAATTATGAATATAATATCATGATTGTTACAATTATTTTTTTAGTCAGTTTATATGTAACATGTAATTAGGGTAATTGTCACAGGTAGGGTAGGGGTGTTCATAAATTTACTGGTGGCTTCTCTGTTCAAATGGTCGGTTCTATAAAACCCAGAAATTAGCCGGTAATCTCTCCCACACAATGAGGTTCAGATGCTTTAACAATACTACAATCAAGGAGGACCTAGCTGACTAATTGAAGGCCCTTTTATTAGGGGGCAAGTGGCTTAGGGAGAGAGGGATAAACCGGGAACCGGTTTTACCTGTTCTGTAGCCGTTATTTCTGGTATGTATATGAAGAGAGAGAGAATTTGTACTCACCAAGTGAAGTATACAAGGACAAGAAAAGGCAAGGACCAAAAGGTTCTCCAAACTCTATTAGTTTAAAAGCCTTAAACAATACAAGTGGAGAAAATATCACTTGGAAATGCCGATTTACAGAATTGCCATTGGGACGCCAGGAGAGGCGAGCCACCCGGACGTGCTGAAAGCCGGGCTTGCAGAGTTTTTCTCTATGGTTATCTTTGTTTTTGCAGGAGAAGGATCTGGCATGGCTTTCAGTAAGTTCTCAATGTCACTAGTAGCTAAGGTTTTCTTTGTTTGTTGGGACTGTCCGCGAGATCAGCTTAGCCGGGCTTGACTAAGCCCAACTCGAATTCCAACAAACTTGTTTATCCATTTAGTTAAATGAGCCAAGTTCGAGCAATATAGTGTCAGACTTGAGCTCTGTTCGTTTAGTATTTAATTAATTGTTTTTTCTTATTTTTATAATAAAAATTGTTAAATGAGTTGGGCTTAGGCTCGACTCGCTTATTGCCAACTCGAGCAAATCTCATTTTCATTTAAAGCACGACTCGACTCGTTTAACTTTTAAAGAAATTCGAGATTGATGATTATATCCCTACTCAGCTCGACTCGTATAGAGTTCTACCGTGTTAAGTTTGAACGATCCCATTATTATAAGAAAACGTGGCACTCTTGATTCATTCCTAGTAATAGTATACTATATGCTAAATTGAGGTGCTAAGACTTGACAGACTAGTCTATGTACCAATACATTCCATATAGTCGCAAATAGAGCTGTCAAAATTATGAAAGGAGCATTTTTTTCTACTCTGAATGTTCATTTAGACTTTGGAGGATGGTAAAGTCATACTATTTCTGTTTATATGAATTAGAATTATAATCTGACTGATTGGTTGATGTTTTGGCAGCTAAGATTACACATGATGGTTCAAGCACTCCTTCGGGTCTTATAGCTGCTGCATTAGCCCACGCGTTTGCGCTTATTGTTGCAGTTTCGGTTGGTGCAAATATTTCCGGTGGTCATGTGAACCCCGCGGTGACATTTGGTGCCTTTATTGGTGGAAACATAACATTGTTAAGGGCCATTGTGTATTGGATTGGCCAGTTGCTAGGCTCAATTGTTGCCTGCTTACTCCTTAATTTCGCAACCGGTGGAATGGTAGTCAATTGTTTACATCTAGCAGAACTTAACATTTGAAAGTAAAATGCCAAATAAAACACATAACATAGTAATTTGACTGCAGGAAACATCAGCATTCGCCCTATCATCCGGTGTATCTGTATGGAATGCAGTGGTATTCGAGATTGTGATGACCTTCGGCCTAGTCTACACAGTGTACGCGACTGCAGTGGATCCAAAGAAGGGAAATGTGGGCATTATTGCACCTATTGCAATTGGTTTAATTGTGGGGGCTAACATTTTGGTTGGCGGTGCCTTTGATGGTGCATCCATGAACCCTGCAGTCACCTTTGGGCCTGCTGTGGTTAGCTGGTCATGGACACACCACTGGATCTACTGGGTCGGACCGTTCATAGGAGCTGCCATTGCTGCCATAGTCTATGATAATATCTTCATTGATGAAAGCGGCCACGAGCAGCTTCCTGTCACAGATTATTAGATAATTTCTATTTTTGGCAGTGATATTGAACACCGTCTTCCTCTAGATTAGGTGGGGAATAAAGCTGGGAAAGGTTAAAATTGTTGGGGAATTGAATTGGGTGGTTCATTTCGATTCCTTTTAGTTTTGTTATGTTCTAATTATAATTGGTTTTTACCCACTCTAAACAAGTGACTTAGTGGTATATGTTCTGTTTTCAAGAATTTCTAAATGACATTTAAGTTGGGTGCTTAAATTATCAAGTGGCATAACAGTTCATGGAATTTATCATCTCAAATGCTTGTACCTCTTGAATCGATAAAATAGAATAGTAAGTTTCTCTAACAGTGAAAAAGTCTCAAGTATCTAGCAACACACTTGGCATATATATACACCTCCTTATAGCTCTATCTAAGCTTCTATATGGGTGAAAAAGTCCAGGTTTCTACAAAAGCATATGCTCATGTTTGGAACATAAGCCAATGTTGTCTTCAATTTCTTCCACAAACTTGTTCCTTTTCCTCGACTTTGTTCCCTTCATATTCCAGTTGTCCTTTCTTAGGTACCTCGGAATCCTAATTAAACACCGTGAGGGACTCCCATGAGTTGCTGCTACGATTCGTGGCTCCTTATTGAATATCTCTTGCAAATGCTCCTTCAAATAGATTATATCCTTATCATCCGTAAATCCTTCCACTTTAACCAGTTTGAGTTTAGCCATTTTCGCAGGCTCACTAACTTCATTCAAGCAATCGCCAATGGTGCTTGATGTGATGTAGTAACTTGCAGGATCAATCTGCAAAAATTTAGTTCACAATGTCAAAGCCTTGGCAGCTGGGAGGTAACTAGAGCGCTTATTAGAAACTGCGCATAATACTTTATGATTACCATGTATACTGAAATGAACTGATGTTAATTGACATATAAGTTGGTTTTTAGTTTCATACTCATTACTCGTTAGTATAGCAGCTGAAAAGTAGTACTTACAGTTATGAAGAGTCTTTCCAAAGAGAGGCAGAATTTCATAAAGGAGAACAAAGCTTCGATCTTGTGTTCTTCCACTGAATTATCTATCCACCACAAATCTTTCAGTCTACTGAATCTTAACTCCTCGTATTCTGAAAATAACCACCGACTAACAATTTCCTGCAAGAAAGAGTTATGAGCCTGATATACTTGCTAATCCAAGAAGTTTAATCACTCGAAAAAATTCAAGAATTACTAACATACCTTGAACATCCATCCAGGTAATGTAAGAAGTTTGACATCTGTTATGGCTCGTAGAAGTGGATCAAAAAAATTCAAGTAGTTAAAGTATTTAGACCAGGGACCTTCTCTAAAATCAAGCATGGCATCTTCCAAGTAAAGCACACCGCTTAAATGAAAAAAGCAAAGTAGCCCTCGATACCTAAGAGATTTAAGTTCATAAGCTTCAATATTGAGAAATGCCAATTGGGGGCAGTCCAAAACAGTTAGGCTCAGAAGCCTTGAAACAACATCAATATGCAAAGATGTTAACCCTCGACAATTTGCAATCGTTAAGTTCTCAAGAAACTGAAAATTCGATATTAGTGAAGAAACTATTGCATTAGTAAGATTGCTCACAGAGGTCAAATTTAGTGTTTTGACAAAAAAAGTGCTGGTAGGGGCCTGGCTTATTGGGGTACCATTGAACAGCAAATTCCACTTAAACTCCCTTGAAAATTCAAGATTTTCTCCATTAGAGAAATCAAGATGAAGTTTGTTTTTCAACCCAATTGTAGCCAAGAGAATTCGACATTTTCTGAAGTGAAATTCAAGTTTCTGAGGATATTTTAGGGGACTGGCGGTATCAAATTTGAGAAGGAAGTTACCAACTGCACAATCAATGTCTTCTAGAGAAGTGCCATGTTTCACAACACCATTATTGTTCCATAACCTACTCCATCGGATCGAAAGAGTGACAGTTGCTAATGCAAATTTAAGAGGTAACATGGAAAGTATGTGACGTAGGATCTCATCAGGTAAACTGCTAATGCGATCATGTTTGTGGTCTTCCTCACAATTGTACCTGATCCAAAACCAAATTAAATTAGACTTCATTGTATGTAGTGTAGAGGGGCGTAAACGGATAATTTTGGATGCGGATATGCATTCGTATCCGAAAATAAAATTTGATATCCGTATTCGTATACGTATACGTATCCGATGGATATGCATCATGGAATATCCTTATTTATCCGATGGATAATATTCGAATGTAGATATTATACATATTCGTTTTATACAATAATATAGATAAATATATCAAATATCTGCATATATGCATCCGTATCTAAATAAAAATTTAAATGTTTCAGATTGTTTTTTATTTTAGTTCCTGCACAATGTTGAATCAATAACCAAAAAAATGTTTACTTAATCAAATAAAAATTAGAAATGATCATGTGATTTTTTAATACCGTAAATTATAAAATAGCCATAAAAGATGTATTAATTAATTGATGTTAATGCTTTGTTATACTGTATATCAAAATTAAATGAAAGTTTTATACATGTATATGTATGTATATATATAGGATGCCGATCCATAGCAACCTGTTGCTATGAGCACTATTTCAACAACTATAATCCTAGTCGTTATCGTTGATCTGGGAAATGAATGGCCGAGAATAAAAGCAACTTCTCCCATGCCGCACCAAGTTGTTGGTGCAGCAAAACACCTTGTTGCGGTAGGCCTATTTACCACAATGCCACTCAAATTAAATTCCTTCCATGCCGGCACAAGCTGGTGCGGCAGCTAGAGAAATCTAAACCCACCTTCCGCAACAAGCTCATGCGACAGTGTGGTCCACATTCCAACAGATTAAAATTTAAAGAGAAAACATGAGAAGCTAAAACATGAGTGCATCAAAGAAGGATAGATTAGTTTCATTTACCAACCAACAATGAGTCCCACAACAAAATTTAACTCGTCTTCAAGGCCTAAAACTCTGTCAATAAATATATTAGCCTCTTGGGCTTCTCACTTGACTAATCTTAACTTCAGTTACAATCTACAGGCTTTTTAGCCAAGTTTTCGCAGCGCAGTACTGTCATCTGCTAGAAGGCAGAATCCTCTGGTAATACAAACATACAAGTATCAGAAAAAAATTTGCAACTATTCAGCTAAATTTCCCACACCAAGTACTTTCCTAATGAAAGCCAATAGTATTAAACAACACTTAGAAGTACAAAGGAGACGAACACTTAATATGTTCTTTTAAGTTTTTTCCTCAGCTTTTCCTTCCATGAGCCACTATAAAGAAGATTTTAAGGAGGGAAATGCTCAACATCCATAGCAGGAAAACTAGATTGTGCAAATCTTATTCCTCTTAGTAAACTTTTTCCTTTTTCCTTTTTCCTTTTTCCTTTTTCCTTTTTCTTCTCCTGTAGGAAGCTGTAAGGATTAAATGTGGACCACAATGCCACATGAGCTCCCACCTGCCGCAACAACTTGTATCTGCAAGGAAGAAATTAAATTTGAGGGGCATAGTGGTAAATAGTCCCTGCCACAAAATATTGTGTTTTGCTGCGGGAGAAGTTACTTTTATTCTCGGCCATTTAGAATCATGGTTACTTGGAACAGTGTCCATAACAATTGGATGGGACGACATATATATATTGACATTTTGGATACTGGTATTAACGAATACCAATATGCATATATCCGTATATGTTTTTGAGGGATATGAATATGGATAATATTCGATTTTACACTGATAATACAAGATTTCAGAGTGAATATCGTACTTCATTTACAGCAGTAATATAGTGATTATATTTTAGCCATTGAAATCTTTACTGTGTGTATGTTTGGCTACATAGCATTTAGTGTATTTGCAAGTCCTTGAAAATATAACAACTGCAGCTTATTTAATTCAAAACGCAGAGTTTTAGGCATAGTCAAAACAGCAGTGTTAAGTAATTTTGACCGAGTTGTAAGGACCGAGTTAAGAACCCTCCATGTGTTTATTTGGTCAAACTCCGAGTTAGACAATTACTAGTAATATTTTCCCTTAAACTCGCTGTTCAGACGATTCAATGAACAAAAGACTTGCGCAATCACGAGAAAGAAGTAAATTTCTTACCTTCTTGTTGCTCTCGAGTCCTCCTGCACTGGCACTGCGCTTCTACTTTTGATAATTTTTTTCCTTTGCCTCATCTTCCTCGTGTTGGATTAAACTTTATGCCGTGTCTTAGGACAACTCAACCCTACAAGCCTTTTATATAATCATAATAACACTCAAGTTCCTTTAGTTTTTTAAATAACAGTTAGTATCTTGTAAGTTTTTAAGGTTGGCTAAATATATAAAATAATATATATATATATATATTTAACTATCATTTTTAATACAATATATTTTAATTATAATTTTATTTGTAATTAAGACTATCTCATTTAAATAATTTAATTTAATTAACACATTTTTTGATAAGTAATACAAATATTAAGAATTTTAAATTAAATTATTAATTTAGGTTTTCTAATTAAAGTGATTGAGTATGTTGATAGTTTAGTTTTTGATGTTTAACAACAAAAATTATTATTTGAATTCTTAGTTTCATATTATGATTTGTATATGTTAATTTTTTTTTTAGTATATGTCAAAATTTTGGATGTTTATAATTTTAATTACGTTTTTAGTATACAGTTGACGTTGTTTTTATACAATATTGAATAAAAGAAAATATAATAATATTTATTACTACTAATTTTTTTATGTATTTTTTCTTTTTTTGAGTAATAACATTTGTTATTTTTATTGTAAATAATTATGCTCAAGTGTGACTTATGTTTAGTTTAATATTTGAGAAAAAAAATTAATATATTTTTTTAATAATTTTTTATATGAATAATAAGATTCGTTATGTAATAATATGTTTATTTTACGTAAATTTTAATATTTGGAAAAAAATATTATTATTTTTTTGCGTTAATTTGTACTTTTATGGTTATTAAAATTTTACTTTTTAATTAAAAAAAATATTTGAATGTACTTTACGCAAATTTTAATCTTTAAAAAATTTAATTAGCAAAAAATGTACGACTTTATTTTCTTGATAAAATAAATATTTATTATTTTTTGATATTTATGTTATTTATTGCACAAATTCATAATTTAATTAATTACATCAAGTTAAGTAAAAATTATAACATTCAAATTTATATTTAGTGGATATATTAAACATTATAACTTGAAAGATATATTAAACATTATATTATAAATATTTTTTAATATTATTTAGTCATCCACACTAGGGATAGAGAATGTTACATACTATAGACTAGAGAGAAACGGACTGTTACTTGAAAAATTAGAAGTGCGTTGAGTATTATTATGATTATCTATAAGGGTGTCAATGTATTTTATACTCTTTATATATTTGAGGCCAATTAGTTGTTTTAGTGCACTAATGAATATTGGCATGTCATTCGATGTGCCCTAGTGTTGGTGCTAGGCGGCCTAGGGATTTATATAAATATATAATAAGATAAAATTTAGTTTTTTGATCTTCGTCATTGGTCTTTCATCTTATATTTTTAGTCTTTGGTATAGGCTTAGAATTTAACCAGAAGTAAAATATTTTTTATGCTCATATATAATGTATTTTTTATGCTTCTATATAATGTTGAGTAGTGCTACAGACACAAACTATTTTATAAATATTTTATAAATTGCTGATGTGGTATAATCCACCTCAGCATATTGATCAACAAATTATTTCAATATAATTTTCGGCCCCACACAATATGCTGAGGTGGAGTATGCCACATCAGCAGGTTATAAAATATTTGTAGAATAGTTTGTGTCTCTAGCATTATTCTATAATGTTATGATTATTTTAACTAGAACTAAAACTCTTTTTATGAGGTGGGTGAAGCAACATTGTTGGGACCCGAGTTGGTACGTATTACTACAGAAAAGATCCAAATGATTCGACAACGTATACAAACGGCACATGATCGACAATAAAATTATGCGGATCTTCATCGAAAGAACGTGGAATTTAGTATTGGGGATCATATATTATTACGTGTTGCTCCATGGAAGGGAGTTACAAGATGTGGGAATAGAGGAAAGCTCAATCCACGATTTATTGGTCCATTTCAAATTCTTGACCGAGTAAAAAATGTGGCCTATAGACACGCGTTACCTCCAAGCATGTCTCGTGTTTATAATATTTTTTACATATCTGTGCTTCATAAATATGTGAAAGACCCGAACCACGTTATTGAGTTAGAACCGGACGAAATAGCCGAAGACTTAACGTATGAGGAGGCACCTGTCAAAATCTTGGATAGAAAAGAGCATGTCCTACGCACAAAGGTCATACCACAAGTTAAAATTTTGTGGAGGAACCATGCTATTGAGAAAATGGCCTGGGAATTGAAAACGAAAATCAAAGCGAGGTATCCTCACCTTTTCGAAACACTAGGTACGTACGTCAATTTCGAGGACGAAATTTCATAAGGAGAGGAGGTTGTAAGACCCCAACTTATTATAAATGAAATTGAATTTCCTCTATTTATTATTTTAAAATAGTAAGGGTTAATTTGATTAATGTGATTAGTTATGGGTACAAATGCGCAAATATTTTTAAATAAGCAAGTGGTTATAAAATATTCATTGTTGTCGGGGAATATTCGTTTTGTCGTGGAATATTCTTACTGTCGGGGAATATTCGTACGACAGCGCAGCCTTGTGTGGACCCCATAACAAAAAGCTATTAGATGAAAAAACGACAAGTATAAGTTGTTTATAAGTAACGGCGTAGTTGTTACCGTTAATACTATTGGAATACCCTGTGGTTAAAATACAGTAGCACACGGTATTGCATCAATTATTGATTCTTACGTAAGAAGGCACTACTCAATAATTGTTAAAGTAATTACTATTCAATATTTTATTTTATTGATTCAATAATTACTACGTTGATATTTTATATTATTGTTGTTTCAATAATTATCACTGCACAGTATTTTTCATTATCGGAGCAATAATTCATATTATTTGAATAATATTATTAGATAGCATTATTGACAATATCTAGAAAGTTCTGTCTAAGGAGAGGTTTGGTCACCTAATTGCGCACCAGTAAGGAGAAATCCTTATTGAAAAGCCCCCTCTTTCTTGGGAAGGGCCTGGTTGTCAGTATTGTGATTCTGTAATATTAATTGTGAATAATTAATTATTGATTTATATGATAAAGAAAATACTCATTGTATGTGGATATAGATGGAGAAATTTTTTTTTATGTGACAATTGTTGAAAATTTATATTTTATCTTTTCTATTAAAATATATTATTATATTTTAATAATATAATAATGATGATATTTTTATAATAAATGTGTGATATATGAATAAATGAGGATGAAGAGTATTTTTGTTACTAAAAATATTTAAAACATGTTTTTCATGTTTATGGACCCTATTTCTTGACTGAAATTTGATTATAGCTTGTAAAATCGTCCGTATGTGGATTTCGGTCAAATTCTGTTTGGAATTTGAAAAAACTTAAACTTACAAAGTTGTAGAGAATTGAATTTACTATGAAATGGACATAAGATTTGAATTTTTCTGATAAAAGGGCTATTTATTGTGAATTATTAAATTTTCGGTATATCGGGTCTGAATTGATTTTTGGAGTTTTAAATATTTTTGTTTAGAAAAACGTTTTTGTTGTTTTTGGCACATGTGTGGCTGATGTTTTGGTCAAAAGGTGGGCTAAGAAAAATTATATAAATATATAAATATTTTATTAAATTTTCTGCTTTGGTGTTCTAAGCATTTTCCTATAAATAAGGTGCTTATGTTAGAATTAAAAATCACACCAGAAATAAGTTCTCTCTCTTTCTCTCTCTATATTATCGAGCGTATTCTTGTGAGTATTTTGATACTTTGAGTGTTGCTATACGGTGCAAGTTCCCTTCAGCACTATATCCAGTATTCCAGTCAGAAGTTCTGTCTTTTCGAGGTAAGGGATGTTATTTTTTTTATAGATGATATTATTTCTTTCAATATCATTATGCCAAAATATTGATATGAACTTTTTATCAAATTTAAAACTTTTAGTGTCGGGGTTACTATTCACGTATCACGAATACGGCACTATTCACCGAAAAATTAAATTTTCGTTTTTTTTCTTTTCAAGATATCAATTATGGATACTAGCTTTGATTGTATCCATATTTTGAGCATTCTTGAATTTTACTCCACTATGATTATTTATGAAGTATTTTTGAACTTGGATTGTTTAAAGTACGAATCCTTAATATTTGTTCTTTTGTTTCACTGGATCTTTGGCCTGTAGTGCAAAGATAAATGATTTTCTGATGAATATCTTTGGCCCGTAGTGCAGATGAACATGTATTTAAATGAACATGACCAACTGATGAATGTGACGCCCCCAAAATTAGGTATACATCACCCATCATGGGTCGTCAGATACATGGTACAGAATACAAATACAACTTACTAATACAACTGTCGTGTACAATACGACAAAACATAAACTGTGAGTTTGAATACAAATATTGTCTACTAGAGAGTATCCATACTCAAAAGGAGTCCTCATTACATTTATTAACACACTATTACATAGAATAGTGAGGACTACTAAATAATACTATCATTCGGACCATCACTCCGTTCCCCGACTTGCCCAGCTACGTTCTCATTTCCTGAAGAGAATAGTGAAAGAAAGGGTGAGCTCAACTAGCCCAGTAAGAAATATTATGACTAAGATAATGCAGAATAAATTCTCATTAGCCTTCAACAATGTTAAAGTGATAAAATATAATAGACATCAAGTTTAACTGCAGCGGAACAAGCAATCCATTAAAAGAGTCAAGTAGAAAATAAACTCTACTATCTTTTATGATTTAAAAGGTTTTTCAACACTGTGATCGCTGGGACTCAGCTTAATAAAATAATCTACATCATCGAATCACCCCTGCACTACGGCCAATGATATTCGTGTATTCATTAATGGTCATGATCATGCCAACAACTGTCCATCAACGCACTACGGGCCAATGAGGACTTTTACCACATCATTTGTAATATTACGGTCATGATTATATCGAATAATCCCTGGTCATAATCATACCAAGTCCATCTATGCGCTACATGCCACAGATGACTTTTAACATTTTATAAACATGAGGATGATGACAATGATATAAGAATTCAATAAAACAAGTTCAAGAATTAATTTATCCAAGAATTAACAACGTCCAAATTGTAAACATGATACTGCTTTGTGGAGTAAAATTCAAGAATGCTTAGAAGAATATTTTCTTGAAAAGATACTGGATGAACCGCAATTATCAAGGATATTCCACTAATTTTATGGAGTATAGAAGTTAAAACTTAACCAACTGAGTATAGTAAAGAATGGAATAACAAAAGAAATCACCCGACATGCGATAGAATGCACAGACATGTTATTCCAATATAATAATAAATAATGGAACCAGGTCCGGCGTAAACGCACAGACATGATATTTCGACAGAATAATAAATAATGGAACCAGGTCCGGTGTAAAAAACACAAACAGGATGTTCTAACAGAATAATAACAAGATGGAACCAGGTCCGGTGTAAAACACACAGACATGATTTTCCAACAGAATAATAATAAAAACAGAACCAGGTCCGGTGTAAAACACACAGACAGGATGTTCCAACAGAATAACAGAAGAATGTCACCAAGTATAGAGTAGACCGCGTATACAGGTTATTCCAACAGAATAATAAATAATGAAATAACAACAGTTCTCTTCATGAATAAGAAAGAATAACACCCCTTACTGTTTTAAAAAAGAGCTGAAATAAGGAAGTAGTTAAGTAGCAGAATACTCTTCTTCTCTCTCTCTATAGTTTCTCTCTAGAGTTCAGTGAATTCGTAAGAAATAATGAAGGAATGAGCTGCTATTTATAGAAAAATAGAATGCATAGTAACTAATCCATGAACGGTCCAGATTGATTACTTTAATCTAACGGTCCATATTTAAAGAAAAATCTTTTAAATAAAATATAATATATTCTATTTATAGAATAACTTTAATAAAGTATTCTATTTTATATAAAAAGATGTTTCTGTTTTATTACGTTAATAATACAAATAAAACAAAACGTCATTATCGCTAAATAATTCATATTATTAACTGACAATAATTGAATCAAACTGAGTGACTTCTCACATAAGTATTAATAATCAATACCGTGTGCTACTATGCAACCACACGTATTACTGTACTTTTACTACTGAGTAGTTCAACAGTATCAATGGTAAAACTTTCGCCGTTATTTTTAATAAAATATTTTTGTCGTTTTCTTAATCCGACAATAATTCTGTTGTGGGATCCACCAATGATTGTGTCGTTGTACGAATATTCTCTGTTAAAACGAATATTCCCCGACCAATCGAATATTATATAACAACTTGCGTACTTTGTAAAATTTATAAATATTACCCACAACTATAACATTATATCAAATTAACTCCATAATATTCAAAAATGATATTTATAGAAAATTCATCTTTATTTATAAAAGTTGGGGTCTTACAACCTCCCCTTCTTATGAAATTTCGCCCTCGAAATTAGGGTACGTACCTGGTATGTCGAAGAGGTAAGGATACCTTGATTTCATTTCAGATTCTAACTCCCAAGTCATTTCCTCAACATCGTGGTTTCTCCACAAAACTTTGACTTGAGGTATAACCTTGGAGCGTAGAATATGTTCCTTCTTATCCAAGATTTGAACAGGAACTTCTTCATACGTCAAATCCTCCGCTATTTCGTCCGGTTCTAACTCAATAATGTGGTTCGGGTCTTCCACATATTTGCGTAACATGGATATGTGAAAAACGTTATGAACACGAGACATACTTGGCGGTAAAGCGAGTCTATAAGCCACAGTTACTACTCGATCGAGGATTAAAAATGGACCGATGAATCGAGGATTAAGCTTTCCTCTCTTTCCAAATCTCGTAACTCCTTTCCATGGAGTAACACGTAAGAACACATGATCTCCTACATCAAATTCTACATCCTTTCGATGAAGATCAACATAACTCTTTTGTCGATCTTGTGAGGTTTTTATACGTTGTCGGATCGTTTGAATCTTTTCTGTAGTCATACGTACCAACTCCGGTCCCAACAACGTTGCTTCACCCACCTCATCCCAACATACTGGAGAACGAAATTTTCTTCCATACAATACTTCGAATGGAGCCATGCCAATACTTGCTTGATAACTGTTGTTGTAGGAAAACTCCACCAATTGTAAGAACTTGTCCCAACTTCCCTTGAAGTCAAGGACACAGAGTCTTAATAAATCTTCTAGAGTTTGAATAGTCCTTTCTGATTGTCCGTCCGTCTGAGGATGATATGCCTAACTAAATCGTAAATCTGTGCCCATAGCTTTTTGTAAACTAACCCAAAATCGTGAAGTGAGTCTCGGGACTCGATTAGAAACTATGGATACTGGCATACCATGCAGTCTTACAATCTCGTTTATGTACATACGAGCAAGACGTTCAAGTGTATAAGTTTCTCGTATCGGTAAGAAATGAGCAGACTTGGTCAATCTATCAACAATGACCCAAATCGCATCAATACCTTGAGAAACCCTAGGAAGACCGGTAATAAAATCCATGGTAATGTGCTCCCACTTCCATTTTGGAATTTCAAGTGGTTGCAATGGACCTTTTGGTACTTGATGCTCCGCTTTGACTCGTTGACAAGTTAAACACCTTGAGATAAACAGCGTTATCTCTCTCTTCATATTGCTCCACCAAAATGTATGACGAAGATCATGATACATTTTGGTACTTCCAGGATAGATTGTAAACGGTGTGTTGTGCGCCTCCATTATGATTTCATACTTTAAATCAGGGTTGTTAGGAACACAAAGTCTGGAGTTGACTCGAAGTATTCCTTCTTCATCGATTCTTGCTTCCGGCATAGCACCTTCTTGCACTTTCTTCCTCATACGCATCAGCTCCAGGTCTGTAGCTTGAGCAGCTTTAACTTTATCGATTAAAGTTGGTTCTACTCGTATATTCGTCATCATCACATGGGTCCCTGGAGTCTTTAACTCTATCTCCATCCTTTGCAAGTCACACAAAATGGACTTTTGTGTTGACAATATCGCACTCGTACTTGCATATGATCTTCTACTCAATGCGTCAGCTACCACGTTCGCTTTTCCAAGATGTTATTGAATGGTATGATCATAATCTTTCAACAGTTCAAGCCAACGTCGTTGTCGCATGTTGAGTTCCTTTTGAGTGAAGAAATATTTGAGGCTTTTATGATCCGTAAAGATCTCCACCTTCTCCCCATACAAGTAATGCCTCCAAATTTTAAGTGCAAAGACAACAGCTGCCAACTCTAGATCATGAGTAGGATAATTCCTCTCATATTCCTGGAGTTATCTTGATGCATAAGCTATGACTTTTCCATGTTGCATGAGAACGCATCCCAACCCTTTGCTCGAAGCATCACTGTAGATGAGAAATCCCTCCGAGCCAGATGGTATTGTTAAAACAGGTGCTGAAATGAGTCTCCTCTTGAGTTCTTGAAAACTCTTCTCACATTCTTCGCTCCAACTGAACTTTGTATCTTTTCGAGTCAGCTGAGTTAATGGAGTAGCGATTCGAGAAAATCCTTCCACGAATCTCCGATAATAACCAGCTAAACCAAGAAAGCTACGTACTTTGGTCACTGATTTAGGTTGCTCCCAGCTTTGAATAGCTTCAATCTTTGCCGGGTCAACCGATATTCCACGACTTGATACTACTTGCCCAAGGAATGCTACCTCCTCCAACCAGAACTCGCATTTCTTCAACTTGGCATAAAGTTTGTATTCACGAAGCTTTTGTAGTACCAGCCTCAAGTGTTGCTCATGATTTCACGGCTTTTAGAATAAATAAGGATGTCATCAATAAAGACGACCACAAAGTGATCCAAATATTCCTTGAATACCCGGTTCATCATATCCATGAAGGCAGCAAGAGCATTAGTCAATCCAAAGGACATGACTAGGAATTCATAATGCCCGTACCGAGTTCTGAAAGCCGTCTTTGGAATATCCTCAGTTCTAACCTTCAGCTGATGATATCCAGAACGAAAATCGATCTTTGAAAAGAATTGTGCTCCTTACAACTGGTCAAACATGTCATCAATACGTGGCAATGGGTACCTGTTTTTGATGGTGACATGATTCAACTCCCGATAATCAATACAAAGTCGCATACTTCCATCTTTCTTCTTCACGAATAGCACAGAAGCACCCCAAGGAGAAGTACTAGGACGAATAAAGCCAATGTCTAACAATTCCTGCAGTTGGATCTTTAACTCCTGAAGTTCAATAGGAGCCATTCGATATGGGGCTTTGGAAATGGGTTTTGTACCGGGTTCAAGGTCGATACAAAATTCAATTTCACGCTTTGGGGGTAGGCCAGGAAGTTCTTCAGGGAATACGTCAGGAAATTTATTAACAATAGAAATATCATTCAAAACTGACGTATTTTTGTTTAGATCTGTGACATGAGCTAAGAAAGCTTGACATCTATTTTTCAATAAACGAATAGATTTATGGCTTGAGATGACAGCGATTGATTTTAATGGTTTGGTTGCTTGAATTCGCATAATAGGTCGATTAGGAATATGAAAGCTAACAACCTTACGAAAAAAATTAATTTTTGCATGATGAGTAGTTAACCAATCAATCCCTAGAATCACGTCAAATGCAAGTATTTTTAATGAAATCAGATCGACAGGTAATGTGTGGGTACCAACTTGAACCAAACAAGACTTATAAACCGTGGATGTAATGAAGGTTTCTCCCAATGAAGTTTTAACAGATAAATCAAAGTCTAATTTCTCCGGAGTCAAATTTAATCGATGAGCGCAAGTAGGAGAAATAAAAGAATGGGTAGAACCTGTATCAAATAAAGTATAGACTTCATTAGAGTTTATGATAAGCTTACCCGTGATAACCTCATTCGGGTTCCTTGCTTTCTGGGAGGTCACAACAAACGCTCTCCCTTGCACTACCGGTTTTGACTTTTCTGGGACGGCCTTTGGTGTCTCCATCTTGGCTGAACTTATTTTTGGTAAACGACAAAATCGAGCTAAATGACCTTCTCTTACACAATTATAACATGCTTTAGACGGCATCGCGCAGTTTGGACTGATGTGCCCCTCCCCTCCGCATTTGAAACATATGATAGGTGGTCGTTCTCCTTCCTTAACAACGGGTGCTGGTGCTGACGTCTTTCCATCATTGTTGAATCTCCTCTTCTTGAAATGACCATTCTTATTGTTTTGGCCCTGATTACCACCGAAGTGGTTACCATTTCTGGCCTATTGATTCCCTCCTCGCTTGTTGTCACCGCTTCGATGACTGCTCTCTCAATGGTATTATCATTTTGCCGACTGCTCTCTTTTGGTTGCGTTGACTCGTTATCGCACTCCACTAACTGAGCCCTATTCACAACATCTGAATACAAACACAGTTTATGAGAAATAAGATATTGACGTATCTCAGGTTTCAAACCTCGTAAAAACATTCGCGTCATTCGCTCTTCATTATCCACCAAGTGGGACGCAAACCAGGACAACTCAGCAAATTTAGCCTCATACTGCGATACAGTCATATTATTCTACTCCAATTTGATGAACTCCACCTCCTTCATGTGACGGACACTTTCGGGAAAGTATTTGTCATTGAACAGCTCTTGGAACTTCTCCCAAGACATCTTCAGTGCGGCAGGTTGAGTACGCTTAATCGATTCCCACCAGTAATATGCCTCTCCTCGCAACATAAAGGCGACAAAGGGAACTTTTTGCTCCTCGGAGCATCCCAAGACATCAAATATCTTGGTAATCTACTTTATCCATGTTTCCGCTATAAGTGGTTTTGGCTCTCCCTTAAACTATGGTGGTCCCAGCTCCTTGAACTGTTTAGCGGTGACCGTCTGAGAGTTTTCAGTGTTTCCACCTATATTTTGGACAGGAGCCGCTCTCGCCTGCTGTTGCATGAACTGCATAAAGTTTCTGAACATTCCATCATTCATCATCTGGTCAGTGTTGTTGTTTGCATGAGGATTGTTACCTTCCTGATGCACATTATCCTGATTATTGATATGTGGTGAACCAACAGTCGCCTGTGCTCCATTGCTATTCTCAACATTCTCAGATGTCATTTTCAGATACTGTCACAAAATAAAAGTTAATTGATATGTCATATATTATCCTTATATTATGACCGACCAATTAAATACCATGCAAATAAACTTAGGTAGGTCATACTAGCGAAGGAATTCCCCGTCTCTCCCCTCCTAGTTCTATTCTCACATCTTAGCCAGGGATCATATCCCTAAGCTCTGATACCAACTGTGACGCCCCCAAAATTAGGTATACATCACCCATCTTGGGTCGTCAGATACATGGTACAGAATACAAATACAACTTAATAATACAACTGTCGTGTACAATACGACAAAACATAAACTGTGAGTTTGAATACAAATATTGTCTACTAGAGAGTATCTATACTCAAAAGGAGTCCTCATTACATTTATTAACACACTATTACATAGAATAGTGAGGACTACTAAATAATACTATCATTCGGACCATCACTCCGTTCTCCGACTTGCCCAACTACGTTCTCATTTCCTGAAGAGAACAGTGAAAGAAAGGGTGAGCTCAACTAGCCCAGTAAGAAATATTATGACTAAGATAATGCAGAATAAATTATCATTAGCCTTCAACAATGTTAAACTAATAAAATATAATAGACATCAAGTTTATCTGCAGCGGAACAAGCAATCCATTAAAAGAGTCAAGTAAAAAATAAACTCTACTATCTTTTATGATTTAAAAGATTTTTCAACACTGTGATCGCTGGGACTCAGCTTAATAAAATAATCCACATCATCGAATCACCCCTGCACTACGGCCAAGGATATTCGTGTATTCATTACTGGTCATGATCATGCCAACAACTGTCCATCAACGCACTACGGGCCAATGAGGACTTTTACCACATCATTTGTAATATTACGGTCATGATTATACCGAATAATCCCTGGTCATAATCATACCAAGTCCATCTATGCGCTACAGGTCACAGATGACTTTTAACATTTTATAAACACGAGGATGATGACAATGATATAAGAATTCAATAAAACAAGTTCAAGAATTAATTTATCCAAGAATTAACAACGTCCAAATTGTCAACATGATACTGCTTTGTGGAGTAAAATTCAAGAATGCTTAGAAGAATATTTTCTTGAAAAGATACTGGATGAACCGCAATTATCAAGGATATTCCACTAATTTCATGGAGTATAGAAGTTAAAACTTAACCAACTGAGTATAGTAAAGAATGGAATAACAAAAAAAATCACCCGACATGCGATAGACTGCACAGACAGGTTATTCCAACAGAATAATAAATAATGGAACCAGGTCCGGCGTAAACGCACAGACAGGATATTTCGATAAAATAATAAATAATGGAACCAGGTCCGGTGTAAAACACACAGACAGGATGTTCCAACAGAATAATAACAAGACGGAATCAGGTCCGGTGTAAAACACACAGACATGATATTCCAACAGAATAATAATAAAAACGGAACCAGGTCCGGTGTAAAACACACAGACAGGATGTTCCAACAGAATAACAGAAGAATGTCACCAAGTATAGAGTAGACCGCGTATACATGTTATTCCAACAGAATAATAAATAATGAAATAACAACAGTTCTCTTCATGAATAAGAAAGAATAACATCCCTTACCGTTTTAAAAAAGAGCTGAAATAAGGAAGTAGTTAAGTAGCAGAATACTCTTCTTCTCTCTCTCTATAGTTTCTCTCTAGAGTTCAGTGAATTCGTAAGAAATAATGAAGGAATGAGCTGCTATTTATAGAAAAATAGAATGCATAGTAACTAATCCATGAACGGTCCAGATTGATTACTTTAATCTGACGGTCCATATTTAAAGAAAAATCTTTTAAATAAAATATAATATATTCTATTTATAGAATAACTTTAATAAAGTATTCTGTTTTATATAAAAAGATGTTTATGTTTTATTACGTTAATAATACGAATAAAACAAAACGTCATTATCGCTAAATAATTCATATTATTAACTGACAATAATTGAATCAAACTGAGTGACTTCTCACATAAGCATTAATAATCAATACCATGTGCTACTATGCAACCACACGTATTACTGTACTTTTACTACTGAGTAGTTCAACAGTATCAATGGTAAAACTTTCGCCGTTATTTTTAATAAAAAATTTTTGTCGTTTTCTCAATCCGACAATAATTCCGTTGTGGGGTCCACCAATGATTGTGCCGTTGTACGAATATTTCCTGTTAAAACGAATATTCCCCGACCAATCGAATATTATATAACAACTTGCGTACTTTGCAAAATTTATAAATATTACCCACAACTATAACATTATATCAAATTAACTCCATAATATTCAAAAATGATATTTATAGAAAATTCATCTTTATTTATAAAAGTTGGGGTCTTACAATGAATATCTTTGGCCTGTAGTGCAAAGATGAATATTTGATTCAAGATGTATATTGATTGATGTTACAGGGATAAAATATTGATGATGGACTTTTAAATTCATAGATGATAGTAGATTTCATCATCTACTTAACTCTTCTAATGAATTATTATTTCCGCTGTGAATATTGATTTAAAATTTGTTGTCTATTGTATTCTATTAGATTTTTCCCTGTTGAGGACTAACGTTAATTTGTTCTATATTATCTAAGTCATAATATTCTTTGCTGGGCTAGTTGAGCTCACCATTTTCTTTTTATTCCATTTTTCTTCTCAGGAGGCGAGAATGTAGCGAGTACTAGTCGGGGTATGGAATGATGGTTCTAGAAAGATATTTTAGTAGTCCTCACTATTTTTGTAAAATAAAGTATCAATAATTGTTATGAGAACTTATTTGAGTGTGGATATTGTCTAGAAGACAATAGTTGTATTTTAAACTCACAGTTAAGTGTTGTCGTATTTTGCACGACAGTTGTATTAATAAAGTTGTAGTCATTTCTGTACCATGTATTTTGTGACTCAGAGTGGGTGATGTATACCTATTTTGGAGGCGTCACAGTTGGTATCAGAGCTTAGGGATATGGTCACTGGCGGAGATCGGGGAATAAAACTAGGAGGGGAGAGACGAGTAAATTCTTCGCTAGTGTGTCTTGCCTAAGCTTATTTGTTGGTTGGTCAGAGTATATGATTATTATGTTGCATGTCAATTTCTTTAAATAACCCTTGTTTTGTGGCAGTATTTAAGAATGACAGCTGAGAATATTAACGATGGAGTAAATGCGACCGTGGAGACACCATTAATCACCAACGAGGAGAACGTGCAACAGGCTGGCAATGTTCCTCCTGTAAAAAACACCACTGAGCAGATGATGAACGATGGAATGTTTAGAAGCTTTTTGCAGTTCATGCAAAATCAGACGAGGGAGACTCGTGTACAAAATACAGGTGGAAATGATAGCAATGCGCGATTTGTCACGGCCAAGCAGTTCAAAGAGTTGGAACCACCAGAATTCTGGGGAAAGCCGAATCCAATTAAGGCGAAGACGTGGGTCAAGCAAATTACCAAGATATTTGATGTCTTGGGATGCACGGAGGAATAGAAGGTTCCATTTGCCACCTTTATGTTCCGTAATGAGGCAGATTACTGGTGGGAATCTGTGAAGCGTACCCATCCAACCGCACTCAGCATGTCTTAGGAGACATTTCAGAAACTTTTCAATGACAAGTACTTTCCTGAAAGTATTCGCCATATGAAGGAGGTGGAATTTATTAGACTGGAGCAGAACAACATGACGGTGTCCAGTATGAGGTGAAGTTTGCAGAGTTATCCAGGTTTGCACCTCATTTGGTGGAGAATGAAGAACGTATGACGCGGATGTTTCTGAGATATTTGAAACCCGACTTACGTCAGTATCTCATTTCTCATAAATTTTCTCTATATTCAGATGTTGTCAACAGGGCTCAATTATTAGAGCGAGATAACGAGTACGTTCAACCGAGGGACCACAAACAGGATCGTACTGGTGGCAACAATCATCAGAGCAACGATAACCACCGGGGAAAGAAAAATTCAGAAAAAAGTGGAAACCACTCTGGTGGTAATCGTGGCCATGAAAATAGAAGAAGCGAATCGGGGGGAGATTTTAAAAAGAGGAGATTCAATAATGACAATGTGAAGACGTCAGTACCAGCAGCAACTGGTTCTAAGGTAGGAGAACGACCACCGGTCGTATGCTATAAATGTGAAAAATAGGGACATATCAGCCCAAACTGTCCATAACAGTTCAAGGTGTGCTATAATTATGGAAAGGAAGGACATATCACTCGAGATTGTACGGTAGCGAAACCAAGTCCAGTGGGGATGGTGACTTAAAAGGCTGTCCTAGAAAAGTCAAAGTCAACGGTTCTTGAAAGAGCGTTTGTCGTGACTGGTCAAAATATAAGGAACCCAAACGAGGTGATCATGGGTAAGCTAATCATAAATTCTTGTGAAGTTTATACCTTACTAGATACCGGTACTACCCATTCATTTATCTCTCCTGCTTGTGCTCAACGTTTAAACTTGACTCCAGAGAAATTAGACTTTGATTTATCTGTGGAGACTCCGTTAGGAGAAACTTTCATTACATCCACTATTTATAAATTTTGTTTGATCCAAGTTGGCATTATCACATTATCTGTTGACCTTATCTCTTTAAAGATACTTGCGTTTGATGTGATTTTAGGGATTGATTGGTTAACTACTCATCATGCCAAAATTGATTATTTTCGTAAGGTTGTTAGTTTTCATATTCCTAACCAACCTGTTGTACGAATTCAAGTAACTAAACCACTAAAATCAATCACTGTCATATCAAGTCATAAAACTATTCGTTTATTGAAAAACGGATGTCAAGCTTTATTAGCCCATGTTATGAATTTGAATAAAGACACGTCAGATTTGAATAATATTCCTGTTGTTAGTGACTTTCCTGACGTATTTCCTGAAGAACTTTTCGGTCTACCCCTAGAACGTGAAGTTGAATTCTTTATTGATCTTGAACCTGGTACAAAGCTCATTTCTAAAATCCGATATCGAATGGCTCCTATTGGGTGCTCCTGTTTTATTCGTAAAGAAGAAAGACAGGAGTATGCGACTTTGTATTGACTATCGGGAATTGAACCATGTCACCATCAAGAATAGGTTTTCGCTACCTCGTATTGATGACCTGCTTGACCAGCTACAAGGAGCACAATTCTTCTCAAAGATCGATTTTCGTTCTGGATATCATCAGCTGAAGATTAGAACTGACGATATTCCAAAGACTACCTTCAGAACTCGGTACGGACATTATGAATTTTTAGTCATGTCTTTTGGATTGACTAATGCCCCTGCGGCTTTCATGGATATGATGAACCGAGTATTCAAGGAATATTTAGATCAGTTCGTTGTTGTCTTTATTGATGACATCCTTATATATTCCAAAAATCGTGAAGATCATGAGCACCATTTGAAGCTGGTACTCCAAAGGCTTCGTGAAAACAAGCTATATGCCAAGTTGAAGAAATGCGAGTTCTGGCTTGAGGAAGTAGCATTCCTTGGTCACGTGGTGTCAAAACATGGAGTATCTGTTGACCCGGTGAAGATTGAAGCAATACAAAGTTGGGAGCAACCTAAGTCGGTGACCGAAGTACGTAGCTTTCTGGGCTTAGCTGATTATTATCGGAGATTCGTGGAAGGATTTTCTCGAATCGCTACTCCGTTAACTCAGTTGACTCGGAAGGATACAAAATTCGTATGGAACGAGGAATGCGAAAAGAGTTTTCAAGAGCTCAAGAGGAGACTCATTTCGGCACATGTTCTAACAATACCATCTGGTTCGGATGAATTTGTTATCTACAGCGATGCTTCGGGCAAAGGGTTAGGATGTGTTCTCATGCAACATGAAAAAGTCATAGCCTATGCCTCGCGACAACTTAAAGAATATGAGAGGAATTATCCTACTCATGATCTAGAGTTGGCAGCAGTCGTTTTCGCGCTAAAGATCTGGAGGCACTATCTATATGGGGAGAAAGTGGAGATATATTCAGATCATAAAAGCCTCAAATATTTCTTCACCCAAAAGGAACTCAACATGTGGCAACGACATTGGCTCGAGCTGTTGAAAGACTACGACCATACCATTCAATATCATCTTGGAAAAGCGAACGTGGTAGCTGACGCGTTGAGTAGAAGATCATATGCGGGAACAAGTGCGATGTTGTCAATACAAAGGCCCATTTTGTGTGATTTACAAAAGATGAAGATAGAATTCAAGACTCCGGGGACTCATGCGATGATGTCAAGTACGCATTGAACCGACTTTAATCAAAAAAGTTAAAGTTGCTCAAGCCACAGACCCGGAGCTGATGCGTATGAAGAAGAAAGTACAAGAAGGTGCTATTCCAGAAGCAAGAATCGATGAAGAAGGAATACTTTGAGTCCACTCCAGACTTTGTGTTGCTAACGACTATGATTTGAAGTACAAGATCATGATGGAGGCACACAATACACCATTTGCAATTCATCCTGGAAGTACCAAAATGTATCGTGATCTTCGACATACATTTTGGTGGAACAATATGAAGAGAGAGATTGCGAAATTTATCTCAAGGTGTTTAACTTGTCAACGTGTAATGGTGGAGCATCAAGTGCCTAAGGGTCCATTACAACCACTTGAGATTCTAAAATGGAAGTGGGAACACATTACCATGGATTTTGTTACAGGTCTTCCCATGGTTTCTCAAGGCATAAATGCTATTTGGGTTATTGTTAATAGATTAACAAGTCTGCTCATTTATTGCCGATACGGGAGACTTATTCCCTTGAACGTCTTACTCATATGTACGTAAATGAGATTGTGAGATTGCATGGCATACCAGTATCTATAGTTTTGGATCGTGACCCAAGATTCACTTCACAATTTTGGGTTAGCTTGTAAAAAGCTATGGGCACGGATTTACGATTTAGTTCGGCATACCATCCTCAAACGGACGGACAATCAGAGAGGACTATTCAAACTCTTGAAGATCTATTAAGACTTTGTGTCCTAGACTTCAAAGGGAATTGGGATAAGTATTTACCATTGGTGGAATTCTCCTACAACAACAGTTATCAGGCAAGTATAGGGGTGGCTCCACTCGAAGCATTGTATGGACGAAAGTGTCGCTCTCCAATATGTTGGGATGAGGTGGGTGAAGCAGCATTGTTGGGACCCGAGTTGGTACGTATTACTACAGAAAAGATCCAAATGATTCGACAACGTATACAAATGGCACAGAATCGACAAAAGAATTATGCGGATCTTCATCGAAAGGACATGGAATTTAGTATTGGTGTGACGCCCCCAAAATTAGGTATACATCACCCATCTTGGGTCGTCAGATACATAGTACAGAATACAAATACAACTTAATAATACAACTGTTGTGTACAATACGACAAAACATAAACTGTGAGTTTGAATACAAATATTATCTTCTAGAGAGTATTCATACTCAAAAGGAGTCCTCATTACATTTATTAACACACCATTACATAGAATAGTGAGGACTACTAATTAATACTATCATTTGGACCATCACTCCGTACCCCGACTTGTCCCAGCTACGTTCTCATTTCCTGAAGAGAACAGTGAAAGAAAGGGTGAGCTCAACTAGCCCAGTAAGAAATATTATGACTAAGATAATGCAGAATAAATTATCATTAGCCTTCAACAATGTTAAACTGATAAAATATAATAGACATCAAGTTTAACTGTAGCGGAACAAGCAATCCATTAAAAGAGTCAAGTAGAAAATAAACTCTACTATCTTTTATGATTTAAAAAGTTTTTCAACACTGTAATCGCTGAGACTCGGCTTAATAAAATAATTCACATCATCGAATCACCCCTGCACTACGGCCAAGGATATTCGTGTATTCATTAATGGTCATGATCATGCCAACAACTGTCCATCAATGCACTACGGGCCAATGAGGACTTTTACCACATCATTTGTAACATTACGGTCATGATTATACCGAATAATCCCTGGTCATAATCATACCAAGTCCATCTATGCACTACATGCCACAGATGGCTTTCAACATTTTATAAACATGAGGATGATGACAATGATATAAGAATTCAATAAAACAAGTTCAAGAATTAATTTATCCAGGAATTAACAACGTCCAAATTGTCAACATGATACTGCATTGTGGAGTAAAATTCAAGAATACTTAGAAGAATATTTTCTTGAAAAGATACTGGATGAAACGCAACTATCAAGGATATTCCACAAATTTCATGGAGTATAGAAGTCAAAACTTAACCAACTGAGTACAATAAAGAATGGAATAACAAAAGAAATCACCATGCATGCGATAGACCGCACAGACAGGTTATTCCAATAGAATAATAAATAATGGAACCAGGTCCGGCGTAAACGCACAGACAGGATATTCCGACAGAATAATAAATAATGGAACCAGGTCCGGTGTAAAACACACAGACAGGATATTCCAACAGAATAATAATAAAACGGAACCAGGTCCGGTGTAAAACACACAGACAGGATGTTCCAACAGAATAATAAACGGAACCAGGTCCGGTGTAAAACACACAGACAGGATGTTCCAACAGAATAATAGAAGAATGTCACCAAGTATAGGGTAGACCGCGTATACTGGTTATTCCAACAGAATAATAACAAATGGAATAACAGAAGTTCTCTTCATGAATATAAAAGAAATAATATTCCCTACCTTAAAAGAACTGGATATTGGAAAAGTGATGTAGCAGAATACTTTTATTCTCTCTCTCTTATTCTCTCTATACTTTCTCTCTCTATAGCTTGAATGAATTCGTGAAAAATAATGAAGCCCTAGGCCTCTATTTATAGAAAAACTGAGGGTGGCTCTTGGTCTTAACGAAGGGTCAAATGACTCTTGGTAATATTGAAGGGACAACTACTATTGACGAAAGTAATTACTATTGACCAAGGTAAATACTATTGACGAAGGTAATTACTATTGACCAAGGTAAATACTATTGACCAAGGTAAATACTATTGACGAAGGTAATTACTATTGACCAAGGTAAATACTATTGACGACGGTAATTACTATTGACGACGGTAATTACTATTGACGAAGAGACTCTTAGATGATGACATATGGCCCCCCATAAAATAACCAAACTTACCACAACGTCTCAATTATTGATTTAATAATATAACATATTATACAGACGATACTATGACAATAATTTAAGAGATATGATGCAGCAATTACTATAGCAATAATTGAGTATAGCTGAGTGACTTCTCACGTAAGCATCAATAATCAATACCGTGTGCTACTATGCAACCACGCGTATTACTGTACTTTTACTACCGAGTAGTTCAACAGTTTTAATGGTTTTAACGGTAACACCTCAGCCGTTATTTTTATAGAAAGATAATTCTGTCGTTTTCTCAATCCGACAATAATTCCGTTGTGGGGTCCACCAATGATTGTGCCGTCGTACGAATATTCCCCGACAAAAAGAATATTCTCCGACCAAACGAATATTTTATAACAACTTGCTTACTTTGCAAAATTTATAAATATTACCCACAACTATAACATTATATCAAATTAACTCCATAATATTCAAAAATGATATTTATAGAAAATTCATCTTTATTTATAAAAGTTGGGGTCTTACAACCTCCCCTTCTTATGAAATTTCGCCCTCGAAATTAGGGTACGTACCTGGTATGTCGAAGAGGTAAGGATACCTTGATTTCATTTCTGATTCTAACTCCCAAGTCATTTCCTCAACATCGTGGTTTCTCCACAAAACTTTAACTTGAGGTATAACCTTGGAGCGTAGAATATGTTCCTTCTTATCCAAGATTTGAACAGGAACTTCTTCATACGTCAAATCCTCCGCTATTTCGTCCGGTTCTAACTCAATAATGTGGTTCGGGTCTTCCACATATTTGCGTAACATGGATATGTGGAAAACGTTATGAACACGAGACATACTTGGCGGTAAAGCGAGTCTATAAGCCACAGTTCCTACTCGATCGAGGATTAAAAATGGACCGATGAATCGAGGATTTAGCTTTCCTCTCTTTTCAAATCTCGTAACTCCTTTCCATGGAGCAACACGTAAGAACACATGATCTCCTACATCAAATTCCACGTCCTTTCGATGAAGATCAGCATAACTCTTTTGTCGATCTTGTGAGGTTTTTATACGTTGTCGGATCGTTTGAATCTTTTCTGTAGTCATACGTACCAACTCCGGTCCCAACAACGTTGCTTCGCCCACCTCATCCCAGCATACTGGAGAACGACATTTTCTTCCATACAATGCTTCGAATGGAGCCATGCCAATACTTGCTTGATAACTGTTGTTGTAGGAAAACTCCACCAATGGTAAGAACTTGTCCCAACTTCCTTTGAAGTCAAAGACACAGAGTCTTAATAGATCTTCAAGAGTTTGAATAGTCCTCTCTGATTGTCCGTCCGTCTGAGGATGATATGCTGAACTAAATCGTAACTCCGTGCCCATAGCTTTTTGTAAACTAACCCAAAATCGTGAAGTGAATCTTGGGTCTCGGTCAGAAACTATGGATACTGGCATACCATGCAGTCTTACAATCTCGTTTATGTACATACGAGCAAGACGTTCAAGTGTATAAGTTTCTCGTATCGGTAAGAAATGAGCAGACTTGGTCAATCTATCAACAATGACCCAAATCGCATCAATACCTTGAGAAACCCTAGGAAGACCGGTAACGAAATCCATGGTAATGTGCTCCCACTTCCATTCTGGAATTTCAAGTGGTTGCAATGGACCTTTTGGTACTTGATGCTCCGCTTTGACTCGTTGACAAGTTAGACACCTTGAGATAAACAACGCTATCTCTCTCTTCATATTGCTCCACCAAAATGTATGACGAAGATCATGATACATTTTGGTACTTCCAGGATGGATTGCAAACGGTGTGTTGTGCGCCTCCATCATGATTTCATACTTTAAATCAGGGTTGTTAGGAACACAAAGTCTGGAGTTGACTCGAAGTATTCCTTCTTCATCGATTCTTGCTTCCGGCATAGCACCTTCTTGCACTTTCTTCTTCATACGCATCAGCTCCAGGTCTGTAGCTTGAGCAGCTTTAACTTTATCGATTAAAGTCGGTTCTACTCGTATATTCGCCATCATCACATGGGTCCCTGGAGTCTTCAACTCTATCTCCATCCTTTGCAAGTCACACAAAATGGGCCTTTGCGTTGTTAATATTGCACTTGTACCCGCATATGATCTTCTACTCAATGCGTCAGCTACCACGTTCGCTTTTCCAGGATGGTATTGAATGGTATGATCATAATCTTTCAACAGTTCAAGCCAACGTCGTTGTCGCATGTTGAGTTCCTTTTGAGTGAAGAAATATTTGAGGCTTTTATGATCCGTAAAGATCTCCACTTTCTCCCCATACAAGTAATGCCTCCAAATTTTAAGTGCAAAGACAACAGCTGCCAACTCTAGATCATGAGTAGGATAATTCCTCTCATATTCCTTGAGTTGTCTTGATGCATAGGCTATGACTTTTCCATGTTGCATGAGAACGCATCCCAACCCTTTGCTCGAAGCATCACTGTAGATGACAAATCCCTCCGAGCCAGATGGTATTGTTAGAACAGGTGCTGAAATGAGTCTCCTCTTGAGTTCTTGAAAACTCTGCTCACATTCTTCGCTCCAACCAAACTTTGTATCTTTCCGAGTCAGCTGAGTTAATGGAGTAGCGATTCGAGAAAATCCTTCCACGAATCTCCGATAATAACCAGCTAAACCAAGAAAGCTACGTACCTCGGTCACTGATTTAGGTTGCTCCCAGCTTTGAATAGCTTCAATCTTTGCCGGGTCAACCGATATTCCACGACTTGATACTACGTGCCCAAGGAATGCTACCTCCTCCAGCCAGAACTCGCATTTCTTCAACTTGGCATAAAGCTTGTATTCACGAAGCTTTTGGAGTACCAGCCTCAAGTGTTGCTCATGATCTTCACGGCTTTTGGAATAAATAAGGATGTCATCAATAAAGACGACCACAAAATGATCCAAATATTCCTTGAATACCCGGTTCATCATATCCATGAAGGCAGCAGGAGCATTAGTCAATCCAAAGGACATGACTAGGAATTCATAATGCCCGTACCGAGTTCTAAAAGCCGTCTTTGGAATATCCTCAGTTCTAACCTTCAGCTGATGATATCCAGAACGAAGATCGATCTTTGAAAAGAATTGTGCTCCTTGCAACTGGTCAAACAGGTCATCAATACGTGGCAATGGGTACCTGTTTTTGATGGTGACATGATTCAACTCCCGATAATCAATACAAAGTCGCATACTTCCATCTTTCTTCTTCACGAATAGAACAGGAGCTCCCCAAGGAGAAGTACTAGGACGAATAAAGCCAATGTCTAACAATTCCTGCAGTTGGATCTTTAACTCCTGAAGTTCAATAGGAGCCATTCGATATGGGGCTTTGGAAATGGGTTTTGTACCGGGTTCAAGATCGATACAAAATTCAATTTCACGCTCTGGGGGTAGGCCAGGAAGTTCTTCAGGGAATACGTCAGGGAATTTATTAACAATAGAAATATCATTCAAAACTGACGTATTTTTGTTTAGATCTGTGACATGAGCTAAGAAAGCTTGACATCCGTTTTTCAATAAACGAATAGCTTTATGGCTTGAGATGACAGCGATTGATTTTAATGGTTTGGTTGCTTGAATTCGCATAATAGGTCGATTAGGAATATGAAAGCTAACAACCTTACGAAAACAATCAATTTTTGCATAATGAGTAGTTAACCAATCAATCCCTAGAATCACGTCAAATGCAAGTATTTTTAATGAAATCAGATCGATAGGTAATGTGTGGGTACCAACTTGAACCAAACAAGACTTATAAACAGTGGAGGTAATGAAGGTTTCTCCCAACGGAGTTTCCACAGATAAGTCAAAGTCTAATTTCTCCGGAATCAAATTTAATCGATGAGCGCAAGTAGGAGAAATAAAAGAATGGGTTGAACCGGTATCAAATAAAGTATAAACTTCTTTAGAGTTTATAATAAGCTTACCCGTGATGACCTCATTCGGGTTCCTTGCTCTCTGGGAGTTCACAACAAACGCTCTCCCTTGCACAACCGGTTTTGACTTTTCTGGGACGGCTTTTGGTGCCTCCATCCTAGCTGAATTTGTCTTCGGTAAACGACAAAATCGGGCTAAATGACCTTCTCTTCCACAATTATAACATGCTTTGGACGGCATCGCGCAGTTTGGACTGATGTGCCCCTCCCCTCCGCATTTGAAACATATGATAGGTGGTCGTTCTCCTTCCTTAACGACAGGTGCTGGTGCTGACGTCTTTCCATCATTGTTGAATCTCCTCTTCTTGAAATGTCCATTCTTATTGTTTTGGCCCTGATTACCACCGAAGTGGTTACCATTTCTGGCCTGTTGATTCCCTCCACGCTTGTTGTCACCGCTTCGATGACTGCTCTCACTGGTATTATCATTTTGCCGGCTGCTCTCTTTTGGTTGCGTTATCTCGTTATCGCGCTCCACCAACTGAGCCCTATTTACAACATCTGAATACAAACACAGTTTATGAGAAACAAGATGTTGACGTATCTCCGGCTTCAAACCTCTTAAAAACATCCGCGTCATTCTTTCTTCATTATCCACCAGGTGGGACGCAAACCGGGATAACTCCGCAAATTTTGCCTCGTACTGCGACACGGTCATATTATTCTGCTCCAATTTGATGAACTCCACCTCCTTCATGTGACGAATACTCTCGGGAAAGTATTTGTCGTTAAACAGATCTTGGAACTTCTCCCAAGACATCTTCAGTGCGGCAGGTTGAGTACGCTTTATCGATTCCCACCAGTAATCTGCCTCTCCTCGCAACATAAAGGCGGCAAAGGGAACCTTTTGCTCCTCGGAGCAACCCAAGACATCAAATATCTTGGTGATCTGCTTTATCCATGTTTCAGCTACAAGTGGTTTGGGTTCTCCCTTAAACTCCGGTGGTCCCAGCTCCTTAAACTGTTTAGCGGTGACCGCCTGAGAGTTTCCAGTATTTCCACCTACGTTGTGGACAGGAGCCGCTTTCACCTGTTGTTGCATGAATTGCATAAAGCCTCTGAACATTTGATCATTCATCATTTGGTCAGTGTTGTTGTTTGCATGAGGATTGACACCTTCCTGATGCACATTATCCTGATTATTGATATGTGGTGAATCAACAGTCGTCTGTGCTCCATTGCTATTCTCAACATTCTCAGATGCCATTTTCAGATACTGCCACAAAATAAAAATTAATTGATATGTCATATATTATCCTTATATTATGACCGACCAATTAAATACCATGCAAATAAACTTAGGTATGTCATACTAGCGAAGAATTCCCCGTCTCTCCCCTCCTAGTTCTATTCTCACATCTTAGCCAGGGATCATATCCCTAAGCTCTGATACCAACTGTGACGCCCCCAAAATTAGGTATACATCACCCATCTTGGGTCGTCAGATACATAGTACAGAATACAAATACAACTTAATAATACAACTGTCGTGTACAATACGACAAAACATAAACTGTGAGTTTGAATACAAATATTATCTTCTAGAGAGTATTCATACTCAAAAGGAGTCCTCATTACATTTATTAACACACCATTACATAGAATAGTGAGGACTACTAACTAATACTATCATTCGGACCATCACTCCGTACCCCGACTTGTCCCAGCTACGTTCTCATTTCCTGAAGAGAACAGTGAAAGAAAGGGTGAGCTCAACTAGCCCAGTAAGAAATATTATGACTAAGATAATGCAGAATAAATTATCATTAGCCTTCAACAATGTTAAACTGATAAAATATAATAGACATCAAGTTTAACTGTAGCGGAACAAGCAATCCATTAAAAGAGTCAAGTAGAAAATAAACTCTACTATCTTTTATGATTTAAAAAGTTTTTCAACACTGTAATCGCTGAGACTCAGCTTAATAAAATAATCCACATCATCGAATCACCCCTGCACTACGGCCAAGGATATTCGTGTATTCATTAATGGTCATGATCATGCCAACAACTGTCCATCAATGCACTACGGGCCAATGAGGACTTTTACCACATCATTTGTAACATTACGGTCATGATTATACCGAATAATCCCTGGTCATAATCATACCAAGTCCATCTATGCACTACATGCCACAGATGACTTTCAACATTTTATAAACATGAGGATGATGACAATGATATAAGAATTCAATAAAACAAGTTCAAGAATTAATTTATCCAGGAATTAACAACGTCCAAATTGTCAACATGATACTGCATTGTGGAGTAAAATTCAAGAATACTTAGAAGAATATTTTCTTGAAAAGATACTGGATGAAACGCAACTATCAAGGATATTCCACAAATTTCATGGAGTATAGAAGTCAAAACTTAACCAACTGAGTACAATAAAGAATGGAATAACAAAAGAAATCACCATGCATGCGATAGACCGCACAGACAGGTTATTCCAATAGAATAATAAATAATGGAACCAGGTCCGGCGTAAACGCACAGACAGGATATTCCGACAGAATAATAAATAATGGAACCAGGTCCGGTGTAAAACACACAGACAGGATATTCCAACAGAATAATAATAAAACGGAACCAGGTCCGGTGTAAAACACACAGACAGGATGTTCCAACAGAATAATAAACGGAACCAGGTCCGGTGTAAAACACACAGACAGGATGTTCCAACAGAATAATAGAAGAATGTCACCAAGTATAGGGTAGACCGCGTATACTGGTTATTCCAACAGAATAATAACAAATGGAATAACAGAAGTTCTCTTCATGAATATAAAAGAAATAATATTCCCTACCTTAAAAGAACTGGATATTGGAAAAGTGATGTAGCAGAATACTTTTATTCTCTCTCTCTTATTCTCTCTATACTTTCTCTCTCTATAGCTTGAATGAATTCGTGAAAAATAATGAAGCCCTAGGCCTCTATTTATAGAAAAACTGAGGGTGGCTCTTGGTCTTAACGAAGGGTCAAATGACTCTTGGTAATATTGAAGGGACAACTAATATTGACGAAAGTAATTACTATTGACCAAGGTAAATACTATTGACGAAGGTAATTACTATTGACCAAGGTAAATACTATTGACCAAGGTAAATACTATTGACGAAGGTAATTACTATTGACCAAGGTAAATACTATTGACGACGGTAATTACTATTGACGACGGTAATTACTATTGACGAAGAGACTCTTAGATGATGACATATGGCCCCCCATAAAATAACCAAACTTACCACAACGTCTCAATTATTGATTTAATAATATAACATATTATACAGACGATACTATGACAATAATTTAAGAGATATGATGCAGCAATTACTATAGCAATAATTGAGTATAGCTGAGTGACTTCTCACGTAAGCATCAATAATCAATACCGTGTGCTACTATGCAACCACGCGTATTACTGTACTTTTACTACCGAGTAGTTCAACAGTTTTAACGGTTTTAACGGTAACACCTCAGCCGTTATTTTTATAGAAAGATAATTCTGTCGTTTTCTCAATCCGACAATAATTTCGTTGTGGGGTCCACCAATGATTGTGCCGTCGTACGAATATTCCCCGACAAAAAGAATATTCTCCGACCAAACGAATATTTTATAACAACTTGCTTACTTTGCAAAATTTATAAATATTACCCACAACTATAACATTATATCAAATTAACTCCATAATATTCAAAAATGATATTTATAGAAAATTCATCTTTATTTATAAAAGTTGGGGTCTTACAATTGGTGATCATGTATTGTTGCGTGTTACTCCATGGAAGGGAGTTACAAGATTTGGAAAGAGAGGAAAGCTCAATCCACGATTTATTGGTCCATTTCAAATTCTTGACCGAGTAGGAAATGTGGCCTATAGACTTGCGTTACCTCCAAGCATGTCTCGTGTTCATAATGTTTTTCACATATTTGTGCTTCGTAAATATGTGAAAGACCCGAACCACGATATTGAGTTAGAACCGGACGAAATAGCCGAAGACTTAACGTATGAGGAGGCACCTGTCAAAATCTTGGATAGAAAAGAGCATGTCCTACGCACAAAGGTCATATCACAAGTCAAAATTTTGTGGAGGAACCATGCTATTGAGAAAATGGCCTGAGAATTGAAAACGAAAATGAAAGCGAGGTATCCTCACCTTTTCGAAACACCAGGTACGTACGTCAACTTCGAGGACGAAATTTCATAAGGAGGGGAGGTTGTAAGACCCCAACTTATTATAAATGAAATTGAATTTCCTCTATTTATTATTTTAAAATAGTAAGGGTTGATTTGATTAATGTGATTAGTTATGGGTACAAATGTGCAAATATTTTTAAATAAGTAAGTGGTTATAAAATATTCATTGTTGTCGGGGAATATTCGTTTGGTCGTGGAATATTCTTACTGTCGGGGAATATTCGTACAACAGCGCAGCCTTGTGTGGGCCCCATAACGAAAAGCTATTGGATGAAAAAAACGACAAGTATAAGTTGTTTATAAGTAACGGCGTAGTTGTTACCGTTAATACTATTGGAATACCCTGTGGTTAAAATACAGTAGCACACGGTATTGCATAAATTATTGATTCTTACGTAAGAATGCACTACTCAATAATTATTACAGTAATTACTATTCAATATTTTATTTTATTGATTCAATAATTGCTACGTTGATATTTTATATTATTGTTGTTTCAATAATTGTCACTGCACAGTATTTTCCATTATCGGAGCAATAATTCATATTATTTGAATAATATTATTAGATAGCATTATTGGTAATGTCTAGAAAGTTCTGTCTAAGGAGAGGTTTGGTCACCTAATTGCGCACCAGTAAGGAGAAATCCTTATTGGAAAGCCCCCTCTTTCTTGGGAAGGGTCTAGTTGTCAGTATTGTGATTCTGTAATATTATTTATGAATAATTAATTATTGATTTATATGATAAAGAAAATACTCATTTTATGTGGATATAGATGGAAAAAAAAATTTGTGTGACAATTGTTAAAAATTGATATTTTATCTTTTCTATTAAAATATATTATTATATTTTAATAATATAATAATGATGATATTTTTATAATAAATGTGTGATATATGAATAAATGAGGATGAAGAGTATTTTTATTACTAAAAATATTTAAAACATGTTTTTCATGTTTGTGGACCCCATTTCTTGACTGAAATTTGATTATAGCTTGTAAAATCGTCCGTATGTGGATTTCGGTCAAATTCTGTATGGAATTTGAAAAAACTTAAACTTACAAAGTTGTAGAGAATTGAATTTACTATGAAATGGACATAAGATTCAAATTTTTCTGATAAAAGGGCTATTTATTGTGAATTATTGAAGTTCCGGTATATCGGGTCTGAATTGATTTTTGGAGTTTTAAATGTTTGTTGTTTTGAAAAATGTTTTTGTTGTTTTTGGCACATGTGTGGCTGATGTTTTGGTCAAAAGGTCGGCTAAAGAAAATTATATAAATATATTAATATTTTATTAAATTTTCTGCTTTGGTGTTCTAAGCATTTTCTTATAAATAGGGTGCTTAAGTTAGAATTAAAAATCACACCAGAAATAAGTTTTCTCTCTCTTTCTCTCTCTATATTATCGAGCGTATTCTTGTGATTATTTTAATACTTTGAGTGTTGCTATATGGTGCAAGTTCCCTTCAGCACTATATTCAGTATTCCAGTCGGAAGTACTGTCTTTTCGAGGTAAGGGATGTTATTTTTTTTATAGATGATATTATTTCTTTCAATATCATTATACCGAAATATTGATCTGAACTTTTTATCAAATTTAGAACTTTTAGTGTCGGGGTTACTATTCACGTATACAGCACTATTCATGAATACGACACTATTCGCCGAAAAATTAAATTTTCATTTTTTTTCTTTTCAAGATATCTATTATGCATACTAGCTTTGATTGTATCCATGTTTTGATCATTCTTGAATTTTACTCCACTATGGTTATTTATGAAGTATTTTTGAACTTGGATTGTTTAAAGTACGAATCCTTAATATTTATTCTTTTGTTCCACTGAATTCGTTTTTTTTTAAATATTTTTCATCATCCTCAGTCCTAAATGATGATATTACTGAATATCTTTGGCCTGTAGTGCAAAGATGAATAATTTTCTGATGAATATCTTTGGCCCTTAGTGCAAAGATGAACAGGTATTTAGAAGAATATGACCAACTAATGAATATCTTTGGCCTGTAGTGCAAAGATGAATACTTGATTCAAGATGTATATTGATTGATGTTACAGGGATAAAATATTGATGATGGACTTTTAAATTCATAGATGATAGTAGATTTCATCCTTTACTTAACTCTTTTAATGAATTATTATTTCCGCTGCGAATATTGATTTAAAATTTGTTGTCTATTATATTCTATTAGATTTTTCCCTGTTGAAGACTAACGATAATTTGTTCTATATTATCTTAGTCATAATATTCTTTGCTGGGCTAGTTGAGCTCACCCTTTCCTTTTTGTTCTATTTTTCTTCTCAGGAAGCGAGAATGTAGCGAGTACTAGTCAGGGTATGGAATGATCTAGAAAGATGTTTTAGTAGTCCTCACTATTTTTGTAAAATAAAGTATCAATAATTGTTATGAGGACTTATTTGAGTGTGGATATTGTCTAGAAGATAATTATTGTATTTTAAACTCACAGTTAAGTATTGTCGTATTTTGCACGACAGTTATATTAATAAAGTTGTAGTTGTTTCTATACCATGTATTTGGCGACTTAGAGTGGGTGATGTACACATATTTCGGGGGCGTCACAATATTCGTATTTTCACCAATTGTCATGAATATGCCAAACAACAATTCATCTTTGCACCCTTGGCCGAAGAGAACGCATGGTCATGATCATACCAATAACTGTCCACCAATGCACTATGGGCCAATGAGAATTTTTACCACATCATTTGTAATATTACAGGTCATGATTATACCGAATGATCCCTAGTCATAATCATACCCATCAACTGTCCATCTATGCACGTAAGCTAAAGATGACTTTCATCACAATATAAGTATAAGGATGATGACAATGATTTAAGAATTCAATTAAAAGAAAGCAAATGATAAATTTTAAAGATTTATAATTTATTTTATCCAGAATTCAACAATGATCAAATTGTCAACATAATACTGCTTTGTGGAGTAAAATTCAATAATAATATTGTATCCAAAATGATTTGGACAGAAAAGAAATCAATTTTTGTCATGAATAGACAATAGTACCCCGGGTGAATAGTATCCCGTAAATAGTACTTCATGAATAGTATCCCGTGAATAGGACCCTGTGAATAGTACTTTGTGAATAGTACCCGTGAATAGTACTTTATGAATAGTATCCTTTGAATAGTACTTCGTGAATAGTACCCATGAATAGTACTACGTGAATAGTACCCATGAATATTACTTTGTGAATAGTGTCGTACGTATGAATTGTGTCGTATAAATGAATAGTACCCATAAATAGTACTCCGGCATGAAAAGCTTAAAATTTAACAAGAATGTTCAGAAAAATATCCTTGTGAAACGATACTAGATGAAGCGTAAATTTTAAGGTTATTCTACTAATTTCACGGAGTATAGACGCAATACTTCAACAAAATGAGTGTAGAATTAGGGATACAAAATGAAATAATATTACTTATATACTACAGAGTATGGAAGAAAATATTATTTCATATAAATATTGAACAAAAAAATTATCCATTACGAATAAGAAATAAATAACATCCCTTACTACTGTTGAACGAAAATAATATTCCAATGAATATTGAACGAATATAATATTCCTTACGAATATTGAACGGAAATAATATTCATATGAATACAAAAAATAATATCTCTTCTGAATATGAAATAAATAATACCCATTACCTTAGTAGAAGACTGGATACTGCAATAGTGAAGTAGCAGAATACTCTTCTTCTTCCTCTCTATAACTTCTCTCTCTATAGCTTCTCTCTCTATAATTGCTCTTGTGACTCTTAGTGAATTGGTGAGAATGAAAGAAGAATGAGCTTCTATTTATAGGAAAACATAGTTTCGATAATTGCACGTTTTGGGGATCGAATTATTACAGTATAATACCTTCATCCTTTCCTTCATTTTTAATTTAGTCCTACAAGTATTATCAAATTTGCACCACCTCCCCTAATAGTACATGTATGTGACGCCCCCAAAATAGGTATACAACACCCATTCTAAGTCGCCAAATACATGGTACAGAAACAACTACAATTTTATTAATACAATTGTCGTGCAAGATACGACAACACTTAAATTGTGAGTTTAAATACAAATATTGTCATATAGACAATATCCACACTCAAATAAGTTCTCATTATAATTATTGATACATTATTTTTACAAAATAGTGAGGACTACTAAAACAACTTCTAGAACCATCATTCCACACCCCGACTAGTACTCGGTACATTCTCGCCTCCTGAGAAGAAAAATAGAACAAAAAGAAAAAGGGTGAGCTCAACTAGCCCAGTAAAGAACATTATGACTAAGAAAATATAGAACAAATTATCGTTAGTCCTCAACAGAGAAAAATATAATAGAATACAATAGACAACAAGTTTTAAATCAATATTCGCAGTAAAAATAATAATTCATTAGAAGAGTTAAGTAGAGAATAAAATCTACTATCTTCTATATATGAATTTAAAAGTTCATCGTCAATATTTTATCCCTGTAACATCAATCAATATATATCTGGAATCAACTATTCATCTTTGCACTACAAGCCAAAGATATTCATCAGTTGGTCATGTTCATCTAAACACCTGTACATCTTTATACTACGGCCAAAGATATTAAGTAATATCATCATTTAGGACTGAGGATGATGAAAAATATTTTAAAAAAAACGAATTCAGTGAGACAAAAGAACAAATATTAAGGATTCGTACTTCGGTTTATCTATGTTCAAAAATATCCCATAACATACCATAGCGGAGTAAAATTCTAGAATAAAGATCAAAACATGGACACAATCAAAGCTAGTAACAAAAATAGACATCCGGGACAAAGAAGAGAAAATTTTATTTTTCTGTGAATAGTGTCGTATTTATGAATAGTGACGTATACGTGAATAGTACCGTATACGTAAATAGTAATCATGACACAAAAAGTTCCAAATTTGATAAAAAGTTCATACCAATATTTCGGCATAATGATATTGAAAAAAATAATATCATTTCTGAAAAAAAATAACATCCCTTACCTCTAAAAAGACAGTACCTCTGACTGGAATACTGGATATAGTGCTGAAGGAACTTGAACCGTATAGCAACACTCAAAATATCAAAATACTCACAAGAATACGCTCGATAATATAGAGAACTTTAGTTTCTGGTGTGATTTTTAATTCTAACCTAAGCACCCTATTTATAGGAAAATGCTTAGAACACCAAAGCAGAAAATTTAATAAAATATTAATATATTTTTTAAAATTTTCTACGCACCCTTCTTTTGCCCAAAACATCAGCCACCAAGTGGCTCACCTCACCAAAAACGTTTTTGTTATTAAAATTATGTAAAACTCCAAAAATCAATTATTCCGGAACTTCAATAATTCATAATAAATAGCTCTTTTATCAGAAAAATTCAAATCTTATATCCATTCTATATGAAATTTATTTTTTTACAACTTTGTAAGTTTAAGTTTTTCCAAATTCCAAACAAAAATTTATCGAAATTTCTATACGGATGATTTTACAGGCTATAATCAAATTTCAGTCAAGAAATAGGGCCCACGAACATGTTTATCATGTTTTAAACATTTTTTTGTAACAAAATTACTCTTCCTCCTCATTTATTCGTATATCACACATTTATTGTAAAACATCATCATTATTATATTATTAAATATATTTAAAAGAATTATTTTATCAGAAAAGATAAAATATCAATTTTCAACAATTGTTACATTAAAAATTTTCTCCGTTTATATCCACATAAAATGAATATTTTTCTTATCATATAAATCAATAATTAATTATTCACAAATAATATTACAGAATCACAATACTGACAACCAGGCCGTTCCTAGGAAAGAGGGGGCTTTCCAATAAGGATTTCTCCTTACTGGCGCGTAATTAGATGACCAAACCTCTCCTTAGACAGAACTTTCTAGACATTGTCAATAATACTATCTAATAATATTATTCAAATAATATAAAATATTGATCTGATAATAAAAAATACTGTGTAGTGACAATTATTGAAATAACAATAATATAAAATATCAACGTAGCAACTATTAAACCAATAAAATAAAATATTGAACAGTAATTACTGTAACTATTATTGAATAGTGCCTTCTTACATAAGAATCAATAATTGGTGCAATACCTTGTGCTACCGTGCAACAACGCGTATTACTATATTTTAACCACCGGGTATTCCAACAGTGTTAACGGTAACAACTACGCCGTTATTTATACTTGTCATTTTCTTCATCCAATCGCTTTCCGTTATGGGGCCCACATAAGGTTGTGCCGTCGTACGAATATTCCCCGACAGTAAGAATATTCCACGACCAAACGAATATTCCCCGACAACAATGAATACTTTATAACCACTTGCTTATTTGAAATATTTGTGCATTTTACCCATAACTAACCATATTAATCAATGCAACCCTTACTATTTCAAAATAATAAATAGAGGAAATTTAATTTCATTAATAATAAGTTGGGGTTTTACAACCTCCCCTCCTTATGAAATTTCGTCCTCGAAATTGACGTACGTACCTGGTGTTTCGAAATGGTGAGGGTACCTCGCTTTTATTTTCGTTTCCAATTTTCAGGTCATTTCCTCAATAGCATGGTTCCTCCACAAAACTTTGACTTGTGGTATGACCTTTGTGCGTAGGACATGCTCCTTCTTATCCAAGATCTTGACAGGTACCTCCTCGTACGTTAAATCTTCGGCTATTTCATCTGGTTCGGACTCAATAACGTGGTTCGGGTCTTTCACATATTTACGAAGCACAGATATGTGAAAAACATTATGAACACGAGACATGCTTGGAGGTAACGCGAGTCTATAGGCCACATTTCCTACTTGGTCAAGAATCTGAAATGGACCAATAAATCGTGGATTGAGCTTTCCTCTCTTCCCAAATCTTGTAACTCCCTTCCATGGAGCAACACGCAACAATACATGATCCCCAATATTAAATTCCACGTCTTTTCGATGAAGATCCGCATAACTCTTTTGTTGATCCTGTGCCGTTTGTATACGTTATCGAATCATTTGGATCTTTTCTGTAGTCATGCGTACCAACTCTGGTCCCAACAATGTTGCTTCACCCACCTCATCCCAACATACTGAAGAGCAACACTTTTGTCCATACAATGCTTCGAATGGAGCCACACCTATACTTGCCTGATAACTGTTGTTGTAGGATAATTCCACCAATGGTAAATACTTATCCCAACTCCCTTTGAAGTCTAGGACACAAATTCTTAATAGATCTTCAAGAGTTTGAGTAGTCCTCTCTGATTGTCCGTCCGTTTTAGGATGGTATGCCGAACTAAATCGTAAATCCATGCAAAAAACTTTTTGCAAGCTAACCCAAAATCGTGAAGTGAATCTTGGGTCACGATCCAAAACTATGGATACTGGCATACCATACAACCTCACAATCACATTCATGTACATAAGGGCAAGACGTTCAAGGGAATAAGTCTCCCGTATCAGCAAGAAATGAGCAGACTTGGTTAATCTATCAACAATAACCCAAATTGCATCTATACCTTGAGAAACCTTGGGAAGACCCGTAACGAAATCCATGGTAACGTGTTCCCACTTCCATTTCGGAATCTTAAGTGGTTGCAATGGACCCTTTGGCACTTGATGCTCCGCCTTTACACGTTGACAAGTTAAACACCTCGAGATAAACTTTGCGATCTCTCTCTTCATATTGTTCCACCAAAATGTATGTCGTAGATCACGATACATTTTGGCACTTCCAGGATGGATTACAAACAGTGTGTTGTGTGCCTCCATCATGATTCTATATTTTAAATCAGAGTCATTAGGAACATAAAGTCTGGAGTGGACTCAAAGTATTCCTTCTTCATCGATTCTTACTTCTGGAATAGCACCTTCTTGTACTTTATTCTACATACGCATCAGCTCCGGGTCCGTGGCTTGAGCAACTTTACCTTTATCGATTAAAGTTGGTTCTATGCGTATACTTGACATCATCGCATGAGTCCCCAGAGTCTTGAATTCTATCTTCATCTTTTGTAAATCACACAAAATGGGCATTTGTGTTGACAACATCGCACTCGTTCCCGCATATGATCTTCTACTTAATGCGTCAGCTATCACGTTTGCTTTTCCAGGATGGTATTGAATGGTATGGTCCTAATCTTTTAACAGCTCGAGCCAACGTCGTTGTCGCATGTTGAGTTCTTTTTGGGTGAAGAAATATTTGAGACTTTTATGGTTTGAATATATCTCCACTTTCTCCCCATATAGATAGTGCCTCCAGATTTTCAACGCAAAAACGACTGCTGCCAACTCTAGATCATGAGTAGGATAATTCCTCTCATATTCTTAAAGTTATCTCGAGTAATAGGCTATGACTTTCCCATGTTGCATGAGAACACATCCTAATCCTTTGCCTGAAGCATCGCTGTAGATAACAAATCCATCCGAACTAGATGGTATTGTCAGAACAGGTGCCGAAATGAGTCTCCTCTTAAGCTCTTGAAAACTCTTCTCACATTTTTTGCTCCATACAAATTTTGTATCTTTCCGAGTCAGCTGAGTTAACGGAGTAGCGATTCGAGAAAATCCTTCCATAAATCTCCGATAATAACCAGCTAAACCCAGAACGCTACGTACTTTGGTCACCGACTTCGGTTGCTCGCAAGTTTGTATTGCTTCAATCTTTATCGGGTCAACAGATACTCCATGTTTTGACACCATGTGCCCAAGGAATGCTACTTCCTCAAGCCAGAACTCGCATTTCTTCAACTTGGCATATAGCTTGTTTTCACGAAGCCTTTGGAGTACCAGCTTCAAATGGTGCTCATGATCTTCATGACTTTTGAAATATATGAGGATGTCATCAATAAAGACAACAACGAACTGATCCAAATATTTCTTGAATACTTGGTTCATCATATCCATGAAAGCCGTATGAGCATTAGTCAATCCAAAAGACATGACTAAGAATTCATAATGCCCGTACCGAGTTCTAAAGGCAGTCTTCTGAATATCCTCAATTCTAATCTACAGCTGATGATATCAAAAACGAAGATCGATCTTTAAAAAGAATTGTGCTCCTTGGAACTGGTTAAACAGGTCATCAATATGAGGTAGCGAATACCTATTCTTGATGGTGACATGGTTCAATTCTCGATAGTCAATACAAAGTCGCATACTCCTGTCTTTCTTCTTTACAAATAAAACAGGAGCACCCCAAGGAGATGTACTAGGACGAATGAAACCGATGTCCAACAACTCCTGTAGTTGGACCTTTAACTCCTGAAGTTCAATAGGAGCCATTCGATATGGGGTTTTAGAAATGGACTTTGTACTAGGTTCAAGGACAATAAAGAATTCAACTTCACGTTCTAGAGGTAGACCGAGAAGTTCTTTAGGAAATAAGTCAGGAAATTCACTAACAACAGAAATATTATTCAAATCTGACGTGTCTTTATTCAAATCCATAACATGGGCTAAGAAAGCTTGACATCCATTTTTCAATAAACGAATGGTTTTATGGCTTGATATGACAGTGATTGATTTTAATGGTTTCGTTGCTTGAATTCGTATAACAGGTTGGTTAGGAATATGAAAACTAACAACCTTACGAAAATAATCAATTTTGGCATGATGAGTAGTTAACCAATCAATCCCTAAAATCACGTCAAATGCAAGTATCTTTAAAGAGATAAGGTCCACAGGTAATGTGATGGTGCCAACTTGGATCAAACAATATTTATAAATAGTGGATGTAATGAAGGTTTCTCCTAACGGAGTCTCCACAGTTAAGTCAAAGTCTAATTTCTCCGGAGTCAAGTTTAAACGTTGAGCACAAGTAGGAGAGATAAATGAATGGGTAGAACCGATATCTAGTAAGGTATAAACTTCGCAAGAATTTATGATTAGAATACCCGCGATCACCTCGTTTGGGTTCCTCACATTTTGACCAATCACGACAAACGCTCTTCCAGGAACCGTTGACTTTGACTTTTCTGGGACGGCCTTTTGATTCACCATCCCCGCTGGACTTGTTTTCGCAACAGTACAATCTCGAGCAATATGTCCTTCCTTTCCACAATTATAGCATACATTGAACTGTTGTGGACAGTTTAGGCTGATATGTCCCTCTTTTTCGCATTTATAGTATACTACTGGTGGTCGTTCTCCTCCCTTAGAACCAGTTGCTGCTGGTGCTGACATCTTCACATTGTCATTGTTGAATCTCCTCTTTTTAAAATCTCCTCCCGACACGCTTCTTCTATTATCATGGCCACGATTACCGCCAAAGTGGTTATCGTTTTTGTCCGAATTTTTCTTTCCCCGTTGGTTATCGTTGCTCCGATGACCGCTGTCACCGGTATGACCCTGGTTGTGGTCCCTCGGTTGAACGTACTCATTATCTCGCTCTAATAATTGAGCCCATTGACAACATCTAAATATAGAGAAAATTTATGAGAAATAAGATACTGACGTATGTCGAGTTTCAAACCTCTCAGAAACATCAGCATCATACGTTCCTCGTTCTCTACCAAATGAGGTGCAAACCTGGATAACTCAGCGAACTTCGCCTCGTACTGGGACACCGTCATGTTGTTCAGTTCCAGTCTAATAAACTCTACCTCCTTCATATGACAAATACTTTCAAGAAAGTACTTGTGACGCCCCCAAAATAGGTATACATCACCTATTCTGAGTCGCCAAATACATGGTACAGAATACAAATACAATCTTTAATATACAACAAGAGAACTATGAGTTTTAATACAAATACTGTCATCTAGACAATATCCACTCCACTCTCAGAATAAGTCCTCATTACATTTATTGTCACACTATTTAACAGATTAATGAGGACTACTAATACTATCATCTGGACCGTCGCTCCGTTCCCCGACTAGTCCCGGCTACGTTCTCATTTCCTGAAGAGAACAGTGAAAGAAAGGGTGAGCTCAACTAGCCCAATAAGAAATATTATGACTAAGATAATGCAGAATAAATTATCATTAGTCTTCAACAATGTTAAATTGATAAAATATAATAGACATCAAGTTTAACTGCAGCGGAACAAGTAATCCATTAAAAGAGTCAAATAGAGAATAAAATCTACTATCTTTTATAATTTAAAAAGTTTTTCATCACTTTTATCGCTGGGACTCAGCTTAATAAATAATCCACATCATCAATTCATCCCTGCACTACAGGCCAAGGATATTATTTAGTATCACGACCACGAATTATCCATGCACTACTGGCCAAAGATAATTGTGTTTTCATCAACGGTCCTGATCATGCCATAAAATAATTCATCTTTGCTCCCTTGGCCGAAGAGAATCCATAGCCATAATCATACCAAAAACTGTCCATCAATGCACTACGGGCCAATAAGGACTTTTTTCACATCATTTGTAATATTACGGTCATGATTATACCAAATAATCCCTGGTCATAATCATACCAAGTCCATCTATGCATTACAGGCCACAGATGACTTTCAACATAATATAAACATGAGGATGATGACAATGACATAATAATTCAATAAAACAAGTTCAATAATTAATTCATTCAGGAACCAATAACGTCCAAATTGTCAACATGATACTACTTTGTGGAGTAAAATTCAAGAATACTCAGAAGAATATTTCCATAAAAAGATACTGGATGAAGCGCAAATATCAAGGATATTCCACTAATTTTATGGAGTATAGAAGCTAAAACTTTAACCAACTGAGTATAATAAAGAATGGAATAACAAAAGAAATCACCAGACATGCGATAGACCGCACAGGCAAGTTATTCTAACAGAATAATAAAGACGAAACCAGGTCCGGCGTAAAACGAACAGACAGGATATTCCAACAGAATAATAAAGACGGAACCAGGTCCGACGTAAAACGCACAGACAGGATATTCCAACAGAATAATAAAGACAGAACCAAAAGAATTTCACCAAGTATAGGGTCGCCCGCATATACAGGTTATTCCAACAGAATAATAAATAATGGAATAACAGAAGTTCTCTTCATGAATACAAAATAAATAATACCCCTTATCGTAAAAGAAACTGAATATAGGAAAAGAAAGGTAGCTGACTTCTCTTCTTCTTTCTCTCTATAATTTTCTCTCTCTGAAGTTTCAGTAAATTCGTAAGAAATAATGAAGGAATGAGCTTCTATTTATAGAAGAATGGACTACATAGTAACTAATTCATGAACGGTCCAGATTGATTTAGTTTTAATCTGACGGTCCATATTTAAAGCAAAATCTTTTAAATAAAATATAATATATTCTATTTATAATCTAATAAAACGAATAACTTTATAAAAATATTCTGTTTTATTACATTAATAATACTAATAAAACAAAACTTATATATATATATATATATATATATATATATATATATATATATATATATATATATATAACAATCAACAATAATTGAATCAAATAACGTGAGATACTATGCAGCAACTACTGTAGCAATAATTGAACAAAACTGAGTGACTTCTCACGTAAACATCAATACTCAATACCGTGTGCTACTATGCAACCACGCGTATTACTGTACTTTTACTATCGAGTAGTTCAACAGTTTTAATGGTAAAACTTCCGCCGTTATTTTCATAAAAATATTTTTTTCGTTTTCTCAATCCGACAATAATTTTGTTGTGGGGTCCACCAATGATTGTGCCGTCGTACGAATATTCTCTGTTAAAACGAATATTCCCCGACCAATTGAATATTATATAACAACTTGCATACTTCGCAACATTTATAAATACTACCCACAACTATAACATTATATCAAATCCACACCATAATATTAAAAAATTTTATTTTGAGAAAATTAAATCTTATTTGTAAAATTTGGGGTTTTACAATCTCCCCTTCTTATGAAATTTTGCCCTCCAAATTTATGTACGTACCTAGTATGCCGAACAAGTGAAGATACCTTGACTTCATTTTAGATTCTAACTCTTGAGGTATAACCTTTGAGTGTCGAATATAATCCTTCTTATCCAAGATTTTAATACGTATCTCCTCATACGTTAAATCATCTGCTATCTCGTCCGGTTCTAAATTAATAACGTGGTTCGGGTCGTCCACATATTTACGTAACGTCGATACGTTAAAAACGTTATGAACATGCAATATACTTAGCGGTAAAACGAGTATATAAGCCACAGTTCTTACTCGATCGAGGATTTCAAATGGGTCAATTAAATCGAGGGATGAGACTTCCTCTCTTTATCGATTCTTGCTTCTAGAATAACGCCCTCTTGAACGTTCTTCTTCACATTCATTAGCTTTGAGTATGTAGCTTGAGCGGCTTTAACTTTATCGATTAAAGTCGATTCTAATCGTATATTCGTTATCTTCATGTGGGTCCCTAGAGTATTTAACTCTATCTTCATCATTTGTAAGTTATACGAAATGGGTCTTTGTGTTAATAACATCTCACTCGTATACAATCTTCTACTCAACGCGTCAGCTACCACGTTCTCACTTCTACAATGACATTGAATGGTACGATCGTAATCTTCAACAGCTCGAGCCAACGTCTTTGGCGCATAATACGTTCGTTTTAGTTGAAGAAATATTTGAGGGTTTAAGAAATGGGTTTTGTACTGGGGTCAATACAAAATTCGATTTCACGCTCTGGGGTAGGCTAAGAAGTCTTCAAGAATACGTCAGGAAATTTATTAACAATAGAAATATCGTTCAAAACTGTGACCCTCATCCAAGACTTGGATAGCACGTCACATTGATACCTATCAACTTGCCATCATCATTCACGACGTCGCCTATAGAAAGTCTGGCTTTGGTGCATTCCACACAAAGAAGTCACCAGATAAAGGCTCAGGGCTATTTACTTATGGCTTGATATGACAATGATTGACTTTAGTAGTTTGGTTACTTTGAATTCGCATAACAGGTTGGTTAAGAGTATGAAAGCTAACAACCTTATAAAAAAAATATGATGAGTAGTTAACCAATCGATTCCTAAAATCTCATCAAAGGCAAGTATTTTCAAAGAGATACGATTGACATGTAACGTGAAAGTGTTAATTTAAATCAAACAAGATTTATAAATAGTGGAGGTAACGAAGGTTTCTCCCAACGAAATTTCAACAGATAAATTAAAGTCTAACTTCTCCGGAGTTAAGTTCAAACATTGAACACAACTAGGTGAAATAAAAGAGTGAGTAGAACCGGTATCTAACACGGTATATACTTCGTAAGAGTTTATGATTAACTTACTCGTGATAATTTTATTCAGGTTCCTCGTCACGAGAAAAAAAAACGTTCTCTCTTAAACTACTGACTTTGGCTTGTATGGGACATCCTTTGGCATAACTATCTCCCAGTTGGACTTGACTTCACCATACGAAAAAATCGAGCTAGGTAACCTTCTCTTCCGCAATTAAAACACGCTTTGGATTGCTGTGTATAGTTTGGACGGATGTGTCCCTCCTGTCCGCACTTAAAACATACGACCGGTGGTCGTTCTTCTTCCTTTGAAACGGGTGCTGGTGCCGATGTCTTCACGTTATTGTTGAACCTTCTCTTCTTGAAATGTTCATTCTTATTGTTTTGGCCATGATTACCACCGAAGTGGTTACCATTTCTGGCATGTTGATTCCCTCCATGCTTATTGTCACCTCTTTGATGACTGTTATCACCAGTATTATTATTTTGTCGGCTGCTCACTTTTGATTGGGTTGACTCGTTATCGCGCTCTAATAACTGAGCCCTATTCACAACATCTGAATATAAACAAAGTTTGTGAGAAATGAGGTATTGACGTATATTGAGATTCAAACCTCTTAGAAACATTCGCATCATTCGCTTCTCATTATCGATCAAATGGGATGCAAATTGAGATAACTCGACAAACTTAGCCTCGTATTGCGACACAGTCATATTGTTTTGCTCCAGCTTAATGAACTCCACCTCCTTCATGTGACAAATACTTTCAGGAAAGTACTTGTCGTTGAACAATTCTTGGAACTTCTCCCAAGACATCTTGAGTGCGTCAGGCAGGGTACGTTTTACAGATTCCCACCAGTAATCTGCCTCTTCACGCAACATAAAGGTGGCAAAGGGAACCTTTTGCTCCTCTGAGCATTCCAAGACATCAAATATCTTGGTGATCTGCTTTAACCATGTCTCTGCCTTAAGTGGTTCTGGCTTTTCCAAAAACTCTGGTGGTCCCAGCTCCTTGAACTGCTTAGCGGTGACCAATCGTGGGTTGCCATAGTTTCCTCCTGCATTATGAACAGGAGCCACCTTCGCCTGATGTTGTATGAATTCTAAAAAACTCCTAAACGAACCGTCGTTCGTCAATTGATCAGTGTTGTTATTTACATGAGAATTATTGTCTTCCTGTTGCACATTGTCTTGATTATTGATCTGTGGAAATTCAACGGTCTCCTGTGCTCCATTGCTTATCTCAACATTTTCAGATGCCATTTTCAAATACTGCCACAAAACAAGGGTTAATTAACATATCACATATTATCTCTATACTCTGACCGACCAATTAAATAACAAGTAAACTTAGGTAGGTCATACTAGCGAAGGAATTCCCCGTCTCTCCCCTCCTAGTTCTTGTCTCACATCTCAGCCAGGGATCATATCCCTAAGCTTTGATACCAACTGTGACGCCCCCGAAATAGGTATACATCACCTATTCTGAGTCGTCAAATACATGGTACAGAATACAAATACAATCTTTAATATTTAACAAGAGAATTGTGAGTTTTAATACAAATACTGTCATCTAGACAATATCCACTCTCAGAATAAGTCCTCATTACATTTATTATCACACTATTTAACAGAATAGTGAGGACTACTAATACTATCATCTGGACCGTCACTCCGTTCTCCGACTAGTCCCGGCTACGTTCTCATTTCCTGAAGAGAACAGTGAAAGAAAGGGTGAGGTCAACTAGCCCAGTAAGAAATATTATGACTAAGATAATGCAGAATAAATTATCATTAGTCTTCAACAATGTTAAACTGATAAAATATAATAGACATCAAGTTTAACTGCAGCGGAACAAGCAATCCATTAAAAGAGTCAAGTAGAGAATAAAATCTACTATCTTTTATGATTTAAAAAGTTTTTCATCACTTTTATCGCTGGGACTCAGCTTAATAAATAATCCACATCATCAATTCATCCTTTCACTACAGGCCAAGGATATTATTTAGTATCACGACCACGAATTATCCATGCACTACTGGCCAAAAATAATTGTGTTTTCATCAACGGTCCTGATCATGCCATAAAATAATTCATCTTTGCTCCCTTGGCCGAAGAGAATCCATAGCCATAATCATACCAAAAACTGTCCATCAATGCACTACGGGCCAATGAGGACTTTTTCTACATCATATGTAACATTACGGTCATGATTATACCGAATAATCCCTGGTCATAATCATACCAGGTCCATATATGAATTACATGCCACATAAGACTTTCAACATAATATAAACATGAGGATGATGACAATGACATAATAATTCAATAAAACAAGTTCAAGAATTAATTTATTCAGGAACCAATAACGTCCAAATTGTCAACATGACACTACTTTGTAGAGTAAAATTCAAGAATGCTCAGAAAAATATTTCCATGAAAAGATACTGGATGAAGCGCAAATATCAAGGATATTCCACTAATTTTATGGAGTATAGAAGCTAAAACTTTAACCAACTGAGTATAATAAAGAATAGAATAACAAAAGAAATCACCAGGCATACGATAGACCGCACAAGCAGGTTATTCCAACAGAATAATAAATAATGGAACCAGGTCCGGCGTAAAACGTACAGACAGGATATTCCAATAGAATAATAAAGACGGAACCAAGTCCGGCGTAAAACGCACAGACAAGATATTCCAACAGAATAATAAAGACGGAACCAGGTCCGGCGTAAAACGCACAGACAGGATATTCCAACAGAATAATAAAGACGGAACCAGAAGAATTTCACCAAGTATAGGGTAGCCCGCGTATATAGGTTATTCTAACAGAATAATAAATAATGAAATAACAGAAGTTCTCTTCATGAATACAAAAGAAATAATACCCCTTACCGTAAAAGAAACTGAATATAGGAAAAGAAAGGTAGCAGACTTCTCTTCTTCTTTCTCTCTATAATTTTCTCTCTCTAGAGTTTCAGTGAATTCGTAAGAATGGACTGCATAGTAACTAATTCATGAATGGTCCAGATTGATTTACTTTTAATCTGATGGTCCATATTTAAAGCAAAATCTTTTAAATAAAATTTAATATATTCTATTTATAATCTAATAAAACGAATAACATTATAAAAGTATTATGTTTTATATAAAAAGATTTTACTATGCAAAACACTATGCAAGCACTATGCAATACTATGCATAATAAAATATAATATATTCTAATTATTGTCTAATAAAACAGATAACTTTATAAAAGTATTCTGTTTTATATAAAAAAATTTTACTATTAGCCTAATAAAACGAATAACTTTATAAATGTATTCTGTTTTATATAAAAAGCTTTTCTGTTTTATTACATTAATAATATTAATAAAACAAAACTTTTAATATATATATATATATATATATATATATATATAACAATCAACAATAATTGAATCAAATAACATGAGATACTATGCAGAAACTACTGTAGCAATAATTGAACAAAACTGAGTGACTTCTCACGTAAACATCAATACTCAATACCGTGTGCTACTATGCAACCACGCGTATTACTGTACTTTTACTACCGAGTAGTTCAACAGTTTGAACGGTAAAACTTCCGCCGTTATTTTCATAAAAATATTTTTGTCGTTTTCTCAATCCGACAATAATTCCGTTGTGGAGTCCACCAATGATTGTGCCGTCGTACGAATATTCCCTGTTAAAACGAATATTTCCCGACCAATCGAATATTATATAACAACTTACATACTTTACAACATTTATAAATACCCCATAACATAACATAACATAGCGGAGTAAAATTCAAGAATAAAGATCAAAACATGGATACAATCAAAACTAGAACAAAAGTAAACATCCGGAACAAAGAAGAGAAAATTTTATTTTTTTGTGAATAGTATCGTATTTGTGAATAGTGCCGTATACGTGAATAGTACCGTTTACGTGAATAGTAATCTCGACGCAAAAAGTTTCAAATTTGATAAAAAGTTCAGACCAATATTTCGGCATAATGATATTGAAAGAAATAATATCATTTCTGAAAATAAATAACATCTCTTACCTCCAAAAAGACAGTACCTCTGACTGGAATACTAGATATAGTGCTGAAGGAACTTGCACCGTATAACAACACTCAAAGTATCAAAATACTCACAAGAATACGCTCGATAATATAGAGAGAGAAAACTTTAGTTTTTGGTGTGATTTTCAATTCTAACCTAAACACCCTATTTATAGAAAAATGCTTAGAACACCAAAATAGAAAATTTAATAAAATATTAATATATTTTTTAAAATTTCCTACGCACCCTTGTTTTACCCAAAACATCAGCCACCAAGTGGCTCACCTCACCAAAAACGTTTTTGTTATTAAAATTATTTAAAACTCCAAAAATTAATTATTTCGGAACTTCAATAATTCATAATAAATAGCTCTTTTATCAAAAAAATTTGAATCTTATGTCCACTCCATAGGAAATTTAATTTTCTACAACTTTGTAAGTTTAAGTTTTTCCAAATTCTAAACAGAAATTGACCGAAATTCATATACGGATGATTTTACAGGCTATAATCAAATTTTAGTCAAGAAATAGGGCCCACGAATATGTTTAACATGTTTTAAATATTTTTTTGTAACAAAAATACTCTTCCTCCTCATTTATTCATATATCACACATTTATTGTAAAATATCACCATTATTATATTATTAAATATATTTAAATGAATTATTTTATCAGAAAAGATAAAATATCAATTTTCAACAATTGTCACATTAAAAATTTTCTCCATCTATATCCACATAAAATGAATATTTTTCTTATCATATAAATCAATAATTAATTATTCACAAATAATATTACAGAATCACAATACTGACAACCAGACCGTTCCTAGGAAAGGGGGGGCTTTCCAATAAGGATTTCTCCTTATTGGCGCGCAATTAGATGACCAAACCTCTCCTTAGACAGAACTTTTTAGACATTGCCAATAATGCTATCTAATAATATTATTCAAATAATATGAATTATTGATCTGATAATGAAAAATACTGTGTAGTGACAATTATTGAAACAACAATAATATAAAATATCAACGTAGCAACTATTGAACCAATAAAATAAAATATTGAATAGTAATTAATGTAACAATTATTGAGTAGTGCCTTCTTACGTAAGAATCAATAATTGGTGCATATCGTGTGCTACTGTGCAATAACGCGTATTATTGTATTTTAACCATCGGGTATTCCAACAGTGTTAACGGTAACAACTACGCTGTTATTTATACTTGTCATTTTCTTCATCCAATCGCTTTCTATTATGGGGCCCACACAAGGTTGCGCCGTCGTACGAATATTCCCCGACAGTAAGAATATTCCACGACCAAACGAATATTTCCCGACAACAATGAATATTTTATAACCACTTGCTTATTTGAAATATTTGCGCATTTTACCCATAACTAATCATATTAATCAATTCAACCCTTACTATTTCAAAATAATAAATAGAGGAAATTCAATTTCATTAATAATAAATTGGGGTCTTACAATGCATGTGAATCAATAGTACATGCATGTGAATTAATAGTTCCATACATGTGAACAATTAGTTACAGTATAATACCTTCATCAATACCTCTATTTTTAATTTAGTCATACAAGTATTATCAATCTTGCACCACCTCCCCTAATAGTACATGCATGTGAATCAATAGTACATACCTGTGAACAAATAGTTATAAGTATGTGAACTAATAGAAATTAATTGCTCATTTATCCGATTAATTACCCGATTGGTCAATATAACTTCCAGAAATCAATTATTATCGAAATAAATGTCGATTTTCACTAACACTAATAATCCCACCACAATGGAAATATCAATTTCATCTTTAATCAACACGAACTTATTCATCATTAATATTATAACTCATAATATTTAACAACCAGATCATTCCTAGGAAAGAGGGGGCTTTCCGATAAGGATTTCTCACTATTGGCGCGTAATTAGGTGACCAAATCTTTCCTCGAAAGAACTTTCTAGACATCGTCAATATTGCAAATAATAATATGAAAAACTTTATCGTCTCAATTATTGATTTAATAATATAAATTATTATGCAGATGATACTATGACAATAATTGAATCAATAATATGAGAGATAGTGTGCATCAATTACTGTAGCAATAATTGAGTATATTTGAGTGACTTCTCACATAAGAATCAATAATCAATACAGTGTGCTACTATGCAATCACGCGTCTGCACTTTTACCACCGGGTGTTTTAACAGTTTAACGGTAACACTTTTGCTTTTATTTTTATAAAAAAATATTTCTGTCATTTTCTAACTACGACAATACTTTCGTTATGGGGTCCACCTATGATTGTGTCGTCATACGAATATTCCTTGTTAAAATGAATATTCTCTAACCAATCGAATATTTTATAACAACTTGCTTACTTTGCACAAATTTTCACATATCACCCTTAACTTTAACATTTTATCAATTTAACCATTTACTACATAAAATAATAATTATAAAAAAATTGAATACTTTTATTTCATAAAATTCAGGTTCTCACAAATAACGTAGCCATTAACAAAGAACCACCACAAAGATTAGAGCCACCAGGATTCAAATCAAAAATATTTAGGGCGTCACATATATAATTTTTGTATTTCGGTTCTTTCCATCATTTTCAGTTCATCTTAATATCAACAAGGAGGAGTTGTATTTTCTCTCTCCTCTCTTCATTTGGTAAATTTTTATACCAAACTCCCTTCAATGAATGAGGCCTTAATCCCCCAAATTAACGAAATTGGTTCGGCCATAATCGTCAATGGCCGTTAACTGGTCAAAACAACCACTGGAATTACTCGGCTCAATCACCAACAAGCTTAAATTCTCGCTGATCGAATCTGATTCCGAGCCGTTTGCATTAATTGGCAAAGTTCAACCCCCAAAACCCTAACCAATCTCCCTTGTTAACTCTCATGGCTCATGCTCCCTCAGAACCACTCCCACAAAGAATCCCACCGACGCAACTTCTTCAACCTTGCTAACAACAAGTTTCACTCCCTAACCCTACCGGAAGTCTCTCACCGGCGCCATCGTTGAGGCTCCTCCCATGACTAGCTTGTTATCCTTGAGGAATGCCCTTTGATTTTCCTAATAAACCCTATTTCCCGATCAATCGTTATCCCCCCTCGTTATCCTCATTCTCAAACATCCTCAATTTTGACTGTTATGAGGTTTGATTTTCGAGTTTTGTGGAAGATTAGTCCATCGTGATTTTTTCATGGAGGTAGGCGGGGACGATGTGTTTAGTACAGTTTGTTTTAGTTAGAGTGATGGGCTTGGTGTAGTTCGTAAGATCTGTTAATGGTGGAAGGTCAAAGGTTATAGATGATGATGGGAAATGGACGATTGCTGCAAAGATGATTGTTGAGTTGGTGGATGAATTTGGAGGTGATAAAGACAAATACGACAACACATATACTATGAGTTTCAATATAAATATCGTACCGCATATAGTACGATAGTATTAATTCAAACCCAAATTATTACATTACTGTATAAAATACGGCAACACATGTTTTAAGTTCTCAGTAAAATTATTGCTATACTATTTTACAACATGGTGAATGCTACTATAGTAACTAACTCGGACCATCACTCCATTCCTCGGCTAGTCTCAGCTACACTTTCATTTCCTGAGAAAAATAATAGAACAAAAAGAAAAAAGGTGAGCTCAAATAGTCTAGTAAAGAATATTATGACTAAGATAATAAAGAATAAGTTATCTATAGCCTTCAACAGTGATAAATCAGAGATTTAAAGATAATATAAGTTTTCAACGATAACTGCAGCGGAACAAGCAATCTATTAGAAGAGTCTAGTAGAGCATGATATCTATTATCTTTTATAATTTAAAAGTCCATCATCAATATTTTAACCTTGTAACGTCAATCAACAGATCTTGTTCATAATTATGCAAATCAACAGTTTATCTTTGCACTACGGGACAAAGATATTCATTTATATCACCAGTGGTCATTATCATGCTAAAAACAAGTCCATCTTTGCACTACGGCCCAAAGAGAACTTTCACCACAAGCCTTTATCTATAACACCAAAGGTCATCATTATATCAATACACAATTTTCGGTCATAATCATACCGATCAACAGTTCATCTTTGCATTACAGGTCAAAGATAACTTTTCACCACAATTTAAGTCTAAGGATTATGACAATGATATAAAGGATGAATAGAAATAATAAGAACAATAAAATCAAGAATAAATATTAGAGATTTATAATTTAATTTATCCATAGTCCAAGAATGTCCAAATTGTCAACATGATATCCAAAAATTCTATTAGAGTTCAAGAATAGAATAAATAAGGTTCACAATTCAGCAATAACGTGTAAAATGCAATAGGAAGATTCAGGTGAAAAGATATTAGATGAAGCGTAAAATATTAAGGAAGTTATAAACAGTTTAAGCATTTTCACCGTTTAACGAAAAAGTTATGGAAACGAATAACAACTTCTTACCATAATATGAAGTATAAAAGACAATGATATCCCTTACGAGTATGAAAAAAAATAATATCTTTTACCATAGTAGGAGACTAGATCTGACTGGTATAAAGAAGATTATCGTGTGGAAATCTTACACTATTAGCTAGCTTCAAAGCTTCACAAACTACAACCCATTTCAGTAACATCCATTCCATAACTACATTCAAAAACTGCAATTCATAACACAAATTGAAACCCATAGTAATACATATTACATAAACTGAAACAATAAACAAATATCCAATACACAAACAACTGAGAATAAACAACAATTACATATTACATAAACTAAAATAAGTGTTTGGGGGTATTGTACTTCTACAGTAAGCTGCAGTAATTCTCAAGATAAAACAAACAAAAATAAGTGCATATAGAAGCACAAAACTAGCCAGTTTCAAACACTGCCATCCCATATTGTAATTCTCAATATCTAAAAATGTAACAATATCACCAGCTAATTCTTACAAAAGCCTGGCCTGCTAATTAAACATAAACCCAAAATAAAAATAAGGTGTATATATACAACAGTGGATAAATTTTTTCATATACCGATCAAAATAGTAATACCCATATATAAGAAAACTAATATAGTGGGTAAGATAAATTCAAAAAACTTACAGATTAAATAAAAAAACTTATCGATAAAATGCTGGTTAGGTTGATGTAGAACACAAATTTTAGATGCTATGGATTAAATTTGCACAAATTTTTATCGAACTGCCTTCAATTGCAAACTAGGGTTCATGAAATCGCAGTAGAATGGCTAATAGTCAAAGCAGAATAGAATAGCTTGAAATCGAATCAATTTTTGTTACCAGTATTTTGAACCTTTTCACGATGCACGTGCAAACTAGGGTTCATAAGGTTCATGAAATCATTGCAGAATGGTTAATCGTCGCAGCAAAATGGCTTGAAATTGCAGCAATTTATGTTACTAGTATTTTGCCCCAATTCACTTTTCACGATGTAATTTTGATTTGGATAACATCAGTCTGCTAGAATTTATAGCGGACGATGACCGTTTTTTAATTATTGACTCGATGTCATGGGGGGCATAATGGTCCAAAAAAATTAAATCATGTCCGCTAGAAATTCTAGCTGACGCCGATCATTCTTTTTAATCCTTACCCTTGATAATTGTAATATAAGGTAGAGATAGTATTTGTCCATTTTTGATACATGACAAATACATGCTATGAATCATTACACACACACACACACACACACACACACACACACACACACACACACACATATATATATATATATATATATATATATATATATATATATATTACTAGAACAAGTATAATTATTCGAGTTTAAGTAGGATTCTATTATAACTAAAATAATATAATTTTTTTAAAAGTAAATATTTTTCTTATCAAAAATATAATATTTACCTAATATTAATATAATATTATTATTGAAATAAATCGATTTGTACACTTTCACAATTCGTTAACAGATCGTACAAAAAAGTATCAACAATATATGGGCATATTGTGTGTTCCATGCGATAGACTAAAGGATTTTTTGGAATCACAACAGAACTAACAAAAAAACTTTAATAAATATGTTTTGAAAGGTACAAGATAAACAACTAGGCTATAAAGTATCATACTAATTCTTTTAAAAATTAAAAATTATTGAAATAAAATGACAAAATGTTGTGATTGTAAACCCCTAGATACATCTCCTTGGTTAAGCATTCATGTACATATGTAACTGGATCATATCTCATTTTGTTGATGCATGACACAACATGTTGACATGGTATCTTAGATAGGTCCCACATCCTACAACTATTATTTTTTCTTCCTAAATCCAATATAAATGAATAACCCCCAGAAGTTATAGTGACTGTAAACCTACCACCACCACCTAACCACAAAGTTAGACCACCTGATGATTGGGTAATACACCCATTAATTGGATATATTTGGGCTTAAATTATTATATTCTCAAGTCTTTTAGGAGAATTTTTAATGTGTTTATTTATTATTTTGCAGATTGAGGAGACGCGGGGACAAAACGGGGATTTGAGCTACTTAATGGCAAAATCATAATAAAATTGAATAGTAGCACCGGGGCGCTAGTCCTAGTAGTGACTTCAGCGCCGGGGGACTGGTGCGCGGATCCAGTTGGCTAAGGCGCGTGCACGGGGAAGAGTTTGACTGGGATTAGGATTATGAACAAATGAAAGAAGTATAAAAAGAACAATTAGCTAAAAGAAAACGTATGTGGAAGCATAGCTGAGAATTAATCAAGGATTAGCAGGAGATTGTGGAGAAGAATTCCAGTTGAAGATTGAAGCTTGGGAGATTTTCTTTTAGAGTTTCTTCTTCTTCTTATTTTTAATTGTGTAATTCTTTCAATATGATTTTCATGAGATTGTTGGTTTTATTATTTGTCATGAATTAATTCTTTTATTAAGACTACAAATTGAACCTTTTATGTCTATGAATTAATTATTTAATTTAGTCCAATTATTTATGCCAAGGTGAATTGTTTATCATGCCTTGTGCGTATTGATTAATTATTTGGCCAGTAATTACCATGTTACTCTAGAAGGATTCAGAAGATGAAATTTAGGGTTAAAATTGGACATGATAAGATGTATGCTTGATTAATTGCATGAGATGAATAATTAGGGTCGTAAATTGAATAGGAATATCTGTTCACTGCATGTAACAAATTAGGAGTTGGAACTTAATGGGTTTAGTTTAATTATTTTGCATAGGAATATCACAAAATTAATTGAATTGAATAAAAGTTAACCGATCACTTGGGAAAGGGCTTTTAACACTTAGAGTTCCTGTTAACAATTCAGTAGGCATAATAATTAGATTAGTTAGATAATTGGTTTGTAATGCATAAATTGGGGATATTATAGTCTTAACCTTTATTTATCTGAATTCATTAATCGAGTCTCAATTTTTATTTATTTAGTTGAATTAATTTTAGAGTAATCTAGCTTTAATTGATTAATTTAGTTTTCTTAATTAGAAAAATCACACTTTGCAGTTGTTTAAATAAAATTGAATTGGTATAGTGCTAGTTGTTGGAGTTTATTGATTGGAATTCCCTGTGGGATCGATACTTAATTTTAACACTTTATTACTTGCTGATTGTTTATACTTGCACAGATAATTGATTGTGAAATCAATCAACAAGTTTTTGGCGCCATTGCTGGGGAACTCTTTATTAATATTAATTCCATATTAGTTATAATCAATTCGGTCTTAATTTAAACGTTAGTTAATTATTTTTCTTCTTGTATTTGCAGGAATTCTTTGTAAGTGTATGCACACTAGATCAAGGGCTAAAAAGGAACTTTTTCCTTATACAGACGATATCGAAAGGAAGTTCCAAAAATTACGGTTGACTAGTGAGGTTATACCTTTGGAAGAAGATTTGGCGGCACAAGAAATACCAGAAGACATGACAACGGAAGAACAAAAATCACTTAGGGATTATGCCATGCCGACAGTCACAGATATACAGTCTAGCATTCGGAGGCCGACAATTAATGCAAACAGTTTTTAGATCAAACCGGGAACGATACAGATGCTACAAAATGCAGTTCAGTTTGGGGGTAGTTCGACGGATGATCAAAACAAGCACATCTTGAGTTTCTTGGAAATTTACTACACCTTCAAATTCAATAACATTTCAGAAGACGCTATAAGGTTGAGGTTGTTTCCGTTTACATTGAAGGACAAAGCTCGGAGTTGGTTACATTCCTTGTCGCCTAGTTCAATCACCGCTTGGGACGACTTAGCTCAAAATTTTCTAGCTAAGTTTTTCTAACCAGCAAAGTCGGCAAAACTACGGAACGATATTCATACCTTTGCACAGTTCAACTCAGAAACCTTATATGAGGCTTGGGAAAGGTTTAAGGATATGCTCCGTAAGTGTCTGCATCACGGAATCCCATAGTGGATGCTGGTTGGAATATTTTGTGATTGGTTGCACGTGTCCATATGAGCCCGTATTGATGCAGCAGCAGGTGGAGCAATAATGGCTAAGAATGTAAGACCCCAAATTATTAATAAATGAAATTTAATTTTCTCTATTTATTATTTTGAAATAGTAAGAGTTGATTTGATTAATGTGGTTAGTTATGGGTAAAATGCGCAAATATTTTAAATAAGCAAGTGGTTATAAAATATTCATTGTTGTCGGAGAATATTTGTTTGGTCATGAAATATTCTTGTTATCGGGGAATATTCGTACGACGGTGCAGCCTTGTGTGGGCCCCATAACAGAAAGCGATTGGATGAAGAAAACGACAAAAATAAGTTGTTTATAAATAACGGCGTAGTTGTTACCGTTAATACTGTTGGAATACCCGGTGGTTAAAACACGGTAATACGCGTAGCACACGGTATTGCACCAATTATTGATTCATACGTAAGAAGGCACTACTCAATAATTGTTACAGTAATTACTGTTCAATATTATATTTTATTGATTCAATAATTGTTGCGTTGATATTTTATATTACTGTTGTTTCAATAATTGTCACTACGCAGTATTTTTCATTATCGGAGCAATAATTCATATTATCTGAATAATATTATTAGATAACATTATTGGCAATGTCTAGAAAGTTCTGTCTAAGGAGAGGTTTGGTCATCTAATTGCGCGCCAGTAAGGAGAAATCCTTATTGGAAAGCCCCCTCTTTCCTGGGAACTGCCTGGTTGCCAGTACTGTGGTTCTGTAATATTATTTGTGTATAATTAATTATTGATTTATATGATGAGAAAAATAGTGATTTTATGTGGATATAGATAGAGAAATTTTAATGTGACAATTGTTGAAAATTAATATTTTATCTTTTTCTGATAAAATAATTCATTTAAATATATTATTTTAATAATATATTGATGGTGGTATTTTTACAATGAATGTGGGATATATGAGTATATGAGGAGAAAGAGTATTTTTGTGGCATTAAATGATTAACACATGTTTTGTGTGTTGGTGGACATAATTCTTGACCGAAAATTTATTATTGACTGTAAAATCGCCCGTTTGTGAATTTCGGTCAATTTCTGTTTAGCATTTGGAAAAACTTTCTTCTGCAAAGTTGTAGAGAATTGAATTTCCTATAAAAACTCGCGAGATTCGAATTTTCTGATAAAAGGGCTATTTATTATGAATTATTGAAGTTCTGAAGTTCTGAAATAATTGATTTTTGGAAGTTTTATTTATTATTTTGAAGAAAAACGTTTTTTGGCATTTAAGTGGGCTAACATGTGATATAAATGGGCTGAGATCAGATGTCTAGAGGTGGGCTAAGGAAAATTTGATAAATATATTATTATTATATTAAATTTTCTGCTTTGGTGTTCTAAGCATTTTCCTATAAATAGGGTGCTTAGGTTAGAATTGAAAATCACACCAGAAACACAAGTTTCTCTCTATTTCTCTCTCTATATCGAGCGTATTCTTGTGAGTATTTGATACTTTGAGTGTTGCTATACGGTGCAAGTTTCTTTCAGCACTATATCTAGTATTCCAGTCAGAAGTACCGTCTTTCCGAGGTAAGGGATGTTATTTCTTCTTAAATGATATTATTTTCTTCAATATCATTATGCCGAAGTATTGATCTGAACTTTTTATCAAATTTAGAACTTTTCATGTCGGGGTTACTATTCATGAGTTACTATTCATGAGTTACTATTCACGAGTTACTATTCACCGAAAAATGGAATTTCCTTCTTTTCGTCCAAATATCTATTCTGGATACTAGCTTTGATTGTATCCATGTTTTGATCATTCTTGAATTTTACTTCACTATGATAAGGTATTTTTGAACATGGATAAATCGAAATACGAATCCTTAATATTTGTTATTTTGCTTCACTGGGTTCATTTTCTTTAAAATATTTTTCATCATCCTCAGTCCTAAATGATGATATAACTGAATATCTTTGGCCTGTAGTGCAAAGATGAATAATTTCGGATGAATATCTTTGGCCCGTAGTGCAAAGATGAACATGTGTTGAGATGAACATGACCAACTGATGGATATCTTTGGCCTGTAGGGCAAAGATGACTATTTGATTCAAGATATTTATTGATTGATGTTACAGGGATAAAATGTTGATGATGGGCTTTTAAATTCATAGATAATCGTAGATTTCATTCTCTACGTAACTTCTCTATGAATTATTATTTTCCGCTGCGAATAATGAATTAAAACTTGTTGTCTATTGTATTCTATTAAATTTTTCCCTGTTGAAGACTAACGATAATTTGTTGTATATTATCTTAGTCATAATACTCTTTACTGGGCTAGTTGAGCTCACCCTTTTCCTTGTTGTTCCATTTTCTTCTCAGGAGGCGAGAATGTAGCAGGTACTAGTCGGGGTATGGAATGAAGGTTCTAGGAAGTTGTTTTAGTAGTCCTTACCATTTTTTTTTGTAAAATATTGTTCCAATAATTGTAATGAGGACTTATTTGAGTGTGGATATTGTCTAGATGACAATATTTGTATTTACACTCACAGTTTTTATGTTGTATTAATAAAGTTGTAGTTGTTTCTGTACCATGTTATTGACGACTCAGAATAGGTGTTGTATACCTGTTTTGGGGGCGTCACAGTTGGTATCAGAGCTTAGGGATATGATCTCTGGCGGAGATCGGGGAATAGAACTAGGAGGGGAGAGACGAGTAAATCCTTCGCTAGTGTGTCCTACCTAAGCTTATTTGTTGGTCGGTCATAATATAGGAATATTATGTGATTTGTTAATTTGTTAAATTAACCCTTGTTTTATGGCAGTATTTGAGAATGTCGACTGAGAATGTTAACAGTGGAGTAAATAAAACCGTGGAGACACCTGTACTCACCAACGAGGAGAACGTGCAACAGGCTGGCAATGTTCCTCCTGTGAACAACACCAATGAGCAGACGATGAACGATGAGATGTTTAGAAGTTTTTTGCAGTTCATGCAAAACCAGACGAAGGAGATTCCTGTTCAAAATATAGGAAGAAACAATGGCAACGCACAGCTGGTCACAGCCAAGCAGTTCAAAGAGTTGGGACCACCAGAATTCTGGGGAAAGCCAGATCCGATTAAGGCGGAGACATGGGTCAAGCAAATTACCAAGATATTTGATGTCTTGGGATGCACGGAGGAACAGAAGGTTCCATTCGCCACCTTTATGTTCCGTGGCGAGGCAGACTACTGGTGGGAATCTGTGAAGCGTACCCATCCAGCCGCACTCAGCATGTCTTGGGAGACATTTCAGAAACTATTCAATGACAAGTACTTTCCTGAAAGTATTCGTCATATGAAGGAGGTAGAGTTTATTAGACTGGAGCAAAATAACATGACGGTGTCCCAGTACGAGGCGAAGTTTGCAGAGTTGTCCAGGTTTGCACCTCATTTGGTGGAGAATGAGGAACGTATGACACGGATGTTTCTGAGAGGTTTGAAACCCGGCATACGTCAATATCTCATTTCTCATAAATTTTCTCTCTATTCAGATGTTGTCAACAGGGCTCAATTGTTGGAGCGAGATAACGAGTACGGTCAACCGAGAGACCACAACCAGGATCATATCGGTGACAACAGTCATCAGAACAATGATAACCAGCGAAGAAAGAAAAGTACAGACAAGAACAGCAACCACTCTGGTGGTAATCGTGGCTATGAAAATAGAAGAAGCGAGTCGGGAGGAGATTTTAAAAAGAGGAGATTCAACAATGATAATACGAAGACGTCAGCACCGGCAGCAACTGGTTCCAAGGGAGGAGAACGACCACCGGTCATATGCTATAAATGTGGAAAAGAGGGACATATCAGCCCAAACTGTCCACAACAGTTCAAGGTATGCTATAATTGTGGAAAGGAAGGACATATCGCTCGAGATTGTACAATAGCGAAACCAAGTTCAGCGGGGACGGCGACTCAAAAGGCTGCCCTAGAAAAGTCAAAGTCAACGATTCCTGGAAGAGCGTTTGTCGTGACTGGTCAACATGCGAGGAACCCAAACGAGGTGATCACGGGTAAGCTAATCATAAATTCATGTGAAGTTTATACCTTACTAGATATCGGTGCTACCCATTCATTTATTTCTCCTGCTTGTGCTCAACGTTTAAACTTGACTCCGGAGAAATTAGACTTTGATTTATTTGTGGAGACTCCGTTAGGGGAAACTTTCATCACATCCACTGTTTATAAATCTTGTTTGATCCAAGTTGGCACCATCACCTTACCTGTTGACCTTATCTCTTTAAAGATACTTGCATTTGACGTGATTTTAGGAATTGATTGGTTAACTACTCATCATGCCAAAATTGATTATTTTCGTAAGGTGGTTAGTTTTTATATTCCTAATCAACCTGTTGTTCGAATTCAAGCAACAAAGCCATTAAAATCAATCACTGTAATATCAAGTCATAAAGCCATTCGTTTATTGAAAAACGGATGTCAAGCTTTCCTAGCCCATGTTATGGATTTGAATAAAGACGCGTCAAATTTGAATAATATTCCTGTTGTTAGTAACTTTCCTGACGTATTTCCTGAAGAACTTCCCGGTCTACCCCCAGAACGTGAAGTTGAATTCTTCATTGATCTTGAACCTGGTACAAAGCCCATTTCTAAAACCCCATATCGAATGGCTCCTATTGAACTTCAGGAGTTAAAAGTCCAACTACAAGAGTTGTTGGACATCGGTTTCATTCGTCCTAGTACATCTCCTTAGGGTGCTCCTATTTTATTTGTAAAGAAGAAAGACGGGAGTATGCGACTTTGTATCGATTACCGGGAATTAAACCATGTCACCATCAAGAATAGGTATCCGCTACCTCGTATTGATGACCTGTTTGACTAGTTACAAGGAGCACAATTCTTTTCAAAAATTGATATTCGTTCTGGATATCATCAGCTGAAGGTTAAAACTGAGGATATTCCGAAGACTGCCTTTAGAACTCGGTACGGGCATTATGAATTCTTAGTCATGTCTTTCGGATTGACTAATGCTCCTGCGGCTTTCATGGATATGATGAACCGAGTATTCAAGGATTATTTGGATCAGTTCGTTGTTGTCTTTATTGATGACATCCTCATATATTCCAAAAGCCGTGAAGATCATGAGCACCATTTGAAGCTGGTACTCCAAAGGCTGCGTGAAAACAAGCTATATGCTAAGTTGAAGAAATGCGAGTTCTGGCTTGAGGAAGTAGCATTCCTAGGGCACGTGGTGTCAAAACATGGAGTATCTGTGGACCCGGCGAAGATTGAAGCAATACAAAGCTGGGAGCAACCGAAGACGGTGACCGATGTACGTAGCTTTCTGGGCTTAGCTGGTTATTATCGGAGATTCGTAGAAGGGTTTTCTCGAATCGCTACCCCGTTAACTCAGCTGACTCGGAAGGATATCAAATTCGTATGGAGCGAAGAATGCGAGAAGAGTTTCCAAGAGCTTAAGAGGAGACTCATTTCGGCACCTGTTCTGACAATACCATCTGGTTCGGATGGATTTGTTATCTATAGCGATGCTTCAGGTAAAGGGTTAGGATGTGTTCTCATGGAACGTGGGAAAGTCATAGCCTATGCCTCGCGACAACTTAAAGAATATGAGAGGAATTATCCTACTCATGATCTAGATTTGGCAGCAGTCGTTTTTGCGCTAAAGATCTGGAGGCACTATCTATATGGGAAGAAAGTGGAGATATATTCAGACCATAAAAGCCTCAAATATTTCTTCACTCAGAAAGAACTCAACATGCGGCAACGACGTTGGCTCGAGCTGTTAAAAGATTACGACCACACTATTCAATACCATCCTGGAAAAGCAAACGTGGTAGCTGACGCGTTGAGTAGAAGATCATATGCAGGAACGAGTGCGATGATGTCAAGTATACGCGTAGAACCAACTTTAATCGATAAAGTTAAAGTTGCTCAAGCTACAGACCCGGAGCTGATGCGTATGAAGAAGAAAGTGCAAGAAGGTGCTATTCCAGAAGCAAGAATCGATGAAGAAGGAATACTTCGAGTCCACTCCAGACTTTGTGTTCCTAACGATTCTGATTTAAAGTACAAGATCATGATGGAGGCACACAATACACCATTTGCAATCCATCCTGGAAGTACTAAAATGTATCGTGATCTTCGACATACATTTTGGTAGAACAATATGAAGAGAGAGATTGCAAAGTTTATCTCGAGGTGTTTAACTTGTCAACGTGTAAAGGCGGAGCATCAAGTACCAAAGGGTCCATTGCAACCACTTGAGATTCCGAAATGGAAGTGGGAACACATTACCATGGATTTTGTTGCGGGTCTTCCCACGGTTTCTCAAGGCATAAATGCTATTTGGGTTATAGTTGATAGATTAACCAAGTCTGCTCATTTCTTGCCGATATGGGAGACTTATTCCCTTGAACGTCTTGCTAGTATGTACCTGAATGAGATTGTAAGGTTGCATGGCATGCCAGTATCCATAGTTTCGGATCGTGACCCAAGATTCACTTCAAGATTTTGGGTTAGCTTGCAAAAAGCTATGGGCACGGATTTACGGTTCAGTTCGGCATATCATCCTCAAACGGACGGGCAATCAGAGAGGACTATTCAAACTCTTGAAGATCTATTAAGACATTGTGTCCTCGATTTCAAAGGAAGTTGGGATAAGTACCTACCATTGGTGGAATTCTCCTACAACAACAGTTATCAAATCATTAATAAATGAAATTTAATTTTCTCTATTTATTATTTTGAAATAGTAAGAGTTGATTTGATTAATGTGGTTAGTTATGGGTAAAATGCGCAAATATTTTAAATAAGCAAGTGGTTATAAAATATTCATTGTTGTCGGAGAATATTTGTTTGGTCGTGGAATATTCTTGTTGTCGGGGAATATTCGTACGACGGCGCAGCCTTGTGTGGGCCCCATAACAGAAAGCGATTGGATGAAGAAAATGACAAAAATAAGTTGTTTATAAATAACGGCGTAGTTGTTACCGTTAATACTGTTGGAATACCCGGTGGTTAAAACACGGTAATACGCGTAGCACACGGTATTGCACCAATTATTGATTCTTACGTAAGAAGGCACTACTCAATAATTGTTACAGTAATTACTGTTTAATATTATATTTTATTGATTCAATAATTGCTGCGTTGATATTTTATATTACTGTTGTTTCAATAATTATCACTACGCAGTATTTTTCATTATCGGAGCAATAATTCATATTATCTGAATAATATTATTAGATAACATTATTGGCAATGTCTAGAAAGTTCTGTCTAAGGAGAGGTTTGGTCATCTAATTGCGCGCCAGTAAGGAGAAATCCTTATTGGAAAGCCCCCTCTTTCCTGGGAACTGCCTGGTTGCCAGTACTGTGGTTCTGTAATATTATTTGTGTATAATTAATTATTGATTTATATGATGAGGAAAATAATGATTTTATGTGGATATAGATAGAGAAAAATTTTAATGTGACAATTGTTGAAAATTAATATTTTATCTTTTTCTGATAAAATAATTCATTTAAATATATTATTTTAATAATATATTGATGGTGGTATTTTTACAATGAATGTGGGATATATGAGTATATGAGGAGAAAGAGTATTTTTGTGGCATTAAATGATTAACACATGTTTTGTGTGTTGGTGGACATAATTCTTGACCGAAAATTTATTATTGACTGTAAAATCGCCCGTTTGTGAATTTCGGTCAATTTCTGTTTAGCATTTGGAAAAACTTTCTTCTGCAAAGTTGTAGAGAATTGAATTTCCTATAAAAACTCGCGAGATTCGAATTTTCTGATAAAAGGGCTATTTATTATGAATTATTGAAGTTCTGAAGTTCTGAAATAATTGATTTTTGGAAGTTTTATTTATTATTTTGAAGAAAAACGTTTTTTGGCATTTAAGTGGGCTAACATGTGATATAAATGGGCTGAGATCAGATGTCTAGAGGTGGGCTAAGGAAAATTTGATAAATATATTATTATTATATTAAATTTTCTGCTTTGGTGTTCTAAGCATTTTCCTATAAATAGGGTGCTTAGGTTAGAATTGAAAATCACACCAGAAACACAAGTTTCTCTCTATTTCTCTCTCTATATCGAGCGTATTCTTGTGAGTATTTGATACTTTGAGTGTTGCTATACGGTGCAAGTTTCTTTCAGCACTATATCTAGTATTCCAGTCAGAAGTACCGTCTTTCCGAGGTAAGGGATGTTATTTCTTCTTAAATGATATTATTTTCTTCAATATCATTATGCCGAAGTATTGATATGAACTTTTTATCAAATTTAGAACTTTTCATGTCGGGGTTACTATTCATGAGTTACTATTCACGAGTTACTATTCACCGAAAAATGGAATTTCCTTCTTTTCGTCCAAATATCTATTCTGGATACTAGCTTTGATTGTATCCATATTTTGATCATTCGTGAATTTTACTTCACTATGATAAGGTATTTTTGAACATGGATAAATCGAAATACGAATCCTTAATATTTGTTATTTTGCTTCACTGGGTTCGTTTTCTTTAAAATATTTTTCATCATCCTCAGTCCTAAATGATGATATAACTGAATATCTTTGGCCTGTAGTGCAAAGATGAATAATTTCGGATGAATATCTTTGGCCCGTAGTGCAAAGATGAACAGGTGTTGAGGTGAACATGACCAACTGATGGATATCTTTGGCCTGTAGTGCAAAGATGACTATTTGATTCAAGATATTTATTGATTGATGTTACAGGGATAAAATGTTGATGATGGGCTTTTAAATTCATAGATAATCGTAGATTTCATTCTCTACGTAACTTCTCTATGAATTATTATTTTCCGCTGCGAATAATGAATTAAAACTTGTTGTCTATTGTATTCTATTAAATTTTTCCCTGTTGAAGACTAACGATAATTTGTTGTATATTATCTTAGTCATAATATTCTTTACTGGGCTAGTTGAGCTCACCCTTTTCCTTGTTGTTCCATTTTCTTCTCAGGAGGCGAGAATGTAGCAGGTACTAGTCGGGGTATGGAATGAAGGTTCTAGGAAGTTGTTTTAGTAGTCCTCACCATTTTTTTTTGTAAAATATTGTTCCAATAATTGTAATGAGGACTTATTTGAGTGTGGATATTGTCTAGATGACAATATTTGTATTTACACTCACAGTTTTTATGTTGTATTAATAAAGTTGTAGTTGTTTCTGTACCATGTTATTGACGACTCAGAATAGGTGTTGTATACCTGTTTTGGGGGCGTCACAAAGAATTTTGATGAGGCTTATCAACTGTTAGAGACGATGGCCAACAATAATTATCAGTGGCCAATGACTAGGTCTAATCCTCCGGAAACACCAGGAAAGTTTGAATTGGATGCAGTGACAGCGTTGACAGCACAGGTTTTCGCGTTAATTACGAGGATTGAAACATGGGGTCCACCATCAGCACCGTAAGTAGCAATGGTTTGTGAGTTGTGTACTGGGAGTCATGCTACAGATTAATGTGCCATCAATGCCGAATCAGCTCAGTTCGTGGAAAGCTATAATCGATCAGTCCAACCTTATCCGAATCAAAATGCATACAACCCGGGTTGGAGAAACCATCCGAGATTTTCTTGGAGCAATAATCAAGCTCAAGCGCCTAAACCGCAAAACCCATCCGAATTTCAAAATCAGACTCAGCAACAGCCAGAGAGGAAAATAAGTCTGGAAGACGCTTTGGAAAAATTTATTGTAGCTACCGACAAAAGGATAAGTGAGCAAGACAAGTTATTGAGTCAAGTAGATATGAATGTGAAAAGTCAAGCTGTTTCGATCAAGAATCTAGAAAGTCAGATGGGACAAATAGCAAATGTATTGAGTAGTCGTCCATAAGGAACACTCCCCAGAGATACAAAGATAAATTCAGGTAGAGATGAGCATTGCAAGGCTGTGACTTTACGCAGTGGAAAGGAATTGCAAAAGACACTCAAGGACAAGGAAAAGATGGACAAAGCAACCGTGAAAAAAGAGGAAGTCTCAAAAACTGGAAACCGATAGGATGAGGAGTTAGAGCAGAAAGCACCTGAACAAAGCCTTATAATGCCTCCCATACCATATCCGCAGAGGTTTTAGAAATCCAAGTTAGATAAGTAAATTTCAAGATTTTTGGATATTTTCAAAAAATTGCATATCAACATACCATTTGCAGAGGCCTTGGAACAGATGCCGAGTTACGCCGAGTTCATGAAGGAGGTTTTGTCGAAGAAGAGAAAATTGGGTGATTTTGAAACAGTGGCGCTAACCGAAGAGTGCAGCGCAATTATTTAGAATAAGTTACCCCCGAAGTTAAAAGATCCGGGTAGTTTTACTATTCCATACGAAATTGGTAATCAGTTTTTGGGAAAAGCGTTGTGTGATTTGGGGGCCAGTATAAATTTGATGCCACTATCCGTCTATAGCCAGTTTGGACTTAAGGCACCAAAATCGACAAATGTCAGTTTACAGTTGGCGGACCGGTCAGTGACATATGCACGAGGTATTGTTGAAGACGTTTTAGTAAAGGTGGATAAATTCATCTTCCCGGCGGATTTCTTTATCTTGGATTGTGAAGTAGATAAGGAAATTCCCATCATTCTCGGGCGACCATTTTTAGCAACCGGGAGAACGTTGATCGACGTACAAAAAGGTGAATTGACGATACGAGTTGAAGACCAAGAGGTCACCTTTAATGTATTTAAGTCAATGAGATTTTCGAAAGAGAAGGGTGAATGTCTGAGGGTAGATGTCATGGACGGATTAGTTAATCACATGTTTAGCGGAAATTATTCAGAGGACCCACTAGAATATGTTTTGTTGGGGATGGACGACTACAATATGGAGGACGAAAATGAGTATGTCAAATGGCTAGACGCATTACCGGCTGCCAGTAAAGTTAAACAATCATTCGACACTCTTGATCGGCCTTAAATGGAAGAGAAAAAGTTTAAACAATCGATAGAAGAGCCACCAGTCTTGGAATTAAAACCTCTACCATCTCATCTGTAGTATGTCTATTTGGGAAAAGATGTTACTCTACCAGTTATTGTTTCGATAAATTTGACTGACACGCAAAAAGAGAAACTGTTAAGAGTATTGCGAGAGTTTAAAACAGCAATCGGATGGACTATAGCGGAGATTCGAGGAATTAGTCCGTCATTTTATATGCATAAGATCTAATTGGAAGAGGGAGCAAAACCAACCATTGAGAAGCAAAGAAGGCTGAACCCATTATGAAGGATGTGGTGAAAAAAGAGATCATAAAGTGGTTGGATGCCGGCATTATTTATCCAATCTCAGACAGTTCATGGGTAAGTCCTGTACAGTGCGTACCAAAGAAAGGGGGAATGACTATAATGAAAAATGAATCTAATGAACTCATTCCTACTAGAACAGTTACAGGCTGGAGAGTATGTATGGATTACCGCAAACTGAATAAAGCCACACGCAAGGATCACTTTCCCTTGCCGTTCATTGATCAGATGTTGGATAGGTTGGCGGGACATCAGTTTTACTATCTATTGGATGGATATTTCGGATATAATCAGATTTCTATAGCGCCGGAAGATCAAGAAAAAACCACATTCATATGCCCTTATGGTACGTTTGCATTCCGGCGTATGTCTTTTAGCTTACGCAATGCTCTGGTAAATTTTCAACAATGCATGATGGCCATTTTCTCAGATATGGTAGAACAAAACTTGGAAGTGTTTATAGATGACTTCTCTGTATTTGGTGATAGTTTCGACTTATGCTTGAAAATTTTGGTTTTAGTGTTGAAGCGCTGTGTGGAGACGAACCTAGTTTTTGTTGGGGTTTCGATACAGAAACGCACAGCGAAAATTAAAATTTAAAGCAATTTCGAAACCCTAAAACAGGATCCTTGCGAAAAATAATTAATTCGGTGGTAAGAAATTATACCGATTGTAAAAGCTAGAATCGATGCGGTCGAATCTCCAACGCAATTCAAACGGACTGCGTCTCTACGGTATCCACACGAACGCTCCACACGAATCGTCCTACGATTTGTAGAAGAAGGAAACGTGGTACTAGCCACCAAGGATGAGGATTTTCTGAACTGTTTTCTCTATTCTCTCTAAGAGCGGCTAGGGTTTTTTTTTTATTTTTTTGACCTAAAACCTAAAGTGACTGATATATATCATATATGTAGCAGTTAGGAGGAATTAATCAAAACTTAATGTTATTAAAATCTGAATTTATATATATCTTAATTAAGTCTTACTTAATTAATATACCTATATATAAATTATCCTATTAATTTAAATTCGTAATTTAAAATTATATCAATCATATTGACATATTTAAATCTTTACAATTTAAATTAATTTTCTTTTAATTACGTTCTTTGTGTGTGACCCTATAGGTTATTATTACGTTGGCAATAACTTTAAAATCATATTATAAAGTTATAAACGGTGAGCGGCATCTAGTAATGCATCACTGCTACCCAAGTAATAATAAGATCGATGATTTGATGCAACCTTTTCGTGACCAATATTTTAATGTAATTTAATCCTTTTAACCTTAATATCCTAGATTAAACTCGAGTCATGGAATGTGTCATACTCTTCATAATTTAATATGAGTTTTCTTGATCAATGAGTAGACTATATGAAACAAATCACTATTTGAGCATGGTCATGCATTTCATAGTCCTACTTAATCAAGAGGCCTATGGATATCACCTATAAAATATAGGATGGTTAAATTCCATCTAGATCACTCATATTTCTCACACGATTCGCAATGAACCCAATAATCACCTTTATAGTCCACCCTATTAAATGTGACATTTGATGATATCAAAGTACATAAATTCTAGTGTAGTAATATAGCGGTTTCAGGTCGGAGGACCATTACATCATTGTCACTATGAGAATTGCTAATGACACTTCGCATAATGCTCCATATAGAATTCTCATGGTGGGTCTGTCCAGTACATCTTTCTCTAACATGTACCTATGCATTGACTTAATATCTCATATATTTATGACCAATGAGATTTGGTCATCAGTCAATCCACATACTAGTCTCAATGCATCATTGTTGTCCCATCAACAATGATACTCGACTAGGGACATTTAAGAACAATGATACTAATTATAATTATATAATCTCATGTTCAAGTCACATACTTGAAACTATATAATTTGTATCACTATTCTAAGGAATTTTATTATGTTAACAATTATATTACGCAGTAAATAAAACCATAATAAAATCATTTATTTATTCAATCAACAATAATATCTAATGTTAAGCAATTATATCAAATAATTGGCCTCTAGGGCATAAACTCTAACAGTTTTTAACTGGAAAAAATGTCACTTCATGGTGCAAGAGGGGATAATTTTGGGGCATAAGGTTTCCGTAGTAGGCCTAGAGGTTGATAAAGCCAAAATTGAGATGATTGAGAAACTACCTCCTCCAACATCTATGAAGGGAATACGGAGCTTCTTGGGACATGCGAGTTTCTATAGACGCTTTATTAAAGATTTCTCCAAAATTTCGAAACCCTTATGTTCCCTCTTGGAGAAAGATGTGCCGTTTAAGATGGATTAGTTCTGCGTCGATGCTTTCAAAATATTGAAGAAGAAATTGGTTTCAACTCCAATTATAGTGGCTCCCGACTGGTCTTTACCGTTTGAATTGATGTGCGACGCCAGTGACTACGCAGTTGGAGTAGTATTGGGACAACGTCGCGATAAATTTTTTCACACTATTTACTACTCCAGCAAGACGTTGACGGATGCTCAGTTGAACTACACCACCACGAAAAAAGAATTACTTGCGGTAGTGTTTGCCTTCGACAAGTTTAGAGCATATCTAATAGGGACCAAGGTAATCGTCTACACTGATCATTCAGCCATTAAGTATTTGATTGAGAAGAAGGATGTCAAACCGCAATTAATACGGTGGGTGTTTTTGTTACAAGAATTTGACTTGGAGATTCGAGATAGAAAAGGTACCGAGAACCAGGTGGCGGATCATTTTTCTCGATTAGAAAATGCGGAGGTTCAACAAAAAATGAAGTCGTGATTAATGAGATGTTTCCCGATGAACAACTTCTTCAAGTAACAACGACCGTACCTTGGTACGCAGATTTCGTGAATTATCTGGTTAGTCATTTGTTACCTCCGAATTTGAACTCACAACAATGAAAAAAGTTCCTCCACGATGTTCGACAATACTTTTGGGAAGGACCATTTTTGTTTAAGACTTGTGCGGATCAAATGATTAGACGATGTGTGCCACAAGAGGAGATGGATAGCATATTAGGTCATTGTCACACATCGGATTATGGAGATCACTACGCGGGTGATAGAACAGCAGCCAAGGTGTTGCAGTCGGGTTTTTTCTAGCCTTCCCTGTTTAAAGACGCATATCTCTATGTGTTAAGGTGTGATCGGTGTCAACGAGTAGGCAATATTTCCAAACGCAATGAAATGCCACTTAACACAATTTTGGAGGTTGAACTATTCGATGTGTAGGGAATCGACTTTATGGGACCTTTCCCATCATCCTTCAATAATTAGTACATTCTGTTGGCGGTCGATTATGTTTCAAAATGGGTAGAAGTCGCGGCTTGACCAACGAATGATGCCAAAGTAGTCCTATGGTTTTTGAAGAAAACTATTTTCACACGATTTGGGACGCCAAGGGCGATAATCAGTGATGAAGGAACTCACTTCTATAATAAGTAGTTCACTAAATTGCTTATAAAGTATGGGGTCCGTCATAAGATTACAGTCGCGTATCATCCCCAAACCAATGGTCAAGCGGAAGTCTCGAATCGGGAAGTTAAGCGAATCTTGGAGAAGGTGGTCAACCTGTCACACAAAGATTGGTTCACGCGATTAGATGATGCCTTATGGGTGTATCGAACAGCTTACAAGAACCCTATCGGCATGTCACCTTACAAGATAGTCTTCAAAAAAGCGTGTCATCTACCGGTCGAATTAGAACATAGTGCATATTGGTCCATTAGGAAGCTAAATTTCGATCTACAAGCAGCTGGTAAGAGAAGGTTATTACAGCTAAATGAGATGGACGAATTCTGGCATAATGCTTATGAGAATGCCAAACTATACAAGGAGAAAGTCAAAACATGGCACGATAAGAAAATCCTTGATCGAAAATTCGAACCGGGACAACAAGTATTACTTTTCAACTCTAGATTGCGTTTATTCCCTGGGAAAATAAAATCTCGCTGGTCAGGGCCGTTCGTGGTTGTATTTGTCGCTCCACACGAAAATGTTGAAGTCGACGAACCAAATTCGAAGCGAACATTCAAGGTGAATGACCAACGGCTCAAGCATTATTGGAGTGGATCTATCAATCGCCAATCTACGATGATGTACCTATCTGATCCAGTGAGCAACTGAGCAACACCAACAAAGTCGTGCAGACGACTATAAACCAAGCGCTATGGGGAGGCAACCCCAAGAGTTTTTAGTTTATTTGGTTTATTTTATTTTTATTTTCAGCATTTTATTTCCTTGAAATTTAGTAGAATAATATTTTGATAACATAAGTTTCACATACTTAGTATTTGTTTCTAGGTAATGAGCACTTGCTTATAATGCTATGATCAAAAGAACAGAGTACAGCGCCCCGGCGCTCACTATAAATGCCAATCAGCGCCCCGGCGCCCAACACCAGTAGCTTCATAGCAGGCTCAGTTCCCCAGCGCTCCTACATAACACACACACAGCGCCCCGGCGCTTGACCCCATCTGCAGACACTGCTGCTCAGCGCCCCGGCGCTCAAGTCCCATTTAATTTAAGCGCCCCAGCGATATAGGTCTCCACCAGATACTACATAGCAGTGCCTCGGCGCTGGGGTCAGATTAAGAGTCCTAATACCCTCAGATTTCGGTTCAGTTCCACTTCTTTTCCCTTCTAACTTCTTCCCACGTCTCTCCTGCTCTCATATGGTAACCGCTACTTGAATTTTTTTTTATATAACTGCATAATTTCTGACGCCATTCCATATCTCGCATCCGTTTCGTCACTTTGATAAGTAATTTTCGTCTACTATCTCCATCTCCAAGGTATGTATTGCATTAAATTCCAATATGTGTAGCACCAAATCTTCTTACTTGCATACTGGTGATTACAAAATTATGGGTCAATATGCACCTTGATTCATCTTTTTCCATGTCTATAGTGCATATTACCGTTCTTCTGTTTGGCTATTTCCTTTTGCATGCGTGTGAATCACTTTCGATTGGGATGTCACGAATATGTTGTTATAGTCAATGATGATTGAATGCTTGGGTTTGGATTGCTATGATCATTGTGGTGTTCAAAGAAAATTATACACTGTCCACAAGGTGTTCGATATTTTGCCTGAGTCAATTTTCTTTGTTAATTTCACACAACGACATATCCAACACGGAAGTTACTTGAATAATTGTCATCCCAATAACATAGGTATACTGTTACACTGGTATATCATTGAAGTGTGGGCTTGTATTGATGCATACCTGTGTTCCTATTTCTAAGGGACTATTATTTTACCGAAGTTGCACAGGCCTTGACTACTTGATCTTAAACGCTAGAAATTTTGGCCTACATGTAATGACAACGGTTCTTCACTCCCCATGTACCGAATGTATTCAGTTATTTGCCATCTAGTTTGTTATCAATGTCACATCTTTTGGGCGTACCTTGTTCTTCATTTGCCAATTGTGATATTTAAATATGAAATGAGGTTACTTGGTCAATTTTGTACTTTTAGGCTATTATGTTCCTAACACACCCTCAACTTTTCCACCTAACGCTATCCTACTTTGTAGTTTGGGGGTTGTGTTATGGGTACGTATGTCCATATCAGATTTAATGCCCAATTCTAATACGTGTGAATGTGATTTCCTTACAGAATTTTCTAGATGGCCTTGAAGCGTCAACGCGGAGAAGGTTCTGGGTCAGCCTTGGCTCCTCAAAAAATTGACAGTCATCGGTTCATCAGTGTCGCGGCTCAAGAACGCTATAACCGTATGGCTACCCGCTCACTAATACCAGAACGAGGTTTAAGGCCAGACCAATCAAAGGATGGCGACATGGTTGTAATGATTGCGGAGAAGAATTGGTTCACGTTTACTGAACAACCGAATCCGACAGTGATTGCAATCGTTAAAGAATTCTACGCCAACGTTTCTGAGCACTTCCATTATGGAGTGTATCTGCGCAGCAAGACAATGGAATTCAGCGAAGAGGACATTAACGGGTGTTATCAACTGCCATTAGAGGGACAACATAATGAGTATGCCAGTCATGTGAACCAAGGACCGGACTATGAAGCCATAATACGCGAGCTTTGTCAACCGGGCATAACATGGCCAATGCATGAACGTGGCAGCATGACGTTCCCTCTTTCGTACCTCAGTTTATATGGAAAGGCTTGGTATGCCTTTATATGCGCCAAACTTATGTCGTGCACACATGTTAGCCGTGTCACCAAGGAGAGGGTTGTGCTGCTATATTCCATAATTCAAGGTTTGAAAATTGATGTCGGCCTCGTCATTCAGTAGTCAATTTTGCGAGCTGCACGAGGAGGTACCACAGGAGGTTTACCCCATCCGTCTCTCATTTGTGTTTTATATGCTAAATTTGGGGTCAAATGGAAGTCAGATGAGATGATTCAACCCCCAATGCTAGTGTTGGACCATAAATTGATCAGCAGGTATAGGGTGTGGACTGGTGGAGCAAACCACCCCCGTGGATTGGGTTTTATAATTCCTCAAGTTGAAGCTCTATAAGCTTCACCAGCTCCTGCCCCACCCACTTATGGTCCTTCCTTTGTAGCTCACCGTGGTGTTGTTCCCGATGCAGTTCAGCGAGAAATAGATGGCTGGTTCTACAATCTTGAATCCCAGAATGTCCGCCTGTCTGAATGCCAAGATGTGATCTACAAGTTTTTAGTCGACTACTTCCACGCCCAAAAGACTATGTATGCTCAGCTGTACCCTGGAGTTGATCTTAGCCATTTCCCTGTTGCTCCTGTTCTGCCTGTGTTTCCCCCTTCTGATCAAGAGATGAGCGAGGATGATGATGATGCGCTCGAGGAATAAGCTCGTCAGGGAAGTCCTCTGTTTTATTTTGCTGTATTTTTCGCATGTGGACATTGCTCTTTATAAGTTTGGGGGTAGTTTAATTTAGTTTCTATTTGTATTCGTAGGTGCCATGTTTATAGTAGCTTGTGGATATTATGTTTTTACTTTTTCGTAAAGTGTTGCATTTAGGACTTCACATTATTCCAGCTGTTTAATAGTTTAAGTATATTTAGGGCCAATGATGAAATTGAAATTACATAAATAAGTCTAGTAAGGATTGTTAAGCCTGTGATGTGCTTTCTTGACATGATTTAAATCTTTATCTATTTGAAACTGATATTATCATGATAACATGTGTTAAGAAACGACCATGTTGACTAAGTAAGTTTAAATGGAAAGATAATAGATTTCTAAAGGATAAGTACTAGTTGAATGAAAGAATAACATGAATAGCTAGTGATGGCTAAAGTTAGGCATGAATTTAAGTTTGGGGGGAAATATTTAGAGTATATAAGCTTTTAAAAAAAAGAAGAGAGAAAATAAAATAAAAATAAAGCATAAGTATTCCATTTTGACCCTTGGACTTTGGTAATTTTTTGATTTTAGCCGAATCTAGTTTATTTGAGGAGTTCTCGAGTTTACACAGTATGATGCCTTCTAAGAAATCTATTATGTTTCGCATTTTACTTTTCATCAGTTAGCATGGTTGTTGAGCACACACGCACGATATCAGTAATAACATGTTTAGATTTGTTGATTGTTGGGATATTATTGATCTGTTTTGATATGATGTACTAGCATGTTATTGTGATTTTTCTGAGGCTTGATGAGTATACGGTGTTCTATTCAATTACTGGAATTGTAAACATGTAGATAGTTATATGTGCATTTACATGGTTTATTTAGTTTTTCTTGTTGCATTGTGTTTTGTTACTTGAGGGCAAGCAACGATTTAAGTTTGGGGGTATCTGATGATTGGGTAATATACCCATGAATTGAATATACTTGGGCTTAAATTATTGTATTCTCAAGTCTTTTAGGAGAATTTTTACTGTGTTTATTTATTATTTTGCAGATTGGGGAGACACAGGGACAAATCGGGGATTTGAGCTACTTAATGGCAAAATCGTAATTAAATTGAATAGTAGCGTCGGGGCGCTAGTCCTAGTAGTGACTTCAGCACTGGGGCGCAGGTGCGCGGATCTAGTTGGCTAAGGCGCGTGCACGGGGAAGAGTTTGACTGGGATTAAGATTATGAACAGATGAAAAGAAGTATAAAAAGAACAATTAGCTAAAAGAAAACATACGTGGAAGCATAGCTGAGAATTAATCAAGGATTAGCAGAAGATTGTGGAGAAGAATCCCAGTTGAAGATTGAAGCTTGGGAGATTTTCTTTTAGAGTTTCTTCTTCTTCTTATTTTTAATTGTGTAATTCTTTCAATATGATTTCCATGAGATTGTTGGTTTTATTATTTGTCATGAACTAATTCTTTTATTAAGACTACAAATTGAACCTTTTATGTCTATGAATTAATTATTTAATTTAGTCCAATTATTTATGCTAAGGTGAATTGTTTATCATGTCTTGTGCGTATTGATTAATTATTTAGCCAGTAATTACCGTGTTACTCTAGAAGGATTCGGAAGATAAAATTTAGGGTTAGAATTGGACATGATAAGATGTATGCTTGATTAATTGCATGAGATGAATAATTAGGGTCGTGAATTGAATAGGAATATCTGTTCACTGCATGTAACAAATTGGGAGTTGGAACTTAATGGGTTTAGTTTAATTATTTTGCATAGGAATATCGCAAGATTAATTAAATTGAATAAAAGTTAACTGATCACTTGGGAAAGGGCTTTTAATAATTAGAGTTCCTGTTAACAATTCAGTAGGCATAATAATTGGATTAGTTAGATAATTGGTTTGTAGTGCATAAATTGGGGATATTGTAGTCTTAACCTTTATTTATCTGAATTCATTCATCGAGTCTCAATTTTTATTTATTTAGTTGAATTAATTTTAGAGTAATCTAGCTTTAATTGATTAATTTAGTTTTCTTAATTAGAAAAATCACACTTTGCAGTTGTTTAAATAAAATTGAATTGGTATATTGCTAGTAGTTGGAGTTTATTGATTGGAATTCCCTATGGGATCGACACTTAATTTTACCACTTTATTACTTACTGACTGTGTATACTTGCACAGATAATTGATTGTGAAATCAATCAACACCACCCCAACCCGACCTTTCCATTTCTCTAAGTTGTTATTCTAGGGCATAGTACACCGTTATGTTTCAACATCTTTTTCTCCTTCTAACAATTTTATTCATGCAATAGAATCTAAGTCCTTCAAGACACCCTATTACTGGTTTGACTCCAAGCTTTAGAATTTTGCTATTAAAGACCTTACAATGATTGTTGACAAACATGTTACTTTTGCATATGGTCCTAAAATGAGACCTACCCCACTGAGCATGTGGCTTTGGAGCTTCATAAGCACCCTTATCTTTCTTTTTTAACACCTACATTGCCTTTTTAAAAACATAAAGGTTTGTTGCTTTGGCAACATTTCAAACCAATTTTATTAAACCTAAACCTTTATGTTTTTGCCAAAAGTTTTTATATAGATGCATGACACAAGTTCTGTGTTCAACACTTGAAACCACAACTTCTAAAGCATTTATCAAACCATATTTAGAAAAAGGTAAATGTTAAGATTAGGGGCAATGGACAATAAAAATATTAATGGTCGGAATAAATGTAATAATGGATGTAATAAATTGTACCTTTTATTTATCTAAAATGAATGTTCAACCTCCATCATTTGCAATCCAAGATCTTTCACAAGCAAGTTCAAGAACCACAACCAAGACTCTTTGTTCTCAAATTCGACAATAGCCCAAGCAACTAGCCACATCCCATTGTTAGGGTCAACTCAAACTGCAGTTAATAACTGACCCCCATATGGTCCTTTGAGAAAACAACCATCAAGGCCTACCAGCGGTCTACATCCCAATTTAAAGTCTTCTTTTAGTGGCTGCAGATATACATAAAATCTGAGAAATCTACCTAAGTTATGTTCCTGTTCTGGTTTTGCTCTTTTCAACACACAAGTAGTCCCAAACATGACTCTTCTCAGCTCTGCAGCATAGTCCAATACGATTCCATACTCCCGCTTAACACTCCCTTCAATGTTTTTCATAGCACTTTTTTTAGCTCTGTATGGTAGGCTCCTTGATACGTCAATGTCCAAATCTTTAACTACTTTAGTATGAAATTGATTAGGTCCTCAGGTTGGATTCATCCTAATATTATCCTCATATTTTCGAGAAAAACATACTGCATTTATAGAGTAATTCTCCCAGTCTCTGCCACAAAGCATGCACTTTTTGTAACCTAGTGATTTTAAATTTGAGTTCTCTTTACATTTTTGCAGCATAGAAGTAACATGTACCCCACACGCCTTACTTGGATCTTATTTGACAGGTTCTTCTTGAAATACACATTCATTCCATGTTTGATGTCATGATTTTTAATTGTTACCCTCACTTAGTTGAATTACTAAATGTCATTCCCAACTCAAACTTAGGATCCTCTATGACACATTCCCTAAATTTTGGATACCCTTTATGTTCTTTTTCAGGTGGTTCAAGATCAAGCTGATTAACCTTAAGCATCCTTTCCACATCTGAGTCATCATACTCAGAGGATGATTCCTCTGGTTTATGTGGTTCTTCATCTTCATATTGGGTTTCTTTAGTTTTGTTAGGTTTGTATATAGTGCGATAATACAATTAAATTACATAAAAGGTGCGGAAGCGCAATAAAATAGGAATTTAAAATTTTCATACAAACTCATCACCATGATCATACTTTGTGCATAATTATCAATCAATAGAAAAGAGATGGAGATCAGATTCATACCTTTATAGAAACTAGCTTCCTTAGGTACAAGTTCACCTCTAATTCCTTTTCACGTTCAACTTGAATCCACCGGGTTTGATTCCTTCCTTTGATCAACGTTAGCCACCCAAGTGTCTGGCCTCTAGAGGTGATCCACCAAGAAAGAACAAGTATTCAAGATGATTAGTGTTTGACAAAACCCTAATTTTTCTATCTCTGTAGAAAATACGTACTATCCCAACTCTTGGAATTGTCATTCACGTGTGTTGTGAAAACATCAATCCTCACCCATAATAAGACTCCTCTTATTTATATATGTAGGCAACCCTCCTTAACAATTAAGGAATTGAGTTTTATTTTAATTAATTAAATTCTTTTAATTAATTAGGCTCCTAATCTTATTAGGAATAATTAATTAATTAGCCTCCTAATCTTATTAGGAATATATGAGAGTACTTTTATTAATTAATTCTCAAATTCCTTTAAGAATTAAATAATAATAATAATAAAACTCCTCTTATTGATTTATATTTAATATTTTTAAAATATTAAATAATAAATATTAAGCTATTTAATTTATTATATCACCATAGATTAAATTAAATACACTTAACTTATTATTACGATTATGTCATTTATCATTTACTTCTTAAATAAATATTCTTCCTTTTGCGATGTGACCTTTTAGGTTCTCCATATTAAACCGATTCTGAATAAATCAATTAGAACAATTCTAATCTTATTTAAATAAATAAAATAATCTATTAATTTATTTAAATAAATAATATTTATTCTACAATAAGGATAAGTCTCCTTAGCGATCAACGACTTGTCAGGTAATATAGATTTTAACATTAATCATAAAAGAACATTTGAGTAAATAGTTACCATATAATTCAATTCTTCTACCATACAATATCCCAATTAAATATAAGATATAAAATTACTGTCAAGTCTTATTTTATTTAATTATATGTATTTTGATTCTTAAATGCACAACTCTAAATAATACAAATTAGAAACTTGTTTCTAATTTCATTCTACATTGACCAATAACTACTGGGTTGTCATTTATCGAATCACATAGGACATTTCTCTTCTTTTACTAGAAGCGATAGATTCTTTGTTGATAATTTATTATCTCCATGTACAACTTATTACACCCAAGCATACCCTTGATATACCCTAAGGGTCTTAAAGAATATGTCAAAGTATAATTCATCATACATAAGATACTATGATGATCTCAAGTCTAAGGATCACTTATACTACTATCACTTCAAGAATTCTTATTGACAGACAAGTAAAACTTTATTAGGTATTCCTTAGCGAGCCACGTTCAGTGAACTTATTCTCCAATAAGCACATACATAATTACTTTAGTGTCTCCACACAAATGATCATGAGATCAATCATCCTCATCCAACTAGTAAACAATGTAAGACCCCAACTTATTATTAATGAAATTGAATTTTCTCTATTTATTATTTTGAAATAGTAAGGGTTGAATTGATTAATATGGTTAGTTATGAGTAAAATGCGCAAATATTTCAAATAAGCAAGTGATTATAAAATATTCATTGTTGTCGGGGAATATTCGTTTGGTCATAGAATATTCTTACTGTCGAAGAATATTCGTACGACGGCGCAACCTTGTGTGGACCCCATAACGGAATGCGATTGGATGAAGAAAATAACAAGTATAAATAACGACGTAGTTATTACCGTTAACACTGTTGGAATACCCGGTGGTTAAAATACAGTAATACGCATTGTTGCACAGTAGCACACGGTATTGCACCAATTATTAATTCTTACGTAAGAAGGCACTACTCAATAATTGTTACAGTAATTACTGTTCAATATTTTATTTTATTGATTCAATAGTTGCTACGTTGATATTTTATATTATTGTTGTTTCAATAATTGTCACTACACAGTATTTTTTATTATCAGATCAATAATTCATATTATTTGAATAATATTATTAGATAGCATTATTGGCAATGTCTAGAAAGTTTTGTCTAAGGAGAGGTTTGGTCATCTAATTGCGCGCCAGTAAGGAGAAATCCTTATTGGAAAGCCCCCTCTTTCCTGGGAACGGTCTGGTTGTCAGTATTGTGATTCTGTAATATTATTTGTGAATAATTAATTATTGATTTATATCATAAGAAAAATATTCATTTTATGTGGATATAGATGGAGAAAATTTTTAATGTGACAATTGTTGAAAATTAATATTTTATCTTTTCTGATAAAATAATTCATTTAAATATATTTAATAATATAATAATGGTGATATTTTACAATGAATGTGTGATATATGAATAAATGAGGAGGAAGAGTATTTTTGTTACAAAAAATATTTAAAACATGTTAAACATGTTCGTGGGCCTTATTTCTTGACTGAAATTTGATTATAGCTTGTAAAATCATCCGTATATGAATTTCGGCCAATTTCTGTTTGGAATTTAGAAAAATTTAAACTTACAAAGTTGTAAAAAATTGAATTTCTTATGAAATGGACATAAGATTTGAATTTTTCTGATAAAAGGGCTATTTATTATGAATTATTGAAGTTCCGGAATGATTGATTTTTTGAGTTTTAAATAATTTTAATAACAAAAACGTTTTTGGTTAGGTGAGCCACTTGGTGGCTGATGTTTTGGGCAAAAGAAGGGTGCGTAGGAAATTTTAAAAAAATATATTAATAATTTATTAAATTTTCTACTTTGGTGTTCTAAGTATTTTTCTATAAATAGGGTGCTTAGGTTAGAATTGAAAATCACACCAAAAACTAAAGTTTTCTCTCTCTATATTATCGAGCGTATTCTTGTGAGTATTTTGATACTTTGAGTGTTGCTATACGGTGCAAGTTCCTTCAGCACTATATTCAGTATTCCAATCAGAGGTACTGCCTTTTTGGAGGTAAGAGATGTTATTTTTTTTCATAAATGATATTATTTCTTTCAATATTATTATGCTAAAATATTGGTCTGAACTTTTTATCAAATTTAGAATTTTTTATGTCGGAATTACTATTCACGTATACGGTACTATTAACGTATACGTCACTATTCACAAATACGACACTATTCACAGAAAAATAAAAATTTCTCTTCTTTGTCCCGGATGTCTATTTTTGTTACTAGCTTTGATTGTATCCATGTTTTGATCTTTATTCTTGAATTTTACTCCGCTATGTTATGTTATGGGATATTTTTGAACATGGATAAACCAAAGTACGAATCCTTAATATTTGTTCTTTTGTCTCACTGGATTCGTTTTCTTTAAAATATTTTTCATCATCCTCAGTCCTAAATGATGATATTACTTAATATCTTTGGCCGTAGTGCAAAGATGTACAGGTGTTTAGATGAACATGACCAACTGATGAATATCTTTGGCCTGTAGTGCAAAGATGAATAGTTGATTCCAGATATATATTGATTAATGTTACAAGGATAAAATATTGACGATGAACTTTTAAATTCATATATAGAAGATAGTAGATTTTATTCTCTACTTAACTCTTCTAATGAATTATTATTTCCGCTGCGAATATTGATTTAAAACTTGTTGTCTATTGTATTCTATTATATTTTTCCCTGTTGAGGACTAACGATAATTTGTTCTATATTTTCTTAGTCATAATGTTCTTTACTAGGCTAGTTGAGCTCACCCTTTTTCTTTTTGTTCTATTTTTCTTCTCAGGATGCGAGAATATAGCGAGTACTAGTCAGAGTGTAGAATGATGGTTCTAGAAGTTGTTTTAGTAGTTCTCACTATTTTATAAAATAGTGTATCAATAATTATAATGAGGACTTATTTGAGTGTGGATATTGTCTAGATGACAATATTTGTATTTAAACTCACAATTTAAGTGTTGTCGTATCTTGCACGACAATTGTATTAATAAAATTGTAGTTGTTTTTGTACCATGTATTTGACGACTCAGAATGGGTGTTGTATACCTATTTTGGGGGCGTCACAAACAACGTATGCACCAATCTATCTGGATTCACTAATCCCTTTTTTAGTAATCCCACGATTGTGAACAATTTTAGTTTGTGAGCTATCTAAGAATTTAGATCTCATTAACATGATCATCATCATGATTCTAAAATTATTAATCAAAACTATGGGTTTATCACATATTATAAAACATCACCATGTAGATAAATTAAAACCTTTTAAATTAAATAATTCTTTTATTAATAAATGAATAAGATTGTTACAAAATATATGCTTTATTATCAAACATAATTGACTTGTGTGCATACTACTTTCAAGTTTGTTTTTCCTTCCTTTTGTTAGTGGCAATTTTTTTTCCTTTTTCAACACCTTTTCCTTTGTCTTTATGTTTTACAGTTGCACCCTTATTCCCCCAATGTCATCAACCTCAACCCCTTCCTTATTGTCATCACCCACAAACCCCCCATTGCCATCAACATCATCCACTTCCCTATTGTCATCACCCTCTACCCCTCCCCAATTTTAGCTCCCTCAGTTCGTCCCCCCAGTGTAATCACCCTCAACCCCTTTCCCAATTTCATTATCCTCTTCATCCTCACTTGATTCTTCCTCAAAACTATCCACATATGTGTCATCACTTGACTCTATTTCATAGTCCCCAATGGATTCCAAATCTATGCATTCATTTTTGCAGTTATTATTATTATCAACTTCGAAGTCATCTTCAAAACCCATAGGTTTAATCACCTCAAAATATATTTCAATTAGTTTACTAGGAAGGATAAGGATACACATTGTCAAAACATCATCATCATTTTATAAATCCTATAATCCCTTCTCTATATCTGTTCCAAGTAACTTATAATACAACTTAAGGTGTCCAACTTTATACCCCAACTCCTTGCCCATTTTAACTATGTCAAGTCGAGAGTTGTAGTCAGGATGACACAAATCAAAAAAGTTAAAGGTACCCCCCACATACTATTTATATGGGGAAGCTTCAAAGTGTCCACCATGAAAAAAATTGACTGTAAAATATTCTTTATTGTCTACAAAGCCCCAAACACAAAGTAAACACCAACAATTACATGTGTGGACTACATCATATTTAATTTCATAAAATCCATAAAAATAATAAAAATAACAAATATATTGTTTATCAACATCAAAAGGGTCCACTACCCAGCTTTATAAAAATACTATTCAATGATGTCCACCATTCTGCTTTATGACAAAAATAACACATTAAACTACAAAAACCCAATTATTCAAGAAATTTAAAAGCTAGAATACGATCAAAAGTTATCTTAGAAGTACTTACGATATTATGGGACACCATTCACTCCATAAACATCGTTGTTAGCAATATCCCTTAAAAATCTGTTGTTCTCACTCATTTTTGCACTAGTTTTGTGTGTCAAATTGCGAGTCATAGGTCAAATGATTTAGGAATTTTTATAAGTCCAATTCTTTGCTTCAAATCGCGAGCTCTATGTCAACTAATTTGGGAATTTTGTTTGGTAAGGCCACACGAGTGAAGATTGGTTGAATAACTCTTCAACTTCAAAGTCATTTACCCAAATTACCCCTCTATAATAAGCGTTACAGGCTTAGCCGATCACTTTTGACTGGTTAAGTTTTAAAAGTATGTGTTTTGTTTAGATGAAATGAAGTTTGGAATGTACTTAGGCAGCTTTTCGAGTTTGGGGTGCAAACATTAACATTGTTGTAAAGTTTGGGGTTCGAAATGTACTTTAGTCAATATCAAATTAGATTCTACCCGGCGCGATTCAAGTTCTTTTTTTTCCAACTAAATCACATCACCTAAGTCGATGATTTGAAAAAAAAAAATCTAATTTGACATAATTTAAATATTTTTGATGGGAAGTTAGATCAAATTGTCATCCCTAAGTAGGGGTGTAAATGAACCGAGTCTAGCCGAGTATTGAGTTGCTTAGATTTAATTCATAAAATTTATCTAGTTTGCAATATAGTTTGATTGAGGCTCATTTAGCTACCGAGTTGAGTACAATCTCGAATCGAACATGAGCAATTTGAACTTTTTCGAGCGAATATGATATGAGTATCAATAGAAAATTACAATTTGAAAATTTTGAGTAATTTATCGATCTTTAAAATTTGTTCATATTTGAATCGCTTATATTTTGAGTCAAAATCGAATCGAACTATTAGTTGAGTGAGTACGAAAGCCTGAACCTTATAGTTCATTTTACAACCTTATCCATAAAAAATAAGTAATAAAATAGGAGTAAAATAACAATAGTCTTAAAAAAAATATTAAAACCAGGAATTAAGCAAACGATGTCGTTTAAGGATACATCGTAACATTGGCTCTGCAGCTCTGCTCTTGACGCAATTTCCCTGCTAAAAAAGGGTTCGATTTCCACCTCCAGACCTCCAGCAACTCTATTCTTCTCTTCTACACGACTACACTGGTTTGTCTTCTCTTTAGCTGCGAGAATGGTTTTATCCAACAAGAAGCTGAAGCAGAAAATAAGAGTTGAGTTAGCCGAATCAATAGCAGCATCAGAAGAGGCTCAAAACCACCCGACCAAAGCCAAAGTTTCAAATGACCCAGATCAAAACTCTCTCAAATTTCTCCTGGACTCAGTAACCCAGAAACCTAGATTATCCAAAAGAGAAAAGCGTAGAGAAAAAATCCTTCCTTTTCAAGAATCTGTTGAGAATTTGAATGCAAGTGGCGATGTTATTGACCAGAAAGAGAATGGAGAAGATGGGTCAGAGGGCGTGAAGAAGCAGAAGAAGAGGAAGAGAGAGGGTAAAGGAGGTGAGAGAATGGAGAATGGAGCTCTTGCTAATGTAGAGGCTAAAAAGTCGAAGAACAAGAAGAAGAACAAAAAGCAGAAGAAAAAGAAGGCTGGGAATGTGGAACTTAAGAAGGATGCGGAGAGTGTAAATGGGGTGAGTGGAGAACAAAGTGTGGCAGTGTCAATTAAGGCCAGTGAAAGGTATACTTTTAAATATTTTACTTCTCAATTTTTGAATTTGGGTTTTTTATTTATGGGTTGTGTACTACTGATTTCAATTGTTCATATGAATTCATTTAGGTTTATTTTTATGATTGTGTTGATTCTGTTTGTTTTCTTCCTGTCTACTGTGGGTTTTGTTTGTGGCTGACAATTGATTGGTTATGTTGTTAATATTGGGATAAATTGGTTGTAATTTTTATGAGAATGTGAATTTTTTTTGAGCTAAATAGATTTAATATATGTATCCTTTTTTATAGCAGTTTTAATATTTTTCATAGGTGTTAACTGGTCAGTCAATATTCTTGCGGAGCCCTATTGTTATGTAACCTTTTAGTTCTTGAATTAAGTTGTTTTTTGATTGTACTATGTAAGGATGAACTTTTTGGTTTTAAAATTATACTTTGCTCACCTGTTTAGTGAGCAGATTCAGCAAAAGAAATTGGACTTGGAAATTAGTTACTCTACTGAGCACAATGAAGCTAAGTTGTTTTAGTAAATTTTTCTGTAATAGGAAATGACAAAGAATGATATATATATATATATATATATATATATATATATATATATATATATATATATATAAAAGAATTGATCCATAGCTGACATTGTCAAATTAAGGTTATCCTACAACAGACCGTGATCGTCCATCCGATGATCGAACGGTTTAATAGAGCTCTCGTCCGCGGTTTAATTTTCAGTATTTTGTAGTAATATTACGGACGGGACAAATGTCTAAAATACTCCTCCTTGTAAAAGTCCCTCGTCCGCAATATTATACTGCGGATGCCAAATTCAATTTTTTTTAGTTTTCTAGGTTCCGCAGCATTAAACTATGGATGCCAAATAAAAAATCAGGAATTCCATATTTTTAATTGGTAAAGAAATCTCCTGTCAGTCAACCCTCTAACTAAGAAGCTTTATGAACTCATTTCTTGTTATGATACTCCAACTCCATTGCAGCTGAACAGAGAGCAAACAAAACAGAAGCCACAATCCCACCACCATGGCTGGCGGAGATTTCGCCTCCGTCGCCGGAGACTCCCCCATAACCACCACCGTCCAATCACTTCTCCGCCTCATCCGAGACATAGTGCGGATCTCCGCCGCTAGCTTCGGAGGTCCCTTCAAGAAAGACTGTTCCGACCTCTCTCGAAGAATTGCTATTCTTTCCCATTTATTGGAAGAAATTAGAGACTTCAAGGGAGAATTGAGGCCGTTGGATGAATTCGCTTCTTCTGCATCTTCTTCCTCTTATTTGTCTGATCTCACGATGGTTCTTCAAGCTGCAAAAGGATTGCTTTATTCCGTCGGCAGCTTTGATCCCAAAATCTCATCTGTTAGTTTTCTTTAATTGTCTATAACAGTAGAGGTTGAATCAGTAAATGGGTCATTTTAATTTTACCTTTAGACTTTATATACAATAACGGGTTACTATTATAATGCGAGCTTAATGCATACTTAGATGTTGTATTAATTACAAGTCGATCCAAGTATGTAGAATTGTGTCCAAAACGGAGGTGAATTTCAAGGTGTTGATTGATCTATGATAAAGATTCCGAATTTTGGTACAATGTGCTAGTTATTAAGCATGATCTGATTGTTGGCTTTAAGGAACCCATCTCTTAGTCATGCACAACATGCCTGCCGGACCAGGCCTTGGTCGTTTACCAGGCCAGGCCTTGACTTCTAGGCCTGGTCAGGCCTGTCTTGGCGCAATAATGTGTAGCTTGTTGAGGCCTGCAAGCCCAGCCCAGACCCAATTCATAATAAAAATAAACTGTGCAAAAATTGACCAAAGTATGAATGGATGATGAACAAGATAATTCCTTAATACAATTCCCCAAATAATCACAAAAGCCATCAAACCACCCAATTAATATAAAAAAATGCAGGTACTTCAATTATTAATAAAACCCATAACCCAAACAAAAATTATCAGAAAGAGAACATACCTGTGACGCCCCCAAAATTAGGTGTATATCACCCATCTTGAGTCGCCAGATACATGGTATAGAATTCAAAAATAACTTAATAATACAACTGTCGTGTACAATACGACAAAACATAAACTGTGAGTTTGAATACAAATATTGTCTACTAGAGAGTATACAAATTCAAAAAGAGTCCTCATTACAATTATTATCACACTATTACATAGAATAGTGAGGACTATTAATGCTATCATCTGGTCCATCACTCCGTTTCCCGACTCGTCCCAACTATATTCTCATTTCCTGAAGAGAACAGTGAAAAAAAGGGTGAGCTCAACTAGCCCAGTAAAAAATATTATGACTAAGATAATGCAAAATAAATTATCATTAGTCTTCAACAATGTTAAACTGATAAAATACAATACACATCAAGTTTAATTGCAGCGGATCAAGCAATCCATTAAAAGAGTCAAGTAGAGAATAAAATCTACCATCTTTTATGATTTAAAAGGTTTTTCATGACTTTTATCGCTGAGACTCAGCTTAATAAATAATCCACATCATCGAATCACCCCTGCACTACGGCCAAGGATATTCTTTAGTATCACGACCACGAATTATCCATGCACTACGGCTAAAGATAATCATGTTTTCATCAACGGTTCTGATCATGCCATAAAACAATTCATCTTTACTCTACGGCCAAAGAGAATCCATAGCCATAATCATACCAAAAACTGTCCATCAATGCACTACGGGCCAATGATGACTTTTTTCACATCATTTGTAACATTACGGTCATGATTACACCGATTAATCCCTGGTCATAATCATACCAAGTCCATCTATGCACTACAAGCCATAGATGACTTTCAACAAAGTATAAACACGAGGATGATGACAATGATATAAAAATTCAATAAAACAAGTTTAAGAATTAATTTATCCAGGAACTGATAACGTCCAAATTGTCAACATGATACTGCTTTGTGCAGTAAAATCCAAGAATGCTCAGAAGAATATTTTCATGAAAAGATACTGGATGAAGCGCAAATATCAAGGATATTCTACTAATTTCATTGAGTATAGAAGTCAAAACTTTAACCAACTGAGTATAATAAAGAATGGAATAACAAAAGAAATCACCATGCATGCGGTACTTTGCATAGACAGGTTATTCCAACAGAATAATAATAGCGGAACCAGGTTAGGCAAAATTTGCACCGACAGGATGTTCCAACAGAATACTAAAGACGGAACCTAGTCCGATGTAAAACACACAGATAGGATGTTTCAACAGAATAATAATAAAGACGGAACCAGGTCCGGTGTAAAACACACAGACAGGATGTTCCAACAGAATAATAATAAAGACGGAACCAGGTCCGGTGTAAAACACAGACAGGATGTTCCAACAGAATAATAGAAGAATGTCACCAAGTATAGGGTAGACCGCGTATACAGGTTATTCCAACAGAATAATAAGTAATGGAATAACAACAGTTCTCTTCATGAATAAGAAAGAATAACACCCCTTACGAGTACAACAAATAATATCCCTTACCTTGAAAGGAAGAGTGCTGGATATAAGAGTAGTGAAGTAGCAGAACACTTTTCTTCTCTCTATAATTCTCTCTCTAGAATTTCAGTGAATTCGTAAAAAATAATGAAGGGACGAGTTTCTATTTATAGAAAAATGGACTGCATAGTAACTAACTCATGAACGGTCTAGATTGATTTACTTTAATCTGACTGTCCATATTTAAAGCAAAATCTTTTAAATAAAATATAATATATTCTATTTATAATATAATAAAACGAATAATTTTATAAAAGATTTTACTATGCAAACACTATGCAGTCACTATGCAAATAATATGCATAATAAATTATAATATATTCTAATTATTGTCTAATAAAACAGATAACTTTATAAAAGTATTCTGTTTTATATAAAAAGATTTTACTATTAGCCTAATAAAACGAATAACTTTATAAAAGTATTCTATTTTATATAAAAAGTTTTTCTGTTTTATTACGTTAATAATACTAATAAAATAAAACTGAGTGACTTATCACGTAAACCTCAATAATCAATACCGTATACTACTATGCAACCACACGTATTACTGTACTTTTACTATCGAGTAGTTCAACAGTATTAACGGTAAAACTTCTGCCGTTCTTTTCATAAAATATTTTTGTCGTTTTCTCAATCCGACAATAATTCCGTTGTGGGGTCCACCAATAATTGTGTCGTACGAATATTTTCTGACAAAAATAATATTCTCCAACCAATCGAATATAATACAACAACTTGCATACTTTGTAAAATTTATAAATATTACCCACAACTATAACATTATCTCAAATTCACACCATAATATTTAAAAAAATATTTCGAAAAAATTAAATCTTTATTCATAAAATCTGGGGTTTCACAATCTCCCCTCCTTATGAAATTTAGCCCTCGAAATTACGTACGTACCTGGTATGCCGAACAGATGAGGATACCTTGACTTCACTTCAAATTCTAACTCTTGAGGTATAACCTTTGAGCGTCGAATATGATCCTTCTTATCCAAGATGTTAACACGTATCTTCTCATACGTTAAATCTTCTGCAATCTCGTCTAGTTTTAATTCAATAATGTGGTTCAGGTCGTCCACATATTTACGTAACATCGATACGTGAAAAACGTTATAAACACGCGACATACTTGGCGGTAAAACGAGTCTATAGGCCACAGTTTCTACTCGATCAAGGATTTCAAATGGGCTAATTAAATCGAGGGTTGAGATTTCCTCTCTTCGTCGATTCTTGCTTCTAGAATAACGCCCTCTTGAACCTTCTTTTTCACATTTATCAGCTCTGAGTATGTAACTTAAACGGCTTTAACTTTATCAATTAAAGTCGATTCTACTCGTATATTCGTTATCTTCACGTGGGTTCGTATATTCGCACTTGTAACCGCATACGATCTTCTACTCAATGCGTCAGCTACCACGTTCGTACTTCCACGATGATATTGAATGGTACGATCGTAATCTTTAACAGCTCAAGCCAACGTCTTTGGCGCATGTTACGTTCGTTTTAAGTAAATAAATATTTGAGGGTTTAAGAAATGGGTTTTGTACTAGGGTCAATACAAAATTCGATTTCACGCTCTAGGGTAGGCCAAGAAGTCTTCAAGAATACGTCAGGAAATTTATTAACAATAGAAATATCATTTAAAACTGTGACTCTCATCCAAGACTTGAATAACACGTCACATTGATACCTATCAACTTGCCATCGTCATTCACAACGTCTCCTACGGAAGGTCTGGCTTCGGTGCATCCCACACAAGGAAGTCAACAACGAAAGAATCGGGGCTCTTTACTTATGTCTTGATATGACAATGATTGACTTTAGTAGTTTGGTTACTTTGAATTCACATAACAGGTTGGTTAGGAGTATGAAAGCTAACAACCTTACGAAAAGCATGATGAATAATTAACCAATCGTTTCCAAAAATCACATCAAAGATAAGTATTTTCAAAGAGATAAGATCGATAGGTAACGTGAAAGTGTTGATTTGAACAATATTTATAAATAGTGGAGGTAACAAAATTTTAACCAATAAGTCAAAGTCTAACTTCTCCGGAGTTAAATTTAAACGTTGAGCGCAAGCAAAAGAGATAAAAGAATAGGTAGAACCGGTATCGAATAAGGCATAGACTTCACAAGAATTTATAATTAACTAACCCGTGATAACTTCGTTCGATTCCTCGTCACGAAAAACGCTCTCCCTTAAACTACCGAATTTGACTTGTTCGGGACAGTCTTTGGTGTCGTCATTACCACTGGAATTGACTTTCGCTATAGGGCATATTCCACCCTCAACTGCTTCGTCGTACTCCTGCTCCATGATCTGAATCATTAGCCTTCGATCCATATCGAATTGGGGTTGACCGCAATGTATAGGGTAATTCAAAACTCGATGCTGGGTTCTCCCAATTGCTGTCGAAAAAGAAAAATACATATCATCTATTTTAGCTTTCTTGGATCGGACTTCTCTTTCCACAATATCAACGCGTCGTGTGGCTTTTACCCATGCATCTTTCATTCTCACTCGTTCAGTTGTTTCTTCTTTCAGCTGCTCCTTGACATTTGAATTCTCAGATTCCAGCTTTAATATCGTATACTCTGCCAAAGAGCGCTCCTGTTCAGCTATCGCACATCGGGTAATACAATTTTGAATTGTTACATTCCTTTGCTCCACGACCGCCTTCCGTTCTTCAGCCTGCTCTTCTAACTCGTGAATACGATTTTGTAATTCTATATTTTGATCAATAAATTCTTCTAATAAATCCTCCTCAGGTTCCTCTTCTTCCTCACTCTCAGTTGCTACCTTTGCGACTAGCTTGAGTGCAACTTTTAATTCCTCAATCATCACATGGATATCTCTAATCACATTATATTGGTTGGAGATTAGAAGTGTCTCAACGGTCTCATGTGCTCCATTGCTATTCTCAACATTCTCGAATGCCATTTTCAAATACTGCTACAAAACAAGGGTTAATTAACCTATCACATATTATCCTATACTCTGACCGACCAATTAAATACCAAATAAACTTAGGTATGTCATACTAGCGAAGGAAATTATCCGTCTCTCTCCTCCTAGTTCTATTCTCACATCCTAGCCAGGGATCATATCCCTAAGCTTTGATACCAACTGTGACGCCCCCAAAATTAGGTATACATCACCCATCTTGAGTCGCCAGATACATGGTACAGAATTCAAATACAATTTAATAGTACAACTGTCGTGTACAATACGACAAAACATAAACTGTGAGTTTGAATACAAATATTGTCTACTAGAGAGTATACAAACTCAAAAGGAGTCCTCATTACAATTATTATTACACTATTACATAGAATAGTGAGGACTACTAATGCTATTATCTGGTCCATCACTCCGTTTTTCGACTCGTCTCAACTATATTCTCATTTTCTGAAGAGAACAGTGAAAGAAAGGGTGAGCTCAACTAGTCCAGTAAGAAATATTATGACTAAAATAATGCAAAATAAATTATCATTAGTCTTCAATAATGTTAAACTGATAAAATACAATAGACATCAAGTTTAATTGCAGCGGATCAAGCAATCCATTAAAAGAGTAAGTAGAGAATAAAATCTACTATCTTTTATGATTTAAAAAGTTTTTCATGACTTTTATCGCTGAGACTCAGCTTAATAAATAATACACATCATCGAATCACCCCTGCACTACGGCCAAGGATATTCTTTAGTATCACGACCACGAATTATCCATGCACTACGGCTAAAGATAATCATGTTTTCATCAACGGTCCTGATCATGCCATAAAACAATTCATCTTTGCACTACGGCCAAAGAGAATCCATAGCCATAATCATACCAAAAACTGTCCATCAATGCACTACGGGCCAATGAGAACTTTTTTCACATCATTTGTAATATTACGGTCATGATTACACCGATTAATCCCTGGTCATAATCATACCAAGTTCATCTATGCACTACAAGCCATAGATGATTTTCAACAAAATATAAACACGAGGATGATGACAATGATATAAAAATTCAATAAAACAAGTTTAAGAATTAATTTATCCAGGAACTGATAACGTCCAAATTGTCAACATGATACTGCTTTGTGCAGTAAAATCCAAGAATGCTCAGAAGAATATTTTCATGAAAAGATACTGGATGAAGCGCAAATATCAAGGATATTCTACTAATTTCATTGAGTATAGAAGTCAAAACTTTAACCAACTGAGTATAATAAAGAATGAAATAACAAAAGAAATCACCATGCATGCGGTACTTTGCATAGACAGGTTATTCCAACAGAATAATAATAGCGGAACCAGGTCAGACAAAATTTGCACCGACAGGATGTTCCAACAGAATACTAAAGACGGAACCTAGTCCGGTGTAAAACACACAGACAGGATGTTCCAACAGAATAATAATAAAGACGGAACCAGGTCCGGTGTAAAACACACAGACAGGATGTTCCAACAGAATAATAGAAGAATATCACCAAGTATAGGGTAGACCGCGTATACAGGTTATTCCAACAGAATAATAAGTAATGGAATAACAACAGTTCTCTTCATGAATAAGAAAGAATAACACCCCTTACGAGTACAAAAAATAATATCCCTTACCTTGAAAGGAAGAGTAATGGATATAGGAGTAGTGAAGTAGCATAACACTTTTCTTCTCTCTATAATTTTCTCTCTTTAGAATTTCAGTGAATTCGTAAGAAATAATGAAGGGATGAGCTTCTATTTATAGAAAAATGGACTGCATAGTAACTAACTCATGAACGGTCTAGATTGATTTACTTTAATCTGACGGTCCATATTTAAAGCAAAATCTTTTAAATAAAATATAATATATTCTATTTATAATCTAATAAAACGAATAACTTTATAAAAGATTTTACTATGCAAACACTATGCAGACACTATGCAAATACTATGCATAATAAAATATTATATATTCTAATTATTGTCTAATAAAATAGATAACTTTATAAAAGTATTCTGTTTTATATAAAAAGATTTTACTATTAGCCTAATAAAACGAATAACTTTATAAAAATATTCTGTTTTATATAAAAAGTTTTTCTGTTTTATTACGTTAATAATACTAATAAAATAAAACTGAGTGACTTATCACGTAAGGCTCAATAATCAATACCGTATGCTACTATGCAACTATACGTATTACTGTACTTTTACTACCGAGTAGTTCAACAGTATTAACGGTAAAACTTCTGCCGTTCTTTTCATAAAATATTTTTGTCGTTTTCTCAATCCGACAATAATTTCGTTGTGGGGTCCACCAATAATTGTGTCGTCGTACGAATATTTCCCGACAAAAATAATATTCCTCGACCAATCGAATATAATACAACAACTTGCATACTTTGTAAAATTTATAAATGCTACCCACAACTATAACATTATCTCAAATTCACACCATAATATTTAAAAAAATATTTCGAAAAAATTAAATCTTTATTCATAAAATCTGGGGTTTCACAATACCCAGAAGAGCAAGGGAAGAAAAGCAGTGTAGAAAGTACCGAAACAACACAAGATAACCCAGAGCCAGAGAACAAATCATCTAAAAGTCCATGTTGGTATTTCTGCAAATCCAACATACATTCAAATAAAATGAAGAATTAACAACAAAATAACAATTCATATTTAGAATAATTACATGGGTATTTCTAAATGTACATAAACCAAGTAACCAACAAACAAAGAAATCAATAAATATTGCATGAACCTGGATCTTAAGGATTATAGGAATTTTTGAGCGGACATGGTTAATACCCATGGCTGGACATGGCTGGATTAAGGATCTAAGCTTTTGGGTTAGATTGAAAAATGAAGATTAAGCCATCCACGAAATAATCCCACACAAAAACTTGAATTGCCATCTCCATTGTCATCTTCGTTTCGGAAATTGAAGAACAAAAAAAATTTCAAAACAAAGAGAAAAGGGTTATAAAAAATTGAATCAACAGCTGGGTTTTTACTTGGGAAAAGTCGAGGGAGGGAGTCAGGGAGAGATGTACTAAACTATGTATCTATTTTATTTGTTTAATGTTTCCTTCCTCTTGGACCTTGGACATTGGACACTTGGACCCTTGGTCAGGGAAAGAAGGGAGTGGAGTGGGCTGGGCCGCCTGGGCCTAGGACTCAGGCCGGACTAGGCTGAAGGCCAGGCCAATCCGGGCTTTTTAGAGGGCCAAGCCAGGCCAAATATGATGAAAAAAAACATGGCATGTTCTTAGTCTGCAGGCCGGGCCTTGACCAGACCGAACTTTGACCAGGTCGGACCAAGACCAAGCCGCAGGCCATTTGTGCACCGCTACCATCTCTATTATTTTGCATCCGCAGTTTAATATTGCAAACGTCACTTATTTAAAAACGGCGTTAGTTTTTCAATTGACCAACCATACCTAGCGTCCGCAGTTTAATACTGTAGACGAGAAACTTTTACAAAGAGGGGGTATTTTGGACATTTGTCATGTCCGCAGTATTAAACTGCGAAATACTATATTAAACCGTTCGATCATTGGATGAACGATCACGATCTATTGTAAGGATAACCTTAATTTGACAACATTAGCTATGGATCAGTGCCTATATATATATATATATATATATATATATATATATATATATATATATATATATATATATATATATATATACAGTTCCCTTCAGTTGAGGGATCCCTCAAATAGTATTATTTGAGGGATAGTGCGCTCAACCGTTGGATCTATTTTAATAACTTTATGTGGTTGAGATTTTACATCTAACCCAACACATCCAATGCAACGGTTATCCAATACAACACATAAGATATAAAATCTCAGCCACATAAAGTTATTAAAACAGATCCAACGGTTGAGCGCACTATCCTTCAAATAACACTATTTGAGGGATCCTTCAACTGAAGGGGACTATATATATATATATATATATATATATATATATATATATATATGAGCAAATGTTTACTATGTTTTCCTAAACTACTGTATCAGTTACCTGAAAACTGATTATGTTCTTTGGTAGAAAGGGGTTGTAAATTAAGTTGAAGATGCTCATATGTTGCAATCTGTTATTGCAGTCAAGAAAACACGGATAATTCTACTAAAGTTTATGTTGGAGGCATTCCATACTACTCAACTGAGGATGATATTCGTAGTTTCTTTGAAAGTTGTGGCTCCATTACTGAGGTTGATTGCATGAAATTTCCAGATACTGGAAAGTTCAGGGGGATTGCTATCATCAGTTTCAAGGTAGGTGTTAAATTAGATTTCAACTGCATTGTGTTTGCTTGTTTATGGCCATTTCAATTCATGTTGCTCACAACTTACCCTAATACTTGGAGATTTTTAATACTACAAACCTAACGACTCTATATCTGAAGTGTATACTGAATGCCCATCTGTTTATGAATGTGGAGTGAGGTTAGGGATTAAAGATAAAAGAATGCAGATTTCTTGTTTTTTTGGTTATTGACTGAAAAACACACTTTCACAACCACAAGTTTAGCTATTGGCTATTTTCTATAATATTATTTCAACAATTTAAGGAAACTTGTTAGAAAAATAAAGCAAATGTAGTACCATAACAAAAGTAGGATAAGGAAACTGGTAAAATTAAGAGGCAATGAAGGAAAAGTAGTAATCACGTAAACATGTACATTAAATATCATTTGGTAGGTTACTTTCTTTTGTCGTTTAGGGAGGGAAAGGAACTCCCTTTTTGGATGTTCTTAGCGACAAACTGAGGTATATCTGTAGTATCTTTTGTGTAATGGAATCGATGACGAGTAGTTAGTTTTTAGTTATGAATATGTGATGTTAAAGTATACCCCATCAGTTCAATTTTAAGTGATCTCCTTTCCTTGTAAGGATTTTTTTGGGGTCAAATTGCACTCTCCATTCCAAAAAGTGTTGCATAATATGGTAATGGTGGTAGTTTCTATTTTTTTACTAGAAAAAACTACTCCCTCTGTTCTAAAAAGGATGAACAAAATATATTTTTCACACATTAAGAAAAGAGCAAAGTAGTGAAAAGAGAGTAAAAAAGTTTCAAATTTATCCTTAGAGGCCCCACGAGATTTCATAAAGTGATGAATACTTTTATTTTTTATATTATTGGACCTCACTAAATGACATTTTTACCCTTCACTTTATGTATTGTAGTTCATCTTTTTGTGGACAAAAAAAATTTGTACCTTTAGTCATCCTTTTGAGGACGGAGGGAGTAATTAAATTAGTTTTAATTTTGATAATTAATTATAGATAAAGGAAACATATGACCATATATGGTTCCTTTGATTTTTTTTTTCTGCACCCAAAATTAGTCAAGATTTTTCTTTAAAGAAAATATAGTTTTTAATAAATCATGATATCCTGTTTGCAAACCTTAACACGGGTTAAAAAGACGAAGTGGACTCTTTATAAGACCGAGGGAATAATAATTTTTTGGAAACAATCTGAACTTCCCTTTCTTCTCTAATAAAGAATAGTGCATGGACAAACTCCGTCTGAACTTGAAAATTTGACCAAAACAATCATATAAGTCAAAAATGGAAATGCATTTCGTTTATCTGCACTATCTCCTATGTTTGTGTGCGCACAACTAAAAGTAAGAGAGCATGTGTGCTGTGCGCACACACCGGGAGGAGGGGCACACACCGGGAGGAGGGGGCAAAGGCTGCCAACATGAAAACTGCATTGAAGTATACATCTTTGAAACATAGAGAATTCATGTTGTACTTTTAATTTAATTATTGTATTTGTTTCACAGACCGAAGCAGCAACTAAAAGGGCTTTGGCTCTTGATGGAGCTGACATGTAAGTAAGCTGTAAATTTTCGTTAGTTGTTATTCTTGTGCCTCATTTTCCCTCCAGATTGTTAGAACTTCCTTTTACGCAGGGGTGGACTATTCCTGAGAATCCAGCCTTACAAAACAACCGTAGAGAAAAAAGTATCTGATTTCTCCCCTGCAATTGTTGAGGGTTACAATAGGATCTATGTTGGAAACTTATCATGGGACATTACTGAGGATGATTTAAAGAATTTTTTCTCAGATTGCAGTGTATCTTCTATTCGATTTGGTGAAGATAAGGAAACAGGAGAATTCCGAGGCTATGCCCACGTCGATTTTTCTGATAGCCTCTCAGTAACCTTGGCATTAAAATTGGACCAAAAGATTGTCTATGGGAGACCTGTGAGAATAAGATGCGCAGTTCCTGCAAAGAAAGTAGCACAATCCAATACGAAATCTGATCCAACCAGTAGGAATGCTGAGAGTGTTGCTGTTAATAGCGATAATGTTACTGTGAATACTGATAATGTTGCTGTTAATACTGAGATAAGTACCATCAGCGGGAAGATACGGAGGAGGACGTGCTATGAGTGTGGTGAGAAGGGCCATCTAACTTCATCTTGTCCAAAAAAACAAACTGCTGATACAGTGAAATCTGTGCCAACCAATACGAATGCAGATAATGTTGGAGTAAGTACTGATAATGTCAAGTTCAGTACTGATAATGTTGAGGTAAGTGCTGTTAGTGGGAAGATAAGGCGGAGGACATGCTATGAGTGTGGTGAGAAGGGCCATCTTACTTCATCTTGTCCAAATAAACAACCTGATGAGTCGATAAAATCTATGCCAACCAGTAAGAATGCTTATAATGTTGAAGCGAGTATCAATAGTGTTGAGGCAAGTACGGATAAGGTCGATGCAAGTACTGTCAGCGGGAAGATAAGGAGGAGGACATGCTATGAGTGTGGTGAGAAGGGCCATCTTTCTTCATCTTGTCCAAAGAAACAAGCTGCTGAATCAATGAATCTCGATGCAAGTTAATCATGTATAAAGGTTTGTTGTCCAATATAACAAAGGTGTTAGCATATTCGTTTTCTTTCAATTTATTGGATTGTCCTTTAGATTATAAGCTGTTCTTGAAACAGATATACTGGCTTAGGCTGTAGCCAGTCCTCCCCAAATTTCTCAATTTTGACCTTATCCTGGAATTACCTACATTAGTGTAACTTTTCCAATTATTAGTTAATGTTGCTTAAGTTCCTCTTGATATAAATTGATGAATTTGCCTATGGTTTACTTTATATGATTTGGAAACAGAGTCCACCAATTTGACAGCCATGCCAGTTGGTGGTTGTTTTAATGCATTTCTTCTTTGGCACCATAAAGATTTGGCTTAGGTATTAGTTGTGGACCTCAAGGGTTAGGTCAACTTGTTAGCAACTACAAGGTAAAACCTTGAGGTCGGTTCTCTTGGCCGCGAATAATTGCTTGTTATTCTGTAGTTCACACATGGAAAAGGCCAGCCTTCGACCTGAATGTGGTGACTGGTGAGTGATGACTATTTACTTTCTTCTTGTAGAGGTGAACTGTAGACTGCAATTTTTTGGAACACTTCAGCTTAGCAAAACTCATCTGAATGCTACCGGCCGAGTAATAGGATACAAATTTGACAAGGGTTTTTTTTCCTTTTGAATTGTATAGTAATAATCTGAATGACTTGTTAGTTATATCCTCTTGAGGTTGTAAGGATCACTTTGAGGGGTAAAGACAGAAAATTAAAGACATTTACAAGGCTCTTAACCAGTTTTCTGATTAGAATCGACCATGAGAATAACCGATAACCGATTATGCCTCTTCTAATTGTGAATTTTAGTAATAATTTAGAATTTTAGATCTTGATCAATTTTTGAACATTTGGAGCTTCTTGTAAACTGAAAAACATTGGATTTGAAGATTGTGACAGCAAGTATTTGTTGGGGATGGTATGGTTTGGGTGATGGATAGCCTTGACAGGAGCAATGTTATGTTGGCAAAACTTGGTTACAGAAAAATAGATATAAAACATTACCCCTTTGACAGTAGGAACTCTCTGTTCTATTTGTGAGTTTGTCTAAAAAAGAAAATAAGAGAGTCAATATTATTAGATAAGATAAATGGGGGTTGGGAGTAATGGTATTTTATCTCTGTGTCTCTGAATGAAGGAGAGAAAGTGGACATAGAAGGAGTTAAAATTTGAGTGTTTGTTATTTTAAGGATAGAACGGGAATAATAATATTTTTATAAAGAGATCATTTTCCATCCAAAATTTGTCAATTTTGGATAGAATATTGGAGTTAACTTTCTACCCATTTCTCTCACTTCCCCTTCTGAAAAAAGGTTGCAAACTTAATTGGGGAAAAATATTTATCAATTCCTCCCATTTCATTTCTTTTCTACCCCTTTTTAAAACTTAGAAGGACAATCTAATCTATTCATGCCTTCTTTCTGTCAAGTAATTTCGAGGGATTAGATCTCCATAAATTACACTTATTCTTTATTTTTTTTAATACATATTCACCAATACGACATTTAGCGGCAAAATAAAATAAAATCCGTCGCAATCAATTGACAAAAAAATTGTCGCTGAAAGTGTCGATAAATGTAATATATATGTTACTAAATGAATATTGGGGAAGCAATTTCTTATGTGGGTCAGAAAAATAATATAAACCTAAATATCTAATTACCTTAATTGATTGAAGAAAGTTATACAATATGATTCAATTATTTGCCCTAATAAATATATAATGATTTACTAATTAGCTTTTCAAAGTCTTAATATAATATATATTATATTTAATTCTTATCTTAATAATTACCCAAAAAATCTTTATATGATGTTGTCGCTTCACACGACTAAAAACAACTAGTTTTAGAGGTACATGGGAAAAATTAAAAATTTTATTTAGAGTTGTAAGCTTGTAAACTTACAGAGTTGTTTGCGAACAATTCTCTCGACTAGACTCATTTAAGTTCGACTTGACTCGATTCGATCGAGTTCGTTTATCGAGTTGAGCTCGAACAACGCATCGTGTTTTCTTTAATTAAACAAGTTGAGATCGAACTATGCTCGACTCGAGCTCAACTCGTATACTGGCTTATGCTCGACTGTTTAATATTTAATTAATTAAAACAATTATTTATATATGTTATATTTATAAAATGTAAAAATATTAATTCAATAATTATTTTATTTGGTTTAGCTCGACTAAAGTTCAGCTCGAGTTTGACTTGTTTATAAACGAGTCGAATTCGAACAACATATTGAGATTAGTTACTCGACTTGAACTTATTTAAATTTTAATAGAGTTCAAGCTTGACAAGCAAAGCTCGACTCGTTACAACCCTATTTCTATTTATATTAGGGTTACCATTTTCATCACACAATTTACTTAATGATCTTCAATTCTCTCTCACAACAATTCAAAGTTCTCAAGTTCAATCATTAAAATTTTTTAAAAAATCAAGTTCTAATTTGAACAGTTTCATCAAATTAATTTAACATATTTTGTTGAAAGCTTGTAAAAATGTATTTCTTTCCTATTAATTTTTTTATTTGATAATTAAAATTTTCAGATCTTTAATTTTTAATTTTATCAAACTGGTCATTAGACTCCACAAATTATATAAAAAAAACTACGTAGTCCAAGTTGTTTCAGTCCGTGTCACACTCTATTACATAGAGAAGGGAGAGAAAGGAACATGAATATATATATATATATATATATATATATATATATATATATATATATATATATATATATATATATATATATATATTGTATTTACAAAAATGTCACTGCGTCCCTCTAAAACGACGTAGTTTTAATAAAAGAATGATATTTAAGGAGGAATGTTATTTAAGGAGAATATTCTTGATCCTTACCGTGTATATATATATATATATATATATATATGAATTAATTCGTGGCAATCGGTTACCTTGGGCACTCAACAACCAAGCTTGCAACCGTTGATCAGTATAATGTAAGGCTAAGATTAAAAAAAATTTAGACCCTGCCGCTACAGGTTGTAGCGGCAGTCACTAACAGTCAAAAAAGAATAATGAAATTACCTTGTTGCCCCTTAAAATCAATTTTGGATTTTTGAGTTGCTGCCAACGACTGTTGCGGCAAGGACCCACAACATTCAAACCTTCCCAAATTTTCATGCGCTGACAAAAAGCTGCTGACACAAAGCTGTTCAAAGCTGCAAAAAGGCGCTGACTGCTGACAAAGCTGCTCAAAGTGCGTGCATGTGACCCTTGCCGCTACAGACTGTAGTGGCAGACATAATTTTACTTAAATTCCATTCCTTGTTTGCTCCGTTATTAAGTTCTCGATCCAACTTTTCCTTTCTCAGATCTCAGCTAGCTTGGTTTCCTCTCCATATTATTTTTCTTTCTTTTTTCAGATCTCTATATATTTTTGTTCGATGTTGTTGTCAACTTTCACTTTCAAATTCAAGTTGAAGTTGTGAACCAACGATTCTTTCTTCTTATTTCAGAATGGCACACAACATACTTGCTCATAAAAGGTTTGTATCTAGTTATTCAGATTTTGGTGCATTGTGAAAATATATATGAGTTTGTAAGTGAAGTTGAAAGTAGTAAATCTGAATTGGTGTCATACGTTGGACAATTATTTTCAAAGTTGGAAGAAGTTGAAAATTTTTACAGGTCCTATGCTCAAAAAAATAATTTTGAGATTAAAATTGCAACTAGTCATAAACATGCTCATACTAATGATGTGTCGTCTAGGTTGTATGTTTGTAAAAAATCCGGTACACCAATTGTTGTAAAGAGTTTACCAGATGATGAAGATGGTAGTAATAAAATAACTAGGAAGAAAGACTCTATAGGACGCACATTATGCAAAACTAGAATATATGTTGTCCATAGTAAGAAAGAAGACAATTGACGTATTTCGACTATTGAATTAGTGCACAATTATCACCTACTGACCCCTACCAAGATAGATTTGATTGAGACACACAGAAATATTACTCCGGTTGCAAGAAAAATAATTGACACTTTAAATAAGTCTGATATTAGACCTAATAGGATGATGAATGTTTTAAGCACAATTGGTGTTAGGTTGCAAAATTTTCCTTTTTCAAATGTAAATGTTCAGAATGTCGTGAGAGATTTAAAGCGTGATTCTGCAGATGAAAATGATGCACAAGTTGCTGTAAATTATTTGAAAAAACTTCCATCCGGAAGTGCGAGTTATATTTTTTTCGTGTCAAACCAGATGAAAACAATCGCATAGCATGAATTTTGTGGATTGACGCCCGATCAAGGTTTATGTATCAATGTTCGGAGATGTTGTAACATTTGACAGTACTTATAGGACAAATAAGTATGACATGTCGTTTGTTCCATTTACCGGGGTCAACCACCATTATCAGTCTATATTGTTTGGATTTGCATTATTAAGGGATGAGACAGAGGACACTTTCGTTTGAGTATTAGAGAAATGGCTCGAAGCAATGGACTACACGACATCGATAACCATCATCACTGACCAAGACAAAGTCATGAGTAATGCTATTGCTAAGGTACTCCCTTCTACTTATCACCTATTATGTTCTTGGTATATTAGCAACAAATTTCCTGAGAAATTGCATCATATTTATTCTGAATACCCATCTTTCAAAGAGCATTTTAACAATTGTGTGTATAATTCATTGTCTATCGGAAAGTTTGAAAAGTGTTGGCAGATTCTGATGAGGAATTATGAATTGTATAACAATGAGTGGCTTAAAAGTTTGTATGATGTACGAGAGAAATGGATTTCCGCATATATAAAGAGATATTTTGCCGCGGGAATGACAACCACTAGAAGAAGCAAGAGCATGAACTATTTCTTTGATGAGTTTGTCAATGTTTCAACAGGTATGAAAGAATTTGTAGTGCAGAGTCAAAAGGCTATAGAAAAACAATTTCTTAAAGAGAGGAAGGCCGACTACATAACAAAACATCGGAAAAAGAATATGGTACTCGGGTCATCTTTGGAAGTGCATGTTGTGCAGGAGTACACAAAAGAGATGTTTAGACGTTTCCAACGTCAATTCGTCGATTCCATGATGTACAATATTAATAAAGTTAGTGAGTTGTGTGGCCCTGAAACAAAGGTTTATGCAGTTTATAGGTCAGATATAGCTGAAAATGGTGGAAGATATAAAAAAATCATCAACAATCGTCAGCTGGGGTCGGTAACATGTAATTGTCAAATGTTTTTTTTCATTCTGGTGAATTATGCTGGCACATCTTGAGATATTTCATTACTAAGAGTATTTCCCAAATACCGAGCGACATGATTCTTCCTTGGTGGACAAGAAACGCGAACAAGAGCGATGTTGAAGTACTCTTTAGCCCAACAACTGCTGACTTTGAACAAGATCAAGCAATGCGATATAATCATTTGATGAGTGAGTACTGCTAGGAGTTAGTCAGTAAAACTGCTTGCTCAGTCCGAGGTTACAAAATTGTCCTAAAGTTGAATGCATGAGGAAAAGCGTTGGTTGACCAGTATGATCCGGATGAGAATATTTCTGAACTGGCAGACGATGACATTGATCGTGCTTTCAGAGATACACCTCAGGATATTGGTTATGATAATGACGATGAAGATGCAGAGGAAGAAACGGAAGAAGATGAGTTTTTGCCGCCAATTATTTCTCAAACAAAGTGCCGCAAAAAACAATCAAGATTAAAGAGTGCATTCGAGAAAATTGTGGGTTCTAAGCCTCATAAAAAATGTGCAATTTGTGGCTTTGAAACCGACTATGATAAACACAATCACTATCGAGTGTTAGGGATTCATGAGCCTAAAAAGTAGCTCTAAGTTGTATTATTTATGTTATGTTTTTTGAAACATATGAAAATGAACATGTTATTGTGATGTTAATTTTTATGTTTATGTTATGCCGTAGTAGCAATATTATCATATTAAAATTATATATTTATGTTTTTTGTACATATAATTAATGAAAATAAGTATAACAACAACAACAACAACAACAACAACAATAATAATAATAATAATAGTACATACATTAATAAATTTAAGAATAATCTCATACTCACAGTTTTTAATGAAAGTAATAGTAAAAACGTATGTATTAATGAAAGTATGTATTAATAATAGTAATATTATGTCACAATAATCATAATATTAATTAATTTATTATTTTATTTTATTTCATCCCTCCTTTCCATTTTACAATTAGTAATATTAATAATAGTAATACCTGATATAATTATTATTAATTACTACAATTATATTCACATATTGTAAAAAAATTTAAATATAAAATTTTAGAATGTCATTTAAAAAATAATTCACATAACTCGTCCTAAATTAATATTAATTCGTGCCCTACTCCCTGCCCTACAGCCTGTAGCTGCAGCTATATATTTTATTCTGTACGCCCATCTTAATTCGGATGTGATCTATCATGTCTCGTCTGCCGTGTAATGCATATTAAATCGTGTCTCATTTTTTGCACAACTCCCTGCCGCTACAAGCTCCCGGCGGCAGCTATATATATTTTCCATTTTAATTGCTTGCTCTCTTGCCCATTTCCTTTAGTGCCGACAATTATATATTTTACTGTTTTTGTATTTTAATTTAATTATTAAGTTTTTGTTTTAAAAAATTTTAATATTAAGAATAAATATTATAATGGCATGGTTAAATATTAAGAATAAATAATATAAAAATTTTCTTATATTATTTTTTTAATACATATTTTATGCGACTTATTTTATAAGTCATTCTTTAAAAAATAAAATTTCTTAGAATTTTTTTTATAAAAGAATTAATATTTTTATAACTTTTTAAAATAAACTTTGTAAAGATGAAAAATAAAAAATAATTCACATAAGCCCTAAATACACTTAACAATAAAACATTAACAACAGTAAACATGAAAATATCATGCGTACATTTATCTAAACATAAAAACATAATCAGTACACGAATAATATGAACTAAAACATTAGTCTAAATATCATCCGCTGGAATAAGTCTGGGTTGACATCTAAAGAGTTCCCACGCGATTCGGTAATGAAAGACCGTTAAATCTTCTAAGGACCATTTTTCTTTGCAAAAATTTACACTACCCCTGACAAAGTAGTCAACATATTTACAGACAAAAATACCACAATCTATCTTATTAGGCTGCATAGGTCTGTTCTTTGGTATGAGCACGCGCGGATCTTGAGTTGGCCACTCACGCTGCGGATTACCAATTCGCAAACAAACTAGTATCAATTTGATCTGCGTGCACAAAGTAATATTATTTATGGATATAAATTGTATGACATGTATAAAATTACAATACTAACAATTAATATACATATTGCTACTTCAACAAATTCTTTATACATTTACTGGATCGTAATATACGGGGTATCATCGTAAAGAGGGTCAAAGATGGTGATTGCCCATTCGATCACCGAGAATATGAGCAAGATAAAATGTTTGGTATCGCGAGTACACAATGGCATGAATATATACGTGCATTCGTCTAACACCGGGCCCATATTTGGGTAGACATAGGATGGCAAAAACTCTCTGCCCCATTCGCCTAGTTGGGGGGCACATAGCTCTTGCCAAGATGCATGAAGATTGATTTCATGAAAGCAAATCTTACCCACCTTCTAATTCCCTGCGTCCTGTATTACTCCTCTTTATCCTGCAGTAATAGCATATACGTTTTCAGGGCATGCTCGAAAATCCAAGATGCAAGACTTAAGGCCTTGAATGCGTCGTGATGCTACGTATACAAGTATCGCGGATGTGATACAGGAAATATTGCTGGATCACACACTTCGTTCCCACCCATATGATTATTTATAAACTCAACCTTATTCTCCCTAAGTTTTTTGGTATGGCACTTTTTCCTTCCATAAGAGATGATCCCTTCCGCTATATCTTGTACCTGAAAAATATATATATTAATAATAATAATAATAATAATACTTACTAATATTAATACACTTAAAACATAACCAATATTAATAATAATAATAATAATAATAATAATAATAATAATAATAATAATAATAATAATAATAATAATAATAATAAGTTTATTATTTTAATATTAATAAAATTAAACTTAATATGACCATTTCAAGTACCTGCAGTTCCGCCTTCTCTATGAAGTCAGACTCGAATAAGTATGAGGGAACATAAGTTTGGGTGGTGGGGATGTGCCCTTTTGCTATATCTTGTACTTGAAAGATATAATAATAATAATAATAATAATAATAATAATAATAATAATAATAATAATAATAATAATAATGTTATTATTATTTTTAATACTAATATTATTATTAATATGAATAATATTAGTAATAATATTAATATTTACATTCATATTAAGATTCATAATATATAATATTAATATTAACATGACCTTTTTAAGTACCTAAACTTTCGCCTTCTTTATGAAGTCAGACTCGAATGAGTAGGAGGGAACATAAGCCTGGGTGGTGGGGATGTAACTCTCTTGTACTGCATAATTACTTGGCTCCCCTCGCTCTTGGTTCCATTGGGAGAATTGAGAATGATATCCTTCACCATTGAGCCCCCTACTGAGTGACCATGTTCCCTCTTACTTCAGAGTTGTAAACACTGTAAAGGTGCTCCCATCCCTGTTTCTCAACTACATAGTCGGGAGACATTTGAATAAAAGCAAAGCACTTATCAAGTAATGAGTTTGCACTCTTAACCTATCATGTAAGTGTTAAGTTTGTATATAGCGCGATTACGTAATCAAATCACATAAAAGTGCGGAAGCGCGATAAAAGATAGTTTAAATTTTTTATACAAACCATAACCAAGATCATCCTTGTGTACAATTATCAATTAAACGAAAGAGAAGAAGATATGAAATCATACCCTCGTAGATCAAAGTTTTCTCGGGTACAAGTTCACCTCCAATTCCTTCGCGTCCTCCTTGAATTCCACCGTTGTGATTCCTTCGTTAGATCAATGCAAGCCACCCAATTGTTTGGCCTCTAGAGGTGATCCACCAAGGAATAATACGTATTCAAGAAGATGAGTGTTTGACAAAAACCTAGTTTTTCCATCTCTATAGAAATATGTGTACTCTCCCAACTCTTGGAATAAAGTGTGTAACATCATCAACCTAACCCATAATAAGACTTCGCTTATTTATAGATGTAGGCAACCCTCTAAATATTTCAGGATTAAGGTTTCATATTTATTAATTAAACTCTTTTAATTAATTAGACTTCCTAATCTTATTAGAAATAATTAATTAAACTCTTTTAATTAATTAACCTTCTAATCTTATTAAGAATATGAGAGAGAGTACTTTTATTAATTAATTAATTCTCAAACTCCTTTAGAAATTAAATAATAATAATAATAGTAATAATATTAATAAGACTCCTCTTATTAATTTATATTTAATATTTCCAAAATATTAAATAATAAATATTAAGCAATTTAATTTATTTTATCATCAGAGATTAAATTAAATATACTTAACACATTATTACGATTATGCCATTTACTTCTTAAATAAATATTTTCCTTTTATGGTGTGACCCTTTAGGTTCTCCATATTAAATCGGTTGTGAATAAATATATTAAAACAATTCTAATCTTATTTAAATAAATAAATTAAACTATTTAATTCATTTAAATAAATAATATGTATTCTACAATAAAGGTAAACCCCCTTAGCGATCAATGACTTTTCAGATAATATAGATTTCAACATTAATTATAGAAGAACATTTGAGTAGATAGTTACCGTACAATTCAATCCTTCTACCATATAATATCCCAATTAAATATAAGACATGAAATTACTGTCAAATCTTATTTTATTTAATTATATGTATTTCGATTCTTAAATGCAAAACTCTAATTAATTCAAATTAGAAATAACTTTCTAATTTTATTCTGCTTTGGCCAAAGACTACTGAGTTGTCATTTATCGAATCACATAGGACATTCTCTTTTTTTACTAGAAGTGGTAGATTCTTTGTTTATCATTCATGCATTATCTCCATGTACAACTTATTATACCCAAGCATACCCTTTGATATACCTTAAGGGTCTTAAGAAATATGTCAAAGCATAACTCATCATACACAAGATACTATGATGATCTCAAGTCCAAGGATCACTTGTACTACTATCACTATAGGAATTCCCATTGACAGGCGAGTAAAACTCCATTAGGTATTCCTTAAGCGAGCCATGTTCAGTGAACTTATTTTCCAATATGCACCTACATACTTGCTTTAGTGTCACCACACAAATGATTATGAGATCCATCATTCTCATCCAATGAGCAACCAACATATGTATCAATCTATCCGGATTCACTAATTCCCGTTATAGTAATCCATCGATTGGGAACTATTTTAGTTTTAAGCTTTCTAAGAATTTAAAACTATGGGTTATCACATTTTATTTAACAGCACCATGTAGATAAATTAAAAGTCCTTAATTAAATAATTCTTTTATTAATAAACGAATAAGATTGTTACAAATAAATGTTTTATCATATCAAATATGATTGGCTTGTGTACATATTACTTTCAGTAAGATGAACACAATATTAGTAATAGTAAATATGATCAATAAAAATAATATGTAGAATTTAATGTACTTCACAAAGTTAAAATGTTTTAATACCATGTTTATAAGGTGATGTTGCTGGCTGTAAACAGTTTGAGGCTCGTAAGTAGGGTCTGGGTCCCCTTCCCGTCGAGGGCAATGCAATTTCCTACGTGTAATTTTATCGTACCAAGCCATGTATAAATCAAGTTTCACGTACGTAGAAATTTTGTAATGTTGTCCCTTAAGATGGTCCATGTAAGCCTCCCAATGTGCGATATACTCTCGCCTCAAAGCCATGCAATCATCGACGACAAATCTATGTTCGTTTTCCTTCCTAAGATTGTCGTGATTTTCTGCCGGAGATGGTATACCTTGCAGGAACCCATATTATCTCATAACCCTGTCTGGCATCTAGTATTCTACGATATCAAAATGGATCAAGGGGAGTCTACCAGATCCTAACAACCTTCCTCTAAAATTAAATCCATTCATATTTTTATCCCACCTCATATAAGGGTGCCAAACTACTTTCCATGAAGACTGTATATTTAACTCTCCTCGGTAAAATGACAAATGATGATGGGGATTGTGTCGTCTATTAGGGTAACTATGATTTTTTGAGTATGCCCACGCTAGGGCCTTAGGTAACCATAAATCTGATTCAGGCCAAGGGCTTGGCCTTCCAACTTTTAAACGCTCATAGGCCCAAATTTGTAGAAGTGTGACACAATCATTAATATATTTCACTTCTTTCCTAGTGGTAGTGTATAAAGACTTATACAAATGCCCTAACACAGCTGCATCCCAAGAATATGTTACACAGTATTCAGCGTTGGCAATAAAATACATATACCTGGGATGAACATAATTTTTATTTCTAGCAGGGAACGATATTGCCCCACACAACCAAAAAATGTAGGCCTTTGTGTATCGACCTACAATATCCTTACTTGCTTTACGTGAAAAATTATTAAAATTCTCCTGCAGCCACGGTAATGAAAAAGAGCCTCGTGTTTTGGATTGCTGATATTCCGCAGCTACTTCACTATTAAAAGCATTCTTTAAAATGAGCCAAAGGAGTGTTAAATAAGGGACAAGTTAAGGGTTTGTCAACCACCGGCAACCCAAAAAAGAAATGGATATCCTCTAAGGTTATTGTAATTTCTCCACAATTTAGGTGAAAGCTATTAGTCTCTGGCCGCTATCGTTCCACCAGGGCGGACATGAGACCAATGTCAGTTTGGTGTACAACTGTCAGATAATTAAAAACCCCAAACCCATATTTTTTTATCAGAGTTTTTTGAGCACTTGTTAGTACCCATTGATCATATTTTTTTCCCGTTAATTGACATGAGAGTAGTTTCCCCTATCTTTCACGTAATATATATCATCTGACACAAGATTTTGTTGGTCGTAAAGAACACTTGGGTCAATTAGTCCATAATTCTAACTGTCCATCTAGTACCTAAAAAAATAACATAAAAGTATTTTGTAATTATTTAATACATATGTAATACAATTATATCCCAATAAACATAAAAAAAACCCCATTTTACAATAATTTAAATAATTTTATTTATAAAAGTTATTATAGCCATTATTAGTCCCAATACATCATTTCATGCATTTAATGGTCCAAACACATAATTCAACCTTTACAGTTAATAAAATACTGCTCCTTTCCAATTATTATACCAAAACACATAACTCATTATATTTTGTCAAAATAAACATTCATAATAAAATAATACTCCTTTATAATTATTATGCAAAACTATTTAACAATAAGTCTAAAATTATAATAAATAATTCACCACATAGTTATATAATTGCCTAAAAATTCAAAACTATTAAACAATACGTCTAAAATTATAATAACTAATTAACCACATAGTTATATAATTGCTTAAAAATTCACATGCATATATGTAGAAACAAATTATAATATTTATTTATAATTGAAAAATTGATAAAAGAAATCTTACAAAAATGATGCTTGAATTTGAATGGAAGTTGGTTTAGTTATTATAAACATTCATAATAAAATAATACTCCTTTACAATTATTATGCAAAACTATTTAACAATAAGTCTAAAATTATAATAAATAATTCACCACATAGTTATATAATTACCTAAAAATTCAAAACTATTTAACAATACATCTAAATTTATAATAACTAATTAACTACATAGTTATATAATTACTTTTAAGTTCACATGCATATGTAAGACCCCAACTTATTAATGAATAAAATCAAATTTTCTCTAAATATTATTGTGAATAATAAGGTGTTAATTTGATATAATACTTTGGTTATGGGTGAAATGTGCAAATTTTGCAAAATAAGCAAGTGGTTATAAAATATTTACTTTTGGTCGGTGAATATTCGGTTGGTCGTGGAATATTCTTGCTGTCGGGGAATATTCGTACGACGACGCAGCCTTGTGTGGGCACCATAACGGAAAGCGATTGGATGAAGAAAACGACAAGTATAAGTTGTTTATTAATAATGGCGTAGTTGTTACCGTTAACACTGTTTAAATACCCGGTGGTTAAAAATACAGTAATAACGCGTGGTTGCATAGTAGCACACGGATTGCACAGTATAGTTGAATTATTGATTCGTACGTAAGAAGGCACTACTCAATAATTGTTACAGTGATTACTGTTCAATATTTTATTTTATTGATTCAATAATTGCTGCGTTGATATTTTATATTATTGTTGTTTCAATAATTGTTGCTGCACAGTATTTTCCATTATCAGATCAATAATTCATATTATTTGAATAATATTATTAGATAACATTATTGGCAATGTCTAGAAAGTTCTGTCTAAGGAGAGGTTTGGTCATCTAATTGCGCGCCAGTAAGGAGAAATCCTTATTGGAAAGCCCCCTCTTTCCTGGGAACGGCCTGGTTGTCATAAATGTGATTCTGTAATATTATTTGTGAATAATTAATTATTGATTCATATGATAAGGAAATATTTATTTTATGTGGATATAAATGAGGGATATATTTTTGTGGTTAAAAATGAAGGAGTTAATGTTGAGGTTTTTGTCCGTATTTTTGTCAGAATGGAGGTATTAAAAATCAGGGTTTTTGAGATATTTTGCGGGGGTTATAATTTTTAATCCGACCGTTGGATCGTGGTAATTTTTGGATATGTTATACATATATAAGTTGAGTATATGTCCACAAATTTTGAACCGTTAAAAATGAACGTATGATTTATTATGAATTTTACAAGATGACTGGTTCAGAAATTGTTGAATTTTCGGAGTTTATCATTTTGATGGAAAATTCTAGAATTGGTGGGCCCCACTTGTGGTTGGTGAAGAAATGTGTTGAATTATATTTCAAATGTGGTAGGTGGAAATAGTAGCAGGTAAAGCCATCAGGTTGCAGGTCAAACCTACCAAAATTTTCTTATAAATAGAGGGCTAAGTTAGAATTGAAAATCACACCAGAAACAAGTTTTCTCTCTTTCTCTCTCTAGATTATTGAGTGTATTTTGTGAGTATTTAGATACTTTGAGAGTTTCTATTCATCAGAGCAAGTTTCTTTCAGCCTTATACCGGTATTCCGACCAGAAGTACTGATATTTTGAGGTAAGGGATATTATTTTCTTCTTAATGATATTATTTTCTTCAATATCATTATGCTGAAATATTGATATGAGTTTTTATCAAATTTGGAACTTTTTGTGTCGGGGGTTACTATTCACGTATACGGCACTATTCACGTATACGGCACTATTCACGAATACGGCACTATTCACCGAAAAATAAAATTTTCCCTTTTTGTCCAAGATGTCTATTATGGTTACTATCTTTGATTGTATCCATGTTTTGATCTTTATTTTTGAATTCTGCTTCACAATTGATTATTATGAAGTATTATTGATCTTGGATAAACTGTTATACGAATCCCTACTATTTGTCCTTCTGTCTCATTGGATTCGTTCTCTTTAAGATATTTTTCATCATCCTCAGTCCTAAATGATGATATTACTGAATATCTTTGGCCTGTAGTGCAAAGATGTATAATTACTTGATGAATATCTTTGGCCTGTAGTGCAAAGATGAACAGGTGTTGAGATGAACATGACCGACTGATGATACAAATGAATATCTTTGGCCTGTAGTGCAAAGATGAATATTTGGTTAAAGATGATTATTAATTGATGTTACAGGGATAAAATATTGATGATGGACTTTTAAATCTTAGAAGATAGTAGAATTCTTTCTCTACTTGACTCTTCTAATGGTTTGCTGTTTCCGCTGCAGTTGTTGATCTAAAACTTGTTGTCGATTATATTTTATCAGATTTTTCCCTGTTGAAGACTAACGATAATTTGTTGTATATTATCTTAGTCATAATATTCTTTACTGGGCTAGTTGAGCTCACCCTTTTCCTTTTTGTTCCATTTTTCTTCTCAGGAGGTGAGAACATAGCAGGATCTAGTCGGGGTATGGAGTGATGGTTCTAGAAAGATGTATTAGCAGTCCTCACTATTTCTGTAAAATAGTGTTTGAATAATTGTAATGAGGATTTATTTGAGTGTGGATATTGTCTAGAAGACAATATTTGTATTTAAACTCACAGTATGTGTTGTCGTATTTTGCACGACAATTGTATTATTGAAGTTGTAGTTTGCTTTCTGTACCATGTATTTGGCGACTCAGAATGGGTGTTGTATACCTATTCTGGGGGCGTCACAGTTGGTATCAGAGCTTAGGGATATGATCCCTGGCTGAGATGTGAGACAAGAACTAGGAGGGGAGAGACGGGGAATTCCTTCGCTAGTATGACCTGACTAAGTTTATTTGGTGTTTATTTGGTCGGTCAGAGTATAGGGATAATATATGACATGACTATTAACCCTTGTTTTATGGCAGTATTTAAGAATGGCAGCTGAGAACGTTAATAATGGAGTAAATCAGACCGTGGAGACACCTTTGATCACTACCCAGGGGAACGTGCAACAGGAAGGCAATATTCCTCCTGTAAACAACGTTACCGAGCAAACGATGAATGATGGAATGTTTAGGAGCTTTTTGCAGTTCATGCAAAATCAGACGAGGGAGACTCGTGTGCAGAATACGGGTGGAAATGATAACAACGCGCGGTTTGTCACAGCTAAGCAGTTCAAAGAATTGGGACCACCAGAATTTAAGGGAAAGCCGGATCCGATCATGGCGGAAACGTGGGTCAAGCAAATTACCAAGATATTTGATGTCTTGGGATGCACGGAGGAACAGAAGGTTCCATTCGCCACATTTATGTTCCGCGGTGAGGCAGACTACTGGTGGGAGTCTGTGAAGCGTACCCAGCCTGACGCACTCAACATGTCCTGGGAAACATTTCAAAAAACTGTTCAATGACAAGTACTTTCCTGAAAGTATTCGTCATATGAAGGAGGTTGAGTTTATTAGACTGGAACAAAACAACATGACGGTGTCCCAGTACGAGGCGAAGTTTGCAGAGTTATCCAGGTTTGCACCTCATTTGGTCGAAAATGAGGAACGAATGACGCGGATGTTTCTGAGAGGTTTAAAACCTGAGATTCGTCAATACCTTATCTCTCATAAATTTTCTCTGTATTCAGACGTTGTCAACAGGGCCCAATTATTAGAGAGAGATAATGAGTATACTCAACCGAGGGACCACAACCAGGGTCATACCGGTGACAGCAATCATCAGAGCGATGATAACCAACGAGGAGGGAAAAATACGAACAAAGGCGGTAACCACTCGGGTGGTCATCGTGGCCATGATAATAGGAGAGGTGAGTCAAGTGGAAATTTCAGAAAGAGGAGATTCAACAATGACGGGAAGACATCAGCACCAGCACCAGCACCAACAACAAATTTTAGGGGAGGAGAACGACCGCCAGTTAGATGTTACAAATGCGGGAAAGAGGGACATATCAGCCCAAACTGTCCACAACAATCCAAGGTGTGTTACAACTGTGGGAAGGAAGGCCACATCGCTCGAGATTGTACTATAGCGAAACCAAGTTCAGCGGGAGTGGTGATTCCAAGGGCTGTCCCGGATAAGGCGAAATCAGCGGTTCCTGGAAGAGCGTTTGTCGTTACTGGCCAAAACGCGAGAAACCCGAACGAGGTGATCACGGGTAAGCTAATCTTGAATTCTTGCGAAGTTTATACTTTACTAGATACCGGTTCTACCCATTCTTTTATCTCTCCTGCTTGTGCTCAACGTTTAAACTTGACTCCGGAGAAATTGGACTTTAACTTATCTGTTGAAACTCCGTTGGGTGAAACCTTCGTTACATCTACAGTTTATAAATCTTGCATGATCCAAGTTGGCACTATCACATTACCTGTTGATCTTATCTCTTTAAAGATACTTGCTTTTGATGTGATTTTAGGAATTGATTGGTTAACCACTCATCATGCTAAAATTGATTGTTTTCGTAAGGTTGTTAGTTTTCATATTCCTAACCAACCTGTCATACGAATTCAAACTACTAAACCACTAAAATCAGTCACTGTCATATCAAGCCACAAAGCTATTCGTTTATTGAAAAACGGATGTCAAGCTTTCTTAGCCCATGTTATGGATTTGAACAAAGACAAGTCAGATTTGAATAATATTTCTATTGTTAGAGAATTTTCCGATGTATTTCCTGAAGAACTTCCCGGTCTACCCCCGGAACGAGAAATTGAATTCTTTATTGACCTTGAACCCGGTACAAAGCCCATTTCTAAAACCCCATATCGAATGGCTCCTATTGAACTTCAGGAGTTAAAAGTCCAACTACAGGAGTTGTTGGACATCGGTTTTATTCGTCCTAGTACGTCTCCTTGGGGTGCTCCTGTTTTATTCGTAAAGAAGAAAGACGGGAGTATGCGACTTTGTATTGACTATCGAGAATTGAACCATGTCACCATCAAGAATAGGTATCCGCTACCTCGCATTGATGACCTGTTTGACCAGTTGCAAGGAGCACAATTCTTTTCAAAGATCGATCTTCGTTCTGGATATCATCAGCTGAAGATTAAAACTGAGGATATTCCAAAGACTGCCTTCAGAACTCGGTACGGGCATTATGAATTCTTAGTAATGTCTTTTGGATTGACTAATGCTCCTGCTGCCTTCATGGATATGATGAACCGTGTATTCAAAGAATATTTGGATCAGTTCGTTGTTGTCTTTATTGATGACATCCTCATCTATTCCAAAAGCCGTGAAGATCATGAGCGCCATTTGAAGCTGGTACTGCAAAGGCTTCGTGAAAACAAGCTATATGCCAAACTGAAGAAATGCGAGTTCTGGCTTGAGGAAGTAGCATTCCTTGGGCACGTGGTGTCAAAACATGGAGTATCTGTCGACCCGGCGAAGATTGAAGCCATACAAAGTTGGGAGCAACCGAAGTCGGTAACCGAAGTACGTAGCTTTCTGGGCTTAGCTGGTTATTATCGGAGATTTGTGGAAGGATTTTCTCGAATCGCTACTCCGTTAACTCAGCTGACTCGGAAAGATACAAAATTCGTATGGAGTGAGGAATGCGAGAAGAGTTTCCAAGAACTCAAGAGGAGACTCATTTCGGCACCTGTTTTGACAATACCATCTGGTTCGGATGGATTTGTTATCTACAGCGATGCTTCAGGCAAAGGGTTAGGATGTGTTCTCATGCAACATGGGAAAGTCATAGCCTATGCCTCACGACAACTCAAAGAATATGAGAGGAATTATCCTACTCATGATTTGGAGTTGGCAGCAGTCGTTTTTGCGTTGAAGATCTGGAGACACTACCTTATGGGGAGAAAGTGGAGATCTATACAGATCATAAAAGCCTCAAATATTTCTTCACCCAAAAGGAACTCAACATGCGGCAACGACGTTGGCTTGAGCTGTTGAAAGATTACGATCATACCATCCAATACCATCCTGGAAAAGCAAACGTAGTAGCTGACGCATTGAGTAGAAGATCATATGCGGGTACGAGTGCAATGTTTTTAACACAAAGGCCCATTTTGTATGACTTGCAAAGGATGGAGATAGAGATGAAGGCTCCAAGTACCCACATGATGATATCAAATATACGAGTAGAACCGACTTTAATCGATAAAGTTAAAGCTGCTCAAGCTACGGATATAGAGCTGATGCGTATGAAGAAGAAAGTGCAAGAAGGTGCTATTCCAGAAGCAAGAATCGATGAAGAAGGAATACTTCGAGTCAACTCCAGACTTTGTGTTCCTAACGATTTTGACTTGAAGCATAGAATAATGATGGAGGCACACAACACACCGTTTGCAATCCATCCTGGGAGTACCAAAATGTATCACGATCTTCGACATACATTTTGGTGGAGCAATATGAAAAGAGAGATCGCGGAGTTTATCTCGAGATGTTTAACTTGTCAACGTGTAAAAGCGGAGCATCAAGTACCAAAGGGTCCATTGCAACCACTTGAGATTCCGAAATGGAAGTGGGAACACATTACTATGGATTTTGTTACGGGTCTTCCCAAGGTTTCTCAAGGCATAGATGCGATTTGGGTTATTGTTGATAGATTAACCAAGTCCGCTCATTTCTTGCCGATACGTGAGACTTATTCCCTTGAACGTCTTGCTAGTATGTACGTGAACGAGATTGTGAGATTGCATGGCATGCCAGTATCCATAGTTTCGGATCGTGACCCAAGATTCACTTCACGATTTTGGGTTAGCTTGCAGAAAGCTATGGGCACGGATTTACGATTCAGTTCAGCATACCATCCTCAAACGGACGGACAATCAGAGAGGACTATTCAAACTCTTGAAGATCTATTAAGACTTTGTGTCTTAGATCTCAAAGGGAGTTGGGATAAGTACCTACCATTGGTGGAATTCTCCTACAACAACAGTTATCAGGCGAGCATAGGTATGGCTCCATTTGAGGCGTTGTATGGAAGAAAATGTCGTTCTCCAGTATGCTGGGACGAGGTGGGTGAAGCAACATTGTTGGGACCAGAATTGGTACGCATTACTACAGAGAAGATCCAAACGATTCGACAACGTATACAAACGGCACAGGATCGACAAAAGAGTTATGCGGATCTTCATCGGAAGGACGTGGAATTTAATATTGGGGATCATGTATTGTTACGTGTTGCACCATGGAAGGGAGTTACAAGATTTGGGAAGAGAGGAAAGCTCAATCCAAGATTTGTTGGTCCATTTGAGATTCTTGAGCGAATAGGAAATGTGGCATATAGACTCGCATTACCTCCAAGCATGTCTCGTGTTCATAATGTTTTTCACATATCTATGCTTCGTAAATATGTTAAAGACCCGAACCACATTATTGAGTTAGAACCAGACGAGATAGCTGAAGATTTAACGTACGAGGAGGTACCTGTTAAGATCTTGGATAGGAAAGAGCATGTCCTACGCACGAAGGTTATACCACAAGTTAAGGTTTTGTGGAGAAACCATGCTATTGAAGAAATGACCTGGGAGTTGGAATCAGAAATGAAAGCGAGGTATCCTCACCTTTTTGAAACATCAGGTACGTACGTCAATTTCGAGGACGAAATTTCATAAGGAGGGGAGGTTGTAAGACCCCAACTTATTAATGAATAAAATCAAATTTTCTCTAAATATTATTGTGAATAATAAGGGGTTAATTTGATATAATACTTTGGTTATGGGTGAAATGTGCAAATTTTGCAAAATAAGCAAGTGGTTATAAAATATTTACTTTTGGTCGGTGAATATTCGGTTGGTCGTGGAATATTCTTGCTGTCGGGGAATATTCGTACGACGACGCAGCCTTGTGTGGGCCCCATAACGGAAAGCGATTGGATGAAGAAAACGACAAGTATAAGTTGTTTATTAATAATGGCGTAGTTGTTACCGTTAACACTGTTTAAATACCCGGTGGTTAAAAATACAGTAATAACGCGTGGTTGCATAGTAGCACACGGATTGCACAGTATAGTTGAATTATTGATTCGTACGTAAGAAGGCACTACTCAATAATTGTTACAGTGATTACTGTTCAATATTTTATTTTATTGATTCAATAATTGCTGCGTTGATATTTTATATTATTGTTGTTTCAATAATTGTTGCTGCACAGTATTTTCCATTATCAGATCAATAATTCATATTATTTGAATAATATTATTAGATAACATTATTGGCAATGTCTAGAAAGTTCTGTCTAAGGAGAGATTTGGTCATCTAATTGCGCGCAAGTAAGGAGAAATCCTTATTAGAAAGCCCCCTCTTTCTTGGGAACGGCCTAGTTGTCATAAATGTGATTCTGTAATATTATTTGTGAATAATTAATTATTGATTCATATGATAAGGAAATATTTATTTTATGTGGATATAAATGAGGGATATATTTTTGTGGTTAAAAATGAAGGAGTTAATGTTGAGGTTTTTGTCCGTATTTTTGTCGGAATGGAGGTATTAAAAATCAGGGTTTTTGACATATTTTGCGGGGGTTATAATTTTTAATCCGACCGTTGGATCGTGGTAATTTTTGGATATGTTATACATATATAAGTTGAGTATATGTCCACAAATTTTGAACCGTTAAAAATGAACGTATGATTTATTATGAATTTTACAAGATGACTGGTTCAGAAATTGTTGAATTTTCGGAGTTTATCATTTTGATGGAAAATTCTAGAATTGGTGGGCCCCACTTGTGGTTGGTGAAGAAATGTGTTGAATTATATTTCAAATGTGGTAGGTGGAAATAGTAGCAGGTAAAGCCATCAGGTTGCAGGTCAAACCTACCAAAATTTTCTTATAAATAGAGGGCTAAGTTAGAATTGAAAATCACACCAGAAACAAGTTTTCTCTCTTTCTCTCTCTAGATTATTGAGTGTATTTTGTGAGTATTTAGATACTTTGAGAGTTTCTATTCATCAGAGCAAGTTTCTTTCAGCCTTATACCGGTATTCTGACCAGAAGTACTGATATTTTGAGGTAAGGGATATTATTTTCTTCTTAATGATATTATTTTCTTCAATATCATTATGCTGAAATATTGATATGAGTTTTTATCAAATTTGGAACTTTTTGTGTCGGGGGTTACTATTCACGTATACGGCACTATTCACGTATACGGCACTATTCACGAATACGGCACTATTCACCGAAAAATAAAATTTTCCCTTTTTGTCCAAGATGTCTATTATGGTTACTATCTTTGATTGTATCCATGTTTTGATCTTTATTTTTGAATTCTGCTTCACAATTGATTATTATGAAGTATTATTGATCTTGGATAAACTGTTATACGAATCCCTACTATTTGTCCTTCTGTCTCATTGGATTCGTTCTCTTTAAGATATTTTTCATCATCCTCAGTCCTAAATGATGATATTACTGAATATCTTTGGCCTGTAGTGCAAAGATGTATAATTACTTGATGAATATCTTTGGCCTGTAGTGCAAAGATGAACAGGTATTGAGATGAACATGACCGACTGATGATACAAATGAATATCTTTGGCCTGTAGTGCAAAGATGAATATTTGGTTAAAGATGATTATTAATTGATGTTACAGGGATAAAATATTGATGATGGACTTTTAAATCTTAGAAGATAGTAGAATTCTTTCTCTACTTGACTCTTCTAATGGTTTGCTGTTTCCGCTGCAGTTGTTGATCTAAAACTTGTTGTCGATTATATTTTATCAGATTTTTCCCTGTTGAAGACTAACGATAATTTGTTGTATATTATCTTAGTCATAATATTCTTTACTGGGCTAGTTGAGCTCACCCTTTTCCTTTTTGTTCCATTTTTCTTCTCAGGAGGTGAGAACATAGCAGGATCTAGTCGGGGTATGGAGTGATGGTTCTAGAAAGATGTATTAGCAGTCCTCACTATTTCTGTAAAATAGTGTTTGAATAATTGTAATGAGGATTTATTTGAGTGTGGATATTGTCTAGAAGACAATATTTGTATTTAAACTCACAGTATGTGTTGTCGTATTTTGCACGACAATTGTATTATTGAAGTTGTAGTTTGCTTTCTGTACCATGTATTTGGCGACTCAGAATGGGTGTTGTATACCTATTCTGGGGGCGTCACACATATATGTAGAAACAAATTATAATATTTATTTATATATAATTTAAAAATTGATAAAAGAAATCTTACAAAAAATGATGCTTGAATTTGAGAGGAAGTTGATTTAGTGGACATGGAAGGAAATATAAGTGAGCGGTAGGAATAATATGAGAGAGACGACAGGGGAAAAGGTAATACTACCTCCGTTCATGGATTAAAAAAGTATCATTTGCCAAGTAAAATTTGTTTGAAATTCCATCACTACCCTTTTATGGGAAATTGAAAACTATTAATACAAGAGAGAGAATTTCTTGGGACAATGAGAGAAGGTAGGGGTAATATAGAAAAGTAAATAATTTATTCTCCTCGAAAGTTGTAAACGACAAACTTTTTGGAACAAATTTTTTTTCTAAAACGACAATCTTTTAGGAACGGAGGGAGTATGAGTGAGTGGCAAGGGACTGGTATATTAAAGGGAACTGAAATGAGGAGAGGGCTGCCGCTACAGCCTGTAGCGCCAGGGGGAATACCAATAGTCAACGATAACTTTTTTGCATTTAAGGCACCTTTTTGCTTTTTGTGAGCGCTTTTTGCATTTAAGGCAACTTTTTGTTTTCTGTCAGCATTTAAGCGGCCACGGGCAGCGGCGAAGCGAGAAAAATTTATCAGTGGGGTCGAAATTATTACTAAGTTACAAAAAAATTAGTTGGGGTTCGGGGGCAATTTTTTTAATACTTTATACTTTCGGGTATATATATATATACTATATTACAATGAAAATATAATGAGTAATAACATATGGTATATATACACTATATTGACTCATAATAGACTTTTTTAATCACAACTATTCATAAGTAAGTAATTCATTATTTATTTTTAAAAATAATATAAATTAGATTATTATTTAGTTTAAAATATTATAGAGAGAGATACATGTATTGAAAGGATATGAGTCATATATGGTTAAAATTTGATTGACAAAGTTATAAATTTTCAATTTGACCTCGTATAATAGAAATTTTATAAAATTTTAATGGGGTCAATTTATATATAATATTTAAAATTTTTAAAATTTACCTTACATTATAAAACCATTTTTTTTCCAGTGGGATCGATTGACCCCACAAAACTTACGTGGCTTCGCCACTGGCCATGGGAACAGCCCTGCCATTATAGCCTGTGGCGACAAGAGGTGATTTACTCCTTGCTTACGTCTTTAAATGAGGGGAGTAACAAGGTAATTTCATTATTCCTTTTTTGGTTGTTAGTGACTGTCGCTACAGCCTGTAGCGGCAATGTCTAAATTTTTTTTAATCTCAGCCTTACATTATAATGATTAACGGTTGCAAGTTTGGCTGTTGAAATAGTGTCCAAAGTAACCGGTTGCCAAGGATTAATTCAATATATATATATATATATATATATATATATATATATATATATATATATATATATATATCATCCTAGCCTTCCATTAGAATTATCTACGACTGAGATTAAATTAATGCAATTGCCATCCGCCAGAAATTCTAGCGATAAATCATCTATTTAATCACCACGTCCGCTAGAATTTCTAGCGGGCAACAACTTACCAAAAACAAATCAGCAACATACCAAAAGCAACATAATTACTAAAGGAACATGCCAAAAGAAAATTTCCAAATCAAAAAAGCAAAATCCCAAATTCCGAATCAAAAGCAAAATTCCAAATCAACAACATGCCATCAGATACATCAAATTCCAAATAAGCAACAAATCATCAACATCCTGCACATAATTCCAAATTTGAAGCCAAGTCAAATACATCAAATTCCAAATCAGCAACACAAATACATCCTACGCATAACTAATCTAGCCATGCACATAAAGATATGACCAATTTAAACAAAAATAAGAACGTGGACCATTACTTGATGCCACACAGTTTGTGTAACATTAACCTGCATTTTATGTTATGAAGTAAAAGCAATTCAAATCATACATGGACCACCATATGAACCTTGCATTTAGGGTTGATATGAACCTTAACTCTTCTTAATGCCAATCCCACCCTTTGGAAAAGGGTCACTTGCCTTCAGAAGATGAACATCAACTCTTTTTAATGTCAATCCCACCATTTGGAGCACCATATGATTTTAAAGAAGATCCACCTCCATATCCAAATGTGACTCGGGTTTTTGTGTGGCTGCAAATTATTAAAACAAAAGGAATCCTTAAACATTTATGTTAACGCCAAGATCTTCTCCCACGTCCCAATCACGTAAGACGTTCTGATCTAGCACAGTTCAACAAGTCAACACCAAAAGCTTGACGGCCTGACCGTCGAGGGATAGCCCCGGCGTGAGAGTCAGTATAGGCGATCACAAGGTTAACAATGGAGGAATATAATGTCTAGTGCTTGAGAGAGAATAATAATATGATTGTGTGTGGTGTAATGTTTTATTACCTTATTTTCTTGCGTGATCCTTGCCCCATACGTACTCCAGACCCGGTTTACCATGCCACCCACTACCTCCTGACACCTCTCCCCACTCCCTCCTGACACCCCCCACTCCCGGTCATCTCAGCCGAAAGTATGTAGCTCACTTCCCTACCTGCTACCACTGTTTGCCACCGTCGGTCATCTGAGTCACATCCTCATTAATGCCATGCAGAAAGGTGGCAGACATAACAGTCAATTATTATCCTTTGTCATGATTACCGGTCAAAGATGGGTCAAATTGTAATTTGTATAGAGGACCGGTCCAAATGAGAGGCCCAATACATCTAAGGTATGAGAAACATAATATAAAGGAAGAGCCCAATAGGTCCGGCCCGATAGTTAAAGTATCATGGCCCAACATTGCCCCCCAGTCTTTTGTTAAACAGGATGTTTAATAGAAGACTGTTAATAATATAGGCCCATGGTAAAAAGGATGGAAACAAGAGAAATCCACTCATGCCCAAATGGCACGCCTCCGTCAGCTTTATGGACAAAAACTGGAGGCCCAAGGGATATAAATCTACTCCGGGTAAATCATTAAACCCACAACCGGACGCTACCTCTTCCCCTCCTACATCATTACCTCCAATTAATGTGCCGCCCTTGGTTTTTGTGCAAAATTTGAAAATACTACCTTCTATAAAAGCCAACTTTCCCCGATTCTGACGGCTTTACTGGCTTAATTTGAATTTTGCACACATATTGTTCTCTCCTTCCTTCCGATTTCTCCTCTACCTGCAAGATCTTAGCAATGGCATCTCAAAATTCTGACAACACCACCCCCATTCCTGCAGTTCCGATTTCTACCATTCCTCCCAGTCACAGCCCTACCAAGATGGTTTCAAACCCAAACCCCCAAACCGCTGCTAGCCTTGCCAGGAATCCCCCAAACCCACTACCCAATCCTTCAGAGTTTTTTGAGAGTGAAGAACAATACCCCCACGCCAATACTCTTTCCATCATCACCGAGATCGAGCTGCACACCATTAAAAGTTGTTATCAGATTTCGGACACCCATCTGGTGAAAGCTCCAGCATCGCATGAACAGATGTATTATCGACCTGATGGGTGAACCGCTGTACCGATAACTGTTATAGAAAAGGGGGTTAGATTTCCTCTTCACTCTTTCTAATTACACTTCTGGGGTTTATCGGAGTGGGGTTCGCCCAATTGGTGCCAAATTCGTACATCCACATTCTGGCTTTCATAGCATTCTGTTATGAGCTAGGGATACCCCCTACAGTCGATTCCTTTTTCACCCTCTTCTCTGCTGGGAAATCTCTGGAACGAGGCTTCAAAGTGCTGAGCAAACAGCCCCCCAAGCCCAATGCCAAGTTTGAAAAATGACCTTTGATGGATACTCCTTCGAGCAACAAGGGGTGGCACAGAGAATGGTTCTTCGTGAAGGGACCCAAAATCTCTTCTATTCTGGAATGGACCATCTCCGAGCGGATTTCTGTAGACTTCGGAGACATTTCAGAGGAACGTGTGAAAGAAATGGCAAGCATTCTCGAGAAGATTCCCCTGAAGGAATGGAGCTTCGGACTCCTGAGTAAGCAAGCATGGTTGTACGACCATAAATATGAGTTCCAAACTCTTATCGATACATAATTTGCTGAGATTTCTTTTAGTAAACTGATCTAAAAGAATTTTTTTTTCTGTTACAGTGTCTTTGATAAAACCCACATCGATCGACCGAAGGGATTTGGAGAAATTCCTTTCGGGTAAATCGTCATCACCCCCCATCGAAGTCCCACAAGAAGAAATTCAGGCTTCGGAGGCCTATTACGCTGAGGTCTTCCCTGTAGAATCAAAAACTGAAGAGGAATCCAGCCGACCTCGACAGAAGAAGAGGGCTGTTCAAAAACCAAGATCAATTTCTCAAGAATCTCGACAAACCTCTACCACCAGTCTGATTGATATGCCTGCTAAAGAACAGATGCAAGCCCTCTGTACCAAAAAGAGGAAGACCAAGGTGACCCCTTTATTTGATAACGAACTTCGGGTTCCCACTGTCGAAGTTGATCCTCCGATCATCATTCCTGTGGAAATCCATGTCTCTGAAGACGAGCTTGAAAAACAAACCGAGTCTTCACCTCTGTCCCGTAAAAGGAAACAACCTTCTCACGATCAACTACCACCGCCTCCTGAACCACCCATGCCCTCTCCAACACGATCCTCCCCCTCAGCCTTCAGGCGAGAAGCCACATCTTCACCCACCATATGGCCGGAGTTTAATGCAAACTTTCCCTTTCAGCTGTTCGATTCCTTTGTTCGGGAGACCGATGACCATCGGTTCGGAAACAGCTCGATTAGGGATTTAATCGAGGAATGCATGAGTTACCAGGCTAAGGTGAGTTAGTTGTTCAATCTGAATATTGGAAATTATGTACCTCTTTTAACAATTTACTGACTGTCTTTGGATGTCTGCAGGCGAATGCTGTCTTCAGGAGGCTTCTTCCCAGATATAAAGAAACCAAAGCCGAAGAAGATGCAGCCAGACGAGAGAATGCTATTCTGATGTCGGTTTTGAACAAAGAGAGAAGGAACCACGGTACCGCTCTCTTCAATAATGAATGCCTCTAAAAGGATTTGGATAAGTTAAAAGAGAAATTGGAGACAGTCGAAGCCACGCACCGAATCACCGTCAATATGAACGTAGACTTGGTTCGTAGAAATGAAGTCCTTGTGCAGAAAAACGAAACATTTATGAAAACCAACAAGAGCCTGGCGCTGCAGGTGAACGAATTTGAAGCTAGGGAGTTGAGACATCTGAAGGAACGAGCAAAGCTCGAAGAAGAGCTTCGAGAGCTTTGCACTTTGAGAGATTTGGGTCCCCCTCTGACCGAAGATCTTCGGAAAGAAATTCAACAAGATTACTGGAAATCAGCTGAGTTGAATGAGGAGATTGTCTAAATGTTCTCGGATGGATATGACGAGTGCCGAAGCAAAGACAAGGCAAGGCTTGGCATAGCCAAGGTTGATCTGACCATTCTCGACTCTTCGGAAGACGAAGCTGACTCCTGAAGATGATTTTCTTTTCCCTTAGCTGTAGGATTTCTGTAAAAGTTTCTATCGTTTTGTAAACAATTTTATGTAAATGAAATATCAACTTTATTCTTTATATGACTTCGGTGCATTTACTTTTTATCAATACTTCAATATCGATTCAACTTGAAAAATATACAAGCTCTTTCATGGACTTAACTTAAATTGTTAATTAACAACTAGGCAAGTCATATAATAGATAAGATGAAGTTAAAGAATGAGGCATTCCGAACTCAACACTTAGAAAAATTTAGGTAATAAAGTAAAGGAATACTTATTCATTACCGAAGTGTGAGATAGATCTGCTTCATTGGGGATTTGTTTACCACGAAGGACCTAAAAACTTGCACAAGATGACATTTGCCTACCACGATGGGCCTGACAAAGTCTAAAAGATGACACTTGCCTACCACGAAGGGCTTGACAAGGTCTTAAGGATGACACTTGCCTACCACGAAGGGCCTGACAAGGTCTAAAGGTCGACAATTGCCTACCACGCAGGGCCTGACAACGTCTTAAGGATGACACTTGCCTACCACGAAGGGCCTGACAAGGTCTAAAGGTCGATAATTGCCTACCACGCAGGGCCTGACAACGTCTTAAGGATGACACTTGCCTACCACGCAGGGCCTGACAAGGTCATAAGGACCACCTGCCAATGAGGCTACGATCGAATGGTCAGCGAGTCCACCCGAACCTCCCTACATCGATGACGTTTGCCTACCACGAAGGGCCTGACAAACTCATAAAGACCACCTGCCGATGAGGCTACCATCGAATGGTCATCGAGTCCACCCTAACCTCCCTACACCGATGACGTTTGCCTACCACGAAGGACCTGACAAACTCATAAGGACCACCTGCCGATGAGGCTACCATCGAATGGTCAGCGAGTCCACCTGAACCTTCCTACACCGATGACATTTGCCTACCACGAAGAGCCTGACAAACTCATAAGGACCACATGCCGATGAGGCTACCATCGAATGGTCAGCGAGTCCACCCGAACCCCCTTACACTGATGACGTTAACAGCAATGAAGACAAGACTTGTTTGAGAAAAAGGAAACTTTTATTGATGATGACTTAAACATTTACAGACTTTCGGTGTACTGACATTGTATCTACTAAAAATACTTTCGAAGCCTGCCTGCATGCCAAGTATTCTTGATCTCTGATCCGTCTAGTGTCCTCAACCGATAAGTTCCCGACTTCGGTACCTCAATGACTTCATAAGGTCCTTCCCAGTTCGGCATTAACTTTTCCAAATTTTGAGGTGTAGATGCTTCGACTTCTCTAAGGACAAAATCTCCCACTTCGAATCTACGAAGCTTTACCCCCTTATTGTAGTGTTTAGCCACTATTCGTTGGTAGGCTGCCAATCTAATCAAAGTTATTTCTCTGACTTCTTCGAGCAAATCCAGATTAGCTTTTAGCCCCTCTTCATTGTATATCTCCTTAAATTGACTGACCCGAAGACTTGGAGAACCAATTTCAACCGGGACTAAGGCCTCAGTACCATAGGCCAGTCTAAAAGGTGAGTCCCCTGTTGTAGTCCTTGGAGTAGTCTGATAAGCCCATAACACGCTGAGCATCTCCTCTGGCCATCTTTCCTTAGCCTCATCCAGCCTACGCTTGATCCCATTCAGTAGCGTCCTGTTGGTCACTTTGACTTGTCCATTCGACTGAGGATGAGCTACTAAAGTCTTTCTGCGCTAAACTCCTAATTTCTTCAAAAATGCTTCAAACTTTGATCCCACAAATTGACGTCCGTTGTCCGATATCACCACCTTAGGAATTCCAAAACGAAATACTACTGACTCCTTCATGAACTTCAAGCATTCCTGTTCTGCTATTAACCTAAGTGGCTTCGCTTCTACCCATTTGGTTATATAATCGATGGCAACTATAATAAAACTGACCTGACCTTTGACTTTTGGGAATGGACCCAGTATATCAACCCCCCAGACAACAAAAGGTATAGGAGATAAGATTGAGTATAGCTCTTCTGGTGGCTGATGTGGGATTAGACTGTTTAGTTGACACTTCTCACACTTCTTGACGTATTCCGTAGCTTCCTTGAAGATGGTAGGCCAATAGTACCCCTGACGAAGTACTTTGTAGGCTAATGACTTAGCAGCCATATGGTCGTCACAGATGCCCTCGTGAACTTCTCGAAGAGCATATTCAGCTTCGGATAGAGTCAAACATTTTAATAGTGGAGACGAGAAGGTCCTTCGAAATAGATCCCCATCTATCAGAACGAAGTTAGCACTCTTGTACTTGATTTTCTTGGCCAGCATCTGATCCGAAGGTAAAACGCCATCTGCCAGATACTCCAGATACAGAGTCAACCAGCAGTTGGTTCAGTCAACGCACATTACCGATTAATGATGAACACTAGGATGTTGCAAAATTTACAAGTAAACTGACCTATCAAAAACGTTAACATCCGTAGTGGCTAATTTAGAGAGTGCATCGGCAATGAAATTGTCATTATGTTCGACCCCTTGAAACTTATAAGACTGGAAATACTGAAGCCGTTCTTTCAATTCTGCCAAATACTTGACCATTCTATGACCTCGGGCTTCGTATTCCCTGGAGACTTGTTTGACGACTAACTGAGAGTCACCGAAGATGATTATTCTTTGCACTTCGAGACTCTTAGCTAGTCGTAATCCAGCTAGCACTGCCTCATACTCCTCTTCGTTGTTCGTCGCTTTGAACTAAAATCTGATGGCCTGTTGCACTTTAAATCCCTCCGGACTCGTCAGAATAATCCCTGCTCCACTGATGTCCGTAGTAGAAGACCTATCTGCATACAGCATCCACGAACTCTGCTTCTGCTGAAGAACTATAACTGCTCTGTCAGATCCTTCAGCTTCTGTCACAACTTCATCAGCTTCAGAAAATGAACATTCGACTACAAAATTAGCCAAGGCCTGCCCCTTGATGGCGGTTCGGGGATGATATTCAATGAAAAATTGAGATAACTCCATCGTCCATGCAGCTAATCTCCCCAATACCTCAGGTTTGCCCATAATCTTCTTCAAAGGCTGATCTGTGTATACTACCAACAACCTACCCTGGAAGTATTGCCTAAGCTTTCGACTAGCAGTTATTAAAGCAAAAGCAAACTTTTCAATGTTTGGGTACCTTGTTTCAGCATCCCGAAGGACATGGCTTACATAATAAACTGGGTTCTGCTTACCCCCAACTTCACGCACCAAAACTGCTCCTACTGCCAACGAACTAGCTGCTAAGTACAAATATAGAGGATCAGCAGGAGCGGGCTTCACCAACAAAGGCGCCGAAGATAAGTAGGACTTGATGCTCTGAAAGGCGTCCTCATACTCCGAAGTCCATTGGAACGTCTTTGCATTCTTCGGCCCTTTCAACGTATCAAAAAACGGCAAACACCTTTCTGCCGATTTTGACATGAACCTCCTCAAAGCTGCAATCCTTCCAGTCAGACGTTGAACATCTTTAAATGACTGAGGAGTCTTCATGTTTAGGATCGCTTGAATATTCTCTGGATTGGCTTCAATTCCTCTTTGACTGACAAGATAACCCAGAAACTTGCCAGCCCCTAATCCGAAGGTGCACTTAACAGGATTCAGTCTCAATTTGTGATGACGAACTGTCTGAAAGCATTCTTCTAAATCATCCAGATGTTTGTGTATCAATATGCTCTTAATAATCATGTCATCCACGTACACCTCCATATTCTTGCCCAACTGATATCTGAAGACGTAGTTCATCATCCTCTGGTATGTGGCCCCGGCATTGATGAGGCCAAAGGTCATTTTCTTATAGGCATATACCGAACGATGCGTAATGAACGCCGTCTTCGGTATATCCTCTTTACACATGGAAATCTGATGATACCCAGAGAATGCGTCCATGAAACTTAATAAAGCATACCCCGAAGTTGCATCGATGAGCTGGTCGATGTGGGGCAGCGGGTAGAAATCCTTTGGACAAGCTTTATTCAGATCTGTATAGTCGATGCAGACTCGCCATTTCCCGTTCTGCTTCTGGACCAGCACCACATTTGCCATCCACTGCGGGTAGTCGATCTCAAAGATGAAGTCAGCAGCTAACAACTTTGCAATCTCTTCATCGATAATCTGCTGGCGCTCAGGTGCAAAGATCCTCCTCTTCTGTTGAACTGGCTTCTTTGACGGGTCCACTTCCAATCGATGCTCAGCAATATCCCTGCTCACTCCCGGTATGTCTTGAGGTTCCCATGCGAAGATGTCAACATAGCATTGCAGGAGTTCAATGAAGTTCGTCCGGAGAGGTTCCGGCAGACCCGAACCTATTTTCACTGTCTTGTTCGCCTTGCCAGGGATGAGCTCTATCTCCTCTGTTTCTTCGGCTAGCATGACCAATGGCTCTGAGCTGCTCTCAGTGAAGGGTTCGATCTCTATTGTCATGGTCTGTTTTTGCTTCGATACCCCCACTCCCGAAATGATCACGACATTTCTATAACATCTTCTGGCCAGATCCAAATCTCCTTTCACCTCTCTAACCCCATGAGCCGTAGGAAATTTGATTTTGAAATGAGGGACTGAGGTTACAGCTTGTAAAGCAGTTAAAGTAGGCCTCCCCAAAATAGCATTATAAGCATAATCTACATGCACAACATAAAATTTGCAAATAATTTTTACCTGCTGGGGGGCCGTTCTGAAGATGATCGGTAGCTTAATGGTTCCAGCCACCTTGACTGGATCGTTGCTGAAACCGTACAAGGGAGCCTCCTGCCCGATTTCCATCTTCTGTCCATCCAGATTCATCCTCTGATAAGCGTGGGCATATAAGATATCCACAGAAGACCCATTATCAATCATCATTCGCTTTATATCCACCGAACCCACTTGTGCAATCACTACCAATGATCCTTCATGTGGCTCGATGGTTTTCGAAGGGTAATCCTCATCAGTGAAGGAGATTACCGTACCTGGATAAAGTCTGTTAGTCTTCGGGAGGGTACCCGCCACCGACATGGCAGAATTCAGATAACTTTGGCGCTTCTTTCCAACAAGTTTACCAGAAGTGCCCCCGGTGATGACATCTATCACTTGCCTTGCTGGCAGCCCAGGAGCTGGGAACACTTGCTGAACTGGTTGGGCTGCCTGAACAGGTCTCCTATCTTGCTGTTGATTCCTTCTGGCAGCGACATACTGAACTAAAGCCCTGCCTTGTACCTTTCTTTCAATAAAATCCTTCAAACTAGCACAGTCGTTCGTATCGTGACCCGAGGCTTGATGATAGTCACAATACTTACGAGAATTTCCTTTTCCGGGCTTAATGTTATCTCGAGGTGGCTCGAAGATAGGTTGATTGTTAATCTGATCCAAGATAACAGCCCTGTCAGTGTTGAGTGCAGTATACGTCCTATTTACTCTCTGGACGAACGTCCTCCACCCTGTCTCTAATTATTGTTGTATTTCTTTAACCCGCCATCATAGCGGTATTTATTTCTTTCATTCTTCTTCTGGTCCCCTTCTGTTCTGTCCCGATCTGTCTCCTTAAGCCGATCTGAAGAAGGACGTTTGAGGCTATTCATGGCTTCCTCTACCACGATATAACCTTCAGCTTTGTCGAAGGCTTCAGCGAGACTCTTCGGGTGGTGAAACATTAACTTCTCCACCAACTTCTCTGATTTGACCAGTTCTAACCCATTCTGAAATAGTCCCACGGCTTGTAGATCGTTCAGGTCTGTCACTTGGCCGACTTCTTCACGGAACCGCTTTACATATTGGCCCAAAGACTCATTCGAATACTGTCGAACCTGAGCCAACGAACATGTTGGTTTCCCCCTTCTTTTATTGCTCCCGAAGTGAGCATGGAACTTATTGCACATGTCCACCCAAGATGAAATTGAATCCAGAGGCAAAGTCCCCATCCACTGCCTGGCGTCCTTTAGAAGTGTTGTGACAAAAGTATGACACTTAGCAGCATCGCTAAAGTCATAATAATCCATCAGTCGGTCGAACGCCTGACTGTGGTGTGACGCCCCCAAAATTAGGTATACATCACCCATTCTGAGTCGCCAGGTACATAGTACAAAATTCAAATACAACTTCATTTATACAACTGTTGAGCTGCCGTATAGAATACGACCACAGTTAACTATGAGTTTTAATACAAATGTATGTAATTCTCATGGTACCTCGACCACAACCTTACAATGATACTTTACATAAAAGTATAGTCAAAAACTGTTTTAGAAATTAAAATATTTGGGAAGTACTCAAGGAAACCTTCGTACATGGGAGACCATGCGTCTAGGTTATGATAGATATCATATGTCCACAGAATTATCCTTGGTTGACCCAAAAGTTCCCAAATAAAATAAGAAGATTACTATCATCTTCTTTCCAATGGTGAGTTTTCTCTTAACATATAAATTTCTCCGTTATCTCCAAGTGAAAATTATACTTCAAATAAACTCCAAGATCATATAGATAGTGCTCGTAGATATATTCAGTAAGTGGATGTGCACAACCATGTCTTATGAGAACACGAGATTGTATGTCATTAGACATCTTGTATGATAGTGACAAAACACCCTTCTAAAGTTGGGTTCGCCTCACCCTATTTGATTCACCAAATATAACTACTAAATGATGTATAGAATACAACACATTTTTTATACTGTTTAGGGAGAACCTCCACAGCTATCACACTATTTCATAGAATAGTGAGGACTACTAATGATATCATCTGGACCGTCACTCCGTTTTCTGACTAGTCCCTGCTGCGTTCTCACTTCCTGAAGAGAACAATGAAAGTAAAAAGGTGAGCTCAACTAGCCCAGTAAAGAATATTATAATTAAAGCTAATTTACATCATCAATAGCCTTCATCATTAATAAATCAGAGATTTAGAACATATGTTAGCTGATAAAACTTTTCAACCATAGTTGCAGCGGAACGAGCAATCCATTAGAAGAGTCAAATAGACCATTAGGTCTATTATCTTCTCCATGTTAAAAGTCCACCAATAATGTTTTATCCCTGTAACATCAATCAACCATTCCTGTCCACAATCATATGAATAACTCATAATCATAATTGTGATTCTAAATTCCTCTTCGCACCAGGACGAAGATAATTTTCATCACCTATATTCACCTGAAACATCAAAAATCATGGTTATACCAAATCACAATTCTTGTTCATAATCATACTAATAAATTCATCTTTGCATTACGGCCAAAGACATACAACTGTATTTTAGAAGAGTCAAGTAGAGCATGATATCTACTATCTTCTACAAATTAAAAGTGTATAACTAATATTTTATCGCTGAGACTCAGCTTAATAAATAATCCACACCTTCGAATTATCCATGCACTACGGCCTAGGATATTCGTTAGTATCACATCCATGAATTATCCATGCACTACGGCCAAAGATATTCATTATTATCACATCCATGAATTAATATTTCATCGCTGAGACTCATCTCAATAATTAATCCACATCATCGAATCATCCCTACACTACAGGCCAATGATATTCATTAGTATCACGACCACGAATTATCCATGCACTACGGGCCAAAGATAATCGTGTTTTTATCAACGGTCCTGATCATGCCATAAAACAATTCATCTTTGCACCCTTGGCCGAAGAGAATCCATAGCCATAATCATACCAAAAACTGTCCATCAATGCACTACGGCCAATGAGGACTTTTCCACATCATTTGTAACATTACGGCCATGATTATACCGAATAATCCCTGGTCATAATCATACCAAGTCCATCTATGCACTACAGGTCACAGATGACTTTCAACATAATATAAACATGAGGATGATGACAGTGACATAATAATTCAATAAAACAAGTTCAAGAATTAATTTATCCAGGAATTAATAACGTCTAAATTGTCAACATGATACTGCTTTGTGGAGTAAAATTCAAAAATGCTCAGAAGAATACTTCCATAAAAAGATACTGGATGAAGCGCAAATATCAAGGATATTCCACTAATTTCATGGAGTATAGAAGTCAAAGTTTTAACCAACTGAGTATAATAAAGAATGGAATAACAAAAGAAATCACCATACATGCGATAGACCACACAGGCAGGTTATTCCAACAGAATAATAAATAACGGAACCAGGTCCGGCATAAAACGTACATACAGGATATTCCAACAGAATAATAAAGAATGGAACCAGGTCCGGCGTAAAATGCACAGACATGATATTCCGACAGAATAATAAATAATAGAACCAGATCCGACGTAAACGCGCAGACAGGATGTTCCAACAGAATAATAAAAATATAATAACAGAAGAATTTCACCAAGTATAGGGTAGCCCGCGTATACAGGTTATTCCAATATAATAATAAAGAATGGAATAACAGAAGTTCTCTTCATGAATAAGAAAGAAAGAATACCCTTTACGAGTATAACAAATAATATTCCTTACCGTAAAAGAAACTTGATATCGGAGTAGTGAAGTAGCAGAATACTTTTCTTCTCTCTCTCTATAATTTCTCTCTCTAGAGTTTCAGTGAATTCATAAGAAATAATGAAGGAATGAGCTTCTATTTATAGAAGAATGGACTGCATAGTAACTAATTCATGAACGGTCTAGATTGATTTACTTTTAATCGGACGGTCCATATTTAAAGCAAAATCTTTTAAATAAAGTATAATATATTCTATTTATAATATAATAAAACGAATAACTTTATAAAAGATTTTACTATGCAAATACTATGCAGGCACTATGCATAATAAAATATAATATATTCTAATTATTGTCTAATAAAACAGATAACTTTATAAAAGTATTCTATTTTATATAAAAAACTTTTTTTTATTACATTAATAATACTAATAAAACAAAACTGAGTGACTTCTCACGTAAGCATCAATAATCAATACCGTGTGCTACTATGCAACCACGTGTATTACTGTACTTTTAACACTGGGTGTTTCAATAGTTAACGGTAAAACTTCCACCATTATTTTCATAAAAATATTTTTGTCGTTTTCTCAATCCGACAATAATTCTGTTGTGGGGTCCACCAATGATTGTACCGTTGTACGAATATTCCCCGATAAAAAGAATATTCCCCGACTAATCGAATATTCTCCAACACAACGAGTATTTTATATCAACTTGCTTACTTTGCAAAAAAAAAAAATCACATATTACCCTTAACTTTAAACTTTTATCAATTTAACTATTTACTAAAATAGAAAAATTGAATACTATTATTTCATAAAATTCGGGGTCTCACATGTGGTCATAGGGATCCCCCGATCCATCATAACTTTCAATGTGGGGCAACTTCTTGGTGGGGTCAGCTTTTTCTTTTAGAATCTCCGCGGAAAAAGGGGATGCCTTCTTTCTTGAAGTATCTTTCGTTTTCTGTACCTCGGCAAGCTGCTTCTGAAGTTCCTTTAATTCTTTAACCAGATACTCCACGCCTTCTAGTTGGGATGATGCTTCTTTTTCCGGCGACTCCTTCCTCTTCTGAGTGGACCTGTCTCTTACAATAGAACCCCCAACTTTCGAAGGACTTTTACGATAACGATGGTCCACAGAGCGGAATGCCCTCGGTGGACTTTCTGGTGTACGACCCCTAGATCTGCTTTACCTTTGAGCTCGACTGCTGTAGTGGGAATGCGCAACAACGAGCGCCTTCTTTGTATTCTCAGGAGTGCTATCTCTGGATCGACCTCTTCGTTCGCTTCTACCCTGCTCCTTAGAACTGACAGGGTGATGTGCTCTCTTCGATCTTTGAGGAGTAGGGCTGCTGGATCTTCTTCTTTCTTGAGGTTGGCCCCGAGACTCAAGTCCTGAATGAGTAGGTTCCTTCCTACTCTGATGCCCACGTTCTTCGGATTGAACATAACTGGACGTTTCGTCCCTCGAATCTGCCATTCGGGATATCTGCTCAGCTATATCCTGTCGTTGCTTTACAAGTACCTTCATGGCCCTATCTGCTTCGTCTGCCATCTTAGCCAGTCGGGAGGCCTTTTCATCTTGGTCATCTCGGTATCGAGTTCTAGGCGAGGTGCCTTCTACTCGTTTTCGACCATGGCCAGACCCTTTCTCTGCCGTGAAAACTAGCTTTCGCTTAACGTTGCTCACAGCCCTCGAGCGAGAATCTTCATGTGAACGTTTGGACGCTGTGCTGGCATGAATACTTAGTGTCGGTCCCAAACGATCCTTGATAGATACTCGTGATGCTGATTCACTGACAGTCATCGGCTGCCCTTCGGGTGTAGGTGTTCTACTCTTCTCCATGAACACTGACGTAGAATAAACATAGTTTGTGATTGAAAAATACTCAGGACACTAGAACTCAGCCCTCCTTCTAGCGCCAATGTTAACGCCAAGATCTTCTCCCACGTCCCAATCACGTAAGACGTTCTGATCTAGCACAGTTCAACAAGTCAACACCAAAAGCTTGACGGCCTGACCGTCGAGGGATAGCCCCGGCGTGAGAGTCAGTATAGGCGATCACAAGGTTAACAATGGAGGAATATAATGTCTAGTGCTTGAGAGAGAATAATAATATGATTGTGTGTGGTGTAATGTTTTATTACCTTATTTTCTTGCGTGATCCTTGCCCCATACGTACTTCAGACCCGGTTTACCATGCCACCCACTACCTCCTGACACCTCTCCCCACTCCCTCCTGACACCTCTCCCCACTCCCGGTCATCTCAGCCGAAAGTATGTAGCTCTCTTCCCTACCTGCTACCACTGTTTACCACCGTCGGTCATCTGAGTCCCATCCTCATTAATGCCATGCAGAAAGGTGACAGACATAACAGTCAACTATCATCCTTTGTCATGATTACCGGTCAAAGATGGGTCAAATTGTAATTTGTATAGAGGACCAGTCCAAATAAGAGGCCCAATACATCTAAGGTATGAGGAACATAATATAAAGGAAGAGCCCAATAGGTCCGGCCCGATAGTTAAAATATCATGGCCCAACATTATTTGTAATACATAGTATTAGACTGAACTCTGATATGTAAACATTTCTTCTAGAAAATTTGTATGCTAAATATACAACATGCATATATATTATAATGGTCATATATTGTCATACAATCTCCTAAATAACAGGTTGAGTGAAAATGATGGTCATATATTGTCATATAATGCATTTGAACACTGTAGTTAGTTATTCACTGCTTGAAGTACTTAATCACAAGAAGCTGATTTTCCAATATATGGTTCTGATTGAGGATGCCATAAAAGCACAGTTAATCAATGAATAAGGTTTCATGGTTTATTCACTTTGAATATCTCAGACAAAAATTTATTTTGAGAACTCCTGTGGATGTATACCAGCCGTGCATTGCACAAAGTTAATAACATGTTGAGTGTATCCCAAATATAATTCTTAGGGACTAGTATGATATAAATTTATTATCTTAAATTTCTTCTATAGGACTAAGAATGTAAACCCGGATTGTTAAAACAAGATATTAACTGTGACGCCCCCAAAATAGGTATACAACACCCATTCTGAGTCGCCAAATACATGGTACAGAAAGCAAACTACAACTTCAATAATACAATTGTCGTGCAAAATACGACAACACATACTGTGAGTTTAAATACAAATATTGTCTTCTAGACAATATTCACACTCAAATAAGTCCTCAATACAATTATTCAAACACTATTTTACAGAAATAGTGAGGACTGTTAAAACATCTTTCTAGAATCATCACTCCATACCCCGACTAGATCCTGCTATGTTCTCACCTCCTGAGAAAAAAAATAGAACAAAAAGGAAAAGGGTGAGCTCAACTAGCCCAGTAAAGAATATTATGACTAAGATAATATAAAACAAATTATCATTAGTCTTCAACAGGGAAAAATCTGATAGAATATAATCGACAACAAGTTTTAGATCAACAACTGCAGCGGAAACAGTAAACCATTAGAAGAGTCAAGTAGAGAAAGAATTCTACTATCTTCTAAGATTTAAAAGTCCATCATCAATATTTTATCCCTGTAACATCAATTAATAATCATCTTTATCCAAATATTCATCTTTGCACTACAGGCCAAAGATATTCATTTGTATCACCTGTCAGTCATGCTCATCTCAACACCTGTTCATCTTTACACTACAGGCCAAAGATATTCATCAAGTAATCATACATCTTTGCACTACAGGCCAAAGATATCCAGTAATATCATCATTTAGGACTGAGGATGATGAAAAATATCTTAAAGAGAACGAATCCAATGAGACAGAAGGACAAATATTAGGGATTCGTATAACAATTTATCCAAGATCAATAATACTTCATAATAATCAATTGTGAAGCAGAATTCAAAAATAAAGATCAAAACATGGATACAATCAAAGATAGTAACCATAATAGACATCTTGGACAAAAAGGGAAAATTTTATTTTTCGGTGAATAGTGCCGTATTCGTGAATAGTACCGTATACGTGAATAGTAACCCCGACACAAAAAATTCCAAATTTGATAAAAACTCATATCAATATTTCAACATAATGATATTGAATAAAATAATATCATTAAGAAGAAAATAATATCCCTTACCTCAAGATATCAGTACTTCTAGTCGGAATACCGGTATAAGGCTGAAAGAAACTTGCTCTGATGAATAGAAACTCTCAAAGTATCTAAATACTCACAAAATACACTCAATAATCTAGAGAGAGAAAGAGAGAAAACTTGTTTCTGGTGTGATTTTCAATTCTAACTTAGCCCTCTATTTATAGAAAAATTTTAGTAGGCTTGATCTGCAACCTGATGGCTTTACCTGCTACTATTCCCACCCACCACATTTAAAATATAATTCAGCATATATCTTCACCAACCACAAGTGGGGCCCACCAATTCTAGAATTTTCCATCAAAATGATAAACTCCGAAAATTCAATAATTTCTGAACCAGTTATCTTGTAAAATTCATAATAAATCATACGTTCATTTTTAACGGTTCAAAATTTGTGGGCATATACTCAACTTATATATGTATAACATATCCAAAAATTATCACGATCCAACGGTCGGATTAAAAATTATAACCCCCGTAAAATATCTCAAAAACCCTGATTTTTAATACCTCCATTCCGACAAAAATACGGAAAAAAACCTCAACATTAACTCCTTCATTTTTAACCACAAAAATATATCCCTCATTTATATCCACATAAAATAAATATTTCCTTATCATATGAATCAATAATTAATTATTCACAAATAATATTACAGAATCACATTTATGACAACCAGGCCGTTCCCAGGAAAGAGGGGGCTTTCCAATAAGGATTTCTCCTTACTGGCGCGCAATTAGATGACCAAACCTCTCCTTAGACAGAACTTTCTAGACATTGTCAATAATGTTATCTGATAATATTATTCAAATAATATGAATTATTGATCTGATAATAGAAAATACTGTGCAGCAACAATTATTGAAACAACAATAATATAAAATATCAACGCAGCAATTTTTGAATCAATAAAATAAAATATTGAATAATAACTACTGTAACAATTATTGAGTAGTGCCTTCTTATGTAAGAATCAATAATTGGTGCAATACCGTGTGCTACTGTAATTTAACCACCGGGTATTCCAACAGTATTAACGGTAACAACTACGCCGTTATTTATAAACAACTTATACTTGTCGTTTTCTTCATCCAATCACTTTCCGTTATGGGGCCCACACAAGGCTGCGCTGTCGTACGAATATTCCCCGACAGCAAGAATATTCTACGACCAAACGAATATTTCCCGACAAAATGAATATTTTATAACCACTTGCTTATTTTGCAAAATTTGCACATTTCACCCATAACCAAAGTATTATATCAAATTAACCCCTTATTATTCACAATAATATTTAGAGAAAATTTGATTTTATTCATTAATAAGTTGGGGTCTTACAACCTCCCCTCCTTATGAAATTTCGTCCTCGAAATTGACGTACGTACCTGATGTTTCAAAAAGGTGAGGATACCTCACTTTCATTTCTGATTCCAACTCCCAGGTCATTTCTTCAATAGCATGGTTTCTCCACAAAACCTTAACTTGTGGTATAACCTTCGTGCGTAGGACATGCTCTTTCCTATCCAAGATCTTAACAGGTACCTCCTCGTACGTTAAATCTTCAGCTATCTCGTCTGGTTCTAACTCAATAATGTGGTTCGGGTCTTTAACATATTTACGAAGCATAGATATGTGAAAAATATTATGAACACGAGACATGCTTGGAGGTAATGCGAGTCTATATGCCACACTTCCTATTCGCTCAAGAATCTCAAATGGACCAACAAATCTTGGATTGAGCTTTCCTCTCTTTCCAAATCTTGTAACTCCCTTCCATGGTGCAACACGTAACAATACATGATCCCCAATATTAAATTCCACGTCCTTCCGATGAAGATCCGCATAACTCTTTTATCGATCCTGTGCCGTTTGTATACGTTGTCGAATCATTTGGATCTTCTCTGTAGTAATGCGTACCAACTCTGGTCCCAACAATGTTGCTTCACCCATCTTGTCCCAGCATACTGGAGAACGACATTTTCTTCCATACAATGCCTCGAATGGAGCCACACCTATGCTCGCCTGGTAACTGTTGTTGTAGGAGAATTCCACCAATGGTAGGTACTTATCCCAACTCCCTTTGAGATCTAGGACACAAAGTCTTAATAGATCTTCAAGAGTTTGAATAGTCCTCTCTGATTGTCCGTCCGTTTGAGGATAGTATGCCGAACTGAATCGTAAATCCGTGTCCATAGCTTTCTGCAAGCTAACCCAAAATCGTGAAGTGAATCTTGGGTCACGATCCGAAACTATGGATACTGGCATGCCATGCAATCTCACAATCTCGTTCACGTACATACTAGCAAGACGTTCAAGGGAATAAGTCTCACGTATCGGCAAAAAATGAGCGGACTTAGTTAATCTATCAACAATAACCCAAATCACATCTATACCTTGAGAAACCTTGGGAAGACCCGTAACAAAATCCATAGTAATGTGTTCCCACTTCCATTTTGGAATCTCAAGTGGTTGCAATGGACCCTTTGGTACTTGATGCTCCGCTTTTACACGTTGACAAGTTAAACATCTCGAGATAAACTCCGCGATCTCTCTTTTCATATTGCTTCACCAAAATGTATGTCGAAGATCGTGATACATTTTGGTACTCCCAAGATGGATTGCAAACGGTGTGTTGTGTGCCTCCATCATTATTCTATGCTTCAAGTCAAAATCGTTAGGAACACAAAGTCTGGAGTTGACTCGAAGTATTCCTTCTTCATCGATTCTTGCTTCTGGAATAGCACCTTCTTGCACTTTCTTCTTCATACGCATCAGCTCTATGTCCGTAGCTTGAGCAGCTTTAACTTTATCGATTAAAGTCGGTTTTACTCGTATATTTGATATCATCATGTGGGTAGTTGGAGCCTTCATCTCTATCTCCATCCTTTGCAAGTCATACAAAATGGGCCTTTGTGTTAACAACATTGCACTCGTACTCGCGTATGATCTTCTACTCAATGCGTCAGCTACTACGTTCACTTTTCCAGGATGATATTGGATGGTATGATCGTAATCTTTCAACAGCTCAAGCCAACGTCGTTGCCGCATGTTGAGTTCCTTTTGGATGAAGAAATATTTGAGGCTTTTATGATCCGTATAGATCTCCACTTTCTCCCCATACAGGTAGTGTCTCTAAATCTTCAACGCGAAAACGACTGCTGCCAACTCCAAATCATGAGTAGGATAATTCCTCTCATATTCTTTAAGTTGTCGTGAGGCATAGGCTATGACTTTCCCATGTTGCATGAGAACATATCCTAACCCTTTGCCTGAAGCATCGCTGTAGATAACAAATCCATCCGAACCAGATGGTATTGTCAGAACAGGTGCCGAAATGAGTCTCCTCTTGAGTTCTTGGAAACTCTTCTCGCATTCCTCACTCCATACGAATTTTGTATCTTTCCGAGTCAGCTGAGTTAACGGAGTAGCGATTCGAGAAAATCCTTCCACAAATCTCCGATAATAACCAGCTAAGCCCAGAAAGCTACGTACTTCGGTTACCGACTTCGGTTACTCCCAACTTTGTACGGCTTCAATCTTCGTCGGGTCGACAGATACTCCATGTTTTGACACCACGTGCCCAAGGAATACTACTTCCTCAAGCCAGAACTCGCATTTCTTCAGTTTGGCATATAGCTTGTTTTCACGAAGCCTTTGCAATACCAGCTTCAAATGGCGCTCATGATCTTCACGACTTTTGGAATAGATAAGGATGTCATCAATAAAGACGACAACGAACTGATCTAAATATTCTTTGAATATACGATTCATCATATCCATGAAAGCAGCAGGAACATTAGTCAATCCAAAAGACATTACTAAGAATTCATAATGCCCGTACCGAGTTCTGAAGGCAGTCTTTGGAATATCCTCAGTTTTAATCTTCAGCTGATGATATCCAGAACGAAGGTCGATCTTTGAAAAGAATTGTGTTCCTTGTAACTGGTCGAACAGGTCATCAATGCGAGGTAGCGGATACCTATTCTTGATAGTGACATGATTCAATTCTCGATAGTCGATACAAAGTCGCATACTCCCGTCTTTCTTCTTTACGAATAAAACAGGAGCACCCCAAGGAGACGTACTAGGATGAATAAAACCGATGTCCAACAACTCCTGTAGTTAGACTTTTAACTCCTGAAGTTCAATAGGAGTCATTCGATATGGAGTTTTAGAAATGGGCTTTGTACCGGGTTCAAGGTCAATAAAGAATTCAACTTCACGTTTTGGGGGTAGACCAGGAAGTTCTTCAGGAAATACATCGGGAAATTCTCTAACAATAGAAATATTATTCAAATCTGACTTGTCTTTGTTCAAATCCATAACATGGGCTAAGAAAGCTTGACATCCGTTTTTTAATAAACGAATAGCTTTGTGGCTTGATATGACAGTGACTGATTTTAGTGGTTTAGTAGTTTGAATTCGTATGACAGGTTGGTTAGGAATATGAAAACTAACAACCTTACAAAAACAATCAATTTTAGCATGATGAGTGGTTAACCAATCAATTCCTAAAATCACATCAAAAGCAAGTATCTTTAAAGAGATAAGATCAACAGGTAATGTGATAGTGCCAACTTGGATCATGCAAGATTTATAAACTGTAGATGTAATGAAGGTTTCACCCAACGGAGTTTCAACAGATAAGTTAAAGTCCAATTTCTCCGGAGTCAAGTTTAAACGTTGAGCACAAGCAGGAGAGATAAAAGAATGGGTAGAACCGGTATCTAGTAAAGTATAAACTTCGCAAGAATTCAAGATTAGCTTACCCGTGATCACCTCGTTCGGGTTTCTCGCATTTTGGCCAGTCACGACAAACTCCCTTCCAGGAACCGCTGATTTCGACTTATCCGGGACAACTTTTGGAGTAACCATCCCCGCTGAACTTGGTTTTGCTACAGAACACTCTCGAGCTATATGACCCTCCTTTCCACAGTTATAACATACCTTGGATTGTTGTGGGCAGTTTGGGCTGATATGTCCCTCTTTCCCACATTTGTAACATACGACCGGTGGTCGTTCTCCTCCCCTAGAAACAGTTGATGTTTTTGCTGACGTCTTCACGTTATCATTGTTGTACCTTCTCTTTTTGAAATCTCCTCCCGACTCGCTCCTTCTATTATCACGACCACGATTACCACCAGAGTGGTTACCGCTTTTGTTTGTCCGAATATTTTCCTCCCGGCTGGTTTTCATTGCTTCGATGACTGCCGCCACCGGTATGACCCTGGTTGTGGTCCCTCGGTTGCACATACTCATTATCTCGCTCTAATAATTAAGCCATGTTTACAACATCTGAATATAAAGAAAATTTATGAGAGATAAGATATTGCCGAATCTCGGGTTTTAAACCTCTCAGAAACATCCTTGTCATTCGTTCCTCATTCTCGACCAAATGAGGTGCAAACCTGGATAACTCTACAAACTTCGCCTCGTACTGGGACACCGTCATGTTGTTTTGTTCCAGTCTGATAAACTCCACCTCCTTCATATGACGAATACTTTCAGGAAAGTACTTGTCATTGAATAGTTTTTGAAATGTTTCCCAGGACATGTTGAGTGCGTCAGGCTGGGTACGCTTCACAGACTCCCACCAGTAGTCTGCCTCACCGCGGAACATAAAAGTGGCGAATGGAACCTTCTGTTCCTCCGTGCATCCCAAGACATCGAATATCTTGATAATTTGCTTGACCCACGTTTCCGTCATGATCGGATCCGACTTTCCCTTAAATTCTGGTGGTCCCAATTCTTTGAACTGCTTAGCTGTGACAAACCGCGCGTTGTTATCATTTCCACCCGTATTCTGCACACGAGTCTCCCTCGTCTGACTTTGCATGAACTGCAAAAAGCTCCTAAACATTCCATCATTCATCGTTTGCTCGGTAACGTTGTTTACAGGAGGAATATTGCCTTCCTGTTGCACGTTCCCCTGGGTGGTGATCAAAAGTGTCTCCACGGTCTGATTTACTCCATTATTAACGTTCTCAGCTGCCATTCTTAAATACTGCCATAAAACAAGGGTTAATAGTCATGTCATATATTATCCCTATACTCTGACCGACCAAATAAACACCAAATAAACTAAGTCAGGTCATACTAGCGAAGGAATTCCCCGTCTCTCCCCTCCTAGTTCTTGTCTCACATCTCAGCCAGGGATCATATCCCTAAGCTCTGATACCAACTATGACGCCCCCAAAATAGGTATACAACACCCATTCTGAGTCGCCAAATACATGGTATAGAAAGCAAACTACAACTTCAATAATACAATTGTCGTGTAAAATACGACAACACATACTGTGAGTTTAAATATAAATATTGTCTTCTAGACAATATCCACACTCAAATAATTCCTCAATACAATTATTCAAACACTATTTTACAGAAATAGTGAGGACTGCTAAAACATCTTTCTAGAACCATCACTCCATACCCCGACTAGATCCTGCTATGTTCTCACCTCAATAATACAATTGTCGTGCAAAATACGACAACACATACTATGAGTTTAAATACAAATATTGTCTTCTAGACAATATCCACACTCAAACAAGTCCTCAATACAATTATTCAAACACTATTTTACAGAAATAGTGAGGACTGCTAAAACATCTTTCTAGAACCATCACTCCATACCCCGACTAGATCCTGCTATGTTCTCACCTCCTGAGAAGAAAAATAGAACAAAAAGGAAAAGGGTGAGCTCAACTAGCCCAGTAAAGAATATTATGACTAAGATAATATAAACAAATTATCATTAGTCTTCAACAGGGAAAAATCTGATAGAATATAATCGACAACAAGTTTTAGACCAACAACTGCAGCGGAAACAACAAACCATTAGAAGAGTCAAGTAGAGAAAGAATTCTACTATCTTCTAAGATTTAAAAGTCCATCATCAATATTTTATCCCTGTAACATCAATTAATAATCATCTTTATCCAAATATTCATCTTTGCACTACAGGCCAAAGATATTCATTTGTATCACCTGTCAGTCATGTTCATCTCAACACCTGTTCATCTTTGCACTACAGGCCAATGATATTCATCAAGTAATCATACATCTTTGCACTACAGGCCAAAGATATCCAGTAATATCATCATTTAGGACTGAGGATGATGAAAAATATCTTGAAGAGAACGAATCCAGTGAGACAGAAGGACAAATATTAGGGATTCGTATAACAGTTTATCCAAGATCAATAATACTTCATAATAATCAATTGTGAAGCAGAATTCAAAAATAAAGATCAAAACATGGATACAATCAAAGATAGTAACCATAATAGACATCTTGGACAAAAAGAGAAAATTTTATTTTTCGGTGAATAGTGTCGTATTCGTGAATAGTACCGTATACGTGAATAGTAATTCCGACACAAAAAGTTTCAAATTTGATAAAAACTCATATCAATATTTCAGCATAATGATATTGAATAAAATAATATCATTAAGAAGAAAATAATATCCCTTACCTCAAGATATCAGTACTTCTAGTCGGAATACCGGTATAAGGCTGAAAGAAACTTGCTCTGATGAATAGAAACTCTCAAAGTATCTAAATACTCACAAAATACACTCAATAATTGTAAGACCCCGAATTTTATGAAATAAAAGTATTCAATTTTTCTTATAATTACTAGTCAGTAAATGGTTAAATTGATAAAAGTTTAAACTTATGGGTAAAATATGAATTTTTTTTCAAAATAAGCAAGTGGTTATAAAATAATCATTGTTGTCGGGGAATATTCGTTTGGTCGTGGAATATTCTTTCTGTCGGAGAATATTCGTACGACGGCGCAGCTATTTGTGGGCCCCATAACGAATAACTGTCGGGTGAAGAAAAACGACAAATTTGAGTTTTTACAAATAACGGCGTAGTTGTTATCGTTAATACTGTTGAAATACCCGGTGGTTAAAATACAGTAATACGCGTTATTGCACAGTAGCACACGGTATTGCACAGTATTTTTGAAATTATTGATTCTTACGTAAGAAGGCACTACTCAATAATTGTTACAGTAATTACTGTTCAATATTTTATTTTATTGATTCAATAATTGCTACGTTGAAATTTTATATTATTGTTGTTCAATAATTGTTGCTGCACAGTATTTTCCATTATCAGATCAATAATTCATATTATTTGAATAGTATTATTAGATAGCATTATTGGCAATGTCTAGAAAGTTCTGTCTAAGGAGAGGTTTGGTCATCTAATTGCGCGCTAGTAAGGAGAAATCCTTATTGGAAAGCCCCCTCTTTCCTGGGAACGGCCTGGTTGTCATAAATGTGATTCTGTAATATTATTTGTGAATAATTAATTATTGATTTATATGATAAGAAAATATTTATTTTATGTGGATATAAATGAGGGATATATTTTTGTGGTTAAAATGAAGGAGTTAATGTTGAGGTTTTTATCAGTATTTTTATCGAAATGAAGGTATTAAAAATCAGGGTTTTTGAGATATTTTGCGGGGGTTATAATTTTTAATCCGACCGTTGGATCGTAGTAATATTTGGATATGTTATACATATATAAGTTGAGTATATGTCCACAAATTTTGAACCGTTAAAAATGAATGTATGATTTGTTATGAATTTTACGAGATGACTGGTTCAGAAATTGTTGAATTTTCGGAGTTTATCATTTTGGTGGAAAATTCTAGAATTGGTGGGCCCCACTTGTGGTTGGTGAAGAAATGTGCTGAATTATATTTCAAATGTGGTGGGTGGGAATAGTAGCAGGTAAAGCCATCAGGTTGCAGGTCAAACCTACCAAAATTTTCCTATAAATAGAGGGCTAAGTTAGAATTGAAAATCACACCAGAAACATAAGCTTTCTCTCTTTCTCTCTCTAGATTATTGAGTGTATTTTGTGAGTATTTAAATACTTGGTGAGTTGCTATTCATCAGTGCAAGTTTCCTTCAGCCTTATACCGATCAGAAGTACTGCTCTTTTGAGGTAAGGGATAGTAAGGGATATTATTTTCTTCTTAATGATATTATTTTCTTCAATATCATTATGCTGAAATATTGATATGAGTTTTTATCAAATTTGGAACTTTTTGTGTCAGGGGTTACTATTCACGTATACGGCACTATTCACGTATACGGCACTATTCACGAATACGGCACTATTCACCGAAAAATAAAATTTTCCCTTTTTGTCCAAGATGTCTATTATGGTTACTATCTTTGATTGTATCCATGTTTTGATATTTATTTTTGAATTCTGCTTCACAATTGATTATTATGAAGTATTATTGATCTTGGATAAACTGTTATACGAATCCCTACTATTTGTCCTTCTGTCTCATTGGATTCGTTCTCTTTAAGATATTTTTCATCATCCTCAGTCCTAAATGATGATATTACTGAATATCTTTGGCCTGTAGTGCAAAGATGTATAATTACTTGATGAATATCTTTGGCCTGTAGTGCAAAGATGAACAGGTATTGAGATGAACATGACCGACTGATGATACAAATGAATATCTTTGGCCTGTAGTGCAAAGATGAATATTTGGTTAAAGATGATTATTAATTGATGTTACAGGGATAAAATATTGATGATGGACTTTTAAATCTTAGAAGATAGTAGAATTCTTTCTCTACTTGACTCTTCTAATGGTTTGCTGTTTCCGCTGCAGTTGTTGATCTAAAACTTGTTGTCGATTATATTTTATCAGATTTTTCCCTGTTGAAGACTAACGATAATTTGTTGTATATTATCTTAGTCATAATATTCTTTACTGGGCTAGTTGAGCTCACCCTTTTCCTTTTTGTTCCATTTTTCTTCTCAGGAGGTGAGAACATAGCAGGATCTAGTCGGGGTATGGAGTGATGGTTCTAGAAAGATGTATTAGCAGTCCTCACTATTTCTGTAAAATAGTGTTTGAATAATTGTAATGAGGATTTATTTGAGTGTGGATATTGTCTAGAAGACAATATTTGTATTTAAACTCACAGTATGTGTTGTCGTATTTTGCACGACAATTGTATTATTGAAGTTGTAGTTTGCTTTCTGTACCATGTATTTGGCGACTCAGAATGGGTGTTGTATACCTATTCTGGGGGCGTCACAGTTGGTATCAGAGCTTAGGGATATGATCTCTGGTGGAGATCGGGGAATATAACTAGGAGGGGAGAGATGCGTAAATCCTTCGCTAGTGTGTCCTACCTAAGCTTATTTGTTGGTTAGTCATAATATTGGGATATTATGTGATATGTTAATTTGTTTAATTAACCCTTATTTTATGGCAGTATTTGAGAATGGCAGCTGAGAATGCTAACAATGGAGTGAATGAGACTGTGGGGATACCTCTAATCACTAACCATGATAATGTGATGTCAGACGAAGAAGGAATTAGAGATATCTATGTGGTGAGTGAAGAATTGATAGTTGCACCCGAGATAGTCGCAGAGGTAACAGCTGAGACTGAGGAAGAAGAGGAAGAAGAAGTACCAGAGGAGAGTTTATTAGAGGTATTATATGATCAAAATGTAGAATTTCAAAATCGTATTCATGAGTTAGAAGAGCAGGCAGAAGAACGACAGGCGGTCGTGGAACAAAAGGATGCAACAATTCAAGCTTGTGTTACCCGATATGTGATGCTTGAACAGAAGCATTCTTTGACAGAGTATAAGATGATAAAAATGGAATCTGAGCTGAAAGAAGAAAAAATTGAACGAGTGAGAATAAGTGATGCATGGGCAAAAGCCGCACGACACGTGGATATTGTGGAAAGAGATGTTCGATCTAAGAAGGCTAAAATAGATGATATGAATTTCTCTTTTTGGAAAGCAATTGGGAGAACCCAACATCGAGTTTTGAATTACCCTGTACATAGCGGTCAACCTGAATCCGATATGGATCGAAGATTGATGATTCAGATCATGAATGAGGAGTACGAAGAGGCAGTTGAGGGAGGAATATGTCCTATAGAAAGGTATATTCCAACGGTAATGATGACGCCAAATGCTGCTCCAGACAAGTCAAAGCCGAGTAGTTCGAGGGATGGCGGTTGTCATGACTTCCCAACAAATGAGGAACCCAAATGAAGTTATCATGGGAGATGAGCAATGGAGAAATCATGATGATCTGAGAGATAGAATCTGAAATGGAAGTAAGGTATTCTCAACTCTTCGAAATACCAGGTACGTAAATTTCGGGGACGAAATTTCATAAGGAGGGGAGATTGTAAGACCCCGAATTTTATGAAATAAAAGTATTCAATTTTTCTTATAATTACTAGTCAGTAAATGGTTAAATTGATAAAAGTTTAAACTTATGGGTAAAATATGAATTTTTTTTCAAAATAAGCAAGTGGTTATAAAATAATCATTGTTGTCGGGGAATATTCGTTTGGTCGTGGAATATTCTTTCTGTCGGAGAATATTCGTACGACGGCGCAGCTATTTGTGGGCCCCATAACGAATAACTGTCGGGTGAAGAAAAACGACAAATTTGAGTTTTTACAAATAACGGCGTAGTTGTTATCGTTAATACTGTTGAAATACCCGGTGGTTAAAATACAGTAATACGCGTTATTGCACAGTAGCACACGGTATTGCACAGTATTTTTGAAATTATTGATTCTTACGTAAGAAGGCACTACTCAATAATTGTTACAGTAATTACTGTTCAATATTTTATTTTATTGATTCAATAATTGCTACGTTGAAATTTTATATTATTGTTGTTCAATAATTGTTGCTGCACAGTATTTTCCATTATCAGATCAATAATTCATATTATTTGAATAGTATTATTAGATAGCATTATTGGCAATGTCTAGAAAGTTCTGTCTAAGGAGAGGTTTGGTCATCTAATTGCGCGCTAGTAAGGAGAAATCCTTATTGGAAAGCCCCCTCTTTCCTGGGAACGGCCTGGTTGTCATAAATGTGATTCTGTAATATTATTTGTGAATAATTAATTATTGATTTATATGATAAGAAAATATTTATTTTATGTGGATATAAATGAGGGATATATTTTTGTGGTTAAAATGAAGGAGTTAATGTTGAGGTTTTTATCAGTATTTTTATCGAAATGAAGGTATTAAAAATCAGGGTTTTTGAGATATTTTGCGGGGGTTATAATTTTTAATCCGACCGTTGGATCGTAGTAATATTTGGATATGTTATACATATATAAGTTGAGTATATGTCCACAAATTTTGAACCGTTAAAAATGAATGTATGATTTGTTATGAATTTTACGAGATGACTGGTTCAGAAATTGTTGAATTTTCGGAGTTTATCATTTTGGTGGAAAATTCTAGAATTGGTGGGCCCCACTTGTGGTTGGTGAAGAAATGTGCTGAATTATATTTCAAATGTGGTGGGTGGGAATAGTAGCAGGTAAAGCCATCAGGTTGCAGGTCAAACCTACCAAAATTTTCCTATAAATAGAGGGCTAAGTTAGAATTGAAAATCACACCAGAAACATAAGCTTTCTCTCTTTCTCTCTCTAGATTATTGAGTGTATTTTGTGAGTATTTAAATACTTGGTGAGTTGCTATTCATCAGTGCAAGTTTCCTTCAGCCTTATACCGATCAGAAGTACTGCTCTTTTGAGGTAAGGGATAGTAAGGGATATTATTTTCTTCTTAATGATATTATTTTCTTCAATATCATTATGCTGAAATATTGATATGAGTTTTTATCAAATTTGGAACTTTTTGTGTCGGGGGTTACTATTCACGTATACGGCACTATTCACGTATACGGCACTATTCACGAATACGGCACTATTCACCGAAAAATAAAATTTTCCCTTTTTGTCCAAGATGTCTATTATGGTTACTATCTTTGATTGTATCCATGTTTTGATATTTATTTTTGAATTCTGCTTCACAATTGATTATTATGAAGTATTATTGATCTTGGATAAACTGTTATACGAATCCCTACTATTTGTCCTTCTGTCTCATTGGATTCGTTCTCTTTAAGATATTTTTCATCATCCTCAGTCCTAAATGATGATATTACTGAATATCTTTGGCCTGTAGTGCAAAGATGTATAATTACTTGATGAATATCTTTGGCCTGTAGTGCAAAGATGAACAGGTATTGAGATGAACATGACCGACTGATGATACAAATGAATATCTTTGGCCTGTAGTGCAAAGATGAATATTTGGTTAAAGATGATTATTAATTGATGTTACAGGGATAAAATATTGATGATGGACTTTTAAATCTTAGAAGATAGTAGAATTCTTTCTCTACTTGACTCTTCTAATGGTTTGCTGTTTCCGCTGCAGTTGTTGATCTAAAACTTGTTGTCGATTATATTTTATCAGATTTTTCCCTGTTGAAGACTAACGATAATTTGTTGTATATTATCTTAGTCATAATATTCTTTACTGGGCTAGTTGAGCTCACCCTTTTCCTTTTTGTTCCATTTTTCTTCTCAGGAGGTGAGAACATAGCAGGATCTAGTCGGGGTATGGAGTGATGGTTCTAGAAAGATGTATTAGCAGTCCTCACTATTTCTGTAAAATAGTGTTTGAATAATTGTAATGAGGATTTATTTGAGTGTGGATATTGTCTAGAAGACAATATTTGTATTTAAACTCACAGTATGTGTTGTCGTATTTTGCACGACAATTGTATTATTGAAGTTGTAGTTTGCTTTCTGTACCATGTATTTGGCGACTCAGAATGGGTGTTGTATACCTATTCTGGGGGCGTCACAATAATCTAGAGAGAGAAAGAGAGAAAACTTGTTTCTGGTGTGATTTTCAATTCTAACTTAGCCCTCTATTTATAGGAAAATTTTAGTAGGCTTGACCTACAACCTGATGGCTTTACCTGCTACTATTCCCACCCACCACATTTGAAATATAATTCAGCACATATCTTCACCAACCACAAGTGGGGCCCATCAATTCTAGAATTTTCCATCAAAATGATAAACTCCGAAAATTCAACAATTTCTGAACCAGTTATCTTGTAAAATTCATAATAAATCATACGTTCATTTTTAACGGTTCAAAATTTGTGGACATATACTCAACTTATATATGTATAACATATCCAAAAATTATCACGATCCAACGGTCGGATTAAAAATTATAACCCCCGTAAAATATCTCAAAAATCCTGATTTTTAATACCTTCATTCCGACAAAAATACGGAAAAAAACCTCAACATTAACTCCTTCATTTTTAACCACAAAAATATATCCCTCATTTATATCCACATAAAATAAATATTTCCTTATCATATGAATCAATAATTAATTATTCACAAATAATATTACAGAATCACATTTATGACAACCAGGCCGTTCCCAGGAAAGAGGGGGCTTTCCAATAAGGATTTCTCCTTACTGGCGCGCAATTAGATGACCAAACCTCTCCTTAGACAGAACTTTCTAGACATTGCCAATAATGTTATCTAATAATATTATTCAAATAATATGAATTATTGATCTGATAAATGAAAATACTGTGCAGCAACAATTATTGAAACAACAATAATATAAAATATCAATGCAGTAATTATTGAATCAATAAAATAAAATATTGAATAATAACTACTGTAACAATTATTGAGTAGTGCCTTCTTACGTAATAATCAATAATTGGTACAATACCGTGTGCTACTGTAATTTAACCACCGGGTATTCCAACAGTATTAACGGTAACAACTACGCCGTTATTTATAAACAACTTATACTTGTCGTTTTCTTCATCCAATCGCTTTTCGTTATGGGGCCCACACAAGGCTGCGTCGTGGTACGAATATTCCCCGACAGCAAGAATATTCCACGACCAAAAGAATATTTCCCAACAAAATGAATATTTTATAATCACTTGCTTATTTTGCAAAATTTGCACATTTCACCCATAACCAAAGTATTATATCAAATTAACCCCTTATTATTCACAATAATATTTAGAGAAAATTTGATTTTATTCATTAATAAGTCGGGGTCTTACATTAACAACCAAGTTCCATATAACTAATAACTAAATTCTTCAAAAATTGGTGATATTCAATGTCATTCCATCAAAAAGTAAACAATAAGTTGATTGCATTTCACCACAAAAATGCCAATAAGTTCACAGATAATCATCAAGCTACATAATGAAGCAGAACAATGTACACAAAGTGTTATGCTTTCTGCTGCTGAACATAGCAGCATAACAACCTTCACAGCAGCACAACAATAAACAATACCAACACTTTTGAGCGTAGAACCTGTTCATACCAGTGAAATCATGTTCAACAGCACAACAACTATAGACAAACTGAAAACATATATAGGATTATAGTGAAATCGTAGACTATAAACCATGTTGTAAACTATAAATAGACTGCAACGCACAAATTGAAATCATAGAAAATAAACAATTTATAAAAATTCCCATCAAACTTGGATATGAGTAAAATGACAAATATAATAAACTGCACGTGCTCTCAGTACGAATCTCGGAAGTTATTAAGAGGCTGTTTGCAAATCTTTATTAAGAGTCATTGTCTAGGTCTAAGTTAAGTTGTCTAGAAATCTTTATTTCCTGCCATTCCAATTCTGTTATTTTAGATAACAGTATTTCAAATGGTGCTGAACCACAAACTGCACCAAATTTGTAAAGAACAATTTTTTAAAATATTATGGAAACAGGATTAGGAAAATGAATTCAAACAGAGTCCTCTTCTAAAATTTCCAGGTTTGCAAAGATTGTTATTATTGATGAAATGAACTTCTAGTTGCAACAGTGCATTAGGATCAAAACAAGCATAAAATATAAGATGAAGAACTCACAATTTTACCCTCAACTCGAACTTCTTTGCAATCTCCTTTTCGTACAAACACTTCAGACTGCCCGGGGAAATACATTAAAGACAGAGATTTAGATCTAATTCTAACAAAAGATCATGAAAAAGAACTAATTAATTGCCCATCTTATCTCATTGGAGAATAAGACAAAGTTGTAAGACCCCAACTTTTATAAATAAAGAATTAATTTTCTATAAATATTATTTTGAATAATAAGGTGTGGATTTGATATAATGTTATAGTTGTGGGTAATATTTACCAATTTTGTAAAGTAAGCAAGTTGTCATAAAATATTCGTTTGGTCGGAGAATATTCTTTTTGTCGGGGAATATCCGTACGACGGCACAATAATTGGTGGACCCCGCTACGGAATTACTGTCGAATTTAGAAAGTGACAGAAATAACTTTTTATAAAAATAACGACAAAAGTTTTATCGTTAACTGTTGAAATACCCGGTGACAAAAGTATAATAATACGCGTAGTTGCATAATAGCACACGGTATTGTACAATATCTTTGATTATTGATGCTTACGTGAGAAGTCACTCAGTTTTATTCAATTATTGTCACAGTAATTGCAGCATAGTATTTCACATTATTGATTCAATTGTTGTAACAATATTTTATATTATTAAATCAATAATTAAGACGACAAAGTTATTCGTATTATTATTTACATTATTGACGATGGTCAGAAAGTTCTGTCGAGTAAAGGGGTTTGGTCACCTAATTGTGTGGCAATAAGGAGAAGTCCTTATCGGAAAGTCCTCTCTTTCCTGAGAATTATTTGGTTGTTAATATTGCGAGTTATAATATTAATGATGAATAAATGTTGTTAAAAATGTATTTTGTGAAGTCATGTGAATTGAGATAAATAGAGGGTTTTTTTTATGAAGTATTTGTTATAAATTTTGCTTATTATATGGACCCCCACTTACCCATTTTTCAAAATAATCGGGAGAAAATTATCTCAGTTTTGTTTTATATATATATATATATATATATATATATATATATATATATATATATTAAATTATATCGGGGGGGGATAAGTCACGGGAGTGACTATTATATATATATATATATATATATAAGTTTTGTTTTTTATGTAAAATAGAATATATTATATTTTATTATTTGCATAGTACTATATAGTGTTGCATAGTACTGCATAGTGTGTGCATAGTGCAGCATAGTAAAATCAAAATTCGTCTGTGAATCGGCGCATATGAATTCCACTATGCAGTCCGTGATTTTCTAAATTCAAATAGTATGTTGTCATTCTCCTATAAATAGGATACTTAGTTCAGAATTGAAAATCACACCAGAATCAGAGAATTCTTCTTTAATATTGAGCGTATTTCTTTAGAGTTTAAGGAAACTTTGAGTGTAGAAAATAGTGCAAGTTTTTCTTCAAGAATATCTCCGTCATACCAGTCAGAAATACTCTCCTTTTAAGATAAGGGGTATTATTTATTTCATATTCGGTTACGATATTATTTTTCGTATTCGTAAGAAATTTTATTTTCGTTCAATATTCGTAAGGAATATTATTTTCGTTCAATATTCGTAAGGAATATTATCTTCGTTCAATATTCGTAAGGAATATTATTTTCGTTCAACAGTTGTAAGGGATATTATTTTTGTTCAATATTCGTAAGAAATAATATTTTCTTATATACTCTGTAGTATGTAAGTAATATTATTTCGTTTCAGATTCTGAATTCTACACTCATTTTGTTAAGTATTGCTTCTATACTCCTTGAAATTAGTAGAATATCCTTGAAATTTGCGTTTCATCTAGTATATTTTTACAGAAATATTATTCTGAACATTCTTGTTCATTTTTAATCTTTTCATGATGGGGTACTATTCACGAGGTACTATTCATGGGATAATATTCACCCGAGGTACTATTCATGACAAAATTTAATTTCTTTTTTGTCAATTATTTTTGATACAATATTATTTTTGAATTTATTCCACAAAGCAGTATCATGTTTACAATTTGGACATTATTGAATTCTGGATAAATTGAATTATAAATCTTTAAAATTTATTCTTGCTCTCATTTAATTGAATTCTTATATCATTATCATTATCTTCATGCTTATATTGTGATGAAAGTCCTCATTGGCCCGTAGTGCATTGATGGACAGTTGTTGGCATGATCATAACCATTGGTGATAATAACGAATATCCTTGGCCCGTAGTGCATAGATAATTCATGGATGTGATACTAATGAATATCTTTGGCCCGTAGTGCATGGATAATTTAGTGATGTGCATTATTTATTGAGCTGTGTTACAGCGATAAAATATTGATGATGAACTTTTAAATCATAGAAGATAGTAGATATTATGCTCTACTTGACTCTTCTAATGGATTGCTTGTTCCGCTGCAGTTAGACTTGTTGTCTATTATATTCTATCAGTTTTACACTATTGAAGGTTAACGATAATTTATTCTGTATTTTCTTAGTCATAATATTCTTTACTGGGCTAGTTGAGCTCACCCCTTGTTTTCATTATTCTCTTCAGGAAATGAGAACGTAGTCGGGACTAGTCGGGGAATGGAGTGACGGTTCGAGTTGGTGGCTATAGTAATCCTCACTATTTTATAAAATAGTGTGATAATAATTGTAATGAGGACTCCATTTGAGTTTGGATATTGTCTACAAGATAATATTCGTGTTAAAACTCTCAGCTACGTTTTGTCGTATTGTATAAATTAAATTTGTATTTAATTTCTGTACCATGTATTTAGCGACTCAGAATGAGTTGTGTATACCTATTTTGGGGGCGTCACAAAAGTTAACTAGAGTTGCCTTTGTCCCAACTTCCCAATAAGGTTTGACAATTATAGAAACTTATAAATTGTAATTTCATGATTCACATCACAAGTTACTCTAACTCATATACTAACAGCCTTCAAAGGTCTAATTATAGCACTTCGAGTATGTATGTGTTAATCTAAGTTGGTTAAAATTCAATGCAATAATGACCAACAAGACTAAGTGTTCATGGTTTACAACCCCAATGACTAATAAATAGATTGCAACACAAAAACCATGCTGCAATATATAAACAGTCATGGTAACACAAAAACTGAAACCATAGACTGAAATAGACTCAAGCACAAACGAAAAGCGAGAGAATGAAGCAATAAACCTTTGGAGGAAGAGCAAAAATAGATTACAGCTATGGAGTTGCTTGAAAAATATATGTAGTTTAAAGATGAAACAAAATCATATAAGAAGAAAAAAAACAAAGTAAATCTCAGTATATGCAGTTTCTAGTGGGTTGCTTAAATCACATGAGAAATCATAGAAAATTGCAGCAACTTCAGATTTGGGAGATTAAATAGCAAACTTAGCGATTAAATGTTGATTAATTTAGTGTAGAACACATATTTCGGACACATAAGGTCAAATTTGCACAACTTATTTTTGATCTACAGTTAATTGCGAACTAGGGTTTATAAGAATTGCAAAAATTGCAGCTTTGGCTTTGCAATTAGTTTTGTTACCTTTGTTACCTTTTTCCCCAATTCTAATCTAATATGTGTCCGCTAGACATTCTAGCGGACTAAGGGATTTTTTTCACTGGTTAATCAACTAATTGGGGGCATAATTGTCTAAGATTTTCATTAACCCAGTCCGCTAGAATTTCTAGCCGACGTGGATGCAATTTAATGGAAGGTAGAGATGATATTTGTTAGTTTTTCTTATTGAAATTCCTCAAATTGGTCTAAAAACCTTTTCGTTACTCTTCCTAGTATCCAAACCACCGGAAGAAGAAGAATAACTAGCGGACATGGGTGGCATTTTTATAAATAAAAAAAATAAGTGGGACCACTCTCTTTTAATATTATTTTATTTTTTAAAAGAATCTTAAAAATGACATAGTTTTAATAAAGTTATGTTATTTAAGAGTTATGTTTTAGATCCGTTATATATATATATAGAGAGAGAGAGAGAAAGAGAGAGAGAGAGAGAGTCCAGATCTGCCGCGGACTCTATTGACGGACTAGCAAACGGACTAAAGGAAAAAAGAAACACGCGGGTCAAAAAAAGGGAAAACAGTATGAAGCAAAGACCCGGTCTCTCTCACTCTTCCCTCTCTCTCTCTCTCTCTTAGTGACCTTTCCCTCCCCCTCTAGCGAGCAGAAGACTCCCTCACTCGCGTTTCAGCCAATAGTCGAAGCTTCACATTCAGAAGACTCCCTCTCGCAAACCCAATCTGTGACACCCCCAAATCCGGGTACTTCGATTTCACAGGATTTGGTGTTCACTGTACAAATATCATCTGTCTATCTACCCATAAAAATGTAAACCATGCAATAGATAGAAATAAAATCTTCCCCTTAAGGGTTACAACATCCGAATAATAATACAAATCTCAGGTTAAACTAACCTTAAACATCTGTGCGGAAATATAAACAATAAGTCTTAAACAACATCATTAAATCAAGTCTAAACATAAATACATCATCAATAAAATAACAAGTCTTCATCACTTGCTAACTTTGCACTTGCCTTTACTAGTGGAAGGTTCATCGGTTCTTTTGTTCTTAACTGCAATGTTATTAATAAGCAAGAGTGAACACTATTGCTCACAAGTATAACAATGACATAATAGTATAATAACATGCGAGTGAATCAAAAACATCTGAATAAAAGCTCAACTTTTGAATCAAGAATGAATAACAATAATCAAAAGATTTCTGAGGGTCATAAGACCTTGAACTATGTCATAGGTTAACAAGGGTTATACTTGAAACCTTTAACAGTCATAAGACTATGGACCATTCTTCTCGTACTTAGGGGAATCAGCCCTTAGTACCATACTATGCACAATATCTCAACGCTAAAGCGTAAATAATCCCCTATACAAGGTTGTTCATCTCAGTTTGACATTCGAGTCCGCACCAAAAGAAGTTTGGTTTGGATAATTCATCAAGGGTTCTGAAATTTAGAATGCTCATCAACTATGGGCTAGTTGAATCATTAAGGGTTCACTAGTCTAATAAGGTTCAACAATAATGATATTCAATTTGAATAATAATCTCAAAAAGTATACAATAAGACAATTATTGTATAACTGAATCATGCTTTGAAAAGATAATCAATCTTTAATATAACATTTGAACTTGAATAATAGTAATGATAATTTACTCGAGGTAAATAATAAACTTGAACAATAATGACAAGTAGGGTTAGGAAACTTGCCTCGTGCGTAGATTACTTAACTAAGCACGTTCTTTGAATTTAATCCTACATACCATTCACATCCACAATACCAGTTAATTATAACTTAACTAATCATCATAAACTCATTGTCTTTGTCTACTTTGATTATTGACTATACTTGGTTAATTTACCACTTTGTCACATAATTTATACCTCATGAATAACAAGCTAATTATGCATTCATTAATTCGATCCACAAGCAATTATGTTATGGATGTGCTAAGAATTTAATTTAACATCTCATAATATGCCTAACAAAATTTTTTTTATAATCATTAGACTAAGTTGCTAACACCTTTCCATACTTGAATGCTAAAAAAAATATTTTCTGGACATTCTGCTAAGTGGCGCTGCGGCGCCACTTTTGTATTGAGTCTTGGCGCTGCGGCGCCGTGGCGCTTCGGCTTGGTACTTGGCGCTGCGGCGCTGTGGCGCGAGAAATGAACTCGGAGTTGGCGCCGCGGCGCGAAACCCCAGACTCTGAATTTCGAGTTCGCGACAAACACATAATTCAGCGAAATCAACACTTTTTAAACACTAATTTCACCAATTTCCACATACCCACATGTTATAATTTATACATAATCATTACCCAAGCACTTATAGAGCAATTTTAACCCACTAAAACACATAATCACATAATTAAAACATAAAATTTTCTACTGTTCTTGATGTTCTTGAAGTTTTTAACATAAATCATAAAAATTGACACTACGGATTCGTTATAACACCGAATCCGTTCATTTAAACTTTGGTCTCTTCGCATCAACATGCACAATAATATACGAGTGTAAATTTTACAAAAATATTTATGTTTGGCACACTAAAATTATGTATAAGGGCCATAAGGCCAAAAACCCAAACTCTGTGAATTTTGAAATAACAAGTCATCGTATAACGACATGTTTTATAATACTGATGATATGGTTTACATAATATATATAATTAAACACGATTTGATAACATCTTAACCCATATAATCACATAAGCCTTACAAATTCCCATCATAAAACTTTACAGTACTTGAAAACCATTTGTATAAAAAACTTAAATACGTAAAAGTAGAAATTGGGTTTGGGAGAAATTATCCAGAGTATAATCTAGAGGAGATGAGTAAATATAACAATTCCTTTCTCAGATACTACTTCAATCACAGGGTTTTCCTTCCACAACTTCTCTGAATTCTCTCTGACTCACAAATACTCTCCTTCTCTGTTTTTAGACTTAGAAATAATAAGAAAGAAATAAAGAACGTCGTATTGTTAAAAAAGAAAAGTCTGATCCGCGTTGGTGGTCAGTTACCCAGTCATGGATTAACTGGCCCCAACTCCCTTTAGTGTCATGTTTGGCTAGTTAGAATAGGTTTTAAAAACCATTTAATTTAATAAAGCTTTATCATATAATTTAATAAATGTCACACCCAATTGCACAATAATTCATATATCTTATTTAATATAAATAAAATATAATAACTTCTCATAAATTTACATAGTCATATATTTAATGTTCTCATAAATAAATAATGTCAAATTATTAATTCTCTAATTAATAATTAAATTAATTTAAATAACATTAGGCTTATTAAATATTTCTTTTAATACAATAAGCTCACATAATGACCTACTTCGAATAATAATTATTCTCTACATTAATTTAATAAATGTAACGCATATAATTAAATTAATCTACCACATTTGCATCAAATAATTATTTAATCCAATAATTAAATCATCGAAAAAAATATTTATTTAATTCAATAAATATTAAAATCAAATTACAAAATTCTCGTTCGTCACACAATCTTTTGATTCTCTCTTCCCATATGAAATTTGCGATTCTCCGAACCCCTTTCCCTGATTCTCTCTCAAAACCCCTTTCAATTGCCGGTTTGAAGCTAGGGTTTGCATCATAGAAGCAGCAAATTATCCTACTGATCCTGAAGCAGACGAGGTAACACTGCTGCTCTTCACAGTGCCTCTAAAATCAGTATATCAACGTAGCATAACTATGTTGCAAAGTATAAATTGCTTCCTGTATATATACTTTCTACTTTGTTTATTTTTATTTTTATTTTTGGGCATTACTTATATCTGTACTAATTTGCTTTTTATTTGCTTTTTGCTATGTTTATACTGTGACAAAAGGAAACAAGAGTACAAGACTATGTATGCTAACTTCAGTTAATATTTGAGTAGCACTTGCCTTTTTAACCTTTTTACATACACTGTAAAATTGTGGTAATGATATATTATAACCACTTGAATGATTGTTAGCATTAATCCCTTATATAAGACAAAAATTGTTTTGTCGTTACCTACTAGAATGTCATTATAGCCATGGTGTTTATTCAATGTGTCGTACAATCTTCTACATTTTAAATTAATTTGTGTTCTGATCCATGTAAGTTCAGATGGATGGACTTCATATATGGGTTTGAAGATGAAACAACATCGTATTGCATTGTAAAGTACGCGGTGACTTTTGCTTAATGTAATGCTGTTTTCATTTTGTATATCTAAATGCAGTTGCTCTGTTTAAGATTTCATGTTTAGAGTTCTTAATTGGTTGACTGTTTTCCTATTTTCGGCATTTATTTAGAGATTTACAATTTTGCATACGGACGCCGTATGGAACAACCAAGTGCATTATCTGCAAGCAGCAGGTACACCAAGAAGGCAAGTACTGTCATACTTGTGCTTACACTAAAGGTATTAGTTTACTTCTAAACTACTACTTGAGCACATACATTAAGTTACACAGAAAGTTATACTTGTTTGCTGATATTGATTTGTTATCTGTAATCAACTTTCCTCATTTGTATTGGATACTGAAAAGTGCATTATTACTATCACTTTTTTGGCAGTTCTGAGTAACTAGAAGATTCAAATGGAAGCAATGCTGAGATTTTGGAATGGACCTTCTTCCTATTTTAATTCAGGTTATATCCTGATGTTGTTGATGTGGCTGGGCTACTGCTGCTGTTGCTGGGCTATTGCTGCTATTATTTGATTCATTTGTAATCATGTCATCTTAGCACTCTTTATGTCTTTCGTGTCAATCTTTATTTTTGGATTTCTAGTTGTGTAAGGAGGTCTTTCGTGTCAATCTTTAATTTTGGATTTCTAGTTGTGTAAGGAAATTATGTACTTGAATAGTGTCTTTTCATAGTATTAATGGTTATGCTATTAAACAAAGTTGTAATGTCCGTTTGTTTAGTTCGAAAGATTTATACAGGTGGTCCGGAAAAGCAACTAAACAAATTCATGATTAGCAGTACTACGCCAGCCGCTCAGATACAACTCCACCTGCTTCTATGGCTGAAATAGAGATAAAATAGCAATAACTAAGGGGAAAATAATTATCTCCCATTTACAATTATCTTAGGCTGAAACCTAAGATTCTTCTCTTTAAAAATGAATGCCTAGAAAAAGATAAATATAGATAGTTTATTTAGATAGTACTGCCAATTCCTCCACATGAAATGAATACCAATGAATGTTTTCTTAAAGGCATCTTAAAGAATGAAGCAAAGTTCCTTAATTTAACGTACTATTACTGTAAAACCAACATAGTAATAAATCTCATTCAATACCTATAAATCCACCAATCTCATACATAACGTGTTGGTTAAATAATGAAAATTATCAAAATTACAACCGATTTAATAACATAAACAACAACACCGCATACATAACATTAACAATTATGACAAATCGTTGAGTTAGCTGCAATTGACGCATTTCAATATTCACCATCGCTAATTCGTTGGAGTCGTTAGTATTCGTTGGATGAATTGTTACATTTAAACGCTCGGATGTGTCCATCTGCAATCTCTCTTGATTATGCAACACTCGAACATATTCGTCACACCAGCTAATCAAGTTACCACATTGCTGCATATTTTGAGACACAATAAATTTATTCACTTGTGTAAAAAGAACAAATATACAAAAATTGCAATACAATCAAACACAAAATAGTCGAGAAATGATTCTATACAATATTACTTTGGACAAGAAAGGATTATTTTATAGATGTAGACGAGAGTGTTAGGCCTAAAGACTAGTAATCCTCTACTAAATAAAAACAAAGAAAAGAAAGTGCAGGAATAAAACAAACTTGTTAATGTGCAACATGCTGACTTTTGTTATGAACAAATATGTTAACCAAAGTTTCATAAGCCTCAAGTGTTAGTCAATGTTGGCCCAAAAAACTGACTATACATGTATTCAATAAAGGTGACAGTGTCAGAGTATGACATACATTGCAAGAGAAGTTCAGAATTTAATTGACCATTTTGATCAACAATATATCTATTGTTTTGCTTTATTCAAGGTAGACTCTCTTTTCGGCACTTACATCTCACTAATTTTTCCAGCATTTTGTACTACACGTTTATATAGATCAGCAGTGAACATCATCAATAAAAGGGAGTATTCTACAGAGCCAATGTATCTCATCCCAAACAATTAAAGTTCAAAGAGTTAGTGAGAGAGAGAAGCTCATTCCAGTATACTCTTTAGAGTTTTGTATATACCCAATTGTGCTAATTATCCTGTAAGGATTATTTGGTGTATTTGGGGTTTGGATCGAGTGTTTGAGGTTCTACCCCTTCTGTATTCATAATTTCTCATAGTGAATACTTTTGACATCTTCGCCCACGGATTAAGCCTCACGCCAAACCACGTAAAATTTCCCATCTCAGTGTCTGATTAATTTCTATTTTACCACCAAATATTCTCGTGACCATTTAACTCCAATAATACTGATCCGCTCAATTCCATAATAGGAACATACCAAAAAATTCCAAAACAATCAAACACAAAATAACATAAAAAATGAGAAAAAAAAAATAAGAGCCAAAAGCAGGGATTAAAGAACTATAACTTCCAAATCAAATTCACATAATAATATCAAAAAACTCAGAAAATTATGATTGGAATTAGAAATACAAACCTAATCCAAGATAGCTAAATATATAGAGCAATTTCAATTATGCAATTTCACAATATATGCGCATCACGTACAGTACATACAAGCTAGATAAGGAAGAAAAGACTTTTTCAAATTTCTTGCATGTGGCTACTACGGCTTTGTGTGGTGGGGCTTGTAAACAGAGAACAAAATCACCAATACACTTCCCCCAAAAACAAACCCTAGATCTTTGTAGCAAAACAAACCCCAAAACAGAAATTACAAAATTAAGTAGCAATCTATACCTTCCGATTCTCTTTGTAGGAACCTTTCGCTTCCGATTTGCAACAGAACCTGGTCCAATTCCTTCTTGCCCTCCGATTTGCTTCATGCTCGCTTTGAGAGAGGGGGAGGGATAGGTCGCTTTGAGAGAGAGGGAAAAGTAAGAGAGACCGGGTCTTTGCTTCATACTGTTTTCCCCTTTTTTGACCCCCGTGTTTCTTTTTTCCTTTAGTCCGTTTGCTAGTCCGTTAATAGAGTCCGCGGCAGATCCGGAAGAGTGAGAGAGACCGAGTCTTTGCTTCATACTGTTTTCCCCTTTTTTGACCCGCGTGTTTCTTTTTTCTTTTAGTCCGTTTGCTAGTCCGTTAATAGAGTTCGCGACAGATCTGGACTATATATATATATATATAATCCGGTTCTCTCCAGCGAACTGGAAGAAGCGAACTAAGAGCGAATCGACGACGGTTTTTTCGTCGCTATAGCATAAAAAATCGACTTTCTATGCTATAGCGACGAAAAAATTGTTGCTATAGGGTGTTCAACCGGTAAAAACCGGTCTGAACCGGACCGGTACCGAACCGAACCGGTACTGAAATCGCTCAAATCTTGATGCCGATATCGGTACCGATTGGACCGATATACCGAACCGATGGTACTGGTTCGGTACTTGTTTTTATCGAAAATTAATATAATTATTATTTTTATTATTATTTTATTATTATTATCATTATTTTATTATTATTATTATTATTATTAATTATTTATTAATAATAATAAAAAATTAGAAAACCGGTACGGACTGGTCCAGTCCGATTTATACCGAACCAAAAAAACATTGAACCGAAATTGGTACCGTTTAACCGGTACATACCGGTTTTTTGTACCGGTACCGAACTGCTTGATATTTATACCGAACCGGCAGGTTCGGACCGGTCCGGTTCGTCCAAAAATCAAAAAAATCGATTTTTTTTCACACCCCTAGTTGCTATAGCCGGCTCGTTCTTATGGTCATACATAATTATATAATAATAATATATCACCCATCATATATATATAGAAACTGTATAATAATAATATATCACCCATCTTGTTAATTAAATCCTCCCTACCAAGTACCATTTCTCATGTTTACATCACGGACTTGGTTTCATCTCTCAAACTTTTTACGCCCTTAGATTTCATGTTTAACATGAATGAAAAAAAAATGTGCAAACAACTTAAAATATGCCACGCAACGCAACACTACTGATAAAATTTAAAAAGTACATTTCTGGCTCACATGACCACTACTATAATTATATATATATATATATATATATATATATATATATATATATATATATATATTTTACCTAATGCCACAAAATATATCCCAATACAGAATAAATCTATACAGGATTAATTTCAGGCGGGATTATGATTCAAAATTACTGAATTTAGATACCCGCCCGCCTTGCACAGTCGGTCCGGTCCGGTCCGGTCCATATACGTACTATAAATATATACAAACATAGATGCATATAGCCAAGCCAGCCTTGTATTGTATTATTTGATCGATGGCGGCAATGGGCAGTGCAAGATCAAGCGCGGAGCTTTCGAAACGATATCATCATTATTATTATGATACGGATGATCATAAGATCAGCAGCAGTACTAGTCCTGACAAAATGAATATTTGGGTCGAACCCAAACCCAAATCCAAAGCCACTCATGACGCTACTACTGGTAAGGTCGATGTTGTTTATTACATCTCTAAGAATGGCGACCTTCAGCATCCTCATTTCATGGAGCTTTTTCTCTCTTCTGTTCATGGTCTTTATCTCAGAGGTACATGTATATATATATACATATATTACTATCTTTAATATCCATAAAAAATAAAAAGTCAATAGATCGAATAATTGTATACATGATCCATTCTCAATAGGGCAAATTTTTTTGGGCTGAAAGAGTGTGAATGGATGAAACTTAGTAATTTAGGTAGCAAGAGTTTGAATACATTATACACTGTTGCGTAATTTTTTTAAAATACTAGTTTAAGTTATTTTTTTTCATTTTAAGTTTAACTTTTTCATAAACTTGTCCCTTTGAGTTTATCAAATTTTATTTATGTCCCTATCTATATACCTAATTTTTTTTTATCATAGGCACTACTTATTTTGTCCTCTTAATAGTTAATAGATCCGCCGCTGTACATGATCTTTGTTTCAGATGTAATGAACAGATTGAACACGCTCCGAGGTGATGGGATGGCGAATACGTACTCTTGGTCTTCCAAACGGTACTACTCCACTTTATAATACTATACTTGTTGTATGGCCATACTAGCCAAGTAATTATTCGTGATAAAGTTATTTAATTAATCATTCTTGATATGTTAATATAATTCATATAATTTAGTCTGCTCCGTAGGTATATATGTGAAATGTGAAATAGTGTCATTAGATGGTTTGGTAAACCAATAGTTTTACAAATTTAAAACTCCGACGTATCTTAGAATCTTATTCATTTAATAACAATTTATTTAACACTTTTAGAACTAAATTATGATATACTAAAAATAGCGTGGAGCGGCTTAAACATTAATAATTAAATAAATTTTTATTTTTGAAAAATAGTTAGTATAAAATTAATTTTCATCAATTAACCAATTAACCGATTCAGTATCAACTTCTCTCTGTAAGCGGACTATTTGACGATTAATTCAGGAGCTATAAAAATGGATACGTGTGGCAAGATCTGTCGGAAAACGACCTCATTCATCCGACCAACGGCAAAGATGAATACGTCCTCAAAGGAACAGAAATTCTTCCATCCTCTTCCAGCTTCAGATCATGCGAAACAGCTTTATCACGAAATCTACCGGAGACAAAAGATTCCAGCAACGACGCTACTGCTCCGGCGACCGTCAGGCCCAGAAGAAATCAGTCGTGGAGCTCATTTGATAATCCTCAAGAGTACAAAGTCTACAAGTGTGAATCCAGCCGAGGCTTCGCCGGAGCAGCCGGAATAGCCGGCGCCGGCACTGCGACGGGAGCAAGGAAAGAGAGAGGGGAACATGAGAGTACTATTGTGGAGCTGAGTAGAGAAGAAATATCACCACCTGTTTCGAATTCTAGCTCGGAGATTTTGGTAGGTATGAGTGGAATCATAGACGTTGATCGGGATTATGGTACTGGAGATAGGACGGCAAAGCAGTTAAGTGGGACCATGAAAGTTTCCAAAGTTTTGATGCAATTGATCAGCTGTGGGTCCGCTTCGATGAAGGATCTTCGGTCAATGAGAAGTCGTGGTGTCTGATTGGTGTGGTGTACGAGGAGGATTACAGAGTCATGCACTGGATCAATAAGCTTAGAAATGCTCCTAAAAAAGATAATGTTATTTCCACAATTATTTTTTTTGAAAATTGATATTTCTACGTTTTTTTTAATATTTTCACACATATGACTAATATATTAGCTAATAAAAATTCAACATATCAGCTAATATATAAGTCATATATATGAAAATATTAAAAAGTAATGTGAAAATATCAGTCCCTTTAATTTTTTTATGTCTGTTTTTTCTCTTTTTGGCACTAGTTCCACAAAATCCTTTTTCGCCTAATTGTAGAGTGAGTTCTATTTTTATGCAATCAAAAAATTTAGAAATTATCAAAATTTTCTTATAAAAAAAAATTAAGGGGTTGTTTATTTAGGACTGAATACATCTGAATGGTTGAATCGTTCAGTTATTATGTGCGTTTGTTTTGGAAAAAAATCGTCTGAATGACTGAATCGGTCAGGTGATTGAGTTAAATAGTTAAGTCAGATTTTTTTAGCTGAATGAACAGCTGAATAAAGTAAAAAAAATTATAAAAAAAAATTAACTATTATATTAAGTAATATTAAATAAATTTACAACAATTTTGAATTTTTTCAGATGGGTAAAATAATAGAATTCTATCATTCAGATGTTTCAGACATGTTAATTATCAAACAACTTTTTTCATTCAGATTCAGATTTAACTCATTCAAATTTAGATTCAAATTCATTCAGTTTTTATCAAACACTTTTTAAGAAGTTGATGTTGTATCCAAACAATTTATCCAAGTGTTTGAGGGTGTGTTTGGTAAATTTCCAGTTTTTTTAAGCTTCTAATAATTAAGTGAACAGTCACAATTACAATATTAATACGTTCATATTAATGATGAGAATTACAATAATCAAATAAAACTCGAAGACAAAATAAACTTCACATAAAATAAAATTTAATTCCACATAATTTTAAATAATTAAGATTGATGCTTAGAATAAAAAATGCAAAAATATAATTAAATAACTCCCCACATATTTTCCCCATATTATCTTTTTACTCATTCGGTATTTTCTAATAACGGAGTAAAAAGATTAGCCCAAATCATTTGGGAGCCAATTTGCTGTCTCCAAGTTCAACAAAATCTCCAAAACTCACTGCCAGAAAGGGGAAAAAAGAAAACAAAAAGTAACATACCAAAGCTTTAGCTTAGCCGGTGGACTAAGAGGTTCGAATCTTAACAGTGGTCAAGTAGGATGTGTTTTTTAAGTATATTAAATTTCGCGTTTTAAATAATTTAAAATTTAAAACTACACGAATAAATTTTTTAAGCGCATTAAAATTTTCAAACACTCCATACAAACTAAACACTATGTAACCAAATCTACATATATAGGTTTAGGTTTGTTCAACTGCCGGCATTTGCCGCGTTTGGACCTTCAAATTAGGAGTGAGCATGGTGCGGTTTGATGCGTTTTGAAGTCTAAATCGCACCCGAAACCACTTAGGTGCGGTTTGACAAATTCAAAATCGCAACCGAAACCGCTTATGATTGATGCGGTGCGGTGCGGTTTCGGTTCCAAAACCAATTGAAACAACAAAAATGTCTAAGCCTTCAATAGAATTTAACACAGAGCTCACATCGAGCAATTAACTTAGTGATAGAGTTGGCAATGAGAATTATATCAAACATAGAAGCAAAGCTCTTTCAGCCAAACATGTCAAATTCACCATCAAATCATATAACAATGAGACACATAAAATAGTTTTAACTTATAATAAAGGAATGATGCTTTAAAACTAAAACATACGCTATATAAAACAACGGAGATCATGTATTCGATAACAAGTAAGAAGGTTTATCTAGTTCCCAAAAAATTAAAAGTATATACTGGAGATATAATAAAATTTTATCTTATATATTACAGGGAGGACTTAAAGAATATAATCCTAATTGTACCTAATTTGAAAAATAATCTATTAGACTATTACTACTATAGCATAGACTTTAACCAATACATCAAGTGCTCGAACCAACGAATTTGGCCCCTCAGCTATAAGTCCCTTCAGTAACGCATCAAACAAATTCGAAATTTTAAAACTCAAATACTTAATTTTTGATTCTATAACTTCCAACAATCTTCTTTCAATTGGTGAAAAAATGACAATGCAAGACTGGTGTTTTCTTTGAGTGTTTTCAAGTGAAAATTAACTTTAGATTTTATTAGAGATAATACATATGTATACACACACATGGTGCGGTTTCGATTTTATGTGTGCGGTTTTGGCTAGTAACCAAACCAGAACCGTAAATTTGGTTATTCAACCCACCTAAAACCGCCACATACGCCGGAACCGTTGGTGCGGTTTTAATTGGTGCGGTTCGTGCGGTTTCAGTTCTAATTTAGTTACTTGCTCATCCCTACTCCAAATACACCACACTAATTTTGGTGCATAGTATCGAAATTCCAAATTTATGGGTAAAATAAATTGTGTTTAAAATAAACAATTACTAAACGAACAAAATTATTAATTATTTTTACATTTTTAAACATTCCAAATGTACTAAACACTATAAGTAACCAAACAATCTGATGCTTGCATGCTTCAAAAATACCTAAGAAGAAAAATTAAATCGCACCAAACCTGAGAATCCCTTTATGCAACATCTTCATTTGCGTACCCCCTTCACAAATAAATACCATCTTCTTCCATGTACTTTGCTTTTTAGGTTCCATTTTCATGTTCTCCTGATTGAGGTTAGTGGGTTTTGACAGCTTCGAATTTAGTGCTTCTTTTGAGTGCCAATGGGACCCATTAGAGGGTTAAAGAGAAGGAAGAAGGCAGAGAAAGGAGTTGACCAAAATGGTTCTATCACGACCCAACTCCAGCCCTTGGATTGGTGGGACGATTTCTCCAAGAGGCTCACTGGTACATACTATAATTTTACAATCTTGTTATAAGCATACGTTTTAATGATTTAGTTTGTTCTAACTTTTTCTTGATTGTTTACAATGCTATTGCTTTTACTGGGCATGCTTATGACTTATGAGAGAATCTCTTAGGTTTTCTGTGTTATCAGTGAAATTTCTTGACATGGGTCGAATCTACTTTTATGTAAATTTGTTAGTTCCTTGCTCTATTAATTGTCATGGACAACTTTTGATTTGTTAAGATATACTGCAGTTTTATCTGGCACTCTGATAAATTTAGGTATTTTATATGCTTTAGTTTTACACAAGTGCTTAATCCTAAGAAAGTAATGGTGATGAAAGATTATATGCTTAATGCATTATTGGAATCATTCCCTAAAAACCTTATGCTATGTTTGGGATTGAAGGAATGGAATGGAGGACGGAATGGAATGATTTTAAGATATTTTAAGTGTATGTTTGGTTGTTGTTGGTGGGTGTTGTCATATAATGGCAAAATTATCACATATATCCATATCCATTCCATTAAATTGATTTTATTCCACCTTCTCCACGTGGAATAAAAAACAAAAGGAATGAAATGAATTTTCATTCCATTGGAATGATTTATTCTCCAAAATAATAATCAAATACACTATTTTTATTTCATTATTTCCTCTATTCCATTCACTCAATCCAAACGTAGCACAAGTTTTTGAGGAATTGGTGACTTGGTATTTGATTTCATTCCTAAAATCAATTTTGAGTCTTCTATTAAAAGCTAGTGTTTTCCTGCTGTAGTATAGGACTCCCTGGCCTTTAGTACCTTAGCGGCGGGAAGAAAATGGTTTTCCCAGTATCTTCTGATCAGGGATGCTTAGTGGACTAATTCACCCTGTGTCTAGATTGAGGGAATGGAATGGAATGAAAAATAGTGTATTTAATGATCCTTTTGGAGTGTAAACCATTCTAATGGAATGAAAATTCATTGCATCCCCTCTTATTTTTATTCCATGTGGGAGGTGGTAGAAAAAAATACATTCCAATGGAATGGATATATGTGATAATTTTGCCATCATATCACGCCACCCACCACCACCAACAACCATACATACACTTAAAAATCATTTCATTCATTCGTCCATTCCATTCCTTCAATCCAAACGCAGCAAATTAGGTAGTGTTTGATAGCACATTGGTATGTGTTGGCTTGGTGTTTTAACTCCCAACTCTCAGAGACAGTAGGTTAACTTTTCTTTTTCCTCAATGGATTTGGGCACATGGCCATATCATTTAATTCCTATTTTGTTTGTTTGATTTGCTTATATTCTTTGGTAATGCAATAGTAATTGGATGTTTTATACTTAGCAGAACTTACAGTATTGATTTCTTATTACTATAGTATGGTTATTATAAGGAAAAAATATTCTATGGGCTATACCAAAGGAACTGTATGAGGATTTTAATGATCCCAAAAAATGATTTTTGCTAAGCGTGTTCAGCATGTAAATGATGTAATGCTATTTTAAGTTTTGTAGAGGTGGTGAATACATGCTTCTATACTTACAATCTCTTCATAAAACTTTTTCTTTGAAAATAATCAAGACTGAGGTATAACGTCATGGTTTGAAATAATATTTCTTTACGAGAATGTATTACATTAGTGCTGGCTATGATAAAATTTAAATCACAAGGATTTGAATGCAACATTTTCTTTCTCACTTATTGCTGAAACACAATAATGGACCATGACCAAACAGGGTCTCTTGCTATAATTGCTAATTTTATTAGTTTCTAGTGCAGATGAGTGATCCGACAAGTTTTGAAAATGAGAAAGAAAAATAGTCTATTTTTAGTTGCTAGATTCCTTGAAACGGATGTGGGGAATTGCACTGTAATAATTTGTGAAATTACTTTCTTGCTACACGATTTTGGACGAAGCCAGCTGGTGGGTTTCAGTTGGTGTAAGGAGCTTCACAATCTCAAAAGACTATTATGTATGTTGAGTTCAGATTTTTTCTATTAGTAGACATCTAGAAAGTACATCCTTCCCATGCAAACTTATTTCTAGTCATAATTGGTGACTGTCTTGTAGATAGTTTATAAAGGTAGTGTTTGGAGGACCATGCTACATGGTAACTTAGAAAAGAGAACAAAGTTAGTCTCTGAGGATAGAAATTGCTGGTGCAACTTTCTCTCATCATGTATGGTACCTCCTTACAAATGTTGTCTTCAAAGTTTGATACAATTAGCAATCAAGTTATTCCTGGAAGTTCTAGATGATTATGTTGAGCTTCTAGTGGAAACAGATGCACTTGGCAGAAAACTAAAGGAATTTTTAAAAGTTTTTGTTCTCAGTTTTCTTTCTCATTTCCTAAATTTTGGTTTGGCTATCAAGACCAAATATAGTATCAAAATTTTCTTAGTGAAATTATGAAAGAATAGAAAGAAATCAGTTTGTTCTTATCCCCTCTTTACCATCCAGTAAAATATAACTTTGGCCTTTTCTAGATCATGCAGGCAATGTTAAGGTTTTCCCAATTATCTTTGCCATTTTAATTAGTATTAATGGAGGCTTCAACTTCTTTCTGTTTTTGGTATTGTAGCTTCAAAATGGTTTCTCCAGAGTGGTCATAATATGATTTTGTGTACCGTTCCCTTGTTGTTTGCTCCATGAATAAGATGCAAAATGTTGTAAATTGTTGAGCATAGTTGTAACGGCGCCACGGTGAGTCATGGCAGTAGCCGACTGCCTAGATGCCTAGGCGACTACCATGGCGTCCGTACGGCGACAAGTCATTTACAATGTGCAATTTATATATTATTTATTTTACTTAACAAGTATATTGGCAATAAAATTTCATATACATTAAAGTCCAAAATATAACACTATGGAATAACATTAAAAACACAATTATGTAAATATTTAGCAATAACAATCTAAAAATAAAGCAGATAAATTGTACCATTATAAACCACATCAAGTAAATAAATGTTACATATCAATGCATAAAATGTAAAGTGTACATAAATAAATTATAAATAAATACATATATATATATATAATAATATTATTATATATATATTAATATATTAATAATATTTATATATTTATAATTTAATAATAATATTTATAATAGTTTATATTTATTATTATAATTTATAATTATAATAACTATATTTATAATTATCATTTATAATTATAATTATTTATTATATATATAAAGACCCAACAAATGAAAGAAGGCTAACGAAGAAAAAAAAAATTGACACCCTGTTACTATATTATCAGACAGTGACATCAATCTTGTCCATTTAACAGAAATCATACTTATCAGACAGTGATAAGTAGTCGGTATAAACAAAAAGAAAAAACTATATCCAAGCAGCCGACCAGTAAGAAGAAAAAGGTGAAGAAAAAAAAAACGAAAAAAAACGAAGAAGACGTAGCTGGTAGTCGTCGATCGTAGTTGCCTCGTCGATCGGAGTTGCCTCGTCGATCTGAGTCGCCGATCGTTGTCTCTCGCTCGGTCGCAGCCCAGTCAACTTCGCTTCTCTCTCTCTCTCTCGGTTCTCTCGACTTCGAAGTTGGATGATTGATCTTCTGTTCTCTGAATCGATTGTCGATCGAGTGGCTAGGTTTGGCTTTCCTACAATCACTGGTTTAGCTTTCCCTGCGACGTCGTTTTTTTTAAAACCCAGTTTAAATTTGGGTTGACCTATGAAACCAAGTCGCTCGACCAACTTGGTAGTCGCCCAAGTCGTCACCTGGTTGTCCAAGGCGACGCCTTTGTTTTTCAGTCGCTCGCCTTTCACCTAAAAACTAAGTCGCGCACTCGCCTTTTCATCTCAGACCGACTGGACGACTTGACGTCGCCTAGGCAACGCCTTAACAACTATGCTGAGTAGATCTTATTTGTTTAGGTACGCGGTACAAATACGGTTACGTGGTGCACTATATTGTTAAAACACAGCACGCTAGGGTGTCTTTATATATAAGTTCTTTTACAAATTCTCATAGAAGTAAATGAAATAAGCCTAAGTCTTATAGAAAATTTTTAGTTGAATCAACAAGTTGGTTGTTTAATGATAGTTTAGGATAAATATATTGTTTGTGTATCCAATATTAAGTTAGAAATTTGATATTGGTGCAACTATAGGTAAAACAAGAAAGAAGTTTTTTGGTACGCTAAATTTAGAGTATTGGTATGTAAGAGTATCGTGTTTGGGTATACAAGTACCGATACGCTGTTCGCTAGGTCAGTAAGAGTATTTGATAACTCTGATCTTAACTGGCCATGCTTTTAAGTGCTTTGAAATTTTTTACTCTAGTGTTCCCTCAGTTACTGTCTATTTATTTTTCCTCTCAAGTGATTCCTGTTTATCATGTCTCCTTAAAATTTGACCATTCTTATGAATGTAAATTTGACCCCATATTACATCTTTCTTAGGCAACTGCATCTGCTATGCGGAACCTGCATAATGCTTTGATTGTACCCTGAGATTGTAGAGTTGTTTGTTTTTCTCCAGATACATGACCCTAATGTCTCTGACATTCCAGATGAGTATATGATTAATTTGTTTTTACTACGGCTTTTCAGGTTCTTTATCTCAACCAAAGGATTCAGCTAATTTTGAGTCAATCTTCAAGATATCGAGAAATACATTTGGGTACATTTGTTCGCTTGTGAAGGAAGACATGATGCCATCAAATTTCACAGATCTGAATGGGAAGCCTTTGTGCCTTGAAGATCGGGTAGCGGTTGCTCTGAGAAGACTGAGCTCTGGAGAATCATTGTCAGCTGTTGGTGATTCATTTGGTATGAACCAATCAACTGTTGCCCAAATAACCTGGCGGTTTGTAAAAGCCATGGAAGAAAGAGGAATGCACCATATCCAATGGCCTTTAACTGGAACAAAGATGAAATTGATCAAGTCTAAGTTTAAGAAAATCCGTGGCCTTCCAAATTGTTGTGGGGCCATCGACACCACACACATCAAGATGTGTCTGTCTACAGTTGACCGATCAAATGAGATCTGGTATGATAAAGAGAATAATGGCAGTATGATTCTGCAGGCAATTGTGGACCCAGATATGAGATTTCTTGACATCTTCGCTGGGTTACCGGGTAGTTTGAGTGACTCCCTTGGGTTCAGAAGCTCAAGTTTCTTCAAACTTTGTGAAGAAGGAAAGAGACTAAATGGGAAGGCGAAGGACCTTTCAAACGGAATAAAATTAAGAGAATATATTGTGGGGGATGTAGGGTTTCCCCTATTACCATGGCTGCTAACTCCTCATCAAGGAAGGAACCTTTCTGATTGTGAGGACTACTTCAATAAGCGGCATAATGCAATGGTAATGGTGGCACAAAAGGCACTTGCGCGGTTGAAGGAGACGTGGAAGATTATCGATGGAGTTATGTGGAGACCTGATAAGAATAAGTTGCCGAGGATTATTCTTGTTTGCTGCCTGCTGCACAATATAGCAATTGATTTAAACGACGAGGTGCAAAATGAAATTCCATTCTCAGATGATCATGACTTGGAATATCGGCAGCAAATATGCAATTCTATTGACATGTCTGCCTCTGAAATGAGAATGAAGATGTCTCTCTATCTCTCTGGAAGGTTGCCAACATAATAGTACGTCGTCTCTCTTCTTTTAAGGCTTTTATCTTTCTCAGATCATCAGTTAACCATTCAGTTGTAGTATTGGCAAGTTTTGATAGTTATGTTACGTGCAGTTGCTGAGTTTTAGAAGCAATAAAGAAATTGTGTCATGAACTCTTTACTGTCTAGATCATTCAAAAGAATAAAAACTACGGTTAATCAATAAATTATTCGCAAGGATCCTTTTGAATTATCATCTTCTATGTACGTACAATCACATAATAGTGTAGTACTCCCTCCCTCCCTCCCTCCCTCCCACCCAAAAAAGATCTCATTTGAGTATTTGATATCAGAAACTAATTAGACTTGCAAGTAATTTAGTACTTATCTTCCTGAATTTAACCTTATATATTTGTTGGTCTAGTCTGAAACCTACTTCGGGCCCGACCACCAAGTATAGTGACCACTGTCTGTCTGGATTAGGATTCTCTCCATTTCAAATGAAATAGAATCTCTCTATTTCAGGGTACATATTTAAAATGTATTGGACCTGTTTAAGCTCGACTCGACCTGTTTAAGCTTGTCTTGAGCTCAATTCATTTATTAAACAAGCAGAATTCAAACAACATAATTCAAGCTTATTTAAAACTCATCTTGTTCAACTTAACTTTAGTTGAGCTCAAGCTGGAGCTGGGCCAAAACATGAAAATATTCATACAAGTTGGAGACCTCAACCCCAATATGGGAGTTATCTTGTAGCCCATTCTTTCTCATTTCTCTCTCTTCCTCCTGTAGTTAACACCACCACATCATCAAAGCCTCATCCCAATTATGCATGCAATACCCACTGTTTTCATGCATGTTTTTCCTTGTATTAATCTTTCATTTTAGTAATATCGTAAACTATCTAAATAATATTACTCGTAAATAATAATTATTTTAGAATTTTTAACGAATCATTTTAATTTTGAGTTTAAAAATACTTCAAATAAACTTTTAAAAATCAATGCTGATCATATAATTAATTTAAAATGAAGGGAGTATAATAGACAATTGATTTTGAGTTAGACAATTCAACATTATATCAAAGCTTATTATATGTTAGCAAGGATGGGAAAATGTCACCTTTATATTTTTGCATATATGTATTGCAAATGTTTTTTTTGTAGAGAGATGTAATAAGTGGAATCTTCTTATAATTTTTACCAATTTTATGTATTGATACATTGCAATACATTATAATTGTAATTGTAATTCGACGTAAATTTATTGCAGTACATGCACGACTCTTCTTACATTTTCATTTTAATACAAGACACTATGGATTTGTTGATAAAAAAAATTAAAAAAATTGACCACTCTTGACTGGAAATATCTGAGCATGAAACAATACTATATTCTCAAATTTGCTTTAAAAAATTATTATTTTTAGAGCAAACATAAAATAAAAATAAATTTTAAATATTAATCTTTTTTATGAATAAGGTTGTTTTTATAAAACAAAGATGGATTAATACCTAGTAACATACAGAATTATTTAAAAGCCTTATTACATAGTTAGGTCCCTTTATTAAATTCAACTAGTCTAATTTCCGTGCAAGGCACGGGATGTTTTATATATATATATATATATATATATATATATATATATATATATATATATTTTTATATAAAAAAATAATTATTAATAAATAATAATAATAATAATAACATTAATATCTTATAACAAAATAAATTTTCATTATTTATACTACTTTTTTTTATCTCAAATTAATTTAAAATACATGATATTTATATAAAAATATAAATAAATTTAACTTCAATATTTAAGTAAATTACATTACATATGATTTTTTAATCTATTTTGGATAGAACATTTCATCGATGTGACAATTATTATTATTAATATTTACTTAAATTTTTGTAAAACTTATGAAAGTTTTTGAAAAAAAAATTTAAATTTCTTGTACAAACTTCTTACTACATTATATATATATATATATATATATATATATATATATATATATATATATATATAATAAAAAAAATAGAATTTAAGACATGTCTTAGGTGCTGTTTGTTTACATCTGATTGCCTCTTAATGGACTGCCTCTTATTCGCTAAGAGACATGATGCTGTTTGTTTTGTTTTTTGTTACCTCTGAATGCCTCTTAATCGGTAAGACAGAAAATGAAATCTTAATAATTAAGAGGTACCTCTTAATAAAAAAATTTTGATAATTTTTTTTATATAAATATATTCAACAATATTATGCACTCATTTTTATTAAATTGAATATTTAAAATTATTAAATAAATTTTTACCCTTTAAAATGGTAAAATAGTGTCATTAAGAGACAACTTACTTTTTTGTTATCAAACAATTTTTTAGATTCAGACCTCATAACCATTCAGATGATCTAATTTATTAAGACATCATAATCATTCAGATCTTAATTCTCAAATTTATCAAATACAACCTTAGCCAATTTAGCTAAGAATATATAATAATTTTGATGACGACGTAATTTTGTATAAATTTATACTTAATTTTTCTTTTTAAAAAAAAATTCTTTTTAAAAAAAAACTCTAAAATAAAAAATTTAACCCTAAAAGATAAAATTACGCAATTTAGTTAAGTAGCTTTGGTCAAACTTAGCTCAAGTGTGACGCCTCCAAAAATAGGTTCACACAATCTATTTTGAGTCGTCAAAATATATACTACAAAATTTAAATACAAATTTTTCTATTTATAACTATTAAACTGTCGTGTAAAATACGATAACACACATACTGTGAGTTTCGATACAAATATTGTTTCGTATCTAATACGCCAATATTCACACTCAATCTTAAATTCTCAATACAATTGTTACACTATTTTATAATGTTTTAAGATACTTCTATAGTTTTGAACCATCACTTCATTCTTCGGCTAGTCCCAACTACACTCTCAATTTCTGAGAAGAACAATGAAACAAAAAAAAAGAGTGAACTCAAATAGCCCAGTAAAGTATATCATAACTAAGATAATAAAGAATAAATTATTTTTGGCCATCAACAATAATAAATCATAGAGTTATGATAATATTAATTTTCAATGATAACTGCACTGTAACAAACAATCCATTAGAAGAGTCAAAATAGACATAATGTCTATTATCTTCTCCTATTTAAAAAATTTACCATTTATATGTTATCTCTGCAACAACAATCAACAGTTCCTTTTTACATCTAGGCCAAAGAAAACTTTCATCACCTGCCTTTATCTGTAACACCAAATATTATGATTTTACCAATACACAATTCCTGTAAATCAATAGTTCATCTTTGCACTATAGACCAAATATATTTATTTATAACACTAATGGTCATGATTATGTCAATCAATAGTTCACTTTTGCACTACAGACTAAAGAAAACTTTCACCACGTGTTCTTGTCATACTGAACAAAGACACCAAACAATTATATCGTCTTTGCACACAGGCCAAAGACATTCACCGTAGCTTGATTCTTTAATAATTAGTACAAGTAACAATAATACAAAGAATGTACACAAGTTGTATGAATAACGAGATAAAAGAATAAATATTCGAGATTTAACATTTAATTTGTTAAGAGTCCAATAATGTCCAAATTTTTAACATGATGACCAAAACGTGGATTCAAATTCAATAATGATATTCAGGATTCATATTTGAAAGATAACAATTAAAATTCAATAAAAAAAATTAGGTAAATGAAATGATACTAGTTGAAGCACAAACCTCAAAGAAATTTCTAATCATTTCATGAATTATAGAAACAATATTTATCATAATAAGTTTAGATTTAGGAATATGAAAGAAAGTGATATCCCTTATAGATATGAAAGAAATGATATCTCTTTACGAATATAAAAGAAATGATATCTTTTACCTTAATATGAGAGTAGATTTGGCTGGTATAAAGGAGATTATCTTGAGAAAATCTTGCACTATTAGCTACACTTAAAGTATCATTATATTCAAAAGAAATAAGCATAATATTATAGAAGAAGAATTTCTGATATTGTGATGATATAAGGTGCCTTCCTTTATAGGCAAGGTTGGGAGGCAAACTTCCGTTAATTAAGGAAATTCAATCACGGGTTTCAAACCCATCAGTATACAAATTTGACAATTTGGTCATTGAGGGGTCACTCGTTTATAAAAAAAATCACAAGATGCCATAGTTTAAAAAAAAAGAATGTACACCACTTAAAAATTTTGGCAAATGAGGGACCACCCATTGTAAAAGAAATCACGATATGCCAAAATTTAAAAGAAAGAATGCACGCCACTTGGAAAATTAACAAATAAGGGACTACCCCTTTAGAAAATTTGTTAAATGAGGAACCTTGCATTGAATAAGTTTTTTGATTTAAAAGAAAGAATGTTGACGGATGAACAACTAATACATTATTAACATATTTTACATAATAACTCCAACTTAAAAAAAAAGGATATTTTAATATATTAGTAGAGTGTGATATTTTAAGTGGAAATAATTAAGACAATAGTCATTACATTATATTCTAATGCACCAAAAGTTCAATTTTCAAGGATACTTAAATAATTCAATATTATAGACTCACAATATTGACAATCAGATCGTTCCCAAAAAGAGGGGGCCTTCCGTATAACGGTACAATTAACTAACCCCTTTCCTCGACAGAACTTCTAGACATTGTCAATAATGTTAACTGGTTTAATAATATCGTATCAAATAATATAAGTTATTGTGTCGTAATATTGATTTAATAATATAAAATATTGTGCAGATGTTACTATAACAATTATTGAATCAATAATATGAGATACTATATAGTAACTACTGTGACAATTATTGAATAAAATATTTAGTGGCTTCTACTGTAGCAATTATTAATAATCATAAATATTGTTCAATACCGTGTACTACTATGGAGTACCGCGTACTATTGTATAATAACTCGTATTAGTGTACTTTTATCACCGAGTATTTCAACAGTTAACGGTAAAAGTTCTGCTGTCAATTTTTAAAAGGTTATTTTTGTTGCTTCTTATATCTGACAATTATTTTGTTGTGGAGTCCACCAATAATTGGTTATTTCGGCGTCATCGTACGAATATTCTCCGACAAAAATAATATTCCCCGACAAAACGAATATTTCCCGACTACTGTTTACTTTGTATAATTTGCACATATCACCTATAACTATAACATTTATTAAATCAACATCTTACTATTTAGAATAATATTTAAATAAAATTAAATCTTATAAACAAAAAGTTGGGGTCTTATATCAAGCATAATATTAGATTCTTTTTTGCATATATTATAATTAGCTATTAATGTATAATATTTTATTTTTGCTACAGAATATCAAAGATATCCACATACTTATTAATAAATACTTATTACGACTTATTCTAGCTTTTATATAAATGTTAATTTTTGAGATTACTTAATAGTTAATAGTTTTATTTGTAAACTGCGAATATATTCTAATAGTTTATTTTATCAACTAATGATATAGATTAAACTTTTAATTTATAATTTTAAGTTATTTTTATAAAGTTATAAAGTGTAATTCACTAAAGAGGCGTGAGAATTGTTTCGAATTTAATAAGAAATTGATAGAGGGTAAATATCACCTTTTAGTATAATATACACTTTATTTGTAATAATATATATTATAATAAATAAAAATATGCATTTTTGTAATATATTTAAACTTTGTAATACCGTTTTTACAAAAGCCTAAATTAAAAAAGTAAATACATGTCTTCAAATTCAATAGTCCAATAATAATAATAATAATAATAATAATAATAATAATAATAATAATAATAATAATAATGATTATGATGATGATAATAATGATAATAATCTTAATTTCTTTATATATATATATATATATATATATATATATATATTGTAAATTAGTATAATATTGAGAAATATATTGTTTTTTAAATATTTATGCATATTCAAGGAATCCATTTGAGTGATTATAGACTTTAAGTTAAATTGAATTTCTACTCATTAATATTAAATTGAATAATAAAAAATATAAAAAGATAACTGAATTTGAATGTATTTTTTATATTAGATTAAGATATTTAGAAAGATATTAGTATTCCTATGTTATTTCGTATTTTGATATTATATATGATCTCGACTCATAATATTAATATACAAGATAGATGAATTTGGATTTATTTTTCATATTATATTATTAATATATTTGAAAATATATTAATTAATATTCCGATATTTTAATATTATGATCTAGATTCATTAATATTATGCTAATAACTTTGAACTCTACATAATACAAAAGATAAAAATAAAAAGTAAGAAGTTTATTAAATTTATGGATGTGTTATTATTATTATTGTTGTTGTTATTATTCATATTAAATATTGTATGCTGTATAAAATCATTTTGTTTGTATTTATTATTATTAAAATCATTTTGAGTTTGATATTGTTGGTACCGGATGACCCGAGATTTGGGTTGAACTTGAGCTCGACGTAGATAGCGCGATAGACTGGCATTAACTGACCTCAGCTTAAGGGCCGCAATTCCATAATAGACTGGGCTTGGACAACACTAAACCGGCCCATAATAGGCCCAACCCAACTCTAGCACAGTATTATTCGCTATAGACACACAGGTACACAACAAATGGGGCTTTAGGGTTTAAAGGGTTTCCGTTGAATTGCAAAATGGAAGCTAAGAAATTTGATGTGAAGAAGCTCCTTAATGACAAGAGGTTCTGGTTCGCCTCTTTCCTCATCACTTGGGCCGCTGCTCTTCAGGTAGTATTTCTACCTCTCTCTCTCTCTATATATATATATATATATATTTTACTGATTTGTGTGAATTTTATGTATTGTGGATGCAGGGGCATATGATGTGGTTGAAAAGGCAAGACTCCTTTAAGGAGAAGTTTGGAACCCTGGATCAGACCGATGATGATCATGAGGAAATGGGTGGAAATTAATAGGCAACTAACACCTTCTAAACCATGTGAGATCAATTGTTACTAGTTTTATGCTGTTTGCTTCATCTCTCTTTCTATATTTATCTGTTGATACAAAGCAAATGTTTCAGATTTGTGAAATGAATAGAGTGCCTGATCATTCTACTTCTCAATTGAATTTTGATTGGTCTATAATTTATATTATCAATTAAAAAGTAAATAACTAAAGCAAGAAATACTTGTTATGCAATAAAAACCAACACTAAAAAGAGAGACAATCGAAAAGCAAATGAGCAATTATATTGATGCGTAGCAAGTAGGCGAACTAAGTTAACTAACCCATCAATTAAATTAACCAACGATAGTTGACTAAAAATGTGTAATTTATACATTATTTATTTTAGTTCAAAAAATATATTGAACGATAAAATTTATATACATTAAAACTCAAAATATAATAACTAACACTATGGAATATAATTAAAACACAAGTATATGAATACTTCACAATTAAAATTCAAGAATAAAATACTTATATTAAAAACTAGCAAAACAAGTTAAGAAACGCTATGTAGAAAATAAAGAATCAACCAAGTCAACACCTGTAACACATTACAAACCATAAATCTAAGCTTTGTAAAAAGTTTTGTCAAGAGTTTATAACTTATCCATCCTAACATAATACGCATGAGGTTGTCTAAGATGCATTTTAGTATAAATACTCGAATATCTATATTTTAGTTAATTGTACCAATCTCCTCTCTTCTGTGCTTTACTACTTGCTGTCATTGCACTTGCAGCCAGTCCTTTGGACTACAGATATAGGAGAGAGGAAGTTACACATAGTTACTAAACCAATTGATCGAATTTGGAGTCCTAAAGATCAAACAGCAATACGTCAGATTCATCATTGGTCGGCAAGAAAACTGGTTTAATCCGAATCCCTACCACATCTAAACAGATGCTATAAAAGAATAAAAGGAATATCCAAATAGACAGGAAATGAAACCCTTCCGGCTTTTTAACATCAATAAGAGAGAGGAAAAGAATGAGCAGAAGAACAACAATTTTATCAACAGAGATTGGACAACTTGAAATAATAGGCTCAATAACCTCTTTGGATTTTACAAATACAATATCTCTATTAGTCGAAGAAGAATTGTTATTGTTAGTGGCCACCGATCTTTCCACACATGAGCTAGAGAATGGATCTCCAAATCCCAGACCTGATCTGTTAAAGATGGCTCTCTGACTTGTAATCAGTGAATCCATTGACGAGGATGATCGATTCCACATTGAGATTATCTCGTTTAACCGCAAAGTATATCCAAGTCCACGATTTTACCATGAAGAGTCGTAGAGCCTAACATGATTAACTCTACGAACCAACCTGGTATCAATCGTAGAGCTGGATCATACTCGACGAAACTTCAAAATCGTAAAACAGTATATGAACTAAGAGAGGATCAGTCATGGAAAAAGGCATATTCACCACACAAATCCAAATTAAGAAGATATCACACACACACACATGAAGCATGTAGTATGTTATAACTGTCTTAAGCATGACCATAAAGCAACATATTGTTATGGGCATATTGCATATCGAGGACTCAAAATCAGGCAGATTTGGGTCCTGAAGGGAACTAACATTGCAAGACCCAAACAAGTATGGGTACCAAAATGAATAGTAATCATGCTTGCAAGTACCAAGTAGATCTGAGTCAACCTGTTATGTCAGTAGTGGGTGCTCTAGGCACATGACTGACAACAAGGCTCTCCTATCCAAATTCAAAGCTAAAGATGGACCAATAGTCGTATTTAGAGATAATAACTATGGAAAAACAAGAGGCTATGAGTTGACAAGTAATGGAGCCGTGTCATTTAGCAAGGTAGCATATGTTGTTGGATTGAAGCACAATTTGCTAAGCATAAGTCAACTATGTGATAAAGGATATCAAGTCATCTTCCTCAACGATCAATGTCAAGTTTAAGACCTGGAAACTAACTCAGTAAAGCTAACAGGATCAGGAGAAGGGAATTTTTATGTGATAAATCTTGTTAAGCTAAATTCTTCAGAGTTAGCATGCTTCTTTGCCAAAGCCTCAGAAGATGTAAGTTGGTTATCGCACCAAAGATTGTCACACAAGAACTTCAAAAGCATGTCAAAGCTTATGATAAAGGATCTAGTCAGAGGTCTTCCAAAGATGAGCTTCGTCAAAGAAAGACAATGCAAAGCTTGTCAGCTAGGGAAACAAACCAAGAGTTCATTCAAGAGCAAAACCATCAACTCAAATGAAAGGCCCTTACAACTACTTTATATGGATCTTTTTAGGCCAATTCCAACTGTCAGTCTTAGGGAAAAAAGATACTCACTATTTGTGATAGATGATTTCACCAGGTTCACACAGGTATTCTTATTAAGCTCTAAAGATGAGACCAGTAGTCAATTGATAAGGTTCTTCAAGCTAGTTATGAATGAAAATGGCGAAAAGATAAAGACGATAAGGAGTAATCATAGAAGAGAATTATATTATTATGAAGTTAATCAGTTTTGTAAAGACAATGACATTCAACATGACTTCTCAGCCCCAAGAACTCCACAGCAAAATGGAGTAGCTGAAAGGAAGAAAACCAAACATAAGTTACTTTCGAGCTTTCGGTTGTGCATGCTACGTTCTCAACAACGACAAAAGATACCTAACGATGTTTCATCCAAAGTCAGACAAAGGAATCTTTCTTGGATACTCAATGGAAAGCAAAGCCTACACTCCTTAACAATGGAAGTCTCAGTCCATGTCACGTTTGATGAAGTTGATAAGGGTGAGCCAAGAAAAACAGATCAACAAGATGAAATCAAAGAGTTGAACTCACAAGTCGCAGAACAAGAGAACCCTACGATCGTTGAAACTGAGGTCGTAGAGCTAGACCCATCAATCGTAGCACTAGACCAAGGGATCGCAGAGTCCTTAATCCCACACAAGGTAAAGTTAGTGGCTAAAGGATATTCACAAGAAGAAGGCATTGATTATGATGAGACCTTTGCACCAGTTGCACGATTAGAAACTATCAGGATGTTCTTAGCTTATGTATGCAGTTGGGAGCTGTCGTTAACACTCCAAAATTAATACCTTACTTCTACGCTACTAACACAAGAATTAGTATAGCAATAAACAATGATCGATCCCACAAAGAGTGATATGTTTTATATTTATCCTAGTGTTTCTAATAAAGATGGGGGGGTTTTGAGTTTGATTAACTAAACTAACAAAAGTAAATTTATAAGAATAATCAATTAATTAAAACTTTAATTCTTTAATTCAGTATTGCCTTTTTACAATCATTGGAATACTCAAGTTAAACAATATTTATCTTTCAATGATATTAATAACCTAGATAACCGTAATCTCTAATTATCCGAAATTCTCTTTTAAGTTTTAAATCTAATGTGACAATCGCCCCAAGAGACTCTAATTATCATACAATCCAAAACTATCAGTCTAGATTTAATATAACAACAGGAAGGATTAGAGAATTAGGTTATTCCAAGCAACAATCACACAATCAAGAATTATTTAACCTGCCTTCTGATAATCATAATAATATTCAATAATAATATTCAAAAACTTGTCCACAATCAGGTATTATTAACTACTACTTATGATCAGATATAATATCCTTTGCTTAATAATATACCTTAACCTAGCAGATGATATTAGTTAATCAATTTAATCCTGCAAAAATCAAATCAATTAAACCAAATAATATTCAACAGTTCAATCAAATTATCAAGAATGAATTTCATATGAGATGAGATAAATAATGAATTCTCAATTAAACCATTAATTATAAATAAGGTTCAACATCCCTTAGAAATAAGAATTAATTACGGTGAAGTTGGTGACACCATAATCAGATCCCTTATATCCTTATGTAAACCTGACAAAAACGGTCCAAGCCAATGGACTAACCCAATTCACCCATAAAAAAGTGGGTTTGGGCTTATATTCCCCAAAGCAGCCCAGTCCAACCTATTTATTAATAGCTATTCAAAATTAACTTATTTTACTAACTCTATCAACTATAACACTACTCTAAAATTAAGTGTCAAATCCAATTCTTTTGGGGATTTAGAAGTAAACAAAGAAAAAAAATTACTTCTAATTTTGTTCTTTTTAACTTCCATTATCACGTACTCTCTGTTTTGTCTCTTACTCGTGTTACTTAAATAAACTGTTTTTAGTATTTTAATTTAGTTTATTTTGTCGAAAGGCTGCCTTCATCTCTTTTTATATGCTTGAATTGAAATTTGCATGATACAATTGCTTTAATTATATATTCATTACTTGTGAACCGAAAAAAAAATCATTATATTTATCATTAATATCTACTGTTTTAAGTTTTATAATTAAACTAAAATTAAACTATTTGGGAACGATGATATCGGGTCATTTAATATTATTTTGTCAAGAAAACAAAATTAGTTATAAATAGTGTCTGGATTGTGTACAAGAAAACATATGCAACAAGTTCAAAATAATTAGCAAGTTAGTCAAAATTGATTATCTATTATTGATGTCGTGTTAATAAATTTAAACTACTTGTTTGTTTTGTCCTACACCATTTTTTCCTAAATGATTATTACTCTCTGTTTCATTAAAAAGATTAATAACATTACAGTGACTTTATGTTTTAAATTAATAAAAAAATATGCAAATGTTCATGAGTCAGCCCAGCCCATTGTATCTTGAATCATGAGTCACTTTTAGAACCCAATTAAAATTGGGCCTTTAGACCCAGCCTAGCCATGATCCAGCCCATTTGCCAAGTCTACATTATCTTCTTTGTATTTAGTGTGGAAAGGGCTATCATGCATCTGAGTTTTCTCAATTTCCATGTAGTTATAAACTTGTACACTACGTTTTCACAATACTTACAAAGAGAGACTTATACCCCACTTGCCAATAAGTAGCCAGCTCACCTTTTTCCCTTTGAGCTCTTTTAGGTGGACATAAAAATTGAATATGAATATATTTGAATTTTACTTATTTGTATTTTTACCTACCATTGAGGGTCAATACAAATAAGTGAAATTTAAATACACTCGTGTCTAATTTTCATGTCCAATTTCTATATCCTCATATAGTTTTTGTTACAGATAGCATAAGCAATGACACACTATGCGGGATATAATGCTCAGTTTGAATTGCAGAAAATTACTTATTTTTATGAAATGAAAAAAATTATATTTGATCGTTCTATTGAAAAAAATTATTCTATGTTTATCTCTAAACTTGATTATTGGGTATCTAGTTTAGTAACCATAACCATGACATGACAAACTTGAAACATATATATTGTATCAACTTATACTATTATAGAAATGAAACTCTAAATAAAAAGTTTACAAATGTACCAAAAGTCTTTGACCGATTGGTATTGCCCATAGTAACGAGCCTTCACATCCTAAATGTAACTCTCTTTTTTTTGATGAAACAGAGTGTGTACATAAATATGTTTTATACTGCCCTAAAATATTACCAAAAGAACAATCAAAGGTTTTTGTCTTGTAAAAGTTACAGCCTGAAGGCATCTACAGAGTTACTAAACCAATTGATCTAATTTGGAGTCCTAAAGATCAAAGAGCAATACGTCAGATTCAGCAAGAAAACTGAATTAATCCCGATTTCTGACTACATCTAAAGAGATGCTACAATAGAATAAAAGCGTAGAGTCTGTACTCAGGAAATATGGAGATAACTAGCTAAAACATTATCATATATGGGTGAACACAATTGTTTACAAGAAGTGGCCTAAAGTGTGGTTAAAAGATAACCAACTCTTAAGCCACTGCGAGAACATGAATGAAGTACTTTGTAGCAACCAAAAACTTATTCCAAGCAATAGTTGCGGTCTAACGTGAACCAAATTCAAGCCAAACATTAGAGTTTATGAGGGACATGTTCTACAATGTACATCTTATAGCAATAGAGTCAATAAAAACGAATGAGGAGTGGAGAATCAACCCGCGGTAGGCAACAAACACTCGATGAGCAGTGGACAATCAATCAACTAGTGTTGGACAATCAACGAGCAACTTCAATATTTCGGAAGTATGAATGCTTAAGTGCATCCCGAGCAGTTATTCTTTGACTTGGATCCAAACACAGCATTTTCTGCCACAGAAAACAAAGCAAAAAATCAACAACATGCAACTATGTAAACACAACACATAAGAAATCACAAAAGCTACCTGTCGAAAACTTAACATAAGTTCTTGGTATCGGCACATTGTGAGATTTTAAAACTCGGAAACCTTCAATATTAGCCCCATATATGCATGGCAACCAGAAAGTTATATACTCCCCACTTCTAGAAATAAAAGTATATATTACCAGAAAATTTTAAGGTACATGTGCAATTTATTTGCTAGCATATATAAAAGTTATATACTCCGTCTAGAAAAATAAAATAAAATCCTACTTTTGAAATTTTCATTTAAAATGATGGGACTTTTTCAGGATGGAAGGAGTAGTATTTAATATGTGAACATGTTATGATGGAGTCAACTCCACCACATGACCAGCATAGGAATGTTTGCAAGGCCGACAATAACATGTATGGCAGGTAGTAGTTTCGACTACTTGAACTCAGTTATAACGAAATCATACTTACAGAAAGTAGATCCATTCCAGCAGGTTCAAGGCCAGTCACAACGTCTGCAAGGCTAAGTTTAATACTAGACGGAAACTGCAAAGAGGATGGACATGGTAAGCATGAAAATCTACATAAAGATTCTTTGAAAAGAAGATCAGAAAACTTAATCAAGCTCTAATAATTTATTTCATACGAAGATCTTTCTTGAAATGAATCTGTAAAGTCTAGTCACTCCAGGCCAGCTTGCCTCATTTGGCACACCCAACACGCTTCAAATGAAAAATTCATTGCGAATTAGACAACGAGAATTTTGGAATTTAATTTGTGGCCAAGAGGAATGGTGATTAGCTATTAACTTAAAGTTGAAATTTAGGCTACATAATACCTGAAAATTGAAATCAATACATCAGCATCACAGAAGCCATTAAACAGGGGCTTCCGGGTCACCATCTCAGCAAATACACACCCAACAGACCATACATCAAAAGGAGAGGAGTATGTGGAGCCAAGCAGGTGTTCAGGAGCCCTATATGCCAGAGTTGCTACCTGGATAGACATACTGAATTGATAACCGTTGTAGACAAAAATTGAGAATAACCAGTCCTTGAGACACTCTTTTCTAAAAAATATGATAAGTACTGTATTACTTTGTCAGATTCTTATACAAATATTCTGGATTCTGGAATATCTATCTTCTTCTTCTACATCTAAGAAATATGTTAATCATAATTAGAGCAAACTCGAAGAATTATTCTTGTTATCTACCAAAGCACGATGAGAAAGACCACAATTACTTCTCCGTTCTACAAAAAAAGTCTTAAAACATTTTAAAGTCAAATTTGTAAAATCCTAAAATATAAAATTAATGTACATTCTTTAATTATTGAATATAAAAAATTGTAATTAGTAGTAGCTTTTAAATAATTTACAATAATTATGATTGCATTAACTAAATATAGATTTATTCATATCAATTTTTAAATTTAGAGTTTTACAAATTGACTATAAAAAATTTAAATGCGACTTTTTGTGGGACAGAGTTAGCATGACATTTCTCAAGTACAATATCTTAATTGTACTACATAAATGGCAGATGAATATTCATATCCCTTATTCCACACAACCCCTAGAAGCATTTATCAAAGCAAAACTAATATAATTAAATATTCTCAAAAAGTGCCTTGGAAGCTTTCTAATCTATGCCAACGTTCATGAAGAGCGACGTACATTTAAATAATTCTTCGATACCGTGTAATAAAAGCAATATATATGTATTAACTGCTACATGATAATTTTTGAATTGCCAAGCTGAAGGTCTTCAACATATCATTTTTGAATGAACTAACTCCTGACTCCCTATAACATGTTTTCTTAACCCGGTATATAACATATAAGAAAATCAGTCCAAAGAAAATGTTGAAACTGATCTTAATCACAAAAGACTTATTTGACGAAGTAATTGGTTTTAAAGTGAAATATTTTTCTGAAATCTATGTTTTGTTATCTGCAAACAAATAAAACCAAAATGCACCTATAGCTTAAATTACTATCAATAACAATGCATAAAATCCAAATATTGAGCTAATAATCGTTCACCGAACATTCGAGCGCAACGGAAAACTAGGAAAAATAGCATTCCAGCAAAAGTTAGCTTACAGGTCTTGTATATGCCTTGAGAGGAATGCCAAATGCCCTGGCCAACCCAAAATCAGCAATCTTTACTGTTTTGCTTTTGATATCAATGAGCAAGTTCCCAGGTTTCAAGTCTCGGTGAAGAATACTCAGAGAATGACAATAAGCAACACCACGCAGAATCTGAAGCAGAAAGCTCTGCAATAATGATGCTTTCACTAAATCATGATAATGATCATAAGAATCTTATCTTAGTTTCACAAATTTAACTGAGGGCGAGAAGAGAAGATAAAATAACAGCACACTTTTGAAAAATGAATGGAAGTAAAAAAATATTACATTTTTACTATGTTGAGAGTTTTTTGTTTGTTTAGAAAACAATATATTTTATTGTTCTTCTGGTGATAACGTTACAAGTCCTTTTACACATAAAAATCTTTTCCAAATGTTATTATAATGGTTTCTTCTTTATAACAATTATAAGACGTCTATTGGAGAGAAAAGTTTGGAAAAGTAATGAAAAACAGTAAAAATCCCTGCCAAGATCCGATAAATCTCCGCTTAGGCGCTAGACGGTCCTCTACCGTCTCGATTTGGCTGGACACTTAGGCCCCAACTTGGGTAGAATCAAATCTCTACTTTGAAACTCTTTTATAACTAATTTGTTAATCCTTAAAAGGTCTTTTTTTGGATATTGTTTCATGTAAATTTATTTTTAAAAAATAAATCTACTATGTTTTTTATAGTATAACGCCTGGTCCGCCTAAGAAAACTCTCAGGCATCACCTCTGCCACTTAAAGTCTGCCTAACGATTTTTATAAACTAATCGTATGTAGAACTTCAGGTGCTTATCTGGCACAACAACCCTAGAGCCATATTGGTCAAATGTCAGACTTATCAATGAGACTATGCGACGGAAAAATCAAAAAATATAAGAGGAAACAAAGTAAGGTGATAAAACCCACTTTTATGGTGTGTGGATCCTTTAAAGCCTCTGGAAATGATTTGATGAACGCCTTCAGGTCAAGGTCTAGATATTCAAAAACAAGATCCACACAGTCTTCCATTATCTCTACATCCAGTAACCTGTTCCCAAAGTTCCACAAGTAACAAAAAGGTCAAAAGGAAATTCAAATATCACACTCTACATCAATTAAGCTATTATAAAAGATATAGATAGAAGTCTAAATTAAGGAGCAAATATACATCTCTATGCAATCATCAAATTTCTAGAGAAGACTCCAGAGACAAGAAAAACCTTCTTTACTTATGGTACAAACTCTACCTAAAACCATTCACACAACCAACAAAAATAAAACTCAAAAGAAACCCCTTCTTTCTGTAATCAGTCTGACACAAAAATTAGAGTCTGGAATAGCCAGAAATAAGAGCTAGAAAGTAAACGGCCTCTGCTTCCATGATTGCAGGCACCCCTACAGTATTGTTTTCATGCAAACAGTATGTTACTGGAAACAGGTAGCAAGTTGTTCTGTTCCGTTTACTGGTGCATATAGGATTAGAAAATAAAGTTAACGGCACGTGTAAATCTATGGATTACAAAGCACCTAAGAAGACCATCAAATTCAAGGTGAAGTTAAATATACGTCTAATGTGTTCAAAATAGTATAAAAATATACGAAAAATGCAGATAGAGGTGTTGACTTTTATGGTTTACTTATTAATCAAGGAAATGTGATGACTTGATGGTAATAATATAGCAAGTTTCAAATGAATGGTGTTATGTCCAAGTCAAAGTTGCTTTACTTTCACTTCTAATTGTGGTTAATTTCTTGTGACCCATTTAGAAATGGCAAACATTTTGGTTTCGGAGACAGCTCAACGCTTCCTGAGATTACTTAGTTGCCATTTCGATCCTGATTGAGTAACCCAATCTAATGGAAGGCTCTCACATTCATACCATAATTGATCAGATGGTGACACTAAGCATAAAATTAATAAATTGCTGGCAAACATATTTAAAGAAAATGCAGGAGAGATAAACACATCAAGAGAATAGGAAAAAAAAAATACCCAAGGATTCTGGACGATAACAACAACAGCAACACCGACTATACTTGTAAAGACACTAAAAGGAAATTATTTAAAACTTATACATTTGCCCAATTTATTTTGAAGGTCATGTTTGAAAGCCAGAGGGTAGCTTCAAAATATATCTTGAAAACTTTTACGAGACCAAAATTTTTTATTTGTGAAGATTTGTCTAATTGTTTGTATGAATTTTGGGGTTTCAGGAAGTGCTCTACTCTCTGTATCAACTATCAAATAAAATTAGTAAAACCATATAGAAGCCATATCCTAGGATAGGAAAACAACTCTGATAAAAGTAAAACCCTAAGATGCTGAATAACAACCAGATTAAGCAAACATTCATCCAAAGAAATAAACCGACAAGTGCATAATCTAGTGTTGAAATAGGTAAGCTTGGCGCCAAGCATAGCAATTGAAACAATGACCTTGAGGATATTTCTTAAGGCCTATCCATTTCTCCCACGGTCCCACTATCTAAGGTTCAAATATGCAAACTCTACTAAATGTCAGTATTGTTAATAACTAGTATCAGCATAAGGAAGCTAGTCTACCATTTCTCATATAAGCATCTACTTAATGAGAGCATTTCCAGATGTCTCCTGAAACTAATATTAGACATGTATTCAATTAAAGTAGAAGCAAAACACGCTAGAATGGCTTAAAACATATCCTTGGGGAAAACTTGCACAATCTTGGGACGTTTGGTATTAAGAATTTGTAGGCACAATAATAGAACAAGGTTATAAGAATTTATTAACTGATTTTGGTTTTCATAGGTAATAGCTCTCAGATACTTTGTCACTCAATCAAGGATTAAAAGAAGAAACACAAGAATAATTAAAATCAGAATTGGATGTCTTTGACTCTTGTTACAAGTTGAAGATGGTCCTAGTGGAAGGAATAGGGAGATGGTCAGAGAAACAAAAGCCAGCACAGCCGTCTTTTAAGAAAGGCCAGCATAATGCTCCAGAATTATAATCATTCATTCAAGATGTCACCCTAAAACAAAAGAAAAAAAAGACCAAAAGCAAACAATGGCCAGGGCAAAGGGAAAATATATGTTTCGAGAATAATGAATGATGTTGATTTAGACAGATTTGAATTTATAAATAGGTGTTATGCTGCCAAATCAAGTTTTAGGGAATTAGACATTATTAATTTGACTTACTTTGAGAAACCATTTATGCAGAACTTATTAAACCTTGGCCCTCAATCCTCTGTTTGCAAAACACACTAGACCATCTCAATAACTTGAGTGCCTGGTTTCACATTGTTTAGATTGTCCTTTGCATATTTATTTCAAGAACACTAACTAAAAAACCTCATTAAATGTTTAATTAATAAAATCATGCCATAAGCAGATTATTATTTCCACATAATGTCGATGCTTTGATGAAATCTCACATACTAAAACTGAGTCTCTAGATTGAAAACCTAACCCAGAGGCAAGATAGAAGGTTTATAGGAGTAGTGTGTGTATATATATATATATGTGTGTGTGTGTGTGTAACTACAAAGTAGTCCAGCGATGCACAGTCAATAATTGATTAAGAATCCTGTATATGAAATCAGGATTACTGAAATAGCTGTATTAGTCCTTAGGATGGGATTGTACCAAAAGTTGGATATCAAAACCATTAGATTTGGCTACGGTGTGCTATCACTGTTCTAAAAATCCCCGCCTAGGCGCTAGACCCCCCCTTGGCGTCCCGCCTAGGCGTTAGGCCCCCTTGGGACCTCTAGGCCTCATCTAGGCCCAAGGCGACAAAAAAATCCCTCAAAGAAATTAGGCGAATTCTAGGCGGAGAGTTTTTTTTTATTTTAATAATTATCCAATCCAAATCTTGATATATTTATTTTTCTAATGATTTACCATATTCATAATACAGGTTGTAACATATCAAATCACAACAAGAAGTGAACAATATCAAGTCAAAATGGATAATTTTATTATAGTTGTAATTTTTTGAACTTGTACCAACTTCAAATTATATAAATGATGATATATTTGTAATATTTAGTTTAATTCAATTTTATAATTCTTAAATTTATGTTTAGTTTCTTAAGTTTTAATATTGAATTAAATTCTTGAAATTTTAAATTTTATTAGTTAATAGCAATCTTGTTTATAAATAAAACTAATACGTTAAAAATATGTTTAAACTTTGAACAATTGCATGCTTGTGTTTGAACTTTAACATTAAAAATATGGATATGTGTTTGAACTTTAAGAAAATGCCTTTAGTATCTTTATTATAGATTGTTTTGCTTTATATTATTATTTTGTTTGGATAAATGTAAGATAAAATATTAAAATTGACTAAAAATAAAAAATTCTGCCTAAGCCCCGCCCAGGCCCCGCCTAGGCCCCCTCTGCCGCCCGCCTCCCGCCTAGCGCCTTTTAGAACATTGTGTGCTATACTGATGAAACAGGAAGCTTCCCATCTACCAAGTGAATCTTATCCCTTATCCCCACCCACATTTCAAGTTTCGCGACACTGTAGTTAAAGATTTCACAAATCACAAGTGAAAATTAAAAATCTAGAAAGGTGGCACTTAGTGGCAAACTGGCAATGTAGCATGCATCCATACGAGTCACAGAGTGACTCTTGATCTCGAAACAAATATAATAGGATGGGGCAATGGATGTGAATGTTTTACCATGAAACATATGTTGGAATTTGAGCCTAATTTAATATGGGTATTATTAATTAATTTTAAAGATTCTATATATTAATGTGTTCTACTCCATGAGTAGATTAAATTAAGTATTTGAAAACTCAAATCCATTGAGTAATGAATGAGATATTAACTCCCAAAGATCACATTTGAAAATGATAAAAGGTAATAAATACTTGTGAGAAAAATCAAGTCCCACATAAATTAAGAATTAAATATTTTATATGTTTATATACAAGGAAAGTGCTCTTGGGTTTGGGCCCCAAGGGGCACACCACTTTTGTGGAAGGGAAAGGACCTAGCCAAGACTAGGTTCGAAACACGCGCGCCGACGACGCCGTTCGACCGGCCTGGCTCGGGCTCGTGGCACATGGGTTGTGGGTCTAGATCCTATACAAATTTTATTTATTTAATTCTATTATCAAAACTGTGTCGTTTTGAAGTTGTATTTATTATATTATTAAAACTGTGTCGTTTTGAGAAGCGGTATTATCAAAACTGTGTCGTTTTGAGGAAGTGGTATCTGTAAGGTTGAACGGACGACCCTAAACTACGTCGTTTTGTCACGCCTTTTCTTCTAAACCTAAAACTACGTAGTTTTGGTTCTGCTGACACTTAAACTACGTCGTTTTAATAGACCGAATAGATACGCCTATTCTGCAAATGGTCAAAATTACGTCGTTTTGACAAACATACAAATAATACCTCTTCAAGAGGCGCCCCATGCCTTTTCAGGGGTGATGTGCCCATCCGAAGGGTTACCAACCCTCCTATAAATAGATAGGAGGGGTCAGCCTTCATTTCCATCCATTTCTCAAGCATTCTAGTCTAATAAAGCATTCTAGTATATAATTTCTTCATCAGTTTCCTTAGTAAATTTGAGAGAGAGTTAGAATATTTCTTTTGGTTCGAAGTGTATACTTTTAGTAGTGCTGCTAAAGTGTACGGTGTCATTGTATCCTGGGAGACAAATGCTATCAACTCTATGCACCATACGGAGGGCATAATTGTCTTAAGGACATAGTACCAAATACTAGCCTTGACAAATATTTTTCTACAGTTCTGCTTAATTAAGATAAGTCAATATATATATATATATATATAATTTCCTTTAAGGTTTAATAACATTCTTAAGACAATTATCGTTTATATATATATATTTGCAAGAAATATGGATACAAATTCTGTTACTATAATTGGTTCTTCTTCTACACCTTCTATACCAAATGTTCCTGTGAACCATGGTGAAAAACCAGAAAAGTCCAATGGAACAGAATTTAAAAAATGGCAACAAAAGATGTTGTTTTATCTCACAACTTTGAACTTGGCAAGGTTTCTTCACGAAGATCCCCCTGTGCTCAAAGAAGATGAAACAGACAGGCAAGTTGTTGCCGTAATAGATGCATGGAAACATGCAGATTTTTTGTGCCGAAATTATATCCTTAATGGATTGGATAACACATTATACAATGTGTATAGTTCTCTCAAAACAGCAAGAGAATTATGGGATTCCTTGGATAAAAAGTATAAAACAGAAGATGCTGGCACAAAGAAATTCGTAGTTGGCAAATTTTTGGACTACAAGATGGTGGATTCCAAGGCGGTCATCAACCAAGTCCAAGAATTACAAGTAATCCTGCATGAAATACATGCAGAAGGTATGTCATTAAGTGAATCTTTCCAAGTTGCTGCTATTATTGAAAAACTACCACCAATGTAGAAAGATTTTAAAAATTATCTCAAGCATAAACGTAAAGAGATGAAAATTGAAGACTTAATCGTAAGATTAAGGATAGAAGAGGACAACCGTGCCTCTGAAAAGAAAACTGGAAGGACCCTTGTGGAGTATAAAGCAAACGTGGTGGAACAAGGTCCGAAGTCCAGAAAGAGAAAATTCTTCGGTAATGGGCCTCAGCAGGGAACAAATAAAAAGTTCCAAGGCAAATGCTACATCTGTGACAAGCCCGGACATAGGGCAAAGGATTGTCGAAAACGTAAAGACCTGAACAAGAAGTCTGCACAAGCCAATGTAATGGAAGTGGATAGTCTTCTTCAAGATGTTTCTGAAATGAACCTTTCAGCGGTTGTTTCAGAAATAAATATGGTTGAGAATCCAAGAAAATGGTGGGTGGATACTGGAGCAACCCGCCACGTGTGTTCCGACAGGAAAATGTTCTCCACATATCAAGAAATTGAGAATGGAAAACATCTATACATGGGAAATTCTTCTTCATCAAAGATAGGTGGACAAGGAAAGATGATTCTGAAGATGACATATGGCAAGGAACTCACCCTCAACAACGTGCTCCATGTGCCTGATATTAGAAAAAATTTAGTGTCAGGATCCCTTCTTAGTCAAAAGGGATTTAAATTAGTCTTTGTATCAGATAAATTTGTATTAACTAAAAATGGGATGTATGTGGGGAAGGGTTATATGAGCAATGGGCTCTTCAAAATGAATGTAATGACTGTTGTACCTTCCAATATTAATAAAATTACATCTTCTGCTTATATGATTGAGTCATCTAATTTATGGCATTGTAGATTAGGACATGTTAATTAAAATACTATACGTAGATTAATTAATATGAAATGTTTGCCAAAATGTGAGATTAACTCTAATCATAAATGTGAAATTTGCGTTGAGGCAAAACTTAAAAAATCTTCTTTTAAATCAATTAAAAGAAGTACAGAACCTCTTGAATTAATACACACTGATATTTGTGATTTAAAGTATATACATACAAGAGGAGATAAGAAATACTTTATCACTTTTATAGATGATTGTACAAGATATTGTTATGTTTACTTATTGAGAAGTAAAGATAAGGCTTTGGAAATGTTTAAACATTACAAAAATGAGGTTGAGAATCAACTTGATAAAAAGATCAAGATAGTTAGAAGTGATAGAGGTGGGGAATATGAATTTTCATTTGTTGAAATTTGTTCACAACATGGTATAATACACCAAACAACTGCACCTTATTCACCACAACAAAATGGTGTTGCAGAAAGAAAGAATAGGACTTTAAAAGAAATGATGAATGCATTATTATTAAGTTCTGGGCTACCTCAGAATTTGTGAGGGGAAACAATTCTTTCAGCAAATTATATTCTCAACCGAATACCTCAAAAGAAGTCTAATGTTACACCCTATGAATTATGGAAAGGACGTAAACCGTCTTATAAACGCTTAAAAGTGTGGGGGTGTTTAGCAAAAGTAATGGTTCCTCCACCCAAAAAGGTGAAAATAGGACCAAAAACAATAGATTGTATATTCATAGGTTATGCTAATAATAGCAGTGCTTATAGATTTTTGGTTAATAAATCAAAAATAGAGGAAATACATGAAAATATGATTATTGAGTCAAAAGATGCTGAATTCTTTGAAACAGTATTTCCTAATATAAAGGAACAAGAGCCAAGTTCTAACGAACAAGAAACAAATTTAAATAAAAGAACTTATAATGATGTTAATAACAGTAATCATGGTTTAGAAGATATTGATGAACCTAAACGTAGTAAACGTGCTAGAATATCAAAATCTTTTGGTCCGAATTTTCTAACCTATTTGTTAGAAAATGAGCCTCAAACATATAAAGAAGCAATATCGAGTCCTGAAGCTCCATATTGGAAAGAGGCTATAAGGAGTGAAGTAGAATCCATTTTGTATAATCATACGTGGGAATTAGTAGATCTCTCACCAGGCTCTAAACCTCTTGGATATAAGTGGATATTCAAGAAGAAAATGAAAGCAGATGGATCTATAGACAAATATAAAGCAAGACTTGTAATCAAAGGATACAGGCAAAAGGAGGGTTTAGATTTTTTTGATACTTATTCTCCTGTGACGAGAGTATCCTCAATTAGGATGTTAATAGCCATTGCAGCTATATATCATTTAGAAATACATCAAATGGATGTAAAAACAGCTTTCTTGAATGGAGATTTAGAAGAAGAAATCTATATGGAACAACCAGAAGGATTTATTGTTCCAGGATAAGAAAAGAAAGTTTGTCAGCTTGTAAAGTCACTTTATGGATTAAAACAAGCACCTAAACAATAGCATGAAAAAATTGATAATGCAATGTTATCAAATGGTTTCAAAATAAATGAGTGTGACAAATGTGTGTATGTCAAGGACACTAAGAATGAGTATGTTATTATTTGTCTTTATGTAGATGATATGCTCATTATGGGTAGTAAGAATGAAATCATTAAAACTACTAAAAGAATGTTAAATAATATGTTTGACATGAAAAATACGAGTGTTGCCGATGTAATTTTAGGAATTAAAATTTCTAAAACATCGAATGAGTTAGTGTTATCACAATCACATTATATTGAGAAAATACTAAGGAAATTCAATCAATATGATTGCAATCCTGTGGGAACACCGATAGATATAAATCTACACTTGTCTAAATTGTGAATGATTCAACCAAATCACTATGAAGAAATTGATTTCTTCTGCTCATTCCTATGATACGAGATAGTGATACCTGCAGCGGTTACAGGATAAGCTATGCTTTTAATGATTCTTAAATCTTGATAAACATGTGGAGTATGACAGGATACTCTTATTAAGAATCACCTATGTGAGTGTGAACTGGGCCAATTCTATGAGAATGATAAGGCTATACTTCTCTAAAGCACTCATAAATCCGGGATTGTTCGGGGCCAAAATGAACAAAATCATGAGAACCAAATAATGTCTAGAAAGATTCTGTGTGAATTACTATTGTCTCGATTTACACAAACGATTGGACAGTTCAAGACATCACGTTCACTGGACAACCAGTAATCCCAATAGTCTTTCACAAGGGAAGGTTCAAAGCCAAAAGCTACCTCTCTCGATACAGATGATTTCTAATTCTGTCTCTCTCTCTCAGAGTCTGCATAACATTTGCATAAGGCTGGCAGTCAATATCATTCATGTGGGGGATTGTTGGAATTTGAGCCTAATTTAATATGGGTATCATTAATTAATTTTAATGATTTTATATATTAATGTGTTCTACTCCATGAGTAGATTAAATTAAGTATTTGAAAACTCAAATCTATGGAGTAATGAATGAGATATTAACTCCCAAAGATCACACTTGGAAATGATAAAAGGTAATAAATACATATGGAAAAAATCAAGTCCCACATAGATTAAGAATTAAATAATTTATATGTTTATATACAAGGAAAATGCTCTTGGGTTTGGGCCCCAAAGGGCACCCCACTTTTGTGGAAGGGAGAGGACCTAGCCAAAGCTAGGTTCGAACCCACACGCACGCCGACGACGCCGTTCGACCGGCCTGGCTCAGGCTCGTGGCACATGGGTTGTGGGTCTGGGTCCTGTATATAATTTTTTAGACAAAATTTTTTAATTAAAATTTATTTAAATTTTATTTATTTAATTCTATTATCAAAACTGTGTCGTTTTGAAGCTGTATTTATTATATTATCAAAACTGTGTCGTTTTGAGAAGCGGTATTATCAAAACTGTGTCGTTTTGAGAAACGGTATTATCAAAACTGTGTCGTTTTGAGGAAGCGATATCTGTAAGGTTGAACGAGCGGCCCTAAACTACGTCGTTTTGTCGCGTCTTTTCTTCTAAGTCTAAAACTACGTAGTTTTGGTTCTGCTAACACTTAAACTACGTCGTTTTAATAGACCGAATAGATGCACCTATTCTGCAAATGGTAAAAACTACGTCATTTTGACCAACAGATACAAATAATACCTCTTCAAGAGGCACCCCATGCCTTTTCAAGGGTGATGTGCCCATCCAAAGGGTCACCAACCCTCCTATAAATAGATAGGAGGGGGCAGCCTTCATTTCCATCCATTTCTCAAGCATTCTAGTCTAATAAAACATTCTGGTATATAGTTTCTTCATCAGTTTCCTTAGTAAATTTGAGAGAGAGTTAGAACATTTCTTTTAGTTCAAAGTGTATACTTTTAGTAGTGCTGCTAAAGTGTACGGTATCATTGTATCCTGGGAGACAAGTGCTATCAACTCTATGCACCATACGGAGGGCATAATTGTCTTAAGGACATAGTACCAAGTACTAGACAAATATTTTTCTACAGTTCTGCTTAATTAAGATAAGTCAATATATATATATATATATATATATATATATATATATATATATATAATTTCCTTTAAGGTTTACTAACAACATATTGCAAAGGTTCGAACACTTCTACAAAAGCATAAAATTATTAAATCATTAATCTGCTGTTTTTGTTCTTCATATCATTATATGTACCTTGTCAGTCCTATATTAATCAGAAATGACTAAGAGAAGGGTACATACTTGACAATGTTGCAATGATCCAGATCCTTCAAAAGAGCAATTTCCCTTATCACCGAGCAAGGCACACCTTCGATTCTATTTAAAAAGAAAATCCTTTTTACAGCTACAGTCCTATTGTTCTCATGGTCTTGACACTTGATAACCATACCAAAGCTGCCTTTTCCAATCTTCTTGATGACCTCATACTGAAAATAAATCATCATGCATTCATGATTTTACATGCATGAACATATTGCCAATAAATATCTACACTCAAGTCAAAACATGTACCTTATCCATGTTCCTGAGGATTATTTCACTGCTGAAGAAAAAGCTATAGTTGATCAGTTAAAAAAAAAGAAAAAAGAGATTATTTTAAAAATTAAAGACTTGATTGAACTGGTTCACACACAAAGGTTTTACATAAATGAGGACAGGGGATAATTATTTAATCCAAAATAATTCAAGAATAAAGAACCTATAAACTAAAAATTAAGAATGCCAGTAAAAGGAAAAGAAAAAGTTAGCCAATGAAATACAGAACCTTTCAAAATCAGTAGCCAAGACAAATAAAGAAAGAAAAACGATGTCTCCAAGAGATTACCCTGAAAAAATCAAACACTTTCATAAGACCAATAAAGGGGATGCAAGCACTGACTGAATTATCATATTGTACCACCAAAGTTAGACACGAAAAACAAAAATGGAAAGGTCTTAGAACATTAGTCACTAGTCATCACTTTTTAGTGATCCCTGGATCTGCATGATTTTTGTTTTGTTTTCCCTCCATCTTTGGCAAATACAATTGCAAAGCTCAGTCTTGGTAAAGTATTATCTTAGGCCCATACACTTGTTATACTATTTTATTCTATGGGTACTTACTTATTTGGGAGTCATTGGAAAGAACAACATCACATATGGAAATGATAAAAGCCCAAGTCTCATAAATCATCAGCAACCACATCTGGTATTTCTTGTTATAAAGCACCTTTGATACTTTTCACCTTTCCAGATATGGAAAAATCAAGCTATTAAAGTCAAATAGCTCCCTACTTTTTCATTCTGCATGTATCTTTTGCAAATGCAATTAAATAAGAATAAGTCAATGGTTCTAGTAAAACAAAATGACTAGGAATGGCTTAGAAAAATGGCTAACACCACTCAATCCATACTAAAGCAACATTTGTTTGTGCTAAATGAATTCATATACTTATTTTTCATCAACACATCCTCACCAACTTATTGCAGAAAAGATAGGCCATACACTGCCTAATAAGAAAGTATGGCAAACCAGAGAGCATAACAAAACATATTACATTATTACTGCTAATATCTACCAAAATGATCTACATTTTACAAAGTGTATAAATGCAAAAGTACGAGGCATAAATAATAAGCAATCTTAAAATATGCAAACGAATTAATACATTCATACATACATATATGTATGTCTCTCTGTGTGTGTGTGAATTGTATATATGAAAAACTTATTTAATATACAGATAATTTTGCCCTAACTACCTTCTAATATGTAAGTTGATTTTATATAATTATACATAATCGTTGAAGTATAAGTGCGATTAAGGAAAATTCAACACCGAATTAAATGAAGTTCATTCAAATTGAAAAAGAAAATAAAAGGATTGTAGTATAACCTCAGATGATAAAATTTTTGAAGTGAATCGCTAGATTCTCAGCTAATTATATTTCACAATAGATCGAAACTTAGAAATAGAGACAATGCATACATATAGACAAGCGTATCAATTACAAATACAGAAAAAAGCAACCTACCGAGAAAAAGCGAGACAGAGATTACTTTCCCTAACTGAATTCTCTGTCGTATCTGTGAATCAAAAGTGCGAAATTCGGAGCGAGATTCATATACGGAGTATAAACGGAGTAGATACACAGAAATGAAGAGATTAAACATACATACAATGTTCTTCTATACATATGCATAACAGTAGAAGTGTAGACATAGATCAAATACAGAGAGATTAAGAAATAGAGACAGACAATAAGAAATACAGGGAGAGAATTAGAAAAACAGATCACCTGAAGAAATCGCGAAGTGAATTCAGCCCTAATTCATTGCGAGTTTGAAAAAGCACAGAGCGGGAAATGAAGGATGAGAGCTATATATATACACTGAGCGAGGATGGTGACTGGAGACGGTGCCACGCGTTTCAGCGCGTGATTTTATACTCTGAAGTAAAGTTACTGCAGTCAAATTATTCATACGCTTTTTTTTTCCTTTTTGGGAAAAAAAAAAATTACCAACAAGAGAACAAAAAACAACACTAAACAAAACAAATTTCACACAACTCTCATCTTTTTTGTTCCACAAAAATAATTTTATTTATAAAATTTATGAATATTAAACATAAACAAAATGGATGAAATTTAAATTGCCATTCCTAGACAAAATAGTATATTCTTCCGTCCCAAAATATATATGATTATTATCGATCGGGTTATCATGAAATTATTTTTTTGGTAAGTTGGTCAATTGGCCAATAGAATACTAACACACATACAACCTATTCTACAAATATTTTACAAATTACTGACGTGATATACTCCACCCCAACATATTATGTGAGATCGAATACTATATTGAAATAATTTGTTAATCAATATCATATGCCTTAACTTGGAGGCTTAAAATAAATTTCGGACTGTATCTGCAATCCAAACGCAATCTTTTTTTTTATTTTTTATTATTATTACTACTAACGTTTACAATGATGTAATTTTTTATCCCAAAATGAGAGTCTCGTCCAATGTCAGGTAGAAAGAAGTGATTAAAAATATAGGAAAGACGTGATTAACTATAACTACTAATTTAGCTCATACATTGGCGTGAGAAAACTAAATTAGAATTTAAATATGTTGACAAAAGCCTAAACACAATTATTTTTTTGGCTTGTTTCATCCAAATTCCTATCATTTTCAATCATTTTAAGTAAGGTTTAATGATTTTGACTGTACTTAAAAAAAATAAAGAAAATTTTCGGCTTTTCAAACATTTCAATAAGAAATTTTAACTCATTATGTGCTTTCATTTTGGCCGATCATATATATATATATATATATATATATATATATATATATATAGAGGGTTATATGTATACAAGGCTATATATAGGGTTATACACAGTAAAATTATGGCGACGAGTTTTTTGGGTAATAACGACGGTTCACCCGTCACCATAGCCCAGAATAGCAAAGGCGACGATTTTCGCTATAGCTAAAAAAATCGTAGCCATAACCGACTGTGTAATATACAGATGTGTACATATATTTTTTTCATATATATATATATATATATATATATATATATATATATATATATATATATATATATATATATATATACACACACACACACACACTAGCTTAGAATGAATCTAAAACACTCCTCTTAAATAACACTCATTTATTAAAACTACGTCGTTTTGGAGATTCTTTTAAAATATAAAATAATATTAAAATAGAGTAGTCTCACTTGTTTTTCTTTTATTTACAAAAATATCACTCGCGGTCCCACTTAATTTTTAAAAGAATATTCAAAATAATATAATTTTAATAAAAAAAATACTATTTAAAAAAGAATATTATTTAAGAGAAATAGTTTATAATAATTGAATCTATCATTAAACCACTGCCCCATCCGCTAGGTTTCCCAACCAACTTTCTCTTTCTCTATTTCTAGTAGGACCACCTATTTTCCAATTATAATGCTATCTATCTTGGACTTGACAAAGCAATGTGCAGCTGCATGGGTAGTCTATAACTGTTGGCCTTTTTGTCTATGTGAAAATGGTTGATCGAATTGAACTATAACCACATTAAATACTAAATTATTTATATTTCACACTTTCGACGGATTTTGAGTATACATATCATGTTGAATAAAATTATATAGGAACGTGTTATTGTATAAAATAAAATACAATCAATTAATCATAATAATAAGTACTTACATGAATTGAGAGAAGTCATCTCGTATGTATCACGCTTCCGCTGCGCTTAAGGGTGAATGTCTTCAATTGTCTCTCTCAATCTTAGGATGGATGTATAGGTGTATATAAAGTTCTTGAGACGACAATTGGGACCAAACCCTAACTGTTTTATTTATATAATAGCTAAGGGTCAAAATCGTCCATCAAGATTATGAAACTCTAGGGCCCATTATGCCAAATTAATATTAGTAATAATATTTATGGGCCATATAATTAATTACCAAACCCATAAATAAAGTTATTAAATTAATACAATATGTAAGCCCAATAATTACATAAATAGTAAAGGCCACATAAAGAATAAAATATTCTAACATTCTCTCACTTGGCCGAAATACTATTTATATACAAAACATAACGTTTACAATCATTAATTTGGCCAAGTATTAATTTAATATCTACATCATGTTCAAATAAAAAATACCAATGCGAATTAATACAATCTTTGTGTCACTATTAACACAAGATCCCCATTAGTTACACAATTAGTACTTTTATTAAAACAAAGATTAACATTAAGCATAACAGGTATGAATAGAGTTTACATAAGTGGTAATTGAATAAACTCATTCATATGGTCTAAAACATTACCGTACCGTTTGCTTATAAGTTCTGAAGTGTGCACAATAAAAAGAATAGCAAACTATAAACATAATGTGAAGTTCAAAATAACGAGCTCAAAATTATTGTCTTACATCATAATAACTTACTAATTAAGACTACCAGTTAAACCCATGCCGGCAACATGCTCTAAAAGAGCTTGGGTGGTAAGCCTTTCGTAAGTGGATCCGCTAACATATCATGCGTACAAATATATTTAATGACAACATTTTGATTTTCAACTCTTTCCCTGACAAATAAGTACTTAGTGTCGAGGTATAGTCCAACACCACTCGAAATGGTGCTGTTGGACAAACTAACATTAGAATTATTATCACAAAATACTTTCAATGGTCTTGAAATGGAATTTACAACCTTAAGTCCTGAAAAAAGATTCCTTAATAATATGGCGTGACAAGTAGCATGATAACATGCCACATATTCTGCCATCATCGTGAAAATGGTAGTTAACTCCTGCTTATGAGTTCTCCACGAAATAGGGCCTCTTGAAAGCATAAAGATGTACGCTGGTGTAGATTTCTTTTTCGTCTTTACACTTAACAAAATCAGAATCAGAATAACCAACAACTTCAAGGTTACCTATTTTTTTTTCTAAATGTAAGCATAATATCCTTAGTACCCTGTAAGTAGCGTACATAAGACTCTCAACCACAGAAGTATAGGGAATAAGATTCATTTGTTCACGTTCAAGGTTGTTCTTAGAACATTGATATGAGCCAAATTTGTCACCCTTAACAACAAGGGCGACAGTAGGAGAACAATTTTGCATGTTGTATTTGTTAAGAACTTTGTCAATATAAGATCTTTGGGACAATCCAAATATCCCTCGAGACCTATCTCGATGAATTTCAATACCTATAACATAAGAGGTTTCACCGAGATCCTTCATTTCAAAATTTTCAAAAAGGAAACGTTTGGTCTCATGCAACATGTCTAAGTTATTACTTACAAGTAGTATATCATCAACATACAAAACAAGAATAACAAATTTACTCCCACTGACCTTCAAGTATATACATTGATCCACTATATTTTTCTTAAAATCAAAATTACTCATCACCTCGTGAAACATAAGATACCATTGTCGAGAAGCCTGTTTTAACCCATATATGGACTTCTTAAGTCTACATACCATATGTTCCTTGCCTTTAACCAAAAAAATCTTTTGGTTGTGCCATATAGACATTCTCATGCAAGTTACCATTAAGGAATGCAATTTTAACATCCATCTGATGTAACTCTAAATCATAATGAGCTACTAAAGTCATGACTATTATAAATGAATCTTTCCTAGATACTGGAGAGAAAATTTCATTATAATCCACACCTTCCTTTTGAGTGAAACCCTTAGCAACCAATCGAGCTTTATTCCTTTCAACGTTCCCTTTAGGATCTAATTTGGTCTTATAGACCCACTTGCAACCAACAGGTTTAAAACCTTTTGGTAATTCCTCACGATCCCAAACGTTATTAAGCTCCATTAATTTCAACTCATCATTCATGGCTTCAAGCCATTGAGTTGATTGAGCACTCGTAATGGCCTCTTTATAGGAGATAGGGTCATTAATCTTACTTGAATCATAGTCAATCTCATTAAGATATGTTATAAAATCATCAAAATTAATAGGCTTTCTAGGTCTTTCGGACCTACGTAAGTGTTGCACAATTTCAAGAATATGATTTCAATAATGTGAAGTTCAACATTAGGTGGTGGCTCAGGATTAGAAACATAAAACCTGTTTTTTTCAAGATCAATTTTTTTAGGCTCACCACTCCCACTTAAATCACCATTCTCTAAAAACTCTGCATGCCTAGTCTCAACAATTCTAGTGGTATGCGAGGGACAGTAAAATTAAAAACCCTTAGATCTCTCAGGATATCCAATGAAATGACAACTAATGGTTTTAGAGTCAAGTTTCTTTATTTGTGGATTAAAAATCTTAGCCTCGACTGGACAACCCCACACCCGTAAGTATTTTAAACTAGCTAGGTTTCCTACCTGTCCAAATTTCATAAGGAGTGTTAGGGACAGATTTGCTAGAAACCCGGTTTAAAATATGAACAGCTGTCTTTAATGCCTCAGTCCACAAAAACGCAAGTACTATATCCATAAGGGTACGATTTCGCCTCTCAGCTATACCATTCTGCTGCGGTGTACCAGGCATTGTATACTGAGTGACGATTCTATTTTCTTAACAAAATAAGGCAAATGAGCCAGGTTTATGTCCTGTATCGGAGTGTTTACCATAATACTCTCCGCCTTTATCTGATTCAGCTTTGAAAACTTTAAACATATTTAGTGATTCAGATTTTTCATTAATGACCTGTATCGGAGTGTTTACCATAATACTCTCCGCCTTTATCTGATTCAGCTTTGAAAACTTTAAACATATTTAGTGATTCAGATTTTTCATTAATCAGGTAGCCATAAGTATAATGAGAATAGTCATCAATGAACGTAATGAAAGATTTGTGTCCACCAATTCTTGGAGAAAATGGTCCACATATATCAGTGTGAATCACCTCTAGAAGTTCACTACTTCTTGTTGCTCCTTTCTTATTACCTTTCACAAATTTTTTCCTTTTATACATTCAATACAATGGTCAAAATCAAAAAAATCTTGTGAATGAAGAATTCCATCATTTATAAGACGTTGCATTCTGTCTTTTGAAATATGGCCTAAGCGTTAATGCCACAATTTTGAAGAATTCTCATTATCTAGTTTTTCTCTCATTTCCACTTTTAGAGGTACTTTCTGTCACATTCATTGTTAACAAGGATTCAGCAAAGACATTATCAAAATTTATCTTATAGAGGTTTCCCTCTAAAGAGCCAGAACCAATAACATGAGAGTAATGATAAATAATTATTTTATTATTCCCAAACTTAAACGAAAATCCATCAACGTCAAATTTAGATACAGAAATTAAATTCCGTGTCATACTGGGAACATAAAGATTATCATATAAATACAAGGTGAAAACCACTCTCCAAAACTAAAGGAAGAGTTCCTACAGTTTCAACTTGTATAAACTCTTCATTGCCAACTTTAATGGTTCTTTCCCCTTTTTTTTAGAGTGTCTTCTTTGAAAGGAATTCATGCAATGAATTAGTAATATGAACCATAGCACCAGTGTCAAGCCACCATGTATTAGAAGGAACATCAATTAGAAATGATTCATAAGTTACATAATTTATGGACGATATACCTTTCGTTTCAATTCATTCTTTTAACTTAGGGCATTCTTTCTGAATATGTCATTACTTCTTACAGAAGTAAAATTTAGGACATGTCTCAGAGTTGTTACCTAAATAATTTGCCTTATTTGTTTTGGTAGAAATTGGTTTATCCTTATTCGTAAAACCTTTGCCATTTTTTTTATAAGCCTTCCTTTTATAGGATCCAGTGGTAGTCAAATGAGCAACATTAAATTTTTTTTTTAATCTTAAGCCTTTCTTCATCTTTAATTTAAAAGTCATGTTGTTCATCATCATAATGTGCTCGCGCACCCCACTAACCCCATCATACCTGTTAATAAGCATTTTCAAAATAAGGGTACTTGCATGAGTTTTAGAAGAACCTTTAAATTGTTACTCGACTGAAGTTAAGTACTCTTTAACATTCTCAAAGTCAGGAATGACTCTTCGAATGGTTGTCGTGATAGAATTTTTCATAATCTTAAGAGACATGCAGTTGGATCGCTCCCACCTTCATAAATAACCTTTTGCTCAATTGAGCTAGTAGTTATAAGTGGGCCAAAATGATCCACTCGTAGTGCATAGTCCAAAACTATAGAGCCGAGAACAATTTTCATTTACACTTTTCAAGCAGTAAAATTAGTTTCATTAAAGATTTCAATTCCAGAGAGATACCTAGAAATACTAGTTGGAGTCAATGTCAAAACATAATCAAGCTCATAAACATGTTTACAAAAACAAAAAAAAATCCACAATGTACAACAATAATTAATAATTAATCATAATAAAAACCAACTGTAGGGCAAGCAGTTAGTTACATAAAATCTATTTACAACACCAAAATAGATTTTAATGAGACGTTGGTGCATAATTATTAATCTTTCGTTGGTCCAATTAATAATATACTAATAACATACCCATAAAATAATGCACAACACGTTTATCCACGCATCACCGTTGGGCAGAAACGAAATAAACATATTACTTATGCAATAAAATTCCATTTAATAAATTCTAATTCTAATTTTTCCGTTGGGTAAAATTAAAATCTTTATTTGTTAAATGTAACATTATGTGACTTTTCTTAATCTTTAATTGTTTCAGTTAATAATCCTCCGTTGGGCTGATTATTAATTTTAACAATAAAAGAGTCACGCATACACGTAAATTATTATGATCAAACTCAATTTTCTTTAAACATATTAATCAAGTTTGAAAATTAACATTATTTAAAATTTACATGTAACAACTTAAAAGCCCTAATAATATATCACATCATGTTCAAAATTTTAAATTAAAATATATAATTATGAACATGAATTGATTATAAAATAATCACGTTAATTTTAAAATGAATACATGAAGGCATAAGAATATCATAATATTATCTCCACATAATAAATAATAAATTTAACATATATTATTTTAATATTCATATTCCTGTTCACGCATAACATTATGAACAATAAAACTTTATGCATAATACATATATATGTTAAACGTGTATGAGCAATGCATATATATGCAATGTTGAACTTATATAATATACTGCATATATATATATATATATATATATATATATATATATTAACTTATATAATATGCTGCTTTTTGCATAATTAAAATTTTAGTAAATTTGCCATTTCAAATTAACAGATGAAACTACAAATTTGTCTACTTTTAGCATCATACTACCAACAAAGTACATTGTCACTATGGTCAATGTATGTATGGTCAATAAATAAGCAAAACACCTTTACAGCCTTGTTATCGCCCATGTTGAAAACATTAGGAATTCCCACATATATTTTCGCAGACAGACTAGCCGGTCAATCACCAATTATATTTATGAATTTTTGGTTTGAAAGTTGAAACAATTAATGAATAACCTTCCGTAGGTACGTTTCATAGATCATGTTTCCACATTGATGCAAAATTTAATACAATCCCATTTACCAATTTTAAGGAATCAGTTATTAACGTACTTATATATATTCAAAACAACATGATTTAATTATTCTATGACATTAAAATTTATAACATAATAACATAAATAATTTATTCAACACAATAACGTAATCATGGCTCTGATACCAGATGTTGAATAAAATTATATAGGAACGTGTTATTGCATAGAATAAAATACAATCAATTAATCATAATAATAAGTACTTACATGAATTGAGAGAAGTCATCTCGTATGTATCACGCTTCCGCTGCGCTTAAGGGTGAATGTCTTCAATTGTCTCTCTCAATCTTAGGATGGATGTATAGGTGTATATAAAGTTCTTGAGACGATAATTGGGACCAAACCCTAACTGTTTTATTTATATAATAGCTAAGGGTCAAAATCGTCCATCAAGATTATGAAACCCTAGGGCCCATTATGCCAAATTAATATTAGTAATAATATTTATGGGCCACATAATTAATTACCAAACCCATAAATAAAGTTATTAAATTAATACAATATGTAAGCCCAATAATTACATAAATAGTAAAGGCCACATAAGGAATAAAATATTCTAACATATCAATCCATTATCTATATATTTGTATTAATTTACAGACAATGGCGGATTTAAGATCCGTTCTTAATGGACAGTGGCGGAACTAAAACGATTTTGTAGGGGGGTCAAAATTTTTAAATCAAGCGGACCGAAATTATTAATACCATCACTTGCGGAACTTGTTAATTGTTAAAAATATATGATATTCTATTTGTTCTAAAATATAAGACTAAAATGAGCTTTTAATTATTTTGTTCAAACTAAACTAGTAAACTATATTGGAAGAGCTAGCTAGCAGGTGGGCCGTGGGTGTTTGATTGTTGAAAAATTTAATAGCAGAAGAATTCCTTTAGGCCTTAGCCTAAAATATGAAAGGAAATTAAAAGCTAGCTAGTACGTTAAATTATAGAATTGTTATTTTATTCTGATAAATAAACATAATTAATATATTCAGCAAACAGAAATTAAACAATAATTTAAGATTATTCCAATAGTAACAATTTTGAAAACTAAATTACTAAAAGATGTAAACATTAAATTATTAAAATTCATCAAAATTGAGAGTCTAATTATCTTTTCTGATATAATCCCAATTCCCAAACTAGGAGTTATTATATATAGAAAGAGAAGCCAGAAAACAAAACAGGAAATTTGGTCTAAGAAATTATCCACCAAAGTTTAATTAAGAGTCTAATTATCTCACTACCCGAAGTATCGTTAAGTAACTACGATGGACCCTTTTATTACTTTCGGTTGATTTTTTTGCAGGAAAATGGCCACGTGTCATAATTTAATATTTAAATATAGTTAATTATATAAATACGTAGTTGACTTATTAAAATAGTAAAAATACACATATATATATAGAAAAAAATAACATATTAAAGGAGTATAAAAATTTATACATAAATAATTCTTAAATATCCAAGTAAAATAATTAACACAAAATAAAATAATTAACATACTAATTAATCCAAATAAAATAATTAACAAAAAAATTGTGTCAAATAAATTACTTAATTAAACTAATTAAATCAAATAAACATTAATACGGCTAAAATGGAAACAAAACTAAAAAAATAACATTATCAATGGACAATGGCAACTCTGTTTTTCTTTCTCTTTACTCGCTCTCATCTTTTCCTCCATTTGGTCATCACCCACCATCATTACTATCCCTCTCACACAATTCCACACGAAATCCAAAAATCCATCTCCATTTTGGTACGAAAAGTTATCCCACTTAACATTTTTATCAATAAATATTAACAAGATCTGGTTTGGAGACTCCTTCTCCCTTTCCATCCCTGTCCCCTTTTTGCAGTGGCAACTTCTTTTTGTAGATCTGGATTGATTTTTTTTGTTAAGTAAGTATCCCCCACCCTGCCCCCGCCCCCACCCCCGCCCCCGCCCCCGCCCCGCCCGGCCGCCCTCCCCCTTGTCCGCCTCCCTACCGGAGTCAGATGCCTCCCCCGCTCCACCTAGTTCCGCTTTTGCCTGCCGCCCTCGCCCCTAGTCCGCCTCCCTACCGAGAGCAGATGCCCCCCACCCCCGCCCCCGCCCCCGCCCCCGCCCCCGCCCCCCACTAGTTCTGCCTCTGTTAATGGAGATAGTTTTTTTTAAGCGAGAGTTCGAATACAATATATATCTGTGTGTTTAATTTTTTAGTGTAATAATAGTTTAATTTTTTTTGGGTGATTGACCTTTTTTTAAAAAACTTTTTTATTAATTTATTTAAAAGGATTAAGAAAAAAAATCTCAGCATAGGCACTTATGTTGCCCAAGCATAAGTCCACCCTTATTTACCGACTAACAACAAAAGTGACATATTTTTATCGTATATATATATATATATATATATATATATATATATATATATATATATATATATATATATATATATATATATATATAGAGAGAGAGAGAGAGAGAGAGAGAGAGAGAGAGAGAGAGAGAGAGAGAGAGAGGCGGACCTACGCTTAGGCAACATAGGCACCTGTCTATGTTGAGATTTTTTTTATATAGCTATATAGGAGGGGCAGATATATAATTTAATAAACTTAAATGGGACAAATTAATGAAAGAGTTATACTTAGCTAGAGAAGGAAAAAAAAATACTTTACTCTTAATTTTAAAATTTAAATGAATCTGTTTTGTAAGCTTTTATTTGAGCTGCAAATCTGCTGATATACTTTCCGCCTGAAAAAGTAGGTAGGAGATAATCAGACACATACATTTTATATTAAAATATTTTAAGTTGACTTCAAAAAATTAAAATTGAAGAGTAATCTTGTGGGGTCACTAAGGATAAATTTAGAACTTTTTTATTCTTTTTTCTCTACTTTTATTTTTCTTAATATATGTGCAAATTAAATTGTATTTTGTTCATCTTTTTCGAGATGGAGGGAGTAGTTTATAACTTTGATATATTTATTTTAGATATTTTTGGGACTTTTTTCATTTCAATCATCGTTTTGAAGATTGTTTGTGTTATTCATTAGTTATTTTTGTGATTGACCTTTTTTTAAATTTTTTTTATTAATTTGTTTAAAATGATTAAGAAAAGAATAAGATTGTGGCAGTGCAGATGTTCCTTTAAATTGATTAGTTTTTCGACAATTAACTTGATTAGTTGGCTCCCCCGTGATAAATTGTGTGGATTAAAAGTTGTCGTCTACAAGTAACCAACTGAAAATTAAGGACTAGCCATAAATCGGTTAACAAATTCTTGTTGAAGATTTATGACAATATAGTAATTTGAAATTAATTTCATGCAAGTTGCGTCTTTTAAGTTAATTAAACTATTTATGCATTTTTTTTGTTAAAGGCTAAATATGATATATTATTGAAAAACATATCCTAAAATCTACAAGAATTAGATAATGGGATATAAGATTACAAATCTGTGCTGCATACAAAGGAAATCATTTTTCCTTCATCTATCACTCTACTGCTGTTATTACTTTATACAACTTGTTGCTGTGATTTACAGTTTACAATATAGACTTAAGAGAACAGAGAAAAAATAAAATGAGGAAAGTTTTTGATATATTTTCAATGCCTAATCTGATTACATGAGAGTGCATATATACACTCGTGGGTACAGAAATCTATGTAACAAATCCTCAATTTTGATTGGTCATTTCATACACAACCCAGTTGTCATTTTCTAACAGAAATCCTACTACATTATTTGTTACCCTTTTTTCCCTTGACATATCCTTTCATCCATGTGGGCTCTCTAATTTGCCTCCTAGACCTCCTAAGCTTGCTTAGTGTATACAGGTCTTCTATTTCTGTTTCTTCCATGTCCACTTGGTCTGCAATCTCTTGTTCCCTTAGTTCATCATGGTTATCTGTCATGTCTTGAGATTCATTGTTCTGGGCTTGTTGAGTTTGATCCATACCATTAAATTTAGCAGCATGAATTTCATCCGCTTGCATTGTTCTAGGCATGTTAAGTGTATCAATACTCACCCCTTCAAGAGACACCTTGTCCTCAAGGTGGGCATTAGGATAGGAATTCTTGAATTGAGTAACAGATAACCAAGTGGCTTCCTCTAGAGGCAATCCTTCCCACTGAACCAGAACCTGAGATTCCCAATGGTTGTCAACAAGCTTCTGTTTAGTTTCTAGGATGGCTAGTGGTACTACTAAAGGTTGATTGTTCCAAGTCTGAGTTGGTAAGGTAGCAGCTGGTGTAGGACTTTCCCCATGAAATTTCTTGAGTAGAGAGATGTGAAAGACTGGGTGAATTTTTGACCCTTCTGGAAGGTTCAGTTTGTATGCAACAGTCCCTATTTTCTGAACAACTGAATATGGACCATAATACCTCCTGCTGAGTTTTTGTGAGGGTCGATAGTATAGACTGTGTTGTCTATAGGGCTGAAGTTTGACTAGTACTAGATCTCCTATACTAAAAGAAAAGTTGGTTCTATGTTTATCAGCTTGGGTTTTCATCTTCAACTGTGCAGATTGTAAAGTTTTCTGTAGGATTTTGAGCTTGTCATCCCTGGTTTGAAGAGTAGTTTCCACCGCTTCCACTTGAGTAGTACCAGGTAAGTATTGTGGAAGAGCTGGAGGCTTCTTCCCATAGACTACCTCATAGGGAGTTTGTTTAATTGTAGTATGGTATGAAGTGTAATAACTCCATTCAGCTAGACCCAAAAACTTATGCCATATATGGGGTTCATCAGCAACAAAGCACCTTAGATATTGTTCCAAACACCTGTTCACCACTTCTGATTGTCCATCCGTTTGTGGATGATATGAGGACATTCTAAGTGTTGTTCCTTGTAATTTGAACAATTCTGTCCAAAATTTGGACAGGAATATGGTATCCCTGTCACTCACTATGGATTTTGGAAGTCCATAGTGTTTGCCTATCATATCCTAGAAAAGTAAGGCCACCTTTGAAGCTGTATAACTAGTTGGTAAAGGACCAAAATGTGCAGCTTTAGACAGTCTGTCCACCACTACTAAAATACATGTGTACCCTTGAGACGGTGGTAAGTGAGTGATAAAATCCATACTGATATCTTCCCATATCTGTTTAGGAATTTCCAAAGGTTGCAACAGACCATAGGGGTTGACATTAATGGCCTTAGTTTGCTGACAGATTGTGCAAATTTTTACAAAATCCCTGACCTCCTTCTTCATATGATCCCAATAGAAACTAGTAGATAGCCTCATAAAGGTCTTGTGTACTCCCCCATGTCCCCCTTCTAGAGAATTGTGAAACTCCTTCAACAGAGAATTTTTTAATTGGGAATGCACTGGGATATATATTTTAGCTTTGTATAAGTAAATCCCATTTCTGACTTGCCAAGGATTTTCAACCTTAATGTCTTGCAATTCAGAGGCTGAGGATTGTTCTTTCTTAATGTCTTCCAAAATCAAAAGTGTTGGGGAAGTAAGTGGCATCAGTGTAGGATGTCTAGACAATGCATCTGCTGCCACATTATTTTTGCCTGGCTTATAATTAATCTCATAAGTGTAGCCCAGCAGTTTAGTGAGGTAATACTGTTGTTCTGGAGTCTGAATCACCTGCTGCATAAGTCCTTTCAAACTCTGTTGATCAGTATATATATAGAATTTAGCTCCCAACAGGTAGTATCTCCACTTAGCCACAGCAGAAGTAATTGCAAAGAGTTCTCTGATATAGGTAGAGGATCTTTCCATCCTTGGGCACAACTTTTTACTGAAATAAGCAATTGGATGCCCATCTTAAGAAATGACTGCACCTATAGCAAAAGTTGAAGCATCAGTCTTTAGGGTGAAAGGCTTAGAAAAATCTGGTAGAGCTAACATAGGAGTAGTGGTGAGGGCATGCTTTAGTTGTAGAAATGCTTCTTCAGATTTCTCAGTCCACTTAAATGCTTCATGTTTGAGTAAATCTGTGAGAGGGCTTGCTATGGCTGCATATCCTTTTACAAACTTTCTGTAATACCCAGTTAACCCCAAAAATCCCCTTAGCTGCTTCACATTGATGGGTTTTGGCCATGATAACATTGCCTCTATTTTTGTCTGATCTGGTTGGACACCTTGAGGGTTGATGATGTGACCCAAATACTCAATGCTGGTGACAGCAAAATGACATTTGGATAGCTTGGCATAGAGTGAGTTTGCTTGGAGACACTCTAACACCAATGCTAGATTCTGCACATGAGATTCCAAATCTGAACTGTAGACTAAGATGTCGTCAAAGAATATAATAACAAACTTCTTCAAGTAGTCCTCAAATACAGTGTTCATGGTTGCTTAAAAAGTGGAAGGAGCATTGGTTAGGCCAAAAGGCATGACCAAGAACTCATAATGTCCACTGTGAGTTCTAAAAGTAGTCTTATGCACATCTCCTACAACCATTCTAATTTGATGATACCCCGATCTGAGATCAATTTTAGAATAGTATCTTGCTCCTTGTAGTTCATTTAGCAGTTCATCTATAGTAGGTATGGGAAACCTATCCTTCAATGTGATTGTATTTAAAGCCCTGTAGTCCACACACAACCTCCAAGTTCCATCTTTTTTTTGACAAGAAGAATAGGTGAACTGTAGGAGCTTTGACTAGGTCTGATCAATCCAGCTTGCAGCATTCCTTGTATCTGTTGTTCAATCTCAGCTTTCTGAAAATGAGGGAATCTGTAAGGCCTTACATTAATAGGTTGGGAATTTGGTTGTGTAGGTATGTGGTGGTCAAAAACTCTGGTGGGTGGTAGTTTGTCAAGCTCGTTAAATACTTCTTGAAACTGGTCTAACAATTTGGCAATGATGGGTATAGGATGTAATGTGGTTTGTAGGGAATGCAGACTAGAAGTGTGGGTAATAGAAACAGGATCTGAAGCAGTTTTGGTGTCTGGGGATGGTTGTATAAGCTGCAACAGATAGCATTGAGCTATCTCTTTTTTTTAAATAACTGATGTAGGTGATTTGTTGCAATAGAATTAGGATCAGCCTTCTCTCCTTGTAAACAGACTTCTTGACCTTCATGATAGAACTTTATGTAAGCTTGTTGATAATTAATCCTTAATTCCCCAAAAGCTTCCTGCCAAGCTACTCCCAATATCAGCTCTGCCCCATGGAGGTCTATCACATAGAAATCAGCTGTGAATTTGTTCCCTTGAATTTCAAGAGGAACCTTAGTGCACTGCCCACACACTTGAGGTTGTCCCCATTTCCCACTATGACAAAAAATTATGGAGAGGGTATGATGTCCAGGCCCAAGTAATGAGCAACTCTGGTTTGAATAAAATTGTGACTACTCCCTCCATCTATCAATAGTTGTAAGGTTTTTTTTCCAATATGTCCCATCATCCTTAAACATCTAGTATTAGGTGAGCCTATCAATGCATACAGATTTCCTACCTCAAGATTTTGGTTAATTTCTTCTTCCTCAGTTTCCACTACATCAATGTTAGCAATTCCAATACCTTCATTGTCATCAGGTACCAACCCTTCCAATAGTAAAAGTGACATTTGACCCTTACATTTGTGTCCTTTGTGCCAGGCCTCTTCACAATTAAAACACTGCCCTTTTTCCAATTTTGCTTGCCTCTCAGCATAGGTAAGTTTCTTGATAGGCAATTTGTGATAATGGCTCAAAGTGGAATTGAAGCCTTTTTCAGTAGTCATGGGTGCTCCATAGGGTACTATAGCATTTTTTATAGCAGGGTTATGTTGAGTCTTAGCCCCTATCATAGAGACAACACTAATATTTCTAGGTTGAAAAGCTTGAGACCTACCTGCCCCAAACTTCTCTTCATACAGCTTGGATAATGCAATAGCATGTTGCAGATTATAGGGTTGTGCTCCTATTACCTCATATTGGATATCTCCCCGAAGTCCACCCACATAACATCCCTTAAGAAAAGACACTGGTAACCCACAAATTTTGTTAGAAATCTGTTGAAATTTGTTTTCATATTCAGCCACAGTACCCGTTTGTCTTAACTTGGTAAGCTGGGTATTTGGGTCTTCATAAGGAGATGGACCAAACCTAATATGTAACTGTAAAATAAATTCAGTCCAAGATCTTACTAGATGATTAGTTTCCATCCATTCAAACCAGGTTGAAGCTGCTCCATCCAGATGAAGAACAGCTAGAGACAACTTGCTATCCTCAGAAATCTTATGGTAATCAAAGTATTTTTGAACCTTATACAACCATTCAGTCGGATCTCCACCCTCAAACCTGGGAAATTCCACTTTAGCTTTCCTGTAGATATCATCTGGTCGTCTATGAGCAGGATGTGCCTCCATATTGCCCCTGGGTTCATGGTTTTCGAGATTACGCTCGTTGAGATTTGTTGGTTGTCTCCAGTTCTACAGCTGCTCCTGCATCACTGCAGTCATGGTCTGCTGAAACTGTTGAGTGAATGTTTGAACGAAATTAGAGAACTGTTGGTTAAATTGTTCCAACAACTGCTCTACTCTGTTATTTTCAGCCATGATGTCTCTCAATGAAAGCACCAAATGTTGCTGTGATTTACAGTCTACAGCATAGACTTAAGAGAACAGAGAAAAAATAAAATGAGGAAAGTTTTTGATATATTTTCAATGCCTAATCTGATTACATGAGAGTGCATATATACACTCGTGGGTACAGAAATCTATGTAACAAATCCTCAATTTTGATTGGTCATTTCGTACACAGCCCAGCTGTCATTTTCTAATAGAAATCCTACTACATTATTTGTTACCCTTTTTGCCCTTGACATATCCTTTCATCCATGTGGGCTCTCTAATTTCCCTCCTAGACCTCCTAAGCTTGTTTAGTGTATACAGGTCTTCTATTTCTGTTTCTTCCATGTCCACTTGGTCTGCAATCTCTTGTTCCCTTAGTTCATCATGGTTATCTGTCATGTCTTGAGATTCATTGTTCTGGGCTTGTTGAGTTTGATCCATACCATCAAATTCAGCAGCATGAATTTCATCCGCTTGCATTGTTCTATGCATGTTAAGTGTATCACAACTGATGCTACTATTTTTTTATTACTGCTACTGATTCTTCCTACAAATACTGCTAAATGTATCTCATTGCCTCATTAACTCCTCTCTTTATGCACCTTGCTTCTATTTGTTACTATTGGGTTGCTGCACAACTTCAAATGAAATATGAATTAAACTTGTTGCAAAACATTTACACTACTGCACCACTTCATTAATACATTGTTGCCAACATATTTCCACATTAAAATGCTCCAATTGTTGCTACATCATAACTTTCATTGGACTGTTAAACCATAGATAAAAGTCTTCTTCTTTTGTTTTTCTTGCCCCACACAACCACTTGCAAACCTTATTCTTGGTCTTCTACACACTATTTTCCCATGATTGAACTTTTTCTCAAAAATAGTTTGGTATCTTTTCTAACCAAATATTCCACATAACTGCAACTGTTAAAACTCACCAATGACTCACAATTTTTACTTCTAAAACTCCACTGATTACCCATTGAGTTCTCACTTTTATAGTGTATATATTATCTCCATTTATTTAATTAACTATTGGTTTTTAATTTATATTAAAATTTTGTGACTAAATAATTTACATTGCTATATAAATTGATATGTTACCAAGTGCATGTTAATGCAAATCAATTGCAATGCTTGTTTCAACATCAAAATAAACCACTAATTTTTTTTTATAAAAAATAGATGAAGACAAAAAATTATAGAACCATATTGTACATAAACCAAGCGAAACTCAAAGTGGTAATAAGGCCAGTGGCAAATCTATTAAGAGGGAAGAGTACACAGTGCCTATATTCTGATTTTTTAATTTTTTTATAGGTATAGGGATAAGGATAAAAATAAAACTTGATAAATTTAAACTTATAGAGGGAAAAAAAAACTTAAAAAAACTAAACACACGGGTATATAATGTATTCAAACTCTCGCTTAAAAAAATCCGCCCATACTGAGAACAGATTCTATCCTGTATATATATAGAGAGAGAAAGTCATAACTAGATTACCCATCATAACAATTTCAGTCCTTCTACACTGACCGGCCATTTCGACCCGTTTAGCGACCGGTCCAAAATTTTTTTTTTTTAAATTTTATTTTTACTTTGACTCCCAAAAAATATATATTGTGACGGTCCCAAAATTAGGTATACATCACCCATCTTGGGTCGTCAGATACATAGTACAGAATACAAATACAACTTAATAATACAACTGTCGTGTACAATACGACAAAACATAAACTGTGAGTTTGAATACAAATATTATCTTCTAGAGAGTATTCATACTCAAAAGGAGTCCTCATTACATTTATTAACACACCATTACATAGAATAGTGAGGACTACTAACTAATACTATTCTTCGGACCATCACTCCGTTCCCCAACTTGCCCCAGCTACGTTCTCATTTCCTGAAGAGAACAGTGAAAGAAAGGGTGAGCTCAACTAGCCCAGTAAGAAATATTATAACTAAGATAATGCAGAATAAATTATCATTAGCCTTCAACAATGTTAAACTGATAAAATATAATAGACATCAAGTTTAACTGTAGCGGAACAAGTAATCCATTAAAAGAGTCAAGTAGAAAATAAACTCTACTATCTTTTATGATTTAAAAAGTTTTTCAACACTGTGATCGCTGGGACTCAGCTTAATAAAATAATCCACATCATCGAATCACCCCTGCACTACGGCCAAGGATATTCGTATATTCATTAATGGTCATGATCATGCCAACAACTGTCCATCAATGCACTACGGGCCAATGAGGACTTTTACCACATCATTTGTAACATTACGGTCATGATTATACTGAATAATCCCTGGTCATAATCATACCAAGTCCATCTATGCACTACAGGCCACAGATGACTTTCAACATTTTATAAACATGAGGATGATGACAATGATAGAAGAATTCAATAAAACAAGTTCAAGAATTAATTTATCCAGGAATTAACAACGTCCAAATTGTCAACATGATACTGCATTGTGGAGTAAAATTCAAGAATGCTTAGAAGAATATTTTCTTGAAAAGATACTGGATGAAACGCAACTATCAAGGATATTCCACAAATTTCATGGAGTATAGAAGTCAAAACTTAACCAACTGAGTACAATAAAGAATGGAATAACAAAAGAAATCACCATGCATGCGATAGACCGCACAGACAGGTTATTCCAATAGAATAATAAATAATGGAACCAGGTCCGGCGTAAACGCACAGACAGGATATTCCGACAGAATAATAAATAATGAAACCAAGTCCGGTGTAAAACACACAGACAGGATATTCCAACAGAATAATAATAAAACGGAACCAGGTCCGGTGTAAAACACACAGACAGGATGTTCCAACAGAATAATAAACGGAACCAGGTCCGGTGTAAAACACACAGACAGGATGTTCCAACAGAATAATAGAAGAATGTCACCAAGTATAGGGTAGACCGCGTATACTGGTTATTCCAACAGAATAATAACAAATGGAATAACAGAAGTTCTCTTCATGAATATAAAAGAAATAATATTCCCTACCTTAAAAGAACTGGATATTGGAAAAGTGATGTAGCAGAATACTTTTATTCTCTCTATACTTTCTCTCTCTATAGCTTGAATGAATTCGTGAAAAATAATGAAGCCCTAGGCCTCTATTTATAGAAAAACTGAGGGTGGCTCTTGGTCTTAACGAAGGGTCAAATGACTCTTGGTCTTAACGAAGGGTCAAATGACTCTTGGTAATATTGAAGGGACAACTACTATTGACGAAAGTAATTACTATTGACCAAGGTAAATACTATTGACGAAGGTAATTACTATTGACCAAGGTAAATACTATTGACGAAGGTAATTACTATTGACCAAGGTAAATACTATTGACGACGGTAATTACTATTGACGAAGAGACTCTTAGATGATGACATATGGCCCCCCATAAAATAACCAAACTTACCACAACGTCTCAATTATTGATTTAATAATATAACATATTATACAGATGATACTATGACAATAATTTAAGAGATATGATGCAACAATTACTGTAGCAATAATTGAGTATAGCTGAGTGACTTCTCACGTAAGCATCAATAATCAATACCGTGTGCTACTATGCAACCACGCGTATTACTGTACTTTTACTACCGAGTAGTTCAACAGTTTTAACGGTTTTAACGGTAACACCTCAGCCGTTATTTTTATAGAATGATAATTCTGTCGTTTTCTCAATCCGACAATAATTCCGTTGTGGGGTCCACCAATGATTGTGCCGTCGTACGAATATTCCCCGACAAAAAGAATATTCTCCGACCAAACGAATATTTTATAACAACTTGCTTACTTTGTAAAATTTATAAATATTACCCACAACTATAACATTATATCAAATTAACTCCATAATATTTAAAAATGATATTTATAGAAAATTCATCTTTATTTATAAAAATTGGGGTCTTACAACCCCCCCTTCTTATGAAATTTCGCCCTCGAAATTAGGGTACGTACCTGGTATGTCGAAGAGGTAAGGATACCTTGATTTCATTTCTGATTCTAACTCCCAAGTCATTTCCTCAACATCGTGGTTTCTCCACAAAACTTTGACTTGAGGTATAACCTTGGAGCGTAGAATATGTTCCTTCTTATCCAAGATTTGAACAGGAACTTCTTCATACGTCAAATCCTCCGCTATTTCATCCGGTTCTAACTCAATAATGTGGTTCGGGTCTTCCACATATTTGCGTAACATGGATATGTGGAAAACGTTATGAACACGAGACATACTTGGCGGTAAAGCGAGTCTATAAGCCACAGTTCCTACTCGATCGAGGATTAAAAATGGACCGATGAATCGAGGATTTAGTTTTCCTCTTTTTCCAAATCTCGTAACTCCTTTCCATGGAGCAACACGTAAGAACACATGATCTCCTACATCAAATTCCACGTCCTTTCGATGAAGATCAGCATAACTCTTTTATCGATCTTGTGAGGTTTTTATACGTTGTCGGATCGTTTGAATCTTTTTTGTAGTCATACGTACTAACTCCGGTCCCAACAACGTTGCTTCGCCCACCTCATCCCAGCATACTGACATTTTCTTCCATACAATGCTTCGAATGGAGCCATGCCAATACTTGCTTGATAACTGTTGTTGTAGGAAAACTCCACCAATGGTAAGAACTTGTCCCAACTTCCCTTGAAGTCAAAGACACAGAGTCTTAATAGATCTTCAAGAGTTTGAATAGTCCTCTCTGATTGTCCGTCTGTCTGAGGATGATATGCTGAACTAAATCGTAACTCCGTGCCCATAGCTTTTTGTAAATAAACCCAAAATCGTGAAGTGAATCTTGGGTCTCGATCAGAAATTATGGATACTGGCATACCATACAGTCTTACAATTTTGTTTATGTACATACGAACAAGACGTTCAAGTGAATAAGTTTCTCGTATCGGTAAGAAATGAGCAGACTTGGTCAATCTATAAACAATGACCCAAATCGCATCAATACCTTGAGAAACCCTAGGAAGACCGGTAACGAAATCCATGGTAATGTGCTCCCACTTCCATTCTGGAATTTCAAGTGGTTGCAATGGACCTTTTGGTACTTGATGCTCCGCTTTGACTCGTTGACAAGTTAGACACCTTGAGATAAACAACGCTATCTCTCTCTTCATATTGCTCCACCAAAATGTATGACGAAGATCATGATACATTTTGGTACTTCCAGGATGGATTGCAAACGGTGTGTTGTGCGCCTCCATCATGATTTCATACTTTAAATCAGGGTTGTTAGGAACACAAAGTCTGGAGTTGACTCGAAGTATTCCTTCCTCATCGATTCTTGCTTCCGACATAACACCTTCTTGCACTTTCTTCCTCATACGCATCAGCTCTAGGTCTGTAGCTTGAGCAGCTTTAACTTTATCGATTAAAGTCGGTTCTACTCGTATATTCGCCATCATCACATGGGTCCCTGGAGTCTTCAACTCTATCTTCATCCTTTGCAAGTCACACAAAATGGGCCTTTGCGTTGTTAATATTGCACTTGTACCCGCATATGATCTTCTACTCAATGCGTCAGCTACCACGTTCGCTTTTCCAGGATGGTATTGAATGGTATGATCATAATCTTTCAACAGTTCAAGCCAACATCGTTGTCGCATGTTGAGTTCCTTTTGAGTGAAGAAATATTTGAGGCTTTTATGATCCGTAAAGATCTCCACTTTCTCCCCATACAAGTAATGCCTCCAAATTTTAAGTGCAAAGACAACAGCTGCCAACTCTAGATCATGAGTAGGATAATTCCTCTCATATTCCTTGAGTTGTCTTGATGCATAGGCTATGACTTTTCCATGTTGCATGAGAACGCATCCCAACCCTTTGCTCGAAGCATCACTGTAGATGACAAATCCCTCCGAGCCAGATGGTATTGTTAGAACAGGTGCTGAAATGAGTCTCCTCTTGAGTTCTTGAAAACTCTGCTCACATTCTTCGCTCCAACCAAACTTTGTATCTTTCCGAGTCAGCTGAGTTAATGGAGTAGCGATTCGAGAAAATCCTTCCACGAATCTCCGATAATAACCAGCTAAACCAAGAAAGCTACGTACCTCGGTCACTGATTTAGGTTGTTCCCAGCTTTGAATAGCTTCAATCTTTGCCGGGTCAACCGATATTCCACGACTTGATACTACGTGCCCAAGGAATGCTACCTCCTCCAGCCAGAACTCGCATTTCTTCAACTTGGCATAAAGCTTGTATTCACGAAGCTTTTGGAGTACCAGCCTCAAGTGTTGCTCATGATCTTCACGGCTTTTGGAATAAATAAGGATGTCATCAATAAAGACGACCACAAAGTGATCCAAATATTCCTTGAATACCCGGTTCATCATATCCATGAAGGCAGCAGGAGCATTAGTCAATCCAAAGGACATGACTAGGAATTCATAATGCCCGTACCGAGTTCTAAAAGCCGTCTTTGGAATATCCTCAGTTCTAACCTTCAGCTGATGATATCCAGAACGAAGATCGATCTTTGAAAAGAATTATGCTCCTTGCAACTGGTCAAACAGGTCATCAATACGTGGCAATGGGTACCTGTTTTTGATGGTGACATGATTCAACTCCCGATAATCAATACAAAGTCGCATACTTCCATCTTTCTTCTTCACGAATAGAACAGGAGCTCCCCAAGGAGAAGTACTAGGACGAATAAAGCCAATGTCTAACAATTCCTGCAGTTGGATCTTTAACTCCTGAAGTTCAATAGGAGCCATTCGATATGGGGCTTTGGAAATGGATTTTGTACCGGGTTCAAGATCGATACAAAATTCAATTTCACGCTCTGGGGGTAGGCCAGGAAGTTCTTCAGGGAATACGTCAGGGAATTTATTAACAATAGAAATATCATTCAAAACTGACGTATTTTTGTTTAGATCTGTGACATGAGCTAAGAAAGCTTGACATCCGTTTTTCAATAAACGAATAGTTTTATGGCTTGAGATGACAGCGATTGATTTTAATGGTTTGGTTGCTTGAATTCGCATAATAGGTCGATTAGGAATATGAAAACTAACAACCTTACAAAAACAATCAATTTTTGCATAATGAGTAGCTAACCAATCAATCCCTAGAATCACGTCAAATGCAAGTATTTTTAATGAAATCAGATCGATAGGTAATGTGTAGGTACCAACTTGAACCAAACAAGACTTATAAACAGTGGAGGTAATGAAGGTTTCTCCCAACGGAGTTTCCACAGATAAGTCAAAGTCTAATTTCTCCGGAATCAAATTTAATCGATGAGCGCAAGTAGGAGAAATAAAAAAATAGGTTGAACCGGTATCAAATAAAGTATAAACTTCTTTAGAGTTTATAATAAGCTTACCCGTGATGACCTCATTCGGGTTCCTTGCTCTCTGGGAGTTCACAACAAACGCTCTCCCTTGCACAACCGGTTTTGACTTTTCTGGGACGGCTTTTGGTGCCTCCATCCTAGCTGAATTTGTCTTCGGTAAACGACAAAATCGGGCTAAATGACCTTCTCTTCCACAATTATAACATGCGTTGGACGGCATCGCGCAGTTTGGACTGATGTGCCCCTCCCCTCCGCATTTGAAACATATGATAGGTGGTCGTTCTCCTTCCTTAACGACAGGTGCTGGTGCTGACGTCTTTCCATCATTGTTGAATCTCCTCTTCTTGAAATGTCCATTCTTATTGTTTTGGCCCTGATTACCACCGAAGTGGTTACCATTTCTGGCCTGTTGATTCCCTCCACGCTTGTTGTCACCGCTTCGATGACTGCTCTCACTGGTATTATCATTTTGCCGGCTGCTCTCTTTTGGTTGCGTTGTCTCGTTATCGCGCTCCACCAACTGAGCCCTATTTACAACATCTTAATACAAACACAGTTTATGAGAAACAAGATGTTGACGTATCTCCGGCTTCAAACCTCTTAAAAACATCCGCGTCATTCTTTCTTCATTATCCACCAGGTGGGACGCAAACCGGGATAACTCCGCAAATTTTGCCTCGTACTGCGACACGGTCATATTATTCTGCTCCAATTTGATGAACTCCACCTCCTTCATGTGACGAATACTCTCGGGAAAGTATTTGTCGTTAAACAGCTCTTGGAACTTCTCCCAGGACATCTTCAGTGCGGCAGGTTGAGTACGCTTTATCGATTCCCACCAGTAATCTGCCTCTCCTCGCAACATAAAGGCGGCAAAGGGAACCTTTTGCTCCTCGGAGCAACCCAAGACATCAAATATCTTGGTGATCTGCTTTATCCATGTTTCAGCTACAAGTGGTTTGGGTTCTCCCTTAAACTCCGGTGGTCCCAGCTCCTTAAACTGTTTAGCGGTGACCGCCAGAGAGTTTCCAGTATTTCCACCTACGTTGTGGACAGGAGCCGCTTTCACCTGTTGTTGCATGAATTGCATAAAGCCTCTGAACATTTGATCATTCATCATTTGGTCAGTGTTGTTGTTTGCATGAGGATTGACACCTTCCTGATGCACATTATCCTGATTATTGATATGTGGTGAATCAACAGTCGTTTGTGCTCCATTGCTATTCTCAACGTTCTCAGATACCATTTTCAGATACTGCCACAAAATAAAAATTAATTGATATGTCATATATTATTCTTATATTATGACCGACCAATTAAATACCATGCAAATAAACTTAGGTATGTCATACTAGCGAAGGAATTCCCCGTCTCTCCCCTCCTAGTTCTATTCTCACATCTTAGCCAGAGATCATATCCCTAAGCTCTGATACCAACTGTGACGCCCCCAAAATTAGGTATACATCACCCATCTTGGGTCGTCAGATACATAGTACAGAATACAAATACAACTTAATAATACAACTGTCGTGTACAATACGACAAAACATAAACTGTGAGTTTGAATACAAATATTATCTTCTAGAGAGTATTCATACTCAAAAGGAGTCCTCATTACATTTATTAACACACCATTATATAGAATAGTGAGGACTACTAACTAATACTATTCTTCGGACCATCACTCCGTTCCCCGACTTGCCCCAGCTACGTTCTCATTTCCTGAAGAGAACAGTGAAAGAAAGGGTGAGCTCAACTAGCCCAGTAAGAAATATTATGACTAAGATAATGCAGAATAAATTATCATTAGCCTTCAACAATGTTAAACTGATAAAATATAATAGACATCAAGTTTAACTGTAGCGGAACAAGCAATCCATTAAAAGAGTCAAGTAGAAAATAAACTCTACTATCTTTTATGATTTAAAAAGTTTTTCAACACTGTGATCGCTGGGACTCAGCTTAATAAAATAATCCACATCATCGAATCACCCCTGCACTACGGCCAAGGATATTCGTATATTCATTAATGGTCATGATCATGCCAACAACTGTCCATCAATGCACTACGGGCCAATGAGGACTTTTACCACATCATTTGTAACATTACGGTCATGATTATACCGAATAATCTCTGGTCATAATCATACCAAGTCCATCTATGCACTACAGGCCACAGATGACTTTCAACATTTTATAAACATGAGGATGATGACAATGATATAAGAATTCAATAAAACAAGTTCAAGAATTAATTTATCCAGGAATTAACAACGTCCAAATTGTCAACATGATACTGCATTGTGGAGTAAAATTCAAGAATGCTTAGAAGAATATTTTCTTGAAAAGATACTGGATGAAACGCAACTATCAAGGATATTCCACAAATTTCATGGAGTATAGAAGTCAAAACTTAACCAACTGAGTACAATAAAGAATGGAATAACAAAAGAAATCACCATGCATGCGATAGACCGCACAGACAGGTTATTCCAATAGAATAATAAATAATGGAACCAGGTCCGGCGTAAACGCACAGACAGGATATTCCGACAGAATAATAAATAATGGAACCAAGTCCGGTGTAAAACACACAGACAGGATATTCTAACAGAATAATAATAAAACGGAACCAGGTCCGGTGTAAAACACACAGACAGGATGTTCCAACAGAATAATAAACGGAACCAGGTCCGGTGTAAAACACACAGACAGGATGTTCCAACAGAATAATAGAAGAATGTCACCAAGTATAGGGTAGACCGCGTATACTGGTTATTCCAACAGAATAATAACAAATGGAATAACAGAAGTTCTCTTCATGAATATAAAAAAAATAATATTCCCTACCTTAAAAGAACTGGATATTGGAAAAGTGATGTAGCAGAATACTTTTATTCTCTCTCTCTTATTCTCTCTATACTTTCTCTCTCTATAGCTTGAATGAATTCGTGAAAAATAATGAAGCCCTAGGCCTCTATTTATAGAAAAACTGAGGGTGGCTCTTGGTCTTAACGAAGGGTCAAATGACTCTTGGTCTTAACGAAGGGTCAAATGACTCTTGGTAATATTGAAGGGACAACTACTATTGACGAAAGTAATTACTATTGACCAAGGTAAATACTATTGACGAAGGTAATTACTATTGACCAAGGTAAATACTATTGACGAAGGTAATTACTATTGACCAAGGTAAATACTATTGACGACGGTAATTACTATTGACGAAGAGACTCTTAGATGATGACATATGGCCCCCCATAAAATAACCAAACTTACCACAACGTCTCAATTATTGATTTAATAATATAACATATTATACAGATGATACTATGACAATAATTTAAGAGATATGATGCAGCAATTACTGTAGCAATAATTGAGTATAGCTGAGTGACTTCTCACGTAAGCATCAATAATCAATACCGTGTGCTACTATGCAACCACGCGTATTACTGTACTTTTACTACCGAGTAGTTCAACAGTTTTAACGGTTTTAACGGTAACACCTCAGCCGTTATTTTTATAGAATGATAATTCTGTCGTTTTCTCAATCCGACAATAATTCCGTTGTGGGGTCCACCAATGATTGTGCCGTCGTACGAATATTCCCCGACAAAAAGAATATTCTCCGACCAAACGAATATTTTATAACAACTTGCTTACTTTGTAAAATTTATAAATATTACCCACAACTATAACATTATATCAAATTAACTCCATAATATTCAAAAATGATATTTATAGAAAATTCATCTTTATTTATAAAAATTGGGGTCTTACATATATTATTTTATCCAACTGAAATTTTTACAGAATTCAGTGATTTAGGTGTAATTTGGACCCATCACTCCTCACCCCGACTAGTTCCCGCTATATTCTCGTCTCCTGAGAAGAAAAATAGAACAAAAAGGAAAAAGGGTGAGCTCAACTAGCCCAGTAAAAAATATTATGACTAAAATAATGTAGAACAAATTATCGTTAGCCTTGAATACATCAGATAAAATATAATGGACAACAAGTTTTAGATTAATATTCGCAGCGAAAATAACAATTCATTAGAAGAGTTAAGTAGAGAACGAAGTATTGAAGATTTAGCCTTAATAAATTAAGCTAGTAAGCTTAATTTCCATATAAATATTAATATCATTAATTAAATTGAGTTACGCAGTTAAATTCAAATAATGATATTTACTTTAATTATTGCAAGATTTTTTAAATATTTTTTTAATAAATGAACTCTAATTTTGAATACAAGAGAAATCACTTAATTTGCTTATATGTAAAACCACCAATTTGTTGTGTTGGACTTTAAATTAAAATTTTTAAGAAACATTTATTTATTTATTTTTAAAAAAAAATTGAAAGGAGATAGGAGTAGTACTTCATCCATCCCATAATATATGATATTTTAGATTATTTAATTATTTTCAAATTATTTGATGTTTTATATAATCTAGGAGAATTAACAACAGTCTTTTCAAAATTATCCATCATGGGAAAAATATTACAGATGAGAAAGAAAGTATGAGATAAGTATATGGTAAGTGGTATTATAAATAATTAATATTATATTTAATGTTATACAATTATTTTCTTAATTCTTGTGCATAACTCTAAAATATCATATATTATATTATGCAAGAGAGGGAGTAGTTAGGAAGCATTTTTTTTTTTTAATGTTAGTACTTGGTAGTTTGGAAGCCTGATAGTAACCTAGCTGGTAGTTTAAATATATGTATTTGCTGTTGAAATCAAATGGAGTACCAGGTTTGCAAGGATCTGCCATTTAAACATCGCAATTTCTCATGGTAGCCTCCATGCACGATAGGCAAATAACTGACTTTTGGACGATTCATTTCTTTGACTTACTAACTGGCATCTCATTGTTAAAATTGGATCTGGTTAGAAACTTAGTATGAAAGTAAATTTTATGGTAAGTTCACTTCATACCTAATACAGTGTTGGCATACAGACGAAAGAATGATCTCTCCACCTGCGTGTCAGCACTGTATTGGTCATGAAGTGAATTGAATTGAACTTACCATGAAATTCATTTCATACTAATAACTCCCGTTAAAATTATTATGGATTCTTATAAGGTATAAATTATATATATTATTGAAAATAAGAAATTAAGAAAGATCAAGATTAGAAATAGAAAATTAGTAGCGAACGATAAAAAACACTTAGCGTTCGCTACTAATAGTAACGGGCGCTACTAATAATAGCGGGCGCTAATCAGAATAAATATTTGGTTTTACCAATAAATGTTTAGAATTTATTAACTAGAGTTTATAATTTATTAATCAATATTTAGGGTTTATTATAAAGTTAATAAATCCTAAACCCTTAACAAACCCTAAGCCCTAATTAATTAATCCTAAACTCTAGTTAATAAACCCTTAGCATTTATTAGTTAGCCAAACTCTTATTCTGATTAGTATTTGTTATTATTAGTAGTGGATGTTATGTGTTTTTTTTACGCTGACGTCGATTTTTAATTTTTAATTTCGCTCGTTTCTTCTTGTTTTCAATGTTATAAGTGGTGTATACCTTATAAGAATTAATAATAAATACATGATTTAAATCATTACTATATATATATATATATATATATATATTACAGTTGGCTGCTATCTAAAAGTCCATCAAATTATTTGACGTACTGATTTATAACACTAGTCCGTCGAACTGTTGACAAACTGTTGATATAAAATATAGTATTTGAAACATATTATATTGGTCGCAAGTCTATGTTTTCTTGTGTGGAACGAGCTAGCAAGCAATAGCATTGGGTTGATTTTCTTTCCATGTGGTTAATTATATATAGATCAGCTCAACCATTTTCACATAGACAAATACTAATTATAACAAGCCATGCACCTGGGCATAGCTGTGTCAAGTCCAAGATATCATTATATTTGAAAAATAGCTATAGTCCTACTAGAATTAGAGAAAGAGAAAGTTGGCTGGGTCTTTGCACGGAAACTACTTAATTATACAGATGGAAAAGATTATATATTTCATAATTGCACAATACTAAAATATGAATTTTATTATATATGTCGATGAATTTTTATCTAGACGTATATATATAGTGTGGGCCTATGTGCAAAATTAGGGTTCGCATAACCTAATTAAATTAAATGCACAATTAGGGTTCCATGACCTCATTAAATGTGCAATTTAGGGTTCGCATAACCTAATGGAATGAAGATGGAAAAGTCAGAAATAAATGTGCCAGACCGAGAGAAGCCTCCACGTGTCCCGAGGCGGAAGACTCGTGGAGGCGGCTCATTTTTGGGAATTGATTGAGGGATTGGATTGGTGGCTAGAAGGACAGGGCAATATGGGCATTACTCTAAGGACTAAAGGGTATTTCTGAAATTTTCCTGAAGGCATGTGCCTTGCACATGACTACTTTCCAGAATACCCTATAAATACCCCTTCCATTCCATTTGGAAAAGGACTTTTCTCTCCAGACACAAGACTCGGACTCTTTTAGTAGCTTAAGGCTCGGATATTCCACCTAAAAGAACTAACAAGATTCGAACACTCTCTCAACTCGAAGAACCGAAGAAGGCTCTTGGAATCTCAATAACCCTAACACGGTTTCCGGATTCTAGGGGTTCTGCCACGCGTCGTTGGAGTAATCGCCCACCTGTCGTTCTCCCCTCTACAATCAATCAATCAATTCCGTATTTTTCGTGGATTTCTCTCCTCCTCAGCCAACACGAAACCCTAAGCGAGCAAGGCGCGATTTCTTTGCCCACATTTATTTGGCGACTCTGCTGCGGAGGTGTAGAATTCGTGAAGGGTATGCCCACAACTCGAAGTGGGAGAATTACAGGAAGAGCTGCTTCACCAACAGATAGCATTACCTCGCCGGATCCAGTTCCAAGACAAGTAACTCAAGCATTCCAAGGCGCAAACCTGGATTTTGACCAACCACTTGTTGAAGACGTTTCAGAAGAGAGTTCGACATCACCACATATGGCTAATCAACAACAAACCAACGCAGGAAGGCAAGGCGAGGATACAGGTGGAGACCAGACGAATGCTGTGCAACTGGAGATGCTCAAGGCATTGAAGGAAGCACGAGAAGGACAAGGGATGATGATGGCCATGATGCTGGAAATGCAAAGGAAGCAAGAGGAGATGGGGAACTTCCGCCAGCAGTTGATGCAGATTCCTACGTTTAAGGCCATGTTCCCAGGAAGCTCGCAGGGGGGACAGGTAGGAGTGGAAGACAACAACAATGGCAGCAACAACAAAGAGAACCAGATTGTATCGCCCTCGACGAAAAGTCAATCGGTTCCAATAATCAACTTGGAGGCCCAACACAGCGGTGACGTGCCACAACGTAGGTTGGAAGCAAGCCAACCTCAGACAAACATCATCCCAACTGCTCTCCCATCAATTTCACAGGTGCAAATGCCAACCATTCCAGGCGATGTCCAGCGAGTGAGCCAGCAACTTCCACCAGTGCCGACTTTGCATGACGCAAGTGTGCACCAACCAATCTCTCTACCATACACACCGCCGATACCACAGTATATCTCAACACCCCAGAGAGTTCACACCACGAGCCAGTATTTGACGAAGGATGATATGATCGATGTAATCAATCAACTTCGTAGGCAGACATCTCGACCCTCGGAGTTGGACTTTACTCCGCCTTACCCGACACACATTCGGAGGCAACCTTACCCGATATGATATATCGAGCATCCCCCGCAATTTCCAAAATACAACGGGGAGAAAGGAAATGCCAGGGAACATATTGCCAGGTTTGTAGAGTCGATGTCTCCGTGGCTGGGATATGATGAAGTGAACAACCACAACTTGTTGATGCGGGAATTCAACAAAACTTTGACGAATAGTGCCTTCAGTTGGTACTACAATTTGGAGAAGGGGTCAGTCCATGATTGGGATGACCTCAAATTACAATTTTTTAAGAAATTTTTCTATGTGCAGAAACAGGTAACCATTGTAGAACTCATGCGGTTCAAGCAGAAGCCAAATGAGGAGCTATCAGATTACGTTGACAGGTTCAGGGCCCAGACAGAAGTGTGCAGAGCCGATTGAAGAAAAGAACCTGGTCAGCATTTGCAACAATGGTGCCTTAGATTCCTTCAAGCCCCACCTCATTACCAAGGCTTGTGATTCCTTCGCGACCCTATCAGCTTTCGCACAAGACTTGGGAGGAATCATGACACTGCCCACTAGCCATGCGACGGTTACATGGAGGGGCAAGAGAACAGCAAATGTGGCTTTGGCTGACTCTCAGTCAAAACCACAAGGGGGCAAGAGGGAGAAGCATGAGATAAATTTTGAGCGAAGCAAAGGAAGGCCTGGAGATAAATATGCAAGAAAGTCGGTCCCGGAGGCTATCACATGCAGTGAGAAAGCATTCAGGGGCCTATACGAGCAATGGATTGAACATGGGGTGGTGAAACCCCCAAGGCCTAGATTTGCAGTGACAGAGGAGATGAAGAGAAGGCCAGACTTCTGTGTTTTCCACCAATACGCGGGACACTCAACTATGGATTGTTATAGCCTGCGTAAGATATTCCACGAGAAGTTGGCAAATGGGGAGATTGAACTGGGAAAGGAAAGCAGTGTTCATGACAAGCTACTGCCAAATCACAAGGGAAAAGAAACAAGCAACACTGTTATCCACAACATAATCCCAGAAGTGGAGATGATGGTGGAAGAAAAGGAGGAGTGTGACCCAGGCCTGCAAGTGACAGCGTTGATGAATGGGGCCAAATTCAGAAATTTTTTCGATCAGATAGGGTTGGCCAAGGAAGTAAGGATTGAGACAACCAGGGCAATCATTAAGGCCGCCGAGACACAGGAGACTTGCATGGCCATAAGCAAAGTATTTGTGAAAACAATGGAGGAGGAAGCAAATAAGATATCTTTCTCTAAAGCTGATAGAGAGATAAGATACCCGAACAACAGACCGTTGTATGTGACAGCGGTAATCAATGACATCGAAGTGCGGAGGGCATTCATTGACAATGGAGCATCTGTAAATATTATGCCCTACACCATGTTCAAACGGTTAGGCCTGTCAGAGAAGAAGATAGTGAAGGAACAAACAAACATTACAGGATTCGCTAACCAGAGCACGAGAACCCTGGGACATATTAAGGTAGACATGCAAGTTGGAAAAATTCGAGGGCCTGTAATGTTCCATGTTGCAGAGGTAGATGCAGCATACCATATCTTGCTGGGAAGGGCTTGGCAAAATGACTATGGGGTGGTACCCTCAGTCTTTCATCAGTGCCTGAAAGCTATCTGGAAAGGGAAAGAAGTGAAGGTACCAGCAACTCGAAATCCCTTTGGACCAGAGGAGGCACACATCACCGAAGCAACTTTCTTCGATGATGTCGCTGAAGAGGGAGAGAACCAGATCGCGAGGCCTGATTCCTTAAGACTAGCAAGCTGGAAGGAAGTGCAAGAATATAAGTTTGTACCTGCAGAAAAAGTAAAGAAGAAGACCTCGGAACATGGAGTATGTTCCAAAGATATGAAGCCAGTAGTAGTGGACTTGGAGAAGGAAGGAAGAGAAGAGAAGAAAAGGCCAGCAGATCCTGAAGATGCCAGAAATATAATAAATGCCAAGCGGATAGCACAGTCTGAGGATGGCCAAAAGGCAAAATGGGAGAGGGTTGTTAAACCCGACGGAAAGGTGGTGTTTCGGTTGTGACGGTGCAAGGGAGAAGAGCCCAAGGAAGCGTGCAAACCCAACGGCTCAGGAGGTGTCCCCCACTCCGGTAATAATGAAGAAAAAGTTGTACAACAAAAGGTTGAACCAGCTCCAGAATGCTTCGAGGATAGGCCAAAACCTCAACAAAATGAACTAGAAGAAGTTGATGTGGCAACAGATGGAGGAACGCCAAGACCGACTTATATCAACAAGGAGCTTGAGGCTAACCAGAAAGAGGAACTCATACAACTATTGCGAGAGTATAGGGACGTCTTTGCTTGGAATTACGACGAGATGCCCGGAATTGACAAAGATCTTGTGGAGCACAATCTAAACATAAGCCCGGGAATGAAGCCAGTGAAGCAAGCACCTCGCAACTATGCACCCGAGGTCGAAACCCAAATAAAGGAAGAAATCAAAAAGTTACTGGAAGTAGGGTTCATCAAGCCAATCCAACATCCAACATGGCTTTCCAGCATCGTACCGGTAAAGAAATCAAATGGACAGCTACGAATATGTGTCGATTTCAGAGACTTGAACAAGGCATGCCCGAAGGATATGTACCCATTACCCAACATAGACACCTTGGTAGATGCAACGGCTAATCATGAGATGATGTCTTTCATGGATGGGTTTGTGGGCTACAATCAGATAAAGATGTCCATAGAAGATGCAGAATTGACAGCCTTTCATACCCCATTTGGGAATTTCTACTATGTAGTAATGCCATTCGGGTTGAAGAATGCGGGGGCAACTTATCAAAGGGCAATGCATGCCATATTTCATGACATGATTCATGATATAGTGGAGGACTATGTGGACGACATAGTGGTAAAATCCAAAAAGGCGACAACTCATGTGGAGGACTTGAGGAAAGTGTTTGAGAGATGCCGAAGGTATAAGTTGAGGATGAATCCGAAGAAGTGCGCCTTTGGAATGACGGCTGAAAAATTCTTGGGCTTCTTGGTGCACAACAGAGGTTTAGAGGTAGACCCAAGTAAGGCAAAAGCAGTTACAGAAATGCCCCCACCAAAGACGCAAAAGCAGTTGAAGAGCTTTCTAGGGAAGGTCTCGTACATGAGAAGATTCATGCCAGCATTAGCCGAAGTCACAGAACCTTTCGGCAAATTATTAAAAGGAAAGGCACAATGGGACTGGGGGTAAGACCAACAACAGGCCTTCGAGAAGGTAAAAAGAATTTTTTCTTCAGCACAAACGATGGTAGTGCCACAAAGAGGAATGCCATTACAATTGTACATCACATCTACCAAGAAGTCTATAGGAGGATTGATCACGCAAGAGGTGGATGGAAAAGAGAAACCTGTGTATTACATTAGCCGGATAATTAGAGGACCGGAAACCAGGTATTCACAAGTGGAGAGGCATTGCCTAGCGTTGGTGTTCATTGCACAGAAAATGCAGCATTATTTTCTAGCACACGAAGTAAAGATTGCAACAAAAACTGATCCAATCAGATACTTATTGACTAGGCCAGCATTAGTAGGGAGACCTGCCAGATGGATGATGATTCTTTCAGAATACGACATCAAGTGTGTAACACCAAAGGCAATCCGATGTCAAGCCTTGGCAGACCTGCTAGCTCAATTTCCAAATGGAGAATATGAACCTCCTTCTGAGGATCTTCCGGGTGGAGAAGTAGAATCAATCGACTTGATGGATGAGGACCCAGAATGGTGGAGTTTGGCTTTCGATGGATCATCTGCAGAAGGTAAAGGCGGAGCAGGAGTGGTATTAACCACCAAAGAAGGAAATGAAATATCCTTGTCATACAAATTGGACTTCCCTTGCACAAATAATGAAGCAGAATACGAAGCGTTCATACTCGGATTGTTAGCAGCTCAAGAGTTGGGAGCCAAATATCTTAAAGTAAAAGGAGATTCAAACCTTATAGTGCAGCAGATAAAAGGCCAATTCAGAGTGAAGGAACCTATCTTGGCGCCGTATCGAACCGTAGCACAAAAGGTGATGGAAGTTTACAAGAAGGTGGTGATTGAACATGTGCCAAGAGGACAAAATAAACAACCTGATGCACTAGCAACAGTAGCATCTCGAGTCTATGTCCAAGGGGAAGATTTGGATGTGAAAGTAATGAAGAGAACCCACCCAACCACGGTGCTAGACTTGTTCCCCAAAGACATGATAGATGATTGGAGATATGACATCTCCCATCAATTGCAAACAAAGGAAGGAACAATACCAATAGTGGAGCTACAGAAGTACAACATCATCAAGGGTGTCTTGTATCACAAAGAAGCAGATGGTGTATTAACACGATGCTTGGGGAGGCAAGAAGCGAGTAAAGTCTTGCATCAGGTGCATGAAGAGAACTGCGGGTTTGCAGACATAGGTTTGTATCGTGGGTTACAACGCCAAGGGTATTATTGGCCTGAAATGAAGAACGAAGCTGATGCCCTACAACGCCACTGTGTTTCATGCCAAGAATACCCTGGGGAAGATGAATGCGCTTTCATTGATGACATAACGGATTGGCGAATTCCTTATGTGGACTTCTTACAAAGCGGGGCTCTTCCGATCGAAAAGAAGGATGCAATTATAATAAGGAGGAAGTCGCAACGATTCTTCTTACAAAATGGAGAATTGTTTAGAAGAGGTTTCAATGGCAAGCCCCTACGGTGTCTAGAACTAAGCGAGGCCAAAGATTTGGTTTATCAAATGCACAAGGATGAACATCAAGGGGGAGCCAAGTTGTACAAACAACTTATTGATCATGGTTACTATTGGCCAAAGATGGAAGGAGATTGTATAGAATTTGTCAAAAAGTGCCATATTTGTTAAATACATGGAAACTTGGTACATGCTCTCGCCGTAGACTTGCGCACTTTAGCAACACCATGGCCCTTTCATACATGGGGAATGGATCTTATAGGTCCTATACACCCTAATTCTAAGGGCAACATATGGATTTTAACTGCCACCGAGATGTACACAAAGTGGGTGGAAGCCATACCCTTGAAGAAGGCCACGGGACCAGCAGTGGCAAATTTTATCAAAGAGCACATCATTTGCCGTTTTAGGATCCCGAAGATCATTTTGTCAGACAATGGAACCCCCTTCATCAATAGGGATATCAAAAGTCTGATGGAAAGATACAGGGTGAAACATTACAAATCATCACCCTACTATCCGAAAAGCAACGGACAAGCAGAAGAGACAAACAAAACTTTGATAAAAATCTTGTCAAAGACCTTAGATGATCATCCGAAGAAATGGGCAGAACAACTACCAATAGCGTTATGGGCATATCGAACTTCAAAAAGAAAGCCTACAGGTGAAACCCATACGCTTTTGTTTATGGTGAAGAAGCTATCTTACCCACCGAAATAGAAATACCTTCGGCTCGAATGAGACTTCGAAGCTTAGTCAAGGAAGAAAGCCGACCAGCCGCTCTAGAGGCCTTAGCCGACTTCCGAGACAAGGCTAAAGAAAAGCTTGAACGGTACCACGAAAGACTGCGACGACAATACAACACCGCGGTGGTACCACGACAAATTCTGGTGGGAGACCTGGTCCTCAAAACGGCAACTCAAGTTATGAGAGGGACCCCAACCACCAAATTTTACCCCAAATGGGAAGGCCCGTATAGGGTACAAGAGATCTCTGAAAGCGGATATTGCAAGATATCTCGTGTGGGATCAGATGCTGTCTCAGGCCCATTAAACTTGAAATGGGTAAAGAAATATTACACATGAGAAGAGCATCACAAAAGTTATACTTTCAACTTTAAAAGTAATCGAGGCACCTGAATCACAGCCCTCGGAAGTTACACTTTCAACTTCAAAAGTGATCGAGGTACCTGACTATCAGCCCTCGGAAGTTACACTTTCAACTTCAAAAGTGACTGAGGCACCTGAGTATAAGCCCTCAAACCTGAAAGTTACACTTTAACTTTAAAAGTGGAGAACGTTATGCTTTATTCGATAAAAGCAAAAAAGTTACACTTTATCTCTAAAAGTGGCAAACGTTATGCTTTCTCAGATAAAAGCAAGATTTACTATGTGAAACGTTATGCTTTTCGTTAAAAGCAATTTTTTATCAATAAATTGACAAACTTTCACTTATACTTGAATGTTTTAATTCAAAAATTTGACAAAATTGATGTTTTCTTATAATACCTATTGTTGTATTGGAATATTAATTTGAAAAAAAAATTTGAGACTCAATGATAAATATTGAGTTTTAAGGAATCATTCAAATTAAAGGCAATCAACAAGGTTAAAGAAACCACGTTTTGATAAATAAAATATGTGTAAATGAGTTTCTGAAACAGGAAATCGAAAAAACAAACTACTACAATAAGTTATGATCTAAAGGCCACGACATATCAAAATGAAGAGGAGGCACAACTAAAGCTTCCAAGTCAACAGCGGCAGCATCTCGAATCTTAAGATTTGCAGCTTTCAGCTCCCTAACCTGTTGGGTAGTCGCCTCTAAGTCCCGACACTGACGCTCTACCTCCTGAAGTTTTGCCTCTAAGTCCCGGCACTGACGCTCTACCTCCTGAAGTTTTGCTTGTAAGTCCCGACGCTGGCCTCCTAAATCTTGAGACTGGCTCTTCAATTTGTTTGCGGCATCACCAAGCTCAGAAAGCTGCACTGAAAAGGATTCATCTTTACATTTACATACAGCAACCTCCGAACGTAGTGAAACAAGGTTAAAACTCGACTTGAGAAGATCCAACCTATCACGAAAAGGAGACATGTCAACACCTACGGCTGCAAGGTCATCTACATCATCGCTAAACTTCTTCAAGTCCTCAACTCGCAAGGAATATAAAGAAAGAGTATGCAATCCAAGAATAAGGCCTGCGAGCTGATCTAGGAAGAGGGTCTGGGTGGAGGTTGTCTTAATAATCAGCCGGTCAAGAATCTGCGGGAACCGAGCTAGGAGACGCTCCAGACTTTCCTGACTAGAAGACGATATCTGGAAACCCCTCCAGGAAATAAGATCCCCACTTGGATTGAAGGAAGCTCTGGCAGAATCTACTTTAGAGGCCACCATAGAATCTGTCGAGACCAGGGATGGAGGAGCTAAAAGATGTCGTACGGCTAAGGATTCCTCGAAGCCTTGGTCACCTGGAGGATAACCATGGTCACTACATGGCAAGTGGGCAACATCCGGATGGAGAACAGCAAATAACGCGAGTGCCTCAACGGGCAAAGGCAAATCCTTCATCCTCTCGCTCTGAAAACAAGATGTCAAAACACAATATATTATAAAGAAAAAAAAATGTAAGATAAATCATTTGTGGATTAAAGAAGGATACTCACAATATAGTCAATGGAAAAGGAGTCAGGAGATGCCACAGAAAGGGGAATGTCATCCAACCCACCCAAAGTACTATCAACAATGCCCTCCCGAGCAATCACTAACTTGGTAGAATCATTTCGGGGAGGATGAACATCACCAACAATATCAGAATGATTCTCCCTCGGGGAAGTAAGAGTCTCATCAACATCTTCAGAATCATCATGAGGAGCAGGCATAGGAAGGTTTGAAGAAATTGCTGTATCACCCACAGCAAGACTCGAGCTCACATCAGACAAAGTATCCTTAGCATCCAGACTAACACAATCGTCGCGAGGAGTAGAGGACTCAATATCAACAAGGATTGGTTGGACGGGGCCACGACTAGTGGAAGCCGCCGCGGAAGCCGCCGCGGAAGCCTCATTTGAAGTACTATACATTAACCCAAGAAGAACATCATCATCATCATCTTCATCAACCACGGTAACCTAAAATAAAAAAAATAATAAATAAATAAATAATAATAAAGGAAATAATTACTCAATGATATGTGAAAGCAGTAATACAAGGGATGAAAGAAAATTGAGAATAGTACGACAAATTACCAAATTTCTACGACGCTTCTTAATCAGATCCTCGGCTGCCGGGATACTAGGATCAACATTATCGAGAGGGCATTTTGCTAATTGCTTTATGATAAGCCTGATAGGAGGACGACTGACTGGAACCACGGCAGAAGCAATATGAGGAGCTATCTCAGAATCAGTAGTAGTAGCTGCTCTCGTTTTAGAACGAGTAACTCTCATCTCCTCGGCATCAGAGGATCCCTGGGGAGGAGCTAGAGAGGACACCCGAAATGGAGCCCGTGGTAGAAGACTCCTGGAAGTAGTGGGAACCTGTGATGGAATGATCTGCTTAGGGGGAGACGACTTAGGCATCAAAATGTCACGCTCAGCCAAGCGGCTACTGGCTGGCCAAAGTGCTGAGCGAACATTGGGCTTGGGAGAGCATAGCAGCCGGCCCCATTGAAGACGTTGTGGAATAGAGACCGGCAATGAACAAATCAAGGTATCATCCTCCCATCTTTTAAGATTGACTTGCCAGTAATTACGTTCTCCATCGGTATATCGCCCGCTCTGGGAGTCATCTGGTATGACAAAAGGAAGGGATCTATAGGGATCACTTGATGGCCTCGGAAATGCCCATGTAAAAGAGGAGGTTGTAGAGACGAAATTAAGAAGAACATCCTCATAATTCCCCCGGCAGGTGTGACCGAAAGGGCATTCCTGGTCATATCCGAATTGTCTCATGACCCTGTGAGGAGAATACAGTACAGTACCAAAACTATTATTCTCAAGGAAATAGGGAAGCTCTGTAGACCGAAGGAAAACGAACCAAGACAGTGCGGAGCCACTCAAACTATTTCTGCTGAGGTTGGAGAAGGTACGAAATTTGTGCTTGTAGAAGTGAGGTAGATGACCGCAACCCCCTGAAACAATGGTATAGGGACGAGCAGTGAAGCATGAATAATCATCAAGGAAATGTCGCAATTCCGTACTGTCAGGACTAGAACGGTGATCAATCCAGCGTAGCATGCGAGGAATGATGTTGCGTGGTGGGAGAGAATGAGATTTTTTCTTCCTTGTAGAAAGATGTTCAAGATCAGAATAGCCCGGAAAGCGCTCGAAAAGAAAGATCTGAAGGAAGGAGCATGGAATGAAGCAATTGACATCATACCTGAGTAAATAAAAAAAAATAATATATATATATTATAGAAAAGGTTGAAGGAAAAGAAGGGCAGTTTGAATGACAATTAAATATAAAATATGAAAGTGATTACCTCCCAACAGATTCTTTCATGGCAAGGGTTGTTTCGTCTAGGCGACGATATAAGGTCCCTAGGAATAGAGAAGCAAGGGGAATCTCCGAGCCTCGGGATAACAACGCCGCCAAACTGAACATACGGGCAGAAGGACCGTCTATGGGAGACCCAGGGAAGATGAAATGGGACAGCCACATAACTAGATAAGCTGCCAGAGGAAAGGGGCAAGTCTCTTCACGGAAGGCAAGAACAGACTTATCGTAAACTGAGCTGTTCCACTGGTTGGTCTTGTAATCACGGAAGAAATAGCGCATCCAGGATAACCAAGAATTCTTTTGCCGACCTGAACTCTCGAAATCCGGAAGGAGCGTATCACCCTTGAAGCGGGAAGTGAAGTGGGAAGATTGCCTGAAGGCTTCCATCAAGTAGGAAACGCATTCGTTATCTCTAGTGGACATGTTAGAAGGGCCGCAGGAGTTCGAAGCAACAATGGGAATGCTACAAGACGAGATTCAAAAAAAATAAAAAATAAAAAATATATATATATAAATAAATATATATATAAAAAAAATGAGAATGAATGAAAGGAATAAAAGAAGAAAACTTACTGGTAGAGGGCATAAACATCCTCTAGAGTAGGGGTGAATTCTCCCCAGGCAGTGATGAATGTGCAAGTAGAGGAACACCATCGTGAGATCAACACAGTAAGCGCGTTATGATCCTGGTAAATCCGTAGGTCTCTACACAGTTGAACACAACGAAAGATACTCGCATTCTTCAGTATTTCTACATATTCAGCGTTGTCAAGGATCTCGTCGGTCCAATCTTGCCATCCTTGAATGCGACCAGATGAATCTGACAGGAAGCGAAGAGGACTGAATGGGTACTCTTGCTTCTCTATGCATAGGCGGGGAATGCAATCGGCATGAGGAAAGTCATCCCAACCTCCAGAAGCTGGGGCATACAGAAACAAGCCTTCTTTCTCTGGGGGTGGAAAACTTGTACGGTCATAATCTCTAACTCTATCCCAGAAGAGGTCAGAAGGACCAAAGAAGGGAGCTCTTCCCCAATCAGTGATGAATGGGGACTCCTTGGTAGTCCTTAGTTCTGCAGAGGATTCAGGAGAAAGGGCCTACAGATAAGGGGGAGATCATTATACCAATCCTAGAGAAAGTATATCAAGAATGTCAAGTAAAGTATATGAACATAAAGTACTCACCATGGCAAAATAAAGTATATGAACGTCCCATAGTTGAGCTTCAAAACACCTGAAAACAAGAAGAAACAATGTCAGAAAGATTGAAGGAGTACATTTATGCAAGAAAAAATTCCCGAAAATTTTCGAAAAAACTTCGGACGGCCAAAATCCATCCTTCGGAGCCTTTTTGGACTTAAAACAGCATAGGTCATGGCCAAGCGATGAGTTTTGAAGGGCTCGTCGATACGGTCGTTTTGATATATTATGGGCCAAAAAACTCCAAATGACGCTCCTAATAGTAGAGACAAGTCGGCCCGAACTTCATTTTTTCGTCCAAAACGTGAATTTCTGCCTAGAGTTCACCCCCTAGGGTTCGGCCCCCCTAGGGTTCGGCCTCCTAGGGTTCGCCCCCTAGGGGTCTGGTCATCTGGAGTGGTTTTGTAGCATGCAATCATATCAATTTTTCTCTCTTTGCGTTTTCGTCAAGGAAAAATGTTAAGCCACACTTCATTATCCGAGGAAAAAACCAAGATGTACTCAAGGTATTGGGGCTCGGAAGATCAAAAAAATAAAAATAAAAATAAAAAATAAAAAAAAAATAAAAAAAAAATTGATAAAGGTTCGGCCCCCCTAGGGTTCGGCGCCCTATAGGGTTCGGCTCCTATAGGGTTCGGCCACCACCTAGGGCGGGATCTCTCCTTAAAAAAAAAAAATTTGAATTGAAAAAGTTCGTCCCCCTAGGGTTCGGCTCCTATAAGGTTCGGCCACCACCTAGGGGTTTGTTCCCACGCATACCTTTAAGGTTTTGTTGCTCTCTTAGTCCACGGTTTGGGACAAATGCTCCTTCACCGCGAAAGTTATAGCCTTGTTTTGAAGAATTCTGAGAAAAAAGGCCAATGATATATATATATATATATATATATATATATATATATATATATATATATATATAGAGAGAGAGAGAGAGAGAGAGAGAGGAAACAATTATGAGAAATTGGCTAAATGAAGACTCCAATAAAGGTGTGTCCCTAATGGTTTACAATTACCTGGTGTTGGATACCGCAAGAATGTCCTTGATGGTGAGACTTGCTAATGTGGCTGCAACGGTGAGGAACACACGTGTGTTCGTTGGCTCCTAGCGATTATGAGACAATCCTGAGAAATATGCACCCAAGTAGCACCTACTCAATCAGAAGGCATGCAACAATGGATTATGAATATGGACTTCTTACTTCTCCAAAATAAAGATAAGTAAAACCCTATAGGGAAGAATAGCTTATTTTCAAAAATAATAAAAGGTAGTTTTCGAAAAAATAGCTTATATATATGTGTGTGTGTATATATATATATATATATATATATATATATATATATATATATATATATATATATATCAAATAAAGATAGATTTTATTTTATTTCCAAAATAAATTTAGATTCTATTTCCAAAATAAAGATAGATTTGGTTTATTTCCCAAATAAAGAAAGATTTTATTTTATTTCCAAAATAAAGAAAGATGAAGCCAGTTTTCAAAATAAAGAGAGATTTAATTTCCAAACTAAAATTAAGATTTTATTTTATTTTCAAAATAAAATTAAGATTTTATTGTCAAAATAAAATTGAGATTTTATTGTCAAAATAAAATTGAGATTTTATTATAAAATTGAGATTTTATTTTATTTCCAAAATAAAATTATGATTTAATTTGGTTTGATGAAAAAGAAAGATCTTGTGGACCACCCAAAATAAAGATTTCTTTTTAAATGCTGTTTGATTATTTTTCTTGTTTTCAATTTTCAGGAAAAATAAAGAAACAAATCCAAGGATTTGGCTCCTTAAGAGTTCCATTTACTAGGACCATGATCTTCAAGACCCGTAGAAGTGGAGTCACGCAAAACATACTCAAAAGTTTGATGTATTCTTGCACGATCGTCTATTTGAAAATGCGACTCTCGCACAGGGGGCAAATGTGGGCCCATGTGAGCCCATGTGCAAAATTAGGGTTTGCATAACCTAATTAAATTAAATGCACAATTAGGGTTCCATGACCTCATTAAATGTGCAATTTAGAGTTCGCATAACCTAATGAAATGAAGATGGAAAAGTCAAAAATAAATGTGCCAGACCGGGAGAAGCCTCCACGTGTCCCGAGGCGGAAGACTCGTGGAGGTGGCTCATTTTTGGGAATTGATTGAGGGATTGGATTGGTGGCTAGAAGGACAGGGCAATATGGGCATTACTCTAAGGACTAAAGGGTATTTCTGAAATTTTCCTGAAGGCATGTGCCTTGCACATGACTACTTTCCAGAATACCCTATAAATACCCCTTCCATTCCATTTGGAAAAGGACTTTTCTCTCCAGACACAAGACTCGGACTCTTTTAGTAGCTTAAGGCTCGGATATTCCACCTAAAAGCACTAACAAGATTCGAACACTCTTTCAACTCGAAAAACCGAAGAAGGCTCTTGGAATCCCAATAACCCTAACACGGTTTCCGGATTCTAGGGGTTCTACCACGCGTCGTTGGAGTAATCGCCCAACTGTCGTTCTCCCCTCTACAATCAATCAATCAATTCCGTATTCTTCGTGGATTTCTCTCCTCCTCAGCCAACACGAAACCCTAAGCGAGCAAGGCGCGATTTCCTTGCCCACATATAGATACACAGAATATAAAAAAATTTAAAATAAATGTATACGTATATTATTATTAGGGTTAATTGCGTATTATATCCCGAATTATACACTCTTTTACCATTCGTACCTCTATGTTTAAACACTCTCATCCCGCTACCCAAGTACCGTTAAGTAAGTAAAATTGACCCTTTTGTAATTTTTAACTATTTAAATTGTGACACGTGGCCATTTTCGGTGAACAAATTGACCAAAAGGGACAATTATACTTAATTAATTATATTTAGAATAGCAGGATGAGAATATTTAAACATCGAAATACGAATGTTTAAAGAGTGTATACTTCGAATTTTAATATACAATTAACACTTATTATTATTCTATTTTATCATTTAAAGCACAGGTTACTCCGTAGTAAATTTTATCAAGAGATTTCTTGATAAATATATCATTTTCCGTAAAATATATATGGCAACCAAAATGTCCTTCATACATCTTGATCTTTGTCAACTTTATCTTATTCTTTTGGATAGGTAAGCAGTGAGTCATGCACTAAATATTGAGTGAGTGATCCACTTTATATCACTTGTACTTAATTTATACGATATGCCAGTATATTAAATTTACATTCTAAACCTTATCACATAAGTTTAGTATATTAAATTTATTTCATTACTCAAACATAAGTTCATTTTCATTAAGTCGTAGTAATTTACATAATATAGCACATACTGCTATTCCTTTGTGACTACAAAAGTCGGGATTTACAAACTTGATCATTACAAAAGTTGAGAACATAACCTTACACAGACATACTAAGCACATATTACATTAAATACACCTACACAATAGAACCTATACTACCTATTTATTACACCTTTTCCTTGGACAACTTTTCGCCTGATGATCTTCTATTCCACAATTAAAACAGACACATTGCGTTGGATTGGGACAATGAGGAGAGAAATGTCCCTTCTGTCCGCAATTGTAGCAAACATATTCCCCTTTCTTGCATACACCTTCATGTTTCTTATCACAATTTGCACACCTTTCTATTCGATTAATTTTTCCTTGGGTGTTATCAGGATTCCTTATATCACAGTCTTTCATCTTTCTTTTCCCCTTCTTGCTCGGAGCTGCGCATGCTTTGTTGCTTTTAGCTCCAATTTGGTCAATTTGGATTTTAAGCTTATCTTGTTCTTCCATTGTTTCTATTAATGCTTTTCGCAGTTGGCTATTTAGTAGTTTTTCTATTTCCCACAACTGTTCCAAAGAGGAAACCTGGTCCCGTAGATTCTGCACTTCGGTTGATGCTTGATCAGCTCCAACTTCAGTGTCCGAATCACTATCTGTCAGTTCTATCATTTCTGGATCTGGTATTACGTTTTCCACAATAACCACCTCATCGAGGTAGCCTTCACTTTGAGCCTTATTTCAGCTATTGGCTTTGATACTGGCTCCTTCTTTACGATCCGAGTGTATCCTAATCCTTTTTCACCTGACATCTACACATATAAATTATCCTGATTAGCATGTAATATATGCACATAACAAACAATAATTTTGTATAGGTAATCTTTTATTTGGTTTGACGATGAATTTATCCGATTCATCTCTTTTTAAACTCTATATGAGTTATTAATATTTTTAACGTTTCCCTCTGTTCTAAGATTATAGCATAAGGTCTATCCCACCTAAGGTTTTTAACCCTAAGCTCTGATACCAACCTGTGGTGCCCCCAAATCCGGGTACTTGAAACCCGAACTCGGTGCTTCACGATACCATTTCTATGAGCGGAATTGTGACGCCCCCAAAATTAGGTATACATCACCCATCTTAGGTCGTCAGATACATGGTACAGAATTCAAATACATCTTAATAATATAACTGTCATGTTCAATATGACAAAACATAAACGGTGAGTTTGAATACAAATATTGTCTACTAGAGAGTATTCATACTCAAAAGGAGTCCTCATTAAATTTATTATCACACTATTACATAGAATAGTGAGGACTACTAACTAATACTATCATTCGAACAATCACTCCGTTCCCCGACTTGCCCCAGCTACGTTCTCATTTCCTGAAGAGAACAGTGAAAGAAAGGGTGAGCTCAACTAGCCCAGTAAGAAATATTATGACTAAGATAATACAGAATAAATTATCGTTAGCCTTCAACAATGTTAAACTGATAAAATATAATAGACATCAAGTTTAACTGCAGCGGAACAAGCAATCCATTAAAAGAGTCAAGTAGAAAGTAAACTCTACTATCTTTTATGATTTAAAAAGTTTTTCAACACTGTGATCGCTGGGACTCAGCTTAATAAAATAATCCACATCATCGAATCACCCCTGCACTACGGCCAAAGATATTCGTGTATTCATTTATGGTCATGATCATGCCAACAACTGTCCATCAACGCACTACGGGCCAATGAGGACTTTTACCACATCATTTATAACATTACGGTCATGATTATACCGAATAATCCCTGGTCATAATTATACCAAGTCCATCTATGCACTACAGGCCACAGATAACTTTTAACATTTTATAAACATGAGGATGATGACAATGATATAAGAATTCAATAAAACAAGTTCAAGAATTAATTTATCCAAGAATTTACAACGTCCAAATTGTCAACATGATACTGCTTTGTGGAGTAAAATTCAAGAATGCTTAGAAGAATATTTTCATGAAAAGATACTGGATGAAACGCAATTATCAAGAATATTCCACAAATTTCATGGAGTATAGAAGTCAAAACTTAACCAACTGAGTATAATAAAGAATGAAATAACAAAAGAAATCACCATGCATGCGATAGACCGCACAGACAGGTTATTCCAACAGAATAATAAATAATGGAACCAGGTCCGGCGTAAACGCACAGACAGAATATTCCGACAGAATAATAAATAATGGAACCAGGTCCGGTGTAAAACACACAGACAGGATGTTCCAACAGAATAATAACAAGACGAAACCAGGTCCGGTGTAAAACACACAGACAGGATGCTCCAACAGAATAATAATAAAAACGGAATCAGGTCCGGTGTAAAACACACAGACATGATGTTCTAACAGAATAATAATAAAAACGGAACCAGGTCCGGTGTAAAACACACAGACAGGATGTTCCAACAGAATAATAATAAAAACGGAACCAGGTCCGGCGTAAACGCACAGACAGGATGTTCCAACAGAATAATAGAAGAATGTCACCAAGTATAGGGTAGACCGCGTATACAGGTTATTCCAACAGAATAATAAGAAATAGAATAACAACAGTTCTCTTCATGAATAAAAAAGAATAACACCCCTTACCGTTTTAAAGAAGAGCTGAAATAAGGAAGTAGTTAAGTAGCAGAATACTCTTCTTCTCTCTCTCTATAGTTTCTCTCTATAGTTTCTCTCTCTAGAGTTCAGTGAATTCGTAAGAAATAATGAAGGAATGAGCTGCTATTTATAGAAAAATAGAATGCATAGTAACTCATCCATGAACGGTCCAGATTGATTACTTTAATCTGACGGTCTATATTTAAAGAAAAATCTTTTAAATAAAATATAATATATTCTATTTATAGAATAACTTTAATAAAGTATTCTGTTTTATATAAAAAGGTGTTTCTGTTTTATTACGTTAATAATACGAATAAAACAAAACGTCATTATCGTTAAATAATTCATATTATTAACTGACAATAATTGAATCAAATTGAGTGACTTCTCACATAAGTATTAATAATCAATACCGTGTGCTACTATGCAACCACACGTATTACTGTACTTTTACTACCGAGTAGTTCAACAGTAACAATGGTAAAACTTTAGCCGTTATTTTTAATAAAATATTTTTGTCGTTTTCTCAATTCGACAATAATTTCGTTGTGGGGTCCACCAATGATTGTGCCGTTGTACGAATATTCCCTGTTAAAACGAATATTCCCCGACCAATCGAATATTATATAACAACTCGCGTACTTTGCAAAATTTATAAATATTACCCACAACTATAGCATTATATCAAATTAACTCCATAATATTCAAAAATGATATTTATAGAAAATTAATCTTTATTTATAAAAGTTGGGGTCTTACAACCTCCCCTTCTTATGAAATTTCGCCCTCGAAATTAGGGTACGTACCTGGTATGTCGAAGAGGTAAGGATACCTTGATTTCATTTCAGATTCTAACTCCCAAGTCATTTCCTCAACATTGTGGTTTCTCCACAAAACTTTGACTTGAGGTATAACCTTGGAGCGTAGAATATGTTCCTTCTTATCCAAGATTTGAACAGGAACTTCTTCATACGTCAAATCCTCCACTATTTTGTCCGGTTCTAACTCAATAATGTGGTTCGGGTCTTCCACATATTTTTGTAACATGGATATGTGAAAAACGTTATGAACACGAGACATACTTGGCGGTAAAGCGAGTCTATAAGCCACAGTTCCTACTCGATCGAGGATTAAAAATGGACCGATGAATCGAGGATTGAGCTTTCCTCTTTTTTCAAATCTCGTAACTCCTTTCCATGGAGCAACACGTAAGAACACATGATCTCCTACATCAAATTCCACGTCCTTTCGATGAAGATCAGCATAACTCTTTTGTCGATCTTGTGAGATTTTTATACGTTGTCGGATCGTTTGAATCTTTTCTGTAGTCATACGTACCAACTCCGGTCCCAACAACTTTGCTTCACCCACCTCATCCCAGCATACTGGAGAACGACATTTTCTTCCATACAATGCTTCGAATGGAGCCATGCCAATACTTGCTTGATAACTGTTGTTGTAGGAAAACTCCACCAATGGTAAGAACTTGTCCCAACTTCCCTTGAAGTCAAAGGCACAGAGTCTTAATAGATCTTTAAGAGTTTGAATAGTCCTCTCTGATTATCCGTCCGTCTGAGGATGATATGTTGAACTAAATCGTAAATCCGTGCCCATAGCTGTTTGTAAACTAACCCAAAATCGTGAAGTGAATCTTGGGTCTCGGTCAGAAACTATGGATACTGGCATACCATGCAGTCTTACAATCTCGTTTATGTACATATGAGCAAGACGTTCAAGTGTATAAGTTTCTCATATCGGTAAGAAATGAGCAGACTTGGTCAATCTATCAACAATGACCCAAATCGCATCAATACCTTGAGAAACCCTAGGAAGACCGGTAACGAAATCCATGGTAATGTGCTCCCACTTCCATTCTGGAATTTCAAGTGGTTGCAATGGACCTTTTGGTACTTGATGCTCCGCTTTTACTCGTTGACAAGTTATACACCTTGAGATAAACAACGCTATCTCTCTCTTCATATTGCTCCACCAAAATGTATGACGAAGATCATGATACATTTTGGTACTTCTAGGATGGATTGCAAACGGTGTGTTGTGCACCTCCATCATGATTTCATACTTTAAATCAGGGTTGTTAGGAACACAAAGTCTGGAGTTGACTCGAAGTATTCCTTCTTCATCGATTCTTGCTTCCGGCATAGCACTTTCATGCACTTTCTTCCTCATACGCATCAGCTCCAGGTCTGTAGCTTGAGCAGCTTTAACTTTATCGATTAAAGTCGGTTCTGCTCGTATATTCGCCATCATCACATGGGTCCCTGGAGTCTTTAACTCTATCTCCATCCTTTGTAAATCACACAAAATGGGCCTTTGTGTTGACAATATCGCACTCGTACTTGCATATGATCTTCTACTCAATGCGTCAGCTACCACGTTCGCTTTTCCAAGATGGTATTGAATGGTATGATCATAATCTTTCAACAGTTCAAGCCAACGTCGCTGTCGCATGTTGAGTTCCTTTTGAGTGAAGAAATATTTGAGGCTTTTATGATCCGTAAAGATCTTCACCTTCTCCCCATACAAGTAATGCCTCCAAATTTTAAGTGCAAAGACAACAGCTGCCAACTCTAGATCATGAGTAGGATAATTCCTCTCATATTCCTTGAGTTGTCTTGATGCATAGGCTATGACTTTTCCATGTTGCATGAGAACGCATCCCAACCCTTTGCTCGAAGCATCACTGTAGATGAAAAATCCCTCCGAGCCAGATGGTATTGTTAGAACAGGTGCTGAAATGAGTCTCCTCTTGAGTTCTTGAAAACTCTGCTCACATTCTTCGCTCCAACCGAACTTTGTATCTTTCCGAGTCAGCTGAGTTAATGGAGTAGCGATTCGAGAAAATCCTTCCACGAATCTCCGATAATAACCAGCCAAACCAAGAAAGCTACGTACTTCGGTCACTGATTTAGGTTGCTCCCAGCTTTGAATAGCTTCAATCTTTGCCGGGTCAATCGATATTCCACGACTTGATACTACGTGCTCAAGGAATGCTACCTCCTCTAGCCAGAACTCGCATTTCTTCAACTTGGCATAAAGCTTGTATTCACGAAGCTTTTGGAGTTCCAGCCTCAAGTGTTGCTCATGATCTTCACGACTTTTGGAATAAATAAGGATGTCATCAATAAAGACGACCACAAAGTGATCCAAATATTCCTTGAATACCCGGTTCATCATATCCATGAAGGCAGCAGGAGCATTAGTCAATCCAAAGGACATGACTAGGAATTCATAATGCCCGTACCGAGTTCTAAAAGCCGTCTTTGGAATATCCTCAGTTCTAACCTTCAGCTGATGATATCCAGAACGAAGATCGATCTTTGAAAAGAATTGTGCTCCTTGCAACTGGTCAAACATGTCATCAATACGTGGCAATGTGTACCTATTTTTTGATGGTGACATGATTCAACTCCCGATAATCAATACAAAGTCGCATACTTCCATCTTTCTTCTTCACGAATAGAACAGGAGCACCCCAAGGAGAAGTACCAGGACGAATAAAGCCAATGTCTAACAATTCCTGCAGTTGGATCTTTAACTCCTGAAGTTCAATAGGAGCCATTCGATATGGGGCTTTGGAAATGGGTTTTGTACCGGGTTCAAGGTCGATACAAAATTCAATTTCACGCTCTGGGGGTAGGCCAGGAAGTTCTTCAGGGAATACGTCAGGGAATTTATTAACAATAGAAATATCATTCAAAACTGACGTATTTTTGTTTAGATCCGTGACATGAGCTAAGAAAGCTTGACATCCGTTTTTCAATAAACGAATAGCTTTATGGCTTGAGATGACAGTGATTGATTTTAATGGTTTGGTTGCTTGAATTCGCATAATAGGTCGATTAGGAATATAAAAGCTAACAACCTTACGAAAACAATTAATTTTTGCATGATGAGTAGTTAACCAATCAATACCTAGAATCACGTCAAATGCAAGTATTTTTAATGAAATAAGATCGACAGGTAATGTGTGGGTACCAACTTGAACCAAACAAGACTTATAAACCGTGGATGTAATGAAGGTTTCTCCCAATGGAGTTTCAACAGATAAGTCAAAGTCTAATTTCTCCGGAATCAAATTTAATCGATGAGCGCAAGTAGGAGAAATAAAAGAATGGGTAGAACCGGTATCAAATAAAGTATAGACTTCGTTAGAGTTTATGATAAGCTTACCCGTGATGACCTCATTCGGGTTCCTTGCTTTCTGGGAGGTCACAGCAAACGCTCTCCCTTGCACTATCGGTTTTGACTTTTCTGGGACGGCCTTTGGTGTCTCCATCTTGGTTGAACTTATTTTTGGTAAACAACAAATTCGAGCTAAATGACCTTCTCTTCCATAATTATAACATGCTTTAGACGACATCGCGCAGTTTGGACTGATGTGCCCCTCCCCTCTGCATTTGATACATATGATAGGTGGTCGTTCTCCTTCCTTAACAACGGGTGCTGGTGCTGACGTCTTTCCATCATTGTTGAATCTCCTCTTCTTGAAATGACCATTCTTATTGTTTTGACCCTGATTACCACTGAAGTGGTTACCATTTCTGGCCTGTTGATTCCCTCCACGCTTGTTGTCACCGCTTCGATGACTGCTCTCACTGGTATTATAATTTCGTCTACTGCTCTCTTTTGGTTGCGTTGACTCGTTATCGCGCTCCACTAACTGAGCCCTATTCAGAACATCTGAATACAAACACAGTTTATGAGAAATAAGATGTTGACGTATCTCAGGTTTTAAACCTCGCAAAAATATTCGCGTCATTCGCTCTTCATTATCCACCAAGTGGGACGCAAACCGGGACAACTCAGCAAATTGAGCCTCATACTGCGACACGGTCATATTATTCTGCTCCAATTTAATGAACTCCACCTCCTTCATGTGACGAACACTTTCGGGAAAGTATTTGTCATTGAACAGCTCTTGGAACTTCTCCCAAGACATCTTCAGTGCGGCAGGTTGAGTACGCTTAATCGATTCTCACCAGTAATCTGCCTCTCCTCGCAACATAAAGGCGGCAAAAGGAACCTTTTGTTCCTCGGAGCATCCCAAGACATCAAATATCTTGGTAATCTGCTTTATCTATGTTTCCGCTATAAGTGGTATTAGCTCTCCCTTAAACTCTGGTGGTCCCAGCTCATTGAACTGTTTAGCGGTGACCGTCTGAGAGTTTTCAGTGTTTCCACCTATATTTTGGACAAGAGCCGCTCTCGCCTGCTGTTGCATGAACTGCATAAAGTTTCTGAACATTCCATCATTCATCATCTGGTCAGTGTTGTTGTTTGCATGAGGATTGTCACCTTCCTGATGCACATTATCTTGATTATTGATATGTGGTGAATCAACAGTCGCCTGTGCTCCATTGCTATTCTCAACATTCTCAGATGCCATTTTCAGATATTGCCACAAAATAAAAGTTAATTGATATGTCATATATTATCCTTATATTATGACCGACCAATTAAATACCATGCAAATAAACTTAGGTAGGTCATACTAGCGAAGGAATTCCCCGTCTCCCCTCCTAGTTCTATTCTCACATCTTAGCCAGGGATCATATCCCTAAGCTCTGATACCAACTGTGACGCCCCCAAAATTAGGTATACATCACCTATCTTGGGTCGTCAGATACATGGTACAGAATTCAAATACATCTTAATAAAACAACTGTCGTGTTCAATATGACAAAACATAAACTGTGAGTTTGAATATAAATATTGTCTACTAGAGAATATTCATACTCAAAAGGAGTCCTCATTACATTTATTATCACACTATTACATAGAATAGTGAGGACTACTAACTAATACTATCATTCGGACAATCACTCCGTTTCCCGACTTGCCCCAGCTACGTTCTCATTTCCTGAAGAGAACAGTGAAAGAAAGGGTGAGCTCAACTAGCCCAGTAAGAAATATTATGACTAAGATAATGCAGAATAAATTATCATTAGCCTTCAACAATGTTAAACTGATAAAATATAATAGACATCAAGTTTAACTGCAGCGGAACAAGCAATCCATTAAAAGAGTCAAGTAGAAAATAAACTCTACTATCTTTTATGATTTAAAAGGTTTTTCAACACTGTGATCGATGGGACTCACTTAATAAAATAATCCACATCATCGAATCACCCCTGCACTACGGCCAAGGATATTCGTGTATTCATTAATGGTCATGATCATGCCAACAACTGTCCATCAACGCACTACAGGCAATGAGGACTTTTACCACATCATTTGTAACATTACGGTCATGATTATACTGAATAATCCCTGGTCATAATCATATCAAGTCCATCTATGCACTACAGGCCACAGATGACTTTTAATATTTTATAAACATGAGGATGATGACAATGATATAAGAATTCAATTAAACAAGTTCAAGAATTAATTTATCCAAGAATTTACAACGTCCAAATTGTCAACATGATACTGCTTTGTGGAGTAAAATTCAAGAATGCTTAGAAGAATATTTTCATGAAAAGATACTGGATGAAACGCAATTATCAAGGATATTCCACAAATTTCATGGAGTATAGAAGTCAAAACTTAACCAACTGAGTATAATAAAGAATGGAATAACAAAAGAAATCACCATGCATGCGATAGACCGCACAGACAAGTTATTTCAACAGAATAATAAATAATGGAACCAGGTCCGGCATAAACGCACAGACAGGATATTCCGACAGAATAATAAATAATGGAACCAGGTCCGGTGTAAAACACACAGACAGGATGTTCCAACAGAATAATAACAAGACAGAACCAGGTCCGGTGTAAAACACACAGACAGGATGTTCCAACAGAATAATAATAAAAACGGAACCAGGTCTGGTGTAAAACACACAGACATGATGTTCTAACAGAATAATAATAAAAACGGAACCAGGTCCGGTGTAAAACACACAGACAGGATGTTCCAACAGAATAATAATAAAAACGGAAACAGGTCCGGCGTAAACGCACAGACAGGATGTTCCAACAGAATAATAGAAGAATGTCACCAAGTATAGGGTAGACCGCGTATACAGGTTATTCCAACAGAATAATAAGAAATAGAATAACAACAGTTCTCTTCATGAATAAGAAAGAATAACACCCCTTACCGTTTTAAAGAAGAGCTGAAATAAGAAAGTAGTTAAGTAGCAGAATACTCTTCTTCTCTCTCTCTATAGTTTCTCTCTATAGTTTCTCTCTCTAGAGTTCAGTGAATTCGTAAGAAATAATGAAGGAATGAGCTGCTATTTATAGAAAAATAGAATACATAGTAACTAATCCATGAACGGTTCAGATTGATTACTTTAATCTGACGGTCCATATTTAAAGAAAAATCTTTTAAATAAAATATAATATATTCTATTTATAGAATAACTTTAATAAAGTATTCTGTTTTATATAAAAAGATGTTTATGTTTTATTACGTTAATAATACGAATAAAATAAAACGTCATTATCGCTAAATAATTCATATTATTAACTGACAATAATTGAATCAAATTGAGTGACTTCTCACATAAGTATTAATAATCAATACCGTGTGCTACTATGCAACCACACGTATTACTATACTTTTACTACCGAGTAGTTCAACAGAAACAATGGTAAAACTTCCGCCGTTATTTTTAATAAAATACTTTTATCGTTTTCTCAATTCGACAATAATTCTGTTGTGGGGTCCACCAATGATTGTGCCGTTGTACGAATATTCCCTGTTAAAACGAATATTTCCCGACCAATCGAATATTATATAACAACTTGCGTACTTTGCAAAATTTATAAATATTACCCACAACTATAACATTATATCAAATTAACTCCATAATATTCAAAAATGATATTTATAGAAAATTTATTTTTATTTATAAATGTTGGGGTCTTACAGGAATAATACTAATAATAATCACCATAATATAAATATTAAACTTAATTTACATAATTATCAGAGTCTAGCTCCCAAGTACGTAACCTTTAAACATTCGTTACAATACATGATAGATAATTAATATCATTGTCTTACTACGGATAAACTATTACATAAAATAATACCAACTTATTTTGCAACCTTCCCTTTCCCTTTGTTCTTAGCCGAGCCTTCTGGTTGTTCACAATTAGCTGAAAACATTTAAATTAAGCAAAGATGAGCATTTGAGTGCCCAACAAGTAATAGCAATAATAACAGTTAGCTAAACGAATTAAACGTTTTCTTCGAACGATACTTCTACAACGAATCAACAGTTGTGAAGTAAACTGAACCGATAATAAAAAACATATCATTTCAATTTCAAAATTTTGAAACTACGTACTGACAATAAATGAGTATCAATTGACAAACTATGAACATTGTTTTCTATTTTCGAAAAGGTTAAATAGAACTTCATCTGTAAACCGTCATTACTTACGTGCACGGGGGTGATCAGCCTGTTATGCCCTGTATTGATCAATACTACATTAAAGGACGATATTTTCGTCCAGCATTCCCGCCTTAGGCGCATAAAAGTTTCTCATATTTGGGATGTTCATACTAGTCTTGAATCCAAACCAAAACAATTTAGTTGGATAAAGTTTTATCTTGTTCAACAACAACTTTAAATATCTGTCTAGTTGGATCAAATAGCTTAGACGACTTTTAATTCAACTTATACATACTGAACACCAATAAGTATGTATCAATATGTGATAAAATATAATGATTATCCAAGTGGGAACACTTGTATAACCATGTTTTAGAAATTAACGAACAGAATATATAATTTGATCAACAATAACAGAATAAAGGAACTTGTACAACAATTACAATTTAATAACTTACTTATACAGAATCATTGCATAAGTATATACAAAGGTTGAAATATTTGAACAATTAAAAAGAATAGTTAAGATATTATCTTACGCATGTCCATTGCATAAAGTAAATGCAAAGGGTTAGATACTTGCCTTGTCTGCTGCTTACACAACTTAGATTTATCTTTTATATCAAGCCCTATCATTAAATAGATGATTCGTTCGATTAGAATAACATATCATATCATATTGTACTGCTATTCGCAGTCAACACATAACTTAATCACATTGTCATATAACTTTAACAACCATTGAATCACAAATAATTACTTATCTAATCACATTTTCTAAGTTCATATCAATTTCTGAAATGTGTCGGTGTACCGACAATTTTATCGGGTATTTATCGAGTCTAAGACTCTATCCTGTAACTTAGTATCAGTCATATTATTTTTAAATGACTTATAATAATTTTTAAACCTTTATAATAAATTATTGCGAATTTTCAAACCTCGGAATCATTATTAAATGATTTAAATATTAAATAATTTCATTATCATTAACATTTAATCAATATTAAACTATTATTGAAACCATTGTCAAAATATTAAAGTTATTTATAATAACTTAAAATATTTTTAAAGTATTTATTTTACCCTTAAATGATTTTTAGATTTTTAAAACATTTAAAATCATTTTAAAATAATTAATTATAACTTAAAATATTTTTAATTCATTTATATCCTTTTTAAATGATTTTTAAATTAATAAAACCATTTATAAACTATTTATTTAATATAATTATTAAATAAATTTAATATCATTAATAATAACTTAATAATCATTAATATTAAATTATTAATGAAATTATCCTTTAAATATTAAAAGTTATGTTTTATAACTTAAAATATCTTTAAATACTTTATTTTCATTTAAAATGATTATTATAATATTAAAATCATTTTTAAACTAAATTATTTAATATAATTAGTAAATAACCTTAATATCATTAATAATAATTAATTAATAAAATTTACCTTTAAATATTAAAAGTTATATTTTATAACTTAAAATATTTTCTTATATCATAATATAATTTTTAATGATTTTTCATGTATTAAAATTATTTTTAAATAATTTATTTAATATTATAATTAAATAAATTAAATACTTTTAATATTCTAAAAATATTAAATATTTATGCAATATATTCAAAATAATTAAAATATAATTTTCGGATATTAAAATAATTTTTAATAATTTATTTTGTATTTTTCAGAATTAAAAACTAATTAATACTAATTATTTAATAAAAATAATTAATTTTTTTGTAAATAACTGTCTCTGAAGGGCCCTATAGCGACGAAACCGTCGCTATAGGTGTTCTTGAGCTGCCCAGAAAATCATGTCAGAAAACGAGTTGGCATGTTTGACCATAAATCATTTCTTACACAAGTTGTTTCTGTGCTTGTTGTTGATCCTATTATGTAGTAAAACTACACCACTACAAGACCCAACAATAACCAGAGTCGTAACATGCATATCATAGAAGATCCAAGAGCCTAAAGTAGCTGTCAGAGGCTGTTCTTCATTTCTGGAAACCGAGAAATGAAGAACAGTTCGAGTAGGCATTTTTGGGCTTCCACAACTTGTGATTTGTGTGATGTTTAAGTGATCTAAGGGTACCAGATTGTAGACAACATGTAAAACTACATATCTATTACTTAACATCAACAAAACAACAATAGCATAGCCAGATTCGGCTCGGTCAAACCATGTCAGACGACATGTTCAAGCGTTTTCTGGGTTACCCAGAAAATAGCTTTTCATGCTTGTTCGGCTTGGTTTGACTATCGATTACTATTTGCCTGATTGATAAAAAGGATGTTCTAAGGCATAATATTGGAGTTCATATACACAACTACAACATAGATGCAACAAAAACAACAAACAACTAACATCCAGAAAGATCAAGGGCCACGAACTTCTTGTCAGAATGATCTGGGCATGTTCTTGACTGCCCAGATTACTTCCGGTCAATGTCGGTCAACGGTATTTGACCGTTAATAACTTCTATTCTAAACATCACATGACCCTGATTCTTTTTGAAGATTAAAGACCACATTACCAGCTACACATAGCAACTTATAAACAACATAAATCATAAACAGAAAAATATTTATAGCCTCTGACATTCACTGTCAAACCACCAAAAATAAAATTTCCAGATTTTTGAAATCTTCAAATCCGAGCTTCTAAATGTTATGGATCAACATTTAGCAACGCAGATCATCATTAGACACTGTAACCAACATGTTTTAACAAAAATTTCAAACATCTAACAACAGAAAATTGGACAGAAATCAAGCTAGGGTTTTTTATACTTTCTATGAACAATTTCTATTTTTGGCCTCTGATTTTTGTGATGTGTGTTAGTGGGGCTGGTCTTGGGAGTTGATATACTAAGAAATTTCGTAGCTATGAGCTTGAAAGAGTTTAGTTGAGTGTTGTAAAAAATGTAAGTTACAAATATCATTTCCCTCTCCTCCAATCTATATATAAAAGTGTATGGTGCATGAATTGGCTGAGATTTGCTTGATGTGCTGGAGATTTGAGTTGTATAAGTCAACATGTTAGGTCACCCACTCCCCACATGTCAAGCTTTGCAATTTACTAAATAAAGAAAATCCAAAGAAGGGTATTTTGGGCAATTGGCAAACCCTTAGGGTTTGACCCTTGGGGTTTAACCTTAAGGTTTGGTACATAGCATTTGTAGGATTTAGCAATTAGGGTTTGTACAAAATTAAAAAATAAAATAAAATTTTTAGTTTCTAGAATTTGAAAATTAGGATTTGTTAATTAGATTAGGTTAATAATTATACTATACAGGAACATTAGGGTTTTAATCATTACGGTCTTTATTTACTAATTAGGTTTACTTTAATTAGCAATATAAAATCTATCATACATGATATTAATCACAGTAACACAATTTCTGACTGATCACAAATTCTAGTTTAGGTTTCAAATTAGGGTTTCTAATTATTAGAAATTCAAATCTAAACTAGGGTTTTAAATTTACAATTAAGGTTTCCTAATTAGCATATCTTGAAGTGATACATAACATAAATTATATAACTTAGTTATATAACAATCTTATATTTCCCATTTAAATGGAAAAAAATAGGGTTAAACAAATTAATGCTAAGGTTTGAGTCAATATACACCATAATTGACCAACCGTCAACAGTACGTACATACAGTGCATATTAATAGCACTGAAAAATCAAAATATTATAATATTATAATATTATTATCGTTCCTTGATCAAAACCGAGAATTAGGGTTTGCATTTCATATCTGATTTACCTTGCATAAACAACTTTATTAATTAAGTTAAAATACTTAACTTAATAATCCGAGCTAAAATTCATCTAAATAATTAATAATTATAATAGTTGCAATAATCCTTCCTTATATAATTTAAATAATGTAATATCATATTTCCTTTGAAAAATAAATAATAAAAATATTTCTATAATAAAATTAATTTTTATACAAATATAATTTATAATGATCGTTAATTCTAAAATAAAATTATTTGTAAATATTCATGTAATAAATATATTTTTATTTACCACATAATTACATATACATATTATCTTGTACAAATCCTCATCCTTAAAATAACAAAAAAAAATAAAAAATTTAATTTACGCAAAATTTCTGATTTATTTATATAGAAAATATCGGGTTATTACATTCACCCTCCCTTATAAAGATTCCGTCCTCAGAATAACCGTTTTAAAACTTACACATATAAGGGTATATTGTAAGACCCCAAATTATTAATAAATAAAATTTAAATTCCTCTATTTATTATTCTGAAATTGTAAGGGTTGATTTGATTAATGTGGTTAGTTATGGGTAAAATGCGCAAATATTTTAAATAAGCAAGTGGTTATAAAATATTCATTGTTGTTGGGGAATATTTGTTTGGTCGTGGAATATTCTTGTTGTCGGGGAATATTCGTACGACGGCGCAGCCTTGTGTGGGTCCCATAACAGAAAGCGATTGGATGAAGAAAATGACAAAAATAAGTTGTTTATAAATAACGGCGTAGTTGTTACCGTTAATACTGTTGGAATACTCGGTGGTTAAAACACGGTAATACGCGTAGCACACGGTATTGCACCAATTATTGATTCTTACGTAAGAAGGCACTACTCAATAATGGTTACAGTAATTACTGTTCAATATTTTATTTTATTGATTCAATAATTGTTGCGTTGATATTTTATATTACTGTTGTTTTAATAATTGTCACTACACAGTATTTTCTATTATCGGAACAATAATTCATATTATCTGAATAATATTATTAGATAATATTATTGGTAATGTCTAGAAAGTTCTGTCTAAGGAGAGATTTGGTCATCTAATTACGCGCCAGTAAGGAGAGATCCTTATTGGAAAGCCCCCTCTTTCCTGGGAACGGCCTGGTTGTCAGTACTGTGGTTCTATAATATTATTTGTGTATAATTAATTATTAATTTATATGATGAGGAAAATATTAATTTTATGTGGATATAGATGGAGAAAATTTTTTAATGTGACAATTGTTGAAAATTAATATTTTATCTTTTTCTGATAAAATAATTCATTTAAATATATTATTTTAATAATATATTGATGATGATATTTTTACAATGAATGTGAGATATATGAGTATATGAGGAGGAAGAATATTTTTGTGGCATTAAATGATTAACACATATTTTGTGTGTTGGTGGATACAATTCTTGACCGAAAATTTATTATTGACTGTAAAATCGCCCGTTTATGGATTTCGGTCAATTTTTGTTTGGAATTTGGAAAAACTTTCTTCTGTAAAGTTGTAGAGAATTGAATTTCCTATAAAAACTCGCGAGATTCGAATTTTCTGATGAAAGGGCTATTTATTACGAATTATTGAAGTTCCGAAGTTCTAAAATTATTGATTTTTGGAAGTTTTAATTATTTTTATTAAGAAAAACGTTTTTTCTTACTTTTTCTAGATGGTTAGCATGTGTGAATTGCTAAAATTCAGATTCAAGAGGTGGGCTTGACAATTATATAAATATATTATTATTATATTCAATTTTCTACTTTGGTGTTCTAAGCAATTTCCTATAAATAGGTGCTTAGGTTAGAATTGAAAATCACACCAGAAACTGAAGTTTTCTCTCTATTTCTCTCTCTATATTATCGAGTGTATTCTTGTGAGTATTTTGATATCTTGAGTGTTGCTATACGGTGCAAGTTCGTTCAGCGTTATTCCAGTCAGGAGTACTGCTCTTTTGAGGTAAGGGATAGTAAGGGATTGTAGGGGATAGTAAGGGATAGTAAGGGATGTTATTTCTTCTTAAATGATATTATTTTCTTCAATATCATTATGCCGAAGTATTAATCTGAACTTTTTATCAAATTTGGAACTTTTCATGTCGGGGTTACTATTCATGAGTTACTATTCACGAGTTACTATTCACCGAAAAATAAAATTTTCTTCTTTTCGTCCAAAATATCTATTCTGGATACTAGCTTTGATTGTATCCATGTTTTGATCATTCTTAAATTTTACTCCACTATGATTATTTATGAGGTATTTTTGGACATGGAATAGCTGAAATACGAATCCTTAATATTTATTATTTTGTTTCACTGGATTCGTTTCCTTTAAAATATTTTTCATCATCCTCAGTCCTAAATGATGATATAATTGAATATCTTTGGCCTGTAGTGCAAAGATTGATGATTTCTGATGAATATCTTTGGCCCGTAGTGGAAAGATGAACAGGTGTTGAGATGGACATGATCGACTGGTGATACAAATGAATATCTTTGGCCTGTAGTGCAAAGATGAATATTTGATTAAAGATGGTTATTGATTGTTGTTACAGGGATAAAATATTGATGATGGACTTTTAAATCTTAGAAGATAGTAGAACTCATTCTCTACTTGACTCTTCTAATGGTTTGCTGTTTTCGCTGCAGTTATTGATTTAAAACTTGTTGTCTATTATATTCTATTAAATTTTTCCCTATTGAAGACTAACGATAATTTGTTGTATATTATCTTAGTCATAATATTCTTTACTGGGCTAGTTGAGCTCATCCTTTTTCTTGTTGTTCCATTTTCTTCTCAGGAGGCGAGAATGTAGCGAGTACTAGTCGGGGTGTGGAATGATGGTTCAAGACAGTTATTTTAGTAGTCCTCACTATTTTGTAAAATAGTGTATCAATAAGTATAATGAGTACTTAATTGGGTATGAATACTGTCTAGATGACAATATTTATATTTAAACTCACAGTATATGTGTTGTCGTATTTTACACGACAAATGTATTAATAAAGTTGTAGTTGTTTCTGTATCATGTATTTGGCGACTCAGAATGGGTTGGATGGATTGGACCTATTTTGGGGGCATCACAGTTGGTATCAGAGCTTAGGGATATGATCTCTGGCGGAGATCGGGGAATAGAACTAGGAGGGGAGAGACGAGTAAATCCTTCGCTAGTGTGTCTTACCTAAGCTTATTTGTTGGTCGGTCATTATATAGGGGTATTATGTGATTTGTTAATTTGTTTAATTAACCTTTGTTTTATGGCCGTATTTGAGAATGTCGACTGAGAATGTTAACAGTGGAGTAAATGAGACGGTGGAGATGCCTATACTCATCAACGAGGAGAACATGCAACAGGCTGGTAATGTTCCTCATGTGAACAACACCACTGAGCAGACGATGAACGATGAGATGTTTAGAAGTTTTTTGCAGTTCATGCAAAATCAGACGAGGGAGACTCGTGTACAGAATACGGGTGGAAATGATAGCAATGCGCGGCTTGTCACAGCCAAGCAGTTCAAAGAGTTGGGACCACCAGAATTCTGGGGAAAGCCAGATCCGATTAAGGCGGAGACATGGGTCAAGCAAATTACCAAGATATTTGATGTCTTGGGATGCACGGAGGAACAGAAGGTTCCATTCGCCACCTTTATGTTTCGTGGCGAGGCAGACTACTGGTGGGAGTCTGTGAAACGTACCCATCCAGCCGCACTCAGCATGTCTTGGGAGACATTTCAAAAACTGTTCAATGACAAATACTTTCCTGAAAGTGTTCGTCATATGAAGGAGGTAGAGTTTATTAGACTGGAGCAGAATAACATGACGGTGTCCCAGTATGAGGCGAAATTTGCAGAGTTGTCCAGGTTTGCACCTCATTTGGTGGAGAATGAGGAACGTATGACGCGGATGTTTCTGAGAGGTTTGAAACCTGACATACGTCAATATCTCATTTCTCATAAATTTTCTCTCTATTCAGATGTTGTCAACATGGCTCAATTATTAGAGCGAGATAACGAGTACGGTCAATAGAGGGACCACAACCAGGATTATACGGTGACAGCAGTCATCAGAACAACGATAACCAGCGGAGAAAGAAGAATACGGACAAGAACGGCAACCACTCTGGTGGTAATCGTGGCCATGAATATAGAAGAAGCGAGTTGGGAGGAGATTTTAAAAAGAGGAGATTCAACAATGATAATACGAAGACGTCAGCACCAGCAGCAACTGGTTCCGAGGGAGGAGAACGACCACCGATTATATGCTATAAGTGCGGAAAAGAAGGATATATCAGCCCAAACTGTCCACAACAGTTTAAGGTATGTTATAATTGTGGAAAGGAAGGACATATCGCTCGAGATTGCACTGTAGCGAAATCAAGTCCAACGGGGATGGGGACTCAAAAAGCTGTCCCAGAAAAGTCAAAGTCAGCGGTTCCTGGAAGAGCGTTTTTCGTGACTGGTCAGAATGCGAGGAACCCGAACGAAGTTAGCACGGGTTAGTTAATTATAAATTTTTGCGAAGTCTATACCTTATTAGATACCGGTTCTACCCATTCATTTATTTCTCCTGCTTGTGCTCAACGTTTAAACTTGACTCCGGAGAAATTAGACTTTGACTTATCTGTTGAAACTCCGTTAGGAGAAATTTTCATCACATCCATTGTTTATAAATCTTGTTTGATCCAAGTTGGCACCATCACATTACCTGTTGACCTTATCTCTTTAAAGATACTTGCTTTTGATGTGATTTTAGAAATTGATTGGTTAACTACTCATCATGCCAAAATTGATTGCTTTCATAAGGTTGTTAGTCTTCATATTCCTAAGCAACCTGTTATTCAAATTTAAGCAACCAAACCATTGAAGTCAAACTCTTTCATATCAAGTCGTAAAGTCATTCGTTTATTGAAAAACGGATGTCAAGCTTTCTTAGCTATGTCATGGACTTGAACAAAAATACGTCAGATTTGAGTGATATTTCTGCTATTTGTTTCCTGACGTATTTCCTGAAGAATTTCTTGGCTTACTCCCAAAGCGTGATATTGAATTTTGTATCGACTTTGAACCCGATACAAAACCCATTTCTAAAATCTCATATTGAATGGCTCCTATTGAACTTCAGAAGTTAAAAACCTAACTGTAGAAGTTTGTACCCGAGCCTCTATCTGGTGACTTCCTTTGTGGAATGCACTGAAGCCAAACTCTCCGTAGGGGATGCCATATTCGTATGGTAGTAACTGATAGGTGCCATTGTGACGTGATATCCAAGATTGAGATATGAGTCACAGTTGAGAGCAACCTAAGTTAGTAATCGAAATACGTAGCTTTCTGGTTATTATCGGAGATTCGTAAAAGGATTTTCTCGAATCGCTACTCCATTAACTCAGCTGACTCAAGAAGGATATCAAATTCGTATGGAGCGAAGAATGCGAGAAGAGTTTCCAAGAGCTTAAGAGGAGACTCATTTCGGCACCTGTTCTGACAATACCATCTGGTTCAGATGGATTTGTTATCTACAGCGATGCTTCAGGCAAAGGGTTAGGATGTGTTCTCATGTAACGTGGAAAAGTCATAGCCTATGCCTCGCGACAACTTAAAGAATATGAGAGGAATTATCCTACTCATGATCTAGAGTTGGCAGCAGTCGTTTTCGCGCTAAAGATTTGGAGGCACTATCTATATGGGGAGAAAATGGAGATATATTCAGACCATTAAAGCCTCAAATATTTCTTCACCCAAAAGAAACTCAATATGCGGCAACGACGTTGGCTCGAGCTGTTGAAAGATTACGACCACACTATTCAATACCATCCTGGAAAAGCGAACGTGGTAGCTGACGTGTTGAAGATCGTATACGGGCACGAGTACGATATTGTCAAAGACCCATTTCATACGACTTACAAAAGATGGAGATAGAGTTAAAGATTCCAAGAACCTGCGTGAAGATAACGAATATACGATTAGAATCGACTTTAATCGATAACGTTAAAGCCGCTCAAGCTACAGACCTGGAGCTGATGAATATAAAGAAGAAGGTGCAAGAATGTGTTATTCTAGAAGTAAGAGTCGATGAAGAGAAGAAAGCTCAAGCCTTCAATTTATTTGAAATCCTCGATCGAGTAGGAACTGTGGCCTATAGACTCGCCTTAACGCTAAGTATGTCACGTGTTCATAACGTTATTTACGTATTGATGTTACGTAAATATGTGGACGACCCGAACCACGTTATTGAGTTAGAACCGAACGAGATAGCCGAAGACTTAACATACGAAGAGGTACCTGTCAAGATCTTGGATAAGAAGGAGCATGTCCTACGCACGAAGGTCATACCACAAGTTAAAGTTTTGTGGAGAAACTATGCTATTGAGGAAATGACCTGGGAGTTGAAAACGGAAATGAAAGCGAGGTATCCTCACCTTTCGAAATACCAAGTACGTATGTCAATTTCGAGGACGAAATTTCATAAGGAGGGGAGGTTGTAAGACCCCAAATTATTAATAAATAAAATTTAAATTCCTCTATTTATTATTCTGAAATAGTAAGGGTTGATTTGATTAATGTGGTTAGTTATGGGTAAAATGCGCAAATATTTTAAATAAGCAAGTGATTATAAAATATTCATTGTTGTTGGAAAATATTTGTTTGGTCGTGGAATATTCTTGTTGTCGGGGAATATTCGTACGACGGCGCAGCCTTGTGTGGGCCCCATAACAGAAAGCGATTGGATGAAGAAAACGACAAAAATAAGTTGTTTATAAATAACGGCGTAGTTGTTACCGTTAATACTGTTGGAATACTCGGTGGTTAAAACACGGTAATACGCGTAGCACACGGTATTGCACCAATTATTGATTCTTACGTAAGAAGGCACTACTCAATAATGGTTACAGTAATTACTGTTCAATATTTTATTTTATTGATTCAATAATTGCTGCGTTGATATTTTATATTACTGTTGTTTTAATAATTGTCACTACACAGTATTTTCTATTATCGAACCAATAATTCATATTATCTGAATAATATTATTAGATAATATTATTGGTAATGTCTAGAAAGTTCTGTCTAAGGAGAGGTTTGGTCATCTAATTGCGCGCCAGTAAGGAGAGATCCTTATTGGAAAGCCCCCTCTTTCCTGGGAACGGCCTGGTTGCCAGTACTGTGGTTCTATAATATTATTTGTGTATAATTAATTATTGATTTATATGATGAGGAAAATATTGATTTTATGTGGATATAGATGGAGAAAATTTTTTAATGTGACAATTGTTGAAAATTAATATTTTATCTTTTTCTGATAAAATAATTCATTTAAATATATTATTTTAATAATATATTGATGATGATATTTTTACAATGAATGTGGGATATATGAGTATATGAGGAGGAAGAATATTTTTGTGGCATTAAATGATTAACACGTATTTTGTGTATTGGTGAATACAATTCTTGACCGAAAATTTATTATTGACTGTAAAATTGCCCGTTTATGGATTTCGGTCAATTTCTGTTTGGAATTTGGAAAAACTTTCTTCTACAAAGTTGTAGAGAATTGAATTTCCTATAAAAACTCGCAAGATTCGAATTTTCTGATGAAAGGGCTATTTATTACGAATTATTGAAGTTCCGAAGTTCTGAAATTATTGATTTTTGGAAGTTTTAATTATTTTTATTAAGAAAAACGTTTTTTCTTACTTTTTCTAGAAGGTTAGCATGTGTGAATTGCTAAAATTCAGATTCAAGAGGTGGGCATGACAATTATATAAATATATTATTATTATATTCAATTTTCTACTTTGGTATTCTAAGCAATTTCCTATAAATAGGTGCTTAGGTTAGAATTGAAAATCACACCAGAAACTGAAGTTTTCTCTCTATTTCTCTCTCTATATTATCGAGTGTATTCTTGTGAGTATTTTGATATCTTGAGTGTTGCTATACGGTGCAAGTTCGTTCAGTGTTATTCCAGTCAGGAGTACTGCTCTTTTGAGGTAAGGGATAGTAAGGGATTGTAAGAGATTGTAAGGGATGGTAGGGAATGTTATTTTATTCGAAAATGATATTATTTCTTCAATATCATTATGCCGAAATATTGGTTGGAAATTTTTATCAAATTTGGAACTTTTCATGTCGGGGTTACTATTCTTGAGTTACTATTCATGAGTTACTATTTACGAGTTACTATACATGAGTTACTATTCACGAGTTACTATTCACGACGGGTTACTATTCATGAGTTACTATTCATGAGTTACTATTCACGAGTTACTATTCACGAGTTACTATTCATGACAAAATTGGTTTCTTTTTCTAACCAAATTATAGTTGATTTATGAATATTACTCTTGAGATTAAAACTATATGTTGATCATATTATTTTTTTATCATATATAACATTTTTATAACCCTAATGATGATATTTCTCTTTGACTTGAGTGTAAAGATGGGTAGATTATTGGTATGATCATGACTAGGGTTCTCTTTGTCCAGTAGTGAAAAGTTAAATTGTGACTGGTATGATCATGACCATTGAATTTATAATTGAATATCTTTAACTTAAGTGCAAAGGTGAAATGATCAACATGGTTATAATTATTGGTTATATAAATTCTGAAATGATTATATATTTCTTTGAGATAATAATATATTTGGCCTGTAGTGCAAATATGAACTATTGAGGAATATCTTTGGCCTGTAGTGCAAAGATGAGTTGTTGATGAATATCTTTGGCCCGTAGTGCAAAGATGACTTGTTGTTGAATATCTTTGGCATGTAGTGTAAAGATGAACTGTTGATGAATATCTTTGGCCCGTGATGCAAAGATGAATTTATTAGTATGATTATGAACAGGAACTGTGATTTGGTATAACCATGATCTTTGATGTTTCAGGTAAAGGCAGGTGATGAAAATTATCTTCGTCTTGGATGCGAAATTTAGAATCACAATTATGATTATGAATTATTCATATGATTGTGGAAAGGAACTGATGATTGATGTTACAGGGATAAAACATTGTTGGTGAACTTTTAACGTGGAGAAGATAATAGACTTTATAGTCTATTTGACTCTTCTAATGGATTGCTCGTTCCGCTGCAACTATGGTTGAAAATTTTTATCATCTACCATATGTTCTAAATCTCTGATTTAATTCTGTTGAAGGCTATTGATAATTTAATTATCTTTAGTCATGATATTCTTTAGTGAGCTAGTTGTGCTCACCCTTCTGTTTCACAATTCCTTTCAGGTAATAAGAGTGTAGCTGGGTCGAGCGAGGGTAACAGAAAAATAGAACGGTGGTCTCTAGCTGTGGAGGTTCTCCCGAAACAGTATAGAAAAGTTCATTTAGTAGTTATATTTGGTGAATCATCTAGGGTGAAGCGAACCCAACGTTGGACTATCATACCAGATGTCTAATGATATACAACCTCGTGTCATCATAAGACAGGGTTGTGCTCATCCACTTGCTGAGTATATTTACGAGCACTACCTATATAATCTTGGTGTTTGTTTGAAGTATAATTCTCAATTAGAGACAATGGAGATAATGATAAGTCAAGAGAAGACTCACTATTGGGAAGAATATGATAGTAACCTTCTTATTTTTCTTTGGGGTCTATTGGGTCAACCAAGGATAATTCTGTGGCCATATGATATCTATCATAACCTAGTAGTATGGCCTCCCATGTATGAGGGTTTCCTTGAGCACTTCCCAAAGATTCTAATTTTTAAAACAGTTTTTGACTATACCTTTATGTAAGGTGTCATTGTGACGTGCTATCCAAGGTTGGGACATGAGTCACAGTTGGTATATATTTGTACCCAAACTCATAGCATATGTGTTGTTGTATTTTGCACGACAATTGTTGTAATAAAGTTGTAGTTGTTATCTGTACCATGTATTTGGCGACTCAAAATGGGTTGGATGGAATGGACCTATTTTGGGGGCGTTACATATATAGCATACACGATCATTTCAAGTAGATCTCGATCATAATTGATCGAACTGATCTTTAACTTTTTACATAAAGCTTGTCTTTCTGATTAAACGAAAATTTGATTCCTTAAAAGAACTCAAATTCATCCTTCAAAATTTCTTTATTAAATAATTTACTATTTATAGGAAAATCATATATAAGAGAATAAAATTTATACGAATAATACCTGGAGTTCTATTGCCAGCTGTCGCCGTATCCTAGACTGTCATGTTGAAGACCCTTGCAGTAGATTTTGTCGGCTTGCTAGATGATGTTGGTCCTGTGATCGCCAAAGTTCCACCGCTTTTCCCCATGTTCCCGCTTTCTGCCTCCGTCCTCCTTTTCGGACAGTCCTTCACCTTATGCTCCTTTGATCCGCATAGAAAACACCCATTAATAGTTCTAGGATTGGGGCAGTTGGGAGAGATATGACCTTCCTGCCCACACTTAAAACATACACATTTACCTTTCAGACATTCCCCCAAATGGTTCTTTCCACAGTTCCCACATTGTACTAGCGGCTTCTTCTTTGCACCTTCCTGCTTCACCTGCATACCCCCAAAGTTGTTTCCCTTCCTCTTTTCACTCCTATTTCCACTGTTTGTTTCCACCTTCCCAGCTCCCTCAACCTTACCCTTATTCCTTCTTTCTTTGTTGTAGAGACTCATGGCCTCACTCCCCTCCTCAGCAATAATAGCTTTCTCCATGAGTGCTGCAAATGTAGGGATTTGCAATACTGCCACCTTGTTGTAGAGCCAGGGTTTTAATCACAGCTCAAACCTTCTAACTTTCCTAGCCTCCGTATCAACTTGATGCAGAGCAAACCTAGCCAATTCATTAAACTTAGCGGCGTATTCTGACACCGTCATATTATCCTGTTTTAATTCCAAAAATTTTACCTCCATCCTAGCCTGCATACTAAATGAAAAATAGTTTTCGAAAAATAGAGTTTTAAACCCTTCCCAAGCAACTACACCTTCTCCTGCCCTCGCCTGATCCGCTTCCCACCAAAAATTTGCTTCACCCTTCATCATGTAGGTGGCAAAAGCGGTCTTTTGCCCCTCAGCTATCCTAGCTATAACGAAAGCCTTTTCAATTTTCTTAACCCAAATTTGGGGTTCTATAGGGTCAATTGTACCTCTAAATTCGGGCGGTCCTACAGCCTTAAAGTCCTTGAAGTTTGCCAAGCAGTTGTCTGGCTGGTTCCCTGCGACTGGAATTCCTTGTTGCATAGCCTGAGCTATCATGTTTGCAAATTGCTGCATTGGATCTGGTTGTTGTCCCCCAACATTATTGACAGATTCTTCTGCCCTTTGATTTCTAGTTTGACATCTTGGCGGCATTATCTGATTAAATAAAATATAATTTGACTTACATTCTAAACCTTATCACATAAGTTTAGTATATTAAATTTATTTCATTACTCAAACATAAGTTCATTTTCATTAAGTCGTAGTAATTTACATAATATAGCACATACTGCTATTCCTTTGTGACTACAAAAGTCGGGATTTACAAACTTGATCATTACAAAAGTTGAGAACATAACCTTACACAGACATACTAAGCACATATTACATTAAATACACCTACACAATAGAACCTATACTACCTATTTATTACACCTTTTCCTTGGACAACTTTTCGCCTGATGATCTTCTATTCCACAATTAAAACAGACACATTGCGTTGGATTGGGACAATGAGGAGAGAAATGTCCCTTCTGTCCGCAATTGTAGCAAACATATTCCCCTTTCTTGCATACACCTTCATGTTTCTTATCACAATTTGTTCACCTTTCTATTCGATTAATTTTTCCTTGGGTGTTATCAGGATTCCTTATATCACAGTCTTTCATCTTTCTTTTCCCCTTCTTGCTCGGAGCTGCGCATGCTTTGTTGCTTTTAGCTCCAATTTGGTCAATTTGGATTTTAAGCTTATCTTGTTCTTCCATTGTTTCTATTAATGCTTTTCGCAGTTGGCTATTTAGTAGTTTTTCTATTTCCCACAACTGTTCCAAAGAGGAAACCTGGTCCCGTAGATTCTGCACTTCGGTTGATGCTTGATCAGCTCCAACTTCAGTGTCCGAATCACTATCTGTCAGTTCTATCATTTCTGGATCTGGTATTACGTTTTCCACAATAACCACCTCATCGAGGTAGCCTTCACTTTGAGCCTTATTTCAGCTATTGGCTTTGATACTGGCTCCTTCTTTACGATCCGAGTGTATCCTAATCCTTTTTCACCTGACATCTACACATATAAATTATCCTGATTAGCATGTAATATATGCACATAACAAACAATAATTTTGTATAGGTAATCTTTTATTTGGTTTTGACGATGAATTTATCCGATTCATCTCTTTTTAAACTCTATATGAGTTATTAATATTTTTTAACGTTTCCCTCTGTTCTAAGATTATAGCATAAGGTCTATCCCACCTAGGTTTTTAACCCTAAGCTCTGATACCAACCTGTGGTGCCCCCAAATCCGGGTACTTGAACCCGAACTCGGTGCTTCACGATACCATTTCTATGAGCGGAATTGTGACGCCCCCAAAATTAGGTATACATCACCCATCTTAGGTCGTCAGATACATGGTACAGAATTCAAATACATCTTAATAATATAACTGTCATGTTCAATATGACAAAACATAAACGGTGAGTTTGAATACAAATATTGTCTACTAGAGAGTATTCATACTCAAAAGGAGTCCTCATTAAATTTATTAATCACACTATTACATAGAATAGTGAGGACTACTAACTAATACTATCATTCGAACAATCACTCCGTTCCCCGACTTGCCCCAGCTACGTTCTCATTTCCTGAAGAGAACAGTGAAAGAAAGGGTGAGCTCAACTAGCCCAGTAAGAAATATTATGACTAAGATAATGCAGAATAAATTAATTATCGTTAGCCTTCAACAATGTTAAACTGATAAAATATAATAGACATCAAGTTTAACTGCAGCGGAACAAGCAATCCATTAAAAGAGTCAAGTAGAAAGTAAACTCTACTATCTTTTATGATTTAAAAAGGTTTTCAACACTGTGATCGCTGGGACTCAGCTTAATAAAATAATCCACATCATCGAATCACCCCTGCACTACGGCCAAAGATATTCGTGTATTCATTTATGGTCATGATCATGCCAACAACTGTCCATCAACGCACTACGGGCCAATGAGGACTTTTACCACATCATTTATAACATACGGTCATGATTATACCGAATAATCCCTGGTCATAATTATACCAAGTCCATCTATGCACTACAGGCCACAGATAACTTTTAACATTTTATAAACATGAGGATGATGACAATGATATAAGAATTCAGTAAAACAAGTTCAAGAATTAATTTATCCAAGAATTTACAACGTCCAAATTGTCAACATGATACTGCTTTGTGGAGTAAAATTCAAGAATGCTTAGAAGAATATTTTCATGAAAAGATACTGGATGAAACGCAATTATCAAGAATATTCCACAAATTTCATGGAGTATAGAAGTCAAAACTTAACCAACTGAGTATAATAAAGAATGAAATAACAAAAGAAATCACCATGCATGCGATAGACCGCACAGACAGGTTATTCCAACAGAATAATAAATAATGGAACCAGGTCCGGCGTAAACGCACAGACAGAATATTCCGACAGAATAATAATAATGGAACCAGGTCCGGTGTAAAACACACAGACAGGATGTTCCAACAGAATAATAACAAGACGAAACAGGTCCGGTGTAAAACACACAGACAGGATGCTCAACAGAATAATAATAAAAACGGAACCAGGTCCGGTGTAAAACACACAGACATGATGTTCTAACAGAAAATAATAAAAACGGAACCAGGTCCGGTGTAAAACACACAGACAGGATGTTCCAACAGAATAATAATAAAAACGGAACCAGGTCGGGTAAACGCACAGACAGGATGTTCCAACAGAATAATAGAAGAATGTCACCAAGTATAGGGTAGACCGCGTATACAGGTTATTCCAACAGAATAATAAGAAATAGAATAACAACAGTTCTCTTCATGAATAAGAAAGAATAACACCCCTTACCGTTTTAAAGAAGAGCTGAAATAAGAAGTAGTTAAGTAGCAGAATACTCTTCTTCTCTCTCTCTATAGTTTCTCTCTATAGTTTCTCTCTCTAGAGTTCAGTGAATTCGTAAGAAATAATGAAGGAATGAGCTGCTATTTATAGAAAATTAGAATGCATAGTAACTAATCCATGAACGGTCCAGATTGATTACTTTAATCTGACGGTCTATATTTTAAAAAAAATCTTTTAAATAAAATATATATTTTCTATTATAGAATAACTTTAATAAAGTATTCTGTTTTATATAAAAAGGTGTTTGTTTATTACGTTAATAATACGAATAAAACAAAACGTCATTATCGTTAAATAATTCATATTATTAACTGACAATAATTGAATCAAATGAGTGACTTCTCACATAAGTATTAATAATCAATACCGTGTGCTACTATGCAACCACACGTATTACTGTACTTTTACTACCGAGTAGTTCAACAGTAACAATGGTAAAAACTCAGCCGTTATTTTTAATAAAATATTTTTGTCGTTTTCTCAATCCGACAATAATTTCGTTGTGGGGTCCACCAATGATTGTGCCGTTGTACGAATATTCCCTGTTAAAACGAATATTCCCCGACCAATCGAATATTTATATAACAACTTGCTTACTTTGCAAAATTTATAAATATTACCCACAACTATAGCATTATATCAAATTAACTCCATAATATTCAAAAATGATATTTATAGAAAATCATCTTTATTTATAAAAGTTGGGGTCTTACAACCTCCCTTCTTATGAAATTTCGCCCTCGAAATTAGGGTACGTACCTGGTATGTCGAAGAGGTAAGGATACCTTGATTTCATTTCAGATTCTAACTCCCAAGTCATTTCCTCAACATTGTGGTTTCTCCACAAAACTTTGACTTGAGGTATAACCTTGGAGCGTAGAATATGTTCCTTCTTATCCAAGATTTGAACAGGAACTTCTTCATACGTCAAATCCTCCGCTATTTCGTCCGGTTCTAACTCAATAATGTGGTTCGGGTCTTCCACATATTTTCGTAACATGGATATGTGAAAAACGTTATGAACACGAGACATACTTGGCGGGTAAAGCGAGTCTATAAGCCACAGTTCCTACTCGATCGAGGATTAAAAATGGACCGATGAATCGAGGATTGAGCTTTCCTCTTTTTTCAAATCTCGTAACTCCTTTCCATGGAGCAACACGTAAGAACACATGATCTCCTACATCAAATTCCACGTCCTTTCGATGAAGATCAGCATAACTCTTTTGTCGGTATTTGTGAGATTTTTATACGTTGTCGGATCGTTTGAATCTTTTCTGTAGTCATACGTACCAACTCCGGTCCCAACAACTTTGCTTCACCCACCTCATCCCAGCATACTGGAGAACGACATTTTCTTCCATACAATGCTTCGAATGGAGCCATGCCAATACTTGCTTGATAACTGTTGTTGTAGGAAAACTCCACCAATGGTAAGAACTTGTCCCAACTTCCCTTGAAGTCAAAGACACAGAGTCTTAATAGATCTTTAAGAGTTTGAATAGTCCTCTCTGATTGTCCGTCCGTCTGAGGATGATATGTTGAACTAAATCGTAAATCCGTGCCATAGCTGTTTGTAAACTAACCAAAATCGTGAAGTGAATCTTGGGTCTCGGTCAGAAACTATGGATACTGGCATACCATGCAGTCTTACAATCTCGTTTATGTACATATGAGCAAGACGTTCAAGTGTATAAGTTTCTCGTATCGGTAAGAAATGAGCAGACTTGGTCAATCTATCAACAATGACCCAAATCGCATCAATACCTTGAGAAACCTAGGAAGACGGGTAACAAAATCCATGGTAATGTGCTCCCACTTCCATTCTGGAATTTCAAGTGGTTGCAATGGACCTTTTGGTACTTGATGCTCCGCTTTTGACTCGTTGACAAGTTATACACCTTGAGATAAACAACGCTATCTCTCTCTTCATATTGCTCCACCAAAATGTATGACGAAGATCATGATACATTTTGGTACTTCTAGGATGGATTGCAAACGGTGTGTGTGTGCACCTCCATCATGATTTCATACTTTAAATCAGGGTTGTTAGGAACACAAAGTCTGGAGTTGACTCGAAGTATTCCTTCTTCATCGATTCTTGCTTCCGGCATAGCACTTTCATGCACTTTCTTCCTCATACGCATCAGCTCCAGGTCTGTAGCTTGAGCAGCTTTAACTTTATCGATTAAAGTCGGTTCTACTCGTATATTCGCCATCATCACATGGGTCCCTGGAGTCTTTAACTCTATCTCCATCCTTTGTAAATCACACAAAATGGGCCTTTGTGTTGACAATATCGCACTCGTACTTGCATATGATCTTCTACTCAATGCGTCAGCTACCACGTTCGCTTTTCCAGATGGTATTGAATGGTATGATCATAATCTTTCAACAGTTCAAGCCAACGTCGTTGTCGCATGTTGAGTTCCTTTTGAGTGAAGAAATATTTGAGCCTTTTATGATCCGTAAAGATCTTCACCTTCTCCCCATACAAGTAATGCCTCCAAATTTTAAGTGCAAAGACAACAGCTGCCAACTCTAGATCATGAGTAGGATAATTCCTCTCATATTCCTTGAGTTGTCTTGATGCATAGGCTATGACTTTTCCATGTTGCATGAGAACGCATCCCAACCCTTTGCTCGAAGCATCACTGTAGATGAAAAATCCCTCCGAGCCAGATGGTATTGTTAGAACAGGTGCTGAAATGAGTCTCCTCTTGAGTTCTTGAAAACTTGCTCACATTCTTCGCTCCAACCGAACTTTGTATCTTTCCGAGTCAGCTGAGTTAATGGAGTAGCGATTCGAGAAAATCCTTCCACGAATCTCCGATAATAACCAGCCAAACCAAGAAAGTTACGTACTTCGGTCACTGATTTAGGTTGCTCCCAGCTTTGAATAGCTTCAATCTTTGCCGGGTCAACCGATATTCCACGACTTGATACTACGTGCTCAAGGAATGCTACCTCCTTAGCCAGAACTCGCATTTCTTCAACTACTTGGCATAAAGCTTGTATTCACGAAGCTTTTGGAGTTACCAGCCTCAAGTGTTGCTCATGATCTTCACGGACTTTTGGAATAAATAAGGATGTCATCAATAAAGACGACAACAAAGTGATCCAAATATTCCTTGAATACCCGGTTCATCATATCCATGAAGGCAGCAGGAGCATTAGTCAATCCAAAGGACATGACTAGGAATTCATAATGCCGTACCGAGTTCTAAAAGCCGTCTTTGGAATATCCTCAGTTCTAACCTTCAGCTGATGATATCCAGAACGAAGATCGATCTTTGAAAAGAATTGTGCTCCTTGCAACTGGTCAAACAGGTCATCAATACGTGGCAATGTGTACCTATTTTTGATGGTGACATGATTCAACTCCCGATAATCAATACAAAGTCGCATACTCCATCTTTCTTCTTCACGAATAGAACAGGAGCACCCAAGGAGAAGTACCAGGACGAATAAAGCCAATGTCTAACAATTCCTGCAGTTGGATCTTTAACTCCTGATGTTCAATAGGAGCCATTCGATATGGGGCTTTGGAAATGAGTTTTTGTACCGGGTTCAAGGTCGATAGAAAAATTCAATTTCACGCTCTGGGGGTAGGCCAGGAAGTTCTTCAGGGAATACGTCAGGGAATTTATTAACAATAGAAATATCATTCAAAACTGACGTATTTTTGTTTAGATCCGTGACATGAGCTAAGAAAGCTTGACATCCGTTTTTCAATAACGAATAGCTTTATGGCTTGAGATGACAGTGATTGATTTTAATGGTTTGGTTGCTTGAATTCGCATAATAGGTCGATTAGGAATATAAAAGCTAACAACCTTACGAAAACAATTAATTTTTGCATGATGAGTAGTTAACCAATCAATACTAGAATCACGTCAAATGCAAGTATTTTTAATGAAATAAGATCGACAGGTAATGTGTGGGTACCAACTTGAACCAAACAAGACTTATAAACGTGGATGTAATGATGATTTCTCCAATGGAGTTTCAACAAGATAAGTCAAAGTCTAATTTTCCGGAATCAATTTAATCGATGAGCGCAAGTAGGGAGAAATAAAAGAATGGGTAGAACCGGTATCAAATAAAGTATAGACTTCGTTAGAGTTTATGATAAGCTTACCGTGATGACCTCATTCGGGTTCCTTGCTTTCTGGGAGTCACAGCAAACGCTCTCCCTTGCACTATCGGTTTTGACTTTTCTGGGACGGCCTTTGGGTGTCTCCATCTTGGTTGAACTTATTTTTGGTAAACAACAAATTCGAGCTAAATGACCTTCTCTTCCATAATTATAACATGCTTTAGACGACATCGCGCAGTTTGGACTGATGTGCCCCTCCCCTCTGCATTTGAAACATATGATAGGTGGTCGTTCTCCTTCCTTAACAAGGTGCTGGTGCTGACGTCTTTCCATCATTGTTGAATCCTCTTCTTGAAATAACATTCTTATGTTTTGACCCTGATTACCACTGAAGTGGTTACATTTCTGGCCTGTTGATTCCTCTACGCTTGTTGTCACCGCTTCGATGATGCTCTCACTGGTATTTATAATTTGTCTACTGCTCTCTTTTGGTTGCGTTGACTCGTTATCGCGCTCCACTAACTGAGCCCTATTCAACATCTGAATACAAACACAGTTTATGAGAAATAAGATGTTGACGTATCTCAGGTTTTAAACCTCGCAAAATATTCGCGTCATTCGTCTTCATTATCCACCAAGTGGGACGCAAACCGGGACAACTCAGCAAATTGAGCCTCATACTGGCGACACGGTCATATTATTCTGCTCCAATTTAATGAACTCCACCTCCTTCATGTGACGAACACTTTCGGGAAAGTATTTGTCATTGAACAGCTCTTGGAACTTCTCCCAAGACATCTTCAGTGCGGCAGGTTGAGTACGCTTAATCGATTCTCACCAGTAATCTGCCTCTCCTCGCAACATAAAGGCGGGCAAAAGGAACCTTTTGCTCCTCGGAGCAACCCAAGACATCAAATATCTTGGTAATCTGCTTTATCTATGTTTCCGCTATAAGTGGTTTGGCTCTCCCTTAAACTCTGGTGGTCCCAGCTCATTGAAACTGTTTAGCGGTGACCGTCTGAGAGTTTTCAGTGTTTCCACCTAAATTGGACAAGGAGCCGCTCTCGCCTGTTGTTGCATGAATTGCATAAAGCCTCTGAACATTCCATCATTCATCATTTGGTCAGTGTTGTTGTTTGCATGAGGATTGTCAACCTTCTGATGCACATTATCTTGATTATTGATATGTGGTGAATCAACAGTCGCCTGTGCTCCATTGCTATTCTCAACATTCTCAGATGCCATTTTCAGATATGCCACAAAAATAAAAGTTAATTGATATGTCATATATTATCCTTATATTATGACCGACCAATTAATACCATGCAAATAAACTTAGGTAGGTCATACTAGCGAAGGAATTCCCGTCTCCCCTCCTAGTTCTATTCTCACTCTTAGCCAGGGATCATATCCCTAAGCTCTGATACCAACTGTGACGCCCCAAAAATTAGGTATACATCACCTATCTAGAGGTCGTCAGATACATGGTACAGAATTCAAATACATCTTAATAATACAACTGTCGTGTTCAATATGACAAAACAATAAACTGTGAGTTTGAATATAAAATATTGTCTACTAGGAGAGTATTCATACTCAAAAGGAGTCCTCAATACATTTATTACACACCATTCATAGAATAGTGGGGACTACTAACTAATACTATCATTCGGACAATCACTCC